>OY735877.1:5595000-10395000 GCA_963506565.1 Tachystola acroxantha | reverse complement strand
CGCCCCTGATACACATAACATACATCTCGTCTAGTAGCCGGGAAACTGGATTAACCGACTACCGAAAGGAGGAGGGTAATTTTTCAAGTGTATGTTATGTCGGTTACTTTATGACATCCTACAAAATGCTTAATGAAATTAAGCCATAATAAATAGGGCAAATTACGCGACAGACATTAGACCAACAGAAAGACAGGGGCATGGACGTACCCAGGTTCTGGGCCAGGGGGGGGGGGGGGGGGGGGGATCAGATTATAGAAATAACGAACGCGCCGCGGAATTTTTAGTTGTAAAAATATTGTATTGCAAACAAATGGCAAAAAAATCGTTTTCTTAATTTTTATCGATAAAAGTACTAGATAAGATACTTAGTAGGGACGTCAACATTATCCAGGGGGGGGGGGGGCTACCTGGGTACGCCCATGGAAGGGGTATCTATTTTATACCCCTAAACAGTCGGATTTTGGTTTTGGTTAAATGAATATCTTTCATCAGTTGTTTCATATATTTCTAATGAATAGAGCCGAAATGTACTTGTTATATAATTTCTATGATTCGTCCAAAAATATAAATTATACTTTATATTCGGCACTGAACATAAACATAGACTGACGTAACAATTTCGAAAAGAAAGCTACTTTATTGCATCTTCCAAAAGATTGTATAAGGTAATCTCGCATTAATTGGCCAATCTCTAAGAATAAAGTTATAATATAACTTATGCTTAGAAGCAGAATCTACTTTTCGTTGTCCCAAGAACTGAATCGATTATAAACTTTATTTCTAGAATAGTTTAATGTAGGTATGTCGTTTTTGTGTATGCCATGAGTGTTATGTCTTATTTATTTATTTTTCTAAAACCTCAAACATATTGCTACTTATGTAATATTTTTACTGGTTTCGTTATTAGCCAAACCTATTGTCAGAGTTGTTCATGTCGCCCATAGGCCATGGCCTATGGTAATATAAGCATTCGAATGTAAACCGGAGCCCAAATCAAGTGTCTTATTTTGAAAATAAAAACTACCCTACCCTACTAACATTTTAAGCTGTTCTATGATTATTACATAGTTATTTTCACATTATTAGATCGGATCACTTTACTTTCACGATAATGAACAGGTTCGCTCAATCAGTCCTTTCAGTGGTACACCACAACAGGTAAATAGACGATCATATTTGTTTACAAAATAAGACACTTGAATTGGGCTGCGGTATACGTACGAACACGCATCGTAATTGCAGTACGATTTCAAATCTTACGACGCAGATAATAAGACTGGTCTAAAGTGATTGATGTACTTTGGGCTGTACTGAGTGGCTACAACTATGTTGGTCTAATATTCGTGTATCGTTTGGTTTCAGGTTGCGATGGCCGGCGACTTCATCCTCGCCGTGGCGTCGATGATGATAGCTCGCTTGCGCAGCGATGACGTCACACTAGTGCTCAGCCAGGTACAGTCATGAGTAATAACATAGAAACATCCTTAAAATTCAAATTTATGTAACAACTTTAAATCGCAAAAATAAGTATGCTAAACTGTGGCCAATAATTATGTAAACGCTAAATTGTATCAAAATAAAGTACACACCCCACCAAGCAAATGTTGTACAACCCTCACTCATATATTTTTAGGGGTCCGTGCCTCAAAAGGAAAAAAAGGAACCCTTATAGGATCACTTTGTTGTCTGTCTGTCCGTCTGTCAAGACCTATATCTCAGAAACGCGTAGACGGATCAAGTTGAAATTAAAACCAAATAAATACTCAGGACTGCAACCTCATGCAGCCATGCAAAAATCAAACTTCTACGTCAACGCAATCAAAAGATATGGCCGTTTATGTCGCATTTTCTCGCATATTTGTATGAAAATGCAAGAAAACCAAATCCTATAGGGTACTTCCAGTTGACCTAAAATCATGAAATTTGGCAAGAAGCTGGGTCTTATAGCACAAGTAAAGGAAAAAATCTGAAAACTGTAAATTTTAAATTACATCTCCCAAAAATATTTTTATTTAAATACTTTATTATTTTATTCATACCTTTTTTTATAACATAATATACATTTTATTTATATATGTATGTATGTATAAAGCTATCTAATATATTATACTTAGTTACATTTTCTTTCTTTTTCGTTACTGGATCTTATAATTTAAAATTCACACTATTGGGACCATTGATCTCCTATAATCAACTAGATACACAAAGGTCTTACTAAAACAATTTAAAAAACGTCCAAATAATGTCCAATATAGCAACTGAGGGTCCATTCATCCGTTTGGACCTTCTTTGAGCTCAGACATTTTTAGAAGGCAGACTGTGTATCTAGTTGTTTATAGGAGATCAATGATTGGGACACCTTTACATCGCAGGAGCTGTGGTCATGATTGATTACACATGCTTTAGATTTATCCATTAATAACGTGTATCTTATAATCATTTCAGGTGGTAACCGACCTGGTGCAGGGTGAATTCATGCAGCTCGGCAGCAAGGAGACTGAGAACGAGCGGTTCGCGCACTACCTCACCAAGACGTACCGGAAGACGGCCTCGCTCATCGCCAATGCCGTCAAAGCGGTAAGCAGTGACTAGTTAACAGAGACGCTTGAGTTATGTGTTCATGTTACGTTATTCCAAGTGATACAGTTTTATTTCACGACTACCTAGTGTGAAGGTTAGGAAAAATAATTCCTCTCCTTCACACTGGTCTGGCAGTGTGAAGGTTAGGATTATTTTTATTCCTAACCGTCACTCTATTATGAAGTATGGAAAGTAAAAAAGTATTAGTGTTGTAGAAAGCCTTCAATAGTCAATAAAATAAGCGAAAGGACTGGAAATCACTCACCAATTTGTTGCTAGTGTTTTGTACATAACAATATGCTATATTTATTATTAGGACATTATTTTTGTTCAAATAACAAAATATCCATGTTGTGTCTTTATTCTGTGTATTTTTCGACACTTTCTATATATTCTATATTGAAGTTTGTTCCGTTAAGGGCCTTCCATGAGCCAACTAGCGCCGCCAATCTTAAAAAAATAATATCTCACAAATTATTAACTTTTATTAAAAAAGCTATGTACACAATCTTTATAGGATAAACACTATTTTTTAATATACAATACATGGTATAATTGCGACAAGCAAAGTTGTAGTTCTCAAATGTGCCAAAAACGGCAGTTTTTCGCAATTATGCGAACTACAAGTTACCGACATTGAATCACGTTATAAATGAACATTTAAAATATAGCATTTATCGTAATAAACATTATGTACATAGCTTTTTTTACTAAAATTGATTAAATTGGAAGATATTATTTTTCAAACATTGGCGGCGCTAGTTGGCTCATGGAAGGCCCTTAATAGATAAATTAAATGAATTAATATTTTGTAATGATAATGAAAAACATTTAATTTTCGATACTTGTCAAATACTCTATTGCAGGTCGCGCTGCTGAGCGGCGCGGACGAGAGCACGAGCGAGCTGGCGTTCCAGTACGGGCGCAACCTCGGCCTGTCGTTCCAGCTGGTGGACGACCTGCTGGACTTCGTGAGCTCGGCGCAGGCCATGGGCAAGCCCACCGCCGCGGACCTCAAGCTGGGGCTCGCCACCGCGCCGGTACTATTCGCGTGCGAAAAGGTACATTGGTATTTTACTAAAACTATACACGGAAGTATGATCGCCGTTAACCTTGACACTGGATATTACATGAAATAAATTAGTCTAAGTGTGAAAACCGCGCGCGCATGTTTCAATTTCAATAGGGGCTAGTAGTCCAGTTGCGAGTACACATGCAAGTTAAACAACATTGTCGACCTGTTTAGGTGACCGTTAGTGACACTTTCATCTGAGCCCCTCCGTGCCTCGGAAAGCACATTAAGCAGTTGGTTCCGGTTGTTGTCGCTCGGCAGTAGTCGTTAAGCCACGTCAGAGACCTACGGGCGTCCGAATAACTCTGGCATATAGGTTTGGTCACTAAACCACACGAGAAAAGATGTTTCAATTTGGTCTCCATCTCCGCTCACTTTTGTGGCGTACTCACCTTGATAAAGTAAAACTGGCCGTATTTACCGGCTTCACCAAAAAAGTGAGTGCTATCCTATGTATATACTTTACATCCGTGTTGACGGAGGTGGAGACCAAATTGAAACACTTGCGGCTGTCACATTTATACTAAATAATTGTGGCGATACCAGAGGTTTGTCACGCTTTAACACGTTCACAGTCCCCGTACAAAAAATGTTTTGATTTCCTTGTAAGTCCCGCCTATTATTTTAATCTCTATACAAGTCGAAATACATCAAATTGGTTATGCTCACCACTTCAACACTGGGTGGGGCACTCTTCTGAAGATATAGGACCTGAATGGACAACAGCATCCACCAAGGACATCGTATTTACTTACCTTCAGAAAAAATACCCTTAGCGCGGATCTGGTAGGCACATACTTTTTTCATCGTGCCACATATGTGGGGCACGGGTTTGTGAAGCTAGTTCGTCGTGCTCCATATATGGGGCACTGGACTGTGAACGTGTTAATAGCAAGGCGTCGCGCTCACTCTTCCGCGATTTAGCATATGAGTGACGGCGACAGTTGATTCCGACGGCACAGTTTATACCTAGTGTGGGAATCAATTGATACATATTTTGTATAAAATATAAATTGAATGTTACATAGGTGACTTTTGAATTTGATTTGTGTGCAGTAGTTTCAAGAAGTGTGAGTATCTTCGTCTAATACAAATTATCTTTCCTCTATTCCAGTACCCAGAACTAAACCCAATGATAATGAGGCGGTTCCAAGAGTCAGGTGACGTGGAGAAGGCATTCGAGCTAGTGCACAAATCGCGCGGCTTGGAGCAGACGCGCTTCCTAGCGCGCAAGCATGGGGCGGAGGCGGCGCGACTCGCCGCAGAGCTCGCCGACTCGCCCTACCAGAAAGGCCTCGTCGTCACAGCCGACCTCGTGCTGAACAGGATCAAATAGCACCTCCGGTACCAACGTGTTCCATGAAAGGCATCCTTAATTCTCTTTTCGCCAAGTGTCGAAAGCGATACGCGAGAAGACGCTGGATGACTGTAAAAGTCGCGAATTAGAAACTCCAAAGTATTTTTCGGACAGTTAATAGTCCACTATCTTCCAAAAGTACTTTGGATCGAGTACTTGATGTACTAATTAAGGAATTTCGGATACCTTTTTGTTATGAGACGTTTTTAATTGACTATGAGTGTTGTGAAGACTTGTGACGTGTGGATATTGCATAGTGTGGTTGTGTGCGCCGACGTACGGCGAGATATTATTATAGATATTTTACGTCAAGTTATACTACGTGCCCTCGTAAATTATATGCATTATAACGAATTATATTATTATTTTAATTTCAATATATTATATACATTTAAATAATTGTCAGTTTGACTGATTGTTGCATCGCTAATGTGATGAAATTCGAGCTGCTTTAGCAGTTTAATTGTACTGTTGTATAATTTGGAATCCGTCAAGCGAATTCTGGTGGATTCTTAGGAATTTGTATATAAATTATAGATTGTGTGACAAAAGACATAACTGGCACATATTTTATTTTAAATTAGAGAAACAATTTCGTCTTATTCGTAATTTGTCTTAGACAATGTACAGTTAAAGTTCGGTTTACACAGTACATACTAAAAACAACAAGATTTTCAGATATCTTATTCTTACATTACTTAATTACAATAGTTACTTCAAGAATCTACTTTATTGTCATACTTAATAATAAAATATAATAGTTTTTTTTTTCAAACGAGACTCACTAATCTGTCTCACTGTAACAATATATCTTATTTAACATAGTATATTTATTTACATATGTACTTTATTTAGTATCTAATTTATTTTATACTTAGGGTTTTCCAGTTCACTGCAAAACTGAACACAGCAATAATGAAATTGTAATCAACTTATAAACCAAAAATTTATGTCGATTTCAAAGATTTGCAATGTTTTCGCATTATGAAATTTGCCCCCTCATTAACTTGAACTAAACTAAAAATAAAAGCTCGTACTATTTGCAGTGAACTACCCCCTAGTATTTATTTATTTTGTTTTGTACCCTCTCTTTTGTGACCTGATTTATTTTAAGATAGTTTTCTATGATAGTGTTTTGACAGCGTGAACTATCTGCGAATACGACGAATATATATAGTATAAAATGTGATGCTCCCACTTCACTTAGCTATTCGTATTTGCGTATTTGTCATAATTGCCATGTGTGGTTGGTATGCTTGACAAAATATTCGTCTTATTTGTATGTACGGTGGAACACAGAGAAAGGTGTACAGGAGAGTTTTTAAGGTTGAGATTTTCTCAAAAACTACTTGACCTATTGCAAAAATTCCTTTACTGTTTGATAGATAAAAGTGAAAACTATGTAACTGTAAAAGAATTACTAAATTCGGTCCAGTAGTTTTTGAGAAAATCTCATCCTTATTTAGGCCCCCTGTATACTTATCTCTGTCTTCGACTGTACGTCAAGTATTTGACAACTACGACAAACATCCAATAGCGAATACGAATAGCCAAGTGAAGTGGAAGCATGAGAGAGCGTGTATGTGACTACTTTGTTACCAAATACCGTAATAGGGGTCAAATCACATTGGTCCGGAAGCTTAGGGGAGCATTACAATCGTCTCAATCAAGTCGCGAATTCGCGGTACTGCCGCTCGCAGCTCATTCGCGAGAATTCGCGGGAAGGTTACCCTTTTTGCTACATTAAAATATAATGGAAATATACTCCCATATTAAATGTACAATATTGTAAAACTCACATCTCTTCCCTTCCATTTTTTGTGCCAATGTGAATTGAGCCAAAGCGTACAATGTGCTCAAATGTCTTAATACATTATATTAGGCACATTATAAAATTGTGCTTGACATAGGCAAGTGTTCTCTGTTTTCAACTTTCGATGTCTTTATTTCAATAAGTCGTGCAATCTTTTTATAGCTATAGTTAATACTTGTGCAACACTTAGATTATGCAGTGGCAAATGTATGGTTGATGTTGTCTCATTAAATTGTCTTGCTGAAAACAATCTTTATACTTTAGAGCAGCCGTTTTCTAGACATTTATGTTTTTGTTGTTTTTCAAAGAATCCATGAACATCGTCGCTGGTATTCTAATATTTGGAGCAGACTTAAGTCTTAAAATGTTCGACGAACAATGTTTTGGTGATTGCAACGACAATTTTTTTTATTGTAATTAAATTACAGTGCAATTTTCAATGTATTTGATCCTTTATGCTAGTTAGCATTTTGACCTGTCTGCGCTGACCCTAATGGGCTTCCTTTTTTCAGTGAAACAATTTTTGTAATTGGTGCAACCGTTTATGTTATAGATAACCTCAAACGTACAATAAGCCACTGTAACCTTACGTTACAAGAATCTTAATCTTATTATCATCACTAAATTACTTATAGTAGTACATTTCACTTGTTTTCGACCGTTTGGTAAACGTACTTTATGTAAATACTGAGAGTCATTGGATAAGTTACCCAAGTTTACTTTCAAAACCAATTACCTCAATTTCTTTAGTGTACACGATGCACACTAGAAAGTGTATTTGTTCTGATGTAGTGTTAAATCCTTAGACTAAAAATACTACAGATGCAAAGTCTCTGAAAAATGTACTACTACAACGGATAGTAATATTATCGAAACTCTAATCGTACGGTGGAACAGAGAAAGGTGGGCAGGAGAGTTTTTAAGGTTGAGATTTTTCAAAAACTACTTGGCCTATTGCAAAAATTCTTTTACTGTTTGATAGATAAAAGTTAAAACTATGTAACTGTAAAATAATTATTATTCGGTCCAGTAGTTTTTTAGAAAATCTCAACCTTATTTGGCCTAAATAAGGTTGAGATTTTCTAAAAAACTACTTTGAGAATTCGCGGGAAGGTTACCCTTTTTGCTACATTAAAATATAATGGAAATATACTCCCATATTAAATGTACAATATTGTAAAACTCACATCTCTTCCCTTCCATTTTTTGTGCCAATGTGAATTGAGCCAAAGCGTACAATGTGCTCAAATGTCTTAATACATTATATTAGGCACATTATAAAATTGTGCTTGACATAGGCAAGTGTTCTCTGTTTTCAACTTTCGATGTCTTTATTTCAATAAGTCGTGCAATCTTTTTATAGCTATAGTTAATACTTGTGCAACACTTAGATTATGCAGTGGCAAATGTATGGTTGATGTTGTCTCATTAAATTGTCTTGCTGAAAACAATCTTTATACTTTAGAGCAGCCGTTTTCTAGACATTTATGTTTTTGTTGTTTTTCAAAGAATCCATGAACATCGTCGCTGGTATTCTAATATTTGGAGCAGACTTAAGTCTTAAAATGTTCGACGAACAATGTTTTGGTGATTGCAACGACAATTTTTTTTATTGTAATTAAATTACAGTGCAATTTTCAATGTATTTGATCCTTTATGCTAGTTAGCATTTTGACCTGTCTGCGCTGACCCTAATGGGCTTCCTTTTTTCAGTGAAACAATTTTTGTAATTGGTGCAACCGTTTATGTTATAGATAACCTCAAACGTACAATAAGCCACTGTAACCTTACGTTACAAGAATCTTAATCTTATTATCATCACTAAATTACTTATAGTAGTACATTTCACTTGTTTTCGACCGTTTGGTAAACGTACTTTATGTAAATACTGAGAGTCATTGGATAAGTTACCCAAGTTTACTTTCAAAACCAATTACCTCAATTTCTTTAGTGTACACGATGCACACTAGAAAGTGTATTTGTTCTGATGTAGTGTTAAATCCTTAGACTAAAAATACTACAGATGCAAAGTCTCTGAAAAATGTACTACTACAACGGATAGTAATATTATCGAAACTCTAATCGTACGGTGGAACAGAGAAAGGTGGGCAGGAGAGTTTTTAAGGTTGAGATTTTTCAAAAACTACTTGGCCTATTGCAAAAATTCTTTTACTGTTTGATAGATAAAAGTTAAAACTATGTAACTGTAAAATAATTATTATTCGGTCCAGTAGTTTTTTAGAAAATCTCAACCTTATTTAGGCCCCCTGTATACTTATATCTGTCTTCGATTGTACATACGTACGTTAATTGCAAAAGTCTGCAGATCACAACGGAGCAGAATCACGAAGAGCGAGGGAAAAAGTCGTGTATCGCAGAAAGTGGAGCGAGATTGCACTATCCGAGGCTTTAGTGCAATTTTTGTTGTACCATTTCCAGCGCACGGACATTGCATCTATAGTATTTTAGTCTACGATTAAATTGTGAGTTTCATTATGAGGCCGCACGATGTTTAGATAAAAGGAAACTTTAAAAAGCCGTTAGGAAATTATCGAAAAACTTCTATTAGCTAATTATATTAATTAGAAATCTAGAATTATTTGTAAATAATACGATGGTGGAATTTATTACAATTAAAGGTGTGAAAGTGTGCTAAAATGGCACGGAGAGCGTAATATTTTTTAAAAAGATTTTTCCAGGTTCTTGTTATAGGAATATTAGTCACTAATAAGGTAACAATTAGTGTAGGGCCGACTCGATGACCGCATTAAGAGGCTTAATGAGTTTCGTCGATTCCTCTTTTACGAAAGTAAACTACCCAACGGATCCACAGATAAATGCATAGGTTTAAAAATGTTCCATTGAGAGATAAAAAAGACATTGCCACATTTCAATGGAGCTTTGCCCCACCTACAAAACTACGTGACCATTTAAGCTCATCATTTTGTTGGAGACTTATTACAGGTTTCATATTGCATAATCATAATCAGCATTTTCTACTACTCTCGCAACTCCTATAGAAGAATAACAAAAACAATGAATAAATCGCTTCGATTTCTTACTATTTTCTGAATTCTTAATTAAGCGTTTTTTTCGAATCGCAACTTGTACATAACTTTATTTTAAACCAATAATTTTAATAAAAAACGGAGATATTTTTACATTTATTCGTTATCTTGTACAACTTGCGGTTGATGGTGGGGCAGAATCTGGCATGGTCATTTGGATAGAACTAGGGCAATGGATCTAGATAATGATCCCATATAGTTTAGATACCTACTAAATTAAAATCTACGGTCACAGACCACTTGCACAATAGACATAAAATCGGTACAAATTTGCACGCGAAAAATTCTGTCAACGATGAGCGCATATAGACGAAGCGGTGGACAGGGGTGCCGTATTAAAGAGATGCGTCCATGTCGATAATATCTCTAGGTTACACGTGTCGCGAAGCAATTATGGGCTCGTGTGCGGGCAGACACGGGCGCCCTCCTGTTACAGGTCTATGGGGTAAGTGGTCTGTGATCTCCGTATTCAAAGTTCTGTTAATCTAGGATAGTGGAAAGCGCAATTTTTTTTAACTAACGCTAACTTGGTATTTAAATTGACCTAATTTCCCTAGCGGGTTGACAGAGGGGACAATACGCCACATATTTCGACCCTTGCATACCTCCCGCTTCATCTCATCCTTAGCGGGATCGCTTTTCGATGGGTTCGCTACGGGCATTAAAAATACAAATACTTTTCCATATGCGTAGTTTAACAGAACTTCGAATGCAGAGAACAACTTTGTATGTATTTGAATTTGTTATTGAAGCATGTGTACCTACTTAAGACTTCAAAATTAAATTAAAATGTTTTATGTAATAAATAACATTTGTTTGAAAATTGCATATTTAATCGCCAATAGTAACATAAAGTTAGTGTCGGTGTCGTATCATGGACCATGAGACAATTACATGATAATAACAAAAGTGGAATGGAACTACGCGTTTTCATACAAATTCGTGTCCGGCGACAATTATGTCGCTCTCTAAATCTGTGTCAGAGCTTTAGAAAATCGCACGAAATTACATATTTTTTATATAAAAGACGAAGCCAAAATATATGAATGCACAATACAAGTTTGTAATAACGTCATTGTGTCGGCCATTGCGCGATGGTGTTGTATGTTTTGTACATTATAATGTTAAATAATGGGAGTCAATGAAATTTATTTATACTGTATGTAGACATGTATGCTTATACACTGTTTGTAAATATTAAAATGTAAAATGCTAAATCATGAATAATTTTTAATATAAACTTAGTTACAGATTATGGTTTTATTAAAAATTCAGATGTTTCTGAACGTTTCCGAATTACTCTATTATCCTTTTAATGTACTTATACTCGTATCTATTCGTAAAGTAAACATCATAAAAAGTATCTACTTTAAATCTTATTATTTTTTACTTATACCGAAGCCCAAATCAAGTGTCTTATTTTGTAAACAAAAACTACCCTACCCTACTACATTTTAAACTGTTCTGTGATTATTGCATAGTTATTTTCACATTATTAGATGGGATCACTTTATTTTCACAATGATGAACAGGTTCGATCAATCAGTTCCTTCAGTCTTGCATCACAACAGGTAATTAGATGGTCATATTTGTTTACAAAATAAGACACTTGATTTGGGTGGTGGTATACGACTTTTACTATTTAATGTAATTTTTTATATATTTTTGCTACGATAAGTCCTGTGTACGAGTATTAATTTAAGATAAACTGGCAGAAAATGCCGCAAGGCATTCAGTTGGCCCGTAACATGTCTTCTTCTTTTGGTGCCGTCTTCTTACGAGGGTTTGCGATCATTATGGCACTCTCGACAACTCCGCACTGAATAGAGACCAGCCATAATAAGCTTACTTTAAGGTCGTCATAGTACGAAATAATAAAGTATTATTGAAGTAATCCTACTATAAGAATTCATGGTAAGGGGGCTGGTACTCTTGCCGTACCATTGGCGTAAGTTCCTGAGCTTTGATATTCTTATTATAATGTAACAAAGATTAAATTATCATTTTCTACTACTCTCGCAACTCCTATAGAAGAATAACAAAAACAATGAATAAATCGCTTCGATTTCTTACTATTTTCTGAATTCTTAATTAAGCTGTTTTTTCGAATCGCAACTTGTACAAAACTTTATTTTAAACCAATAATTTTAATAAAAAAACGGAGATATTTTTACATTTATTCGTTATCTTGTACAACTTGCGGTTGATGGTGGGGCAGAATCTGGCATTGTCATTTATTATTAAAACTTAAAATCTAAGTTCAACATAGGTATTACGATACAAATGTCATTTTTTGACTTAGCCCGTTATCTGTTTGGTGCAAGCGCTACTTTGGTTTATTGACCTTTCCACCAGTCCAAAGGCACCTACATGACCTATTTCGCATTGCCGCGTGCAGCCGACATGAATGCAATAGTAGCTGTCGTGCTTGCGGACGATTGCGCCTCGGCCCGCGACCGGTACGGCTGGCACGCGGTGCTCAATGGGAAATGACATGAAAATTGTATGTCGGGCTTAACTGGCCTATATGATTGACGGACGAGTTAGCAGGGCTTCGGAGCTTTGTACAAAACGCAGAATGTACAATACGCAGAATGTGCAAAACTCAAAATGTGCACGACGTGCAAAATGTAGGTACAATACCTATGCATCTGCGCATTTTGCGTGTTGTGTTCATTTTGCGATTTGCACAATCTTGTGCAAAACGTACAACACGCAAAATGTACGGTGGAACACAGAAAAAGGTGTAAGTATAGGAGTTTTTAAGGTTGAGATTATCTCAAAAACTACTTGACCTATTGCAAAAATTCTTTCACTGTTAGATAAAAGTTAAAACTATGTACTTAACTGTAAAATAATTATTAAATTCGGTCTAATAATTTTTGAGAAAATCTCAACCTTATTGAGACCCCTGTACACTTATCTCTGTCTTCAACTGTACAAATCGCAAAATGAACAAGTAGGCCTCATTCACAGCGACGCTCCTGTCGATCTTACGATTTATAACGGCTAAAGCAAAATATCTTCAGATATTAGAGGCTTATGAACAACTATTGCCCATGTTACTTACTACTGTTAGGGCAATAAACGACTATGATAGTAGGTTTGCTTACTAAACCACACGAGAAAAAATCTGGTAACATATTATCTCCACGACTGAATAAATAGTCGACTCAACAAATATTCGACCCCATGATTAGGAACTCGAGCCAACGCTCATCGATAGAAAGAATTTCGATGCCATGGGACCTATGGCGTACAATTATATCCAACTATTGAGATCTTTCAGTCTCATTAGGAATGGATTGCTGGTATTCATAATAGTTAGAATATTTAATAAGTAAAATGAATAAAAAAGCCTTTTATTCATATTATAACATTCACAGTACCTATAACATATTACTTATACCTACATACCTAGTTATAATTCAAAACTATATTCTCGCCATATTATTCGGCGCAATTTGCCTATAAAAAAATATCAGCAAATATTCGCTCTATGAATCATTGCTCGTCGCTGTTATTCGACTAAAAGAAGTAAAACGTAACGAATACGAGGCCCGGGGACTAAACGTGATATCGCCTTATGGAAATTGGCAATTTATGTTTGCGAGTACCTTTGATGGCTCCCATATTGATTAAAACACAATACAATTCAACCTTGTAGGTTTTTATAAAGCACCAGACATGCCAGAAAGTACTTAGGTACTAAATTCTAAGAAAAAGAATTCGTTTACAAAATTAGGCACTATTTGCTTAGTAGAGTAGTAGGTAAATGAAATGTTAAAAAGGACGAAGAGAGAGAGGTGCCTTTCCGCTATTGTTCTTTTTCTTAATTTATAGTAACTTTTGTTTGTCATCGATTAAACTTCTATACCGCAGCCCAATTCAAGTGTCTTATTTTGTAAACAAATATGATCGTCTAATTACCAGCTGTGATGAAACACTGAAGGAACTGATTGATCGAACCTGTTCATCATTGTGAAAATAAAGTAATCTGATCTAATAATGTGAAAATAACTATGCAATAATCACAGAACAGTTAAAATGTACGCAGGGTAATTTTTGTTTACAAAATAAGACACTTGATTTGGGCTTCGGTTTACATAAATGTTGGGATAACCTATAGTAAATTTTTAGGCGTCATGACTTGGTTTAAATTTTAGAAAGAGTATGAAAGAATATAACTTTTGTTATCTAATAACAAATAAAAAAAGAATATTTGATGAATCCTTATAATTAAACATTTTGGAAAGCAAGCCCCAAACTACCATGATCGATCAGGTTTCCAAATTTTTCGACCTGCCACAGCCTTAAACCCAATAATGAATCCTCGTTGCTTGAACCAAACAAACGTATGACCCACTTACCTTATTTATTAGTTTGCCCCATCGCTTTGAGTACTAAAAGGGCCAGATACCTATATTCAAATGTATGCTAACGACCAACGATGATTTGCTAAAAAGTTGCCTATTCAATTCAGTCTGGGGAAAATTTCAGAACTCATCGAGTCGTGATCGAGAAAATACGTACGGGCTCCCATCGAATTGAATTAAATCGTTTATGTAAAACATGTGATATGGGGAAGGATATTGAAGTTGACCATTGAGGTAAGTTATTTCATTTGGTTCCTACATTCGACAGAACTACAGAACACTTGAAGTACGACTATAACTTTTATTTATACGAACAGTAGAGATTACCAATACCATAGCTACAAAGTTCAAAGTGTTACACTAGAAGTGCTTTGGACTGTAGGTATCATTGATGATAGCACCAGAGATTAAACTTTTAGCTTGGATATTTCAGAAACTTACAATAAATGTTTCCGAAATTGTAAGCTATACAATATTTTTTTTTTTTTTTGTTCATTTGCACATTTTTATAATTGTTCTTAGTTGACTTGAATTGCGATAACGACTAGTATGAAGCAACCTCTCTACACCTTCCTTAAGTAGGCACCATTTCAGCTAAACCCTATTACCCAGTGTACTAGTTTTCAATTAAGTATTTACTCTAATAATCGCTTGTTACCTTACTTGGAAGTTCATTTTTAATTAATGCTCACGTTCGTTCGTTCGCTTAACATTACCCGTTTTCATTACCTCTCCATTTTTAAGAAAATTTTAGGTATGTAAAATATTCCATTGGGAATTTGACCTTTTTTCATTTCAACAATCAATTAATATGAACATCGGAAATCAGTCTTTCGATATTTCAAATAAGACCAGTAAATAGCAAAGCAATAAATAGTCAAACTTAACTTGTAGAGTTGAAAAGGCCTGTTAACTTATTTTATTTTTCAGAAAAATTAAACAGCGCTCAACTGCCGTGCCGTCAATGTCAGATTTTTGGCGAATAATAGCACAAATATTTCGTTCGCGTAGACTTTGACAGGACCTTGAGTGCCTTGAAAAAGGCCTCGCGGCTAGCCCTCTTGTTGATCATCATTTGTCTTTGTATTGTATTTTCGATAGGGCACAACTAACTTTTTTATGAAACTGTCTAGTACCGAAAAATATTTAATTGCGAACTTACATTTTCCCACATGGCCATAGTTAATGCAGAAAAAAATAGCAAGCAATTCAAAAATACAGGGTAAAAACGGATAAGTAGTAATTTCAGTAACGTTATCGCCGACATATTATATCGTACCGTGAAACAATGGACTCACGCCCCTGAAGCGTGCAAACCAGCAAGGAATTCAGTAGCTTTCAGAAGTTCGCAGTAGCCGCTTTACCTTACAGTCACACGCAAGCATGGATTCCTTCATAATATTACCAATATTATCCGTCCTACTCATCAGAACCGGTTTCATAGCTCTCCTGAGTTATCTGATATGAAGTTCTTTGTTTAAACAAGTGAAGTTTTTGTCTAAATGTTTGCGTTGCACTCACGACGTTTGCGTAGGTAAGATTTTGTTCGTTTTTGGTAATACAAAGGAAAAGTGACTTTCGATTTTTACAAGGCCTTGTGTCATGGATGGATATAATTGATATATTGTTATCGTGAATTATGTGACAACATACAAATTATAGGTCACAACTAATTAATTAATGAATGTACTTCTAAACGGTTAAGTATTCTACTTAATTACGTATTAAGAAACGTAGAACTCGAATCGTTTTAGACACTACTTGTAAGTACTTGTTTTAAAGCTGAAGTTGTCTTTGTAGAAAGGATTTGTTCATAGAATTAATTAAGTTCTATGTATATATAATGTAGTTATATATAATGTAAGTAAGTATGACTGTCCTACGCCTTGGTTGGGGAAAACCCGTTATGTTGGACTAAATGACAATGCCAGATTCTGCCCCACCATCAACCGCATGATGAACAAGATAACGAATAAATGTAAAAATGTCTCCGTTTTTTATTAAAATTATTGATTTAAAATAAAGTGTTGTACAAGTTGCGATTCGAAAAAACAGCTTAATTAAGAATTCAGAAAATAGTATGAAATCGAAGCGAACTATTCACTGTTTTTGTTATCATTTTCTACTCTCGCAACTCCTACTGATTGTGATTATGCTATACATATAAAACCAAGTCCTCAACAAAATGGTACAGCTTCAATGGTCTCGTAGTTTTGTAGGTGGGGCGAAGCTCCATTGAAATGTGGCAATGTCATTTGAAATAAATAAATAGCAGTTCATTATCCTAATAAACTCTACAGGAGGTTAAGCGTCCCCACATCCGGGTCTGCTCGGCGCAGGGCGAGGGAGCGACAGCGGGCCAAGCAGACACGGGCTGAGGGCGAGCGACTGGCCAGAGAGCGGAAGGAGCAGAGGCTTATAGAGAAAATGGAACAACAGAGATTGGTAGGTACTTACTATTTAGACGTAGAACTTACAGTATATCTTTTGTATTAATGGACCATGATGGCGACAGACTATCGAGAGCACTGGGACCACGAGTCGCGGATCAAGTTTATAGACAACATGAAGCGATGGTGACTCTGGTATGCAATTATTAGACGTAGATAACAACTTCAATATGATATCGTAAATAAACACTCATAGCTATCTAACAATAACGGCCTGAAGGCGACAGACTAGACTAGCCCAGTTAACTTAAGGGACACGGCCAGTTGCAAGTACACGTTGAAAACGATCGTACAAGTTAAGCAACGTTGGGCGAGGTCAGGATCTGGATGGTTGACCGCTAGTGACACTTTCATCTGAGCCCCTCCGTGCCTCTGAAAGGACGTTTTAAGCAGTTGGTCCCGGTTGTTTTAGCTTGACAGCAGTCGTTAGGCCTCGTCAAAGGCCTACGGGCGGCCTGAATAACTTTGACAAATAGGTTTGGTCACTAAACCACACGAGAAAAAAACCCAAAAAAAACGCAGTTAACAGAGGATTTGAAAGAAATATTCACTTTATCACAATAAGAGAACAATCAGCGGAATACTATACTATAGAGATGCCTTAAGTTATTTTGTTAGTAAAATTGCGTGACAAAAATGCGTGGGCCATGGCTCGCCATTCAATCTGATTCTTTTTAAATACAGTCCCTGCCAGTCACCTTGCGCAGGTCATCTCTCAATCTGATCGAGTGACGTCCTATACTAGTATATGTTTAACACGGTCTTCAGAACGAGGAATTACTTTCGTTGCTCCTACTACTGACTTCACGACTCATAAGATGGTACACTACTAATTTCGGTAGAGCATCTCACTCATTCATTATTTCATGAATTGTTGCTGAGTGTACAGCAACAATTCAACGGCTTAAAGTACTTCATCTCTTATGGAGAGGGCAATAACAAACGGCGCAAAGTGTTACACTAGTTCTGTGGTGCTTTCGACTGTACCTATGGCCAACAGTACCAATTATAGACTCTAGATAGAAAATTACACGATCGAAGAAAGCTTTGTTCCTGCCGATACCGTAAACAGTCAATCGTGAAGGCATCTTCATAATGCCTCAGTGAAAGTTGTCACATATGAATATGTACCCACATAATAATTTCTATTTAACTGTTATGTATTTTCTAAAACGTCGGCGATACGTGCGTTACCGTCGAGTTGAGTGAGATGTTGTAAACAGAGTTGTGAGTTACGACGCTTACAAGCAATGTTTATTAGGGGTATTTGATCCTTATAATTTGCCTAATCGATTAGTGGCATAAAAGTAGTCGGTTTGATACCTACCTCAAAGCAGTTATTTAAGAGGCTCGTAGGCCAGTTGCGAGTACACGTTGAAAACGATCGTACAAGTAAGCAACGTCGGGCGAGGTCAGGACCTGGATGGGTGACCGTTTGACACTTTCATCTGAGCCCCTTCATGCCTCGGAAAGCACGCTTGACAGTAGTCGCTAGGCCACGTCAAAGGCCTACGGGCGGCCTGAATAACTTTCACAAAAATAGGTTTGGTCACTAAATTACACGAGAAAAGAAGAAGTTATTCAAAAATACTGGTTTCTTTATATTTATAGAAAATGAGCACTGCCGGTGAGCAGACGAACGTGTCTGCTACTGAATGTATTTCATAGACATACATAGAAACCAGTAGAGTCGCGGAGACACGTCGTCTGCTGCTGCTGCCTGCAGGCTACGGACTTGTACCTTTATTCATTTTTAAAAATAAAGAAATTGTCTCTTTCCGTAAAATTGGTATTTTCAGGACGGCTTGCGTAACGTTCTTAAATACAATTTCGCTTTTTAGGTCCTGCTGGAAGAATATCTCTCTTTAGACATAGATACCATAATTATGTACTTTCTAATAGTTGGTTATCTTCTTACGTGAATTTTTTTCATCACACGAAGACTACTGGACCGAATTAAAATTTCTTTTACATTAACATAGTTTTAACTTTTATCTATCTAACCACTATCTAACAGTGAACTAATTCTTGCAATAGGTGAAGTAGTTTTTGAGATCATCTCAACCTTAAAAACTGTCATGTACACTTCTGTGTGCTACTATAAGGTAATAATAAGTGTACTGTACAGGCTCGCGACCAGCTGGCTTCATACGAGCCGTGGGGGCGGGCGGGCGGCGGCGCGCCCAACCCGCAAGGGGTGCGATTCTCCAACCTGCGCGCCACAGGAATATATCCCGAAGACGAACTTAAGGTGAGACAGGATAGATCTGCACGCGGCCTGCGGCCAGTTCTGAGGTCTAGGCTAATCCGCTACCTACTGGACGTTAACAACGGGAGAAAATGAGGCGGAGCATGCGTTTCAAGTGGCCTCAAGCCGGAAGCCTCATGCAGTTCGCGCCTGGGAAAGACTTTAGGGTTAAACTCGGACACTAACACTAGGGGGCTGTTATTCATAAACGTGTTTTAAAGTTACGCCACCGTTTAGCCACCCTGTCCCTTTCTATCTTAACCTTTTTTGACGAAGTGTGAAAGGGATAGCAACACGATACAAAGGAAGTGAGGTTTAACTAGGTTTATGATAACAGAATATCATTTCTTTTGTTGCAAGACGGGGTTAGTGACGAAACCTATTGCCCTAGTAGATCTCTGACATATCCACAACTACTGTCAACCTCATGGAACCAATAGCCTATGGCCGAATGCGGGATTGGTCGACAACTCTCGCGATGATTTCCATAATAACAGTCTTACATAACATATAAAAGCTGGTGACACCAACCTAGAGAGGCATTAGCATTAATAAAACAATTTACAGCATGTTACCATGACAATAGACATTTTAATATTTTTAATGCTTTTAATGGTCGCAATAAAAAATTGCATTGTGGCGTGAAAGCTTAAATAGGTATAACGGGTGATAATTTCAATCAATTCCATTATTTTTTTTTTGGTATACACTTAGTTTTATATGGTTGTGTAGACCTCGCCTACTGTCTACCTATACTATACTATAACATTTTTGAATAGAGTATGTTAAAGGCAATTTCTGTTCTTCAGTCGATTGCTAAACAAACCAATTGGTATAACTTTCGATGGTCATGGTTTAGTTACGTGTCTGAGTATGAAATGAGCCTCAACCAATTATTTCTAGATCATAATAGGTGTAATAAGTCTAGTCTATGACTAGCTATAAATTCAAAAAAGAAATGAAATTGCTAAGGAAGAATTACTGCTATAATATTTCGATTCGTGACCTTTATTAATCAGTAATGATTCGGAACATGCACGTCTTGAACTGACTGTCGGTTGATGTTCATTTCATGAATATCTGATTATTTATGATTATCTAAGCTTATAGGTAGACTGTAGAGTCGAACTCTCACGAAATATTACACATGCGGGTACGGTCGGAGACAGAGAAAGGTGTACCGTAGAGGTTTTAAGGATGTAAAACTACTTGACCTATTGCAATAATTCTTTCACTGTTTGATAGATAAAAGTTAAAACTATGTAACTGTAAAAAAAATATTAAATTGGGTACCTATAGTAGTTCTTGAGAAAATCTCAACCTTATTGAGACCCCCTGTATACTTATCTCTGTCTTCGTGTGTACGATCGAAAACCGTAAAAGGTTGAGATTTTTTCAAGAACTACTTGACCGTTTGTTATATATCTTTCACTAGTAGATATCCTTTATGTAAGGCAAAATATTTTTTTAAAAATGAATGCTTTTTTATATATAAAATCTAGACTTGTACCTGATAATAACCCAGAACGGTCCATTTAAAATTCACGAAATCATTTACTTACGTCTTCTTTGAACGTCCAATTACCCTGAACGTCTATTTCCTGAAGACAATCCCCTATAGGTACTTATATGCCCCTGCGTACCTACAGTGACCATAATATATGAGTACTTATATCAGTAAATATTTACGAGTACTTGATGGGTTGTCGACCGGTGATGGTATTTGTTGCTCTACCATAGAACGTGCTTCATTCTCTTAAAATAAAACTTTACCTAACTATTTAGCTTATCTATAAAATTTAAATTCGTAAAATAATCATGAGATAACGGAGGATAATATCCTGATATGTTACGAAACGAAAGGGCGGCCATACCCATTTCCGTTTTGCTTTCTCCAATAAAATAACGTCACAATTTTATTTAAAAGTTGTTGTGATATGTTTCTTCCTTCTTTCAAAAGAAACAGGTTGAGAAATATAATACTCATAGAAAAATAATTCACATATTAAAACAGAGTTTGTATAGATATAACGTCTCTATTTAAACTACAAAATTTGATACGTAGGTATTTTTATGTGTCGATAGCTTGCATTAATCTCGACAATGGTAATGCAATAAATATACAAAGCTTAGAATATATACGAAAGGAGTTTTTAGAATGGATTATCAAGCTATTATAAAAATATAATAAATATATGACTCTATTTTAGACTAATTTTATGTAACATGCCATTTTCCGGTTTTTATCGGGAATGTCAACTGTAAAGTAACATAGCCGAGTTGTTGATGGAATAAAGTATAATTAATTGTAATTATTTATACTTAAACAAAAGGTCAGAAAAAGCAATAAATCTGATTAAGGAGAGACGAGAAGGCTTATTGTTAGGGTGTGGATACAGTAAGGATTGCGAACTGATCAATCCGATTTAAAAGATGTCAAAAGATGTCAAAAAATCAATCTTAAAAAACAAGAATGTTAGAAAAGTCGGAGGCACCAGCCGACACTCAGTGCAATAAAAGATAACAAGGCCAGTGTGACAACAAAGAATATTTCTTGTGCACAGATGAATAAAGGAGATCAGCCTCGGCCGCAGACACAGGCGCTTCATAAGCCAGTAATCCCAACTAGAGACTGCAAAAAAACTGCTGAAGAAAAGCCTAAATGCGTCCGCTGCGGTGACCCACACCCTGCCAGCTACAGAGGGTGCACAGTAGCCAAAGAACTACAAAATATAAAAAATAAAATTATGTCTAAAGGAGCTCAATCTCGATCGCAGACACAGGCGGTTCAAAAGTCAGAAACACCTGACATAACCGAAAAAATGGACCAAATTTTAAACCTTTTAACATCGTTTAACGAAAGGTTAAATGAATTGGAACGAAGCTCCAACCAGCTGTCATAGTGAAGTGTTATAGTGATACCTCGTTGAATACTACCCATTAGAACACGAAACATAGAGACAGTAAGAACATTTTAAGTTTACTTCAGCAGTTTAAGTGAAATGTAATTTATTTATTAGTAAAGATTGCAATGTAAATGAGATGTTTATTTTATCCTGAGTTCCCGCGGGAAAATATAAGTTTTGAGAGAAGTTTCAAAATTTATTTTAACTGAAACATTATTCTTAGGTATACAATTATTTTCGTTCTCAGTACATTACCTCCTTAACGCGTCAATTAAGGCGGGACCACACAGAGGCGTGACGCAACAAGGCCGGATAAAACGTGCGAATGACCTGCCGCCTTACGGATACGAATGTTTACATAAATTTCATTCGTGTGCTCATTCTTACGAGAACTTATGAAGTTTTTGTTGTTGCTTCATTAAAAACGCATGTATGTGTCACCTTGGCGCTTATCAGCTGACACATCGGTCATTATGAGGCATAATTATTATGATAATATGATACCAGCTTCAGAAGTTTTTCCCGCAACCATACTATTATGTCTGGACCGCAACTTTGACTAATTTCATAATTGCCGTAGAAATTACCAAGTAATTTTGCCATTGTATACTTGTGTCGCTAGCATATTGTTTCTGAATTGCGCAAGATTTGAGTTGGAGTTTAAGAAATCTGAAAATATGTTGTAGTCTTAAAATAATGAAATCCAGCGGGATATCGACGGCAAACCTTTTAAGAGGCTACATTGAGGTTGATATTTTCTTAAAACTACTTGACTGATTTTAATAATTATTTTACTGTTACATAGTTTTAACTTTTATTTATCTAACATTGAAAGAATATTGGTTAAAGGGCGAAACACAAAACCGCGTTGCAGCGCCGCGAAAATCGGCGTTGCCGAGCGTTGGAATTCCAAACAGCCAATACTGCGTAGCGGCGGCGGTAACGCCGATTGGCGACGCGGCGCAGCAACGTGGCTGTGTGTTTCGTCCCTAAATAGTTTTTGAGAAAATCACAACCTTAAAACTCTCCTATTTACTTTTAGATCGTAGGTAACCTGGTCAGTAGGTGCTCTTGTCCGTAGCTGTTATTCATAAACCTCACTTCCATTAAACTTTGTTCTTGTCACTTTCACACTTCGTTAAAAAACGTTAAGTAAGGCTGGGGCCTCACTGCGAGCCTAGCGCGGTTGCGAACGGCGCGAAATATCAAACATATGAAACCGCCCGCGCTGCCACTACACTGCATTGTGGACAGAAACGGCATTTTCATATGTTTGATAATTCCTCCGTCGCAACCGCACTAGGCTCGCAGTGTGGCCCAGGTCTTAGAAAATGACAGAAGGCAAAGGGAATCACGTTTATGGATACGCGCTTAGGTGTATTCCAGTCACTGGGTATTTCCAGGGTGTGTCCCAATACGAGCCGTGCCGCCGCTGGCCGTCGCCGCACTACCGGCGCGTGCGCCGCCGCACCCCAGTGCGCCTGCGCGAGGACCCGCAGCTTCTATACGCAGAAACGCTGCGCAAGAGTGTCGACAACGACATACGATACAGACAAACGCCGGACGAACAGAAGAACTATAAGGAAATATTAGGTTCGTGAAGATAGCATGTCACAACTTTTTATTTATTATTTTATTGGGATATTAAATAGTAAGTACTAAAATAAAAACAATACAATGAAGGATGACGACGTGCCTAGAATTAGATAGATAATTAATTAAGTATATTTGTTTTTAAGTTTTTAGAGTTAGTTTTAGTCCTTTTATTATTTTAGGTTTAATGTAATTTTGTATTTATTAAATTTAATAGTTGATTTTAATGTATTTCAGAAATGCCAATCCAAATAAATAAGGAACTGTGGATGTAAGACCGCAAAATGTTTTTGCAATAACAATATAATGAAGTATAATATATAGAATACCATAAGTAGGCACATAACTACATCTTAACTTTAGACTAAGTAATTCAGTTATTTTCATTAATACTACATAGGGCACACCAATTTTATACATGTCTTTTCTACTTTAAGTTACCATATTGCATTGCAGTAAACTGATAATAAAATGAAGATCCTGTGGAAACATTTTTTTTAAGTATCAGTTCCGTACTTTGCCTTGTTCCAGACGACATGGTCAAGAAACGAAATAAAGCAGTAAAGGAGGAAATAAAACGCGACTTGGAGTACGAGCGCAAAATGGTAATATTGTAAAGATGATGATGATTATTATTATTTAAAAAAATATGCTATTGCCACTTTTTCTCCTCAGCGGTAAAAACATTAATTGTTTTTTGTGTTGGAAACCGATCCTGGTATCGGTGGAGACAAACTGCCGGGATCCGTTTCCAATCCAAACGGATCCCGGGATCGGTGGAGACAACCCCGCGTTGGCACCTTTTCCTTGAAAAGTGGTGTAAATGTAAATTCATAGATATGTTGACGTGCAAAAATGTACACAACGTACTTGCTTGCAATAAAGAAATTTGACTTTGACTTTGATCAGCAACAATTTGTGAAAGATCTTGTGTGAGCAGAGAAAAGGCTCTAGGTGCTGATTGGGTCATGGAGGGCCCTTAACGAAGCCCCCCCCCCCGTATACCTACTATTCTGTGACATAGACTGTCTTGAATCGGAGCATAGATGACCAACGAACGCCTATTTCAAAGTGCGTGTTATTTCAGCAAACCATGGACGGGCCATGGGGAAAACCCGGTCCTGGTGGGACCACCTGGAGGAATCCTCGAGATGTTGGATTAAATTTCTCTAAGTCTATGGTAGGTTATTAAAATTTGTATATTGAATATATCTGTATTAATATAAGGAAAGTCAGAGCGTCTCGAAGACCAGAGTTTGAATGAACCAGTACGGGATAAAATCACCATATTTTGAATCTTGATGAAGAGTCAAGGGAAATAAAAATATTAATCTGGATATTCCATGGTATTTAAAGAATTTTGTTTAACGACAACCATTCCATTAAAGATGAATTGAAAAAAACTGCGAGTTATTTCTTTGAACGTACGTTTCCTATTAGATATTTATCTCTTGAACATAATATCCAACGTTGTGTTTACAGGGTTGGACAGATAACGAAATTTTCAACAAATTGAAAGGGGACCACAAACGGCATAAGAGATCTTCGCTAGCTTTACCTAAAGTAAAGAGCGATGATATCAAAGAAGATGGGTCACAGAACAAAGAAAACATAAAACCTTCAAGTGTCGCCAAACTACCCGACATTAAACACACAAACAGTCCTACTAACAGTAGAGAAGGAAGCAGAAGGAACAGCAACGAGAAAAAAGAAGTAAAGGATGTTAATGGAACCAATGGGAGAAGAAAGAAAAGTCCAAAGAAAACTAAATTTGTTAAAAGATTATCCAATGGAGAAAGAGTGAAACGTGTTATTCCTGATGAAGATATAGACGTGTTCATTAATAGGGATTCAAATTCGGATAACAAGTTGACGCCTGAAGCTGCAATTCTGAGAATAACAGGTGGTGTGGAATTAGTACCTTTGTTAGCAAGGAGAAGACGCTGCGGAACCAGGACTCTACCTTCCAGCGATGTTACTAGACCACCCGACCAATCGTGTCAGTACGTATATATTCCATTTTTTAATTATAAATGTTTATTTTTGTCCAAACATAACTGTCTGATTTTACAGAAAATATTTTCTTTTCTCTGATCCGCTGATTTCAAATTTTCAGTCAGGGAGAGGGGATCTCGAGTATTTTTTGAGTATTTAACTTAGGTTACTACTACCTTGTCAACTGTAACACATTGATTCTCTGCGAGATGGTCCTATAATATAGATTGCAATGATTTTGTGCTAGTTTATGTGCCTTTGTCGTAGTCGTCTGTATCATTCGAATCAAAAGGTTAACTACGAACACAATACTTTGTCAAAATGCTCCCTAATAAGTATTGACGTGCCCAAACATGAATTCTATTGTAGTTTCATAATTCGCTATAGTTTATGTAACAAATAGTTTGAGTATGTACATACATGGTATTGCAAAAAATATGTGCGTCTCCAACCAAGGTACCAAAGAATAATAGCCTTTTAATTTCGAGAGGTCGTGACACGTGACCCAGTCTTTAAGAAAACATTAAACATGTAGTGACACTTAATATTGTAAAGTATTTCTCTCAATCAATTTATGAGAAGATTATTGTTATGTGAAACATCAAACTATTGTTGGTTATAAATGTTAACAGCTACAAGGCATTAGATTGTAAATTACAAAAGTTTCGCAGACTTCTTGATTATTTAAAATTAATTAATTTGCAATCTATTGTAAAAGTTGCGAAACTAAGTATGCCTATAAGTTAACAGACATTAATAATTTATTAGCATTTTTAATAGTTAATTAATCTTGAACGCACAAACGAGTAAAATAGATACTAATGAAATTGATCACGTTTGTGAAATTTCGTTAATTAACCGCGTGACCCAATGTGCAAATAATGCAAATGATTCATTTTATGACAACCTTTTCGGGCAGATGTAACCTGCCGATAGACATATGGACCGAGCAGCTTCTATGGAAATCTCCATCAATCATTCATTATGGTTTTTAGTTATGCAAGTTATGTTTCTGTTTAGTTAGTGTTGACGGTTAATTTTTCAAACCGGGGTGTGCAATATGGTTCTTTAAAACATCGAAGTTTGTCTGCATGAATTAGTATAATATTTTAGACAACGCAATATTTTTACTGGTTTTATTCTAACTACAGTCGAAATCACAATAATTACCTATAGTGAAATTCTTTGGAATTATAACTATACTTATTGTCGCACTACAAGAGTTAAAGTCTTTCCCACAAAGCCTCGACCTGCACGCGGCTTACGCTTCCAGTAGGTAGCGATCTGAGGCCTAGGCCGCAATCCGTGGCTGTGTGGAATAGACTTTAATTCGTCTTCAAGGGATCACTTGACAAGTCCTTTATATAACTGTAAAAAAGAAAGGACAGAGCTTTTGAAAATTACGATATGTAGATCCATGCGACAGTATATCAATGCTAACAACCGTTCGATCAATGAAATTGCTGTACATATAGGTATGGTCTAGCACAGAGAAATGTGTACAGGAGAGGTTTAAGGTTGAAATTTTCTCAAAAACTATAAGACCCATTGTAAAAAATTATTTAACTTTTAGATAGATAAAGGTTAAAACCTATGTAATTGTGAAATAATTATTAAAATCGATCCAGTAGTTTTTGAGAAAATTTAAACATTAAGTTGGCCCCCTGTATTATCTCTGTCTTCGACTGTACCTGTATCCTAATTATCTAAAGCCATTTAATTATTATTTTCACTATAATTGAAACCGATCTCTAAAATTCCGTTTGTCTTTTCACATTATCCCATCCACATATTCAGTGACTTTTAACGTGCTGTCACGAACATTAAGAATTACATTTGCAATGATATATTTATGGTTGTCCTGTCGACTATACAATGGCGTCCGCTGACCATTGATTCACCGCCAACTTTGATTGCGTCACTGCTTTCTACTACCATACGACACGTTGGATATTTTTCATTAGCTGCCTCCTTCGATGATAGTGATCTTTGACTGAGAGATGGAAGCATTTTAATTTAGTAACGTATGGGTGTTAAAGTTCTCGTAGACTTAATGGGGTCTTTGGGTTATCATTGGTAATCTTAATTTCATCTTTACTAGTAGTCAATTGCTGATTTACGAATATGAGAAAAAGATCGCCTTTAAAGCCAGCAGTAAAATATAATAAAAAAATATATTGTCTATATTTATCAATCGCAAGGGTTTGATCGACGTTGGACGCATTCTCATTTCGACACAATTTGAACTTGTAGTTAACCAACCTAGTAAACACACTCATTTTAATTCATAAAAAAACAAGAACAAGTATGCTATTGTTATTTATACAAGGGAAAACGATTTTAACGGTATTTTTCAGATCACGACAGTCCTAGATTATTAAGGTAGCTTGTTTTTTTCGATGTCATCGTACGTAAATTGCCTAAACGCATGACATTTATCCGCAGATGGCGCGAAATCCTTCATGTGGATTATCTAAGAGACTTGAAACAACAAATGCAGGTGAAATATGAACGACAAGAGGTGAGGACGCAATCGGATTTGCTTTTCTACTCCGCTAATGAAGCCTATCAATATTATTGCTTAACTTAGGTCTAATCTTGATTTACATTTTTGTGGCAAATTGACATTTATGTTAACAGCAGGAACCTGATGATTTTTACAAATATTTATTAATCGTCATTTTTTAAAGTTGCAAACTAAGCACGCGGCCTGCGGCCAGTTGAATCGCATGCCCCGCCCCGTTTTCTCCCCTTTCTTAACACTGGTTAGGTTGTTACGGGTTTCGTAGTCGGCTTAAAGGGTTCAGGCCGACCGCAGGCCTTTGACTTAACAACAACAATTGAATACGACCGTTTTTCTGCTATGAGCCCTTCGTACTAACCTCTGACATGCACTTTATCAGGAAAGTCGTCGTGATTCAGCAGAAAGCGTGAAGAAACACCACGCAACGTGGGCTTCCTTATGGGGGAGACCAGGCCATGGCGCCCCTCAGCGCGGACGGTACGCGAGGAGCAATCTGGCTCAGCTGCTGTATGTCCCACCGCTAGTCATATCTCAGAACGCTCAGTGATCAGATTATAGAGGTTCCTTCACACAGTTAATTTAATTTACAACTCTTTGTTATTTATTGTTATCTATTACTCTATCATAAGTATATTTATTTATTATACTCATCTTAATTATTCTTAATGCATAACTATTTTAAGTTAATTGTAAAATTCTGCATGCGTGCTGTCACACATGTATGAGTTGTTGGAGAACATAAATAAATAAATTAAATAAATCGTCACAAACCATTTTGGGTAGGAGGTAATTTTAGATCGGTCCTACAACTGTCAGTTTTAAGTGCGAGCTCACGCTGAGTTCGTGTTTAAAACTCTCTATGACTATAATCGGTCTAAGAGCGCTAGTAGTAGAAGAGTAGTTGGACCAACTTTAAGGTCATTGAATGGTTTGGTCCTATGCTGCTGGCTCTTTGGATTATACACATATGTAAGGATAGAAATGACACATTTTAAGACATAATTACTGTCGACCAAATTCTTAGTAAATAAGATATATCTGAAGGACGGTCAGTTGGAGAAGAGGTGTCTGTAAAAAAGGCCCGGGTTCGATGAAAAAAAAATCGAGTTAAAAGTTAGGGTCGCTATGAAAAATAAGACATTTTCTTGTAGGTACGTAATACGTATTTCTGATCCTCCGAATACTTCTTGGACATTTCGGAAAAACATAAATTTTGGAGCACTTTAGACGAAAATGTAAATATACAAGTTTTATCTAAATATATTACCTATACATGTTTTGTAACTGTTTATTAGTGCCAATGTTATACAATTGCATTAGTCTATGTAAATTGGCAACACGATTTATTGTAAAAATATATTGCACATGCTCAAAAGAAATAATTATTAAGATAGATTGTATTTATACGCTGTTCGAATCCTAGGCATAACCCTAGGCGTCGAGTAAGTTAGTTTTGAACTAATTGCTATTTGGTAAAAAAATGTCTTAAGTACTAATTACTTTTTTAACAATTGGATTGACAAGAATAATGTTTGTAGTCATTGTGTGTAGGTAGGTATTTTAATGACCCAAACACAATACTGGAAATTGTAACAAAGCTAAAATTTCGAAATTATACATTTGTAACCAAAGAAACCGCAAATTATGGCTTACAGAAATAGTGGGAAGGTTCTCTTAATTATTTCTCTACAAAATTAGGCCTTAATTAATGTAAGACACTGAGGATTTTAGTCTATTTGTAATTGTAAATATGACTCCTTCACGACGGTTGTAGAGTTTGGTAAATGTAAGGACATGTTCCGACTAGCACGCGCCGACCACGCGCAGGACCCGCGTACGCCCCGCGTACGCCCCGCGTACGCCCCGCGCACGCCACGTGGGCGCATGCTCGTCGGAACACGGCCTAAGATAAAAATATACGTATACAACTTTGAATAACAGACGTTTTAATTGTATTTTTCCTTTGATCTTATCTTATCATTAACCCTTCAAATTTCAGATTCATTTAAAATTACTTAGTTCACTATCAAATTGGTTTGTGAAGTCTATTTGATACTAGTGAAATTTTATAACCTATATCGTCCCACTGCTGGGCAAAGGTCTACTCTCTTCTCTTCCACCCATCTCTGTCCTGAGTCTCCTCCAATCATCCATCCCTGTATCTAATGATATCATCTCTCCATCTTCGCCGGGTCTGCCCCGACGCCGGCGACCGTCCAGTGGCATCCATTGTGAATTATTATTAAAAGAAAAACTCGCCTGCTGTTTTTACATAAAACTTATCCTATGTCAGTTCCGGCCGTAATAAGACGAATTTAACGACATCTCATACATCAACGTCCATCACCATCCATCCGCATAGATACACTCGAAAAACATTACCCTCCACCTTTTCTCAACCTCAGAATTTGTATTACGCATTATCCATGCTCGGTGAAAAAATTTGAAAATGATGAAAAATTTCTTACCGTGGGCAGGACTTGAACCTGCGAACTTGTCATTCCGTGACATTCCGTGTTCAAGTCCTGCCCACGGCAAGAAATTTTTCATCATGTTCTAATTTCCTCAACCTGTTAAAAAGTATTACCACATTTCTTCAGACTTTATCGTTTTATATTGTGATGGAAGCAATTGAAAAATATTTTGATGAGCGAATGAAATGAATTGAATGCAATATAAACAGTGACGTTCACATGTTCGTTATTTTTGTAAATAATTAATCGATGGCTTAATTTATTACAACTCTTGTAGATAACAAGAGTAGTAATAAACTATGACGGCATACATATCTTTTCAGTGATCATAGAAACAGCCACATACTATAAGATAGATGATGATCGATTACTACAGAACATGATGTCCCCTTACCATGAGTTGCCGCTCGCTAGCGCCTACGTAAATACCTTCGCTGAGACGCAGGGGTCGGTGAGACTTTAGTTCCGATACTGGTCGTTAGAAGTGCAACACAAAATCCGACCATTCCCGTACGTTGCAGCTGTGGTTTACGCAGTCACTGCGAACAAAAATTCCGTTGGCAACTCATGGTAACATGGTACAATTTAGTTAAAACAATTCCGTTATCTTTACTTACTGCGATTAAAGATTGCGTACGCTAAATTACCTACGTTCCGCTCGCTCTTATACGATGTAGCATTGAGCGACAGTAACAGTTACATTTTGGGGTGTTCCTCGTGGTCCTACCAGTATGACCACGGGGAATTTCTTTTCCTCGTGGTCATACTGCTTTAAGTTGCTTTATTAAGCCACCCTTAGGTTTCGACTTCGTAGCCGCTGCAGAATTAGCTACATTGTCACATCTCCTTTTACCTTGATCATCGGAGATAGCTAACAATCCCGTTCTCCAAACGGGTAAGTATTAATACGGCATCATTATAGTTTATGGCCGCACACTTATCACCAAACTGCAGTTAATTTCTTTACCAAGCCGATGATGGGAACTGTTAATATGTGGCGGAGGTTGGGAAAAGCGCAATAAATTGTAGGGTTACTACAATTTTTGACTTGAGTAAGACATGCATTGAAAATTAACATAATTTCGGTAAATAAATTGGACCTGATGGAATATCTACTCCCGATACACAAGTCCGGCAAGCTAGCTAGATGACATTACAAAATAGATGAAGAAAAATTATGTACCTGGAAAGTTCATAAATGTTATGTATTATTTGGGGTGAAACCGTTTATTGTAAATTATACTTTTTAAGGGCTTTAAGGTAAGTATAATCTTTAATTTTGTGGAACATTGGATGGGTGGCTGTCTAATAAATACTATACGAAAGCTAGTTATCACAAAGAGTGGCGAGCATTTAACGTTAAGATTGTCACTTCCCTAGATCATCACATTTAATACCCTGCATATACTGAATCAGAGTCTGGGCACAGTACGCGGCGATCTTTATGACCTATCTGAATATAATCACCAGTCACGGCGCAGTTTGGAACAGTGAGATGAGGTAGCTGGTGGGGAGAGTGACTATATAGATTAGGGAAAGAATGTATCCCAGCTAACCAGCTCCCCAGTTCCAATTCTTATTGACACAAAAATATCCTATTAAATATATATAATTTATTTAATTATTTTATCCCTAAAAATAACGGACGTGTATTTAACGCGGCGTGCCCGTGGATTGCCCAACAAATTCCGAAGCCATAGACTGCGCTGTTACGTAACAAGTTGCGGCGGGATGCACCTTGCCCCTTGCAACCGGAACGGCAACAAATTATACTCCTCATCGGCGATGTTGACGAGTTGATTTCTGGGATTCCGAAATGGATTTCTGTCTTAAAAATATGATGGCTATTTAACAATTCGGCATTTTTTAAAGGGTAATGAAACGAAGGACGACACGACGCATCCGTGTAAAACTATGACGAATAAAAAATAGGATTGGAAAAAAGAATCGATTATAAATCGCTTAATCATTCATCACTATAAAATACTGGTGAATGATTAAGCGAAGGTAGTGTGCTAAGATCAGTAGATGGATGGAAATCATCGCCTCTTCCTACTCCTCTGTAGGAGTAGGGAGTGTATGTGTTTCCCGAGTTTCCTGTGAAACTCGACAAACTTTATATAGGTAAGTAATTAAATCGCCTTGTCTAATTAGCTAATACATAAATGAGTCTATTGAACACATAGAATACGAGTATAATATAATATAATTATACCTTGTGGTAGCTTACGTGTAGATCGATATTTATTTAAACTAATCTGACGTCACAGATTAAAGATATAAGTTTCCTATTATGTCGTTCCTAAATACCCTAACACGCACTAAGCTAGTTTTTAAAATGTAAATATCGAGATCACAGAACACTATTACCTGACGGATCGAGATCCTAGCAAACCATATACACTATACATTATAGAATGACATTTGACCTCAGGAACTGCAAATGCTTTATGCAACTACAAATGAAGATTTACAAATTAACTGCTAAGTGTTCGGATTTATGAGTAAGAACTTAGGCAATTACTTTCCAGGAAAGTACATAATCATTACGACAAAAGACAACAAGAATACTACTGACTTTCTACTAAACGCTTTCCTAGAAGTCTGTAGTCTGCACGTAGGTTGTTGAGACTCACATCACACCTCGAATGAGGAATGAGTAAGCATTTATACTCTTAACACTCATAATACTCAGAATGAAAATGTTGCGTCGTCGGCAGTAATCATTGACATCGGTAAACAGTTCATTAAGGAGTCTCTAATTAAATGTTTGTCTCCGCCCAAGTAATAGCTAGGGATGTGACCGTAGCAAGCGGTTCGGCTTATAATATTTTTTAATTTTAATAAAAAGAGAAGCCAATAAATAAAAAAGTTAGATACTTAATTGAAGGACCATTAAGCAATCGTTTTTTTCAAATTCGTTACTTTAAAAATATCAAGTTGATGCTTAACAAGTATTATTAAAAATCACGTCTAATATATACTGTCCAATAATGATTGGCAATTCTTTTGTCCAGTCAATGTTGCATAAAATGTAGAGTTTTTACAATTAAAAAAAAATGAATCTATAATCTATAATGTTACCTATTTATTCATTCCGCATTAGCCATTGTTTTTGTCTAAATACCGAGACCGATGTCCAAGTCTCATTCATCACTACGGTATGGTAGGTGCGCGTGGGCAGCTCGTATGGTGAAATTCTTAGTGCAAACAGAAAAGTGCGTATATGTAAATGCCGTAGAAAGCCATCATGACGAAATGTCGACGAAGCATTTAAAAATCGGCATTTTCTGAAGGTGACCCAACCACACCTCGTCGCATCGAGGATTCTTTATGGTAGTTTCTGTTAAGGAATTTGCATTTTTACGAGTATACGTCGAAAATTGAAATTGATTTGTGACGTCCAATATGCTGTTACTTTTATGTTATTTGCAAAACTGCATTGATAGATTGTCAGCGGCTTTGTATACATAATTGAAAAAAACATAATGTGTAAAACTGAACTTTGTCCCGATGAACTTTTTAACATTGATGTGATAATTAAAATGTACAGGATATAACTTAAAGCGTAGCTAAAAGAATTGGGGCTCAGTATTTACGTACGACTTTTTGATAACATAATAAAAATAATTCAATGTCTCATTTAAAACAATCGTAAATACCTTTTTTCACAAATTAAATTACCATGTACCTATTTTACTTCAAAATACCGATGAACAGACGATCAGTGAAAAGATGTCTGTATTCTTTATTGTACATAAAACCTTAAAATTAATACTTAGTCTGGGAAACAAAATTACAACGGCGAGCTTAACCCTACAGAGTTATCTTACAGCTAACCTTATACTATTAAATGGAGATCGCATTCTGAGCAGGCACACTGACGTGCAATAAATTCTTAATACTGTCTGTACCTATTACACAATATATTATACTAACATAATTACATAAATGACTAATTATTTTCACATACAAATACCTAAAGATACAGGGGGCTTAAGGTTCAGATTTTCTCAAGACCTACTTGACCTATTGTAAAAAATAGTTTATTATTTATAAGTTATTTATAAGTATGAATTATAGAGATAGAAATTTGATAAATACAATTATACCGACCAGGTGAATCTTTCATTCGCATATAAATATGTACAAATACTCAATACAATTTACAATGCTTGTTGTCAGTTAGAGAGATAACGAAATTGACAAATGACTAATGTGATTACCAATTCCGAAGCCGTTTGTAAAACTGGTAGGCTGTAAACACAATGGAACCTCCAAATTACTGAGAGATATAATATCACTTGCGACCCCAGTTAACCTGTCTGTCAGTTTAGGTACAATTAGCCACAGTATAAGGATACAGTTAGGTTAATTATATTGTAATGGATGTCTATGAATTAAGTACAGTGGTGAACATCATTAATGAGATGAAACGGGAATATCGAGACAGTAATCCCAAATGTAAACGCGGTAATTCCCGTTTTACCTTATTAATACTTAAATGTGTACAAACCGTGTAAGTTTAAAAAGTAATTTAATGACGAACATGTAAAATGTAACAAATATGTGTGTTATTACATAATTAGGTGACATTGCATACATACATAATGTGATCCAGACGTGTTTAACTTTTTTGGCAAGACCCATAGTTTGTCTTCAGTAAGGCCAGCCTGAAACACGATCGTCGTCGATTCGAGCTCATACAATGTACATTTTATATGAGAATATTAATGATCAACGACGTCTACGGGCTCTGGAAAATCAAAAGCTATTTTTAGTTCCTAAGCATTCATAGGTGCCGCTGAATTAACTTCGATCTCTATTCGTTTACGAGTATTTCATGCCCTTTTTGCTATGCCTTAGGTTTTGTTGACTTCATATCAACTTATCTCTGCCAGCTTATCGTTCGTTTAGGCTCTTATAAATGCGTATCTAACTCATCTAGCTTTGAGGACGTAATATAATACGGAAAGCCATATACGCTACCGCACCCGCTAAGCGCATGCACTGTAGTACCAGCTTAAGGTTACGGAAAAGAAAGTCCATAGATCGCGCAGAGGAACGCCGATCACTGCGCCCGCGCACGGCCGCGGCCGGCGCGCTTTGACCCCGACCATCATATACAACTAGTGGCCGACCGAATGTAGTTTATGCCGAAACCGAAGTTCGGACGAACCCAAACGTTGTGCTGGCCATTGCACTTTTGAACACTAACCTCGGAAAGGTAATCGTAGGTACTCAGAAATCGCTTTCCAACAGCGGATGAGATAAAACAGTGTAATGATGAGAGGGGTTAATGTTTTTGAGCGCACGATCAGAAGAAGAATGGATGAACGTGACTTATGTGCCCGGAGGCCAGTTACAGGTCCAAATCACGAGAGACCACTTTATGTAGGTCGACTAGGCCGATAGTCATAGACAGTTTTGAGTTCGAGTTCGATCTTGCATCTGTCAGTTTTTAATTTTGACAGTAGTAAGTGCGAGCTCGCGCTGAGTTAGTGCTCAAAACTGTCTATGCCTTAATTGTTAATATGATATGTTACTAAGCTTGTGCATATCACTTCGAAGGAGTTTCGATCTTGTTTTCATTCACAACAGACTTTCAATCCGAACGTTGAAAGAAACCGGCGGAAACCGAAGCCGAAACTTCCGTCAGTCACTATGGCCGACCGTTCTCATTCCAATGTTATTAATATTCATCAAATAATAACGATACATAATATTATTAGGCCTCACAAACAAATTATGCAACTTTTGTTAAATTGTATCATAAGTTATTTAAAGCATGAATTTTCACAGAATGCGAATATAATATTATATCATTATACTCGTATTATACATTCCTATTCTGACACAGAAATACTACAGTAAAAACTAAGAAGGGATAAAGAAAAGAACTAAAATAAATAATTACTAGTCTTTATTTAAACCATCTTGATCATGTTCATACTATCATGTTTATACATCATCATCTTGACATGACCATAATTTACTACATACTTAAAAACGTGCACGCGTTGATGTCTTTTGTATAGGAGTATCGAATGCCACGGAAGCCATCTTTTGCCGGCTTGCTGAAGTTTATTAGGATCTTGTGTGATTCTGTATAGGACTAGCTATTTAAAGCAATTTTACTACTTCTTTATGACCAACCTGGGGTTAGAGACTCAGACGACATTGAGGTTTTAAAAAAGGTATCGATACTCGATATCGGCACAATAAAAGAAAAATTACAACTTCCCTCATTATGGTTAGGATTTAGGCAAAAACTTCTAGGCCAATTTTTAAAATTCTTTTTTAATTACATAGTTTGCACTTTAAACTATATCATAGTGAATTAGTTTTTACATACGGTCAAGTAAATTTTGAGAAAACCTTAATAAGGCTCCTGCATATTTTCATTGTTTTCGACATATCACATACTTACATTGTCAAAGCGACAAAGTTGCAACAAGTAACGGAAAGTGGCCACAACAATAAAATTAAGTGTCATATAATTCTCGCCGCCTCCGCAGCAATAGTACGTAAAATACTACTTATATCTTTATTTCTCACACAAGACAACATTCTAAATACGGAAGCACAACACCATTGCGGCCGATTACGTTAAGTTTTGCTCATTTTAGTTTAGTCATACCCGTTTAGCGTGTGTTAGTTTACACGACTTGCACTTACATGCAGTTATATGGCCGTGCCCAATGTACGGAAACTTGTAGTTTATAATAATATCTAAATAACTTTAACTGCAAAAATTTAACCCCTTTTAATTATTTTTTTATAGCTTATGTCACTCCTACAATCAAGACGAATCTAACGATATCTCATATGTTAAAATCCATCAAGCCGTTTAGGCTGCAGGGCGTGCCAAAGAATTAGACATACATACACTCGAAAAACATAACCCTTCTCTTGCACAGTCGTGTAAAAATTCGCTGCGTTCTATGGAGAGAGTATAAAGTATGTTGATCAAAACGAATCTAACCAAACTCATGCATCAAAATCAAAGGAGCAATAAAATCTGCTAAACGATAGCTTAATTTGACATTTGTATGGCGAAATCCAGCGAAAATCCTGAAACAATGGCCAACCACCGACTAAATTTAAGTTGCGATTATCTCTCAGTGTCTAAAATATTTGGCGTGTTCCTTATCTTTTCACCTGACAGTTTAATCGACAGATTGTGGCGGTCAACTATTAACCAAATGACTTTTAAAAAAATAAGTGAGACCACTCGACATGTCATTCTTCACAATTTCCTAGCCATCAGTAATTATCTAATGCCTTCAATTACGCCGCGCCATTCATTTGTGTTGTTGAATTTATCAACATTGTTACATAAATGTTATGTAAGTACAACTTTATTGTGCTTTACCCAAATGTCTAAATAATGTTTAAGAATGACAACTGAATGGAATTGCTTCTTTGTTTTATTTATGAGCTTTGAGGCTATCATGACCATTATACCTTCGACATACTTGGTTCCGCTAAATAATGCTACTAATAAAATCACTTAATGTAACTGTTTTGTTATAAATGTTTCGGTATTAGTTACTCAATCAGTTTTGCATACATATTACATACACAGAAATATAGATGTACTCCCGGAATAAAACACGTCATATTACTTTTAACATGGGAAAGTATCGGATTACAACAAGAGACAACGGGAAGCGAAACACTGGTAACTCTAAGTTGTATTAGGCAAAGATTACCTATATTGGGAGAGTCAGTGAGTGAACATTCTGATACTTTATCTGTTGTTTGTATTGAACCCTTAACCCCAAAAATGCTTGATGTGTAAAATCCTTTCTCTAGGTATTATTAAAAGTAGTTTTTGGCAGTCTCTACCTCTGAAATGCCTGACGATATTTAACCCTTCACTAACTAAATATTCCGTTAGAATCATTTTAGAGTCTAATTAGATTCATGAAATTATTCACAATGGGTAATGAAGTAAAATGAAATCAATTCGGTGAACTGAAACTAGAATGATGACTGACAAAATTATGTTTCAGACCGTCACATGAAAATCAAAAGAACATCGAAAATTAAAAACAAAAAAGGATCGGCCGATTAGTTTTGTAAATAAACGTAGCTGTCGGATGTCATCTTTACACAATCGCGTTTGTTTTGGGCGGGTGTCGTGTGGCGGGCTGGCAGGCGCGGGCTCTCACGGCGCACAGTGCCCGCCCGAGCACCCGCGCAGACACCAGTGCGCACGCGCACGTCTACCAATCTACCACCGATATACTGTGCCCTGACACATATCGATATCGGATAGTGCTGCCAGTGACCCCGGACTGCCGACACAATGCGACCAGTGAGTACGAGTGCTAATTAACTAATATTAAAGTGCGCCAGTTAATTTAATGTGATGTGATTAGTGATAGTTTTATTTTTGGGGTCAGATACGTGCTTTCAGGCCCTGAAGGAATATTTTTAAAGGATGTCTCCACGTTTCCATAGTCTAGATTTATTAAGTTTTAAGTAATGTTGCGGTCGTGATGAGATAAATACTCATTGGCAGGTGCCTTGTCCTTTGACATTAAAAGAGATTACGTAACAAGGATCTGGTGAAAGTTTTGTGAAATGAAAAGCGATATGTCTTGTCGTGAACTTTACTTAACGATTTAATTTATCAATTCTATTATGAAAGATGGTTAAAAAATGAAATTACCGTAGCTACGGAGGATACTATTTTAGAGTGGGTTATTTAAGATCACCTACTTGCATTGACAATATTATGTTCCCGAATTATTTGGCAATTAATTCATAGGTACATAAAAATTATTTATAAGTAGGTACATATTTATGATTTGCAGTACCACAACCTTAACAATAATATTTATTTTTCAAATTATAACTATTTATCATGAAATACATAAAAAAGCTTAAAAACACAATTTAATTTGGACCGGAATGTACAAAGCTTTAGAGAATGTATTTTCTCATAAGGTGAAGACTAAGTTTAAATCATTGTTTGCTTAACCTTTCACTGGTCACCGTACTTTCCCAAGAATATTATACTGCTCATTTAAAATATCGGATTTATTGTCTGGGGACTTAAATAATATATGTTATTATGATGTAAATTCATGAATTATCAATGCGCTTTCGCCGAGTGACGTAACCGAGTCGTATGCGTGATGATGCGATCGTCTCGTTTACTTGGACTGTCGGAAGAGACGGCTATTAAGGATTCATTGGATGACCAAACGACACGTTTTGGTTATTTATAATCTACATGTATGTGTAGTAAAAGCAAAAAAATTTAATATCAATATCTGAAATTATTTTTAAGTATTTCCTTTTTAAGTGAGTACTTTTTATGCGATTTTTTGCAAACAGTCTACTGGCATTGTTTGGAAATTTACCTAAATGTTACATCATTTCATAGGCGTAAATTCGTAACAGTGACATAACTAAAACAATGGTTTACATGCATTTGTTATATTTAACTCTCGCAAGCTAACCCAGTTTAGTGCATGGTACAGCTAACAGCAGATCAAGTGTAACACTTTGGACCGTTCTTATTATCTGAGTCGTTGGATTTAAAATCGTACTGCAAGTTTTACCATTGATCTGCTGTTGTCCGCTCAACAATATTTTGGCAGGTTTTTAGGAGTTAAACCGTCAGTGGCAGATAAAAGAATTACCTAATCTACCTATTTAAACCTTTTCGATATTAGTAATTAAAATTGTAAATTTTTATGAGCAACACTTTAGGCGAAATTATTATACGCATAATTGCACTAACTTATACGGGATATACATTTACTGTATCATAAATAGTAACACCTGTCGTATAAAATTAATCTAACATAATCAAAATTCGCTCGCCAATATGCTATTTTTATATCCAATATCCGGCCAATAATTCGAATTATTCAAACCCCGCTGCTAATCGCTCATCGGATTACGAAACTAATCATATATTGAGCAAAAAAGTCCGTAATCATATTAGAAACACATTATAGATCGTAGCACCTAACCGATTATGTAATGAAAAGTGGAATTTCTTGAAGTAATGCCTCTCATCATGTCGTCTGCTATACAAATACAATTGAATGGGTTAGCTTCCGTATGAACTTTATCAGACAAAAGTTGTCGTATAAAACTGGTATATATGAAATGAAGAAAAATTTTCGTCACAATTGGGATTACAGGCTGATATCTCGCCAAATGCCTAAAACGAATTATGAAGGAAGATTTACAACAATTAATTAATATATATTTCAAAATATTACAGTACAATAATTTAATTTATTTAATTTTTAAGCAAATAAAAGGACTAAAAACTAACTCTAAATAATAATCAAATATATCCTCTAGGAGTGCATCGGGACTTCGGGAGTCACGGTGCCCAGAAGGCCATTAAATTAATTTATTCTTCATACACAATTTTTATGTACAGACTGTAATGGACCGCTACCCACCCCAACGCAGGAAATCAAAAAGTACTGAGCTAATTATATTATGTCATAGGTACACTGCAATGGCAGTTACGTACTTAATGCAAATTATATTGGACAGACGCGTTCAAAGTACAAGAATTAGTTCCAAAAAAATACTGGAGGTTATTTCCTTTTTTTGAAATGGATTTTATGGTCCTAAGTATTTCTGAAAGGCGATAAATTTTCTAAAAGTGTGTTTCTTAAAAGCGATATTTAAAAGTGTCAGTTCGAAGACTCAATTGTTTTATTTATTAGGGTTATTCTTTAGAAACTAACGTTGTTATTTTAAAGTTGTAACCTAAGACGCCAATTGAGAGATCTATTGAAACATTGGGGACAAAGTAAGTGGTTTCAACATTTGGCGCGACAAAAAATCTACTAAATTACTTAAAAATATTCCTTTTCACAGTTCATGGGAAAACTCCACCCAAAACCTAATCAACCAATAATAAACCCCTAAAGATAATGTCGACGCCTTTAGGTTTTTTGCAGAGCCAATATTGACCAATAGCTAAATCACAAAGCGGGGACGCCATGGATGCGCAGACGCTTTTGCGTCACTAGGGGATGAATCTATCTAGTTAGTTTATCTCGGAGCGTGGTCAAGTTCGCATAACTTTCGATAAGTTGGTTAAAAGTTACGTCGGACTACTGTGAAAGTATAAATTTATAAGTTACAGTTTTAGTTACATTAGTGACAATATATTTTATTAATTAATATAAAGATGAGATCTTTATAACGAACGTATTGTGACAAAGTGAGTGTTGTATATATGGATATGGAGCCCGGAAACCTCATCGCAACGGAGATCTAAAGCTAAGTAGTGCTGGCCGCTTTCCACCGATGGCAAAAGTTCACGATATCAACAAGAATAAATTATACTGACACTAAGTAGTGCTAGCCACTTTCTACCTATATGACAAAAGTCCATTCTATCATCTAAAATAAGCTATTATTCACACTAAATAGTGTAAATCGGTTTCTACTGACTGGTCGGTATTTATTTTATATCGCAGCTGACTACTTGACCATATTACTTGACGTTATGATATATACTACAGACAACTAATTAATGTGTGACGACGGACTATAATATGATGATACTCGTTCATAATGATATTATTATGATTGGATTTAATGACTCCATAATGACAAGGACAATTCGCTACCACAGTGGACACAGTCCTTAGTATTACCAAACGAACCATTCATAAGGCTACGACAGCTGAGTGCCTTGTATATGTATAATAATAATCCTTCCTTACAGCTACACGGAAGCTTAATGTATTTGCATGACTTGCGCATGAAATATGTATGAATGAACATAAGCCATACACATCAACACTGCCGAAGGCATACTCATTTTTAAATATTGAAGTAAGAGGTGTGGTAAAAATACAAGACTTTACACTATATACTTTATCTATGTACTCTCGTCATCTTGTCTGCACAGAGCCGATTCATAGTCCTAGGAAAGCGGTTCCAGCCTTCTGTAACCGCTCATGTATGGAGGGTAAACTGATGCACGTTCTGAGATACGACTCTATCTATCATATGTATTAATAAAACGAGAGTGAACGACCCAAATGAGGCGCACTCTAAATGCCAATCACACCTCTATGGAAGGAGATAACAAACACTTTTATATTGTAACCAGCACCTTGCCTTATCCTTAGGGATACACGTCAGATGTAGTCGAAGCTGTACCCCTGCACCTACGACACGCTATAGTGGGAGGTTGGCGGCAGCAAAACCGGGCAAAGCCCCAACAAACTGGAATACCTACGGAACTGGAATACCTACGAAACTGGAATACCTATGGAACACATACTTATTTATTATTTGCGCCCTCCGCACTTCGCGTGCAAACAGGGACGTACTACCTTTATAGGTACTGTAAGCTAAGACTCTCTGACAACCTATCTATACAGAAACTCACAATATCACACATGACGTACGCCGAATACGTATTGGGGGAAATATTAAAATCGCGGGAATTATATTCAAACGAAATGGCCTATGTAAGTTCGCCCTTACAGCTTTCTGAACGAGACGATGTCCAGTTACGAGTCGCCGAGGCTGACACCTGTTAATATAAATGACACAATAGTGTAAGGAATCTACCTGTTTAAGCATGACAACTATTGTACCGAAATTGGCGCCATACAACAACAAATATACTCGCGCGTGCCGTGAGCTTATGAATGGAACGTACCCTAGCTGTTCATTAACTGTTACTTTGGGTATTTACCTGACTATCACGAACTCTAATCTGACAACTTTTAGAGATCCTATATTATCCCAAGCATATTATAAATGTTATATAATGATCATCTTGATTTATAATTATTATGTTTCTATTTCATCTTTACGATGAAATCACCTTTGTTTGAAAGTGGAACTTGGTTAGCATTGTTATTTTAAATCTACAGGACGCTGAGAGAGACACCTGTCGGAGACATGTGCCCTAGCGGAGAATCACCCAGTAGTTACCCCGACAGGTTAGTTGCATGCCTTTACATGCGAATAATACCACCATAAATTCTGTATTAAAACAACTTCGGACGTTTTGCGTATGTTAATAATCGCGTAATAATAATTGAATTAATCAAACATACAATTGTAATACATTTTATTTTATGAGCAAAAGCATTAAGACGATCACGGACTTTGAATTAAACAATAATATTTATAGACGATCACGCCACTAATCATTTTATTAATTATTTAGGTCTTCATTCACACGACCTTAGATACTTCGACTTTACGTATTAATAGGTTTAGGTGTTCTGAGGGGGTTAGGTATCTAGGCTTTACCTTAGGTCTAGATTTAGGTTAGGTCTTAGCTTTAGGTTCTGCGGATTTGCCTCAGCTAGGGGGGTGGGCATTCTCATCTGTTGCCGGTGTCCCAGGATTTCGTCATTAAATGCACTAATGAGTTGACTGATTACTTTGTCTATCGAAATAGTAGATAAAAATTTGTTAAATTATTTTTGCAACGAGATAAAAGGGTTTGGGTTACTACACAACACAACGTAGAATTTATTGTTTAATTTCAATACATTTTAACAAACAAAAAAATACACAACGTAGGAAATATAAAGAATAGCTCATAAAATAAAACATTTGGACTTTAAATAAAACTTGCAACAAATGCGGGAAATAATAATAGAACATAAAACATTGTTACGGTTGCGCAGTGAACACTGCTTTACAATTTGTCACTCCTTTGTTTTTACAATAGTTTGCGCAGGGTCTGGGCCATCTGCTGAGGAAAAAAAGAATAGTCTGACGCGCGTCTATTACTTAATTACCCCGTCACTAAAGCAATAGTTGCATAGAGAGAGTTTGAAACTCTGTTCAAAATAAAACGTCAATAAAATAAACAATTGTAAAACAGTTTACATTTATGGTTATGATGGCAATAGTTTGAGTAAAATCTTAAAAGAGTCTTGTCGTAAACAATTGTTGAGTAAAATAAAAGTTACAATCATATGGTGTGGTATTATGAGGCATGGGAAGGGTGTGCAACTACCTGACTGGTTGTATTGTGAGACGCCGACGCGTCATATTAAGCTTTGTATAGTTCAGGTTTCTCAGATCATTGGCGGAGAAACTAATAACAATTAGTTTTTTTCTGGTTGTAACAGTTGTAGTTTGGGATGGTGATGCACTGACTTACGGCGTTTTACAGGATTTTACAGTCTGGGAGGGGAGAGTACTTACATTCTTTCTCAGTTCATTAATGGAGGAACTAATAACAATTAGTTTTTTCTGGTTGTAACAGTTATAGTTTGGGATGGCGATGCACTGACTTACGGGGGTTTACAGGATTTTACAGTCTGGGAGGGGAGAGTACTTCCATGCTAAATGATACTGATTCAAATGATTAATGTCATCATCATCATCATCATCATCATCATCAGCCCGTATCAGTCCACTGCTGGGCGTAGGCCTCTCCCAAAGCGCGCCAATCAACCCTAAGCTCGGCCCTCTGCATCCAGTCCCTGCCAGCCATTTTGCGAAGGTCATCCCTCCATCTGGTCGGGGGGCGTCCCACACTACGTTTACCCGTTAGTGGCCTCCATTCGAGAACTCGTCTACCCCATCGGTTATCGGTTCTACGACAGATGTGACCAGCTCACTGCCACTTCAGTTTACTGATTCTATGAGCAATGTCAACCACTTTTGTCTTCTGGCGGATATACTCGTTTCTTATTCTATCAAACAGAGAAATTCCAAGCATAGCTCTTTCCATAGCTCGCTGAGCGACTTTGAACTTGTGGTTCAATGGTATGATTAATGTATTGATTGAAAATGGTTATTATAATAATGTGGTCGGTAAAATTGACACATAATAGGCAATGGTTATTTGTTAGTAAGAAATTAGGAGAGCCTATGGCTATTACTGATTAATTAATTTTATAAGCAGCGGCAGCCTATTTGAATGTCCACACTGTTAAGGCACATGCCTACATCGGGGAAGCTGAGCCCGTGATTCACCAGGCAGGCACAATGCGGATTGATAATTACACAATACACGTGCCTTAGGGGTTTGTTTTGTCCTCAGACATGTAGATTTTCTCACGATGTTTTCCTTTATCGTTTAGAGATAACGATAAATGTGCGTAATTTTCCATTCGGTGAAAAAGAAGGAACGAGGAAACATCATTGTTTCATTGTTAATTTGGAGATCGAACTCGGGCCTACGTAACGGAAATCAAGCGTCTTAGCCAAAGCGCTATGAGTTCGAATTTATCGATGTATTTCTGTCGGATTTACCTTGATGTCTTGGTACGATCGTCTGTAGTGACGAGGCATACGCGTATTAATGGGATCGCCAAGAGAGCAAATAAATATGGAATTATCTAAAGAGATGGTAAAGAAGGTTTGACACATGGTGAAGGGAAAAGTCGTCGGCGGCGAGAAACCATTTTACTGAAATGAATGTACGTGGACGAATGCGAGAAACGTTGCGTTTGGAGAAGCTGTATCAGTAATCGCAGCATATTGATTTCATCGTCTCTGTTTAACATTACGGAGACAGGCGTGAGTTTATTTATGTATGAATTTAGAACCTACCTATTGAATATTCGTGAGTAAAAGGGAAGTTCAATTTCAGAAAGCAAACCTACCTATTGTGAACATGAGCGGAAATATTAGTCACATTTCCACACATGCTCAGGGAGGGGGATGTAATGGACCGCTACCCACCCCAACGCAGGAAATCAAAAAGTACTGAGCTAATTATATTATGTCATAGGTACACTGCAATGGCAGTTACGTACTTAATGCAAATTATATTGGACAGACGCGTTCAAAGTACAAGAATTAGTTCCAAAAAAATACTGGAGGTTATTTCCTTTTTTTGAAATGGATTTTATGGTCCTAAGTATTTCTGAAAGGCGATAAATTTTCTAAAAGTGTGTTTCTTAAAAGCGATATTTAAAAGTGTCAGTTCGAAGACTCAATTGTTTTATTTATTAGGGTTATTCTTTAGAAACTAACGTTGTTATTTTAAAGTTGTAACCTAAGACGCCAATTGAGAGATCTATTGAAACATTGGGGACAAAGTAAGTGGTTTCAACATTTGGCGCGACAAAAAATCTACTAAATTACTTAAAAATATTCCTTTTCACAGTTCATGGGAAAACTCCACCCAAAACCTAATCAACCAATAATAAACCCCTAAAGATAATGTCGACGCCTTTAGGTTTTTTGCAGAGCCAATATTGACCAATAGCTAAATCACAAAGCGGGGACGCCATGGATGCGCAGACGCTTTTGCGTCACTAGGGGATGAATCTATCTAGTTAGTTTATCTCGGAGCGTGGTCAAGTTCGCATAACTTTCGATAAGTTGGTTAAAAGTTACGTCGGACTACTGTGAAAGTATAAATTTATAAGTTACAGTTTTAGTTACATTAGTGACAATATATTTTATTAATTAATATAAAGATGAGATCTTTATAACGAACGTATTGTGACAAAGTGAGTGTTGTATATATGGATATGGAGCCCGGAAACCTCATCGCAACGGAGATCTAAAGCTAAGTAGTGCTGGCCGCTTTCCACCGATGGCAAAAGTTCACGATATCAACAAGAATAAATTATACTGACACTAAGTAGTGCTAGCCACTTTCTACCTATATGACAAAAGTCCATTCTATCATCTAAAATAAGCTATTATTCACACTAAATAGTGTAAATCGGTTTCTACTGACTGGTCGGTATTTATTTTATATCGCAGCTGACTACTTGACCATATTACTTGACGTTATGATATATACTACAGACAACTAATTAATGTGTGACGACGGACTATAATATGATGATACTCGTTCATAATGATATTATTATGATTGGATTTAATGACTCCATAATGACAAGGACAATTCGCTACCACAGTGGACACAGTCCTTAGTATTACCAAACGAACCATTCATAAGGCTACGACAGCTGAGTGCCTTGTATATGTATAATAATAATCCTTCCTTACAGCTACACGGAAGCTTAATGTATTTGCATGACTTGCGCATGAAATATGTATGAATGAACATAAGCCATACACATCAACACTGCCGAAGGCATACTCATTTTTAAATATTGAAGTAAGAGGTGTGGTAAAAATACAAGACTTTACACTATATACTTTATCTATGTACTCTCGTCATCTTGTCTGCACAGAGCCGATTCATAGTCCTAGGAAAGCGGTTCCAGCCTTCTGTAACCGCTCATGTATGGAGGGTAAACTGATGCACGTTCTGAGATACGACTCTATCTATCATATGTATTAATAAAACGAGAGTGAACGACCCAAATGAGGCGCACTCTAAATGCCAATCACACCTCTATGGAAGGAGATAACAAACACTTTTATATTGTAACCAGCACCTTGCCTTATCCTTAGGGATACACGTCAGATGTAGTCGAAGCTGTACCCCTGCACCTACGACACGCTATAGTGGGAGGTTGGCGGCAGCAAAACCGGGCAAAGCCCCAACAAACTGGAATACCTACGGAACTGGAATACCTACGAAACTGGAATACCTATGGAACACATACTTATTTATTATTTGCGCCCTCCGCACTTCGCGTGCAAACAGGGACGTACTACCTTTATAGGTACTGTAAGCTAAGACTCTCTGACAACCTATCTATACAGAAACTCACAATATCACACATGACGTACGCCGAATACGTATTGGGGGAAATATTAAAATCGCGGGAATTATATTCAAACGAAATGGCCTATGTAAGTTCGCCCTTACAGCTTTCTGAACGAGACGATGTCCAGTTACGAGTCGCCGAGGCTGACACCTGTTAATATAAATGACACAATAGTGTAAGGAATCTACCTGTTTAAGCATGACAACTATTGTACCGAAATTGGCGCCATACAACAACAAATATACTCGCGCGTGCCGTGAGCTTATGAATGGAACGTACCCTAGCTGTTCATTAACTGTTACTTTGGGTATTTACCTGACTATCACGAACTCTAATCTGACAACTTTTAGAGATCCTATATTATCCCAAGCATATTATAAATGTTATATAATGATCATCTTGATTTATAATTATTATGTTTCTATTTCATCTTTACGATGAAATCACCTTTGTTTGAAAGTGGAACTTGGTTAGCATTGTTATTTTAAATCTACAGGACGCTGAGAGAGACACCTGTCGGAGACATGTGCCCTAGCGGAGAATCACCCAGTAGTTACCCCGACAGGTTAGTTGCATGCCTTTACATGCGAATAATACCACCATAAATTCTGTATTAAAACAACTTCGGACGTTTTGCGTATGTTAATAATCGCGTAATAATAATTGAATTAATCAAACATACAATTGTAATACATTTTATTTTATGAGCAAAAGCATTAAGACGATCACGGACTTTGAATTAAACAATAATATTTATAGACGATCACGCCACTAATCATTTTATTAATTATTTAGGTCTTCATTCACACGACCTTAGATACTTCGACTTTACGTATTAATAGGTTTAGGTGTTCTGAGGGGGTTAGGTATCTAGGCTTTACCTTAGGTCTAGATTTAGGTTAGGTCTTAGCTTTAGGTTCTGCGGATTTGCCTCAGCTAGGGGGGTGGGCATTCTCAAGACGAACTTAATGCCATGCTAGAGGGTGGTCCTTGACACAAAGTGAATCTGATTAGAATGTAATCATAATAGGTATATCCTAATATGTTGTCAGCCGGCAACCCTGCTGCGCTACTTCAGTGAGCTGGGGTGGTTGAAATAAAGCGGTGATATCATTGATCTCCTACAAACAACTAGATACACAAAGGTCTTACTAAAACAATTTAAAAAACGTCCCAATAAGGGTCCATTGTTAACGTCCAAATAATGTACAATAAAGCAAATGAGGGTCCATTCATCCGTTTGGACCTTCTTTGCGCTCGGACATTTTTAGAAGGCAGACTGTGTATCTAATTGTTTATAGGAGATCAATGGGTGAAATGAACAAAACTCCCACTTACTTGGAATCAGTCTCCGACCCTCACTTAGTACAATCATTGGTTAGCCTGCCAAAGGGACAAAAATGTTAAACACTACTCGTTAACGACATGACAAGCACTCATGGTAGTCAGTACAACAGATTGGTTAACAACATGGTGTGTAAGATGATTGAAAAAATTAGGTTGCAACGGTTCCTATTATAATAATTACATTCAGATTAAGTTTGAGACATGTAATGGTTTAATTGGAGTGGTTTTAATTTAATGCTTTAGTCAAATTGCTTGCGGCTCTTGCATGATTGATATATGTGATGAAGGATCTGATCACAGATACTGGGCCTAGCTGTATGTAATTAAGTTTTCCTAGCATTTGTATAATTACAATATCAACAAGGTCGCGCAAGTGAAGTCAGGATTATTTTAAAAAAAAGTATTTAAATACATCGACTCAATTATTTGTTTGTCTTAATTAGTCATTCAAATATCCTACATAATAAAACTATTTAATAATTGAAGCTATCACTTATTTTAATTTTAATATGTATACGTTGGGAAAATAATAATTGTATCGATTCCTGAGTGCCGCACGCTAAATTTAATCGTTTAATAAATTGATTTGATTTGAAGCGTCTCGTGTTTTAACATATGAGTGACAGTGACAGTTACGTTTAGGTTTAGATTAGCCACATAGAATCACATCTATTGTATGATCAAAAAGAGCTAGAACGACTTATAAACGGGAAAAAGTTTAAGCTAACTCAACTAATTAAATGAATAATTAACTCTACATGTAATTATTCAATAATTAGCGCTATGTATTTATTTTATTTTTAATAAGTACTTATTTCACTTAGTGGACAGTAATGAGCCGATCAGGTATCTCATACTGAGGTCCTGGGTTACAGAGGCCAAAGATCATCTGCCACTTTACGTAAAAAGCTGTACTTGCCTACTTGTCATCGGTTAGGTAAGTTAGATTAACTTAGCCTGTGTAATAGACTCATATACCTATCCATTAATGTAGTTTTAGCAATAACTGCTATCAATCTCACTTACTTAATTTTAAATTTAATTGTCTGTTTATTTTAGAATTTATTGTTATTTTAAAATGAAAGTAAATTGATGAAACTCACTTTTAGACCGACAGTTTCGTCGATATTTTTCAATGTGAGCTCGTTTTGGCGTTCCATCGTACACAATCGGTCGAAACTGATTCTTTCTGTGAGTTTAATCCGTTTACATATAAAAATTATAATTTATAAACTATTAATAATAATAAATATTGTTCTTAAACTATTTTGGTGGGTAGACCGATGATTTGACTTAGAGACCGCCTAGATATCGGACTAAACTATACCTAAGGAATAAAAGGCAGTACTTACGCAAGGGTGAGTCAGCACCATGACAGAATTACATCTAAATAACATGGATATACCAGGGTGTCCTTGAATTCATTCGACATATTGAAACTAGGGGTTGTAATCATGATAAATTAAAGTGGTAAGGTTTTTGGTAAATCAAAACTACCAAAAAATTTTTAACTAAGCACCTACGCTACAAGACACATTATGACCTTAGTAATGATTATTAAAAATACCCTAAAATGTAAAAACTTTAAAGCACAGTAACGATTCACATCAAATTAATATTTTTTTTGATAGTTGAATTTATTGTAAATATTTTTTATTTTTCCTCAAATTGTTTAATTTACTCAAATGCTGTGCAGAATTAATGTATGTCACAAGCCTAACCATCCGTTTAATTTTGTCGAATGTATTCAAGGCCACCCTGTATAGGTAAGTATGAATCGTTGATTATCCGCTGTATTTCTCACCTAGTTCACATTATGAGTAATTGAGTATAGCTGGCGGCACAGACAAAGCGTTCCAATGAATCGTGAGTCGTGATTGAGTCACGCAATAACTCCTATTCAGCATACGTACCGAATGTGTTACAGTTTCACATACGCAACTAATATGACATCGATTTGTGGTTAGTGATATATCGGTGTAACATTTGTATATTTTGTATTGATGAACTATTTTCTTGGATTGAATAGGAAATATTGTGTTAGAGACGACACGGCTTGAGCTATGGTTGATGTTCTTAAAAGCTGTTGATCCGATTAAAATGTTGCAATCGGATCAACAGCTATTAAGGCCCTACCTGTCTGTCAAACTCAAGAGTGAGACAGATGCCCCGCAGCGGCGGAGTGAAGAGCACGGCACAGTGCCTCCATATTTGTGTTCTTATGAATTTTGGATAAATTTTGGCAGGGAAATAACAATACAGCAACAAAAGACATGGAGAGGGTTGTTTGTGTTTTTTTTTTCTATCGAGCGAAGTTTGCCCAATCGTGTATCGATATTCATCAGTCCCTAAATAGACACCCCAGGATAATCGATTACATAGGCTTGTATACCTTATATACGAGTACCTTGTATCCATGGCATTTTATTAGGTGTAATTCTGTCATGACCGTCAAAAATCCTGAACCAGTCATTAGGTAAGATTTGTCGTTGTCACTAAGTCCAATTCTAAATCCCCATCACTGTTACTCATATGATACAATGCAACGCTTAAGAATGAGCGGCACGTCTCATTTAGCGACGGTTAAATTTAGCCTGCTACACTCTGGATACGCTACAGAACTCCAAACTATATAACTTCTAAATAATACCCACGTCCTACATAGTGGTCCTATTTTGAGAACTAGATTCAGTAACATTTACTTTTCAAGATTTAGTAGGTACAGTCGAAGACAGATATAAGTATACAGGGCGCCTCAATAAGGTTGATATTTTCTCAAGAACCACTGGACCGATTTTAATATTTCTTTTACAGTTAAGTACATAGTTTTAACTTTTGTATATCTAACAGTGAAAGATTTTTTACAATCGATCAAGTAGTTTTTCAGAAAATTTCAACCTTAAAAACTCTCCTGTACACCTTTCTTTATCTTCGATCGTACCTATGTCGAATTGCGAATGAGTCCAATGTCGACGAATCGTTTCAACATTATGTCGCGATAACATGTACTTATTGAGTGACAGCTCTATGTACCCCTTGTCCAATAGCCGTCGTATCCATAGATATTAATCGATAAGCTAAATCTGCGTGAACTCCAGCCATCTTCGGAACCCGCTACATTTCGTAATCCCGTCGTGGGACAGTGAAAGCACCGTAAAGCGAACTTTTATAATATTCGTTTTTTTCTCACGATCTCTTACTACTGATTAAATATTACTATACAGTTAATGGCCTCCAGTGTAACTTTTACACATTGTTTCGTAGTTATTGTGTAATGGGAGTCCTTTGTCGTTACTTTGTACTTACCTAATCGAAATTGTTTACTTAAGCTGTTTATCATCAGAAACAAAAGAAAAACTTCACCAAATATTCGTGCCTATTGCCTCCATAATGGCATTGGACTCCCGAATATTGGATGATATGCATTTGTTCGTCGATAGAATGAATTTTGATCCCCCTAAGGGATCGAAAAAATCCCCTAGGATTACATCTCGTCACCGTCAAACTGACTTATATGCTAAATACAGCGTAGGAAGAAACATTTCGTTTAGTTTATCAAAGATTAAATTTAAATTGCGACACTTCGGAATCCGCACGCTTATGTAGTTTAGCTATTACGAGATTAAAACATTTAGGAACTAGAAACTTTAAGTCAGAATTAAAATTAAAAAAAAGTGTAAATATTCAAAATCTTTGGGCAAAGACAATAAGAACGGTACAAAGTCACTTGACGTCCTCAGCGTGTACCTATTTACAAATATTTTTCACACAATGTCAGTAACCACAAATCAAAATGTTAGCAACCTGAGGTGTTAATTTTGGTATTGCTTTGTTTATTATTAACAAATACTTACCTAGTACATTTTCATAATATTTGAAGCGTTTCTTATGTAAAGCTACTGGATAGCTACCCATCTCCGATTAACCAACAATAGTCGCAATGCTTTTTTATTTTAAGACTGTTGAAGTAGTCTATGCCGTCATAATTATTAAGTATGATAACGCAACTCATGTTGAAACCTAATCTGTTGATAATTATAAATTTCTTGTAAATTATAAACAAAACCTCTAGTTACCGCCAAAAAAAAATTGAAAGAGGACCATATTGAAAATTTTCCAGCATACCTACTGATTTTGTTCGGTTCCAAGCTATTTTTAATTATATATAGTTTTAATTAGAGTTATTTTTATGTATGTGTCAAATTTAGCTTTAGTCTGTGCTGTTTTAGTTTAGTTTATTATTATATAAGTACTATTTTGATTAGAAGACATACAATAACTTTGTATGTCTTCTAATCAAAATAGCATATTGAATTCTTCTGGAAATAAACATCATTTCATCATTAACATCATACAAACCGAGGAGAAAAAATATTTTGTCCTTACTTTACAGTACCTTTTGATTGCCAACACCGACAAGGTTTCAAGGTCTACGTTGCGAATTACAATAACAATATGTATGAGGCTACCTCTCTGTTAACACCTCATTCTAAACCCTCAGGCGACCGATTTGATCATTCTGTACAATAGGCATTTGTTTAACATTTAAAAGTGAAGATTGGGACTTGGTTTACTTTAAAGGTTACCCCATGACATGCAAAGATATCTTACAATAGTTCTGAGTTAATTTTTCTACGCTTAATTGCAAATGGTATATTCAAATGTAAGTACTGTCGAATTTGCTTTGAACAACTTCATATCAACTTCAAATTTCTAAGTAATACATTAGAAAGTATAATGTTTATTGCATTCCATAAGTTATTAATTAAAGTAAGTTAAAATACAAACATATAACAATAAAAAACTAAAATTTAACTTATTATATAAAAACAAATACTTACCTAAATCTAGCCAACACTACACCTATTCATTAAATAATTTCATAAACTACTTCCGATAAATAAATGGGTCATGGAATGGATCACTTGCGCCAATGATGGTGTTAGGAAGTTTAGGAACTGCATGCAGCACTGTTTCTTTTTTATAACACGTTGTTGTCTTGGTGACATAGAATTTTTATAGATTTACATTTGAACTTTCACTAAGCATAGACGTGATTTTTCATTTTATCTCTATTATCCAAATTATCATCCGAGCTAACCAACCCTTGGCTTCGCAAGGAGCCAACAGAGGGTTAGCGTTTAACTCGGGGTTAAATAAGAAAAATGTATTTTTGAATGAAAAGTGTGTTTTCAAGCACTCGGGTTATCTTTTGATGCAAGACGAAGTACTTATAATCAGCGACAGTTATAAGTACTGAATTTTAATAACCATTAAGTACTGGGTTGCTGTGCTATTATTTATTTAGTAATAGTAGCGTGAGAAGTCACGTAGCGTGGGATGCCCCCCGACCAGCTGGAGGGATGACCTTTGCAAGGTGGCGGGCAGAGACTGGATGCAAAAGGCCGAGAATCGAGCTGAGTGGCGTTCTTTGGGAGAGGCCTACGTCCAGCAGGGGACTGATACGGCCTGATGTGGATGAACCCAACCAATGGCTAGTAAAATGAACTTAAATCCCGTTGTATTAGGGTCGCTGTCAGTTACACAACCTTTTAAAAGTAGACAGAAAAGAAGTAGGTAAGTACGTATATCTGTTTCAAATTCGCAATACTTACTAAACTGTAAATAAAGTCATTACATGCATGATATGATTAATGTATGGTATTATCTCGACGCCTACTCAAGTAAGTGCTATTATATTATTGTACAATAGCTTGGGAGATAACTGTTGTCATAAAACTACATTGACATATATTATTGTCATAACGAGTTTTATATGAGTAAAATCTAAATCTAATGTGTATTCTAAACTATCTAGTAGTAAAATAATTTAAGAACCTGTTAAGTCATCATCAGTCTATTTATATGTCCCCACTGCTCGGGCACAGACCTTCCCTTACATCGAGGGAGCTCGGGACATGGTCCACGCAGGCCCAGTGCGGTTTGACGGATTACATATGCCTTAGATTTTTTTTCCTACGGCATGCAGGTTTCATCTCAACGTTTTCCTTCATCGTTTTGAGAACAGTTAAGTTTTTCTATCGAAAAAACCGAGGATATAAGTCATTGGTACATGGCTGCCCTGACTGGGCCTGGCACTGCGCCACCGCGTTCTCTCTCTCGGTCTAGTACCAGTTCTTGAGAAAATAATCTGAACCTTATTCATTACTTTTCTCTGTTTTTGTATATATCTACATTGTACATATCTACGACTTTCGTTGCGTTTATAATATTAAATAGACGAAGAAACCTTATGTTCTTATAGGCTATAAGAATATCAGATCTGCGGTATTTACTGTGTGATTCTGTACTGTAGTGGTCCTCAAATCTAATTCTAAACCTAAACGCAACTGAAACTCGAAATTTCATTTCAGTAGTGAGTAGATAATACGTCGCCTTAAAGTTTTTCTTAACATTATTGCAATACCAGATTTACAAAAGTTTGTTAATAGTTAATATAAAAACACAGTAGTTCATTGTCTTTAACGTTACGGCCTAATTAACGGCGATTGAACGATAACTGCAGTGCACTTCATTGTATGGAACATAACAATACAATAGTACAAGTACAATCTACATATGAATGGAAATAGCAAACTTTCTGTCAAATAAACTACCTTTGTAGCAAAGTAGCAGAATTGGTTCGATTTTAGGACGACAGAAAGAAAAGGAAAATAAAAAGGGACATAAGAAATAGACGTACGATTAGTACGTAGGGTTACATTTTCAATCATTTTGCTAATTAGTAATAAATTAATAGTCCCAGCATCCACAAAGAGATCTATGTGCGCCTAATGTGTGTAATGACCAGAGGGCTGGCGCGTACATACCTCGCGCAACGTAGTAGTCTCGCAATCCAGCGATACAATGTAGCCAGTCTTCTGGGGACACTCCTCGCGGTCGCTGACCTATGACAATTTTTTTATTAATGTTTTTTTTTTAATTTAACAGTTTGAAGTTAGTGGAAACAGAATTGCAATCAGTTGAAAAGTAAAATATGGAATTATTTAAGAAACGGGAATCTGATAGTAAGACGTGACGTCTTACTAATTTTAAAACAGACTCCGTGCTAAATATATTATGACAATTCTTCATTTCGCGTTACTTGTTGCTCATAAGGAAGTGAAAGACATTGCACCATTTCTAGACTATTGTTAAACATATTATCTACATAGACCACTTGTTATTCATTCACAAAGTACAGATGTTTAGCCGTCCTTGAATTTAGTAAACGTTTATGTAAAAAAAAAGTAATTAAGTAGATACATCAGCCCTTGTAGCACGAGTCAGCGTTAGCGACCGACGCAACGCCGCGGAGCTGTCAAACTAATGTCAAACGCCTTGTAATAATGTCACTTTGACAGCTCCGCGGCGTTGCGTCGGTCGCTAACGCTGACTCGTGCTACAAGGGCTGATGTATCTACTTAATTACTTTTTTTTTACATAAACGTTTACTAAATTCAAGGACGGCTAAACATCTGTACTTTGTGAATGAATAACAAATGGTCTATGTAGATAATATGACTAACAATAGTCTAGAAATGGTGCATTGTCTTTCACTTCCTTATGAGCAACAAGTGCAGGTAATGTTGTCACATTGTAAGCCGAACCAGTGTAATTGAGAAGGCGACGAAACAATACCAAACATTAAGATGGCGACATTTTACTGACGATAATGTCATAACAATCAAAATATACAGTCATATAGATGTGTAATAATAAAATGCATGTATGGATGTTTTGTATTCAATATCAACAACTTTAAGGAATGCTTCATAAATCATAATTTAATTTAATTACCTAAATAATTAAAAAAATATGTAAACTATAGGATACTTCTAACCTATTTTATTTATGAAAGTATTAAATATGATACGATATACAGAGGGTCGATTTGCAATGCACTCATCGACTTTAGTTATCTCTTTCGATGTCATCATATAACCACCAAAATATCGAGAGCTCTTCATTGTTCACAGTAATTCCCGTTATCTTTATACCTGAACATTTATTCAATCACAATAAGACTAAGTACTTATATTACTCTAAATTCTATACTTACAACTGTTTATAAATACTTACCTATATCTAGCCAACACTACACCTCGTCTAGGCCCGTCCCGCGCGGCAGGGTGCCCACCCCAGCGCACTGGCCACATTGCCCCGCGTATAGCGAGGCTCAGGCGCTGGGCAAAATACTCCCCAGATTATCTTTATACTAATTATGTTAATATTACGATAATAATCCTCTATTTATATATTTTTCTTGTGTACTTATTTTATAAAATATAAGTTGGTCTTATGTACATAAATGCATAGTGTTAAAATATCGATAGAGGCACATTTTAAACTAAAAAATTATTAACAGAATAAGGAATTTGAAATAATAAGAACCTGTAATGCAATTTCAGATATACAAACAATGGGTGTAATGTGCCCGTATCTAGCACAAATTGTTATTCTGTGTCGCAAAAATAGGTGAAATAGTCCCATGACGACTGTCGTAAGTAAACTTGTAAAGCCGCATCAAACTAGCGAAAAGATAAAGCAAGCTTTTGACGGTTACACCATCAGATTTCTCACAAAAACAAAGTGGAAAAAACATCCTATCATAACTTAACTATGAGAACTATTATGCATAGTGAATTCTAGATCTAGATTTAGAAAATGATAGACAGGACTGTAATTATAACTCAATTACCTCTGGTTGATGAACCAAAAACTACGATCATAACTTAGGTAATACAAGTATTACCTTAAAAGGAAGATTAGGTCGTGAGTAACTGAGCCGGGAAAAGTTCAAAGGGCTCCCATGCCATTATTCTCTAAGATAACTCCAACTCTACATACCCTCTACTATGCAATTACGAAAAATTGAGATGCAAAAGATAAGCCAACGCACTTATTGACAGACGCATGTAATCAAATTCGCTACGCAATTTTCATAATCGTTTAAAATGACCTTTCCATTGGCCACTAAATACATGGGTAGGTTGTTGCGAAATTATTTTATGCTGGTCACTATCCATAACAAGAGATCTACTTACGTACTTATAAACATAAACAGAGAATACGCAATCAGACTAATCCCATATTAGTTACTTATACCTACCTATTTTACACTGAAAATAAAGGAATGGATAGATGCAATCGAATTCAGAAGTCCACTATTATCTCAAACTTAAAATATACTTATTATAAATCGCTAAGTCATGTAGATCAAACAAATATGTAAAATGTAAACACTTTTAAGTGATACTTAAGTGATACTAAACATTGTCTTTAAAAATCAAATAAAATTAATAAAAAAAATCCCAGAGCAGTGACAGTCTAAATAATGTAGATACGAGGATTGTATCTTATTATCTAGGCCATGAGAGTCGAGATCATACTTCAAGTGCAACCATTGATGTGCTGTCGAGTGTATTTTCCTAAGCACTTAATGTTATGTGATTGAATAAGTGTAAATTGATTATTCTTGTAGGAGGAAACCAATTTTATAGCAATTACCTACCCGTGGCTAAAGAAACGCGGCATACACTCATTATGGCATTAATTTCCGAGATTTTCGATGAGAAAACGTCGCGTGAACCGTGTTACAAGGCTTTCTCACAAAGACTAGTCAGATTTGTAATCAATTGACAGCCTGATTATAATCAGTGTTAGTAGGAACATTTACAGTGTATGGTAATTCGGTTGCATGATCGGTATGGGTACTTAAATACTGATACGGTTATTAATTTCATTTATAATGTAATTTAAAACAATCGACATGTATGAGTAAATATTTTATTTAACAGAAAGTAATTAATAGAAGGAACTTGCTGTAAGTATAACAGAGTATTTTCAAGTTTTTGATGTAGGTACTCGTATTTCTATCAGTTTTAATAATTATGTATGTAATTCTCAAAAATATAAGTAGTTTAATTGTTCTGGAATCTATGGTTGGTAAATTTTACCAATTCGCGAGTCTACAGTACGCAAAATCTTAATTTTTGTCAAATGTAGAAAAATTTATTTACAACATAACGTTACAGCGTTTACCTTTGACTTCACGACAGAAAACGATCAAATACAATTTTCTTAGTAAAAAGAAAGTATTTTTGTTTCCGTTAAAACTCTCAGCGGAAACTGAAATGTCTCTATCATGGCCTGTTTCCATGCAAATGGTCTATTCCGTTTCTTTGCCAATCAATTTCCGTGTGTTTTGCATAAAGCAATCATCATATGCTGGTCGGAGCTCGGTCGTCATTGTTGTGGTAATTTCCCGGCGCGAACACTGCGATACAATTTGCACAAATTGTTGTAATGGCCGCTTTCACTCTTCAATCCTCATCCGATGCCATGATGACTGTCAACTACTAACTATATTCCAAGTAGGTATAAAGCAGTGAAACTTCGGGTACCTTAGCGTGAATGGGAATAAACTTCGAGGGGGGGGGGGGGGGGGGGGTGTTATTAAGATTATGTTACTACCTGTTGTGATGTAACACTGAGGAACTGATTGATTGAAACTGTTCATCATCATCATCAGTCTATTTATATTGCCCCGAGCGGGCACAGACGTTCCCTTACATCGAGGGAGCTCGGGCCATGATCCACCACGCGGGCCCAGTGCGGATTGGCGGATTGAAACTGTTCATCATTGTGAAAATAAAGCGATCCAATCTAATAATGTGAAAATAACTATGCCGTAATCGTTAGTAGGTAGTGGGTAGTTTTTGTTTACAAAATAAGACACTTGATTTGGGCTTCGGTTTAGATGAACACACTGTATTGGCTGACATAATTTCAAAATAAACTATTTTACAAACACATATTACGCAATATATGGGTGCCAGCGACAGTTATACCAGTTTCGTTAAAGGTAATATTCAAATGGATGAAAGTAGCAACTTAACTGAGTATAAATAATTCATAGTTCACGCTGATCTTTATCGCCTTTGAATTTTAAATTCGGCCATTAAAATTCGGAGATGGCATCTTAGAAAACAGATGCAATCGTTTGAAGGGTTAGAGCATTCAGTAAGGAGACGCTTTTACATAGGCCATCTGACTCTAACATGTGTTCTTGCACAGAGCAACTTGAGATACAGGATAAGTCGCTTGCCCCTCATTAAAAGTGCCACAAAATGTCTGTAAGATATAAAGGACATCAAGTATAATGGTGGCAGTGTTCGATGCCCGGTTCGTTATCTTGCTCCATACACATCAACCATGCCAGTTCATTCAAACGATCGTTTTCTATATAGAGCCGTCGATGGAACCAAGCGACGCAAAGACGTGTATTCCCGTAGCGTCACACTAGACTTTATAGCATCGTATATCTGGGCTATAAAAGTAGAAATCGTACTTCAAGTCTTTGGTGTTAGTTTTTTTCAAGTCAAGTTTTTGGTTTTAGCTACGAAAGAGCACGAACATAACGTCTCCATTCTAAATGCCCCAAGTCTGAAGGTAATGACAGTTTCATAGGGGCATTCGTCACTCTACATTGTTGCGTTAATTGAAGCTGTTTATTTTTTACCCGAAACTAGATGCACCATGGAAAATGTTCCAAGACTAATTGTGAATATGTAGTTAGTACATGCAACAAAAGAATTCGAAAATATTTTTTTGTTTCTTAATTTTATATCAAATAAAATGAAGGCAATTTTCGATTTTGTTTTTAGAACCAAATATTTATTATAATATATTCAGATATATTATAATAATAATATAATAATAATAATATTTATTTTCACAAAATGAATGGTTACAATGTGCTTAATATGTAACATAGTGCAAGTATAACAGAGTCAGCATTATAATTAGCACGATTTTAGATAACCCTGATTCCCGAACGAATTATGATATTAATTGGATATTGGGGATTACTTTTTACATGCTATGGCCCGTTTCCCACGATCTTAAATACCTGCTCAAAGCGCATTATAATTCAATGTAATGCATACCTGCAGTTGTATCAGTTGAAAGTCACGGAGGGAGAGTGGCGCGCCCTCACGGAATACCATCTTTCACATGAATATACTTACCTACTTGTGGGTACTTGTGTGTATATGCATCTACTTCATTACATGATTGCGTAAACAAAGAGATGCCGACTTAATGTATGTGTACGTGCAACACATAAATTGATTTCTCACTTTCTTCAACGGAAATTATGTTGATTATTTCTTCGTTTTATATGAATAAACGACGTCGTTTTTGAAGTGGGATTGTGAGTATTCGTTGAAAACGATGGTACGTATTAGTTAAGCAAAGTTGAACGGAGATTAACACGTTCACAGTCCAGTGCTCCATATCGAACTAGCTTCACAAACCCGTGCCCCACACATGTGGCACGATTAAAAAAGTATGTGCCTACCAGATCTGCACTAAGGGTATTTTCCTGAAGGTACCTAAGTAAATACGATGTCCTTAGCGGATGCGCTGTCCATTCCCGTCTTATTGTCTTCAGAAGAGTGCTCAGAGTACTCCACCCAGTGTTGAAATGCTCACATAACAAATTTGATGTATTTCGACTTGTATAGAGATTGAAATAATAGGCGGAACTTACAAGGAAATCAAAACATTTTTTTGTACGGGGACTGTGAACGTGTTAACCTGGATAGGGCTGCTAGTACATTTTCGTCTGAGCCTCTCCGTGCCTCGGAAAGCATGTAGTTAGTCCCGGTTATTGTCGCTTGGCAACCAGTCGTTAGACTCTGAGGGAATTAAAGGCCTGTGGGCGGACTGAACAACTGCTGACAATAGGTTTGTTCACAAAATCATACAATGGGACGGAAACCTCTCTAATCTGATTTACCTTCAGAACGTTACTGATCTTAGGATCTACCAGACCTATTTTATCTAAGAATAAAAATATAGACCCAAAGGTTAGGTATTTAGAGCCAAAGCCATACCTACCTACCTACTGCCACTTCCAGTTACTCTTAAAGCTACAAACTTTTTAGAATGCAGCTGTTATGCAATTTATAACTGGTTCCTGACACCTAAAGCAGCTTTTCTACAACTTTAAATAATAAGATTGGTAGCTATTTCCACTAGAGTTTTGGTTTACACCAAAATAGTTCAACACGTGATTCTGGTGTGAGATACTTACTTTAAACGTCATTCAAACAGCATCTCAGAATTGCTATCATTATTATCGATAGATGCGTCGTCTATCGAACAGGTAAAACACCGTTAACTCTGGACAAATGTTGCACAATAATCAAGTTTATTATTATAATACTAATACACATATAAATCTTTGTGGTTTCACACATCATCTACTTTCAAACGCTCTTAACCATACGATGAGACGCATAGCCCCATACAGCACTAATGAACCGCAAATAACGAGGTTACGAGACCGCTGTCCCTATTATACTTTACACTAAACGGTAGCGTTCATTAGTATTCGGAAGACGACCTTTTAATTGCCGCAATCAATCGATTCGAGGTATTTCGGTAAACACATCTTGGATAATCGTTTACGCAAGGAATTTCGCAAGAAGGCGCAACTCTTCATAAGGTTTTGGGACAGGCTTGTAATAAAATTGCGGGTAAGGTATGTTCAGTTACTTTTAATTCCCGACGCAAAGAGGAGTACCTATTGTAAGTTTAACCTGTGTACTAGTATGTGTGTGTCAGTCAGTGGCATCGTAGCTCACAAAAGGATTTTCACTTTTGTTTCAAAGGTTTTTTTCTGATAGAAAGTGTACGTAGATATATCTACATTTCTAAAAGATCTGTTCAGCCATTTGAAAATCATCAACTCTTTTCAAGTCGATGAAGGATGTGAGCAACTTCCATAGTATCGATAACTGAACAACTTTTTACTTTTGTTCTACAATATTAATTTTCGCATCATTTCTAAATTAAAAAATAAAAGCGTGAGCGATTTGTATGAGCCATTAAAATATTTTGATTTTTATTCGAAAAGTCGTCGAACAAAAGTATTTTTCAGTTATAGGTTACCTCTTTCGGCTTACTTATAATGCGCACACACGCGCCTAGCCGCGATCTGCGATCAGTTGAAACGCATGCCCCACCTCATTTTCTGGGCATTTTAACGTCCGGTAGGTAGCGATCTACGTCCAGTAGGTAACGACGGCAGAAAATGAGGCGGCGCATGAGTTTCAACTGATCGCAGATCGCGGCCAGGTTGCGGCTGTATGTGTCAAGCTGAACCCTTTCCGATACACCTTGTATAAAGAATCACGTAAATTGACAAATCACGTTCAAGAGAAACCCAAACGGCTCTGTATGAGTAACGGGCACACTCCATTGTTGGATTTATTGACACAAAGATATTACACCTGCCTACGTCTTACACAAACTATTTACTACGGAATATGCGTAATGCCAACGCATAGAGTCGAAATCCGAATACGCTAATTTACTGTAAGCATTCCATTGTTCACATTCACACATCTCACTGCGATGGCACTCGTACTACAATAAACAAGTGTGTTATGCAATCGACACAAATAAGGTAGTGCCGAAATGAAGTGCTAACGGAAGGGAAATTATGTTTAACATGTGTAAACGACTCTATCTATGGAAATCAAAAACATTTGCAATCACGTACAGACCAATCATCTACTGATTACGCCGGATCTCCGACTCCCAAGTTACAGGTTTACGCTAGTTTGAGAGTTCAGCGTTTCATACTGTGTGCTCATCACCATAGCCTTCTATAACTTTGTTTTGTAAATTTTATGTTGGCTACTGCAAATAATTTTTTTTTTCTTTTCAATAAGACCGCCAATTGTGATACTAACTTTATGCCTATGTTTTTGTGTAGGTAATACTTTTGCTACAAAGACCTATTTATCTTATTTTAGCCTTACCAGATTACCGATTTGACACGAACTCAAAAATTAGTTCAATTTCAATGTGTTTTCCGTACCTACTTACATTGAATATTATTATCGGTTGTAGTTGCTATTATATACTTTTATATATATATATTGCATAAATAAACTCACATATCATTCTGAAGATTCATCTGAAATAGTCGTAAATAGTATTTTCTCTTCTATTTCCTAAACTCTGTTTTATTTTGCAGTTGATTACGATTATCGATCAGGTTACAACTTTGTTAAGATAATAAGTTTGTGACGTCACTTGCCTTTCCCATAGACCACAGAACAGTTTCAATATTTGTTTATACATTACGGTACAGTTACAGTGAAAATAGTACTGCCTGCAGGCGCGATATTCATGCCTAACGTCTAAATTGCAGTGCTAGTTGGCAAGCTTATTACCTGCCCTTTGTCAGCCCATGGAAATTGGCCCTTACCATAAGTTGCTAAACTATATACTGCAAAATATAGAGTGTATTAAAATAGACATGAACTGGGTTGAGTTGAAAGATAAATAGATAGACAGTACAGTCGAAGACAGACAAGTATACATGGGGCCTCAATAAGGTTGAGATTTTCTCAAAAACTACTGGATCGAATTTAATAATTATTTTACAGTTACATGGTTTTAACATTTATCTATTAAACAATGAAAGAATTTTTGCAATAGGTCAAGTAGTTTTTGAGATAATCTCACCCTTAAAAACTCTCCTGTACACCTTTCTCTGTGTTCCACCGTACCATTTGTAGGTAGTATAAAGCCACAGAACCACTAATAGGCATAACTGATAAAATGTTAACATCCCTAAGATTAGTGGGTAAAAAATCCCACTATTTTCACTATTAGCAAGTACCTACTAGTACCTAATAGTGCAACATTCGGCCATTACAAGGAAAATACCACTTCTCAGATCAACGTAATATATTTGAATAGTATTATAATTAGATACATGGGTGCTATTCCAGGCCACCATTTCTAATGGATCTTAAAAATCTATTCATATTTAGTAAAGATGCGAACTTTATAAAATTGACATTTAGTCCGATAGTAAAAGACAGTTCAAACGTGAGCACGCACTTACGACTGTCAAAATTGTATAAAAACTGACAGTTATAAGATCGAACTCAAACTCCTCTCATACTCAGAACTGCCTATGACTATCTTAGAGACATCTCATAAGTAGGTAAAATCTTTTAGCGCTCACTTGCTCAGCTCTTTGCAAAGCTAGGTCTATTACTGAACACCCCGTTATGTAATATACCACAGTGTTAGAACAATAACCAGAGCTGTGGAGTCAGACCACATAGTTTAAAGCAGTTATCGTTCCGACCCCAGGCTGTGTTGCTACAGCGTAAAATGCAGCCTCCCAACCGCTTTTTATTGAGGAACACAAAGTTTTATTGCCTCGTAAACGCCTCAGAAATTTCTGCAGTTATAGGAAATGCTTTGCTTCATGTGTGGCATAATAGTTTCTGGTGGTTTGCACGTGAAAGAGCATAGTGTGGTAATATGTGCTAAGTTGTTTACTTGGTAATTGATACCTATAATACACAAATATTTCAAAGAAATCCTAAATCTTCTCTTCTTCATTCTAGCCTACTACAATGTATATCACTTTTTAAACTTACACGGTTTGTATACGTATTAATTAGATAGAACTGGAATTACCGTGTTAAACATTTATTATTGATGTCTCGATATTTCGACAGCATTGGAGCCATCATGGTCACGAGTAGTGGTATCGAGACATCAATAATAAATGTTTAACACGGTATTTCCCGTTTTATCTACTACACTGTGCATATGCCTCTTCTAATATACTCCATCCATATGGCCCGGTGGATGTTATAATGGTCCGCACCGGGCCGGAAACCTTCGATATCGTCGAACAACGCTTGGCCGATCTTTAAGCTTATTAAAAACTGTTAGTTTGTGACTACAACTGCGCCCACCTTCGTTGTCCTAAACCGAATACAATATTATTAATTAACTCTGATTTGTACCAATGAACATTCGTCACTGACGCTTAAATATATCATGATCTTCGATCCCATGAGTCCGAAAGCTCCAATGTTGTATGTTTTTAGACGCACCAAATACCTACCGGCAGAGCGTTTCATTGATTGATTGCATTATGAAGGAAAAATAATGTAAATATATTACCGTCATTTTGTCATGAATATGTCGACAATGCCTTTATTAAACAAACATAAATACCACCCAGTAACATAGTTACTCCGATGATGTAGGTACTCAATATAAATAGGTTTTTATCTAATTGTAGTTTTAAATTTTTTGGTACGTAACATTATTTATTAATATTTATTTACTTAATTATTAATAATAATATAAATTTTACTGACATGTAAATGAAATATTTACCAAATAAATGAATATGCAACGCCATAACTTACAAAATTTTCACTGATAGTTAAATTTTCGTAATCACGCTTTGTAAATTCTTTCGTGGCTCTCTTTTTGAAGTTCAAACTTCTATATCACTCTCAAAAACCACTATCCTCCTCCTTGCGACAGTGGAGTAAGATAACACCTAATTTAATTTCAGTCGGACATGCAAATCGCGTGGTTGTGTTGTATTTTATCAATCACATATTCAATTCGAGATCATGTCTAGTTGTGCAACGAAATAGGAACGCTCGTTATAGCAATAAAGAGTAATTGTTCTTATTTTAGATATAATAGCATAGCACGAGCGGTGTCAGGGGGCTTGCGGCTTGGGTACAGATTAACTAATAACACTTGTGCTTCTCCCACACCGCTGCGCGAAGAGGTGCCGAAAAGCAGCGGCAAATATTTAAGGCGACAACGACGCTAATATTTCACGCTTCGGTGCGTTGTCTCAAATCGATTCACATCGACTTACTTCACTCTGCTAACTTGACAATAATCTATCAAGGAAATGTACTTATGTTATGCAGTAGCTATAAGTTCCACTTCATTTGATTGGAATTTTTATTATGAAATGCATACCGTGATGAACTGCGTTGCCGGTGTGCACTATTACTATACAGGGTATATAGATTATGGCGTGCGTTTTGTAAATTTAAGCTTTTGATATTTCTAAAAATAATGCCATCCTTTTCATAACTTTAGAGTTGGAAAGGGATGCAGTATTTTTTGACCTGTCAGAGTTTAGGTTAGTTTTTTAAAAACGCGCTCATTAATCACTGCCAATACGTTTATACTAGCCGATCTTGTTCTCCTACCTACGATGGTAGTAATCAAACTCGCGACCTACACTTCCATATCCATTCGTATCGTTCCAATTCTCCGCTGTGTTTACGTCTCTCTGATATCACGCCGATGTGAGAGAAACTTTTCGGCTTGGGGCGGTCGTTGCTCTTGTGGTATAATTATGGCAGAGCTTTGACCCTGTTATGCTTGCACAATGCAGCTTGGCGATGGCGCCTACGGAATAATTGGTGTACTTCTAATATCTAGCCTTCGGTCTTTTGGTACTTGTACAATCGTCATCTATCATGGAGATGTCACGATCGTTCACGTCATAATAATCGTAATCTCGAGACAATTTCGGCTCGTGGTAGGTATGTGGGAACGGCGCATGGTGAGATTAATCTAACATAGGGTAAGTCCGGGGGAGATGGCCATACGGGATAGATGGCCCACCGAAATATTTCGGAAATTTATCACCAGATGTCGCCTGTTAGCGCTCAGTTCGCTTCACATAGTGCCTAAGTGCAACATCACAGGAATTTCTTGGCGAGAAAAAAAACGAAAAGTGAGCAAAATCCTTCTAATTTGTTCCGTATACTACTAAACATTTTTAGATGGTTTATGTTTTATGTCGTGGTGATAAGATTTTGTGAAAATAAAGGGTTTTTATGTATTTTATGCATAGTTCATGAACGGTGTCGTGTTATAACCTCAAAATTTCATATGAATTGTTTCTACTTGTTTACATTTTAGGTATGGCCATCTGTCCCGGGTAATTAGGAGAGATGGCCATGTATATTAGGTGTATGATGGCCATATGTCCATCTAACCCTGATACACTTTATTTTTTATTGTGTTGTTCTATTATGTATGAACTATTGACATCTGCTGTACATATTGAAACAAGGAGGTGTGTAGAAGAGAAAAAACATTGAAAGACCAAAAAATAAAAAATTAAGTAAGATTGAACCTAGTCAGTCGGAAAAAAAACCGAGTACGGCGAGGAAGCGAAAGTCAATTAAGAGAATATCTGACAGTAGTGAAGAAGATGCCGAATTGGTTTTGTGTGATGTATCAGACCAAGACGGCAATAAAGAATATGACAAAGTATACAATTAAGTACTGGTCATCTCTCCCCTACTCATATGGCCAACTCACCCGGACGCTACGGGAGAGATGGCCCACTGTGTTTTTTTTTAAAATTAGTATTAAGCTTCATCTCGCTACAATTTGTTACTATTGTGATATGTATCCAAAATATAGAAGTCCAAAGTTTATTTTAAAATAAAGATACATACAATAAAGTCTATACTTTTATTTTGACGGCTCTCCAAAAAAACTATGGCCATCTCCCCCGGACTTACCCTATTCACAAAAATTTCTAAAATCAAAATGTTTTTCAAAATGCCATTAAACGCTTCATGCATTACATGACAAAATGTAGGCATCTAATACAAAATGGAAATCGCTGTAACTTTGACACCACTGATATCTGTAGAATTATTTCTTGGACTGTAGGTACACAGCTCTTTGTGTTGCTCCCATGACTAATAGCGCCAATCTTCAAATCCTGCGTGAATCCTCCAATAATTTCACCAAACTGGCATTCGCGAACATTTTCTGATTAAAATGACAATGCCAGATTCTGCCCCACTATCAACCGCATGATGTACAAGATAACGAATAAATGTAAAAATATCTCCGTTTTTATTAAAATTATTGGTTTAAAATAAAGTTTTGTACAACATGCGAGTGGAAAAAAACAGCTTAATTAAGAATTCAGAAAATAGTATGAAATCGAAGCGAATTAGTCATTGTTTTTGTTATCATTTTCTACTACTCTCGCAACTCCTACTGATTATGATTATGCAATATGAAACCTGTAATAAGTTTCCAACAAAATGAGCTTTAATGGTCACGTAGGTGACCCAAAGCTCCATTGAAATGTGGCAATGCCATTTAACGTGATATTAAACACAAAACAACCACTGTAGACATTAAACTGAAAATTATCAAATAATTTCGCAATTGTCGCTTCCTGTCATTTTCAGCCCCAACCAGTGCCTATATGAGTACATAACATTGCTCAAAGCATTACATTTGACGTACAGGTTGACGAGTCCACAATGAGCTGGCGAGAATCGAATTCGGATGTCGTTGCATCATACTCATAATTACACTTATACTTATTTAAGAGAGCCAATTAATACAACCAAACGCTATGGAGCTCTAAAAGCTCATCCATTGACGATGACAAGATAATCAAGGCAATGTAATCATTAGCACAAAAGTAAGCTTCGAAAACAAGCGAAGTAGGCATTTCACAGTCAACAGCACATCAATTCACAAAAATCTATTGCAATCTAGGTCGTATTACCGCCGCGTAAAGTGTTACACTTTATGTGCGGCATTGTAAAAGCTTAGAACATCTTAAATGCCCGACGTAACTGATGATTAGCGCCAATTTGTACGTCGGAAGTTAACAGGCGTCAAAGACTAGGCAAATTGAGTATTCAAATCCCACTCATAGGTAATAATGTCAATTATTGATAAATAGGTTTTTGGGCGATGAATGTATGTAATGTAATATGTAACCTTCATGATGTAGATACATAAATTAAGAATAGTCTATAGCTGTACTTTCTAGTGATGAGTAAAGAGCGTTCGACTCTACCATTGAAAGTCCAGCGCATTTTTACGTTTCATTTGCGAACGAAATGTCGCAACGAGCACGATCCTTTATCTATACATTATTTAGAAAGAATCACATAGGGTTTGGTCAATTTGACAGTTGAGTTAATTAATTTATCGATTTTAACCATCTTTAGCGTATATTTAAGCGAATTTTCTGAAACCCACTTAAATTGTCATCTAAGTAGTCATTGTATGCCATACGAATATCTAGCTATTAAGTAGTAGGTATATGTATTTATATTTATAGTATATATTATTTATAATTTAGGTATGTATTATAGGGATATTCATGTATATAATATATGTAATAGGGTTTAAACGTATATGTGTATTGTATGTAAGTATATAGGTATGATTTTATTTACTGTTCATTGTTGTTCTTCTTTTATTATAATATCTTTGTGTTATACCAGCCCAAACAATCTCTGCATGCCCTAAGGTAAACTGGAAGAAAATGCCGCAAGGTATTAAGTTCGCCCGATACATAAAATATAACAAAGATTAAAAAAATAAAAAAAATAAATTCCCACAAACCGTAGAGTAAAGCTCCGCTTTAACTTTAAATCAAGTCATTCAAACGATCGATATGCTTAGATGACACTAAGCATTATGTAATTGAGTGCACAGTATTTATTAAAACGCTGGGTGCACGTAACGGATATCTTAAACGCCCACCCACACAGTCGTCCATCTTTGGCAGACCGGATTGGTTCCCACGGTGCACGATGTCGGGTTCCGGCCAAAACAAATGACACAAAAACAGCTATAACCTCATTCTGCTACTACACATACCACAAGTTTACATCGCTCATCGTTTAAAAAAATATATAAGCGTAAATATAATTTTTTATAAGACATCAAGTCATCTTTAAATTGTGTAGGCTGTAGACATCAAATTCTTAAGAAACTCATTAACTCACTAACGATATGGTCGTCATTTGTATATAATTATTACGTTGAATAAATTCAAATTTCGTATATAATTATTACGTTGCATGCATACGTGAAAAAAATTAATGGATAGGTACAATCAAAAACAGAGAAAAGTATACAGAATTAGAATTAGACACACATACATATATACAATACACTCGAAAAACGTAACCCTCCTTCTTGCGCAGTCGGGTAAAAAGTCAGAAGACATCAGCACAGTAATATTCCTTTCCTAAGTAACCAGAGTAAATCCTAGCTTGCCTAGAAAGCTAGGATTTACTCTTAGGCCAACCTTTCAACTTTCAACTCAAACTGGAATTTTCTCGGATAAACAAACACACATACAGTTCAAAGTAAACCAGCAACTACTTAGTGGATGTCGTTATGCTGCTGTTACACAAGACGGTCGCCCAGCAAACATTTTGACGTAATATGTAATTCATTGAATGCGGGAAAACATCTTTCATTCTCGTTATGATTTATTATTAAAAATAATAGTTTTCATCCATGGAGGAAAAAATTTCGATGCGCTCTATGGAAAGAGCCTGAAGTATAAATGAGTGGCAGAGAAGCGAAATTGTCGTTCAAGAGCGCAGTCGTAAATATAGTGAACTCCAGCGGCGGTTCTTTGCTTCATAACTAACAAACATTTGACAGTCACAGATTTTTGACACTCTACATGGCTCTACTAAGATTCATTCGCCATTAAGGACCTTACATGAGCCAACTAGCGCCGCCAATCTTAAAAAAATAATATCTTCCAAATTAATCGTTGCTCGCAAAACTATGTACACAATCTTTATTGGGATAAATACTATTTTTCAATATACATAATTGCGACCAGCTAAGTTGTAGTTCTCAAATATGCGAAAAACGGTCGTTTTTCGCAATTATGTGAACTACAACTTAGCGAAATTGAATCACGTTATAAATAAGCAAGTATTTATCGTAATAAACAGTTTGTACATAGCTTTTTCATAAAATTGATTATAATGGACGCTATTATTTTTTAAGATTGGCGGCGCTAGTTGGCTCATGTAAGCCCCTTAAGTATCTCACATCTCAGCTCTCTCGTTAAAATAGTTACCTAAAACAATTGACAACCAAAATTATAATTCAATCATTCATATTCATTATACTCATAATCTTGGCATCTATACTACAATCTATATATAACTCTAGGATGTAAAATAGAAAATTGTAACGATTGTGAAATGCACCATTTAACTTAACGAATCTCTGCACAATTATGTTAAATCGGTTGAATATGCCCGGTGCTATGATGGAGTGGCCCGCTCGCGACCTTTCGCACCGAGTAACCGTCAGTTATTTGACTCCTTACCTCTCACATCCGGATTTTTCTAAATAAAGATTTGTTGAGTTATGTAGACTGATGAGTCATTGCATGGCCCATACGTACATGATCGTGTGTTATCATCAACATCCAATTATTCGATTTGGCGATGAAATTAATCTGTAACATATAATTATGTATATCGATGCGGTAAGTAACATTTTTATTAGGAGTAACATGATGCAATTAAGTAGAACATGTAGCGTACATTCGGTTTCAATTTGCACGTAGCTGTATCCAAGTATTCGATTTGGTGATGAAATTAAATTCTAATATATACAATAAGTACAGGTACCATTACGAATTACGATGCTGTAGATAGGTAACGTTTTTATTACTTGTAATAAACAACAACCAAATTATGCTATGTTAATAAATCACATTTTGACAGATATTGTTATTAAATCTAGACGCAGAAATACTAAGCTTAAGCTATTATTTTAATAACGGTATCTTGGTTTTACCCACGACCCACTCGTTCTTACGCAAAGAAATTCCTTTTTTGTCTTTTATAATAAGATGCACCACACAATAGAGTCGTTTTAGGAAATCTGCATTTTGCAAAACTCCGAAATGATGTGGTTATGCAGATAGGCTACGGCAGGATACCTTAATAGAAACATTATTATATGGTATCTGCGAAACATCGTAGTCACGTCATGTAAACATTTTGAAATTATCTATATTTGGTTAGGTACTTAATTAGGTAAGTAATGAGTATGAGTATAATGGTAATAATGAATTTCATTTTGACATCTATGTGGAAATGTTTGGAGTTGTAAAATAATTTTCTGTATATATTAAGTTCACTATAGTATCATATTTGAATGTAATATCTATCTCTGTGTAATACCTACCCGAATAAATATTTTCTGTAATTCTTTAATGTACACAAAATCACAACACACAACACGTCACGTGTAATGAAATAATAAACAGAATTTGTTTTTTGCATTATCCATGCTCGGCGAACAAAAATATAATGCAAAACTTCTAGCCGTGGGCAGGACTTGAACCTGCGACCTTGTCATAAAAGGTACGGTAGATTTGGTATTAGTATTACCTACTTTTGTATTTGAAAAAATCAACCTTAAACCTTAATTGTACAGTCGAAAACAGAGAACCTATAACCTACAGGGGGCTCAAAATCTCAACCTAATAACTTTCATGTACACCTTTATTAAAGACAACTAATACACCCGAGTGAATTAAGTATACGCCTTCTTTCCGTACTTGGTAACATTTCCATGCAGATTTTAGCATATCGTCAAGGCTCATTTATGAATTTAAACATCAGTAGAGGATTGATTTTGATGATGATGTTTATGACCGCGTCTAACGATATTGTAAGAATGTTGATGGAATAATAACTGTCCATTTTCTTTTACCGCACAAATACTATATTCAAACTTTTACCTACTTTTACTACTTCTGATTTGTGGGCACATAATAGGAGGAGACATTTTATGTTTCATCATCACGTGAGATATAAACACTAAATTAAAGACGAAAGTAAAAGTTAGAACAATCTTTTCTTACCTTGAGCGAAAGATAGAGACGAAGAGAGCTTCTATTAATTTTATTTGAATATTTTATTATTTAATTCATATTTTGTGAAGTTTATACTAAAAATCTTCAACATAATGTATTTACATAATAAATTATGTAAATATACAGCAAGTATCTTATTTTGTATGGAAAATTGGCTTCCATATAAGTTTATATTTTATTTGATTATTGTTAAAATATGAAGGAACACCCTGAACCCTGTGTACTCGCATGAATATTTACTTACTCGTAACTCGTAAAACTACGTACTTAAGTAAATATTTCGCAAAGTGCGTATCGTTTACCCCGCTCGTCAGATTATGTCAGAGGCCGCGTCGTGTGGGTGTCTGCGCCTGCGCCGCTGGCCGACGAGGCTATTGATTTTCGACGTTTGCCGAGAACATCTCCGTGACTTACGGCGGGAGAAAGCGCACGCGCACCTCGACACAATATTGATTTTGCAACCGGCAGAGCTGTCAGGTTTTTTAATTATTCAAATTCCTACCTGCCAGTATTTTAGAGATGTCTTAAAGGTGTTAACTAAGCACTAAGCTGCTAACTTGTAAGTATTATGTTATGTATGACATTATGAGAGACGAGATTCATTTGAAAGTTTAGGTATTTGAAGATCTTTAGCTGTATTTTTTCACAATCTATACTCGCAAAAGTTTGGATTAAGAGCGATCCAATCAATGGTTCAACGGCGGGGGGATTTAACCAATGATTCTTGCGCTGCAATCTCACTCCCCGTAGCCATTGAGCTAGTTATTATATGACTTTTTAATAGTAGGTAGTACGCCTTATCAATACCATCGAAAGTTGATTATAGACAGTAGTCATCTACCGATAAATATCTTCGATTTTGTAATGTCATATTTCTATAATTCAATCACAGGGTCTCGTTGAAGACGATCGTACAGTCGACAGTAGATCAATGGTAACACTTTGAACTTTGGACCGTTGTTATTATTTGCGTCGTAAGAATTGAAATCGTACCTACTGCAAATGTTACCGTTGATCTTCTGTCGACTGTACAAGTTAAGCAACCTGGATTGGACGACCGTATTTTTATCTGAGCCCCTCCGTGATATGGATAGATAGCCTGTTAGTATTTGGTCCCGGTTGTTGTTATTGGACAACAATCGTTAGATCATGACAGAGGTCTACGGGGCGGGGCTACTTGAACAACATTGACAATAGGTTTGCTCACAAACCATCATAACAAAAATTATTAGAGCAAGATGTGTCATCCTTTTAGTACGGACAAGACCAGTGCAAATACATCCTTCAATGTTGCAAGAAAGCTAAATCCTGTCTAGAATTTTAAAAGCAGCTTTCATTTTTGTTTTGTCACAAATAGTCACATACGTAACATAGTGTTACTAGAACACTTCCAGTTATTCTAGTATGATACAGACACCTGGAGTGATTTGATTACATCTTAACAGATGATAAATGATAGCAATCTTTTTATCGGTAACTTCCTTAAACCATAAAAAAGCCAGTGTTCGATCTGATGCAATCTATAGTGCAATATAAATTATTGCAGTTCCGACGACTGTGTGCTCAAGCATGAAGATACTAGATACGCTTTCTCTAAGCAACTTTTCATACTTTTAATCCGGATAGATTGAAGGAAAGTACATCTTCTCTGCCTACCTAACTGCCTGCCTACCTAACCTAGGGATACTTAAGTGAAGGACATCCTATTTTTAATAACCTATAGGTCGTCCCACTTCTGGGCAATGGTCTCCCCTCTCTTTTTCCACCCATCTCTTTGTCCTGAGCCTCCTCCAACCATCCATCCATGATATCGTCTCTCCACCTTCGCCAAGGTCTGCCCCGACTCCTCCCGTAAGTAGTAACATTGTAGATAGAAATGATATCATTAAGTAAAGCTATAGGTATCATGAGGTGACCCGTGTTACGCGAAACAATGGCTCTCCCATAGCAAACAATGGCGAATATGACCTCTCACCGTCTGTAAAACCTAATGATCTTTTAGTGAGTAAGTATAATGCGCAGGTATGCGGTGCGCATAACGTTTTATTCCTTTCAAATTGCGCGTCTAATTTCTACCGATTATTATCAAAATGAAGAGCGCGGTAGGTATTTAGTAAGTAAGGTACCTATGATTGCTACCAACTGTAAAATAACACAAATTTTGTAAATGAACTCGAAATTATTACGTTATTATTTGAGCGTTTTATTATATACACTTCTCTGGGCGTCTGCAGCAGATCAATGGTAACACTTGCAGTACAAATTCAACTCTTATGACGCAGATAATAAGAACGGTCCAAAGTGCAAATTCTTTAATGTAGGTGCATGGTGTAAGTACACTTTATAAATACTACTGGATTATATTTTTATCAGATAGGCATATTGTAACTAAACTGTTATGGTATTAATTAAAAATAAGTTGACATCTCACATCAACTTGTGAGCTCCTTTCGTCCTCTACAACCTCGCAAGACCCTAAATAATTTATTTGCACGCCGATCAGAAAATCAAATTCAATACGAACGAGATGAAATCTTCAACTCGTCTTCTTTAATCTATATTTGAACGAAGGAAAGGCATCCGACGTTGACTTAAAGTCAACCGGATATCGATTTCTTTGATCACAAATCGTAGCACAGCATTCCTATCCATCCATAACACCTACTTACAGACGTCCGTGGACATTACGAATAAAATCTAGTTGGGGCATAGGTCAGCCCTCCTCCGTGCGTGCCTTACTCTCGGCACCCTGCCACAATGGAACCGCGATTGATTAATTATCGTTATTGTACTGATAAATGACGAGTCCTCTTGCATTACACACATTTCGCCGGTCACGCACGCGCGATAGTTATTTATTGTTGTTTGTTGTTAGATATCTATTGTTGTTACGCTTGTTACACTACCTTCACTATAATAGGGCTTTTATATCAATCATGAATCATACGGGTCATTCATAGATGATTTCCATACCTACTCTATCTACAGGTTACACTATGTCCTCTTGATATAACAATATGAGATTCCGTACCCACGCTAAGAGACTGAGTGAGTTCATCTTTTGAGATTCTGTTTTATACTTAGGATTATCATTGTGGTATTATTTGTCATTATTAGGAAGATAGGTAGGTATATTGTGTACAAGTTTGCATTAGACTACACAAAGAAATTGTGAAAATATTATATTTGGTGCGTATTGTTTGGACACTTATAAAATTTACAATACAGATATTTCCCTAGATAAATGGAGTTCATCAATTTTTAGAGAAATATCTAATACCGCAAGTATTACAAAGACGGCGAGGACAAATACAAGCTCTGCTGATGGATAGATAAGAAAAAGCTCATTACCCGCCAACAAAGTCGGCTATTAATTCAAAACACGCATACATTACAGCAAGTTAATTTAATTAGTCACACGCCTATGCGTCGAAATAATTTTTCACAGACAATTCAACAATGTATTTAACCTCTTTACGAAATAGTTTACGCAAAATCTAGATCAGCCGTGGCCAAATAATGAAAATAGTCATACGTTCACATTTAACTTCGCCGCGGTGAGATGATACTGTTGTGTAATAGCACAAGAAAACCGTCACTGTTCCACATTACGCGAACAATGTAACCGAAGACATCTAAAAACGTTAAGATCGTGGAAACGTGGAAGCACTCGTAGCTATCATAATCACGCGCCGCGATCGCTACGGGCGCAGGCAGACGACTTGACGTATCGCATGCGTATCGCTGATTACTCATGTTTTCTATTTTAAGATGTAATTTACTAGATATTCTATAATAACTAACGTGGCGCTTCTTTCTATTTCAGGTGCCGGCGTTGATTCTCGTCGCTCTAGCGGCACTAGTGGCGGCACAGGGCTCGACGACTGATGGCTTCAACGACAAACTAAACAGCGTGGAGCCAAGACCCTCAGTGCGACTAGACCCCTACATCAGAAAAGCTCTACTCAAAGCTCTCAGCGAACTCGAAGAGAGCGACGACCAAACTACAGGATTTGAAACCACCGATGGAACGTCAACAATAGAAACAGAGGCCGTTAGGACCAGCGACTATGTAACCGAAACAGAAACACAAACAGCCAAAGACGGGATACAAATCCACTCTTTTATAGTCAACGGTCAAGCAGCGTTTGAAAATCTAACGAACTCTTCTCCTACGTTCGCGGACAACAAGATATCAATACTGAGCACTACTGCAGGAAACGTTGAGAATCAAGTGACAGCTACTTTGCCCACACAGACACCGTTCCACGAAATTTTCCAAACAAGAGAAAGTGGTATCAACGTCCAGCAAGTGAGGAGCATACCAAGTTCATCGAAAAACAGCATCACAACCACGAGCACCAAACCTACGCCTAAAACAACTACGACGACGACCACAACGACAACGACGACTCCTAAACCCACACACAATGATGATGGTGAGAACATAGAGGAAGTCGACAAACAAGATGTTCAAGTATTCCAAGCCCCCCTCGTAGCAGCCTTCACAGTCCAGCAAGACGCTCATGGACTGCCCAAGAAGGTGATACCACTATTTCAACAGACAAATCTTCAAGCTACAGTGAAGCCACTCGCACCCAATCGACCTACAAACGCTTCACCAACAACGACGATTTCACAATCACTGTCTTTGCCACTCCTGAATAAGGCACCACAACAGGACTTCGTCAGTCAGCAGTTGTCGCTGCAAAGACAGCTCGAGGAGAAGCAAAGAATCCTGGAGGAGCAGCTACGGCTACTTCAGCTGCAACAGAAGCAGCAAGAGGAGCTGTTAAGAAAACAGCAGTTCCTTCTGCAACAAAAAGAGGCTCAGAGACAGCAACACGTTCAATACGATCAAGAGCAACAGAAAAGGCAGCAACTTCAGAACAATCAAGCGCTGAATAATTTCCAAGTGCAGCAACAACAGCATCTACAGCAGCAGAAAAACATACACCAAAACCAATTCCAGAACCAAAACAACGTGCTTCGTCCGCAAGCCTCTCAAGTGACCATTCAGCAAAGCGTCCCTTTAGATAATAATCTAGGGACGCATATAACCAATCATCAGCAGCTTCCCAATCGTGAAGCAGTAGATTTTCTTATTCACCTGCGCAGTCAGCAGTCTAATCAATTTCCACTCCAAGAAAACCATCTGCCGCAGGGCATAAGTAACTTTTTGCAACCAACCATTCAAACTTATAATCAGCTGGCAAGTTTCAATCAAATTAGACCAATAGACGAACAATTTAGACAGAAACAAGCAAACCGCGTGTTTAGGCAAGAATCTGGCGTTGGCAATTTCGGTATCAATCAGAACTACAACAGATTCAACACTTTTAGTCCGATTTATACGAATCGTTTCTTCCCGATCAACAGACCAAACCAGTTCAACCCTGACCTAGAACTGAAGCAACTGCTGGTACAAAATGGCTTAAACGGAAGGAATCACGAGGACCTAAACATAGTATCGAAAGTTTTATCTTTGAATCATGGGGTAGCATTTAATAATAATATTTCAAACAGACTGCCCTTCGACAGTCGAAGACATGTGCGACCATTATAGAAATCTCCAGTAATTATCAGTCACTTTTATAGTACTTAGTTATATTAAACCTTTAAACATTCCTCACTGTATGAAAGTAGAGTTAATAAATTAAACGAGGCCTGAATTTTAGCAACGACTTTTTTCCTATCGATTTTATAGTAAGGTTACATCTCATATTAAATATTACCGAATTAAATTACAAGATGTTTAACCAACTTGTAGGAACATTGATGGGAAAAATAATACCTTTTGAAATTGAACTCCTATTTCAATATATTGTAATTTACCATCAATTCCTAAACTAAAATCTCCACACCATCAGGTAAACAACCAAAGAATTTAAAAAGATGAAATTAACTTCACCAATTTATAATTTTCACGCACATAAAGCATTTAAATGATGCTAGAAAGGTGGTCTAGGGATTATACAAAAGAAAAAATCTTATTTATTTTAATTCTAATAGAATTTGAACTGCCATAAGTAGTAAATTTTAATTTAGCAACGTTAATCTACATTTAAGTAAGTTTAATTAGTTAAGTAACCGCTGCATGAAAGTTGTGTGTAAATGAAACTGTAAAAGTTTAGCATCTACGAGTTGGTAGAGTCGCACTTCGAATATAACAGACATGCTATTTAGGCGATGGTAAATACGGCTTAGATTACAATGGGGATGTCAAGCTCGATGTCCTGATGATCGTACCTACCTTAATAAGTAATCCAATTTAATCCAGTTTAATTTTTTTAATCAATGTCTAAAATTTAATTTCATGTTTAGTCATGTTATATGTAATTTGTTAATGGTTCTCTAGAGGTCTCTACTGGTCTACCTATCAATAAAGTTTTAACAACGAAAGTGCGAGAATATATAGGTACCTACATCACAGAAACAAATAATAAAAACATTTCAAAATCAGACTTTCGCTGTTGACTGTGTGCTGGTTCTGTTAACCTATTGCAAACAAACGCAAAATAATGTATTTTAATTGGAGATACAATCTGTTTAACGATACCAATTTGTTAAACAAAATTCCATGTGCATGGTTATGAAAATGTTGAGTCATGCGTTTATGTCATTGTCGTAGTTTTAAGAAATTGTAAATACATACTTTATTAAATATCATTTATTTTAATGCGAACCGTTTTATTTGTTTTCCGCAGCGAGCTTGATATTTCAACTTAGCTGGATTTCCCTAATAAAATAAATAATAGTACAGCAATAACATCCAGCCACATCCCAAAAGAAACTATAGTAAAATGTCATCAACCTATTCATAATTCATATGACCAAGATATGACCTAAGATAAGACATAAGATAATATGTATACTTAACTTTATAAATTAACCTTATAAATATAACCATACCTATGACGCCTATGACGGATCCAAGCCATACTTTTCTCTAACTTATAGTTGCGAAAGAGATAGTTAACAGATATTTAAAAAGCAAGGTAAATTAGTTTAAAGTAAAATCGTAAATCGCTATCAAAGATTTATGAAAAATGTTCTTTGGGTATCATTTTCAACCTCAGAGAAATATCTCTGAGTTTTCAACTGCCATCGCTTAAGTGAAGATAATGCTTAGATTACGTTCTTTCTTTAAATTAGAAGAGATAAGGCATGTTTACTGTCCACCTTTAGGACCGTTTTAGGGCCGACGTACATACATACATACAACGCTGTGATGGTCGTAAATGACAGGTAGACTTTAGTATTAAACGTTTATTCAAGATAAGACATGACAAGCGACGGACGCCATAGTTGTTAGAATGACCATAGACTATAAAGTAGAAGTTAGTAAGGCTATCTTCACATCATCACCCTTTTTTAAGTTTAAATAAACATGACAACAATACACATTGAATTTTACAAAAACTAAACGCAATTAACTTTGCAAAAACTAAACGCAATTAACTTTGCAACAACCAAACGCAATGGTTTGTGTCAAACGGAACACTTCCGGTTATTGACATAAATAAACATAACCTAAAATGAAAATAATGCAACTTATGAATTAACACATTGTTTTTCCCTTATATATAATAACAAATGTGAGGCAACATGTAATCAATCCCTATATCTCTCGGGCAATTTAATTTCACGACCAGAACGCGAATACAACTTGTTGGGATCAAATGAAAATTGTTGTGTTTGTGAAGGTTGTCTTTGTGACTGTAAATTATCAAAACTATTGTTAACTTGAGATGTAGATGGTCGAGGAGGTGACGGCGGACTGAATGTATAGCTTTGACTGGGTGGTTTAATTACATGTTGTCTATTTCTACGATACACACCTTCGGGACTTTTAATTACATAGGATCTTGGCTCTGGGCCAACCTGTTCAATTACACCTGGAGTCCACGGGGACTGCGGTTGTTTCTGAAACATGACACGATTGCCAACAGTAAGTGGTGGCAAATCTCTTGCATTCTGATTATAATGTTGTTTCATTTTCTCAACATACTTATCATTACACTCTTTTAGTTTCTTATAATCACATAACTTAGGTTTAAGCTCTTTTTCAAATATAGGAAGCTTGCTACGAAGTTTTCGAGACATGGACAGCTGTGCCGGAGAACATAGATTGTTTTTGGGTGTATTACGATACTGCAACAAGGCTAAGTAAGGATCGCTGTTATCTATTTGGCATTTTTTAAGCATATTTTTGATAGTACCAACTGTACGCTCAACTAGACCATTTGAACGTGGAAAATAAGGACTGGATGTGACATGTGTTATGTTCCATTCTTTTATAAAATCGCTGAAGGCTTTCGAATTCATCGGTGGACCATTATCAGAGACTAAAGTTTGTGGAATACCATGACGAGCAAAAATAGACTTCAAATTACTAATTACATGAATACTACTATAACCTTCATTTAGTACAGCTATCTCAACAAATTTAGAAAAGTAGTCTACTACAATGAGATACATTTTCTTGTTAAATTCGAAAAAATCAATTCCAACTTTGTTCCATGGTATGAATTTATAGTCATGAGGTAAGAGACTTTCTTTAGGGTTACTTTTGCGGTAAGTAAGGCATATCTCACAGTTACCTATGTAGCTTTCTAAATCATGATTTATATTTGGCCAGTAGATTGTGTTTCTAGCCAGTTTCTTGCAACTGTTCATTCCTTGGTGACCTTCGTGTATCAATTTTAAAAAATCATTCCTCATTGATATGGGAATAACGACTCTATTAGATAGGAACACTAGACCATTGGCAAAATGTAAGTCATCTTTGACAGGAAAGTATGGTTTAACACAATCCTCAACTTTACTTTTAGAGTTAGGAAAACCGTTCTGACAATAAAGAATAATTTTTTGTAGGGTTTCATCTTTGGATGTAGCATCCTGAATCTCCTGACGTTTCTGTGGACTGATTGACAGATTTGTAGTTAATAAATTTACATGCAGTTTAATGTCTTCGTCTATGTCAGTCAGTTCAATGTCGGGAAGAGCTGCTCTAGACAAGGTATCAGCGACATATAGGTATTTGCCTGGTTTGTATGTGACTGACAGATCATAAGGCTGTAAGCGTAGCATTATTCTTTGCAGTCTGGGTGGAATATTAAATAAAGGCTTTTGAAATAAACTGACTATTGGCTTGTGGTCTGTTTCAACAGTAATTTTGTTGCCATAAATATACTGATGAAATTTAGTACAGCCGAACAAAATTGCTAACAGTTCCTTCTCAATTTGAGAGTAATTCTGTTGTGACTTAGACAATGATGCAGAAGCATAAGCTATAGGACTTTTGTCATGGCTGATGACAGCACCCATGGCATTCTTTGAAGAATCGACTGATAGTGTTAAATGCTGTAATGGATCAAAATATGTTAAGACTGGTGCAGAGCTAATGAGAGATTTTAGACGAGTGAATTCCTTCTCATGATCCTCTGACCAAGACCATACCGTATCTTTGACAAGAAGTTGTCTTAAGTGAGTAGTTTCCTTTGACAATTCTTTGATAAAACTACCAAGAAAGTTAATCATTCCGAGAAATCTTTGGACATCTGGAACAGACATGGGACGAGGCATTTTGCAAATAGACTCGACTTTGGAAGGATCGACAGAAACACCTTCGTTATTAAAAATAAATCCTAGGTATTTGACTTCTGACTTTTGTATTTTTGACTTTGACGGGTTGAACTTTAGATCAATTTGTCTGGCTCTTTCTAGTACTTGTTTTAAAATTTTGTCATGCTCTTCTAAGGTCGAAGCGTAAATTAAAAAATCGTCCATCATGATTTTAAGACCTTGAATATCACCGAATCGTTTCACCATTTCTTTGTGAAAAATTTCTGGAGCGGCATTTATACCAAATGGTAAGCGAAGAAAGCGAAACCTACCAAAAGGAGTAATGAAAGTACAGAGCTTGGATGACTCTTCATCAAGCATCAGAGACCAGAAACCAGATTTGGCATCAAGAGTAGAGAAATATTTTGCACCATGTAGTTCTGACTTTATCTCATCTATATGTGGGAAAGGATAATGTGACCTTTTAATAGCATTATTGAGCTTACGTGGATCAAGGCAAATTCTTAAACTTCCATCCTTTTTGGAGACTATGACGAGTGAATTGACCCAGTCGGTCGGTTCTTCAACCTTCTGGATAACTCCTGACTTTTCTAAATTGATTAATTCCTGTTTGACTTTGTCCTGTAACTTAAAAGGAATTTTTCGACATGCATCAACAGATGGTTGGACGTCAGATTTGACAGACAAATGACATTCGAAGTTGTTTATGCAACCGAGACCCTGGAAAACATCATGGTACTGACTGATTAATTTGTGACTATTAGACGTGTCACTGGCTTGTTCAAAACTGACCTTGTGAATTCGTTTTAGAAGTTTAAGTTTTGATGATGATTCCCTCCCTATTATATTTTGACATTCTATATTTACGACCTGAAAGGGAATTTTATAGTATTTATCATCTAATTGACAGTTCAAGGTACATTGACCAAGAATTGGTATGACTTCTCCTGTGAAAGTAGACAGCGTAAAATCACTTTTAGACAATGACATTTGTGTAGACACTTTTTGAAAAGTGTTGTATGACAAGACGTTTGTGTCAGCACCGGAGTCGATGAGACAACTGACTGGTTGATCGTTGATGTTCAGGTTGACTGTCCATGAATTGGATTTGTTGACATTATTTATGATAGTTCCTAAAAAATATTGATTATCATCACCTGAATCTGAGTCTAACATTACATGATTTACAATCTTTGACTTGCACATTTTAGCATAATGGTTTGTTCTATTACAATTCTTACATGTAATTCCTTGTGCAGGGCACCTGTATCGATGAACTTGACCACATTTTCCACACATAGGACCAGACGGAGACGGCTGACGAAATTTTGACATCTTGTGTTTTTGCGAGTTGAAATTATGCTGAAAGGGACTCTGTGACGCTGCTCTTGGCGAAGTGGATCGTTGACGAGACTGAAATTTTGATGTTGTGGCTCTTGCAATCATGGAGTGATCTTGAGTAGATTGTAGTTGACGGGCTTGCTCTCTTGACAATTCTAGTGAACGCGCTATGTTTATTGCTTCATCAAGAGTCTTTGGGTTGTCCTGAAGAATCTTTTGCTTTATGTATTGCTTGTTGTCATTGAGGTTCCAGCTAAAAATATCTTTGAGTAAGCTTTCATGAACTGTACCGAAGTCACACTGTAAAGCTATATTTTTGAGATCTGTTACATATGATTCCAAGTCTTCTTGTGGACCTTGTTTTCTGTTAAATAGTTTGTGCCGTTCCATAGATATGTTTACTTTCGGACTAAAATGTTTAGTGAATAACTCTTCTAGGTCTTTCAATTTTATATCATCCATGTTTACATCGAATGAATTAAAGACTGTTAAGCATTGTGGGCCTAGGTAATGTAACATTAAAGCAACTTTTCTGTCGTCGGGCTCATTATCGAGATTATAGGCTCTCAAGTATATTTTAAATTTGGTGAGCCAGTTTCTCCACTCCACTGGTAAATTTCCAGTGTGAGTGTTCATAGCTTCAAGTGGTTGCGAAGATCGCGGAGGACCTGAGAGTTTATTGGCAGCAGGTAGCATACTTATTACTTGCGTTCTTTGGCGGCGGCGGCGGACCGTTGATGGCGTCGTTGACCGTATTTCTTGATTTTGACTTGACGACTTGACTTGGTTTGCAGGCTCTATCACGGCTCTATGTGGCCAGCAACCACACCTGATGTGATGGTCGTAAATGACAGGTAGACTTTAGTATTAAACGTTTATTCAAGATAAGACATGACAAGCGACGGACGCCATAGTTGTTAGAATGACCATAGACTATAAAGTAGAAGTTAGTAAGGCTATCTTCACATCAAACGCCACGTACATCATGATACCTACCTACATAATTTTTATAATAAACCAAAAGAATACCTATCTCATATTTTTGTATGTACGTTTAGTTTTGTCGTTTAGTAACTAGGCTGTGCTTTTTAGATCCCTTTGCCTTTTCCCGCCCAACCCAATCAATGCTAATGCAACAAAACAAGAAAAAAAGTGTTGTTTTTGTTGCGTGTGCTTAGCGTGTTTCGTATTTTCTGGTTTTTATTAATAAATAAAGTAATTATTTATATTTTCTTTAATCTTACACCTTATACGTAGTTATAGAAGTGTGCCGGAATATATAAATCTTCTACATGTTACATAAAACATGGTAATAATGGATAAATCGGGCAGTGTTGGTAATTTGGAAGATCAAGCTCTCAAGAGGAAAGAATGGCTTAAAAATCTAAAAAGGAAAAATCCTAGCGATAATAAAGATTCGGCGACTGCTTCTGATGATGCTATATTGCTTCCAAAGTAAGATTTTTATTTAATATGAAATGTTAGGTTATGTATAGGTTACGGATTTAGCTCTCTTATGCTGTTATTCATAAACCTAGTTAAACCTCACTACCTTTAAATCGTGTTGCTATCCCTTTCACACTTCGTTAAAAAAGGTTAAGATAGAAAGGGATAAAGTGGCTAAACGGTGGCATAACTTTGAATCACGATTGTGAATACAGCCTTAGTCTGTGGGTTTAGTTCCTGGCTTGGTCTTTCTATCCTCTGTTTTGAACGCTAATTGATTAGTAGCATTTGCATACATTTAGTAAATTGACCATTTCAGACCAAAATTCAGAAGTTACAAACCACAAGATGAGACTCTCCAGGAGGCGAAGCTGGAAGACGCAATGCCTGCTGCTGTAGAGGAAGAAGTCAAAGACTTGCTGGAGGCTGGGAAAGAAAAGGTAGGTACAGTTTATTTGTAAGTACCAACTCTTTCATTGAGTACATTTGACATTCCAGGGTACCACATGTGGGTGGGTTACAGAATGCAATACCGGTATCCCGAAATACCGGCATCCCGCACGAATTTTTAAATTTGTGATTGCATTCCCTAGTAGTAGACAAGCCACATTAGGCCACCTTTGTATGGGGACTGTCAAAGTGTTAGGTACCTAATTGAAGCAATACAAATTGGCTGTTTGCTGTTACTTATATTCTTTTACAAACCATAATTATCATATTGAACTTGAAATTAATATGAAAATAATTATTAATTAATGAGAAGTTTGAGTTAGAAACACTATAGATGCAAGGTCAATGGGCTGGAAATGACACCAAAAGTACTTACAATAAAATTGACTTGCGTAAGCTCGCTTTCAGTCACCACAAAGTTTTGTTTTTACAGCTTTTCAACACTCATATGCTTGGCAACTACACACGCACACATAAGATTGAAAGCGAGATTATATCGAGTATTTAGTGCAATTTTAAGTAACTTTTTATTCGCTTATTAAACAACTCTTACTTTACATTCCAGGTTGTACTCCAAGACCTGGACATATCGAGCCTGGCTCCAAGGAAACCTGATTGGGACCTCAAGAGAGACGTGTCTAAGAAACTAGAGAGACTGGAACGGCGGACGCAGAAAGCCATAGCCGAGCTTATCTGGGAGAGACTACAACATGGGGGTGAAGATAACCTGGGGGCCATGGTCACCATGACAGATAATAGGCCTACTGAGGATGACTGATGATGCTGTACAGGTTCTTCGCATCTTCACTGTGAAAGGAAGGATTCCAAAATGAATAGAAGTCTGAAATTGTGTGGGTATGTAAAATAGATCTTGTATGTCACGTTTTTATTTGTGTTGGATTTTTGAGATGGCAAAATACTCGTGATTTTTGCTGGTTTCAATGGATTTTGGATTAAAATACTTTTGTATGTTAAAACACCTTCAGAAATAGCGAAATACGTAGATTAAAATTTGTGTTAAACCAGATATTCAACCTGTGTCATTATAGGTACATTTTTTAAATAGTAATCCTTGGGTTAGAATTTAGATTTTATACTGTCTCAAACTTAGACACGACACAATGTATGAAAAAACAATCATAGTAAATTTACAAAAATGTTTATCATGTGACATACCACTAATGTATTCAGCTAATTGTAAAATATTCCAAGAATATTTACCACATGCATACTGCAACTGTAAATATCAGTAAATAAGAATACGTAATATTATATAAGAAGAAAAATAAAAAGTATTGTCAAAATAAAGTCTTGTATTAATCTCAGATTAACAAGTTAATTGTATTTTAATATCACAGTACATCTATTTGAACTGATACAATAAATATCTTCCAATCCTTCACTCCGTAAGTAGGTAAATATTTTAAATTAGTAACACACTCAATTTAGGAGATTCTGAAATAAGTATGTCCAAATAATAAAATTCACTAATATTTAAATTAAAATTCGATTATAATAAGCTAGTAGTAATTCAATTAAAGTGTAGGCAGCTAAAATTTCTACTCCGGTATATTAAACTAAATAAATTTATTCTACATTATGTGACCCTTTATATTGAATTCCTAAAATGTTCAATACAATATCACAGCTACATAAATTGACAGGCAGAGTGATTGGAGCACCACAGTCTAAAGTAATTATTTGTCGTCATTTAATTTGATCTACACAATCTTCCACTGAGGAGACTGCCTGCATGGTAAACCAACTAAGCAGCTAAAATTTTCGTTACTTAAATAAACATTTAATTTAGTGAAAAAGTACTAAAGCTACTGCATTATACTAAAGCTTCATTAACCTAATCAGTATTGTCATGTTGCAACTACTTACGTTACGTAATTTAGGAACAGCTTTGCCTGAACATCATTTGTTTTCTATAGAATTTTAACCTATAGTGTTGTACTTGTGATGTTATAATGATATCGATAATACAATTCCAACCAGGTATAGATTTTTAAACGATAAATTCAAAATGAAAATTGCGGTAAAATAAATACAAAGCTATTTGATTTTCTTTTTAAATATCGTGTCTACTTATACAGTTATATTTCAAATCAGAAACAATTTTTTAATAACCTGGGATGTCCTACTGGTCCTTCCACTAATTCTTCCAGAAATAGTGATTTTTGCGAAGAAAACAAATACATAAGTAATCAATTAAATATTATATATCATGATTTTTATCATTCCTAGCTGAAACTATCGAATATCTCTATTCTGTGCTATCGATGTTTAGGCAACGCTTTTTACAAACTAAACACTAATAATACCTATTATTACTAATAGTACCATAACACTAAAGCTATAATTAGTCCTATGAGTACTGTTACGTCCTTTTTTCCTCCTTGACGGCTTTTTGGTTGTAGTCTCAATGTCTGGGTCGTCGATTTCGTTGTAACTGTAATAGTTGTTGTCGACATTGTAGAAAACCACGCGGTCCCCGATTGGCTGGATCGGCCTGAAGTTGTGTCGGATCTTGCCGTGGGCAGATCTTAGCTCTCTAAATGCTTCTATCTGTGAAATGAGAATAATTGTGGAAGGAAAGCAAGCAAGAAGATGGCCTTTTTCATTTCATGATTAATGTTGATCTTGGACCCAGTAAAGTTAGTTGTTAATTTTAATTCCCACTAAACATTCGCTAGCTTTCGTGACTCATTTCCTCTCAAGTAAAATTTAAATCATGGAGTAATCAATGAGATAGGCGTTATTATCTAATATCTAAATGAGTCACATGAGTTGCGGCCTGAGTAAGTGGGTAAGTTCGATTCCAGTTCCGCCGTTTGAGGAGACACATCTTACAGCGTGTGATTAGAGGTGGAAAGGTTATCCTGTCCTCCAAAAAAAACGATGCAAATTTACCAAGGGAAGTTAGTTATTTACGACATCTTATAATTCAGTAGTTGTAGCGATTCCAGATTGCGTACGCTAATATTAGTCGCCGCTAAGACGTCCCGCTCGCTCTTACGAGATGTAGCATATGAACGACAGTGATAGAATTTGCTACAGTCTGTGAGTTGAACGTCATAGGCTCTAGACAGACGGACTGCATTTCAACTGGATTCCAACTGCAAAGCAGTTTGAATGCAGTTAGTACGACTACAATAGAACTGGCACACCGACTGCAAACCGTACAGGGTGGTTTGCAGTTTTATTTCAGTTGGTTTGCATTCGTACAGTTGGTTTGAAATACAGTCCGTCTGTCTAGCTAGACCATTACCTGTTGGTGAGCCAATCTCACTGGTTGCTCGAAATCTAGCCAGACGACTACCTCCGAGCATGGCGGCGTGGTGAGCGAGCCTCTGTACGTGAAGTATCGCCTCAGGTCGTACGGCAGGATGTTGAGGAAGGAGAAGGGGTGACTCATAACGACGCTTGTGTGGGGCTCCGTGACGTTGCCCAGGGCTGACGTGATGTCGTCGTAGGCGGGGTGCTCGTGACGGTCCAACTAGAATGGTTATAAATGGTAAGGTAAATGGGCCGATTTAGGATGGTTTGGTCCATGTCTAATGAAGCAAGAACCTTGATTAAGGCCGCGTGAGCGCGGATTTTCAGTTTTCAATCCAGTCTATTGCACTGATACTAAAATTAAACGTCTTAAAAAATGATATATCATTCTTGGGGTATCTGTTTAGAACAGGTATTTTACCGATACACGATTGGACAACCTTCGCTTGATAGAAAAAAAAATCGCAAACATATCATGTCTTTTCAAACGAAAATTATGTCTAAACTGAAATAGTTATTCTTACAAAATATATTTTAAAATTTAGGGTATTATAAATACGAGATCTGGTATTTAAAAAAATCTTTTTGTTGGCGTATTTTTATTTCCCTGCCAAAATTCATAAAAATACGAATATCGAGGCACTGTGCCGTGCTTTTCACTCCGCCGCTGCGGGGCATCTCCTGCCTCACTCTTGCTTTTGATAACCATACTCGTATAGCGCATTAATGCTTTCATATTATCGATGATGCCATTCGATCTACGGGCGTTAATAAATGTCTCGTACAAATGGATCGGTACAAAATGTATGGAACAGTAAAAAAAAATCTCGAAAGTCGTAGGGACCTTTTCTGTTACGAAGGTCCCTTCGCCTTTGTTTTCCCATTCCGTTCGACTCTGTATTAATTTGTATGCACTATCCTTCCTTAGCTACGATGCGTGTAATGTCTTATTATTATGTCATACCTCATAAAAGAAAGCCAGGACGGTAAGGCCATCGGAATGTTTCACCGCTTCCGTTGTACTCCCGTATTCTTCTTTGAAAAATACCATATGCAGCTCCATTGGAAAACTGAAAAACTTACATAGCTTCATTCATTTACATACAAATTGATAGAGCCAGCCAGGCGAAATAATAAAACTATGGCAAATTCTAAATCTTGACAGTAGAAGTCTGCTGTAATAAATAAGTACAACCATGAAGCGAAAATATGGGAAAAAAAATCGAAAACCATTCACAAAAGTTACTCTGATACATTGTGTAGTAAATGAAATAACATTGAACCTTACAAATTACACCCTAATATTTATTTTATAATACAAAATCATTACATAATGATATGATATGCATGTAATGTGGATACTGACGGTGAGACTGGCCCATACGGTCAAAGTAAAAAAAAAAATGCCTACGTTGCCAAACCCTCGCCAAGTGAGTTAACTGCCATACATTTCAATATGAATTGTTTGGATACGCAGCTGGCGACGTCGCACTGACGGACGTCCCGGTGAAGTAGGGCTCTTAGCCCAATACCTCCAAATTGCGCAGCACGGTGTATTAGATACCGCATTTGGGAGAGGCACAGACCACTTACCCAATAGACATGAAATCGGTACAAATTTGAAAGCGTATTAAAGAGATGCGTCCATGTCGATAATATCTCTAGGTTACACGTTTCGCGAAGCAATTTTGCGCTCATGTGCGGGCGGGCAGACACGGACACCCTTCTGTTGCAGGTCTGTGGGGAGAGGCCCATGTCTAGCTAGAGGTCGACTGTTACGGTCTGATGATGTGTAGTTTGTTTCACCTTCTGTGGTTGATCTTGTCCTCGGAGCCGAACGTGTCGTTGTCTCCCCAGTGGAAGTGCATCTGGCTGAACACGTAGTCGCCGTCGAGCGGGCCGCCGCGCACGCGCGGGTGAGGCTCGTTATCCACTTCTAGCAACACTGGAACACAACATACGAGATATTTTAGGTCTCTTGCAATATCGAGATAACCGAGAAAACTCCATACATTTTGCTCGCGAGTTAAGTCGCTAACTCTAGAGTTACTATTGTTTACTTAATCCTGGATCCCCGTTACTTTATATTTTTAATGCTCTTTAACCTCTAGCAACACTGGAACACTAGATAGGTATTTTAGTATTGTTTACTTAATCCTCGATACTCGTTACTTTTTTTAATCCTCTTTAAGCATACGCTGTGCTTCCAGTATATCCTTCCCCACCAAGAGATCGAATTTCTCATATAGGGGACTACATTCATACCGGCAATGTTTTAGTATGTGCCCAATTTACACTAAAGGGACAATAGTTATTTAACAGTTAACAATAAAGATTTTATTATTATTATAATCCGAATCGGTAGCTCTAGTGGAAAAGAGCGTGCCACGGAATGGCGAGGTCCCTGGTTCGAATCCCGGTCGTGGCGAATTTTTTTCTCCATTTAATATTTAGATATTCGGACATATATTATTATATAGGTTCTAATAATTCGAATATCTAAATATTAAATGGAGCCATTCCTGAAAAATTTCGGCACGTCAGCTAACAGCAGATCAAGTGTAACACTTTGGACCGTTCTTATTATCTGCGTCATAAGAGTTGAATTCGTACTGCAAGTGTTACCATTGATCTGCTGTTGTCCGTACAATGGCGAGATCGACAAGTCATAAAATATACTCGAAAGTTCGTTACCTCGATATAAATAAGGTTCATCTTGTTTTGTTCCTGTATCTTCGTAATGTCAACTAAAACGCTCTTCCTCATACAAAGCCCAAATGGTGCGTGATGTCGCCACCGTTTCCCGGTCATTACGGTGCTGATGGAGCGTGCGACGTGGCCCTTACACAACCTTAAATCTGTGACCGTGACCGCACGAACGGTCACATGACAGACCCCACAGTTTTTACTCGTTGTCCTGTTATAGTGGTGATCGTAGACAATGGTTTGGGCTTTTTGTACCTTACTATTATGTTGATGATGGGTGTAGATTTCGAGATAAGTTTGGTTACGACGGGTCGGGTTCGAATACTAACTAGGTCGGCCATGTACAGTAGAAAACAAAAGTAAGGAAAGTTCGTTGTAGAAGAGATTTTCTTAAAAACTATTGTCACTTTTTAAACTTACACGGTTTGTATACCTACATATTAATTAGATAAAACGGGAATTACCGTGTTAAACAATTATTATTGATGTCTCGATATTTCGACAGCATTGCTTGATTGATGGCTACAATGCTGTCGAAATATCGAGACATCAATAATAAATGTTTAACACGGTAATTCCCGTTATATCTAATATAATAGATTTATTTTTAAAATTATTTTTAAACGACGAGGGCCTACATATTGCGTACTTACTCGAAACTTTCTAACACATACTAAAATATTTTTTGAGAATTGATTGAGATATCGAGTAATTCTAGATAGTGTATACTTTTCTTTGTTTTCGAGTGTACCAGTGAGTGTGTCTCGGTTTTTCTGAAGCAAAACTTACATACATTTACCGAATGCTCTCAAAAACGGTGAAGGAAATCATCACGAGGAAACCTTCATCTCTAAACAATAGATTAATCTAAGGCATGTGCAATCCATCCACCAATCTTCACTGGGACTGCGTGGTGGATTATAGCCCGGGCTCCCTCGATGTGAGGCAACATCTGTCCCTCAACGGTAGGTATATTAAGATAGGCTAATGATGATGCATCGTCTTTTACAATTAATTTAATCCTGATCCAATCAATTCACAATCCTTTCCTTACAAAACAAGAATCCCATATATGGTCAAAATCATAATAAATTGGTGACAGGGACGACAACAGTGGCATCTCCAAAAAGTGACCTTTGAGAAAAACTTTTAAATTATGATGAGCTTGACAGACAAGGAAACCCATTCAACATAATTCTTAAACATAAGTAAATTTCGACGATTACGAGTAATGTTGCCCTTATCCCATTTGTCGTAGACCTCTACAAACTTATTGGGTTGGTTGGGTTGTCTGTTTATCTTTCTCATCATCAGTCTATTTATATTGCCCCACTGCTCGGGCACAGACCTTCCCTTACATCGAGGGAGCTGGGGCCATGATCCACCACGCGGGCCCAGTGCTTTGAGTTTATCTTTCTATTTTAGAATAATATGATAGATCCAACTATATGATAGATGACAAGCAGAAATTATTTCAAAAAACAAATAACCCGACTGCATAAAAACTATCCCTTTTTGATTACCTTTTTATACCCTTGACACTCCCGTAATCAAGACGAATCTAACGATACCTCATACACCAAAATCCATCAAGCCGTTTAGGCTACAGGATGGCAAGAAGGAATGGACGGACATACATTACATACCTACATACACCCGATAAACAGTCGAGTAAAAATATGCAATGTTTCAAAGAAGGACGACTGGTTCCCAAGAAACAGGTTAGATCTAGTTTGGGAACTAGTGCTCATTGTATTTATTAATTACCAAATGTACATTAATTGCTTGGTATAAAATAAAATTGCATTGTATATAATAATTATGCAACGATAATTCTGAGACCAGCGAAGAGAGAGGACGGAAGCTATACAATCCTGACAAACGACTGCCTTATTGCTCGGTCACAGACCTTCCCTTACATCTAGGGAGCTCGGGCCATGATCCACTACGCGGGCCCAGTGCGGGTTGGCGGATTTCACATGCCTTAGATATTTTTTTGCTACGGCGTGCAGGTTTCGTCACGATGTTTTCCTTCACCGTTTTGAGAGCACTCGGTAAATGTTTGTAAGTTTTTCCGTCGAAAAAACCGAGGTATAACTCCTGGCTGGGAATCGAACCTGGGACCTCCGTATCACAAGTCCATTGACCCAACCACAGCCACGGAGCTCTTTTGTTTCTATTTTGACCGTTGCCTAAGTAAGTTACCTGTGTGTCCATTGTTCGTGACGTGCACGTCGTCGATTGAGTCGTCGAAACCTATGAAGGCTATCTCCGGCAGCGTGACCTGCTTCACGTGCAGCACGTTAATGTTGATGGGGCTCTGGTGCTTGCCCGCGCACTCGCGGTAACGCTCGCCCCAGTGCGTGGGACCTGCAACCATATCAGCGGAGTTTGAGATTATTATTATTAATGGACTCGACAGTTCCTCATTTGCCGATGTCATGTTACAGAATATTCAATATATCATTGTCATCTTCCTCCAGAGGAGTCGCCGTAGTGTCATCACTCTGGACGAAGCAGTTTGACAGTCACGTTCACTCCCGAGCTTGTAGCGAGCCTCTTGGTAAAAGCTTGAAACTTCAGATCTTTCTCAAATTATTCAATAAATTCAACATACTGTCTGTGTCTGTCTACTGATTAATTTAACGTGATATTAAACACAAAATAACCACTGTAGACATTATAATAAAAATTAAGTATCAAATAATTTTGCAACCGTCGTTTCCCGCCACTTTCAAAGAGTTTGAGTTGAGAGTTCTAATTGCGGAACTGACAGTGACAGGAAACCTATTCCCATTTTATTCATTGCTGGCTTTCAATAGTGACATAATTGTTTTTGTCACAGCAACCGAGCAATCATTATGGCAATGTGCTTGCTGTTACTGGAAGATCCACAATTAGGGGGCTGGTCTTACAAATGTCAGACTTGAAACAATTTTGATAGTCGTAAGTGCGAGCTCACGCTGAGTTCGTGTTCAAAACTCTATATGGCCGATAGTCATAGATGAGACGCGAGTAATACTTAACGTGACCTCGGTCTTGCTACTGTCAAAATTGTTTGAAATCTGACAGTCGTAAGACCGAATTCTAACTCCACTACTCAAAACTGTCTATAACTATCGGTCTAAGCTCGCGCTTAAAATTGTCTCTGATTGTCGACTTTAGATTGAGATACCCTCCTATCAATAATGGTAAGAGGTTGTTTAGGACAGTGATTAGCAACAGAGTTGCCAAACAGAATAAATTGTTCTAAGTCATTAAAAAGTGTTAAACCCTTTTGCTGTTATTCATAAACCTAGTTAAACCTCACTTCCCTTAAATCGTGTTGTTATCCCTTTCACACTTCGTTAAAAAAGGTTAAGATAGAAAGGGACGTAAAACGGAGGCGTAACTTTAAATTACGTTTATTTTTTTTATTTTTTTATTCGTCATAACAAAATCCACAGCACTTAAATAAATTACATTTCAGTTTAAGTCATAACATACTGCCAATGACGGATTTACAATATTAAAAATGAACACAAAAATTAGGGAAGTTAAGTGTGTGTGTTTTGATATGGAGGGTGGGTGAGGGTGTGTACGTGTATGTTATGTATTTACTGTAGTACTCATATCCCCCAACAATGCCAAGAAATAATGAATTATGAATACCAGCCTTTACCTATAACTCCATCGTATCCAAAATCTTCACCCCGCGTCCAGTCTGGTGCTGAAACAAAAAAATAGCGTTCAATAAAACTCCCACTCGTTAGTAGAAACAAGATACGATGACAATCAATAAGAAAAATGATTTCCTTTGTGTAATTGAAACAAGCAGTTATTAGACAATTTACACTGGACAATTCACACACACGTAAAAACATTGAGTTATGATAAATCCTTATGATAATAGGTTAGCTGTTATTATTGAAAATTGCTACAAGCATTCACACGGACGGCGCTCGTTGTGTGAATACCTTTGTATTCAGATTCAGGCTTCACACCGGAAGGTTGTCATTACACTATCAAATGATCCACATGGAATCTGTATGCTAGGTACCTACTTAAACGTGCATGTCTGATGTAGTTTTCCACTGTATGTATCAGTATGAACCTATTTATACCGCAGCCCAAATCAAGTGTCTTATTTTGTAAACAAAAACTACCCTACCCTACTAATATTTTAAGCTGTGATTATTTTCACATTATTAGATCGGAACACTTTATTTTCACAATGATGAACAGATTATTATATATAAATGGATATCACTCACTTATATCCGTGATATCCGTTTATATATAATAATTTGTAGTAATGGCTCACTATAGTTTTAATTCTAAGATGGACAGATTCTATCAAAAAGTTCCTTCAGTAATTTGTTTACAAAATAAGACACTTGATTTGGGCTTCGGTATACCTATGGTTAACGGAATTTAATTATTATTAAGTACAAAAACATTTGCCAAAATGTATCCCATGGCATCGAACGAAACATCGTAGAACAAAGTTATTAAATTATCTATACTGAGCATCCTTACCTGGCCTTTCCATTACACCATGTTTAAGTACCTATGTCAAGATTACTTTCTATTTATATGGTATAGTTATGCACCTACTTATTGATAACTAATCATAATCACATCATAATCAATACACAATTATAAAGAAGGAAAAATATTTCCGGAAAACGATGACAATTACATGCATCGAACGAAGCTATAAAATGAATCAAGGTCTGTTAAGTGTGTATGGATTATGGATAGAGAGAATAATAAAAATCTCGAAATTAATAAAATCGAAAACAAGTCAGATTATGATGTTAAAACTTCCAGCACTTATTCAGTTTAATGATTTATTCAAGAACAGGGAATATTATGTTAAAGGTTGACGCACACGCACCAACTGATATACAGACGGTCACAAAAATATAATACGATCGTTCAGACTTATAGTGCTAATTAAGAGTTATATCTTCAATCTTATAAATTAAGATCAAGAACGTGTAGTATCCGCAAAAAGAGTAATCAGTGCATATTTATGTACCTAGTGTATTTAGAGGTCATTTTACCATACAAGGATTTTTTTGTTACAATCAAATCTGTAAGTTCAAGACATGAAACCGCGGGGCAGCGCGATTAATTTTCGGAAACTTGTTCTGGTTACCTATACTCATCAGATTACGATAGCAACATGTAGGTATGAGGTGGAGAATAACAATGGAACTAAAACGGATTTGTAATATTTGGCGGTTTCGCCTTGAATGGTGCGATGTCATAAAACGTCTTTTTCGCCTTGCAGTAGTGGCTCAAGGTAGTCATTAATCTCGTTCTTAATTTTATTTAGCAAGTTTCCCTCAGATGACCACCAATTCCGACATGTTACTCATACATTACTCTCAAGTTCATTATTTGTTGGTTTCCGCCTTACAACTGGAAAATAAGAAGAGAAGAACTATGAGGTAGTTTCCGAGAAAAATTAAAACAATTGCTGTAGAATGTATAAGTAAACAGACCTTGAAGTCCATGAATTAACTCTTTGGGAGAATTTCAATGTTCTATTCCTATAACTTCTTAATTATTACAACAATATTTTCTTTGGGCAACTAGATGTTTTCTTCGGTCATTCCAGCAGCCTTAAAGCTTTTCCACCAAATATATGTGAGGTAGCTAAGCGGCGGGCGAGATCAAAGCACGAAATATACTATTTCCACCAGAATGCAACGGGATATTATGTTCTACCCTATACGATGCGAGTTAAGGACATCGCTAAGCTCATATCCTTAGCCGGCATCCCACACTTCAACGAGTGCCTAACTTAGGTAGGTATGTAAAAAAAAATTCGTTGAACTCTTTTCTACCAGAGCTAAGCTAAATTATGTAAATCAAACGATGCTACCTAAGTATTGATTGATATACTTAGGGCCACTTATGATACGGAGGGTTAGCGATTGATAAATAAGAAAAAATATGGAGTTTTTACGGCATAAGTCGTTAACTGTTTGGTTATCTTTTATTGTAAGTGGGCCGTATGACAAATCCCGAACTTTGCACATCTGTGTAAAACACCTAGAATGATATTATTCAAGTTTTTTTATACAAAGTATTAAAGAGGTAATGGAATGAAGGTGAGTGAGGTCCATAGACAGCAGAGCAATGTTTACTTTACGATTGCCTATATTCGTAGCTTTACAAAACAAATGCATCGGCTGCGCGCGCGCAGCGACACTGGGCAAGTGTAGCGTAACGGCGCGGCGACGCGTGTCAAGTTCATTGATAAAAATAATTACACTATTAATAGTTTTTATTGACCTTTTATAGCTGCCAATGCCTTGATACAAATTGCTTTGTAATATTCTATGACTGTAAAACAATATACCGACCAATTTAATTTTGGTTATGAGTAAAAGAGCTATGCAAGGGCGTATTGGTCGGCACCCTATAGGTACTAATATGTACCTACCCCGGAAATCATCAATGTCTTACCATATACCTAATACGACCTCCTGCCCTATTTGTTAGTGCCTTCTGTGCTTCTGTGCAAGATGTTAAAGTTTGATTCTCGGTGAAGCTCTTATTTTTGGGCCAGTCGTGATTGGTCAAATCAAATACCTACCAATAATTGCTAGTCCTCTAATTCACCTAATTCAATAAGAACAAAGGCAGCTAAAAAGACATTGCCACATTTCAATGGAGCTTTGCCCCACCTACAAAACTACGTGACCATTTAAGCTGTTCCTATCATTTTGTTGGGGACTTATTACAGGTTTCATATTGCATAATCATAATCAGTATCATTTTCTACTACTCTCGCAACTCATATAGAAGAATAACAAAAACAATGAATAAATCGCTTCGATTTCTTACTATTTTCTGAATTCTTAATTAAGCTGTTTTTTTCGAATCGCAACTTGTACAAAACTTTATTTTAAACCAATAATTGTAATAAAAAACGGAGATATTTTTACATTTATTCGTTATCTTGTACAACTTGCGGTTGATGGTGGGGCAGAATCTGGCATTGTCATTTAACATGTGAACTATTATAAAATCATAAGCGGGCTGCTTTTTTGACACAAATAATAGACCATTATATTATTTCAGTCAACTTCATAAAAAATCGTTTAGAATAAAGGCGGCCACAACAAAGGAACCGACATACAAACTTACTACATACATATAAAATTAAATTATTTTTTAATTACACATACCTACCTACATATTAAACGTATAAATAACGCAAACAAATATTCATATATTTAGTATGCATAGCCCAGTCTAAGTATTAGTTCATAGACTTGATTATTAAGACACACATGTAGAGTCGGCATCATAATATTATAATGGAACCGATGACGACGTTTTTTGACATACTTACACTTACACAATAAGAACTAGGTTCATTTGTATTTCGTGTCTAATTTGACAAACGTAAGAATACGATTCATCAAAGAGCCGTTAAAATTCAATCAATTTGGTTCGACTATAACTTTGATGGTAATCATTTGATTGTTTATTTTTTTGGACATGTTAATGTAACCAGCACGGTCAATAGAAAAGTTTTAAATGATTTTTACATTCAATAAAACCAAAGCTACCAGAACTATACAGCAGAATTAGAAGATATGGCATAGGTATATATAAGTGTGTGTCATTTTTCAAAGTTTCGTTGCATTCTATGACTCTAGCTTTTGTAACACTTTCACATCCGGCTCGAAGGACCAAAAATAAATGTAAAATGAGAAACATTCCGATAATAAATAAAGTAATTAATATATTTGTTGAAATATATACAAAAAGTATGAGATAACATTGGAGATCAGATACAGAGATTGGATACAGTCGTACAAATAAGGTTGTATTTTGTACAACGCGGATGAGTCCTACTACTATTTTTATTCTTTACCGCTCATCACATGATCGAAAGTGCCTCAATGTTCTAGAATACTTAAAGTACTTTCCAATCCAAGAGTTACCTTGATGTTCGTTGGCCCAAACCAACACAATGCCAATTGTTTTGCATCTGCGTACCGTGGCCGAAGAGGACGGAGAACATCGGAACTTACCAGGGACGCTCTCAGGTACGCTTTGTTGGGGTCGAAGATTTTTTGAATTTCTAGTCTGCTTAAACAAAGTGCTGGGGCGAGATTTTTTTACCTCTAAATGTAATAAGTACCTATTGCGCTATTCATAAAGGTGCTCCCTCACCGGGAGCATTCGCGTGTAATGTAACGTTGCAGATTCGACTTTGAGCATTACATTACAATACTACCTCCCTGACTGACGCTGTTTTTCTCCCTCACTGATGTAATGCTCGAATCTGTAACGTTACATTACACGCGAATGCTCCCGGTGAGGGAGCACCTTTATGAAGGCTTTATGTATAATTTGCAATAAAGAGTATGTTACCTTTACATATCCATTGCGATTCAGGCGCAGCACTTGTTCCGAGGACTAATATCATAGATGCATATTCATAAACGTGATCTAAAGTTACGCCACCGTTTAGGCCCTCTGTCCCTTTCTATCCTAACCTTTTTTAACGAAGTGTGAAAGGGATATCAATACGATTTTATGGAAGTGAGGTTTAACTAGTGTAACGTCGCGTTCAGACGAACGTTAATTTTAGATTTTTAAGCTAGTTTAACAATAATAAATATTACTAATTATCTATTTACTATTATATTTTACTTAAATATCTATCTATATATTAATTATAACACAAACTGCACACATAAAATCCTAACAATTATAATTTCTAATATATATCCAACTACCTACATGGCTGTGTATCCGAATGCAGCATTGACTCGCGCCTAAATTGAGCAAAATGACAGATGTCAGATTTGAAAACGGCTCGTCACTACGCTGCTAACGGACGAACGCTACGGACCTAATTGGCTAATCTTCAAATTATAATAATTGCTGAATTATTTTCTAAATTTAATACAATTCTACTGTTTTAATCATACAAGTGCTGTGTATCCCCTCTAGGGTGAGTTGCCACTATTTTACTATTTCTCTTGCTACTTTCTTCCTGTGCTTTCTCTTCCTTAGCCGTTAGACAGACTCAGTAGTTGCATATAGCTTCCGGGTATGGACTGTGCTGATGCAACTGCTGGGGCTGTGGAGACGTGCTGGTCGAGAGCTCAGACCTGGATGATCATTCCAGGGATCCAGTACTAGCTGCAGTAGAAAGCTCCAGTGCTAGCTCCAGCTCCAGCTCGAACTCCAGCTCCAGTAGAAGACGTCTGGCTGCCCTGCAGACCCTCGGCACAGAGCAGGCCAGTCCTACCCAATCTACAACCTAGCTAGACTAAAGATCTAGACCGACCAAGTACCCTCGACCCTGAGCACTATTCGTAATAAATTCTATTTTTAAACTACCTATTCTATTATCTCTATTCTATTCTAAATTCTATCTATATTCTAAATTCTACCTGTCTACGGAACTAACTTCCGTAACAGTGGCGCCCATACTCGGTTAACGGTCAGTCTAGGTCTTAATCTAGTGTTTTCTCGCACTACTGAGTCGTTTATTTAACTATATTTGTAAACGATTCGGTCTTGCAGCTGATTTTGTTGCGAACTAATGAGTTGTTAAAACTAACTACCATTTGTTCTCACTCTCGTAACATTCTCGAACGTAACTCACTTTTTGTTAATTTAAATTCATACTTGCTGATTAAATTCTTGATATTACAACTTAACTTCTATTATAACTTAATTTTAACTTAAAACTAGATTCTAAATTACTTAAACTTAATACTAAATTCTTAATTTTGCTAAATTTTTACTACTGTAAAACTCATTAGTTCGAATCCCTAATGATAGACGCTTTCGATTTAGTCCAATAGTAGTGCATGTTGCTTACGTACTTCTATTGTTCTTTTACACTTTAATATCTATATTTTCATTGCGGAAACAACATAATCTTTTAGCAACCGTCTCGGTCTTTGTTTTAACTTCATTTTATTGTAAAACGGCTAATTTTAACTTCATTTTTATCGAAAAAATTTTACCCTCCGTAACAATTTTTTCGGAAAAAAAAATCTACCCTCAATTTAGTTTCTGGAGCATATTTTTACCCTCAAATTTTATCTTTATTTTTGTCTAAAATAATTCTACCCTCAAATTGAGACCATTTTATTTCGATGTTGTTTCTTAATTTTTTTCTTGTCTACCTGTCTTTTGTGTGTATGTGCTGGCATCTCACTCTAGTTTAACTTCTAATATGAATTAATGTTGACTAAAAATAATTGACTAACTAATTTTATCATATCCCTAATAGTATCTACGAATCTAATGACGTCATCATAATGCCAATTGAATCTGATTATAATTTAACTAATTTCTAACAATTATCTACCTACACTACACATCTATACTTACATTCTATACCTACTCTAAAAATTCTACCATAGTTTCTATCTACTGCCTATTTATCTATCTACGTACATAATATATGTTATGTATTCAAGTATTTGATTGAATGTATGTATATTCATTATATCTAAATTATTTAAACTACCTATGCACTACCAATATTCTAATCTAAGTAAATTATTGTAACTATCTGGCCCTACACCGTTAGTTACACATAGTTGAAATTAACTACCTACAATACGGTAACATTATTGGCCCTACACCAATAATTGGTACTACTGTATCGACCTACCTACTCAAGGAACCATTTGGCCCTACACCAATGGTTACCACCTACCTGCTGCGCAATGAAGCTATTGGCCCTACACCTCTAGTCTTTCAGCGTGCCCTACGATATCAATGGCCCTACACCATTGTATCAAATCTACATGAGCGGATTGTAACTCACTAAATAAGCCCCAAGACTACATACTACTTACACTTACTATACATACTTACTTACCTACCTACTACACAACTTATTATACTAACACATGAGCGGAAGTAACTCAATAAATAAGCCTATATACTAACATACATCTATTACTATACATACACTACACTGTCATAGTTATTGGTCAGTGCATAATATTTCCTACCTAATAAACTACCTAAGACTAAGAATATCAGCTTACTGTTTCTTTTGAGTATTCAACGCTAACTAAAGTTGTTTACTCTGTGTGACAGGAGTCTTATGAATGACCTAAACATTTATAAGACATTATGATTTTGAAGAATGGATGAATATGTATGAGGAAGTATAGATGAGTCTGAGTGAAAGTGGAGATTCAGTTAGGTTTTTCTGAGTTTTAGGCGAATTTTACATAGGTAAAATCCTACCCAAAAAGGGCGGGTATTGTAACGTCGCGTTCAGACGAACGTTAATTTTAGATTTTTAAGCTAGTTTAACAATAATAAATATTACTAATTATCTATTTACTATTATATTTTACTTAAATATCTATCTATATATTAATTATAACACAAACTGCACACATAAAATCCTAACAATTATAATTTCTAATATATATCCAACTACCTACATGGCTGTGTATCCGAATGCAGCATTGACTCGCGCCTAAATTGAGCAAAATGACAGATGTCAGATTTGAAAACGGCTCGTCACTACGCTGCTAACGGACGAACGCTACGGACCTAATTGGCTAATCTTCAAATTATAATAATTGCTGAATTATTTTCTAAATTTAATACAATTCTACTGTTTTAATCATACAAGTGCTGTGTATCCCCTCTAGGGTGAGTTGCCACTATTTTACTATTTCTCTTGCTACTTTCTTCCTGTGCTTTCTCTTCCTTAGCCGTTAGACAGACTCAGTAGTTGCATATAGCTTCCGGGTATGGACTGTGCTGATGCAACTGCTGGGGCTGTGGAGACGTGCTGGTCGAGAGCTCAGACCTGGATGATCATTCCAGGGATCCAGTACTAGCTGCAGTAGAAAGCTCCAGTGCTAGCTCCAGCTCCAGCTCGAACTCCAGCTCCAGTAGAAGACGTCTGGCTGCCCTGCAGACCCTCGGCACAGAGCAGGCCAGTCCTACCCAATCTACAACCTAGCTAGACTAAAGATCTAGACCGACCAAGTACCCTCGACCCTGAGCACTATTCGTAATAAATTCTATTTTTAAACTACCTATTCTATTATCTCTATTCTATTCTAAATTCTATCTATATTCTAAATTCTACCTGTCTACGGAACTAACTTCCGTAACACTAGGTTTATGAATAACAGCAATAATGTTTAAATATCGGATTTCTGACGCCAAAAAATATAATTGCATAGGTAATAAATAACCATTCAGTTTAGGTTTTTTACAGATATAGGTAGGTATCTATAGTAATATATCTACTCAGTAAAAATGAGACTTATGAATGTGTGGAAAACTAATTTACATTTTGGGTAGCCGAATGGACAGTCCCATGAAAGCTCATTTTTATGGGCGTGTAAATTAATGCGTCTTTAAGAATGCTTTTTAGTTATTTTTCTGTTCAACCTCTCGAGTTACGATTGGCGTTGGTTTTGGGCCCCCGAAACATCCATGAGTTTCTTCTTATAGTCCCTTATTACGTCCCTGGCACGGACATAAAAGCTGATTGTCTGACGATAAGTGTAATGGCTGTGAAATGTTTTGGAAGGTTCCTCATTGTTGCTAATTCGTTAATTGTCACCGAAACCGTAGCGACTCAGCAACGCTACCGAGTTGCTTCTAAATAGTTTGAGTAATGGGTGATCTGAAATCAAGTGGAAATAGGTAGTTTCTGTTTTGTCAATCACTTCATGCTTGTTAATTTAGTGAACAAAATTCGAAAAGAACAGCTTTTATTTATACATTATTTCCTGGTTAATGGGGCAATGATGCAATAAATAATTTTCTTGAAAATTGGATTTTGCTATTAAAACAAAACAAAAAATAAAAGAACGCTCAGAATTTGTAACAGTCAATGTAATTGCACATTTTAGGCTTAAATTAATATAGGTACAGTCGTAAACCGAGATTAAATACATCAGGTACCTTATTAAGGTTGAGTTGTTTCTCAAAAACCTGGATGACGTCACGTCACTCATATGCAATACCGCTAGAATGAACGTGACGTCTCGCTTAGCGATTTCCAAGTGTGTACTCTAACTAAATTATCTTCAGTTCACTGAAGATAATATCATATGCACATATATTCTTTCAAGAATATATGTGCATATGACATGAGTGACGTAGCGCTTAGGTTTGGGATTAAATGTTGGCGCGATAGACTCACATGTATAATTGTAAAATATTTTTTAATATCGAACCAGTGCCCAGTCTTTGAGAAAATCTTTACATTAATGTAGTAGGTCATTTTTTTTCTGTTAAAGACACGTAGGTACCTACCTACCTATTGCGATATGATTATGTTTTAGTTACGTACTTAGAAGGCGTGAATTGTACATAATAAGGCTTGTTTTCGCAATTGTACGTGCACATAGTAATTCATAACGCAAATAATTTACCTGGTTGCCTCATTATTATCAATCGTAGCTAGAAACACCTAGTTAGGATGCCAAGCCAAGCTCACCATTATAAAATATATCTAACCTACCTACTTACATAAGTTATAGAGAGCTACTTACCTAGTATTTGTACGAATCTAACTATATATACTACCTCAGATTATACCTACATTAAAATCCGTCCAGCCGTTTTGGCTACAGGCCACAAAACAATCGACATAATAAGTACATACACTCGAAAAACATTACCCTCCCGGCACGACAGTTGGGCAAAAAGAAGCTGTTACCTATTCAGACGGACCATGCCATGCGTCAATCACAATCACAGCGATGCTGCAGAAGAATTGTCACCGGGCACAAAGCGAAATTCACACGAACCACACTTGTAAAGAGATTTGAGTTTACAGCTATTCCTTTTCTTAGCCCTTAATGATAATGAGGGCTTTTCAAAGTGACTGTTATAAGAAAAAAATAAGCCCTTTAAATTGATAATAGATGGCGTTGCACTGAAGTGCGATTTCACCGTAAAAAAAAAACACAGCACTATGACAAAAAAAATCAATGTCAGCTGAATAATTTGTATTTATTGGTTTGTTTGTGTAATTTAAACAATACAGTACCAAATTAATACCTCCTAAAAATGATATATGAAAAGCCCAAGTTACAAGCAATAACAACGCATTTAATGTTGACTTCAGACCAGTCGCTCCAGTCAGTGCCATCTACCGAGGCTATCGGTACTTTCTTTCTTTTTTAAATGTAACCTTGAAAACCCCCTCATTGCAGAGGGCCTCACATGACACTTTACATGGATTGATTGACGTGATAATACCAACGTCCGACATGACAGTGCAAGTGGGGCGAAAGTTCCCCAATATAGAACATTTCACCTAAGAATAATAAATTAAAATCACATTTAGTCTTACAAGGACCTAGATAATATTAAATTTGATGACAGGCCAAGGTTAGACATCTATTCCTAATGAGCAAGAAGCCTCGACCACAGGGAGGAGTAATGTTCAATGCGCATCAAAGGGAAAGTGGTCGTCGACCCTGGCAGTATCATTGTTTCGGTTAATAATTTACTTTATGAACAATTACTAAAGTAAAACCACGTCGTGTGTCACGAGTTGAAACTGTTGCGTTTATAAAGAGACTACACTGTTTTCCTGAAATTAGCTATAGCGTGGCTATGACTATGGTTCACCGAAAATATTATTTTTACTTTTAAGTTTTAGTACAACTATAGGTAGGTAGGTAATCAAAATTGGTAAGTGTGATATTTAAATAGATAGCCAAAAGGCTTTTTGAAAATTACTTACAGTTACATAGTGTGTATATAGTTAGGTAGGTACTCGAATCTATCTATTAGTAAAAGAATTTGTACAATCGGTCAAGTAAGTACTTACTTACTTAGTTCTTGAAAAAAAATCCAACCCTTAATAACCCTCCTGTACACCTTCCTCTGTGTTACACCGTATGTATTGTGTGTAGTACCTACCTAATGGGCCTCACTCCCTATATATTTTTATCTGTTTCCCTAGTATATACAATTAACTTAATTTTTTCCCCAAAATGATACGTTTTACCAAAAAATTTGAGTAAGTATAATAACATTTTTAAGGTTTTTTTTTTTAAATCAACGACGATATTATACAACCATTTGTCAAGAAGACACATGATTACATTTTCTGAGTTGAATTTTAGCAGTAGGCAGAGAGTTTGAGCATCTGCCAAGGGATTTTAAGCCATATTCCACCCTAATTATGTGGTTACAGCTTGAAAACTTTTCCCGAAACTTTTCCCCAGCGATGCCACTTCCCCAAAATTTCTTAAACAGCCAAATTTTTCCCCAAAATTGCGAGAAAAAAAAATCTGTCAACCCTGTAACACCGTAATTTAGGTTATGATCTGTTAGTAATTGTCATCAGATATTGTAGCTAATACTGTGGCGGCCGCAGTCGAATCGTAAACCTAAACGCAAGTGTCACTGCCGCTCATATGCGTAAGAGCGAGGCGACTAAAATTAGCGTACGCAAACTAAAATCACTACAATTGTTGCTTTATAAGTATTTATTTTTATCGTGCAAGAAGTACAACCGCCCTTGAAGGCTTCTAAGGCCCCTAGAGTCAAGTTCATCCGACAATGACCTGCGCGCGCGCCGGAACAAGCTGCACTAGTTACGGCGAGTTTGGTGCGCAGGCGCAAGAACTGAATGCTAATGAACGAAGCCTTATACAGCATTAATATACTTGGATGGGAACCGTTGCGAGTCGTTAATTCGTTATAAGCCTAGAAGCGATTGTAAGCACATTATTTCAGGTGTGAAGAGGGCGTATTTTTTTTCTTCCTAAAAGCTCCTTCAACGTTTTTTTTTTATTTAGGTAGGTACTTTAGTCTCTGCACTCTATACCTATTTAGGATTTATCTACAATCGATCAAGAGTTTTTGAGATAGTCTAAACCTAAGTAAGTACCTATAATATACTTAATTATGTACCATTTCTTTATGTACTTTTCTCTAAGTTATACACTCCCTACACTGAAAATATTTATTTTTCAGTTATTCATAATTACAAAAGGTTTAAGAAACTCGAAAATCTTCCAAAAAAACATTGGTTACTTGTTAAATATGTAAAACAGTTTTTAATAGTTTATATAGGTTTAATTAGGCATAATAGGTTATAATAAGCAATAATTAATTAATTATTAGGTAAATGCGACAAGGTACAAAAGTGCTAAGTTACGTAATATTTTTGAAATAGGTAAATACTTACATTAAGGCTTAGATTCGTTTTGAGCACAAGTTTAGCGTGGCTCATCTCTAATGTCAAACTCTATGGAATTTGACGTTTGTAAGAGCGAATACTCAATAGCTTAAGTTTATGAATATCGGCCATAAGTCTACCAATAGTAAAGGGCTCTTGATAAATCACGAACCCATACCCTTTGCGTATTAATATAAGGGCAGCCTTGCAGATAGGGCATAAATAGGCTGATAATGATGCCTTATTCAGGTCGTTATAGGTATATTGACATGGCAGTGGGTGGGTGACGCATGCATCGACGTTGAATTAGTAATATGCCGATTTGCAGCTAAATGCAATATTCTATTTCACTGTCTTTGTTTAGTTATCGATCGGCTCATTAAAATACAACGTGATATTTTAGTAGTTCCCGCAGCGAGACGATTTAGTCTTTCTATCGATTTATAAATATTTGTTTTTGTTTAATAAACAAATGTCAGTAAGAATTGTGAAAAACTGTACTCGATAGGAATCGCGAATCGATAGTAACACCGCGATATCGAAGCGTGGCAACAGCGCGGAGCGGCCTATGGGCGTGGCACGTACTGTTTAGTAGGTGCCTACGTCTAGTAAGTTACTATCGTCTCTTATCTTTTTGAGTTGAATTAAAGAATTAAAAAATGAACTTATTTTTCAATTTTAATTCCATTATTCAATAGTACTAATACGATTATTCAAAATAACCACGAAAAAGATGATTCAATGCCCTATGTGAATTGTATCCGTATCAATCAGTGGGTCTAAATAAGTTTCCCTCGTGGTCCCACTAGTGGGTCAACTTAGTGGGTCCACGAGAAAACGGCGTAAAATTTCACGTTGTATAAGACTTTAAAAAAAAATTGTAAACATTGCAGGAGAATCTTTTCAATTTTTTACCTGATTAAATGGAAAAAGGTAATATTTTTGAGTGTATGTCCACAGCCTAGTAAAACAGTATGGTATGATACATTTTGTAGCATTTAAGAAATTGCTGAATTGAATGTTTTTAGGTACCCTATCTAATTTTGTTTTTTAAACCAATGTTTCCTCGTGCAAATAAAAAAAATATTTGATTGATTCATTGACGTCAAGAAAGCTACAAAGCTCGGAATCCCTAAGAATTCAATACACTTATAAGGATTTTTTTAAAGATTTAGGTATCCTGCTACGCCTGCTACCTACTTGTTCATGAATAACATTTATGTTAACATAAACTTTTCTGTGAATATTAGAAGAAGTATTAATTTACAATAACTTTTAATTACTAATAACGATCAGTGTATCATCACTTCCACATGTGTTGCGATAATCATTTGTGTGACGTCATTGACTTTATCGGCATTAATAAACCCACGTTTTTACCGAAGACCTGCCTGATGTGAGTCTTGACGAAATCGGACTGGCTCTCAAACAGCTTAAGAATGGAAAAGCCCCCGGTGAAGACGGGGTTACATCTGAGCTCCTGAAAGCAGGTGGTACTCCTGTCCTGATGGAGCTACAGAAGCTTTTTAACTCCGTCATACAGAGTGGGAGAACTCCGAAGGCATGGCACAGGAGCATCGTTGTCCTGTTTTTCAAGAAAGGGGACAAAACCCTATTGAAAAACTATAGACCCATCTCTCTCCTGAGTCATGTATACAAGCTGTTTTCGAGAGTCATTACGAATCGTCTTGGACGGAGATTTGACGACTTCCAGCCCCCGGAGCAGGCCGGGTTTCGCGGAGGATATGGTACCATAGACCACATCCACACAGTGAGGCAGATTATACAAAAGACAGAGGAATACAATCGGCCCCTGTGTCTTGCATTTGTGGACTATGAGAAAGCATTTGACTCTATCGAAACCTGGGCTGTTCTGCAGTCCTTGCAGCGATGCCAAGTAGACTGGCGGTACATCGAGGTGCTGAGATGCCTGTATGACGCCGCCACTATGACCGTCCAAATCCAGAACCAGCAAACAAGATCTATCCAGTTGCGTAGAGGTGTGAGACAAGGAGATGTTATATCACCGAAACTCTTCACAAACGCGCTGGAAGATGTCTTCAAAACACTGGACTGGAATGGACGTGGCATCAATGTAAATGGCGAGTACATTTCACACCTTCGGTTTGCCGACGATATAGTGGTCATGGCTGAGTCGCTGCAGGATCTGCAGGCAATGCTGGATAGCCTTAATGCTGCTTCTCGCCGTGTCGGGCTCGGGATGAATTTGGATAAGACCAAGATCATGTTCAATGATCTGGTCGTCCCGGAACCAGTAGTAGTCGATGCCACGGTCCTCGAAGTTGTTCAGAAATATGTCTACTTAGGACAAACTCTACAGCTGGGTAGGAACAACTTCGAGAAAGAGAGTGACAGGAGAATTCAGCTGGGCTGGGCAGCGTTTGGGAAGCTACGTCATATCTTCTCGTCTTCAATACCACAATGCCTAAAAACTAAGGTCTTCAACCAGTGCGTCCTGCCAGTGATGACCTACGGAGCCGAAACGTGGACATTGACGGTGAGACTGGCCCACAGGTTCAAGGTCGCTCAGCGAGCTATGGAAAGAGCTATGCTTGGAATTTCTCTGTTAGATAGAATAAGAAACGAGTATATCCGCCAGAAGACAAAAGTGGTTGACATTGTTCATAGAATCAGTAAACTGAAGTGGCAGTGGGCTGGTCACATCTGTCGTAGAACCGATAACCGATGGGGTAGACGAGTTCTCGAATGGAGGCCACGAACGGGTAAACGTAGTGTGGGACGCCCCCCGACCAGATGGAGGGATGACCTTCGCAAAATGGCTGGCAGGGACTGGATGCAGAGGGCCGAGAGTAGGGTTGATTGGCGCGCTTTGGGAGAGGCCTACGTCCAGCAGTGGACTGATACGGGCTGATGATGATGATGAATAAACCCACGTGTGATGCAGTAAGCAAAGCAGTAAAACTGTCCTCAACACTAATTTATAGAGCTGCATTTGAAAGCGAAAACGAGAGCAGCGCATTATCACCGAGGAAAAGTCATCGCTGGCCTGCAGCTGCAGCTCAAATATAAATGGTTCAAAATAGAAAATAAATGGTAAAGTGTAATTATTTATATATACATAACTGACTGGTTTACAGATATGACCAAAGCACCGAGTCAGAGTGGATACAGATGTAATTGTAATACAATATAATAATAATGCTTACAATAATCAATTATACAATTAGTGTAGCTGTTAAGATAGCAATATTTTTTTTTACACAGAATATCGGTCTTTCGGGGCCCCCGTGATGATGAGGGCCCTGGACACGGGCCCCGTGTGCCCTTATGGTAAAGACGGTACTGTAAGTGACCCAACCACTTCGCCACCGAGCTCTTCAGAGGTGATCTACCTACACCTACAAATCTAATGAAGTTGAATCTGTGCATTACAATTATGCAAATATGCGGCATTTATTGTCTAGGCCGGAAAATAGGTGTTACATACCTAGGAGTTCCAGTTGTTTATGGATCTTAATTGGTATTTTATGGTAATATAAAGTACTACAGGAAGTCCTAATCCATAGAATCAAACTATACCTATATAAATACGTAGTTTAATGTAAATAATTAGTTACTGAAAGAGGTTATCGTTATCGACTCTACATTATCATTACCACAAGGAAAGGTATTAAATATTTCCGATTGGAATTCGACCAATGTGAAAATAATAACTGGAAGCATACATTGTTAATGTTACATTGAGTAGGTATAGCAGTATGTTTACGAGTATTTTTTTTGTTAAGTTTTTCAAAATAAGATTCGTAATCTCAACCACTCGTGTATAATAAGTTAAAAACTTAAACTTCTATGTAGCAGAGAAAAAGGAGAAAATAGGTACATTCACCTATCATGCTAACTGTGGCTTGGCCACTCTTACGAAAAGGGCCTCAACTCAGCTTAATAGACTAGATCTACCTACTGCGTACAAGGGTGGCAAACTGGCTACAGCGCTGGTCTTCTGTTGAACACCAACTTCTGCTGTTGTTGAGCGCTCCAAAACAATATTTCAGAGCCGAGGTTCGAACATGCGCCGCTTGCGCCGCATTCTCACCCTACAGCCATTGGGTTGGGAGGCGATAATCGAACCTGCGGCGCATTCTCACCCTAGTCTATTGTGACAGGTGGATAGGATCTAACCTTCAATTATAATCCAAAGTCAGCTAACTAACGCGCAAGGACAAGATGTCAAGGATTCTAGCGTGAGTACTGGAGGTATGTAGTTCCGTCTCGTACAATCCCACCTATTCAAAATTATCTAATAAAACCTAGCCTGACAGATTGCCACCTCAACACGAAGAAAACTTCAGGGCTGTTAGCCATAAACATAGTTTAACCACACTTCTCTTAAACCGTGTTTTTGTCACTTTAACACTTCGAGAAATGTACCGATGGCTTACACATACTTAGCACATTTATGGCTAAAAGCGTAGAAGTTTGCCAGTTTATCCCTCGATTGAATGCGAATAAATCTCTGAGAATCTCATCTGGAAAAGGCCGTGGATCTATAATACAACTACTGAAATAATTTTAAGAAGCTGCGTTACACTCGAAGGTTATTGTTATAAGTTCAGACAGCAATGCCTATTGCACAAATCACAATACCGTTCACGCTTGACCTCCGGGTACCAGTGCGTACACCCAAATAACTCCATTAAATCAACAACCATTGTTTGTGTCATTATCTACAAGTAAACAGGTAATGGCTGCTCTTGGTTCTGGTCCAACTACCATAAATTCTTTTATGACCGGTGCATCTATGCGTGCCGACAACTGATTAATTTATGGGTAGCTTTACCTACAATGACGCGTTGCAACAATGTGGTTACTAGAATAGTCCCCTATTCAATCATTTTGGTCGACGTGTATTATTATTAATTGCAATCAGGGTGTTGGTTCAAGCCCAAGGGTCACTGCGACCTCAAAATTCAATTGTGACCACGTACGCACCTGCTTTTCTTATATAATATCTCCTTCATTATTGAACTTGGGCGCGAGAGTTTTAATATTCTCGGGTGGTAGCATTTTTGCTGTGAATTAGAGAATCACACTCGCATAGCATATGGGTATTTCCTCTACCATAACCTGTGGGCTGTTCAAAATTAAATATTTTATTCTGTAGAAGGCAGTTCGGCAAAATCTGGTTATATAAATAAAAATGCTTGCTCTCTCTATTTTCCGACCACAAATGCATTTCAATTCGCGAATTGAGAGTAAAATTTAAGAGCAAAAATAACAATTGAGATCGGTGAACCATTTTTCCGATATGTTACCGATTAGGCCAGAAGCGACGGTATCTAACTTACCATACGTCGTGTACTTTTCATGCATCCTACTACAACGAACTAATGTGATGAAAGTATTTATAGCGTCAACAATTCACTTCTATAAATAAATGCTCTAAAAACGTCAGGTAGTAAAGAACTAAAGCATTCACTTTAATTAAGTAAATGTTGCTCCATTTATAAATATTTCAGCGGGGAAGGATACTTGGCACACAGAAACTTGTCGTAATAACGTCTTGCAATTTCCACCTACTTTTAAGTCTAAAATATGGCAACGAGTCGGCCTTCCACGACGCATCTTCGGTGAATTTAATTTTATAGGGTCATGGAAGTTTATTTTATAACGATATTAAGTCCGTTAAAATATTGTTGTTTAGCCATTTTCGAATATTTGAAATACAAGTTATGATTTTGCACTGTGTCAAAAGTCGATTTTGAATTGGAAACAAATGATAAAAATTATGAAATGTATCCAATGTCGACCAATTTTTTATCGTCTCAGTAAGCAAATCGACAGACAGATGGAGAGTTGTATAAATACCCACTATTTACGAAAGGTACTATCTAAAAATACATTACTTATAAAATAAATTAAAAAAAACTAAATACTAAAGGACGAATTTATTTAAATTACCCACTATTGAAACAACTCATATCTCTGTTAATTTATAACTCAAGAACCGCTAGAAGGTGGACCAACTAAAATTAATTGCTATCTGTTCCTTGTTCTACTGATCCGTAGCATTATTTAAAATACATAGGTATTTATAGGGAACATTATTTCTTTTTTTAATAAAATAAAGACTATGGTGTTCCACTCTTAATTTTAATTTAAAAAAAATATTCTTTGATATTACTTATCACAGGCTGAAGGGGGCGGATCTGACGTCATTTTGTATTTTACACACTGTGTAAATAAAATGACGTAATTTTATACAAGTACATTTACTCAGAGATATAGTAAAATGGGCTAGGCACTTACTTAGTAATTCTTGCAGTTTGATTCATAAAATGGTTACAAATATGCGATACTTATATGAAAGTGTCCACTTGGAGTAGTTAAGTGAATCATCGTGTCACGTGAAAAAGGGATGGTAAGGACTAATGCTATAAGGAAATTAGACGTAGGTAGTTATATTAACTATTAATACCTACTTATGTGGTGTGTGAGTGTGAAGAAAGTAATTCCTCGTTTGTAACCTTACTTTCTGCGAGTTAACTCCATACGATACTCGATCACGAGAAAGTAACCATAATTTCTAATGAAAAGTTAAAGCTTCTCCTACTTATTTTGACATAGGTAAATACAATTATTATTTCTAACTTCTAAGGCAGTTAAGAACACTGCATACCTTATTTATGTGTTGATTTATTTCTCGTAACGTCAGTTTTATAATTAACACAATTGATAAATTACCTATATTACTAGCTGGCACATGCGGAAGCCTGAAAATAATAAATATTAACTGCACTACATTTACCTGTAATATTTCTTCATTATGTTATAATATAATTACACCATTAGATAATTAAATTTTAATTATACCTTGTGCTTTTTATGTATAGAGAGAGCACAGGCGAATGTAGAGCAGACGTATCCTCATTGTTTCCAATTGGGCTTTTTTGTCTGTTTATAGTTCCATTGTACTACATCTACAGATTCAGTTCCTATAGCTCAGTCATGACATAACTATGATATACTCTATGTAATAAACTACATTTATCTAACAAATTCGCTACCCTCATCGAAAATCTACCGGAAACCTGCATATCCGAGAAATGAAATAAAAATATACTTAGGTAATAATTTACAAATTTCGACGTCAATTGGTCTCTCTTAATGGATCATGATGACACAAACGATTTAAGGGTAGTCCTCATGTGCGACGTTAATAAGAATAATAAATGATGATGATATACTTAGGTAAGTATGTATTTCTTTTAGGTTTTATTTAATAGATACGGGTACCATATTTTCATCACCAAAAAAGCTTAAAGTAGGTAGTGAGATCACTCTACTATTGTATTTGCAAATAAATATAATTATGATACTTATTCATATTTATGATAAATATGATAACCGTGAAACCTAATTGTCTCCTGAAGTCGTCAACCGAAGTGGCCGTCCTTGACCTAACATGTTTTAAGGGGTTTAATGTACAGTCGACAAGTTCATCAAATACATTTTTGCAGTCGTTTTGTCTAAGTGCGGTCGTCTACGTATTTATTATAATCTTTGACGCAGTCTCTTGTCAGGTCATTATCATATTGCGTACACGTTTTTTAGTTCATTTGGGTGATACACATAAAAAACCATTGGTATGTAAGTACTTTGATTTATGAAGAACTGTTGCCTGGCGGATATAGGTACCTATATACCTACTTGATTTTTAAAGCAGGTGCAAAACTTATCTAAAAAGTTGTACTTACCTACTCGCGACTCGCGACCTCGTATACGGGTAGAAGTTATCCGTTTTTTAGATGAGAATGATCGTATCATGAGATAGATCGTATTAGAGCCAGTGGCGTAGCTGGCCTTAGACGGGCTCTGTATCAAAATTAGTTCGGGACCCAAATGATGTGTAAATCACAAGAGAAACATTGATCATGTATGAGAGAGAATGAATCCACACTTATGATATTGTGTAATCAAATAAGATATGATTTTTCCCCGGGAAGTACGGCCTAATGCTGTTATAAACCTAGTTAAACCTCACTTTCCTTAAACTATGTTGCTATCCCTTTCACACTTCGTTAGGTTAAGATAGAAAGGGACAGGAGGCTTAAACGGTGGCGTAACTTCACTTTTATGAATACGCGCCTAAGAGTTTAAATCAGATTGTTCCGGGCCCGTGTATCCCGGGGGTCCCATATCATTGATACGGCGGCGGTAGCTACGCCCCTGTGTAGAGCATCCGTCTCCAGAAGCGACCATGCATCTGAGCGCAACGTTAGTTACGCAATTTGTGGGCGTCGTGAGCTGAGAACCGAAGCTCTGAGAGAGCGTGAAGGAAATAAATAGAGCGCACATTAGGCAAATGGAATGGTCGGTAGAGCTAGAGGTAGACCAAGGACATATACGGTCGACTAATTTGGATATAGAATAGAATCACTTATTACACTCATGTTGTTACACAGGTGTTATAAACATATGATAGCATGAACATGAACCCGGCTTAGGCAAGGCAAGTATTTTTATATATTTGTTTGATACAATTCGACGTGCATCCATGAAGATATGTAATGGTCTACAGATAAGAATTAAGACGTAAAGTAGCATTGGATCGTAGTAAGTTAGGTGTCCACCTTCTTTGCCTATATTATCTTTGGTCTCGGGGAAGTAGTTATTCCGTATTCCTAGAGTGACGACGAACGAATGCCAGCGGACGAAGTGAAAAAGGTGTAGCAAGATCGAGAATTCGAGATTTATGGCCCTGCATTCTACTACCTAGTACTTATTTTATGCACCTATGCCGTTCGGATTAAAAAGGATCCATAACAAGACCTACATTTTTCATCATCTTCAGAGTTTTCCAAGCTGAGAAAAAAATGGTAGCTACCACTACAGAGTCACGTACTTGCTAGAGGGTCGTTTTATCATAGCCGATAGTCATACATAGACAGTTTTGAGCACGAACTTCAGCGTGAGCTCGCACCTACTACTGTTAAAATTGTATGAAAACTGACAGTTGTAAGACCGAACTCAAGACTCCACTCATACTATCTAAAAGACTGTTGGTACTGAACCTATAGCAACATTTTGTAAATATTAAATTATAATTGTTGTATCAAAATTACGACAGGTGCATTGTTCGGCTCTCATCATCATCAGTCGGTCACTGCTATTAGCTCGACACGTAGGTATAGCTACTGGACGGGACGACACAGCCTCTTTCAAGGCCTTTGAACCTCATCATTTTATTCAGAAATGTTTTTAGAGGACAATCGAACTCGGACTACGAATGTAAGTCGGTTACTTTAAGGGTTTTGTACTTTTAGATACTATTGTCTGTAGGAATTATAATAAAATGAAAATAAATGATGATTTTTCAACATAAAAATGTAACTGTCCAGGAGGATTACTGCAACGATATTTATTAGCACTCAAGTCCTGTCAAAGTCAGATTATTGCCGGAAAATAGTACAAAAATTTCGTTCGCGTGGGTGGACTAAAAAAGACCTTGCAACTAAAACCCCAGTGATTGTTACGTTTTTCGGTGCTGTAAAATTTCGGCATCATATTATTCGATATTTCGAATTTCGGTATCAGTAGCGCACTCATAAAGGCGATGGTGATAGAGACGGCACCAACTGCATTGCAGTTATTTACTGCATCATAAAGGTGGAGTCGTTGCTTGTAAATCAAATTCTACGTACACTACTTGGCTATAAACGCTTTCTCTGGTTTGGTAAGGTACCATAAATTGCTGAGATAGTTTCTAGAAAAGTTGGAGAAACCTAAGCAAAACACGTAAGTAGTTTTCGCAAAAAAGCCGGTTAAATGCGAGTTTGATTACCTACTCATGTCAAAACCATTCCATTTGTGACGACATTGCAACATGAAGAAGAATATTCGGTACCTACCTACCTATCGGTAACTAAAACTATGTTCTACAACTTGTACATTTTCTCGATAATGTGATTTTCCATGCATATCAACTGATTGGTATATTTTATTTTTAGAAAAAAAATCGCAAGTTATTAAGTTAAGTATGTTTTTCTTATGGTATACCTACTATCTCTTTTGTTACACATTCTATACTTGTCTTAAGTCCCTCTCCAATAACTTTAAACAATGAGCCTAGAAAACCTACTTATCTTCGTACAATCGCGGTTTCAGTTAACCAGAAAACTTTTACATATTTCGTAAGAGAGGTTTCTTTGTCAAATAAATTCATTAGCTAATAGAAATTTGCATAAGTGATAGGTTAAATGCATTAAAACGTTGGTAAGTGAATGTTTTAAGCTTTTCACATATTTGCTAGTCAATGTTTAGGGGTCTTAATTGAAGTGCAAATAATTTAAAGAGTTGTCGAATACTTTTTAAATTTTAAAAACGTCATGACCTGACTAATAAGAATATGAATATCTCTAGGCAGTATGGTTTCTATAAAGAAAAGATAATGCTGGAAAAATATGTAAGTACCTACGTAAGTAGAATTATAATTTTTAAACATAAGTAAGTACTAAGTATTTAATTAAATATGAATAGGTACACACGACGTCAAACCATGTGTGGCATACTTTAGTTTGTTTTGGTCCCATACACATATTTATGCAAAAATAATTTAAAATTACCTAGAATAATATGAGCGTCGCATTTTGTACTGAATAACACATAGGTATATTTAAAATGATAGTCGCAGAAAGAAAGCATAATGAAATTTTAATTAAATGAAATCAATCCGATACCTTGCCAAAGCCCGAACACCAGCACAGCTTTCAATAATGTCCGCATTGCCACTTATTCACTTATGTATTAATTTAATATTATTATGTTACTTAATTTAACTTTTCAGTCATGTTTCGATTGTTTACAATAGTTCGGTTCATGTCGCGTTCGTGCGGCGCGGCGGGTGACGAGACGGCAGACAACTGACTGTCGCCACAGTTTTCCCTCGGCTTATAACTCTAGGCTGTATTGTATAGGTAGTGAAACAACAGCTGCAGTCGGTGCGAAGTTTTCAGAACTAATTAGAACTGAATTATTTAATAAAAAGGGTTCAGGGTATAATTTGTACCGGTATTATTAAGGTCATATGTGCAAGCTTAAGTGTTTAAGGTTTTGTGATTTTTTTAAAGAAAATTAGCAATGTTTTACATTATTCATTTACCCGTTTGACACTCGCACTACCTAAGCTAAAAGCTAGTTCTATGAGCGGCCCCAGTTAATCGAACCCAAGCCGCTTACGCCACATTCTCATGTTCTATCTGTAGCCATTGGGCTGCGGTGGTTATTTGTTGCATTATTCCGTCAACACCTTCAAGAATTGCACTTACCTAAAATCTAATTCAGTATTCGACTGTTGCGTTGTATGTCCAGCGATCGTCGTCTCTTCATGCAATCTCCACTTTAAGGAAGCTATCCTTCCCAATGTTAGCTTAGCTTAGAGTGCTTAGTCCGCCTGCGAATTTCCAAGTTGGTATATAGATAAAATAATTGTACCTAAGTAATATAAGTAGGTAACTACTTACATCGAAGGGTTTATTCTTTTCTGCGACATACAAAAAATTTAAGTGTTTCTAAAACAGCTTTCTGGGAATGAAAATTCAAACGTAGGTGTATCCAGAAGATATTCTGGAGAGAGCAAGACGTCGCGGCAACATCTGTTGGCAAAAACTTAATTGTAAGTATCTTTTTTGAAATATAATTACATTATCATTTAGATACAACTGATATACCTAGTTATTATTTAAATTACTTGCATAAAATAATAGATCAATAATTTATTTACCACTGTCGCTGAATAATTAAATAAATAATAGAACGTCATAATATTGATCGCATACCTACCTCTTATCAAGAGTTATATGTATATAGGTATGTCTTGTTTCTACATAAGTATACATTTCTATGACTTAGGTGGGTGTAGGCACAGATTAAAGATATAAGTTTTCTATTCAAAAGGTGTAGGTCTGGTACTGTCGAATGAACATCAATTGTAAATTTGTAACACTTTGTACTAAGTCTGTGTCATACATAAGAATTGATATCGTAAGTAGATACCTACTTTGTTATTATATGTAGATAGGTACTTACCTCAGCCCCCTATCCAAGTGTATTTGACTTTTGTTATCGCTAGTACCTAGGCTAGGGAGGCAGGACTACAACTCGATCGTACAAGGGGAAGTTGCAACGTAGGGCGAGGTCAGCACCTGGATGGGTCGCCTCCGTTCCTCGGAAAGCACTTAAAGCAGTTGGTCCTGGTTGTTGTCATTCCGCAACAGTCGGTACACTACGTCAAAGGCCTACGGGCGGCCTGAATAACTCTGACAACAGGTTTGGTCACTAAATCACACGAGAAAAAAACTTTGTTTCATCTGCCAATCGGCAGTCCCTAATTTAGATCCAACCGATAAAGGGTTAAAAGTGTTACGGAACCCAGCCTAGTTACTTACCCTATCATTAAAGCTGATGCGCTCGCTATCCTTGGTTCAAACATGAAACTAGCTTTTAAATAATATGTAAGGGCCCAATCAGATTGCAATCACTACCATAAACGTAATGTGCTACAGTCACGATACGATTACGTATTTTTTATGTATACTCTATACAAGGCGCAACCAAATTCACGGTATATCATCTGATATAACGTACGGATCGTTTGCAGTGATTTAAATATATTGACAATTCACAAAATTATAACACTGATCATTAGATCATTGTTGGCAGGATTTGTTTGAAAAACCTTTTGAATATTTTACAAATAAGTAAAATCTACGTACGTACACAGTACGTATCGTTTGTAACGCAAATAAGTTAAAATGTGTATTTTCGTAGTTTTTGTTTTGCTCGCGACTTCATCGTATTTTTGAATATATTATGTAGGTATACAATACACACAAAAAATGACAGCAAGCATAGATGAGTTATTGAATACCTAGGTTTTGAATGGAAATCAAAAACAAGAATGGACTTCACACATTTATTGTATTTTTGTCTAATAAAAATACTATATCATATGATAATATAACTACAATAAAGAGGGTATCTACAGCAATTGACAGTCTTGCTGGTTGTACTCGCAACGTAACATATCTCCGTGACACAGTTAGTGCATTTTAAAGTTTTTCCTCTAACAAAACTATTTTAATCTTAATTTACACTTATTTGTCGAAATCTATATTTTAATTTTACCAAAACTATCTCTCAATAGATTTTATTTTTAATTCATATATTTATTGCACTACTGAACCAAAGTGATCAAGCATGCAAGCCTTTAGATTGAAATCTCGTTCTTTCAGAAGTTATTAAGTTAAGTACTAACACGATTTAGGCACGTTTATTTTTGAAACTTAACCATTTCCAGTTTTCGTAGCCGAATTTAAATTTAAAGATTGTTAAGGAGAGGGGCCAAATAAGTTTATGCTACAAACTTTGGAATCTAATCGATATTGGCTATAGAGTTATTGTAAACCAAGAACATACCAATCCGCAAAAATAAGGAAAATATTGTACAATTGACAGCACAGCAGTACGAGTTTAGCTCTTGTTGTACAGACAATAAGAATACTCCAAAGTGATACACTTAATGTGGTTTAGCCTGCAGTTGAGATGTTAAAGAGTTAACTTCTTAGTTTTATTGCCGGAAATCGGATTTTTCTCAATTTACAGTAACTTTTAATTACCATTACAATGGTTCCGATGTTTGTTGCGATAACTTATACGGAGCGAAACATTTCGGTCCCCTTCAATTAAATTATACATTACATAATTAAAATATATAGTAAATTATCGCAGATTCGAAGATATTCGGAAGAAATACGGTTGTAATTAGTTTTAGATACAATTGCATAGAAAAAGATCATCGTTAACTTGATTCATCGATATTTAACTTCCACACAAAATTATTTCGTGCACAACTTTTTTAAATTGAATTTTTCCTACGAAAATATAAATTAGGCGATTTCCGCAATTAGATTTCTGTCTACGATATCCAGAAACAGGAATCCCGTATTAAAAGTCATGCACTAAAGAATTTTGTATGGACTTTACATTTCGATGAATCGCCTTAAAAGCTTCCAATTATGTTCCAAAGTACATTATTGTTTATACATTTCATAATAATTATTCTTTAACAAGACCCAGTCTCTCACGGCATTAATAAAATTATTCATCACATTACACACAATCTCGCCATGCGCATCGATCGGAAAATGATTTAAAGTGGACTACTTACTCTATGTTAATATGTACATAATCTATAAAACAATAATTGGCTAAATGATAATAATTATTAAACTCATTACCAACATTCTGAAATTAAATTAAAAATAAATTACAGACGTTATATCAAAGTGTACTTCAGTGGTAGGATGACCATGCCAGATTCTGCCCCACCATCAACCGCAAGTTGTACAATTAAATGTAAAAATATCTCAGTTTTTCATTAAAATTATTGGTTTAAAATATAGTTTTGTACAAGTTGCGATTCGAAAAAAAACAGCTTAATTAAGAATTCAGAAAATAGTAAGAAATCGAAGCGATTTATTCATTGTTTTTGTTATTCTTCTATAGGAGTTGCGAGAGTAGTAGAAAATGATACTTACTGATTATGATTATGCAATATGAAACCTGTAATAAGTCCCCAACAAAATGATAGGTACAGCTTAAATGGTCACGTAGTTTTGTAGGTGGGGCAAAGCTCCATTGAAATGTGGCAATGTCTTTTACATTGGAAATATTATATTAAGCTTCTACGCCACTCGTTCAGTTTTCAAGCATAAAAATATACACAATTACACCGCCAGTGTTCAGTTTGCTTATTAGAGTGTGCGTTGCGATAATGTTTAGCATACATAGAACCTTGTTGTATCCACTACCCAGGCATATCACGCCATGCACAACGGAATAAAAACAGCAACGTAAGTTGGAATTTAATATGACAAAGTCGCAATGTTCTCATAGGCCCACTGCACACCGATTCATTGATTCCGCAACTAAAACTCACAACTATAATTATTAAAAATTCTGTGTACTCGTTTTGTATCCCATAATTCGTCTTACAATTCTAGAAAATGTTAAACAATCTACAGAACTACCACACAGCATACATAGTATGTACAGTCGTAATTATATACAGGAATATAACATGGCAAAGAGAGTGAGCGAGTGTTCCACATACGCACACCCATCACACTCTAAAGCCCCTTTCCACAAGTCCCGGTTGCCAACAAATCGGCTTCGATTACCTAGTGGCAAATGCAGTATCGAATTACTTACACGATTTATTCGATTGCAACCGTTTTTATTCGATTGCAATCGTTTATTGATAGATCGATCTATCGATTGAAAATGTCGATTACTCTGCACAATTATCCGCTTTCGATGTAAAAACAACGCGAGATTTGGTAATCGATTATTTGTTTTATATAATTGTCAGTCGGATTCATTGACAGTCGAATACACTAAATCACAATAATTATCGATTCATTCGATTATTTCTAGTAACAATCGCCTATAGCACCGTCTGATAATACGAGCCGATACGCATGAAACCTCTCACTGATATTTCACAGTTCGTGAACGGGTGTCCGGAGCCAACTGCCGTCAACCGGAAACGTGTGAAAAGGTGCTAAGGGCAGCGTCCATCTCATAGTATTTTGCGATACATAATTATTCGTGCTTCAAGGTAAATGAAAGACAAAATATAAATGTTGAAGATTTCGAATGCAATTTATAGTATCGAAATTCTGTTTTGACGAGAAGATAAGAAATTCTGAGTTAAGAGGCTTTATGTATCGCGAAATAATATCAGTATGGAAACGCGCTTAAATGATCGTCAAAGTAAAAAATATATTACTTTTAGTATGTTAGGTACTTGCGGTTTTATAATTTATATAGTACTCGATATAAGGCAAATTGTATGCTCGCTAAGTGGCAGATTGGTAACTAACAAATTCTTATTGTCCGAATAGGTGAATCAATGCACCCGATAGATATAATTCTGAAGTTATTAACCTTTTACGCCTTAACTACTTGATTTGGTTGGTCGGATGCTCGAAGGTGAATTGAATATTTTCTTGAAAAAATATAAGAAATTCTTTATAAAAAAACACCGTGAATCGAATATCGCAGCCGGTGAGTTAACAATTTCTTCCTGGAAGGCTGAATTGACAGTTATTCTGTTTTTCCAATTAACAAGTGTAGTAAATTTGTGGAAATAAATTCCTTGTTAAGTAAATGAAAGTGTTACAAATTATTACCCATACAAAATTGTTTTTCCACACTTTCACCATCGGTTCAATATTATTTTGTATGTGATATTGAATATTGCTACGGCAATTAAAGTTACGGAACATGTTAGTGGTATATGGGTGAATACAATCACCTAAATTACCAGTCACCCTGAATGTACTGTATGTACTCAGATACATTATTAGGAGAAAAACACCTAATTACCATAACGTATCTAATTATGAAATAGATTTGAGGAAAACAACGCAACTATTGTTAGACGTATGTAGACGTCTATTCACTGAACAATTTGTACATAAAGGATAAATGTGATTCCTTCCAAGGATATTCTTCACACAAAAAATAACTTTTAGGTCAAGACTACATAATTGTCCTTAAATAGGAAACAGCGAATGCCTTCATCTACGTAAGAATTTATTGTTTATTTAAAAACTCATTCTTGATTTAAGTAACCGCGAATTCTTAGATTCACAACACTTCTTAAATAAACAATATTAATCTTCAACCAAGTAAATGTACTCGGTTCTCAATACAGGAAACTTTCGAGTTCGATTTATTGTAGTATATATCGCTTTCATATATATCATCAAAGTGAAAATGATTGAACTTCGTGGTCACAACATAACGCATGAATTAGTATTATAGTTTGACCGCATGCGCTGTAGCGCGCCTTAGGTAGCGATGCGCGGCGAGACGCGGGGGCGCAGTAGCTCGCTTCACACCTGTCATTTCGTCGTCGCTCTATATCGCGTCCCTCCCCCCGTACGTATAGTATGTCCCAGTCCAATTTTCCATGGAGGTAAACAAACTACGACCCGAATTTACTTATTTACGAATGATCGCGGTCCATTGCTTTAGCCAGTACGGCTCAAATGAGTCAGTTCAGAGTGAAACGATCGAAATTTCCAATCATTAATTAGTCTAATATTGTTTTTGGTGACCTTTCAAATGCCATGTTTGTTTACATCCATGGAAAATTGGATTGGGACAGACTATAATTATGTCACCACCCAAGGCGGGGTACAGCACTTGCGGTCGGACTATAGTACAGCTAACAGCAGATCAAGTGTAATACTTTGGACAGTTCTTATTATTTGCGTCGTAAGATTTTAAATCGTACTGCAAGTGTTACCTTACCATTGATCTGCTGTTGTCCGTACCTACGAATGGCGTCTTTTGACAGGCAGGCCGCGCTGTCACGAGTGACGTCACACTTTTCAAGCGTGTAGCTCAGCCCCCTTACCAAGAACTCTTATAGCAGGATTACTTCAATACCTTGTTATTTCGTACCATGACGACCTTGAAGTAAGCTTAAGGACGTCATGGTACGAAATAATAAAGTATTATTGAAGTAATCCTGCTATAAGAGTTCATGGTAAGGGGGTTGTGCAGCTGACTGGCATTATTACAAACTTCGCTTCATGGCTCGAGTAGGTATGAACCGATATTTTTACAACAATTTAGATACCTATAGTTATGGAAACCGGGAGGAGTCGATGTTGCGATTGATATGTAGTAAGTGGTAGTGACATGATGCAAGAACTGTGTGAAGCCCGTGAGCTATCTACGTACACTCGTAAACACTTAATTTATGGAAAATAGCTTTATGCGCAACTACTGGCACTTATCGATATGTTACGGCTAATGCCAGATCAATGTGTGCACCTAGGCTTACGCGGGTAAACTTCAGATTACCAAAGATACTTTTTTGCTGTTATTCATAAACCTAGTTAAACCTCACTTCCCCTAAATTGTGTTTCTATCTATAATTTGGACCATCAATGAGACGTTTGATGTCTGATTTTGTACTTCACATTTTACATACTTTATGTGCACCTATCCTCCTCTGTTTTTATATCATTATTTTCGTAATGGGTCAGCTGGAAGATATCTCTTAATAGATAGATAGCCCTTTGTACAAATTATACTTTTAAGTTTTTATTTGTTATGTTGTGTACAATAAAGTGATAAATAAATACTGCACGAATAGTTTCATGTCTCTTTTGCATTCATTCAATGCATCAAAAAAGCGAGTGAATATTATTTAGGTTGGTATGTCGTTCAGTGGAAACATTTTTACTCGGCATGCTTCATCATTTAAATCGTGATAATTCCATTATATTTCACACTATTTTATCTTAAGTACCAATAAACCTAGGTTTACACACTCTTCTGCCACTACCCGTGACAGATACATCATGTCACAAAAATATTCATTTTACATGCTTGTATATCCATATAATCATCATAAATATATTCATTTGTACATTACACATGTGATTTTTCTTTCTAAACTATTTACAATCACTTAAACACAACATTCCGACCTCTATTCACATATTTTAGGGCTGACGGAGCGGTGACACCTGTAAAATAACTATCGCAGCATATGCTGAAACTTGATCGGTATTTTTGCCTATTACAGGGTACGAACGCTAAATTTAATCATTGATAACCGAAATGCCACCTTCAGGCTTAGACAATATAGTATGTATATGAGTGACGGTGACAGTTTCATTAGGTTTAGCGGCCACGACTGAATCGCACGAATGCACAATAAAAATACTGTATATTAAAAACAAATAAGTATGTCAGTGCAAAAAATTGAAATTACAAAGTAAAATTAAAAATTTTGCAGAGTTGATATTTTTTTCCATATTTTGAATTTCTCAGAGATTCCAAGATCAACAACTACACAACTATCTTTGTTCATTTTGCGGAAACTATACTCTTTTTCATTGCCAATATCGAAATTTCAACTTCGGTTGCGATAACAACTTGTACAGGGCGGCACCTCTCCCTTCCTCTTTAAACTATTTAGTCAAATGAATCAGAATTGTATAACCTAACGAAAACTAAGCACTGTAAATATTACTTAAAATAAACATGTTGTGGGATGTTCAATTTGTCTCTTTAATCTATTGAATACGATTGAAATATCGTAACTTCATAAGAAACAAAAACTTTACGTTGGAACGATAAAGAAGAATATTCTCAATGACAGTTATGCAATGAGATATTTCATTATTTATCTAGCCATTTGGTATATGAATACTGTGTTGAACAATAAGAAGTTTTCAATAGTCGATAATGAAAGCCAAGTCCTATCTTCCCCGCATGTTGTCGAGAGATCGACTAATGAAAATGAGCTTTCAGCTATGATAAAATATGACAGATATAATAAATTAGGTCTGACAGCAATAATATCTGACGTACGGCTGTATTCTGTGCATACAATAACTGCAAAGAAACCTATTTCCAGCCTATCTCAAACATTTGTTTAAACGAATCTACAAAATATTAAATTCTATTACTTTACAATCTATCATTTAGCCATACTTGTTTAGGTTAAAATAACCTTCGCATAATGCAGTTTAATAAAATAGCTGTATTGATCGTTTGTGGAGCGATTTAGCATCAGTAATGACATTTTTGACAAAAGTCAATCAATATTTAAATTACAGATTGAAACTTCTGCGTGTTTGTTTATAGACTTGAATATGAAGCTGATAAAAAGTGTTACACAGTGTAAAAACTTGGCTTTGGTTGTTTGGTTAGCACCAATAACTTTGTATAATAAAAATGTTTTCAAGTTAAAAAAAAAAGATTTTCTTTTCATCAGAATGCTGAGTCATTAATACCAAATCACACAACAAACGCCCAATACAAATATTTTGTTTCACTTTGCATTGGAAAACCGACTACCTTGTAGTCGATATACTCGTTAAAATCTCCGTCACTGCTCTTAACACTAAGCCCGCGTCAAAAGCGAGTTTACCGGGGACCGGGCCCCAGAAACGACATACAACACGCTAACTCTATAGAAGACAACTCCTACTCAAACACACACTTTACCCTATGGAGATATTTCACAAGAGTTCGTGATAGTACTCTCGCGATATAATCAGTTCAAATTAGGTCCTGATATAGCCAATACTGTTAATGAATCTCGGACCGCATATTTGGAGTGAATTGATTATAGCTGCCATGATAGTGGATAATAGTTCAATCCTTAGCAAACTTTTAGAGGCCGCGGATACACCTGCGAGAAAACTATGAGTAATGTCCGACAGATGCTTGCAAGTGTAAATTCCGTAGCAAATGCGGTCGCGACAGTAAATTGCGGGAATTGAAACGATGTGTAAATGATATTTCAAGACTTGGGCGAGTTTTCTTGCTGGTGCAAACACGGCGTAATGGACTCCCGAGACGATGAGGCATGTTCCAAAACAGCGCTGCGTATAAATATTGTATCAAATGCTTTCCATTTTCAATCACGTAAATATCGTCAATTTCAAACGATTTATTGCAGTCACAAAAACCATAAATGTTAGTAGGTACCTAAAAACTATGTTAGTACTTTAGTAGTTACATGAGATTATGTGCTAAGGCCGAAAATTTTAATTATGAGTGGAGTTTTGGTTAGGTCTTAGAACTGTCATGCTTTCATATAATATTGACGGTTGTAAGTGCGAGCTCACGCTGAGTTCGTGCTCAAATATGTCTACGAGTATCGGCTTAAGACATGCGACTTAGGTCCGACTCTGAGGCCCCGGAGCATGTAAGTGCAACCAGTGCCTCAGAATTGGGCCATCCATGGTATCTGTAATACCCTTCAGAGCCCGTTTTTATTACCGTTCTCAAAACGATGAAATCATACTATGTCATGACGCGCCGAACAGAGACGCCGCTATACCAACGCAATGACACCGTCCCTGTCACACGATATGACTTGGTATGATTTGATCGTTTTGAGAACCGCAATAGCCCTTCAGAATGCTGTTGGGGCAATTGTCTCAGGAGCCCATATGAGCGAATTAACCACACTCGTATCGATCAAGTCTGTCGATCGCACTATCTTGCCAAGATTTAAAACTATCACCGACTATCAAGGCTGCTATCGCTAGAATAACTATCACACGCTCTTATCATGAAATATAACCTAATATTCAGGGTCCAACTTAACGTCCATATTCATTCCAGGTCATATTTTAAAGATTCACTGTAAATTAGATGCTTTTGAAGCAATTTGAACTTTATAAGCATAAAAACAGAGTGACTGTCCATATATATACGCAACTACTTAGTCAATAAATAGGTCATGAATTGTTTTAGGTATAGCAATTGACTTTGCAAAAAGAACAACCGTTCATTGCGAATATAACAATCTACTCATGACAGACCAAAGAAACGAGCCATGTAAATTAAACAAGCTTATCGATAACTATACTGAGTCAATATACATTGCTCATTTTAACTGTCTGATACGAGTAGACCTCAGCATGCGAGCAGCAATGAGTACTCGAGCAATGCGAATCGACTGCTCGTTTTGCAAGTTCATTTTACGAAGTGCGATTGCAGTCAATCGAACTAATCTGATCACGTTATAATTTCGTCGACTGCATTTGAAGGAAATGTAAAATCAACGGGCCTTACCTTTATCCTGCTATCAAGAGAAAACGTGTAAAAATATTGAACAGTTATTTTATATGCAATTCTGAACATATTCATAACCTTGTTACGACGCTTACGATATTTCACACTTTAAAAAAATACAGGCTTTTGCCAAAGATCGTAAGAGCCAAAAATTAGATACTTTGTATTTTACGAGTCACGCAATAAAGTTCAGTTTTGCACAAATACAAGAGTGACGCTCAGCGTACAAACCAAAAGCTTGCAAAGCGGAAGAAACATCAAATAATTGACTGAAGATTAAATTAATTGATAGGTTCTCTTTGTGAGATATTCCACTCTTTGTCTAATCGCTTTAGTTGGAAAAGGAACGACATACCTTACAAAGAAATATCAAATAATTTATTTTCAGTTAGGCATTTAGTATTCCGTCCACATAGCAAAATATTTGTTATTGACAATTTGTGGGGATATTCAGTATCGGCATGTAACCAATTCTTGGACTTCGTAATTTACTCGTACATAATCCTGATCCATCGAATTGCTTTCATCGAAAAATGATGCAATTTATCGCTGCCAATCAGAGATCATGTCGACGTTCTCTGACAATTAAATAGCTCTAAAAAGCGCAGCACGGGATATTGTGAATCGACATTGAAATAGGTCTTGAAAGAAACTCGAACTAAGACTGTATATTTTTCTCCGTTTTCGAGTCGGCAACCGGTACTGAATCTCCCACAAACGGAGATACTAGATATTTTGTCCACATGCATGCAAGCTTCAGGCCCGGTTTCCACCGAAGCGGAGAGGAGATGTATTTTGAATATCCAATCAGATTTTCTCCTAAACGGCGAGATGTCAAAATAATGAAATCTGATTGGTTATTCAAAACATATCTCCTCCCGTCTCCTCTCCGCATTGGTGGATACCAGTCGTCACGGCTCTGACTACGTCTAGATGTGTCTATTGTCGTCGAGTGGGGTACGCTCAGAGTTTCCTGGGTCGCGTGAGGCGGCGCTTCTTGCGCTCGGGGGTCGCGTGCGTGGCGTCGGCGGAGGCGCGGCGCCGAGACGGAGGCGTGCCGCCAGCTTCCTCGCCGCTGGAGTCGGACTTAACCACCTCCTGCAAATAACATAGATTATTATATACTCAAACATAGATAAACAATTTATTGCTTAAGGCGAGGCCATGGGGTCATTTGAGCCTAGTGAGGGGGTGAGGTGCGGGGCGAGGGAGGGGCGAGAGAGGGATGACGCGCATTGATCGGGGTCATTACTCGCGCAGGTACACAGAGTAAGCGTAACCAGTGTCCTCACTGTGACGTCACAGCTCGCTACCCATAATAATACCTATACAGAATGTCCCACGGATAGACGATATACCGAAGTCCACTTGTCGGTGCCAACATTATCGACCCATTTAATGCCAAATAGGGATATCCCAAGTCTGACAGCTTCGGAGTTACTTATTTCAATTTTCGCGATTGTCGGAAAATATTTCTTTCAAATCTTGAACTTTTGTCTATACTAAATGTTGTCGCACATTATGTCAACTCGGAACCGTATCATCATCACCCCTCCTGTTCACCTCTCGCCGCCAACCAGGCTTCAACTTCTACCTAACACGGGCTGTGCTCGTGACAATCCCATACCACTCCCACTAATATTATAAATGCGCAAGTTTGGATGGATGGATGGATGTTGCTGAATGAAACTTTACAATAATATAGCTCATATTATACATCAAAATAACACATAGGCTATAATTTATAATCCTGCGCAGACGAAGTGGTGGGCAGAAGCTAGTTGACAATAAAGTAAAGCAATTTGTACTTTTAAACGTATTTATTTATACGGAAGGTCATAAGCAGACATACGTTAAACCGACCGTCCGGAGTGGGTTCAGTGCAGTCAAATTCGCGTCTACAGGTTATATATTTTAATTATTTTTTAAGTTATTTATATTGACGTAACGTAGCGTAGTGATGTAGTATGACGTAGTAGAATAAAATACTATGTTAATACTAATCTGACGGAAAAAAAGACCTGGAATAATAGGAATGTCAATTAGGTAATATTGTTGTAATAAAAGTGAAAAATAGGAATAATCAAATTATTTGCTATAATATATATTTTGAAAGTACTTTCACGCGATTTAATAAAAAATTTAGCATAAATTCTTATAAAATACAAAATTTATTAAAATTTTAATAACCATAGAGGTTACATTACAACAAATCTGTTTTTGACTTTAAGTGACAAACTGTCAAGTGTATCAATAAAACTAAATAAATGACGAATTTTGTAACGTGATGTTAGGTAAGTATTATTATTGGTGTCAGGTGTGACGTCAGTGATGGTGAAATCTGGCCCGTGTTATCACTGCGTAGGGTAAAACATGACACACATTATGTGCTGTTGACTGTACTTTTAAAAGTAGGCACAGTGTATATTGCATCAGTTTATAACTACGTAGGTATTGAAATTTGGCCCGTATTATCACTGTGCTTAGAGTAAAACAGGTATATATCGCACACCACAATACACACCACAGCTACACTTGCATAGCTATTGAAATCTGGCCCGTATTTATTATCACTGTGCGAGTGTGCGTAGAGTAAAATGTGGCAAACTTTATGTGATGTTCACTGTACATAGTTTTACAAGTAGCAACTACGTACAAACTATTTTAAGTTCGATTGCTGTTTGTTCGTTTGCTCTGTGGGACAAATCACCGTCAATAGTCATTTGTTTTGGCCTGTTCCACTTTGGTCTATTTGGAAGTTACTGATCAGCCCCCCTATTACCGTTCTCAAAACGATGAAATTATACCATGTCATGGCGCGCCAAACAGAGACGCCGCTATACCAATGCAATAGCACTGTCCCTTTCACGGCCGCTATGACATGGTATGATTTGATCGTTTTGAGAACCGTAATGTTATAGCCCCACTGTAATGTTAGCCGACTTGTCTTCATCTGCAATTATCAGACCACTGCTCGCTCCTAATATACGACACTCGACACTGGTGTTCGTGTCGCGTGTAATATGATGACTTCAAAAACATGGTTCGCGAAAAATCTATTGTGTTAAGGAATATCTGTTTTAGGTTATGAGTCCTTTTTATATTCAAAACGATGCACAATCATTCCGTGATTAGTAAACTAATAATCTTAAAGTATAGGTGTGACCAAATTCGACTCGTATTATTTTAAATTTTATTACGTTATGACGATCGTGGGAGCATTCCAGGTAAAGACCAAAGTGGAACATTTGGCAAAAATCGATACAGGTCCGACCTCGACAGCGCCCAGCGGCGCACTGAACCTCGTAGCGCCGTGCATTTGTATTTATACAAATTGTGTTTTTTCTTAAATTTTGCCTGGTATAATAAAAACGTTACAAACAACAGATTTTCATCTCATCAAGCTCCTCTATTTATAATAACCTACATTTTGATATATATTTTGTATGAATAACTGTTTTAGTTTAGACACACTACTCAGTGAAAAGACAGGAAAGGGGTATGTTTGTGATTTTTTTCTATCGAGCGAAGTTTGTCCAATCGTGTTTCGGGAGCCAACAGTCCCTAAATAAATACCCCAAGATTGATATATATTTTTTTCAGGCCTTTAATTTCAGTAGTTAGTGCCGTAGCCTTCATCGAAAAACTTAAAAACGTCCCAACACCTCGCCTTAAAGAACATTATTGTTATAGAAACCTAGAACGATTGTTAATAATAAGCCACTTTTTCTCCTCAGACTGCACATTTCCTTGCAAAGTGATGTAAATTAAGAAAAATGTTGACGTACCAAAATCTACACAACGTATTTACTTGTAATAAAGAGATATGATTCTGTTTCTGTTGTAGTGCCTCTGGTATTATTGTAGTGCCCATATAGGGCACAATATGCGAAGTTTGTTAATTAAGACCTAATATTTTTACAATCGGTCAAGTAATTCATGATAAAATCTCGACCTTATTAAACTTTTCTATGTCTTCGGCTGTACACACGAAGACAGAGTTAAGTGTACAGGCTTCAATAAGGATTTTCTCAAGAACTACTGGACCGATTTTAATAATTTTTTCACAGTACATAATTTTGACTTTTATCCATCTAACAGTGAAAGACTTCTTGCAATACGTCAAGTAGTTTTTGAGAAGATCCCAACTTTAAAAACTCTCCTGTACAGGAGACCTTTGTATTATGGTGGCACTTCACTTGGCTATTCGTATTCGCTATTGGCTGTTTGTCGTATCTGTCATATACTTGACGTGCGTATGCAAAAAAGACGAATATTTCGTCAAACATACCACACATGGCAATTATGACAAATACGCAAATACGAATAGCCAAGTGTAGTGGCACCATTAGACATTTATATCGTATTGGTTCAATGTTTGGTTACCTTGGCGGCCTGTCTCGCGTTGCGCTCCGTCCTCTCTGCGGGCGGTTCCCTGGGCGCGGCGCGCGGCGGCTCGCGCGGCTCCACGGGCGTGTCCACGGCGGCGGGCGCGACGGGCGCGTCGCCGCTGCCGCCCGCACACTCCTCGGACCCATCGGCGCTTGTACTCGCCGACCACTGCGAATACAGAATCGTGTACAATTTCATAATAAGGTATTTGACAACGAAAATTAAATACGTAAGGTGGCCTTGAATTCATTCGACAAATTGAAACTGGGGGTTGTACTCATGATAAATATTAAGTTGGTAAGGTTTTTTAGTAAATCAAAATTGCAAAAAAAATACCTAACTACGTCACAAGTCACAATGACCTTAGAAATGATAATTAGATCAAATTCCAGTGAAAGAAATCGTTGCAAAAAAATACCATTAAATATAAAAACTCCAAAGCACAGTAACGATGCACATCAAATTAACAATTTTTCTTGATAAGTACCTAGTTGAATTTTTGTAAATATGTTTATTTTATTTTCCACCAAATAGTTTAATTTACTTAAACGCTGTGCAGAATTAATGTATGTCACAAACCTAACCATCCATTTACTTTTGTCCCAACCTGTGTTTATGGGTGAAGGATGGTACATGCTACTTCAGGTAACTTCACCCAGAAAATGTTATTATAAGTAAATTTATCACTAACATAGTTGTAAATAAATTGTTACTAACATATTAAGGACTTGTCTGAAATAAAGATTCATTCAAACTATACCTGCGCGGCCGCTGCGGGCGACAGACTGAGCGCTGCGCCGCACTCTGCGCATAGCGGCGGCACGGCGGGCGAGCGCGAGCGCCAGTACTGCAGCTCGGTCTTGCACTTGTTCAGCTCCTGCAATAACGACAAATTGAAATGCGTTTAATGCACTGGTACAATATTAATAAGAGGTTAGGTTATGAAGAGTTTGGTGTGTCAGCCGCCTCAGCAAGATAATTAACAGTTTCTTAAACGCAGTTAAAGATGCAGATGTTTTTGCCGATCCATGGTGTTCTCTGTATAAAAATATACATTGCTATCTTAACAGCTACACTAATTTACCTAATTGTATAATTGATTATTGTAAGCATTATTATTATATTGTATTACAATTACGGGCCACGTGTGCCGCATGCAGCCGGACCGATGGGCCCGGACTGTCACAGAATGGGTGCCATCGGACGGTCGCCGGCGTCGGGGCAGACCTCGGCGTAGGTGGAGAGACGATATCGTTAGATACAGGGATGGGTGGCTGAAAGAGGCTCAGGACAAGGATGGATGGAAGAGGAGGGGGGAGACCTTTGCCCAGCAGTGGAACAATTTATAGATTCACAAAAAAAATTACAATTACATCTGTATCCACTGACTGCTTTGGTGATATCTGTAAACCAGTCCGCTATGTATTGAATAAATAAATAACCAATAAGTTATAAGCCCTTCAAGGTTCAATGTTAGAACACCGAATGCATTCATATTTTTACTTGTTATCATTGCAGAAAATCTGATATTAGTGTTTAGAAATCATAAATTGCCATATCTTAGTTAACTAACAGCCTCTAATAGTGCTGTCAGATGCGCGCTATGCAGCTTGGCAAGCAACCTCGGAACTGACAGGCACACGTTTTGAACGTTTTCAAAAAACCGACACTCATCCCGATCGGCGGTGTTCACGAGCACGAAAAGCCCGTTCATACGCTTTTGCTGGTGCTCGTGGAATGTTGCTTTGAACGGAAGCGTCTGAACGCAGCATGGGATCGAGATTCAGAAAAAAAAAAACATATCCGGTGAACCATAGCGAGTTCATGTCACAATGTTAAATATTGACAGCTATTGTAAATGCAAGCATACAAAATAGTTTCTGAATCTCAGCTTCAGTGTGAGCTCGCTTTTACAACTGTCAAAATGCCATGTTGACAGTTGCTAAAGAGGATGTTCTAAATTCAATCAGATGTCGTGGTTATCTTCTCTGATTGGCTGGCGTGAAAATTGCGAACTGTGGACTGATAACATGTGTAATGATGATTAACAGTCTGACCTGCAATAACGTCTGAAACTTGCGGCTGGTTTCCTCGTTCTTCTTATCGTAGTCGTCGAGCCGGTTCGCGTACTCCATTGTCTGTTTCTGTTGTTCCGCGATCTGTTTTTGTTGTTCTCCGATCTGTTTCTGTTGTAGCGCAGTCTTGCGCTTGCAGCTGCGCAAGTCACTGCGCAGGGCCGATAGTTGGTCGTTGTACCTGGAAATGAGAGATACAATACGGTATTTGACAAGTATCAACAAGCAGAAATTAATTTAAAAAACCCGACTGCCAAAAACGTCCCTTTGATAAAAAAAAATGGTTGCCTGTAAAGTCGGTATACGGGCGAAAGTTTTACGTGACAACGACGAAGGGAAAGTGAAAGGGACGCGTGCCTCTCACTCGCTCTCATTGTGAGCGCATAACGTGAGCGGAGCGTAACGCAGTTTCTTGAAGTGTCACCCGGCAAACCAATTTATAAGACGTTGTCACGTCAAAAAATTATAACCTATGTCACTCTTACAATCAAGACGAATCAAACGACACCTCATATGTTAAAATCTGTAGGGTGTGCCAAATTAGACATACATACATACACTCGCAAAACATAACCCTCCTTCTTGGGCAGCCGGGTAAAAATTAAATGCATTTCGTTATCATTAGAAAAAAATAGACAATTTGGTAGCGATTCTGTAGTGTTTTCTTATTATAAGCCATCTTCGATAGGTCTAAAAGTAGTGCCATCTTTTTTATATAACATTGGAGTGCATTTGGTGCAACATTTTTGTTTCACCAAAAGTTTCAAGTATAACACCATTAAATATCAATATTCTACCTACACAAACACCAACTAGAATCGAAAGTTCCAGATTCCTCCTAAATAACAACTACTAACTTCTTCATGCCCTGTTTGATGCGATGTATCCGTTTCCTGAGCACCATGTTGCTCTGCGGCGGCGGCGGCGACGGCGGCAGGCTCTCCTCCATGTACATGTTGAGTGACGACACGCGACGCTCGCTGGCCGCGCCGGCCTGTTGCGGGCCGGCGTCGAAGCCGCTGGGCGGAGGCGAGTCGAGGCACATGTACGATTTGCTGCTCTCGCCCGCTGGTAATAAGATTGAATTAGGATCGTATCTACTGCAAATAAGTACCTTGCGTATATTTGTGCACGTAATTTTTTTTATATTTACATTTAGGTACTCCACTTCGCACTGAAAAGGTACCAACGCTGAAGAGAAAAAATTGCAAAAATCTCAGCTTTAGGAGCAACTCTAGTGGGGGTTATTCAAACAAAACTAAATCAACAAACTCACGAAGAACACGCCAGTTGTGAACTTTTCCACACCAGATGCATTAATCGTGAAGTTCCACTGCCAACTAATGAATATTCTTCAAATTCTTAAACTCGCATTTAAACGGAATTAAAATCATTCCAGTGCTATCAGAGTATTATGATATATGAATTTAAGATTGAATTTGAATGATAAATACGATGATATTTAGTTGGCCCAAGTATAATTGCACGATTAGTGTCGTGCAACTATTTAAACGATGAACATGCATGGTGTGTGTCGCCGGCTCCGCATGAGGGATAAACTTACTAACAATAGTAATAGTTATGTACCTGTATAGTTATTAAGTAATTGTTTATCATTATTTTAAAAGATGTCCTTGCAAAGTGGTGTAAATGTAAATTCAAAAAATATATAGACGTGCAAAAATGTACTCAACATGCTTACTTGCAATAAAGAAATTTGACTTTGACAACACGCATTTCATTTTGAAAAGTCGCCACATTTTACCCTACATTCATTGATCTCCTATAAACAACTAGATACACAGTCTGCCTTCTAAAAATGTACGAGCGCAAAGAAGGTCCAAACGGATGAATGGACCCTCATTTGCTATATAGGACATTATTTGGACGTTAACAATGGGCCTTTATTTAGACATTTTTTAAATTGTTTTAGTAAGACCTTTGTGTATCTAGTTGTTTATAGGAGATCAATGCCTACATTCGGTTTTTTTTTTAAATTTTAGGAGATTTGATTCCAAGGTGAACAAACGACACCCATAATATCGAATGAATTCACCTCTGTGTGAAATGATTTCAAGGCGATATAAGGACACTGAAAAATCCACTTTATTCTCCCAGGTGAACAAAGTGGAATAAACCGTACCGAAAATACGGAGTGAATCAACCCTGACTGGACTCCTGAAGTCGTCCGATGCGATTAGTCGATTATTAATTTAAAGAATACATACACTCGGAAATCATAACCCTCCTTGCGCAGTAGGTTAAAAACTGGCCTTCAATTACCGAATGCTCTCAGAACAGTAAAGGAAAACATTGTAAAGAAACTTGCATGCCTGTCAATGATCAAGGGCAGGTGTCATGTTGTCTTTATCGTGACCCATTGAATACGACATAAGGAGGAAAACTTGAAAATAAAGTTCAGTGCTATTTAAGTTACTGGAAGCTGTAAATTTCTAAATCTAATTTATATTTTTGTTAGAGCTAAGTTACGGTTAAGTTGCGTTGCACGGAAGCCTCGGTGCGCGAGTCCGACTCGTACTTGGCCGTTTTTTTTTAAATATTTGTTAATTTTCTACTTACATGAATACTCTAACTTGACATTGGCGAAATTAACTCTTTAATAAGAGAAGCTATTACATAAAAAGGAAAGGTTATTCGAGTTTTTATACTTACGCGAAAACGCTGTGGTGATATCAAAGAAATCAGTACCAAAGTACGTAATTTCCGGCAAATTAGGCTCAATATGTTCCTTAAAATATTCCATAGCCATAGTGGTCAAATCAAATAGCTCGTCTGTCACTTTGTAAGGTCTTGCAAGCTTGGTGGTCGTCTTCAGATACGATAAGATACTGTACACTTCATCCAATATCTAAAAGGAAAAGATACTACATTACACTTTAAGGCAAATGAAATACAAACAAATTAAACCATGAACCCGTAATTTAAAAAAATACCAAAATTGCGCTAAAAACATCCTGACCTTAAGTTTTGAGTAAGTATTTAATTATTGATAAACATACATTTAAGATGACTTATAACAAAATTTATCAACACAAATAAAAAATAAATAAACTAAAACTAAAGTAGGTAATCTAAAAGAAACTTGGGACGTCCCTGGCTCAAAGGTTTCAATTATTATAAAGTTTTTAATTATTCATCTAACTGCAAAAGAAAAAAAAACTCTCGCAAAGAATACATATTACGAGAATTTCAGAAAAAGAAAATGAACGAAATTCTCATCATGCCATATCAGAGAACTACAACTATTCTCTTGACAGCCCTGATGCAAAATATCTTAGAGAAAGCTAGAGTATAATAATAACCTCTATCTGAAATACTGATATGGTGCATCAAGTAAAATGCAGTACAATACCTCTCCTGGGAAAAAACAGCAATGTTTCCTCTCAATATGTTTTCCGAATGTCATCTGCAGCAGACTGAGTCTCATGTGCAACGTCTCGATGATGTCCGACTCGCACGCCAGCGGGTGGCTCCTGCGCGCAGACTCCCGCCGAGGCATCTTGGCCTTTATCGACTGGAAACGATGTAGCATTTGGTTCTGTAACCGCTGGAACGTAGAGTTCAAGATCGTGCTGCACATCGTGTTGAATTGCCGATTGACCTGCAAATATATCAGGGATTTAGAGATGAAAATTGAAGAAATATTCAAATGTTATTTATTTCCTTCAACATTCGGTACATTATACATAGCATTAGACACAGTTTGGTAGAAGACTGGTGCTCAATCTAGGAATTATTCTGTGTTTTGAGTCACCATGCCTATTAATATAATTTATTGCTTTGCATAATAAGTAAGTAAGACGATAAGTACGACTGCCCAATTATTCGGCACTGGGCGCGCGTGTTGGTGGGCTATGGTAACATACTTGGCCTACCAACGCCATGCCTATAGTGGTTTGTATAAATAAATATAAATAAAAGTGGTTTGTATACTTTACATTAAACCTACCCAAAATAAATGTACTAACTTAGCTTTTAAGAAAATTGTTACTAACACAAATGGACCTAGTTGTCTGAATAAATACATATAATTATTACTATAATTCATTGATATGCATTGTTTTATGAGGTAACATAGGTTTTAAGATGGTTATAGTGCTCACATAAACATAAAAAAATCTTGCGATTCTTGTGTGTAAAATAGGATAGACTGTATTAAAAAGATATCCTACAATGCAGGGAGAGATTGTTTGCAACCAGTCAAGCATGAGGAGTGTTTGGCACAAAGTAGATCCTATTGGAATAGTAAAAAGGCCCTAATAGAATCTCTGCTGGGCAGGAAAAGGTAGATTTACAGAGTTTTGTTCATTATAATAAATAACCATATGGATAAAAATTGCTACACAGATTTTAATATAGTTTATATGAAATATATTAAAATAGTGATGTTGAAAAACATTTTTTACAACATCTTTGACTTAAAATATGTAGTTCCATGCAACGGTCCAATTATAACTAGGTACAAGTGCTTGCTTTTCTATGCATGCATTTGGTTGGACAACCATAGCTAACGAGTAAGTGTACTATGTCTGTCTATATTATAATATCACTAAATGTAGCTTTATATTAGTCATTGTAATAAAGTGAAGCCTAATAAAATTTCGAGGATATAAGGATGAACCACAAATGGATTGGTATTTTCCAATATGCCAAAAGAACCATGAATGAATTATGATGGCTTGTAATAAAAAATTGTTTTGAAACAAGATATTAAGATCAACATAAGAGGTTGACCTTTGTTTCTTACTGATATTGAAATGTGATACTAAGGTGCTAAACATGCATTTGACATTCTCTTGAAATATTCAGTACCTGACTTGATTAAGTTAGGTTAAACCTATGACATCATCCTCATGGGATATCAGAAAATTCAAAAACTAACCAACCATGATCAGTTATAATTTGTATATGACAAAAAAGGAAGACCTGTGTTAGCTATCTTTTCTGGCTTAATTAGGGTTAGACAGACATTGATGCATTTATTAGGGCATATAAATTGAAACTGTAAATACACTGCTGAACGCATGTAGGTATTTACTTAAGATTTTAGGAAGAACATTGGTGGCTAGCAACTTCATGAATAATCTCAGACAAAAACAGTTTATTTATAAACCAGAATAACTTGAAATATTTTATAATGTTACCAAGACAATGAGTTATGCTATGAATTTGAGTTATAGCATATGAATGTTCATGAATAGTCATTAATCAATTATGTATCCTGTTAGCCATATAGGTAGAGGACTCAGGTTATTCCAGGGTTTTTAACCCACGGTCCCTTTCAAACTTGGCATTTTTTAAAGTGTAAAAGTGAAAAAATGTGGTATAAGGGAGGGAAGCTAGGTTAAACTAGGTTTCAGCCCTGTAGTCTCGGGCGAAGAATAGAGCTAAGGTATCCCCTGCCTGGCGTAAAAGGCGACTAAAAGGGGACGTCATGGTCGCGGACGGTCAAAGTGGGGGCTCTGACCGTCCATGGCAGAAACGACCACGGGGAAGGTGGCAGTACGCAATGGCCGCGTGCTGCCGCGTCGGGAGGTTCTGGGAGGTGAAGCACACATCTCCCGGGACGGGCCTCGGGCAAGTGCTAGGGGGGCACCGGTGCGTTCCGTAGGAGAACCCGGAGCCCTCTGAACAGCACGAGGTAGGCCATCGAGGGGGTTTTAATGGGTACAAATCCCACATAACCCGTCCTCCCCCCCAGGAGGTCGGGTATCTTTTAAAAGATTTCCCCCCCGTTAACAAAAAAAAAAAAAGGTTAAACTAGGTTTACGGTTAACAGCTCTAGAAAACAAGTGCATATAAAACAACCATATGGAGTGATGAGATGAAAATAAATTGTGAATTTGTGTGAACTTACATACCATTACTTATTTAACTTTATTCAAATTCACAATAAATATGCATAAATTAGAACTTGATCAATCATCCATCACAGACATCAAGGTTAAAAAAATGGTATTTTGTCATGCTGTTCAACTCAATATGACAAAAGATGATGCTTGACAGAAAGAGTTTCATTTCAGTCTGGCAAATTGTCCCCATGGAAATACCTAATCAGCTGGAGCACCTTTTCAAATTGAATAACTTATTCTTTTGGCCGAAGATACTTACCTAGTAGACTTCAATGACCATAAGTTTTGTGAAGAGTCACATGTTTCATGACATACAAAGTAGCGAGGAGCATTGGTCAGGCATTTTGCTGCAATGAATGTAAATGGAGGGATGCAAGATATGATGACTTTGGAGTTGTGTCAGGAACGCAGTCAGTCTTCCTCTATGGGAGATCGGCGTGAGTTTATGTACATACATAGACATACTGATTTTTTATGCAAGAATAAATAATATGACATTTGTGATGCGAGACACAGAATAATATTAAAAAAATTCAAAGGACCCTATAACCAATAGTCGTCATAAATAATAAAAAGTATTAACCATTCTCAGTTGAGAGACCGACTTGAATCCCAGGTAGCAGAGAATTTTCTCCACAACTTCAATGGGCAGATCCTGGAGATTAGTTGAGTAGGTCTTAGAGATCGGGACCAGTGCGGTGCATTTAGCCGAGGTGGTGGCTGTGTGTGAGCCGGGCGACGAGCCACCAGGGCCGGGTCCAGGGCCCGGAAGCAGCGCGCTCGAGTGGCGCGTCACACGCAGCACCGCCGCCGCCGGCTCCGCGTGCGGCTGCCCCGAACCCTCACCACCACCCCCGCTACACACGCTACTCATCTGCCTCGTTGAAACCATATTGCCCAGTTCACTTTCTAATTATTACTCTGAAAACTAAAACTTTCATCTTTACTAACGATCGCGAGACTCGAAAAAATCATTTTTGTTCGTTATACCATACATTAACTTAAAACATTTTCAGCACAACATGAAGATTAGTGATTTGGGAAGCGAAATAGGGAATGCTTACGATTATCGGCGCATATTTTTTATAGAATAAAAATAAAATAGTTCGAGTCACTGCCGAGTAAATTCTAAAATGGTGGCCATGGCTAGGCTTGATCACTTGAGAATTTTTATGTTATACATACTGAGGATCATATGATTTACAGACTTGAATATTATAAATAACGTAACTCACTCACTCAAGAATATATGCACATGTTTTAGAATGAGATTAGGATGTAATTTTAAGCAAAATAAAATAATTAGACGCAATAGTTTGAAATGCGCTACGCTTTCACAATTTTTTTTCCTAAGCGAGCAAAAAGAATAGAGTAGGTAGAGCGAAGTCGGAGGGAAGGAGAGGAGAGGGAGGGCAAAGTGGAGGGGAGAGGGGGAGAGAGGGTTCAAGGGATGTGAAAAAAGACTACCATAAAGAATATTTTATTTTCTCAATCATTAGTTTTTTTAATGGCCTTGACTTCTCTCTGAATTATTTGTAAGGCTTGGTTTACACGTACCATAACCACACCACAACAGAACTTACTGCAGCAACGCTAATATCAAAGATAATGTAATACTACGTCCAAGATACGTCACTAGGAGGAAACGAAATGACTATCGAAATTGGGCTGGCAAAATTAGGTTTTTAAATTTTGAAATTCAAATTTGGAAGCATCAAAATTCCAGAATTACCACAACTGCAAAAAATAATAAATTTGTTGTTATGTTGGCTACACTGCAGCCATTGTACCCCCCCCCCCTTCTCCCCCCGGCCGCGCCGCCCCACGACCCTTCCCCTCCCCTCTGCCTCGTCCCTCTCTCGCCTTCCCCCCGCCCCGCGGCCCTCCGCCGACACCCCCACTTCCCTCATCCCTTTCAAACATTCATAATATGTCAAGAAAAAATAAAACCTCTGAAGGGCATAAAAAGCTTTAATAACTTAACATCTATAATTGTATTATGATGATACTACAACGACTAGGTTCTTGATCGTTGCAATCAGAGGTATTGTCTTGATGTAGGTACCGCGCGTCCGTATCCCAGAGGTCCGTCCTGTAACAAAGTTATTTTGTACTGACATATTTATTAATATTTATTACGCGCACTGGCTAACCCAACAGTAGGAATTATGCTAATCTCTCAAACGCATATTAGGTATCTCACAATGACATAAAAGACTAGGTTTAGAACATTTTTGCTGTTATTCATAAATATTCTGATGGGTGTCGATAATGTACAAATCATTTTATCAAATACTTACAGTTTGAATTCCTTTGGTGTTATTCTGTTAACATGCAGTTGTAGAAATCATTTTCGCATCTCAGCTCAATTCATATAACAAAAATAAAATTAATTACACTATAATTTATTAAAATGAGAAAATTGTGTATTAACAAATGCATGACGGACTTGATTTTTTAATTTCAAAATGGTGGATGGATTGGCGGCTAAATGCCGCGTGTCTGAGTAGGTCTTTTAAGGTGCGCGAGTAACTTCACAAAATTCAAGTCATTTAAAAATAATTTAATAATACTATATATAGGTCTTAAATAATCCAAAATTCATTGTCGCGGATGATAAAGCACAAAACATTATTTGTTATTTTCTTCATTTTCGCTTCCGCAAACCGGTGTTTATGGTCATTTTTTATACAAAATTTGCACCCTACAAATTATTAAAAAAAAAGGACCATGGGAAACCTAAACCCATACAAATTCCCGCAAAAGCCTCGTTCAATGCCGTTGTATGAAAGTTGCAGCACACTGGCTAATATGTATGAAAATTGAATAAGTAATATAATTTGTGTCCCATCATCAGACCGTATAAGTTCACTCGATTCTCGGTCTTTTGCATACAGTTTCTGCTAGCCACCTTGTGAATTTGTAATTGAAATACGACCTACACCTTTAAAATTTAATTTAAGGATACATTAAATACAAATAGGACCGATAACGACGTCGTCTTCAAACGCGTGTTTGATACCGAATATACCGATTGTATGTACCATGGGATTGTATTGTATGGCAACCACCACTCACCAGTGGCATTTACGGCCGCCAACCTCTCAAACACAATGCGAAAATTGTAATGTGAAAACGCGGGTTTTGGCTGAACCGAGACCTAAAATAGATAGAAATAACCTATTTAAAATAGCGATCCTTTTGTACAGATATCTATGATTGATAAGTTTCGTATGTTGCGTTATACTATACTGTCTGTCGTGTCACTGTCAGTGTCAATTTGATTGACAACGTAACTGCTGATAATGTGATGTGATAAAAATAAATCTTGAAATTCATTCTTTTACGGTTTTTACGTAATTTCTAATTGATAACAACGTTTTGATTATTCGTGCAAGTGCTATGTATAAAGAAGTTTTGATGGAATTATCAATTTATTCGTTGTCAATCAGCTAACAATTACCTTCATCATTTCTTCACTTGACCTTTGATTTTCTTGTAAAGATAATGTATCCTCGTTGCGGTAGTAGCGGTTCTATTCCGAACATGCATCAAACTCCATCATCCTCTAATCATAACTCTGGTTAGTATCTCCAAGCATGCAATACATTAGTCAGGTTGCAATGGCTCCTTCTACTCCGAATTTGAAGGTGTATAGGTGAAGGTAGACATTTACTATCTAGTGTCCCATCTTCCTGTTTATATTCCCTTATTTATATGAGGAATATATTTTATCAATGACTTGTTATAACTAGTATCACCAAATTGTATAATCGGTGAGTAAACAGCAACAAGAGATTTTAATCAAGCTTTCCGGAGATCCAAAAAACTACATATCATTAATATAATATTCTAAGATAACCACAGAATAATCCAGGAGTGTATGAATCCCATCCCTCCCAATAATATATATAAACGCGAAAGTTTGGATGGATGGATGGATATTGCTCTTTCAAGCAAAAAATAAGGAATGGATTTTAATGAAACTTTACAATATAGCTTATAAATCAGAATAACACATAGGCTATAATTTATAAACATCCTGCACAGATGAAGTCGTTGGCAGAAGCTAGTATACATTATAGTTTGTGGGCTTTACTGGAAACTTAGGAAATGATTTGTGCCATGTGGTAACTCACCAACCTACTATTGTTGTTGTCTTATTAGATAACAAGTATCCTGTGTTGATAGATCTTGGCTATTTTTAAATAGTGTATCACAATTTAGATAAAAATATGTATTTGTAATTTTAAGTAGGTATATGTATTTAAAAAAAAATTGATATGATTGTTCTCATTTGCAGAAGACGAAGATGACAGCGGTGACAACAAGGCGGCGCTGAGTTTTAAGGAGCGTAGGAGAGAGGCCCACACACAGGTAAAAAAAAATCAGAAGGCTATACATATTCTACTATTCCTAGACTAGGACCAATGAAGAGGACAGGAACACCAGAGCCATACCAGAAAATGAAACACAACTTGCTTCCATGAAACCTAGTAATCGACTCGCAACTTGTACAAAACTTTATTTTAAACCAATAATTTTAATAAAAAACGGAGGTATTTTTACATTTATTTCTTATTTTGCTCATCGTACTTTGATAGTGGGGCACAAAATGGCATTATTATATTGATTATCTTTTGGTATTGATTCTGGAATGATCTCTAAACCTAATCATAATTAGAGGTATGGCTATTTAGATGTAACATAAACAGGATTATATTTCCTAAATAATGCTGGGGATATAACTATATATATTACTGAAGTAAAAATTTAGAAAAAATCCAGTTTTGGGAAGTTTCAGATTGGAACTTTCCTAGCATTTTTTAAGAAACAAAATTCTGTTTTTTATATAAATCTTATAAAGCTTATTAGCTAAACTGGAAGCAGTTTAGCAAGTAATATACCAAATCGTTGCAAATTAAATAATACATACACAGCATGGTTCTGATTAGGATTTTATGTGATTTCCTTTTGATATATCAAGAGGAAACCACATTTATTACCTGTTTATTAGGTACTGATTTTTTGATACTTGCACTTGTGTATTAAATACATATATTTCCCCCCACAGGCTGAACAAAAGCGGAGGGATGCCATCAAGAAGGGCTATGACTCGTTGCAGGAGCTGGTGCCTACTTGCCAGCAGACCGACGCATCAGGTTACAAGCCCAGTAAAGCAGCTGTGAGTAATCTCAGAATCAGAGTCATCTTTATTGCAAGTTAATACAATACCTACGTATATTTTTGCACATCAACATCTTTTTCTTGATTTTTCAGTTACAGCTACTTGACTTATTGCCAAAATTCTTTCACTGTTTTATAGATAAAAGTTAAATAAAACTATGTAACTGTAAAATAATTATTAAATCGGTCCAGTAGTTCTTGAGAAAATCTCAACCTTATTGAGGCCCCTGTATACTCATCTCTGTCTTCGACTGTACATACATATAGGTTTCCTCACATTAGAACAGAAAGATTAGAAATATGTGAAATCTGAACTATCGCGAATAGTTATTTTCTTTTCTTCTAATTTTTTTCGTTTTGTAGGGAGTTTCTCTGCTGTAGGGATCGGATCAAAAACCATGCTCCCAAACATGTAACATCTTTAAACTCCTCGCAAAGCACATGATTCATGGTACCAAAATACCTAAATGTCTTAACTCCACCTCGCAGGTGCTTCAGAAGTCCATAGACTACATCCAGTACCTACTCCAGCAGCGGCGACGACAGGAAGACGAGAGGAACGCGCTCCGCAAGGACGTGATGGCCCTTCGTATCATGCAGGCTAACTACGAGCAGATTGTGAAGGCACAGCATTCCATGCCCGGACACAATGAACAACGGCTCACGGATCAGGATAAGTTTCAAGTTGTGAGTGAGACTTGTTTTCTAGTTCCTTTAGTGTAAGGTTCCGTTTGTGCATTCTCTCGTATTCCATTCGCATTCTTAAAAAAACGAGGTAACTATAATAGTCTTATATTGACTTGACAGGCTGCTGTTGATAGAATGCTGTTGATAGAATGCTGTTAAAAGACATTGCCACATTTGAATGGAGCTTTGCCCCACCTACAAAACAATGTGACCATTTAAGCTGTACCTATAATTTTGTTGGGGACTTATTACAGGTTTCATATTGCATAATCATAATCAGTATCATTTTCTACTACTCTCGCAACTCCTATAGAAGAATAACAAAAAAAATGAATAAATCTCTTGAATTCTTAATTAAGCTGTTGTTTTCGAATCGCAACTTCTTAACTTTTGAAACAAAACTTTATTTTAAACCAATAATTTGAATAAAAACGGAGATATTTTTACATTTATTCGTTATCTTATACAACTTGCGGTTGATGGTGGGGCAGAATCTGGCATTGTCATTTTAATTTAGTTACAACTAGTACAACAACTCTGTTAGTAGTGGTATGGTTACAATTTAACAAAGTATGTTAAATTCAAATTATTTTTTACTGCGACAGAAAGAGGGTTATGGTTTTTAAACAACAATTTCATGAATCACAAAAACGATTTAAATACGAGTGAATGCACAAACGCCCTTTGGGTAGCGGATTTTGAATTACAAAAAACGCTGAAATTGCCACAATGTCGGCTGATTGACGGACATGAATATTGTGGCGTCAAAACACGGATATTGGCTGTGATTCTAAATCTAGCTCTTGACTAATTTTTGTTAAATTCAATGCTTTATTTGTGGCATCGAAACCGTATTCACAATTCCGCCAATGCTACGTAACGAAAAATACCCTCTGGGGATCAGCGGGGCTAGCACGAGTCGCATTAGCGATCGCCGCAACGCCGCGGAGCTGTCAAACTAATGTCAAACGCCTTGTAATAATGTCACTTTGACAGCTCCGCGGCGTTGCGTCGTACGCTAACGCTGAGTCGTGCTACAAGGGCAGGTACAACTCCGACTTTTGTTATCAATCTGCTGAAAAGGGGGGGGGGGGGGGGTAATGTTTTTTCCTGGTATATGTAGTATTCTTTGTGGTCTCATGTAGTCTGAACATGTGAACCCCTTGGAGACGCCCTTGGTAGTACGACTGCAGGTCTTAAAAAGGCTCCCTTTGTCCAGTTCCAGGGTATAATGGATAAGTTGTTCGAGTCGTTCGAAGGGGTTCCGACGAGCAACTTCGCCGAGTTCTCAGCGGGCGTGTTCAACTGGCTCGAGGAGTACTGCAAGCCGCAGTCACTGCGCACCATGGTGCACGGGGTACTGAGAGAACAGAGCTATACACCTTGATCTCGTATAACATGGTACCACGAAAACAGAGATATGTGTACAGGAGAGTTTTTAAGGTTGAAATTTAAAAAAAAATACTTGACTAAATTTTGATGTTTACTTAGGTACAACTAGTGGCCCGTCCCGGCTTCGCACGGGTAAAATATAGCCCATGTTACTCAGGGATAATGTAGAATTCCAATGGTGAAGGAGTTTTTGAAATCGGTCCAGTAGTTTTTGAGTTAATTCGTTACAAAAATACAAATCTATATAAACGGATATCACTCACTTGTATTGTTGAAGTCAGCAATTAGACTGACAGTTTCGACCGATTTCGAGGGTCTTTCTCAAGGTGAGCGCGCCACGCCCGCGTCGCCGGTGACGTTTCTTCGCGCGGTCGGTCTAATTGCCGACTTCAACAATATAAGTGAGTGATATCCGTTTATATAAGTACATATAATAATTTGTAGTAATGGCTCACTATAGTTTTAATTCTAAAATCTGTCCTTTTTATAATATTAGCATGATTAGGTACAGTCGACAGCACATCAAATGTGGACTTTGGAACGTTCTTATTGTCTGTGTCGTAAAAGTTGAAAGTGCAAGTGTTACCATTGATCTGCTGTCGACTGTACATTGAAATTGAATACCAGTAAAATAACTTTTATAATCAGTCAAGTTGAGAAAATCACAACCTTATTATTCGCCTCAATAATGTTGAGGTTTTCGTAAGAACTACTAGACCGATTGAAAAAATTCTTTTACAATTACATAGAAAGAATTTTCTAATATCAAGCATCAAGTATATTTAAAAAAAAACTCTCCTGTACACTTTTCTGTGTTTTCGACCGTACTAAGCACACAGCAAATACAAAGTAAGACCATTGCTGTGGGATAAAAACATACAGGGTGTCCTTGAATTGATTCGACAAATTGAAACTGTTGTTACTCATAATAAATATTAAATTGGTAAGGTTTTTTAGTAAATCTAAACTGCAAATAAATTTAACTAATAATGTCACAAGTCACACAATGACCTTAGAAATGACCATTAGGTCAAATTCCAGTGAAAGAAATCGTTGCAAATAATTAAAAATAACTACACTCCAAAGCACTGTAATGATGCACATCAAATCAATATTTTTTTCATTGTTGAATTTATTGTAAATATTTTTTTATTTTTCCCCAACTGTTTAATTTACTTAGGACCGTATTAATAGTCTGAGCTCAAACCCGCCTCAAGAGCGAATTTAGCTGATACACTCTCAAGACGTGATCACCATCTCAAGTATATCATTTATTAATAAATCAATCTTGAGGGCGTATCACGTGATGTCTTTCTCAAGTCGCGGTTCGCCTGCAATCAGCAAATACGTTCTCAAGCGTGAGTTTGACAGTTCTCTTGAGAACTGAGTTTTGTTTATTAATATGGCGTTACTCACGTGATACCCAGTTCCTAAATGTTCCTAAACGTAAGTTACGTTTATTAATAGGAACGCCATCTTGAGGTCGTTCTCAAGATTGACGTTTGAGCTGAGAGTGATTTATTAATACGGGCCTTAAACGCTGTGCAGAATTAATGTAGGTATGTCACAAGCCTAACCATCCATTTAATTTTGCCGAATGAATTCAAGGCCACCCTGTATATAGGCCGCGTCATGTAAAAAGAACGCTGGAAGAAAGTGGAGGGAGGGAGGGGGGGGGGGGGGGGTTGCGCATGGGTAAAGCAAAGGTCGACTGACGAACCAATAGCGTCACGGCAAGCATGCAGCGCGTGACCCGCCCTTCGCCGCCCGCACCTCATACCACCAAATAGATCGATAAATCGCCTAATGCGCAGCTTTACCGCCAGCGTTCTTTTTACGTGACGCGACCTGTACCACAGGAGGCTTACCACACAAAAAATAAGCAGACATTGAACACGTATCTAACTAAAATGTACCGATTTCAGTATTTTTTAGACGTGTGCTCAACGCGTGTTTATTTTTTGTGGTAAGTTCTAAACCAAAGCATTTGCTTGTAGTAAAATAATGGCTACGGTCCAGAACGATAAATAAATAGGGCAGTTGTTTTGTTAAAGTTTTATTGACTTTTATTTCGTTTATATGCTATAAATATTATTAAGATTATGAACAGGATATTTTACGCCTATACATATAGACTTATTTTGTATATAAAATATTTGATAACCTAAGACATCTACCTACAATATTTACAATTTTATATAAAAAAAGGACACGTTTTCCATTCAGTATTGTACTGTCGACAGTACATCAACCTATGCAAAACCATTGTAATTTATGACTTAGGTGACAACTCATCCTCCAAAAATCTCACTTATGGGTGAGATGCCACCTTTCAAAATTGTTAGTGGGCAACTCACCCCGCTCCAAAGGTTACGTTTATGGAGATATCAAATTGATTTATTGTCCACATCTACACCAGTTTTAACTGTCAAAAATGACAAGAACCATCAAGAACTATCATTTAAAACTGGTATAGATGTGGTCAATAAATCAATTTGATATCTCCATAAACGTAACCTTTGGAGCGGGGCGGGTGAGTTGACTACTAACAATTTTGAAAGGTGGCATCTCATCCATAGGTGAGATTTTTGGAGGAGCAGTTGCCACCTAAGCCCAATTTATGTCGTATTATCGTGGTGTAGACTGCCCGGGAGTTACATTTGATGTCCTGTCGGCTGTACAATAACGTAATGAATATTTGTATAATGATAAATTCTATAAACCTAAAGGTATACTTATAAAATTAAATAGTAGACGTTTTAATGTATTTGACAATATGAATGGTGCCTTCTGTAATATTTTGCCTTAAATATTTGTTGTTAAGAATAAAGTCTTTCAATTGTTTGAAAATATAAGTGATACTATTTTAATGCAGATGTCTTTACTTAAGGTGTAGATCAGTAGAAACCCAATGTACCTTATTTAATAGGGCTATTAGTCATAAACTTAGTTTAACGTCAGTTTTTGCCACGTTCACTCTTCGTTAAAGTACGTAATTTAGAATTGGATCGTGGCTTAAACCCTTGTATAACTTTTAAGTCGCATTAAAATTTATGGTTAACATAACAGCGTATAGTAGGTATAACAAATACAAAACATATAAACGTGTTTACGTACCAATATTAAAGTATAATCACATACTTTAAAATCTAATTAGAATCTGTTTTGCGAGAATTTGATCGCAACATTATACCGTAAGTATAGTGACATTTAGGCTCTAGGGCTGTTATTCATAAATGTGATTTAAAGTTACGCCACCGTTTAGCCACCCTGTCCCTTTCTATCTTAACCTTTTTTAACGGAAGTGTGAAAGGGATAGCAACACGATTTAAAGGAAGTGAGGTTTAACTAGGTTTATGAAGCCTTTAAGTCTAGACAGACGGACTCCATTTCAACTGCACTCCAACTGCAGATGACATTGCCAGATTTCAATGGAGCTTTGCCCCACCTACAAAACTACGTGACCATTTAAGCTGCAATCATTTTGTTGGGGACGTATTACAGGTTTCATATTGCATAATCATAATTAGTATCATTTTCTACTACTCTCGCTCTAACTCCTATAGAAGAATAACAAAAACAATGAATAATTCGCTTCGATTTCTTACTATTTTCTGAATTCTTAATTAGGCTGTTTTTTTTTGACTCGCTAGATGTACAAGACTTTGTTTTAAACCAATAATTTTAATAAAAAACAGATATTTTTACATTTATTCGTTATCTTGTACATCTTGCGGTGGTTGATGGTGGGGCATAATCTGGCATTGTCATTTGCAGTTAGTACCGACTGCAATAAAACTGCAAACCAACCGTGCAGTCCGATTGCACTCGGTGTGCAGTTAGCGCGCAGTTCCAACGACTTCACGCTGACTGCATAGCTAGCAGTCATAGGAACTGCACTCTACACGCGTTCACTGTGTCCACGGGTTGTGTGGCAACCCCCATCAGGCAATTAGCAGTCTCATTCAAGGCAGTGTATATAGTTTTGACCATTGGTCCATCCCTCTTTAAATTTGTCAGTAAGAAAAGTGGCTCTCTTGTATACAGGGATCGACTACCTAACAGATCTTAATGCCCTCCACTCACAGCCGCGACTTAGCCGCGGTTTGCGTCCTGCGATTAGTTGAAACGCAATGCTCCGCCTCATTTTCTGGGCATTTTAACGGTAGCGATCTGAGGCCTGCGATCTACGTCCAGTAGGTAACGACGGCAGAAAATGAGATGGCGCATGCGTTTCAACTGATCGCAGGACGCAAGCCGCGGCTAGGTCGCGGCTGTGTATGTCAAGCTTATGCTGTGATAATTTCGTGCCCTAAACGTGTGCTCTCCGTCGGTTGTAACAGAATGTTGAATACATTGGACAACTCTCAGTTTTTCGTTCAAGCCAGTGTAAATAGCTTTGACCATTGGTCCGTCCGACTCTTCAAACTTGTCAATTAGCAAATTCGCTTTCTTGAAACAGTGATGAACTATTTCACAGATTCATGCTGTCATAATTTCCGTTTATTCCCACTAGTTCGCTTGTTCATTGGCTCTAAACGCGTTCTCTCTCCGTCGGTTGTGACAGTAGTGTCACATTTTCGTGTAGCTTTCAGTCTACCTGGCGGTGTATATAGATTTGACCATTAGTCCGTCCGACTCTTCAAACTTGTCAGTAAGCAAACTCACTCTGTTATAAACAGGGATCAACTAGGTACCTCACAGATCTTAGATTCATGCTGTCATAATTTCCGTTTATTTCCACTACGACTCACTCTTTCGGCGTGTTCTAAACGCGTTCGCTCTCCGTTGGTTGTGACAATAGCGTGACGTCACCCATCGGGTAGTCGGCTAAGACATATTATGTATAGGTACTATACATGAGATTTGACCATTAGTCCGGCTCTTCAAGCTTGTCAGTAAGTAAAGTCGCTCTCTTACGATCAACAAACTACCTCGCAGATCTTATTCCCACTAGTTCATTTGTTTACTCTTTCACCGTGCCCTAAACGCGTTCGCTCTCCGTTGGTTGTGACAATAGCGTGACGTCACCCATCGGGTAGCTCTCCGTCCGTCTGGCTAAGGCTACCTGCTTAGCCCTCTCTCTGGGCGTACCGCAGCACAGCCGCTTGAGGACACAGGCGTAACACATGAGGAGAGACAGCATGAGGAGCAGGCCTACCACCACAGTCACCACTAGCAGTACCCGCAACTCGCCATTGGACTCGACGCCGGCGCCGCCGCCGCCCGAGTTGCGGCCCATTGTCGATGATCAGTCAACAGGTGTGTCTGTAACAAATATTAAAGAGTTTGATTAGTTAAGATACCCTCGACATTCTAACTAGCCTATTCATGTATATACCTATACATCTTATCCATCCCAAAAAACTGTAATAACTAGTGGTTTAATAAACGCCAATATTTATCACCAATCAATCGTCACATGCAGCCAACGATATCTGCTGTGGCATTAGTAAGTTGTTAATTAATTTGATATCACGCGCCATTTTGTCGTTTTTATCTGAAAGGTTTGAATTGCACAAATTAATCCATTGTTATAAGAAGGTTTTCGGTTTTGGCAATCGTTTTATCTAAGAATTAAGTATCTTAATTACTTAATTTAAGTATCTTTACATCTAAGACTTTTACATAGTCTAATGTAGTCGATAAATCTTGCCATAGTGAATATATGGGAGCCGTGAAAGTACAAACTATGAAGACATGACGTTGTTTTTATTTTTATTTTTTAATGCAATTTTATTGATTAAATGACGCGAATTCTATATCAGTTTAAATTTTTATAATATCTCTTAAATTGGCGAAACTATGGACTGGACGCACTTATCGATTCCTTCTACTTACGTTACGATAATAACTTATACCTAAATGGAGTTATCGACTTCGCGAGAACTTTATTATGATCACCATTTCATAACATAAGAAATATCTTATTGAAAGAATTACTCGTAAGAAAATCAAAAAGTTTTTTACTTTCAGAGTTTCTGTTGCTGAACGCCAACTTTCATAAGGGCATTAAATTGCAAAAGTTATACCTAGAGCTGGCTGTTGAGATTTTCATTGGTTGTGACGTGATCATGTAAAAAATTGTCCTTGTTAATGCATCGGATGAACGCTTAACCCGGGGTCAAATAAGAAAAAGTACGGCTTTTTCACGGTAAGATGGGGTAAGAAACATATTATCGTAATACCGATTGTCATTGATACCTACCTAATCGTGCAATGTATGGAAATTGGAAAGCTTAGTAACGTCTTAATTACCGCCCAAATGCGTACATGAGTAGGTAATCATATTGTACATTAGATAAATCGTTATTTACTCGACTATCGGAGGAAGACGGGTAATGTTTTCGACTGTGTGTATGTCGGTTAATTTGTACCCAAAATGACTTGATGGATTTTGAATTATTGATGTTACAAGATTCATTCGATTCGTCTTGTATTATCTTGTATTCTAATAATTCACTTGTTCATGACCACCACCACAGACTGCACTTACCTAGACATGAAATCGGTACAAATGACAATGCCAGATTCTGACCCACCATCAACCGCAAGTTGTACAAGATAAGTTTTTTATTAAAATTATTGGTTTAAAATAAAGTTTTGTACAAGTTGCGATTCGAAAAAAACAGCTTAATTAAGAATTAAGAAAATAGTAAGAAATCGAAGCGATTTATTCATTGTTTTTGTTATTCTTCTGATACTGATTATGATTATGCAATATGAAACCTGTAATAAGTCCCCAATAAAATGATAGGTACAGCTTCAATGGTTTTGTAGGTGGGGCAAAGCTCCATTGAAATGTGGCAATGTCTTTTGCAAGCAAAAAATTCTGTCAACGATGAGCGCATAGAGACGCAGCGGGGGACAGAGGTGCCGTATTAAAGAGATGCGTCCACGTCGATAATATTTCTAGGTTACACGTGTCGCGAAGCAATTTTGCGCTCATCTGCGGACACGGGCCCTCCTGTTACAGGTCTATCTATAGGGTAAAGTGGTCTGTGATCACCACTTACGATCGGTAAATAGAGGGGCCAAGCAATTTTGTACGGTATTTTATCGATCATGAATTAGCCAATGTAGCTGATCCATCAAACATGCCATACTACACGTCATTGCCTTGTATCCAGTGTGTGTGATGTTTGCCGCGCCTCGCGTCATCGCGCGGGGCAAAGCAAAACAATCTATTTATGAACCAGTACACAATCGATTTGGAAACCCTAATATTTGTAGCTGAGTTGAGCATGTGAACAACATTCTTATGTTTAGGAGTAAAATATACCTATAAGGAAAAGATGTAGGTAGCTAGCTGAGAGAATACTTACATTAACAAATGTAGTAATCGTATACAAAGATAATGTAATACCTATTATACTACGTAGGACAGCTAACATCAGATCAAGTGTAACACTTTGGACTATGGACCGTTCTTATTATCTGCGTTGTAACAGTTAAAATCGCACTGCAAGTGTTACTATTGATCTGCTGTTGCCCGTACAATCGTATACAACAACGTTCGAGCAATCAGTCAGTTCCTTCAGTGTCACATCACAACAGGTAATTAGACGATCATATCTGTTTACAAAATAAGACACTTGATTTAGGCTGCAGTAGGTATACATATATTTTGCTCTGGGGGAGAATTCTGGACAAGGAGTGCAATTTCTTTATGATGATGATGGCTAAAATAAATAACTTGTGATTCAGAACGTACATTTTCTTTTACGATAGGGCTGTATGTAACGTAAGGGAGGTGTTATGTATAGATAACTGAACAACTTCTACAACTTTTCGAATTTTTTTTGTACCTTTCACATTTTTAGTACCGGTCAGCTGATCAATTGCAAGTATTAGACACTATTTTTTATTATTCGAAAAGCCGTCGAAAAAAGGTGTTCAGTTACCGATACTGAACATCCTCCCTTCGGCTTACCATCCCAATTACCCCCTGTATATAACTAAATAATTATTCACTAAACACGACGGTAAATATATTATTTACAATGCTCACAAACGAAACGCTAAGTCGATTTGCGCGCGGTTTCCAAGCAATCCATCGAAACAATCTGAAGTAAGTAAAGTACCTACTTAGGTACAAGATGTTTTTGTAGATCCAAATAAGATTTCAAGTTTGGAGTAGGCGGCGTAATTGAGAAGATATGCTCTGAACATATTTAAAAAATACCTACGTTTCTGTCAACTATCACGTGGGTTACAAATGTTTTTCTCTTGAATTTTCAGACAGACAGTGTGTAGGATCCTTAAGGCTTAGGTTTATTTAGAAAATAATCTTCGCCAAACACTAAAGCCTATTATAAAAGATGTAAGTCCCTAGGTATAGATACCTATCCCTAACCTAACCTTTGAAAATATTATAAGAGTCTATTCTGGTTGAGTGTTGTTAAACAAAACACAGATCACTAAATTGTTAAAATGTATTTATTGCATACCACCATCCAACAAGTTTCTGCTAATGAATAGCTCGCCTCAATACATGCATCGCCTAGTGAGGAGTTATATATATATAAATAATAATAAAAAAGCAGAAATTATTTCAAAAAACAAAAAACGCGACTGCAAAAAAACTATCTCTATAAATTTTTTATACCCTATGACACTCCCGTAATCAAGACAAATCTAACTACACCTCATACACCAAAATCCATCAAGCCGTTTAGGCTACAGGATGGCAGGAATTAATGGACATACATACATACACCCGAAAAACATTACCCTCCTTCTGGGGCAGTCTGGTAAAAAAGGTAAATATTTTCTAAAATAAAGCCTTCTTAACTTCGATTAGTTTCAAGTTTCATTCAACCAATGAATGACCTTTTCTCAAGAATGTCAGAATGGTTCAACATTGAGGGAGTGAAACTATTTTCCTAAATTCTTTCGAGGTTATTTAGAAAGCGGACCCGAATTTCTGAACACAACTGGGTATTTTAGGAATGTTTTGATTACTTTTCTTGCTATCTAATATTATTTTGCACTACGATTTCAACTCTATGACGCAGATAATAAGTACAAAGACCCACCAAAGTCTAAAGCGTTTCATACTTATATGGTGATATTTCGACTGAATGTAAGTACCAATACTGTTTTAATTGGTCAGATTTCCCTAGTGCCTATATTTCTCTTCAAATAGCAATACTGCTACTAAAAATAAACAAGCAATCAAAATGAATGGGTACATTGAATTCCCTCCGCGTTCAATCAGTGTTTCTCTATCTCTCATGATTTTTAGAATACAATTACCAAGGGAAGCTCGAAATCTTCCCGGGGAAACAAAGTAGTTATTTACATGAGTATAAACCTAACAAAATGCCGTTTTCATTCTGTCTCTATTAAGGCAGTTGTCCCACCGCCGGCGAGTTAGCGAGTAACTATCGGCTATTTTCTCGCCCAAGAAACGTATAAAAGATAGTTCATTTCGTGTAAACAAAAGAGATGCATTAATGCATAAGTTACCGGTCAATAGGCGCGATTGGATAAACCGGTACCTATAGCTTAGGACAACCCAGCTCGTCCGAACCCCGATAGGATAAACTAGTTTGGCCTAGGCCAAACTAGTTCATCCTAATAAGAATACGTATCCTCCAGGAAAAACTGGTATGGCTTAGTCCAAAGTTAGTTGGTTAGTTTGGCCTAGGCTAAATTACTTTATCCTATCGGGGTTCGGACGAACTAGTTTGGCCTAGGCTATACCGGTTTATCCTATGCAGAACTGTTTGTCCTGAAATCGGGTTTGGCTTGTAACACATATTAATAATTCATCGCCGACTGTTCACACCGCTATTTTGTCGCCGACACTCGCCCGGCGATGAACTATAAATATTATGTCGCCGAGCGAGTATCGCTGCCTCTCTTTTATTTACACGGAATGTACTATGTATTATTTTTTTTTTTTGAAAAATCTAAAAATTACATGTAACATTAAAAACTAAATTAAATTAAACTATGTATTGTACGTTTCTTGCGCGAAAAAATAGCCCATGGTTAGTCGCCGGCGGTTTATAGCCGAGTTACAAAACTATACTCGCTGCTCCCACTTGTTTTATAGTTGATAGTCGCTCATCGCCGGCGGTGGGACAATTGCCTAACGACTCTATCTACTAGATGGCTCCCAGGCGGCTACAATAACGACTCGTTAGCTTTATTTTTATTACACACATATCGAACAACGTTATTTCCGTTATTATTAGCTTCATTTATCTTGATGTGATTTCAGAGCTCAGTGGGAAGACAATCTGTCTAGCTGTCTGTCTGGGATTTTAAAAGTCCCAGGACACTTGAAATTACTTGGAATAACTTATATAAGTACCTACCATAATAAGTAGTTTTAAATACAAAATCAAATTAAAAAAAAAAATTGCACCTACAGGTATGTAACGAATAACAAGGGGTAGGGGGTAGTAGATAATCCGAAAGTTAAATCTATTACTTCAATCTATATATAAAAATGTTTAATCTGTGTACTTATTTAGATTAAAGCCTGACACACACAGGCGCGATCTGCACGCGACTTGTGGCCAATTGAAACGCATGCCCGGCCCCATTTTCTGCCGTCGTTAACGTTCAGTAGATAGTGGATTGCGGCCTAAGTCTCGGATCGCTACGTAGGACGTTAAAATGCAGAGAAAATGGGGCGGGGTATGCGTTTCAACTCGCCGCAGGCCGCAAGCCGCATGCAGGTCGCGGCGGTGTTTGTGTCAGGATTAAAGAATTAAACATAAATCAATCATTATTAAAAAAAATGACATCTGATCGTTCTAAAACGTATGGAAAATCACAACAATTTTTTCGCTAATAAGTAAATTTTATAGAACAAAATTTGTTCAACAAACCAGTTACTGTACATACAAACGCACCCCGTATGAGAAAAAATCTGCTTCTATGCTTCTATTGATCTGTTATCTATATCATAGAAGCCTGTCGATAAGAATGTCAACGGGCTTTGGTTATCAGAGTTCAGATTACCTACCATATTTGTACTTACCCAATATTAAATTACACCTGTAAAGATAGATAGGTAATTAATCTATACTACAATAAAAATTAAAAATAACTATTATAATATTAACCTAGAAAATATAAACTAAACTAAAAACTATATATATATATACAAAAGGTCGGTTGAACTATCTGAATGTCTTAGCATTAGGTACAGATAGTTCAACCGATCCCCGTCTATACTTACAACAAATGTCACATTGGGTTTGGACCGAGGACCTCGCCAAATGCCTTTTAGTTTTCGATATAATAGAAAGAATAATGTATGCGATGGCATTTGCTTCGTTACCAAATATCAATCCCAACATTTATCTTTTATAGTCAAAGTAGCCATATATCAAAATGACAAATTAAACAAAACAATTAGATCCCAAAATGATGTACTAGCATGAAACACAGATATATGTTCCAACAATAATTACAATACCCACGTGATTAAATTGATTGGTCAAATTCAAACAAAACTTAAAACTATGACGACAAGGAAACTTGGAAAATATTTTCTTTTCCGCAAAAGTAACATTTCCCTCGACGTCGCGTCGGAAGGACGGACTCGTATAAAACGGACGAGTTTGTTGACATTCAATTTTCTAGAGCACGTTCGGAACGGAATCAACATAGGACTTTTACGATTGGGGGGAGAAGGAAAAAACAAGTTATTAGAGATGTTTTACAAAGACAAGTTTTGTTATATTTGTTTGTAATCTTACTTGAATAAACTGTACGCTTTTTTAATAAAATTGATTATAACAAAGACAAGACACGGAGGACTTGAAACATTGATCTCCTTTAAACAACTAGATACACAGTCTGCCTTCTAAAAATGTCCGAGCGCAAAGAAGGTCCAAACGGATGAATGGACCCTCATTTACTTTATTGGGCATTATTTGGACGTTAATAATGGACCCTTATTTGGTCGTTTTTTAAATTGTTTTAGTAAGAGCTTTGTGTATCTAGTTGTTTATAGGAGATCAATGACTTGAAAATAAAATAATACTAAGACCATAGATTTGAGTCAGAAAGGATAATTCTGCCATATATAAGTATTTTTATTTGAAATAATTTGAATGGTTTCTACTCTTGTGCCTTTAAATTCGGCATTTTCTTGGATTTTGACTGATTTTGACGTGTGGTTTAACGTGACTAAAATTAGACTAAAATGACAAGCCAGAATAGCGATTTGGCTTTTACAACTAATTTTAGTGGATTGAATAAATAAAAAAAATCGTTTAGTAACGTCAAATGCATTTTAGTACTGTCAACTAATTTTAGTAGGTTTTACAGAATAAGAAAATGGTTTAGATTGTTTATATTTTGAATTTTAGTTTAGTTGCAAATTGGTAATTCAGAATTAGCACCAGTTGCGAAACCCTCCGCGAAAGCTGTCGTCGCTGAGTCCTTGCTATAATATGTTTCTAAAACTTGCGTAAATTTCGCCGTGAGTATTATGTAGGTATTGCGTTCACTCTGTTATATTCACATTCCATTTTAAAAATCGATACCTATTCCTTAATCGTATCTATTCGAATGGGTATCGCATCGCTTTCCGTTCAGTTTGTTCATTGGGACTTAATTGGCACTCTCAGACGTGTCTGAAGACAAAGTGCTTCAGTAATTGTATTTGTTCCTCTCCCCGGGCGGCGCCGCGGCTCCGGGACTTCGCGGGACCGCGGGACTTGATTTTACGGGACCGCAGCTGAAACGACGATGTCACACCTCTAATAGACTTTACAAATGAGAATTGTTGATCTTCATTATTTATTAATTTAAAAGAATGTGTCGATTCCACAGTGTCGCACGCTAAATTTAATTGCAGGCTCACTATTACACTATCTAGTACGGTGACAGTTTCGTTTAGGTTTAGCTTCCAGATTTAGCGGCCATGAAAGAATTACGGAGATACTATGCATGACAAAAGAACCACAAACCATTTAAATTACCAAGTTATAGGTAAGTATTTAATTAAGCTGTTATTTGGTTTATATGACCCTTTTTAATTTAAAATGATAAGTACTTACAACAAGCTACATGATTCTGTTTTTGTTACGATTTACTTCCCAAAGTAGACATCCAATTGGTAACGAAATTCCTAAGAAAGTGTGTCAAAATAAACATGTATGTAGCTAGAAATCCATGAAGTCGAAAGCACATCAACTGTAACGCTTTGTATCGTCTTATAGTCTGCGCTTTAAGAGTTAAAATCTCACTACAAGTGCCCTTAGATGCCCACGCGATTATACAAATATTGGATCAAAACATAATCCTATTATACGCTCTCGTTTGATTGATATACCTACTTAGATATATGCTCAGGGTACTCGATAAACATCATTTCTCGCTTTTCTTTTACGGTAGAGCCCTATTGATATATGATAATACGTTTTCATGTTATGTTATTTCACAGGGTATTACGAGTTATATGAAAATATTTCCAATATAGCCTACCTACCTTTTTTTAAATTAATAGTATTTATCGATAGTATACATCGGGTAGAATAGGTACGCTTCGGCTCCGAAGCCACTAAAAATTCACGGTGTATAAACATAACTTGTGACCGCGACATCATAAATAAAGGCAAATATTGAAACCATACAACTGAAAGTGCTAGTCTTGAATTCATTCGACAAAATTAAATGGATGGTTAGGCTTGTGACATACATTAATTCTGCACAGCGTTTAAATAAATTAAACAATTTTGGGAAAAATTTAAAAAATATTTACAATAAATTAACTATCAAAAAAATTATTAACTTTATGTGCATCGATTGAAGTTTTTTACATTTTAAGGTATTTTTAATTTTTTGCAACGATTTCTTTCACTGGAATTTGACCTAATGGTCATTTCTAAGGTGACTTGTGAGTTGTGACGTACTTAGTTGTGGCGTAATTTTTTTTTGGAGTTTTGATTTACTAAAATACCTTACCAATTTCTTATTTATCACGAGTACAACCAACAGTTTCAATTTGTCGAATGAATTCAAGGACACTTGTATTCCTTCCGTAGGGTTCCTGGATCGATTCAAATCAAATCTCTTTATTGCAAGTAAGCACGTGTGTACAATTTTTGAATTTACATTTACACCACTTTGTAAGGGAAAGGTTGAGTTGAAGAGAAAAGTGGCAAAAAACTTTCAGCAGCACATCTTAATATTAAATTACAAAAAAAACAGGACTGCAAAAAACACCCTTTTGATTAATTTTTATACCCTATGACACTACCGTAATCAAGACGAATCTAACTATACCTCATATACACCAAAATCCATCAAGCCGTTTAGGCTACAGGATGGCAGGAAGGAATGGACATACATACATATATACACCCGAAAAACAGTCGGGTAATAACTATTAAGTACATAATTATTTTTATTATTTATCAATCTAAACTTGATCCTTCATGCGGAACCGGCGCGGCGACACACACCATGCATTCGCAGGTACCTGTACATGTTGGTTGTTTAATTACATGCATGTGTGCTGGTTAGATATCTAGGTATGTTTGTCTGAGTTCATAATGTTATGGAGTTCACAGAGAGCTTTCTCCTAGTTCCATCATAGTTTCTCTGGGAGATTCACACACGTTACCCTTACACTACATTAGAAAACAGTAGCCATACCATACACAATGTATTTGTGGATATTTACCAAACAGGATGTAACGGAAAGGATATATGAATCCGAAGGGAGGGTGTTCAGTATTTTGGCAAGAAGTGGTAATTTGGCAAGAAGCTAGGTCTATAGCACAAGTAAAGGAAAAAATCTGAAAACTGTAAAGTTACATCTCAAAATCTAATTTATCTTTTAGTTAGGGCGGTATTACGGGATTAAGTTCGACTCGCACTTGGCCGACTCCCTGAGTGCCCGAACAACGGTCCTGCTGCGACGCCCGCAGCGGGCCATAGCGCTCAGGGCGGCCCGAGCGTACCGCACTGTCTCCGGAGAGGCGGCATGCGTGTTGGCCGGTAGCCCGCCGTGGGACCTAGAAGCCGGGGTCCTGCAGACGGTCTACCGGCGCTGCGCGGAAGCGCGTGAGGAGGGTTCTCCCCCACTCCCGGAGGAGGTTAAACGCTGGCGCGAGTTGGCGCGCGATGACCTCTTCCGCGACTGGGCAGAGAGAATGGACGACCCGGTGGTGAGCCGGGAACTTTTGGAGGCCGTTCGACCTGTACTTCGCCCATGGGTCGAACGGAAATTCGGGTCGATGACCTACCACCTCGCGCAGGTCCTGACGGGGCACGGTTGCTTCGGAAAGTACCTGTGCGAGGTGCTGGGTCGAGAGCCGGACCCCCGGTGTCACCATTGCGGTGCCGACGTGGACACGGCGCATCACACCCGCGCCGTGTGCCCCGCATGGGCCGAGCCGCGGCGAGCCATTGCGGCCGCCACTGGAGGCGACCTCTCGCTGCCCGCCATCGTGCGAGCAATGGGCAGCGAGGAAGGGTGGAAGATGGTGGCGGCTTTCTGCGCCACCATCATGACGGCGAAAGAGTCGTCGGAGCGGGAGCGCGAGAATGACCCCCTCTCGCTCCCGATCCGCCGACGGCGAGCGGGCCGCAGGCGACGGGCGTATGTCCGCCGCCTGCCGCCCTAACGGGGACTTGCGGGCGTCGGGTCGGGGGGTCCGGCGCCCGCTTAGAGGTCCCGAGCTGTAAGGCGTCTCGTCCTGTGTTCCGAGGCGCCTTAAGCGGAGGTATAGGGGTAGACCCCCGAGAAGGGCCCACGCGGGCGGCCGCGGACGAGGTTGTGGTATTAGGCGCTGCGTTCCCACAACCTCGTTCCAAACGCGATGCGTTGAACACCTTGGGGTTTTAGTGGGTATAGGACCGTATTCTGGCGGGAGTCCCACATACTCACCGCGCGCCCCTCCTCATTGGCGCGGTGAGATGCGAAAAGCATTTCCCCAAGTAAAAAAAAAAAAAAAAAAAAAAAGGGCGGTATTACGGGATTAAGTTCGACTCGCACTTGGCCGTTTTTTTTTGTTTAATTGTAGGTCACCATTTTCAATCTTATTGTATCTACATCCTATACGAGTTTTTGCTATTTATGTATGAGGCTAAGGCAACATGTTCTTGTTCGAAAATAGATGACGCGGTTCGAAACTATAGTTATGTGTTAGTTTGTTGCTAGTTGCGAGTTTTTGTGGTTTCATTAAAACTTCGGTTAACGACTTAACGACGATGGGAGTTTCGCTAACGTCGGACTTCCATCGACAGCTCTTCTATTGTTATAGTTTGTATACGACAACGCAGTATCGTATAAACTATGACAATTTGTATAATCCTAAAATCTACATTGCCACATACCTACACACTTGTACATTCGACAGCAGATGGTAACACTTTTTACTTTTGACAGTTCTTATTATTTGCGTCGTAAGACTTGAAATCGTACTGCAAGTGTTACCATTGATCTGCTGTCGACTGTACAAGTATAGGTATAAGTATATATAAGTATTGCAATACGTATAGGACAGACATGTGTTTCAAGAAAACCTAAAAGCAACCGAATATTTAAACAAAACATATACATTTAAACACAACATATTCAAAATTTTCATATTTTAAATATAAATAAATCAAAAGAACTTTATTCACCATAAAAACATATACCCAAATACAATTTTATAGGTATATAAAATGATAATTGGTGAATGGGTCGAGGCCTCAGTACGGGTGCTGATTTTCAGGCTCCGCCGGAGTCTTGCTGCCACTTACAGGCTAACAGCCTATGTCTGTTACTTATATATTAATTAGGTACTTTATTTTACAAAATTTCATGTGATATGAAAACATTATAAATGTGTCCATGAGAGAATCTGCCAGAAGTTTAAAAGTCCGACCAGCCCAATGGATACAAATCCAAAGCTGGTCGGACTTTATTTGTATTCAAAATTTCTTTTTTTAACCCGTGATGAATTCTCATCGCTCAACTCAGTATAAATAATAGCAAAACAAAACACAGGAAGAAAACTGCATTTCTTCAATGCACGGTCTGGATATTTTGCATCATTGTAAAAATAATTGAAATTGTAGTAGGTAGTACGTACCTACCTATAAAGACTTATATTTGTATACGTTTTCCGTTGGCTCCCAATCAAAATCCTAATGCCTGTTTGAACGGAACAATTACTGCTCTATACGGGCTAGAGCCCTACATACGTATAAAGTCAAACCGCCAATATCGGCGGCTTTTGCGGCCATGGGAGAGGATTATTGTGTGGTATCATGAAGCAATGAACCGCCGACAGAGTTAGTCATATTTACACCGCAGACTCCGCTATTGCATGGCAATTTTTAGCGTCTCTACCACTCATTATTGCTTTTCGATTGTTTGAATTTTCATTAGAAGTCGAACAACAGAGTCTCTCTGACATTTGAGAGTAAAAGTGACAACAAGGGCATACAAAATATACTTTAGGCTCTCTCCATAGAGCGCGGCGAAGCTTTTTCCTTCATTATGGTACGCTAGGAATGTATGCGTCAATAACGCTGGAATTGAAACTATGTTACTTCATACAGACTGTCAATGAATATAAGGGTTGTAAAGTCCTGATGGAAACTTGTTGAATGTCTGATCTAGAATACCGACCCACGAACTACTCATTTACAGCAACTACTATTTTTTTTTTAAATTTATAATTGAATGAATAATATAACAGAATACAGGTTAAGTCAAATCTAAAAATATTCCTTATCATAAAATGTCTAGTTCGGAAAAAATGGATCAAGAAAAATGTACCGATCAGAAGATCTAAACTCCAAAGAAACGTCCAAATCGGAATGTGTCTAGATGGGTTAGTAGCAAGTCGTCCCATTCGCAAACTCGTCACTCATTCGCAGCTCGTCCTATTTGCAGCTCGTCCTGTTCGTCCATCGAAAAGAGACACAAGAAAAATGTACCGATCAGAAAATATCAAAACAAGGAAAAGTCCAATGTAAATTGGAAAATGTCAACCAGAAAAGAGTCATAAGAAAAATGTACCGATCGGGGAATGTAGGTATATTGGAAAATTCCATCGGAAAAAAGTCACCAGCATTTTGAAGACTTTCTTTCAACTGGCGGTGACGTAATGGAGTGATAATGTTGGTGAACTTGCAGAATTTCCAATAATACTTTTTTTTCGAACTTGGAGGGTTACAGCATTATTTACGGGCGTTATAAACCTGTGGCCTACATATTTTACCGAGCATTTCTTACTTTTTCTCGCTAGAATATTTCGTATGAAGTCATGTCACCCCAGGGGCGGATGTAGGATTTCGTTTCGGGGGATTTATTAAGGGGGATTTTACTTTTCTTTTCACGAAATTGGTTACTCGTGGTTGTGGCGTTTCCAGAGCCATAGTACATCGATGCTAACTAAAGCTTTCATTTTTAATGCCCATTAATGACTGGTTTTGGTTAAATATTTTTTTTATTTTTCGGCCAAACGCACGAAACTCAATGTTCAATGTAGTACCGTAAATTATCGTTTCATCTCGTTAATATACGTTTACAAGCGGTGTAGGTAAGTTTAAAAAGTGGTACATATAATAACATGTCATATAAATCCCTTCCAAGAAGATTATATATCAAAACTTTCGTATTTAAAATAATCCTAATTTATCATAACTTAATTCTAAAAAAATCAAAATTACTCAGTGTAAATCGTGGCCCCTCTGTCATTCCCTACGTCTATTTTTCCCCCACGCCGCCTCTAGACCTTTCGTTAGCAACTGCCTCTGGAATTTAAATATTCGAGGACGGTTTTACTGGCTATGTACTTTGCATGTATAACCTCAAGAGGCTTTTGATGTTATAAAATGTAGACGCTTCATAAAACGCCTCTGCAAGTGTGCACAAAGCTTTGAATTCTCTGAAAGACAAATACTGAAAATTAGCTTTAGGTAAGACAGAGAATAATCTCCTACTCTACCATAATTATAGGGTTGATATATACTTGATTTTGCACGTGACTTCACTTGTTTTAGCTACATGGTGTAAGCCGAAAGGTAGTTCAGTAGTTCAATATGGTAACAGAACTTTCGTTCGACAATTTCAAAATTTTCATACGTTTTTTATTACCGATCAGCTGATCGATTTGTATGAGACATTTATTATTTATTCGAAAAATCATCGAGCTGAAATTGTTCAGTTACCAATACTGAACACACTTATACCACAGCCCAAATCAAGTGTCTTATTTTGTAAACAAATATGATCGTCTAATTACCTGTTTTGATGTAACTCTAAAGGAACTGATTGATCGAACCTGTTTATCATTGTGAAAAAGAAAGCAATTCGATCTAATAATGTGAAAATACCTGTGCAATAATCACAGAACAGCTTAAAATGTTAGTAGGGTAGGGTAGTTTTTGTTTACAATTAAGACACTTGTTTTGGGCTGCAGTATACCTACCCACCCTTAGATTTAGTATATACCCTTTCTGTTGCACTCTGTATATGTATACCGAAGAACAAATAAAGTATCTTATTTTGTAAACACAAAAACTACTAACATTTCAAGTTTTTCTGTGATTATTGCATACCTGGTTATTTCACATAGATCGGATTATTTTCACAATAATGAACAGGTTAAATCAATCAGTTCCTTCAGTGTTACATCACAACAGGTAATTAGACGATCATATTTGTTTACAAAATAAAACACTTGATTTGGGTTTCGGTATGTAGAGACGACGAATTTCCGGTCAACCTCGCGAGGCGTAGTATCTACTTAATAAATTCATATCATACAATAAATAATGCATTGAGGAATAATAAATCCAAGAGATGTTAGATTTGGGATCGAGTAAAGTCTTTCCCACACAGGCGCGACCTGCACGCGGCTTGCGGCTAGCTGCCAGTTGAAACGCATGCCCCGCCCCATTTTCTCCCGTCGTTAACGTCCAGAAGGTCGCGGATTGCGGTCTAGGCCTCAGATCGTTACCTACTAGACGCTAACGACGGTAGAAAATAGGACAGGGCATGCGTTTCAACTGGCCGCAGGCCGCAAGCTGCGTGCAGGCCGCCTGTATATGTCTTAATTGCAATTTATCCCGATTGATGTTTCCAAAATGGCAGACGAATGCCGATTAGACTTGATAATGGTTGTATCGATCCTGTACCTAATGGTATACAGGGTGTATCGGAAATGGTATATGAAGCCCAACACCCTCCGTTCAGTATCGGTAGTTACCGATACCTACTTGTTGTTCAGTTGAACAACTTTTGTTCTACGCCTTTTAGAATAAAAAATAAAAATAAATTAATGTCTCATACAAAACGATCATCTGACCGGTACACCCTGTATAACCCATGAACAAACATATTAGGACCTCAATTAATAATGATTTGCCGTTTGCGTGAGAGTGACGGGCGGCATAATACAACGCCGTGTAACAAAGGTTCGGAATTCACACTCGTGGATGCGAGAAAATGGAAGCAATCATGCATCGTGTGCCGTAAGGGGATGTCAAAGCGTCGAGAGCTTCACGATCTGAATCCTCTCCTTTATGTCTAGCAGAGGTTCTCAAATTTATTTCGTCTACCCACTTTAAAAATCAATTATTTTTCAGCGCCCCCATTTTTTTTTACTTTACCACAGTTACAAACCACAATGACATTTATTACTTTAATAAAAGACATTGCCACATTTCAATGGAGCGTTGCCCCACCTACAAAACTACGTGACCATTTAAGCTGTACTTATAATTTTGTTGGGGACTTATTACAGGTTTCATATTGCATAATCATAATCAGTATCATTTTCTACTACTCTCGCAACTCCTATAGAAGAATAACAAAAACAATGAATAAATCGATTTCTAACTATTTTCTGAATTCTTAATTCTGTTTTTTTCGAATCGCAACTTGTACAAAACTTTATTTTAAACCAATAATTTTAATAAAAACCGGAGATATTTTAACATTTATTCGTTATCTTGTACAACTTGCGGTTGATGGTGGGGCAGAATCTGGCATTGTCATTTAATTTGTGCTATATTAGTCAGGTCTTGATTTTAAACTTACGTTCTCTAGGCCTTCAGCGCACACAAGTGGGCGTTATTGCCCACTTTGAGAAAGACTGGTCTAGGTAATTATTCTAATAGGCAATAATGGCCTTTATTAGTTTAGAGAAAGAAAATGTTTAAAATTATGTCAATTAGGTACCTACATCAATAAATACAAATTGATAACTCGTGGGGGCATTATTGGGGGAAAATTCCCAACAAGGTTGAGATTTTCTCAAAAACTACTAGACCTATTTTAATAATTCTTTTACAGTTAGGTACATAGTTTTAACTTTTATCTATCAAACAGTGAAAGAATTTTTGCAATAGCTCAAGTAGTTTTTGAGAAAATCTCAACCTTAAAAACTCTCCTGTACACCTTTCTCTGAGTTCCACCTTACTAGTGATCTACGTTGTACCACAAAACAAATCAAATTACATCATCTAAAATACCTAAAATAAATTAATATTGATAAACACTCAACTAGTAATACGAGTATACGACATATATTGTAATCTCGCACTTCATGCAAGTACTTATGTACCCGCACACGTATGAACATGTAATTTTGTTTGATAAGCAAATTAATTTCACCAGACGCCAGCATGTAGGAAATAAGTATTACATGTAACGTGTTTATGACGTAAGAGCAGTATCCATTGATTTAACATATATTTACATAAAGGATCGTAAAATGTTTACACAGGATGTCCGGGAAAAACCACCAGTCTAATTAAACTAAAGGTTGAAAGTTGAGTACTTAGTTTTATACCTATATTTTATATAGCGACACAGAAAACTATTCCCAATCATCTATAGCGCGCCTGAGTCAGATCTCATGGCTTCCTTCATCACCTTATACAGGGTGTAACGAAAGGGGTATATGAAGCCGAAGGTATATGTATATTCAATATCGGTAATTGAACAACTTTTGTTCTAAGACTTTTCGATTTTCGCGAACTTATTTTTTGACTCTTCATACATTTCTTACCGGTCAGCTGATCGAATTGTAATATTTAATATTTAAATTTGTAATAAAAAGTAAAAATAAATTAATGTCTCATACAAGTTGATCAGCTAACCGGTAAGAAATGTGTGAAAAGTTCATTCATGAAAATCGAAGAGTCGTAGAATAAAAGTTGTTCAGTTGCCAATACTGAAGACCCTCCCGTCGGCTTCATATACTTTCCGTTACACCCTGTGTATTAACAAGTGCATTATTTTTGGGCATGTATCATATTCGATGTCCTGTGATCAAAACGAATCTAACACGACCTTACTTCATAGGATCTTTTCTATAGTAAGCTCTTCAAGCGGTTTTGACTATATGTGACACAACACATACTACCTTAACCTATACAACAAAATCTATAAACAGTATTAGGTACAGGAAGCAACAAAAGAACTTAAACAATAATAAAATCCACCTCGTTTTGGAAGTCGGATAAAAATAACAATCATGTTCTTTTTATCATATATATATATATATATATATATATTGATTTTATTATTTATACATAAATTAATCAATTTTATTAAAAAAGCTATTTACAAAACTAAAAACAATTTAAAAAATTCGGCCCTCTTGGGAGGGTGCCCATCACACTGGCGGCATTCCCGCGCTGTATGGCTAGGCTCAGCCTCTGTGCGAGAAAGCCGCCAGCACGAGGGTCACCCGTCGCCTCCCTCAGGCGCTTGCTGAGCTAAATATAATTAATATATATATATATATCATGTACAGACATTTCCACCCGCCTGATCCTCGCCTCGGGTGACCCCAGAGCTGGCGCCTACTTCAGGCAAAGGCTGAGCCTCGCTATCCAGCGGGGCAACGCCGCCAGCGTGCTGGGGTCCCTGCCGCGCAGTGCGGAGTTAGACGGCGTGTTCGGGCTTTAATTGTAAATAGTATTTAGGTATTTAGTTTATTTTGTAAATAGCTTTTTTAATAAAATTTGTCCTTATTGTTTAAAAATTCATCATGTTATAGATTTTTTTCAGATCCCAATTTAAAATTTGAGATAAGTTATAACGATGTCTTGATTTCAAGACATCGTTACGACATTGATTCGGAAATAACTCCTATTTATTTATCAAAAGGATCGTCGAAATCTAGATATTTTATAATCTGGAATCTAATAAGATGTTCTTAGTTCTACAGAAAAAGGGAATGACAGTAAGTATTTTTGGGGAAATCTGAAAAAATATTTTGCGTCCGATAAATTACAAAATTTATAAAATATTATGATTATAAACGTCTTTTGCATAAGATTTACTACTCGTATGTTGTGTGTTTAGTTTACTCGACAGCCAGATATACAAATACTTGTTTACGTTGTGGTAAAAATAGCTTCGCGTACATACAGATTTCAATCAACTTTTCAGACGAAGGAATAAATAAGGCTTTTAGCAGCTTTTTCAGGGACTGACGTGATTGGTAAAATACAGTAAAAAGTTAATGTCCCTATTTACCGATCGCAAGATTCGCAAGTTGTCAGCTAACAGCAGATCAAGTTCTTATTATCTGCGTCGTAAGATTTAAAATCGTACTGCAAGTGTTATTGATCTGCTGTTGTCCGTGGCTAGTTAGAAAATATCATGAAAAATGAGAAATAACTTGGGATCAATAAATAGAGACGGCAAGCATTTTAATTAATCGATAATGTTCTTAATTTAAATCATGATTACCTCCTTAAATCAAAAACAGATTTCCTAAAGAATACTAGGTATTATTTTATCAAGACTCAAGACTATACCTACTGTCTTGTTTTATAAAACCTCAGTACAATATGTATATAGAAGAATTGAATTGAAACATCACGTTAACTTACACACAGAAAAATCAGTCGCGAAAGTGTTATACTTGTCATACATAGGCGCTAGGGGATGACAGTACTTACTACTTACCTCATAATTTTAATGTGATGTAGTGACACAATACTCCATCCCGATCCCGCAGTTAATAATTCATTTCCAATATGTATGTATATTGCAAACTTTTCTCTTCACTAATAAGTTAACAACAGTCCAATTTAGTATGTAAGGCTCATAATTAATTTACGTAAAACTTTTCAACAGTTTTAAAATTAATTAATTAGGAAATTTTGAAAGACGGGAAACGGCTTTATTAGTTAGGTATACTTTTCCTTGTGTTGTTAATAAAATTAATTGTTATTTTTTAATTATACAAAGTGCTATCTAACGTCTCTATAGCACGCGTAACTATTCAGTAACGTGCAATCTCTACCGAGCCTGAAATAATACTGAGCTGTCGCTACACGACCATTACTGAGTTACGAAAAGTGACAACGCGCTGAAACGACTATTCTAAAGTACATTTTCCATTTCCGCGTATGAACGACTTTTGTCTATAAATTGATTGAGAAAGCGGCAATGGAATTGAAACATTGCGTGGTTTGTTTCTTGGGAAATAAAAATTAATAGCAGGAAACAATAGCCGTAAAGAAGGCATAAAGAAGATACGGTCATCGGACAAAAGCGACACGAATAATGCCGGGAAACGATTCCAAGCGTGGCTTTTCGTAATCGTTGCTTTATTCTGTCCCTGTTTTACTATTCACAGGTTATTAGATAATTCATTGACTTTTTTACCCAACTGCAGCCTAAACGACTTGATAGATTTTTATTGTACGTTTTAGTCCCGTGATCAAGATTAATATAATGTAAGTAAACATTAGATTAATCTTGATCACGGGACTAATATGTAGTAATATGACAAAATCAGTCGAGATTTTTAGTACCTTATTAAAGTTATCTAATAGAAGCTAACCTCTACCAGTTAACACTAAAACACTGTGTCATCTACTGACAGATTGAGTTATCCTGTCTTACAATTATGGATCAGCTTGGCATCGATTAGAGCTCGGTGGCTCAGTGGTTGGGTCAATGGACTTGCGATATGGAGGTCACAGGTTCGATTCCCAGCCAGGGCAGCCATGTAGGTATGACCAATGAGTTATCCTCGGTTCTTTCGACGGAAAAACTTACGTACATTTACCGAGTGCTCTCAAAACGGTAAAGAAAAACATCGAGATGAAACCTGCATGCCGTACAAGAAGAAGAAAAATCAAAGACATGTGAAGTCCACCAATCCGCACTGGGCCCCCGTTGTAGATCATGGCCCCAGCTCCCTAGATGTAAGGGAAGGTCTGTGCCCGAGCAGTGGGTCAATATAAAAAGACTGATGATGATGGCATCAATTTCCCATTAGGATCGTATAATATCCTAAGAGAATCCCTGGCTTGCCCGCAAGGTATGAAATATAGATTCAGATTCAGATACTAGATTATCTCTCAGAACGTATTCATCTCTTATTCACATCATCAGGCTACGACTTCGATATTAAGGTAAAGATAAGGAGAGCACTATTTTTATAAAGTATTCTGTAGAAAAAGTACTACTTACCATAATCGTAGGATTCGTAGGTACTCCTGTGAATAATAATTGTCGGTTCATTAGTTGCGCCACGATGCGCAAGTTTGTAATGAAAATTCCAATCAAATGCAAAAGACATTGCCACATTTCAATGGAGCTTTGCCCCACCTACAAAACTACCTGACCTTTAAGCTATCATTTTGTTGGAGACTTATTACAGCTTTCATATTGCATAATCATTATCAGTATCATTTTCTACCACTCTCGCAACTCCTATAAAAGAATAACAAAAACAATGAATAAATCGCTTCGATTTCTTACTACTTTCTGAATTCTTAATTAAGCTGTTTATTTCGAATCGCAACTTGTACAAAACTTTATTTTAAACCAATCAGTTTAATAAAAAACGGAGATATTTTTACATTTATTCGTTATCTTGTACAACTTGCGGTTGATGGTGGGGCAGAATCTGGCAATGTCATTTATCGCTACTACTAATTACAAAAATGGCAGGTTATATGCTGCGCTAACAAATAATGATAATATATAAATGATTGATAACTTCCAATATAAGTATTACCTCAACTCAATTACCCATTCTTACCCTGTGACGTATCGATAGATTGGTCTAGGAAGTGAAATAGGATATAGGTATTTCAACCATAAAATCAGCATTTTTTTGTTGTTTTTGTAATATTTTCATTATTGTTATTTTCCAATGTAATGTAAACGTTAAGTTACTACCGGCTATTTGTTTATTTGATTGGCATTTAAAGTACAAAATGCGTGTCAATTGGACAGTTTTCATGTTGGTGTTTTATCTCTCTTAGTTTATAGCTTTGGACCTAAATTTTATTACGATCAGGTTTTTACGTTTCAAGCAGGTGTCACGCCGTAATATGAATTTGTAATTACCCGACTGTGAAAGGAAATAAATGTTTTTCGGTTGTGTGTGGTATGTCAGTCTCTTTGTGGCCTCCAGTATGTATAATGGCGGCACTTACCTTGGCTATTCGTATTCGCTATTGGATGTTTGTCGTATTTGTCAAATACTTGACGTACAAATAAGATTAATATTTTGTCAAAAATACCAACCACACATGGCAATTATGACAAATACGCAAATACGAATAGCCAACTGAAGTGTCGCTATAATGGCTTGATGTATGTTGATGTACGACGTGTCCAAATATGAAATGGCGATTTTTTTTATCACGACCCGGATTCGAATCAGGGACCTCGCCATTCTGTGGCACGCTCTATTCCAACAGAGCTACTATGATTCGTATTCGGATCGGCGAAATATCTCTCTATGTTCGTTTTAGGGACGGTAATTAGAGTTCCGTCTATATTTTCTTTATATAGTACGATGGGCTTTTATATAGGACTGTTAAGGTAAATGAAAATAAAATACATTGCAGTTATGAATATTGAAGGCTTTTTATATCAATACAAAAATAACATCAATAAATAAATAATATAAAAGCACAATAATTACGTTGTTTTTAATTTACATCATGTTCAGGAAAGGTCTAAACTGGTTCAAAAATGATTACATTTTATTACAAGCTCTTTTAAATTGTAAGTACAGTTAAAGTCACATTAACGTAGACATAACTTATAAGGTCATATGTTACTTACGCTGTTAGCCATAAACGTGACTTAAAAGTTAATCCACGTTTTAAGCCACGGTCCCTTTCTAACTAAACAATATTTATCGAAGTTTGAAAGTGATGAAACACGGTTTAAGTTAAGTGAGATTAAACTCCGTTTATCGCTAACAGCCTAGTGCTGTTATTCATAAACCTAGTCAAACCTCACTTCCTTTAAATCGTGTTGCTATCTCTTTCACACTTCGTTCAAAAGGTTAAGATAGAAAGGGATAGGGTGGCTAAACGGTGGCGTAACTTTAAATTACGTTTATGAATAACAGCCTTGATGTATTGTCTACAGCCCTCAAGTAGCATTGACTTTCGTTAACGTTAGTAGCAAAGAAAGAAAAATATACAAAAATGTTTGCTTTTTCGTTAGCAATGTCATTCCTATACATTTTCTTTGTATTCTACTAACATTAAGTTAAAAACTAAACATGCTCTTTGAACATTGATCTCCTACAACTAGATACACAAAGGTCTTACTAAAACAATTTAAAAAACGTCCAAATAAGGGTACATTGTTAACGTCCAAATAATGTCCAATAAAGTAAATGAGGGTCCATTCATCCGTTTGGACCTTCTTTTCGCTCGGACATTTTTAGAAGGCAGACTGTGTATCTAGTTGTTTATAGGAGATCAATGTCTTTGAATCATAAAAGTGGACGGAAAATAAACTCATTAGATCAATACAATAACAAGGTATTATACAGAAATAGAGATTGTCTCGATCTTAAGAATAAAACTGTTTACGTAACAATTTATTAGTGATTTAAAAAATCTCGATTTCTTAATCAAAAATAATTGCTATCTATTAAGGGCCGTCGATGAGCCAACTAGCGCCGCCAATCTTTCAATTTCGGCAGGCCTGGTGCACTCCGCGCTTTAGGTATAAATCTACAGGTACATCGGGCGGGCGGCCTTGGGCCGCGCCGGCGCGGCTAATCAGTGGGCTGCTGCGCGCCAGATTGATTGCACGTAGCCCGCTATTTTGCGCCCGCGCTGCGACGTATTTAGCCGTCTTTCATTGTATCGGAAGAAAAAAATCGTGACAAGAATTTGGTCTAAATTATTAAAATATTCTTTTATACAATTTAGTACCTACCATAATAATTTATTTTATTTAGGGTGGATTCGACCAAACTTCAATTTATACTGGAGTAACTATACCAGGGTTATTTTTATTCCCCGATTTTATTCTCCATTAACTTACGAGTAGTTTTACCATGCAATCTAGAGAATAGTTGCAGATAATTGAATGAAATTGAATGAATAATGAACGAATAATTAGATTAGATTTATATAATAAATCGCAAGGCTAGTTCTTGCATCTTAAATATGTAAATATGGGTTTCGGCTCCCGGACTAGATTGTACCTAGCTAAAACCTAAAAGAGTTATGTTTAGTATTGTAGACACCCATTAAAGTGTAAGAAGATAGCATGCCTATGGTCTTTTGTGATCTAATACCGTAGGTATATTTGAAATATCAGTTTGTTTACAAAAGTAGAATAATAGAGTGGTATAATAATATATGTTCATTAAATATTCAGATTATTTATCTTTCACAAGCCGGCAGCCCTAATCATGTCAGAAGAGTAAAGAGCTACCCGATAGAAAGAGACGCACGTTGTAGGTGAATATAATTGTAGGCACTTCGCGCTGCGCGAGCTGAATTGTACTTTATTGCGTCGCTGCGAGACTCGCGATTTATTTTAACGGTTTTTAGGAGAGACTCTTCTGTACTTGTACTATTATATATTCTGTGATTTCGGTAAGTTGTAGTTCGCATAATTGCGAAAAACGGCCGTTTTTGGCACATTTGTGAACTACAACTTAGCTTGTCGCAATTACGCCATGTATAGTATATTGAAAGACAGTATTCATACTAATAAACATTTTTTTTAATAAAATTGATTATATTGGAAGATATTATTTTTATAAGATTGGCGGCGCTAGTTGGCTCATGGAAGGCTCTTAATCTTCAATCTAGTAAATAATAGTTTTCCTTGTAAATATTGTCTTGATCTAAGATTAATTTATTATCCGTGTATGAATGAAAGTTTATGGACAAACTAATTATAAGTAAGTACATTTGTATGTCACAGCGACTCTAATTAGTTACTGGATGGTTACTGGTATAAATATTCACAATACATTGACATTAAATTATATTTAACTTGTGCTTCATAGGGTTGTTTGTAACATCGACAAAATATTTCTGTAATGCTCCCTCTTCACTTGGCTATTCGTATTCGCTATTGGATGTTTGTCGTATTTGTCAAATACTTGACGACATACAAATAAGACGAATATTTTGTCAAGCATACCAACCACACATGGCAATTATGACAAATACGAATAGCCGTGAAGTGCCACCATAAAATATGATATGTTTGTCAACATATTGTGTGTCGAATAGGCAAGTAAGACGAATATTTTGTCACACATATCAACCACACATGGCATAACAAATACGCAAATACGAATAGCTAAGTGAAGTGGAAGTGGGAGCATATAATATACATACAAAGTGTAAAGTTCTGTGTTTTTATACTAAGCTACCTATATGGCAAACATATGGCATATTTATCTACTATACGTATTGTCAAACATTAGTTAAAGCTCTCCGATTTTACTTCTATTTTTATATTTTTGTTAGCATTTGTTATTAACTAAGCACTAATTTTATGAATACAAATTGAAAATGCGTCAAAAGTTGAAGTCATTTCTATAAAAGTAAGAACTTCTTTCAAAGAATTCTTTGTTGGGCTTTTAACAGTCTACGATAATTACTTCTGCTGTTATTCATAAACCTAGTTAAACCTCACTTCCCTTAAATCGTGTCGCTATCCCTTTCACACTTCGTTAAAAAAGGTTAAGATAGAAAGGGACAGGAGGCTAAACGGTGGCGTAACTTTAAACCACGTTTATGAATACGCGCCTTCGACGTTTTGTCCAAACAATTAGTTCTAAACACGTTGCCAGTCAATGAATGACAACATTCCACTAAATTCAAACTATAGGAACCCAAATATCAGTTCAAGATCTTCGGTGCGATCTCTATGGCCGTACAATCGTGGACCTTACCTACAGAGGTACGGTCTAAAACAGAGAAAAGTGTACAGGAGAGTTTTTAAGGTTGAGATTATTTCAAAAACTACTTGACCTATAGCAAGAATTCTTTCAATCGTTTTGATATTTTCTTGCCTAAGTATCTGAATTATAAATGGAGAAAAAACCTCGCCATTAAATTCTTTCAAGGTTAGATAAATGTTAAAACTATGTAAAACTGTACCTTAGCTGTAAACTAATTACTAAATTAGGTCCAGTAGTTTTTGAGACAATCTCAACCTTATTGTACAGTTTTCTCTGACTTGGTGCTTTAACTGGCAAAATTGCTACAGTACCTAGGTACTTTGATATCCAAAATATACTTCTACCATTATTAGTTCATCGGTAAAACCGTGTTGATTCCGGGGTGTCGCACGCTAAATTTAATCATCGCGAAATAAAACGTCTCCCTCACTCTTATGCAATGTAACATATAAGTGATTGTAAGAGTTGTATTTAGGTTTAGAATTAGATTTAGCGGCCACGACAGAATCAGACCTAATATTTACGAGTAAATATTTATGGGGAGTACCTAATGTAAAGGTTATCCATGTCAGGAATATTCCAAATACTTAGAAAATGAACTACCAGTAAGTAGATAAATGTTTAAAAAAAAGTTGAAATATAAAAAGTAAAAGAATAGAATAAGTTAGTAGAATTTCATGTAGGATCTACGTTTTCGTCAATTTATAAATATAATACCTAGCTTATAATAAATAACAATAAATAAAATCTTAAGGCACTGCTTTAGGTACCAAGATCACAATTTCATCGTTTCTAACATGCGTAAGAGTAAAGAGATTAGAGCCACGGAATGTCTAGTTACAGGATATCTAGCAGAGCAGGGGAGGGACAGTCGAATGCTCTGCCTCGAGACAGACAATGTCCATGCCTTGAAAAGTGATGCCCCAAATTCGCTAACGACGTGACGTTACCTAAATACTAATAATATTTATACAGTAACTTAAAGAAAAACATAAGCGCATACATTTAAGTATTTCTGCATTGTGCAGAATAACAATACCGACACAATTTACAAATATTCGTACATTAACTAAATAATATGCAAAATTTGCAAAAAATGTCTTAAAACTACTTAATAAATACATTGTTAACTACAATCGTTGTCGAATTCATTCGTTGTTAGGTAAATTTATTATAATCGTGCGTATTTACAGAGTTCATTATGTACACTGGCCATTATTTACATGTGTCCGAACACGTCCCGCGTATTAGTTCACTTCTAGCGGTATTTGTATGAGGAGGGTAGGACGAAGTCGCCGAAGGAGTACAGAGCGCGTGCGTACCAATGTACCCCGTGGGGTTGGTCTTCTGCGCTTGCGCTCCAAGCGGCCGTCCATCGCAGCGGCGCCATGGCTGCATGCGCGAGCGCATGGCTCCGAACCAGCGCATAACACGACGCCAACGCATCATCCACCATAATAGTCCCAGTTTTAGTGAGCGGCGCATAAACACCTAGTTTGGTGACCACTCGAGTCTTTACGACCCTCGAGGGCCTCATAACACTGCCTGGCCCCCTCGTGAGGAGCACGTCTCCGACCTCCACGTGGGCGGCGAAGGCCTCCCGCCAGCCGTCGGCCGCGGCCAGTAGCAGCAGGTGCGACGGCGTGGTCGTAATGGCCACTCCGTTCTCCGCGGTCACTTCGATGAAATGCCGCGTCGTGTTCGGCTCTCGATCGATGAATGTTAACACCTGGAATTGAGAATAATAGAAGATTAATACTCACCCTTTTGCCGATTTTGTGGTGTCTCTATTTGTATCTTTACTACGTTTGTAAAACTTGTCGCTTTCTTTCGGTAGCAAAATAAATGTCATTGGTAAGTATATAGGATAGCGCCATCAATTGAACTCAACAAGCAGAAATTATTTAAAAAAAAACGACTGCATTGTACCCCCTTTGGTTAATTTTAAAAACTCGACTGCATAATTACTTTTATATAAAAAATTTTAGCCTTTGTCACTTCTGCAATCAAGACGAATCTATGACACCTCATTATGTTAAAATCCATTAAGCCGTTTAGGCTGCAGAGCGTGCCAAAGAATTAGACATAAGTATGTGTGTAGGTTTACATACACACATATTTTTATACACCCTCACATACATACATACTCGAAAAACTTAACCCTCCTTCTTGCACAGTCGGGTAAAAAAGCTTGGCAGTTAAAAAACGCCTCATTATCAAGCAGTTTTATGATGTTTTAAATAAATAAATTTAAAAGCGTCATAATATATTCAATTTCCCTCACCTCCGAGTAGACCAGCTTGCCGGTGTCGTCCGCAGCCAGCACCCTGTCTCCGGGCCGGACAGACGCGATGTCGCGCGGGCCCGTCTCCGTATGCACTACGGCTCCTGACGGGAAGCAACCGGCACCGGTGCCAACTGACGACTCTGCAATTAAACATAGAGTAATGTTAATGAAAGAGTTTCTGATGATTTGTCAACTATACCTAATTCAAATTAATAAAAGAAATGTTTATTCATCTCACATCAAAGAAAGGGACAACTTAGCAATAACTGTTATCAGAATTAATGGTTAACAGGTTCTAGGATGCGAGAGTCTGGTGTCTGAGCTAAGTGTAAACCTGTGTTACCTGTGATCACATTAGAATAATTCAAATATTTTATTAATTTAGATAACAAGATAACTATATACATATTGTATGTTAGGCAATACTGTTACGTTCAATCATGTCATGTTTTTAAGTATGATCTGTGGTTATCTTTAACTGGGTGGGCACAACTTTTGAAATTAATGTTTAATGTAATTTAGTATAGAATGTGTACCATCTGTTGGAAAACCTAAATAAAAAAATAAAATAAAATAAGTTAGTACAAAAATAAATATGGAGTTAAATCAGGTAAGTAGGTATGTTATCTCCTTCACGAGCCGACCAATACAGAAGCTTAAGAATAATGCATGTGGAACTGACGATACACTGACAAATTGTGACTGTGTAAATTGCATATAAAATAGGTATATCTAAAATATTTAAGTAATTTATATCGTCTCTACGAGAAACAGGCGCGAGTTTATGTAATGTATAAATTAAGTGTTTCCGCGATTCTAGAATATTTCATATTTCAATTTGGTATGACAGAGGCATTGATGAATTATAAATAACATCACGACAACCACCTCATTTATAAAATGACTGTAAGCATAATTGAATATTTAGTGGGGATAACAAATTATGAATTGATTCAAAACATCATCCGTAAAATATTATTTATAAAGAGCATACATTAACCTGACATAATGCGTGCGTGCCGTACCAACATAAGTCCAATCGAAAGCAATAAAATAAAGCCGAGAACATAAAATCGTGCAAGGGACGATAGTAAATTAGCTCGGCGCAGTCATATCCCTTTAAGGAATAACGAGATTTCTCTACGCTCGTAATTAAAATCCGATAAGATACGAAACAAAAGAGGATCGCCAGACGCTTTCGTGTTGCTTGCTGGCTTGGGGTCGGATGGAGCCTCGCTAATCGTCGCACAGTCACACTACACCTTAACATTTTTAACAAAAATATATTCTAATCGAATAAGTTTTATTAGAAATTGTTGTTCGAGAAACTACACAATTTTTTAAATAGGTAATTCAATCAATTTCAGTAATATAAAAGCTTTAAAATAAGCTGACAAAAGTACAACGACCGAACATTAGTAAGGTCATTGGTATATTCAATATGTGGTCTTTTGCGCAGTTATCTCTATTGACAATTATTAAAAGAAAGCCACATATCGCCGCAACTTTTACGCCAATAATTGAACGGATACAAGCCAACGTGAAAGTTACGTTACGATAATAAAAAGCAAAAATAGTCGTGATTCTTAATTCACCTTTATGCTGTTGATGTTGCTTATAATTTTCGCAATTAGATATTCAATGATATCTGCATTTAAAAATTAGCACCATTATCATTGATAGTGATATTCAAAAAAAATTACAATATGTATTAGGATATATTTTTTAAGGTTGACCAATATAGTTTGACATGCGTTGCTATAACAACTTGCATTAGGTGAATATCCGTCCCATTTAGGTGCCTTTACCTGCCCGGGCCCCAGTAACGATTACCAATGTCAGAAACCCATGTTACCTAACTCAACTCAGCCTAAAAACTAACAAACTCAAAATTTCCAAGAAAATACAACACGAATAGGTCCGAAAACTTTTTACTGGATCAACTAATTCAATCCGTTTATGTATAATCCTTAAAACTATTGTTTATAAGAAAAAGCGACAACTAAAAAAATCAAAGGATGGAATGTAACTCGCTGATCTCTGTTTGTTTATTGTCTAATAGTATTTATTTAAATCCTTATCCAGCTTAAACTGTACCTGTCTCGGTTCCCTAAAACGGTTGCAAAAAGATTTACGTGCGTGCAAAAGGTGTTCGTAAGATAAGTTAAAACGGCTTTGATGTTAAGCCTCTGACGTGGACTGCCGCCAAAAACAGGCGAGTGTATTTTAAAAGTTATTTCAACACAGTGTTATTAGATACACTGAGTAATAACTGCGTATGGTGAATTTGTATTTCTAACGATTTATTTTTAATTTAGTTAAACAATAAAGCGTTTAAAATATAACGTCATTACTACTAATCTTTTTTTTAACATTTTTAAAAATACGTGTGAAATCTACTTTCCCATCTTAGGCAAAACCAAGTATGGTATGTACCAAGTATGCCGATAGGGTTCTAATTTATAATATAATGAATATCGTAAAAGCATTTACCTTAAGGCACACTACTTACTATACCTAAACAATACATATAACATGCCTTTACATGTACTAGTGCACTATAAAATGCCCGTCAATATAATTGTAAATACGGCGATCTTCGCCTTAAGAAAAGCTGCATGTACTAGTAGTTAATAATAAATATTACTAAATTAATACCAACATGGGTAAGATAAGACTTAATACACTTTCAGAATCATGTTTTATTGCAAATAGGTACATTGTGTATTTTTCAAGTCAACATTCTTTTAGAATTTTCATTTACACAACTTTTCAAGGAAAAGTTGCCAACGCTGTGGAGAAGTAGCAAAAACCTCTTAGCACAAAGACAATAAGAATTTTTAAAGTTAATGTAAGATAGGTACAGTTTTTCAACTTTATTACGATTAATCGGTTTCTGCCTGCCAATTAAATTGGCCGTTGTTACGACTTTTGACTAGACTTTTCTCAGTGTAGCAAAAGAAAGTCTCGCCGCCCCAAACCTCGTGCTTTCGTTACTTACAAACAAGAGTGGTGCAATTACACGCGCAAGTAAGCACAGCCAAGTCCATCAAAGCCTCTGGTTTGCGCGAGCTCGTTAAATTTTGATTTGTTGTGTAACCGAGCGATGGGCCTCGCTTACATTCACAAAGCGATCGCCCGCCCGATCGCATAACACAATAACCACACAAATTAGATTTCGTTCAAAGTCAAGCGCTTATTGTACGCAGTTGTTTGTTGTTGGGTGAACATATCACACGAATCATTGAATGGGTGTCGGTCGTCTTTGCGCTTTTTTTAAAGATGTCTGGGGCAAGTCGTATAGATAAATGCGGCGTTTATTGGCACAATCATTGTTAACGTTTCCTGTGGTCCTAACCAATGAATGGTGACGGGTAATACAATAAATTAAAGTATATATGGGTGAGTATATAGGCATTTATATATCTATTTTATTAACATCGTCAATTGTGTATTCTGGGAAACACGGTAATATGAAAAGCAAGATCGACAATAAGATCAAGTGTAATAGGCAGACTACGTAACGGTAATACAATCTAGATTGCATAGGTTCTTTCGACTGTACAAATTACTACAAGGCTTGATGGATGATCCGAGTGAACTCATAAGATCAATTATGTTTTAAATTGAATTGTCATCTTTGAAGTAGAGTTTTTAGTCGAATGCTCCTCCGACCATAGCAAAATATGTGGATTATCATAATTCAATGTAAAGAAACATCGAGAATCTGCTCTAAAAGATTGCTTATAAAATGTATAACACTACCTAAGTGATTTTATAGGAGAACCGCGGTCAATACTCCAAAATATCTTAAAAATTTGCATTCTCGTCTTCGCAAGCCTTTAAATTACGAATCAAATGCCTTGAAACCAGTCTAAGTACGATTTCACAGTGACGTAAGCGGCGTTAGGCTGAAGATGCGGCGATAGCGCGGGCGCGGGTGTACGCGGGGTGGGGGAGGCGCGGGTGCGCCGGCGCAGCGGAGTGGCCGCGGAGACCCCGCCCCGCGAGGACCACCGGGAGAGCTAGGCGGCGCTGCCCCGCGCCGCGGCGAGACCAGACCAGCGTTGCCAACTTGACGGACTTACAGTAAGATCTAGCGAATTGGGATGGAATGGGGAAAATTCCTTGGATTTTCTAACAGGAAAATATAATCACATTTTTTTTAAGTTTACAATTGCTCCTAAATCAATGCAATTTAACTGATAAACGGCAGATTAAGTCATAGTTTCAGGATGATATTACTTAATGATGATGATCTGTTTTAATTCTGATTAAGACCGAGTTTTTGAGTGTTAAGTTACTTGAAGGAGTTTTAAACTGTAGGGCAGTTACTTAATGCGCCTTCGACTGTATTGAAAAATTTCGACTTCCATTAGGACAGATCCTTAGGTAAATTATAGCACGGAATTTTTTAGTGCACTTAACGGAAATCTATAATTATAGTTGGCAACACTGCCTGCGCGTGACCATACATTACAGACAGCCTCGACAAATGTACACACGTGACACTATTAATAAATTATCTCGAAAATTGATGATACGTCATACGAGAACGTTCGTCTTTTTCATCTTGCAGTCGAAGGCAATCTTTCATCACCCATTCGTTTTGGGCTCGTACCAGGGTCTCATAGAGAAATGGAGTCTTTGGGGCGGGCAAGTGGGTGTGTCTCAGGAAATGGTTTATTATTGTAATTGGTTTTTATTAGGTGAGTTTAGAGACACAACAGGAAAATCGACGCAGAGAATCTTTGAGCTCTTCAACTAACCCGAATTAAATATTTATATCAGTCGGACAGATCTAAAGTGGCACAATCCAGACAATAAATACGTTATATACTTCATTGTCAATACATAGAAATATTTACAAATATCATTAGTTTTAATTAGACGTGATGTGATGTGTACAGGTATTCAATTTCTAATCGGCATATTGATACTTTTAGAATATTAATTATAATTAAGAATTAGCTGTAAATCTTCCTACAAATAAATAAATAATCTAAGCAGAGTTTTCTTTCATAATAATACCCCGTGTGAAACGTAGAATCCTATACCTACTGGAGCCCAAATCAAGTGTCTTATTTTGTAACGTTTTAAGCTTTTCTGTTATTATTGCATAGTTTTTTGCACATTATTATATCGGATCACTTCGAATCAATCTGTTCCTTCAGTGTTCCATCACAACAGGTAATTAGACTATCATACTTGCTTACAATATATGATTTAGGCTCACAGAGTGCAATATTCTATTCAATTTAAATTACAATCTTACGACCGGTTCAGAATGACAGCTGAATCTTGTCTGTAAGGCAAATAGTAATATGTATATATACCTATATCATATATAAACAATTACGATTTCTCTTTTCCATGAAACAATGTAAGTTGCGCGCTGATCCCATCGGTGAAACTATCTGATTTATATCGCATGGAATAGCAATTAGTCGGCGCGCGCGCATACGTCAGCGGCCATGCAAATGCCGAACCGAGCCGCGCCGGCTATGATTCATGCAACAAGACTCACTACACATTGTTGTAAAAGTAAAAAGATGAGCATCGATGGGCTATCTGTCTGCCTTGAGACTTATATTAACCTCGTGATAAACTGGTGATCAATTTTCGGGGTTAAAAGAAGTTTTACAGAGGGAAATATATCCTTGCCAGGCCTTGCGAGAAACAGATTTGACTATATGTGGTTTACCAAAAAATCTTTAAACTTAGGATTTGGATACAATAAGGCCTGAAATTTACGGCTCATTATTTAATAAAAGGCAAATTCTAAATTAGTATTCCAAAAAAAAAATATTTTTGGTGTTATTTGAACTTTCTACAACGAATAAAGACTTAAAAATTTGGTGATTTTCACGACCCAAATTGTTAAAACTATGATTTTATATAAATTATATTTTGTTACGCTAGTTACAGTAGTAAGTAGGGTATGACAGAGTGAGAGAGGAAATCTTTGAGTACATATTAATATGAACATCTATTTTAGATGGTTAGTGGAGACTGATTTAAACTGCAAATAAGCAATGCGGACTTTCTAATGCACCTGAGTATATTTATGTTCTAAATTAACATAAACCACTGAGATATTGCCAGTTCAAAGTTACTTTATCTTGAATAATAGATTTAGCCATTAGGGAACCATCTCTACATACTCGTATTTATAAAATGCATTAATTTATCTCGTGTCTCTGTGGATATTGGTATTTTATCACGGATGTCCAAGTTCGATCTCCAGGGCCCTTACCATGACGACCTTAATAAGCTTACTTTAAGGTCGTCATGGTACGAAATAACAAAGTATTATTGAAGTAATCCTGCTGTAAGACTTCATGGTAAGGCCCCAAGTCGCTCAGGAATCTAGTACACTATGAAAATACGACCATGATGGCATTGGTTTTGTATCTAGGTATAGAGTGATGTCTATTGTAAGAAAGGAAATATGTATATGATACAATATCATTACGGTTGAGATTTTCTTTTAAAAATATTTTACAATATATGTAGTACGTCACTCCAAAGGCTAAAGCAATGGATCGTGATTAGTAAATAAGTATGTGCGGTTAGTGGTTTGTTTATCTCCATGGAAAGTTGAATTGTGACAGACAGGCGCGTTATCATAAACGTGATTTAAAGTTACGCCACCGTTTAGGCCCCCTGTCCTTTTCTATCTTAACCATTTTTGACGAAGTGTGAAAGGGATAGCAACACGATTTAAGGGAAGTGAGGTTTAACTAGGTTTATGAATAACATCATAAGACTAATGTTTTTTTTTAATTGGGAAAATATAGTTTGAGATAGGTAATCGAAACTTTAATGAAGTCCTTGTAGACTATTTTCTTACTTTGTTTTGGAATCATTAAAAATATGTTATAATATTTATTTATTTATAAACTCACGCCTGATTCCCGTAGGGGTAGGCCGAGACGATGGACTTCCATCTGCTGCGATCCTGGCACACAACCCTTGCCTCCTCCACATTCATCAATATCTTCATGCATGCTCGTCGGTTTGTAGTAGAACGTACTTGACCCTTTTTCAAGACCTCGCCAATTTGGTCGACGTACGTTCTTCTCGTATGTTGTAATAAGTATTTAAAAATAATCGTAACAAAATGTGCGTATCATGTTGATATGTCACAAGTGATTCCATTCATGTGAAGAGTGTGGGAACGGGCTGGAGTTCAGCCACAGCCTTCCGGGATGTGGCGGCGGCTCGGGTGTCGTGAGAGGAGGCTTTCGCACGCATGCGCGCCGCGCGCCGCGTGCGCACCCGACCGCGCAACGGCGGGCGGGGCGGACGAACAGGCGCGTAGCCAGGGTTATTGAAAGGGGGGCTACGGCTTCGGAAACAGCATCAGGGTCTCACCCGGCGGGCTTGACGCTCGCGGCCGGCAAGAATAACCGGAATACCACCGGGAAACTCCAACCATATTGACCTGCCCGTCGAAGCGGGCAGCGACAGAAACCACTGTAAGGGGGCATCCCCCCTAACAGTATCCCCACCCCCGAAAGGGGTCGAGAAGAAGAACGAGTAGAAACAGTATTTTTAAAATATGAAACTATTTAGGTATTAAATTTTTCTAATGCGAAACGAAAATCTAAACTTTACCTCCATTATTCAATACCAAAAAATTTGTAAAACAATTTATTTATTTATTTTTTATTTATTTATTTAAACTTCTACACATTGTGTACAAAAGGCGAGCTTAATGCCTTGCGGCATTATCTACCAGCTGACCTTTGGGCATGCGGAGAAAGCAGAGGCAGGTGTAATAATAATAAGATACGAGTAAGATAACACAATTTAAACTAAAAATAATTCCCACGTAAGGTCAAAATATACTTATTATAGATAACAAAACAACATACTTACTTACAAATAAACCAACAATCAGTTTTATAAACATTTACTTTAAAGTGGGTCAAGGTAGCATGTATAATTTAATTTGTTAGCGATAGGTAAAATTTAATTGATTGTAAAAATTGCGACATTTTCTTTGGGAAAATAAAATATCTACTAAATTAAATACGTAACACTGTCACTAATTTTTACCTTGCTCGTGTTTTGTCTATTACGCATATCACGTATTTCGTACGTACTCTTGTACGTACGAATCTGTTGATAGTTTAGATAGATACGACTGACTGGAAAAAGACGGACTAAAGTTGGAAAAAGGAAACGTGGGAAGAAATTAAATTAAAATGGGCAATTTGGAATTAGATCAGAAAATGCATATGGACAGTGAAGGTAGCGATATCTATAGATATGAAGATACCTACTCTAGTTAAGGTCATATACTAATTATATCATTAGCATTAAGTAATATTAATATTAAATATTCTGGCTATTGCGTTGTATCTTTTTTATATGCATTGTATTGCGACATAGATGTGTACCTACATATCTACATGCGAGAATAAGAAGGATAGAAAAAGATGACCCCACACCCCCTATACCACCAGCCTAACTCCGCACCTGTGCAGCGAGCAGTCGCGCTTCTATCCTCTCTATACACCCGAAGGAATTCCGTATATCCTCATAACCGGTTACTCGCTGATACCAAATAAAATTTGAGGTTCGAACAGCATCCGTTCTGTGCGAGGCTAATGAACCACTGTGACACCACAGAAGGATTAACAGAATCGATTGTGCTATTGTTTCTATAATTTCAACCATTAGGTAGGTAGTATTTCGAATTCACGACGTAAAAACACCCTCGTTTTTATAACAATTAAACTTACCTAATATTTGAATTGTTCATCTTTCATTTTTGTATTTGATTTGTATTTTTTAATAATAATAAAAATATAAACTGTATACCTATATGTATTATTGTGGTACTAATTGTTTTTCTAAGGTTTTTTTATTATTAGATTGGGTCGATAAAATGAAATTCAAATGCTACTCGTTGATGTCTTTTGTATGAACGAGTTTTAAGATTGTTGATTTTACGTTTCTTATTGGACAAAAAAGGCTTTAAAATATGATGTTATGTGTTATACTGTAATGTTTTTTCCTGTAGCAGAAAGTAGGATATTTAGTTTAGTCAAAACGAACATATGCAAGGTGTCGAAAATAAAATATTTTATTTATTTTCCTAAAATACCTATCGGCTTACTAATTTATAAGGCGAAGTCAGCGAAATTGAAAGATCGGCGAAGTAATAAAACTAGCAATATTAACTTATAAAAACCAAAATTATTGCCATACTTATCTACTCCAAATAATTTGAACAAGTTTGATTAGATGTCAAAAAAGTGTTGAAAAAAATCGCTGCTGCCTGACCAACGGGAAGAAAAAAATCTAGTTTTATTAATGCATAAATATGTGGTGTGAGATGTGTTATTCCACCATTTATGCAGTCTGTCCCTTTCTGCCTTAACGTTTTTAACGAATTGTGAAAGGGACAACAACACGGTTTAAGGGATGGTATGTTTAACTAGGTTTACGAATAACAGCAAATGACTTTTGTACAAGGAATAACAGTGGGGAATGCACCTTAAGAAAAATAAGGTCGCTCTATATAAAAAGTTCATATATTTTAAGTTCCATAAAATCGCGTCGTGCAATGTAAAATCACTCTAATAGCCACAGGTTTGCAACAGTGTTGCCTTGGAACTAGTTATGTGTTATTATTATGGTCGACCTGTTTAGCTCAGTTGAGAGTGCATCTGCTTTAGATATAGGTAAAGTCTCCACTTCAGTTTTTCCTGCCCCTATATATCACCATATGTACTGACGTCGTTTTTATGGTTCAAATAGTTTACTGAAGACTGCAGAAATTAAACTTATCATTATCATTTAAGCAACCGATCCCTTTCTTTCTAAGTTAACGTTTTTAATGAAGTGTGAAAGTGACAAAATATGGTTTAACAGTGCGGTTAGGCTGTAGCAGCATTGCAAGCCAGCAGCATTGGAACTGCAGGCCAACTGCACGTTACGGAATGCACGCGACGGAAAGCAGTTGGTTTTCAGTTTTATTGCAGTTATACTAACTGCATTCACATTTTGCAATCGGAGTGCATTTGAAATGCACGATGAAGACGATGAAGTCCATCTATCTAGCTAGAGCAGTGGTACCCAAATTGGTATATATCAACCCCCAGGGGTCGACGACGACCTACAAGGGGTCAATGAGAGCGGGAAATAAATTGGGGGTCTATGAGAGGTTTATTTATTTGTTTATATAGGAAGCCAAACAATACACCGTAATTAACAGAGTTTAAATTCTTATTTCACTAAGATGCATATACAATGCCTTACTTATGGGCTAACTCAACTATAAACGGGGGTCCACGATAGTTCGATCTCATTGGCTTAAATTTCGACTTTCCATTAATGGAATAAGCGTCATACAAATAGACAGACCGACGACGACACTAAATTGTATGTAGATTTTGTATACAAACATCGACTAACACGGATAGGGAGGGGTTTACAAGACAATAATGTTTGGGGAGCTCTGAGCTAGAGCCTTAGGGTATACTGGCTAACATCATTGGTGACCCAAAGTACTCGCAGGTAGTGCTCCCGAGTCCCGGAGAGAGTCGGGCACGACGCGACGAGGGAAACTCGTGTCCGGCGCGGCCTTGACCCGCCAACAAAGAGCCACGACCGCGCTCATACCTACTCCGCATTAATTATTTATAAACTACAAATTATTACTAGGGGCCAAGAGAAATAAGGTGCAGCTACGGTTTCGGTCACAATTTAAATGTAAGACGAGAGCACACACATGAATTTCATTCTAGTATAACTTGTCATGTATTAGTGGGGGGATTTTAATGGGAATTGTTACAACTCCTGAAAGTACCATTACCATGAATTGCTGTAGTATGTACGGAACACAGAGAAAAGTGTACAGGAGAGCTTTTAAGGTTGAATTTTCTTAAAAAAAAATTTTTGGAAATTCTTTAAATTACACAGTGTATACTCTGAACTATCTACTAGTAAAACAATTTTTACAATCGGTCCTGTAGTTCTTGAGAATGTCTCAACCTTATTGAGGCCCCCTGTATAAGTTATCTCTGTCCCACCAATCAATCCTTACGGCGAGCGAACTTACTATGGCAACTCATTGTGGTAAAGATAGAACTTCTGATTAGCCAAAAAAGAAATAAATGCTGAGAGGCCTTAATTATTAAAATACCTCCACAATACTTTTACAATGGAGAGCTACGGTCACAGGTTTTTGGCCAAACTTTGCAGAAACCAAAGCCCTGGCCGGACTCTAATTAATATTAATACCAAAAAGTCCGCACAAAACGACGGAATAAATGAATAAACATTGAAACAAATCGACAGCGGCCGACCGCGACCGGCGACTATCAGTGGTCGGGCAGGGAACAATGACGGGTTTTTATGTTTACAGAATGATTTACGGCCGATTTGATTCTAAATATTGCTGATACCGCCTTTTTGGAGTAATAAAAATACTTCAAATAACGAAATATTTAACTAGAACTTGTAAATTAGGTATCAAATGAACCACAAATGATGAAAGAACCGGATAAATCGTTACGGCGGAAAAAAAATAACTTAAATAGTAAATACGCAGAATAGAGATGAGTGGAAGGGTTGTGGACCTTTGCCCAGCAGTGGGACATTACAGGCTATTAAATAGATAATGAATAGTAACTACAATATAGGCAAACTCACGCACTAACCATAATTTACTTGTAACAGTCGGGTATCTCGGAATCCATAAAATTCAATATTTGAGAATAATTTCAATCTCTGTAATTTCTCAATTTATGCAACAAAATTCCCGTTTATTGTTTTGTTTTAAATTTACAACATCTTTTGTTACATCATTGAAGGCTCCGTTAGTCTATAGGTATTACCACATTTGGCATACGGCGCAAGCAATGAGATAAAATCTCCCAAGTATTTAAACAATCGGCAAAATTAATTGTAACTTAACGACCACCTCAGAATGCCTTCTTCATATCTAAACCATATATGATACATATAACTACTTTCGTCGTTATGAGCATAGGTACACATATATAGATATAAGTGGCCATTGAATCACCGACGTAATTATAGAAGTGGGGGATTGGCTGCGATGCGGCCGCGGGTGAGTGGGACAGAGGTAGGCTGTGGCGTGGGTGTGAGAGGGAGGGATGCTAACAAGAGGCTCGTTCGTCCGTTTGATCGACACCGCCGGCGGCGCGGGTCCCGCGGTGCATTCTTCTTGTGAAGTTCAACTATATATTTGGCCCATCTCGACCGCAGCCAGCTTTTACAGTTATAGTTAACTTAACTCATTCACAAGATCAGAGGTTGATAGATAGAGAGTGGTGTGAACTGCTCTTACAACTATCAAAATGCTATGAAATACCTATTCTATTTCACACATGAGGAAAGAGAGCGAGAGAGAAAGAAAGAAAGAAAGAAAGAAAGAAAGAAAGAAAGAAAGGAAGAAAGAAAGAAAGAAAGAAAGAAAGAAAGAAAGAAAACAAGAAAAAAAAATACATTTATTCTGGCACGTTTCCGCCCGAAGTTTTCCATCACCGTTTTAAGAACTATCGGCAAAGCGTTATCTCTAAAAACCGAGAAAAGCTCATTACATAGCCTATCTGTGTTGTCACATAACAGTCGAAAACAGAGAAAATTATACAGGGAGCCTCATTAAAATTGAGATTTTCTCAAAAACTACCTGTACCGATTTTAACAATTCTTTACAGTTAAGTACATAGTTTTTACTTTTATCTAACAGTGAAAGAATGGTTACAATCGGTCAAGTAGTATTTGAGATAACTCACCCTTAAATCAGGGGAACATATTTCTCTGTGTTAGGTTATGTTACAGTACTTAGCCAATCCGTGTTTTGAACCCTACATCCGTAGCGTTTGTCATCGTTTATTTCGATTGCGTCATACAAAAGACATCAACGCGTTCGGGACTCTACAAAATGGCTACGCCCCGCTACGAGACTTTAGAATGAACTCATTCTCGATGCATTGAATTGTCAACTATTTCTTTGTTTTTGACTAATCATATTATGTTATATTTTCCGCTAGTGAAAAACCTTAAAATGTAACATAGAATAACAGTGGATGCTTCTACAAATAGACCCTTATATTATGTTACGTTGGAACTTGCAAGCATTAAAACTTTTGTGTCATAATAAGAATTATTTATTAACTAAAAATGTAGTTCTAATTCACTTAAAAGATGCGCTGTTGAGAGTTTAGCTGCAAAGTGGTGTAAATGTAAATTCTAAATAAATGTTGACGTGTAAAATATAATTATTTACTCGCAATAAAACATCTAAGTATTTCTTTATTTGTCATAAGTTACATTTCAATTTAAAATAGTACTATTTAGAATTTTATGACTAAACTGTAAATTAGTAAAGTTTCGTGGGTGTATATGTGGGTGAGTATAATACATGTTCTATAAAGTACTAATATACCCCAAAAATGTCACGACGTCAATCTTGAAGGTGTTTTTGAAAAGGACTTATTAAAATACGTCTTCATTTGGCAAATAATTGTACAACGTGCTTAGTTACTATAGTAAAAGGAGCATTGTACCTGTTTTCACCGAGCAGTGTATATACGAGCGGCTCTCGTAGAAGACCCAGTCGAATCCCGCCTCCCTGGCGAGCCTGGCCAGCATGCCGTACTTGCTGCGGTCCTTGTCGCTGGTGGTGAGGTCCACGGCTCGCCCCTCGTAGTGGAGGGAATGCTCCAGGTGCGCGCTCTCCTCGTCCCAGCCTTCGATGACGCGCAGGCGCACGTCCTGCCACTGGTTCATTACGCTGATAGCCAGCGTGTTCAAACGCTCCTTGCAGCGCTGAAAAGATACAGTATGAAGATATAAATGAAGATCCGAAAAATGCCACGGTAAAAATTTACATAGGAAAATCTGTGGGGATTAACTCGGCGAGCGGCGCTACCGGGTAAAATTTACCACAGGGGTACAAAAACTATAAATATGTTTTTTCTTGCACATTCCCCATCCGCGTCGTTCTAGGTACCTTCAATCGGGTTAATAACAGATGCGTACACCGCTCGGCGACCAGTTGGCATAATGCACTTGACAACTACAGACGTGTGAAGTGAGTATGGGTGTTTTTTACGATAAGACCAAGTATGAGTTATTTTTGCAAGAAGTTATTTTATTATAATAGTATGTTTTTTATATGATTATTTGATAGTTTAGAATGTATTACTATTGATTTCGAGCTTTATTTTATAAAATAATAAGAAAAAAAGCCATTATTCCTGTTTGATTAGAAACTAAGTAAATTTTTTATGTTTCATTAAAACTTTCTAAAAAAGTTAATAAAAAGACTTTATGAGTAATTTGTTGTTTTATTAGCTTTACAATACAATACAATTTAATATAAAAATACTATTATTGCAGTTCACTAAACGAAAAGCGAGATATTATCACCTAAACTATGTGGTACTTTTTACCCGGTAGCGACATTCAGTGTTCCAAAACAGGGTGCGCCTCCCGCCGAGTTAACAGAACTGCCAGGTCCGGGCTGTGATATCTATACCGAAGCCCAAAACAAGTGTCTTATTTTGTAAACAAAAGCTAGTAACATTTTAAGCTTTTCTATGATTATTGCATAGTTATTTTCACATTATTAGATCGGATCATTCACAATGATGAACAGGTTCAATTAATTAGTTCATTCAATGTTACATCACAACAAGTAGTTAGACGATCATATTTGTTTACAAAATAAGACAATTGATTAAGGCTTCGGTATAAAGATGTTCAGAATGTTGAGAGAACTAAATCACAATGGATGTATACAGTATTAACTAAAATTTCTTTATTTAGGAAATATGGGCAAGAGACTACTCATATAGCAATGGCTGACAGGCTAGAGAAGTGAAAGATATAATGATAATATCGATACTTTGTATGGAATATCGATAAGCTCTATAACAGTGAAATGCGACTATCACTTTTTAAACTTTCACGGTTTGTATACATATTAATTAGATAAAACGGAGTGCGTGCAAACGACCGGACATAATTAGTTCTTTTTGCAAAATGGGGGTACCTGCAAATATCAACAACTTTTCTCAACGCAATCAGCGAACACGAAAGAGGGTAGATCGTTTTGTGTCACCCTTCTGACGTTTAACACTCACCGACTTCAGTCTACTCGTGACCATGATGGCTGCAATGCTGTCGAAATATCGAGACATCAATAATAAATGTTTAACACGGTAATTCCCGTTTTATCTAATTAATAGTGAAATGCGACATTTATTGTCCTGAGTACTTCCTTGTGCATATTTACAAGCATCTACAATTTAAGTAATGCCATTGGAGCTAATATTTTTCAGATTTATTGAATGCATAGATGTTGACTCAAACATCACATATTAACTACATTCTGCATTTTAATCAATATTTGCACTGCAATTCGCGGCATCAGCCTAAAAGGTCCCTAAGTGGCATGCGGTGCCCTGAATGGACCTCTCAGAAACAATTCGACGCTCTAAAGACATGCGAGCCTTTTGTTTGCACCTACTAAAGAAAATACCAATAGACGTGCTAACAAATTGACAAACGCCTGCCGCCACGGCACAGGATGTCGGCCGTTTTGTCGTGACAGAATAAATCAAATTAAAACGCCGGCACAAAGGGATCGACACAATTTTGTCAGTGAAATAACTCCGCGGGGCAAATAAAGGAAATGTCAAAATATTTATAAAGAAATGCGAACAATGCGAGCGCCGCGTGCGGCTTTGTATCTCGATGTCAACTCACTCTATGCAGATTCCGTACGAAAAAAACTGAGATTGACGTAACGAATCGAGGCCCGGGCGCCCCGCGACGACGCACATCTAAGCACGTCAGGTGTAACACTTTGGACCGTGCTTATTTTGTGCCACGTAAGACTTGAAATCGTACTGCAAGTGTTACCATTTATCTGCTGTTGTCCGTACAACAGATAGCTTGGACACTGCGAGCACCGTATATAATTAATTCTACGAACGTTTCCACCTAATAAAGAGTTGCGGGAACCAAGACATGTTTCACTACGACAAAGTGATTCCAGATTTGTAACGGCTCATTGTTGCGAAACGTAATGTAGACATTTATAAGGTGAGCGCCTTCAGTTGTGCACACTTTTTAAGTGTCTGAATCAGTAGGTAAAATACCGTAGAATATTGTTTACTAATCTCTATTTACTGATCGCAAATGATCATTGTAGTTCGTGAATAAAATCCTCAGGCTTTAGATAAATGCGTTGAAGCACAGGCGGTATGCGATCCCAATGCGTATTACTGGATTTCATAAGTCTCTCGTATCTAGGACGAAAACTATTTATCTTTCGGGGTGGGTAAGGTACCGAGTCGGCTTCAAATTATGCGGTTTTATATGGTTTTTTATCCTACTTTACCCAGGAGCGCTCTTTGATAGAAGAAAAACCTCTAAGGTCCGTATTAATAAATCACTCTCAGCTCAAAAGTCAATCTTGAGAACGACCTCAAGATGGTGTTCCTATTAATAAACGTAACTTAGGTGCGTGTTTAGGAATCGGGTATCACGTGAGTATTATTAAACAAAACTCAATTCTCAAGAGAAAACTGTCAACCTCACTCATGAGAACGTATTTGCTGATTGCAGGCGAACCGCGACGTTTACTTGAGTTCTTCCACTTGAGAAAGACATCACGTGATACGCCCTCAAGATTGGTTTATTAATAAATGACATACTTGAGATGGTGATCACGTCTTGAGAGTGTATCAATCAGCTGAATTCGCTCTTGAAGAAAGAAAGAAGAAGAAGAAACCACGGAATAAATATTCAGTGTAAGAAGTACTAATTCACGCGATAACTCCGCAGTTGCATTTGTACATATTTAATTTCATCGAGCTCCGCGCATCGCGGACTTAACATTTTTGACGAAAGTTTTTTTTCTTGCGGTAAGACTCGGATTCTTGGACTTCCAAGAGCGACGGCCGACCCGGAGAGGAAGCCCGTGTTTGCTCCGGCCCGGGTCGTCTCGGGCCGCACTAAAACAATCGAATGCTAAATGCAAACTCAAACATTCGTGCATTTAAACGTGGGAACACATCGGTGGTGCAATTAGCCACCTCGCACCCGTAATAACGTTCACATTCTTTCTTTCACAATCATTTTACACGATTAATTTCCCTAATTAGTTGGTATTTTTGTTGCACACGAGACTACCGTTAAAGGTTTTGATTTTTATTGCTTTACAAGCGACGCGAAAATCTAATTATTAAATAAATGGAGACAATTTTTTCATGATCCGAAACCGGGATATCGCCATTTGTGACGTGCTTTTTCCAAACATGACAGTGACATTGTTCTATACTCGAACGGCTAGAATTCGTAACTACTATTGATATCTTTGGGAAACATTGGATTCACGATTCTTGGTCGTTATGAAGAAAATTTATGCCTATTTTAACAAATCTGTACCTACTCTATTGAATCACTCCCGTTCAGCGGTTCTTGAGTTATAATATAACTTATAAGATATCAGACATACCCACGAACAATCAGACAAACATTGAGTTTTATAATTATAGAGACTTACCGTCAACGTTTAATGAAAGGTAAAGGTTTGACATTTTGAGGCTGTGACATTTATAGTTCACCTTTTAGTTGAGTGACTGTTGGGAAAGTGAATGTATGCACAATATCTATGTAACTATATTTATTTTATTTGATTGTCCGTTCATATCGATAGGTGGTTTGTATAGCTAGACGACGCGACGGGCCCGACGGGTTATTATAGATTCATTATGCATATTTTTAGTAAACAAGCTGTCGATCACAATGCGTTAGCGCAGCGGGGCGCCGCCCTGCCTCCACACCTCACTGAGACCGGAGCCTACAGTCGACAGCAGACACAAAATTGCAATCTAAGCCGTATTACCGCAACATACAATACCCGTGCGTTGCATCTTCAATGTGAGGTTGACAATACATGTGCCCCGATTATCATCAGCCGCACAACTAAAATCAAACAGAACATCGGCTCGGCATGGGCAGAGCAGCAGCGGCTATATAGCCTTTGGATAGCCCGATATAATTATATAGGATCTTTTACGGTTCTATTAGAATCCCATTTACGCCATGCATAAATCTGTAACGCCTGGCGTTGGTCAGACTAGCGTATTTTCTTCTTGTGTGAAAAAAATGTAGAAAAGATAATATTTTGTGTCTTATTCCGATTATTAAGCCATCTGACCATCACTCAAATAAATGTACGAGTAGGCCCTGCCGATGTTTTTGAGAGCAAACACTGATATACGAGTCGCATGAATAAAAATGGCAAAAGTTATAGGCTGACCTGGTGGGATCGAAATCCAGTCTACCCAAACCACAGCGCCACCGAGCTCTCCGTCAAGCATTAAACAAGTTTTTATCACGAACTCGATTTACGTTAATTCGTTTTCGCAAATTATCAAATTACACCACATCAAAAGCTCATATTGATTAACAAAAAATAACGAGCGTAACGAATACCTAAGGTCAAGTTTTGACGTGAAACACCCGAGCTACCTGAGGACTAATTCGCCTAAATAATCGAAGCTAAATCAGAACTGAATCGTTGCGAAAACTCAGCGCTTCAATGGTAACACATGCAGTACGATTATATTAAGTATTATGGCGCAGACAATAAGAACGGCCCAAAGTACTCGTATTATTTGATGTGTTTTACTGCAATGTACATTGTACACATGAAGGAAAAATTTTGGCGCGTGTTCCTTGCACAAAACACTATTACCCGTTCCTTACTTCTTGATTTGATCCGGTTTACATTAATAAATAACTTCTAACCAAATTTTGTCTTATGAACTGTCTGCAAGAGCTGAATGCGATGTATGCGCTGAAAAAAAACAGTTTCTTACCTGTGATAAGATCGGAATCGGGACTGAATCGAAGTAGAACTACAATTAATGTTATTGAGCCCCTGAACCGATACACTAGCCCAGTGAACGCATAATGAAGGTCGTCGCGGAATTATGGCAAAAATTTAATAAAATAAAAAAAAACAAGATCATTGCAGGGCGCAGAAATATGAGAGGGATCGTACGGCTGCGCGCTCGCCACTACTTTACAATCCACAACTTACCTATTCAAAGTACCTATTTATGCATCTGTGGATGGATTTTATTTCTATTGAGACATAATTTCCACGTTTGCAACGTTTATTCAAAAAGAGTAAAATTATATGTAAGACACAAGTGACAAAGGTTCTTGATCGAGTCGAACATTTGTCTATCTCAGTCGCCCTAATCTAATAGGGGTGAAATGTTGTTAAAATTATCGATATGAATCGTATCGATTTTTACAATTAAAAATATTGATATGCCGAAAACAATTTATCAGCATTACAAAAATATCGACTAGTGTACAAAAATATCAACATAATTTAAAAGAAGCAGAAAATTTGATATTATAAAATCGGCTAAGTATGTAACATTGTGGTTCATGAAAAATATAAATATTGTTTTTGGTACTCGACATTAAATGTCGATGTATAAACTTAAGATATCGACGATAAAATCGATATTTTAAAGAAGCAGAATCGATATTTAGACATCGATATTTCGCCCGAGTCTAATTTATAGCCGCCTCCCTCTGCGACCATAACAATATATTAGGATAATTAAATGGCTCTTTACATTCCTTAACACATCGTTTTTTGTCCAAGGCCAGGAGTCGAAAAGCACCGACCAATGCTGACTGGTTTTCGGTACTCAATTTTTTTGTCTTTTTGTGGAAACCACACAAATAGTAACAAATAGTTTTAGGGCAGTTTTTTGTGGTCGGTTCATTTTGTTCACGCGAACCCATTCCGCCTGATGTTACCTACATTTGGTTTGTCTTTCCCATTACATACAATATAAATAACTCTAAATATTTAATTACACTTCTTGTAACGTTAATGATGTACAGACGTACATATTAAAAAGAAAATACACTATAGAAACTTTTAAAGGTGATCGATATTAGTAATCTGATTACATGACCAACGTTTAATTAGTAAAAAATCCGCATTAAATTCGCTCTTATATATAAGTACAGTCGAAAGCAGAGAATGTATTCAGAGGTCTCATTAATGTTGACCTTCTCAAAACGTCCTTGACCATATGTACCTAAATAGTGTTTTACTAATCGATTTTGACAATATCATAACTTTATGAGCACCCCTGTATAAGTACTTTTCTCTGTTTTACTATACCTTATGTAAAAAAGAGTAAGTAAAAGAAATAAATATTGGATGGGATTAGATTATGTATTCGTATTAGTCACAGAATACAAAATAAGAGCACTTATATACCGGTTTGAAACACCCTGTCCGTTTTCCCATGATGCCTGTCTACCTGCGAAAATGATACCCACCTTCCATAATGTGTGGTTGACTCACAGCTAAATAACAATTTTCGACGCCACGAAGTATAAATTAGCCGGCATAATATACACAGTATCAGAATAACACTTGTTTTTTTTTAAACCATAAAATGGAACATTTTTTTCATATTTGGCAGATGATGGGAGGGACCGAGGGCATTTTGTTCATTCACAAATAGTTTTACAGAAACCGCAAAGTGTGAATCACGACGGACGCCATTTTGGATTAAAATTTTGAAGGCCATTCAATATAAGTACCTACGTAGGAGTTCATAAATCTACTATAATGAATCATTAGACTTCCCTCACAGATTAGAAATGTTTCTAAGAGCTACATTAAATCAGATTCAAGAATTTTTTAAATATTTCTTAGTAAGGACTAAAATAAATATTTACCATTGTTTTTCAGGTGAAAAATTCGTGATATAAACAAAAGAGAATGGAGAGTTCATAGATCCATCCCAAGGAGATTTTATTCAACGAAAATCCGTCGGGCTTTAATCGATATACTGCATTAGTGACGAAATTAAATTAGGAAAAGTATTTCATAAAAATACGACAGTAAAACACTTGTCCACTATTTTCTTTAGCTATTGTTTTTTTAGTTCATACTGAAAGGAAATAGGCCTAGCTAGCCACCATTTTGTCCCGCTGTCATTTTCGTTAGATTCTCGGTTAGGTTCGTTCTTGATTTATATCAAGGAGGTTTTATGAGCGGATAAAACTGGGGACACATTAAAGATTTATTTGAGATGTGCAATCCATTATTTTTCCATTTCGCATCCTAACCTTTCACCGTCTTTGGGATCTAGTATTCATTTTGTACAACTAAACAGTTGGTTCACTAGGATAAAAGTCCCCTCATCGGTACAACCAATCCGTTGGGTCCAATATACGTCTGGCACTAAACCCAAGCCAAATATTTGTGTCCTACAGGTCCTAGTGTCGTACAGTTGTCGAACACATCATAAATATGCATCGTGGATCACCTGCGCCGTGTGTGCCGAGGCCCTTTGATGTTTGTCCACGAAAAATATCACCCTTTGTTGGCTTAATGCGGTTGTCGTCAGCCCCGCACCACTACCTTCAATACACTTGGCGTAGTGACGTATGAAACATTATCTGGGTAGGTAACTGTCTAATTCAAATTCAAGCAATTTATGGCAGTCACAACGACCATATAAGTGTTAGTAAGTACTTAAAACTATGTTAGTGTTTACATGAGGTGTATTACGCGCTATAACATGCGACTTAGGTCCGACTCTGAGACCTCGGGACATGTAAGTGTGCCCAGTGTCTCAGAATCGGACTGTCCATGGTATCCGCAATGCCCTTCAGGACGCATCAGTCGCGTCTAAATATACAATAAATATCCGAGTAGATCATTTGGAAGAGGAGGTGTCGCTTCAATTATGTTTTCTCGCAACCAATCATGCTCGCAACCCTGTTGGAACTTGATCAATATTGGTATAAAGTTACTTAAATTAAGAGCCACATTCACCAACAAGATAACCCAAGAAAACGCACATTCTGTAGTAAGTACCTACTTAACTCTATCTAGACATGATGAAAATTTTCTAGCCGTGGGCAGGACTTGAACCTGCGACCTTGTCATTCCGTGACACTCTCTTACCAACTGAGCCACCACAGGTCACGCTAAAGCTAAAGGGTATGTTGCGCAACTCCAACTCTAACTAACTCTACTTATTCTTGTAATTATACAAGAATACATTACATATCTAATAATAAGGAGATTACATTAGTAATCTCCTTATAACTTAGATATGTACATTAAACTAAATAATATTCCAATGACAACTTTTATAGGGCAGCAGACTATCGCCCCAAAATTTTCCTTATTGAGCACTATATTTTGTAAGGCATGCTAACGAATACAACCCACAAGGCTTTAAAGGAGACGCGGGCGCCTTTCACTAGTTTGGTTAAAAAAAGTTTGAAACAAGACACCGAACCGTGTTTGCTCGGGACTCGGACCTCCGTTCCGTTAATGAAACGTTACACTTCATTCACTCAACTGGAGCAATGTCTTTCTGGGAGTGTATGCACACATGTTAGAAAAGAGTCGGCTAACAATGTTTTATGTCAACATGTTGCTATAGTTGTCGGGTGTATCCTAGAGGCACACAGAATGATTTAACAACTATAACTTAAATCGAGGCCCAAATCAAGTGTCTTATTTTGTAAACAAAAACTACCCTACCCTACTATGACTGACTACTATGAGACTTGATTTGGGCTGCGGTATAGATGTGATACTGAACCGTCGTCGTCGTTCATCTTTGGCCGGTTCATTCATCCAATCAAAATTGAACATTTGGAAAACGATTTCGTTAATAATTACAATTTATAATTAATATTTATATTCTAGCCACCTAATATAATTATTTGCTAGATGTGATACTGAATCAGTAAACGTTCGTCTTTTGCCGATTCAACTAAATTGAACTTTTGAAAATCTGTTTCATCAATAAGCTACTTATACCTAATAATCTTTAAGCGTCTAATAGTTGCTAATTCTCTTTTACACAAGTACAATTAACTCTTGCTTATTTTCCCTATTGGAATAGTGACTCAACATGGATCTAGCGTTCGACACTAAAGCACGTCACTGCTACCTGAATCTACACAACTTAACACCTACAATATTTAACCATCCGATTAATTAATCTAGAATAGTGGAAACTGAAACTTTTATAAAGGCTTTATAATATCCTTAATAACCAAATCACAATTATTATACAAACAAAAAAATAACGACTGTTTTTTATCGACATAAAAAAGTAGGTACACTGAAAAATCACCATAGGTTAATTTTACAAAACCACCAAGGGTTGACTGGTTACCCTCGTGAATCAACCCTTTTAAGGGTTGTTATTACAAAACCATGATTGTTAATAATACAAAAGTGAATTGGTTGATTTTTATTTTTTTCGGGTGGGTAAAAGCAACAAAACACATTGTTGAAATTACAATAGCTATTGTTAATATTACAAAACAAAAGGGTTAAAATTACATATATGTGTACTGTAAAATCAACAGATGTAGAGGGTAAAAGCAACAAAACACATTGTTGAAATTACAATAGTTATGTGTTAATATTACAAAACAAAAGGGTTAAAATTACATAGATGTGTATTGTAAAATCAACCGATGTAGAGGGTAAAAGCAACAAAACACATTGTTGAAATTACAATAGTTATGTGTTAATATTACAAAACGAAAGGGTTAAAATTACATAGATGTGTATTGTAAAATCAACAGATGTAGAGGGTAAAAGCAACAAAACACATTGTTGAAATTACAATAGTTATGTGTTAATATTACAAAACAAAAGGGTTAAAATTGCATAGATGTGTACTGTAAAATCAACAGATGTAGAGGGTAAAAGCAACAAAACACATTGTTGAAATTACAATAGTTCATTGTTAATATTACAAAACAAAAGGGTTAAAATTGCATAGATGTGTATTGTAAAATCAACAGATGTAGAGGGTAAAAGCAACAAAACACATTGTTGAAATTACAATAGTTCATTGTTAATATTACAAAACAAAAGGGTTAAAATTACATAGACGTGTACTGTAAAATCAACAGTTGTAGAGGGTAAAAGCAACAAAACACATTGTTGAAATTACAATAGTTCATTGTTAATATTACAAAACAAAAGGGTTAAAATTACATAGATGTGTACTGTAAAATCAACATATGTAGAGGGTAAAAGCAACAAAACACATTGTTGAAATTACAATAGTTATGTGTTAATATTACAAAACAAAAGGGTTAAAATTACATAGATGTGTATTGTAAAATCAACAGATGTAGAGGGTAAAAGCAACAAAACACATTGTTGAAATTACAATAGTTATGTGTTAATATTACAAAACAAAAGGGTTAAAATTGCATAGATGTGTATTGTAAAATCAACAGATGTAGAGGGTAAAAGCAACAAAACACATTGTTGAAATTACAATAGTTCATTGTTAATATTACAAAACAAAAGGGTTAAAATTACACAGACGTGTACTGTAAAATCAACAGTTGTAGAGGGTAAAAGCAACAAAACACATTGTTGAAATTACAATAGTTCATTGTTAATATTACAAAACAAAAGGGTTAAAATTACATAGATGTGTACTGTAAAATCAACACATGTAGAGGGTAAAAGCAACAAAACACATTGTTGAAATTACAATAGTTATGTGTTAATATTACAAAACAAAAGGGTTAAAATTACATAGATGTGTATTGTAAAATCAACAGATGTAGAGGGTAAAAGCAACAAAACACATTGTTGAAATTACAATAGTTCATTGTTAATATTACAAAACAAAAGGGTTAAAATTGCATAGATGTGTATTGTAAAATCAACAGATGTAGAGGGTAAAAGCAACAAAACACATTGTTGAAATTACAATAGTTCATTGTTAATATTACAAAACAAAAGGGTTAAAATTACATAGACGTGTACTGTAAAATCAACAGTTGTAGAGGGTAAAAGCAACAAAACACATTGTTGAAATTACAATAGTTCATTGTTAATATTACAAAACAAAAGGGTTAAAATTACATAGATGTGTACTGTAAAATCAACAGATGTAGAGGGTGAAAGCAACAAAACACATTGTTGAAATTACAATAGTTCATTGTTAATATTACAAAACAAAAGGGTTAAAATTACATAGATGTGTACTGTAAAATCAACAGATGTAGAGGGTGAAAGCAACAAAACACATTGTTGAAATTACAATAGTTCATTGTTAATATTACAAAACAAAAGGGTTAAAATTACATAGATGTGTATTGTAAAATCAACAGATGTAGAGGGTAAAAGCAACAAAACACATTGTTGAAATTACAATAGTTATGTGTTAATATTACAAAACAAAAGGGTTAAAATTGCATAGATGTGTACTGTAAAATCAACAGATGTAGAGGGTAAAAGCAACAAAACACATTGTTGAAATTACAATAGTTATGTGTTAATATTACAAAACAAAAGGGTTAAAATTACATAGATGTGTATTGTAAAATCAACAGATGTAGAGGGTAAAAGCAACAAAACACATTGTTGAAATTACAATAGTTATGTGTTAATATTACAAAACAAAAGGGTTAAAATTACATAGATGTGTATTGTAAAATCAACCGATGTAGAGGGTAAAAGCAACAAAACACATTGTTGAAATTACAATAGTTCATTGTTAATATTACAAAACAAAAGGGTTAAAATTACATAGACGTGTACTGTAAAATCAACAGTTGTAGAGGGTAAAAGCAACAAAACACATTGTTGAAATTACAATAGTTCATTGTTAATATTACAAAACAAAAGGGTTAAAATTACATAGATGTGTACTGTAAAATCAACAGATGTAGAGGGTGAAAGCAACAAAACACATTGTTGAAATTACAATAGTTCATTGTTAATATTACAAAACAAAAGGGTTAAAATTACATAGATGTGTACTGTAAAATCAACAGATGTAGAGGGTGAAAGCAACAAAACACATTGTTGAAATTACAATAGTTCATTGTTAATATTACAAAACAAAAGGGTTAAAATTACATAGATGTGTACTGTAAAATCAACAGATGTAGAGGGTAAAAGCAACAAAACACATTGTTGAAATTACAATAGTTATGTGTTAATATTACAAACAAAAGGGTTAAAATTGCATAGATGTGTATTGTAAAATCAACAGATGTAGAGGGTAAAAGCAACAAAACACATTGTTGAAATTACAATAGTTCATTGTTAATATTACAAAACAAAAGGGTTAAAATTACATAGACGTGTACTGTAAAATCAACAGTTGTAGAGGGTAAAAGCAACAAAACACATTGTTGAAATTACAATAGTTCAATGTTAATATTACAAAACAAAAGGGTTAAAATTACATAGATGTGTACTGTAAAATCAACAGATGTAGAGGGTAAAAGCAACAAAACACATTGTTGAAATTACAATAGTTATGTGTTAATATTACAAAACAAAAGGGTTAAAATTGCATAGATGTGTTCTGTAAAATCAACAGATGTAGAGGGTAAAAGCAACAAAACACATTGTTGAAATTACAATAGTTCATTGTTAATATTACAATACAAAAGGGTTAAAATTGCATAGATGTGTATTGTAAAATCAACAGATGTAGAGGGTAAAAGCAACAAAACACATTGTTGAAATTACAATAGTTCATTGTTAATATTACAAAACAAAAGGGTTAAAATTACATAGACGTGTACTGTAAAATCAACAGTTGTAGAGGGTAAAAGCAACAAAACACATTGTTGAAATTACAATAATTCATTGTTAATATTACAAAACAAAAGGGTTAAAATTACATAGATGTGTACTGTAAAATCAACAGATGTAGAGGGTAAAAGTAACAAAACACATTGTTGAAATTACAATAGTTCATTGTTAATATTACAAAACAAAAGGGTTAAAATTGCATAGATGTGTACTGTAAAATCAACAGATGTAGAGGGTAAAAGCAACAAAACACATTGTTGAAATTACAATAGTTCATTGTTAATATTACAAAACAAAAGGGTTAAAATTACATAGATGTGTACTGTAAAATCAACAGATGTAGAGGGTGAAAGCAACAAAACACATTGTTGAAATTACAATAGTTCATTGTTAATATTACAAAACAAAAGGGTTAAAATTACATAGATGTGTACTGTAAAATCAACAGATGTAGAGGGTGAAAGCAACAAAACACATTGTTGAAATTACAATAGTTCATTGTTAATATTACAAAACAAAAGGGTTAAAATTACATAGATGTGTATTGTAAAATCAACAGATGTAGAGGGTAAAAGCAACAAAACACATTGTTGAAATTACAATAGTTATGTGTTAATATTACAAAACAAAAGGGTTAAAATTGCATAGATGTGTACTGTAAAATCAACAGATGTAGAGGGTAAAAGCAACAAAACACATTGTTGAAATTACAATAGTTATGTGTTAATATTACAAAACAAAAGGGTTAAAATTACATAGATGTGTATTGTAAAATCAACAGATGTAGAGGGTAAAAGCAACAAAACACATTGTTGAAATTACAATAGTTATGTGTTAATATTACAAAACAAAAGGGTTAAAATTACATAGATGTGTATTGTAAAATCAACAGATGTAGAGGGTAAAAGCAACAAAACACATTGTTGAAATTACAATAGTTCATTGTTAATATTACAAAACAAAAGGGTTAAAATTACATAGATGTGTATTGTAAAATCAACCGATGTAGAGGGTAAAAGCAACAAAACACATTGTTGAAATTACAATAGTTCATTGTTAATATTACAAAACAAAAGGGTTAAAATTACATAGATGTGTTCTGTAAAATCAACAGATGTAGAGGGTAAAAGCAACAAAACACATTGTTGAAATTACAATAGTTCATTGTTAATATTACAAAACAAAAGGGTTAAAATTACATAGATGTGTTCTGTAAAATCAACAGATGTAGAGGGTAAAAGCAACAAAACACATTGTTGAAATTACAATAGTTCATTGTTAATATTACAAAACAAAAGGGTTAAAATTACATAGATGTGTACTGTAAAATCAACAGATGTAGAGGGTAAAAGCAACAAAACACATTGTTGAAATTACAATAGTTCATCGTTAATATTACAAAACAAAAGGGTTAAAATTGCATAGATGTGTATTGTAAAATCAATAGATGTAGAGGGTAAAAGCAACAAAACACATTGTTGAAATTACAATAGTTCATTGTTAATATTACAAAACAAAAGGGTTAAAATTACATAGATGTGTACTGTAAAATCAACTGATGTAGAGGGTAAAAGCAACAAAACACATTGTTGAAATTACAATAGTTCATTGTTAATATTACAAAACAAAAGGGTTAAAATTACATAGATGTGTACTGTAAAATCAACAGATGTAGAGGGTAAAAGCAACAAAACAAATTGTTGAAATTACAATAGTTCATTGTTAATATTACAAAACAAAAGGGTTAAAATTACATAGATGTGTACTGTAAAATCAACAGATGTAAAGGGTAAAAGCAACAAAACACATTGTTAAAATTACAATAGTTTATTGTTAATATTACAAAACAAAAGGGTTAAAATTACATAGATGTGTACTGTAAAATCAACAGATGTAGAGGGTAAAAGCAACAAAACACATTGTTGAAATTACAATAGTTCATTGTTAATATTACAAAACTAAAGGGTTAAAATTGCATAGATGTGTACTGTAAAATCAACAGTTGTAGAGGGTAAAAGCAACAAAACACATTGTTGAAATTACAGTAGTTCATTGTTAATATTACAAAACAAAAGGGTTAAAATTACATAGATGTGTTCTGTAAAATCAACAGATGTAGAGGGTAAAAGCAACAAAACACATTGTTGAAATTACAATAGTTCATTGTTAATATTACAAAACAAAAGGGTTAAAATTACATAGATGTGTACTGTAAAATCAACAGATGTAGAGGGTAAAAGCAACAAAACGCATTGTTGAAATTACAATAGTTCATTGTTAATATTACAAAACAAAAGGGTTAAAATTACAAACATCCCTTTCAAACTTCTGTTGTTAACCATATACCTACCTGGTTTGATCTCACTTCACTTAAACAATGTTTGATCAATTTCACGCTTCTTTAAGTTAGAAATCGACCTATGACTTAAACCGTGGAATAACGTTAAGTCATCTTTATGGCTAACGTACCTATGTTGGAACTATAGTTGTAAAGCAGCGGTTGACAACGGATATTTTATCAAAAGCGGCCGATAACAACCGATAGGCGACGGTTGACAACCGAGTGTTTATCCGATTCAGAGCCAAAAGATTGGTAATGTTTACACCGTTATGAGGCTAAATTGCAAACAATCCCATATTACTTAATTATTCATGAATATATTTATTTACAAAAACAAACTATTTTATATTTACATTCAAGGATGAACAACATAGGTAATTTATTTATGTATGCCAAAATAATAATACATTAAATAAATTAAAATAATTAATAATAATAATTTAATTACATATTACTTGATATTACATACGTCATATGAAAATATTCAAATTCAAAGAACCAAGTAAGGATTAAGATAAGCTCGAGTTACGGTAACCCTGGATAAAAAAATGATTTAGCTTTGACATTTTTGACACTTTTTCATGCCTTTTCATACCTTTTCATACTTTTCATACATTTTCATACATTTTCATACATTTTCATACATTTTCATAAATTTTCATACATCATACATTTTCATACATTTTCACTTGGTCACGCTTGGTCGTACTCGGTCGTACTCGGTCGTACTCGGTCGTACTCGGTCGTACTCGGTCGTACTCGGTCGTACTCGGTCGTACTCGGTCGTACTCGGTCGTACTCGGTCGTACTCGGTCGTACTCGGTCGTACTCGGTCGTACTCGGTCGTACTCGGTCGTACTCGGTCGTACTCGGTCGTACTCGGTCGTACTCGGTCGTACTCGGTCGTACTCGGTCGTACTCGGTCGTACTCGGTCGTACTCGGTCGTACTCGGTCGTACTCGGTCGTACTCGGTCGTACTCGGTCGTACTCGGTCGTACTCGGTCGTACTCGGTCGTACTCGGTCGTACTAGGTCGTACTAGGTCGTACTTGGTCGTACTTGGTCGTACTTGGTCGTACTTGGTCGTACTTGGTCGTACTTGGTCGTACTTGGTCGTACTTGGTCGTACTTGGTCGTACTTGGTCGTACTTGGTCGTACTTGGTCGTACTTGGTCGTACTTGGTCGTACTTGGTCGTACTTGGTCGTACTTGGTCGTACTTGGTCGTACTTGGTCGTACTTGGTCGTACTTGGTCGTACTTGGTCGTACTTGGTCGTACTTGGTCGTACTTGGTCGTACTAGGTCGTACTTGGTCGTACTAGGTCGTACTTGGTCGTACTAGGTCGTACTTGGTCGTACTTGGTCGTACTTGGTCGTACTTGGTCGTACTTGGTCGTACTTGGTCGTACTTGGTCGTACTTGGTCGTACTTGGTCGTACTTGGTCGTACTTGGTCGTACTTGGTCGTACTTGGTCGTACTTGGTCGTACTTGGTCGTACTTGGTCGTACTTGGTCGTACTTGGTCGTACTTGGTCGTACTTGGTCGTACTTGGTCGTACTTGGTCGTACTTGGTCGTACTAGGTCGTACTTGGTCGTACTAGGTCGTACTTGGTCGTACTTGGTCGTACTTGGTCGTACTTGGTCGTACTTGGTCGTACTTGGTCGTACTTGGTCGTACTTGGTCGTACTTGGTCGTACTTGGTCGTACTTGGTCGTACTTGGTCGTACTTGGTCGTACTTGGTCGTACTTGGTCGTACTTGGTCGTACTTGGTCGTACTTGGTCGTACTTGGTCGTACTTGGTCGTACTTGGTCGTACTTGGTCGTACTTGGTCGTACTTGGTCGTACTTGGTCGTACTTGGTCGTACTTGGTCGTACTTGGTCGTACTTGGTCGTACTTGGTCGTACTTGGTCGTACTTGGTCGTACTTGGTCGTACTTGGTCGTACTTGGTCGTACTTGGTCGTACTTGGTCGTACTTGGTCGTACTTGGTCGTACTTGGTCGTACTTGGTCGTACTTGGTCGTACTTGGTCGTACTTGGTCGTACTTGGTCGTACTTGGTCGTACTTGGTCGTACTTGGTCGTACTTGGTCGTACTTGGTCGTACTTGGTCGTACTTGGTCGTACTTGGTCGTACTTGGTCGTACTTGGTCGTACTTGGTCGTACTTGGTCGTACTTGGTCGTACTTGGTCGTACTTGGTCGTACTTGGTCGTACTTGGTCGTACTTGGTCGTACTTGGTCGTACTTGGTCGTACTTGGTCGTACTTGGTCGTACTTGGTCGTACTTGGTCGTACTTGGTCGTACTTGGTCGTACTTGGTCGTACTTGGTCGTACTTGGTCGTACTTGGTCGTACTTGGTCGTACTTGGTCGTACTTGGTCGTACTTGGTCGTACTTGGTCGTACTTGGTCGTACTTGGTCGTACTTGGTCGTACTTGGTCGTACTTGGTCGTACTTGGTCGTACTTGGTCGTACTTGGTCGTACTTGGTCGTACTTGGTCGTACTTGGTCGTACTTGGTCGTACTTGGTCGTACTTGGTCGTACTTGGTCGTACTTGGTCGTACTTGGTCGTACTTGGTCGTACTTGGTCGTACTTGGTCGTACTTGGTCGTACTTGGTCGTACTTGGTCATACTTTTTCACACTTTTCACACTTTTTGTCAATTTTCACTTTTTGACAATTTACACACTTTTTGACAATTTTCACACTTTTTGACAATTTTGGCAGTTTTTCACACTTTCTAAAGTGTAAAAAGTGTGAAAAAGTGTCAAAACTGTCCAAAAGTATCAAATACAGTATAGTAATATAATATATTATATTATTGGGAAGCATAACCCGTGGAATAAAGTTAATTCACCTTTATGGCTAACGTCTTCGAAAGATACCGAAAGCTTAAACCGTGGAATAACGTTCTAGAACTTAGAACGATACCGAAGGCTTAACCCGTGGAATAATGTTAAGTCTTCTTAATGGCTATAGTACAGTCAACAGCAGACCAATCAGTTCTTATTATTTGCGACGCAAGACTTGAAATCGTACTGCAAGTGTTACCATTGATATGCTGTCGACTGTACCTACGGTAAAAAATATACCGAAGGCTTAAACCGTGGAATAACGTTAAGTCATCTTTATGGCTAACATACCTATGTTAGTAAAATACCGAAGGCTTAAACCGTGGAATACCATTAAGTCATCTTTATGACTAACGTACCTATGTTAGAACGATATCTAAGGCTTAACCCGTGGAATAACGTTAAATCACTTTTATGGCTAACGAATACGTTAGTCATAAAAAAAAAATAATAAAGTTAAGCCTTCGGTATCTTTCTAATAAGAAAGATACCGAAGGCTTAACCCGTAGAATAACATTAAATCATCTTTATGGCTAAGGTACGGACAATAGCAGATCAATGGTAACACTTGCAGTACGAATTCAACTCTTATGACGCTGATAATAAGAACTAAGAACGGTCCAATATATTACACTTGATGTGCTGTTCGCTGTAAGTACCTATGTTAGAATGATACCGAAGACTTAACCAGTGGAAAAACGTTAAGTCATCTTTACGGCCAATGTACCTAAGTTAGAAAGATACCGAAGGCTTAAACCGTAAAATAACGTGAAGACATATTTAAGGCTAGTCTAGTAATAACATACCTAAGTTAGAAAGGACCGAAGGTTTTACGGTTTACGTGGACTAATTTTAAATCACCGTTATTTATGGCTAACTGCGTTAGTTTGTGTAAATACTGTCAATCACGCACGTAGGTAATAATTTGATAACATGGATCCTAACCAACCCTACTAAACATACATTTTTAACAATTAAATATTGCATAGTTAAAACTACGTAGTACAAGTAGTTTAATATTGTTGTGTTGATTTCTCAATTCAAAGTCGAAGTCAAACTTTATTGCAAGTAAGCACGTTGTGTACATTTTTGCACGTCAACATATGTTTGAATTTACATTTACACCACTTTGCAAGGAAAAGGTGCCAACGAAGACGAGAATAAGTGGCAAAAAACTCTCAGCAGCACATCTCTTAAAATAATAATAACACAATTATTTCATAACTAGGTATTACACAACTATTACTATTATTAGTAATCTACACTTTATCCTTCATGTGGAACCGGCGACACACACCAAGCATATTCATCGTTTAAATAGTCGTCTATTCTGTAATACGCCTTCCTAACAAGTGTTCCTTTAAATAATAATAAGCTTGAATTGTTCCTTTAAATAATTCAAGCTAAAGTTCACTGTAAGGCATTATTAATTTTATTGTACGTGCCTATTAGAATATCTTTTCAAAATCAACCTTTAAAAATTGTAAATTCAACACATATTTTATGTTAAATCTACCCTCGAGTTTCGGAGACGAAGCCCGCGAGTCGTCGGCCTTCGGATACAGTCGTGCCCAAACGATACGTCTTGCTTGTGCTCTCGCGTTTGAGAGGGACCGAACGGATGGCGACACGGCACGTGTGTGTGTACCAGTGTGTACCAACACACGAAGGTAGAGATAATTATACAGGTGGCCTCAATAAGGTTGAGATTTTCAGAAAACTACTGGGCTGAATTTAATAATTCTTTTACAGTTAAATAGTTTTAACTTTTATCTATCTAACAGTGAAATAATTATATCAATAGGTCAAGTAGTTTTAGAGATAATCTCAACCTTACAAACTCTACTGTACACGTTTATGTGTTCGACCGTACCTAATAAGTATCAATACTGAAAATATGGTCTCATACCTAATAATTAGGTTTTTTTTTGTAAACCTATAAATTGTCCCACTGCTGGGCAAAGGTTTCCCCCCTCCTCTTCCATCCATCCCTGTCCTGAGCCTCTAGGTATGTAAACGATTATTATCTGTGCTAAAATTGATATAAGTCCACATCAAAGTACATCAAGTGTAACACTTTAGACCATTCTTATAATCTGCGTCGTAAGAGTTGAAATCGTTCTGCAAGTGTTACCATTGATCTGCATAAGCTCAACAGTCCAAGCACTCATACACATAACTACCTACCTAATCACGACAATAGTGCAAATTCCAGATTGCGTACGCCAATATTAGTCGCTGCTAAGCGAGGCGTCCCGCTCGATCTAGCACGATATAGGTAGCATATGAACGACAGTGACGGTTGCCGTCAGGATTAATATTTGACTTAGTAACCGCTACACAGAATTAGCTATATTGTGTTAGGTATGACCAATCGACAGCACATTGACCTTGGCCATACTTTAAATACCTACACCACGTGATTTGCTGTCTACTGTACTGTGTAGGTAGAATCTTTGTATCACAGGATATCCTATGTCTCTAAGGACCACTTGCACCAAAAATAAACCATGAGTAACAGGTTAGGTGAATTAATCCGAGTATAAGTTATTTTAAAAAAAACGCCTTCAAAAAAATAAATCATTCTGTGTTTGTACATTATTGAAAGAGTCATCCCCTACCTACCAAGGAATTATACCTTCTACCATCAGCGTGAGTTATTCAAGTGATTCAATAACTTGAAAGATTATAAGTAACAGTCTATGTGTACCTCTATAATATTTGAAGAATTATCCCCCAACTCCTAATCGTTAAGGAGTTATACCTTCCATCATCAGCTCACCAAAATGAGATGATCACTACTAGATGCAAATACTTGAATATCTGTAGAAAATATATGAAATACGTTATTTGTGCCTAACATTTCAAGAATTCCCTCTATTTCTCCAGGATCCCAACATCATATCCTGACCTGATGACTATGGGACCACCTGGGAGGTATACCCTTTCACACTTGAAAGATTAAAATTTACGTCATAAGTTTGCCTATAATATTTAAAGAATTATAACCCAACTCTTAATCGTTAAGGAGTTGTACCTTCCATCATCAGCTTACCAACGTAAGTTGATGACTACCAGATGTAAATACTTGCATAGCTTTAGAAAATATATGAAACACGTTATATGTGCCTATAACATTTGAAGAGTTCCCTCGATTTCTCCTGGATCCCATCATCATATCCTGACCTGATGACTATGGGACCACCTGGGAGGTATACCCTTTCAAACTTGAAAGATTAAAATTTACGTCCTAAGTTTGCCTATAATATTTAAAGAATTATACCCCAACTCTTAATCGTTAAGGAGTTGTACCTTCCATCATCAGCTTACCAACGTAAGTTGATGACTACCAGATGTAAATACTTGCATAGCTTTAGAAAATATATGAAAAACCTTATATGTGCCTATAACATTTGAAGAGTTCCCTCGATTTCTCCTGGATCCCATCATCATATCCTGACCTGATGACTATGGGACCACCTGGGAGGTGTACCCTTTCAAACTTGAAAGATTAAAATTTACGTCCTAAGTTTGCCTATAATATTTAAAGAATTATACCCCAACTCTTAATCGTTAAGGAGTTGTACCTTCCATTATCAGCTTACCAACGTAAGTTGATGACTACCAGATGTAAATACTTGCATAGCTTTAGAAAATATATGAAAAACCTTATATGTGCCTATAACATTTGAAGAGTTCCCTCGATTTCTCCATGATCCCATAATCAGATCCTGACCTGATGACTATGGGACCACCTGTGAGGTATACCCATTCAAACAAAAAAAGAATTTTCGAAATCGGTCCAAGCGTCTTCGAGTAATCAGGTAACATACATAAATACTCCTTTTTTTTAAAGTCGGTTAAAAATGACAAACATGTTGGTATTTTGTGGTTTACATTGGATAAAAAGCATTTAGGTACCTAACCTACCTAACTTGGATTATTTGTTCGGTGCAAGTGGCCATAAAACTGCTGGACTGATTTTAATATTGTTGTGTTGATTTCTCAATTCAAGCTAAATTTGACTGTAAGGTATTTTTAATCGTACCAACCTATTAGAATATCTTTTCAAAATCAACCTTTAAAAATTGTAAATTCAACACATATTTTATGTTAAATATACCCTCGAGTTTCGGAGACGAATTACGAAGCCCGCGAGCTAGAGGCATTCGGATGCCGTCGTGTCAACGCGTGTCCGAGCGATGCGTGCTATCGGGTTCGAGAGGGACGGACGGAGTGCGGCACGTGTAAATCTCTAGGGTTGTCATATTTCACATTATTGTAGTTTTAGTTATGAAAATATAGAATAGGCAGTCTTATTTAAATTTTATTGATACTTGGAAACACCACAATATTTTCAATTCCTTCACCATTTTGAATGAAATACTAACCTGACATAAATATTAAATATAACTATAAAATAAAACGCCATTAGCGTTATTTTGTGAAAATTGCAATTAAATGGTTACAGGGATGTTTAGTTATTAAAAACTAAAATAGTTTTAAGTACTTACTAATATTTTACAGTCGTTACAACTGCAATAAGTAATGTGCATTTGAATGATTTCGTTTAGTGGCACGGGAGGATTGTGTTTAGGTTAGATTATGTTTCATTATATAAGTATGTATTTATAACAAAACATACAATAAAATTATAAAACGTCAGACCAGGCTGTATAATATTTATCTCTGAGAAAAATAGAATTTTAACTAATAAAAATACAACGCGCATAATCACCATGTAAATAATGTTGTCGCAACCCTATGGCAACACACACAGGCGTGCGCGCCGGTCAGCGCGGCGGCACCCGGTTTCATTTCTTTCATTTAGTGATAGATCGGGGTTCGGGAGTGGTGGCTTCAACTTTTCATGCATTTTCTATTGATTTCATTATTCTTCTAATTAACTTGACGCTGGCGTTATAAACTAAGTAGAATAGAAAGACCGCGAGTGTTTTTCTAGTTTTCATTATTGTGTGTGAAGTTGAATCATGGACTCAGTGCAGCAATATGTAATTGAAACTGTTAAACATTCTACTAGCTTCTTGTGGTATATCAGAAGAAAGTAATCCAAGAGGTTTTCAGAGGTAAGAAATACAAAATGTCTGGTCAATTTTTTTTTTTTAATATTAAATACATTATATTGTTATTTTTAAATAAAAAAATTATAATAATAAAAAAATAATTAATAAAAAAAAATTCTTGACTATGAGAGTGTCGCTAGAGGAAAAAAGACTTAGAAAAATTTTGATCGAAAATTTCGATCCTATATAACCCCCCCTTATTATGATACCGTCGGAAGGGGGGTTCTTTGGGGATGATTTTATGTCAAGGTCATTTTTTTGTCCGATCAACCCTTGTCAAATTAGGGGGTGAAACGTAAGAAATTCGATTCTGGCACTTCGCCGGCCGCTGCCGCGGCCCGCTCGCTTCGCTCGCTCGGCTCGTGCGTTTGTAGTCATAAAACAAACCTAACCTAACCTAATGATTCTGGGTGTTAAAAAAAATATATTTTCTAAGTACTAATTTTCATTTTTAGCCCCTAATAGGACAGGGGTTGATCGGACAAAAAAATTACCTTGACAAAAAATCATCCCCAAAGAACCCCCCTTCCGATGATATCATAAAAAGAGGGAGTTATATAGAGACGAAATTTTCGATCAAAATTTTTCTAAGTATTTTTTCCTCATTCGTGGGACTTAGAAAAATTTCGAAAAATGTTTTTTCATTTTTATTTTTTTCTCCTAAAATAAGGGTCGCAGAGAAAAGTATTTCAGGCAAAAGTTGTTACCCTTTGTGCCCTTCTTCCGTTGCGGTCGAGGTGTCGTTAAGGGGGCGCTGAGGATTTTTTTTTTTTCAATGACTTAGAAAAATTACGGATACATTTTTTTTTACTTTTTTAGACTCGTTGATGTTTGGCTAAACCATTGGTACTGAATAAAAAAAAAATTACACTTTTAAAAAGGACTTTGAAAATTATGTGCCCCCTTAGCGTTACATACAACCACCGCTTTCAGAGACTTAGAAATTTTTCGATCGGTTCCGATGTCATGATGACCCCCTCTTTTTATCATCGCAATGGACCAAGGACCTGAAGGGCAACAACTTTTGTCTGAAACTTTTTTTTGTGCAGGCCCCTTTTGTGACCCCCGATCCACCACCTGGAAGTTGCAGGTGACCCCCACCAATTTTATTGGTGCAACGGAAGGAGGGCACAAAGGGTGACAACTTTTGCCTGAAACACTTTTCTCTGCGACCGTTATTTTCAGAGAAAAAAAATAAAAATGAAAAATCATATTTCGAAAATTTTAGCGTTACAACCACCGCTTTCAGAGACGTGGGACTTAGAAAATTTTCGAAATATGATTTTTCATTTTTATTTTTTTTCTCTGAAAATAACGGTCGCAGAGAAAAGTGTTTCAGGCAAAAGTTGTCACCCTTTGTGCCCTCCTTCCGTTGCACCAATAAAATTGGTGGGGGTCACCTGCAACTTCCAGGTGGTGGATCGGGGGGTCACAAAAGGGGCCTGCACAAAAAAAAGTTTCAGACAAAAGTTGTTGCCCTTCAGGTCCTTGGTCCATTGCGATGATAAAAAGAGGGGGTCATCATGACATCGGAACCGATCGAAAAATTTCTAAGTCTCTGAAAGCGGTGGTTGTATGTAACGCTAAGGGGGCACATAATTTTCAAAGTCCTTTTTAAAAGTGTAATTTTTTTTTTATTCAGTACCAATGGTTTAGCCAAACATCAACGAGTCTAAAAAAGTAAAAAAAAAATGTATCCGTAATTTTTCTAAGTCATTGAAAAAAAAAATTCCTCAGCGCCCCCTTAACGACACCTCGACCGCAACGGAAGAAGGGCACAAAGGGTAACAACTTTTGCCTGAAATACTTTTCTCTGCGACCCTTATTTTAGGAGAAAAAAATAAAAATGAAAAAACATTTTTCGAAATTTTTCTAAGTCCCACGAATGAGGAAAAAATACTTAGAAAAATTTTGATCGAAAATTTCGTCTCTATATAACTCCCTCTTTTTATGATATCATCGGAAGGGGGGTTCTTTGGGGATGATTTTTTGTCAAGGTAATTTTTTTGTCCGATCAACCCCTGTCCTATTAGGGGCTAAAAATGAAAATTAGTACTTAGAAAATATATTTTTTTTAACACCCAGAATCATTAGGTTAGGTTAGGTTTGTTTTATGACTACAAACGCACGAGCCGAGCGAGCGAAGCGAGCGGGCCGCGGCAGCGGCCGGCGAAGTGCCAGAATCGAATTTCTTACGTTTCACCCCCTAATTTGACAAGGGTTGATCGGACAAAAAAATGACCTTGACATAAAATCATCCCCAAAGAACCCCCCTTCCGACGGTATCATAATAAGGGGGGGTTATATAGGATCGAAATTTTCGATCAAAATTTTTCTAAGTCTTTTCACTTCACTTTGCACTTTTCTCTGCGACCGTTATTTTCAGAGAAAAAAAAATAAAAATGAAAAAACATATTTCGAAAATTTTCTAAGTCCCACGTCTCTGAAAGCGGTGGTTGTAACGCTAAAATTTTCGAAATATGATTTTTCATTTTTATTTTTTTTCTCTGAAAATAACGGTCGCAGAGAAAAGTGTTTCAGGCAAAAGTTGTCACCCTTTATGCCCTCCTTCCGTTGCACCAATAAAATTGGTGGGGGTCACCTGCAACTTCCAGGTGGTGGCTCGGGGGGTCACAAAAGGGGCCTGCACAAAAAAAAGTTTCAGACAAAAGTTGTTGCCCTTCAGGTCCTTGGTCCATTGCGATGATAAAAAGGGGGTCATCATGACAATATCGGAACCGATCGAAGTTTTTGAAAAAAAAAAATTACGCCCCCCTATGGACACCCTAACGCTAACTCGTTTTTCAGCAAAATTAAATAAATAAATAATTGTGTCCCCTTAGTTTGATCTAGGATCTAGATTCTGAGCAATTTTACCTATTTTCACGTAGCAGGTATGACCCAATTAATTCAGTTTGTTTGTATACGCTTTATTGTACATATTTTTTGACATTGGTAACACTTAACGTAAATTAACAAAACCTATACATTGAAATTAATTAATAAAAATTCGGGCTTATCTTATTTCTATTTCATCCAGTCAACATTTGGGTGGTTGATAAGATACTTTGTGTGCGGGTGTCGTTATTTATCTATGATATAGTATGACATAGTTTGTAATATGCCAAAAAGTTAAAATTATCTTTTTTTTTTTATAAACTCATGCCTGATTCCCGTAGGGGTAGGCAGAGACGATGGACTTCCATCTACGGCGATCCTGGCACACAACCCCTGCTTCCTCCACATTCATCAATCTTTTCATGCACGTCGGTTTGTAAGTTAATATTACTGCAGTTTAAACTTATTAATTAATATTATTTGCAGAATTACAATACAACCTAGTGTTGAGGAAGCGATGGCTTTGAAAATGTGGCTGCAGTTCAACAGAGAGTTTTGGACCGAAGTGATAGAAAAGTGCCGCAAATATTTCAAGCTTCGACGAGAATATATTGTGTGTCCTGAAAATTCAACATCCACGGCATAATAAAGGATTGACCGTGTGTAAAATCAGGTTGGGTTACAAATTATTATATATTTTATACTTGCAATATCTTAATTTATAATTGAGAAACTTAAAAGATAATTTTGGTATGGTAGCTATAGGCTTATAGGTACTAGCTACATCAACTTATTTAGCTTTAGGGCGTAGCGTTGTTTATTTTCATAATTTTTATTTTCGCTAACAATTAATGATTAAATAATAAAAAAATGTGTGTTTATTATTATTTCAGAGTATAGCAGAGTTTCTCAAAGTTTATCCCAATTTGGATCTAAACCTATTTTTGAATTGGCTGCAATTTATAGAAAAGCTCTACATTATCTACGAGAAACGCAAGTCTTGTGAGGATAATTTAACATGTTCCAAAGACAATCCTGTGGTGTGGATGGTAAGCACAAATGATTATTATAAATTTTATAAATGTTTACGTGGGAATGACCTACAAAAAATAGCATGTAGATTTTTTGTCAATCGGTCAAGTAGTCCTTGAGAAAAGCTCAATCGTATTGTATACTTTTCTCTGTTTGCGACTGTACAACTATTTGCGTGATAACTAGAAGATAATGTTGAAGCTGTAGGTACTAGCTACACCAATTTATTTGGCTTTGGGGCGTAGCATTGTTTATTTTCATAATATTTATTTTCATAATATTTATTTTCATAATATTTATTTTCATAATATTTATTTTCATAATATTTATTTTCATAATATTTATTTTCATAATATTTATTTTCGCTAACAATAAAATTAATAATTAAATAATAAAATTGTGTGTTTATTATTTCAGATTGAAGCAGACTTTCTCAAAGTTTATCCCCATTTGAATCTAAACCTATTTGTGAATTGGATGCAATTTATAGAAAGGGCTCTACATATCTACGAGAAACGCAAGTCTTGTGAGGATACTTTAGCATGGCTGTTTCAAAGACAATCCTGTGGATGGTAAGCATAATTATTATTATTATAAATGAATGTGTTTACGTGGGAATGACCTACAAGAAATATCCCCTGGACCAACCTGAGTTAGAGCATGCCAGAGGTTGAGAGAAAAATAATTTCCAAGCATTAAAATTCAAATATTGCAGCAACATACCAGTGATTTCAGTGAGCTAATGTTTAAAGAAAACTTTGAAATAAATTAAGCGAACATTCCTCAACAATGCACCGCCTAATCATATATGTATAACCGAAGGTTGACTGGTAGAGAATGCCGCATGGCATTAAGTTCGCCTGTACATAAAAATCGTGTATAAAGAATAAATAAATAAATAAATAAGATTAAGTATAAAAATAATTATCACGGTAATTTGATCGTAATTTGTTGATATTTTGCTATTGTATGTGAATAATGCTATTTCAAAATTAATAATAACACAGTTAGTATGTCTTGTGATCATGATTATTGTAACGGTGTCGAATCTCATAATTCAGTCTAAATCGCGGTAAGAACCTGTTACTAAAATTTGCAAATGGACTTCCAACCAGCCCGAGCGTCGTTTAGCTGTAGTGTTGAACGTCGTGTTCAACCGCTCAGCTAATTGACACTTAGATGTTTGGTTGGATGCCGTCGTTCAATCAACGAGCTAGCTGTTCAATCACACGTCTATTCCAACCAGTTGACTGCGACATATACTTTTCTCTGTTTGCGACTGTACTACTATTTGCGAGATGAGGGCATATCTTTCTCTGAACTGGGGTTGTTTTTATACAATATCTTAATAAAGGTATGATAAATCATACTCTCAGCCTCAAGCATGGCAAAGGCAGTTTGGAAATTCGACCACAGAAGTGGTTCGATTCTATTTTAAATTTTTAAATGCTTTCTTTCGGATGTCAGGGACTATGTATTACTTAAACTGATTGATAGATTGATAGGATTTACATAAACCAGTCCGTACGCTTATTTGTGTACAGACATAAAGTACTTTATTCATTCTGAAAATATGTTATTATTCTGTTACAGAACCAGAGTAATACAGACGCCTGGAACTTCGTGTATCATTTTAAGGTGAAAGAGGACTACCGTGTTAACTTATAATAGTAGCTATTTTTCTGTACCTTCAGATTATGTGCTGTATAAAATCGATACCTTGATCAAAGCTTAAATATGTATGTTTCGTTTGTTTCTGTGGGTAATGGTAAACCACCACAAAATTATTTTAGCACATTATAAATTTAGTTTTGACTTAGATTCAAATTCAACGTATCAATGTAAACAGTTAAAATTATTAATGCATTATTATGTCTTATTATAATGTAATGATGATTTGTAGAGTATAATTAAATTAATAATCATAATATCGAGTTGCGAAATCAATGTAAGTGTAGTTCTTTAATATAAATTAACAATAATTGCCTCTTTTCTTTTCAATTTCATCTTCCTCACTATTGTAAGTACAATGATCAAATTGCTATTTTTTCATGGTCTGTGTCCGGTCTCAGTGCCACATCGTACGTCATGAGCAACTGCGTGCGTCGTATTGAGTAACCAATCTTAGTGCGCATATCTGCTTTTTTTCATTGTACTTACAAATTCCTACAGTTGTTCTTTACGAAACAGTTTATGAAAGTTTTTCACAAACAGTTTTGTATTAACAACCACTACATTTTCACTGTGTTGGTTTTAATTAAAAAATGTGTTTGGTATGTATTAGTAAATTGTGTTGGTTGTAATTAAAAACGTTTTCAGTATATATTAGTAAATTGTGTTGGTTGTAATTAAAAACGTGTTTAGTATGTATTAATAAATTGTGTTTGTTGTAATTAAACACGTGTTTAGTATGTATTAGTAAATTGTGTTGGTTGTAATTAAACACGTCTTTGGTATGTATTAGTAAATTGTGTTGACTGTAATTAAAAAACGTGTTTGGTATTTGTTAGTAAATTGTGTAGGTTGTAATTAAAAAACGTGTTTGGTATATATTAGTAAATTGTTTTGGTTGTAATTAAAAAACCTGTTTGGTATGTATTAGTAAATTGTGTTGGTTGTAATTAAAAAAACGTGTTTGGTATATTAGTAAATTGTTTTGGTTGTAATTAAAAAACGTGTTTGATATGTATTAGTAAATTGTGTTGGTTGCAATTAAATAACGTGTTTGGTATGTATTAGTAAATTGTGTTGGTTGTAATTAAAAAAACCTGTTTGGTATGTGTTATTAAATTGTGTTGGTTGTAATTTAAAAACCTGTTTTGTATGTGTTATTAAATTGTGTTGGGTGTAATTACAAAACGTGTTTGGTATGTATTAGTAAATTGTGTTGGTTCTAAATATAAAAACAGTTTAGTATAATTTACTAAACCGAGTTTGTCATTAAAACCATTACAATTTATTGAAATCTATTAAACTGATTTTTTTAATAACAACCTATACAGTTTAGTAAAATCTACCAAACAGGTTTTGTAATAACAACCTATACAGTTTAATAAAATCTACTGAAATAGTTTTATAATAACAACCTATACAGTTTAGTAAAATCTACCAAACAGGTTTTGTAATAACAACCTATACAGTTTAGTAAAATCTACCAAACCGGTTTTGTAATAACAACCTATACGGTTTAGTAAAATCTACCAAACAGGTTTTGTAATAACAACCTATACAGTTTAGTAAAATCTACCAAACCGGTTTTGTAATAACAACCTATTCAGTTTAGTAAAATCTACCAAACTAGTTTTGTAATAACAACCTATACAGTTTAGTAAAATTTACAAAACTGGTTTTGTAATAACAACCCATACAGTTTAGTAAAATCTACCAAACTGGTTTTGTAATAACAACCTATACAGTTTAGTAAAATCTACCAAACTGGTTTTGTAATAACAACCCATACAGTTTAGTAAAATCTACCAAACTGGTTTTGTAATAACAACCCATACAGTTTAGTAAAATCTACCAAACTGGTTTTGTAATAACAACCTATACAGTTTAGTAAAATCTACCAAACTGGTTTTGTAATAACAACCCATACAGTTTAGTAAAATCTACCAAACTGGTTTTGTAATAACAACCCATACAGTTTAGTAAAATTTACGAAACTGTATAGGTAAAATTTACAAAACTGGTTTTGTAATAACAACCTATAAAGTTTTGTAAAATTTACAAAACTGTATAGGTAAAATTTACAAAACTGGTTTTGTAATAACAACTTATAAAGTTTTGTAAAATTTACAAAACTGTATAGGTAAAATTTACAAAACTGGTTTTGTAATAACAACCTATAAAGTTTTGTAAACTTTACAAAACTGTATAGGTAAAATTTACAAAACTGGTTTTGTAATAACAACCTATAAAGTTTTGTAAAATTTACAAAACTGTATAGGTAAAATTTACAAAACTGGTTTTGTAATAACAACCTATAAAGTTTTGTAAAATTTGTAAAATTTACAAAACTGTATAGGTAAAATTTACAAAACTGGTTTTGTAATAACAACCTATAAAGTTTTGTAAATTTTACAAAACAAGAGGGTTGATTTTTGGTCCTACCACGAAAATTGTTGAATTTACAAAACAAAATGTGTTGATATTTACAAAACTGGTTTTGTAATAACAGCCTATAAAGTTTTGTAAAATTTACAAAACTAGAGGGTTGATTTTTGGTCCTATCACGAAAATTGTTGAATTTACAAAACAAGATTTTGTTACCTGTACAGGTAAAATTTACAAAACTGGTTTTGTAATAACAACCTATAAAGTTTTGTAAAATTTACAAAACTGTATAGGTTGTTATTACGAAACCAGTTTTGTAGATTTTACTGAACTAAATGGGTTGTTATTACAAAACGGGTTTTGTAAAAACAACCTATGCAGTTTAGTAAAATCTACCAAACTAGTTTTGTAAAAACAACCTCTACAGTTTTGTAAATTTTAGAAAATATACCCAAAAATATGGGTTAAATTTACAAAACTGGTGTGGTAGAATATACAAAACTGGTTTGGTTACCTTTACTAAAGTAAAGTGTTAAATTTACTAAACCACTTTTGTAAATATCAACACATTTTGTTTTGTAAATTCAACAATTTACGTGGTAGGACCAAAAATCAACCCTCTTGTTTTGTAAAATTTACAAAAGCTTTTGTAATTTCAACCCTTTCATTTTTTCAGTGTACCGTCATCAAGTCAAGTCTAGCGATATCTCTTATGCGAGTTCAAAAATGCATCAAACCGTTTAGGCTATAGAAGAATGCAAAGAAGCCGATCATTCATACACCCTACAAACCCTTACCCTTCCTCTTTAGGCAGTCGGATAAAAATTATCAAACATACATATTTCCTGCATTTACAACAATATACACTTTAACATAATTCCGAGAGATAACCCAAAAACGCGCAATAAAAATTGATTTATCGGTAATTTACTATAAGGACACCCATTACAAGACCAGGTGCAAATATTGGAGGCTTCCATTGACGACTCGTTTGGACCAATTGTGTAGTGGGCACCCTAGGGGACGATCGGTTAAACCTATGTTTCCATTACGATATTGTGTGTTATTGGTATGGTTAATACCCGCGGGACGGATGTTACTCCATTATGTGCAGACAATCATTAATTTAAACCTCGATGAATCGAAATTCTGTAGTTCAGAATCACAAGTAGTTGATACCAAAATATCGGAAAATATAAACATTTAATAATATGTTGGAAACACACTATTAAATACTAAACTTAAAAATTAAACACATTCAATTAATTATAATTTGGTATTTAGTGCGCGATATTCCGGAACCGACAACTGAATCCCGTTAATTAGGTGCAAGTTAAATCATAAAAAAAACGCCATACATTTTTGCAAATTTTACACGGATTGAGGTTGTCGCAGACGTAACGCCCGGGATAACCGCCGCCTCAACTCGAGTCCTTCAATATTTTTTGTATGAAACTCCATACTGCAACGCTCAATAATAACCTACGTAACGGCATTGCCTTGCATTATTTTGACAACTAGTTGACAGTGAGGGTGAGGGGCGAGGCGAGGAGGTGCCGGGTGGGTCCGTGTGTGCGACAACGCGTTCCGCGATTAGCGCCCTAAACAATTGAAGTACCTACATACTATACCTTTACTATCCATTTAATACGACAAATCAGTTTCGAATGATCGAAGCCCTGGCGTATTGTTGTGGTCGCTAATGCCGGTTGACGCGGGGTCAGTGGCGGAGTCAATGAGAGCATGCCGGCTACTTGCAAGTCATTGGGAGGAGCGATGGAATCCATGCTTCCGATATTGACTAGGTACTCTCAATAGTTACCTTTGTCTCTCAAAATGTTATTTTTGGACAACAAGTTATTTTTTGGGCATCACAGGCTAATTAATAATAATAAATAACTGTGAATTAAAAAAAAAATACGCTAGTGCCTTTATATAGTCATCTCCCAAGGCACGCACCCGATTCCCGGGCTTTTGCAATTCAGTCTCTGCAGGCCACCTTACGCAGGTCATCCCTTCAGATGAAGGGACCTTCTGTTTTCCTTTAGGCTTTAGGTTTAGTGTTTAAAGGAAAATAGAAGTTTACATAGAAATCGAATTCGAAGGATCCCCGTTGAGGAAATATTTTTGTAATTTTTATTAAAAACAAGGTTATATACGGTCAAACAAAAGTATACCTAGGTATATAAGGCTGATATTTTCTCAAAAACACATGACCGATTAAAAAAATATATATATCATTAGGTACATATTCCACGCTCTAAGCTACAATAGCGAAATATTTTTTACAATCGGTCGAGTTGTTATTGAGAAAATTTCAACCATGAATGGTCTCATGGATACTAGCATTCCTTTAGTAACAAACTAGTTCAAGTGCTGCATAAGGAGAGATACTTAACAAGAACGATGTACACAACATGCTCGCTCATATAATTATCGTTTTCGCTAAGTTGCGCGCGGAAGGCTATAAACATAAACTGGCGTATCGTGCTAATTTACTGCGTCAACCCTCGTCGAGTCGATAACTGCTGTTGATCGATTTGCATCCGTAATTACGTCACTTTTAGCGGGGCAGGTGATGAAAATGCGACAAGTACACTCTGACTCAGATAAAGGTATAAAGGGACCTTATTAAGGGGAAGCTCCTAATCCAAAAAAAATCTTGCATAGTTTTCATCATCATCAATTCATTCATTCATCGTCGTCTATTTATATGTCCTCACTGCTTGGGCACAGATCTTCCCTCAGATCGAGTGCGGATTGGCGAATTACACATGCCTTGGCTGCCCTGGCTGGAAATCCAACCTGGGACCTCCGTATCGCAACCTCCGTATCGCAAGCTCGTGGCCCTAAATAATCAGCACTCTAGTTTAAACTGTCACCCGTGATCTAATTTTTACAATAAGTCAAGTAGTTTTTTGAGGAAATCTCGCCCTTAATGTTACCCGTATACATTTTTCTTAGTTCGACTGTATACGTGGTGATTGCAGCCTCGCCGTGGGGCGACACGTACGCCCCTTCCGACGCGACCGGTTGCGCGCTTTTACTTAAGAGGACAGTACATACACGCGCTCGCTCACTCCCAGGAGATAACCTTATGAGAGCAAGAGCAACATGATGCAGATTTGGGAAAACCACATTCGAAAAATCACAAAACAACACATCACACTTATGGCCCAAACTAGGATTCCCTAAGTCCAGAGACATAAAGAAACGAATCACCAATTACACCCAGATTTGGAAAAATAAAAACCGGCCGCGTGCGAGTTGGACTCGCGCACCGAGGCTCCGTGCAACGCAACCTACTAACCTTGTAACTTTGCTCTAACGAAGAGATAAAAAATATAGCTGGAAGAATGTAATTTCAAATTTACAGTATTCTGATTTTTTCCTTTACTATAAGACTTGCTTTTTGCCAAATTTCATACAAATGTATGAAAAGCAAAAAACTCAAAACCTATAGGGTATTTCCCGTTGACCTAGAATAATGAAATTTGGCAAGAAGCAAGTCTTATAGTAAAGGAAAAAATCCGAAAACTGTAAATTTGAAATTACATTTAGTATTTATGCGAGAAAATGCAATATGAACGGCTATATCTTTTCATTATGTTGACGTAGAAGTTTGATTTTTTCACGGATGCATGAGGTTGAAGACCTATGTATTAATTTCACCTTGATTCGTCCACGCGTTTCTGAGATATAGGTCTTGACAGAAAGACAGACGACAGACGGACAACAAAGTGATCCTATAAGGGTTCCTTTTTTCCTCTTGAGGTACGGAACCCTAAAAATATAAGGTAGCTTCCGCAGTTTCTCTATGAGACTCATATCTTTTCCGATACTACCTTTATCTTACACGGGTGCTTCTCTACTCGGCACGTGTATAAGGAAAACTGTCATCCTTTGCCCTCTATAAAAACCGTGAAACTTCATAATGTTCACGGCCTATACAAAATGAACTCTATCTGCTCATCTGATCGTTCCTGTTAAACCGTAAACGACACAAGGCGAATTCCTGACGCGCCTGTGTTATCGTAATAATATGAGTTATTGATTTATCAGTTCAATATCAGAACTTCATAATTCCGGCTGTCTCGGTGAGTTTCATTCGCGCCAGTGCCCCGCTAGCGCCCTAATCTCGCCTCGGTACGGTCTGCCACTACGCAGCGCATCGTAGGGTTACCTCTGACTGAATTAGAACATTATGAAAAATTTCTTGCCGTGGGTTGGACTTACCTTGAAATTTTTCATCATGTTCTAATTTGTTCACCGAGCATGGATAATGCGTAATACAAATTCTGAATTAAAACAGTTTTGAACTTTTGACCGAAAAATATACTTTCTTTCTCAACTTACTCTAGAGATACTATGATGTCGGGGCTCTCCTGTTAAGTACCAGGTATCTACCTGTATTAGGATGTCCCGCTCTTCCACCTTTCGGTTAATTCTGATGACTGACCTAGTGAACTATGGAAAAATGTAAGAATTTATATTCCTTCTTTGGAGGACTCTGATGAACCGCTGAGTTCAGATGGAACCGCTTTTCGATTAAATTTTATGGCATACTAGCCCAGCTATGATTTTATCTATGATAGGCTAGAACCAACAGCATAAATTATTATTTACAATTTACCTACAACTGTAGGTATCTTGCATATAATTAATTATGGGAAAATAAAATATTTAAGACTAGAGTGGGGACCGGTATTTTTTTTAATCCAAATTTTTTTACTCATGATTTGGTGGTTAGTAACCCTACACGCATTCCCATCCACGTCTCTCTCACCTTCAAATGAAAATAAACGAAACTTGTTACGCTATTGATACGTAATCGCCGCTCTGATTGTTTATCCCTCGCCACAAAGAGCAGTGATCACATCGCGTGGGTGTTAAGTCAACAATCGCACGCATAGAGTGATACGTCCTCTTTTGCTGACGCTCCCGAGGAGCCTCTCGATAATATTTTATAAGACAAATAACCCGATAAAGATGTTTTGACGTGAACCCGTGTTCATCGCTCACACTAAAATGCGTCCAGTGGACGTGTATAATAAAATATTTATTTACAATTTTGGTGCTCACAAAAGGAATAAAGGTCCTAATTTAGTGTCAACTTTATTGGTGGCGAGCGAAGCGTTAAGGCGATCGGTCGAGTGTTTAAGACGCTGACAGGACTCAGGCGGCGAGCTTTGCGGAGATCCATTAGCATTGTTTTAAAGGATTAAGGCGGCGTTTACGAGGCGCACTGTGGGGCAACATGTCGTTCAACAAGCATATTTATATGACACATGCCTTTTTGTTTTACTATAATCAGCGTGAAGTGACTACCGTGTCTTAAGTCGCTGATAAGACGTTGTTTTGTTTATACATTACTTAAAATCTTTATAATGATAGTATAGATTGCTAATTCTCAGTATGAAAATTCACTTTTGCAACGACGTAACTGTAACGTATACTCGATATTGAATGGCAGTTGTTTTTATAACCGGGCGCTTTGACCGCTAGTCGTGTCGGGCTCACGTCCGCGGTTGGTGTCCAATTACACAAAAAAGGTCCCAACATTTTCAGATTGTTTCGGTGCCCAAATCAAAACCGATATCTCCGTAATTTGACGAAATTACCCGATGACAGAGGTGGAGCTTTTTTGGAGCAGCTCGTGTAACATGTGCTGATATTTTTTAAAGGACCTCATGGAATTTTAAACCCTATTCCTAATATCAAAATATCTGTTTTGGGATAAAAAGGTATTTTGTGGAAAATCTAAAAGAGATTAGTTTACAATGCAGTAACGCGCTTTAAATCAATTGCTGTTTTATCGAAGAGACAATTTGACAAGGGGTCTATGCTGCGGTCATTTCCACTTCGATACTTTGACGGAATTTTGCGCTCCTTTGGTCGTTGGTCGTACACTGTTTTTTAGGGCACATGACCATCAGCGAATTAACCAATTGATTCAGTATTGATCGTATTTAATGTTTATAAATGCCTGAGGTTTTCAAGGCTAAAATGAATAGGAAATTATGGCGGCCTGACCCCCGGATGACCCCTGACTACGGGACTGGCTAAATTTACTGAAAAACTCCTTGAATATATATCGACCTTGCAAATAAATTTCTTACCTACCTTGTTCCGATGAAGTAAAGCTCAATGAATCATCTCCAATGCGAGATTCATTTGTTTAAAACTGTGACATATTGCTGCACCAAAAGAGTTATCATAAAGAGCACAAGATAGTCCATTTGTATCAGAAGTAAAGCTGTTATTTATTGTGAAGTAGTAACTGTTTTATCGTCGGCTGTCCATTAGGTGGCAGCTTTTGTCTGATATCATGCGCGGGCGTGAGAATACTGCCTTAGAGTGGACATAACTTTTTGATTACGCATAACCTGTATCCGACCTATGCGATTTAACCGTAAGGGTGTTCGCAAACTTAACTACTTAATCCGCTGGCTCAGCGACCCGAAGTAGGTCTTGTCATCTGAAATGAGAACGCGCCAGTAATGCCAACCCGCCACAACCTCATTGTCTAGAAGTCTATGCATCTAAATAGTGTGCATGATAATAGGTATTTAATTAAACCAGAATTCTTTTTCAACCATATAAATACACAGATTTAATTTGTAAATATTAAACCATACTCTGTTCAAGTTTTGACTATATACAGTTTTCCTTATACGAGTAAGTACATTATAAGAAACATTTGTTTTGATCCAAGATGTTATCCGTGTAGTATGAAACAAAATGTCTTCGATAGTCACAGATGCTAGACATCAGACCCACTTCTCATCTATCTCTTGCACAAAATTTAACATTCACAATCATGAATACGAACCCAATGAACGAATCATAATCATAAGCTCACGAAACAAAACGAAAGGGTCGACCCGCGTCGTGTCTCGAGGAAATAGAAAATAATTCTCATAACATAAACATTCTGAAGGGCAGTCCATCAGGTGGAGGAGCCGATTATTTATGCGCTTATCTGGGAACAATGCTCGGGTCAAGCATCATCCGACACCAGTGACGTAACTAGGTACATAAAAATTGGGCCCTTAGCGGAAAATTGCAAGGGGAAAGTGTCGGCGGAGTCGTAAATGGTTCCAACTAATTTAATATAGGCGGTTGTAGTTTTCTCTAAAAAGTATTTAGGGGAAAGTATACGTCCGTCTACAAACAACCCTAGAAAGATCGCGTTCACTTGTCAAAGTGGATACGAACACGACTGACCTTCGCGGTTGAAAAAAAATAATTGTGGTAATATTTATAGTCAAAATTAAAATTGACTAGGCTATAAAGTTTTTAAAAAGACCTTTTCCTCCATTAAAGTTATTGAAAAAGACAGCATCTAGTTATGGAATTACTTTCTTTTTGGTGGCGTAACGACAAGGGCCCCAAGGCCCGGGGCCCTTGTCGTTATGCCTCCCAATATGACCCTGTTTCGCCACTGTCCGACGCCATTGTGCTACAGAGCTTATTGCACCCGTCACGACCTCGCGAATTTATATCGCCTCACATTTATTCAAAGATACATCGAGATTACTTATCGATTAATTAATTAAACCACGCATTAAGAAACTATGTTTTCTTTTGTGAACCTTTTTAACGGTAGTCAAAATTGAGGCTGTTGAAGAGGCCGCCCTATATCATTTTCCAAAAAAATATTATCGCAACACACTTTTTATCATTTTGGTAAGGTAATCGATGTAACTGTGAATTAAGAACCATCACATTTTTCATTTCCATACACTTTTTTTTTTCAATTAAATTTTCGAATAATACCTTTTGAAGGCGACTTGAAATGGAGGGTTGGCTTTTGACCCAGGTTTAAATAAAAAATACCTATGTATTAAGATTTCCCTGGTTAAGTCACTAAATCTTGGATAATCTTTTATTACCCCGCTCGCAGAGCTTAACAATACATCGTTTGGTCGAAATTAGATTTTACAGTAAGCTCTGATTAAATACCAATATCGATCAGATTTCCTTGAATTCGACGACAACTTATGTGGAGCTACATCTCTCCGCCCCCGTTAAACACGGCGCGACTTCGCAAATAACTCGGCGCGATCAAAAGGATCGCTCGAAAATTAATTATCAATTTGTCGTGGGTGCCGGGGCGACATAAATCGATCGGGTGTATCTGGCTGCACATTAGCCACGCTCCAACACGAGATAAGGATAACAAATGCCCAGTTTAAGCTTATCTCGACATCGCGGACACGAGAGCGCTTTTTGCCACTGCATCCCTCGACCTTTCGTGTCTTGTTTTGGGGTACTAAGATAATGCATCGATCTAAAGCTGAGATTTGGAACCATATATAGGCGAACTAAGTTTAAGCTCGCTCGTACAGACATACAATGTTGACAATTGTAAGAGTGATCTCATAAACTCAGAAACAATTATGAGGGTGAGCTCTTTCGTCTAATTAAATGAACTAAAGAGCGAGTCTCGTGAATCTAGACCTAAGGATCTGATAAATAAAAGCTATTAAAAAGTCAAACTGAAGTTTTCGAGAACCATTCTGTTATAGGGAAAAGCGTTGTTAAATTCGTTGTGTCTATAATCATGTTTAAGGTTTTTATTATAATTAAAATCGGCCTGAGAACTATGCAGTTAGCATAAAATTACGCAAACCGAAACTTAACACCATCATGTTAATTTCCTTTTGCGTAATTTTAAACCTGGTACAGTCGACATCAATTCAAACTATACATAACTAGACGAAAGAAACTAAGCCTTTAATACCTAGTGCAAAGTGTATGCCGCGTTATAGAGTATATTAAGCAATCTACTAGTGCTAGAATTTTCAGTCAGTCAAGTAGTTCTTGAGAAAATATCAACCTAATGAGACTCTCTGTATACCTTTCTCTGATTTCGACTGTACCTGCTTTAGATCATGTACACACTTACATAATATGGATAATGTACTGGACGATTATGATCTTTTTACATAGCATTAAAGTAGATTTATCTTCGGAGATAACTAGAACGTATTAATATGCATGTTCCGCGATAAGTGATTACCAGAGACATTATGCAGGCGATAAAAAATTACATAAATTACTTGGCTATTTCGTGCTTCAGTGCAGATTAGCAATGCTTCGCAATGTTTAACATGGTTTTACTACATAGATAAGTAATGCACATATAGATATTTGTATCAAGTTAACATACAAATAAATTAGCATTATTAAATATAGTAAAAAGAAACAATCTATTTCTATTATGCGAATATTAACTACATATATTGCCCACAGTTTCAGCAATGCATAAAACCTTCTTGGTATAACTTATATGCTGGCTGAAAGTAAAAAAAAAAATATGACAGCCGCGGAAATTGCGTCTATTGGAGACTGTATTTTGACTTACTTTGCCTTTCTCTTTAAATTTAAATAACAAAAGAATGTAATGGATATTAATTTTAATTACGCGGTCACTTATTTAACAAAAAAATTTAAAAGTCTCGTCTTTATATTATTGTCGTGTTGATGTGTAAATAATACCTAATAACAACAACTAAAAGGTACCTACATAGGTGAGTTTCTTCGAGCGAATCTGTACTCAGCTTTCCATCTAGCGGTTCTGAGATATTTATGTACCTAACTTGTAAGGTAGAGACAGGCTGATGCCATTGCTTTTCAAAGATATCCTGCGGCAGTTAGATAGATTTTTACCCAATCATTTATTTGATTTCAAGCGTTCCTTCTATCTGACATTTTTTCAGACCAATATTATAAGAATATGGTGATCAACAATAAGGTACTCGTATCTAGACTTGAAACAAAAGATTATAAACTGACCAACTCGTTAGCGAATCCAAGGGTAAAGACTCGGAGGCTGTTCATATTCAATATAAAATGGCGTCCTTTTTCAGTCGTGGCTAGGGTATAATTATCAAGCCACAGGCGCATGCGAAATTGGGGTCTCACCTCGCCTCGGCGGCCATAAATAAAACAAAATGAGCGTCGGTGGGAGGACCTCTCGCTAATGAATAAGCTGGCTGACCCGGCTCGGCGCGCGCGCAGCGGGGCACTCGAGACGAGCTTTAGCCCGTGCATCGCTCTATTGGTCGGTTGGAGATTTCAACGAGGATGACCGATGCTAAGTATGAGCTATCTACCTGTTAGGGGATCGGAATAAAATTATTTAATATGTATTTTACATTTTCATTTCTCGTTTCTCGGTGCCAAAGTGAAAACCTCAGTTGAAGAAGTAACTATTCAATGGGGACCAAAACACTTCGTAGTATATTTTGTCTTGACAGTTTTATTATATGCGAAATTAGTAGACAACGTTCATAATTAATTAATGCTTTACCTACTGCTGAGGAAATTCTGAGATAGCTCGATGGCGTTGTTGTTAGAAGGACACGGTACGGAGGTCCAGGAACCAATGAGATTTCTGCGTTTGTTTAGGTCCCCCATGACACCCCGGTGGGTCTTTGGTGGTGTCATGGGAAATGAACCTTTTGTTTTGAAGAAAAATGTACTCCTCGTAATGAAAGGTGTGTGCCCCAAATAGTGTGGATATAAAAATAAGCTAATGATGAGATCCTCAAAAATAAATGTCACACTACAGCTACTCTACAATGCCCAGTTCCGAGTGCCCCATTAACCTGTCCTGATCACCATCAGTATCCTTTCAAGCCCAGCCCATTCCGGATTTCAATACTGATGTTGACGCTCAATCGTGGAAAGGAAACCATCAATTTATCTCACTTACCCTTCACATTCTTTATCATCCAAACGATCGGATTACACAATTGTAAATAAATGTTAAAAATTATCCAACAACAAATTCCAATTTGAATATGAATAGTTAGGCGCCATGTAGGCAGGTACATGAAAAAACCGGACCGAAATAATAATGGTAGACAAATGTCCCCTCCGGCGGACAATGAACGACCTCCAAGAGATCAATTCACTTTTAAGAACATGCTAATTTGAAAGCCTAGAGTGCTTTAGTCCCATTTAGGGGTCATAACGAACTGCATATATGAATAACAAGATAAAGATAAACAGAATTAAAATGAATATTTCTGTACTAGTTTATCATAAATACATATGTGCACCTACTTATTTATTAGGTCATCAATCAGTAACCTGTAGCACAGACTACGATTTTTACTATACGTAAACTGAAACCAACTTCTATATAATCTTGGCTTTAGTTTCCAAAAGAAAGATAGTTAATAGAATAGTAATAAATATAATAAGTTTAAAACTATAGTGAGCCATTACATCACATCATTGTTTAATTATATATAGATAACTATCACTTATATGCTTGAAGCCGGCAATTAGACCGACAGTTTCGATCTGTTAATAATTTATTCTCGTTAATTTTACAAAATTGAACATGTCTCGCACGCAAACGACAACCATTTGAAGAATTGACACCGAAATTTGGTAAATGTAGTGCTGCTCGTATTATGTCGAATGAGTCAAAGATACGACGATATGGAGAAGGGTCTCGGCAGGATCCAAGAGGCTCGCAGGTAGGTCGGAAGGCGGCTATTATTTAAATTAATTGGACATAAAACGACGACCGGCGAACGCTAAGCGTGTCGCCCGCTGTCGTCTCGCTGACGGTCGCCGCGCTAAACAGACGAGCCATTCACGCTACGTTTTTTTTAATTTACACGACTAAAATTGCACTTAAGGAAAATGATATTTGCAGCATGGAAATCTTCTAAAAAGAGGCTCTAATTTTTTCAAACTATATGAGAAAACCAAAGGATTTATGGCACAGTTGACCTCACTTCCCTTAAACCCTTGTTGTCCCTTTCACACTTCATTAAAAACGTTAAGTAGAAAGGGACAGGAGGCCTAAACGGTGGAGTAACTTTAAATCACGTTTATACGCGCATTTAAATTTTTACGAAGATTGAATTTATGAATGACTGTTTCGCGTGATGTCGAGTGCTATTTGAAAGATTAGTGAAGAGTTGCGCGGGAGTGTCGCGCCGGTCCCATAACGATCGCTATCGGTCGGCCGTCGCCGTGTCGGCTGCGCAGTGCCATCTTTTGTGTTCCGACACGGTAATTTATGATCACCAAACACTGCGCTTACAAACCGACAGATAACTCTGCCATTTCCAATTTAATTCAAAAGTGGCATTTGGATGTCGCGCTGGGAATAAAGCTTTGACAACCCTAGATAAGGATAGGGAGAAATACTCTGTGAAGAAGGGAACATCAATCCTACTGTAGCTTATAGAAATCAGTCGTACAGCTGACAGCAAATCAAGTGTAACACTTTGGACTTTGGACCGTTCTTATTATCTGCGTCGTAAGCGTTGAAATCGTACTGCAAGTGTTACCATTGATCTGCTGTTGTCCGTACCTATATTTTTTCATCCTGTTCTATTAAGTCATTACATTAGGAAATACTCTAAAGTTTAGTTTAGTGAACTATTCTGGAATTGTGATAATGAAAAAAAACATAGGGTTTACATAGGTATATATTCCGTTCCAATTTGTAGTTTTTTTGATAACAGTATTAATGAATCTTATAACATCGCTTACAATTTTCCGCAAAGTTAGCAATAAAAGCTCTTTTGAGCAAACCAATTCCGCAGAAAATGATCCTAACAATCCTTTAGTTGGAAACATTCGCTGATACCCGCGGCATTTCAGGTCAACGCATCGCACATTTTAGTTGCGTCTGCTGCGGCCAGCTTGTATTAAAACAATGACCAATAATTTTGTATTTATGTCTCATGGGCAGCTAGTAGCAAGCGTACTCACGCAGCTTTATCTCTTTTTACCTATTAGTCGCAACGGCCTCTCTCTGTACACAAGAATTTAATTAACGGAAAACCGTGGGACTGTACGAAGCTCTTAAACCTCCCGGGAGTGTAATCGAGCTATAAAACTATGAGCGGTAACCAGAATATGAAAGGCCAGTCAAGCGAGTTATAATGATTTTATCAATTGCAAAGACGGAAGTGGAACTTTCCCAACACTTTAACTAACAATAAAACAAAATCACGACTGAGTGTGCCTTATCGAGAGCACGAAGTCGTTCATAGTCAAAATACGGCGAGTACAGGGGCGCCTTCAGTGAACAATTACGCCCATTGGTTTATTAATTGCGGGTGACGCGAAGCATTGTTCTGCCGCGGACAATCGTAGCTAGTAGACCAAATAACACCGGCTCCGCTTACTGAAATACGGCGACATAATAACGAATAAAAACTAAACGTATTTCGTTACACCACAGTCTGTCACTATGCCATGCTCAAGGTGATTTCTAGGTTCTTGGTACGATGTACCTAAAATGGTAGCTTTACTCATATTATGGCTAGTTTCTGGTTAGCCCGTAAGGCATAAATTAACCCATAATTCCATTGCATATAATGCAAATAATTAATATTGTATGCTCAATCAATTCAGGTTAATAGAAACGGTTTTTTACTACAAATCAAGCAATGTGAAGTTCCACAATAAACCCTCCATCTCCGCCTTGCGCAAAAGCATAACATAACAGCTTCCAGTAAGTAAATAATGTACGATATCAAAAAGAAATAATCTCGCTCGGATCTCCAAATGATAGAGACGAAGAATGCGTTTAGTCGGAAGAGTGAATGGGATGGGAAAACCAGCTGCGTGAGAACAAATCGTATGCGGTCGAGCCTTCACATGGTCGTAGCGTAACTGCGATCAGTACAGTCGACAGCACATCGGCATACACGAGAGCTTTGCAACCTCTTACGCTCGAGCGAAGTACTTGTGTGTTACACTGTCGATAAGATATCGACTGTATTAACAATGTTGCAATATCTGATCACGGTTTCAGATAGCTTACAACTTACTATACTTAGTAGATCACGAATGTATCCAAAAACCTATTCAGTCAGATCAGAAGTCGGTTATATCAACGATACTAAAGGAAATATAGATTTTTCTTATGAATCTCTGCAAGTAAAGTCGAAAATGTTTTAGATTTTGTACCATTCTTAATGCCTACGTCATAAACGACTAAATCGTACTGCACGGGTTTTACCATTGAGTGCTGCCAAATGTAGGTTATGCTAAGTCAATTCCGATTATCTACGAGTACATATTATATGACCCACTTATATGACAACTTAGGCCGAAATCCATATACAGTTTTGAGCACAACGCAAGTTTATAAGCTCCTTAAGAGCGAGCTCACTCTAAGCTCACGCTAAAACGGTTTACGAATCTCGGCCTTAGTTCACAGAACTTCGAGTAACTACAAGAAATAACACAATCTACATTTACAAACAGACGAAGAATGGTAACAATGTCGGACGTGGTTGGCTGGTGGCAGTAACAGGCGAACAATGTTTGTGAATTGCCGCCAATGTGGTGGCGTATAGCTAACAGGCGTAGCGAGGCCGCACCGACGCACTCCCATATAAACAACCATCACATAAAGAAAACCAATTACATGCTCATGAACTCGATTCAACAACAAATGATATGTAAAAGCGAGATAGCGAATTCGCTGCGCAAAAAATCTTTCACAATTTGAAATGTGGGTGATGGTTGGGAAGCGTTGTGTTTTGTATATTTAAGTACACGAAGTAGTTTAATTGTATTATCAATATTATCATGTAGTATTTGTTCTAATGATTTGCTCAAAGTGAACCTCGTAATGTTAAAAACTTTTGTTACTATTTTCCGCATGACCTAAGATCAACTGATATAAAACGCTATTCGTATAAAATGTTTTAAAGTAGGTACATAACAGTTTTCCTTTCTAACGTAGTTGTATGACTCCTAGAAGCTTCAGGCACGAAAAAGCAAACCATTGACGTCATGATAATGCGGTTTTCAAGATGTGTTTATACATATTTGACAACCGCATTATACATGATTTAACCACCTTTAATATGGTTTATAAAGAAGAGAACATCATTCGCATATTAATAGTGTGCCTTAAGAGTTGTTTATTATTAAATTTCAGAGAAAACGGCCAGTAAAACACATTACAAATCTATTTACCTACATTAAACCTTTTCAATTGACTATTTAACCTACTTATTAGCAACACATGTCTAAATAAATAGGTGATTTACGGTAATAAAGTTTACTTAAAAACCGTATAAACATCTAAAAGGTGTTGAAATACATAGAACTTTGCAAGCGAAACGAAGCCTATAGCGATGAAATAGTTTAAACCGACCATAAAGAAGACATATTTATTGCGTCTTAGGTAGAAGTAGAGTCGTACGTTGATGTATAAAATTGTATGAACAATGTAATTTTAGGGAATATTTTCTAATGTACGGACAACAGCAGATCAATGGTAACACTTGCAGTACGATTTTAAATCTTACGGCGCAGATAATAAGAACGGTCCAAAGTCCCTTGATCTGCTGTTAGCTGTACCTGATTTTTTAGAGTCAAGTTTTAAAGTATATTTTAAAAGAACACAAAACTACTGACCTACGTTAATCTAGGCTGCTCAAGCCCCACTTGTAATAAAAGATAATCCTAGAGTTAACGACTTAACCCGTCAAAACTACATACATTTTTCCCGGGTTGAGTCGTTAACTCTAGTGTTATCTTTTACCTACAATCTACCTACATTTAAATGTAACATCGTGCGATTCGATCGCTAATGAGCTGCCGAAATTACGCCATTATTGCAATGCAATAAGAAATAAAATAGCATTGTCTTTGGCTATTTTATTATGTGTTATTGGCTCGAAGGTAGTCTATGTAATGTTTATGGGAGCTACTCGAGTTGGCTTTATTAGGATTGTTACTACCGGTTTACGAGCGCATGTGTCTGGTGTAACCGGCACTGAATTTGCATTTAACTCTAACTACGAGCTAACCTTGGGCGACCTTCACCGTCAAATAGCGTTTATCGTTAAGGTGGATAAGACCCAACAGATTTAAAGCCAACATTGTGTCGTTTCTTACGGAATTGGCTTTCCAATGAAACATGAAGATTTCCAGATGTACAGGATCTGTAGCCTTATTTTGGGCCAATCATGACCGGTTAAATATGGCTCATTCCTATATGGATGGAAAACAGAACTAAATTAAAAATGTTGTTTAATTTAAAAATTTATAATTTGTCATAATTTTCTACATTGAGTTTTTCGTAGAACCCATAGGTACGGTGGAACACAGAGAAAGGTGTACAGGAGAGTTTTTAAGGTTGAGATTATCTCAAAAACTACTTGACCTATTGCAAAAATTATTTCACTGTTTGATAGATAAAAGTGAAAACTACGTAACTGTAAAACAATTACTAAAATCGGTCCAGTAGTTTTTGAGAAAATCGCAACCTTATTGAGGCCCCCTGTATACTTATCTCTGTCGTCGACTGTACGTGCAATTTTCTCGCGGCATTTTCCTTTGAATTTATCCGCCTTTTGTAAAAAAAATTTCAATTAAGATACCTATGTAAATGTTGTTGTAGATAGAATGTTAAAAAATATTTCTCGTAACCAGACAAAACACATAATTCAATCGTATGAATGCAAAACACAATACCTAACTAAATATAAACCTCTAAAATCGTTTCTGGTGTAAACGAACCATATGGATGAGTATGGGTCGATGGTAGTAATAAAGTAAACAATTGAATCACGGTCAGCGCCCACTCTGAAATTCATGATAGGGCTGCAACTTCCCGTAGACCTTGGACTTTAGCTTTTATTGACTAAATGGAATTATGAGATTTATTCGCGGATAATCTCCTTTACGATATTGCCAGTATACTGGTTTCTTCTCGTTGCGGAGGCTAAGACAACTAGGTTTAGAGTCGCTTGTAAGCTAATTGAGTATCTAAAATGGTTTCAACTTTGTAGAAATTTAAATTTTCGAACTCATTTTGGATGTGATAAAACGATTTTGAGTGAGTCAATAAGAAACTGATTGTTTCAGCGTTACATGGACAATAATGAATAACATATTATTACAATTAAATTAAGTGTAATATAAATCTTTCTGTTCAAAAAATCATCTTGAAAACAGACATGAGTATCGAAATGAAAATCGATGTAAAATAATTAAAACAAAAATATTTCGCACAACCTCGCGAATTGAACCCGACAATCTTACACAAGAATGCACTTTACCTTTGACTAATATCTCAATCGGTAATTTTTTATACTTTTGCTGATGTCTCGATACACGTGATATACATGACACTCGACATCGAAAGATTAATTTCCGAGGTGGCAGACTGTCACTTTAATTTATGATGCGCCTTTGTTTTTGCGTGACGTCATGCATACCGATCCGTATTGTGTGAATCAATTTGATGCTTGCTTTTGATTTTATTTGTGAAGAGCAGGGAACGGGGTTGGCTGTATGGTCCTGAGATTCTTTGCCTTTATACTCGTCATATTTAAAGGAGACTCCATAATTCCATCAATACCATTATGTACTACATTCATAATCAACATTCACTATATAAATAAATTAATTAAAAGGAAACTACTCCCCCGCACAAAATACATTTTTTAGAGTATCTATCTACCTATCGTTAAGTAATTCGTATGTTATCATAAATTAGCACAAATAAATGCAATTTTACTACATTTAATTTTATGGTATGCAAAATAAATTAGGAACTTCCTATTATATTTTCCCTCAATCATTTTCTTAGTAAACCGCAACTTCTTGGTCGCTTGCATACCAAGTACCTCCGAGGAACTTGCGTGGACAAAACTGGCGACCGCTTGGCCAGGCTTGGCTCAGGCTATCTAGTGTTTCAGGCGACCGCAAGCCGCGAGCAATGGTCGGCCGCACCTACCCCGGCCGGCCGCTGGGCCGATTTGTCACTATCTCACAGCCATGGAGTAAGAAATCTACGGTTATAAGTGGTAAATAGGTGCAAAGTTCCAAATACGTTAATAAAGACACAAGGATAAAGCTACTTCTACTTTATTAAATGTTACTAAAATTGACCTTAGTTATATTGTAAATAAAAACTATAGGTTTAAAAGAATGAACGTGCTGCATTCGATTTTTTAGACATAAAAATATAGTGATAACATTATGACATACAAATCTATATGACAAATAAAAATATGAATACTACGAACCACACAGATGGTCAATCTCCTTTTCTATCATATTTGACTTCGAAAACACAACACACTCACTTTGGACTTTGGACCGATCTTATTGTCTGTCCCATTAGAGTCGTAATCGCACTTCAAATATTCGCATTGATATATTGTCGAAAGTACCTACCTGCATATGTTCATATATAAGACAATCACGACAAACATTTATAGGCATTTAATCGACCCTCAAATGATCGTATAAAGCAGATGTAAAGCGCTCGTAAAACCGTTAATGCAAAGCGAAATTGTCACAGTTGTAATAATGACATGCGACATTAAGGAAAATGAAGAAAATGGAATTTTGTTAATAAATAAAATGCTATGCCACAGAATTGTGCGGTTAAAACTTATTTTACGAATTACAAAATCAAGTAATGACATTTAATATTGCGCATTAAGATCTTACTTACATTATTTATCCGCTAATTTCTCTACAGAAGGTTGTCAGGAATAGGCCAATTGTGATATAATTGTATTTGTCTAAGTATTTTTTTGTGTAATATTTACAATATCTTATCAAACCAGATGAAAGATTACATTTACATCTGTTACCACGGGACAAATCAAGTTTCCACGGGAATCTTGATAAGCCTGGACAACGTCGAGGGGCAGAAACTATGCTGAAATATCTTATTTTTCTTCTCCTTCGACTACTGAAGGTTGGCCTTCAGCTCCGTATATCTCCATCTGTCCTGGGAAAGACGGAACAGCTCTTCGACCCTGGCTATCGCTGTCCACATTGCACGTCAACATATATTTTTTTAAATTTACATGTACAGTCGAAGACAGAGATAAGTATACAGGGGGCCTCAATAAGGTTGAGATTTTCTCAAAAAACTACTGGTCCAAATTTTATCATTTTTTTATAGTTGCATATTTTTTACTTTTATCTATCAAACGTGAAAGAATGTTTGCAATAGGTCAAGTAGTTTTAGAGAAAATATCAACCTTAAAAACTCTCATACCTTTCTCTGCGTTCCACCGTACACGACTTTGCAAGGAAAAGGTGCCAACGCTGAGGACAAAAAGTGGCAAAAGAACTCTCAGCAGCACATACCCGGGTAGCCCACTTTTCTCTTTATGTGATGCTGACGCATGCGGCATCTTAAATAGTCATATTTAAGCGTTAAGTATGCGTGTCTTAGACGTCAGAGCAACAAAGGTCTCTCCGCCAGCCGCTGGGTGGAGCTATCGTAATAAACTATTTGAGTAGAGCCCGTGTTGACACTGGCGTTTCACACCTGAACAATGCTCCTCGTTTGCATTAATGTAAATTAGGTTAGGCCCGCCGTACGCCGCGCCTACATTCAATTAGATGTGCCCAAAGTAGCGCGGTATGTACATACTTACGTACAAATAACACCTCGTACATACACGTGCATGTGTTACTAACGATCTTCACAGGGAATATTGATGCAACCGCATACCGTAAATAGTTGCTCCAGCCTGTCATTGGGCTGCGCGCGCGCAGTCGCTTTGCCTACAAAAGATATCAACGCGCGTCGTTTGATGTCATTTACAATTTTGTCGTTTTTTTATCAAGCATTGCTTAACTTTGGAAATAAATGTCTAAATATTATTGTTGTTTTCATTAAGTGCCTATTTAATGTTTTAGCCGACTACCGAAAAGTGGAGGGTAACGTTTTTCGACTTTAATTCAGATTATTTGTGGCTTAATGGTTGATGTATGAGATGATGATTACTATTGATGTATGAGATATCGTTACATTCGTTTTGATCATCAACTTACGGTAGGTATAAGATTACATTTTATGCCAAAAAAAAAAGCAGCCGAGTTTTTTTGTTTTTGTAATAATTTAATTGACTTAAAGAGGCAATAAAATAAGGAAAAATTTAAATCATGTAGATATTATACGAAAGGTTTTTTTAAACATATATTTTAATCTATTTTTTTCCAGTAATATCTAGGAACCCGCTTTTTTATTACGCTCACATTACTGCTCATTATGAATAATAGTGCAACTTGTAGAGTAGAATTAAATATAAAAACAATGAGATGTCTGCGTCTATAAATAGCGTGAGGTAGCATCGACCGTGTCAAGCGATACGCGGCTTGCGCCTGCGCACCGTCCGTCAGCGCCCCGCGAGGATCGCGTAAACACCGACGCAGTGTTGCTATCGATAAAGTGTTGCCGTATCGATAAGTAGAAATTGCCGTATTTGTGGGAATCACACCGTGCCGTTGCACGTCATTTTTATTTATTAACTTCTTTTTAAAGCATTACAAATAGTTTTGTAATGAAGAAACATTCGATTCCTGTTCAATTAAAGTTAAAATAAGATTCTTCTTCTCGTGTGGTATAGTGACTAAAGCTATTGTCGTTGTTTGTTGTTCAGGTCAACCCCCCTAGTAGACCTTTGACATGACTGCTGCCGAACGACAGCAACCTGGACCAACCCGAAGCATTGAGGGGTTCAAATAAAATAGTGACTTGTAGTCACGCATCCAGGTACATAACTACAGACCGATTTCAACGTATATTCTTAGCTGATTAACTACGAACGAACCCCTCATTAATACGTTAAATAAGATAAGAAAAGATGTATTGAAATTGGCCCCAATTGTAATAAAAGATACCCCGTGACCCGTGACTTAAGCTGTGAAAATTTCATACATATTTCACGGATTATATCGTTAACTCATAGGTTCTCTTTTATTGCAACTGGATTTTATACACATTTAGTATTTACCATTACCATATTGCTCCAATTTTCTAATTTTTGCAGACAACGAAATTTATATGATACGGCAATCAAAGTTTACTCGAAAGCGCCATGTATTACGGCAATTGCCTCATCAATAACTACACTGCGCCGGCGCACTTCACCCTCCCTCGCCGCGCTCTCACTCTAAACAATTTGCGTTTTTACGGGAATCCGCGAACACACTTCCCACAATGCAAAATGATAACTCCATCGTATGTTTGTGTTATTGTTCCCCGAATAGCATCTCGAATACTCTTCGACCCATGCCTCAATTACATGGAATCAGTTGGCGCCAGTAATTTAAAATCATAAACTTTTCCGTATCTACCAACTGCACTTGCTACCCTAAATACTCTCGTCTATCGGTAGAAGCGTTTGCTTGGAGACAATATTATTTAAAAAACTAACTGATTCTTGGTTTACTTTAACTATGATTTAATGTCCCAATTATTGATTAAATAATCAATCGATCGTTGTATGCTAGATCGCCTTTCTTAATAAGGATTTCCTTAAACTATTACTTGAACGCGAAGCTTTTAACATCAAGATTATTAATAACAAGCTTTCAAGGAAAATTTAGACCAAACCACGTAAAACTAATCTGTAGATCTTCAAAAAACGAGACCTAGACCTATCTACGCAGACAATGGCAAGTCAGAAGGAGAACAAAACAAAATCAATCGGACGTGCCATTAACATTTCCGAACGTCACAAATCACACCACCAAAATACGAGATCTATAACCGAAAAAAGATCTATGCTGGGAATGATTTTTTTTATTGTCGAGCGGCGCAGTCGCACGCGCGGCTCGATTGTGGCTGTGTGGTCCTCGCTAGCCACTTTGTAAATAGCGCGGTTTACCTTTTTCAACTTTTGTGTTTTGTTACCTTTTGTGCTGTTGTACGACCAATATTACCATAGCTATTTAGGCTCGTCGGATAAATAAATACGCCATTTATCATGATAAGTGATGCACGGGGCCGTCGCCGCGTCCTGCACCCGATGGGGTGAAGATTTCATCTTTAGCATTGTACCGATTTATCTTTGCATTGTTTCCTAGAACTGATATCAAATAGGAGCACGCCTCTAAATTATTAAACAGTAAATTATGCTGCCTACAATAAAATCGTTGTCTTATAAATGTTCGTCGCTGTTTTTGAGAGATAAATTTTTAACTTACACCAAATTAAGTAAAATATTCCTTTTAGTAACGGTTTGACTTTACTGGGACTTTACAGTAAGATAAGCCCCGGGACTGGAGCGGTTCAAGTGGAGTCCCTACACTAATTAGGTGCTAATTTGTTGACGAACCCAATTTCCTTTCCCGAGTCTCACGCTGTTCCGGGTTTTTGTAGAGACATCTGCCGTTCTAAACGATTCTTATCTGAACAAATGCTTGCCAAAAATGCTATTAAGCTACCTAACAGTTACAAAATGTTCCACACAAAATGTTGCAGTATTATTCGCAATATCTCATTTCATGGCTAATGGTATAATACGTAAACCTCAGCCGCTTCACAAAGCCGTCGGGATGCGGGCGTCATCGGAGATACGAAATCAAATCGTAGCACAATAAATTCACCCAAACCGCAGGCTCTTTCACAATATTTGTGTCGGGCGTGTTACGGCGCGACAAAAAGGGCCGAAAGGGCGGCCCTCGGTGAATGAAGGGAAGGTAAATAAATATAAATAAAGGTGAGGGCGGTCGGCGCGGGGGGTGGAGGCGTCCCGCGGCGCCGCGCCGGTCGGTGCGCGCGCGCAGCGGTCGGGCCTACGTCTGCCGCGAACACTATTCTATAACTACAGTGGGAGATAGACAATGTGCATAGGAATTGGTTTCTGCCTTTAACATTTACCAAGCTAGATATTTCGAATACATTTTTGACCTAACTCTATCTATACTGTAAATTATGGGATTTTTGTCATTTAGACTCTAAAAAGTTTATAGAAAGAAAGAAAATTTATGAGAGAGTCGAAACCACATCATTTGTAATACATGGCAGACGGTATTAGGTTGCAATGTTTTTTATATATGTCACTGTGTGATTTAGTAATCTAAGATACCAATCCGGTAAACAGCATGGAAATAACAATATTTTTCAGAGTAAGTAGTTATTTGCATTACAAGCACACGAATTGAAAAACGAAGTTGTGAACATCACGTTCCGATGAGGAATGAATTTTCAACATTGTAAAAATCCAATTACAAGCTCATTGTTCTTCGTATCGAGTTGTCACACGTCATTAAACGGGACCAATGAGAGTCGTAAAAGCATGTCCCCTGCGCCCGCGCAGCTCGCTGTAATCGCATTCAGCAGGGACCAATTACGGGCGAGCCGTCGCGAGGTGCACTTTTATTGGGTGTAAGATTTAAGTGCCGATCGACACGCCAGCACCGGCCCTGCCTGATTTTTACTGCCACTTATGTCTCGTAAGCCATTTTTACTCGGAATATCGAGTTAAACTAGCGATTTCCTACGATGATACCACTAAAAGCGATCGATGCTCAAAGAAAACAGCACTTTAGTTGGATAGTGGGATTCAAATCGACGGTTTTATTGGTTTCTTAAATAGTTTAATTGGGAATGAAGTATAATTTGAAACATTGATGAGTAAATGAACTGAGGTTAAAAGATTTATATCTGAGCGATGAGATCTATCGAATCGACTGTAAAGTGGATCTGTAAACGTTACCAAAGCTTATCATAACATCTCGCTGAAACCAGGAAGACGCATTACGCTGAAAAGCAATAAATAACTAATGGCCATCAGTAATACTCGAAATGGTTAACATAAACAATGCGGTTTCGAGAAATCAAATATTCCTGGCCGAAAGCTACCTGCATTTAACGAACCTGAGAATGTAGTAGTAATCCAAAATGTAGTGTATTTACCTTTTCTTATACACGTGTACCTACTTGCAGTAAACTTTATTATGAATCTAAGATTTTAAATCTAAATATTTTAGCTCATTTTTGACACTTTCACAATTCGTTAAAAGCGTTAAGTTAGGAAGGGAAAGACGTTGTCCTTAAGCCGTGAAATAACGTTAAGTCACGTTTATGTGTAAGAGACGTAGGTAAAATTACTACTACTTACTAACACTTTAAGCTTTTCTGTGATTATTGCATAATTATTTTTACATTATTAGATCAGGAACAGGTTCAATCAATCAGTTCCTTTAGTATTATATCACAACAGGTAAATAGACAATCATATTTGTTTACAAAATAAGACACTTGATTTGGGCTTCAGTATACCTCCTTCGAGACGTAAGTATTTATATACATACGCATCTTCGTTACCAGATAACAAAGGCTTTGGACCAGCACACGCCTCAACACATTTACACTTCACATCCACACAACACACCCTCACACACAACCCAGGTCATATTATTTAAGTATATATAATTTATTTATCTTATCATTATATTTTGTTGTTGTTATTTTTTAATTATTAACTTCTGGTTTTTATTATTATTAAGTATACCTACTATTATTATTTATCAACTTATTAGAATCTTGTTTTACCTCCCAATTTATTATTGTAATCAGGTGAACTTCTTTTGTGGCGTACTAAGTATTGTATTTGTGATAAATGTAAATCAATTGACATTGCTGTGAAGTTTATAAAACAATAAATAATAAATAAATAAATAAATCTATCTACCCACTTGTGTTATGAATCTGATACTAGTAGATTTATCTGCTATAACGATCCATAATTGTATGCCCTACTTTGCAGCGAGCGTCTTCAAACGAAATCCCTTCGATTTATGGGCGATGCAAGTAATCCGTGATAGTCTGCAACTGGCCCCAAGTTTCGTAATTTCACCACTGCATAAACAAAATTCATCCAGAGGTAATTTCAAACAGTTACGAATGGTTTAGATACGATACTAATACTATTATTTCTTGGAAATCAACACAAACTACAAATCAGTTTGAACAAAAAGAAAACATTTACTCGTACTACATAACATTTGTACTTAGAGAATATTAAGATGTTGTTTTGTTATGTGTATTGTTAAATCCTGAAAATACGACACAATATATTTTTATCAAAAGAAATCTTAATGTTATGGAAAATAGTTATTATTTCATGTAAGTAATTATTACTACACTTTTAGATTGGTTGCGAATGTATTCTAATAATTTCATATTTTTATTAAATCCTGTACCGTAATTCGAAGCCTAATAAAACAATATGAGAATAACATTCTTGATTTCCGCTTTCCGAAGTCATAATACGTCACGTCCGCAAGCCCTTTCCTCCCACGCGCACCCCGCACCCCACCACTACCGACGGCAGCTAGGCGGGGAATCGCCATTTCACTTCATTGGCATTAAATTTCCCGACCCGTACGGTCGCCTAACCTAACCTAGCGTGAGGTTGACCGAATTTAATTTATTTTAGTCATATTATACGTAGCAAAGTATTTGCAAATCTTTACTTATAAAAGTGAAAGATAAAATAATTTCACCACGTTTCTGTGGTGCATATTTTTAACGGTGTTACCGTTCGGTTTGATTTTATTAATTATAAAAGTATTAGAAACGTCCGGCCCGCCAGCAGGAGGAGACGAATACGGAAGAAGGAAGGATAGCAGCAACAGGTGTGTTTAACATGGCGCGATATTATGTTCTAACGGCGGCGCTCGCAAGCAACGTTGCGTTAAGGAATGTTCGCTAAACTGTAAGTTACATCGCTCATTACTTTAAGCATGCAAATTGAAGTTGTTTTCTTCAGTATTGGGGCCATTAAGTGCTACGCAACTCGCAAGGCACACCCGAGTCCAAACATAAGGGTAATTAACGGGCACCCGAACACGTGGGTACTCGCACCCCCAGAATAGGGTAACTGGCCCAGGAGTACTGAATTCAATCGCTCTGTGCGCACATATTGGATTTCAACTATTTAACCTTAAAATACCCTCGTTATTTTCAATATTCATATTAATTTGATACACGTGGTGTTAATTTGCTTATAACTATACAAGAACTATAAGACGACCACTCATTAGGGCAGTGAAGTGGACAGAACACGATATTTTATTTCATTTATATACTTAACGTGATTTTGTCTTAGAAATATGCATACCATGCAATACCTAAATACAATACTCGCAATGCACGTACATTGTGGCAACATGTTGGCGTCGCCAGCTGGCATTCTACGGCAGTCTGACGCCACTATCAAGGATTAACTAACATTAGGATAAGCTTTTTTCCAGGATTAACTAATTTTTTCAGCGGAGTAAGTCTAGTGTACGAAACATTAAACCCTGTATTCTGTTGACATCGAGGGAGTAAGACTGTTTTACAGTAATGTTCAGTGTAAAGATGGATTCGGAATCTGGAATACGCTGAAATTTCAAAATGGAAATCGTGGCAATGCTGATTACCATACACTGTAGTTTCCAGCTGATTGGCTGGCGCGCAAATTGTGGCACGAGTTGTTGGTGTGAGAACGCAATCTAATAGTTATTGTGCCGCGCAAACCGTGCCGCGCACGTGCGTTCTGGTTTGACAACACATGCAGCGTCGCCACAGGAAGCTGATAGTATGAATAAATACTAATGACAAGGATTGCATTTCCTGTGCACCACAGAAATATCCTTTTCCCAACTTGTGGGTCAACATCAGTAATGGTGCAATGAGACAATTGGAGAGGGGTAAGTAAGTACCGAGTGACTAGAGACGTTTTCCAATTAACAGATCAGAGCGGACTCTTCCTCGTCCCACCGGGTCAGGAGAGTCGCGTCTAGCATGAGTCCTATGCTTTTCATGTCGATCAGTTGAGCTACCACCATTGGGAACAGAACGGGCTCCGCCCTACATTCCTATACCGGCTTCTACCTTATTCCGGTCATGACATCATGTTACGAGACTACAACACCAAGGATACACCGCGTCTCACAGAAAGAAAGCACAACGAGCTATTATCCCAAGGGGTCCTACAGTACTTCCCCAAAGGGTTTCCTAACTGATGAGTTCAATTAAGTCTCTTAAACTCAACGAGTGTCTGACTTTCGCGTGACTCAGAACTACTACGACAACAAAAGTATTTGGATTGCCATCGTGTACCATTGGCTTCACCTACAGACGCTGTCTCCGATACGTCTACAGAGGCGGCCTCCATACCATATTTGCCACCCGGAACCCGAGTTACGCTCTGAGATCGCCTGGCGAATGGGTCTTTCAGGTGGCTAACAAGTCGAAATATAATTTGAATAAGAATGAAGATGTATTGTCATTCCGCAGACATCGTAGAAGTTAATTTGATATTAATAAATTGGCAAAATGGGAACCAGTTTACCAAGGACTACCCACAAGCAAACCTCATAATCCCCACGGGACTAGAGTTATGTACTATCATGCCAATCGAACTGCTGAAAGGCGGCGAGGACCACTGCCTAGGTATGCTGAGCTGGTATGGTATAGAGGTCAAGGGACTACAGACTCCCTCTCGGACCCACAGACATCTGTTGCATTGCATTGATGTACTTATCATAATAGAAACTACCAATCTTGGTTGGAATGCGGAAATTAGACCTAGATCTACTCCTAGATCATGATTACCAAAGCTAGAAGAGTACTGTTCACATTGTATTACATTCTAATACAGAAGATACTATTACGTACTATTACGTCATCCATACTTTAAGCACCAATACCCGCGCTTTGCGGTTTCGTATTACGCCGTACTATACTAGTACGCGTATTGTGCATAATATGACATCTCCGTTCGCCGGGTTATTAATTTCCGAACACTTCGACAGACCCTAAACGATAACAACATTGTCGTCGCCTACCCTCACAACGAAGGCGCGACAATACGTAACGCAGAAAATGTAAACAATGCAATCTACTTGCAATAAGTGATTTGAACCTGACTACATGATTAAAATCTTTCAACTTACAACTACCTACATAAAGACATTAAGATAGAAAATAATGTATTCATATTATTATGGATATACGGCGATCGATTGCTAGAATCGGATTTTAGCGAACAGAACTCCATCGTCACTGGTCACTCCCCCGGCGGAGCCAGTACATGGTAGTTGGCGCAGCACAGGCAGGTCGGCCCTTACATGTGCCGTGTTACGATACTGGAAATAGAATAAAATGTAACTCAATTCTAATTATGATTCTCGCCCCAATGGTTTTCGACCTTTGTCAGCGTGTAACAAAGTATCAGAGTTATATACGATAAGCCGGTTTTTGTAGCAATTATATCCGTCGTGTCGTGTATATGTTGCCTACCAACGGTGAGAGACAATAACATACAAACTGATTTGTTCTACCCACAACATCAATAATGTTGTTTTGTTTGAATCCCTACACTATTACAATTATCATAATTGTAGGTAGTGAATTTATTAGGGAACGATATCATCGAAAAATTCTCGTTACATTTCTACCTGTGATTTCTACCTGAAAAGGCTTCAAAGCGAACGTTTTTTAGGCATGATGATTGTGGTTTTGTGACCAACCCTATTCCATCTAAACCTGTCACAATTGTCTAACGACCGACTACTGTTAAAAGACAACAATCCGAACCGATTGTTTTACGGCTCATATGAAAATTTTTCTAGCGGTCACCCATCCAAGTACAAACTGCACCCAACATTGGTGAACGTGTACCTACGATCCTTTTCAGCGCGTTCTCACAATCGGACCACGAACCTTGTGACTTGAAGCGTGGCACTGTTTGGTATATAGTGTACAGAAATTATATGTAGTGCCAGCCTTCTAATAGCTATGTAACTGTGGAGCGTCGGCTTCACTTAGCTGCGCTTCTCGACCATATATTCGAATTCAAAGTTATTTTCTTGCCGGCTACGCTGCGCATATTATACCTCCCGCCCGGTCGGGGGCTTCAACGTACAGTCAAGTTTTTTATTCCCATAAATCGAGTATACTTTAAATTATGCACTAGTTCATAGAAAATAATGAAGAATAGACATGGACTTAAACACACAAAAATATATAGAATGTTCTAATTTCTTCACCGAGCATGGATAATGCGTAATACAAATTCGTTTCTAACCGAATGTTAGACGTGGTTGTCGGAATACTACTACTATTGTCCGATAGATGGATTTGCATAACATACCCTTTAAGTATGTATAATACGATGAAGATTGTCGGTGGACGTGGCCTGTGGTCGCTCAGTTGGTAAGAGCGCGACACGGAAAGGCAAGGTCGCAACTTCAAGTCCTGCCTACGGCAAGAATTTTTTCATCAGGTTCTAATATATAGAATATAATTATATATTTTTCAAAGATTTTACTTATCACGGCCGGTTCCTTGTGCCGTTTGTTGCAAACAGCGCCGCAGTGCGGTGGCAATGTGCAACTTATTCCGGTGAAGTTTTACAATACAGTTTATGGATAAGGTTTAATAGGAATGGTTCAAACAAAACTCGCCACCCAGGTCAGTTTTCGAAACCAATTCTTAAAATCTGTCGATTTAATTAATTAAACCGAATCAAATAAGGCCTCTAATATACATGTATATAAAAGTATAGCTCGTGAACGCCATTGTTCCCCATGTTATGCGAGCGAGACTCTAAAACTTTCCTCTCAGATACTAAGAAGTTGATGGGAGATCCACCGAGTTGGATGAGGATTTTCATATTGATACAAACTCTCTGATACATCTATACATTTTGTATATTATAGAGTTTACACCCAAACAATTTGGCGAATTTGAAGCAGGGGTTTATTGTGTAACCTAACATCAAGTGTATAAAACCTACTTACGGTTTACCTACCTAGAGGTATACATTGTGAAAATTGTATTTTAACTCAAGGCGATGATTTATAACTAGATTAAACTGCACAGCTGTAAGTACAGCAGGTGACGAGAAATTTGTTGGGTAAATTAACTAAGGTACCTAACATGCCCGCAAGCGGCACCTTTCTGTCAATACCTTCAAAAAGGTCAAGATATCCGATTTCATCACCTTTCTGTCAATACCTTCAAAAAGGTCAAGATGTCCGATTTCATATGAAATTCAGGATATTTTCTTTTTTAATCGATTAGATCAGCGCAAAGGCATACCATAGGTACAAATGTAGATAAACTGACAATCAGTTAAGTATTTGTTACACAAGTTACAAATGATATGGGTACCTACTAAAGGATAATGATTGTTCATAATCGTACTATTTCGAGGCATAGAGTATGGCTCTTTTTGCTTATGTATTAAGATAATCTAGTATGCTCGCTCATACTACAAGGCTTTACATATTTTGCTTAAATCAATTAAGCAGATCACATTGGCATATTTAATTGGTACCACCACCACTACCACCAGGCGATAACAAACACGTCTCTCATATTGTTTTATTAGGCTTCGAATTACGGTACAGGATTTAATAGAGACGTTTTACCTGAAAATAAAACGTTTATTAAATACTTACCTAATTCGAAGCCTAACACTTTCTAATTCTGCCTGGTGGCTTTTATATGAGAGATGCAATGAAGTGAAATGGCGATTCCCCGCCTAGCTGCCGTCGGTAGTGGTGGGGTGCGGGGTGCGCGTGGGAGGAAAGGGCTTGCGGACGTGACGTATTATGACTTCGGAAAGCGGAAATCAAGAATGTTATTCTCATATTGTTTTATTAGGCTTCGAATTAGGTAAGTATTTAATAAACGTTTTATTTTCAGGTAAAACGTCTCTATTAAACTATACTGTTTTATCGCTAAGTATAGAGACATCCGTAAAAAGCAGCGAAGATATTATATATTTTGTAGTTCCAACGATTCGTCATAGCCTAAGCAAGGAACGGCCTATGGAGTAAACCATATTTACTTACATCGGAGACTTCGCTTTTGCAAGACAAAATTTAGCGTATCTGCCATTCATTTATTTTTCCCTTATTTGAATTTTCAACATAAGTCTAACATAATTATAAAACAAGTTTATCTTTCTCTCTGTGTCAAACATGAGAGTGAAAGTGACAGCAACAATTTTACCTAACGCTCAAATCCTGTCTGATTTTTGACGAAAAATAGAACTAAAAATTCGTTGGCGTAGACATCGACAGGACTTGAGCGGTAATAAATATCCTTGCAGCTAACCTAACCTGCTGCCATAAAAAAAAATACTTTCGGCTCTCTCCATATTTGTATTCCTTCATGGTGATAGCAAAGCCCGTGCCTGCTAGCATTGACTGAGGTTTGACAGATAACGCTAAGATAACCAACAGCTGAACCTCGGCAAATATTTACAGGTGTAAGTGTAACTAAAATTAAACAAACGTGCGTCTGACACACGCCGGCGAACATAATAAGAATTGTTTATTTGCCATAAAGTGGTTTTACCATTGGATTTATTCTTTGTTCCATTAGATTACCTCAGAAATTCCAAAAAAATAGAGAGAAATATTACAAGGTAACAATGACAATCGAGGCGAAGAGAATTTTGTAATGCGAAATTATATTTAAGTGAAAATCTTTGTAAACTGGACAGCATATCACTATGAGTGGTAAAACTTGCAGTAGGTACGATTTCAATACTTATGGTGCCGTCAATAAGAATGTAACAAAGTCGACAATTACATTTGATGTGCTTTCGGCTGTACAAATAAGATTAATAATTTACAGAGCTGAGTATTTTACGTACATTTTTGTGATTACCAAAATTAAATATCGACCAACAGTTTCGAAATATTACCTTATTAGGTAATATTCTGCAAAAATATTTTTTTTTGGCGAAATGACACATCTATAAGCTTAATAAATAAATGGTATTTAACACACCTGTATGTGTTATAATACATCACTTCTGTTTACGTTAGCGAAGGAGTTGCAAATCGTTAATTTATCACCACCTTAAGTGGCAACTATATAAGACAAACCGCAAACACTGGCGAGGTTCAAAGACCTATCATTTGAACTGTTCGCCTTGTATTTGTACAAGTGTTTCCTGCGTCCAGTCGCGAATCTAAAGTTCCTTGCATAACAAGTAAACATCGCATTACCAAACAAATGGCAAGCGCCAGTCTATTGTCCACACAGCATCGAATGAGGAGAAAAGAGGAGTCTCGGAAATATTTTTGTTCACTAGCAACATTATGTCAAGTGACAGCATGTTTTTATAAGAAACTTCGTGTTGCCGCAATTGTGAGCTGACGCCAAGGTTCCGGGTTCATTTCCCGATTCAGCAAATACTGCATGGCGCCACGATTAAACAAAACATATGTAGGTAAGCAAGTGTGTGGAAATGCAGGCTTTTATGATATTAGCACAAACAAAGACAATAACAGGTAGGTACTGCCTAGTGCGATCTACTTACTAGTTTGTCACTTTGTTCATTTTAATATTATTTTAAACTCGTAGTTAAAAGTTGTGCAGAGTTTTATTGTGGTAATGCTTGTTAAATGGGGTCATTTTTATAATAAAAAAGTTTAGGTTGTCCTTCAAATATATAAAATAAAATACACCAAAAACACTGCAATACTAAAATAGTCTTTAGTACATAAATATTGAAAATAAAGCATATATAATTATTGCTTTTATATATTATATGTACATTGTACAGTGTACACAGAAGTATGTGTGAACGCTCCTTTAGCTCAAAGTTTGCACAAGAAACCGCTTATTGTCTGAAAATAATTATCCATCCGACTTGGACAATGGAAAATAAATAAATACTGCGCGTACATTCGAGATGTGATATTCCAGTTTATTGATTTTTAGCCAAGAAATTTAATTTAGGATTGTTTAGCTACGGATAAAAGAGTACCGCGGCAAAGGTATTTATACGTATAACATTTGGGATTTTGTCGGTTAAATTAGCGTGCCACACTCTGGTCGTGCTACAATTTATTATTCTTTCAACCAAATAAAAATATGTGTTCATTATAATAATGGAAACAAGGATTAAAGAAAGATTTATTTTTAATCCGTGTAGGTACTATTTCAACAAATCAAAGTATTTATTTTGTGTTTATTTATAGATAATATGCATACAATAAACAAGCAGCGCTTTAATACGGCTGTTAGAAGATCTTTATAAAAGTTTACAACGTTGTAAACCCACCGTAGAATTTTAGGATTAATTTGATTATGGTCAATTATTCACAAAGCGATCGGGCCTCGTTCCGTTTTTTATCCTTGGCTAATAAGCTCAAAATATCTAATTTGGACGGCGGTGTCTTTGCTTCTAACAAATTAAACCACTTTAGCGTATCGGGCCATGAAATAAAATCAATATTAACAATCGATAATTAAGTGACCTTAAAACGATTTGATCGTATAAAACGCTTGTTTGATTTACTTAGGAGACCTTTAAGGCCTCTAAGGCCGAGATTTATAGACAGTTTTGAGCTATCTCTTACAACAATCAAAGGTCTATGGAATTTGAGATTTGTGTTAGCGAGCTAACGCAACTGTGAATATGAATCTCTAAGAACGAAACTGTCTATGAATGTCGGCCTAAATAAGAACGAGTTCACACTAAGGACGGGCTCAAAATTGTCTCTGTATCTCGGCCTAAGGTCTTAAGCTTTTTTTGAAGTACCAAATTCCATTCCATTCGTGTTCTCGTTTTAGGGTCACATTAAACACGAGCTAATCTCAGGATTACAATAGAATTTAAAAAAAGATAACCAAAAGTTAGTGCAGCGGCTCGGGTTGGGAATGCTTCGCTATCTGCGCACACGCACCGCAGTAAAAGCTCATTGTAACTCGAGCCTCAAATACGAAATTGAATAATGCTGACCTATCCCGCGACCGCCCTGCTCATAAATCACCGAGATATTTATGTCCCTCCCCCGCTCACCTCGCCCCGACAGGCCTTATTCGCGTCCAGGGATATAAAATATTAAATAAAACCTACATAAAATTGTAAGTAATTCCGATTGGAATCCAAGGAGCGCGAGCGCAGATGCAGTCGCACCTATTCTGCGGTTAGAGCGGCTACGCGAACACACAATATAAGATATAATCCTTTGCAATATAAGATAACTCTAGAGTTAGCGACTTAGCATGGAGTTTAAATAGTACCCTACTTAACCCAGAGTTATCTCGATAGTCGCGGAAGTAATTCGCAAGTCTCCCGGCTCCCGAAGGGTTTTTAGTCGGTAAGAGTCCGACATAACCATCCTCGCCTCCTCATGATAAGGAGGTATATGATGATTTTCACCTCGAAAAAAAATTAGTTATCTGGATATTGCAAGACCCTAAGGCCGATAGTCAGAGACAGTTTTAAGCAGGAACTCAACGGGACCTCGCAATTACAACTGACAAATAAAATTGTATGAAAACTCAAAACCGTCTATGAATTTCGGCCAAAAGTCTCGATTGTTTTTACAATGGGAAAGCGATATGCAGCTGTTCTAGAAGTTCTCACCGGAACACAGCAATGCTAGTATTTGACGTCAGAAAAAGTGGAAAAGGGTGGTCATACTTACTGAGGTTTACTCTGCATTCCACCTAATGCTGATATTCATAAACCTAGTTAAACCACACTTCCCTTGAATAGTGTTGCTATCCCTTTCACACTTTGTTAAAAAAGGTTAAGATAGAAAGGGACAGGAGGACTAGACGGTGGCGTAACTTTAAATCATGTTTATGTATACGCGCCTAAAAATAATGTATATTGGTAGAGACTCCGACTTGCATTTTAAAAACTAAACTAAATCAGACAGGTCTACAATATTGCCTCTCTTTCCTACATTAAATTTGTGAAAATGACGGTACTACTTTTAGAAACGTCTTAGGCTTAAAATTAGAAAACGCATGATAGAATCGCTACCGTAGTCAACTTGGTATTTCGAACATAAATCTCATTGATATAAAGTACAGTTCAAACAATTGTTTGTAAATAAAGATGGCTATCGAAGGTACATAATAAATCCCCAACCGTCGCCACTCATGTTGCGCAAGCGCAGCAACGGAAAGAGCACATCGCATTTATCTGTGAAGCATCTGGCATGTAACGTACCGCTTCCCGTACGCATTAACTTTACTTATATTCCTTCTTATTTATGAGAAATAAATAATACTATTAGACGGAGATACCGATTCCTGATAAAAAGTGGGCCCGAGTTAAATGGGAGGCACGGTGGAAGCAGAAAGAAAGTAATGGAGGCGCATCGAACCGGTTTTGAGATTTTACGAATGCAAGGCTCGGCGGGGCTATGTGCCGCCCGCGGCCGCGGCCAGCCGGCCACATAACGCGGGTACAGTCGACGGCAGAGATTCACTGACAGTTTTGAACAAGCTTAGCGTGAACTTGCTCTTACAAACGTAAAATTCCTTAGACGTTTGACTCAGCTCGCGCTCAAAATTCTATTAAACACCGATATTCATACGAGTTTGAGTTCGATTAACAACTATCAGATTTCATACAATTTCGAGAGACAGTTGTAAGGGCGAACTCACGTTGAACTGGTGCTCAAAGCTGCCTATGAATATCGGCCTTTAATCTCGACCTAACTCAGATAGGGGACTTCATTCTGTTTGAAATTTTCTCAAAAACTTAATCACGCAGATTTAAAAAAAAGTTACGTTAGTTCGCACTGTAAAACTATTGACTAGTAAATCTTTTAACCATTATGGTTAAGATTTCTCAGAAACTTCTTTATCGATTGTAATATATATATAGTCGGTAGTTTTATAGCGCGGACTATGCACTTAATTGTGATTTTTTTTTTCATCAGCGTTAAGTAGTTTTTGAGAAAATTTCAACCGTACCTAATGAAATCCCCGGCCCTTCTTTGAGTTAGGTCGAGATATTGAATACTTTACCCTGGGTAAGACTGTACACACGAAGACAGAGATAAGTACACAAGGGGCCTCAATAAGGTTGAGATTTTCTTAAGAACTACTGGACCATTTTTAATAACTCTTTTACAGTTACGTAGTTTAACTTTTATCTATCTAAAGGTGAAATAATTTTTGCAATAGATCAATTTGTTTTTGCGAAAACGTCGACCTTAAAAACTCTCCTGTACACCTTTCTCCTGTGCTCGACCACTTACCTTTTACCTTCGGTTAGACTGTACGTAACCGCTGATTCGCGGCGGCCTTTCTTGCACACACACACGGACCGTACCCCATCTCATCTCAGACCGATTATTATCTGCATATAACTGGATTCCGCGACGTACATTAGGCTACTAAAATATTTGCCGAACAAACCGTACGAGTTCTATGTCATTATTTGCGACTGAGAGGAAACAAAACAAAGACATCCTTGGACTGATATTTTATGGGGTTAGTTTGAAGTTACGTTAGCCGAATTACCTGTCGGTTAGGGCTAAAAGTTAACTAACGCCTTTTATAAGTTACACGATAGTTTAAATCATTGTTCTACTATTAATAAACGCAATAGCTGGACTTCGCCACGATTTACCACAAAAAATGGATTAAGTTTGTAATAATATAGCTATATTTCTGTTAGCCAATAACACTTTTAACACTTCGTTATAAAAGACGTTGGTTAGAAATGAACGGATGGCTTAAACCGTAACTTTAAAACACAATTATGGCTAACGGCTAACCGCGCTGCTGAATAAACGATCGAGTTTGCTGTTCCAAATAAAATTATAAAAGTAAAATTATTAATATCTTCAACTGCAATCTTCATTGATTACCAAGTAGGTAAGTATTGATTACGTCATAATAGCGCGGTTATCTCAATCAATAGGCAAGAGCGAATGTTTGTCACATTCGCATTGGAAACTGACCTACATCGTCCGGGACGCGGGTGGCGTTGACGTCGATGGCGATTGTTTGTTTGATTGTTTGTCCACGCATGGAGTTTGCTAAGCCATTAGAGCGAAGTCGCGACCGTTCAGGATTATTTTTCTGAACATACTCAGGTTACCTATATAACTTTATATAACGGCTATAGTAACGAATCACAAAACCATATTTTTTAATTTTTTTGAAAAGGCAAACATTGGATTTAAATAGTGAGTTAATATAAGTCATACGCAGCACAATCTAATTCGGATGAGTCTACCCGGATTTAAATAGTGGCAAATTCAACCGCGGATTTTAATTTCTTGGGATGAGTTGCCACCTAAGCCGGTGTGGCGCTCTCCGATTAAATGGAGGGATGTACTGCGCAAGGTTGATGATGAACAAATAAGCTCGCATGTCATCTATCGTCAGTTATAGGTCTATACTCCAGAGTATTTTTAATTGAAGGCTAAAAACAATTTATCTTGACTTTTCCGCTGATGAAAATAATTCTTAGATTAATTCTTGGTCACAATAGATTTTTGAGGTCACTGCGACCTTGAACTTGAATTAATACATACCTATAATGATAGATCAATCTATGTTTCTCTATTACAAAGTGCAATTTCTTGCAAAGTGGTGTTAAATGTAAATTCAAAAATACGTTGACGTGCAAAAATGTACACAACGTGCTTACTTGCAATAAAGAAATTTGACTTTGACTTTTTGACTACAGGATGTGAAGTACAGAGTTCAGTATTTGTACGACTTCTTGATTAAAAGTTCACATGCAATATGCACCATATGATAGAGGCATCATGATCATCGATTTTCTTTCCGTGTATTTAATATTTATATTATAATACTCTGTAGGACTATAAGCGGTTTCTTTGAATTACCATGCATGCTAGATATTATTTGAGTACCTATTTACTCACTCAGATTGTCGATACCCAACGCAAACGTCGCTATTATGTGCGGTCATACAGCGTAAACCTATTTACTTTGCTTATTTACCTATGTAAATACTTAGCGGAATCGGCGCAAACGACATGCGAATTCATGCAGAAATATCGAGTTTTTCACTAAGCTAAGTAAATATACTTATTTATCTATTAAGTTAACATGAACTAGCATGATAATTTTGTATTATGTGCGTAGGTGGAAATTCCTAAGAAGACTGAAATATTTTACTGGCAGTAAACTAAATTATTACATGAAGGTTGAGATTTCTGTATTCCGCCAATATTATTATTTAAATATAGGTTGCTTTGATTAGAGTAGGTACGGACAACAGCAGATCAATGGTACCTATCACTTGCAGTACGAATTCAACTCTTATGACGCAGATAATTAGAACGGTACAAAGTGTTACACTTGATCTGCTGTTAGCTGTACTTTTATTTAACATTTTTTAAATTTCTTAATACCTATCTCTTTCATACAATTTTACAAAATAATACCGGCACTGCATCTATTTGGTCTAGCAAATCAAATTAAAAAAGTTGAACAAGAAGTTTAAAAAAGTTACATTTCTTGGAAATTCTTACAAGTTCTGTAACTAATTAAAACTTTTTATTTGCGACAACATAAAGCTACTGAATTTTTTTAGAACATGTAGACGATAATAAAAACAATATTAACTTAAAACAAGACTAGGCCTTTTTCATTTACAAAGAAAACTATTATTTACATTGAAATCTTCAACGAAAATTATTCTTAGACCAAAACAAACTCTGTTTCCTGCATATTAGAACCATAAATTGTCTTGAGCTAAAAGTCCATGTATTATGTATGAGTACCTAAGCTAAGATATATGTAAATACATAAACTACCTAATTTATACTCGTATATAAGCTACTGAAAAAAATCTGGAGTATGATTCAGTAGCCACCTAAAACAATGACATTAACATAGTTAAATACTATGAATAACTATGTCATGTAAGTTGCCTACATTGTGGTTTGGTTACGTACTATCTATTTCTGTTAACCATATAGGTACCTAGTTTAACCACATTTTCGTTAAAAACGATAAGGTAGAAAGGGACAACTCACGTTTATGACTAACAGCGTTTATAATTATGAATAGGATATCCGTTGTCATTTTGGAATGGCGGATTGACTTTTTATTTTGTTTAATTTTCAATTACATGAATACTTACTCTAAATATCTTGACATTGGCAAAATTACCTCTTGAATAAGAGTAGAAGCCATTCAAATAAAAATAAAATATAATAATTATGGATAAAATATACGGTATAGGTACCTAATTGCCTTGCATTATGAATATGTATAACCAGTCATTTTAAGATTACCTCATTTTCTAGGAGAAAACTAATACCTACCTAACTCCTACAATTAGTCAATATTACAGTCATAATTACTTTACATTGTTTCCAGATTATATATGTGATAACAATGTATTTATTTTATTATCCTATACTCTTATATGAATGAACGTTATTTTATTATATCTTCTCAGTAACTTACACTATGACTTAGATTTGTTACAAAAATATAAGAGAAAATGCAAATAAGCAACGCAATAAGGTATTATTGTAAAATATAAATTAAAAATTCCAAAAAAATAATTGTCTGTGCTTTTGTAGTTTTTACAGTTTAAACCGAGTTTAAACTTAGTGATTCCTTAAATTAAACATAAAAGAACACATAGCAGTATTATTTTGATTAAATAAAGTTTTAATAATTTTTCTTCAATTCATAAATAATTTGATGCTGAATAGCAGGATAAAATCTACGAGTAGGTATCAGCCAATTCATAAAATTCCCAAAGTCCCTATCATCTTTTAGGTCTTTTATGTATTGAAATACGGGTGTTATGTACCTAGTTCAGGCGCCAACCTACCATAAACTAATAATTGATAAGACTATTGTACCCATTGTGATTCATATCTTTGTGGCCAGGAATGAATAAATGATTATGATTATCTTTAGAAAATGTCTAAGCGCAGACGTAAAATTAAGAAAAAAACGAAATGACTCATATTTGAAATTATTCAGAAGATTAGCACTTTTAAAAGAAAATAGGAAAAAAAATTTCTTTGCGTAAATTTACTTTTACGTACGTTTAAGTATTAGTTTTTTATAATTTGTTAAATTTATATTGCATAATAATAAGATGGTTAAATACATTTTGTAGCAAAATATGTAAGTAGTGTAACAACGATGCGACGGTCCCAAACGCACGCAAGTTACAATGGAGTAACCGTCGACAATAAACATTCCCGTAACTTGTCTTTATTTTTTACACGAATCGTGAATGACAACGCATGACGCTCAATGCCTTCGACACCAAATTTTACGACGGCCATATATTCACCAAAACTGGCATCAAAATTGAAAAGAATTCATCATTCATCCATTAGTCACAGAGTCAAAATATTTGTTGACAAAGCCTGCGTAATTGCAGGGCTACAATCGGAACACTCGCTAAGAAGCTACCGTAACGCCCGCAATTTGTTCCCATTGTTCCTTCGCGTAATGTTTACGCGGCGATTGTCCCTGCATGCTGCGCTGACACGCCTGCTTTCAAAACAGGACGCTTCATGAAAGACAACCATTGTCCGAGAGACAATATCCAACAATTCAAGAAACAAAAGTTTCTAAGTCACTGAAAGTTAACTCACCTGTGTCATGAGGCGGTCCGCGCCTGTGCCCTCATCATCCTTGAATTCAATGTCCGGATTGTAATTAGGCACTAAGTCTTTGAACTTGTCATCTTCCCTGGTGATGCGGCCCTCTGCCGGGCCGCTGGCTTGTATCGAGTTCTCGCTGATGTTTGGGTCGTGCTGGCCGAACACGAGGGGCGTGATGCGGCGCGGTCCGTGGCGGCGGGTGAAGCCGCGGCCCGGGCCGCAGGCCGCCGCCGCGCCCAGCCACAGTAGCACCAAGAACGGTCTCATCTCGAAGACATCACTGAACGCGTGCACGAGGCACGACCACCGCGCGCCGCGACCTGAGCGACACTAGCCGGCCGGCAGGCAGAGCGCGGACACCACCGGCCGAGCCTGCATCCCTTGCCTGCAGAGGCCCGGAGCGCCACGACACCACCGAATCCGCTTTCATCTCACCGGGAAATCCCATTGTCAACCAATGCATTGTTTTTTTTATAGCTCTTTCAAGATACCTTGGTCAAATCAATGCGACCCTAAATCACTTCAACGTAACCCAATTTATTACATTTATTCAACATTAGAGAATTTGCTGAAATTACATACCTAATCATCATTCATCAATCAATCAAATAAACTTTATTTGCACACAAACCGTTTTATATGTAACATCGGTTACATATAAAACCAAAATTAGCTAGTGTATAGAGACAGGTGGCCTTAAGCGATTTCTTCCAGGTAACCTTTGGGTGATGGAGATATTGTATCAAAAAAAGGCGTATCGGGTGCGAAAATTTCATAAATAATCATAATATTTGTTAAAATTAAAGATAACTAAACCACATATATTTGATATTGGCTGTCTACGTGTAGAGATTCACGTGGAAAAATATGAGGAAAACCGCAATCTTTCAGCATTCTTATATTAGGATGAATACTAAAGGATAAAGTAATATTTCGTTTAATAAAAGCTGAACGGACGAAAGCAAAACATATCGCTAGTAGAAAACTCATAATCCTATTTTTATGAAATTTTCTGCAACCAAACCAAACAGCTGGCCCATCGGTACGTATAAAAATTTGTAAACATCAGAAACGAGTACGTTTCAGTTTCAGGTGTGGTTACGTACGTAGTGGGTTCTTAAAGAGCAATGTTTATTCGATTTCATACCGCAACCGCAGTGAACTGCACGGCGACGAAATTAGATTTGTGTAACTCGAATTATTGCTCGTGAGGTCACTCTGAAGTGACTTATCGATCGTCTAACGACCCTTTGTGTCCACTCTGACTATAGGTCATATCATTTTGTATACACAATAAACCATCAGAGAATCGGGCCTTTATATTAATGTTCCGTATAGCTGTAAGGTAAGAGATTCCAAGCTAACATAAAATTTTAAACGGTAATTTAGTAGAAAAAGTATTTTTTTTTAATTACATATTACTGTTTTGTTAAATATTTTATCGTTAATAAATAAATTTCTAATAAAAAAAAGTAAGTAATAACTAATTATTTGTAAAATATTTTTGGACTAATTTAGAATATCAAAGTTTGTTTCATGGTTGCCTATCATATACGCTGTTAACCATACACGTGAGGTAAAAGTTTTACACTTTCTAACGTTTTTTAGCGAAGTGTGAAAATGATAAATCATGGTTCACGGGACTGATAGGTTTATGGATATACCTATATTCTGTTCCTGGTGAAAAACATTGTTTTTTTTCTGCGGCACAGATCTCTAATTAAGCAAAACAAAAGGTTACATGGATGTAAATTTACAAAACAAGACATTTGATTATTTTTTTTAATTTTAGGAAGACGAACCCAACTAAACTTATCGTCCGGACAAAAGCAGATCAATGGTAACACTTGCAGTACGATTTTAACTCTTACGATGCAGATAATAAGAACGGTTCAAAGTACAAAGTGTTACACTTGATGTGCTTTGATGTGCTTCCATACTGGGAATCAAACCCAAAATCTCTGGCACAGAAGGCAGGCGTCCTATAAACGCAATTTAAAGTTATTCCACCATTTGGGCCTGTTTTCATTTTCTACCTTGACGTTTTTATCGAAGTGTGAAAGGGACAACAACACGGTTTAAAGGAAGTGCGGTTTAACTAGGTTTATGAATTTAACAGCACATAATGGTTGTCAATATTGAGCTATGGTAGCGATTCTAGTTTGTATTTTATAAATTAAACTAAATTCTGAAGCCGCGAGTCTGGGTGAAATGTTCTGTCTATGTCCCACCCATACTTAGCACAAAGAATCCCAGTTTGGGCCATGAGTTTTATAGTTTTAATTCTAAACCAAGCAAATAGACTTTGCCACATCGATCGCGAGAATCAAATAAATGTTACGTTAAACATCTAGTACATTCTGATATCTGTGTCGAAACGATGTGTGCCGGTTATCCGACACCCAGCGCCTGTGACACACAGGCCTGTAATCACTGCCCTCCTGTAATCATCTCTGCCCATTAACTCGTGCAGAATAACGTACTCTAGTTAGGTGATCTGATTACATGAGGTACTCGCAACTACTACTTTCACGTGCTTCCTTGCTCTGTTATTTCCTGAGGTTTCCCAATATAGATAGGTAGTTTCCCACCTAAGGATTCCCACACAAATCTGCGAGCTCGCGCGATGATTTCGATACGATTACGATTCTGATTTCTGCGATGTCACGTGGTATCGCATCGCATAATTCGCAGTTTTGTGTGGGATCCATAAGCCTGTATCAACTAGGAGATGGAAGCTTCCTACCTCAAGCAACTACTGCCTTCTCATAGGTACCGGGTGCATCAGCGTTGAATAATCTTCTACAATAAAAATTTAATGCTAGAAAAAAACGAAAGACTAAAAATAATTGAGTTGGAATAAAGTAAGTTACAGGTTTGATTTCTTAGAGATACTTAGGTCAGTTTAATTCTCCAATAGCTCGAAATTAACCTTAACACAGTTGGAAGATAATTGAGGTGTATACTTAAATATTCATCAACCTATTCAGTATGACCCTTGTAAGTAAAAAAAAATATTATTCGTCGTAACAAAATACATAGCACTTGATATAAGGTACATTTCAATTTACGATATAACATACTGCCAATGACGGATTTACAATTTTAAGACTAAACATAAAATTATCATAATTATTATAATTAGTAATAATATTTTATATCACTGTAAGTAAGGTACTGACCAAGAAATGTGTCGTTCCCAGTGGTACATGAATCTATAGTGCACGGGGCACTATAGATTCCGTGCCCGTAATATACACTCTCAGTCTTCAAACAAGAGCACTGGATAATGTGTTGATATTTGACGGCATAAATACGAGGTACCTTAGGCCTTAGTACTTAATATCCCAGGCGGACCCTGCAGGGAGTCAATACCACCATTTACCTAAGTTTCTCAAACTTCACCAATTGACGTAGAAATACACGTCAAATGATGCTATTTTCGACTCTGCGCCATCTTTTTTATTCAAGGGTCAAGACACTTCTTCTATATTCTAATTTCCTACGACAATGGAAGTCAGCTTCCATTCACATCTGACCGAGAAAGAAATTGTTTTAGAGGATTAATATGCACATTTGCATAACAGAAAGTGCCTATTTGTGACAATTTGTAGGTACGCAATGCGAAGACAATCCATACAATAAAGTTTTTGAGCCGCATAATCCGCTCATAAGTCATATGTTTTGTTCTTCCGGCATCCCCATACAATTAATGTTACAGGATGTCCTAAATGCTAGCCTAGTTCGTAATGATGGCCAAGTACTGTCTATTACAAACTGATAAGCGTGTATGAAGAGATTGATGAATACAGAGGAAGCAAGGTTGATGTGTCAGGATTACAGCAGATAAAAGTCCGTGATGTCTGCTTAGATGTGTTGGAAAAGGCGTGATTTTATAAATGTATTCAATGATAATGAATGACACATAATTAATATGCCAAAATATTTTCGAAGTTTCAAGGACAAATGATAAGGATGACGGAAGGTAATGAGAAAGTAACAATAGATTGGATGTGTAAAAATGGATTGTCTCATTGATAAGTTCAGGTTTATTACACTTGTCGTTGATAAAAATGCCCAAGTACCTACTCATGAAGGCGAGAAAGGAAGTGATCTACGTAACAATAGGTTGGTGAGGGTGCTTTATTACAGGCTTCCTGGTCATTTATTGCTTCATTGCGAGGCCGGCGCCAGTGCTGATAACATGCAAACTTACAGGCTGACCGACATCGGCAGCAGCTAGGCCGCGCCCAGGGACGTCCGAGGAAGGGGCGCTAATTAATAAATTGTGCTTACAAATTTGCATTCTTAGGTACTCGGCGCTTCAGCATCATTATAGCGACAGATCGGTTACTCGGGTGTTTTATGTGATTGATTCCCAGCATTTTGTGTACTTAATTGAACCAGTTAGACTAGTCAGGTTTTTTTACGATTTTAATAGGATCCACTTTGAGCTAAGCATAGGTACCCCTCGTACATGACTGGTGGTCACACTCTCTAACGACACTTTTAAGTGATTTAGGCTGTCAGATATGAATATATCATAAAAAAAACTCTGAAAGCTCAGATAAACTGCTTAGGCTACAATAAGAAGACGGTCAAATTAATCATGAATTAAAACTGAATTTCATTAAGTATGCTTTTAGTTAGGCACCTAATATTAGAGTTTTATCATTTTTAATTCTAAAAATAAAATAATTACCTATTTTCAAAACCTGTTGCGCTGATACGCGAGAACTTTTGGTTCGAGTGCCCTTGTTTTAGAGCGAAAGTTCCTAGCTACGGCTCTGCTGACCGACAATACAACGTTCACACACAATAAACTAGCTCCATAAACGACGGGCATTGTTGTTGTTTTCGTGGCTTCATTCACAAAATCATAACTCGAGGGATTTACGTCCGCGAGGAATGTTCGAATGTAAATATCCGCCCCTACACCTCTATTTCGTACTGTTGACTCAGATATGGGAATGGGTCGGTGAGTTCTTGATTATTTGGATTACTAAATTCTTCTCTGTCTTATATCCTAAGAACATAAAGTAAAAAAAAAACATTGCCCTCCTCCTTTTGGCAGTCAGGTAAAGAGAATATTGTACGCTTTTATAATCAAACAATATTTATCAGTGTTGTCATAAATTTAAAAAGAAGTAGGCCCTAAAATTTTGATAATTAGAGGCTTGTGGAAAATACTTAACCGATAAGTAGTGTTAATTGTAACATAGGTAGGTTCACTCGAAAACCTTTACCCTCCTTCTTTCGGTAGTTGGATAAAAAATTCCTAGCCCCACTTGCAATAAAATACGAAAGAGTTTGGGCTTCACTGATTAGAATTACTGAGTTAATGTAAAATAGTGTACGGTAAAATAAATAATTTTAAAAATAATTTCCTGAATAAATCAATTCAAGATGAGAGTTAGTGACTTAACACAAGTAAAGTGTGTGGAGTTTTCACGGTACCCGGGGCTATCTCGATATTGGAAGCGGCTCTAAGAGAACCGCCGCGCCGTTGCCTTCAGAACTCTTTATTTCCCAAAAATGCCATCGACGCTCGGGCGTCAACTGCAAGCCGATTACCTTACCCATCGTGGCATCCAAACAACAAGAGTGGTCAGTAGTGTCGCGCCGCCACCTCCGCAGCCGAGCAAACATTATTTTGGACAAAGGGCGGCGAGGTGTCGGCCTGGCCTAATGGAGGAGAGTGCTGAACCAACACCGGTCACGTTGTAGTGTTTTAAACTGTTTGCTTTACCATAAAGCTCTCGAGACCGTGCATACGCCACGGGTGCCAGAGAGGTCTATAGCAAACAAGGAGCCGAGGTGGCTGTGGGATGGCGTTATGCGTTATTAATACCTACTCCTGTTTGATCCCGTGTTTATAATTTTAGTAGGTGAGTAAGTGCGGAACTTTGGGACTATAATTTTATTTAAAGGTAATTTAACGTGTTCAGCATAACAACAGAGAGCCTAGCCAAGTGGCATTGACTTTCGTTAACGCCAGTAGAATAAATAGAAAAATGTACATTTTCTTTCTTTTCTACTTGCGTTAACGAAGTTCATGATACTTGGCTAGGGGGACAGAAAATTAGCCCCGATTAATGATCACAATGTGAAGAAAATAGTACTTATTACAATAAAAAAATTATTTTAAATATCAGCTGTCTGCTTCTTTTTATACATCCAGCCTTTTATTCTTAATAGAATACAAAATTGGTTATTAATTTAACAATTTAATATTAAAATAACCAAGTGTTTCATAGAGTAGGTACATAATAATTATTGTGACTATATTACTCGCTCTAAAATAAAATATATTATTATCAATTTACCAGTGACTTTACTTTCTAATTGCCTACGAAACTAACTCATACTTATTTCCACCGATGTTAAATACTTTCATCAATTGTTATATCGGTAATCTGCCTTGTCCTTTTTACCGCGAACTTTATTAATTTGTATTGTCAACTTTCTGGCCCTTTGTGTCCACTAGCAGGCGACCCTTTGTTGTCCTCTCCACTAAAAAGATCACAATAGGTTTAATCTGTATGAATTGTGAAATGATAATAGCTTTAACAATATTATCTAATTTAATTTTACGACATTTCTAAAACCACCTCTTTAAGCTTACGTGAGTCATGTTGACAATTATTACGTTTTGTAATAAAACAATATATTTAAGTATAATAAATGGCTATAACTTTAATATGACGCCAATATAGTTCGTCACAGAGCCTTGTCTTATGACGAAGAAGCCCACTACCTACTCTGGATGCTAATATATAGGCTGATGGATGATGAATGACGATGTTAGGTTTAAATGGAGTTAGTAGTACCTAAGCATGGTCAGTACCAGTGCCGCATTTACTTACATAAGGACAAATTGTGCTATGGCCCAGGGCGGCCGACTTCCAGGGGCGGCCGGGATGGAGACACAACACAATAGGTGACATACGGCACTCAGCCCAAAAACTCTGAACGCCCCATTTTACCCAAATAATGTTGTAATGTATATGCATCCAAGCCAGCGTGCGCGTATAACTAAATACTGTATCATAAATACTTACAGCTTTAATTTCTTTAATGGAAAACATGTAAAGAAGAACTATCGTGGGTCCGTGGGGGGCGGCCAGATTTAAGTGGCCCGGGGCCACTCTGACCCTAAATACGCCACTGGTCAGTATCTATATACCTACCTAACCTTACATATACTTAGTGAAGGATGATCAAACGAGTGAAAGAGTTACAATTTCCGAGACATTAAGTTGCTGTTCTTTCGAAATATCTCGCCTTTTAGATTTATTTTTTCAACAACTTCCAAAAGGAGAAGATATCTATTAAACTCCGGAATATGTATTTTTTGTTTCTTAGTGTACAAATAAAAAGGATATTTTTTTATGTCTCCAAATATCTCCCTTTTATTGTCCTTTCTTTTTCTTATTTTTGCTTCTTACCTATTAATAAATGCTCATTGATAGATTCGTCTATAATATTTAAGAAACCAATTCTCATATATGCGTAGGTTACGAACAACAGCAGATCAATGGTAACACTTGCAGTACGAATTCAACTCTTATGACGCAGATAATAAAACGGTCCAAAGTGTTACACTTGATCTGCTGTTAGCTGTACTTATTTACGTGACAGATCTCCTCTCGGCAGATAAGTCTCACGCTGTCGCCACCTAAACTCAAATTTAATAAGCCGAGTAAATCTCTGATCCTCAAATACCAGCTGACCAATTAAAGCTGGCAAATATTTAGCATTCCACATTTTATTTGGATTAAATCTCGATTAAATAAACAACCATTTTTGAACAATACCGGTACATATAGGGCATCATTAACGTTCTTGTGTTGGCGCTTAGCAATGAATAAACCGAAGAAGTCATATATGGCCAGTGTGGACTGATCCTTAATTGTAGAGATACGCCTAGCAGCTAGATGCAGTAGAAATGCAAATTTCTTACATACAAGTACATCGTAGACAGGTGGAAATTGGGTAGTTAATTAATATACTGCCTGATTCACTTAGATACTTGCTTTAAAGTCTAGACAAAGCTGTTACTGCGTGAGATTACAATAGCTAGATTGGCACAGCTATTTTTAGGGGTCCGTGCCTCAAAAGGAAAAAAAGGTTCCGTGCCGCAAAAGGAAAAGAGGTTCCGTGCCTCAAAAGGAAAAGAGGTTCCGTGCCTCAAAAGGAAAAAAAGGAATCCTTATAGGATCACCTTGTTGTCTGTCAAGACCTATATCTCAGAAACGCGTTGACGGATCAAGTTGAAATTAATACCCTATTGTTCTGAAAAAATCAACCTTCTACATCAACGCAATCAAAAGATATGATCGTTTATGAGAATCATGAAATTTGGCAAGAAGCTAGGGCTTATAGCACAAGTAAAAGGAAAAATCTAAAAACTGATATTACATCCCCTCAAAAAGATTTTTTTGTTATTACAAACTTATTTTTACTGATGATCAACTAATCAGGAGTATGTCGATGTATGTACATAATATTTTGATAAGGGCAAGGATAAGTTGGTCACTAAATCTAAGTAGTTTGTTCATCTTTTAGTTAGAGCAATGAAAGCCTTGGTGCGAGAGTCCGACTCGCACTTGGCCGTTTTTTTCTGATTTTTTGTGGTTTTCTATAAAGAAGTAAGTAGTAGACATAGTAATTAATAATAGACGAAGAGACCTTTAATCTATCGTGCTCTGAAGCGAGAATATCTAGGTTGACCGGACGGCGAAGCGAGAACTGAGATGGACATCCTAAATATGGCTGGAGGGACGAAGTAGGTAGGTACTCGTAGAGAGTGGCCTGTAATGACAGACACACACGTGACGCGCGGCGGTGCAGGATCGGCATGCCTGGCGTCTTCTCGTTTCGGAGGCCAAGATCACACTTTGGGTCACTGAGCCAGCGGAATGAATAACTAGCAAAACTACCTGCCAAAGTTATTTTCTGGGACCCAGCTAATTCAATCGTCGCATCGACTTAGTATATCTGTTGGTCGCATCGTAGGCTTTCACGCCATCCATTCCATAACGTTTTCCAAACCCCTTTTTTAATGAACCCTAACTTATAAAGATACGAGGTGTAAAGAAGCCAAACCAGTTTGGCTCATGCGTTGCCCTCTAATTGACAAATTGGAATCTTATTAAAATAAAGTTCAAGTTCCTAACTGAACGGTGCGCAGGCGCAGCTCCGGCGAGCAGTGTTGCCACCTAGACAGTTTTCCTGTTAGATCGACAGGAATTGGAATGTGGTAAAACCGAGTGTTATTTTTCTGGTAAATTTTCGTGGTCATAAAACTGTGAGGCTCTTACAAATAAATAAGAATTAAAATTGAATAATGTGAACCTGACCAAATCTAATCCTAAACATAAAGGCGACTTTCACAGTCGATCATGTGTATATTGCTACAACGTGTGAGCAGGACGCCTCCTTTAACGATAATTAAATTTAGCATGCGAGACTATGGAAACTAATTCTAATGCGCCCGCTAATACTAGTCGCCGCTAAGCGAGGCCTCCCCGCTTGCTCTTACACGACGTAGCATATGAAAAACAGTGACAATTGCGTTTAGAATTAGGACCTGACCTAATCGCCGCTGCAGAATTAGCTACAATATAAGACGAAAAGACAGAAACCCTAGTTGAATTGGACAAAATGTCACGGAATTCTGACGGAATTTTTGAGCATGCACTTAACGGAATTCCGACATGATACTGGCAAGGCTCTGCAGGCGTGTATGATGTCAGCGCGAGAGCCTCCGACCGGGTGCCGACGAGGGCCGAGGGAACACGACGACGGGCCCGGGCCCGCGCGGCGAGAATAAAAAGTCGGCAGCATTCGAAGCGCGTGCCTCAATGTGTGTGGTCCACTTCGGAGGTCCTCCTCGCATTTGATTTATTGAAATCTGAATTTCGCACCCGTTTCCAATTTGTTTTGAGCAATAATAATTGGTTACACATTTTTAACGGTAATTGGCTCTCAAGTGAAGGTATAGGATTTAGATTACAATGATTTTGTGTAGGGTGATGTGCTGTCCACTGTACAAATTGAATGGATGATGCATGATTGCGATCGTTTCAGGACCAAATTATATACCTATATTATATTACACATGGATAACACTCACTTTTTTGGTTGCCACCGCGGTACCTTAGACCAAATTTCACCATACAAAATAAGTGCTTCAGCAACTGTAAAATTAAGCCACCGTTTAGTATTTTTTATCGCTACGAACTATTAGACTTACTCAATGCCTTACCCAGCTAGGTAGGTATAATTATAAAATTCCAATATTCGGAATTTCGGATGATTGTATACTCCTAGGGTGACTTGCACAAATATATAACCAGAGAGTTAACGACTTAACCCGTGAAATCGTCATGCATGCGTAATGGCTCGTATCGTAGAAATATTTCTCTGAGGTAGCCATAAACTAAAAAAGACTCTGGCAGTGGTTCAAGCCATACGCGGTAGCGTAGCGTGTTTTTCCGCACGTGCAAAAGTATAGTACGTACTATACCTGCTTAGGGATGTACCTACCTAAAGGTAGACTCTGCCTAATAGGATTATTTAGTAGTCTACTTTTTTACCACGGGAACGTTAAAATCCTACAGGAAACAAATAAAGAGAGGATAAGGAAGTTGCGTTTCTTTATTCTACCATTCTACACAAAAATAACCCTACGGCATTAAGAATTTAAATACCTACTGTATTACGTAAGATTTCAATAGTTTATTAATCAGAAGTTGTCCTATCGCCTTCAGATTTAGTTGGAATCTTCGTGTCGACATCTTTGAGGAAATTAATATCACATCCAGAATTGGCATTAATTTCTGGATACGTAGGCAGCATCAGTTCAAAAGTATTGTAGTCATAATCATCGTTACTGGTTCCGTTGTTCCATTTGCTAGCAATCATCTTCAATGGCTCTAAACACTGTAGGCTTTGCTTTACCCTCAGTAGCTCAATGTTACATTGGTTTTCTACTTCCATCAGCTTTAATTTGAATGCCTTTGCCAACATTTGCTTTCTAATAGCGTTCTTCTTTTCTATTTGGGCCATATTCAGTGTGTTTTGATATTTTTGTAATTGTTTCTCATACGCCATGAGATTTTCGTCACAATTCAGTTTCTTTTCAACGCAGACGCTGTATAGACTTGTGTCGTATGAATAATCAGCCATCATGTCCTCGGATGTTGTTCCATCGGGAAGTCCAGGTGCAAATGTTGAATAAGCTTCAGTATCCGATGAGGTCTTAGTTTCCTTTTCTAATTTAGCCTTTTCTTCATAGAGCTCAAATTTCAGTGATTCTATTACGTTTCTGCACTGAGCAATCCTATCTTTTAACTTCGTTTCGTTATTGTCAATCGTTTGAGGGGTGATTTCATCTTGGTAAACTATTTTCTCAACCTCGCTCTCGTCTACTTCTACTACATTATCAACTCTTTCGACGTCTTCCCTGAATGGCGTAGCAATCGATGAAGCGTTGTTATTGTCACCAGATTCAAAATTTATCGACTCCATCACTTTTAGTATAACTTGTTTACCGATAAATTATTCCAAAAAAATACAAAATCGATTGTAAATTGTAATCAAATCAAGGTAAACAGAAACAAGGTAAACAAGCGAAATCTACGGGTGATGTTTAAATGTTTTTAACGTGTTTTTAATGACAATGCTTGCCAAAAAACAGCTAAGTATTGAAAGCATTACCTACATTCTCTTTGGGACAGCTGGCAGTATTTTTCTCGTTTCATCCTATTTTAATATTAATATTCCACAGTTTAATTCCTTTCTAACTTAGCAAAACAGGGTTAGGGGAAGTTAGATTAAACTAGGTATAAGTATATAACAGACAGAATAAGAACAACAATTATTAGAGAACATACAAGAACAAGAAACGTTACTGTCAGCCTCAGCTGTCAGCACAAGAAAGCTTAAATGGAAATGGGCAGGACATACAATTAGAGGACAAGAAAAATGGTCGAAAGTAATTACGTATTGGTTTACAAGGGATAGAAAAAGAAACAGAGGTAGGCCATTCAGAAGGTGGGTCGACGAGATAAAAGCTGTAGCAGGCGGAACATGGACCAGGAAAGCATCAAACAGAGAGGAATGGAGGCAGTTGGAGGAGGCCTTTGCCAAAAGGCAAACAGACAGGGATGTCGAGGCAATTTAAAATAAGTATTTAGCTTAAGAAAAGTATGTCTGAATAAAGGCTATTATTATTATTTAAGTATATAGCAGCCTATGACGCTTAGAAAGACAATGAACGATTAGAAATTGGACCCTCCCTCAGCTCCTTAAAGGAAGTTTCAAGGAAGGTTCTTGAATTGTTGGTCGAAGCTCACCTCTTACCAACCTCTTACCTAAACAACGTTTTAAATTATTTTGACAGTTGATGTACGACACTTGCAGTATGATTTTAAATCTTACGACGCAGATAATAAGAACGGTACAAAGTGTTACACTTGATCTGCTGTTAGCGTATCAGCGATTTAGTAGGTATGTACCCGAAATCACGTCAAATTAATATTTGAAAACCCATGTTATCCGGACGTATGTTCTAATAAGCTTTGCCTGTCCCTTTACGAAGGAATAAAATAAATAAACATTGGCGGGAAATTGCGGCTGTCACTGTCAATCAGCTGTCAATGTTTTGAAAATTTTATATTGATTTGTTAAATTCACAGCAATTAACATCAAATTACTTATAAAATTATAAATATGGGTCTCTTAGAATTATGTGAAAAATATTTCAACACAACCAATCTCTATGAAGTATTGGAAATACCAGAGAAGTCTACGGACAAAGAAGGTATACTATTGCATACATTAATACACATTTTTATCGAAAATAACGAAATGTAGTGCTAATTATTTGTCTTCGCAGTCAAGAAGGCCTACCACAAGGTATCTCTGAAAGTGCACCCGGACAGAGTCGAAGAAGACGAAAAACTAGAGGCTACAGAAAAGTTTAAGGTTCTTGGGAGCATTCATGCTATCCTGAGCGACACCAACAAGCGGGCGTTGTACGACGAGACGAAAAGCATTGACGATGACGACTTCAACGTTATACAGGACCGCGACTGGACTATTTACTGGCGGATGATGTTCAAAAAGATTACCGATGAAGACATTAAGGCATATGAAAAGGAGTACACAGGTGAGAACATTGATAGGTAATTTCCGAAACAAACTTCATCAAACTAAGTAAATTACTTTCCTTATTAAAATTGTCACAGTTGATTGGTGTGGGTGTAGTAGCTTCAACTAACTTGTCCCACAAGATGTTTATCTGCAAATGACAGAATCAAGTTCAGATAGGCCAATGTTGTGACACCCATGGCGTTAATTAAACTCACTTCAGTGGAGCATTTCCTGATCCTCTCTTATTTATTAGTCTATAGTACCAAAAGTAAGTACAACCCAAAGCACATCAAATGTAACACTTTGGATCATTCTTATTATTTGCATCGTAAGAGTTGAAATCACACTGCAAGTTACCATTACACACTGCATTGATTTGCTGTCGCTCGTACCTACATTGTGCAAGGGAAATTCAGATTGAAATAGCAATTGTAAAGGTTCTGGGTCTAAAATTTTACCACATACAAAAGTAGAAAAAGGAAATTGTCTATTGCTCATCAATTACCATTTTTGTACTGGATGTAATGAATTCAAATGACTCTGAACCTATACAATATGGGTCCTAGTATGGGCCATCATCAGTATAATGTCTTCTTTTTACTAACTTTCAACAGGATCTCAAGAGGAACGGGCTGATATCAAACAAGCTTATATAAATGGCAAAGGTGATATGGATTACATTGTTGACCATGTTCAGTTTGCAAGGACAGAACAGGAACCGAGGATCAGGGATATTCTTAATGTAAGCATGAATATCCTCATTCGATTCTTGAAGGACCACACAATAGACCTTTGATGTCGCAGTGCCCTTGGGCTTGTACCAACACCTTGATATCAAATAATAATAATAAAACTCCACAATTATCTGTTGAATTCCACCGTGCACAAGATTTAAGCCTAAATAGATGGTTCATAGCCTGAGACCCTTCATATGGAGGTCAGAGACTCTGCACTGCCTCCACAAAGGTGCGTTTGCATTTCCCCCACATTGTCAGCTCAACCAAAGGCTAGCCCCCTTTAAAAAATGGACATATTGTACTATATACTTCTATAGAATAATATTCTGTGTATAATTCTAGTACATGTAATCGTTGTTAAATTAAATATATATGCAAATAAATTTAAATCCTAACAAAGCTAACAAGATGTTGTAATGATCTTCTCCAGGAAATGATAGAAAAGGGCGAAATACCTAAGTACAAAATATTCACACACGAGCCCGCCAAGAAGCGTCAGCGTCGAGTCGCGAAAGAAAATCGCGAAGCTAAGGAGGCTGAGGAATGGAAGAATGAGTCGGGGTTAAACTCTGGTAAGTACTCTTTAAAAAAATATATAATATATATGAATTAACTACGAAACCTCTTCTACGGTCTTTTACATGATTGCTGTTAGGACGAGTGCTCTAGAAATTATAATATATCTTCTCTGACGTGGCCTATTGACTGCTGCTGAACGACAGAAAACGGGACCAACTGCTTAACATGCTTTCTGAGGCACAGAGGGTCTCAGATGAAAATGTCACTAAGGTCCCATCCAGGTACTGACCTCATCCAATGTTGCTTAGCTTGTGCGATCATTTTACATTCCAACTATCAATCGTACCTACCTAAGGTACACTAGACACACTACAGACTACGCCAATTGCTAAAATCAGTACATATTTATTTTCAGGTCCCAATAGTTTAGAGCTAATGATAAAACAGAAGCAGGAATCCAGAGCACAACGAATGGATTCCTTTATTGACGATTTAGCAGCTAAATACGGTGGCAACAAACCTAAAGCAACTAAGAGGAAAGCCGCTGCCAAGGCTGAACCTACTAGGAAAACTAAAAGAAGGAAGTAATAAAAGACTTTTTAAGTATACGAGTATCTTTATTTATTGCAAACTATTGATTAAAAAAGATCTTTTGTGATATTATTTTGAGAAATTAAATGGTATGCATTCTGCTACGTATTCCAGTGTATCATTCTTCTTTCATCATTTGAATGGCACAATGCATAAAACAAATTCTGAATATCATTCTTTCTTAAAATGAAATTTAATTTCACATAAAAATAGGAGGGAAAGATTACTAGAATACTATTTTAAAACTATTAAAATAACAACATTTTATAATTTATAAACATCCCAAATTATATTTTCCAACAATTTATGTTTTGCATTGGACATTCACCAGTAATTTATAAGTTATAACACATAGCGCCCTCTTGTGGCAAATGCCAGTAATCTTCCCAATAATAAAACCATACAAAATTAGTCTTCCCCTTCTTCCATGGCCACTTGTAAAGGAGTCTCGGAATAGAACGGGCCTTGCTCGGTGTATGTTTGAAGGCGTAATATGATGTCGGCTTCAAAGGCTGCTGAACGAGATAGCCTCTTGATGATATCGTATTTCGCTTCTTTAGCCACTTTGGTGTAGTCCACTGTACGATCCAGGAGATATTCAATGAAACCTGAAACGAATAAGTAGAGGATCTTCAATTTGATCGAAATAAATCAGTGGCAGAGCACTGGCACAGTGGTTATTTACGATAGAGTACGGAGGTCCCGGGTTCAATCCCCGGCTATGTTTCAAAGCCAATGAGTTGTCCTCTGATATTTTTCGAAAGAAAAACTTACGTACATTTACCATATGCTCTCAAAAAGGTACAGGAAAACATCGTGATGAAACCTGCATGCCCCAGAAATAATCTAAGGCATGTGTAATCTGCTAATCCGTACTAGACCCGCGTGGCGCATCGTGGCCTGAGCTCCCTCGATGTAAGGGAAGGTCTGTGTCCAAACAGTGGGGACATAAAAATATCAGGTATCAGAGTTACCGATGGATGCTAATATATTTTAATGTCTCCACCATATGTGCAAATATACATATGGTCAAGCAGTCAAATGTGATTCAGCAGACTGCATGTAAATAAAAAGCAATCTGATTAATTATATCTCTCATTGCAAGACTTGAAGATGAAGATATGTTCACAACAATGCAAGACTGTTCAAGATAGTCTAGCAACAAGCCAATAAGGCCTATCCGAAACCAGAAGATCACAGGCTCTTTCCCATGAGCTGCATAGCTGACATATTGAGTTATATCTTTAGGAAAGTGGAAGGAGTATAAAGGAAAGGGGAGAGCACAAAAGATCCCAATGGACTGAAGTGCCGTCACACTGGCTATCAGGATAATATAAGAAACAAGCCAATATTGTACCTGCCGTCCTCGCAACCAACTCCTCGCCCCAATGATGTTGACACACCGCTTCTAGCAAGCTTAGAGCGGCTAAGTTTATATCCGGAAAAGGACTTTTGCAGGTATCAAAAAGAGACTCCATAGCCGGTGGACTTGTATTGAAGCCTCTGAACCACTCTCGCGTCATTAAAGTGACTCTGTGATCCACTGGGCCAGACTTAGGTACAGCTTCATCTTTATCAATGCTAATTAAACTGGAAAAGCAGTATAAGGCACGAACTTTTATCTCCGTTGGACAGTTTCTGATTAACACACCCAGTTTTTGAACTGTTTGTGTGTATTTGCTTCCTGAAAAATATAGATCGTAATATTAGCATTTTTCATGATTAATATGATAGTGATAAGTAGTACACGGTAGTGATAAGTAGTACACTGGTAGTAATAAGCAGTACACTGGTAGTGATAAGTAGTACACTGGTAGTGATATGTAGTACACTGGTAGTGATAAGTGTAGTACACTGGTAGTGATAAGTGTAGTACACTGGTAGTGATAAGTGTAGTACACTGGTAGTGATAAGTATTTTTTTTAAACTCTACCTTAATAAATAATAACTCTCCTGTACACCTTTTTCCGTGTTAAATGTATTAAGCAAACGTTATTCTTACCTACTGCAGCTAGGCACAGTTTCCCTTCAACAGTGGTCCCAATGAAACCTAGCGTATCCAAAGCTATGGGCAGTACTGCCAGATCTCCAGACTCGAAGGCTTCAAAGAGGCAGTCCAACAATACTGGATATTTCTCAAATATCTCCTTAGGGTAATGGTGAGCAACGGATCCAAAGAATTTGATGTAACCTGCCAGAATAATATGTGAATTAAAGAATTACGTTCTTTTAAAATTCCAAAGCCTCAAAACAAAACCCCAGATTTAAAAATATCCTTGTGTCTACGCAACTTACACGAAATTATCTACAAACTACTTACCTGTGAAGTTGCGGCGACTCCCGCGCCGCTGCGGACAAAACGTGTTAACTTTGCACTCGTTCCTCGGCACCGACCATTACTTACATGTAGCTTTATTTTACTTAATCCATTAAAAACATAGTTGAAAGTGATACATCTTTTATTGAAAACCACATCCTCAACACCTTGAATAAGGGCCAAGTGATGTCTACTACAAACCGACGAGCGTGCATGAAGAGATTGATGAATGTGGAGGAAGCGAGAGGTAATTGCCGGGATCGCAGCAGATGGAAGTCCATCGTCTTTGCCTACCCCTGTGGGAATTAGGCGCGAGTTTATAAAATAAAATCCAATAGGATTCCCTTTGTCACCACATCCTTGTCACAGGGCAGGCCTAGCTTTATTAGCACTTATCTGATTCATTCCCGTAACCTCGCTTTCCCGTAAGCGCAACTCTCTTTACGTCGCTTTCCCATTACCGCAACTCTCTTTACGTCAACTCCCGTAACAGCGCGTTCCCGCTATGTCGCGCCGATTTTGATGACGTAGCGTCAACATAATAATTAATTATTTTACATGATTTAATTATTTTAAATGATTTCTGTAAATGCTTGCATCTCCCTTGTAACTACTTCTTCTTTCCCCCGTTATCGTTGTACATTGTATTAACCAGCCCTCTTCTGGCTATGAACAGACAATTTACCAGTTCAAGATGAATGCCTCGGAACATTGCGCATGTAAATAAGGCGATGAACCACTTATCTCCCTTCGACAAATACAATGGACCAGCCATGTCTACTCATGTCGTTTCGAAAGGATAACTATTCTCATTCATACGTGACAAAGGCAGCGGCGCGCTGGGCGGCATCGCAGGCTTTGAATTAAATCATTTACAGCGCAGCTCTTCACGACACTCCTGGTCAGCCCACGTGCACCCACTTTTTCAGCTACGACGGGCCTTCTTACCAGGAAGACTATCAGCGTTTTCCTTCATCCTCGGGATGGAAGGTCCGCTGGATTCATCACACCTGGTACATGATGTCAATCATCTGATTTGATAGTTTTCTTATTTCATTCCCTCTATTCTGAACAAAACTGCCCACTGTTAAGTACATTTACCGAATGAAAACCTCTCAAAACGGTGAAGGAAAACATCACGAGGAGACCTGAATCCTGAATGCCGAAGAAGAAAAAAAAACTAAGGCATGGTGTCATCCACCAATCCGCAGTGGGTCAGCGTGGTGGAACATGGTTTGTGTCCGAGCACTGAGGACATACAAATACTTCTTACTAGTCTTGTCACGCTGGTGTGAAGGATGGGGTAAATAATTCCTTACTTTCACACTAGTGTGTGTGAAGTTCAGGTATATTTTATACCTAATCGTCGCACTTAATAGGTACGTATTACGAATAAGTATGAAATATGATGAAGTATGAAAGTAAAACAAAGTATGAGCACTATTTGCTCAAGTTTTACACCAACAATATTTATTTATTAAAAGGTTTACAATTAGCATACCATCAGCTACACGATCATTTTCAATCCTTTGCTGTATGTAGGCCTCTCCCTAGACACGACACTCAACACGATTATCGGCCTTTCACATCCAGTCCCTGCCAGCCACATTACGCAGGCAATCCCTCCATCTGGTTGGGGGGCATCCTACGCTACGTTTACCAGTTAATGGCCTCCCCTCGAGAACTCGTCTACCCTATCGGTTGTCAGTTCTATCTAATATCTACGTCAAAATAAATTATTTGACCCTCTGACAAGTGTAATTGTGTACTGCTGCCATGGCTGCTGTCTTACTGCTGCGCACTGTCGTCTCAGCCTTTCATTTTTCTGAAGCTGCCATTGCTCTTGTCAGATGACACCCTCTTGCAAATATCTGGTCACATAACAATATTATGATGGTGAGAACAAATAAAATATTTTAAGTTACTTCTGCACACCTTCGCATGATGAACATGCATGCAAATAGGACACACCTTCGTTCTTAGTTTATCTTTTCTCTCATCAAAACTCAATTGAAACATTCATTGCAGAGTTGATTTGTTTTGTTAAACAATAAACATGATTTATTATTCGTCTCGCGGCTACCAAAACTACAGCAGTGGGAAAAGTGTATCTATGCATCGGTTCATGCGCAGTGCAAGCCATTCAAGCCATGTTTATTCTTTGTACACTTTCAATTTCTTGTTTCAAAAACTCTAATAATAATGAAAGTCAGTTAGTTTTTAGCTTTATTCAGTACATCTTCACCTTTATCTTCTGTAGTTTTACTGGTATTCTCCACAGAAAGCAATCGCGAACGCTCTCAAGGTATCATCCGGTAATGCAGACTCCACCATGGGGTACAGCAGCAGAGCATTGCCGCATAATTGTCGCGTGTTACCGCAAGTTTATCCGGAGCATGAATCTGGGTTGTGAGCTTGTCACACAAAGTGGTCAGTTCGGTTTCCTCCTGTGATAAAACGAAATTTAATTATTCGAGTACACAAACTTCTATAACCAGCTCGTTCGCATTTCTGCTAATAGTATTCCATTTGTACCGGTAATCATCTGCCTCGTCCGGTTACATGCTCAGTGTCTCGTCTACTTCTCTGTTGATTTCCCCTGCCTGGTACCAACATCTCATGTAAAATGGTGCAGGCAATCTTGAAAAGCTGTAGCAGCGCTTTGATTATTGTTCACGGTCGCTACAATGTGACATATTATAGTCTTTTGCGATGGAAAATAATGTAAAAACGGACTTAGGTTAGAATGAAAAATCAAATCACTTAACTTTTTTAAAATATGGTTTAATAAGAGCCATTTCACACGAACGATAGTTCACTCAACTTTTCATTAAATTAACCAACTCAACTTTTTAGTTGGTAGCCTTGGACCACAGAACACTATTACCCTGACGGGAAGAATGCCAAATTACCCACTTCATATATGTATATATTTCGGCAGAGTACAAAATTATGTACAGATTAATTATTTAGCAACATTATTTCGTAAGCACAAAAAAAGATTTCATGTAACAAACTGTATTCACGTTTGAAAATCCGTTAGCTGTTTAAAGATGATTTTTTTCGTTTACCCCTAAATCCGCTACATTTGACATCCGCAAAAATTGGCAACAACTAACAATCGGAGTATCGGAAACCAACTGAAAGTCGGCCGTGTGATAGAACCCTTATTCAATCAAATCAAATAAATTCTACCATGACAATGACTTCTTATATATATGACACGATATTGACAACTTTGACAAGTGACTTACTTTTTTAAAGTGCGTTCAGAAATCAACTTTTATAAAAACTCTTTGAATGTTATTCATAAGTTTAGGCTCACTCATCGTATTCATCACGGAATAAATTGATATTTTATTCCGTGATATTCATAATAATGGCTAATCCACCGTTTACATAAATATTGGTTTGGGTGTTCTAAACTCCTAAACTATGACTTAATTTATACTGAAGAACCTATTTTGTATGCCGAGTTCCTGCCAAAAACCTTAAACAATGTCTCAAAAACAGTATAATTTTAATTCTCGTCTATTGTTGTTATTCATAAACCTAGTTAAACCTCACTTCCCTTAAATCGTGTTGCTATCCCTATCACACTTCGTTAAAAAATGTTAAGATAGAAATGTACAGGGGGCGTAAACGGTGGCGTAACTTTAAGTTACGTTTATAAATAGGTACGCGCCCATCTTTATTTTCCAAAAAGTTTGCCCGACATAAAAAACTCGTTCGGTTTCAATGCTCGACATCCCACAAAAAAATATTTCATTGCAGCAAGAAAGAACGACGTAACCCAACATTTCAAAATATTGTAGGTACGGTGGAACATAGAGAAAGGTGTACAGGAGAGTTTTTAAGATTGAGATTTTCTCGAAAACTACTTGACCTATTGCAAAAATTCTTTCACTGTTTTATAGATAAAAGCGAAAACTATGTAACTGTAAAAGAATTATTAAATTCGGTTCAGTAGTTTTTGAGAAATTCTTAACCTTATTGACACCCCCTGTATACTTATCTCTGTCTTCGACTATACACAGCCAATAATCTAATTTTATTATTATGTACAGATTCAATGAAGCTAATTTCTAACTCGAAACGTCACTTTACTGATCATAAAACAAACCTCTGGCGCTTAATTAAACTATGCATTGTCCGAAGCGAGTGAAAACCGCGAGGCCGTAAGCCTATATCCGTAGAAGGCGAAGCCAGCGTTACTTTTCCAAGCAAGGCAGAGCAAGACTATAAGGCTAATATCGATTTTCGCATATGGTAAAGTTGGGAGCGACTCTCACGCAAACAAATTTACTTATTCCCGTAGCAGTGATTTCGCTTCACGATGAATTCCCGTAGCGGTGAATCCCGATGCAGTGAGTGAAACTGCCAGCAACTGTCAAATCTGTCTAGAAACTGCCAGGAACTGTCAAAACTTCCAGAAACTGTCAAAGCTGTCAGAAAGTGTCATATCTGTCAGAAACTGTCACATACTGACAGAAACTGTCAAATCTGTCGGATCTGTCAGAAACTTTCAAATTTGTCAGAAAACTGTAATTTTTGACAGTTTCTCTAATTTTTGACAGATTTTGTAATTTTTGACAGTTCTTGTCAGTTTTGACAGTTCTTGTCAGTTTAGACAGTTCTTGTCAATTGATGATAACCTCTTCCTTTTCTTTTATCTTGGTTAAAAATAAATCAAAGTTTAACTTTTTGTACCTGACTGTAGATATCAATGTAGTGAGAATTGACGTTGAGGGACTCACTGCATCGGGAGTCACCGCTACGGGAATTCATCGTAAAGAGAAATCACTGCTACGGGAATAAGTCTTCTATATCAATTTAGAAATGGTGCAGTGAAAGTACAAAACTTTTTTATTATATTGCCAAAAATGTATGTTTTTGAATTCGGTCAGTTTTTAATAAAGAATGCGATATGTTTTGGCGTTGAATTTTTTAAACTTTGTGATTACTTACTACAAACGAATTTTACTTATTATGCACTTATCTATTATTTTGCCTACATATTGCAACAAATTAATTTATTGCGTTTTAGCATTCGGGTGGTCTGTCAAAACTAATGTCCAGTATCATTGACCTGCCTAACTATCAAAAATTCAACAACGGCGAGCTCTTTGTCGCTGGTAACAAATAGACCTTGGCGATGTATGTTTAATGTACTGGGAGGCAGGTCTTCCTCTTTGGTCCTATGTTTCCACATCACATACCACCATGGCTTATAGCCTATGAGCTGTCCGGATATTTTAGCTATCTCCTAGTGAAAGTCCTATCAAAATTCAAGTAGTTATGGCGTGATGCCTGCCTGAACATAGTCACAGTCACACACAAACAGACAAAAATTCTAAAAATTGGTGTTTTGTCTAGATGTAGTATGTCTTTTACAGTTACATAGTTTTAACTTTTATCTATCTAACAGTGAAAGAATTTTTGGAATAGGTCAAGTACTTTTGGAGATAATCTCAACCTTAAAAACTCTCCTGTAGGCTTTCTCTGTGTTCCACCGTACCTACTGAAATTTCACGTTGTATATATCTATCAGTAGTTTTGTGATTTTGTCCGGTGCCGAACTACTGAGACCCTCTTAGTCTCAATAGTTCGGTGCAGGTGCACCGAACTGATGAGACTGAGGGTCCTCAGCTACGTGGTTCGGTACCGGAAAAAATCAACGAACTACTGAGGTTACCGAATGCTTTCAAAACGGTGAAGAAAAACATCGTGATAAAACCTGCATGCCGTGGAAAAAAATCTAAGACATGTGTAATCCGCTAATCCGCACTGGGCCCGGGTAGTGGATCATGGCCCGAGCTCCCTCGATGTAAGGGAAGGTATGTGCCTGAACAGTGGGGACATAAAAGTAGACTAATGGATAATTAATTCAAATATTGTAATTAGAGTACCTATCGTATTATAAATAAATAAATAATAAATAAATTATTACGATACTCTAATTACAATAATTCAATTCATAATTACGTTTCGCGAAATATTCACTTCTTTTGCTAACTGTATCACACGTAGCGAAAAGTTGATATAGCGAGACTCCACGTAGCGAGAGTTGACGTAAAGAGAGTTGCGGTAATGGGAAAGCGACGTAAAGAGAGTTGCGCTTACGGGAAAGCGAGGTTACGGGAATGAATCACTTATCTATACTATTTCACAGACATAACCAGTGTAGTGTAGGTAGATTCTTGCCAAGTTTATGTACAATCGACATCACATCAACAAACACACAACCATTGCAAACACAGCCAGGTGCTTTACGCGACGGTAATATGACCTATATGACCGTCGCGTAAAGCACCTGGCTGTGTTACACATGCTGTATTGTCGACTTTACGTAAGTTACCTCGGAATTCAAAAGTATTTAAAAGCTTTATGTGTTCATAAATGTTGCTTAAACTTACCAGGTATCAACAGATTTCCCAAAGCATTGTTCTTTAAGTCCCCAATCAAGTCCGAAATCCTTTTCAGAGCCCCTTGCTTCACTAAGTAATTAATTCCATGTGGTTTGACTGCCAGTCTTGATAGCAACTCGAGGATATTCAGCTGGTACAGAACATCATTTGATTTCAGTTCCGACACCATGAAGTCGATATATCCGTGCTCGGCACATAAATTGAACAGCTCAAAAGACTTCGACGAAACGTTGATTACAACCTGAAATAATGCAACATGTATTTTTCAAAACAAAGTTTTGATGGGCTTTTGAAAATGGCGGGAAACGACGACGGTTGCGAAATTATTTGATAATTTTCAGTTTAATGTCTACAGTGGTTGTTTTGTGTTTAATATCACGTTAAGTTAATCAGAAAATGTTCGCGAATGACAGTATGGTGAAATTATTGGGAGGATTCATGCTGGATCTGAAGTTTGGCAAAATTAAAATAAAATATTGGAAAATGATTTATTTATTTATTTAGATGATGAAAATTGTCTAGAAGGAGGATATATTTTTTGTGGATAAAATAGTACAGTCGACAGCAGATCAATGGTAACACTTTTTACTTTTGACAGTTCTTATTATTTGCGTCGTAAGACTGGAAATCGTACTGCAAGTGTTACCATTGATCCGCTGTCGACTGTACCAAACTGTCGAGGGCAAGTAAGGTAATATTAATTTCTTTATGAAAGAGAAACTCTGGCTTGTGATCAGTAAAATTTAAATTAACAGTTACAAAATTAATGACATCACTTTCAGGAAAGAGTTATTTGAGCCCATTAATCTCACCTCATAAGCATTACACTTGCTGCTGCTGTTATATTCCAAAGCAATCTTCATCTCGTCTAGGACTTTATGGTATGATTCGAAGGGCAAGTTGGATGTTATCAGGATAGCTTTGTTAGCGATGCCCACATCTGAATCGCTGACAAGCTGTGCCACAGCTACAAACACGTCTATGTATTGAGGCACCGGGAGCAGAGCAAGATCAGCTGTAACTGCTTTGTAAACCTGGAAAAGTAGATAATCATTTATATATATAAATATACTAGGTAAGTACTGATTTGTCTAGAAACCGCGATGACAACGTTTCTTTTTCAAAAACAAGAAACGAGATTATTAAAAACACAAAAATACGACTGATTGAATTGAGCATTGATTAAATTTTTATAGCCTATGTCAGTACTACAATCAAGACGAATCTAACGACACCTCATTATGTTAAAATCCATCAAGCCGTTTAAGCTGTAGGGTGTGCCAAAGAATTAAGATATACAAACATACACATACATACACTCAAAAAACAACCCTAATTCTTGCCCAGTCGTGTAAAAAGATTATTACCAATGCTTTCATATTACTAATTCAACCATACCAACTAAGCTAAAAGCTTGTACTAGGTGTGGGCACAAAAGTCCAGAGTTGAAATTTGAACCTGCAACACTTGCACTGCACTGTTGTGACTTACAAGGAAATCTGAATTTTTTGTGTGAAATTGGACTGGGCAGGTCCTATTTCAAAATGTCTACTAAAAGTTCCATCAGCGATACCTGTGGGAGGTACAGTAGCAACTAACAGCACAAGAAAGGCTGCAGTGGCATTCTTTGGTGTCTCAGACCAAGACCCACATTGGGTCACTGAGCCAGTGGAGTAAGTAAGGAACCATCCACCAACTGACGATGAAAGTTCTTTCAGTCAGGTACACATGAAGAAAAGCATACAGGGGGCCTCGATAAGGTTGAGATTTTCTCTAAAACTACGGAATTTAAAAATTATATTATCATTACATAGTTTCAATTTTAATAACAGTAAAAGAATTCTTGCAATAGGTCAAATAGTTTTTGAGATAATCTCAACCTTAAAACTCTCCTGAACACTTTCCTCTGTGTTGGACTGTACCTATTCTTATATGCTTGAAGAGCTTACTAATATAGAAATGGTTTTACAGCAGAGCAATATAGAGTTAAATCAATAAAGTTCTCACCTCATCAAGAGCCAGTCTGCGTACACAGCCTTTTTCGTGCCGCAACAAATACATAATGTGACCGGTGTAGTTCTTGACCACATCGCCAACCTCAAATTTATCGAAGCAAATCCTTAGTACTTCACATGTAAGGTCAACTTGGGCCCTAGAACACACATTATATTATGTTAACATTGTTCAATTTGCACATCATATTTATTTTAGAAAAACTGGCGTAAGAGCCAGCAAAAACTTGTTACAATGTATTAGATAAAACGGTCTTCTCATGACCATGATGCCTGCAATGCTGTCAATATATTAAGACCTCAATGTTTAACACCTTCAGGTCCAAAATGACAGGTAATAACTACATCCCAAAATGCACGGTAATTCCCGTTTTATCTCATTAACCAGAAAAAACTTATAGTGCTAAAGATCCACCCAGCATAGAAAAGATTATTTAAAACTAAGAAAATCATTAAAAAACCGCGAATGCTAGGTTTTTACAGAAAATACATTACCACACCCAGTGCACTGCATTATGTTTCATAGAAGGTTGTGAAGGTAATCTGAATACTAGTGAAGTGAGTAATGTTGCAGTGGAGTGATGTCAATGTTTTGTAAACTTGAAGTACTTACTTATCTTTCAAGTTGAGACACTGCACAAGCTTCGAAATTCCTACGTCTCGTATGGTACTCGAAGCCTCCCCGGCCGGTTTGAATATAAGCAAATTCTTGATGTCATTCAATGCACCAGGTCTAAATTCTTCTCTTTGCAGTCTTTCTATAAACAATCTATATTGTTCCGTATCCTGGTTCGACATTTTTGGATGAATTAATAGGAATTAATATTTATTTAGTGAATTTCAAAAATACAATACAAACAAACTTCTCATCGTCACTGACGTTTTTGATATTAAATAATTTTCGGGCATGGGTCCGTGGGTGTTGCGCGTAATTTCAACCAAAAAAGTGGAATTTCTAAAATCACGCACTTTTTCATTTGGTATACTAACCTATCGATTGTGTAGTTTACTGTTTAGTTAGTTAATTAATATTAATAATTTTATTATGTAGTAGACTGTATTTTAATTTAATAGTCGCGGCGGCGGGGGCGCCCCTAAGATTTTTAAAAATATTTTATAGGCAAAGGATCTCAGTTCATACAGCTCAAGCGTATATATTTATTATGATTTTAAAGGGCATTGAGTACTTTAACCACATCAGCCTAAACCGAATTTGGTTTTTTATTTTATGGATTTCACAGTTCATGATTAGCAAAGAATTTATAATAGTGATAAACTTACGGGGATTTACTAGTAGGTAGATCGCATCTTTCCGTAGATTATAACGTATTATATAAAGAAAATGGATTTTCCCTCTTCAGCTACGAGAAGACAAAAGCCTTTTGTAGTCAAGATAATATTGTATTTTATAGTTATTAACTTACACAAATAAAACTAATAAGGTTAACTATAAGATTTCTTTGCTCGCCAATCTAAAAACTCGTCAATATCTGCTTCATTGTCGGAATCATATTCCTCATCTTGATTCATTTGTTCCACTTCTAACAATTTCTTTTTTGTCTCGTCTTTCTTCAGTTCGAGGTCCAAAACTCTGAAAACATTAGTCATACAATTTGAATAAATTACATTTATGTGAAGTCAATCAAACTGGTAGTAATGTCATTCTCTGCCATTTCATTTCGACCACGAATGACAAAGTTCTGGCTTTTTTACCTAACTGCCGAAAGGATAATGTTGTTATTGATATATTCCAACGTAAATCCAGCTATAGTACATACATCACAGGCAATGCACAATGGCGCGGTTTACTGCATGTGATGTGATGTCAACAAACAGTAACATTTGCATAATAAGCTTAGACCCTCTAAACTTGAAGATTGTATAGTGCTCACCTTGACCAATTTCGAATTTGCTCGTCAATTTCATCAATTTGTCGCTCCGCTGTGGCCTCCTCTTGTTCTCCTGCAATAATTTCTGCAGAAGCGCTCGCTTCTTCTTTGATTTCTTTTTGGAATTTTTCCCATTCTTCCTCCACTGGATCTTTGTATTCAATATTTCTCACCTGAAAATGTAAACGGGAGCGATAAAAACCATAAAAAATAGTTTCAATGCTGTAACCAGGCCACTAAAAATATGATTTTTTATTTTCTCGTGATTCCTTTAAAAGCGCGCGAAACGACATTAGCTACTTTTTTGTGAAAATTCTAATTAAATAGTTTCCGTGGTATTTAGTGATTAAGGAGATGTCCGCGAACGTTTCTATTAATTTGTCAGACATTCTATTAACTTCAGACCAGGCTGTATGCCCTAGTTGGCTTTGCCTTTCCCCCTGGGAAGAATTTTATATAAAAAAGTATCTTATCACAAATGTCATGTTGTTATCAGTAACAAAAATATTGCTTAGAGAAACTATCAATAATTATTACATACTCCCAATAAGAAGGTATAAAATGGACAAATCATGTATGATGGAATCTGTGAAAGCCTGTATTCCGCCCTTGGACGGCACCAGTCACAAAGGTCAAGCTGGACGGATAGGAATTGTGGGCGGCTCATTGGAATACACGGGAGCGCCTTACTTCGCTGGAATAAGCGCTATGAAAGTGAGTAATTTTAGTTTAACAGCATACCAGGGGTGTCGCTGAGGGTGAGGGTAAAAAACAAATGGGCTAGGTTATGTGTGTGCCTTTTGACAATTGCCTCCTTCAACTTAAAAAAATATACAATATAATTCTTTACACCCCCATAGCTCAGAGTAGAATAAACAGTATAACGACTAGGTTTCGAACTTGGGATCCCTTGTAAATAAGACACTATAAACCAAACTAGGAGGTAGTCAAATTGATTAATGAGGAATTTATCCTATATAAACACTGAGGTCCACTCTGTATATTATTTGTAATACATTGCAGGTTGGAGCAGATTTGGTGCACATATTTTGTGCAACAACAGCGGCTACTGTCATCAAGTCCTACAGCCCAGAGTTAATTGTGCACCCATTGCTTGATCAGCCCAATGCTGTCTCAGAAATATCACCGTGGCTTGACAGACTCCATGCAGTAGTAATTGGCCCAGGCCTGGGTCGAGAACCAGACATACTGCAGAAAGTTTGTGAATTGATAGATACAATACGTCAAAAGAAAATACCATTGGTTATCGATGCAGATGGTCTATTTTTACTAAATGATAAGCCAGAATTGATCGAAAATTTCTCATCTCCCGTTATTCTTACACCAAATAAGATTGAATTTGAGCGACTCTGTGCTAAAATTAACATTCCATCTAATTTAGGAACACTAGGAGATAATGTGTTAGTTTTGAAGAAAGGGCCAATAGATGAGTTATTTAGTACTTGTGCTGGGGTTCAGTGGAAGTCAAGTAAAGGTGGATCTGGGCGCAGGTGTGGTGGACAAGGGGACCTCCTGTCTGGATCTATAGCAATATTTCTACACTGGACCATAGCTAATGCACATAAAGTTGAAAATGGGACAACAGACACTGCTGTTCTGGCGTCATCACTAGCATGCTATGGTGCATCTTGCTTAGTAAGGAGATGCAATGAGAAAGCTTTTGACACTTGCGGTCGAAGTATGCTGGCTTCTGATATGATTGTGTGCATTCATGAAGTTTTTGAAGAGCTGTTTGGACAATAAGGATGGGATGACTTCTAATATATTTTTTAATTATGATAAATCAGTAATATTAAAAATAAGAAATAAACATTTTTATACCTTTTTGAATATTTCTTTTATGGTTCTAGAAATAGAGTGGTTCCTAGGAGAATGCTTGGGGAAGGATATTATTCAAGTACTCTCAGTACTTGAATAATATGACAATCCTGGGCACTTTTGTATTCGTAAACATGTGGTGGGTGTTATTTGTATTTGTCTCTAGCTAACTATACTCAAAGGAGGAATCCCAGTTTGGTCCATGTATAAGGGAAGTCATGAAGTATGTCATAAGTTTTTTAAATTGCACATAAACATAATCTAATGAAAAAACTGTAATTATTTATGTCTTCTCATAAACAAATATTCAATCCAAACAATTTTAAATCCTATAATCTGTTTTATTTTTACAATATTTCAATTGAAAGAGTCTCACCTTGGCATCCAAAATGGGGTCATCAAAGAATCCCTCTGGTATGGGTGGTTGATCTATAACTGGTTGGTCTTTCTCTTGGTCCTTACTAGAGGAGGTGGAAGGAGTAGAACCTGTATTATCTATAAAATAATAAAATAAATCAATTTATTGACTTAGCCATGACTTCAATAGTTTAGGAACATCTAAGGCATTTCATAGCTAGTACAAAACCCCCGAAAATGCTTGAATAACACAGAATTTTTTGGATAAGCTATGAAATGATTCATACATAAGCAATGTTCCTTTAGCAAAAAAATAAATTGTCATTATTATGTACCTATCTTTTATAAAACATACAAAAAATATTATTTAGCAATAACTACAGAGTAGTCCATGCATTATATTATGTAGTAACTATTAAAAGAAAATATACCTTTCTGTTCTGTTGTTACAAGAACTTGATTCAAAGGAGCTCTCTTGATCTCCTCGTTGTGAAATGTTATAACATCTGGTGCATTGTTGTTGGGTCTCTGTAAAACTACAGATGTTGTTTCACCAGAGTTTTTCAAAATACCCTTTATTTTCTTCTCTGGAGGAGCGTCCTTAGGTGGACTTAACCTCTTCTGTTTGTTAGCAACTGTGAAGTTATTCGTCAATGCCTTTAGTTTCTTTGCTTGTTCTACGTTCGCTTTGTGTTGCTTGCTGTTTATATGCACTTGCCAAACGTTCTCAGACCGCACCACGGAGGAACAAAGCAAGCACATCAGCTGCCCAGCATTATTGTACTTTGCAAGGGGGTTATCTATTTTCATAGGTTTTATATCCTTCTTTTTACGTTCAGCCATCAACCGACGCATTTCATCTTGAGCTTTTTTCTTCTCCACTTGCATACGTAGCGACATTTTTGATAAGTTCAGATTGAATTGAAGCAAAGCAAAATCCAAAATTGCAAAACAAAACACACACACACACGTCTGACCAAACACAACACAAACCACACACAAACAAACAAACATAGAAGATGATTTTTTTTAAATAAAATACTTCCCAGGTAAGGCTAACTAGAACATACAGCCTAGTCTGATCGTATTAAAATAGTGATATTTAAATGAAGTTATTTTATTCTTAAGTACATACATACATTTGATCTAAGTCTAAGTTAATCTAACCTACCTAAACCTACACACAGCCCTACCATCCCCTAAAGCCCTAAGCAAAATAACTCGACGATCTCCGACTATTGAGACATGCGAGGAAACTTTCGAAACTTCACAAACACAACTTTATTCGATTGATAATAACCGTGCCGTGGTTATTTAATTATAACTTTCACAAAGAAAATGCGTCCGATTTGACGAGTTTTTAAGAAAACTGAATCATAACACAAGATGATTTTTGGGAGGAATGATTAATATCGATTTATTTTCCATGAAGGATATGTAACATGCACCATAATCAGTCTACGCATGCACCACACCCAAGATAATGTATTAACGGTTCACACCATACAACTACGTCTCAAAGATAATCTTAGAGTATATCTTTCAGTGTCGGGGTAATGTGTATATTTTCTTTGATAATCACTCACTTATCAATCAAGTCAAATACCTCTTACTTTCCTAAAAAAATCACGAATATTTTAGTATGCTACGCGATTTAAAAATTATTAATTCGTTCGCGAGAAACCAAAGTTAGTATTGTGGAAAAAGTATGGACAGTAGTTTTCATGGCTGTTTACATTACAAAGGAAAAGGAAAGGAAGAAACATTTGGTAGTTTTCACATTGACCTACCAACAAAGTAGTAGGTTTGTTGGTAGGTCATTGGTGGTTTCGTTGACTTTTACCGATTTTTTGGCTTGGTACACTTGGTACATTTCATATTTGTAATGTCGCGGTCATGTCGGGTGAAGCACCAAGTAATTACTTACATTATTTATTATTTCTTTAATTATTACTTTATAGACGGATATTACATGTCTAAATAACATCAATTTCTCATTTATAAAGTAAGAAACGATAAATTAGAAATAAAGTTAACGGACACTTTTTACGGATTTGAATCGGTTCATAGACAATAAAATTCTAGGATTTTGATTAGTGGTGGCTGGATGATTTGGTGTGGAGTTGGAAATCATCAAATATTTTCTGGTTTCTTTGGGACTTCGACTGATGTTTTTGTGTTTATCTTCTTCTGTTATTAGTTTACATTAAATGGTCTTGTATTTACAAACGTTATATGTGCGCTACAATAAATGCAAATCCCCAAACTTGTGTCGCGAACCGCGGTTTCAGGAATCGCGTATTTGTGTCAAAGTGATCTCTGTTTATCCCTCATGCTGTGATACTTTGGCACTATTTTAGTTCTAAAATGGACATCGACGTTAGTAAAGAGAATATTCAACCACTTCGGGGTGGTAGGAACCTAACACAGCTGGGCACGGCCCTGCAAGCGCAATCGGATGTTGATGCTCAAAGACAGCTGCAGTTGCAGAGAGAGTGAGTACTTTTACGCTTTTTTAGTCTCATTACAATGCTGAAATTGTATACACAATAATCCCAAGCTGTTTTTAGTTCACACGTGTTGATTTATTCAATAATCAAACAGCAAAACGTCTGTCATAGATACGTCGAAATCAGCTGTTTTGTGTAGGTGTTTTACATTGATATCTAGTACAAACGCCTAGTATTTTTTGCTGCAGGGAGCATGAGGCTGTCATCAGGCATTACCAGGGCCCTGACCCACTCGACCCCTGGTTTAACTACATCCAATGGGTAGAACAGTGTTATCCCAAGCATGGCCATGAAGGACATTTAGATAAGCTGATCAAGGACTGCCTACAATTGTTTGAGAAAGATGAAAGATATTTCCAGGACAGGAGACTAATTAAATTATGGATAAAATATGTAAGTAGATACTGTTATTGTTGAACTGAGTTTCGTTTACAAAGATATGTTTTTATTATTGAATTATGCAGACAGGCAAGCTAAAAGTGGTCCTCTGCTGGTTTAAAAAAAAATTGTTAGCTATCTACCAAGCCACACTGGGCCTGTATGGTGGATCACGGCCTGAGCTCCTTGATATAATGGGAGGCTTGTATACCCCAAGTCTGTGTATATAATTGCTGGAGATAATTGATGATGATATTGGAAATGAAAATAGATTACTGAGGTACTTTTTTTTGTACTATAACATATTTTGTAAGCAGGCATTATAATATTTTAGATCGATTGTCTATCCAATCCATTGGAGATATACCAGAGGCTATACAGCACTGGTATTGGGGTAGAATGTTCCGAGTTCTACCGTGCCTGGGCATGCTATTGCGAGGAGTCGGGGGACTATAAGAAGGCTAACCAGGTGTATATGTTAGGCCTCCAAGCTAAGGCCCAGCCTTTGGACGAACTAGAGCAGGCGCATATGTAAGTCTCTACATTTTACTATCTGTTTTAAATCACTCATAAGAAGAAGATATTAGTCCACAAATACAATATTATTCTATTCTTATTACATGATTGTCAAATGGAAGCTATTATAGTTTAGTAGGTATGTAGGTTCCCTTGTCGTTTCCTGTAGGTTAAAGAACTCAATGGATCTTGACTAGGTATCATTAGATTTGTCTTGATCACGGGCCAAACATTTCATTTGTTAGACTGTAAGTGGCAGCAAGACTCTCTGGTGGAGCCTAAAAAACAGCACCTGTGCTGTAGTCCTGACCAATTCACCATGTTTAATTGTGCAACTGTTATTTATTTTCAGTCTTTTTTGTATGTATTTTAGGTGAATTAAGTTCTATTTATTTTTAATTTATTTAGTATTATCTCATTAGATACAGGGATGGGTAGTTGGAGGAGGCTAAAGACAGAGATGAGTGGAAGAGGAGGGGGGAGGCCTTTGCCCAGCAGTGGGATGATTATATATTTATAGGATATATTTGGGCCAAAAAAAGTACCTAGCTATTTTAGTTTTTTTTTGTGTTGGACATACAAATCATACAAAATTATTTTTCAGGAACTTCCAACTGTTCTTTGCCCAAAGAATGTTACACGATGACTCTCCCACTAAAAGGAAGGCAGCCTCTGCATTGGCTGAAACTAGACTGGCTTTAACATCCCTGAAGTCGTTCAAACGGCGCAACATTGCCAACGCGCCTGTGCAGAGGATCGGTGAGAGCATCCGGAGTGTGGCACCTGGTGTGGTTAGGCAGCAAACGGGAAGTTTTGAGAACAGAATGCCTAACTCCAATGTTATGATCAATGTGTATGAGGTAAGGAGTTTCTAATATTATAGGTGTTGTAAATTAGTATAATAATATGTGAAAATCAAGTTAATTATTAAGGGAATATATTTTGGAAGTAAAGATGTATCTGATGCATCAAGAGTTAAACGTATCTTGGAGAGAGCTCTTTGAGTCCTTATTACGTAATAACCATAGAGGTCTATTACAACAATTAGGTGTACCACTTTCTCACCGAAGTTTTTAAAACAGGATGCGCCGTCAACTTCCCGATCTGCCGTCCCCGTTGCCGAGGACCCTGGCCCAGCCTCCCTGGTCCAGGCTTGTGGCAACATCGAGAATGAGAAGGAAGTGGGCATCTGGACTAATCCTAAAACTAAAATGGTCCATAGTAATGTTGTGCCCCACCAACCTTTGCCTTTTACGCGTGAGTATGTTGTTACTATAATGCACTGTCGCCGCAAGTATTTGCGTGTAATTAACGTCTCAAGTGACTCATCATCATCAGTCTTTAAATTGCCCCACTGCTCGGGCACAGACCTTCCTTTACATTGAGGGAGCTGGGGCCATGATCCACCACGCGGGCCCAGTGCGGATTGGCGGATTTCACATGCCTTAGATTTTTTCTACGGCATGCAGGTTTCATCACGATGTTTTCCTTCACCGTTTTGAGAGCACTCGGTAAATGTACGTAAGTTTTTCGTCGAAAAAACCGAGGATAACTCATTGGTACATGGCTGCCCTGGCTGGGAATCGAACCTGGGACCTCCGTTTTGCAAGTCCATTGACCCAACCACTGAGCCACCGAGCTCTCTCAAGTGACTATGTTAAGCCTAAAACATTAAAAAACAGCGTAACGGCAACGTCAGTGGTTGTAATGTATGAAACTCTATGAAAGATGACAGACTGAATGCAGCAATGGAGCGTCAGCGGCAAAAAAAGAGCGGTAACCACGCAGCGTTAAAATTAAAATTTTCTTTTTTTACTAAAATCATTACAGCTCTACCCAGTTTACCGTTGGACTCCGCACTAGGTGGAACCTGTATTGCGGTAGCCCTCAGCACAAGTTACTTATCACTAGTAAAATGCAAACTCAGGTACAGGATGGGACCAAAAAATATCATGACGTTCGATCGAACGATATATTAACGGAATTGAAATGTGTATGAACATATGGTCAATTAAAGTACCTAATTAATGCATTCGTATACATGTTAAGTCTCTCATCTTTCATAAGAGTTCATAAGAGTCTTACATTACAACTACTATCGCTGCCATTGCCTTCCCGCTGCTTCTTTAATGTGTCAGCCTTTAGACTGATTCACTGTGACTCTGGAAAATGCCATGGAATAGTGGAGTATTGGGTTCGATTCCTGGTATAATTTTTTGCCTTTGCATGACACATTTTTTATATTCTTTTTCTTTTTTCGTGTGGTTTAGTGACCAAACCTATTTGTCAAAGTTCAGCAACCAGGACCAACTTTTATACTGCATATAATTACATATTTCAAATGGTGTTAGTGTGTTAGATTTTATCTTATATATGACTGTTAGTTATTTGTTACTTGGTAGTATGGTCTCTTCTCCATGTCTTTCCACCTTTCTTTGTTTCTGACGTTGCATGGATATGTGCCATGCAATAATAATTATTAAAGTCATGCACTTTAAAGTATTTATTGTCTTTGTAAAGATATGTTTATTTTTCTAACCAGCATATGAAGACGAAGAAGATGTCCTAAGGCTTTCGGCGAAACACTTGCCTTATTGTGTCGACGACTTAACATTTAATGTGCCTCTATGTGTACCTGACCCCCCTGATACTACGAAAATCCCTTGTTATAATAAATCCCTGGTGAGTATTTTTCAAGACGACAATAGTAGGATTTTTGTGATGGACCCACTGCACCACCAATGATACTGACAGGATCTGAAACGGTACCATCAGCTTTATAGGGACGTTGTGTTGTTATGTGGGTCTGTCACATCATGACGTATTACACACAATAATGACATACATGTGCATAGTAACAATACATACATATTGACATACATGTGATTATATCATGTCTTGACACAAACACCTCGTAATACGTCGTGAGTCGTTACAGACCCACTTACCGTGGGGGTACACATGTACAGTCGACAGAGATAAGGATACAGGAAGCCTCAATAAGGTTGAGATTTTCTCGGAAACTACTGGACCGAATTTAATAATTCTTTTAGTTACATAGTTTAAACTTTTGTCTATCTAACAGTAAAAGATATTTTGCAATAGGTTAAGTAGTTTTTGTGACAATCCCAACCTTAAAAACTCTCCTGTACACCTTTCTCTGTGTTCCACCACCGTACTACATACATATAACATTATTAAGTTTATTGTACCATTTCAGACCCATGGTACCCCCTAGGGGTATCGATGGTGGTATCAGTACCGTAGTCGTCCCGAAAGCTTTAATGGCATATGACTTGATTGTGTATAATAATAATTCTGCATTATAGGTATATGTAAATGATCAAGAATACAGTTTAGAAGAAATAAGATCGAGAAAATATAATCTGGAAAGAACTGTTAAGACTGAAAATCCAGATATTGTTGAGGAGCAACAAAACTATAGCAATATTAATGAGACACTTGCCCAATGCAGTGCTCTAGAAACGTTAGCTAACTGCGCTTTAGACCCTGATCATGACCACTTAGGGCATTTAATGCCTCTGACAATTCCTACCCTGCAAAATATCACGAGAGTCACAAACATGCATTCACCTGGCGAACCTAAGGTGCTTGTTAATCTCGATTCGAAGGAGTTTAGCGAACACAGTGCTAAGAAGAATGACGAGAACCAAAGACCAACTCAGGAATCTGACAAAGAAAATCAGGTTGCGAGTTCTAGCAATAATTATGGTTCGGATAACGCGAACTTCGGTAAAAATAATCTGATAGATGAATTTAATCGGAGTTTGATGAGTAATTTGCTTGGTGACTCCGTTACTGTTAATACGAAAGAAGCGCGTTGGGAGCTAAGGAATCTGTTCAATGATAATGGTAAGATTTCTTTGTTACATATGAGTGAAATGAATTAGCGTCATTGTACGGTCAAAAAGAAGGTTACAAGAGTTACACTTTTTGAGAAAATCTCAACCTTTATTACTAGACCTCTCCTGGAGTTCGAGTTATAAAGGTTGAGGTTTTCTCAAAAAGTACTTGACTGATTAATATAATTATTTATACATAGTTGTAATGATTTCTGATTGCGTACTCTAAATATTAGTCGCCGCTAAGCGATGCATCCCGCTCGGTCTTACGCAACTGTATGCTACATCAGCATATGAACGACAGTGACAGTTGCGTTTAGGTTTAGGAATCGACTTAGTGGCCGTTTCAGATAATTAGCTACATTGTGTATTCTGAATTATCTACTTGTAACAAAAAATTTACACATTACAATTGGTCATGATGTACAGTCGAAGACAAGAGACAAGTATACAAGGGGCCTCAATATGGTTGAGATTTCTTTAAAAACTACTGAACCGGATTTAATAATTCTTCTTCAGTTACGTAGTTTTTAAGTTAATCTCAACCTTAAAAACTCTCCTGTACACTTTTCTCTGTTTTAGACCGTACTTGAGAATATCACAACCTTATACTCTATATTTTTCTATGTTTTCGCCTGTACTGTCGACTGTCCTACAGGTATTCAAAAAATGTGTGCTTGAATTTTTTTACGCGAATTTTAAATACGGTCCAATAGAAATGTCTAAAGATGAATAAACTTTCCAGAACCCTCAATGGTTCAGCCAGTGATGCAACAGTATGACGTACATCAGTTTGACATCCACGAAGACCGTTCCATCACAATGGCTATCAATACTAAGAAGAAACACGAAGTTCCTGATGTGAAGGTCTTGCCGGAAGACAAGGAGAATGCTAATCAGTTCACTGTTCCTGTGGCTGTTCCTCAACAGGTATTAGTTAGTAGGCCTCTCCCAAAGCAGCTCTCCCCACTCAAACCGTTTCTCGGCCCTTTGCATCCAGTCTCTGCCAGCCACCTTTCGAAGGTCATCCCTCCATCTGGTCGGGGGGCGTCCTTCGCTACGTTTACCCGTTCGTGGCATCTATTCAGGAACTCGTCTACTCCATCGGTTGTTGGTTCTACAACAGATGTGGCCAGCTCAGTTTGCTGATTCTATGAGCAATGCCAACCACTTTTGTTATCAAGCGGATATACCTACTAGACGTTGAGTTACAAATTGTTAATTTGTATTGTGCTCAAGTATCCACTCAACAATTGTAGTATTATTTTTATTTATTAATACTATTGGAATTTCTGGAAGGAAATTACCTGGTGTTTTTACTTTTTTACTCAATACCCAGACAAGGAGTGTTGTATGCATTTCTGGATTTTTAAACAATATTTCTAACTCACAGGTAAATAAAACAGCTTATTACGAAGAGCCGTCCTGCACTCAAGTATTCAACTTCAACATAAAAGACGCGAGTACCCCGAACATGGCTCAGTTTAAGAAACCGACGAGTTGTATAGACCAGTCTGGTAAATTCCCGTCTGTGCCAAAATTTAGCATAGACGAGAGCGTCATAGAACATGGGGACCCAAGTGTGGTGAAGCGGGAAGAATGTTCTAGACAGCATATGGGGGATCAACATGCAACTGTTGATCACCAAGGAGGTGGACTGTCGGTGATCATGGAAGCTACGCGGGAATATAATAGGTAAGTTTATTCGTAAAGCATTGAAATGGCAAGTCTGTAATTTTTTTTTGTTTTTCGCTTTATGTTACTTAATTTGTTGTACGAAATGTCTAAATGTCCATAAACTATTACCAAAATGTAATAAGAAAGTCTTATTCTTCTAACTTTCGATAATCGTTATCGTTCTATTCCTTATTTAAGACAGCTTGATTGAATGTTATTTTTCCAAAACATACCATTTCATACATTACCCTATGCCCCGTCTGTACATATATTTTTCATAGATATGATGTATTTCATATGCAGAAAGATCCGGATGTTTACATATTTTTGGTGTCCAGTTGTTATCGAAATTTAGACGAATGTGTACGATTTATAAATAGATTTGATAATTTTATAGAATAGGTAATTTAGATAATAGTAATGATAGGTAAACTAATCAAACCATGATATAATTATATGATACATCAAATATACAATTGGAAATATTAATTTCAGTAAATCTGGCTCTACTAGTTCCTCGGGCCAATCCACAAGAACGAACTTCACTGGTTATACAACAAACTTCGATTCTATGTACAATAATCACAATGACCCCTCGGCGCAGCCTGCCACATCCAAACGTAGTTCCCTATCGGCCCAGCCCAGGCTAGCGAATGGGCAATTTGCCAGACTGTATTCACAAAAACCCGGGAGAGAACCGGAAAATAAAACTACCGCGCCCTCGCCGTCAGTGCCTTATCTCTCTCACGACCATCAGTACCAGAAGCCCGTACCTCAGAACTATAACGGATATTCGCCACAGAGGCCCATGCATCCACACTACCAACAACAAAACTACAGCTATCAGCAAGGTTACGCCAATAATCAGATGGTTAACCAACAACAACAGCAGGGCTACGCGAGCGCAAGTCCAAACGCCTATCACAGTCCCCAACACACTGGAATGCAAAGCCCTCATGCTATGAGCCCTCCTGTCCCACCCGGGTTTCAAAGCCCTACTTATTCGAATCAAATCGGATACCATAGCCCTGGACACGCGATGTTGAGTCCGCAACACGCATACGCGGGACGACAAGATTACCATTACCCTAGTCAGACAGAGAGGCAACATATTTATGTCAATCATCAACAACAGCAACAGCCGCCGGCTTTCCAAAGCCCGCCGCACCAGGCTCAGTATCAAAACCCTCAGTATTATCAAAGACCTAGTCAAGTCGCAGCGCAGAATCAAGGATATAATCAACAAAATTACAATATGCACAACCAGTACAATAACGCGAACATGTACCCAAATGCGAATCAGCATACTAGCAACCAAAGTTATAACGCAATGCAAAGCCCATACAGACAGGCTCCTAAGCAAGGTATGGAAAATGTTTCGCCTGGCTATGGTGCTGCTAATAATCAACAATTTCAAATATACCAAAGCCCGCAACCAACTCAAACTAGCTACAGAAGTCCTGCAGCTCATGGTGCTAACGCAATGCCCGAGTTATCACCAGAAATGCAAATGAGACAAGCAGCTCTGGCTAATACATCCAGGGTTCAGGAGACAGCCGCAGTTGACCCTAATATGTCAATCAAAATTAGTCCGCCAGCTAAGAATCCAGCTCCGCACAAGAGTCCTACCTCAGCTCTAAGAAATGTCAGACATGACCAACCTAATGTGAAAATAGGGCAGAATTCTCCTGATGTTGGATTTTCCAACCAGTTCCTTAACTTTATATCTAATAGGAATGAGCCCAAGGATAATGCAAACACTCCTAAATTCACAAATAGTCCTAGTATATCTCAGAAAATGCACAAAAATTTGTATGTGTCAAGTCCAGAGCAAGCCCAAATACCTCCATCCTCTGGTATGTCCGATTCGGATAGTAAAGATGGGTTGACCGCTCAGACCATCACACCGATACAATCCGCCAAAGTCTCACACGCTATTGACAAACAGAAGGATATTTCTAAGAGACAGCTAGACTTTGAGCAAAGGGTTGAATTTCAATCTGAAGATAGCAGGGACTCTGTTAGCAAGGAGAGCCGAATCTCATCTGTATACTCCAGACAGTCAGATTTCCAGTCTGACGGCTACGGAATGGACGTCGATAGTGAAAATTCTATGGAGTGTGGAGCTTTCAAGTCTACACATTCGATCTCGTTAGTAGAAACTAGTGATATACCAAGACCAGCCGACCTCGCGTTCCCTAAAGTGATTGATCCATTCAATAAAAAGATTTTGGCTTCACTATTAGAGTATGTTAAATTTCCTAATAAAACTCATGCTGATGGGTACATCGAAGTTAGGTCAATTCCAAAAATACAAGTGAATACTGTAATAGGAGTTGGAAATAACAAGTTCTCGATTGAGAAGCAGCTCGGTAAAGGGAACTATGGTGCAGTGTTCCTGTGTTTGGATCTCCATAGCAATAAATCTGTTGCTGTTAAGCATCAGAAACCGAGCAGGCCTTGGGAATTTTACATCTGTCAAGAAATCAAAGCTAGGATAAAGGATCCTTTTATGGTAAGGATTGTAATATTTAGTTTTTGTACTATATTAAATATCCACAGCATTTAACAGTGTTTAAACAATGTCGTAACTAAAATTATTGTAAATTCCAGCTTCCAGGCTACATGGACATAACTACTTCCTTTATTGGAGACAGTGCAAGTTTGTTTGTCTCTGAATATTCCAAGTACGGATCTTTGTTAGATGTTGCTAACAAAGTTAGAATTGCTACCTCAAAATGCATAAATGAATTCATCGTGATCCTGCTCACATCGGAGATGTTGTCTATCGTCCATTATCTGCACAAAGCACAGATCATACATGCAGACATCAAGCCGGACAACTTCCTTTTGATGCAAATGTAAGTATTTAGTGTAAATTTAATTTTTATTGGTATTACTGCACAAAATACGCATTGGTAATAGTTAACTCTTACTTATCTCTACTCCTTACCATGTAAGAATGTAAAGATATCTTTTGTGTCTTTTCAATGACATAACGACGCGAATTACTATAAAAATTTGTAAAAAATGTATAATAATTGACCGTTAATTTAAAATCGAGATTATTACAAATCTTTCGGTGTTTAATGATTTTTTTAAACTAACATCGTTTTGCCAATCTTGCATAGAACCATTGCAATTTAGATAGCTCTGTCTATCGCATTAAGTGTCAGAAGACACGCGATGTGCTGTTGATTCTACTAATTTAAATTAATATATTTTCCATCCTTACTTACCTATTTACTCCGCTGTCTCAGCGACCTAAAGTGGCTCTTGGCTTCCGAGACGAGAATGCGCCAGTCGTGCTGGTCGTGGTTTTACAGCGACGCTTTCGCCAGCGCGGTTGGTAAGCGTCGATCGTATAACCACCCTTACCAATTCCCGCGTGTGTGCCTGTAGTCGGTTTACGCAGTTTTTTCTCAATTACTTCTTTATACCCTTACTTTCCGAATACGGTATTTGACAAATATCGATTATTAAATTATTTCAGTATTATGACAAAACACAAATTCATGGTCAACTGTGAAATCAATATTGAAATTAGTTGAACAATGAAGTAACTACAGGCATTTAAAAAAGTTGTGTTAGAAGGAGACAGAAACAGTGCACGATGTATTGTGGCTGTGACGTCGTACTGAGGTAGCGCCATACTTTTGCTAATAAAAAGAGATGGAGCATTCCCCAACCATTTGACCGCTTAATATCTTCGGTATATCGAAAAAATTATGTCACAATTCTCTTACGGAATATGAGAGTTGATGGATGCAATAAAAAAATTGAGTATAGTACCCTATTATGTACGAAATTAATAATTTCCTCAATAATTTCAGCCCTGCCCAAGAATGGCGTACTCCGTCTCTGCAACTGATTGACTTAGGATGTGCTATCGACATGTCTCTGTTCCCTGAAGATACTACGTTTAGAGAAGTAAGTTGTATTTACCCTCTGTTTTGTTAACGTTGTAAATAAGTATTCAGAAACTGTATTTAGATAACTTTTTCGCTAGAATTTTAAATACTAGAATCTTTTTCCAATAAAGCTTAATAAGAAAAAGGAGCAGAATCAACTGATCGATTTGTATGAGACATCAAAAGTTGTAGAACAAAAGTTTTCAATTATTAGATAATACTTAACACTTCCTTTAGTTTACATACCTTTTCCCCCACCCTGTACATTTGAAAATTTTACACAAATATTGAAATAAGTGTTTTGCGATTATACCTCTACACTCATCACCTTCAGTAAATGCATTGCAATAATAACATATCCATCTTGTTCCAGATGATTTCGACAGAGGGTTTCACATGCACGGAGATGCGGGAAGGGAAACCCTGGACCTACCAGACCGACCTGTACTGCCTCGCCGGCACTATCCACGTCATACTGATGGGCAGCTACATGAAGGTCGCCAACCGCTTAGGACAATGGAATATTGACAAGAAATTGCCAAGGTAAATTATGGCTTGATTCAATGTATTTGAATATGCTCAAGATATATCTGGAATTGGTTTATCGACATCCAGATAGGTACCTGTCTATACATTCGACAAAATGAAACTGGGGGTTGTACTCATGATAAATATGCAATCTTTTTTAAAGTACGCCACAACACAAGTGACACAATGACCTTAGAAATGACCATTAGGTTAAATTCCAGTCAAAGAAATCGTTGTCTAAAATTAAAAATACCTTAAAATGTAAAAACGTCCAAAAGACACCATGCACATCAAATTAAGAATTTTTTTTATAGTTGAATTTATTGTAAATATTTTTTCCCCAAATTGTATAATACAATTAATAAATTACATAAACGCTGTGGAGAATGTATATTACAAGCAGATGGTTAGCAATCCATTTAATTTTGTCGAATGAATTCAATGACACCCTATGTAATAACGGGTTAAAAAAAATTACGCTGTTATTATTATCATTCCAGCTAAATATTAATGCAGTCAGGTTTTTGTTTTATAATTTCTGCATGTCTAAAGACAAACATTTCAATTTAATTTTGAATACGTCATCAACAGGTACATGAAAGTGAGTCTCTGGGACAAGATCTTTACTACGCTGCTGAACGTGCCCGACTGCAGCACCCTGCCCGACCTCATGGAGCTCAAGGGCGAGGTGGACAGCGTACTCAGCGGCATCGACAGCCTCGGCTCGCAGCTGCGCAACTTCGCCAATGTGCTTAAATCTAGGTAAACTCTAAACATATACAGATAGGTCTCAGATTACGACGATAGTTGCCCTATGTACACCGTGGCGGGATGGCAGAGATTTTAAATTTTTAACAAATAACATTAAAACTTAAGAATACAATGTTTTAAATCGATCTCGTGGCATGAAAGGGATTTCTTGACACGGCATTGAAGATCGTGGTAAGGGATCTTGAGGCCTATACAGGGTGTCCTTGAATTCATTCGACAAATTGAAATTGGGGGTTGTACTTATGATAAATATTAAATTGGTAAGGTTTTTTAGTAAATCATTACTGCAAAAAAATTGGAACTAAAAGTACGTCACAAGTCACACAACGACCTTAAAAATTACCATTACGTCAAATTCCAGTGAAAGAAATCTTTGAAAAAAAATAAAATAGAAATACCTTAAAATGTAAAAAAAGACGCCAATTCACAGTAACGATGCACATCAAAGTAATATTTTTTTGATAGTTGAATTTATTGTAAATAATTTTATTATTTTTCCCCAAATTGTTTAATTTACTTAAACACTGTGCAGAATTAATGTATGGCATATGCCTAACCATCCATTTCATTTTGTCGAATGAATTCAAGGTCACTCCGTATAGTCTCTAAGCGGCTAGTGTGCGCTGACCGGTGGCAAAATCCTCCGCAATCCCGTCCCGGGGTGCGTAGAGCAATAAATGGAACGCATGAAACGCTATGATGATACTCATTTTTCAAATTATTTATTAGCAGTAGCGCAGCGGGAGTTTCGGTCCCCCCTCCTATTTGAACATGTTAAAATCATTTTCCCAACATATGGGACTGCCTTTTGCTAACGAAAAATTATATATTAAATACATTTTTCTGTCTATTCTACTAGCACCTAGCGTTTAACGAAAGTCGATGTCACATGACTGCCTCTAAAATTTACAGACATTCTAAAGTACAGTTTATACAGGTTATAATAACTATACTCTTACCAAAACGTCACAGATTATGTTCCGTGCTAATTTTAATCGGTCCAACAAAAATAATATGCGAAGTAATGTTTCAAATTTTAGTATAGGTATAATACTATTTTAATGCTACCGCTCCCAAAAATTGTCGCCCGGCCGAACCGCATCTTCTGCCCCAACTATGCTACCTCACTGTTTATTAGGTATATTTAGAAATAGAATAGCAATGGCTTACATAATGTAATAATCTGTCGCCTTTCCACAGAGCCCACATATGGGCTTCAGAATAAAGTGCTCTTCAAAGCCCGCAGCGAATCAACAATGCTTTGATTAGAATTCGAATCATTGATATAGTCTGACTGCAAGCGTTATACTGAACCTTGGGTGGCGACAGACGTACGGGGGGGAGGAACGCGAGTGAGTGAGAGAGAACGAATGACAACGAAACGAGCTGCTCCACCCCCGCGTCCCACCGCCCAGCTACCTAAGGCACGGTACAGCGCTTGCGGTCAAACTATAGTACCTACATATATTGTGTATTTTTGGTTTTTACCCGACTGCCCCAGAAGGAGGGTAATGTTTTCGGGTGTATGTATGTATGCCCATTCCTTCCTGCCATCCTGTAGCCTGTAAACGGATTTTGGCGTATGAGGTAGCGTTAGATTCGTTTTGATTACGGGAAATAATTTCTGCTCGTTACTTTTTCCAAAGCAATATTGTAGTAACTCTGACGTTTCATGCGCTCCTCTATCTTATTTTGTGGTCTGAGATCCCAGATTGTATTTAATGCATTTAGATTTAAATGGCGCCTGTATAAATAGTTACTTTAATGTATTAAACACTGATTAGATACAAATTATATTTAGGTATCTATAAGTTTCATGAATTTTTTTTTGATCATTTCGCCAGGTCAACTTTGCTTGTTTTGAAGGAAAAGCAATAATAATCAATTGTGTATGAAAATCATTAATCTGTATTAAGCCTTGTTGTGTTTATTTTTAAATTGTGATATTGTGAATTTAGTTCTTTTTAGAAAACGAACTTGCTTAGATGATAACCTGTTAGCGTAAATAATAATTAGTGTTGGATCATTACTACATACTTAGGTTTCATTTATTTTTGTACAAGACACGCACTCACACTATCTTGTTTGAAATAATAAACGAATACCTGGTTGACAATACTTTTTAATTTTCTTGCGTCAGCTCTCGAACTGTTATGCTACGGCTCCATCTGCGTCTTAACGCGATAATTATCGTAATAATTAAGTCATTGCAAAGATGTGGCTAACATTTAGCGCAGTAATTTACTAATGGCATTATAGCCTGGGTCCAATGGTGATTTTTTCGACACAGTTTTAACATAAATCTAGATACAATTAATGATTGCTTATGTTTTAAGGCGTGCAATTAACACTCTAGTCCCCACACTAGGATTCCCTGTGTCGTGGGGACTAGCGTCTTCCTAACAGGTGCTTATGTAATAAGTAAATATATGAAATTGGAAGGGATAAATAATTACTGTTTACATATTATGCCTTAATCAAATAAATAATAGAAAATGTTATAGTTAAGTATCAAAGATATAGTGGAAAGAAATAATGTGAGTGTAGGATGCGCCCGCATTATGGAACACAAGCAAACTTTCCATGTCGGAGTCCATCATAAGACTGCAGTCTGCACGTAAGCGGATCAAAATGTAGCGGCTTCCGAACACCGGTGCCTGTAGTCGGAGGCACGTTTGAGCCAAGCCTAACTTTAAACGGAGTAGAGGCCACAAGTTCACCGCGTCATTTTTAATGCCATAATTATAGCGCAGCTGCCACTAACGTTAAGCAGAAGAGGAGCAGTAGCATTAACAGACCAGGCCCACTTTAAGGACAAGCTCAAAATTGAATGTGAGCCCGAGATTCATAAACAATTTTGAGCTTAGCGTGTCTCTTACAAATGTCAAATTTCATAGACGTTTGTCAGTTGTAAGAGCGAGCTTACGCTCAAAAGTGTGTATGAATCTCAACCTTATACTCAACATATCATGTACACCATGTCGCATCGATATTGCATTTCCCTTGGTACCACAAGTATTGCAATTTATTTATTTGCGTCAAATTCTGCAGTTCTTCTTTGTTCATTGAGTTGGGTTTCTGGAAATAAAAAAACAGCAACCAGTAAGCAAACAAAAACACCAATAAGTTTATATATCATGCTATAAGTATGTATAATATGTATTATCTGATGATAACTCAGAGAACTGAGTTGGACTATGAACACTTTGAACCAGGATACCGACCGCGATATTCCATCGCATTCGTGTCGTTTTAGTCTTGACACTTTACGGTATACGTTACTGCCAATATTGTTTATTAAAACTTACTTTGCTCATAGAATTAGCAAACTGAAGTGGCAGAAGGCTGGCCACATGTGTCGTAGAACCGATAACCGATGCGGTAGACGGGTTATCGAATGGAGGCCACGAACGGGTAAACGTAGCGTGGGACTTCCCCGACAAGATGGATGGATGAACTGCGAAAGGTGGCAGTCAGGGACTGGATGCAAAAGGCCGAGAATCGGGTTGAGTGGCGTGATTTGGAAGAGGCCTTTGTCCGGCAGTGGACTGATACGGGTTGATGACGATGAAAACTTAAAAATATTGTAGTGATATATCGCGTCCATGTGTTAAAATGAAAACGATTGTGAATACGATTTTAACGTCGCCGTGTACTCACCATAGCAGGCGGGAATAGCCTCCTGAAGTCGCCCCTGTGTAAATACTCCCTGTATGACTTCAGCAGATTAGCTCGCAACGCAGGGGTGAGACAGGTCCGGCATAAGGCACATATCGGAAGGGCGCCACAGTCCTCCTTGCATTCTACGGCACATTCGTTGCCCCACACAGCTATGTTTTTATGTGTCGACACCATGTCTTGGGCTGCTGTTCGTTCTCTGAAATATTACACATAGTAACGAATATAAATAAGATAAACTCGATAACTAAGTATTATCTATCCTAATAGTTTAAGACGAATACGGTTACACTCGGGATTCAATGCGTCGCTCTAGGAAAAATAATTATGCATTTGAGTCATTCTACTCGGAAAATCCTTTGCATAGCATTTCTTTACGAAAATAATAATAAGAACTTACTGTGGTTCTGGGTGAGTGTACCCATTGGTAGGACCACTGATGCCAGTCAAAGAGAACAAGCTGTACAGTACTTGCTCATAGAGAATCTGGTTCGCTGGGTAATGCGAACTCAGGTTAGGAGACATGTTAGCCTCCAGCAGATACACGTTCAAGTCCTCGTCCAGGACAAGGTCAAACCGCATCAGCTCGAAGAAGTTGTCTGGCGATGGATAGTTTTCCAGCTGAAAACCGAAGTCAATTTAGGACTAAGTAGCTAGTTTATCTGGTCGTGTGCCCGTTGTAGAATTATGTTTCAATTTGGAGTTATGCTCTACCAGTCATATGAAAATACTACCATTCTTTTATTTTATTAAGGTATTACGTAAGTTAATAAATAGCGGAAACTTGAATCGATTCTGCTCCTCCTTGTAGGTGGGGAATCCAATGCGAATCGACTAAGTAATTATGAAAATCCATTTGCTATAATAATACCGATAAGTTTACTTACAGCTTCGATGATATGCTTCTCCTTGCTAATAAATACATCTGCAATTATTTTTTCTACTTTCTCCCACATTTTGGACGGGTCCTTTCCCTGAAACAATTCAAACTCTTCTTTGGATGAATGGTAATGGTAACAAGCACAGAAGCCTGTTACTCAAAATTGACATGTTACACTCCGCTACTAACCGCTGATACGGACTGTTTCTAGCTAGATTCTACCAGCCATCTCTGGGGATAAGTGGATACTTTTCCATATATTCCTACCACACCGCCACTAGGCTTTTCTGCTGAAATTCCGTCGAAATCACGCCAGTGATTTGACATAATATTTCCAATGGCACAACCAAGTTAAGTAGGTTTCTGTTCCATAAAACATCCCTTATCTTGGAATATGTAAGATCCTCACCTTAGATCTCACGTAGATATCGAATGAGTCCTTCATACTGAATCCAAGAGCGGTGTTCAAGTGTGATAGTGAGGGCACATCCCAAGTCGGCAGGTAGGCGTCGGCCACCACGTATTTGTCCAAGTTCTTTGGGTCCAAAGGGTAGTACTTCGCAGGGCAATATCTGTAACATAAACAAACTTAAGTTGATTGTAATTCTCATAAGTGAGACCAAGAAGAGGAACTCGTTTTATCTACGGCGCATAATTCGCCTTTATCCACAGATTTTTTGATCAGTTCATTGTGGTTGGTATGCTGTCAATTGTACACACACATATTCTTACAAATCTTGTGTATTGTGCTCAGCTATACTTATAAAATCTTTTCGAATTTACGTACCAATCCCGATTCGCAATCTCGCGATTCCCGATTTCTTCCGAGGTTGGGAGTTGGCCCAATAATAATTTTAATTTCGTCCGATAAAGATTTACCCATTCGAAGTTCTTTATACATACCTGAATAGGACATCCCCTTTATACCAGTAGGCCCTGAGAGGGTTCACAGACGTAAGTGCAACATACACTCCAATATCAAACTTATGGCCGTCCACTAAGAATGGCTTTTGCACACATTCCTGAACGAACTTTTCCCCGCTTTCAGTGTCTATGTCGGTCACATTCTTTAAAACAATACCTCGGTGGTTATTATTCTTTTCCAAAAATAACGCATCTTTATTCTCAGACACGTATTTCATAAATTCGGCCTTCTTCTCCGGTAATTTGAAAGCTTTTGGAATGTATTTAGCATCCCAAGTAGCCAAGTCTACCTTGTTAGTGATATATCCTGTTCCAGGAAACTTGTTAACCATTTGGTTGGGTTTCAGTTGGTGTAAATGGGGGAATAGGGAACTGAACGGGTAGTCGTGGGACCATAATAAGTTCCACGGCGTTTCATTTGTCGTTTTCTCGTATCCTACTCTCTCTAGAACTAAATGCAGGTGTTTTAACAAGCCGTCTCTTTTGTTAACGTCACTTTTAAGAGAGTACACCCAATATTTTCTACGTTGCTCATCTTTGGTTGAGGGTTTTCTTTGTACATTCACAATTTCTAATACAATTCCTAATGTTACGCCTATTATGCAAATTAAGAGAAATATTCTCCAACTTTTGTCATTTTTAATTGATTCTTTAATAATTTTCTCTTGTACATCATCAATTTCCTCGTTATTATTAGTAGGTCGAGTGTCGACTGAATCATTATTTCCCTTTAAGTTCCTTTTCTTTACAGTACGTTTTTCCTGAAAGAAAAGCAGCTAAATGTTCAAAATAATTATTGGTTCACGATTCACAATATGAATACGTTTCGGTACCTATTACCGAATAACTTTTTTCTCAATAAATTGATATGGAATATGGACGTCGAAGTAGTATATTTGAAAACTGTTGTAATAGATTGTGGATTTAACTTACATGGCTGTTATTATTCTCCATTTTCCTGTCATGAAAATCTCATGAGGTTGGATTTTTATTTAATTTTCTGAAAAGTAAACTAAGTGAGTAACTAATGAAATTAACTATACTTGCAAATGATTAAGTAATTTAATTGACCTTCACCATCGTAGACAGATTATCCTATTCACCATCGTACACCTACTTGAGATGTGATTACTTTATAGTGCCTAGGTAAGTAACCTACCTAGATCTCGATACCCTATGCAGTTTGTTCTTCCATGTGGGCTGCAAAAACTCCTGGGAAACCCACTATTTTTCTTTGAACACTAACGACTATTAAAGCAATTTGAATTTAATTAACGAATTTTCAATTATTTTTTACGAGTCCGTACCTACTTATGGACAAGAAAGTAAGCGTATTATCTGACTACTTAGATAAGTAAGTATAATGGCTTAAAATTCGTAACCTTTATTAAGGTAAATAAACATTGGTTTGTTGGAAATACACTGTTACTACTTTAAAATTTGAAACACTCTACACAACTTTAGAACATATTTTGTTTTGACTAGTAAGTATTTTTGTTTTCCCGCGAATCGTAAGGATGCGTAAGCGCATCGTATCGACTTTCACGTACGACAAGACAAGAATGAATGAATGAATTCATCTGCTTCGCTCTAGAGAGGGAGAGGAGAGACGCACGCCAGCTATGGTGTGAACAAGACAGCAAACACTTTCTAAAAAATGGTAAGCCGTAACAACCACTTTTAAGGTCACATCAAGTATGCTAACAAACCGGTAATACAGTCGAGAGTAGGTACATCAACCTTCATAATACCATTGTAATCTAGGCCATACTAGTACTAGAATACGTTCGATATAACTATAGTATTGATTTAACTATAAACATCGAATGATGGCCGGTCGGGCGTACTAATGCCCTAAGGTTTCGCTGGAGCGACGAGGTGCAGAAGAATCTGTGAGAGAACAAGTGGAGAAGAAGCGGCGGTCTTTGGTGTTGGAGGCCAAGATCCTCTTTGGGTGGGGTTGTCTCTCCACTACACAGGTGTAGGAACGGTTTAATACAGAGAAAGGCGTAAAGGAGGGTTATTAAGGTTGAGATTTGCCCAAAAAGTGCTTGACTGATTTTTGAAACTTGAAAATTTCGTTATATGGAGCCCGGCTCATAATAAATTGGCCACCATCCAAGTGGTTCATAATTTTATACCGAAAAGACAGACGTTGAGTTTTCGAGAGAAAAGATGTACTTATGGGAGTCTACTAAATCATGTTTAAAAACCAATTCGGTAAGAAAGATAAACTTACGAATTTACCGAATGCTCATAACAGTGAAGGAACACATCGTGAATAAACCTGCATGCCGAATTTTTTTCTAAGGCATTTGTAGTTTACCAATCCGCACTGGATCCGCGTGGTGCATTAAGTCATGTGACCCAATCTCCCCTCGATGTATGGGAAGGTAATTGCCAGAGATTGAGGAGTTGTGGGGACATATAAACAGAATGATGAGGATTATGTGTAAATCTAAGTTTTTATCATAACAAATTTATAATATAGTTTATACCTATTATAAATTCTGAAAAAATACTTACACGACTTACGTCAGGCCACGGATGTCACACACTGAATGAATATAGAATATAAGTAGGTAATTTTTAAAAGGTCCAATACAATAGGTACATTGATATATTGATGACGACTATAATATTAATACAACTGTTCTCCGTGGCTCCGTTCGGTTCGATATCGATTCTGTTCTTATCAGTTGTCTCTACAGAAATACTTGGACATTTTAAGTTAAGTCTACCAAATTGGCGGTCTTGAAAAAGGGCCAAGTGCGGTCTACTACAAACCGACGAGCGTGCATGAAGAGATTGATGAATGTGGAGGAAGCGAGTTGTGTGCCAGGATTGCATCAGATGGAAGTCCATCGTCTCTGCCTACCCCTACGGGAATCAGGCGCGAGTTTATAATAATTTAAGTTTCAATAGTTATATTATGGAAATACAGACGAGAAGTTTTAGCGGTTCTGTCACAGTTCTATAGGACTGATTTTTACCCGACTGACCCATAAGGAGGGTAATGTTTTTCGGGTGTATGTATGTCCATTCCTTCTTGCCATCCTGTAGCCTAAACGGCTTGATGGATTTTGGTGTGTGAGGTATCGTTAGATTCGTCTTGATTACGGGAGTGTATTACGCAAAAGGGGATAGTTTGCAGTCGGTTTTTTTTTTGAAATAATTATAAGATATATAACGGTTTTTGATATATTATTTTAATTTGTCTAGAGAAGGTCAGACGATTGTTTTTCAATTGTATTGGAAGAAGCCATTTGTTATCATCATAAATGATTTATCCAGCAAACAACTAACACAGGTGTTTCTTTGACAATACCACTCTTACATGATATTATAGCTATGGTAATTTCATTTGTTTGAATGTGTATGAGTCATACCTACCTAAAAATATATTGAAGTCCAGTGAAATGAATGATGATCGAAGAGTATTTATTCTGTCAGTTACGGCAAACGTTTGAAAAAATAAATACCTATTTTCAAACCAAATATTATTAAATGATTCGCAATATGACGAAAACATTGGATTTTAATTCGATTTGCTTCATGGAATAAAAGTGTGGTATATTTAATCTTGGGTTGATAAATGACAAAACTCAATTCAATAAAAAAAGATTTATTTATTGTGAAGATTTTTCCAATCTTTGCCTTTTCCTTTCTTGATATTCTTGAACATTATCAAATTTCCTCTTATATAAAACTTTAATACAGTCATGTTTATTTTCCTTTACTTCAGAACTGAAAGTTTTGTTCTCAAACATTTTAATTTTCTTATCTAAGGTAAAGGAAATAGTTTTATTTTCATTTACAATTTTGAATACCCTGACAATACTATCTACATTATCATACACATACAGACAGGACTTGTGGAATTTAATAGCAGCAGGAAAATTGTCCAATGTCAATTTGTCTATGAGTTTGTGGGAAAACTCTTTGTCCACCGTTTGTAAATTGTACAGAAGTAATTTGTTAAATGTATGTACAGCAACTGCTAATAAACTACTGTTTTCATCGATCCGTGAGATACAGTAGTGAACGATCGGTAAAGTATTGACCTCTACACCGTCTGAATCCATAAATTTTGTGAAATTTTCTTTCAACTCTGCATCACACACATCAACATAAGTATCAATACTGTACGCTTGTTTACCATCAACATAGTTCCATATTTTAACATGCCCATCACCAGATGTGCTCGTCAAGTATCTATCATCATGAGGTAAGAGTTCTAAGTGATTAACAAACTCCTTATGCCCCAAGCAATAAGTCTGAATATTATATGTATTCGGATAGCAAGATATCCGTATCTTTTCATCTCTGTCACTTGTTACTATGAATTTCTGATCGTTGGTTTGTATAACATCCAATAATAAGCTTAAATGGCCCAGGAGCTTGGTGCCTGTGTCTTCTTCCTTGATGTTGTATATCAGTGCATCACCACTTTTATCTGCCACCAATATCTGATCATGGTGTGGCGCAAATCTGATCTTACTGGCACTTCGAGGAAGAACATAACCTCTACATTTCTCAGATAGAGGGAGGTTATAAACTAATAGCTGTTTCGATGTTGATGTTATGAGGGCCAAATATTTACCATCAGCAGAAATAATGACATCAGATATAGCATCATTTTCTTGAAGGTTGGGTTTTGATTGAACTTCGATAAAAACATGGTTTGAATCGTCGTAATGATCGATTAGGAGCCCTTTCACTACAACTATTGAATTATCACTGACTGCCATGCAAGACATGCTTGCTGCCTTCTAAATAACAGCGATATGGCTGATTGTGATTATATTATTTTACAATTCACAGAGCAATCTTTGTAAAAAGCGTAAAAAGCAACCAACAATAACAAACAAAACCGAAATTCGGTCTCGATTTGAGGTTATCAATCACCAAGTGATGCCAATTTAGCGACTTTGTCGCTAAATCTAGCGACATTTCGTTGACTACAGCGGCCTAAATTTGATGTCTAGCGACAAAAAAAATCTAGCGACTATTCTAACGACTTCTAAAGTTTAACTAAAAATATATATTAGACAAAAACTATCCTCAATCTAAGAAAAGATCTCAGCCCAGAAATCTATCTTCTTTTTTCTTTTTATACCGCATTCCTAATTCGGATATCATTCTGACAGGAGTCTGTCTTTTTCCCACTTGTAGCCTTTGAATGAGAAGACTTGTCAGTCGCCAACCTCACAACAAAGTAACGAGTTCATATAACTTTGATGGGAACTCGAGTAGGGCATGGACACTTAATACTTAACGAAATGCCGGTATGTACATAATAGATTTTCGTCATTTTCGTCGTTTCAATGTCTTTCTGGTAGTGCTCCGTATGTGGGACGGAGCCAGCGTGTCTACGCAAGTAAAGAGTTAAAGTTAAAGTAAAGATAAAGTTTAGTTTTTTTTAACAAGTTACTACTTGTTACTGGATTTTATATACTTTTATAAAATAATTGTTTAATGTACCTTGAAATCGATATAAAATCGAAAGAAACGACTCTTAAAGATTTATCGATTCTAAAAATAGAATATTATGTAAAATAAAAATCGGAGTCGAGAATCGAATTTCAGCGACTTCTAGCGACTTTTGATCATTGAATACAGCTAGCGACATTTAGCGACTTTTCAAGCGTACGCTAGCGACTTTTTGACAAGTAGAGTTGGCATCACTGATTCACCAATTCGCCATCAATCAATCGCCTTGTTGAAAAGTGTTGCCAGATCTGGTTATTAAAATTCCGTAGGGCGATTCTGAAAATCTGTCGATTGACTATAAAAATCCGTAGTTTTACGGACTTATTTTTAAAAAGCTCTCTGTCTGTACAAAACCATAAAATGTAGTTGATAGCTCTGGAAAAAAAATAAGATCTAATACGTATCTCGCAGAAATTTCTTGAATTTATTATTAAAGAATTAATTTACAATACAAGAGTAAAAATTGATTCACTACCTATCTATGCGCTATGTCATGTCATCTGTTTGGCGGGAAATAAATCTCTTTTTCTCTAATTTCTTTATGTGATGTGACAGGTTTTCTTTCGGTTTGACTTCTTTTAAAGTTCTCTCTAAAATTAATGTTAATCTATGATATTTCTTAATTGGCTAATATGGTTATAATCACTAATATTAATTGTAATAAATAAGGCTGTGAAATTTCTAATAAACAATAAATAAAATAAATAAACCGAACGAACCTTTCTCAACAAAAAAGTATGCTTTTATTTGGGCTGTCTTCTTAATTACTGCGCGAGATGCATTAAAATGAAAGGTACCTTTATCTTTTTTAGTAGGTTATCTACTCTACGTTGTACTCAGAAAAATTACATTTCGATGTATTTTTATATAGTTTCGGTGGCAAATTTAGTTGAAACCAAAAATCCGTAGATTTGCCATTGATTTCCGTATGTCCGTAATCAAGGCCTAAAATCCGAAGATCTACGGATTTTCCATAGGTCTGGCAATACTGCCGTCGACATAGACAATAGTTGATAGTTTCTCGAGTTTTGGGCATAGTTTCTTGACATTTGGCCGAATAACACGACTTATTTGATTGATTATTGGCTGAACGAGTGACGCACTGACAGTGACAGACAACTGACAGCTGCCCGGTGACGTGTTGTGTTGTTGTGGTGGTGGATTGTGGTGCATATTGTGGTGTGATTTGAGGTTTATTTTTGAAAATACTTTGTGAATAATATTGTACTTTCTTTCAAAATTATTAAATTACAACATAAAAAGCACTCTGTAATTAGAACATAAGTGTATTCAACCATGGCTGCAATGATTACTTCTTGGAATCCAGAGAAAAAACATAGCGACGTTGAAAGGTTAGTTTGAAATATTTTTTACATCTTGATATTCCAGAGGTCTCTAATTAAATAAGTTAGGGAATTCCATTCATACGTCTCTATTTAGTTTCTCTAATAAATTTTCTACACCCTAATTATATCATTTGTTTTATTGCATTTCAGGTGGATCTGCATCTATCCAGCATACTTGAACAGTAAGAAGACTTTAGCGGAGGGCCGACGTCTCCCTAAGCCATCTTGTGTGGACAATCCGACTCACCAGGAGATCAGGGATGTGCTGGTAGCGACAGGGTTACGGGTCGGTGTTGAAAACAAGCTATATCCACGAGAACAGAGTAAGGTCAGTCATGGTTCTGTGAAAAATGCCTTTTTGTGGCTAATATTGCAACTTAGAAATCTTTTATATTTCGGTCTGTGCTCTATTACTTTTCATTGATTAAGCAACTCACATTGAAGACTTTTAAAATTGTGTTTTTCATGTTTTTGTAATTAATGCACCTATATTTATTGGCTATAATATACTGTATTGTTATCATATACCTATATAACTTAAGATTATATTTTTAAGTTTAAATAACAAATTGAGAGTAATTTGAAAAATTTTGAGTAACGTTTGTGACCTAACAGTTACTTTTCTATATTACAGGAAATGCTGTATAGAGGCAGGATTAGAATACAAATCAAGAATGATGATGGCACTCCATTTAACCCAGAGTACCCAAACAGAGAGTCCGTTATGAAGTATATTGGTGAAGCCATACCTAAACTGAAGACCCGGCAGAATCGGTTAGTTGTTTTTTAACTAATGTCACACTTAAGGTCTGTTGCAGAAAGTCTAAAGGTCCCTCAATAACTCGGAAACTGATGAAGAATTGGTCAAAACTGTTATATCAAATCATATATGGTTTAACATAGTTTTCAGAAGTTCTCTATAAATCTATGTTAGTTTCTGAGAAATTGATGCCTCATGTTTCCAAGAAATAAGTTATAGTTTTTAGACTATTTTAGTGATATCTAATACGATTGAAAACAATAATGCAAAGTAATTATTAAAGTTCTCCCAATCTTACGTCTCTACCTTAGTTAGGTTGATACTAAACTGTTTGTGGAATGGCTTGACAGTCCAATATTCTATAATTCCTGTAATTATTTACATTACAATAAAATTTAATTGTTGCAGACCAGCAGAGGCCCAGCCTCAGGTTGCACAAACCGCCAGCAAAACAAAAGGCAAGAAAGGAAGACGATAAAATTACACATTGTTATAAATAAATTTTATTTACATTTAATACAAGGTAAACAAGTACAAAGTATTTTACTCTCAGAACTGCGAGGGAACGATCGCTCTATGGTGTATTACTGATCATTCTTTCCTTTGTTTCTTCAATTTATTTTAGGAATGAACTCGTATAGATTTCTCAGCTAGTTTATTCTGACCATTTTTGTCTCTTGCTACGCTGTACCCGTCAATTATGGTAACCGTTGGTGCTTTGTTTTTGGGGCTACCTTCAACCACAAAAAATGGGTAGGACAAATCTTGAATAGTTATTGCTTCATTTGTTGGACTAGCTTTCTGATCTTCTGCGGCAAATGTGCCATTTCTGTCAACGAATCGCTTATCACCGGCGACACTGTGTGCGTCATTGTCGATGCTTTCTTTATCAATTTCTTTGGGCTCTGTGTTAATGCCGACTTTATCTGCGGGTACAAATCGTCTGTATCCTCGAATAGGTTCTTGTACAGATTTTCCGCCTTTTGTTTGGTCTCCATCAGTTTCGAGTTTATTTTCTCTTTCAAATTCATTGATGCCTCCTCCAAAGTGTTCATTTGAGTCTTCGCCTTTCGGGAGTTGGTTCGTTTCTTCGATGGCACCTCTATAGACTGGACTTTCGGTATCAATTCTGTCTCCGCATATTCCTCTTCTGTTTCCTCCTGGTCCACGTTGTTTGTCATTACTTGCACCGTCTCGTGGAGTACCGTAGGGATTTTCTTCATTATCTCTTGAACAGGACTCATTCTGTTCGCTTCCGGCATTATATTCACTATTTCTATGATCCCCGGTGATATTTCCTTCAGTGCTTCTGTGAAATGTGGGGCTGCTTCCCTCACTGAGTCCATTATGGTCTCCCCTACCGCTAGAGGTATCTCTTGCAGGTAGTAGGGGTACGTCCGTATCCTGTCTGAGACTGCTGAAGTCACTAGTGGGAGTATTATCGGTTGTCGGGGCGGGAGTCTCGATCTCAAAGGCTTCGAGAGGAGTCGTGACGTCAAGGGGTGCCGGGATAGTAGCTGTCTCTTTTGACGGCTTAGATTCTGCGACTTCGCTATCGGATTTATGGGTACATGAGCATACAATGCCCTTTCTTTCCTCAGACAGATATCTGTTGCGTGTGTCTTTACTTCTAACGGACTCGCTAGAGTCGGCGCTAAGCAGATTATCGAAAAGCATACCAAAACTCTTGAGAAGTGGTATGTACTTTTTATTAAATTGCACATCTTCGTTAATTTCACGTTTTAGTGATTTATTCTTACGTTTGTAGCGAAGTTTTTGTTTGTATTTTAGTTTTTTCGGCTTCAATGGGCTTTTGATTTGATATGTTTTTCTATATTTTAATGGAGATATCTTGCTTCGATTTATAATACTTCCTAGAAAGTAGGAAGTGAATGTTAATATTGCTTCATTTTAAATCACATATAAGTATTATAATATTATATATTACCTGTTGCCTTAATCTTTCTCGGCTTCAAAGAAGCAGGATTAAGCGCTTTGTTGAGAGAGAACCGTTCAGCAGTTGTTTCTGCAATACATCACACGAAAGTCAGAACTTGAGTTATCATCAATGAAATAGTAATGTCACTCTAATAATACAGATTATAAGATATAGCCATCTGATGTTAAGTGGTCGTTCACCATGGTTTAAGACACCTTCACAAGAGTTGCAAGGGCTGTTGACGCACTCAAGACCGTGGTAATGCCTCTTGTGGCATCTATATTACAATTAATTAGATACAAATAATTACACATCATATTACAAATAAGTAAACTTAATTACCAACCTATTAATTTAGGCCGAACTGTAGTTTCTAATAGTTCCTTTTGTCGTGATTCTGCAGCTATAGCTTTATTCAGTGAAAATGGTTTTGCCACCAAATCTGTGGACAAAGTTATATTTTTAGACAGATTATCGCCGAATTCCTTAGTAAAAGAAATCTAGGCCTATCTATCTAACTGATAAAATTAGAATCATCAAAATCGTAACACTTTATTGCAAGTAAAAACTAAGCGTATATTTTTTTTTGATTTCAAACTAAGACATGTGAAATCCATCAATCTGCAATGGCCCGAGGGGTTTATCATGACCCGAACTCCATTGAAGTACGAGAAGGATGTGTTTCCACAATGGAGACAGAGAATGCAAATATTGAAGTAATGTACGTAACCTATATAAAATAAAAGATATCTAATTTATTTGCATGTAAATGACATAAGTATATACACAGACATAAGTGTAAAAATAGTTTAAGAATAATTATAAAACTTAGCTCGATTTGTATACTGTAGCAAACAATCTGAGAGTGGCTCAGTCCTAACTGTAATGTAGTGCAAACAAATAGTGCTGATTTTCAGCCACCGTAACACAGAAAGTAGATGCTACATACAACCACATTCAACAGTGAGCTTATCAAATGAGTATAATTATATTTTTTAGTTCGGTGGCGCAGTGGTTGGGTCATTGGACTTGCGATACTGAGGTCCCAGGCTTGATTCCCAGCCAGGGCAGCCATGTACCAATGAGTTATCCTCGGTTTTTTCGACGGAAAAACTGACGTACATTTACCGAGTGCTCTCAAAACGGTGAAGGAAAACATCGTGATGAAATCTGCATGCCGTAGAAGAAAGTTAAAAATTTGAGGCATGTGAAATCCGCCAATCCGCACTGGGCCCGCGTGGTGGATCATGGCCCCAGCTCCAAGGGAAGGTCTGTGCCCGACCACTGGTCAGTATAAATTGACTGATGATGACTGATGATATTTTTAGCGCGAATGATAATCGTTAGTACTTACAAGGTATAATCAGAGCACAATTAATAACTATGTAGCAATGCCATCGACGGATTTCCATTTTGAAGCATTTTTGTGCTTAAATCGTTGTTTCACTCGCGAGTTCGACGGTTAATTATGCAAATCGCTACTGCCGTGATAATTTGTATTTATAACTCTACATTTTACTGAAACAGCAGTTTTATACTGTGTGCGCGTTTCCATAATACGTACGTTTTAATGACGGAATTTAAATTGTCACGTTTTGTAACGTATTGCAACGAAATCAATTCTTGATGTTATATAGTCGCAAAATCATCGAGTAAGTAATACTACGTTTTTGCAAAATAACCAATAACCTAGTTTACTTATCTATCTTTTAAATGTTTCAAAAATCTTACTGAACTTACAAGTTACGTAAACTCATATGCTTGTGTGTTGTTGTAACAACACTTAAGTAAAAAGTTAATAAAAACTGTTTAAACGGTTGCTGACCCGTCATATTAAACTATTTATAGTTAGTTTATTTATAGGTAGTTTTAGTTTTTAGTTATTTAATGTTAGTTTTTAGTCATTTTATTATTTGTAGTAATTTTAAGCTTTATTAATAAACTATCATCAGTAGGACTAAAATCAGCTAAATCGCTAATTAATACTAATTTGCCGCGCGAGTTTAAACAAAGTCCATCTGAATTCAATATCATAATTTCATATTCTGAAATATTGCAATGGATACTTCAATCCGATAAAATTAAATGTTAAAGCTAAATACATCGTTGAGTCATGAAGATATTTATTCACTGCGAGTGCATTTCGTTTCCGCTTTTATTAAATTGTTTTGTCTTGGCGTCACGTCTTATTAAAATGCGACTGGAATTCTTGTATGCTTGAGAAAAGGCATTGGATTTTCTTATTTCCTACTGTAGAATTTGTATATAGGTAAGTACCTAGATAGTAGGTACGGTGGAACACAGCGAAAGGTGTACAAGAGTTTTTAAGGTTGAGATTTTCTCAACAACTACTTGACCTATTGCAAAAATTCTTTCACTGTTTTTATAGATAAAAGTGAAAACTATGTAACTGTAAAAGTTTTATTAAATTCGGTTCAGTAGTTTGAGAAAATGTCAATCTTATTGATGCCCCCTGTATACTTATCTCTGTCTTCGACTGTACCTACAGTTATGAAATTGCAATAAGATATACCTTAAGTAGGTTATTCGATTGATGAATCGACTACATAGCCGACCTCGGGTTCGAACCGGTACCTAACGGTAGTCCAGTGTCCTAACCACAGAGCCACCGAGATTTTCACTAAATTATTTATTGGAATATACTAAGTAGGTATGATTTTTTAACACATGTAGGTGTAGGGGCTTTCATTCCATTTTATTATCACAAATGCTTTTCGTGTTCCGTCAATTTTCATTTATTATTGCCTACTATATAATGGATGGATATAATTAACACAGAAATGAATTTAGAATACGCCTCTTCAGCAATACCCGTAAAACTCACCTCGACTCTCACACGGGCATCTAACATTTTAAATACAGGACGTTTTTAACTTTTTGAAAAGCGCTACATTGTTGTTATTTTAGGGCGGGCAATAAATTATCACATAAAATTGTAGGTAATGGCACTTTTATATCAAATGTTTCGATAAATAATAAAATAAGAGCAGTAAAACAAAGGAGTCGCTGCAGGGTCGGGCCATCGTTAAAATATTACGATCGGCCAATATCGGGGGATGAAATCTTTAATCGCGGATCTCGAGTTGAGACAGGAGCGGATCTACGTGGGAAACCATGAGGTCATGACCCCCCAAGTCAACCGTCACTTGATTTGGTTGTTTCAACGCCGGAGCGTCTAAATTACCTAGTCTATTTCATATATCTAAGACAGCTGTGGTTTAGGAAGCAGGGGCACAAACTTTTATTGCGGAAATGGTCGCCGTTTAAGAGAGTACGCGGCTGGATTGGAACCCACGTTCTGGATCATATGTCACCCGACAGATTTCTCTAGCCATTCAATTCGGCCACATTGCTAGTATAAAATAAAGTACCTAGCTTTTGGCACGCATCCTGTGCGACCCACGTAGCTCACTTATATTTCTATGAGTAGGTATAGTTTAGGAATTTGACTATGGAATATACTTCATCTATTTTTATTAGGCAATAACACCCACTAGCTAGATGAATGATCCCATATAATATATTCATACATATTAGGGAAGTCGCTTCCTCAACCTCCCCATTATCTGAAGCCTGGATCCGCTCCTGAGCCAAGACCTGGGCTTCCGTCGTTCTGTGGCGGTCCGGCGGGCCCGGCGAATAGTCAGATAAGCCGCCCTGTGGACGACTAAATCATATGCCGTAAAAGCAATCGGCCTCGTATATATTAAACGACCATTATGTATTATGTACTTACTCCAATTTGGTTTTTATTTTGTTTCGATTTTATTGCCATTTTTGTCGTAGCGGTTGGTATGGATCTTCGTAACTGTGTAAGTAGATTCGGTCGACATCATCCTATGCAACACTATTGCAATACATTTCACATTTTTTATAAAGTGTTCATGTTTTGCAATTGGTTTGTTGTCGATATATGGAGACTGGGCTAATTTCCTTCGAGATGTGTTAGTAGGTATGCCTCGCCCAGTATAGTGAGATAACAATAATGCTCCAGGGATATCTTGACAGTGCAATTATTGTATTTATTGTATGTAAAGTCATGCTATTTATTTCTCATACTTTCTTTACAGCCCACCTTTTACTACGACTCGCAAAATTTTACTGCCTAATCAGAATATAAAGTACCTCTAGGTACTTACTTTACCTTTGGTAAGTTTTAGATATTCTCCGCAGTTAGGTAAGTGTCTCGGTAGCTACATTTGTGTAGGTTTAAGTACTTACTTATCATCATCAGTCTATTTATATTGCCCCACTGCTCGGGCACAGACCTTCCCTTACATCGAGGGAGCTCGGGCCATGATCCACCACGCGGGCCCAGTGCGGGTTGGCGAATTTCACATGCCTTAGATTTTTTTCTTCTTCTACGACATGCAGGTTTCGTCACGATGTTTTCCTTCACCGTTTTGAGAGCACTCGGTAAATGTACGTAAGTTAGTCCGTCGAAAAAACCGAGGATAACTCATTGGTACATGGCTGCCCTAGCTGGGAATCGAACCTGGGACCTCCATATTGCAAGTCCATTGACCCAACCACTGAGCCACCGAGCTCTCTTGTACTTACTTATGTAGCTACGAAATTTTCAAATACTTTTAGGTAAGTGAACTGTTTCCCGCGATCCTAGATTGTCAAACATAAGTTACCTACATCATGAAAGAGGTTCGTATGACAGAGGAAGAATCTTCCTCTCTCAAATCTTCAAGAAATATTTCATAATCGTTGTTTACCCGCATCCTTACATTTTGTGCCATCGCTATTCACATCGCATAGCTCAACTCAACGCAAACAAGTTGAAGACTCGTGCATGCTCGCCAATTAGGCACCGCGTTACGACCTAACAAGCTGCAGGTACAGGTACTTTTAATTAGGGCAGATGAGAGTATACGGAAGCATTTGCATTGAAAGTAACTTTCAGATTTAAGGACCTCGTTTTCTGAACAACATTGCAGATGCAGACTATTTACGATGATTTTTGGTGTGGTTTTGGGTTTTATAATAAAACATGAAACATATTTAAAAAAAACGGCCAAGTGCGAGTCTGACTCGCGCACCGAGGCTTCCGTGCAACGCAACTTAACTCTGTAAATTTGCTCTAACGAAAAGATAAACTGGATTTAGAGACCAACTTTATCTTTGCCATTATCAAAATAATTTGTATACCTATACTCGACATACTCCTGATTAGTTGATCATCTGCAAACATAAGTTCGTAATAACAAAAAAATATTTTTAGGGGGTTGTAATTTTAAAATTAAATCCGCTGCTTTTTAAATGTGTCTTTATTGTTAGGTAATTTTTATTAAAACTTGTTGTGCTCTGACTTGTATTTTGTGGTTATGTCGTCTAAATTTAGATAAGTACCTAGAAAGGACCCTTTGGTTTCGTCGAAATTTTGTCTTGTTATTCTTTAAGCAGAAAACCTTTTTATTATATTAGAGGACCTATTACAGAGTTTCTATTTATTCCGGTCGAAAAGTTTATTTCTAGTTTCTTATTAACTGTAGAGGGTTTCGAGTAGGTCAGCGTTTTATTTTCCGGTTGATAAAGTGCCCGTTTTATTTGTACGCAAATCCGAAGGCCCGGGCTCCAACGCCATTGGTCGGTTACTTCGCCGATTTACGAGCGTCCATAGTCGGGAGTTAGTATCGCTGTCGTCACGCTTCGTATACTACGGATTTATATTACCACGGATGTACGATACCGTACCCGTACCAAGTCTAAAAGTTAACGTGAAACTTTCAACTTCAATTTCCATACAATTTTTTTCATGCATAACTTATAATTTTTTTCTTTTCGTGTGGTTTAGTCATTGACTTATACCTAGGTATAAGTCAATGGGTTTAGTGGCCAAACCTTTGACAGCGTTGTTTAGGCCCGTAAGCTTCTGGTCTGACATCATCAGTTATATCACTTTTTAAACTTTCACGGTTTGTATATATATTAATTAGATAAAACGGGAATTACCGTACTAAACATTTATTATTGATGTCTCGATATTTCGACAGCATTGCAGCCATCATGGTCACGAGTAGACTGAAGCCGGTGAGTGTTAAACGTCAGAAGGGTGACACAAAACGATCTACCCTCTTTCGTGTTCGCTGACTGCGTTGAGAAAAGTTGTTGATATTTGCAGGTACCCCCATTTTGCAAAAAGAACTAATTATGTCCGCTCGTTTGCACGCACTCGCCTTTGTGCCTCGTTTACATAAGTCGATCACTGGATTCCAAGTTTTTGACAACAGAAAACCATCGTCGCGATTGAAATTTCTGTATTTCTTTAACACGGTAATTCCCGTTTTATCTAATTAATATCTATCATCAGTTGTTCAGTTATCGATACTGATTACTATACTTCGGGTTACCATACCCTTTCCTTTCCACCCTGTATAAATAGATACCTACCTATATGATAATAGCTCTTATCTACCTCTCAATATAAATAAACTGTATGTAAATTGAGTTTATTTTGCCCAGACTTCTTTGTAATGCGACAGACACTGTCGTTAGGCGGCACAACAGTTCGAGTCTAGCACGTTTTATTGACTCTGCCGTTTTTGAACTGTTTCCGCATGCCGGCTGAATTTCAAACGATTATATCGCGAATTCCATAGGAGAACATTAAAAATTCCTCTTCACACAATTATTAGAGTTAGAATTGTTAGAAACGGCGCGCTTCACTCGAAATTTCTTGTGCAAAGTTATTTTGTTTTTATGTTGTCAGAATGTCCGTACAAAATTGTGTAAAGGGAGGCGAAATTCGCCATTTTGAGCGGAGTATATCGAGTGCAATGTATCTAAAGAGGGCGAACCGCCGAGGAGTCTTACCAGTGTAGCGATAAACGGATTTCGGAGGGACGACATTATTCTGCCGTAATAGAGTGATACTTCTTTAGGACCATTCGGGAAACTGATGACACTATTTGCTTTTCCCATAAAAAGTTATGATATCATATTTGCGGCATCAAAATATTAGGGACAAATAATCAGTTCCGTGGTCTCGCTTTATCATTTATTTTAGTAGGGAAATAATCTTTAACGTAGTTTTTCTTTGTGTTCCTAACACATGAGTCGCCGCCCACTTGCAATAAAATATAATTCGAGAGTTAGCGCCTTAACCACAAAATTCGGGATGGGTTTAAATGTCTCCAGTAGTAAATATATTTTTTATCGTCTCTTAAGTATGTTTGAGTGAACAAAATTATATCTTAGCTTAGTTAACGATATTTTAGAATTAAAACTATAGTGAGCCATTACTACAAATTATTATATATAAACGGACATCACTCACTTATATGTTGAAGTCGGCAATTAGACCGACAGTTTCGACCGATTACGACGGTCTTTTTCACGGTGCGCCACGCCCGTGTCGGTCTAATTGCCGACTTCAACATATAAGTGAGTGATATCCGTTTATATATAATAATTTGTTAGTTAACGATATTGTTAAGACCCAACAATGAAACCCCGTTACGGTCCTGTACAAAAGTAACGCCAAACTGTTTTTTTTTCCTGCGGAATAATGCCATTTCATACCCTGGCGATATTGTCGTATGTAGAAGTAAATTTTGATTTGGTTATAAATTACGTAAGGTCAAGTGAATTAATGAATGAATTGTTCTAATTTAATATATTCTCGTAACGTTAATTACTGCTGAGTTAACATAAATACTGAATATTCTCATCACTAAGTAAACTGACTCAACAAAAACAAATTTCCTCAATACAAGCAAACCTTGACATCATTTCGCATATCTTTCGTCTGTTTCTGGTATCCGCTGAGTTCGCTTATACAAAAATGCGGACTTTTATTCAAATTACGTTGAAACAAGGAAAGACAAACTTGTAAAAGGAAAGAAAGAAAAAGATATGTGGGAAGTTAGAAATTACTTTGGAGTTACCGTGTTAATTTAACTTACATTTGAGAGAACCCGGGTAGAAGTAAAGGCAGGTTTTAGGTATCGAGAGTAGAGTATACGATGCTCTTTGAATATACAGGGTGAAATTGAAATAATTGGCAAATTTTAAACAAGACTCGACTACGCTCCAGGTAGAATAGAAAGTAAAATGTATGGGATTGTCATTTGCTTTTTCGTTAATAAATGTCAATCCTATACTAAGATCCTATACTATTTTCTTGTCTAGGCTCGGGGGCATATTACAGAAGACAGACAAAAATACAATAAGCCTCAATAAGGTTGAGATTTTCTCAAAAACTATTGGACCGAATTTAATAATTCTTTTACAGTTACATAGTTTTTACTTTTATCTATCAAACAGTGAAAGAATTTTTGCAATAGGTCATGTGGTTTTTGTGAAAATCTCAACCTTCTCCTGTACACATTTCTCTGTGTTCCACCGTACCTGGGTACTTAATATATTATGGTTTGCAATACAATTCAATATTGTAAATACACTCTAAAATTAATAAATACAAACTAATACTGAATAAAGGCTTAATTACCTAAATCGCAAAACAACATTAAAAAAACTCTACATTTGAGAAAATCTAAACCCTAATTTAGACAGGCTAGGCTAATTAAATAGGCTATTATGTCAGAGGTTTTACGCGTGCGCGAAACCGCGTACATGCTCGTAGTTTAATAAGAATGAACCACTTATATGAACACCTAACACAAGCTAAATTACATGGTAACAAGACGAAGGGCTCTTCTGGTTAATTCTGTATTCCAAGGGGCTGTCTTACGGCGTGTTACTCGAAGTGTAGGATCCGACATTGTAACCCTCCCAGTCAGTTTAAAACAAAGCAGAGCCGGCAATAGGGAGCTGGCATATTGCCTCGGCTCCAAGTTTTACTGCCGCTATCTCGGGGTTTATGCCTTATAAAATCTCGTACCGCGGCCACGCAGAACCGCTGTCGGCTAAAAAGTAGCCGGCGACTAGATATTATCGCAATTGGTTGGCAATATTGTTCTACGCAGAAATTATTAGCTTCGTTGTGTATTTTGATTTTGTTTTTAGGCGGGGTCGTAGCCAGCACTTTCGGCGATTGAGGCATTCGAAACGCATCGGAGGTTTGCGCGTTTTCGAGTTGTTTCTCACTGTTTTTTTTTTACTATTTACTTCAGAAATTCTACAGTATATTACCTGTCGGCCTGTCTACTGTCTAGCTAGAGGCTTATTACTCAAGAAACGCTTATAAGATATTCGCAACAGTCATCTGGGATGACTCATCTTGGAGTAACACATACCTATATGCTGCTTCACATAACAATAATTGAGGTTAGACCCCATTAGAATGGTTGTAGCTCATACTCCATACTTGCATTGTGATGATTTGTCAATAGAGTCAACAGCAGAGGTGCCCCGCCCCGTCTGCGCTGACCTTTGTCAACCATTGCACTGAACTTAGCTCTTTAGCTAAGTATCGGACTAAAAGGCTCAGTAGTCCGATGATTTGTATTGATCCGCATCATCGGACTACTGAGACTGAAAAGTCTCATCAGTCCGATTCTCGGACTAAATCATCGGACTTCTGAGACTAGCCCGTAAGATTTAGCATGAGCGACTACACTGACCCGCTCACATTACAAACCCATATTATTTGTTCTGTGGGCTGCCTTTACCTTGGAGACTTAGTAGAATCACCAAAATAATATCGAAGATTTTCTGTTAGCACCACAAAGCTCTACCAACGCAACGGTCCGGTTTTATGTAACATCTCGGGTGGCTTGCCTATCACAAGATAGCTAAGTGTTTGCAAAGGGAACTCGGTACATTATCTTTACAGCCATCTCGGGCCCAGGGTCATACGAGCGAGAGACGAAAGCACAAAATTTCCGCTGTAGGCTCAGGCGTACAGTCGAACTAAGAAAAGTGTAGAAATAATTTTTTTCGCGCATTGATTGTATTTTTATACAAAATACAGTCAATGCGCGGGACTCATTATTGACTGAATCCGAATAATAGGAAACGTGTCACTCTACTTTTATGTATGAGAAACAGTTTCATTCAGGAGATATAAGAGTATATGTGAGTAAAGGCGTGTGCCCCAATAGTGGATACATTTATATAGGCTGTTGTTAGACTTATGTACATAACTTTAGGACTTAATTTTAACGCCTCTATTTACTTTTCTCTCAGTTAAACTGTACTCACATTTTATGCGCATCCCTCGGTCGTCCAGCTTGTTGGACGATGTGAACTGGTCATTTTATTTGTACGCAAATTCGAACGCTCGTAACGTGGGAACGTGATAGGACCCCCGTAACGAACTGGACACTATGCGGGAACTTATGGGCTTTCATTTCCTCCGCTCTTGCTGAGTACATCAATACGCCCATTTTGTACAATATCAGGATTTTCGGTACGACTTTTACGAGACTTTGTTTGCCATCTATTCTGTAGTAAACTGACTGTAATATACGTACAGGTGTCGCCAGTTTTTTGTAGTTACATGAATATGTAGCCGACGTTGTAAGATAAGTCTTATTGCATATTCTTTAAGAACTATATACCTATACATGGATCTTTATCATTTAAACTACTTCCGAAAAAGAAGAAGGTTCTCTATTCCGGTGTGCACATCAATATTTTAGAATTTTTTCATCATTTTGCAAGAAAAAAAGTATATATTTTCCAATTATTAGCCTTAATGTACTTACTCCATATAACGAGTAGAGTCTCAAGTTTAAAATATTGCCAATGAATTCAATTTCACCCTGTATAATAACCGCCAGGACAGCGTTTTCAAAGTAGGTCTGGAGGGACACGCCATATCGATAATAATAGTCTTCCTAACGATGTATAAAATAAAATTCAATGTTCGATTCGGCCGTATCGAACAACTACGGAACTTTCTCATTTTTCTTTAATGCTTATTTAATGTTTGATAAAAGACGTTCGTTTCCGACTGCGGGAAGGACAACGGCAAGGAAATGATCTTTGTAGCTATTTCTTCGCCGACAAGATCCCAGTTAGAGAGAAACTGAAATTAAGTAGGTACACGGAAACAAAAGATTAGCTGCCGCAGCTAATAAATCAATAAAAAAGCTAATAAAGTGATTTGCTGTTTTTGCTATTACTGAAAATAATCTAATATTCAATACCTACTTGTCAACTTCCATTGTCATTTGTCATTGTTAACTGCCTATAAAACATACAATCCGTTCCTCCGTCCTATTCGCTGATAATTCGTCCCTCGGCGCGCATGCCCGATGATCCCAACAGAATGTGGGTTATGTTTTTGTTCCCGACTCATTGGCAAAAACTTGGGATCGGATCCAAATCGAGGTCGATCCCATGTGACCCATCTTTGCCATAATAAAGAAGATTTGACATAATGCGGCGGCATATATCTAAAGGTTACTCCTGAATCATGTATTTACATAGGTACGTATACCTTACGACCTACTTGTATTTTCTGATTTGAATGACGTGTGAAGGGGAGATTGAGAAACGTGGAAGAAGCGTGGCTGGTGTACCAGGATCGCAGCAGCTGGATGCACATCTCTCAGCAGAGACCACTGTATATATACTATAGACTACAGAAACAGACTAAACTTGAGTTTATAATATGTAAGTATTACTAATTTCTAATTTTAAGCTAAAGACAGTTCTAAATAAAATACGTCATCCTTTTCTTTTACTAGAGTTAGGAATGAGATAGCAGTTGCTTATAGGGATGTTTAATCTGGTTTAAAATAAACCATAATTGTTATCTTACCTTACACGTATAAGAATCAAGGACTTGTTAATATTAAAAAAATATTTTTTTAAGTGTAGTAAAACAAGCCTGTCAGCCTATTTGATTGACTCTACAGCACATGAACTACAGAACAAGGAGTTAGTAGCGCGTACATCCAAGACACATTTAAGACCTACTAACATCAAGAACAAACAGAGCTACTCGCATCTAAGTCGAGTTTAAAGCTAGAGTAAAGCCGTTAAACAAAACACTGCAGTTTGCTAGCGGTTTTGTCAATTTACGCTACTCGTAGTTTTGAGTCGGAGTTTCAAATTAGAGTCGCTAAGACGGCCACTTTGTCTGCAGTTATAACTTTTTTATGGGAACATCTCAAATTAACTATAAATAGAAATATTAAAATTCAATTTAGTCTAAAAATTACGTATTTATCTTGTATAATATTGCTGTCTAGACAACCTACAATGTGAATAGTGACATAATTACTAGATGACGTGTTAGTTATTAAATGATCATCTGTAGGTATAGTATAACTAATGGAATACTAATAAAAGAAAATCATTTATTCGTCATCATAGGCATTATCATAGACATATTATAACAAAAATTATTAGCCAGTTGATGCCGAGAGTGATTTATAAAACGTTAATGTATCAAAAATGAATGTTGCGAATTCGCGCTCTAACTTAGCATATTATAATTATTAAGAGAACGCAAAAATGTTCATTAATTTGTTGAACAGCGCATTCTGTAGTAGGTTACGTAGTTAGGTATATTGTTCAGTTTGCACAATGAGGTATAAACACGTTGTATTTACGTGCGCGAATGTAACCGCTAGCAGCGTAATATTACGCGGCGAGGCAAGGCGATAGGATTCTCAGATAGGCGAACAAAGATCCGAAACCACAATGGGGGAACTCCCCGCTTATTGTCTGTTTTTGGTTTAAAGCCTCGCTTTGTAGCGTTCAATGACGTAATTTCTAGGAAGACAATTATTTGGTTCATTTCCTATTTAATTGTCTAGGAGTCAAGTAGAGATAGTGTTATTGGAACGAAATAAATCCGATGAATGAGGGGTTTACAAGGTTACCTTTGGAAAAGAATGAAAATACTGATTGCCCCGGTAGATGGCACTGACTGGTCTGATGTCAACATTAAATGGGTTGTTATTGCTTGTAACTTGGGCTTTTCGTATTTCATACCTAGTATTAATTTGTACTGTATTGTTTAAATTACACAAAGAAACCAATAATAATAAATTATTCAGCTGACATAAAAAAAATCATGGTGTTTTTTACGATGATATCGCACTTCGGTGCAACGCCATCTATGATCAACTTAAATAGCTTGTTTTTTTCTTACATCTGTTACTTTGAAAACCCCTCATCGTCATCGATAGCAAAATAACCACGTGTTGTCAGGCGCTACCTTAGTAACCCCCGTTATAATCATTTCGGTGTTAACTTAAATAGCAAATCGTGATTTAAGTAGCACGGGGTATTGTCTAATCCGCGATTGATGTAGGTAATTTAGTTTAGATGTGTATTAATTTTCTGTTTAATATACCTAGGTAGTTTTGAAGTACAGCGAAGTATGATTTTAATTAAAAAATATCCGAAAATTTTGCACGCTGAAGTCGCAATGCAATAGCTCGAAACGAAATGCACATACCTAGATAAATTTAGTGTTGTGTAAGTACCATCCGTATGCAGCACCTTATCTGCCGGTTTATGGCGCCTAACATCCGCTCGCGAGGCACCAATCGACCGTTGCAACCCAGTTACTGCAAAATATTGAACACGTACAATGCTTAAAAGCTAGGTGAGTACGCAGCTTTAAAGTTAACGTGAAATAAACTCTACAATTCTTCAATATTGCGAAATACAGGACGTTACAAAAATACATAATACATATTGGCATGCAAACTTGTGATTCAATTCAACATTGTATACGTACCTATTTATAAAAACTGTGAGATTTTCTGTAGATATAATAAATTAAATTAGGCCTCAGCAGTCCAGTCCATAATAAAACGGGCCTAGTGCGAGTCGGACTCACGCACCTAGGCTTCCATGCAACGCAACTTAACCCGTAACTTTGCTCTAAGATAAACTAGATTTGGAGACCATTATTGTCCGTTAAATTATTTTCTCCTGACGTCTTTCCGTCTTCAAGAGAAACAAGAAAAGTCAATTCAATGTCTTCAGCTACAACGTACTGGTACGAGGTTAGTTAAGTTAATAACAAGTAAAATAAGCTGGTGTAAATACGAATAAACCCGCCTACAACGTCAGGAATTTCATTAGGTGCACATAAAGCGATCCCAATCGACAGTACAAATGAAACAATAACCATTACAGGATCGAAATGTGGGCAATAGCGAATTTCCCGTGTTCATCAGCTTATCGTCGTATTTACGTGGGTTATATAGCGGTCACGTGAAACATGTAGGTAGCGATGTGGTAGGCGTATGAAATGCGGCTTTTGAAAAGCCTAGGGCTAGATCAAAATGGGATGAGGATGAAATGGAAATATAGGTAGGTACTTACCTATTCAGAGGCGGGGATAATTTTCTCAATCGTTCCAAAATACGATATGTAAATGAAAATTTTTCTCCATTTATCATTTAGATTTTCGTTTCGCATAGCGCATATGCAAGAAAATATCAAAATATTTAAAATATGATATGTTTCCAATTTTCCATATCGTAGATTTATATTTCGGGAGTTACCCCTGCACAACAATGGGTGACGGCAGTCTTCGAAATATCGGGATTCATGGCCTCAATTCCCAATGGTAATTCCCGTTTTATCTTGTTAATTTGAAGATCCTCCGAAAGGGGCTCAAACTCCCTAAAATTCCCGCCTTGCATACGCGAGTGTCGGGCCGTAGGTGCTTAATATTTCGTCCGTGCAATTCGGCCGGAATGCCAACGGAACAATTTGCCAATAATCCTATCCCCGGGCAATAACCGACGCTCCCACCAGAAATGGGTGTTATTGCCCATGAATGATTTCTGCGTAACCCAAGACGTAGTCGCTCCTCTATGTATTGAAATAGCCCATTTTGTTTCCTTCGATTACTTACTTTTAGCATGTTTGTCTCTCATTTGTGTTAAATTGTCTGAAAATATGCGTACTTTGCTATAGGGAAGGTTACTTGGTTATTAGTACATATGCATATCGTTCCTCCCACGGTACTTCCTTGGTGTATGCAGGAATATCTAACACCGTAGATATCCAGAGAAAATTAAGGCTGTCATTGTTTTTGAAAAATAACTACAAAAGAAAACTTTAATTTTATTTCTGACCAGGCGGGGCTAGCACGCGCAGCGTTAGCGATCGGTGTAAAGCTGTGTAGAGCTGTCAAACCAATGTCAAACGCCTTGGTAATAGCGTCAGTTTGACAGCTCCGCGTCGTTATGGCGATCGCTAACGTTGGCGTGTGCTATTTAAGCCAAGGACTGAGTGACAGTTGCGGATTATATTGGGCAGCCACAACAGAATCACACCTATTAGGTACCTACTACGTGTACTTATCTATTAGAAACGTATATTTAATTTTTATAGCGAGATGGCGCATGAAACCTTTTCATCTTAGCTCTCGGATTGAAGTTCTAAAGCTTTTTTCATTTGTGCGTTTGCGGGCGATAATAAATCAATTTGTCGAGCACAGCTCCCCGAGTGAGTCGTGGAGAGGACAGTGTGCCTCCAATTTGGTCGTAAATTCAATTTATATTCAGCCCCCACTCAAAATAGATATAAAACTTAGGACGCAGGAACACAATAGAAAAATTACGAGCGAAATGAAAATGCAAATTCATTCGTGGGCAGCCCCGGGTAAAAGCTAACAACTTTTTTATATGAAATCTACTGTTTTTGATCATTATGTGCAAACTTTTCAATAGGTTTGTTTTCACGAATCATAAAACATTCAGTCATTCTTTTGTTAAATTCTATTTTTAACGCTCGCCAATTTGTACGATGCTAAAAGTATAAAAGTATTATTTGTATTCTAATTCCCAGAAACTTTTAGTAATAAATAGAGTCGTAATAATGAAATAAATTGTATAAGCAATATTTAGTTGTTTCCGATCTTGCTACACAATTTAAACTAAAAGATAGTATTGTTTTACTCGATTGTCGCAAGGAGGAGAGTAATGTTTTTTGTTGTTGTTTTGGTTCCAACATGTGAAGATGTAGTGTGGGATTTTTTTTACCTCCTTTAATAAAATAATAAATTAGAATCCAGTGTACCTACTGAATGCTATTTGGCATACAATTGGTTGTTTTGCAGGCAACAATCTACCTAACTATTGTATCAAAAACTTATAATTATTACCGTAAGCGTATAAAAAATATTGTGAACTTCTTTTGGTAAGTATGCAGTTTACGCTAAGACAGTGATTTTAACTATCCAATAATTCCATCAGCCAACGTTACATTGTATTAAGCCGAGCAGAGCCGCAGGGGATCAGTCGTCTAATAAATAACGCCTTCTAAATTGATAGTAATTTACTTTGAATTCTCGTTTAATTAATTATTGCGTTCGGCTGATCGATTGTCTAATTCATTACGGGGAAGGTACTTTATAAATAAGTAAGGATCGTCGAACTCGACTAGTAATTACAGCGGAAGATCGCTCGGGAACGTTTACGTGGGCGGCTTTTTCGCGTTCATAAAATTAATGAAATGCTGCGATTTTATTAGGCAGTCGCGTTCTTTCATGAAAAAGGGAAGAATTAGTTTCATATCGTTTATTGCAATTCGATATTGATAGAAGTAAGGTGAAGGGAAGCATGGAAATGAATATTTATAAATGTTATGAAACCACATCTTCTCATTGCTTTATTTTTTGTTTAGTTTACAATAAAGAATAAGTTGCTTTTATACAATGTTGATCTAGTTTACAATCCTAAACGCATATATTAATCTTCACATAGGCACATTTAGCAGAATAATTGACTTAGGTGGCAGCTCGATCGCACTAATCTCGGCCGATGGTCGAGCAGCCACCTTTTGAAAAAAAGATAGGTGTCAAGTCGACCACAAATCTCTCAGCCGATGGTCGAGTGGACCACTTACCTGAACTGTGACATAAAAATAGTGATAAGTAACGGTAACAATCTGCTATACGTGCCACTATTAGTGAATTATACTAAAATTTACAACTCAAACATCCGCCGAGCATTGACTGAAATTAAGGAAATTGCACCAATATCCGTTACCAAATCTAAACAAAGTGATAGACAGGCCGTTACGTGAATACTCGTAAATAAAATATACGAGAATGAGGACGAATGGCGTAACAGTACTTAGAGCATCACACACTAGTGGTCTAATTCGATTAAATGAGGCGACTATTAGTAGTTTTTCGAAGGGCCGTGTAATGTTATTGTTGCGAACATTGGATAAATTAGAAGGGCAGCTTTAGGGCGAACGATAGCCTTAGAGGAAAATGTACAGTAGTAGCATGTGTAACAGTTGGGATTGATACAGTTCTTATTGTCAACGTCGTGGATGCTGAAATGATACTTTACGTATTAGCATTAATGTGTTGCTGTGTGTACTTGCACAGGGACGGCTTAGGGCTGAGAAATATAGCAATGAAAAATATAGGAGCGGACGAACAATCGTTAGGTCGCTTCTAGGTAGGTACAGATTTTAATAAATTGCAATATATCAACGAGATAGTTACCTTAATGCAAATTATGTAATTTTAAAGAATTATATTAGTTGGAACGGCAAACAAATGTATTCTATGTTTATATCGAGCGAGATCATGACGAATCTCACGCGATACTTAATTGCAATTTATCAAAACGTTTACAGAGATCACAGAGCAGGGCATGTTATGGACCGTATATTTAAATCCTTTTAATTTCGGTTTGGTGACAAAACAATACGACAAGAATGTTTAGACGCAGAAAGCCTAATTCTCAAAAGGGAAACAAGGTCACAAAAAGAACTAGTTCTCAAAAGATCTAATTCTCGCTTAAAACCGAGTCCCCACAGCTGACTGAGTCCACCCCTGGATATGTACCCAAGTCATAAGTGGCCACAAAACTTTATTGTACTGTTTATGGCCCACATAGCTGGTACACTATATTTCAACGCGAGTAAACAACAGTCGGCTTCTGCGGATGTGTAAATGTTGATTTTAAACCAAATGGCATGTCGGAAGCGGGGTAAAGTGGTCCACAAAGTGATTTGTTTTGTACTGGGGATTCTTGTTTTACTGACGTTTATAAGACTTTTCGGTGTTTATAGGCAGGTATAAATACTAATTTTCTGAAGTTCCGTAAATGCTTTTTGATCTACCCTTTGACTGGGGATGCTGTTGACTGATTTTTTGTACCTATTGCATATAGGAGTATCTATCTACTCAAGTGCACATGCTGAAATACATATGTAATTGGTTTTTCGATATTGCATTTAGCTCCAGAGAGATAAAATTAAAAGGTCAATAATAAAAAAATAATAAAAAAATTCAGACTTTTCGGTGTTTATAGGCAGGTAGGTAAATACTAATTTTCTGGAGTTTCCATAAATACATTTTGATCTACTTACCGTTAATAAGGATGTCGTCTGAATTTTTTTTATTGCATACTTAGTTCTATTCTAGTAATCATGCTGAAAATATAACTGAAATTAGGTTTTAGATATGGTATTTAACGGCAGTGGCCAATAGTTATCGACACTGAACACCCTCCCTTCGGCTTACTTATAACTCTTTTTGCTACACCCTGTATAACAAAATTTCAATATTTATCAAATTATTTATAACTCATCCAAATACGAAACGGAAATATTCAAAAGTTAATTACTTGCCTGTTACAAAGTGCTTATAATTATCCGATTTTGAAATTACGCTCCCCTATGTAAGCAAACATGACCTTTGAAATTAATTTTGTTTCAAATTTCTCGTAACGGCGCATTCCAAATTCAAATGTGTATGCTGTTATTTTAATTCTAAGAATTAAACTCAATTAACTGGGTAAAATAATACAGTCGGAAATTCGAATGCAAACACCTAATAAATTATGTCTATCATTCCGATATCAAAAATAAAGTCTACATTTTTTATTATATAAACGGATATCACTCACTTATATTGTTGAAGTGGGCAATTCGACCGACAGTTTCGACCGATTTCGAGTGCGCGAAGAAACGACAACGGCGACGCGGGCGTGGCGCGCACACCTTGAAAAAGACCGTCGAAATCGGTCGAAACTGTCGGTCTACTTGCCGACTTCAACAATATAAGTGAGTGATATCCGTTTATATATAATAATTTGTAGTGATGGCTCACTATAGTTTTAATTCTAAAATCTACATTTTTTATTGCCTCCGAGACACATTACCTATACTCAAAGCAAAGTACTTCCTCGGTATATTTCTCTGTCCACACTATTAGAGCACACCGTGGGAACTCGGACCATGTCCACCACGCAGATTGGTGGATTACACATGTGCTAATTTTTTTCGTACTCAAGCATGCAGGTTGAGAAGATCTACTTTTTCTTTGCCGTTTTGAGAGCATTTGATAAATGTAGATAATATCTATATAAAATTAATTACTTCGAAAAATCTAGAGGAATCTAGAGTACCTACGCATCATTGTCAGAAAACCTAAAAAGCAGATCGTCTTGGTAGGTATGCAAAGTTTGTGGCTAAAATGAAATAATTTCATTCAGACAACTATGTAAGCAATGTGCCTCGCATCGCAATGATAGGAATAAGCAATGGGTTCACAAAATTTCCTATCACAAATACACAATCCTTCTAAGCCATCTCGTCCGGATTCCGTTCAGTTCGCTACGAGAGCCATAGAGGGATCAGCGTTATATTCGATAAAGAAATATGCACTGGCTAAAGTATCCGAAATAGAGAGGGGCCTAGATTTTCCGCTGACGCAGTGTCGAGGCGTCCCGCGAAGCCTCCGTTTTGTATATTATCTCTCGCTACAAATCACAGCGGATGTCCCACCGAGGGGAAATGAAAATTGAGATACCGGGGCGGCATTGTTCCGTGAAAATATATCTTCTTGATATTCTCAGGGCGGGCGGGACAGTCGCCGACGCACGGATATTGCGATAATGTTATGTCATCTCCGAGATAAAAGCGCTTTTGATATCGCGGGATAAATTTTCACTTTCGTATAACGACGCCACTTCCCGTTGTCGAGACGAGACTTGAGATCGGTCGGTGTCAACGTGCCTACCTTACCTACTACACAGGCTCGTAGCGATAACAAACTGCTAAACGGTTTCTTAATTTGACAGTTGCTGAACCACCGATTATGTATGGAAATATCCAGCTAAAAGCCTTAAACTAATATAGCTTAAACTACCACCTAACTTTAAGTCGCGTATATCGCTAAGAACCATACTGAGATCTTTTTGAAATTGCTTGCCCTTTCTGTGGATTGAAAGTGATTAAGTTTTAAGTTTCGCTCTTTTTCACTAAAACTACTTACAAACAATTAAGTCATACAAAACCTATTCATAAGCTACATCGCGCAAAGCTTAGCGATGTTTAAATTTAACGTGCCACACCTGAAGTCACCCCAATTAATTTATCTTTGAAACGTGCTCAAATATGCTTAAAGAGTGGAAGTCAATAGCGCATAGTTTCCAACTTATTCAAATTCTGCAAATACCTATCTAATTGGCGCTTAATATTCAAAAGCGTAACATAGTTTCGCACTTTAAGCGGGGTCGAAGATCTGTCCCTCCATACAAGTTGTTATCGCACCACATTAGCAATGTCATCAATATTGGCAACGGAAAAGTCATTGTAAATTAAATTAGACAGAATACGTAAAATGTATCACTATGGACTTTGTACTATGGTTTCTTACTGCCTGCGCCATGAGAGTTGAAATCGTACTTCAAATGTTACCATCATTTTATACTACAAATATTAAGCTTTTCATATAAGTAGGTACGTATTCCAAGTATAGAAAAATATAAATAAAAAGTAGTTTTTGGTATATTTTGGTAATTTTCTTTTACTAATTCTTCTTTAAAAAACAGCAACTTTTGGGTGTCGTAAATGGTCTGGCCTTTAAACTTCTCATGGCCATTGATAAAGCTAACATAATTATATGGGGCAGCAGATCCCCGTCGCCCTTAAAGGAATTTAACAAAGACTGTTAAAACAGCATTGTGGTAATAATTTATCATTAGGCAGGTACAAAGCGCGTTGATAAGAGGGCTCGTCCTACGGCGTATGACAAAGGGATGCCGCGAGGCGCCGAACGTAGCGTACTAGCGTAGCGCTTAGCGAGCGAAAACCTGCTAGGAGCCACAATCTGTGATTCCTACTTAACAAAGGTGTTACTTACTTCAATTGGTAAATGTCACTTTAAAGATCAATTCAACAAACAGATACTTATTGTTTTTATTTGTTACAGAGCTTTTGTTTAGATAGATTGTCTCATTGTGGAATAGAGCGTGCCACGGAATGGCGAGGTCCCTGGTTAGAACCTGGTCGTGATTTTTTGGTCTCCATTATATGTTTATTATTTTGAGACTTGGTTAAAGTGTTAAGTCTAGCCGTTTAAGTTAATTCAACAAATAAAGACTGAAAAAACAGCGTTATGGGTTGTATTCTTTTATAAGGTAGGTATAAGCTCGTCCTATGGCCGCGTAGTTTTTAATTCTGTGCTACGAACGAAGTATGGTAAAGGATTCCGCGAGGCGCCGAGCATAGCGTATATAGCGTAGCGAGCAAAAACCTCCTAGAACGGGATCCACAATCTGTGATTCCTACTTTAAACTGTATTGCATTTGATTACAATCATGGATCTGCTCAAGATTATCATGAAATCGAGTCTTCGTCTTTATCGAAATATTACTGTATCATCAAAAATCCTGCGTCTACACTTTACATTACATTGACAGTTAGGATTGCAATTTATTAACTTGTTTGTTTGTCAAAAAAAGGAAATTTTTATGATCTATTAAAAAGTTTTAACGATTAGACAATATTATTAAACATAAGTTATATTATGTCTAATCACTTAATCAGATATGCCCATCTAATTAGACGTAGGGATTATTAAAGATAGTAATTACGTCTAATCATTAGGACAATTGAGTTCTAATGGCAATTGAGCTTTATACTAATTACTAATGAATATAAAGCTGTTGAACTTTGCCTGTGAGGGTAATTAGCTGTCTGGCTCCCAGTATACTTAGGATTACACCGCTCTGCTAAATATTTACCTAACACTTGCTCTCGCCAGTTAACGCTGCGAGATAAGAGCCGGCTAATGTATACTATAAAAGAATTACTTTGAGTGGTTGAATGTAACTTATTTGTATGTGCGCTATGTAAAGCGGTTCACGAGATGGCAGAGCCAAAATAAGCTTACTCTGGTACTACCAAGTGGAATTGCCAAGGTAAAGATTCTGGCATGAACAGGTGGAATTGCCAAGGTAAAGATTACCCTGACACTGACACTATCACCCAAGATCTTTTAAACGGTAGTCCGTCAGATTTTAGTAATAAAATTCGACATATTATGGATTAAATCACAGTTTGGTCAGAATTTTGTTGGCGACAGTTCTGATTGTATTGTCTATCTAAGTCTAAACCTAAATGAAATTCACACAGTCACTCATATACTACAGCGCGTAAGAGTGGGCGAGACGCGTCGGTTATCGACGATTTTTAGCGTACAACACTCTGGAGTCGACCACAAATGCCCAAGGCATAGTAGTGACTCTGGCATGCATTTTTACCCGACTGCGCAAGAAGGAGGGTCATGTTTTTCGAGTGTATGTATGTCTAATTCTTTAGCACGCCCTGCAGCCTAAAGGGCTTGATGGATTTTAACGTATGAGGTGCCCTTAGATTCGTCTTGATTGTAGGAGGCTAAAAAATTAATCAAGGAGATAAAAAAAATGCAGTAAGTAGAGTTTTTTGGTTTTTGAAATAATTTCTGCTTGAACTTAATTAAATCTGCCAGTTCTAAAATGCTGTCTCTCTTTCCTACACACAAGTTATGAAAAGGTTGTCACTACATTTAGAAACGTTAAATTTAACTGTGAACTAAATAAATGGGCGAAATTGTATGACCCTTAAATATAAAAGGGAAATATTTGAACATGTAAATATATCGGTCTGTAATCCATCAAAAAGTAATTGCAAAGTGGTTTAACTACATTTAACGTGCGCTCTGTGATTCTGTCTGTACTGTATGCATGCAGAGGCGTGCATTCGTGCGGAAAATGATCCGCTTAACCGCCGCCGCCGCCGCCGCCGCCGCCCCGGCGCTCATGATAGCCGGCACGAACGCTTTTTGGTATATTTGTGTTCATACATTATGTATATTTCTCTTTGATATCATAACTCAGAGATATTTAATGTTTTTTGAACTTTTTAGCTTTCTCTCTTTGCATACGCAATTTTTTGATAATGAGTAAAAAAGTAAATTACCTATATTTAGTTAGGTACTGACTAATAATATACGTAACGTAATCACATGCGATGTGAAAGTTGTCGTCATGAAGGAAATGCCTATTCTTCGCGCATCAGTTTTTAAAACAACCGAATTTCAAAATGAAGTCAGCGTTCAAAAAAAAAAATTCTGACTGTATGAGAGTGAAAGTGACAACAAGGAAACCTGTCCCCATACAAAATATACTTTAGACTCTCTCCATAGAGCGCGGCGAATTTTTTTCCTCCATGACTGTCGTAGATCTTTACGACCCAGGCAGCGTAAATACATAGTTGTCGATACTATAATAGTCTTCGACTCTATGGAGTGCAAGACTCTTTCTATGTAACATGTACATAACATGCCTACAATAATAGGTACGGTGGAACAGAGAAAGGTGTACAGGAGAGTTTTTAAGGTTGAGATTTTTTTAAACTACTGGACCTATTGCAAAAATTCTTTCTTTGCTAGAAAAAATAAAAAAAAAAATTACTAATTGAGAAAATCTCAACCTTATTGAGGAACCGTATCTCTGTCTTCGACTGTAGGGACATATATTATAAGTATCTCAACAATTAGTTAGATACTTAGTTTTCAGTAACACGAATCAAAACAAATTTCTTTATTCCAAGTAAGCACGGTGCGTACATTTTTGACCGTCAATATTTTTTTAATTAATATTTACACGACTTGTCAAGGAAAAGGTGCCAACTGAGAACAATCTCTATTCGCGACGGTAATACATGCATTGCAATTGTAGATAGATATGTCTACTGTGCACACACAGCTACATAATAGAGCAAACAAAGTGGAAATCAGCGCCGTCATTTCAGCTCAGCGTAACCGCTCAGGGCTGATGACAAACGAATGTATTTCCAATGAAAGATCGATCATTTCCGGCCTGCTTAGGCACTGATGTATTTATTGAGCTGGACGCAACCGTAACGAGATTCGTGTGGGCGAATCGGCCTAGCTTTCAGTGGATGTGAAAGCGCCTAATTTGTAGAGCGGGGTGAAATGGACCGAGTCATTCCCGCACAAAGCCACTAATGCGGGCCCCGTCCGTTGCACTGGCCCGCAATTATATTTGCATACTACCTCGCACATACACGTGTGAAGATGAGATTCTATTGCCGGAGCAAAGACTAGCAGGTGACCGTATACGCCAGAGACAAAGTAATCACACCTTTCATACTTATTTTCACATATTCACCCTATCTAGGTATCTCTGATCTAAGATATATACAGAGTTACCATGTGTCTAGACTCTAGACACTTCGTGTACTATTTGGTTACATCACAGACCACTGGACGTATAGACCCAATAGACGTGATATCGGCACAAATTTGCACGCGAATAATTCTGTCAACGATGAGCGCATAGAGACGAAGCGGGGGACAGGGGTGCCGTATTAAAGAGATGCGTCCATGTCGATAATATCTCTAGGTTACACGTGGCGCGTAGCAATTTTGAGCTCATGTGCGACACGGCCGCTGCCGCTGTTACAGGCCTATGGGGTAAGTGGTCTGTTGGTTATATCAACTTACTTTTGTCCCACGACTCGAGTTTTATTACAATTTTTCTACCGATCAGCTGTGACATTAATTTATTTCTCTTTTTTATTCGCAATGTCATAGAAGAAAAGTTGATCAGTTATCGAAACAGTTTAACAACAACACTACATTAGACAACACATCAGAGATCTGTAACAACATCAGTTGCTAGCTGAGACTGCAAGGCACAAGATAAACTAGATCTAGTACTTCCTCCCTTCGGATTACTATATGCTACACTACTGTATACTATACTGATACACAGGGTGCAACGGAAATGTATCTAACATTTATACACCCTGTCTATCAGACCAGCTACTTTATTTCTCTTCCTCTATAGATGAAATACAGGAAAGCCGATGTTCTTTATATAGAGATCTTACTCTACCTAAGTATATAATTTTACTTACCCTGCTACAAATTAAAGCCGCTTTCAACTCCTTGCAGTCCTCCAAAGTGTAAGTACACAGGTTCTTGCAACGAAAATATGAAGAAATAAAAATTCGTCGCGCTCTATGGAGAGAGCTTAAAGTATATTTTGTATGGGGACACGTCTCCGCTCTTGTTGTCGCTTTCACTCTCGTTAGTCAGAAAGAGACATCAGTTTTTATATGTTCGATTTCTATTGAAATTTCAAACAATGGAAAACAAATGAGTTGCGGAGATGCTATAAAATTTCATGCAAGAGCAGAGTTGTGTTGTAAATACTTTCTCCATAGGCCGTTCCTTGCTTCATGCCAGTAGCTCTCTTCCGTCCTGTACCAGTTCTCTATGCAATGTAGAGTTCTGCTAGCGATATGACTAAAGTCCGTGCAATTCCTTCTCGCTTCACGGATATCCAAACTAAAAGCCGCTGAAAGCAAATAGACGAAATATCGATTCGTAGAACGCTATCGTTTGTAGAGCTTTTCGTTCGATCGCGCACATTCACAAATTCCTCACTCTACCGACAATAGTTTCGTCTAGAGTTGTGTTATCCTCTTCGTATATTTGTCTGGATTATAAAATACCACGAAGAATCGATATAGATACAAATGTAATATAAAAATGTATAATGATCCGGTTTATGCTTCATTCCTTTTTTGGGAAAGCGGGAAAAAATATTTCGACTTTTCAATACATTTTGTTAAATCACCGGTTCAATATAAGTCACAATTTTTTTTTTCGAACAAATGTTGTTCATTTATCGATACTAAACACCCTCCCTTTCTGGTACACTCTGTATAATAATTTGAACTACTTGACTCATCCTAAACATTATTTCATTAGTATATAAAGTTCAGAATGTTGTAAAAAAAATCATTCTAGTGTCACGGAATGACAAGGTCGCAGGTACAAGTCCTGCCCACGGCTAGAAATTTTTCATCATTTAAAGTTCGCCAAGCATCGCATAATGCAAAAAACAAAATATTCATATTCATTTATTTTGTAAATATTTCATGTACATGTCATTAAAATTGGAATTATTATTAATAATTAATTAAAATATTATGGTTATAATAATGTTACTTAACAAAAAAAACAATTAGGTACAACAAGGTATTACAATATGAGTCTTAGTTTCTTTTAAACACTCAATATTATTATTATTAATAATAATAAATAATATTTTTTTTATATTTATATATTTTTTAAATTCTATTTTTGAAATGTATAAATGTATTAAATAAGAATATGCATAAATAAAGACTATAATAATAATATATAATGAGACCTCTTCTATACTTTTCTCTATATTAGACTGTACAGAACGTCTACTTGTAGTGGCTGAGAACAAAGACTATCTACCGTTGCTTGACTGACAGAAAGTAAATTGTCTCGTGCCTCTGACCTATTCTGACTATATACAGCCCTGGCATTCCGGACGGCCACAGACTACGTGCTAACAAGTTAACAACTGACCGGGAACCGAAAGCGTATTGTTGAAGCCCGCAATCGGACAGTGCGACAGGAGTTAATCAAAGAGAGGCTTTTGTTCGGTTATTCAATTCAATATGTACGTGCCTACTCGATGTCTACTCGTATTTTTATATTTGTGCGACTTAGATATTTTACTAGCGTCAGGTTGAAACATACCCTTTTAAGAGTCAGTACGGCTCTTAAAAAATTATCTTCTATGTTCTAATATACTTAATCAGTTATATTGAAAAAGCTGCATACCCAATCTCTACTACGATAAATATTATTTTATAATAAGTGTACCTACATATACCGCAGGCAGCCCAAATCTAGTGTCTTATTTTGTAAACAAATATGATCGTCTAAATTACCTGTTCTGATGTAACATTGAAGGAACTGATTGATCGTACCTGTTCATCATTGTGAAAATAAAGTGATCCGATCTAATAATGTAAAAATAACAATGTAATAACCACATAACAATTTAAAATGTTAGTAGGGTAGGGTAGTTTTTGTTTACAAAATAAGACACTTGATTTGGGCTTCGGTGTACATATAATTGTGACAATTTTAGCTAACCCCCATATACATAAAATGCTAGAGTTATACTTAACCCGAGCAAAATGTATGGAGTTTTCACGGGTTCGGTAAGTACGGTATATTGCAAGCGACTATAAGTTGTTAATTGCAACAATTCGCAAAAATTGTTAAAAATGCCCCTTTTTGCTTTGAACTACAACTTACTGAAATTGAGTCGCGTTTAATAAATAGCATTTTATCGTAAATACATATATTTTAATATTATTATTATCATTACAAATAAATACATTACATTCATGATTAGGTTCGCTCTGTGTAACCATCAACCTAAATTGCATTGAAGGAAAGAAAGAAAAATATATAAGTACCAATTAGCGTAGAGTAGAATAAAAGGAAAGTCTTTGGAAGTAGATTCGAGTACCTATCTGTCGGCGAAAGGATAATGTAGGCCGTCCGATGCAGGCTTGTCCATTATATTATCATAATACCTACTCACACAAACTTGCTCCAGGGATATCTACTTTAACCCATTTACGCCCGCTGTCCCCATTTGGAGCCATATATTGAAATACCCATATTTTCTAGCATATGTTAGATTTCTTTTGTTTAGAGGTTAATTTGTAGGACCAAAGAGTGTGGCTACATGGTACGACTTATGGTTTTGTAATTTACTGGATTAATTTAGTAAAAAAAGTGATTTTATTTACTTCATTGAGCATATAGGTGTATGACCACAGGTAAGTCATTATTTTTTATATTTACATGGCTATTTATTGCACGTTTTTTGTATTCTTCACTTGGTTATATTGTCTACTAGTAAATAATGCTGTTATGTCGGTTATTTTCTAAGATTGGTTCATTATTGGAGGGTACTTAGTGTTGTGTCCCCGAATGGGTCCAATGGGCTAATTGGTAGTATTTTTTGTATATTATTCACAGGTTTAGATTCGGCGTAAACAATGACTAAGTAATCATACAATGTTGGCAATGAGTATCGAGGACTCCGAGAAGCTGTTGAAAGCATTTTGAGTGATGAGGATGATCCTGATAGGTGCGATATAGAGGCCATCGCACCAGACCCGAGTGTTCTCACGGATAATGACGAAGGCTGTGAATATGATATTCAATAAAAACATTCTTCCACATGATGCTCCAGGTAGAGTTGAAGTGTTTTGAGTCCAGGAATAATGATGAATGGGACGGGGATGATAAACCTTTACAAAGATACATGAGACTTGAAATCCAGAAACCGTGTTGGCGTAAGTGTGACGGTTCATATGTTGCTATGCCCTCAACTGTGAGTAAAGAGCAGCGACCTCTGCATCATGAAGAAAGGTAGATGTGGACATCCCTTTCGTCATCCAGATCTATAACAAAGGCTTCAGCAGAGTTGATCAAGCTGATCAGCCAATAGCCGGGTACAAAATAGCTATACGTGGCAAAAATGACGGTGGGTTCTATTTACCTACATGCTAGAATTGGCTGTAGCTAATGCTTGGCGTCTACACTTAATCACCGCTGAAGACCGATAGATTAGCTTCAATTTCGCCGAAGTATCGCCCGAGTGTATAATATGAAGAATGAAGGCACTGAAAGACTCGACGGAAGGCGTCGTAAACTTTCTTCAATAGTGCCAAGTATGAGTATCTTAGATGGTGTTGGACACTTTCCACAGAAACTGTCAAGCCAACTACGATGCAACGTTTGTCACATGAAAAAAACACGATGGAAATGTAAAAAAATGTATAAAAACATTGTACACCCGTAGAATGTTTCGAAAATTACCGCACATAGATAAGCCCATTGGCCCCATTTGAGGACGGTGTTTTTTTATACACAAGGAAGTTATTTTTTCTCAGTTTTTTGTAATAAAATATCTTACTATTCTCCAATACACACATAAATAAAGTTTTTTTCAAATTTTTGCTACTAGTTTGTATTTGGGTCCAAATGGGTTAATATGTGGTAGTACCATCCTATGTAAATTATAATTACTTAATTACCTGAATGTAAAAAGAAGGATGGTAATGTTTTTAGCGTACCTAGGAGACATAATAGTACATCAATCATGGTAACACTTGCAACACGATTTCAACTCTTACGACGCAGTCAATAAGCTCTAAATTCCAAAGTTTTACAATTGATGTGCTAGACGTACGTAAATACGCATAAAAGTTAATTTCTGCCCCCTTACCTTGAAGTCTTATAGCAGTATTACTTCCATAATACTTTGTTACTTCGTACAATGACGACCTTAATGAGCTTACTTTAAGGTCGTCATTATACGAAGTAACAAAGTATTATGGAAGTAATACTGCTATAAGACTTCAAGGTAAGGGGGGTCCTATTAGGGTAAACGGTTTGGTTTGTAACGTTAGATTCATCTTGATTACGTGACTGAAATATAATTCACTTTATGCCAAAAAACAGTCGTTTTCTTAACAATTTCCTCGACATACACTCGCAAAACTTTACCCTTCTTTTTCCGGCCGTCGTCGGGTAAAAAGTCCGACTACCAAGAATAAACAAATCGCCCCGAGTTATGGGATATCGGCACTTGTGGCTGTCGTCGGGAGGATTGTATAACAGCGGGCGTCCGTTGCATACTTCATCCATTATTATTTGCATAATACTACAGGAATCAGTCCCTTTGGGCGCACTATCTAATCATAGGAGAAAAAACACTTAATAATAACTAAAGTTTTGTTTTATAAATAGAACGACAGGCGAAAAAAGCAAATGCATTTTCTACTTACAAATCGATAATAATACAAGATTTACTGTAACCCCATCAGGTTATAAGGAAGGATTAATCGAGTGTTATAATTATAGCATCTGGAAAAGTTCTGATAGTACTTGTTTCTTCCTCTTCGACGCTGGCTATCTCTGTCCACTCCTTTATATTGCGGAGTTGTTTTAATTATTAATAATAATTTTTCCAAACATAGCCCAAGGCTCTTAAATCCGTTTTTCCGTGTGTAATGTGTGGAACGCATTTGAATTTACTACAACTACTGAGCAAACTGCAGAAATATGCAGCTGGTGTTCTTAGGAACAAATATGTTGCAATCAGCAATAACCTAAAACTCAAGAAAAGGGAACGAAAATGCATAATCCGGGACACAGTCATACAATATATACAAAAGCAGCTAGTGGCCGGGGACATTGATGTTGGGCTATGTTTGGAAAAAAAATTACACTTTTTTTAAACTTATTATTAATAATTAAAACAATATTATTCTCTTGTAATGTCATATTTTTTTCATTAGCATGTGTTTATTCTCGACTGTACTTATTACCAAAAGCGGCTTGGTAGGGACGAGTGGAAATGAAATTCCACTCATCCCTACCAGTGATGGTTTGGTAGGGATGGGTGGAAAAAAAATTCCACAGCTGGTAAGGACTAGTGGAATAGACCGATTTTTTTCCTTTGAGATTAGGTACTTTGGTGAATCTGAATGTCAATAAAAATGAATTTTTTGCGACATAAGTAAAAATAAATTACGGTAGCTACGACTACAGTACCAAGTATAAGCAATCAGTTTACACGCTCAGTTTTCAAAGATATTTTATAATTTACAACTCAGTTTGTTTTTTGATAGGTTGTATGTATACTGTCCGACAGTGATAACAGCAAACAATAGACGTCTTTCAAAGCTTAGGGTTCGTGCTAACATTCTTGGTATTGAAAACGATGGTGTTCTCAGAATCGTCTAGGTAATTATTTGCTTCATGCAAGTTGTGAACTTTTTGGAAAGGTCAAGTTGCAATTCTTAGAACTTTTTAACCCTTTTGTGCAGATTGAAAAGTGCCGAATAATAATGAACAGTAAACAAAGAAGTCGTTTCTCAAAGGGTCAGTACTAACATTCTTAGTAGGTCGTACTGATAGTGGTGATTTTCTTAAAATTATCATAGGCGTGCCGCGTGGGTATAGAAACTATTACATACGTACATTGTATTGTATGTGTGAATAGACAAATGTACAGAAAGGTCAAGATGTAGATAGGTATTTCTAAGAAACTGTGTTTTAAATCTCAATAAAAGCAGTGAGTATATGTACCGTACTCATAAACGTATCTATGTACGTAATTTACATTTTAATAACTGGCATGTTTCAATTTTAAGCGTGTTTTGCGAACAATCACGTAGGATATTTTCCTTATTAATATTTATTATTTTAATATACGCTGGTCGTACACGAAGCCAGCGCAATAATGTTATTTATTTGTATTATAAACATGTAGCGGAACTGATGTAAAATAATACAGCTGTTTCTAGGGCATTACGTGATCAGACTTCTGAGATTCGCCGGCTCCCCTACAGCTATATATCTTTGTTAAGGCGGGCTATGGCATTTCGTGTCCTTCTAGATGCAAATCATAGGACCTACCAATGTACACTGACCTTGAACTGTGGCAACTTGTGGTGCGATTCTGTCGTGCGTATTCTCGTTTATACAATTAAGTATCATTCTTTTCATAGAGTAATCAGGGTGTATTTTGTGATCGTTTCTATGTAAGTATTATCTCTGGGCCCATATCACAGGAAATCCTAATTTGTGCCATGAGTGTGATGTGAATGTTTTATTGAATATTTTAATATCATGCTTTTTTGAATATTTTATTGCTCACTTCTCCATGTACCACTTTTACATCCCACACAGGCGCGATCTGCGCGCTTCTTACGGCCTGCGGCCAGTTTAAACGCATGCCCCGACCCATTTTCTCCCGTCGTTAACATTCAGTAGATAGCGATCTGAGGCCTAGGCCGCAATCCGATAAAAATGGGGCAAAACATGCGTTGAAACTGGCCGCAGGCCGCAAGCCGTTTGCATTCCACCTGTGTGTGTGTCAGGCTTTAATAAATAAAACTAAACTGTTGTTTCGATAGTCAGTTTTTATAGTTCGTAACTTTTAAATCGCGTTTATTGAATACTATCCTTGAAGTTTGTATTTAGGTCTCACTGTTACTACTCGTCGTCCCTAAAGAAATCAATGTAGAGACAATTTGATCTAGTGGCAATTTTTACTTGTCTAAGATAAAATCAAGCTGACTATAAAAATCTTTTAGAGATTTTCCCACGGGGCCCGAACTTTGGACTATACGAGTATTCTTAGATACTCACTTTTTTCTTAGCTTGTGTTTCATTACAGTAAATATTGAATGAAAATAGTGATTGATGAAAAACGCCTTTATATTGTAGTTTATTGAAGTAATCTTAATATAAAGTGGAGTCTACCTCCAGTCTCTTAATATGTAAACAAAAATGACTTTAATTTTGCTTTATTTTATTCGGAAAATAAACAGCTACAATGACAAAATAAATAATAAAATAATATCTATAAGCCAATTATAAGTTTTCACATGTACCTACATATCTACAGATGCAATAATGAAAAATAATCGAACAAGCCAGTAGCTTTGCTGTGATTAATACATAATTATTTTAACATTATTTGATTTAGTAACTAACACTACCTAAATAGTGTTTGTTTTTTTATTTTCCTCGTAGGTGTAGTAATACAAAGAACACTATGTCATCATTATTCGGGAGAAAGTGATATTAAATTAAAGCGTCAACATGGTAACACTGCAAGTAATACGATTTTAAATCTTACGACGCAGACAATAAGAACGGTCCAAAGTGTTACTTGATCTGTGTTAGTGTGCTACAAAACCTCATGCTTGTTTTCTATAGGAGGCAGAGACGATGGATATCCACCGTAGTTGTATAGTAAGTAAATCAAAACTTTTTTTTTATTCTATAAGTATGACATATTATATAAAAAAACAAATACAAGTATAAATACTTACCTATATCTAGCCAACACTACACCTCGTCTAGGCCCATCCCGCGCGGCAGGGTGCCCAGCGCACTGGCCGCATTGCCCCGCTGTATAGCGAGGCTCAGGCGCTGGGCAAAATACTCCCCAGCTCTGAAATCCCCCGAGGCGAGGACCAGTCGAATGGATATTTCTTTTAATTTTTTTTAGTGTCGGACGACCACGGACATATAGTCTCCACGGCCAAAGCAACAAACTCATAGTGGGCAGTAATATATGCATATTTTAAAGTAGTTATTAGCGTAGCTAGAAAATTGGAATTGTGCTTATAAAGGATAGATCCTACATCAATTCCTCTTGCGACAAACATTCCATTCCTCCACATAGAAACTCTGTAATATGAAATTTATTGTAATGCCTCTAGTCATTATTGATAACAGATCCGTGGCGCGGGCAGACTCAGCTCGGATGATACTAATAAATATGCTAATGTTGGCGTCCCTGAAGGATTTTCTCGGATTTTCATCTTCCCTATACCGATGACGCGGGCGAAAATAAAACTCCGCGCTGCGAGTATCTTGAAATATGGCCCTACCTGTAAGGTAATGTATACCGCCAATATACCGCATTCTGCATTATATTAATGTCGCGTCTCGCGTTGAGGAGGCTGATAGGAACTGTCAGCTTGAAAGAGGTTCAGTCGTTAGGTTACCTATATGTCATATTGTAGTATGCCTAGGTTATCTGGTAGGTACTTTTTTTATTAAAATTTACACAAGAGTATGTAAAAGATTACTTGCTATATTCGGGTAGGTACATACGTCACATATATTGGCTCGTACCAAAGTTATATACCTAATGTTTCCACGTACAAGGGGGTTATACTAAATTAGCAATCATCTATACGGGTATCTACCTATACGCGGGAATCAGGCGTGAGTTTATGAATGAACAAGGGGTTAGCATCAACGATTTTTATTACCTAGCGCAAATCATGTGAAAGTTAAAATCAACGACCTTTTTTTCTATTTTTCGGAAAAAGAACGATGATGCTGACTTTGACAGAACTTGAGCGCTAATAAAAGTAGTTGATGATAACGAAATGTATAATTAATATAAGATGCAATTCGAATTCTTTCACTGCGCAGAAAGAGTTTAAAAACAGCAATTTGCAGTAAACTGCGTATTATCTGGGAGACTGCAACGTCGTAAAATTGTTACGGGCGTCATCTAAAGGGTTTTTGATTCGAGGTTGGGGTGCTTAAGTGGTTTTCCTGTAGTCAATGTTGAAATTTCCCTTTTACGATGTAAGAAAAAAGGGATTTGCGCCCTCTCGCAAAAGAAAAGTACCTATTAGATTATATAGACGTGCATATGCTAGTCATGTGGATGACGGCTTAATGAGGATTTTGGGGGATATGTATGCGTCGTTGTGCCGACATACGGCGGAATGGAATTTGCATGATGGCAGCTGTTAGCGTGATGGCGGCGATCAGTTTTATTCATGATTTCTTGAATCTGGTACTCATATTTTTTCATCATTATAATGCCTTATCAGGTCACTGATCGACGTAGGCCTCTCGGCGATCAATTTCATTAATGATTTCTTGAATCTGGTACTCATATTTATCATCATTATAATGCCTTATCAGGTCACTGATGGACGTAGGCCTCTCGGCGATCAATTTCATTAATGATTTCTTGAATCTGGTACTCATATTTATCATCATTATAATGCCTTATCAGGTCACTGATGGACGTACGCCTCTCCCAACTAAACTCAATTCTCGGTATTTGTATCCAGTCCTTGCGTAAGTCATTCCTCTATCTGGTCGAGGTGGGTCCCACCAATTCTATTCACAGTTTTAAATATTTTAAATATATTGAAGTGATATTCACAGAGATTCACATAAATGATTTTAGTGTTATGTTGATACGTCAGTTTTTCTCTTCCATAAAAAAAATAGTGATCAGTGAAATGACCGTTATACTGTGCCTTTAGTAAATATTGTATTGTACCTACCCAGGGAGTTATGAGTACGTATTTTGCAATAGAAAATATTTATTTAATTACAACAGAATTACTATATACATACTTTTTAAACTCAACCGGTACTTTAAATTTTCATTTATGTTTATTATTAAAAGTAATTAAGATAAAGTAAGTAGGTACCCCGTAAAAAATCTACCTACTCTAAATTACTTTTAATTGTCTATTATTCATCGTTTTCGTCGGTAACTGGGTATTATATAATTCACGCAAGTAAGTATAATGTAAATTATTTATTTTGTCGATATTTTGTTATCTTATAATCACCACAACATGAATATTTTGTTAGTAAACGCCTTTACGCCTCCAATTTCCCAAAAGCGTTTGACAAATAATAAATTTCGTCAAATCCAATTATCAAAACGTTTGCCTTCTTTATACATAGTAAGGAATTCTATGAAAAGTCTTACATTTTCTATTTTAGTAGGACTCTCTTAAAATACTTAGAACGTCTCGGGTAGAGTCAATTAAATTAAATATCAAATTAATTCATTTCTATACTCTTTAGGCAATAAAATGATGTTGTAAGGAAGATGGAGTAAAATAAAATTTATTTAGGTAATTGTACATGATATGCTACCTACGCTCTTAAGTTATAAAATCTAGTTCCCACACTATGATACCATACTATATCGTGGGTGACACAATTTAAATGTATTATACTAAAAACTTTTTACGACGTAGATATCTAGATTTAGATTTCATTTATTTCATCTGTACATAATTTTCTCACAAAAGTATAATTTTTAGTCCTATTTGTAAGGATGATCGTCTTAATTTGAAATAATAGTTAATAGGTTGCTAATATCATTATCAGTTACACAAGACTAAGTAATAGACGATCTACTGAATATAATATTAATATAATAATAATACATTGAGATTCAATGTAAATAATAATTTATGTCCGTTTACTAATAATATAAAATGTCAAAGAGGATATAGAATCTAATTGTAATTGTTTATATTGAAAAGTAATTAATTAACGTCCTATTAGATTTATATGTCAAAAATAGGCTAGTTAGTCTATATATAGTCCTTAATGAAAGATTAATAAATGTTTTACATTCCTTTCTTTATGTGAGGATCCCTAATGATAATCATCAGATGAGACCGCTGAAACTACCTGATAACTACTACATAATTTTCTCCTAGTGAGCGATTTACTATCACAGACAGATGACGATCGGACCTTCGTGGGATGCCTTCGTCACAATTTCACAATCATAGCCATTGGTTATTGTGGCTATAAAAGGTAGGTATACATATATCTAGAATACTTATTTCGATGGCTCAGTGACACCCAAAGAGCGCCACTGCAGCCTGTCTCATATTGTCTGTTACCAGTCGAGCTCTCAGCTCTATCTAAAATTAGGTACGTTATATTTATAAAAGAGAAGTTTTGATTAACTGAACAGCAGCATCGGGCATGTAAGTCAAACATTTGTTCACCAAATCGGCCTACGCGCGATTTTCCCGAGGCCTAAGGCGATTCTGAACGATTTTTTTATACTTAAGTATATCTTTTTTCTCCGATCAAAATGTAAGTATTCGTTCTCTTATTGCTGTTTAGTTTTCTTTCATATAATATTCTTACCGGTTCCATTTATATGATAAGGGCAATAGTTACTTAAGTAATTGCAGACCGTTATGATGTTTATAATGGTTTTTATTCGATCACGCACAATAACGGATTGACTGATCTATGCCTTTGTACTTACTTAGGGATCCTAAACGTGGTAGTACATAGGCTACTTTTTACTCTGGAAAAATATAAGGTTACCATGGGAAACTCCGAAGCCGAAAACTTGAGACGGAAAAGCTGGTAAGAAATAATTGTTATTGCTCTACATATTATTGGGACAGTTTATACCTAGGTTAAAGCGAACAAAGGGTTTTAGTTTAGTTCAAACGCGTTTCCATAACTACCAAACTTGTAGAATCCTACGATAGGGCGGAATTATGTTTCTATGACGACGCATTGTACCTTCATTTAACCTATTTTAACGTTTAGATATCTTGAAACATTGCTCATATAAGTCTATATAAAAATAGTGATATAAATTATCTGTCGTGATAATTTTCTCTAAATGATTCGTAACAGAATCGTTGAACGTCTTTTAGCCTATTTCATCAGCAGTTCAGCCTAAAAACATTGTTTTCAGCAAATTTTGAGCCCGAAAATTAATATTTTCTCGCCGAGAACAATTCGAACATGAAAATGGCATATTTAACGTTTAGCGGAATTTAATACGTCATAAAATGTTATTTATATGCCGTTTACGCGAGTCGCGGCGCGGCGGCCGAGATTTCAGCGCCGTTCGACTTTCCGCGGCTGCCGGGAATGTTTTACTTAGCTTCTATGGGTACGTACATAGTGTGCAAAGTAAAGAAGAACCAGTACTAGACAGAGGAGGTATTTGGGTTTTCTTTTCAAAAAGGGTGATCATTCCACTCGGCACTCGGATAAAATCTTAGATTAATCCAATATTTAATCCTAACAGGCCCACTAAGAATCTACTTAAGAATTTATTTAAATTAAATTAATTGTACTTTATTGCATCACAAATACAGTATTAGTTTTCGTTATTATTAAGTACTTATCTAATCATGATTTCATAAATCAAATTTGAAAATTGTGTCAAAATCGCACGCGTCCCGCTCACTCTGAGCTTGATTAGCACATGAGTGACAGTTGTGTTTAGGTATTTTAGGTTTCGATTTGGCGGTAACGACAGAATTACACTACTCTTTTTTGGTCCGTATAATATTAGGTATGGAACGGATTTTTATTGTTGGTCCGGAAAGATGATAAATGTTATCAAATAAAATGGTGCTTATTTCATTGTTTATTTCTCATAAAATACACACTTCGGCACATTTTGCGGAACAGCAAAACTCTACAGTCCTACAATCTAACTTCGAAAATTGTTTTACAACTAACCTAATCCAAAATGATAGGTGGTGTTTTCACAGCGACTAACGGATCGGAGCAAAACGACAGCTTGACTATTTGAGGAATATGTTTACGATAAAATCCGAACAGGTAAAGTTGAATCGACAATAAATTTAAATCGGCGGAGCGTACACAAAATTTTGTAAACTTAATCCGAAGTAAGGCGAGATGCCGATGAATTGTGCAGAACTCTCAAGTTTCCCAGAACTCCGTCCAAGAATGCTCACGCTATGGCTGCTGGAAAAGTGAGCAGTCGACTGTAAAATAACTTATAAACACAACAAATATACTTTCTGAAGCCTTTAGGGTGATTTACTTCTTTCCTACTTTGTTTAAATAGGATACGATGTTCCGAGTAACTTTTTAACAAGCTGAGGTATGTCTATTTTGATTATGTTTCTGATTGTTATCTTACTCACCTGTAGTTTGATCTGCTATTGCCTATCCCTCAATATAATTAGGGTTATACGTAGCTACAAAATTGATGAATTATATGCTACTATTAGATTTTATTACTGCTTATACCTACACATTGGTAGTATATGTCCATAAAATGTTTTATATTGTCAATTTAGTGCCTACCCAATTCTTCTTATTCTTTCTATTCTGTTTAATTACTTTTGTTTCTAGTCTCATCGCAAGTTACAGTCCTAGCTATTCGCCTACCTGTTTTTTCTCATTGTTATACATTTATGTTAGTTTATTTATAGACATGCAATAATTCATTTAAGTACTACAGTAAATAAATATAAATGAGGTCCCTGAAAACCCTGGAATCTGTGTGCAAAGAATGATGATTGAGTATATATGTATACGTTTACTTAGCACGGCGTAACGATAAGTGTATCAGCCAAGCTGACATAATTATAAGGCGTTTGACAATGGTTTGACAGCTCCGTAGCGGGGCGTTACCGATTGCTACCGCTCAGCCCACTTGTAACTAACAGTGACAACAAGCCCATTCCCATTTCATTCATTCATTCATTTATTCCTTGCTTTATGTGGTAACATGGTTCTTCGGTAGTACAGTAAGTGCTCACATAAACCCTGTAAGGGCACCGCAACATTTCACTTAAACATTAAAAATTCAATTCTGTCAGTCAGTCAGTCAATAATACAAATAAATATTCAAGTAAATATAATAATTAGGAAGTAATTTAAAATTTCTATACTCCATTGCTAGTTTTCATTAGCAGCATAAACATTCTTGTTACAGACAACGTGCAATGGTTGATAGAAATGGGAATGGGCTGGTCACTGGGTCGTGCTAGGTGAGCTGAACTATTCCGTGGGGTAACGTCAGGTTCAATTTTTTTTTTTAGCAAAAAGCTCCTAATACAGTCCTATAATTGGAGTATAATCAGCATTTTGTTCATGCCCGAGTTGGGTCGCAATCGCGTGCATATTGCTGCGGAGACATGGGTCTGGCGGCACACGGCGCGCATCGCCACTCACGTCACGTCACCGCCATTGAGGCTCATTCGATTCCCATTTATTACGCTATAAAGGATTCTTTTTTACCCAAACATCACATATTGTTTGTTACCAATACCCTTAAGCCAGCAAAAATAACTATAATATTTTAGTGTCGATAGAAATTGGTGTGAGAAAGAATGAAAGATTTGTATTCGTAAGGTATACGAAACCAAATAGGTACCTATGGGAACTGTTGTGATATAATTTGTCTATCTATGGTTAAAATCTAAATTTTTATGTAATGTTTCTATAGGCTAGAAGAAAATAAGTGGCTACATTGTTTAAGATATTACGGTACGGTACATACCTACTAGAGACGATTCCAAAGTGTCTTCAAGCTTTTAATCGCCGCTAAGCATATCGTCCCGTATTCTTACGATATTAAGCAACTACAGAACCGCAGAGTTTATCGCTACGAATTCAATTGTTTTATTTACCTCTCTTTGGAGATTATTCTTAGGAAGTGTCCTCCTAAAATGATATCGCCGGATTTTCATGCAGATACTGGTCGAATCCTAGAAGGATTTACGAGTATAGAAGTAGAAAGTTTTTTGTGCCCGTCACAACCATTCTCTTCAAGGGGTTAGTGTTCATTGGGTGGAAATAACAAAGACGATAAAACTGTTCGTTTGGAAAAAGGATATTGAATGAGGTCAGACGCAAATATATTCGTATTGAAGCGAACGCCGAGGCGTGTTGGGGACAGCCGTTTGCGCAGTGTTTTTACAGCTCCGACGATGCCTCGCTCGTCTTGTCGTTACTGAACTGATATTGCTTCTCGATTTCTGAATCGATTCTCCTACGTTTTGCTTTGCTCCTCTTTGTTTATTGATTTGCGTCAAAACATTTTTGATATATCATGGTTACCGTAGGTAAATATATGTGATACCTATTCTTTGGTCATGGTCACTGTTTAAATTAATTAAAATGAATATATTGTCAATTTGTGCAATTAGTTAGACACATTTTCGTTCAGTAAAAAATACCACGTTTTTTTATTAGGAGTGATTTTGTCGTGGCCACGAAATCTAATCTTATCTAAACGCAACTGTCACTGGAATATGCTATATCATGGTCACATTCGAAAGGGTTTGGTCGACATGAATTACACGTAAACACATTCTTAATTTGTGCAATTAGACCCATTTCTCATTGCGTAAAAAATACCACGTTTACATTTGTCACGATTAGGTATGATCAAAATCATAATAATAATAATAAATATAAGTGATAAGCGGCCACGATTTGTCGTGGCCGCCTGTCACTTATATGCTACATCGCGTAAGAGTGAGGGAGACGCCTTTAGGTGATTTTTAGCGTAGGTTTACGTAATACCAAGATTATTACTTTTAGGGTGCCATTTTCTCGAACCGCTAAAACTGGAAACTTAATTTTACGTAAGTATTTATATGCTACTCATGGGCTACGCTCTGCGACGCTGCCTGCGTATTTTAAGGTTCCCGTGGGAAAACACACACACCCTCACACATACACACTGCTAGTTTATTCCCAGATGTCCCAGTATGACTGTCTTATCATCATTTTAATAAAGGTAGAACTACAATATTGTACGGCAATATACATAATAATCAAAACAGGACTTATTATTTCATTTCAAATAAATATTTCCTTGACAATCAAAATCTTCACTAGACAAAGTAAAGTAATATTTCAGAAATTTCATCGTATTTTACATTATAAGAGGAAGTCGAGATACCTATTGTGTTTAATTTTATGACTTCGAAATGAATAGAATATCAAAGGTATCTAGAGCTGTGTAGAGGTGCTCAAAGTGGCTATAGAGGCATAGATACTCCGCTTTATGCTAGATTCTTTGTGTCGGTTCTACTTAAAACGATAACTAGAGTGCGCCATTGAAGCAGCTAGTTTCAATTGAGGACACTCTACCTTTGAGAATAATGGTCCCTCGGTGACAGCTTCGTCTCCGGGATCTTTGAAATAAAAAGGAAGTGCGAAGATTTTCAGAGATAGCTTTTCTTCCAATAGGTCTTACTTAAAGTTATACTTTCGAAATACATGCCTTGTATAACAATCAAGGTTTCAACATTTTGATAATAATGTTATGACGTCATCGTCGGGACCACCAACCGCCTTATCGATTTCCAGAAACAATGGATGCACAGCGTTATTATTTCCTGAATTCATTGGCAAATTATCATTTGATAATTAGATACATAGAAATAATATGTAACCTAATATCCAACGACAATGAAATAATCAGAACCCTTAATTAAACTCTAGGATTGTTATGTGCGGTCATTTGTTTGACGACACCTATTAGTAATTGTCAGAAGCTAAGCTCGTCTTAAATACCGATAACAATTAAAATTTTCATCATTTGTTTACCCTTACTGTTTTGCGAACCACATTGTGTTGTATTTTTGAGTAATTTTCTAATCTAACCCTTTGTAATTATTCTTGGAAAGTGAAACTCGTAACTTTGTTTACCTAAAATGGAAAGTTCTCAACACGCGCTTAACAATAAAAGTCAAATATTTACTTGTGGCCGCTGCTCGATGTTTTATTACGAATACAAGCAACTTTTAGCTCATCTGTATTGGAAACACGGCACAGAGAGTAATTTTTGTAATAAGTGTTGTTTGAAGAAATGGCGGTATGCGGCTCACATTTGCTATGTTTTACCTATGGATGATATCCATGATGAGAATGGGGCTGTGAAATGTGATTCTGAGTATTATTTTGAGAAAGAGGCTGAATATTGCTTTTGTGGCGAGTGGCAGGACGCGCCTATGATAGGCTGTGACGGCCCTACGTGCCAGAATCAGTGGTACCACTTCACGTGTGTTGGGATCGTCGACCCTCCAGAAGGTGACTGGTTTTGCCCATGCTGTGCCATAAAAACTAAGGAACAGGTGAATTGATTTAACAATACTAGGATTCTGAAGTAGCCCTTCAGTGTCAGGAATCAAGAATGCTGACCATAGGTAAAATATAAAGGAAACGCGATGTAATACTAGTATTTTAATAGCTTTACCATCTTATAAAATAAAATACCACGTGAGAGAGCCGCGGTTAGGAACCGTTCCGCGTTGTGGTGAACAATGATTTTTGCAATCCAATTCGTGGTTAAATAATCGATTTAAAATCATTGTTTAATGATAAATCGCGTTTATACGTATCTCCTGAAAACATTTCATAAATCTCCATTGAAAATTCCATAGATTTTAGTTAACGTGCTATTTAATTTTTCAGAACAAAACTGATGAGGTGAATATTTGAATTGACTGTTCAAAATTGAGCAAATGCCATCGGTTCCCGTGCCTAAAATCGCCTTTATCCTAACACTGATGACAACTGGAGAAAATGGAGGCTGTATGGATGCACTGAGATCAGTTTGATGATAATTTAGTAGTAAAAAAAGAATTTAGTTTCGGTTTAATTAGCAAAATAGTTAATGTTATTCACAAGGCTTTGCAAATGTACAAAGACACTTTGAAAATAAGTACATTATTAATACATTTTAATGTTAGATTTGATACGTCTTGTAAAGTGCCCATAATAATAACGCTACAAAGTCCAAAGAACTGAAGTGTCTTATGTGCTTTTGTATGTACATACACATCTTGTTATTTTATTATCTAGTTATTGTTTATGTATTGTAAATAAGTAAGTTAATAGTTTGAAATTAGGCTTAAAATGTACATAATCTGCGCAATATGTAAAATTTATTGTAATCAAAAATATTTTGTTTGGGAAATATTTAAAAATATATCAATGAAGTATTATGAAGTATATTTTATTTGCGTAATAAAATAGTAATGAATGTAATCTGTTTAAGGAATCTTTTGTTAACTCTGAATGGCTACAACTCGATGCGTTTTCCAGGAAACGACATGGAGCTACGTAATTAGGCAGGACTTCTGAGAATGTGCGCAATGCACATGCCAGGTAATTTTCCTTTTGTAGTTTCTCTTGCTGATTAACAATTAACCCTTACCCCTTCCCCTGTTTGTCTTATTTAAGGACTGATTATCCCAAAAAATATTTAGTTACTCTACTGACCTTGCATCGATCTTAACATACGTTAACCGATCCCAAAAGTGCGGTACGTTATTTTCACGAAGATTTAGTGAAAGCTTTCGTCGTCATGAATTCACAAATTTTAAGTGAGGACCAAGTATATTCTTGTGGCAAATGTCGCATGACATATTACTATTACCACCATCTTCTGGAGCATTTGTTCTGGAAACATGGCACCGAGAGTCAAGTTTGCAATAAGTGTTGCCTCAAGAAATGGCGTTATGCTCTTCACATTTGCGACGTTCTGCCTATTGCGGAATGTGATGATGATGATACTCCGGCGCCTGCTGTGCTGGTGAAGACGGAGTACCCGTACTGCTTATGTAGGGAAGAGTCTAATGACGAAATGATCGGTTGTGACGGCCCTGGCTGTGTCACGGAGTGGTTCCACTTCGGCTGTGTGGGAGTGGTGAAGCCGCCTGACGGAGAGTGGTACTGCCCGCGCTGCGTATTTACGCCCAGCGTACAGGTGAACATTTCTTCATATACTAATGAACACTTCAAGTTTTCCTTTCAACTTATTTACATTATGATATGAATTTCTTATTAAATATTTTAATTTCATACTAATGCCCATCTGTACATAAAATTATTTGTAGCATATATTATGGAAAGTTACTGGTTACAGAAATTACTTAAAAAAATTATTATCTCAAAAGATGGCGTATTTTTTTTGCGATTTAACTATTAATAATTACACTTTTGTACAAGTTCAAATTCCTTTTTATTAGACATTTGACGACATCGAATTGCCGGTAAAACTATGTTGGAAATTATTTGCTCGATATAACGAACAAGTAAAATTATAATATATTTACATGGTAGTAAAAATAAAGTTCAAACTTTACAAATGGAAAGCTTGAAGCTGTTTCCTCTTTGTTCATCTGTCCTTTAGGCTAGTAAAAATCACACTCCAACCGCACAAATAAAAATAAATTATGGTCTCATACAAATTGCTCAGCTGACCTGTACAAAATGTACAGTATGAAAAGTCAGATTTTTTTCGCGAAAATTTAATAGTCGTATAGCAATTTACCACTTTAAAAAACCTGTAACTAAGTATGCGTAATTAACTTTATTTTATATTTTATTTTCAGGAGAAGATAGCGGCACAGTACGCAAAATCCTTGGCGAAGGCAAAGGCAGCATCGCCGTGCTAAAGCTCGGCGGCTACCAATACCTACGATTGACGACGAATCTGGAACTTCTGGAAGTGCATGTGTGGCGAGTTAATTTAGTTTATACCCTGATCGATTGAATTAGGATGATATTTTATTAAGCATTAGTTTCGGTATTTTTGTAGATGAAAACAAAGAAAAGTATACAGGCGTTAAAAGGTTGAGATTTTCTCAAGTACTACTTGACTGATTGTAATTTTTTTAAACTTGTAGGTGGGTTAAAGTGCTTACAGTCTAATTGTAAAGAATTTAATAAAAATATGTCATGTAATTTTTGAGAAAATCTTTTGTTTAGGCCGTACAAGTAGGTAGTTTCACGGAAAAGTATTCTTACTTAGATCAAGATACTATCAAGATAAGACAGACGACAGTTTACGACAGTTTTACTGATCTAAAAATATTTATATTAGAAAATTGTTCTTTATACTTGATTCATGTTGGAATTATTTTTATCCGTGTAGAATACGATAAGTGCCTTATTCTTTTCTATTAGAATATTAGGATTAAGTTTAAATAAGATTAATGTATGTCTTTATATGTATAGTCGACAGCACGTCAATATACAGAACATTTATATATTATTTTTCGTATGCTATATTGACATTGTGTACAATGCCCGTTGCATAGAGTTACACTTACACTTGATTGTGCTATCGATTGTACCTTTTGACGGAAATGAATTTTATTGCATAGACTTACACATAGATTGTGCTATCGACTGTACCTATTGTCGATACGAAAATGAATTATATTGATGTAAATCTTGCATACATTTTATTGCAACGTGGGTGTATGTGTTTAGTGTTAAGCCTTTTATTTGAAACTGACAATACATTTTATTCAGTATAATATATTTGTTTATTTTCTACTTTTAAGATACACACATAGGCGGCCTGCACGCGGCTTGCGGCCTGCGACCAGTTGAAACCCATGCCCCTTTTTTTCTTCCGTCGTTAACGTCCAGTAGGTACTACCTACCTACCTACTGGACCTTAATGACGGGAGAAAATGGGGCGCGGAACGCGTGCAGGCCGCCTGTGTGTGTCAGGCTTTAATTACCAATCTCAGTTATTAGTTCAAATTCTTACATAGGGACAATTAATTAAATAGCCTACAGCTACCTTATCGTAGAGATTTCGCTTAGAGTCAAAATATAGTATGTTTTCATTTATTTTATGGAAATTTCACAATAAAAGCTATTAGCATTAATTTTAATACAACAAAAAGTAGATATACATAGAACTTTCTTAATTTTGTTAATACATTCATGTACCTACTGAAAAAACCGGCCAAGTGCGAGTCGGACTCGCGCATCCGTGCAATTGAACTTAACCGTAACTTTGCTCCAACGAAAAGATAAACTAGATTAAGAAACCAACTTATCTTTGCCATTATAAAATTTTATGTCCATACATCGACATACTCCTGATTAGTTCATCATATGCAAATATAAATACCAGGGACCGCGCCATTCCGTGGCAAACACATTGCAACGTCAAGGTGTCAACGCTCCCCTAGCAAAGTGCCAGCTTTCGGGAAAATGAATGGGATTGACATTTGCTGTTTCGTTAGCAAATGTCAATCCCATGCATTTTTTCTACTAGCGTTAACGAAAGTCGATGCCTCTGGGATTGGCTAGTATAGTATAGGGCGTTCGCCGCCGCCGCCAACCGAGCGCTCTGTCCTGCGCTACGGACGGCCGCAGGTGTAGCTGCCTACGAAAAACGCTACGCTCGGCGGCGCGTAGACGTTGTGGTCACGTGGTATAATAGCTACAAGTTTAGTATCGCAAACATAGTTGCTGTTGTTTTACCATTACTCAAAATCTTGGGAAAAATAAATTATCTTGGGAATATGTTTGATACTCGTACATCGTTTGTATAAATTTGTATTAATTTAATTAACTACAATTTTTTTAAACCCTATTGTTTTCTTAGTGACCACTAATGACAGAGGAATGTATGGAGGTAATTTAACAATTTTAACATAAACTGAAACCCAAATAAAGTGTCTTATTTTGTAAACAAAAACTACCCTACATTACTAACATTTTAAGCTTTTCTGTGATTATTGCGTGGTTATTTTCAGATCGGATCAATTTATTTTCACAATGATGAACAGGTTCGATAAATCAGTTCCTTCATTGTTACATCACAACAGGTAATTAGACGATCATATTTGTTTACAAAATAAGACACTTGATTTGGGCTGCGGTATACATAATAGGTGAGTAAGTATTCTACAAGTTTCTTAAATGTTGCTAAGTACAACGTGCACCAAGCCTCGTAGACCGTAACTACTGACTTAAACTTATTTAATAACTTGTTTTTTGAAAGCACCAAGTAGGTATTTAATGGCACAACTTGTAACAACTACGAGTTGTTCCAGACTCAAACTTCCTCCATAAAATACCCGCGGTTTAATTATTCTGTACATACACAGTCAACAGCACATCAACCTGTACAACAAGTGAATTCCTTATCAAGAAAATGAAGATTTGTAATTTTTTTAGATTTTTTATTGTTTTATTCCTAACTAATCAGGTTCCAGTGACATTTAGATTTTAGTGTTACCCAAGCCACATTTAATTAGAATTTGAATTACGCATTATCCATGCTCGGTGAACAAATCAGAACATGATGAAAAAAAATTCTTGCCATGAGTGATTCAACCTGCGATCTTGTCATCCCGTGACACATTTAATTATCGCAAACGAAACGTCCTACTCACTATTACGCGATATGAGTGACAATTTACAATTACGCAATTTTAGTTTTTATTCATTCATAAATTCTAATTTTTTATGTAAGTACTTATCTGTTTCCTTGGTAATAATACCTATTCGGTTTGAATTTTTTAGGCTTTGGCGGCCACGATAGAAGTAGGTACAACTAATATTTCTTCTGACAAACGAATTATGTAGCTTATTAGTCTTCAAACACATCAAGACAGTGTGTAACTGATTCACGCCCTATAACAGATCTAAGTGCCGACGCACAACGCCACGGCACGGCACCGTGTCGTCGCACATCGCGGCGTGTTACAGCGCCCGGTGCAAGTTGTCGGACGGCGCCAGTCACCGGCGGAAGGCGTCGCGACGGGCGGGCGGCGCCGTACATGGCGCTGCCGTGCGCCGGCGAACGCCGTGTCCGTGGCGTTGTGCGTTCGGCCTAATTACCAGTCGCACTAAGACGGAATTCTAGCACTTCGATGTATGTAATACAAGTGGTCGATGTCACGATGAAAGGGAATAAATACAATAGTTGTTACAATTACTATAAAACCGCGGTAACACTTCAGTGCAAAGCTAGTTCATATTCCAATGAACCGGAAATGATTGGAAACAGAGTAGCGGTAATTTGTTTACAACAAAACAACAGCATTCGCTGATGTGGCATTCATTCAATGTTTGCATGCAAGAGAATGAACGATAATTATTTGTTGATTAATCCATTCATTAGCTAATGCGGTATGAATGCAGCAAATAATTTCGAAATGTTGCCCTATTGCAATAGAATGTTATTAATAAATAATACTTAACAACTTTGGAATTAAAATTTATTAAATTGCAAATTATAAGGGTAGTTACATAAAACTATATTGAGCCATTACTACAAATTATTATATATAAACGGATATCACACACTTATATCGTTGAAGTCGGCAACGTCAGTCTTTCTCAAGGTGAGCGCGCCACGATTGCGTCGTCGGTGACGTCACTTCGCACACCACGGATCAGCGCTATCTGGGCGAGTTCCGAAATGACTTGTCCCACCGACGACTTCAACAATAATAATTGGTAGTTACACAATTGACAAATAACTTATGAATTTCGGAAACCTCATTAAATATGCTCTCGACGTATTACACAAACTAATCAAGCTAACCCCAGCTCGGTTCAAGTGCCTGTATTACGGTATAATGCAGGTGCAAACCGTAACGAAAGGAGAGTACTTGCAAACAATAGCTAAAAAGTTAGCAACTAGTTGTAAATTCTGTACATGGCATGGAAGCGATCGAAGAAACCAAAAGAGATTTGGCTTTCAAAATATTGTATGTAGAATGAAAAGGAATGTCCTGAAGAACGGCAACAAAAAAATAATGTCACCTTGATATACATACGTAGGTACAGTCGACAGCAGATCAATGGTAACACTTTTTACTTTTGACAGTTCTTATTATTTGCGTCGTAAGACTTGAAATCGTACTGCAAGTGTTACCATTGATCTGCTGTTGACTGTACATCAGTAACTATAAGGTAAAATTGTCAACTTATGGTTGCAGCTAGTCTCATTGGCATTCATAAACGAGATTTAAAGTTACATGTCCCTTTCTATCTTAACCTTTTTTTAACGAAGTGTGAAAGGGATAGCAACACGATAAAAAGGAAGTTTAGGAATAACAGCAAATGTCATCAACCAATAGCGCGCCAGAATCGTGTTTATTTTATGAAAAATGTTTTTATGGTTGATTGTTTTTATTGGTTCGATTTTTTGCAATAAAAGTTTACAATAGGAAACAATTGGCATAGTCACAAAAATATGGTGTCTATCTTTTGCTAAATTGCATTGCTCAATATGTAAGGTAGTCTTATTAGTGGCCTGCACAAATATCACTCACTCACTTACCTATCCGGTAAATTACTACTGCAAGGCATAGTTTTGGAATTATTATGTTCCTACTTGTCACATTTCGAATACATACAAGTGCTGACTTAGTTAAAAGCTAATAAGCCTAGACGACGACGTGCCTAGAATTAGGTAGATAATTATTATGTACTTATATTTGTTTTTTCTGTTTTATGTCTAATAGCTTTTTTAATAAAATTAACTTATCAAAGCTAATTATACTTAATGTTCGAACTGAATATAAGGTCTTCAGCGCCTTTGCTGCACACGACTGCTTGACAGTTGTTCAATGAGAAATCGTAGCCTGACAAAAGTTTGTAATATTAAATTAATTTACTTATTAATGGTGTCTTTTTGTTTCTGTGATCCAAGCCTGAGGCCATTCTTCAGTAAGGCTAAGTTTAAGACGTTAGTTGAGAGGACTCCATGTATCTTGCCGTGAGGGATTTTACTAATCGCTGCTTATAATATGAAGTTAAGGAAATCCTGCATGGTATAAATAAGCAATAAAGTTTGTTTATTTTTCGTTAGATTGCTGTGTAGTTTGTATTAGTTTGTATAGATATATGCCTGAACTTTATAGATATAGAGATTTATGCTTTTATATTTTTGAGGCGGTCATAAATGCAGGTTTGTGCAATTCAGCCGATAAGTTTTATATCTCTCAAGGGAGACTTGTCTCTGCTACGAAATTAAAATCTTTCTCATTTACGTTTTTTTACGTATTTTAAGGTTCTGCACAAAAGGAAACGCTCCGTTTTTAATTTTTCTTGCTTGTGCGCCATGCGAAGCGAAAATTAAATTATTAAACAGACTGTGATTTTTTTACTATGTGTTCATTATTTGAAAACTCTTTTATTTTTTATCATTTCCATTTGGACCAAATTCTTACTATAAATTATATAATGGTTACTGTCTTATTAAGAACGGTATACTGGTTTATTAAGAATTCCTTTGGTCTAATCATTTTTCATTTTCTGTGGCAGGTTTTACCCAATGTTCTAATACCTACCTTAAACTGGAAATAAACCATTGTATTGTATATTTTAAAAACCACTAAAACAAGTGCTATTTTTATGAAGTATATCGTAGCTAGATAACGATACCATGACACCTTTAATATTCAATACAATAGAACAATAGATGCATTTCAATACAATAACATAGTCAATAATTATGTTATGGCCTAAACAATTCAGGTAGTTTTGTTTCCTGGTATAAAGCCTTAACAAAAGAAAACAATAGACTTTCAATATTGTAAAACAAAGATTAAGTAAAGTTTAAAGAAAGATACTAGAATGTTCATATATTTTAAATATTATAAATTCACGGAACCCGACACGTATTTACAATTCGCACAGCCACATTTTCATTTTATTGTTTTGTAAGATGAAACATAATTCCTAACAAGATTATCTTTTATTCATCCAAAACACGAATAGAAAACTCAATTTGCTTGTTTTTTATATCCATGTCGATTTCTTTGTTAAACCAATTATATTTTCTACGTTTGTTTTTAGGTAGGTATAAGTACCCACCGTAGGTACTAGAACAATGTTAACTAATATTTGTAAGTTCGTATTGGATTTTATTTAGATTTCAATTAAATTTAGATAAATAGGTACCCAATTCTAAAAGCTGGACCAACAGGTCAAAAATATATATATCTTCGACTACAACTTTAAATAAATTATTAAGTACCTGTTATTTTCATATTTTTTTTTTAAAAAATTTCGAGTCCGATTAGTTCACCTAGTTCTGGAGATAATTATCAAATTCTTAAAGAATTTTTAAATTATCGATAAACTTCAAATATATCACAATTTTATTAAATATAATATGTACCTACTTAATACAATAACTTGACAATAACAGAAAGTTATAAAATAATAGACATAAAAACTATAAAAAAATCAATAATTTTTAAGAATTTAAAATTATGAAAATCAATAATTTTTAAATTATTGATTTCGGTCCAAACGTATATGGGTATAGAGTAATATACCTTTATACAAATGCGAATCAATTTTACCTTCAACCAATCCGATTGACCGTACACCTAAAAGCGGTAAGTTCATCAGTGTTTGATGTCCGCCGGGCGCCGACCACCATCGTCAAGGGTAGGCATAAATATGTTTTCACGTCATTTGCTTTGGGTCTAAAGTGGCGTTTCTGTCGCGTTGTGGCAAATGGCTTGGATATCCTCCAAATATGCCATCTAGATAAGGAACGAGACCTTTTACTGTTATTATCGGGTATCCCTATTAGCGGCCTCTTGTTTCCTGTCGGCGAAAACATGATAATATTTGTTCTGGATCTATAAAAATCGTATTTGACAAAGTTACTGTTCTATCAATTTGGGAGGCTGTCCTCCAAAAGACAGCCCTCGTCATCACTGGTGGCAGATGGCGAAGATTCCAAAAAAGCTACTTATCGCAAAACCGGTTGGCATTGCGATAAGTAGCTCTATGTAGAGGCTTTTCCACTGCTGTTTTTCTTTCATCAAAAGTCAACCCTCTGACGTGTATATACAAAAAAAAACTAGTCTATAGTATATGGCCTCACAATTCTGGAAATTCTAGATCGCTGGTTCATAAGCTAATCACTTCATTTTCATTATTTAAAAATAGGTACTAAAATATATATCTAAACTAAAATAAAACTATATGTATGTACAGTCGACAGCAGATCAATGGTAACACTTTTTACAGTTCTTATTATTTGCGTCGTAAGACTTGAAATCGTACTGCAAGTGTTACCATTGATCTGCTGTCGACTGTACAAAATAGGTATAATACTGATATATGTCATAGTTTTTTATTACTACTTTATTTTGAGAGATACAAATACTTATTACTTATATTACTACTAGGTATATTCAAAACGTTAAGAATAACACATACAAATTATTGTAATGAAAATTAAAAGTATGTCAAGGTCAATATAACAAAAAAGGTTATGTCTGTAGAACAAATATTAATAAACTAAACACGAATATCTCGAATACCGTGAACTAAAGAAATTCTGGGATCTAATAGAACATGATCTGGCATTAGCACAGACGCAAGGCTATCCTTCATTTATAGGGCAACCTTTATAACCAGAAAAAATAGTTTATGTATATGATAGGTTAGACAATTTAGGCAGATTCGGATATCTTTTAGATTTCCTATTATGCAAAAATAAGTATCGAGATACAGACATTCGTTTCGAAGATATAGGTCGTGGAGAATGTACTCTCCCATAAATAGGAAGGTTACATTTAAATCCGCCGGAAGCAGCGAAATATACTCGTAGGTACAAATGGATTACGGCGGGTAAATGTGGATAAAATAAAAGGAATAGTGGTCGCCTCCCCCGAGTTCCGAATGCACTTACCTACTCCATGTTTTGTTTCTCATACATACGTGATATACGAGTTGTGTATTGGTTCTATTTACGTGAGCAATACGGGCGAATCTCTATGTGGCAGTTTGGTAACGCCTGAGAGACTTCAAATGACGTCACAACTATTATTATTGCAATATTGAAACCCTGAACCTATAATTGTAATCAAAACCTACTAAAGGACAAAACATGTATTTCTAACAAAAACACAAACTGGGAAATAATAATGGAGAATGTTATAATGAAGAAGTTGAACTTTTAGGTTGGAACTATCCCCATACAATACATTGCGTATTTCAGAATTACGAGCTCGACCTCGGTGAACATATTCGGAATTAAATTTCCCCGTGTTTAATTATATCTTTTTGTTTGTTCTTGGGAAGACTAGATTTTTTGTTCACGTTTTACTCAATACTTATTACATTTATTGCTTTCCATAAGTTATAATACAGTTGGTAAGAGCGTGTCACGGAATGACAAGGTCGCAGGTTCAAGTCCTGCCCACGGCAAGAATTTTGTTATCATGTTCTAATATAATACAGATGTTCAATTTAACACTAATTAAGTGTCACGATGCTCTTTTAGGCACAGCAATACAAGAGAGAGAGACACCTATGGTAAATCGTGAGTGTAAGCGGGAAGCATCTCTAGCGACGGTTTTTAGCATGCGGCAGTCCGGAATCGTCACTCTGGACATTTTGGCTGGTATTCATAAACGTGATTTAAAGTTACGCCACCGCTTAGGCCCCCTGTCCCTTTCTATCTTAACCTTTTTTAACGAAGTGTGAAAGGGATATACACGATTTAAGGGAAGTGAAGTTTAACTAGGTTTATGAATAACGGCAAATAATCCCTTCTTTGAGATATAAGATAACTCTAGAGTTAGCGACTTAACCCGAGCGAAATGCATGGAGTTTTCTCGGGTTAAAAAGTACCCTACTTAACCCAAACAAATTGAATTCTGGAACAGTATATTGAGAAGCATGTTTAGAAACATCGAATGGTTTTGTGTTTTCGTCACCTTATCTAAGGTGTAAATCTATTTGAAATAACCTGAAAACTGGTAGCAACTTATATGAAGAGATTGGCGAGGAAATGTGTCAGATAGAAACACGAGACAATATTCGAGAAAATGCGTCAGTTTAACGGTAGGTAACTTTTGCTGGGAAACAGACACCACCCACCTGAAAAAGAAATGTCATTTTCCTTGTGATATATCCTTTCCGAGGCTATTATCTCGTGCGTGACATACCTAAGCACTGCGTAAGTAACGAGTGTATGTACAGGGTGTATTAAATGGCATTTAATACAGTAAGCCAAAATTATCGGGACCGATCAACTGTTATTTTACAACTTTTCGATTATAAATGAACATAAATCTGTCTATATACGCTCCTCATCATCTATCCACCCTATGAATAAGTCAGAATTCCTACTAGCCAGAAACTAATATGTATGATAAACTAGTGCCATAGTTCATATTCACCCATACACTCGTGATTGTTTGTGAAGATAGAAATGTGAAACTTAACCACATACTTTACGTTGCAACCTGTACATGAGACACGGGGAAGCGATACCCTGACTCACAAACGTTGTACTTGGTCTCACAAACGTTATACTCTAGCTCACAAACATAATTCCTCTCTCACAAACGTCCTAAGATTGGAGCGGACGTTGACGTATCGTGACTGAGAAAACTCCGATCCAATTTAGGAGCCGAATCCGATGACTGTCCCTCGGGAGGCGCAGTTTTATTCATGGCAAGAATTTTAACGGGAAAAGGAGAATTCGATTTCATCGTAAATACTTGATTTACATAAATGTTCCCTTATAACACAAGTCATAAATAAAACACCTAGCGAACGGAGAATAAAATAAAACCACTTGCGAACTCGTGACGTCATGAATATAGGGCGGATCTGTGACGTCATCACTATCCAGTTTCCGTTTATTTTGTGGCAGTCAATGGCGTAAGGTAATAGAAGAACTGCTTTAGAAAAATATTTCTTTATGATTGTGCATCTTTACTTTGATCCTAACGATATATGTAGATAGTAGGAAAAAAATACCTTTATCCCTCCGTTCCGATGAGGATATCTATGTAGGGATGAGAGCACCAGGCAAATTATTGAAAGAAAAACATTTATCAATCAAAAAATACATCCCGGGTTTTGAATTTTCAAGAACATTGCGAATGTTTCATTGAACATCGAATTCAAATTAGAAGAAAGCAGTGCACTCTCATATAAAAATGCTGTGAATTTTTGCTTTGAAATGATAAAATATGCAAAGAGTTTCCGCTCTGGTCGACGGGAAAATCAACCGGCAAAGTAGAGGCTATTTCGCGCAATGATGCGCGAGTGACTGATAAGTTGCAAAAATGGGGGTCGCGAAACATTTTCGTACGATTTGCATTTGTTTGTGTAGTCCGTATCTTCGCTTTTTCCATAAAATGTATTCTAATGGTTTGAGCTCGGACTTTTGAACTGGGGGATAAGCATGGTAATTAATCTTATGTCAATAAGATTGTTATAATATGTATTTTTTTATTGATGGACTCTACAGTTCGTCATTTGCCAATGTCATGTTACAGAATATTCAAAATATCATATCGTCTTCTATTCATCCAGGGGAGTCGCCGTAGCGTCAAGAGTTCAAAGCGTCACAACACTTGGTATGTTTTCGACTGTACGGTGTAACTCAGAGAAAGGTATACAGGAGAGTTTTTAAGGTTGCGATTTTCTCAAAAACTACCTGACCTATTGCAAAAAATCTTTCACTGTTTGATAGATGTATGTAAAATAATGTAACTGTAAAATAATTTTTAAATTCGGTCCAGTAGTGTTTGAGAACACCTCAACCTTATTCAGGCCCCCTGTATACTTATCTCTGTCTTCGACTAATAGTCTACGAATAGTGTTACATAGGAAGTGCTGTCGACTGTACTAATTCCAAACCAGAATTATTATCAAAGTACCGACCATACTTTCGCCCGACTTGAGTAACTTGTAATGTTGAGGTCTCAAGACTGCTGAACGCTATGACTTAGTTCGATGGAATCTAAAGCCATTATAACCGCGGCTGCCGTCGAAGTTATCCGAGCTCATCGCCACAACATGTGTGTAAGTTCGTCCAAATGCCGTGTAAGTTTAATTAGAATTCCTGCACGGTGAGCGCGTGCGCGGCCCTCTCTGACAAATGAGTCTATCACACGTCTTCCACCCCCAGGGACGGATCTGGCAAGTCGTATTACCGATTAGTGTAGTTTACGAAGTCGAATGATGCTAATGGTCTCGATTCCGGGTGTCGCACGCTAAGTATAATCGCAGCTTAACGTCCCGTTCAGTGTTACACAGTCTTGTGTATAAGTGGCCGTGTCGATTTCATCTATAGCAGCGTTTCTTAACTTTTTTGACTGACGATCCAAAGTGTAAATATATTTGATGCTCGCGAGCCTAATGTTTTATTTATCTTCCAGTGATTATGAAAAATGGGATTGACTAAAAGTCCGTGGTTTGCTGATGATGATGATGATATTCTAAACCTATATAGTCTATAGGTTTAGAATATCATCATCATTTGCCCGTATCAGTCTACTGCTGGACATATGTCTCTCCCAAAGCAACTCAACCCATTTCTCGACCTTTTGCATCCAGTCTCTGCTAGCCACCTTTCGAAGGTTATCCCTCCATCTAGTCGAGAGGGTATCCCATGCTAGTTTAGTCGCACTTAATGGGGACTTAAACTGGGGACAGATATAGGTGTGTGTAGGTGTGATTATTGCTTTTTAGTAAGAAAGAATTTTCGATTTTCTAAATTCTAGACCCCCTTCTATTTTCTATGCCCTGAATCTATCTCTGGTGTTCCCGAACTAACCCTCTCCACGTTTAATGAGAAAATAATGTTTGTCTTCAATATCGCAAAACTAATGCTGTCGGGAAATGGACGTCGATCGATGTTCCTCGTATTTATGAATGTGCTATTAATTACTTATGTCGGATCGAGTAGCGAATGTTTTCCGAATAAAATGGATTTTATTCTCGGACGATTGGAGAAAAATATTCAGTTTCGTTTAATGCCGTTAATTAGATTAAATACGTTGATGCATATTTTTGCCCGTCGCGTCTCGTCATTATTTAATATTTCATAGTCATGTCTGTAATAATCTACTACCGGACATTCCAAATTCAAAACGGGATTCTTACAGATTCAATACGAGATCGTCTTTTTGCACCCAGTCCTGGCCAGCCACATTGTTGGACCAGGGTCGTCCTACACCACCTTTGGCCTTCACTTGAGAGCCGGTCTTTCTCATCGATTTGCCGTTCTGTGACACACGTGGCCCACTGCTACTTCTGCTAGCTGATTCTGTTTAACATTTAAAAAATAATAATAAACTTTTACCACGAGAAAGCATCGAGTTCCCAAGATAAAATTAACGGGGTCACGGGGCCGAAGCCAGCCTGAAATAAGTACAAAAGCTTAAGTATTTTCTTATGCATCTCACAAGTGCATCGGCGCAGAGGCTACAATTCTAAATGTCACTGGCAGGCCACAGTCGCTTGCAGGCTAGTTTTTATAGCCGCATTTAGCATATGAGAAAACTTATAATAAGTTTCTTTGAAATACTTATGGATAGATAGACGGTATGTAGTGTAGTTTTAACAGGGATTTAGAATGTTCGTAGCATTTTCAAAATCTACCTTTCCATTCGTTGCACGTTCTTTTATTCCGTGTATGTTATTCGGTGTACCGTAATTTCTATCTTCATTCGTGTATCGCGATGTAGGTATTGCACCCACCTAATCACTTTCTTTATTCATTTACCTACTACTTACATCATCTAATCAAGTTATAGTCGGATCAGGAAACCTGCATTCCGAAGAAAAAGAAATAATAAAATTCACCAGCACTGGATCATGGCCAGAGTTCCCTAGATATAAGGGAAGGTCTGTACCCGAGCAGTGGAGACATAAAAATAGACCGACGATGAGGTTTGTGTTTCCTAATTTAAGTATCCTAAATTAGAGTAACTACTTTATGAGAATAAGGTCAGTTTGAGGTTTTAATTAGAGTTGTACCTACCTACAGTTTGAAAGTGCACTATGCTGTCCACTTTATTTCGCCCATGTCTTCTTACGAGTACTAAAAAGGTGTAACCCCGAGTGTGGCATTCTAACAAGTAATAAAATAGTAACACAAGTGGAACTGGGGATTATCCCCGGCATTTCTACACAACTGAGGAAAGTATTGCCAGGTATAATACCGGGAAAATTACTTCCGTCCGTCAAAGGAGTAGCGTAGTAGGTAATGAAATGAAATAGTGTTAGAGATTATCAGCCTTACTTATAATCGATGATTAAAATTAATACCTTGTTTAACAATTGTTTAAAAAAAATGTTTACTTATAAACACTATTTAATGTTTATCAACCCCTGAAGAGCCGAATAAGTAGAAGTCAGTTTAAACAACGTCGTAGGCTTGTTTAAATGGTTAATTAACAAAATGGCGAACCGAATTCGGAACAGCTGATACATTTTACACTGCTGATTACTTTTTTAAGGACTTTGGAGTAGGCATTACCCCAATTTAGACCAAATTTTCGTTCTTTTTTTGAATTCTTTCAGCAGTATTACCGGACCTAAAAAATATTGGTGTTTAAAATGACGATTAGCTAATCATTGCTTAAATAACGTTAATAAGTAAAAAAAGGTTAATCACTTATTAAGAGTTTAAATAATAATTACCTAGTTAATATGTTACTCAGTGCTTGATTAGTGTTTTTTTTATAAGTAAGAGGGTAAGTTACTAAAATAAAGAAATAAACAAATGGATTATCAAAACAAGACAAGGTAGCTATTCTGACTCATTTTTTAAGCTAGTGTGGGTAGTAGTTTTTTCCTTTATTTAAGGAGTTTCTGTGACTGTATATCGAAGAGGGCTCGGGTTCGAAAATCTCTTGAGCCGACACGTTGAGTCCACTATTCATGCAGTCGAAATTCGTTCGTAGACTCGAATTTGCTATGTCCAATGTTGAAGAATGCGTAGATCCATTTCAATTTTTACAAAGGCCAAGTCGTAGAAAGCCGTTACATAAGCCAAATACTTATTGACTACCTATTTATTTATTAGCATGTCCCAGAGGCAAGGGCCTCCCCCAACTAATGTAAATAATGAGTATTTTTTTTATTCTATTTTAATCAAATCTGGCAACACTGCTTTAAAAATGAAATACCGATACATATGAGCTACGTATAGGTAATACGTTCGCTCCAAGGTGTATATGGCGCCTTACAAATGTTCCGCGGATAAAAGTTGTTTCCGCCTTAGGTTTCCTCTTGCCGATCGATTCTAATAAAACAACTAAATCCTTCGAGAGAGAAATAAAGCGTCTAAGATTTTGAAATACATTTACTTGGGTATCCTTTGCTAAAATGAGGTAGACGAAATAGCATTTGATCGTCGTCTTTTATGTACATTCAACATCACATCCATCGGTTACACTTAAAATTAGATTTCGACTCTTATACCGGAAATAATAGGGTACTTACTTAATAAGTATTTTAAATTAAATGTTAATAGTGAAAGGTCAACTGTAAAGATTGACAATTGATATCAGTAGAAAAATTAAATAATTAGTAATTACAGGCATTTCAAAATCACGAGTCACATCCAATATGGTAAGATAATTATTAAGACGTCTCATCGAAATACAAACCTTGTCAAACTAGGTTTATCTAGGTTTTGTAAAAAATAAAATGAGGCCCGACTATTAATTACTACTCCATAATCTGTGTTAATTCGAAAAACTAATTTCAGATTTTTTTCCAACAATATAATAATATTATATTCATGTTGATAGTTCTAATATTTTTTGGAGTCAACCACCATACATAAGCCAATAGGCTAGTTGACTTTTATCGAAATTCAATAAAACAATACCTATTTCACATTAATGAAATATTTACCAATTAAATAGTTATGAATACATTTGAAGGATCCCATTATAGCTAGATTTAACCAGGTATTACGATGATAATCTATGTTAAGAGCAAACACATCGATGTTTTAACATCGTGTTTTCTCAACATCGAACCTCCCTAGTTTATCGGGGCCGCGATGACATGATGCCACAGATAATCATGGCGGACGCTGTTTTTGATCGAGGTTGGAAAGTTGCATTTTAAATTAATGTTTTTGGTGTTTAAAGGTCTTAAAAAATTCTGTAATTTTTTGTACGGTGTAATAGAATGATTATTAACTACTTAAGACCAAATTTTTTTGGGGGTCAACTAACCTATTGATACACTACATTATACGGTAATAAATTTCCGTGTTGAGTTCTGTTTATCCTGCGTACAATATTAATGTCAACTCAGACTTCCAGTAAACACACAACGATTCAATTCCGCAAAACTGCACGCTGCAAACCAACCAAAGAGAATTATATTGTATAAACAAAAGCTGGATAAACGGTTTTCTTGAATTAGCCATGTCTCCTATGAGACAGCAGGGGAGGGAGGGCCACGTAGAACACATAATTTCACTTAACCGCGCTCGTCTGGGGGAAGTGTCGCAGCGAACATAACATGCCATTCTGGGGATCTATGTTGACGATAGTCTTCTCTGGCTCTTCTCTATATTTATAAAACTCAATGTCTGTCTGAATGTATGTTCGCGTTTAACTCAAAACTTTAAAGTTACGCCACCGTTTAGGCGCCCTGTCCCTTTCTATCTTAACCTTTTTTAACGAAGTGTGAAAGGGATAGCAATAGATTTAAGGGAAGTGAGGTTTAACTAGGTTTATGAATAAGCAAAGGTGCGCTAGAAGAGAAGTGATGCGGTGGTCAAATTATGAGTACAGATTCATCCAAGAAAAGACGAAGTCGAAGAAGGAATATAATCATTCATAACGTTTATTGCTAGCGGTAAATAAATCGTGTGAGTAATTAAGTACCTACATACAACTATATTTATATCAACATTTCTTTGAATAATTTAAGCAAGCGTTAAGGAGAAAAAGTAGCAAAACACTTTCGGAGGAGACAACATTAATAAATTATTTTTTTACCAACAAAAAAAATGTTACCTACTACGTTTATAACAAATAAAACAAAACTATAATGCGAAAGTTAACAATATATTTCTCGTTTGTTAAATATGACAACAATAAAATATCCACGTCCGCCATTGTCCACAGATCACCCGTTGTTGCTTTTCTTTTCGGCCAGCATTCAGCTTATTATCACCGCTGAGTTAGGTATACCAAGGAGGTTTTATATGCGAGCGTAACTACACGGGAACGGCTAGTTATGGATAAAATAGATCTCAGTTTTGGGAAAATCGCAATAAATTTTATTCTGCGGTCGTGACTATTTGTGTTAGATGGGAAAGGAATAGCGAAAAGTGTAAAAACATGTAAATTCTGATGTTATCGCGTGGCAAAACTCTCTTATAATTTACTTTATAAATTGTAATAACTCCTTTGAAAAGGTCCTCTAGGGAGGTAACTTCCTTAATACTCTCAGTCTAGTGAGACCCTATGCTGTTATTCATAAACCTAGTTAAGTCTTACTTTCCTTAAATCGTGTTGCTATCCTTTTCACACTTCCTTAAAAAAGGGTTAAGATAGTAAGGGACAGGAGGCCTAAACGGTTGCGTAAGTTTAAATCACGTTTAAGCCTCTGTGTTTAAATAATTACGTGTCCATGCAAGACCTAAATCCTAATAATACAATGAAATACTTTTAATGTTCGTTCGTTCATCTTCATTCGGTTTGGTTAATTAATACCTTAGTCGCCTTTATTGATTGACTAACTCTGTCTATCTTGTTGTTTATATCTGAGATTAGATTTATAATATGCAATGTAAGGACACTAAAAGTTGCATTAAAACATCGGATAATGATCTCTCTCTCAATCGTGTCTCGTCACGCTCCCCGCGAAGTGAGTGTTATAAACCTCTAAATGCAACATTTAATTATCTAGTCAGAACAAGAGTGGTGAATTATTACTGGTGACGACTTTGCACTATCCGATGCTTTTAGTGCAACTTCTGTTGTCTAACAGCAGATCAAGTGCAACACTTTGGACTTTGAACCGTTCTTATTATCAACGAGTTGAATTCGTATTGTAAGTGTTACCATTGATCTGCTGTTGTCAGTACCTACCATTTTCAGCATTTTGACCTTGCATCTATAGTAATTATTTGTAATCTAAGTCCTTGACAATCATTTTTTAAGGAAAAGGCGATTCCATTGATAAAGGTCAACTCAATTAAAATGTCGTCGTTATTTTTAAACTTAAAATCCTTTGTTGCTCTAAACCTGTGTAAGATGGGACAAGGAAGTAGATCGCTTTCCTTGTACTATTTCTGTGAAAGGATAATGTCCAATAATAGCATCTATTTTATACATTTGGACTCTTGGATTATCCTTAACAACGTCTGAAATTCTGTTTTATCTTCATGTTAAACAATTTCCCGTGTTCAATTTCTGTTTGAGGAAAATACACATACCTACATAATTATAGGAAAACAAGGTAAAAAAAAACCCGATTTCAATGAGATCCTGTCGTGCTGCCTTCACGGTGCACGCATGTTGTTAGTGATATACGTAGTTAAACCATACCATGCAGTTATCCCTTTCACATTTCACAGTTAAGTTAGAAAGGGATCGAGTTTTAAACGGTGGACTAACTTTAAATCACGTTTACGGCTAACAGACCTAGTTTATAATGTCCCCAAAAATGGGATCATCGTTGAGATATAGAAATTATTCCATTCGATATGAAAAAATCAAATAACAAATGCAAATTCACACATAAAATTACAACGGAATTGAAAACCTCATCATGTATTATGACGTCATCAAATCGCTCACTTCGTCTGAGTATATTAATTGAAAATACAAATGTATTTCCCTCAGTTGAGCTTGCATTTTATGTCAGAAGCAGACGCCCGGGCCGGACGGCCGACACTTTGCATACGAAGGCATGTATGTAGAGATAAATCTAGGGTAACTTTATCTCCACAATCCCTTCTTACATGGCAAATTTTTAAACTTGAGTGTACATAATATGTTTTAGGGAATTTTATGTAGAAATTCGTGTATTATAAGTAGTTTACATCGGTTGTTCAATGGGTTTTCTACTGTTATAAACTAGGGATTGATGCACGGTTCACTGCAACCTTAAGTATCCATTAGCCTAATTGTTAAAAAAAATTGCATTTGCATTAAGGCGCTATATGGTTATCAAAAGCAAGAGTGAGACAGAAGTGCCCCGCAGCTACGGAGTGAAGAGCACGGCACAGTGCCTCGATGTTCGTATTTTTATGAATTTTGGATGAGTTTGGCAGGGAAATAAAAATACGTCAACAAAAGTCCGATTTATTAAATACCGGATCTCGTATTTATAATACCCTAGCGAAGTTTGTCCAATCGTGTATCGGTAAAAAACCTAAACAGATACCCCAAGAATGCTAGTATACCATTTTTTCAGACGTTAAATTTTAGTATTAGTGGAGTTGGATTAAAAAACTGAAAATCCGCTCACACGGCCTTAAAAAGTATGCAAACGTCATGTTTCTCTCGCTCGCATACAGAAGACTATTATATTATATTGAATTTTCTGTAACATGACATTGGCAAATGACGAACTGTCGAGTCCATTAATAAAATAAATAAATAAAATAAATAACAGAAGAAATATTTCGCCAGAAAATATATTATATTTTTAATGATTGGCTGTTGATTGGATGTTAAGTAAGAGGATTTTATCGGTATCGGTACCCGACACTCTTTAATTATAAAGAAAGTATTTTCTGTTTTGCATCGAATATACATTTAATACTAGATACTTTATGCTCCAGCTTACATTTCATGTTAGCCGGCCGTCGCTTTGCATACGAGGGCAGCGGGATTTACCCGGGATAACTTTATCTCACAATCCCTTCTTACGTCGCTGATTTTTAAATTCGAGTGTACGCTACGTGTATTATGGAAATTGATTCGAGAATCACCGCCGTACTTTATGCTGATAACTTTCGGCGTATATCTGCTTACGATGAGAATAAAAATGATGGCACATAAAAACCGAATCCTATGCCTCTAGAGGAAAAAAAATATGGAGTTTTCAATAGTTTTGTTATGAAAAAGCTGCCATCAATATAAAAGACGGATTTTTATTGAATAGAAATGTTATGTCTTTGTTAAACTATGACGTAGATAGAACTCGCCAACGGGAGACATAAATATTTTAATGGATTTTGACAACGTTTGGTTCCATGTTGGTTTGCTATTCTAAGATATATTCCTTGTCCAATGTGGTCGGGTGGCGTCCTACACTACGATGACCATTTATGTATGTATAATAAAATAAATAAAAAAAGATTTTTATTTATTTTATTATATTTCTTTATTGATTCCACATTTCTACATCTTATAAGTTGTCATATTAATCTATTTAATCTTACATTTTATAATAATTGTCCACTTCGTATTCTTAAGATGAAATTGATAAAAATAATAATAATTTGATAATTTGATTATTTTATTTGAGAATTTTATTATTATTCCTTTTTTCTTCTTCTTATTTAATATATCTATACATTTCAATATCAAAAACAAATAGAAAAATAGAAAAAATAGCCACCCACCGGCAACGGGATGCATGCGCTCCAAGCTGCCTATTATTATTATTATGTACCTATACAGAAGCCCAAATCAAGTGTCTCATTTTGTAAACAAGTGTGATAATTACCCGTTGTGATGTTACACAGAAGGAACTCATTGATTGAACCTGTTCATCGTTGTGAAAATGAAGTGGTTCGATCTAATAATGTCAAAACAACTATGTAATAATCACAGAAAATCTTAAAATGTTAATAGTTTTTGTTTACAAAAGAAGACGCTTGATTTGGGCTTCGATGTATAAGCATTTAGGTAGCTACTAGAAACCCAAAAGCAAGTATGACATCATAAAATATAAAATATGCGCTTGTCAGATATTGCGTAAAGCAGCCGTAGAGAAACAGGGCTGTTAAGTTTAAGAATGGTCTCAGTTCACATAAGTGTAGCGAGGCACTCCGACTTGCAGGTTGTGTGGCCGGGGGTCGCTAAGTGCTTACAATAAATTGCTAGTGAACATTAGTGCAGGTGCTTTTTCATTAGTCAGGTTTACTTTCCTAGCAGTTGGCCATAGTAGGCAATATTTCAGTTCAGAATAACCTCGAGCTAGATTTTAAGTTTTTACAGTGATTTATTCTTATATACGCGGTGAGACCGTGTGCATGAAGGAAAATAAATCGCGAACCCTATGGAGAGAGCCTAAAGTATATTTTATATTATACAGGTCTCCGCCCTTGTTGTCACTGTCACTCTCATACGTCAGAAAGAGACATTTTGTTTCTAATGTTCGATTTTTATTGCAAATTTAAACAATGGAAAACAATTATGTGGTAGAGACGTTAAAAATTGTCATGTAAGAGCAGAGTCTGCAATATGTCTAACTCTATTGGATGTTCCATATGTTTCATGTGCGCTGTGCGTTGTGTGTGTAAGCCTGAAAAGTAAAATTCTGGTCTTTGGTTAAATTTACTAAAAAATTCAAATCTGTGTTAGGATCTATAATGCAACTGGTTGCCAAACTAAGTTGCAATGGCGGCCGGAAGGCTATTATCATACCTACATGAAATTAGTTCCCATAGCAAGCACGTAATATGATATTGATAATTCATATTAAGATCTAAAAGAATAATTCTAGATGGCCCCCTAAAAGGAAACATTAAGCAAACTGGATGCCATACTTTACTTTTGATACTTTAAAAGGCTTTCGTTCCTCAAGCGCTCCGTTTTCCCCATCAAGTTCGAGATACGTACACGACAACGTTTTAATTTCCGTTTTCGGAAAATTGTTTACAGCAATTTAAACTTTATATTTTAGGAGTTAAGCGTACGTTCAAAGTTTACGTTACTTAGCGAGTGGTATAGCTTGCTCTCTCGTATTCTTGCCGTTTGACAGATGTACAATATTTGTCAGTGTTCGCAACTTGGGGCAGGCAGATGGTGAAAGCAAACTTCAATAGCTTGACGACGCCAAATGAATGTTAATTCGTTTGCTGCGCCGTTTAAAAGTTAAGGAGTTGCCTACATCGTGTTGGTACCAGCTGTTTCATATGATAGGTTAGAAATGTTCTACATTGAGAATTTTGTTACGAAATCAGTGCTATAAATAAGTTACGTTTTCATATAAAAGTTTTTCATAAAACAATAAGTTTTATTAACTGCCAAAGTTAGATGCGATATGCTCCTCGCGATACGATGTAAGCCTATCTTACACATACACAGGCGGCCTGCACTACATGCCCCGCCCCCTTTTCTCCCGTCGTGAACGTCCAGTAGGTAGCGATCTGCGGCCTAGCACTGCCGAAATCTAGCAGAAACGGGGTCGGGGCATGCGTTCATGTGTTAGACTTAAATGTAAAGAAGTACATTTATAGGAATACTTATTTCTTTATTACAACAGATAAACAGGTAAAGAATAATATGAGTACTTATGATATATTTTTTCTTAATTTAATGAAATATTTTGAAAAATTACCCATTTTACAGATATTTGAAAATTAGAAATCGAATCGGTGACGTCACATTTTACTAATTCCATGCCAACTCCATATTATTTTATTGGACCATAAAGGATTGAAGGTACTTTTTGACCACTCTCTATAATTCTTTAAAGTAAGTACACAAAATAAATAGGTACATGTTACATGAAATTAAAATAGATGTACATAAGGTATGATTAACTCTAGGATATAATTATCTATTAGCACATTGCGTTCTCTGGTGGTAATTGGAATATCAAAAATTCATTTCAGTACATATTCAGCATACCTAAACAAGTTAAAATTTAGTCAACCCTCTTATCAAAGTTCATTAGAACATCCATTCCGTAATGGCGGAGCTTGTAGATTGAAAACTGTTTCTTGTTTTACTTAAATTACTTTGTATAAATGAACAGCGAGTTAGGAAGCTCCACATTGTAGGAATATCTGTTTATAACTGAATCGATTTGAGCGAAAATTTAATCAGTAAGTTTGTCCAAGCATTATTGCGGCCTGTTGGGTGTCGGTCAGCGGGGCATAAAGCCTCGTTCACACACTGGACTGTGATGGTCGTAAATGATAGGTACACTTTAGTTTTAAACGTTCATTAAAGATTAGACATGACATGACAAGCGTCGGACGCCATAGTCCATAGACTATAAACTAGAAGTTAGTAAGGCTATCTTTACATCAGACGATCTATTTTGAATAGCGATAGGCACAAGTTCTATACGATTTTTAATACTGGTCGTTCGCAATTTAATTGATCCCATTTTGTCTCGGCTTTCAACCCCAAGTGGGTTTCATTCCGGCTTTGAGTTCATCAAAGAACGTAGGGTATAGATGGATTTCGAATTTTCGAATACATGCATGGAAAAAGTCTGTCCTATTTACCGCTATAGTAGTAAGTTCGCTCGTGAACGACTACGTAATAATGTTAGCTACATGTGATTACAGAGATTTAAATTTCACGATTGGCCGCTAGAGGGCAACAAAAATCGTATAATATTCAAGTTTTCGGAATCATGATCAAGGTAAATGTCATGTTTACTAAGCTGCCAAACCGTTATGGTTGATAGCCATGAATGTGAGTTAAAGTCATTCTACGGCTTAAGCCCTCGGTTCCTAAACTTAACGTTTTATTTTATAACGATCTGGGAAAGGGATAAAAACAGGATGTAAGGGATGTGATGTTAAACTTACGAGTATAATGGCTAACATCAATGGTGCTTTTTACATTGAATTTCTAGAATGTCATTTTTATATTTTCTTAAAACGCTTTTTTGTTTTGTTTTCTATGTTTTATGGCTTTAGATGTAATATAATGTATTCAACCCTTTACTAGAGTTTCAGCTAACTAATTACGAGCAGTTTCCGCCGACTCACGCACAATGGGCCGACGCACCGACCGACCCGCTAATAGAGTACCAACATTGGTTTCAATCCCGGCCACTATTGCCACAACGCATACATTTCAAATTATTTGCACTATACGGGTAAAATAATCGTTGTATTTTTTATTAGTAAGGTAAGGGGTAGACATGTAGACAAGCTACCTGATGGTAAGCGGTCATCGTCGCCTTGGGACATCTGAAACACCGGAGAGATTGATGATTCGCTAATGTTCTATTCACGTATCTCTCTACAATTTAAGTATTAGTCAGGGCCAGCGCACAACGCCACGGTGCGGCGCCGTACCGTCTCACGTCGCGGCGTGTTACGCGGCGTCCAGCGGCGCACCAGCCACCGCTGAACGCTGTCGGACGGCGCCAGGCTGACGTGCGCGACGGCCAAAGTGTCGCAGGCTGTCGCTGACACATTGTCGCTCGCCTGTTGGAGTCCGTAGTAGAACTAACTAAAGTTGATGTGAAGTGATACATATTATGCACAGCGATAAAACCACCAGATATGCTTTGTGATAGTGAGATATTATTATATGTGCATCGATATTAGAGAGGGAACCATAAATATGGCCATTGCGAACTAGAATATAAGCAAATATACTATCTAATTGTGCCAACAGTCATGTGTATGAGATATGGCGACAAAGTGGATCCTAAAAGATCCGAATAGAATATCTTTCCGGGATATTATAGATTATTGAAGGGATAATTTTGCCGTGAGTTCATAATACATTTTGAAAAAAAATGACCTTTGGTTTGGTTTCAATCTCCGTGTAACTCCGGGCAAAAATACTGGTCTCTATCAGCCAACTGTCCGACTCCGAACCTTTCGCCCCACTCTATTAGCTACACCTAAAATTAACAGTTTCGTGTTCCTCTGGTTCTGTTAACCCCTTTGTCTATATTGATTGAGGGTCAAATAATTATTGAAATACTATACCGGCATTGTTCGTTGTTTGAGTAAAATGAACTTAGTTAAAGTATAAATGAAATGAAAGAGAGAGGTTTTATACGCGTAAAAATCTAAACCTAAAATGGAGAACCGATTCGTCGCCTTGAATGGAATTGAAACATTCGACCTAGCCCATATTGTAGAAAATAAATGTATTTTTAAGTAGTTTTTAATATTTTTAAATTATTTTGTAAGTTAATTTTAGAAAATTTAAAAAAAATATAAAATAAAATTACAAAAATGAAATTAAAATGACGTCTTCCTACGAAAGTTCGCGATCATTATCACAATGCGCGTTCTCCCTAATGCAATACCGCACGGAACCTGTAGCTCTTGCCGTACCAATGCCAGAAGGATATTTCTTCTTCTGGGCCTTCTTCTGCCCTGGATATTACCCTGTATAATTGCGAAGCATACAGCCACAGTGTCAAAGTAAAAATCAGTCAATTACACGTTATTGTACATTAAAAAAGACAGAAACGGTTCCAAAGAAAAACTCAGCACTTTCAATTTTGGCGATCCAAGTAACCAACTATTTAGGCTTCAACGAAATAATAATAAAACATATAGGTGAAGGTGTAGAAATACAAGAAAATATAATACAAGAAAATCTAAACATCTATGATGAAAATGAACTGAAAATATACTCCAAAGCTCTGGAACAAGGTGGTCTGTAACAAAGTAGGTGTTTTCACCCCATTTTTGTATGAAAAACAGCGACCCTTCTATTATCCCGAGTGAAAGCTGTCGGAAAATAATAACAGATCATTTTAATCTGCCCGAGCCCGGGGCGTTGGGGCCCAGACTTGAGCCGCCGGCATTAAGTCGCGATCAATTATCCGCATGCTGCCCCCGCGCCGCGCCGCTGAGGAAACAACCTTGCCAAGATTGGGCGCAGTTATAAAAAAATATATTACATAGTTATTTTCAAGAGTAGTACAGTCGAAGACAGAGATACAGGGGGCCCCATCAAGGTTAAGATTTTCTCAATAACTGCTGGACTGATTTTAATAATTATTTTACAGTTACATAGTTTTAACTTTTGTCTATCTAAATGTGAAATAATTTTTACAATGGGTCAAATAGTTAATAGAAACTTTTAACCTTGAATGTTCTCCTGTACACATTTTTCTGTGCTAGACCGTATGTACTTCCTCAACTCTGTGAGAAAACTGTAAGTACACTGATTGAATTTTTTTAAATGAAAGATTATTTACATACCGTAAGCTTACCTTTCTCTATTTTTCAATCCGCAATCCGCAAGTGGTAGTCATTTTAGTTCGTGAAAAAGATCAAAAGCGCTATGACTAATAGCTACTTATTACGCCCTACGCTCTCTCTCTCACACACACACACCGTCACGCACCATCACACCCACACCCTCTCATTCTCAGAGACACTTTACACACACCCTCACACTCTCACACACACCCTCTCACTCTCTCACACCCTCTCTCTCACACACACACACACTCACACACACCCTCGAACACAGACACACACCAACAACAACAAACAGCATCCTATTAGATATAAGTTATTCATTATTAGTCATTTACAAGTTAATTACCTTATTTTTGGCATTGACACTACAATATGCGACTTTACAACCCGATTGGAAGGCGTTAGCATCCGTTATACAGTTTTTTAAACTAGTACGGTTGCTATCGTTTCACATTCTTGTAAATTGTTTCCAAACAATGCTGTTAGCTATAAGTTTTCAATCAAGAAACTCTGTTCTTAAATTCTTAAGTCAATAAAACCTTTATTATTATTATTACAATAGACGTACTTGTGCGTTAAAAATAGTTGCACATATAAATAATGTTCTGAAAGGAAGTAGCATATTCGGTCGACACGTTTCCATAGTTATGAAACTTATGAAAGACTCACGGACAAAAGAAAGTAGTCTAGTTTTACGATTATTTTATAGCATCGTGACAGGAGAAGTTTTTATGCCAGTTTTTAGTAGGCAGCTGTAAAATCTTGTGTCATTCAAATTCGCTAAGAGCGCATTAGACGAAAATATGGAATGATAAAGTCAATCGTAGATACGTATAGTCCATAATACTCTCTTATACGTTTCATAAATACCTTCTTATATGTATTGGAAACATAAATCTATACCGGAGCCCAAATCAAGTGTCTTATTTTGTAAACAAATAATATATGATTGTCTAATTACCTGTTGTGATGTAAAACTGAAGGAACTGATTGATTGAATTTGTTCATTGTGAAAATAAAGTAATCCGATCTAATAATGTATAAATAACTATGCAATAACCATAGAATAGCTTAAAATGTTAGTGGGGGAGGGTAGTTTTTGTTTACAAAATAAGACACTTGATTTGGGCCTCGGTTTAGATCTAAGAATTCTTTTTTATATCCATGTAAGTACTTAGGTACAGTCGAAGACAGAGAAAGGTGTACAGTAGAGTTTATAAGGATGAGATTTCCTCAAAAATTACTTGACCTATTGCAATAATTTTTTCACTGTTAGATAAAAGTTAAAACTATGTAAGTACTTACTGTAATTTTTTATTATTAAAATACGGTCCAGTAGTTCTTGAGAAAATCTCAACGTTATTGAGGCCCCCTGTATACTTATCTCTGTCTTCGACTGTACCTATGTATTTTTCTTTGGTTTCAATCTTATTGGATTCCTGTGCTGGGATGATAGCCCGATGCTAATTTTAATGTCCCCACTATTTGGGCACAAACATTCCCTTACATTGAGGGAGCTCGTGCCATGATCCACCACGCTGGCCCAGTGTGGATTGGTGGATATCTCTCTACAATGTCAGAAATACCGCAAATTCTCGTCGAAAACATGATAAAAGTCAGCCGTACGAACGAGATCTTGGCTATTCCTAATATGAGTGACTTGACAGAACCACGAACGATCAATTATCCAGATTTCCCCACGACCCCTTATTGCCGTTAATGCTTTCACGTATTAAGGCCTTTGTTATACAAATATATAGGGTGTTATATTGAGTACCGTTTAATAGTAGTTAGGTATGCGAATATTAATAGATTCAGAACGCCAATAAAAATGTCATGACGAATATTTGTAGCGATTCCAGATTGTGTACACTAAACGAGGCATCCCACTCACTCTTATACTGTATCATATGAGTAACAGTGACAGTTGCGCTTAGGTTTAGGGTTAGATTTGGCGGCTACGACTGCACTACTGAATCTTAAAATATGAAATAGAATCACACTGTTCACGTCAGTGAAATTATTTCTAATTTCACATAAATTAATGTAACCATTTCCGTAATAAATGGAGGTATATTTCTCCCTAATACCTAGGGATAGGTAGGTGCTTACTTAATTATTTTCGATATCGTTCATCACCCGTAAACTAATTACATTAATTCACACTGACGAGGAATCATCCGCGTTTCGAAAATAAACGCTGTTTTGTGAAATAACACGTCACGGTTTACGTTTACCCGATGTTTGTTCAAGTGCCTAACTTAATTAATACACGAACAAATTTTATTTGGCGAAAAACCCAATTTCATCAACAAACAACAGGCTCTCCGCGCGATCGGTTCCGCTGCTAATGAATTATTTCGCCATTTTCACCCATCGTGATTTATTGCCACGCGAACAGGTACTAAAGGGTTATGTGACACTGTAATCTTTACTTTAATTAAAACCAGTATTTGTTACTGAACTGTAAAGTATGATGCTGTGCAGTGAAGTGATAACCGGATGTATTTAACCAACCATTTATATTCTTCTTACGCTGTCGTCTTCATACGAACAATCTTCACTCGCGACGACGCCTACGGAACAGATATCTGGTACTCTTACCGCATATTTGGCGTAAATTCCTAAGCCATGGATATTCTTCTTATTTCTGGCGTTCTTCTGCTCTGGATCTTTCCTCGAGTAATACTTACTTACTCCGCTGGCTCAGCGACCCGAAGTAAGACTTGGCCTCCGAAACGAGAACGCGTCAGTTGTGCCGGTCCTGCACCGTCTCCCGCCACGTGTGTGCCTGCAGTCGGTACAAGTTCTTCTCGACCTCGTCCCTCCAGCGGTATCTGGGGCCGTCGGCCGCTCGGTCGCCCCAGATACGCTGTCTTCCCCGCACGATCTTCACCCATTCTCTCGACATGGCCGAGCCAGCGGAGTCGAGCAGACTTGATATCGCCTATGATGTTGGGCTCGGACACCAGCGCCTCAAGTTCCATGTTACTTCTAATCAGTTATAGAAAATTATATTTTTCATTCCTCATTAAGTGACATAGATATTGGAGTTTCCGTGTTTTTATGATCTGTAGAATCTCCACATCTTTGCCCATACACTGGAACATTTCGGACTCGAGTTTTTAGGCAACCATTTTTAGTGTGTGCAAAATGATAAGATTTAAAACCGGAACTACTGTTGACGGTTACACAGCCATGCGATGAAGAATTTCGGTAAGGCAGGCGTGGCCTGTGGTGGCTCAGTTGGTAAGAGCGTGTCAGGGAATGACAAGGTCGCAGGTTCAAGTCCTGCCCATGGCTATAAATTTTTCATCGTTTTTTGTACGCCTATTATCCTATTATTATTAACGCCTACACAGTATTCTAAAGCATTTTTATACTATGCTATAGTACTGAAATATTCCATACAATCAGAGTTTTCATGTCCTACACCTACTTTAGGCACTATTTTCATGAACAATTTCCTTGAAAGACACACGTAAACCGAGTGAACATAAAAACGTCTTCGTGTCAAAAGATTCAACGAATGGGTAAAGGAATTCGCACGTCGTCGAAAATGTGGAAAGATTTGCGCAAGTGGCGGCCCTTTGGGAGCGACGGGTAACGAATTCAGGAAGAGGAAGGGGGGGGGGGGGGGGAGGGGGCACACACGAAGCAATTCAATAACTGGGTCTGCTGTGTGTACATTAAACCATGTGTAATTCGAGAATGTGCTGTTTTCGATACCAGTGTATGGTGAATTTAATCCGTGTACAATATAATAAATATATCATTATTATTATTTATTTTATTAATGGACTCGCGTCATTTGACAATGTCATGTTACAGAAAATTCAATATATAATAGAATTCTATCTCCCTCCAGAGGAGTCGCAGTGGCGTCGTCACCATGGGTAGCCGCGTCTTCTTGTCTTCATCCAACGGAGTCGCCACGTTCAATCCCGAGCTTGTGGACTCTTGATAAAAACTTGAAACTTCAGGGTCTTGCTCCAATTATCCAATAAATTCACCATACTGTCATTCGCTAACATTTTCTGATTATTTTAATTAACGTGATATTAAACACAAAATAACCACAAAGTAGACGTCAAGATAAAAATTATAAAATAATTTTGCAACCGTCGTTTCCCGCCATTTTCAAGAGAACCTGAATTATAGTTTTAGTTCTAAAATTGTTATGCCAATGTTACGATAGAATGACTAAGTATATTTACCTATCCGGTTAGATTTATACATTGATGACAATTAAATACTTAAAGGAATACAAAAAGTTTTTATAGGCGTTAATTTCTATTTTATATTTCTGCTTCGATAACATACAAGTCTCTGCGATGAAACCGTTAAAATGCTACGAAAGTACGACTCAAATACGTTTAACAAAAACACACATAAATATTTATGATGTACCATTATCGAACAATTACTCGTGCGTGTGTCGAAGCGTAGGTATCGAATTTCAAATTGAGTGCTTCACAATCTTATTATTTCGTACAGGCTTCTGGAAATGTACAAAGTAAATTAATTCTGGGAATTTTATGACCAATATTCTGTAAAGTTTATTAATTTAGCTAAATACTAATCGTTTCATAAATCTACAAATTAGCATTATGTAATAATTATCGTAGGGAATGTTGGTATTAGGACTCTTAGGTCAATGTCAATTAAATCGTCTGTAATCATTGATCTCCTATAAATAACTAGATACACAAAGCTCTTACTAAAACAATTTAAAAAACGTCCAAATAAGGGTCCATTGTTAACGCCCAAATAATGTCCAATAAAGCAAATGAGGGTCCATTCATCCGTTTGGACCTTCTTTGCGCTCGGACATTTTTAGAAATTACAATGTCTGTAATATTAAATTTCTGCCACAGGAAGGCATCGACGATGGTCTTCAAGCACCTTTGTTTTATCTCTTTTCATGTATGTTCGTTAGGTTGTATAATATACCGTACTAAGCCTTTTCTTAAATTATTCTATCCAATCTCTTTAGTGACTCTCCCGTCTTTCTTGCGTTACACATGAATTCTTCTAAACCACTTCTAGATATTATTATCGTCTACGTTAGATCTGCAGCTCAAAATCCTCGCGTTCTAGTGGAAGCTTGTGTTGGGTGGACTATTTACTGCACCCCGGTCGTAGGGGTAGCTCTCTTTGATTAAACCCTTTGGATACAGCTCTAGCCCGTTTTACTTTTATCTGCTTTACTTTACTCGTAAAAAGGGTGGAGTATATGTCCTTTAGGTTTATGATGTTATTTTTTTTTCAAATCAACTAAGAACTGGGCAATGTAGTATCATTAAATATACTGTTGTAATAAGTTATTATAATTAATAACTACATAATAAATGACGTTTTAACATTTTAGAGTCAAAATTATTATTATTTTGCCTAATTGTGTTAATCGTTACCAAATAAAATAACTATGAACATGTACAATCGTAACCAAGTGTAATACTTTTGACTTTGTACCGTCCTTATTGCCTGCGCCATAGAAGTTTAAATCTTACTGCTTACTTGTTACCGTTGATTTTCTGTCGAGTTTACAAATCTTTTTAAAGGAAATATATGTCCGATTCTATATTTATAGGTGTTGACAGGGATTTAACACGTTTGACTTCTTTCTAAAAAATATATTTTAGAAAGAGGTGAAAAGTGTTACACTTGGCTTTTGATTGTACATGTTCTTAGTTATTTAGTTTGGTAACGATTGACACAATTAGGCAAACAAATAATAATTTTGACTCGAATATCGAACCGCACTTCCAATTGTTTAAATCCAATTCATTGTGGTTAAAGTTTCTGTTATTTTATTCGCTTAGGGATTGTCTACGAAAATATTTTGGTAGCCATAAATTATATTTAGCTACCTATTCCGTCCAACTTTGACTGGGAAAACCCTAGTGGCCATACGTAACTTTTTAGCTCCCTTGAGTAAACCAGCCGTAGTGAATAGCCGAGACTTTTTCGGGATTCCCTTTTCTTCCACAAAGAAAGTCAGATTCATTTAACGAACGGCCTTTTAAGGGAGAAAGTTCTTTGAAGCTTATTAAAGAATCGTTTTGGGGGATTAAAACCCTTAGGGCAAAGCAAGCGTTGCATAATGTATTATATGTGAGTAATAAGCATTTTGTTTTAACGAAATTGAGTGTATATATTATTTGTTATTCACAGAAAAGTTATTGTATAAAGACTTCTAAAATTTCTAGCTCCTTTGTGGAAATGCTTTAAAGGTCCTTTGGGGAGCTTTTAAGTGATATTTGATGGATGTACATTTGTAGCTAACTCTAGACAGCAGGAGATACCGAACTACGCTGTTTAGAAATGTTACTACAGATATTTGATCATATCTTTGTGTGTTAATAATATTTTTAGGAAAATAAAATAAGTGCAGTGTATACGGTATAGGTATACTACAAACCGACGAGCGAGATTATTGTCGAAGAAGCGAAGATACTGTACCAGGATAGCAGCAAATTGATAGCAATTACTGGAGTAAGGCGCAAGTTTATGTAATATTAAAAAAACTTGCTGGAGAGCGTCATTTTGACGTCCTTTGAGTATATTGGTTGGATTTTATATTTCATCGAATAAAGACGGAAATAGGCAAAGTGAAAATCGGATTTAACTCGTAGCCAGCCGCAATCGCGCCTGGATTCGATTGCCGGCTCCCTGAATGGTAATAGGATTTGCACTTCTGCATTGCTACGCATTTTGCAACGTCGTTGGCGAGGTAGATTTTTAAATTACCTGATTAGTGGCAACCCTACGGGTATTTGCAGTCAGGATGTAGGTATCATGAATCACTTGTGATGTGATGGTGAAGAATTCAAACACATATTAAACACATTCTGACTATCATAGATATAATTTTGATATCACAATGTAAGTAATGATAATGGCTGGGTACTGGTATATGAATGATTGGTACCTGCAGGGTTACTCTCACCTCTTATTGCGATCCAGTTTAGGTTCCTTGTTTGCTACAAATGACAAACGTCAATATTTTACGATTGGTATATGAAACTGAAGACGATAAGAGAGAGATAAAAAATGTCCTAATGCTTATGACGACGCTAAATTTACCTTATCCGAGGGTTTAATTTATTTTTGCTCGTACTTAGTTTTTATAAGAATCGCGGTTAACTTGTTCGTGATAATTAGTACATTATTATTATTACTTTGTTGTACACGAAATGAGATATTTAAACAAACAATAGAATTAAGAACTTAATGTACATTGGAGATTTCCTCCAGCAAGACCTAAAGAGCAGAAATGGTTATAAGAAATAGACGACATATTTATTAATAAACTCACGCCTGATTCCCGTAGGGGTAGGCAGAGACTATGGACTTCCATCTGCTGCGATCCTGGCACACAACCCTTGCCTCCTCCACATTCATCAATCTCTTCATACATGCTCGTCGGTTGACGACATACTTACTTGTAAATTATGATAGGGTTCATAAACTCATTTTCTGTGAAACTATACTGACTATATTTGAATAAGATTTCACTAATTTGCAGACCGATTGCACAAGTTTGTGAAACCATTATTCAAATCAAGTCGGTGAAGTTTTAGAGGAAATTGGGATCATAATAACTTGTAAGTTCCGTTGGGGTGATACCTAATAGAGTTCCTATACATCACTGGATGGAGAGAGGTGAGTTTACTCAATAGTTCGGTTTGACAAGCATTCTAAGGGACACAACATACTACAGAAATCTTTTAAAAATATATAAGTAGGTACATCTTCTAATACACCGTGAAATTTTAGTGGGTTGTTTCCTCGCGGCAGGATGACTTGTTTTCAGTAGTATGTACTATTGACTCATAGAGTTACACTTATAAAAATATAAATTTAGTTTTTAAATTTATTCGAAAATAATAGATACAGGGGTCTCAAATTCTTAATAAGGTTGAGATTTTCTAAACAATTAATGGATCGGATTTAATAATTCTTTTACAGTTAGCAATAGTTTTTGAGAACATCTCAGCCTTAAAAACTCTCCTGTACACCTTTCTGTGTGTTCCACTTCCACCGTACCAAAGCCCCATCATTCTAAATACTACTTTATCTATCGTAGAGAGAGAAGCCTACTCTCTCTACGTTATCTATGCTCATTCCATTTTAGAAAGTTATAGATCAAATGGGTAATTCCTTTTTCTTTTACGCAAAAAGTAGTATTTATCGTAATAGGGATATAAATACTAAGGTTCTTTAATAATAAAAAATTATAGAAGATATTTTTAAGGTTTGGCAATTTAAATATATTTCGCATACGAAATATACCTGTCGATTCGCACTTTGGTATATTCGCAATTATTGAATGAAAAAGTATATAACCTTGTACAGTCGACAGCACATCAAGTGTAACACTTTGGACTTTGCACCATTCTTATTGACTGGGTCATAAGAGTTGAAATCGTACTGCAAGTGTTACCATTGATCTGCTTTCGACTGTACGTTACTCGCAACATAAAGCAAAACTATATTACACGAGCTTCATCAAGCCTTGCAAATTGATAGCCAGACCATTGCATTGGCAGTGTTTTTGTATCGCCAATTGGTTGGCGTCGATCAAGTGGCATGTGCGTTCGACGCATCCAAATCGTTACTCACAATTCAAAGAGAAATACAATTATATTTTCGTGAGTCAACTACTAACTTGTTAAGAGCCATAGGTATCCTAGCCAAATGGCGCTCCCAACTTTAAAAAAATCTTTTTTATCTTCTACTATAATAAATTTTGTTAAAAAGGTTACGAAATCTCTATTACGAAATATGCTATTTTTAAATGCACATTAACTATGTGACTGTAAGCTATAAACGGCTTTTATCGCATTTTGCGAACTACATTATATTTTTTATTAAACTTGTAAATTAAAAAAATAGTAGGTAGGTATTCATCGTGATATAGATGTATTTCAAATAGGTACTCTGTAAGTGGTCAAAATTGGCTCGAAAATATTGCCCAGCTTACTTGGGGCCTGTGCTATCAGAACTTGGCCTGCGCACTACCGTGCGCTTAGATTTGGAATGTTTCTTTTTAATATATTATATGATAGTTTTTTTAAAGATTAGAATGTGTCCAACCATTTGTATGTGTCCCTTAAGCCTGGCACACAGAGGCGCGATCTGCACGCGGATAGCGACCTGCGGCCAGTTGAAACGCATGCCCCGCCCCATTTTCTGTCGAGTAGGTATCCGATCCGATCTGCGGCCTAGGCCTCAGGTCGCGGCTGTGTGTGGAACGCTTTATGAAAATGCATCCAGAACTAAATCATACATTAAGGTAAATAGTTAATGTATGCTACCTTAAACGTTTAGTAAGACATAGGTGACCAATTACCTTTAAGACCACGATAAATCCATTAACTTGTATTTATTGTGGCTCTGTGTGCCGATGGTCCTATTGTTTGTGTAGTGAAAGCCTCTCTACATATGCCTATCTATGTATATGCTTCTAAACTGTGTTAGTGCGGTGTTTATTTATACTGTCGAGGAATGTTCTGCTTCATCGCCTCAGGGGTATTCATTGCACTGGATTGTGTATCTAAAGTTTTGCAGCGGGTTGTCATTTGTTAATAGACTGATCGTACATGACTGGCTGGCTGTAAATGACGTCACTATTTAGCTCAAGTAGTCCCCCCCAGTAAGTGGCATTGACTATCGTTAACGCTAGCAGAATAGATAGAGAAATAGGTGAAAAATGTTTTTTCGGTAACAAATGTCAATCCCATATATTTTTCTTTTTATTGAAAAAGTTATTGCGTTTACTACGTTTCTGGCTACCGGGCTGATCGATATTTATTTTAAAAAAAGTAGATTGATGTGCTGTTGACTGTAAACATTTTATTACAGAGAATATTTTCAATTTCAAACGGTAAATTCTTTCCACCCAATAATATTTACTCGCGAAAACATAATTGGATAATTTAAAGCGACAACCAGAACGAAATAATTAAAAAGCAATCACTTTTATTCGCTGCGGATTCCACTGATATAATTCCGTTGAATGTGACAGGATAATTTTAATGATGGCGCCATCGCCACTGAAAATGCGTTTGGAAGAGCAAATGTATAAAGCTTTTAACCAAATGAAACCCATATATTACCGAATAACACACTCGTAACTCGGTGATATAAGCCGCTCAGAAAATTGCCTGGCACAATGTAGCAGTGATAACAATCGTGCTCATGGTTTGTTTTATGCAATTTTGCGTAAGTTTGGCTAATTCGTTGTGTGGAACGACCGTTACCACTCAATTATCTTAATGCCAGGCGGCAGTAAAACGTGTCCAGTTAACGACACACGCATTGCGTGACACATTGTATTTTATATTGTTGTTGGCTCAGCATCTCTTCTCTACAGGGTGTCCTTGAATTCATACGACAAATTGAAACTGGGGGTTGTACTCATGATAAATATTAAATTGGTAAGGTTTTTTAGTAAATAAAAACTGCAAAAAAAATTGAACTAAGTACGTCACAAGTCACACAATGACCTTAATTAGGTAAAATTCCAGTCCAAAAAATCATTGCAGAAAATTAAAAATCCTTAAAATGTAAAAAAAGCTCCAAAGCACAGTAACGATGCACATCAAATTAATATTTTTTGATTGTTGAATTTATTGTAAATATTTTTTTTATTTTCCCCCAAATTGTTTGTGCAGAATTAATGTATGTCACAAGCCTAACCATCCATTTAATTTTGTCGAATGAATTCAAGGCCACCCTGTTTATTTATAAAACTCAATGTATCTCTATCTGTCTGTATGAGCGTTTAGGACTACAGAATTCAAATTCAGAAACAGGATAATTCCTAGCTCGAGCACCAGTCTTCCACTAAACTGTGTCTAATTCTATGTAAAATATACTGAATGTAGAAGGAAATAAAAAAAAACCATTTGAATTTTGAATAACATTTGAATTGGTGGACATTTGAAGTGATAACATTTTAATTAATGGACATGTTCAATTATTAGTATATAAATCATTACAAGGATCTATATCATAAAACTCAACTATTTGTCGCTACATCGGAACGTTCATATCTTAAGAACCGCTAGACGAGAAGTGTTACCGTGTCCAATACAGGTTTAGATTGTTAAATATTTAATCGTACTCCTACAACTGTCACAATTCTATGTTACAACCGCGCTCTTTGTGCCTGAATCTCGGACTTGACTCTATCGCAGGCACATGTTAATAAATAAATTGCCTTTACTATTTCTGTGAACCGAACAAAACATTGTAATCTCATCCATCAAGCTGTCTTATAAACGACAAGAGATGGCTCGATAGAATAAGTAGAGACGATTTCTGTTATGCGAATTGCCTTTAAATCTCTCCGCTGAAAAAGATTCCAAAAGTTTCCTTTTTTCATTAGCATAATCAAAAATCGATGGGCACCGAGTTGTTTTCTAAAGCGGATAAAAAATGGTCCTAGCAATTTTCCGTTATTACTTCGAGGTTGAGTGAGTTGTTGGTTTGTCCGATAAGAAAGTTTAGTTCGTTAAGTAGGCACATTAGGGGGAAACAGGAAAACATTAGGGAGTGTCGTCGGCAGTGGCTCGACGCCAGACGCTATTAAAATATGCTATCCAATTGGACGCACCAACTTCATTCTCGGTCGTGGCGTCGCCTTAAGGCTCTCCCATACAGCTGCGAAATTCTGACCGGAATATCGACCGGTTTGTCTTGTTGAAGTTGCAGCTCTTGCAATTCGGGTCGTAATAGTGACCAAAATACCGACCGAAACGTTCGAAACTCGCCGGGATGTCGTACCGCTCTGTATTTCGCAGATGTGCGAAAGCAAGAGCGGACCAACACGATGTACTAGAAAAATGAGTATCGCAAAAAATTACTACAGAACGAAATGCGTATAATGCCGTATTATATGTAATCTACATATTTAATGTGTTATTGTAATATAATGTTCTTGTAAATTTATGTTTAATAACTACTTCTTGCATTCTTATACACAGCTACGAAAACGAGCCGGAATATCGACCGAAATACCGGCCGGCTATAGTAAGGCCTAAGAACACAAAGAAAATAGAGCTATTAAGGTAAAGATTTTCTCCAAAAACACTTGACTGATTTTTAAAATTCTTTACAAATACCCACTATAAGTAAGAAACAACAATAAAAATACATATCTACTAGTAAAATAATTGTTACTATCGGTCAAAGTTGTTGACAAAATCTTAACTTTAAAGAGTACCCTGTATACTTTTACTTATCTATTTTAGAGATTTGTGCGCAGGTATTCTGCCCGATATTTCGCACCTGTTTGGGAGAGCGTTCACTGCGCTCTCGCAGTGCCGAACACGAAATCTTAAGGCAATGGTGTAATTTGCACAGAATAATATTGAATCTCGAACAGCTATTTGCACTTCTTTCATTTTAACGATTGTGAACCGTTTATTTGTCTTATTTCTCTTTGAAAAAATCCTACGATTAATAAACCGTCAGTATTGCCAGTGATTTATTTATACATACAGTACGAAAGACGAATTTATTACAAAATTGCTATTTTGAGATCGGCGACGCTTTGGCTTCCCCAGGTCAGACATATCTGTTGAAATTAAAACATGTGCTGCTGAACGTTTTTTTGCCATTATTTCTTATTGTGCCCACGCGTGGGCACATTTTCCTTGTGGTGCAAACTCAAATTAAAAAAAAAATATTGATGTGCTAACATATTCATAATGTAGGTAGGTACATTTGTTTATTTATTCATTAAAGATCACAATCCCAACGACTTTACAGGTTTTCACCCAAGTCGACGATTGTAACTTAATTAATTATAATTCATCGATTCACACATGCATTCATAAACGATGTGAATCTGAATCAAAATTATAACTTTATTCGGAAACGTCCACACACCTATGACTCATATCACACACACTCAGATAGAGGTATGTTAAATAAAATTATGAACCATTTTCATTTTGTCAAATCCCATTGTAAATTGAAGTGCATTCCGCACTAACATAAAATCAAAATGTTATGTTGTTTGTTTATGTAGGCAATACATTTAATGGCTTGTTAATTGATCAAATGCTTAATAGTGTTCAAAATTCGAGGATTTATGTGCACTCTACTAAAGTCCTATAGTTTTCAGACTACTTAATACAGAGTGTATTGGAAATGTTAGTAAACTAAAGGTCTTCAGTATCGGTAACTGAACAACTTTGGTAATACGGCTTTTCGAATTTCGGGAATTCTTTTTCTTTTAATACATTTCACTTACAGAAATACAAGCGGTCTTCTCATAGTGGTCTCAAAAATTACTAGTTCAATCGATTATTAGACGTGTTCACTAGTTTTGACTTTATCTCTAAACAGGGTGCAGATTTGTGGTGCAGTCTATGTAATTATGACATACAGATAATGGACTGTGTATGCACCTAGTACATTGGCCGGTACATAAGTTGCCCATAGTCCATTATCTATACGCGGCCATTACGCGTTATTGGGTTATTTATCGCGTGTGCATATTGTAAAGCTCTGCTCTGGCCCAGTTTTACGTCAATGTTTGTATTGAATTAAGCGACGCGCTCCGCCTAACTAGCGAATAGAGTACCGAAGTCCGGTTTTATAGTCGAAAACTGCAACCGAACCGAATTTCGGACAAGCCTATTGTATGACAGCGACAGGACAACAATTCTCATTTTACAGTACAATTGTTGGATAACATTATAATTCGTGGCGTATCAACCGAGCAATGCTAAAGACATAGGGAATTGGTTTCCTGTCACTATCAGATAAATGACCCACAGATGTTGAAATGACGAATATAAACTGTTTTTAGGTGCAGCTAACAGCAGATCAGTGTAACTTTTTGGACTTTGTACCGTTCTTATTATCTGCATCGTAAGAGTTAAAATCGTACTGAAAGTGTTACCATTGATCTGCTGTTGTTCGTACTCATCGCAATAAGGTAGGTATATGACCTAATAAGCGCATTAACTAAACACGAGCTGTTAAATACAAAAAAGTATGGATTTATGTGACATGGGTTAAGGCTTTGTATGCGCTGATTTTCAGTTTTTCTATGAAGGCTACGGCACTAACTATTAAAATTAAACGTCTGAAAAAAATATAGCAATCTTGGGGTGTCAATTTATATTAGGGACTGATAAATACCGATACACGGTTGGACAAACTTCGCTCGATAGAAAAATATCGCAAACATAACCCTTCCTGTTACACTTAACAGTTTCCTGTTACATTTAAACATGTCTTTTAAAATGAAAATGATGTCTAAACTGAAATAGTTTTAGTCTTTCAAAATATAAGGTATTATAAATACAAGAGCCTGTTTAAAAAAAATCAGATTTTTGTTGGCGTATTTTTATTTTTCTGCCAAAATTCATCCGAAATCTTCTGTCTCACTCTTGCTTTTCACAGGCATATAGCGCCTTAAGACAACATGGGTTATATTGTGGGTGCATGCAAGCGGCATTTACGAGTAGACCCGATAGTTACGTCACATAGCCACGAACCAAACAATTTTCAACATAATGACCGAAGCCGAAACATTATAGCCGAACCGCCCCACCCCACAGAAACTCGGGCGCAAATTAGCCGCGGCCCGCAACGGCATCTGAATAACAATCAACTTAATTACAAGACGCGGAGGTGTACGAGTAGTAAACCAGCTAACCTAAGGCCGCATCAAAGCGGTTCGTTAGAAAAACTCGATTAGCCTGTAGATACAGAACTATGTTTTCTGTTTCGTCGTGGTCCTACTACTTCGTCATATCAGTACGACCATAATAATAAAGCCTCTTATTCGGATCTTGATTTTTTTAGTGGCATATGATTTGTCGTTTGCTGAGCTTTTGCAAGTCCGTTTGCCATTTGACAAAGGCCTCCTCCATTCTTGCCTATCACTGGCAACTCTACCGCATGTTGTCCCAGCAACCCATCATCATTCCTGTTGAGGAGCTGGGCTCGCTGGTGAATTAAAAGACTTATTTTCAAGATATCAGGTGCTTTTTTATTGGTGTATGTTTATGCGGTGGCGATGACAAGTGGAATGAATATGACAGAGATAAATAAATTAGTTATAAAAACATGGCGCGAAAGGTGGCCAGTCCGTAACAATTCCATTAGTACAACCATAAACAGTATCTAATTTAAATATCACTCACTATTGGGGAACAGGCCCTCTCTTATATCGAAGGAGTTCGAGCCATGTTCCTCCACGCGAACCCAGTAAGGAGTGATGCTGCGTTGAAAAAGAAATTACTCTCAGGTTTCATGTCTGCGTGTATCAAGAATATAGTCGAGTCTCGAGTCGTTTATTTTGGTTTTCGATTCAATTTCAGCGTCTGAGGACAGCTCGTAGGTGTATTTTTTCTACTAAAATTGAAACTAAACTAAATATTTGGCTCACCGTTTTCAATTTGATACATTGAAGATATACATTATTGAACAAAGTATAATTTACCTTGGTAGTAGGGAGACAAGTCTTCTAACTTCTTCGTGGTACTGGTAGGACAAAATAGTAGGACTACGAGGAAATAGCCAGAACTATTCTGTTGACGCAGGTGAGACGGCAGAGGCCGAAGGGCGACCCAAATTGTTAACTCCGTGTTTGTGTTCGCTCACTCGTTTGACTATTTATTTGGATCGTGGAACTCGGAAACGAACGATGTGATGTGACGTTACGGTAACTTTGTTTACGTAACCTATAAGGATAAAAATATCATAGATGATGACAATTTATGATTTTAAATATACCTATCGACCGTTCGAAGGTAAGGTTCAAGGTAAAAAAATCATGGTGGATAAAATATTGTTTGTTAGAATTCAGTTTTATCCGTGTCTACCTACCAGGATTTTAGTATACGATACGGTAGGTAACCTAAATCTGGTATTGTTTGGCGCTACGCGTAGATATCATGTTTCTCATTATTTGCGTCGGGTACTTGAAGGCCGTGTGTAATTGAAGATCTAACACAAATTGATGTTACTTCTACGAATATAGATTAAAAGTTTACGCAATTAAATCAATTAGATTTATGTACACACGAAGACAGAGATAAGTAAACAGAGGGGCTCAATAAGGTTGAGATTTTCTCAAGAACTACTTGACCGATTTTAATAATTCTTTTCCAGCACATAGTTTTAAATTATATCTAACAGCGAAATAATTATTGTAATACGTCAAGTAATTTTTGAGAAAATTTCATCCTTAAAAATTCTACTGTACACCTTTCTCTGTCTTCGACCGTACATAGTTACAAAAATAAGTTCCTTTGTTTTCTACCTGATATTTTCGTATGATTATTTTATTTTCGTTATCCTCCATTATACAGGCTGTTTCACTAAACTATTACCGTTCAAGGAGTGCGCTTGACAGCGATTGATTTGCTGACAACGAACGCTCGTAGCGTAGATAAGCGGGGATAAAGGGTGGTTGAAGTATTGTGGGACGCCTAGCCTGTCGGTTGTCCGTTTCCGCCGGTCTGCGGCGTGTAGCGGAGAAGCGGAGGCGGAGGGCGGATCACCGAAGCGAGTGAAGCGAGCGAAGCAGCCGTCAGTGGTCGCTCCTGGCTCCTGAGAGCGGGAAGTAATTAAACTTGCAACTCAACTATTATCTGTGGACTTCCCGAAGTCAGGAACTACGCCCCGTCCCGGGATGTGAAACTTTTCGCACTGAAATTAATCCAACAATCTTCGTGGAACCCTTTTTGTCGGATATTCGAGATGTCGTAGGTTATGCTAATTATGGCATTAATGGATTAAGTTATTGTCAAAGGATTTGAAAATTATGATGCTATTACCTAATAACCTAATATGTACAGTTCAATGTACGTCTAGTGGCACACTTTGAACTTTAGTGATTTTATTGTCTCACGTGAGAGTTAAAGTAATAAAAGTATGTAAGTATATAGTAGTAAGTTAAAGTATAGATTCCAATGGTTTTGGGTAGGTTTATATGATGTTCTCTAGGCATTAGTCTATACTGCGGTGATTATTTTTCCTTCGATCTCTTCCTTCTCTCTTTGAATATTTACTCGGAAAAACAGTTTTCACAATATAAGTAGTTTTCCTTGTTTAAGGAACATGCAGGGTCTTCGTCTGATAATAAAATTCTTCATATAAAAATAGTCATGATTTCATCGAGATGGTCTTGATCTAATAATTATTTGTTATCCGTATGTATTGGGATAACATAAGTTCAGAGCACGAACTTTTTCATTTATTTTGATGGAATATGACAGTTATTTTGATAAATACAGAAAGTTCTGTAAAACCGGACATTATTCGTGAATGTAATTTACCGTAACAATATGCACGAAATAACCTATCGAAATGAAATGGTGCAGTTCAATTAGCGGCGCTTAGCGACGGTAAGTTGTTCACTTAGCTAATGTACAATAGCTTCAAATTACGTTAATAGGCGCGTCACGTTGGCGTGCGGCTGCCGAAACGTTAGCTACCTAATTACCAACTACGTTCTGCGACCCATTTTTAACTAGTTTTCTAACTCTCTCTTAAATTGAGCAGCCTTATTAGCTGGGCCTAGGCCAGTCGTGATCGGATCAATACTGTAATAAAATTATACTTACCTTCTCTACTTACCGATCGTCATTATGGTAATATTAAAAAAAAATATGAATGAGTCATCGAATGTAGAGCCATCGAATGTAGAGTCATCGAATGTAGAGTCATCGAAAGTAGAGTCCTCGAATGTAGAGTCATCGAATGTAGAATCACCGAATGTGGACATTCGGTGATTCTACATTAATCTGCATTAGGTGACTCTATATTCGGTGATTCTACATTACTCTACATTCGGTGACTATATATTCGGTGACTCTACATTACTCTACATTCTGTGACTGCGTTTTGTGACTCTACAATCGATGACTCTACATTCGATGACTCTACATTCGATGACTCTACAATTGATAACTCTTGGTAATTCTACTTGGGGACATTCTTATATCACTCTGAGCTCATACAGGCCCCTATCATCAGGCAATAAAAATAGAAACAAGTACCGCCACTAAAAGGCCGTCAATTCGTTTGATTTCTTGCTTGACTATAACCTATAACTTTGATCGCTCATGCCGCTTCCACGCTACAGTCACCGCAGGCCGCACGTCTCGTCTCACGCAAGCCCACCGCAAGCCGTGTCGGCGCAGCCACCAGAACAAGTTCGCCGGGCGACGGTGCCGACACACGCGCTAATATCCCAGCTAATGGCGTTTTAAAGGCTTTCAAAGTTATTTTAAGTCCTTGTAGCGTCGTATAAAGACTTAGTAAAAGTCACACGATGTTCGAGTAACACACTTTACACTGTGCATCTAAGTTTAGGGCATTTTCAAAAGTGGTTGTGTTCTAAGTTCGTAACGAGACTGTGCAGCTGAGAATGAGCAGAGATGTAATTTTATTAGAATGTCTTGTGCAAAGTTCATGTTAACAGATAACCGTGGTCTGAACTTGGATTAAATCTTAATAAGCTTAGAGTAGTTCGAAAATTAAAAAACAACACACAGCGGGAATTATTATTGTTTTATTAGAACGGTTTGTGCAAAGTTTATACCGTGTGTCTAAACTCCGAAAAAATCATTTAGGCTTAAGATCATTCTTAGATCACGTTTCGCATATATTCGTTTTATACCTGCTACAGTTTTTTTAAAAGTATACTTACTTAAGCATATTGTTAGTTTATTGACGTGATCAAGTGTACCGAAGTGTTCCTACAATCTTATAAATGATATGAGTCGGTAGAAAAAAAAACTACACAGTGGGAATTGTTATAGGTACGGACAACAGCAGATCAATGGTAACACTTGCAGTACGATTTTAAATCTTACGCCGCAGATAATAAGAACGGTCCAAAGTCCAAAGTGTTACACTTGATCTGCTGTTAGCTGTACCTAGTGTTAATATGTTTTTATCATCCCAATATTATAGCCTAAATAATTAATGACAATATATTTGACATGTTGTTATCTACGCCCTAACCATTTACTTTAATTAGCTTAAAGCACACCGCAACATGCGTATCTACGAATAGACTGCCGAGTCGTACATAGTTTATGTTGAACTCTTAATTGAATATTCACCTTGATGACAACTGGTATGAAAAGTTAGTAGAGATACAAACATTAGTCTGTATGACCGACTAATCGGTGAGTTTTATAATCGGCGATTAGTCGGTGTTACGGGTAATATTACGGAGATAAGTTTGCACACATTCATAAATTCATTGAATATCGTAATTTGGTAATGGTAATCGGCATCATCGAGGTCCCTAATTTAGATTTCTTGCGAAAATGCTATGTAGTTCAATCCATTCAATATTATACACCAGGTCCTAAACTACAACCAACAACTCAGCCGCGTATTCATAACATGATTTAAAGTTACACCACCGATAGCAGCACGATTAAAGGGAAGTGAGGTTTAACTAGGTTTATGAATAACAGCATCAGTATGTACAGCTAACAGCAGATCAAGTGTAACACTTTGGACCGTTATTATTATCTGCGTCGTAAGATTTAAAATCGTAATGCAAGTGTTACCATTGATCTGCTGTTATCCGTACTACTACTAATCAACTCAGTGGCGACCGATTATCCGACTAATTAGTCGGCTAGTCTGACAACACACTAATAGACTTACATCACTAAAAGTGAGTTTTGTCTAACTTACGTGAAGTTGCGCGCAAACAATAGAGAGATTAATTAGTTTTTGAACCGAGGCTTCGGGAGTGGATTTTCGAATTCCATCATTATTAAGTTTTAATTATATTTGACGAGATATTGTGCTATTGAAATACGAGATACATATACAAAATATATATGTATCGGTCGAGACACTGGGGCCGTGGGGGCCGGACGCTCGACAGCTCGTCAAAGAGCTGTCCAAGCGGCTGGTCGAGGAGTCCGGTGACCAGAGGGCTGGCAGCTACCTCTGCCAACGTATTGCGTTAGCAATTCAGAGAGGGAATGCTGCCAGCTTTCTGGGCACCGTGACTCCCGATGTCCTCCTAGAGGACATATTTTATTTATAGTTAGTTTATTTATAAGTAGTTTTAGTGTTTAGTTATTTAATGTTAGTTTTTAGTAATTTTATTATTTGTAGTAATTTTAAGCTTTATTAATAAATTAAATGTAATATCAAAATATACATATGTAATTTTTTTTTAGATACTAGCATATAATTTAATACAGCTTACAAATAAAAATAAAATGGCGTAGAGAGATACTCGTAGATATATATATACATACATATATATATGTATATATATATCGTAGTATGAAAACCAATGCTAGTAAGTAATTCCGGAAAATGAAATGAAAGCTTGATTCATGTGCAATGGCTATCATTGCGCAAAAATATAGTAAACAGGCTATTCACGGTATCCCGTGAGCAAGTTCCGGCAAAACCGGCGTCGCGGCGCGGCATATCGAGTTTATACACAAACTATTCAATGCGTACGGTATGGCGTCGCATGGATTGTCCATTGTTTAAGTTCCACAGGAGCAACTATTCTATTTTATAAACTATGACTCGGAATTTTTCTCCAGCAAAATTATGCGGAAAGTATGAAGCTAGCAGGGTGTAATGTAAATGGCATAGTAAAGTGGAAGTAACTTTTTCGAATTTTCACGAAATATATTCAAAAGACCTGGCGTTACCGAATAAAGCTTGACACACACAGCCGCGACCTAGCCGCGGCCTGCGTTCTGCGATCAGTTGAAACGCATGCCACGCCTCATTTTCTACCGTCGTTACCTACTGGACGTAGATCGCAAGCTTCAGATCGCTACCTACTGGACATTAAAATGCCTAGGAAATGAAATCGCAGAACGCAGGCCGCGGCTAGGTCGCGGCTGTGTCCACACTCATAAAGCTCAGGAACGGTTTTCTTTCTAAAAAAATATAATGTTGTTTATAAAGGTACTATTGGTATTTATTCTTGTCAAAGTTCAGTCCATTGAGAAACGAGAATCTAATCTCTAAATATGTGATTGAATAAAGTAATACTAGTCCGGTCAGTTTTCCCTTACGTTCTCGACTCCAAGTCCTCGTAGTAACAGCAGATACTCTTAAAAATAGGCTCGATGAAGTGACTTTCTCTTTTTGGGAAGAGGGACAAAGTTCCACCGAAGAAAAAAGTTTCCTAGTTAACTATCAAATCTAGGAGGTATTTTCCAAGAAAAGTGGATTCAGAATTATAGCCCACACGTAGCTCCTAAAAAGTAATTTCACCTAAGAATATTTCCAGAATTGCCTAAAAGGAACTCTTCTATAGAAAACGACGTACGTTTCGCGGGCAATTACAAGTTTTTCCTCCGTTTATCTGAAATTGAAATCGGTATTATTGCCAAAAATGTCCCTCGGGTTAAGAAGCTTAAAGTTTTCATAAATAACGTTAAGGAATATTGGCAGTAAACACATCGATTTCGAGTAAATAATTGGAATTAGTTTCCATATAAACTTTGTTTTGGTTTGAGAAGTTTTCAGTTATCATTTTGGGAGTTTATGAACGAGAACATTTAAATTATTCACATGATTGTAATCAAAACACGTTACGCCCAATACAAGTTTCGCCTTTATCTTGTTTAGGTTGTATTCCACATTATGTATCAAGGTTCAGATTTAAACAAAGTTTGAGTTTGGGATATTGTGATGTAACTTTTATCGTAAACAATGCGTTATGCCTGAGGCACACGATTTAGGAAAACGAGACGTAAAATGTTGACTGTTTTTTCTTATAGGACGCAGTATATGTGTTGAACATCTTACTGAAATGTCGGTCTGCTGAAATAATTGGAATAATTCCTTCAAATATTTGCAAAATAAAAATGCATTATTTCCCGAAACGCCCGCACTTTGAGGTAAATTACATTGAGGTACATTGCAGAAACACACATTTACTATAACTGAGTATAAACACATCGTGTACAAAAGTTAAAAATAAATATTTGTTTTCGCCGTAACAAAATATAGATTTTTCTCATTCGGCTATTATTTCAGAATCTCATTATCCAATGGCCGATCCCTTTCGTAAGTTTATTCAACTTGCTTATGATTCGGGCGTGTGCCAAACCTAATTTATGCACATAATATTTTGTTGGATTTTCTGGATGATTAACGCGGACACCGAAGTTTTCTTAATATTTTGAACACGTATAAACGAGTTTGTGACTTACAATTCTCGGAAAAAAGTATGAAGGCCTCATTTGACATCGTTTATAATTTATTCAGAATTTAAAGACGAGGTTTAAATCCACCGGGCTTTTGGCGCTCGATTTTAGGTGGTATTCAATGCGCTCCATGTATGCGCTTCGCTAGGCTGGTCCTATACTACGCGCACGAATTTAGGTATTTCTTTCGTATTATTAAAAGAAATATTCATTTTCAAATGTAACTCATATATGTTATAGAAAACGTGAAGTTTTGTTATTATTCAAAAACTGATGACATTCCGTGAAGTACTTACGCCGTACTAAGGGTTTATATTGTTTTTTTAGAGACAACTCTAGATTTTTTTCTATCGAGGAAACTACAAGTAATCGTGTTTCTGAATCGTATGATGAGTGAATCCTTAAATATCTTACTTATTAATTGCATAAGCTTAGTAATAACGATACAGCAAGGGATCAAACGAATACAATTATTTCGAATAAAAAACCTCTTCGCCCTCTTAAGTATTTTCGGGAAATGGTGCTACCAATTATCCGATAGTTTACAAAACAAGGGGTAGTAGGTAATATAGCATCGGGATCAATATTTTCAGTTCACACAAATTGAGGTAAAGTCTAAAGTACATCAAGCTACACAAAACTATTGCCCTCGGTGTATATATGGCAAATTCAGAGTAGTATTTAGTATTCGCTCACTTAACTTTACCTATGTCTTGATATTTACTTGCATATGCGCTATGCGAAACGAAAATCTAAATGACATGTTAGACATGAATTTGAGTAATTGCACAATTACTGGATAGATAGATAGATAGATAAACACTTTATTGCACAAAGAAGCATATACATAAAAAACAGAGAGTAAACAATTTGTACAAAGGCGGCCTTATCGCTCAGAGCGATTTCTTCCAGGCAACCGATAACAGGATAGATGTCGCTACCGTCCCTCGGACGAGAATATGGAGACAAAATTCACGATATGGATACGAATCACGATGGCTCTGTTGGAATAGAGCATGCCACGGTATGGCGGGGTACCGGGTTCGAATCCCGGTCGTGATAATTTTTTTTCTCCATTTATCATTTACCTATGTCGTTTTGCGGTCAACATTTTCCAAGAGCCGTGAGAAATAGATGAATCTGAATTTCACCGCCCACGAATAAATCAATGCAGAAAAACTAATTAAATAAAGGGCAGCACAAAGCTCCCTGAGACCTTGTAGATGAGTACTACCTACCTATAGAGGTTTCTTGAATCCAATCAATGCTGCCGCCTTTGTTTCGGAGAGGAAAGTTTGTGTGTTACTTTGCCATTAAGGCAGACGTGGAAAATTAACAAGGAGCTTTGGCGTCGCAGCCTGCATGTGAATGACGTGTTTACCACACCCGTTAGCTACGTGGGGAATAATTCACCTTTCCATTAACCAACCAAGAGAAACACTCACAGGATAATGGACTGTAAATGAGATTTTTATTTTATTTTTTATTAATGACATAGATAACCAACCCTGCCAGTATCTGTGTCCCGCAGTAGGGTCGCGCACGAACTTGATGGACAATTAAATTTATTTTATTAAATATATTTTTCTGATTTTTTTCTTCTAATTATTCATATGTACAGTACAACCTAGTCAGTTCGCACATTTTGTAAAATAGTCATTTATTTTAATGACAAAATCAATTTTTTTTTTCCATCATTTCATTACGCTGCCTACTAAGTTTTTTACATAATTTTTTTAAGGTAAAAATTGTGAGGTTTTAATGCCATATTTTAATTTTGTTCATTGTAAGCATTAAAAATCAAAACTAGTACCTACTATTCCAAAAATTAAACATTATAAACAATCAAACAATTACTACTATACCTTACTGAATTATCTACATTTATTACCTACGTGTTTTTACGATCCTTATCTACCTTTATATGATATAGGTACGATTTTTATCAACCTTTTTAAAATCTGAACTTAAGTAAGTACTTACTTACTTTGTTTTGGTCTCAAATTTTTAACGTGACCAAATATCAGAAATTCCTCAAAAGACTTCTTCTTTTTATGGAAGGGTTGACACTACTTGACTTTAAAATTTTATTTGTGTTACTATACTTTACTACTGATACAAAATAAATATTTATCGACTTCTAAACAAGTCCAGACGAGATTAAAAACAATTTTAACGTAGTTCGTTTCAGATGTTTGCGAGTAAACAAGCTGAGGAACGTTTCTGATAATCCCCGTATCGGAGATAGTAGTGATTAACTCAATGTATACCGAGACCAGCTAATTTACACCAGCTTGGTTTCGGCCACTTTCAGTCACTTTTATATCATCTCTCTCTGTCATTGTCAGTAATATAGGTGGTCTACATATTATTAATTAAAAGTTATATTAATATATTACTCTGTACAATACTTTGTACTGATTTTTGTAATGATTAGATGTTCAGTAGAACATGAACTATATTTCCATTATCTAATCATTGCATTTTAAAAACCATTGCCGGATATCATTCGCAATATTAAAATAATTGTACAGCGAGCGACAGTTATAAAAAATAAACATAAATCCGTTTATCATCAATGTCATTGACACAATGGACCAACTTGTTAATTGTGACAATGATATTGGCTTATGATTGTGATGTCTTATTTTTAATTTATTTGGTTACGAACATACAGCTGAATTAAGTAATTAAAACTTAGTAAACATTAGCTTAATCTGACAATTGCTGAAACACTAATATAGACCATCTTTGTATAAAAATCCCGATGTCTCTGGTTTATTATTACGAAAATCCTTAATTCTTAGCGTAACTTTAAATGCGTTTATTAATATAGAATTTTGTGACCGAATATTGAGGTCACAACACATCACTAGGCGGGCATAGCTCGTTTTACGCGAATGCTATCATGGCAAAAATTAAATTAGGAGGGTCGTTACGCCGGGAGGGACGGAGTTACAAGCACTAAAGCTAGTTAATTAGTTAGCTCCGAACTGCGATAATTTAGATTGGAGCGTTACGACGTTGCGTCGGGAAAACGGAAGTCATCGACGGGGGAGAGGCAGATACCTACCCACTTGTCTCGTATAGGCTTGGGGTGGCACCTACTTAACTTACATGTCTGAAAAAGATTCATGATCTGAAGTTTTCTTATTAAGGTTTACTGTAATTTGAAAATTCTCATCGATGAATTTGATCGAAGATTAAAGTCTATATACGAGCATACTGGTTGCTAGACAGGTTAATAGGTTTTAAATCAGAAGAGTCCGCAATTTATTCAAAGAATTTTATTTTTAATGATTCTTTAAATAGTTTTAGTTCTCGATTTTAGATTAAGTGAATTATTACAAAAATAATAATAAATACCAAACACATTATAGACACTACTAAGTACAAAATTTTAGCAAACTAAGAGAAACAACATCAAAATTTGTTATAACTTTACCTACCTCAACAAAGTTGGTTCAATTCTACTAGTATAACGACTATATATATGTTCCGTTAAGCTATTCGTCTGTTAATGACTGTTACACGAATTAGGGTCCACTTAGCTACGTAAAATTTTCCTATTAGTAAGCAATCAAAGAAAGACTACAACAACATACTATAACATTTTTGGATGCCATCCAAACCGAATGTCAGGCGCCAAAACGGCTTGTAATGCACAGTACAGTCGGTCACGACCCTAACGAGCTACGCGAAATTATTTCATGTTCAAAGTACAAAAGAAAAATCCACAATATTCCGTGTTGAAAATGGCAGGAACGTGGCAGATATTTAATTATTTTATCATTCTAATTTACTGTGTACATTAGTTTTTTGTAATAATATTGTAATGCAATATAATATTATATTCTGTTTATATATGTTCTGGAATAAATACATGCAAGATTCTACCTAGATTCAAGGAACTGAGGAGTGAACGTGGATGGTTGAGAACCTTTGACCAGGAGGAAGGAAGAGGAGAAACGAATACGGCTAAAGCCTGACACATACAGGCGCAATCTGTATCCAGTTGAAACGGATGCCCCGCCTCATTTTCTCCCGTCGTTAACGTCCAGTAGCGTAGTCGGTAACGTACTGGACGTATACGACGGGAGAAAAAGGGGCGGGGAATGCGTTTCAACTGGCCGCAAGTCGCGTGCAGATCGCGCCTGTGTGGGAAAGACTTTAATGTTACTATTTATAAGTTAACATTTGATATTGGAAAATGATAAGATTGTCGAGTCGATGACTAAAATTCTGGCAAATAAAACATTTTGTATTTGTAAATAAAAAATAATATTTGTTCAGTTTTCATATTGTTTTGTTAATATTTAGTTTGATAACAATAGCTTCCAAAATAAAATCTGCTCATATTTCTCCCGTGTTGTCTAACATATAAGTGACAATGCTTTGAATAAGTGAATTGTTTGGTTTCAGTCATACCACAAAATTATTGTTTCCTATTGTTGTGGACTTTGTAGCAGCTCTTTAGTAAACTTTGTGACTATTTATAGAAAACTAACTAAAGTCTTGATTCCCGTGGGAATATGATATTTTCTCGTGGAAAAGGTAGCCTATATGTTATTCTGGGAATCTATATCGGACTATAAAGTTTGGAGTTGATAGAAACTACGCTAATGGTTGAGTAACAAATATCAAAATGTACAAGCTTTCAGATTTATAATTATTGGTCGGATTCTAATCTAACTAAAAGCCGTTTAATCCCTGACTCGGTTGAATCAGAATATGGAAAGTTTAGCGTAGAAATAATGAACAATGGTTTGCTACACTAATTTCCTACCGTGTATTTTTTTGAATATATAGTTACACTATAGTTTTTCCGTAACTATTTGTAAACAAATATAAATGCAGTATTTGTAGACTATTCATTTTATTTTCATTTAGGACCCACAAATTAAAAACGACCTTAATGTATGTATATGGAAAATCTCAAAATTTTCGCAACGTTTTCGAAATACTTAATGCTTCCTACTTTTAATAAGGAAGACTAATCTGGGTTAAGTATCAACTTTCAGGAAATTAAATTATGTAGGTACCGCCTATAAAAGTTCCGCTTGATCGTGATCATGAATAATGAGCCGAAAACCTCCCTAATCTTTACATTATACCACGCTATTTTTAGTACACTCGTAGGTAAGGAAATGGAAGTGTGTTTGATCTGGGATGATAATATTTTCGTACCAAAGATTCAGAATTGAAAAATTTCGACACATTCATATTATATGACACATCAACTTGGCACAATGTGTTAACCTTTTCTTTGAATGGTAAGTACGAGCATGTAATCAACTATACCAGTACATATAACCATGTTAATATTAAAACGCTAATGGAAATTCCACGTTCAATATGTTAGAAAAACATAGAACACATTTTGACGACAAAATTTCAACTGGATTAAAGCCAAACATACCGCGTCTCGTGCTTTTAAAAAAAGGAAAACTCATTTCAGGATATCCTGATAAGGAGGGTTGTATTTCCAAGTATTCCTATTGCAACGCTATAAAAGAAAATGGGCATTTCGGGCAATTTCCTTTTGAGATTGTAATGGTATGTATGTAGATGTACTCATATACAAGGTGTTTGATGTTAAATGCACGGTTAGTCAAATGGAAATGATGAAGAGATCCATCTGCTACTATTCAGCGTATGGCACTGGTCTTGGCAATAGGATTTGAATAAATTAATCAAATTGTCTACATTTTGAGTTCAGCATTAAACGCTAAGCAGTAAGGAAAAAGAAATGGACAAGATGAATATAGTACAGACGAATCGCCTTAATCGGATATCTTTATTGGGATCTCAAACGGGTAACCGAAAGGAGAAGCAAGAAAAAGAGGCAACAACTGCGAAAACCGAGAGAAAACATGATAAATTGTAGCCACCGACACCAATCGCATTCATCTCTCAAAGATGTCATAACTTTATCGTGTTTGCATTATTTCACAGTTGGCTGATCGCTCGAATCTGCGTGCAAATGTGACATGAATATTTCATCATGGTGGATTTTTACATACAGAAATGCGTAAAAGGTAACCACGGCGTTACGGGTTGAAGCAAAAATGGCCATTCTCCTTTTTTGTTTTTTAATTAATATTATTTCATTTCAATTTATGTGACTTACGTGCTTATGTTTAAAATGAGTCTGAATTTGTGTTAACTTTTAAACAGGTTACTTTACCTTCCACAGGGTAGTGTAACCCTTTGGACAATCATTATTGTCTATACCATAAAAATTGTAATAATATTGCGTACTTCTAGTCTCTTTAAGGAAACAGGTCTCCTAAGGTTTTAAACAAGACGGAGAATACTACATATCAGATTGCACTTGTAGTCATTGCAGAGTATAGCTAAATATTATCAACGCCAAGCGAGGCTTTCCCTCTCACACTTACACGATGCAGCATATGAGTGACAGTGACAGCTGCCTTTAGGTTTAGAATTAGGAAAAAAGAACTTTTATATTTAAAATGTATACCTACAATTGTCAGTATTCAAAGTTATTTAACGCAATTATTTCAATCCGAAATACACTGTACTAATTTTGAATCACGTGGCGATTGTAAATGTTCTGCTTTTAAAGATATCCGGGTCACAAGTGCTGCGAATGGAATATTAATGCGTTGGTCGCTTTGCACTCGTTTATCGGGGTTTATTACATAATCCGCGCTGCTCATTGGCTGTCCAATACAGTTCAATTAAGTACCTAGTAAATATGTATGAGAATTTCATATAAGTACTTATTTATTCATCTGGTAGTAATTTTGGCGTTCATTTTTTAACTACCTAAAATTCGACAGGTTTAAAAATGATTTCTCCTTTTCTTAAACCAAAGTTATAAGAAGGATGGAACTATTTTTAGAACTGAAGTTCTAAAATAAATATTTTGATTAAATCAATATTTTATATCACTAAATTACTAGGAATTTTCAATGTAAATTAGCATTACCTACCATAACAGTGGTTCTATCATGGCTGCAAAATATAATCCTAAATCTAAACACAACCGTCACTGTCACTCATATGCTACATCGCGTATGAGTGAGCGGGACTCCTCACTTAGCGACGACTTTTAGTGCGCACACTCTGGAACCGACTACTTACTTACTTTACTACCTTCTCGTAATAATTTAGTTTAAGATACCGAGATTCGAGAATCTTTGAACTCTTATTAGGTACATACTTATCTAAAAAATTGCACAGTGAACATCACATTTTGGACGGTGCCGTCCGCCGGCGCGCCGTGGCGTTGTGCGGTGGCCCTAGTTACGCGCTACGGCGTAGCACTTGTCTGCTACTGTTCTACGAACACATAACGAATTATTTTGAGCTAATATTATAGTCCTATCTTTATTTACGTTTATTGGCTTGTGATATGATTCACCAATCTATATCGTGGATATTGTGGATATACACATGAATTTTGTTTGTTATAATGCTATGTGTACCTTGAGTAGTTTTATAAGTTTTCATTATATTTATCAGACAAAAATCTGATTACCTAAATTATCATACTTTCATATTACAAAGACAGAAGGTACAGTCTACAACTCTTTATCTTATACAAAACTATCTCAATATAGGTCGTATCAACTATGACATACAGTACAATAGGACTACCAAGTTCCTTATGTCAAGGAAAATAAATCTTTGGTCAGCATTTCTGGTCCATATTTTGCTTTGCGAGGTAAAATCATGTTTATCTATATTATACAGTTCAACGCTTCTGTTCGTTCATAGCTCACGTGAGACAGGTTTTATATCATCGTAAAAGCCAACGAAGCGAAACTAGTGATATCTATAATCTATAGTTCGAAACAAACGGGATTTCAGGATTCTACTGCGACTAATCTCGCTACGTTATCTAGATTGGATCGCACACGGAGTGGCGGCTCACGTCACTGACGAATATTATTTGTATTGTCGGGAGGTAAGTATGTCGACAAATATTTTGATGAAAATCCACCCGTGTAAACTCCGCCTAAGTATATCGAATTGATAGATGCTAAATATTAATACCTAAATATATATGAAAGTAATTGAAATTTCATCAAATCGCCGTAATTTCGTAAAATAAAAGAATTATGGAGGTCGAAAACTGTGAAATATACATACATACAGGGGAGCATTATGGTTGAGATTTATTTAAGTTATTTACTAGTAGATAGTTTCGAGGACACACAGTGTAATATTTGTACAATTTAAAAAATCAGTCAAGTACTTTTTTGAGTGCCTTATACAGTATATATTTCTACACAGACTTATTTCTTATACTGTAGATTACACTGAATACATTTTTAGTATTCTCTGTGTTGGACCGTACTATTTCAAGGCAAAAGCCTCCATCGGAACTAGTTCCGAAACCCTGCTTATACAGAGTGTCCTTGAATTTATTCGACAAATTGAAACTGGGGGTTGTACTCATGATAAATATTAAATTGGAACATGATAAATAAATTCTTGCCGTGGGCAGGACTTGAATCTGCGACATTTTTTCATCATGTTCTAATTTATTCACCGAGCATGGATAATGCGTAATTCAAATTCAGAATATTAAATTGGTAAGGTTTTTTAGTAAATCCAAAAAAAAATTGAACTAAGTCACAATTACCTTAGAAATGTCAATTAGGTCGAATTTCAGTGAAAAAAAGAAAAATACCTTAAAATGTAAAAAAAACTGCAAAGCACAGTAACGATGTGCACATTAGATTAAAAATAAAATTGATCGTTGAATTTATTGTAAATATTATTTTATTTTTTCCCCAAATTGTTTAATTTAATTAAACGCTGAGTAGAATTAATGTATGTCACAAGCTTAACCATCCATTTAATTATGTCGAATGAATTCAAGGCCACCCTATATAGACGACCGAAGCATCCTGATTATGTTAACTATTGTTTTACATACTCGCGTATTCTTTGCATACCTCGTAGACTGATCTCTGTCTACGGCATACCTTGACCGAAAAGAAAAAAGGGGGTGACAGCTGTACAAAATGCTGGACTTAATTTTTTTTAACACGTGACTATCGTGTTCAACCGCAATGGCAGCGCTGTTTGTATGCGCCTTAACTAAACAACTCACAAAACCAAAGTTCATTAGTGGACTACCTAGGGACCTACAGCTACACCCGAGTTTGCTCCAACTTACTATTTAATCAGATATAATACGTATACTAGTACACACGACGACAGAGATAAGTATACACGGGGCCTCAATAAGGTTGAGATTTTCTCGAAAACTACTTGGCCGATTTAAACAATTCTTTACAGTTACATAGTTTTTACTTTTATCTAAGTATCTAACTGAAATATTTTATACAATCGGTCAAGCAGTTTTTGAGAAAATCTCAACTTCACTTATACAAGGTGTACGTAGAGATTTAAGGTTGTTGTTCTTTGTCTTCGACCGTACCTATAGCGCCAAACCATAATTTGATAGAACAATGAAGATATAAAATAAAATTTGGAAGTTATACCAATATTTTTTCCGTTAGTATGTGCCGATAATGATATTCTATGGAAGCTGAGGAGTTAGCAAAATATCCCCAAATCGGCCATTTTAATTTGGCAAATGATTCACCTTATTGCATACAGATAAAGTTGAAACATTTATTTAGCATAATTTTTTTAAAGCGCCTGAACGCGACTTACCTACGAAGTAAAAGTATCAACCTGAAGTTATCAAGAAACTGCCAACGTCTTTGGCTCTGAGCCCTTGACGGAAAAAGCAGGTTGTTAAAAAGTTTGAAGCCTGCCTTCCGCAGAATGATAATAAATACGCGAATACAATATGTACTTAAGTACCTATGTTTATTCAGGGAAAACTCTGATGTTTTTGAAATAGCAAACTGCTTAAAAATACCTAATACATTTTGTTAAAGTATTGTATGTACGACGGGAAATGCCGTTTCAATACTGACATTTACCTCATTGTACTCATGTCTTGTCAATAAGTTTAATCCTTGTTTACACGTTAATAACCAAGTGCCGACATTTCCCAAAAAGGTAAATGTTGAATTATACCCACACACCTGATGGGGACATATGGACCTTTCTTTAGTATAGCCTGACATGAGCCAACTGGCGCTAGTTGGCCAAGCTTAATAAAATAATATAATCCAATATAATCAATTTTATTAAAAAAGCTATGTACATAATCTTTATTAGGATAAATACTATTTTTTAAATGCTTATTTATAACGTGATTCAATTTCGGTAAGTTGTAGTTCGTATAATTGCGAAAAACGGCCGTTTTTGGCATATTTACTTAGCTTGTAGCAATCATGCACTATTGTATATTGAAAAATAGTATGTATCCTAATAAAGATTGTGTACATAGCTTTTTTAATAAAAATGATTATATTGGAAGATATTATTTTTTTAAGATTGGCGGCGCTAGTTGGCTCATGTAAGGCCCTTAATGTAATATTTTGATAAAATACATATTCGAAGTGCAACTTGGTTGGTACGGTCATATACCGACAAATATGAAATTGCTCCTGAGTGCATGTAATATTTTAAAACGCTTGGGGCTTGCTCGCTTCGCCGGAGCCTTGCTCAATGAAGCGAAGCAAATCCGGCGCATCAAAGGGGACGGCTTTAATTGCGATCGTCTTTTCAGGGAATTTTGATTCCCCAAACATTGCGCTTATTTCTAACTTATTACGAAAAGGTACCTATTGAGATAAGTAAGTACCTTAGAAATAAACAAGGTGTTTTTCCAAGATTTAAACGTAATCTGCCGTAATTGACCAAGCTGAACCCAATAACCGAACTGAACCGCAGAACTGAGTAATACCGCAGAATAACTAATACGTTGTACTGAACCATTGTGCCGAAACCTTAGTACGTCAACCTAAATCCACAGACTGGACAGCCCTGGATTAAAAAAAAATTATGCTAAAAGAGGCTGGTTTTAAGCCTCATTGACTCCGGTGAAGTACTTAGGGTACCGACCGAGCGTGATAGCATTTATTCTTTTTAATAAGAGTTAGTTACAGTAAGTTGCGACTTACCTTATGATACCCTCACTCATGGAGGCACTTTGATATATTTGTATCTTTTATATTCGCGATTGCGACTTAATTTTTTTCAGATAACAATTCAGTTAACAATTTGATTCTGTCATAACATTATATTGTGATGAGAGATACTCATAATAAAAATGGAAAGAAACCTACTAAAGAAGTCAACATTTATTTTCACAAAACATACACTTTCTTTGTTAAATTCTATACAAATAATATTGTACCTTTCCATACTTATCTAAAGATTTATTGTCATTTAATTTTTTATGATAAAAGATTGTGTATTTTATCTGGATTCGTACTGATAAAGTAACGAACATTATTTTTGCTTCTTAATTTCTCGTAATAATTTATATTAAGTTACATGAGAAAACGTAACTGATAATAAACTTATAGTCTGTTTTACAGGTATAAATATTAAAATTATTGATTAATGAGGTAAGCAGTTTATGGTAACTAATTTGGGTAGTTTATAAAATAAAACTGGCCAAGTGCGACTCGGATTCGCGCACCGCGGCTTCCGTGCAACGCAACTTAACTCCTTAACTTAATATAAGTTTGTAAAAAGAAAAAAAAGGGAGATGTAATTTCAAATTTACTGTTTTTGAATTTTTTAACACAATATACAAGTAAAGGAAAAAATTCAAAAACATTGAATTTTTTCCTTTACTTGTGCTAAAGACCTTGTCAAATTTCATGATTCTAAGTCAACGGGAAGTACCCGGTTTAGTTTTTTTCGCAATTTCATACAAATATGCGATAAAATGCGACATAAACGGCCATATCTTTTGTTTGCGTTAACTTTGTAGAATTTTGATTTTTTCACGGCTGCATTTGGTATTATTGCAACTTGATCCGTCCACGCGTTTCTGAAATATAGATCTTGACTGATAGACAGACAGAGAGACGGACAACAAAGTGATCCTTATAGGTTCCTTTTTTCCTTTTGAGGCACGGAACCCTATAAAAAACTATTTTATGGTAAACTGTGATGGATACATAATTATTACTGATTGAAAAAAAAACCACAAGTTGTCACACTGTAATTTTTTTATTTTGCGTGGTCTTTAGAAATCATTGATTCCCCGATCTTCCCTTTTTATTATTTATCTCTACCCTAATGTTCAAAGTAAGACAGTAATATAAATAAAACTGGAAGTAAATTACGAACGAATAATTCTGTATTTGATTGATGACTACCGTTGCCTATAATGGATCGAATTACACAATTTCAGTCCTATATTTGTCCGGGAGACCTTGGCATATCGTGAATAGAACATAAAGGCGGTGGGATTTTCCTAAACACATTTACGTTCCATTGATGTTAGTACCTATATCAGGCAAACAACGCAATGATTGCCCGGTTAAACGATTTCCACAGTAAATTACGTGATATTGCATTCATAGGTAGTACATAGCGTAGCTAAACCGAAGCCCAGATTAAGTGTCTTATTTTATAAACAAAAACTACCCTACCCTTTTTAAGCTTTTCTGTGATTATTGCATAGTTATTTTCACATTATTAGATCGGAATACTCTATTTTCACAATGATGAATAGGTTCGTTCAATCAGTTCCTTCAGTGTTACATCACAACAGGTAATTAGATGATCGTATTTGTTTACAAAATAAGAGACTTGATTTGGGCTGCGGTATATATATACCGCGGTATAATATTTATAATTAGAATATATTTTATTGCCACTGATGTAATGTAAGCAGTTACAATGTTGCTTTGATGGGTTTGAAAGCAATCTGTAGGTGTCGATTGATCCACCTGCTTAGTCTACCTGGATGGACCACGGGAAATATTTATTTTCTCCGTAGTACACCTAAATGACCCAGGGATTGTTTTCCCCGTGGTCCACCGCTTGTCTTGTAACATCCACTCTATTATATCTCGAGTAGTATTTAACTTACCTAATTCTTAAAAAAGACAGTCGTAAGACAATATTAGTAGCATTTACCCTAACTAAAATATCCTGACTGGGTACTACGGTGGATATTCATTATTTATATTAAATTTTGATTAAGGTATTGTACATTTTGGGGGTTGTATTTGTATTGTACTTGTAAAGGGTTACTACGGTTATGCCCCGAGGTAAATTTGCCTCTTTGCAAGGGTGTTTCGATAGTGGGCCTTAGGGCCGACGTACAATGCCACGGCGGCGCGGCGCCGCCGTGTCGTCGCATGGCGCGGCGTGTCACGGCGTCCGCCGGCACCGTCTACCGGTGCACGATGTCGGACGGCGCCGGTCACAGACGGACGGACAGCCTCGTGCCGGCGGACGGCGCCGCCGTCCACAGGCGCGGTTCACGGCGCTGACGTGCGCCCGCGGACGCCGCGCCGTGGCGTTGTGTGTCCGCCTTTAGGTAGCGACTACTCGATGCTTGGCAGACGAGCCTGCTCATCATATCTTAGAAATTCAGAGACAATTATGAGCGCGTGCTTAGTGCGAGTTTGCTTTTACAACTGTCTTTCAAATTGTTTCATGTTGTACATCAAAAAACATATAAGTTAGGGGCATGAACTATTTGTCGGATTGTAAAAAAAAATATTTTACCAGTAGTTTAGGGTAATTACGTGATTGTAAAGAATTCTCAAAAATAAGTTAAGTACTGTTTGAGAAAATCTCAGTTATTTGTTTTATGCATCATGCCATGCTCGACGAACAAATTTTCGGTAAGCGGAGCGTGGGCCTGTGGTGGCTCAGTTGGTAAGAGCGTGTCACGGAATGACAAGGTCGCCGGTTCAAGCCCAGCCCACGGCTAGAAAATTTTCATCATTTTTAAATCAATTGCTGCTATTCATAAACCTAGTTTAACCGCACTTCCCTTAAATCGTGTTGATATCACTTTCACATTCCGTTAAGAAAGGGTTAAAATAGAAAGGGACAGGGGTGAACTTAACCTAACGGTGGCGTAACTTTGAATCACGTTTATGAATACGCGCTACAAACTCTCCTACACCTTTGTGTTCGAGCCTCAGTTCAGATAATAAGATCTTATTCCCTGATCTCAGGTTCAATCGTTGGTAGGTACCTAAGGACCTTGTTATTATAATTTATAATAAATACCTACATTTGAGAAAATGAAAACTCTTATGACCCAGACAATAAGGAACAAAGTACAAAGTGTTACACATAAAGGCGCGTATTCATAAATAAATAAAGTCTTTATTTCATCTCACATAAAGAACATCGATTTTATTAAGACATTCTTTAATGTGAGAGTCTGGTGTCTGAACTAGGAATACCTGTGATACAGATCACTAGGCTTCCATCTCCTAGGTAATATTCATAAACGTGATATAAAGTTACGCCACCGTTTAGGCCCCCTGTCCCTTTCTATCTAAACCTTTTTTAACGAAGTGTGAAAGTGATAGCAATACGGTTTAAGGGTAGTGAGGTTTAACTAAGTTTATGAATAACAGCATGTTTTCGACTATACGAGTAGTAACATAAAGTATCGTAGGTAGTCACCGTGCACACAAACTCTTGTAAGATGATGATGGAAGTTTATGCTCACGGCCGAAGTTTGCTCTGAAATATAAATAAAACGCGATGAAAATATTTAGTGAAGTCCCCAGGCAGCCTCAAAGCGAAGGTAGACTAACTTTTTTGTACAAGAAAACGTGAAATTTCAGATATATACTCAATACTAGATATTATATAATTCAATATATAATACCGACTAAACTTCCTGGGATTTTCCACCTCGTGCCGTTGTTGCCGAGCCACGAGAACTCCGATACATCCACCTACCTAAAATCATATAAACTCGACTAATTGTGATCATCCTCCTATTCTGAAGCCTGCTAACTAATTGCATGTCATAATATTAGCTGAATTCCGGAAAAAGAGCGCAGAATTTATTATTTTTATATTCAATATATTTTGATAACATTTGTATACCTCGTAATAGGCTTTTTTGTGTATTCTAACAAAAAAATGGATTTGATTTCATTTAAAAGTTAAAGATAGGTGTTTTATATTCAATATATCTATATAATCAAAGTAAATGTTTAGGGAATGCAAATGCAATCAACCTGCTGTTTAAAAACCCACCCATATCAAGCAGTTGCATAATGTAGGGTTGTCGCATGACAAGTTTATTATTATATTCGTTATTCAGTTATAGATAGATAAACACTTTATTGCACAAAGAACACAGTACAGCGCAAAATATATAAAAAAATATTAACGCTAACAGCAGATCAAGTGTATTGTGTTCTTATTATCTACGTCATAAGAGTCGAATTCGTACCTACTGCAAGTGTTACCATTGATCTGCTGTTGTATGTACAAAGACTTGCGGCCTTATCTATCGACTATAATATCTCCCAGGCAACCGCAGGCGATAAGAAAATATAACTGATTAGCATGTGTGACAAACTTTCAAAGTGAACTTTTAGTAAGTGAAAATAAGGACCTTTTCATAATTATTACAAAGTCAGGTAATTTTAAGTCACGATAGAATTAGTAGATTAAGGCCACCGTAGAATCACGCCTAGTGACAGCTTTATTTAATAATACACATGAATAGGTACGGTGGAATACAGAGAAAGGTGTACAGGAGAGTTTTTAAGGTTGAGATTATCTCAAAAGTCGAAGACAGAGATAAGTATACAGGGCCTTAATAAGGTTGAGATATTCTCTAAACTACTGGACCGAATTTAATAATTCTTTTACGGTTAAATAGCTTTAACTTTTATCTATCAAACAGTGAAAGAATTTTTGGAATAGGTCAAGTAGTTTTTGAGAAAACCTCAATGTTAAAAACTCTCCTGAACACCTGTTCTCTATGTTCCACCGTACTAAACATAGTTGTACAGCAGCACTACAATACAATTATTACAACTTGTTCATCTTCATCTGGTTTTATCGGCAGCCCTATCGTCAAGCAAGCTGCGTCGTCGTCGTCGTCAGAGTTTGGACGCGTTCGACCTGACGAATAAATTCACTAGACAATACACGCTAATGAATAAAGTTGGGTTGTTAACGAAGCCAACTTCGGAATTTCCATTTAGAAGTGTTCATCTTTTAGCGAGGAGCAAGCAAACCGCATATTTTGGGTTCAACCGAGGAAGATAAAGAAAGTGATGAGTAGCCGCGATCTGCGATCAGTTGAAACTCATGCCCCGCCTCATTTTCTTCGTCACCTACTGGACGTAGATCGCAGGCCTCAGATCGCTACCTACCGGACGTTAAAATGCCCAGAAAATGAGGCGGGGCATGCGTTTTAACTGATCGCAGATCGCGGCTAGGTCGCGGCTGTGTGTGTGCGGCTCCGAAAATTTCCACGAAGTCTTCATCGACAGAATATTTCGCTGACGCACCTAGCCGATCGTATAAAAATAACTAAAAAACATTTGTCGGTAGGTATAACGATTAGCCACAAGAAATTATTTCAAAAAACAAAACAAAAAACGCCTGCATAAAAACTATCCCCTTTTGATTAATTTTTATATACCCTATGACACTCCCGTAATCAAGACGAATCTAACGATACCTCATACACCAAAATCCATCAACCGTTTAGGCTACAGAATGGCAGGAAGGAATGGACATACATACATCATACATACCTCTGTTCCCTGATCTGAGATACATACATACATACACCCGAAAAACATTACCCTCCTTCTGGGGCAGTCGGGTAAACATTATAGATCAATGGTCACACACAGCCCTGCAGGGAACTCCCGCAAAAAAGACATTGCCACATTTCAATGGAGCTTTGCCCCACCTACAAAACTACGTGACTATTTAAGCAGTACCTATCATTTTGTTGGGGACTTATTACAGGTTTCATATTGCATAATTATAACCAGTATCATTTTCTACTACTCTCGCAACTGCTATAGAAGAATAACAAAAACAATAAATAATTCGCTTCGATTTCTTACTATTTTCTGAATTCTTAATTAAGCTGTTTTTTTCGAATCGCAACTTGTACAAAACTTTATTTTAGGCCAATAATTTTAATAAAAAATGGAGATATTTTTACATTTATTCGTTATCTTGTACAACTTGCGGGTTGATGGTGGGGCAGAATCTGGCATTGTCATTTTCCTTCATGCATACAGCAATGAACAAATAATTAGTCATAAATCCAAAAATATGATTACGTCTATAAATAAATATGTTTTGGTAGATACGATACAAACTTCAGCAATTCCGTCACGCGAAACTATCACACAATAACACAAGAAATAAAACACATAATTTATTTGGTATCCACTTGCGGTAATCCACGTTACGTATCGGCCGATCCCTGATCCCGTCCAATTGGCAAAAAGATCTTTATTGGCTCAAGGCGGATGTGCGTTCGGCGGGATGAGCCGAGTGGACTGCGGAGTGATTGTAACTACATGCTATACTCCTGTGATTACATCATACGTTACTGGTACACTCGACAACGCGTCAATAGTAATTTGTGATGCACGATTTCTACTCTTATGGCACAGGCAATAAGAACGACACAAACTTAGATTAAAAAGACTATATATGTAAAGTACATGCGATGGAAATGTCACAACAAATGTCTCGCCCTTTGTGGCCTATTTTCTATTTATTTATGTAATATCGTATTATAAAACATAAACAAACAAATGCACTAGGTATAAACATTTAATCCCAGACCATAATTACTCCAGAGACTACAATTTTCCTCTGAACTTTTATTTTGCAAGTGGAAAATAAAAATTAGAAAGTCATTAAACTTTTATTTAATCCGACTTTCAAACAGGTGTACTTTACCTGTTGGAAAATAATTTGAATGGTAATAAAGTGTCTAGCGTAATTATGGTCTTCAATTAAATTGCCTTATTAATTTGTTCCACTACTTATTTATTTATTTTATTAATGAACTCGACAGTTCGTCATTTGCCAATGTCATGTTACAGAAAATTCAATAGTCTTCTTCCAGGGGAGTCGCAGTAGCGTCTGCACCCTGGGTAGCCGCGTCTTCATGTCTCCATCCAGAGGAGACGCCGTACTTATTCGATTTTAGTAGTATAAGAAAAACACGGCTGTTATTCTTAAACGTGATTTAAAGTTACGCCACCGTTTAGCCACCCTTTTTTAACAAAGTGTGAAAGGGATAGCAACACGATTTAAAGGAAGTGAGGTTTAACTATGTTTATGAATAACAGCAATCAAGTGTAACATTTTGGACGTATTGGTGACACACAGACAGTGACAGAAGCTATATAAATATCATTCTGTATATTAAAATATCTGCCAAAGTCGCCGGACGCACGTGGCCGCGACTTGCCAAAGACAGAAAGGCGTGGGCAACGATGGAGGAGGCCTTCACCCAATCATGGGAGAACTCACACAATAAGAAAAGGAAAGAAGAAAGAAACACAGACAACAACAGCAAAATCACTAAATAACCACTTAGATGTATTTATTCAAATAATGCAATAATATAATTTTTTTAATAATACTTATCTAATACAATCATAATTTTGAATTTTAATACTTATACTTAATCATACTTTAATTGTGAGTTTAATAAAATGCTTTTTTACTTTTTATTTTATTTTATATTCAATAACATCATCAGAAAATAAACACTTTTCACCGTCTCCGTCCGTCGTTCTGTGGAAATAGTCGAGTGTAGGTAGCGAAATTTCAATTTCAAATCTTTTATACGAACTTCGCAGTGATTCTCATTGTAAAAACCGGCCAAGTGCGAGTCGGCTTTCGGACTCGCGCACCGAGGGTTCCGTGCGATGCAACTTATCCCCGTAATTTTGCTCTAACGAAAAGATAAACTCGATTTAAGGACTAACTTATCTTTGCCTTTCCGAAAATAATATGCCCACACATCGACATACTCGTAATTATTTCATCAAATAAGTTTGTATAAGAAAAAAAAATATTTATAGATGTAACTACAAATACGGATTTTTTCTTTTACTTGTGATTTAAGACCTAGCTTCTTGCCAAACTTGCGGACGGACGGACGGACAGACAGACAGACGGACAACAAAGTGATCCTATAAGGGTTCCTTTTTTCCTCTTGAAGTCCGGAACTCTAAAATCTATGAAAAGTGTACCTTATTTATCATATTGATTTTTTTTTTAAAATCGCTTCAACTTCTAAAATGGCTGAGCTTTGAATGCAAAAAATAATTAAACCGAAAGAGGAACTTTCAAGGAGCAAAAGTCAATATTGGTGCGGTAGTTTGTGCCCAGTTACCGGGGCGTGTCTTCTGCCCGCGAGCGACACTGCCCTTGCAAGTAGCGTACGAGCAACGGCAGATTATAACACTAGCAATACGATTTCAACTCTTACGACGCACATAATAAGAACGGTCCAAAGTAACACTTGATGTGCTATGATGTGTACATGATAATTGAGCATAATAGGCATTGACTTTCGTTAACGCTAGTAGAATATAAAGAGATGATATGGAATTGACATTTTTGCCTTTTCAACAAGCTCAATAACTACCTACAGCTGGCGATATTTATTGAAGTACTTCATACACTACATAATAATATTTAGTTATTGTTCCACTTGCACTAGATTCTGATACCATATCTTTTCATCCCCCAAAGTTGAAGATAACAGTCAATAATTAAGTCGTAACGCCGTCTGTCAGTAGGTACCTACATCATTTTAATTTCCAGTCAATTTACCATGTTACTTTATACTATTGCGTGTGCCGATAAAGTACCTACGTTACTCAGGTAATTTGACTAAAGCCTAGTTTTTGGTAGTGATCTGCGACCTAGGTCTCAGATCGCTACCCACTGGACGTAAACGACGAGAGAACAGGGGGCGGGGCATGCGATGCAACTGGCAGTAGGCCGCGTGCATGCTGCCTGTGTATGTGTAAGGATTAACTGCTCGAATAGATGAGCTCGCTGCTGGCTGCGGCAGTGTGTATCTCTTTTGTCAGTGGGCAGAATTCCAGCGAACCTGCAGTCCACGACGTGCAATTCATTCTAGTTTAAAATGGGTTACTCCATTTCTCGCTGACAATGCGGCTCCGTGACAACTCCCGCTCCAACCTATTCTCGTCCTTCGCTCGCATATCTTCTTCTGTCCTTATCCGACTAACAAAGGGTTTGAAAAGGATAGGCTGACGGGAGTCGAGACAATTGGTGATTTGCAATAGTAACACGCTTTGTTTTTGCTCCTGAAGACTTAGTTTACAATGTATAATGGACATGATATCAATCTAAACAAAACTATTGCCATCTGTGGCGTATTTCCGTCGCATAGAGTGCCCAAGTTACATTTGTTGTCCTGTCGAGCGTACAGTCGAAAACAATCAACAACGTTGGTAATACTTTGAAGTAGAATAGAATAGAATAATCGTTTATTTGACAGACAAACAGCACACCTATGCATACACTTACAATATAATATTTAAAAAGAGAAACCAAATTTAGTTACAACCATGAAGTCTACCCTTATCACCCACAGAGTCGAAATAATAGAGCAAGCAGCATTGCTGTGTTGTTGAGTGTACCTTTACGAGCCTTTATTTTTGCCCGACTGCTGAAAGATGGAGTCTGCATTTATTGTACATAATGTACGTCCGTTCTATTGTGGCGTGTACTCTGGAAAGCTTGATGGATATTTACGAATGAGGTATCGTTACAGTTAAACGGGATTTTCCATTAGAATTATTATGGAGTATTAGAAACGGTAGGTAATTAAACGAAAGTCCCTATATTTACGTTCACTTACTTTTAATATTGTAGGTAATACTTATAGGTAGTTTGGAGTACAAAGAGGCATGTAACTAAGGATTAAAAATGGTAAATTGCAAAGTTGTAACGCTCAAAAGGGTGGCGGGGCGTGCCATCACAGCCACTGCCAGAGGGGATGTCGAGGCAGGGTGGTCTACGTGAAAATTGGCGCGAACCTATCTCTGGTCACGAAAAACCCGCTACGTTTGTTCAAAATCCGCTCGAAATGAAATCCCGTACGCCTAGCATGGCCACAGTTAATATTGTAGGTTATTAGTCTAGCTTCAGATTAATCCTCTAATAATAGAACGACTATAGCTAGAGTGGAATTCAAAATTGGCTTTCGTGTTCAGTTGGAATATAACTCTACAATGCTGGTACAAATTGACTGCTGCTGAGTGTTTAGTTAGGAACCACAATCACTATATAGTAAGGTGCTTTATCACTTTACTTAATTTTCTTAGTACTTATCTAAAAACAAACCTTTAAAAAAATATGATGTGTGATTCTTTTGTGGTCGCCAAGCCTAAGCCTAAAACTGTCCTGTCACTCATGAGCTACATTACGTAAGAGTGAGCGGGATGACTCGCATAGCGACGATTAAATTTTGCGAGCGACGCTCTGGAATCGTATCGAACATAACATCATTTATTTTCAGAACCTATTTTGATTGAAAATGCTCTCAAGCACCTTTAAAATTGAATTTTCTCTAAACATATTTTTCGCCTCCAAGGGGACGTTCGGGATCTAGTTTAAAAGTTTTTTTTTTAATATCGGGCTATTATGTGTTCCTATCGACTTCACCAGTGCAATTGATAGGCATCTGAAATTCAGATCGCTACCTACTGGACGATAACGACGGGAGAAAATGGGTCGGGACATGTGTTTCAACTGGCCGCAGGCCGCAAGCCGCGTGCAGATCGCGCCTGTGTGGGAAAAACTTTACATCATTCAAATTAGTTTTAGGACAAATAGAATACTTTATTTGGTTAAAAATAGTACCGTTCACAGATTAATCAGATTTTACTTCTATCACTGAAATAGGGAATGAAACTGAAAGACACACACCATTTTATCGATATATTATAACGTTTTAAAAATGTCAGTTTTATTTAATGTTGCACGGATTTCATTTTGGTTTATACTTGTTGGGGAAACACGGACGCGGGCACGTTTGTTTGGTTTTGTTAGAATTTTATGGACAAAATATTTCAAGTGATGCAAACGTGAGTTTTCGTTTCGTTTTATTTCAGTTTTCCGATAAGTGTTTGCAATTACCCCACTCTCCCCTAGGTATATCGTCTTTAATACAGTAACAATAATAGACGATTTTATGTCAAAATCTAATAATGCCTAAACGTCTGGAGTTCTTGTATGAAATTAGGAAGTAAGTTATTCGTTAGTCTTTGTACCTTTGTATCCTTTTATGTTAATCCTCCTTTGTGGTATGTAGAAAATATCACAAAGCTACACCTAAGCAATCAAAATAACAAATATTGGCCTACAAGTACATAAATTATTGACAAATAATTTCCCATTGTATTCTCAAGACAATTGCCTTTGCGATTTCGATATTACCGATATAATATTTACTTTTTGCGGGGATTTCGTACGCAGGCATCGATACATTGGGTATGAAATTATAATGAGCCGTCATAAAAATATGCTATACCTTTTACCGTAGACGCTTTCGGGCATAAATGTCGATTTGCTGGTTGGCTGATTATGTTTTGTTTGTAAAAAGAATAAAGCTGTCGGAGAAATGTTAGGCCAAGTTATTTTAGGGCAGTTACCCTTGATAATGGGACATGAGTTGGTAACTTAATATTTGAAACTAAAATAGTTTCTCGGTACTTACAATCGAAAGTATATTAAATGTTACACTGTGATCTTATTATTTGTGTCATAAGAGTTGTAAATAGTCGTACTTCTTGATGATTCTAATGTATCTATATTACTCCGAACGCATAGGTGTGTAGGAGTAGAAACTGAACGAGGCTGCGATACTTAAAGTCGCGAGTCGCGCACTAATTCACCTCCACAAGGGCCCATGTGATGTGCCACAAACTTTTATACATTTACTGTCAAATGTGGCTTGTGGCTAGTGTTACTTGCTCTTTAGCCACAAGGCTTCGGAAAAACTATCGGCTCGGACGTTTAGGTATATACACCGCGGCCCAAAACAAGTGTCTTATTTTGTAAACAAAAAAAGATCGTCCAATTACCTGTACCTGATGTAACACTGAAGGAACTGATTGATCGAACCTGTTTATAATTGTGAAAATAAAGTGATCCGATCTAATAATGTGAAAATCGGCGCGGTGAGATGCGAAAAGCTTTTCCCCAAATAAAAAAGGGTAGTTTTTGTTTACAAAATAAGACACTTGATTTGGGCATCGGTATAGGTTACCGGTTGCCTATACATGCATCAGGATAAGTGAATAGACGCTTCAGGTGCGTAAAGAGTTCGTCATAGTGCTCACCAGTAACCTACCAACACCCTACGTTGTTGCAAGGATATGTAGGCGATGACCTACCATACGATGACTAACTCATCGGCTATCATTTGCCCTTTCTCCTTTAAACTAACACAGTCCAAAGTCCAAATATGTCTTCCCTTCTTAAAGAGGTTCTTCCTTTTTTGCTTCCAACTCTATTTAAAGGCTAACAGCAACATTAATAACGCCAATTATAAACTTTTTCACTCAGAAAGTAACAGAGACATTTTGAATTGTCCGTAGACAAAGAAAAACTTCAACTAGATTTAAATGTCTCTAGAGCACAGTTCGGAAGCGAGTTTATGTCAGACTCAAGTTGGTGGCACTAGTATCAGGAAGACATGAAGCACAAAAACCTCCGAGTAAACTTTACTGCAACTTGCTATATTGGTTGATTTATTAGGTTTTGGGCTCTCCAATTTCGTGAACTGTCTTGCTTAGTTACTATGGCCATCGTTTTCTAATACAATTTCCACGACACGATAGTCACAAAACGTATCCCTGTTATTTGATTTTACTTTTATATTTTTTATATAGGGTCTGTTTTGAATGTTTTGAATTTGAATTTGTCATTATAGTGTCGAGTTGCAATAAGACCGGCTCGTAAATTGGATCACTTCAAAATCTACCAAACCGTAATGTTTAGTTTTGAGCTGGCAATACTAAAAAGTAGTACGTTATTTGTTAAAATGAATAATAGATTTTCAAACAAAATATCATTATGTGTTTCATTATTAATAAACTAAGCCGTAGAATTCTAATTAATATTGAAAGTCGCTGTTGTATTTTATCTTATACCACTGAGTACACACTAGGTATGATTCTGTGGTGGCTAGAACAATTCTAAACCTAAACTAAATCTAAACTCAACTGCCAAATTACATCACATAGTGAGCGGGATGACTTGCTAAAACAACTATTATAAAAACTTGCGTTTGACACTAGTAGCCAATATTAGTACTTAGGTGTATGTTTACACTTAAATCCATTTGTAACAAACTGACTTTACGTAAGGATAACACAAAAACCTTCAAGGAAACTTTACTAGAACTTGGTGTACCTATTGGTTGATTTATTAGATTTCTTGCTATCCGCCCCGCGGCGTTACCCGCAGAGTTTTCTTTGTTGCTCCCTGATGGCACAAGTGCAGTGTAGTTTCATACAGGTACAGTCTACAGGACATCTCTTTATAGTTATATAACTCAATTTAGGTACCTAGGTACGTAAGGATATGGATTTTGACCCAAAAAGCGCATGTTACAACCGTTTGTATTATAAGAAATTTATAGGTATATAATAATATATAAACTATATGAACATGAAACAAAAATTGAAGACCGAGAGTTTCGATCTATTTCGACCGTCTTTCTCAGACAAGACCATTGAAATCGGTCAAAACTGTCGGTCAAAATGCCGGCTTCAACAATATAAATGAATGTTATCCTGTAGTTTTAATTCAAAAAATTTAAGACCTTTGATCGCTGTTAACTTGTGATAGTCTTTTATCGGTTGCAGACAATAAATGTTAAGTTAAGACATGATAACAACTGTGACTGCAATGACGTTTTTCAAGATACAAGTCAAATGCAATTGTTAATGTTGGTAGGGTCTCTCGCTCAAATGCATCATACGAATCCTGAAGGACCTTGGCCTTGAGAGCGAGATATAAAAAGTTTTAGAATTAAAACTATAGTGAGCCATTACTACAAATTATTATATATAAATGGATATCACTCACTTATATTGTTGAAGTCGGCAATTAGACCGACAGTTTCGACCGATTTCACCGGGTTTTTTCAAGGTGAGCGCGCCACGCTCGCTAATGCGCACGTTAATATAAAAAGTTTGTATATGGTCACAATAGATCTAAATATAAGGTTGAACTTTGGGCTTGAACCAACACTCTGGAATCAAATAATAATAATGTTGGTAGGAGATATATTATGGTATAATTGTATGTTCTCTTTGCAGTATCTTTTGGTTTAAGGTGATACTTTACAAACAAACCCACATACTGTTCCTGCTTATACAGCTTTGTGGCAGATAAGCTCATCTGCTATTGGCTCCGAGTCAGAACGCGGAAGGCGATTTTAAATTGTTGTAAGTGAAGTGAACGTTTGGGGTTTTTTACACAACCAAGCATTGTAAAAGCGTTAGAAGGATGACCGTGGGGAAATGTTTTTCTCGACTTTATAGTGATGATTGCATTATACAATTATGACGAAATGTATATCCTCGATATTGGAGCATATACCTTGACTTCCATCAATGGACCTGGGGCCAATGCTCCACGACGCATACCTATCGAGTAAGGATTGGTGAATTACACTTGTCTCAGTTATTAAGCAATCCCTTGATTTTTTTGTAGTCGATGTGAAGAGCAGAGAGTTAAACACATTTATAATTCGAATTGCCAATCCGCACTGGGCCCGCGTGGTGGATCATGGCCCCAGCTCCCTCGATGTAAGGGAAGGTCTGTGCCCGAGCAGTGGGGACATATAAAGACTGATGATGATAATTCGAAATCGTGGTAAGTGTATCGTTTTACATCCTTGTAGTATGTACTATTAGTATTGTTAATTTATTCGTGCTCTGTTAAATCAGCTGTGTGCTCACTGTAAATTGCCTCCGATATACCAATGAACATTACATACCTACCTCGTGTCTATCCGGTAGATAATCTCTGGGCAGTCTGCAAGATCTTCATCGCTCCAACGACAGCCAGAACTTTCTATAACTTAGGTAGATATTCATAAATAGTTTTGAGGGCGAGCTGAGTTTCAGTTCGGTCTAACAACTGTCAGTTTTCATACAATTTTGACAGGCGTAAATGCGAGGTAACGCCGCGCCGCCGAGTTTGTGCTCAAAATTGCAAAGTCTAATGAAAATCAGGTCTTTAGACTACTCTTCATACTAAGGAGCCGATCGTTGATCCCGACTTACAACCTACCGGTGTTTTCTTAACCCCCAGATAAGACTCAATAACCAAAACAATTGTCAATATAGCACGAACAACTGAATTCGGCTCAGACTGCCTCCGAGACTGGGATATTGAAAGGATTAAAATGAATAATTCAGCGGCAAAAGTCGTCGGGAGTGCCGCCTCTTGCTTCTCTTATCTTTGTCGGCTTTTCGTCTTTTAATGCTTTCTTATAACGTTTTGATTTGTAAAGTAAATGTTAAAGTATTTCGGATTAAATTGATACCTTTGCAAACTAGATAGATTATTACGAAGTTTGTGTGTCCATCCTTTCGTAACGTTTGGATTCAGCAATATCAAGTTTCGCTCTCATGGTTTCTCATAGGAACCCGATATTTTCCTGTGATGAAATTTTTTCTATAATATGTTGTACCAATTAAATATCATTAATTTACCTGAGGTTCACAGTATCAATATCGGTTGTATGACAGGTGATGTCACCAGTTCACTGTTATTTCAGCTTGCTAATGCCCTGATTCAAGCTATGTCAACTATTTTCGTTCTCTGGCACAGAAAATCACATTTGATGTAGATATCTCTAGTAGTCAATTTTGTGCTAGGCCGAAGCAAAAGGCCTCCAGTTATTGGATGGCTAGTGAAGCAAAAATCAATAGGTGCAGTGTAAATGGAACTCGAATTAAATATAGCGCGACAACTAGGCCGTAGCGTAGACGACAATATTGGCCAATATCGGGTACCCTGCGAAGGGCGATTGACTTTTGGAGGTCTTTTAATGTCGGCAATCAGATCCTTCCCTAAAATTAATAGAGCTCGGATCCCAGTCACTACTAATTTACTTACTAATCTCGACTGTGCAGATTATTGATCATAGGTATTTAGTGGTGTGTGGTAGTAATCCGTTATCAGTTCTGGGAATACTGCAAACGAATAGATCTCTATAATTTAGAGGCCGAAGCAACAGCTTGTAATTATTTGATAGCTAATGAAGCCACAATCGACAACATAGGCCGTACTACTATTTGGCGAATATTGGGTTAGCCCGAAGCACTATCATTATCGAATCGAAAGCGAGCACGTTTCGTACACAATTTATATGAAAATACTGGTTGCTTAAACAAGTTTTTGGTTGAATAAACATCCGTAGGTGACAATAGTCATTGATATTCACAGAAATTGTATAGCTCGAAGCGAGCTCGCATTCTATTCGATGATGTTTTGGGCTAACCCGATATTAGCGAATATTAGTCGGGAACTATTTTGTCGATTGTAGCCACATTGTAGATTATCATGTGTTATCCAATAAATACAAGCTTATGCTTCGGCCTATAAATTATAGAAATTCACCTGCAATGTTCCTAGAACTCCGATTATATGTATACTTACTTAATTATAAATAATACCCAACATTGGCCAATATTACTTCATTCATTCGATTCCATGACGTTAGTATTCCCTAACTGTAAGTGCGATTGATTCGAAGGTCTTTGAATGTCTGCAATCAGATCCTCCCATAAAGTTAATAGAGTTCTGATTGCAGGCACAATCACTAATTTCCACTGTGCAGAATATTAATTATATTAGTGGTGTGTGGCCCATAGTAATCCGCTAATAATCCTGCGAATATTGCGGGCGATAGTGTCACGAGTGACCGCCCTGAGCCGAGTTCCGACACTCTAATCCCCGGGGACTTTATCTCAGTCGACCCTTTACGGGATTAACATGAACTTGTTCGACAATTTGTCTTTATTTATCTTTGTATCTAATCTAAGCCGATCGGGCCGTTTGACGGCGGATTTTAACGGGTTTAAAATTATTGGAAAATTGCGTACTTGCATGCCCAATTCTTAATAACAAATTAATAATTCTTAATAAATAACATTTTTGAGTGTGAGTTAGGTGTTTCTGGAAGAAATCGCTTAAAGCGATAAGGCCGTACGTCACGCCTGTGTGTAAATAAAGTATATTTGATTGGATTCGGTCATACAATATGTCATTCGGTCATACAATTTTGACAGTTATAAGAGCGTTTTTACACTAACGTGATTTAACTACTCCATGGTTTAGGCATTTGGTTCCTTTCAAACTTAAAGTTTATAACGAAGTGTGAAAGTGACAAAACACCGTTTAAGGGAAGTAAGGTTTTACCCTAGGTTTGTAGCTATCAGCCTAAGTTCGGGCTCGAATTTGTCGCTGAATCTCGTCAATGGTATCCGGAATGACCGTGTTGGCAATTTGCGTATTTGTCAATGTGCGTATAGACGGATTTGGCATTATTATTATTTAATATACATAAATTAACAACACTTGGAAATAGTACTATCCAGTTTTATAAATGTAGACAAACATTTCTGATTAGTGTAGGAGTACCTAAATACATAAGAGTTACCAGACATTCAACGTACGTATTTAATTTTCTTCTAAGCAGCCTTCAAAGTTGATGTAAATGAGCGTATATAATCCTTATCCTTTCTTTCATAAATCTTTATGAAAGCCACTTTTCCATGCAACTTTAATCAGCCCGTTTCATATTGCATAATAACATCCAGCCGTATCAGTGCAATCTAATCCGGAAAGTCAATTTCCTTGCAGAATGCCTAACGACGGCGCGGCGTGCGGAGAACGATGCTACAGCCAACTTCGAAAGTCCGGCCATAATCGAATTACTAAGTAGGCAACTAAGTAACCACATGTGATGAGAATCACTAAACTTATTCGGTGATGGGGAAAGTTGTCACACTTTCAACTCCTCTAAGCTCTAATATTTATTAATCCTGAAAGGTTAGTACATCTGGGATTAAATTAAAATACCAAGATTTAATCAAATTTTTGAAAAAAAAAAAAAAATATTTCTTAGATTCTATCTACGAGTATATTATATTATTGTATTCCTTCGTTTCTTTATGTCATTTGAATCCGTTAATTAAATAATGTAATTATTACAAATTAATGTGTTATGTCAGTAAAACGAAACAAATGGAAATTACGGTTGTCAAAACTTCTGCAGCGGGCTTTAAGCGGCTTTTGTTTTTCAATGAAATGTAAACTTTAATCCGTTTTGAGTGAGTTCTATCTATATTTTAATCCGCAATTTTATTTAGTTACGTTCGGTCATGAGTTTGATATATACTGCATTTATAGTTTATGAGCTTGGCACAACCTCAGCAAAGAGCATTAGGGATTAATATCAATTTGTGGGTAATGCTGATTTCATGGGGGTAGGGAGCTCACTTCTGTACGCTGATATACACCGTGTTAGGTTAGTTTATGTTCTTATTATCTGCGTCGTAGGAGTTGAAATCGTACTGCAAGTGTTACCATTGATCTGATGTTGCCCGTACGATCGATTTATGAATATATATTTTTGTTAAATAAAGAAAGGATATATTATGAAAAAACTTAACACAAAACCTATCGCGAATCAATAGTAACACCTAGATTTGGCGTTGAAAGAGCGGCCGGCGGCGTACAGGGGGCGTGCGGTTCGATAGGGACCTACTACGGACCTACTTAATGAGTTACTGACGTGAGTTAAAAACTAAACTTTTTAAAATTTAATCTCTATGATTCAATAGTACCACTCTGAGGGCAAGTCATCCTGCCGAGGTTTACATAAACAGAAATAGTATATTTCTTCTATGGATGAAATGGAAGTGTCGTGTACAAATGGCATTTAAAATAGAACCACAAAAACTCGTATGGTCTAATAAGATAAAAGGGAACGAACGAATCATAAATTAGGAAGTTAATTACGATTGTTTTAACGAGTCGCCGCGACGCGACGGAGACGCTTCGGCGGCGGCGACGGCGACGTGACGTTATTGTTATCGGAGATGATGTATGACTTTCCACACACCGGGGCTGTATGCTTGATGGCGATGCCGGAAAGTTGCGGTCGACCACGCGAGAGATACCTCCTGCTGATACAAAGAGATGTATAATTAGTGTAAATTAACTGTGTTGTGAATTATGGATGCTTAAAGAAACAAGTGTACTCAGGCAGAAATAAGATTCAATTGTGGTTACACTTTAAAAAATCTTTTAAGGTAATACCACCGGCATCGTCTCTGAACCTGGGTTCGTCATAGCCATTGTAGATTATTACATGTTATACCTACGTTCGAACTTAAAAAATAATCGCAGGAACTCCAGATTCCATGTACAGACGACACATCACATTAACCTACACAAAACTATTGATAACTACGTCGTATTAACACCGCGTGTAGGCCAGTCATTCTGGCGAGCGTTTGTATGGAGACCCCAACAATAACTCCTCTATCGATGAAACTTTTTTGTATACTTAATAGCATATTTATAAGAACATTTGTCAGAGAATCCAATAATATTTCGAGGCGGAAGTTACTTATTTTAATTGAAATTCAACATTATACCGTATCTTTTTCTGGAACAATGTTATGGTCATAATTCTTTTTCTATAAATTGTATTTTATTAGTGTGCTTCTGTACATTCATAAGTAAAACTACTTTTTAATTCGAAAGTGTAGGTATTTTAATAAAATGTCTTTTTTGGCCGTAGTTTCCATAGGATAATTGCTCCGCCGGGTTTCTGTTTTTAATATGCCTTCAAATTATTATTTCTAGTATAAGTACGAAAATCCAACAAAAAAATCCAAATGAAACAATTCATTATACAGAATTTGTCTTTTAACTATCTCTGGAAAATTACTCTATCAGATATTTTTTACAATTGTAATGAGATACCCACAAATAACCTGATTTCAAAAGAAACCAACAAAATATCCAGGCGGAACACCATTATTTCGAAATACCTATCAAGCGCAGGCAAGCGCGGGGCCCGAGGCGGGCGAGGGGCGTCGAAAACCGGTCGAGCGGCGGGCGAGTTTCTTCAAGTAGGTTAATAGGTACAGCCAACAGAAGATCAACACTTTGGACTAAGTACCGTTCTTATTATCTGCGTCGTAAGAGTTGAAATCGTGCGAATGCGAGCGAGTATTACCATTGATCTGCTGTTGTCCGTACTATACGTATGTATGTATGTATGTAGGAGGTTGATCTAAACATCGCAATTTAATTATTATTATCGTCATCGTTTCGAAACATTTATTTATTTATTTATTTATTTTATTCTTCATACACAAATTTATGTACAGGCGAACTTAATGCCATGCGGCATTCTCTACCAGTCAACCTTTGGCTATGCAGACAAGAATTAGGCGGTGCATTGTTAAGATAGTTCAATGAGATGTTCTTAACATAATAAAATACATATTGATACATATATACAATAAAACACATACATATGAGTACCTACAATAAATATAATAAACCTAATACATAAAATAATATTATTAAAATAGCAAAATAACTAACATAAATACCAATGTTGCAATTAATATAGGTAAGTACTTACACATACACAAATATGAAGTAAAATAAATACCTACTAGGACTAACGCATACTTAAAATAAATGTTAACACATACTCTAATCAGTTGATATTGATAATCGAAGGTTAAAAAAGAAAAGAATAAAGATCATATTAATTTGAGTTTAGCAGATGCTGCCGGACCTGCCTTTTAAATTGAAATTTATTTGGAGCCTTCCTTATATCTTCGGGAAGGTTGTTCCATAAACGGACTGCCTGGACAGTAAAAGAGGAAGAAAATATTTGAGTGCGGTGAACTGGAAAGCGAAGTTGCAGATTATTAGAAGAGCGAAGGGTTTTGTGATGAGATGAACTAAGAAAGTGAAACATAGTTTTGAGATAGGAAGGTGAGAAAGGGTCACGAAGGACAGAAAATAAACGAACGCAGTAAATGTAATATGCGTATTGCCTTGTATAAGTTGAGTATATAGTGTGTGTTTTCTTCGCGACACGGGGTCTAGGATAAACTAACCCAGAGATTCCTTTAGAGTGTCTTTAACTTAATTGGGCGCTTAGTGTTTTTTTATGTTACTTCCAGCTTTAAGAAACGCACCTGTTGTGAATCTGTACTAGATTATTTGCAATTTTGTCGAAATCTAGTCGCGTTCATGTCCCACGCTGGTGCATGAGATAGTGTTTGATAATTTCGCCACGCCAAACAGCGGGCGTATTGGTCGAGTGGCTGGAGCGGTCGCCTCCCGTGCACGCGGTTCCGGGTTCGATTCTTAGCTAAATATATGTTTTTTGTTTTGTTTCGTGTTTTATTTTGTATTTTATTTTAATTGTGTTTCGAATTTGGTTAGTATTTTATCAAACATTTTGTTGTAATTATCTTTGAATTTTATTTGAGCATAAACTCTGAACTCGAATACCGAAGTAGGTGTATTAGGAGAGCTGGGAATCTGTCTGTACTAGATTACTTGCAATTTTGTCGAAATCTAGACGGAGCGGTCCGTTCATGTCTCACGCTGGTGCATGAGATATGCTTGGTAATTTCGCCGGGCTAAACAGCGAACGAATCGGTCTAGTGGCTGGAGCGGTCGCCTCCCGTGCACGCGGTTCCGGGTTCGATCCTTAGCTAAATATATTTTTTTTATTGTTTTTTTATTTATTTTTTGTTTTGTATTTTGTTTCGTGTTTTTTTTTGTATTTTTAACCGACTTCCAAAAAAAGGAGGAGGTTATCAATTCGTGGAATTGAAAAAATAATTGTGTTTGGAATTTGGTTAGTATATTAGGCAGATCACCCTCACTTGTAGATTTTTGTGGTTGCAGTTGCGATTACATATTATTAGTAGGTGAATATCTCACGCTCATCGTACAAGTGTAGAATTTAAATTTGCTTAGCTGTAGTCGTCAGTATGACGTAAGTAATAAGACCTATGCCGCACGCAAATATACCCGTAGTCGATGTGCGAGCGAGTTGAAAAATAACAAGCTGTCTTTGTTACTCGAGGGGGTGAGGGGGGTCCGATCGCATGTAGCACGGCGCACCGTTCCGCTGAATCACTTATTGACTGGTAATCTATTTTGATTCTTATAATATCACAATACAGTAGGGTTTTATATAACAGATAATTATAATTTTAAGAAATAATTTGATACACGCACACCAAACGAGATCCCACGGCGAAAAAAAAGTGTTTTGCCATTGTCCGTACTAACCTTGACATATGTTGTCGTACTTATGCGTTGATGATACGGGCTAGATTACGTTTTGTGTTTGTTGGCGTAGGTACTATCGTCTCGGTCGAGCTTACTTAAACATTCCACGTAGTAGGTACCTAGTAAGTACACATAAAAACACATCAAGTTGTAACACTTTGGGCCGCTCCAATCTATATATCTATCTGCGTCGTTAGAGTTGAAATCGTACTGAAAGTGTTACTATTGATCTGCTTTTGTCCGTACTTACCTTGACTTGACATGTTGCGCTTATGCGCCGATGATACGGGCTAGATTACAATGGTTTTGTGTATGTTGGCGTAGGTACTGTTGTGTCGGTCGAGCTTACTTAAAACATTCCAAAATCAGATCAAGTGTAACACTTTGAACCGTTCTTATTATCTGCGTCGTAAGAGTTGAAATCGTACTGCAAGTGTTACCATTTGTTTTGCTATGTCCGTACTAACCTTGAAATGTTGTCGTACTTATGCGCCGATGATACGGGCTAGATTAGAATGGTTTTGTGCATGTTGGCGTAGGTCGGTCGAGCTTTCACCACTCGGTAACGAGTTAACCTAAAATAAACCTTATTCGTATAACTGTAGGTAGAGTACAGAATCCTATCTCCAAAATATTTGTTCAACTTTCAGTCGACGTTACCGATGCGATAGATATTTTCTACTTGTATAGGAATAAGGTTTATTATAAATTGACTTTGAGTTTGAAGAACAGTTCGACTAAGATCATAAGTATGTTCATAATGATAAGAAAAATCGAACTTAGCATTTTTCTCAACTCTAATTTTTCGTCGATTTCTAGAAAACGCTTGTCCGCATGGATCTTTACTGGACTTTAGTAAAGAGTTAATCTACAATTAACCTTATTTGTATATGAGTAGACAACAGAATCCCATCTCCAAATATCTCCTCCGCTCCGTCCAATTTCTCGTCCGCGTTCCCGCTGTTCTGTACGTGTAATAGGAATAAGGTTGTTAATCGGCCGCAGTAGCGATCCGCGCGCAGTGGCGCATTCACCGCCGCGTTGATTAGAAATATTTGAATACAACTCTATTTGATATTTTGTGCTTCGCCTGCATTTTTTATTGGAAAACTTGAAAAGCAGTTTTAATAAGATAGTCTGTTCATAATGACAAGAAAAATCGGGCTGAGCATTTTTGGAAACCCCCATTTTTCGTCAATTTCTGGATAACGCTTTTCGGTCTGGATTTTTTATTGGATATTCATAACTACTTTCGAAAGTAATATTTTAAATACATAATTAAATAGAAATTGGAGTGAGTAATTATCCCTTGGAAATTACGGCAAAAAAACACATTTTATTAAAATATATATATTTCCATATGGAAATATGGTTGGATATTCTGTCGACACATGCCTATAGGTAACTAGAACTTGTAAAAAAAGAATTTTGGATAGAGCAATTTTCCTGTAATTGATACCACGTAATTTAAGTTTGACCTTGAAAATACCTAACTTCCGTTTCTACAAATTATTGGATTCTATGTCAATTTCAATCTACATATGGTACTCTATCACTGTGCCAAATTTCATAGATAGATGAGTTACTGCTAGGGTCAACTCCTTTAATGACTGGCCTATAGTGCCCTGTGTTACACTTGATGTGCTACCGATTTTACAGACATACATTCGCCAGCACAACAATGATAAAATTACAAGCACGATTCCAAATCTAATGGCGCTAATAACAAAACGGTCCATAGTGATGTTTTAGACTGCACATAATATTTTTCACTTTGAAAACTAGTTGTGGCAAGCCGGTCCGAAGATAGCTATTAGATAGTTGTTTATTTGGTCACATCTTATACCTGAGTTCGTATTTTACTGGAGATGTATCTAACGTGTGCTGAGGGCTACCGCGATACAGGTTCCACCTAGTTCGGAGTCCAACGGTAAAATGACTAGAGCTGCACCGCCCAGAACTCGTCGCGCCATTGGCACATCAGTCTGAGGGACCATTATTGTGGCAACCGGCGGCGGCGGCAACCGGCGACGGCATGTGCGAGCTCATTGCGATAAGCTATCGCGGCTAATGGCTCGTTGCAAACGAACCGGGATCTGTCGGCGTATTTTCACGTTCGCGTAATTCGAATCAGTCATCTGATGGTTGTGGTGTGATACTAGTATGATAAGCAGTGGCCATATTCTGTTACTATTTGTATTCTCACTATTGATATTAGTAGTACCCTCCTAGTACGCGCTAGCGGTAACGCTACGAAGCTGTCAAACTAACGTTATCACAAGGCATTTGACATTGGGATGACAGCTCCGCGGTATCGGGCCAATCGCTAACGCTGCGCGTGCTATAGCCTCGCTGGTGTTATTAGAAAGACGTTCCAAGTACTATCCTTTTGCGAACATGTAACTGAACGAGTCTTGATCCAAAGCTACCCTGACTCAATTATGTTTTTACAATCTACCGAGGCTTAAGGAACACAATGGTCCAAGAGAGTCTCATAGAAGCACACAGCAATGCACGCTTGCTGTCGTGAAATATCGTTGAGCGAGTGCATACCATACAGTCCTCATGCTGTCGTTCAGGATGAAGTTTACTTGGTCATTACTCCCTGCCTCGTCTCCGTGTAAGCCCTGTCTTAGGGCCGCCGCACCCGACTCGTGTGTTCTGACGATTAGTGCATTCAGATTACAGAAGTCAACAGTTCCAGCCAATTTCTGACATCGAGTCTCAGCAGCTGATATTTGGAATTGTGCATCTCGATACGAGTGCGAGGTATGGTATGTCCCAATCCAAACATGGCATTTGAAAGTCACCAAAAACAATATTAGACTAATTAGTGATTGGAAATTTCGATCGTTTCACTCTGAACAGACTCATTTGAGTCGTACTGGCAAAAGCTGGCTAAAGCAATGGATCGTGATCATTAGTAAATAAGTAAGTGCGGTTAGTGGTTTGTTTACCTCCATGGACAATTGGATTGGGACAGACTGTAAGTTTGTTCCTATGGCATAAACGCTGAAGCTTGATTGGGCGTAATTTTCGGCAGGTGTGTCGCAACACTAAGGTCAACTTGCTATAAAAGTTAACGCGACAGTAACGGGTTAATACGTGAAAACTCCATACATTTCTCTCGACTTATCTTTTAATGAATGTGCAATTCGAGGCAACTGCTAGCCGGATATATAATGTAACGACGACGCGACCGTTGGCGCCTTGTCACAGACCGAACAATATACAATATTATTAAACCTTTTTGACGTTTGTGAACATCTTACCTCTTAGGCCGAGATTCATAGACGGTTTTGAGTGCAAGCTTAGCAGCGTGACCTACCTATTACAAACGTCAACATCTATGGAATTTGATATTTTAAAGAGCAATCTCACACCAAGGGTGCGCTTTAAACTGTCTATATGAACTTCGGCCTTAGCATGCCTCACCAGTATTATCGTCGTCTGTTACCTCCCTTTAGGGTTATTTTGGTACACAGTTATACACAATCACGGCCACAAACACCACATATAATCTGAGCAGAAATGGGCAATGACGTCTAGCCACCGCCTCGCCAGGCGTCGGGCCTTTGTAGTGGAGTCGCGAAACGTGGGATTCGGGGTTTCAGATGAACACAGTTGGATGGACTGGTCTTCGGTGTTACCACTGAAAGAATTATTCAGTAGCTAAAGTATGCATGATATCAGTAGGTTTTCTGACTTACCTTCAGTTTTTATGCATTGGTCGAGGCAGAAGCAAGGTAGGTAACTATGCGCATCTTCGCATGAATTTACTCTGAAACTGGCAATGTATTTATTTATTTTATTAATGGACTCGACAGTTCGTCATTTGCCAATGTCATGTTACAGAAAATTCAATATATTCAATAGTATTCCATCTTCCTCCAGGGGAGTCGCAGCAGCGTCTTCACCCTGGGCAGCCGCGTCTTCATGTCCTCATCCAGAGGAGACGCCGTAGCGTCATTACTCTGGACGAAGCAGCTCGACAGCCACGTTCACTCCCGAGCTTGTAGCGGGAACTCTTGATAAAAGCTTGAAACTTCAGATCTTGCACAAATAATCCAATAACTTCACCGTACTGTCATTCGCGAACATTCTCTGATTAATTTAACGTGATATTAAACACAAAATAGTCCCTGCAGACATTAAAAGGAAAATTATCAAATAATTTCGCAACCGTCGTTTCCCGCCATTTTCAAGAGAATCCCAACTGGCAATGTATCTATAGAAACTACACTTTGTCACAGATTTTTATTCAAGAGTATGTAGGTGCATGCAAACTTATTGCTCATACAACTCCTCGAAATAAACTTATCCTCCCGATAAAAACTTATTTGTCATAAACGACTCTTACACTATGGTCTCTTCCAGAAACTTATTTATCTGTAATCCGTGCTCTATTCCGAAAAATTGTTCAGTCGGTCGGGTCGAGGTTTGATTTATTTACGGTATATTGAAGGTGCAATAATCTGTGATAAAAATGCAATAACCTGGTGTATTATTTCAAGTGCAGTGGCGGTTAAATAAAAGTGTATAACTCGATTACACGCGTGGGAATAATGAGGCAGAAACATCACACTTTTATGTCAATAAATATCAACAGGATTAATAGAAGTGTTACACTGGATTGAGCAAAACAGGCGTGCGTATGTACCTAAGTAAATATGATTTCTATTTCAAATATGAACAAGACTATTTAACAAATGACCACCTTACTACCGGAGGTCGTCTCTAATACTATTCTCTACGAATCGATATCATACGACAGGCCTAATTGACTTGGGTTTAAGTGCTTACAGAATTTCTGTGCCCGAGGACCGAATATAACGCTATTGTTCATATATTCTCTCTGTCATGGCGGATTTCGGATAATATATGTCGCAGAATTATGTATGTAATGTTACCATATTTTCTAAGTAATTTATGTAGTGCTATCGCCAGTAGATAGTTTGCAATTCGAGAGCTCGAAAAAATCAGTTGTTACGGCCTCCATGGCCGATCCCGATATTACCACAACCAACAAGTGTCATAGACGCCTGTGTCACCCTCGTTATTATTTAGTTGTCATTGGACCCCTTTGTATGAACTGAAGAAATATATTTTTAATTACCTGAGGCACCACCAATATCAGTTATATGCATTTTTCCTATTTTTATCTCTATATGTCTTTCTACCCTACCGAAAAAAGGGTAATGTTACTCGATATGTATCGTCAGACTCGCCTTGATCACGTTGATGTAGAATCCATTTCAAAATAAAACCAGCTGTCGTTTTTTGTAATAGCTATTTTCAATATTAAAATATACAAATTGTGTAATATTGAAAAGACTAGCACCAATTACTTACTTCTAAAATGGTAAAAGAATACTTTGCAACAAAATTTAAAAAATGCCTGAGACCTTACTTTCAAAGATTCTGTCTATTCTTTGAAGAATAGACAGAATCTAGTCCTATTAGAACAGTTAATTATCCTAATGTAACATCTGGTTCTCCCGTGAGATATACAAGCCTTGAATAAGATCGTAATGCATTCTCTGGTCACCCCTCACATAACGACTCTTTAGTATAATTTATCCGAACAATAAACCTGGTGTAGCAAGCGTCTACAATAATGTTGTGTACTTTACTAATGTACCTCTCGTGCTAATGCGCCTGCCCTAATGTATGTTTGTCTAAAAGCGTGAGTGGGACACCGCTTGGAAACAATATAATACGTTCATTCCGAAATGGTTTCTAAATCTAAGGAAGTGGAACACTGGTAGGCGGTATATCTAAATTTATACGTGTATAGGAGAGCTCGGTGGCACAGTGGTTGGGACACTTTGCAATACGGAGGTCCCATGTTCGACGCTTGGTATGCCAAGAACCAATGAGTGAGCTTAGAGTTTTTACCCGACTGCGCAAGAAGGAGAGTTATGTTTTACGAGTGTATGTATGCTTGTTTTACTTATATTACCAAATGCTTTCAACGCTGTGAAGGGAAACAACGCGAGGAAATCCGAAAATTGCCGTTGGTAGAGGTGAACAAATTGTCATACAAATTGTATACGAGTTCGTATCTAGCTCACTTCTTCGTCGAATTTTAGAATGAAAAGACCCGGTTATCGAAGTGCTAGAGTATCACCACAACACTACTAATTGTACTAATGAAACCCGGCAATGATTATCGAAAATGGAAAATGAACTTTATTCCAATTCCCATCGAGCATCTGTTAGATACAGATCAGCATCGTCCTTCCCACCTCCAACAATGTACCAGAAGGTTTGATCTTGCTTAGAACCAATTGGCGATTACTCAACCGAAGAGCAATTGGCAAAGGTAACCGAAACCGAATCCAGGTCAGACTCTAATGGTTATTAAAGTGTCAGGAGTCAAATCGAGCGGTGGGGCCTCACACCGGCAAATTACGCACGGTCGGATAATCTGAGGGTCAGTAAATTATGTATGGAGTTCAGCGGGAGATTTAACTATTACGTAAACACTGGGTTATGTTTGTTTGTAATTTCGCTTGTAATTACTGTGAAGCAAGGTTCCTCTTTCCACTAGAGTTCTAATTTCGTAGTGATGAGAGGGGTTTTGGTAAAGATTCGACACTTTTTATTCTTATAGCACTTATTATAATTTTGTAGCTACGTCTGTCTGTATCTGTCTGTTTATCTGCTAATGTCTTTTACCTATTCTTTAAATCTATTACCTATAAGTATCTATATTTCCATTTTATATACGTATTTCTGTTAAAGATATGTTATAAATTCGATGACTCCTAGACAGGCACTGCCCCTGACTTAAAGCCCCTTGTTTAAGGGGTTCTGTGTTCGATTCCCAGCCGGGAAGATGCCTAAAGTATAGGTGCTTTTTCTGATACTGACGCCGATTCATACAAAGTTTTGAGTGCTAGCTGAGCTGAGGTCGAGATCGTTCTTACAACTTTAATGACATATGTAATACCTATAGGTAATTTTGACGATTGTAAGTTGTGCTGTCTATGAATATCGGCTGCTTAGGTGGCAAATGATCCGAGGAAAATGAAATACGCTGATGACTTTTCCACTCGGCCAGATTGTAATATGTTATCATTTCTTTGAATGCCTATGGACCTATAACACAGGGAATTCCAGTTTGAACGATGTGTGTAATGTCGTATTGTTTAATTGAATTGAATTTATTTACAAATTTGATTTACATACTAAAAGCAACGGTCCTTTAAAGCAATAATCATAATCAACGAAGACGACCTAAAGTTTTGTATAGCTATCACAAACCTACTCGTTCTGGGACAGAATTTACTCAGCGGTCTCAGTTTTCGGGAAAGGTCTTTTTACGGCCTGAATAGTTTCAGTGGCCGTCGAGAGGTTTGTGTTCTACCCTACGGAATTAATAAATGAAACCCTTTGAATTTTCTCACACTGAACCGGGATACCCTCATCTTGCCGGCGACAGTTGAGCTGTCAATTTGCGTTTAACGTTTTCCAATTTACGTTGATTTATGCGGGCATTAAAGTTCGCACTTATCGCGAACAGTCGCGCGTATTGTGCATTCTACGAACATTCGTGTCAGTATATTATTGTGACATGAATGCATCAAGAGTATCATGATCCCTTAGGTAACTGGTTCCAAGTAAGATTGCGATTGGGATTGTATTGCGAATAAAAATCCAAGGCAATTATGTCCACCAATCCACGACGGGCCCGCGTGGTGGATATGGCCCGAGTTCTCCCGGCCTATCCTTCCACATCGGCCCCACTGTTGGGGGCACATATTTTCCCTTACATTGAGGGAAATGGGGTACTGTTGAATTACACTTTTCCTTCACCATTACTTAAATGTACGGTCTAACACAGATATAGGTGTACATGAGTTTTTAATGTTGAGATTATCTCAAAAATTGCATGACCTGAATGAATGAAATTACATGATGAAATACTTACACTGTTAGATAGATAAAAGTTAAAACTATGTAACTGTAAAATAATTATTAAATTCGGTCCAGTAGTTCTTGAGAAAATCTCAACCTTATTGAGACCCCCTGCATACTTTTCTCTGTCTTCGTGTGTGAAAAATATCATTGGTACATAACCAACCTAAGTTTCGAACCCTGGCCTCCGTAACGGAGGTTCATTGTCCTAACCACATCGTCCCCGACTTCTGTGTATCTCCAGCGTATACTCATCATCATCAGCCCGTATCAGTCCACTGCTGGACAATTAATGCCTCTCCCAAGGAATGCCTCTCGACCTTTTGCATCCAGTCTCTGCCAGCCACCTTGCGCAGGTCATCCCACCATCTTGTCGGGGGCGTCCCACACTACGTTTACTGTATCCTGTCTTCGCTCAATCGCGTACGGACAACAGCAGATCAATGGTAACAACACATGCAGTACGATTTCAACTCTTACGACGCAGATAATACGAACGTTCCAAAGTCCTAATGGTTACACTGCTTTGATGTGTACCTCGGTAGTCAACAACTCCCTTTTGGCAGCGGCTTGGCTCGCGAATTAAGGGGAACTCGCCCTCGATGTAAATTAAACCATCCGAACGAATGTTGCAAAGGAAGGCTAGTGATTTATTTCACGAACTCGGTAATGGCTTTTTAATTCCTCCAGCCTCTTGATTGAAATAAAAACTAAATGTCACTGTAGCGTTTATGTTGAAAGAGATTTCACTTTGTTGATCAGCTGATCGGGATAAAATTTAAGGAAAGTCATTGAAAATGAAGGTAGTTGTAGAAAAAGATGTTTTCGGTGCCGATACCTAACTGTCGTGTTTGTACTGGGTGGAAACGACCTTGTAGATAGATGGTAGAAAATCTATTTCAAGATGGTATTGTATTTTACAGAGGAATATTATGCTGGTGGTAAGTGATTTTCGCAACTGGCTATTATTAATTATAATTCTAGGGAATTGTTGCGTTTCAACAAGTAGGTGACACAAAGCTCTGCACGCAGCTTCTAAAGCCACGCGTCAAAAAATACAGGTAAATAAACACAAATAAATAAATCCCTTTCGCAATAACTCCTTTCCGAAATGACGCCCTGTTTTATTTTATTTTTTTAAGGAAAATTATTTCGAATTTGATAAAAAATAAATCCAGAGGCTTTGTGTCCCGTGGGACTGATTCAATCCTAAATTGACATTGAAGTAGGCATTTGTTTTGTTACATTTGCGAATTCTCCTGAAAATGTAATTACAGGTTGGCTTTTGTTTTACATTTCAACTTTCCGGATTGCTTGTGTCTTCAATACTCATTACTGTCTGAAATGTGTGGAAAATAGAAAATAGAAGCTCGTAGCGCCGTGCATTTATATTTATACAAATTGTGTTTTTTCTTAAATTTTGTCTGGTATAAAAAAAACGTTACAAACAACAGATTTTTAATTGATCAAGCTCCTCTATTTGTAATATCCTACATTTTGATATATATTTTGTATGAATAACTGTTTTAGTTTAGACACACTACTCAGTGAAAAGACAGGAAAGGGGTATGTTTGTGATTTTTTTCTATCGAGCGAAGTTTGTCCAATCGTGTATCGGTAGCCAACAGTCCCTAAATAGATACCCCAAGATTGATATATATTTTTTTCAGGCCTTTAATTTCAGTAGTTAGTACCGTAGCCTTCATCGAAAAACTTAAAAACGTCCCAACACCTCGCCTTAAGTACTTACTTGAATTTTACCTAACCTAACCTTTAGTATTTATATCTAGTATATTATAATTCAATATATAGACTAAAAAATACTCAGTCTGAGATAGATTCTCCAGGGGTTAACTTAGATTAACCGATTTACTCAAACCACTGAGGCAATCTATCTTCAATGTAGGTATTGATTAATGCAGTAAAAATAATACCCTTTTCGGAGATTTTTTTTCTTCAGATCACTCACTGTAAGTATTAATAGTAAAGACGAAATAAAAGTAAGTACCAAAAACAAACGTAGCCAAACATGGCCAAACTAATGAGATTGAGTGAGATGTATTTTGCATCCTGTATCGAGAGAAATAGGATAGAGGAGTGCGAAAAGGAAAAGTGGGTAGGAATTGATTCGACCAATTTGTCGCCGTGGAGATAAGGGTGCTAATAGCCGGCGACGGGTGGCGTCCGGTCGACTGTTTACCTGCTGACAATATTATACTGGGACTATAATAGAACTGTTACAGGGAGTGTAGTCTACAGCTGAAAAAACTTTGCTCTTCTTGTTACCGCTTCTAATGTCGATCATACTCATACACTCTCTCGGTAGTGATATTTATTAAAATTATGTTTGCATGGTAGACCATCTATTTGTGAACATTTAATAAATTTATAATATCTGCTTATTTATACGCACAGTAACAAAAGAATAAATTCGCAAAATTTTCCTTTAGCCTGTATATAACTACACAAAAAGAAATTACTTATTTTGGGGCTCTATCTTTCAAAATAAACACCCTTGTGAGGGGTATTTATATGTAGACGATATAAAAACACAATCCCTGAGGCCCGCGACGACCAAACATCCTTCGGATATTTATCTCAGCATTAAATTGTAGGTACTTGTATTAATAGTGATGTTAGTTTGCTAAGAGATAGATTATTTTATAAAGTAAAAAAAGAATAGTTCGGGTAATTTTAGTTTAATACAAAAGGTAGGTAGGTACGAACAAAAGCAGAGAGACAACTTGCAGTACGATTTTAAATCTTACGACGCAGATCATAAGAACGGTCCAAAGTCCAAAGTGTTACACTTGATCTGCTGTTAGTTGCACCATAAAGTAAAATTTTGCTCCTTTACACATGAATGCGTGCACTTATGTCGTTCGTACTGGACGTATAGTTCATTCTCTGTAGATTAGATTCTTCGAGCAGACTTTTGATGGACCAGTGAGATTTTTTAATTGAACACTTTTTGCTTCAAAAAGATATCACCATACCTTCTATAAATCCTGATATTCTTTAGATAGTCTTTGTTATCGACTGTGATGATGTAAGAAAATATTGTTTAGTATCAATTTATGTTCCTCACCCAATAAATAGGGCATTACAAATGTCGAACACTATTTTATCTCGCTACTATAAGCAAGTCCATTCCCTCGCACTTCCTTTCCGCTGAAATCCAATAATATTCCTTCGAGTTCCGTATATACGCTCTACGTCTCTCTTATATCTTTAAATCTGTAAATAGCATTTCAAATGCTTTTTTCTAGTTCAGGTGATGATAACAAACAATAATGGGGCTTGGGGGGTAAATCCAGTCAGTAGTCTAGACATTTAGTATAGATATCAAAATGAAGGAAATAACGTATTTTTTATAGCGGTTGTTTGTAACTAGACCATAAACTAATTAAAAATAGATTATTTATTAAATTAATGTTACAACTTTGGAATTTGGACCGTTCTTATTATCTGCGTCATAAGAGTTGAATTCGTAAGTGCAAGTGTTACTATTGATCTGCTGTTGTCCGTACTTTAAGGAACAGGTAAAATTAGATCCTCGTTTCATAATTCATTTATCCATTGGTTTATGTGGTGGTATGGTATAGTGCTGACATAAATGCACTCCTAGAATCAGCACATGAGTGTGACTTGTTTGTTGATAATTGGTTGAGTGTAGTGAGAGAGTGTGCTAGGTATTGTGAGAAGAACTATAAACTGCATTCGTCTATTCTATAATTAATATTCTAAGCACTTATGTACTTTCGTTATTTTATATATAATGTAAGTAAGTATGACTGTCCTACGCCTTGGGGCAACCCGTTATGTTGGACAAAATTTGAAATAAATAAATAAAAGAAACCCCGTATGTGTGCCATATATCTGAATTCGATTATTTAGATTAGTCTTGAAATATAGGCTATGGATAGAGAGGAGTATATTTATCTGTAGACTAAGCCAGACTCCAGCAGTATATTCCCGTCCAGAGTTTCCACGATATGCACCAGGCGTTTCATCATCATATTTTCAAAGAAAACTTAACAAGGAAACGAAAAGGCTCTCACATTATAAAATAGATCTTAATATAACTTCAGAAGATTTGCCAGACGTAGCGAAATGTAGAGAATAGCAGAGATACCACCTGCAAGTTTTTCTTTTACACCGGCACAATCTCGGAAATTCGCCTGCGTCGCGAAAGCGCAGACATTTTTACACCGAAACTTTCAGCTTATTAAAACGCTGCCTTTTCCGGTTTTTTTCCCAAGAGCACTTAACCTAAAGTAGGTATACCGAAGGCCGTGATAAGGTTATGTTTGTGCAATTAAAAATTATTTTAAAACCCGTTGCAAGAAATTGCTTCACGGAGTTTAATCTCGTTCGGGTTAACGGAGCTGGAAAAAGTGGTTTGCGCGCAGGCCGATAGGGATTATTCTACAATTTGTACCATTATCTGCAAATTAAGACTTGATTACTTATCTGTTTCGGTAAAAGTCTCGATTTTCTTCTTAATTAGTGAGATAGGCAATCAATAAAATCAACAACAGAAGCACGTACGTACTCCTACTCGTATTTTTTCTGAATAAATAGGTATTACATTCATTATCATTTATATACTCTTAGATTATTATCATCAAGAACTCGTAGGTAGTAAAATTGGTATCAGTAGGCAAAACCTTTCGGAAATTACATTGAATAGGTATGTATTTATGTAGAATGTTTTATTAAAATTTAAATAGGCAAAATCAATTTTGTATCTGCCAGTAAAAGGCAGGAATTTTCTTGTAAATTTCCGGTTCCCTATTTCTGTGCATAAATTTTTATGTCATAATATAACATGGCATACCTTAAATTGTCCTAGTAATAACTACGCATAATAGTCATTAGGCATAACTTTATAGGCATAATATTATTAAGCATAACTACAAACAGCATAAAGATTGTTAAGAATAATATTATAAAGCCTAAATAAACTTTGTCATAATGATATTGAAACATAATTGTAATAATCATATTAATTACTCGCCGAAAAATATACTCCTGAAGTTTTAAAAACAAAAATTAAACCAAGGGCCACCCCCGCCGCACCGTAACCAACTATTACACTATAATACCTACTTTTTGATTGTAGGTATATAAAATAAACATGTTGGCGGCTTACGGGTGGCCCAAGGGCCACCCCCGCCGCACCGTAACCTACTATTACACTATGGTACCTAACTTATATCTGATATACCTACCTAATACCTACTTTTTGATTGTATATAAAATAATCATGTTGGCGGCTTACGGGTGGCCCAAGGGCCACCCCCGCCGCACCGTAACCTACTATTACCTAATACACCATACATACAACACCAATACCAACAAAAAAGAAGAAATACACAAACAAACATTATTTATGTATAATATCTATTAGACGAATAAACAATATGCCATAAAACAATATGGAAATCAAAATTAGGGCATAAACGATTAGCCCAAACTAGAATTATGCTTAGTTAGATTGTATGCCCAAAAACAATTATGACAAAATATGATTATGACAAAAAACATTATGCCTAACTCATTATGCTAAATTAAAATAGGACAAAAAAATTATGCGAAAAAAAGGGATCCCTAAATTTCCAGCAATTGACGTCCAAATGGCTCCTTAGCAATACCCGCGGGGTCTGTCGAGAATATGATGCACATTTTTCTTCAAGACCAGATATTTTTGTACAAGAAACTTAATTTATAATAGTGTACTCAACAACAACAATTATAATTATCTACTAGTAATTTTGTATTCTATATCTGCGGCAATGAATGGGTTATTTGTAATTCCGCGATATATATGCTAAGAACATCGGTGTCTAATTAATATAATTATCCATAAAAAAGTGAGTATATTTTTGATAAAGGTAGGCACTTGAATGGATCATGAAATCATTAACAGCGATTTGTCCAGAAATACCACTGGGATTCGCCTAAAACGACAGAGGCATTAGGGATTTAAGCGGGTTTATGTTTGACGGTTACAAATAATTATTGATCCAGGCTTATCACAGAAGACCGACGATAATCGTACTCACGAAAATCAGACCGAAGTCGACCACATTGTCGCCGTTTCGATAATTGTCGGTGGTATAGCGGAAAATAAAATATGTACATTCTACCATAAAAGTAGAGAGATAACACCAATCGCATTTCTTTTTTGTCGACGGGATGCATGATGATAGTGCAGATGTCGTTGTGTACTGAAATATAAGTGTCTAATGTCGATGTAACAACGAACACGAACTGTCAGTCGCCGACAAGAATCGTTGACCGATTACATCCGCGGACGTCTGCGTTGCGTCTATTATAATGCAATGTTTTGTATTTTATTAGGTGAGACTGTTACACCATTACGTAATACCTTTTATTGTACAAATTGTTTCAATTTACGATGTATGTTGTATGTTCCATTTATGGAATTATCTCATCATCATCATCAGCCCGTATCAGTCCACTGCTGGACGTAGGCCTCTCCCAAAGCGCGCCAATCAACCCTACTCTCGGCCCTCTGCATCCAGTCCCTGCCAGCCATTTTGCGAAGGTCATCCCTCCATCTGGTCGGGGGGCGTCCCACACTACGTTTACCCGTTCGTGGCCTCCATTCGAGAACTCGTCTACCCCATCGGTTATCGGTTCTACGACAGATGTGACCAGCCCACTGCCACTTTAGTTTACTGATTCTATGAACAATGTCAACCACTTTTGTCTTCTGGCGGATATACTCGTTTCTTATTCTATCTAACAGAGAAATTCCAAGCATAGCTCTTTCCATAGCTCGCTGAGCGACCTTGAACCTGTGGGCCAGTCTCACCGTCAATGTCCACGTTTCGGCTCCGTAGGTCATCACTGGCAGGACGCACTGGTTGAAGACCTTAGTTTTTAGGCATTGTGGTATTGAAGACGAGAAGATATGACGTAGCTTCCCAAACGCTGCCCAGCCCAGCTGAATTCTCCTGTCACTCTCTTTCTCGAAGTTGTTCCTACCCAGCTGTAGAGTTTGTCCTAAGTAGACATATTTCTGAACAACTTCGAGGACCGTGGCATCGACTACTACTGGTTCCGGGACGACCAGATCATTGAACATGATCTTGGTCTTATCCAAATTCATCCCGAGCCCGACACGGCGAGAAGCAGCATTAAGGCTATCCAGCATTGCCTGCAGATCCTGCAGCGACTCAGCCATGACCACTATATCGTCGGCAAACCGAAGGTGTGAAATGTACTCGCCATTTACATTGATGCCACGTCCATTCCAGTCCAGTGTTTTGAAGACATCTTCCAGCGCGTTTGTGAAGAGTTTCGGTGATATAACATCTCCCTGTCTCACACCTCTACGCAACTGGATAGATCTTGTTTGCTGGTTCTGGATTTGGACGGTCATAGTGGCGGCGTCATACAGGCACCTCAGCACCTCGATGTACCGCCAGTCTACTTGGCATCGCTGCAAGGACTGCAGAACAGCCCAGGTTTCGATAGAGTCGAATGCTTTCTCATAGTCCACAAATGCAAGACACAGGGGCCGATTGTATTCCTCTGTCTTTTGTATAATCTGCCTCACTGTGTGGATGTGGTCTATGGTGCCATATCCTCCGCGAAACCCGGCCTGCTCCGGGGGCTGGAAGTCGTCAAATCTCCGTCCAAGACGATTCGTAATGACTCTCGAAAACAGCTTGTATACATGACTCAGGAGAGAGATAGGTCTATAGTTTTTCAATAGGGTTTTGTCCCCTTTCTTGAAAAACAGGACAACAATGCTCCTGTGCCATGCCTTCGGAGTTCTCCCACTCTGTATGACGGAGTTAAAAAGCTTCTGTAGCTCCATCAGGACAGGAGTACCACCTGCTTTCAGGAGCTCAGATGTAACCCCGTCTTCACCGGGGGCTTTTCCATTCTTAAGCTGTTTGAGAGCCAGTCCGATTTCGTCAAGACTCACATCCGGCAGGTCTTCGGTAAAATGGCGTGTTAACGTAGCTCGGGGATCATCGGTACTAGGCTCAGGTTGCGGTGCGTGAGGTGCGTACAATCGGCCGTAGAAGTCTTCGATCTCAGCGAGTATCTCTGGTTTGGAAGTGACGGTTCTGCCATTCGCCGACTTCAGTTTGGTCAGATGGCTTCTCCCCAACTGCTGTATGAATACTTTTGACCCTCGATTTTGCTCAATTGCCTCTTGTATGCGGCGTGTATTGGAGCGACGAAGGTCACGACGTATAAGCTTCCTTACATGCTTGTTGAGGGTCCGCTGTTCTGTCTGAGAGATTTGCGTAGCCTTTTCACGTCTTTCCTTCATGAGATCCAGAGTCTCCACTGAGAGCTTAGACTTCGTGCCAGTACGTTGCGACCTGCAAAACCTTACGCCTACGTCCCTGATGGTCTTCACCATTGTGTCAAACGCCTGGTCAACGTCAATTGTGGTTTCCAAGACATCGAATCTATTTTTCAGCTCCAGCTGAAATTTATCGGAGCCGGTTACGATCTGTTGCAGGTTAGGTCGGAGCGTAGACTTCATCATACGGAGTCTTTCTAGCTTAAAATCGATATTCAGGGTGCCTCGCACGAGTCGGTGGTCACTACCAGTGTTAAACTGGTTAAGTACAGAGACATCCCTGAATATATGCCTTTTGTCCGTTATGATGAAGTCTATCTCATTTTTCGTCATAGAGTCGGGGCTTTGCCAAGTCCACTTCCTCTGAGGCTGCTTCTTAAAGAACGAATTCATTAAGAATAGCCCCTCTTTCTCCAGGAAGTTAACTAGCATTTGCCCCCTATGATTCCTGCAACCAAGACCATGTGGTCCGATTTTCGATTCGATGTTGCTCTGTACTCCCACTTTAGCGTTGAAGTCCCCCATGACAACGTTGAAGTGTGTCTTAGTGGTGTGATTGAGGGCTTTGGCTATGTCTTCATAGACAGCCTCCACTTCTTCATCCGAGTGTGCCGACGTTGGTGCGTAGACCTGTACTACCTTAAGAGAGTATCTCTCGGTAAGTTTCAAAATGAGGTACGCTACCCGTGGCGACACACTGGAGATCTCCATTACGTTGTCTACGAGGGCCTTATTCACCAGAAAACCTACCCCGCCTTGGGAGAGTTGATCGCCCTCTCGAAAGTAGAGTAGATGGCCCGATTCCAGGGTCAGTGTGTCCTCCCCCTCTCTTCGGACTTCACATAACCCTAGGACGTGCCAGCGTATCCTCTCCAACTCTACTTCGAGTTCCGCGATATGATCGTCCAGCCGCAGAGTTCGTCCGTTGTACGTAGCCAGGGTCAATTTTGTTTGGCAGCCTCCCGTAACCCGGGGATTCTTAGCACCCCCTGCCCCGCCGTTACCGTAGCCGCTGCCTTGGCTAGGAATAGCGGGGCGGCCGGGAACTGGGGGCCGGGGCCTTGTGGTGTCACTCATATTTGGGAGGTGATGCCCGTAATCGCCACGCTGGGCAAGCGGGTTGGCGATCGCAGAGCCGGCCACCTCGCGCCGGTGACGCTGCTGCCCGTCACCGACCTGCTGCACTTGGCGCCGGCACGGTGCGAGCTGGGTATACCGCCAACTGTCGGTCGCCAGAGCCCCGTCCGTTGGTCGGCAGGGTGCACCACGTGCCGGTGAGGTTGGCAATTGGGTGGCCAATATTGTCGGTCCCCACCCCTTACACCCCCTGGAATTATCTACTGCGTTCCAATATAGTCGCATCTGAGAAAAAAATCAAATTTCTCGTAAGTACCTACATACATACATAAACTCACGGCTGTTTCCAAATGGGGTATGCTGCGATACCGGCACACCACCATCGCTACATTCACAATCTCAGATCAATAAATAAGATCTGAGTTGACAATCATCAATTGCATCATGCACGCTCGTCGGTTTGTAATATCGCACTTGGCCGTTGTTATAAAAATACACCACCCATTTGTCGAAGTATATTTTCTCCTCGGTCTCCCTCTGCCGAACATCCGCTCTACGTATTTCTTTCGTGGCTCTACTTCTTCGTTTGGTCTAAATGCCGACACCATCCGTTCTTGTCCAGGCCGTGAGCAGCATCGCTCACATTCAGGCTAATTGACTTAGAGGTTATCAATACTTACTTATTCAGTTGTCTCTGTGATCCCAAGAGGTTCTTGGCCAACTAGAGGAGTACCGCCAGTGGTACTGGCTCTGGCCACGTGCTTGAGCTGGAGTCTGACAGGTCAGGGTTGATATCATCAACCAGTATTTTATTAACGAGCTCCAATTTTCTGTTCGTATTCGTGAACCAGAATGCACGGCGGAATAATGAGAAAAAGGTGGGCCTCGGGCGTCGCGGCTCGTAATGTTCCCTTTTTGTATACCTAATTTATGACGGCGGGCACGTACCGGGCAAAAATGGGAGACGTGTACGAATATGCAGGTTTAATTTTACGGCCTTTTGTAAGGGAATGAATAAGAGGTAAGTCTTTAATTATGAGGAAACCGCTCGCCTGTTTCGCCGTTTATAAATTAACTGCATACAAGACAACTCTGTTGAGATAAAAGCTAGCCGGCTTTGTCAAAAAACATTTTCTCATTTAGAAGGAAATGGGATTTCCGCTGGACTTTTTGCGCTAGTTTCGTATGTTGTGTCTAATCTACGGAAAACAAAAGAGCTCGGGGACCAAAATTAGTTACTAAACATGAGATTACGTAGAGATACGAGAGGAAACCGGAGTGACAGAACTTAAGCCGGTAAAGGTCCGGGTCAAATTGTTGATGAGCTATCCCAGCTAATTACGTGGTTCTTGCATATTGGTAGCATGAAGCCAAATAAATATCACGGCATATCGCTTACGGGCTAGTCAGTGATTTTGATTTTACTGCAAGCAAAGATGATGTGAGCAACTGTTGCAAGTACTTAATCAATTCGATTATTATTATCATGTTGAAGCAAAAACAGAGCAGCTCTGGTTTCGATGTAAATAAATGGATTTCGAATTGGAATAAACAAACTGAAACCGCAGATCGAACGGACGACCGCTGACAAACAAAAATGGCAGTTAACTGGTCTCCCACTGCTTTACGGGACAATCGAAGTTCTGATGTTTTAAAAACAAAATCGGATAAAATACAGACATGTATTCAGGTAACAATACAGTGTTATCATTATATGGTCGTTGGTTCTGCGACAAATGTGACCAACTTAGAAGTGGCTTGGCTTTTGTGACCAACCCAGAAGTGAAGTACTTAAGCTTGCTGATCCTATATTGCACTATGTTGACTACTTGTTTTTTTTTGGATCGTAAACTCATTTCTGATTGTATCCACTACAGAAACCTGAAGCATAGTTGTTTCCATAGTTTGAATAGCGACTTTAGGTCTCGTGCAAAAATGGCATTATGAAACTCTATTCACAGTTTTTTCAGTGAAATCCCATACAAACTTGAATAGAATAATCCTTCTTATCGCTTTAATTAATACCGGATTTCTTGCTTTCGCATTGATCCCGCTTCGATTGGGATTGCTTCAATTCCTTTCGATTTTTCTCCAAGGCTTGCGAGGGGAGAATACGTAATAAATAAAAACATTACAATGGCAGCGAGTCAAAGTGGAAGCAACAATTCTTTCGTTTTCACAAATCCCTGCATCGCATTCCTATTGTGTGGTGCGAGCCAGGGCCGAATGTAGCGAGCGGTAGAACGGGGAACACGCAACATAGCGGCACGTGAGTAATTTTAAACTTTTGGGGTTGGTGGCAACAAAAATAGATGCATAAGTGTATGCATCATATGTCTATATGTACGACTTTAACTACGACTATTATCATGTTTTTAGGGACAAATTATATCGTAATTGATAAATAATAATAACATCGAAAGTATAAAATAGTGTTCATTTAGCAGTGTGTTTATGCATATAACTAGTGGTAGTTGATGACACGTGCCTCGAAGTTGACCAGCAGTACGTCTATTTAGGACAAACTCTGCAGCTAGACAGGAACAACTTTGAGAAAGTTGAAAGAAAAAATTCAGCTGGGCTGGGCAGCATTTAGGAAGCTACGTTAGATAGCGCATTACATCAAGTAGGAGATATTTCTGTTATTCACACCATTATTCCATGAATGGTGTCGTAATATTTTTTCTGCATGTCAGGAATTAGGTATTTCGGGTATATCTGGTGCCGGCTCTGTTCTGGGGTTCGGCTACTATGGAGCAAAGCAACATTTTTCCCTCAGGTGGCGAGTGGTGGTGGGTTTAATCGACTAAACTCTATTGTGGCCCGCGGGCCGTGAGCGGTGGGCCGTGGACAACAAAGGATTACCCGCTGCCCCCGCTTCCGCAGTTAGCAACGCTCGTAGATTCATACAGCTTCGGATCAAGCCGCAGCAAAGTTGGATTTGTTCGCGGAAAACTTGAAAAAGTGGACTTTAGTAACTTTATCCCATCCCGAATAGCGCGAATTTCTTTTTTATTTCACGCGCATTACGAATATTTTTCACGGTGTTACGTATTTGCAAAGATAATATTTATAAGTCGGTCTTTAGAGTTTTGTATTTCCTAACAGGCACTGCAGCAATGTATGACGTCTACGAATCTAGGTATCTATTACAATATCTTTGGTACTTGTGTAAATAAGTATTATTACCTTTGTACGGACATAAACCGTATAATATGATGAGATAGATATGTTATGTTTCGGTACACAAATGACAAAGGTTTCTGTAGGCTTTTTATAATATCTACATTTAAAGTCTAAATACACTTAATTTTGTGCTCTTACAATTTTAATACTCTTTTTTGGACTTATAAACCATAAACATATAAACAGTATATAATAAACCTTAACGTTTGCAAAGGCAAACTATACTGATTTATTATTTATGAATACAAGATCACTTTTTAATAAGTAACTATTTATACGGTACCGCACGCAAAATAAATTATCCATAAAACATTGAAAACTTGGGCTTTTAGTAAACATTCCAATCGTCCGGAAACATTGTAACGACTAAACTGCCAGAAGTCGTTAACTTAATAAAATCCCGATACCGTATTCAAGGAACAAATTAAAATTTCCATCCTTGTTTCGAATTCACAGTCTCATTTTATCGCGTAACGCGGTTAGCGCAGTCCACGGTTGTCGACAATAACCGAATCAAGCGGCTCGCGGGAATGGCCGCCACGCTGATTGGGTTGAACGCTGACTTGCTTAGGTCTTGTAAAGATTCGAATACAGATTATCGGCTATGGAACATTTTAGAGGAAAATGCTTTAAACATAATTTTAATAAGATAGCTATGTACGGTGGAGATGTTGGAGTCTCGGCCTGAAAAGGGCTTCTACCAACTTAATAATTCTTTTACAGATTCACTTAGTTTTATCTTTTATCTATCAAACAGTGAAAGAGTAGTAGATCAAGTAGTTTTTGAGAAAATCTCAAGCTTAAAAACTCTAATGTACACCTTTCTCTGTGTTCCACCGTACCTACTAGGTTTGTTTATTTTTGTTTCTTTTTCAGCCCAATTGAATCCTAAACTCGCAGGCTACACGCACAGCGCGGAACTGTGTCAACATGGAACGAGTCGTAAAATGGGACTAACATTCTGTCGCAGATTGCGCGCGTTCCACTTGGACCCCCTAACTAAATCCCATAGGCGGTCCCAAAGCACTTGATACTCCATCAACGATAAAAAAGGTATAATCTTTAACACTTATTCAAGGGGATAAGTCTACGATAAAGCCTCGTATCCACTAGGAAACATTTAACGACATATTGCACAATATATTGCTCATCATGTTGAACGACAACGAGGAACTTGAGTACCATTGGTATTGATACCATTGGTCATGTTGCGTGCCAGCTGCAACGTTGCCAATCTTATTGAGCGTCACGTGTTGCGCATCAATTGTTGCCTACTGGATACAAGGCTTTATGCTAACACGGACGGTCACATTATTTCACACAGAAAACAAGCACATTCAAAACAAAAATATACATTAACACTCAAATAGGGAGAGAGAGAAAGAATGATGTGTGTGTGAAATATTGTGTGTATTTGTATGTGTTTTGTACGGGTATTTCGGGGAATGTGTGTGCGAAGTGAAAGTGTTATAATTATTGTTAATGGAATTAAAAGAAAATCAATCATAATCATGATCAACATATTTGTAATCTCCACTATTGGGGCCTTCCCTTACATCAAGGGAGTTAGTTCCATGATCCACAACGTGAGCTCTGTTCAGATGAGTAAATTGGTAGAAAAAAAATAACGAGTGTTTAATGCGGGAATGGGATGGAATAGCAAGTGCTTTTGAATCCTCTGGGGGACTGATTTAGGGATTCCAAGTGGAAAACGCAGCAGATTGTGTCTGAGTTCGTTTATTACCTTTGTAATACGTTTATAGCGAAAACAAAATTGAGCAGTCTGTTTATTCTTTGTCAATGAAACATTTTCCTTATCGTCCGATTCGTTATTAGATTGCTGGGGAGTTAGTTGGTGCCATGAAGCAAAGAACCGCCGATGGAGTTATCCATATTTACACCGCAGACTCAGACAGCACCGCAGACAATTTTTCGCGTCTCTGCCAGTCCCTTGTTTTTTGATTGCTTCGAGCTCTCCGTACTGCTGCCACGCTGCGATATCGAGGTGTTACCTACTATTGATTCGCGATCGCTATCGATCGAGTTTAGTTTTTTAACAGTTGTTACTATCAGAAAAAAATGTATTAATAACTCGATAATGCTACCGAGATAAAAATCATCTCGCTGCGGGAACACAACCACTAAAATATAACGTTGTATCAAAAAACAGATGTCTCTTTCATATGAGAGTGAATGTGACAAAGGGCGGCAAAATTGCATATTCCCATACAAAATATACTTTAGGTATGCTCTCTCCATGGAGCGCCGATATATTTTTTTCTTTTATGGTTGCTGCGTACCGTCGGACAGGCTTCCTCTTATTGTTGTTATTCAGTTAGCGAAGGGATGGCCACTGACGCGAGAAACAAAACTCGACTTGTTATGTCCATCGTTGTACCTATACTCCGTTATTGGGTTACATCTTTTGTTTTCTTATTATTACGACGACGTGCTAAATCATATCTTTTTAATTTTCTCTTTGAGATTGAAGCCTAGATTTATAGACAATTATGAGAGCAACGAGCTAAGTTCGCTCTAACAACTATCAAAGGTTCGACAGCTGTAAAGCCGAGTTTCCATCTACAAGAAAACTTCTGTAACGTCAGACGATTTGTCCGAGCTTGCAAGTGTAAACTCCGCACTTGCTATCGCAGTTTAGAGTTGCAAGCTACAGTTGGAAATACTGTCGGACATTGCACGCAGCAGTTTGCTTGCAGGTAGAAATGCGGCCTATATGCGAGCTCGCAATTATACGTATGTTCGCGCTCAAAATTGATTCTGAATTTCTTTACTTAGCTTAGGCCTACATGTACTTATTTTATATTATTATTTATTAAATGTTAATCGTTCATATTTTACATTTTGATTTCATGTAATAGTAGGTATCTATGCACGTTTATATAGCTATTTTCATCATGTGAATGTCGAGGCAATCCAGCTCCTCGACAACACGGACATAGTGAGAAGACTGAAAAGAACCAAACCTTTTGAGTTAGTGTAGTGTAGTGAAAACAATTCGTAGTGATAGTGCGCGAATGTAAGACACGTGAACAAAGTGATCGCCCTTAATAGACTCTAAGTAATGTCGTTGGACTAACTCTTAGCTATATAAGTGTAAATTTATAGAAATTTAGGTCAAAATCAAATTACTTATTAGTCTTATTGTATTTAGGCTAGATCGTAATGTGAATAAAATGTCATATTATGGCACTTTATTTAAAAAAAAAAAAAATATAGCTATTTCTACTTACTTAGGTACTTAAAGTTATTATTTGTACGGTCAAAGTTTACTTAAACTAGTCGCAACTGGCTATTTGTCCGGGAAGGCCTTTAGTTAGACCGTTCAGAACCGCTCCCGTATTTCCATCGAAACCGTGACAATGCATAACAGTTATTGATTATGCGCAATGATAAGAACCAGGCGCCATTCAGGGGTTATTGTGTTGACCAAGCCGTGGATACAACGATTTATTTCACTCCTTAGCTATTTAAAGGCAATTTTGGTACAGTGAAAGCTTTGGCCTTTTCAATTTGAACCTTTTGAAAATCCCTTTGTAGGCTTAAAAAGAGCTTTGGTAGCTCAAAGTTATAACTGGAGTAGGACTTTTAAAATTGAAGGTTGAAGTTCAATCGAAGATAAATTGAAACTAAAGCATAGCAGACAAAATCGTAGATATATTTCATCCTTTAATCTAGTAAATGATGCGGTTTCTTTGTATGACCAACATTAATTTCTCAGTTGACGAAACTCTGCTGGGTTGTAGAGATGAGAATAACCTTACCTATATAGAAAGCTGTATAAAAATTTAGGTGACACTGAACCTTTCGTCTTGAGAAAGAGGAGTAATGCGAGAAGAAATTATGAGTATGTCCAAGTCATCAAATGGGACTCTTTTTTCTAAATCATGGTAGGGACCGTCGTCGTACAGGTATCCAACGGTTGGGATATTGTCCAAATTTTCTATGACCATCAAAGATGACCCTAGAACTTCGGATGTTTATTCGACCACTCGCTCAAAACTCAAGTAGTTACAGAATAATGAATGAGCCGATATTGAGCAAGTTTAATTCTTCGGGCATATCTCCTGAAATAGCCCTAATAGGAATAGTGAGGAGAAAGCAATCATTTCTACGCCTGGTAATGCCCAATTACACTTTTGTGTACGGCCCATTTGATATTTAATCAATCCACGGGAGCGTATAGCTTGAGGATGTGAATGAATCGACATCATGTCAAAATTACCTAAGCAATAAGCGTCAACATTGTCGATACGAATCGTACGCATCGCATCGGATCCATGGATTTAGTGGAAATACCGACATCCGACGCAAACATTTGAAAGCGATGTGCAGTTTAGTTGTCTGAATAGCACTAGGTAGGTATAATATAGTAACGTATGATGCGATACATACTGACAATCGTTGTGCTCTATTACCTGCTATGAAAGTTATTTTTGGTACAAGTTCCAGCATAATATCATCAGAACATTTCTTTAATTCTACCTTCTACGTCAGAGTTAATTTCCCTCTTCATATGACGAATAAATTAAAAAATAATTAGGTATCTAGTCAACCGTTTTGTGGGTTGATCAAGTACCTACGTACTCGTTCTGCGATATTAGCATATAGTAATTTAGGTACATGCGTCTGCTAGTGATGGGAAATTCTTGATCCAAACCATATTAACTTGGTTATTATGGTTAGGTTTTGCCGTTGGATTTTTGAATTTCGATTATTTTCGATTCGACTTAGACTTCGTAGTACCTCTACCTTCTTTCTTTGTGTGTGGTTCTATCTTGGACAGTAAATATGTTGATATTATACCAAGCAGGTATTTTGTCTTGCAGACTTTACTTCAGTCATCAACTATCTGTATCAGTCCACCTGCTGATACATTGAATCAGGCCTATCCCAAGACACTCAACCCGATTCCTTGTTTTTACATCCAGTACCTTGCGTAGATTAACTTTCAGGGCGCGTCGAGTTTTACCTAATAGATAGGAATAGGTATGTACGGACAACAGTAACACTTGCAGTACGATTTCAACTCTTACGACGTAGATAAGCACGGTCCAAAGTGTTACACTTGATCTGCTGTTAGCTGTACTACAGGACCAACTCTGATAACTGATAAGTTATGCCACTGCATATCTTGGCAGTTACCATATCATCACTACTTGTTATGTACATAAGATAAATATTAATACAATACGCTACATGTGTTAATTATTAACGATCTAATTGGACCATGAATATGAATAATTTATGCCTATAGATGCCTCATTTAATAGGGCATGAAATAGTGACCTAAATTATTATGCAGCCTATATGAGTAAATGACAATGCCAGATTCTGCCCCACCATCAACCGCAAGTTGAACAAGATAAGGAATAAATGTAAAAGCATCTCCGTTTTTTATTAAAATTATTGGCTTAAATTAAAGTCGAAAAAAACAGCTTAATTAAGAATTCAGAAAATAGTAAGAAATCGAAGCGAATTATTCATTGTTTTTGTTATTCTTCTATAGGAGTTGCGAGAGTAGTAGAAAATGATACTGATTATGATTATGCAATATGAAACCTGTAATAAGTCCCCAACAAAATGATAGGTACAGCTTAAATGGTCACGTAGTTTTGTAGGTGGGGCAAAGCTCCATTGAAATGTGGCAATGTCTTTAGTTAATAAGTAAAATATTTCCTAAAGCGCGTTACCGACCTCGATCCGTTCATTCTTCACATCCAGTCGCTGCCTGTCGCCTTGTACAGTTCTTCTCTTCATCTAGTTATTACAATAGTGTGAGATACCTTCTCACACTATTGTAATAGCTAGACGATGTCATGTTATTAGTTCTACGTCAGTTATCCCTTCTACTTCAGCTTACAAATCTAATAGTGACACTTCACTTGGCTATTCCTATCTGCGTATTTGTCATAATTGCCATGTGTGGTTCGAATGCTTGACAAAATATTCGTCTTATTTGCATGTACGTCAAGTATTTGACAAATACGACAAACATCCAATAGCGACTACGAATAGCCAAGTGAAGTGGCCACCATTATGAGCTAACCTATGTCGACAATATGACTTTTGTTCTCTACTATGTTTCCAGAATGAGTTGCGAATTTAGGCACACATCCTTTTAATAATGACCTTTTTGATGGTGATCATTGCATTTTGAAGGAAGTTGGTTGTTAACAAAGTGTATATTATTTTTAAAAAATATTATTTTTATTCATAAAATTTAAAATAATTACAATAATCAATTGGGTAGGTAAGTAAATAAAATATTATAAAAGGTACACGTCGTCGTGCAGCTCCCCTCCACAGGGCATCGTGCCGAGGACGCTGGCTGCATTAGGTACCTCTCTGTACAAAGTGTATCATTATGAAAAAATAAAAATATTACTAATACGAATATCTACATAAATCATTTTTATGCACATTCTCCAAAGTTATTATCATTGTAAACCCTCAAAATTTCGAAACTAGATGCGTCTGCCTCCAACCCGACGGAAATTATCGAATAAATGAGGAAAACAGATGTGCCGGCAATAAGTTCCGTACATTCCTCGAAATCGCCCAAATGACGGGATATTAGCAATGAATATTTGCACGCATGTGTTACATAATTACGTCTCGTATATCCTCCACGTAGAATTTTAGGGTTTCGTAAAAAACAAAACCCTGTGTAATAGAAACATACATTTGTTTAGTGATATAACAGATAGATTGTCATACATTCATTGATCTCCTATACCTAAACAACCATACATTGTAATGTGTTTTATTGTAATTAGACAGTATGTTCATCTTTTTTAAATAGCTTGTAATGTCTCACTGCTGGGCAAAGGCCTCCCTCCAACCTTCCATTTTATATTTCTGTTAAGCCTGACACACACAGGCGCGATCTGCACGCGGCTTGTGGCCTGCGGCCAGTTGAAACGGGGCATGCCGCCGGCCCCTTTTCGCTTAGACCTCAAATCGCTACCTACTGGACGTTAACGACGGGAGAAAATGGGGCAGGGCATACGTTTCAACTGGCCGTAGGCCGCAAGCCGCGTGCAGATCGCGCATGTATGGGAAAGACTTTATCCTTTCTTTCGAGTTACAACTTTACTGATGAGTGTGATGACGCCATGCTAGTGTTTGAATGTTATACCGAGTGCTAGCGATATTTCAACTTGGATGATGGACCAGTTAAGCTTGACACACACAGCCGCGACCTAGCCGCGATCTGCGATCATTGAAACGCATGCCCCGCCTCATTTTCTGCCGTCGTTACCTACTGGACGTAGATCGCAGGCCTCAGATCGCTACCTAGACGTTAAAATGTCCAGAAAATAAGGCGGGCGGGCATACGTTTCAACTGATCGCAGATTGCGGCTAGGTCGCGGCTGTGTGTGGAGGGTTATTCTTAGAAATATTGGTTTTGTGATTTAGGCGTGTTGTCTCGATGAGTTTTCCGTATCTACGTTACAAGATATCTCAATGACGTGAATTCGTGAATCTCGCATCAAAGTCACATTGAAAAGTCGTTCTGTCTGACTGAACGCTGTTGTAGAGAGGTTGTAGACATCGATCTCTGAGAGTGAGAGAGTCGTGACGTGACACCGTCGTGACATCATCATTACCCGCTCGACCTACATCTGAGGCGTCGAGTTCATATTGTGTTACAAGTGCGCCTCGGTCAAAGCAAACGCCAGTGATATGCTCCATTAGAGCCACTTATACTGTAATGGGATGCAAATAATGGCAGCCATGTGTATTTACGATGTCTGCAAATACAGCTTATTGGGTATTGAATGTAGGCAGTCTTTTGAATCATCAATTCATCACATCATTTGAACAAAATACCTAAACCGAAGATCAAATCAAGTGTCTTTTGTAAACAAAAACTACTACCCTTGTAATATTTTAAGCTGTTCTGTGATTATTGCATAGTTATTTTCATATTATTAGATCGGATCACTTTATTTTCACAATGATAAACAAGTTCGATCAATCAGTTCCTTCAGTATTACATCACAACAGGTAATTAGACGATCATATTTGTTTACAAAATAAGACACTTGATTTGGGCTATCTCGTTATTAGAGGGTGGTATAGAATTAATTGCTAATATTTAGGCAGCGCCTTAACACCTATAATCGACTCAATTAAGTAACCGTATACTTTAAGCGTTATCATTGTCGTACTTTCGACTATACCTTACCGTATATTACCAGTAAAGCTTTTAAACAGTATTAACACAGTAATTGTCCATTTAGACTTCAAAGCTGTGATTACTCGCGAAGCAGGAAGCGTGATATTATCAAAGAGCTACCGCAGACCGCATTTCACAACTGACGACCGCTGTTCCTCGAATAACCGTTAACATCGTTTACACCGTCTGAAAACAATGCCTTTTTGTACGTAGAATGACCCATTTGCGATGCTATAACTAAAGTCTTCAAGGTGTCTGGGATACTACGTTTTGTCGCTAATGCCTCGGATACCTATCGAATGTTCACTAATGAAAGCTATGAAATATGTAATACCTACAGTATACGTAAATTCATGCCTGTTTCAACGATGTTGATTTTGGTCCTTTATAATAATAACCAAAAACAACTAAGTACAATTTTTTTACATTTATTTTGTTAAAAGACTCTACAGTTCGTCATTAGCCAATATCATGCACAGAATATTCAAGATATTCATTGTCTTCTTTTTCTCCAGAGGAGTCGCCGTGGCGTCATCACCCTGTAAATCCGCGTCTTCTTGTCTTCATCCAAAGGAGTCGCCGTAGCGTCGTCACTCTAGACGAAGCAGCTCGACAGTCACATTCACTCCCGAGCTCGTACTCTTGATAATTGCTTGAAACGTCAGATCTTGCATGAATTATCCAATAAATTCACCATACTGTCATGCGCGAACATTTTCTGATTAATTTAACGTGATATTAAACACAAAATAACCACTGTAGACATTAAAATGAAAATTATCAAATAATTTCGCAACCGTCGTTTCCCGCTATTTTCAAGAGAATCCAAACTACAATATTTGTTATCGACGACAGTAAAATTAGGCCCGCCATTTTGTACAGTTGTCATCAGTGTTTTATTTTTCTTTTCAGCCAGCATCCACTAATTCCTACAGAATATATCAAGGAGGTTTTATATGCGGGTGAAGCAGTTCTAGCGCAGTATGGCTGGCCAACTTATAATTTCACATTGCAGATAGACTTGAAATTCAGCCGAGTTGATTCAGTAAGATAGGAATAGCCCTCATCAAATGCTTGTCCTATGCAAACAACTGAGTGAATTACGTAATAGCAATTCAACAACGCTATTACAAGTTATATTTTGAGGTATGTTTTCTAAATTGTATTTGAATTGAAGAATTGTAAACTATTATGACTTTATTTCTACATCATCGTCATCATTGGTTGTTGTATAAGTAGGTATGTACCTACTTAACTTACTGATATAAAGTTAGATTAGAACAGAAAATTTATTGCGATCGATAAAGGGATATTTTAACCAACATGACTATAATCTATGCAAGTTTTTGTTTTTGGTAATTTTATGATATTCTTTTAAACCCAAACCTTTATTAATATCAGTGTTGCATTCAGTGATAAAACAGAATATTTTTCTTTGAAATACAAAATACATTACTGACACTCCATTATGTGCATGTAAATATTATTCGAGGTAATCTACTTAATATTCCGCTCCAAGAAAAGATTCCCATTCCTAATTACATTGCAGAAGATCGACTACACCAATTCTTATTCAAATCTTGCTCCTTTCAGGATTATTATCTCCAATCGTTTTCGTGTCTCCAAATAGTTATGGAAATTTAGTCGTATTGGCTCTATTCTGCCGAACACCATTGCTGGCTTTAACCGAATCTAACGGCAGATAGATAAGGGATTCTATTAATTCTTGCCTAGTGATTCCATAGAGATCATGGTTGTGTTCACTTTTAGGATTTTTAAATCATAATAAAATGTGGTTGTTATTGAAAGATACGAATTTGTTTAAATTTAATTTGTCGCTCGGACGATGTATTGGACCTGAACTTTAAACTTAACACATACACAGGCGGCCTGCACGCGGCCTACGGCCAATGCATGCCCCGCCCCTTTTATCCCGTCGTTAACGTCTAGTAGGTCGGCCTAGAATGGAGATCACTACCGAAAACTAGCAGAAAAAGGGACGGGGCAAGCGGTTCAACTGGCCGCAGGCCACGGACAGGCCGCTTGTGTATGTGTCAGGCTTTATGACCCTTAGCAATAAAAAAAACTTATTTGGCAGTTGTTGGCTGATTTTGTGTTTCCCCACACAAAATCAGCCAAAGCCCAGTAAAAAATCTTAAATCATGGCGTAAACCATCGTCTAATCATTTTATGTCACGTACAGTCGAAGACAGATATAAGCATACAGGGGGCCTCAATAAGGTTGAGATTTTCTCAAAAACTACTGGACCGAATATAATAATTATTTTGCAATTACATATTTTTAAGTTTTATCTATCAAACAGTGAAAGAATTTCAAAGAAGGTCAAGTAGTTTTTGAGAAAATCTCAACCTTAAAAACTCTCCTGCACACCGTTCTCCATGTTCCACCGTACCTACCTGGTCGCATACTCACTACGAGCCTATCATTTTAAAAAATCTCTTAACAGTCTATTGCGCCAAACATTTGCGACGAATTAGCATTGAATGTGGCATAGATATACGTATTTTACTTACTAAAATGTCTGTGCAGACAATCCTTGTGCATGCTCGTACAATGCAATCTTGTTTGTTGAAAGACGGATTTTACCTTTGATTTACTGGATAAGGAAAACAAGGCTAGGAAACCTATTGTACCTAGGTACTCTGTGTCCAACAAGCTATGCCAAGGGGTTTGTAGGAAGAACACGCCGACTGGCCTGTGTGCTAGCGTTGTAAATTATGGCACAACATAAACCATCTCTAGTTTATTGTGAGGGAATCCTTGTTGAACGAATACGTATGGGCTGTTTATACTGCCCTAAATACTAGAATAGAAAATTACAATGAATATTTAGAATGTTTAGTTTATTTTTAATATTTTAAAATTATTGTTCCATTTTATATGCCAAATATTGTCAATCAGTTGCGTTTCTGGCCACCTAAGAAACAGCATATTTTACGTAATATAACCAATTTTTCACCATATTTTCATAATTTAATTTGTAATCAGCGACCCTAGATCCTCAATAATAAGAACATGAGATTACAATATTCCGGTAACCAAAATGATAGGTACCCATGTGACTTAATAGCCGTAGAGATGAAGTTATCTGAATACGAGTGAAGGTATTTGAACGTAGCTCAACTACCTAACAATATTAAGTAGAAACGCAAAGTTCTGTATAATTACATTGGAAAATTCTTGTAGCTTCTACAATGTTGGATTACCCTCGTGTTTCGCCTCCTTGAAAGGAGGAAGGAGTTGAATAGAGTCTCGGGAGGAATCGCCGGGTCGCGTCTCTTGTCGCTGAATAATTCATTTAATCCATTTAATAGGACCGGAGCCAGATAGACAGACATAAAAGCTTGTTAGTTTCTTATGTACACAAGCGTATTGTTTTCTAAATACACTCGTGATCTCTCACAAGTCCCGAAATAGCCATTAATAAAGAAAACTTTCCGCGTCTCTGTTTGTGTAATTTCACGAAACGCTTTCACAAATATAAGAAGGTGTAAGAGGCTGTAATCTTCTTGGAATGACCCCTAATAATAAATTTAATAATGGAGGAAGTTGTGATAAATGAGCTTAATAAAGGAAATACAAGTAATTTTCCAAGTTTTATTACCAATACTACAGTCTTCGTACTATTTTAAACGGATTTCAATGAATTTAAAACAGTTATTAAGATAGTTTGGTACAGTCATTGTTTCATTACGCTATATGAGTATGATATTTTCGTTAATATAATAATTCTATGTTAAACTATTTATGTAATGTATAGTAGTCCCATACTTTGCAATTCGCATAGTATAAATATTTTCCACCGTGACAATACAAGTAACATTCGAATTATCTTCAAGACATTTTATACAACAACACCTTGCAAAGGTGGTACTTTAGTTAATTACAATTATACACATTATGGCTTAAATATATTTTTAAATTAGCACTTATTTCATTTTATAGTTTTCTAAATTAATCACAATAAAATATTTCCGTCTTAAAAATATTTAATAAGAACAAAGTGCAACGTCTGACGTTTAAAAAATCTATCTAAAATTGGAATAAGATAAGGTGGCGAATGAATTTTGCATTAGTACAATTTATACCCAAACATAGATTGCACGTATTGTTCTAATACAAAATATTAATATAAAAGTTATCCTATAGATCTTTGAAAAGGAACACCTTAACTGCGATAAGAAAGAAAATGTCTTTGAATAAAATATAAATCATTTCTAATGGAAAAGGTAACCTTGGTGATATAAAAGTTTTTCGATTATCACACATTTCGTTATTGACAAGCTCGTAGTTGTAATAATTCATTCTGCCAAACTTCCCAAAGAAGTTTCGAAGACGATGAACGAATAAAATGATTTCGTCACAACGTGAGAGGCATTGCTGGTTTTTATTCATAAGGGAATCAAATTGGGAAACTCTGACACGTTTAGCTTTTAAAGTTGTTATCGCATGAAGGGAGATTTACAAGTGAGCAGTTGTTTACTCATGATTGCTATGCGCTTTTGCCTTATCAGAAATTGTATTTATTTCCATGTCAGTAGTTTGAACTTCTACGTTTGGTGTGGCAAAATTGTCGTAAGATATATACTGCGGAGCCTGTTGGGTCTCTACTTTGGCGATAACAGGACGTTTCTTAGTTTTTATATATCCTAAAGCTGATACTAAAACGACGAACACTATGAATCCAATACAACAGCCCACAACCAAGCTTAGTCTTCTGGTTAAAATATCAGCGATGCCCATGTAAGTATTGGAGAAGGGACTATCTAATGCTGCACCGAAAATTTCTATTGTGCTAACACTTGTGCACTTGCTCGTCAGAGAATCGTTCATATGAGACCGAAGATGGTTAAATATTTGTTCGTCTCCATATACGCTTGCACTTGAATTTTCAATTACAGTTGCTATTCTTGCACCGGGTACTGATGAGCTGGTTGACGTTGATGTGCCGAAGTTGCCGACTGCAATGACACAAATCGTGTATCGGGAACCTGGAGTAAGATGATTCAATCTCGTTGACCGAGCAGTGGCGTTCATAACTTTGCCGCGGATCTACGACAAAGCAATTAAACACGTTATCAAATAGTTCATCAGTCAGTCGTTGTCCGTTGGCTATGATCGCGGGTAGGTTTCATTGTAAAAGGAAAGATTTAAACGGATTCATAGCGCGGCCGAATATCCACGGGCGAGAAACATAAATATTTTTTTATGGTCCATTGAAGTGATGCACAGCCTTTGTATTCAAATGTTTGTTGTAATGGTTACCGTGCTCGTTCCGTATGATACATTTTTAAATTTTTCTACATAACGTGAAATATTGTGTTGATAGCACAGGTGCTAAATTAAATTTAAAAGATATATGAATTGTTTTACCGTTAATATCAGTTCAAACGATTGGATTTTAGATTATCCAAACGAATTTGGAACATTGATTCTTACAGAAGTCTCATCTTCCAGTCAGTCCAATCGAATCGAATCGAATCAATATGCTGTGCTTTATAATCAAATGTAGTTTTATGTAACCGATTTTGCAAGGTTAATTAACTGGTAGAACAGTATCGCAAAACTAAAATAACAGTCAACAATATTGTCATCGGTACTTACGATAGCAGGACTAAGTTCTCCAAAATAGGCGACTTGGTACCCGTTCAGGCCAGTTAGGTTGCGGCTCTGCCAAGATACGACAACGGAATAAGTTTGGATGTCTTGTATGGCGATTCGGACAACAATGGGCATGTCGCATAGTTTCTGGGAAGTTAGTTCTAGGAAACTATATCCATGAAGTTCGTCGGGATGCTCGCAGCGTAAGTTACTGCTACGTTTCAGTACAATTTTGTAGTGATCCTGCATCCACCTCCACAGTTCTTGTGACTCACAATTGCAAGTTAATGGATTTTCTGAAAATATATCTTGATGTTAAAATAAAAGTAGTATTAATTAGGTATAGTTTAACTTCTTCTAGCATGGGTATTACGTTTAAAATACAAGTAGGCAATAGCTACAAGTCATAATTACAAGTTTGGTAAAATTGACAACTCTACTAATTAATAGGTAGGTATTATTTGTTATGCAATTTCTTTGTTTTAGTCGACATTAATATGAATGTTTCTTAATACTGCTAATTGCTACACTTAAGACAGTACGTACCATCAAACGATATAGTTTTTATCTGCGTTTCCAATGACCTCATCAACTTCAATTGTATTACTTCAAAGTAATTTCTGCTCAAATCTATGAATATTATTTTATTCAAACTTCGGAATGCATCAGCAGATATTGCCGATAGCCAGTTGTTACTCAAGTACAATTCCGTTAGACTTTGGAGCCCACGGAACGTATCTTTGTTTATTCTCGTTATATGGTTGAAGGAGATATCTAACTTTTGCAAACTCTGCAAATCTGATGTAAACTCTTCGAGCTCCCTGATGGTGTTCTGCGAGATATTCAAAAGCCGCGTCGAATACAATCCTTGTAGTCTTTCTCTAGGAAGGTTTTCCAGTTTATTCTGACTTAAATCTAACCTATCTAAATTATGCAATTTAGAAAACGCCCCAGGTGACAGACGTACAATAGAGTTCTGTGTTAAAATTAAAGTTTTGAGCGACGGAAAATTTTCGAAGTCTCTGCTCGTGATAATCGTTAAATTTGTATTTGTTACCACTAATTCCTCTAAAAGCGGGAACTCTTTTGAAGGATATGTTTGTAACAATTGCACTAAGGAATTCGATGACATATTTAGAGTCGTTAGCGCAGGAAGAACCGCTTCTGATAAGCCATTACTTGGGATATACTTAAATAGATTATGAGATAAATCGATTTCTTTTAAACCCAAAGAATGTTGAAAAAAATTCGGTGGAAGAACTGTTAGCATATTGTCGCTTAAATTTAATGCTACTAAATTTTTAAGAGTTGGAGAATTAAAACCATTCAACATAGATATGCTATTGTCACACAAATTTAAAGTCCTTAAGTTTTGCAGTCCTATGAATTTAAAGAAATCTACATTGTGTAGTTGATTGTGACATAAATTCAAGAGTTCAAGGGACGTGACATTGAAAAGAGCAACATGAGGAAAATCAGAAAAATTGTTTCCTTTTAGATTCAGTTCCTGCAATATGGTTGTGTAAGCAAACACATCTTTATGTAAGTCTTTCAAGTTATTATACGCTAAGTTTATTCTTAGCAGGTTTTGATTCTTTATAAATATCGCCGGTGGCAAGTGAGATATGTTTGACATTTGAAGTGACAGGGTTTGGAGGGAAGGTAAATGAGAAAATGTTTTATTTTCTAAAGTTGTAAAGTTGTTTTTCGATAACACCAGGGACTTTAGCCCTGGTATTTGCACTTGAATAATATCTTCCCAAGTTAAGAGATTATTGTTCATCTCCAAGTCACTCAAGTTTGGCAAAGTTTTGAGGGAGTTGGCTTCAATGATCGATATTGAGTTTTTATTAAGTCGCAATTGTTTGATGGGCAGTGTGGAAATATCAAAGTCTAGGACGATGATTTCGTTTTGAGAAAGATCTAATACTTTTAACTTAGTTAAAAATTGAAAAGTATCTTTCGCCACTTGGTTTATATTGTTAGATTGCAGATACAATTCTTCCAGCGTTACAAGTTTATAAAATGTTTCATTGCTCAATTTCATAAGCTTATTGTTACTTAGATCTAAGAATTTTAATTTCTTTAAATGCGTAAAAGTCTTATTTTCTATATGTACAACGCTATTATTTTTTAAATACAGCCTCTGAATATTTAACAAATCATTGAATAGATTTGAAGTTAACATCTTAATATTATTTTGGCTGAGCCACATTATTTGCACATTCACTTGCCCTCTAAGAGAGCTGTTCTTCAGTATCGACAAATAGTTTACACCAAGTTGTATAGACACTAACGAAGAGTTTCTATTCGGAAATACATCTCCTATTGCAGTTAAGCGGTTACCCTGCAAATTAATGTGCTGTAGACTCCTAAGTGTAATAAATGCATGTGAATCTATATTTTGAATTGCATTATTTTGTAAATGTAATTCTAGAAGTCCTGGTAGCGGACTAAACACGTTACGTTTAATATGACCTAACTTATTATTCTGTAAACGAATTTCTTTTAGTTCAACGAGCTTATCAAATACTAATTCATCTAGTTCGTTAATTTCATTATTATCTAAACTTAATGTTACTAGTTTACGATTGGACTGAAAAATATTACGAGGAAGTTTTCTCAAAAAATTTGTTCCCATATGCAGTTGAGTTAAATTTTGTAAAGAAGAAAAACAGTTAGGATGTAGAATCTGTACAGCGTTGTGTTCTAAATTAAGAACTGTTAACCCTACAGCGTTTTCAAAGGCGTCGTCAGAGATCTCAAGAATATTGTTTTCAGATAAAAATATCTCTGAAAGTTGACGGAGGTTTGAGAACACACCTTTGATGTGGTGGAGATGGTTGTGACTCAGGTCTATTGTGCGAATGTTGCGGTTCTTTTTGAATGTGTTCTTAGCTATATTTATAATTTTATTTCGACTTAAATCTACTGTTTCTAGTTTATCTAATAAATGAAATGCTTCTTCATGTATTTCTTGTATCTGATTACTAAAAAAAGTTAAAGTCTTTAATTTAGGCATGCTACGGAACCAATTCCTTTCTATTTTAGTAAATAAATTAGAATTTAAATCTAGAGTTTGCAAGTTTGGCACACCGACGCTCGAATCATTGAGTATTGAATGAATTCTATTCCAAGCGAGTCGCAAATTGCTAAGTTTATTCAATTTTCCTAAAGTTTCCAAAGGAAATATGTCAAGGAAATTTTCAGTTAAATCCAATTCGGTTAAAGATTCTTCTAAGTTGTGAAATGCATTTGACGAAATGTTTTCTATTTTATTGCCCTTTAAATTGAGTTTCTTCAACTTGAGATTTCTGAAGGCGTTCGCTTGAATGTCTTTGATGTCGTTGAGCTGTAAATCAAGGGTTTCAATATGGTACAGTTCTAAAAATGATTCGAGCGGAATTCTGTCTAATTTGCTAGAAATTATACTCAAAGAGCCCAAGGAATCGCGAAGAGATGTGAACGCAGTCGAACTGATTTGATGTATGCTTGACTGAGAGATTTGCAAATTATGTATCCTTATTTGTGTCGGGAAGAGGTCCGCTCGTAACTCTGTTGTTGAACTTTCTAGATCGTAAATTGATAAAGACTGGATGCTTCCTCTTATCTTTGATAGAACATTTTTTACAACGCCCGGAGTAGCGCTGGGGCACTCCAAAAACAATCCTGAAACAAATTACTTGATGAATTAAAGCTGAACTAATTTATGTTAATTGTTATCAAATTTGCTTGTCCGGGTCAGAAATTACGACTTAGGAGATGAAAGACAATGGTTGATTTATGTAGGTATATCTAATTCCTTTGTGTTTAAAAGGTAAACCTAGGTTGTAATGAAAGTCTCATTTGGTGTTTCGTGTTTATATGAGCCTTAAAATATTTGAAGCTTACCTTCTTTGAAATTATAACACGGGCAAATCGGGTTCTCTGCTAGACTCGGGCATTGTGCCTGCTCTTCTCCTTGCAGTATCGGAATATGGAGGACGACCAGAAACGCGTACAGTCCGCATTTCACAGTGGACAATCGAGTGAAGGCACCCATGTTGTTGCGACGTCATTTCCAAAGCATTCTGCATTCGATGCCTCGTATTGATTTCAGTTCTCCTTTAGTGGTGGTTATTCTGAAACAATCAAACACATGTTGACACATTTTTATAATTTAATTTAGCTTACGCCAATAAATTATATTTTATGTATTGATAGAATACCTACATACTGTTATACAGGCTGTCCTTGAATTCATTCGACAAATTGAAACTGAGGGTTGTGAAAACCTACTCATGATAAATATTAAATTGATAATTTTTTTTAATAAATCAAATAGGTACTTATGCAAAAAAAATGTACTATAGTGGAGCCGCCGAGAAAAGCCCGATATGACGTTTGGGGCCGGTGCGGCCGACATAACTTTGAAACGGTGCACAAGTTACGGATAAATAATTATTGTCTGGAATTCTCATTTACGTAATCTATTTTGTACAAAAATAATAAAATTTAAGAATTTCGTAATAATTTCAAACATGCAACAGAGTAAATTCACATTCTTTCTTATGAAAAAAATTGATTTAGTTTTCCATGAAGCACAGCTACAATGTTATGTCGTCCGAATTAAATCGTAGAGAAGAGATTAAAATACTAAGTGACGATATTTGGTATCAGTTACTAATATCGCTATTATACCATCACAGGAAAATTCTTTTTCGTTACTTTCGTTCAGCCTTAATATCAGAATGAAACCGGTGTGATGGATATCTTTGTATCAAATTAAATACAAAACAGTTAAAAATAAATCTTTAGTAAGGAAAGCCGCCGATAAAGCTAGTAGCTACTAACACGTTACCTATGGGTACATCACTATTAACGTCATATTGTCATGTGTCATATCGGGCCTATTAAAACGGCCGTACTATAAGTATGCCACAAGTCACACAATGACCTTAGAAATTACCATTAGGTCAAATTCCAGTGAATGAAATCGTTGCAAAAAAAAAATACCTTAAAATATCAAAACTCAAAACACACTAACGATGCACATCAAAGTAATATTTTTTTTATTGTAAATATTTTATTTATCCCCAAATTGTTTAATTTACTTAAACGCTGTGCAGAATTAATGTATGTCATAAGCATAACCAACCATTTAATTTTGTAAAATGAATTCAAGGCCACCCTGTATATCTGCTATATTAACGCTACTCGTAAGTAGGTATGTAGTGATAGAATATTTAACTAAATTATAAAAACCGAAGAACACAGATAAAAATCGACTGAATAGGAATTTCCCTGGGACCAGGAAATTGGAATTTAGAGTCGTGATAAAAATAGTCCAAAAAACGTCAGCAAAGTGTACGTCGTTCACAATGTGCGGTTTTCGCCAATGTTGACGGATATTGTTTTCGCACTTTTCCTGGAACGAGCGAGCGGTGTTTCAAACAGGTGTAGAGCTTTTGAGGGACGATGGGGATGGGGAGTCCCCATTGGGGACAGACAAACAAATAAAATGAAAAATGCCTCACATCTCAAACATTGGTTTTCCCACCTTAGACCATGAGCCTCTTACTCTTAGTCAATTTCATATGTAGGTATATTATAATGCACAAATAAAAATGATCTTAGATCACGATATTTCCGGATGCCTAAAATGTATGATTAGATAAATACTTGGACAAAGAAAAATACTGTATCTTTAGGAACGTTTCTCGATTTTAATAAAAGTGAGTGTTATCCATAATTTGTAGTAATGGCACACTGTAGTTTTAATTCTTAAATATACGCTAATATCTGTTGGTTTGTAAGCTGTATAAAATCCAAATTGCTATACATTTATCGTAGGTATCTTAGGTAATTATAATAAAACACAAATTCCCAAACAAATCGGCATAAAGGAGCTTAGCTGAATTGATATGATGTCGTACCTACCCTATTCAATCAAATATTTTATTTATTTATAGACAAATAGCAATTTAATTGATTTAATTAGCAATTGCATTCTATATGAAAATGTCAGAAAATCGGTTTATTAAGAACTAATGTGATTTTAAACATACATACATATCTATAATAAAATATTTACATATGTTTCATAAAGATATCCGTTGGGCTACAGAGTGTAGAAATAGGTTGGATACCATTTGGATACATGATACCTTTATGTTCGCTGAAATTTCACAAAAGGGCCATGCGGCGATTTGCCAAACTGTTACCTCGCTCGGGGTATCACAGAATTTGCTTTTATAGGGAAATTACCAACTTCATTTTATACGAAGAGTCTATTTCGGCGCATAGATTGTCTGTGCTTCAAAAATGATACAAATGCATCGTTTATTAACGTAGACTTCGTAGGTAGTTAGTTCTATTTAGAAAGAAAGAAAATACATTTATTCCGACACAAACAAATACAAATTTAAACGCGTATTTAACAGGGTATGTGAAAAAGGATTATAATAATATACTTACTACCTTGTACATAAAGAGTGAAAATGCTCTGTATTTGTGTTTAAAAGTACCTAATGCAAAAGTGTTAAAATAATGTTTGTAAAATGGCGTAGATATTTATGAATATGGTTCATATAAAATAATATTATACTGTACTGTACTAGACACAAGCTCTCCACTCGTGTATTTCTAGTTTGTTTCAAAAGATTGTCTACACTTCTGCGATTAACTGCGAGATCGAAGAGATGGTGGCCGAGGCTAACATCATTGGAGAAACCAAAGCAGCCCGACTCCGCTGGCTTGGTCACGTGGAGAGGATGGGAGAGGAACGCGCAGCGAATCGAGCATATGTCGGAAAGCCCAGTGGACGACGGCCAGTCGGATGCCCCACTGGGGAGACCAGGTGAAGAAGGACCTGCGAGAGCTGCAGGCGCCCGACTGGCGACACGGTGCAGTGGCGCTCTTTGGTGTCGGAGGCCAATATCCACTTTGGGTTACTGAGCCAGCGGAGTAAGTAAGTACGTCTACACTTGTTTTAATGAGCACGAAATTTCGTGAACCATTGGTCCAGCACAATAGCGGAAATAGTTGCCAGGAAATGGACGTTTTGGGCTGAGACGCATTGGTGTTTGTGATCGTTACGTAAACAGTTTGGCAAATCGCAGCCGAGCGGGTGTTGCGTTCCAATTTAAGTGGAAAATGGAAAAGGGTTAAATTAATCGCAATGTATCTCCGGAGTAGACATGTTTACTTATTTTCATTGTTTGTTTGTGTATTAATTATCGTTCGAGGTTTAATATCATTATTTAAGCTTTATCTCTACCAACTACATATTAATTAGGTAAGTATGTTGATGCACATAATATGATATTTTATATTTATTTCTTTTTGTACAGGGTGTATCGGAAAGGGTATAGTCGAGCCGAAGGGAGCGTGTTCGGTATCGGCAACCGAACAATTTTTTTTGAATAAAAATACACACAGATAATAAAAATAACACACAGAGATTATTCGAATGAAAATAATTCAATGCCTAACACAAAACGATCAGTTGATTGGTCCAGAATGCATCGAAAAGTTCGCTAAAAACCTAAAAGTCGTAGAACCAAAGGTCTTCAGCTATCGATGCCTTCGGCTTACTGTACCATTTCCGTTACAACCTATATAACGTAGTATGATAACATTATGTTTCAGTGGAGGATTAATTCTACTTTATGATTTTAACAACCGATTTGTAACCATAATATTTCGACGGATATGTTTGGTTTTGCAATTTGAGAAACTTTAACAGACAGATATCGAATTACTTATTGAAAAAATAAAAAAATAATAGATAATTAATTACCTATGCCATAAACTGTAAACTTATCTCTATCGTAGATTGTAGCAAAAAGGCTGAGAGTGGCTCAGTTCTAAATGTAGCATACAAATAGTCAGATTTTAAGCGACCGCCTGATAGGTAACAACGAATAGTATATCGGTAGAAAGAATGTGCGAAGCTGCAATTGAATACCTAACACATAAAGTTTAATGAACACAGCTCTTAATCGTATAAAAATGCAAAATCCGCAAAGCAAATTACCATTAAAAGCAACAAGAGAGCTTAATTAAAAATCGATTTGTTCTCAAAGCGTTTATTTTAGACAAAGCATCCGTGGGGAGTACTGAAAAATAATAAAGTACGAAATTACCTTCCGAGCTCAACTTTTCTCAAAGCGGGCGGGCAGTCCACGGCCTCTCGCCAACTTGCCGCAAAGAAAATACTTTAACATTAGACGAGCAAAAAGTATACACAAGAGTCAGGACTTACAGTCAAGGAATTCCTACTAACCACATAGAGGTAGCATAAAAATGAAACTACGTTTTGTATTTGTGTATACGAGAACTACGTGTACGATATCACATCGTATATTTACAACTACATAAACAAACAAGACTCTATTTTAGGACTTTTTATTGAACATAACATTCAGCGTCGATGAATAAATGTAAAGGTAGGTACTTATTTAATTTTATTATTTTCGACATTACGTTACAAGTCAACACAACGTACGTAGCGGCTGTAACTGTATTTTAATATCGATAAGTATAATTCTGTTGTACCTAAAGCATGCCTAAAATTCCCATTAACTCAATAATAAAAGGTCATAAATCACGAGGTTTGATTTTTTTTATCAATGGTATGTTTAAATAAACTCAGAAACCACTCATTTTCGAACCCTCGTTAATAGGGCCTAATTTGTTGCAAACCACCTCTAGTATCACCCCTTTCACGGAATGTATCGAATTTCCAATCACCCTGTATATGTAATAAATTTTATCGATTTTTTAAAGTCCACAAAATACTTCTAAAAAAAATTCGTTTTCTTCAATTTATGAACAGTGATTGTACAGTACCTACCTACCTAATATGTCTATAAAAATACACTCGATGGACCATCAATATTAACACTTGATTAACGATTTTCATCCCTATAGCGCAGACATAAAGAACAGTAGGTACTTGGGTTTACATAGTCCAACCAAAGTGCACTCGATGTGCTTTCGACTATATTAACATAAGACAATAGTCGATTTTAAATTTTAAATTGTGTTTCTTTTCAAAATTCAAATAGCATTCAAATAAAACGATTTCCGGCCATGAATACTGTTTATATGCGCAAAACTATAAAAAAGTATTAAAAGATTCAGAGTTTTTGTACCTATCTATAAATAATTACTTTTTAACGATAGAACATAGGTACAACACGCTATGGTAGGTAATTAATGTTTTAGTTATTAGCTTAATAAAAGTTTCGAAGTTTAATAAGAAATTAAAAATAGGATCGTTATTAAATCATTATTACGACGACGCTACAAAGCTGTTAGTCGCGAGACTTGAAATTAATATTACAGCAATCCGACTTATATTACAGAAGTAGAAGTTACCACGGGCCCATTCATCATGCGATTATTCTGAAATCACAATATAATTACGCTAATGCCTCGAGCAGAGGACGATTCATCATTGTTAATGTCGCCTAATTAAATTTTATTGGCCATACATTTGGTGGACTACGATAATTACGTCAATTTTAAGCCGCGAGAGGATTTTTTGGACAGAAAAAAATAATAAAAAAATAAAATAAAACTCACAACAAAATTATATACCGAACCCAAATCAAGTGTCTTATTTTGTAAACAAAGATTTTTAGCTGTTCTGTGATTATTGCATAGTTATTCACATTATTAGATCGGATCACTTTATTTTCACAATGATGAACAGGTTCAATCAATCAGTTCCTTCACTGTTACATCACAACAGGTAATTAGACGATCACATTTGTTTACAAAATAAGACACTTGATTTGGGCTGCGGTATACGTACATACATAGTATGATTACTTCAGTACAAAACTATTCTTTGTGTTAGACTGGTGCTAGAACTAGGATTTAACCTGTATTTCATTGATCTAACTTGGTTTATCCTCGCGACGGTTATAGCGATTCCAGATTGCTTACACTAATATTAGTCGCTGCTATAAGCGAGGCGTCCCGCTCGCTCTTACGCGATGTAGCATATGATCGGCAGAGACATGCGTTTTGGATTAGAATTCTATACTTAGTGGCCGCTACAGAATTAGTTACAGTACCTACTTAAACGGTAAACACTTGTGGTGTGATTCAAATATTATGGCGTAGACAATTTGCGCGGTGACGTAGCGGTTGCGTCACTGGACTGACGATATGGAGGTCCCAAGTTCGATTCCCGTTCAACCATTTACCATGAACTCTTAAAGCAGGATTACTTATAATACTTTGTTATTTCGTACCATGACGTCCTTAATAAGCTTACTTTAAAGTCGTCATTGTACGAAATAATATAGTATTATTGAAGTAATCCTGCTATAAGAGTTCATGGTAAGGGGGCAGGTCAGCCATGTACCAATGAACATCACTTCTTTACCATCAAGATTAATATACATCTAGGCAAACGGATAGACAACCCCCTTACCCTGAACTCTTATAGCAGGATTACTTCAATATTACTTTGTTACTTCATACAATGACGACCTTAATAAGCTTACTTTAAGGTCGTCATTGTACGAAGTAACAAAGTAATATTGAAGTAATCCTGCTATAAGAGTTCATGGTAAGGGGGCAGATATACTTTGAGTTGATTTGTCATAAAATGTATCGTAATTCATTTCTGAGCTCAAAATGAATCTAACGACACCTCAAACTACATTTATATATTATATTTATTAATAGTATTTAATAAAGTATTATATTCTAACAAGTATATTATATTATATTAGTATATCATAGATATAATTTACATGTTTAAGTATCGTAAATTGTGTTACCTATCTAACGTAGATATTACTATTTATTATATTTACTTACTATGCACTTCTACCTCTGTCTGATATATTTTTTTAATATCCTCTGCAGTTGGTTGTCTGGAAGAAATCGCTTTTAGCGATAAGACCGCTAAAATTGTACATGCTTCTCAATAATGTAATTAATACTGTATTATGGTGCAATAAAGTGTAGGTTTTAGTATTTATCTTTATCTTAACTGTAGGCTGCAGGAGGAATCGACATACATATTTACAGTGAATAAACATTACCCTTCTCCTATTATCAGTAGGGTAATAACATGAATGTATTTTCGATAAATATGGCGCGAGGCGACCGTCTTCAAAGCAAAACGAATTCAGTAGCATGGAAACTTAACAGCTCGTCCGTGAAAAATATTTCTTTCTGATTGAACACGTTATACCTAATAAGATCTTTACTCGCTCAACTACACTATATTCGGCTTCTATAGGTAATTTAGTAACACGTACCTAGATAGGCAACTGTTACCTAGTCTAGCCATAAATTATGATGTCATGAGTTAAATAAGTTAAATGACATTGCTACATTAAATTTTCAATGGAGCTTTGCCCCACCTACAAAACTACGAGACCATTGAAGCTGTACCTATCATTTTGTTGGGGACTTATTACAGGTTTTATATGGCATAATCACAATCAGTAGGAGTTGCGAGAGTAGTAGAAAATGATAACAAAAACAATGAATAATTCGCTTCGATTTCATACTACTTTCTGAATTCTTAATTAAGCTGTTTTTTCGACTCGCAACTTGTACAAAACTTTATTTTAAACCAATAATTTTAATAAAAAACGGAGATTTTTTTACATTTATTCGTTATCTTGTTCATCATGCAGATGGTGGGGCAGAATCTGGCATTGTCATTTTGAGTTGTATACCAAAACCCCGTGGTTTTCAGTACTTATCAGTAAATAAACTTCTTTTTTCTACAACTTTTCGACTTTCGCTAAAAACAAATTGACTTTCATACATTTTGTATTGATCAGCTGATCGATTTGATAGACATTATTTATTGTTTGTTATTTTTTGTGCGAATTGACGGCGACGCGGAACAAAAAGTTTTCCAGTTTTCTATACTGAACACCCTTTCCGTTACACCCTGTATATAAAGATTAACATAACCACATCTTCAATTAAATCAAGAATATTCATATTTGTAATTAAGTTATTTAATTTACGAACAAACTTCATGATGAATCATTTAAAATTAATCAATTTTGACAGAATTGTTTGTTCTCCTTCCACTATTGAATCAAAACTTGGCAGTGTAAACACGCAAATTTAATTAATTATTGAAAATGTTTGCTCAGCTAAGCTCTACGTCTTCAATGGAATGCTTCTTTGTATCTGCTCTACAAAGAACAACCATTACTTTTCTACATTATTGCTCGTTGCAATTAAATATAAGTACCGTACCACGGTAATTATTAGAAAAGGCAAAACAACAATAAGGTCAGGGCCGAAAAAAAAGACAAAAAATAAGTGATACTTAAATTATAATTTATATGTTGATAAGTATTGCAGAAGTACCTAAATCTGAAGATTTTGGTCGTCAAACAAGCCAAACAAGCGTTGAAGACTATTGTTTTCAAGCCTACGCTTTAGGGCTAGCGTACAACAGAACGGCGCCGGTGTACGACGCCGTGTACCGCGCCAGAGGACGGCGGCGCCGCGCCGTCCGCCGGCACGAATGTTGTCCGTCTGTGACCGGCGCCGGCCGACATTGTGCATAGGTAGACGGTGCCGGCAGACGACGTGACGTTGTACGCCGGCCCTTATGTAAATATCATATCAGGTGCATCAAAAATGACTAAACGACATTTATTCTAGCATCTAAAATGAATACACAATAATGTATAATTATCTCTTGGCCGAGACTGCGGTTACAGATGACCAGTCTTAATATGTTTTGTTTATTTTACTAATGTGTACCGAAATAACCATATTGGATATAATCGTCTTTGAAACTTGAAAGTGTTATAACAAGATTATAACAAATGCTACTATAAGAACACTTTGCAAACTTGCAAAGAATACGCCTCTAAAGACAATTTCGCAAGTTATTTTCCTCTACGAGTATAAAAGCATTATTATACAGAACAATAAAATCCATGTCATTACGAGCCAACATGTGCTAGTGTTTACCTTCTAATGTAATGAGCTATAAGAGCACTCTCATTAACCATATGTATAGACGAAATAAGGCCGTATTAGCGATTCGTGCGCGCTCGGTAGTGGGCCCATGAAAAGATGATTACATTTACAAATGGCCCGTCCCTTTGGGTACGAGGTCACTAATCTACTAGCAAATAGTCCAATTAATTCTCTTCTTTATCTGTAGTGAACTGATTTATTTATTTATCTTTTCTCCGAGTTTCCGAATAGAGAGCGCCGTATGGTTTCGTTTTGGTCTCGGTTTCAGATTCATTCACAGTTTCAGTTTTATTACTGCCATAAATTACATGTTTACAATCTAGGATATGATCGCCGTTGAGTCGTTCCTGGTACAAAATAGTGCAAAGTATAATAATAGTAACTATACCGAAGCCCAAATCAAGTGCCTTATTTTGTAAACAAATATGATCGTCTAATTACCTGTTGTGATGTAACACTGAAGGAATTGATTGATTGAACCTGTTAGTCGTTGTAAAAATAAAGTGATCCGATCTAATAATGTGACAAGAACTATGCATTAATCAAATAAAAGCTTAAAATGTTAGTAGTTTTTGTTTACAAAATAAGACACTTGATTTGGGCTTCGGTATACATAATAGGTAATTGGTAAAAATAAAAATAGGTACTTATATAGATTTAAGGAAAATGCCACGTTGTAGAAACATTTATCAAGATGATTTGTAATTCAATGATGACTTTTAGTCATTGTTTTGTGTGGATTTTGTGGATATCGTAATAGGTCGTTATTTTATTGAAGAAATTGTCTAAGTCCAGGTTATTTTCATTTCACTGCGAGAATGCTTGCGAAATTAAAAATCTAGGCTCGGCTTTATTCGGCTAAAGCTGTACAGACTCTATCTCTTGTGAGAAATCCATTAGGTTGGTTGGAATCTGGAACCTTTTTATTCTGAGTACGTAAGACGATGTAACAAAGGTGTGTTGTTAATTAACTGCTTTTACAAGTAGGTACCTACATAATTACAAGCTCTCAACTGTATTTACTTCTGTAGGTGTAGGTATACCTACAGAAGTGCCTATAGACATATAGGTAAAGATAAGTAAAATAAAGTACAGCCTTGCTGATTGTCTTTATTAGGTTTATTTATATTATTATATTTTAAATCGAGACAGACATTAAATAAGTAATCATTTTTTAATATTTCCTACTTCGAGCAATTAATTGATTCTTTCATATGTACCTACATATATTATATTTAAATCTGTGATTTTATGTCTCAATGTAAAATATCATATTAAACTCCATCATGTTCAACTAAAAACCTTTTGCGTATTGTTTGAGATATTTAAATGGCCTACTTTCACCAACATTCAGAATTATCAATTATTTAAAAAGAAATCGACAATGAAATTTTCTCACGTAAATGTCAATTCCCTACGTCAAACAGGTACGTATGAGGTAGAACTCAGTGTCGGATTTACGTGTCCCAAAAACGTTATTAAAATCAAAGACAGCCGTCGCTCATATTCGGAAAATGTCATTTAAGATTGGTTCAGGAAATTCATTTTATAATAAAAAATCATTTTAGACAGTGGTAATAAGACGTTACTTTTTACTTTAGCGGACTGAGGCCGGAATGTCAATCGCTCCCAATCTAAAATTAATCCCGGATTAAATGGCAATGCCAGATTCTGCCCCACCATCAACCGCAAGATGTATACAAGATAGCGAATAAATGTAAAAATATATCCCTTTTTTATTAAAATGATTGGTTTAAAACAAAGTCTTGTACATCTAGCGAGTCGAAAAAAACAGCCTAATTAAGAATTCAGAAAATAGTAAGAAATCGAAGCGAATTGTTCATTGTTTTTGTTATTCTTCTATAGGAGTCGAGAGAGTATCAGTAGAAAATGATACTGATTATGATTATGCAATATGAAACCTGTAATAAGTCCCCAACAAAATGATAGGTACTACAACTTAAATGGTCACGTAGTTTTGTAGGTGGGGGCAAAGCTCCAATGAAATGTGGCAATGTCTTTTATCGTATTTCAATGTCGGAGCAAATGTCACTTTCCTGTCAATAATTTCCTGTTAATATTCGGCTAAAAACAAAGTCACATAAGGGAGATATTGATAATACCTCCCTGAAATCCCCCAAAACAAACTGGACATCAAATAGGTTTAGTTTACTCCATAGTAGATGATAATGTTCTCTGAGGAAAATCTTCTGGAAAAGTATATAACGAGGTTAGATGGAACTTATACATAGGCTACAACGCTATCCTTAGCATTTTTAGCGGAATTTAATAGCCATAACATTGTGATTCCACAATGTGATGGCACGATAAATTCATTTATCGCTAAGCGTGTCGTCCCGCTCTTTCTTATGCGATGTAGCATGTGAGTGACAGTGGCATTTAGGTTTAGGATTAGATTAGGCGGCCACTACAGAAACACACCTACTTAGTTATAGATACAGTCGACAGCAGATCAATGCTACCACTTTTTACTTTTATCAGTTGTTATTATGTGCGTCGTAAGACTTGAAATCGTACTGCAAGTATTACCATTGATCTGCTGTCGACTGTATCTACCTACTTTTATTTTATTTTACGAAAGGTGAAATTAAAAGAACATTTGAGGGCTAAGCTTGACTTTATATCTCTTATAAGTATACTAAGGATAAATATAGTTTCCGTGGTGTTAGTAAAGTTAAAGAAAAGACGTCCCTACCCGCACTTGTGGAAGTTTTTCAATAGACTTAGAGCTGTATTTCGCCAGGGACATGACACTTATCCCTCACTTTTCGTAAGTTAAGGATGTTGACGGCCGCGTCAAGTGTGTATGCCTCATTTAAACTTATTGGGCGATATTTTTATGCCAGTATTTTTTATTGGCATGTATTTAACGCGGCGACAAACTTATCTGATTTAGGGTTTTAAAAATAATTAAAATGGGTACGAAAAATAATAGGTTGGCAGCTACAGTGAAGTAGCATTTTAAGCATTAAGTAGCAGCTTTATTTTATTCTTAGAAAAACATAACATATACTTTATTCATTCTTAGAAAAACATAACATATTAGTAAACGAGCAAAAAGGATTTAGAAAAAATAAAACTATTAACGCAGCCATTTTTGACTTCCTCAGTGTAATAATTGAAAATATGGATAGGCGTAAGGCGGTATGTGCAATATATATGGATTTAACAAAAGCTTTTGACTTTGTAGATCATACCATACTCCTTAATAAACTAGAAAAATATGGCATGAGGGGTAGCGTGTTCAATTTGTTAAAATCTTACTTATGTAATAGAACGCAGCATACAGAAGTTACAAAGTTCTGCTTGAAGAATAAAAGCGAAAACACTTATTGTTCTGATTCTCGTGACGTTACATGTGGAGTGCCGCAGGGTAGTGTATTGGGACCGCTGTTATTTCTGACATATATAAATGACTTGCCACTTAATGTACCTTATCCTGTGACTCTCTTTGCCGACGATAGTACAGTCGTTGTTGAATGTAAAAAACAATTAACCTATGAAAGTCACATTAATGGAGCTCTGGGCAGTGTAATTGCTTGGCTTGATGCAAACAATCTAAAAGTTAATTTAGCTAAAACCAGCGTTATGCACTTCCATCAGAGGATACAACCCAAGAACATGCACATACAGTACCAAAACGAGCTAGTTAAAGAGACTGCAAGTACCAAATTTTTAGGTTTATATATAGACAATAAATTGACATGGAAGGAACACATCGAAGACATTACTAATAAATTAAATAAATATGCATATGCCTTATATGAACTCTCCAAGGTAGCTAATCGAGCCACCGCACTTACCGCTTACCACGGATTTGTATCTTCCACACTTAGGTATGGTATTCTGTTTTGGGGTAACTGTACTGAGGTGCTGACTGTGTTTAGGGCTCAAAAGCGGTGCGTTAGAGCCATATGTCGGCTCAAAAGAACAGACAGCTGTGAACCACATTTCCGGGAACTTAAATTAATGACCCTAACTAGTCTGTACATACATGAAGTAGCCATGTTTGTAAAAAGTAACCCTAATATGTTTGAAACCTTAACTTATCGCTCTCAGCGCTTGGCAAAAACTAAAAACGAATTGGCGACTACACAGTACAGTACAGCGCTGAAGCGGAAAAGCGTACTCCATATGGCCCCAGAAATATATAATAAGATACCCAACGATTTAAAGAAATTACCTACAAATCTATTTAAAGTTAAATTACGCAAAATGTTAATACACAAATGTTATTATAATTTAGTGGCCTTCCTGACGGATTCATCGATTTGACATAATTTATAAATTTTATTTCAATTTTTTAATTTACATGCATCTTTTATAGCTATGACATTACGATTCGCAATGAAATTTTTGTATGCTCTAGATGGGCAAGATTCGGAGAAACCTATACCATTACCAAGATCACTGTAACCCGTTTCTACAAATAAATATATTTGAATTTGAATTTGAATTTATATTGAGTTCTAAAGCTTTGTTTAAATTTAAATTGGCAGTGATTTTTTGGTGTAGCAACTGAATTTATTGTTAGACGACAACTTGACGGCGGATAAAATGTAGAAAATAGGCTTTTATAAATTATACAATGAGAACGTTTATAAAATTAAATGAGATGAGAAGAAAATATGCACATGGTCATAAAAAACATACTATGTGCGACATTTTATGAGGTCTAAATAAAGCAAATTGTGGCATGCAAACAAAATATTAATGGTTTATATACCGTAAGGTCGGGGTACTTTAACCATAGGGTGCAACTTTGGCCCAAAACGACAAAAAGTTGAACTTCCCACCACTCCGCACATCAGGAGTTATCGAAGAATTTCGCACTATCTTTCGATAGATGGCAGTATGGGGCGGTCGGTAAAACAGTTTCACGTCTACAAAGCGCATTGGTCAATCTGTCATTAGTGCAATAAGTTACTACATGTAAAACACGTGAAATTATTATGTGCAAACTTTGTCACGAAACAAAGCTATCAGGTAAGTGTAAGTATTTTTTTCTTATCAATCGTAACAGATATGTATCTAGGATCCTAATGTGATTTAAATCAAAGAGTTTAAGACATTTTTCTTAGATGTATATGATAATTAAAATCACAGTATACTTTGGCCATCGTTTTCGGGTAACTTTGACCCATGGGGCAAAGTAACCTCACGATGTTTTTTCTGTTTCTAATTTCGTTTTATCAGCTACCTATTTACATATTTTTTTTACTTTCAGATCTGCAAAGATGCCTACAGTTTATAAAAGGACACCAGGAAGTCGTCGTTACATTGACTATACAAACGAACAGCTGCAGCAATGTCTAAACGATGTGGGATCCAAGATTTTGACTCAGCGAGAAGCTGCGCTAAAATACAAAATTCCTCGCAGTACAATTAAGAATAAGCTAAAGAATAAACACTGCAACAAACCTGGCCATCCGACAATATTTACAACAGAAGAACAACAGGCATTTGTGGCCCATATTACGGCACTTTCCGAATATGGGTTTCCGATAATGTTGGAGTAGAAGCTGTTATTGACGAGAAACGTCAGGATGGAAATGACTATTGTGTCGGTGACCATATGTTGGTTAAATGGGATTCACGTGTTTATCCAGGGAAAATTACATCGATATCCGTAGAAGCAGCGCTAGTAAGTTGCATGAAGAGAGGAAAATTCTGGAAATGACCTGCAATTAAAGACGAACAATTATACCATTGGGAAGCAGTGATAAAGAAAATTAATATTCCTAAATTTGTGAATAAAGGTTTATTTACTGTGCCTGAAATGGATCGTATTTAAGCTCTTGTTGATTTAATTAATACGTAATATTATTTCTGGTTTAAATTACAAGTCTGATTATTTACTTAAAGATTCTCAATAGTAACAGTTGACTGTTAAGCTAGGTATTGGTAGGCATCTAGTAAAACAATTTGTTAGTTTATGGATGTTGATTGAAGTTACCCATGTTGAGCTACTTTTAACGAATATAATTTATTAATTTAGAACATTTGTCTTATAGTTTTGCTAAAGAATTAATTTGTGTTCATTATTTTCTAGTTTTAAGTACAATAAAAATAAATAATTTAAGATAACACGTCTTTGTTTGATATATGAAATTAATCGAAACGGGTTTCTTTGTTCCTTCTTTGAAAACCGTTATGTTTTACTACATAAAAAAATGAGGACCAAATAAACCCGCTTCAAAGTACAACTTTGGCCCAAACTTTAACTTTTAAAAAACAAACTTAGGGGTTGTTTTATTAAGTTGTACGTATGTACATGAGTTGATTATATTCACAACTAAACACTCATTTATATGAAAGAGACATGGTGCTACTTTAATTGAAGTACTCAAAGGAGAAGTAAAAAGTATCATAATTTTGGGACAAAGTACCCCGACCTTACGGTATATTATTTCTTGACTTAAATTTTTTTTTTAATGGCGAAACAGTAAAAGGCATAAAAGAAAAACAATTCAACTCAAAATATCACTAAACACACTACAATTTATTTTCGCAGCGTACAGCGATTTTTCCTAAAGCAAAAGCTTTTTCATCAATGCATAGCTAATAATCTTAATGCACATTATGCATGTTAACTCTTTTTCTTTTAAATATAGCTTCTATTTTTATATTATTTACAGCAGTTTTTCAGAATGAACTTGCTTTTTGAATACAAAAAAAAATTTAACCTAACATCGAAGTCTCTGGCTTGGAGCGAAGCTGCGCTTCGCTCCAAGCCAGAGCCTTCTGAACCTAAACATCCGTGTCGGATCTGGTTAGAGATGTACTCATGTAAATTTGCTGTGCAAACAAAATTTCTGATATCCTAATACTTAATTATTGGACCCGATTTAAGTTTTACAGCTGCTGTAAATCACTGCCCGAAAGTGTATTTTTATATGGAAGACAATAGTTGCTAATAATACAATGTTTGATATCCCACTGTAAATATTAGCTGCCAAGTCATTATTTTAATACCTCACCTATTATTTCATTTTTCCCGTTTAATATATTTGCTATCTTAAAGTAGCTGCCGTTATTTAGTTTTTATAGATCTTACATTTTGTATCTCATTATAATATAATTGTTGCTAAAATATTTAATCGCTACCAAAGTTATTTTTTTGTAACCAAGTAGTTAGTCGCCTAATAAGTTCTTAGTCGCCTCAAAAATAATTAGCCTTTTTTATTCTATCTACAATTGGATATTTCATTATTTTTTCATTGGAAACAATTTAGCATTAAAACGGATAGTTACAGCGGAATCTAGAACCTCCTTCTTTTAGTAGTCGTTTAACAAGTTCATGTTAAGTCTATATATATTTAAAAGACATTGCCACATTGCAATGGAGCTTTGCCCCACCTACAAAACTGCGTGACCATTTAAGCTGTACCTATCATTTTGTTGGGTATTTATTACAGGTCTCATACTGCATAATCATAATCAGTATCATTTTCTACTACTCTCGCAACTCCTATAGAAGAATAACAAAAACAATGAATAAATCGCTTCGATTTCTTACTATTTTCTGAATTCTTAAAGCTGTTTTTTTCGATTCGCAACTTGTACAAAACTTTATTTTAAACCAATAATTTTAATAAAAAACGGAGATAGTTTTACATTTATTCGTTATCTTGTACAACTTGCGGTTGATGGTGGGGCAGAATCTGGCATGGTCATTTGATATTTCATTTCAACTAACCCTAGGACCTGTCATCATATTTGTTTTGTTTACTTACTTCAATTTCCTACCCAAATAACAGTGTTTGGTTACTGGCCCCGAAAATACAAATAAATGCACCAGAAACGACCATTGACTTTTATTTTCAAATTACTTTAAATTGAATAAATCTCTTAATTAGTAGTAGTACCTATTATACAACCAAGAAAATATACTTTTTCATAGGAAACAAAACATAAATGTATTTAAAATATCTTTGTAATCCGTGCTTGATCCGACATTCCCCAAAGGAATAGGTAAAATCGAAAATGTCCAACCGAACTCGACATAAACCAGCGACAGGTGTTTACCGTAACATAAATCTATCTACTAATGTAAATTTCGTTTCTGATGTGACTAACACGAAGTGAAAACGGTCTGTTAATGACTTATCTGGGCGGAACAGAAATAGAATAGATGTGGGAGTGATATACGATGTTAGAGATCGAATACAGGGCACATCCATATATGAGATACTATAATGATATGATACAACCATGAAAGAAAAAGAAACTTATCCAAGATCTATGGAGAGAGCCTAAAGTACATTTTTTTGGGGACAGGTCTCCACCATTGTTGTCACTTTCACTCTCATATACGTTAGAAAGATTTTTATATGTTTGACTTCTATTGAAAATTCAAACAATGGAAAACGAATGAGTGGCAGAAATGCTATACCTAGTCATGCAAAAGCGATGTGTTTGCACCTATATGTAAAATTATTGTTGAGTAAATAAATTAAAAACAAACGTCTGCGATGAAATATGACTTACTCCATAATAAATCGCTTCGATTTCTTACTATTTTCTGAATTCTTAAAGCTGTTTTTTTTCGATTCGCAACTTGTACAAAACTTTATTTTAAACCAATAATTTTAATAAAAAACGGAGATAGTTTTACATTTATTCGTTATCTTGTACAACTTGCGGTTGATGGTGGGGCAGAATCTGGCATGGTCATTTGATATTTCATTTCAACTAACCCTAGGACCTGTCATCATATTTGTTTTGTTTACTTACTTCAATTTCCTACCCAAATAACAGTGTTTGGTTACTGGTCCCGAAAATACAAATAAATGCACCAAAAACGACCATTGACTTTTATTTTCAAATTACTTTAAATTGAATAAATCTCTTAATTAGTAGTAGTACCTATTATACAACCAAGAAAATATACTTTTTCATAGGAAACAAAACATAAATGTATTTAAAATATCTTTGTAATCCGTGCTTGATCCGACATTCCCCAAAGGAATAGGTAAAATCGAAAATGTCCAACCGAACTCGACATAAACCAGCGACAGGTGTTTACCGTAACATAAATCTATCTACTAATGTAAATTTCGTTTCTGATGTGACTAACACGAAGTGAAAACGGTCTGTTAATGACTTATCTGGGCGGAACAGAAATATAATAGATGTGGGAGTGATATACGATGTTAGAGATCGAATACAGGGCACATCCATATATGAGATACTATAATGATATGATACAACCATGAAAGAAAAAAAAAACTTATCCAAGATCTATGGAGAGAGCCTAAAGTACATTTTTTTGGGGACAGGTCTCCACCATTGTTGTCACTTTCACTCTCATATACGTTAGAAAGATACATCTATTTTTATATGTTCGACTTCTATTGAAAATTCAAACAATGGAAAACGAATGAGTGGCAGAAATGCTATACCTAGTCATGCAAAAGCGATGTGTTTGCACTTATATGTAAAATTATTGTTGAGTAAATAAATTAAAAACAAACGTCTGCGATGAAATATGACTTACTCCATCGGTGGTTCCTTGCTTCGTGGATTTACGTGAGAATGTCTATGACAAAACACTAGGTAGGTATACCGAAGCCCAAATCAAGTGTCTTATTTTGTAAACAAACATGATCGTCTAATTACCTGTTGTGATGTAACATTGAAGGAAGTGATTGATTGAACCTGTTCATCATTGTGAAAATAAGTGATCCGATCTAATAATGTGAAAATAACTATGCAATAATCACAGAAAAGATTAAAATGTTAGTAGTTTTTGTTTACAAAATAAGACACTTGATTCGGGCTTCGGTATTATGTAAAATTATAGTATTTTATTTTTCAATATTTTATATTACATTTTTTTGTTTATGTAAATATGTTATAATTTGTTACAAATAAAGAATCAAAATCCTTGTTAGGTAAATAAATTTATAAAAAAAGTGTGCGATGTCAATATGACTAACTCCATCGGTGGTTTCTATTGTTTTGTGAATTTGCATGAGAATGTATATATGCTATGATAAAACATTAGAGGAAACACGTAAGCTTCTTTTTCAGTACAAATAAAATAACAATAAATTGTTGCTGTCACTAAAAGTTTATGTGAAGGAGGTAACCACTTAGTAGAGTGTCCCCTTCAGTAAATTGTTCACGTAGTGGAGCCACCTACTTGGACGTGTTTTTGTTGCAGCGGTCCTCGCTAATAAAGATCAACAAAAGGCCCGGCGAAATGGACCGATTCCAAAGTAGCTACTCTTTGCAAGGAAATACTTAGATAGATCTGACTCTCTATGTTTCACACGAAATTAAATCTGAAAAAACTTGACGAGAAGCGTCATTAATCACATAAATTGTTAAATTGCAGTCCAAATTAGGTATGATCGATATTGGTACTTAATCAATGATTTATTGTTATAAATTAACATACAGAATAACTTTTTATTGTTATTGAGATCACAAAAAATATTTTTAAACATTAACAAAAAATTAAATTTATATAGAGGTGTATTTATTTGAAAATAATTGCAGAAAACTCTTTACTTCCAAGCTCGGCTTGAAATGTGTACAATATTTTTCATAGAGATTAAGTAGGTATATGTTTGGATCATAATCTTGTTGTTCCAAATATGGATCAGGTTCCAACGTAGGTATTCTATGTATGTTAGGATAATATTTATTGGCATCTTATTATATTTTATGGAATGTAAAAAGACGAGCAATTATTTATTGTCCACAAATGATCAATGCTGCTTAAGTTATAGCAAAAGATAAACGGTTTGGACAGACAATAAATAAATGCTTATGGGATTCTTGTTGTGTAACGGAAATCGAACTTATGACCTCCGCTCCGCTCTGATCCAGAGGCACTCTGCCAAGTGCCCGCCCAAATACACAAAATTGTCAAAGCATTTTGTCAATAAGGCACTCCAATTTGGGTTGAGTTTGACCAAAGGCTCAAAAGCGCCCCTTAATTTTCTTTTTACCCATAAGGGTAAAAGGATTCCGAGAATAAAGAAGATCCTTTTATCGATTAATAGGTACAAGTTCCAACAAATTCCAAAGTAAATAATTAAATTCTCCACCGAGCTAAATTCCGATCACTCTAAAAAGTAAAACGTCCAACGGATATCGATTTGCGAAACTTTAACGAAAGTAAAGTTTTCTCAAACGGAGTGGGTAACCTGAACTTATAGGAGTCTCGTTTACCGCTCGGAAACAGGTAAAATCCTACTTCCAACCGACGACAGGGATCTTTTAGAGAGACAACTTAAACCTTCAAAAGTTCTACTGCACACAAATTAGAGAGCGTATTTTCAAACTAGAACAGCTTTAGACAAATACGTCAGAACATTGAGTGCACTCTAAACTTACCGTTTTGAAATGGAAAAGTTTTAGGTAATCCCCATAGTTCCATATGAAAACAACACTTTAATCCGCTGTTTGGGTGATCGATGGCAAACAACTGTAGTTACGGGTTTGTATGGGCACACTATTTAAATGGAACTGCGACGACGGTGGCGGCGAGTCGTCAATGGAAGTTGCGAAAGTCTAATCCATTGGGAACGGCCGGGAGCGACCGATGCGTCCAAACTCCCGTAGCTGACTGGAGCAGGGATCTCAACGGAGTCTGCGTAATAGAACAGCTTCCCTACAGATTGCTATATGGGAATAAACGCTAATAAATTACGTACATCGTACACGCGTAACGCGAACGGGACTATGTTCTTGATTAGTTTGAAGTTTGCCGCTAATATGTTAGACACGCCAGAGTGCAGCGGACTTTGCTAACATAACATTCTTAGAAATTGTGTTAGGGAGATGTTTTGTTTGGAATTGTTTTTATTTTGTTTCAAGTCCCTCTAGACTAGACACGATTGTGTATGCAGCTAACGACGTCTGTAGCTTAAGAAATGTCTGTTTGTTGACTGTTAAGTGTCTTATACGTGTCTGTCGAAACACTTTTAGTTACGAGAGTCGATGATATTGCAGTCTCCATGGTATTGAACCCACTGTATTGGTTTCACCATATAAAACAAACATCATTTATACAGTCTAGTCATGTTTGAAAGCCCTCAATATTTGTTTGAAAGCAGAGGGTAGGTACCTACTTAGCTAGAGAGTTCATTTGTTCCATAATTCAGTTAAATTTTTAAACTAAAGTACGAAGTTTTTCCAGTAGTATATTTCTTTACTACATTTTAATTTAAGATCCTCTCCATTACTTTAAATTAGAACAGAAAAATGTAGTTTTAGCTTAAACGAAGAAAATGCCTGCAATTTTTTTAGTAGGTAAGTAGGTACTACCAGACCTACATATAATTTTAGGAAGTTACGGAGATAGGTATGAGCTGACAATTTTCAATTTCTTCAACTCTGATACCAATGTTAAATAGGTTCAAAGCGAGCTTCGATAACAATTTATTCTATAATGCTTTTTCGAGACACTGCAATTTCTAGTATCTCATACATATACTATAAATTTTTAGAATGATTTTATAGGCGTTAGGGTAAATTCACAAATATGTATGGCGTTTTTGTGATTTAACACCAGGTTAGGCTTTTAACATGGTGTCGTAACACTAGTTGGGGCAAGTTGAATTTAAACTTTAAATCGACTTGAAGAGAAAATTATACCACATATATAGAAGTGGTTATTAGGAAGCCCTCGAAAATCTTCCGGTCAAGAGAGTCTGGCCTGGATCCACGACATCAGGCCTTTATTGGGGCATTATTCACCGAAGTGGAAGTTTTGAGCTCACAATAATATCCAATACGTACCTATCTCGGTACATACTGGGGCTGTAATTAAAATTGGAAACTATCAAACATGACTATCTAAGAATGATTTTGTTGGAAAATACATATTCTTCTAAAATGGATTTCCTTACCAAATAGTTTTACTGAGTACAATAAATGAATCTATTATATTATTATATTCTTGGTGCTGTTATTCATAAACCTAGTTAATCCTCACTTTCCTTAAATCGTGTTGTTATCCCTTTCACACTTCTTTAAAAAAGGTTAATATAGAAAGGGACAGGGGCGTAAACGGTGGCGTAACTTTAAATCGCGTTTATAAATTCGCGCCTTAAACTTTGATTTTACTTGAAACCATTTAACTTACGTTGTACATCCTTGAAACATTATTTGGCCTAACACCATAAAATTTTCAGCAAAATTTCAATTATGACGAGTCCGGTAACATCAAATATTGAGGACAAAATAAACATTTAACGTTACTACACATTTTGGTCGTGTCTAATGAAAACCGTGGATATTATTAAACGTTTCTTATGAATGAAAAGGTGGCCTTTTGACGTGGGGTTATGTTTTTGTTTCATCTATTTTCATAATGCAAAACGGGTTATTTGCGTAGCTCTTCCGGCCAGCCCCGTACCACAGTATTCCTGTATATTATAATAACAGTACTATTACTCATCAGTGCCCTTAAATTATTCGATCCGATTTATACTTCTGTTTTATATTATTAATTGAAAATTGCTAAATTGTAAACCCATAACAACTGGAACCTTCATAAACTACATCGCCCGGCCTATAGGGGCAGACGACGTGTCGAGCTACGGAAGATATTTCATTGAAATATACATAAAAACCAGTAGTGTCGCAGCGACAAGTCGTCTGAGTCGGCCGGGCGGCATACGATATGTAGCCCGACTGCATGTCGCGGCGGCGTCAGTCTGCGATCGGCTGCGGGAGTGAACGGAATTGACACTTCGCTTATTGAGCGTGAATGTGATGGGTTACTGTCGCCAAAAAATCACCATATCTATTTTTTCTCTTTCACAAAATAATATGAGTACCCACTTGCCAGTAAATAAAGGCAAGCTATTTTTACGGTTATTTATTAATCCGGAGAAATTCAGCAGTACTTTCTTCTTGGGTTACTGTTTTAAATATAGACTGTCTGTGCGGCGGCGGCTCGGCTGGGCTCGCAAACAAGAAGTTTCTTTCACCGAGTCATTAGGCCAGCATAACCCGCGGCTCACACCGCAGGCCATAATGCACCACATACAAACTGATTAAGCAGGACGGAGGAGCCCCTCCTTGTTACTTGTTATCGACATATGTTGAAACCTGTTACAGTGTAACTTCACTATGTGACTTAAGTTAGGGTTATAATGTTAATACATAACCGAAAAAAAACTTAACTATAAAGAAAAGTACACAGGAGAGTCAACTCAATTGAAATACATTTTATTGTACATGAAAAGACACAAACAATTACAAAATAGAAATACAAAACAGCATGTACAATTTTGGCAATTTTGTAGAGTCAATGTTGAGATTTTCTCAAAGAGTTATCGACCAATTTTTTAAGTTATTTTACATCACATAGTATGAGCTCTAAGCTATCTACTAGTGAAAGATTTTTGCAATCAGTCAAGTAATTATATAGAAAATCTCAACCTTAATGAAGGCCCTGTATACTTTTCTATTCGCTCTACCATGAGTTGCGTAAGTTAGCTACAAGGTTCGCGTTTCGTAGGATTTTTGACGCACCCCTAACGGCCAGTAGCAGAATTAAAATTTCTCCAATAATGGACTTTAGAGCTATTGCTAACATAGTCGCTAGCGAGAGAATTTACTATAAAATTCATGGTAATTATACTGGAGCCTTATTCTGGGTAGTCTTATAGCAGTATTACTTCAATAATACTTTGTTATTTTACACCATGACGACCTTAAAGTAAGCTTAATAAGGACGTCATGGTACGAAATAACAAAGTATTATTGAAGTAATCCTGCTATACGACTGCATGGTAAGGGCCCTGGTCGATGTTGGTAATCAAAAGCTTTCACTGGACACTGTTCCATACATTTGAAAGCCTTAAATAACAGTAGAAGTAAACAACTCTACGCACCAATTTCCTTTGAAGGCTTTATCGAATGAAAAATATTAAATTTATGAAAAACTTTCCGGAACTCCCCTTAATCAAAAACTTTCTGGAAAGGGTTTACAAGTGCGTATTAATGAAAAGGAAAAATATTGAAAAAAGTAGCCCTTTTTATGCTTGTAGAATTTAACGTCAATTTAATTTCCCTTTGAAGAAAGCTTTCAAAAATATTGTGGAGAGTAATAGAGTTAATTTAATTAAACATTCTTTGGGGTATACTTTACATTTTTTAAATTACTTGGTACTTATTTAGGTAATAAAATAAATTAGCCTATCGAACGCCTTTCATTTACTTTGAACAAAGAACGAACTTGGGATACTTATTTAAGTACAATCGTCAGCACAACCATCCATGGTAACTTGAAGTACATAGGTACGGTGGAATGCCGACACCATCCATTCTTGTCCAGGCCGTGAGCAGCATTGCTCACATTCAGGCTAATTGACTTATAGATTAATATCAATACTTACTTATTCAGTTGTCTCAGTGATCCCAAGAGGTTCTTGGCCAACTAGAGGAGTACCGCCAGTGGTACGGTGGAACACAGAGAAAGGTGTACAGGGGAGTTTTCAGGTTGAGATTTTCTCAAAAACTACTTGACCTATTGCAAAATTCTTTCACTGTTTGATAGATAAAAGTGAAAACTATGTGATTGTAAAATAATTATTAAATTCGGTCCAGTAGTTTTTGAGAAAATCTCAACTTTATTGAGACCCCATGTATTCTGTCTTCGACTGTACTATAAGAACAATTAAGTAGCAATGTATGTTTTCGCGATTCCACATTACTTACCTGTATAAAAAATGTTCCTGAGTCTGTGACATCCCAAAACTAACTCAAATATGGTACAATTTATAACACATTTTTTTTGTGGAATATACAGGTGTACTCTCCCTGATATCGGCACAACTTATGTCCCCTATAAGTTGAGTTATCTCCGGGGAAATAAGAGAAAGCAGGAAATACGCTTGAGAACTCAAACAAAATATGTTCGCGAGCTTACCGCTTCATGTTTTTATTATACTATTTATGTGTGTTGCTCTATCAGACGAGGGGTTATGAAAAAAATATTTGTACGCATAAGATTATTATTTATTATCAAAATAACTATAACTATTGCGGTAATCCGGTTAACGATTCCTATATCCTTTCGCCTTAGGTTGTCTGGAAGAGATCACTTATAGATCTTATCGAGCGATAAGGTCGCCCTTGTATGTTTTTAAAAGTATATTAGCAATATTTCCTCTAATTATATATCAAATAACTTTGTCGTCACAAGTATGTAATTTCTTCAAACCTCTTGAAGAATTCCCTCCAATATAGGTATTTTATTTACAGGTAAGTAATGGCACGTATATAATAATCTTCATTCTGAAACGTTCAATAAGTTTTGGGCCTCGAAAACTTATTTACTTTTACTGATTGCTTTGGAACACAATTTTGGTCTCAGATATTCAGAATTCTAATATTCGATAATATCCGAAACTGATGTCTACGAATACTTATTACGTAATAATACCTAAGCAGGAATTTAATATAGGGTGTACCCAAAGTACAAAGTTGGACCCGAGCCTATAGTCATGATTGGGATTCGGAATTCGCGGTCAACCCCCCGCCCTTTCCCTCAAAATGATTGTAATTGCTTGTACTACAGGATGTAATAATGTAAGTACATCAGAATTAAGAAGTAAGAAACTTTTTCTTTGCTGGAAAGTCGCAAATCTTCTCATAAACATAATATCTAGCTCGGTAAGGCGTGGTACAAATATTCACGACATTAATGGGCACAATCGAATACTAATATATAGATAAACATTTAGGAATCAATTCTATCAAGAATATTTCTTTATCGTGAACAAAACACCTACGATAGCAGAACGTTATATCTGCCGAATATAGAATCAATCTATTCTGTCCAGTTTTGTAATATTTTTCGCTAAAAATATGCAAACTGCATTTTTTGAATAGCTGTTGAACACAACAGTTGTTTGTTTCGCCAATAATTTTCTATAGAATTATTCGTCGCAGAGTTGTAGCTATTTTTTGGATTACATTTTCGTTACATTGACGACTTAACAAAGATAAAGATTATATCCTTAAAAGTTATCTGATCATTAGATAGGTATCTTTAAACGAGGTTAATAAGCTGTTAAAAGCAAACAGACGGAGAAAAAAAAACTCAAAAATAAATGCGGGAAATTCCGTGTGCAACAAACTCCGGTAATTGAGTGCACCGTGCCCGGATGTTTGTGTTGGAAAGGAGTTTTTATCAGCGATTGGCGCTGGCGGCGTCGCCTAACAGCACTTTATACACCCCTAACTACCCGTGCACTTACGAGGTGTTCATGTACAGAGAAAACATCTCTCGCAAAGAAATTCTAAGCACTGAAAACCCGAAAATTGTGCTCGATTGAGAAATACTAAAAATATTGGATTTGAGTTTCTCACTTGATTCATCATCAGCCCGTATCAGTCCACTGCTGGACGTATGCCTCTCCCAAAGCACGCCACTCAACCCTACTCTTGGCCCTCTGCATCCAGTCCCTGCCAGCCATCTTGCGAAGGTCATCCCTCCATCGCCGGGGTGCGTCCCACACTACGTTTACCCGTTCGTGCCCTCCATTCGAGAACTCGTCTACCCCATCGGTTATCTCACTTGGTTATATTGAAGTAAAACCTCAGCTTGCTGGATAATAAACTATTCATTTTTGTAAATATAAATATGAATTATAAATATGAATCATACAGATACGGACAGACACATAAATACAATGTTTTATCTCATTTAAATGAAGCAGAGAAAAGACTGCCTATCGATATCGGAATTGAACTCTATACCTATCTCCAGCTCTGGCTCGTAATCCATTACACCACGTTGGATCTGACGTCAGGCGTCCAATTAAGTCACAGCTTGCGTCATAATTTAGAATTTTAGAGTGCAGACTACCTTCCTATGCCATTGTAAATAGTAGTATGTCGGTTCCTTTGTGACCTCCTGGGGTTTATGTATGAGGTATCCATTTAGATAAGATTAGCAAACTTATGATTTACTTTATGCAAAAACGTCATCAGTTGTCACAAAAGTATCGTTGCATACACTCGAAAACATTACCCTAACCTTTCGGCAGTCGGGTAAAACCTGGCAAATTGATATCGTCGGACTTGCATGTCGGCAATGCATTTTGCAACGAATACTATATTCTGCAAGTAGAACTAACAGACGGACGAACTCGTATCTCCAACTCCAGTACCGCAGTTAAAACTTATACAGTTATCAAGCAGCGGCAAATGGCCTTTATCACGTCGTCTCCGAGGTGATACTGCGCGCTGACTTCATTGCCCGTCCGAGTCGGGAATCGTAATTTTAACAAGTGTCGTTACTGTAGATGTTTAAAAGTAAATGCATTTATGTTTGGTACTGTAACACTTGGGTTGCGCAAATGCGCACATAAGCTATTATTCGTAAACGTGATTTAAAGTTTAGGCGTTCTGTCCCTTTCAACCTTATCGTTTTTAATCATATCTGAAAGGGACAACAACAAGGTTTAAGGGAAGTGACGTTTAACCAGGTATATGAACAATGCATATTATTTTGTTTTTCGGTGCGTAGAGTGCCCAATGTGTATTAGCAAGTGAAATTGAAGATTCTCAAAGGTAGTATAGGTAGTATTTCTTTCTATAGAACAAATAGAGAAAATAAATATAATTTGTTTCATGGAACAAATAGGTAAAAAAATGTTGTCATTTTGTCCGATGACGTCAAGTTCCATAACAAATGGGACCTATAATACCCGTATTTAATGCTTTTGATGATTTGTCTTTTTGTAACCTAACAGTTGATTCTATAGTAGTCGCTATTTCTAATCACATTAACGCAGCTGTCACTTATGTGATTGAGCGGGACGCATCGCTTAGCGACGAACGTTAGTGTCATCTACGATTCTATGACGTGTGTATTGTGATGCAGCTCACACGAATTTAGAGTCAAAATAACCTTGTGCAATAATTAAATAATCCCGCCACTAAGTACCAGGATTCGTTCGAGCCGTCCCGGGTGGAGTGTTATCCTCAACATAATTGGATTCTGCTTTGCATTGTTTAATCAATCCTACCATAATCAAACCAACACATAGACGCTGTTTACGGAACCCTTTGCTCCAAAACAAAACTCTGTCGCGCAATCCGCGAGCGAAAGCTCCCCCTAAAATTATTTACCTTTCATTTCGCTCACTAAATGAGTAGGTTTATTGGATTAAGTCCAGAAAGCTTTGCCCTTAATTGGAGCTTTTCGATAAATAACTTTTCTGTTTTCTCAAACTCGGACAGCTCTTAAATAATGCTCTTAATTAAATTTGTATACAAAGTGAAACAGATTTTTGCTAATTCCATTACGAGTCGTGTTTTGCTGCAGGGCAATTCGGAATGTCCTTTTATACTTCACCGACAAGGCTGTCTGCATAAAAGGCGGTTTCATTTTTTATAAAACAACGATATCGAAGAGTGTTTTGAAGTTTAATCAAGACAATACCAATACTACGGTGCTGTTGAGTTAAATTGGAATGAATGAGGAATGATTCAATTGTCTAAAGAATTGCTTACATCCTTTGTCAAACAAAGAGTGACATTGAGTATACGAATACGATCGCGAACGACACTTTCCTACTGTAGTTTAATCTCTACCTAAGTATAATAAATCTACATGGTACAGTCATCAGCACAGTAGGTAATATTTGAAATGCGATTTCGATCATTAAATCTAGAAATATTAAGAACCGTATATACACATTTTAATACTCAGAATTTGTTTTATGCATTATCCGTGCTTGGCGAACAAATTTAAAATGATGAAAAATTTCTAGCCGTGGGAGGGACACATTTTAATACTTAGTACAAATTCATTGATCTGAGTGCAATTAAGAATAGCTCGGTCGCGCAAACTAGCTGGACTGCCTAAGTTATTAACTAAGTTAATTTATTGTTTTTTAATCAATTATTAAATTATCAACGCAACAATAAATGTACTCAAAAAGCCAGTGGTTCAATAGATATAATAAGTTATAATAATAATTAATAATATTTACATTTATGTCGTAATATTAGCTTTAATCATTTGATTAGCTGTTGAAGATTGTAAGTCCAACTTTGGACATAAGTTTGTTTCAAATATTATTACATAAACCCTAATTATAATTATATGGTATTGGTGGTACCTACCCGATAATCATACGATATAGGCTAAATAATTAGACCTAAGTTACATTCGTGATTATTTCCTTGCCAATATAATCAATAAGGGCGTCGTAATTGCCTACATCACACAATATGTTATGTAATTAGGTACTTAATTGAATGGCCCAGCGTATTGGCTCAGTATAGAGGTTTTCACGCGAAACGCTTTCTGGCTCAATACTAGGTACTTACTCGTATTTCTTCGCTCACTTTGCCGAAATGAATTTTATTGGGTTTGCTAGGCCCTAAGAGCTTTACGAGCTACTTAATGATTGGGACCCGAATAGTGTTCGCAAATGTAGATACCTATAGTTTGTCAAAAGAAAGTATTTTATAAGATTCTTTTTAAATGGAATTTCTGTAGAATTGCTGTATTTAAGAAGCCATGTAAGTATTTAAAGTAACAGTTATTTTCTATTTAGAAATTGAAGATTTATTTGCGTTGAAGTGCTAAAATTTCATTCCGTATAGTGGGGGTATTTAAAAAAAATATTCAATATTGGGGGTCGTTCCCATGTTTGTCGTATTTGTCAAAATATTTGACGTACATACAAATATGCAAATACAGACAAATTCGACACACATTATGATGACAAACATGAACAATGCATTTTTTTAATCAATAACTTTTCTAATAGCTGTTCAAAATGCGAATATTTTTTTAAACAAGAAGGCAAGAAATGTCGTCTATTCAGCATTATTCTATTCAAATGAATATTCTATTCTACCCGTGTGGCGTAGAGTTCGTTAGTAAAATGCATAATGCAACAAGCCTACACAACATGCTACGCCGTCAAAGCAAATTGTGAAAATATGGTGAAATACCAAGAAAATCCTTAGATACTCGAGGGTCTTGCTAAAACTCAAAGTCACAAAAGTTGAGTTTTGTTTATTATCTTTGCCCATTTGTTTTTTGATTCTTGTTTTCCATATCTTTATTTATCGATCTCAGGTAGTCATTTTGTCGTGATGAAACCTGGCACATACAGTTTATATCTACAGACATTGAGCGTGCGGGAAACGTGACGTGGCAGACAAATAATATTATTCTATACAACGTATCTGTCCACGTTTTCCGTGTATGATGAATATAAATACGTTAATACACATTGTATAGAAGAATATTATTTTGTCCAACAAGCTCAAGCCTATAGATAAAAACATAACTTTATTCTTATGTGTGGGAATTAGGATACCTAGGTCCAATTAAAAAGTGCCTGACAAAAGCTAGCCCGCAAAGAGCAGCGAAATATTAGATCTGTCATGATGAGGCTTTGCACAAATGACAATGCCAGATCCTGCCCCACCATCAACCGCAAGTTGTACAAGACAACGAATAAATGTAAAAATATCTCCGTTTGTTATTAAAATTATTGATTTAATATAAAGTTTTGTCCAAGTTGCGATTCGAAAAAAACAGCTTAGTTATGAATTCAGAAAATAGTAAGAAATCGAAGCGATTTATTCATTGTTTTTGTTATTCTTCTATAGGAGTTGCGAGGATAGTAGAAAATGAAAATGATACTGATTATGCTTATGCAATATGAAACCTGTAATAAGTCCCCGACAAAATGATAGGTACAGCTTAAATGGTCACGAAGTTTTGTAGGTGGGGCAAAGCTCCATTGAAATGTGGCAATGTATTTTGATCCTATTATAACATATTAGAATCGTATAAAAGCTCCAAATAACTTCCAAGGGATAAATGCCGTAACTATACTTTGTAGGGTCGTTCCTGTTTATTCCTTGCAACCATTGCAATCTATTAATCTGTATTTACTATCGCATAAAGTGTGCATGCTGTTACACTTTGATCTTGTCTATTTTTATGTCAGTATGTGGAGCGTGGTCCCATCAGCACTGGAACGCGGCGTATCGTCGCATGGCTTGCGTGTCAATGATCATTGGGAGCAAGCCATTACTCCGTACATCGCCAGTGTACCATATGTCCGCATTAATTAATAAAATATGTGGCTAAATGAAACATATATCTTGCGATTACGATAGATGTATCAAAATCATTATGTGAGTGAATTTTAGAGTGTAGGATTAAGCAATTACAAATTAGAACATGATGAAATATTTTTTGCCGTGGGCAAGACTTGAACCTGCTGCGACCTTGTCATTCCGTGACAAGCTTGCCGTAGCACATTAGCTTTGAAACTGAATCGAGATCTACTTCAACAGATATTATCCAAATAACTAAAATATACAAATTATTACAAAATTAAACTAAAAATAAAGGTACTAAAATTTGTATATCTAAAATAAAATAAAACTATATGTTCAAAACATGTCGGTTGAACTATCTGAATGGCTTGCATTACAGATAGTTCAACCGATCGCCGTTGTCCGGCAACGTGCCCCATTTTCTGCTTCAACAGACAATTCATTGATCTAAGCAATTATTTTGTGTCTTCTGGCTTCAAACGTGATCACAACGGCAGCTGGCAATTATTCAAGCCAATTTTATTTTATTTAAAGGTAACAATCGATAATAAGGAGGACAAATGGTTTATTTTTTTATTTTATCTTTATTGAGCAAACTTCACAGCTTTCCACTTGTACAGTTAACAGCTGATCAAGTGTAACGCTTTCGACCGTTCTTATATATTATCTGTGTCGTAAGATTTAAAATTGAACTGCAAGTGTTGTATATTAATCTGCTGTTGTCCGTACCTATTACAAAACTGTTTCATTTTAAATAGATAAAATCTAGAATTCTAGATTGTAACCCACACACAGTCAGCACAGTACACACAGAATTAATAGGTAATTAATGTTCAGAATTTGTATTACGCATTATCCTATATATGCTCGGTGAATAAATTAGAACATGATGAAAAACTTATTGCCGTGGGCAGGACTTGAACCTGCGACCTTGTCTCCGTGACACGCTCTTACCAACTGAGCCACCACAGGCCACGCCACGACCACCGAAAATATTCATCGCTTTATACATACTTAAAGGATATGTTACGCAATTCCATCTATCGGACAATAGTAGTAGTATTCCGACAACCATGTCTGCCCAAATTGACTTTTATGTCACAATTTGAAATTGAAATCGATGCAGACGTAATCAGGGCGGCATCGTGTATATAAGGCCAGTAACAGCGCTGGTAATTGAGTTTTCAAGCCGAGCGTTCGCCAATGTTTGCCACTCAGCGAACATGCTCTCCAAAGTTGCTACACTTCACCACGATGAGCTTAGATTTGGAGCGGGATTCTCGTTTTTATGGCATCATCATTCCGTGTTATTTGAAAATACAGTATTTGTTTTGGTGTGGGGTATCTGTCACAATAGCAGTAATTACAATTACTAATTAATCTACAGATTTTGTTTACAATTTCGCCGACATTTTGGGTGAACTTAGTTGTAGGTATGTGTCCTATAGCTAGACTGAGTTTAGTATTGGACGTGGTAGTAAGTATATAGAGTTAAGTTAAAATATAGTGGGGGACCTGAGGCATGTTTTTTGTCTTTAATTTTTATTTTTTATATATATAAATTTTGATTTTTAGATAGGTTTAGTTTTAGTTTAGATACCTATTTAATATTTATCATGAATACAACAGTTTCTTTTAAAAAATAAAAAAAGAGAAAAGAAAGTTAAAATATATATCCGTAATTAAATATAAGGCCGACTGAGTATTTGATATGATGCATCTGTTATTAAATTAATGACTACAAGTTACCAAAATGTTACTATACTATTCCAAAAACAGCGGTCCTACCTATGATATTTATTATTACAATTGTATTCCGACTGTTTGGTAATGTAATACAAATTAAGTCTACTCGACTCATGCATTAGGTACTAAAACTATTGAATACTAAGGTCGCATCCAATATCTCAAATTCTAAATACGTTGTGATTTCTCTCTCTCTCTCTCTCTCTCTCTCAAATACATTCAGTTGTTCAGTTGTTTCAATCAAAAATTAAAGATTGTACAATTCATCATAAAAAAACATTAAAACAGATGGACCACTACAGAGGTACTCTCATTCGCATATTTGAATAATTCATGTACACAATCTATAAAGCAGGCAGCGGAGAGCGTTTTACAAAACAAACAAATTTTATTGATCTCCCAGGCGCTGTTTGTGCCTCCACAATAAAATATTTACATTTACTTCGCAACACCTGGCCTGTATAACAGCCTATATTCAAAACCAGGGGCCCTCAACCCGAACTACGGCGAGTACCTAACGTTTACGATCTCAGCTTTATCTAAATTTGGCTCGTGACTTCATTAAATTGGTGGTTTACTAAACTGTGTTATTTGATTTTGAGGCTCAATTAGCAAAGGCAATCATTTTAATTCATTTATTGTGATTCCAGAGTGCCCACGCTTACTTTAAATGTCGCTAATAGACGTAGCATGAGTGACAGTTTAAGATTAGACTTGGAGGCCACGACAGAACCCACTGCTACACTCATCGACTTCAGTCTACTCGTGCCCATGATGCCTGCAGTGCTGTTGAAATATCGAGACCTTAAATCTAAGACGCGTATTCATAAACGTGATTTAAAGTTATTTCACCGTTTAGGCCATCCCGTCCCTTTCTACCTTAACCTTTTTTCTTTTTTAACGAAGTGTGAAAGGGACAACAACACGGTTTAAGGGAAGCGAGGTTTAACTAGGTTTATAAATAACAGCAAATATGTTTAAAACGGTAGTTCCCGTTTTATTTCGTTAATAAGAATCACACCTAATTAAAACCTTAAATTATATCTCAAACATGTGCCAATTCTCTAACAAAATATCTAAAGTGCATCTTAATATGCATCGTCTTCAGTATTCAAGAAAAGAAAATACTAGAACCATACATAACACAGGTCCCGCTCGGTAAAGTTTGAAGACCCCTGTTGTACACCTCAAGCATTAGAATAATGAAATGGTTGTAACCTTTCCCTGTACAACAAGTAAATCATATTTCAAAATTTAGGAACATTTAGGTCCTCTAGGGAGCATGACTTGAGGAATTTTTGGGCCCAGAGCCCCAACAGCAATAATATTTTCCTTAGGTCTGTTATACAATGTTTATCTCAATGGAGTAAAATATAAATAGTATATTTACGACTTCTTAAAGGAGTTACAAAGTCAGTCACAAGAATATAAAGACAAACGGAAAACTTAGAGCAACATTTCCCTTTAGAATCGATCTCATCATTTATTACGGGGGTGTCAGAAGGAAAGGCGAGTATTGTTATTGGACAGCTAGAAAATGACGTAAAAGTCGCTGCGAGGTGCGGTATTCGTGCAAGGATGCACTAACTAATCATGCCAATGTTAATCTAAGAGTAGTTTCTATGATACAGTCAATTAGGAGACGTTGGACATGATATTCGTTATTTCAAAGTCGGTAGCATTTTCTAAAACATTTTGTCTACAATGAGGGGCTTTCAAAGTGTCAAAAAAACTAGCTTTTCAAGTTGATAATAGATGGCGTGGCAGAAGTAAAAAAGTACACAGGGACCATGAAAAAATATTGTTAATATCAGCTGAATAATTTATTTTTAGGTTTGAGAATTTTAAACAATACAGTTTAATAGTTTTAATAGGTACTTACTTACCACACAAAAATAGACATTCAATTAATAAACAAGGTTAGCCCGTGCATTGATGCTCTTTAATTTTGAGATGCGAAGTCGAGAAATCAGTGCCATCTACCCGAGCTATCGGTACTATTTTTTTTCTTAAATGTGACCTTGAAATTGTGTGGTTTGTCTGATTCACTGGGAAAAACCAGATTTTAGCACCTCCGAAATGAATATACCAGCAAGGGTAAGATCTCGTGTTTCTAAGAACAATTATATTTTCTTTCTTGATTTAGTATTTGACTTCATTGTCGTGGTAGTGGTTAATAACGTTGTCTACATTATAACCTCTTTTCGTAAAGACTTGCATTTATTTTGCAAACTGTAGGTGAATTTAGGTGAAAAAGATCAGCTTATTGAAAGGGACCTACATTTCACGAAAAGGTAAGTCAGTTCGGACCGACAGAAACTATGGGCAGCAATTCCGGAATTGTAATTTCTAGCTTTTTTTGATATTTCTCTTTAGGCTTTGTTTTGGTTTGCATTCAACTCAATTTTTATTTTGTCCCGGCGTGCGACTATGTCAGGTCAATCGGATTTGTCACACAGGCGACAACGTTTATTTGGGTTAGTTTGACGGAGTTTTAACAGCACTACTAGCTGCGACTTTTTGCGACTTTTTCAAAGTGCCGCCGCCAGAGAGAACATTCTAGTTTTGTGCGCTTTTTACGACTGTTTCCGTTTTAAAGAACAAACTTTGCAAGGTACCTATTACGTAGTTCGGAACATATTTTAGTATACTCAGTTAATTGAGTTGTCTAATTTCAGTATCTTCTACTATTTATAGCGCAATCTCACTTGCACTGTGGACTAATTAAGGACTCACGACATTTATCTCTTGCAGTCCAGCACGAAATTGTTTTAGGTTATTATCAAGTCTAGCTTCTTGATATAAAACACACCTTACATGCCTGACAGGTGTCATGCCGGCACTTCACTTGGCTATTCGCTATTGGATGTTTGTCGTATTTGTCAAATACTTGACGTACGGACAACAGCAGATCAATGATAACACTTGCAGTACGAATTCAACGCTAATGACGCAGATAATAAGAATGGCCCAAAGTCCAAAGTATTACACAGGATCTGCTGTTAGCTGTAGGTACATACAAATAAGACGATTATTTTGTCACACAACAAATACGCAAAGCCAAGTGAAATGCCACCTTCAGTATCTCTAAATTAAAAGAATATTGGTAACTAAATGTAGAAAACGAAATAATTACCTACTATTCTGTAATATGCATTTATTAGTTGTAGCTTAGCTATTCCTTTGATGCTAATTGCTTGGATATGGCAAGGAAGTTCATACTGCTTTCTTGTCATTGTGGAATTGTGTTTTTTTAACTTGCATTTCGAAACGAGATGACGCCATTCATGCCGTTAAAAACTACTGGACCGAATTTAATAATTCTTTTACAGTTATATAGTTTTAACTATTATTTATCTAACAGTGAAAGAATTCTTGAAATAACTAGTTTTTGAGATAATCTCAACCTTAAAAACTCTCCTGTACACTTTTCTCTGAATGTCAGTAATGTCAGTAACTCTGGAAATGAATATAAGATATATATATCAAATAAATGTTTTCTATTCTATTCTAATATGAAAGGAGTCTGGTGGAAAGGTGGACAATAAAGATGTGGAATGATATTCAAATTATGACACCAGTCTAAGTCATCATCATCACCAGTCCGTGTACAACCTGCTGTACGTATGCTCCCAAGGTGTTTAGTCATAATCAACACGCTCCCCCGGGCGTGGTGGTACATGGTTACATGTTTTACCTGGGTCAAAAAAAGGCTCTCCCAAGGTGCGCCACGACAGAGAGTCTTCTTACACTTAACTGCAGATAGAAGGTGCGATATAATATTTTAGAGGTATCAATAAAACGCGCCCCCTACACAGAAGCAATAAATTCGTTTTCAGCTACGTAGAACTAAGAGCGCAGATTATCTCGCATCATTTACCCCTTTCAGCCACCGTCTTCATAATACCGGCTCTACGTAAAAGGGATTTTTGCACAAAATTGGAGTTTTTGCACTGTCAATTTTAGAATTTCTCCTGGACATTTTTGAAACTTTATTTTGTTTTGTGTAGAAGGAAGGGTTAATCTAGAAAAGGGGTGGTTACGGAGAAAAACCTTGAACATTTTGTCATCTTTTCACGTTGAAGTGGTCTTAAGAAAAAAAATCCCCTTAAAGAGGGCAGCAAAATGTGGCAGAACTGGCAGAACAGAATACCCTGCATGAAATGTAGTACGAGTACACACGAAGACAGAGATAAATACCAGGGGGCCTCAATAAGGTTAAGGTGTTCTCAAGAATCACTGGACTGATTTTAACAAATTTTTTACAGTACATAGTTTTACCTTTTATCTATCTAACAGTGAATTAATTATTGTAATATTTAATTTATTGTAATTATTGTTTTAATTGATTACTAATGAATAGTTTTAATTACATTTTAGCGACCACTGACACAATACAGTGGGTCTGCTTTTTGCCCTTCTGCCTCTTTGTCGATCGAGCCATGTAATATTTATTCTTAAAAATATATGATATTACAATATGACGTATCCAAGTGTTTCCTGTGTAACTAAGGTTAAAATAAATTAGTATGAGTATAGTATCTATAGTCATAGTCAGCCAAATATTCTTTAAACAGTGATATCTGAATGTGAAGTTATATGATGCGATACTTGCACCTAGTTATGTATTGACTGTTTGCATTCACGCTCCAATCAAGCTGGGCAATCATATTGACGGCAAATTCCGGTGCAGTAAAACGCATACTACTGCCAACATCTGTTGTCTGACGTCCATGTAACACAGACAGTGGATTTTGTAATTCTACAACATCCAATGTTGATTCTTGTTTTGTTGATCACAGGAGATATAGACGCATGTACAAACATATCCGATGTCTGCCAGATTAATTAAAAATAATACGCCTAAGAATTAGAACAGGTTACGCCGACGCAGGACGGTTACAAATACTCGAATATACCTATTATGTGGTACCAAAATTAGAATAAACAAAATCAAGTAAAATACACTTTATTTGTGTTAATTAAATATCTCACGATATAGGTTCCATCAAAATAATTATACCGACACAAAGTGTTAATTATAAAATAAATATATCTACATTTTTTTTGAATAATAGATTTTAAATTAACACCAGTTTCCATTAGCGTAGATTTCCAATTTGGTTGACAATAACCTTAATTCACTTAGTAACTAGTAAAAGAGTACAGGAAATAAATTCTAATAAATACGGGAGAGGGGAGGGGCTTTGTAGTCTAATATATCTTAGTTAAAGGGCTTTTAACCTTGTCTTCAGGCTTCTGAAGATTCATGTTTTACAGTTAAACGGGCCAGATTTGAGACATATATCAAAACAATCCCTAATCCCTAGCGGTTCTAGTGAAACTAAACACATAATTGTGTTAATGACGTGAGTAAATACTACTACTAGAAACGGCCATTGTCGACCATAATACAGTATATTCTTGTGAACAGTATAGACTCGTTGATGTATCAAATAGGCTTTGGTATCATTCAACTCATATCGAAATGTTGCTGCTGAAATTATAAAGATATCTACCATTAGATGGCCAGTATTTTTGTATGTCCCTGTTACGCATAAAAATATTGTACCTAGGTAGTTGTAAATTAAGAAGTCAGAGCTTTGTAATTATGACCATTTCGTTTTTTTATTTATTAGTATTTTATGGCAATATGTCTAATCTCCTAAATATACAACACATTTTTCTTAAGCTACAACTTTGTTTTTACTTACTTGATTACAAAACTTTTCTATCGCATCTGCGTTTTGTAAAATTGATATAAGTACTAGGTATAGTTGATGGGCGCCTCTAGCGGGCCATAGAATCTTGGAAATGACAGTTACCTTTGCCGTGATCGAATATCACTCGAACTCGGCGCACTACGTCTCGCACTAAGCGCACGGTAAAGCGTTCCACACACAGCCGCGACCTGCACGCGGCTTGCGGCCTGCGGCCAGTTGAAACGCATGCCCCTCCCCATTTTCTGTGCATTTTAACATCCAGTAGGTAGCAATCTGCGGCCTAGGCCTCAGGGCCTTTGTGTGTCAGGCTTTACGTGCATTTCGAAATGCGACAACAACTTGCATTGGTTAATTACGACATGTTAATTCAGTAGCCCTACTGGACCATTGTGTATATCGAGTATGGGCGTGGGAGCGGTACAACCCTGCGGCTGGCGTGTGGTTTCCAAATCCGTTGCTTCAGTAATTGCTCAACTTTGTTGAACCGACGACCGCTGTATGGGGGCATTTAGACACAAATGTACCTTGCATAGGTAACTATGACGATATTAGAGTGTGGAAAGCTAAATTTAATCGTCGCCAAACGAGACGTCCGTATTGATGAGGAGCTCATAATGACAGAAAGAGTGGAAATCAGTAGACCTCATTATAACGCTTTCCATTGCTTTTGTCTTGTCCTTTGCCGAAAGGCCGACTGGGGCTTATTTATACCAGCTATAACCGCGTCTCAAAATAATACGGCTTTATACATACCTACATATTTTAATCTTCAGCAAGGATTCCTGCTCGCTACGCAATACTTATAGCAGACGAGTAACAGTGATAGTTGCGCTTAGGTTTAAAATTAGACCCTGCTAGAATCGTGTCTAAAGTCAATCAATTTTCTTAGTCGTCACAGAATTTCTAAGATATGCTTAGATTGCGATATGCATTAAATATTTCGAAAGTCGAGTCCAGGCAGTTGTCCCACCGCCAGCGAGTAAATCCCAGCTATTATTTCGCGAAAGAAAAGTACAACAAATTGCACATTCCATGTAAACAAAAGAGACGCAGCGTTACTCGCTCGGCCTCAGCGAGGTACTATAAACATAAGTGGCTGGTAGGTTTACACGGAATGTGCTACCTGTTGTAAGTTTCTTTCGCAAAAAAATCTATATTTACTCGCTTTACTCGCTGGTGGTGAAACAACTGCCTTATGATGTTTTTATTTTTTGCAGCTCTACATTTTTCGTCATTATACAGTTACATGATAGATTGTTATTTCGACTAGAAACGTTCATGCCGACGCGACTGTTACTTTACCACAGTCGTTATCGAAATTAATTTATAACTTAAGGCTAAAGGTACAAGTGTTTTAAAGTTTTAAGCCTATAAAACTTTACGAATTTCCTCTGAAAGAATGTTTAAGTAAACTTTTAAACTCAACTTAAGACCTTAGTTCGTAATTTTATAGATTTTGGCATTAATATTTTTAAAGAATAAATTATAAGTACCTACTAAGTATTAAATTAATTACTTCGCTACAAAGTAGAGCGTCTTTAATGTTTCCCTTACACAACGTTGAATAAAGATTAGCTCTGAGCCGTTACAGCCAGCATTATTAAAACACCAATTAAGGAATTAAAGCGTAATTAAGTAAAACGAATCCATCCAAACTTTCCGCGTTTAATTATGTCAATTTCCAAAACGTTGTAGAGTGGGAAACAAGCTCATTATTACAAAATCGGCTGCTTTTTGGTATAAAGTATAATATAGAGTGGCAGTGTCATCGTTGACCTCGAAAATGGATAACCAATGTCATTAATAGAATTTAAAGCTTAGAATTTAAAAATATTGTAAGAATAAGTTCACTTATCATACCTATATTTTGTATCGATCAGCTGATCGTTATATATGAGACATTAATTTATTTTAATTTATTAACTACATATTTTATATCGGTTTTGTAGTTTAGCTTAACAGCAGCTAGATCACTAGAACACTTGGACCGTTCTTATTATCTGCGTCGTAAGATTTAAAATCGTACTGCAAGTGTTACCATTGATCTGCTGTTGTCCGTACTATACTTACTTATAAATTGTATTTGCCTTGATACAAATATTCTGATAAGAATCTAGCTAACTACCTAATGGAGACAATAAAAAGGAAAAAAATCGAAGAAAAAGTCATTAAACTTCTCAAGATAATAATTGTTATCCTATTACAGGAAGTAAATGAAGAAATTTGAGGATTCGCTCTTGGTAATTTGTTCTTTCTCTTCCAATTACAAACGAATATAAAGTATCAGAGTATGAGAAATGTAATGAATAAATTTGGGATTTTTTTACCCGACTGCGGAAAGGAGGGTAATGTTTTCGAGTATAATTAGTATGTAGGTCTATGAATATTGTGTGTATGTCGGTTCCTTTGTAACAAAACGGCTTGTTGGATTTTAATGCATCAGGTAACGTTGGATTCATCTTGATTGACGTAGACATTTTATTCCAAAAAAGAAACATTTTCGTGTTTATTTATTTAAATCACTTGAGGAGGTGAATATCAAAAGGTAACATGTCCAATACACGTCCTGCTTTTCCTTTTTTTTTACAGAAATCGATAAAAACTGCTAAATATATAAATGATAAATATATAGAAAAATAAAAAAATTCTAGCCGTGGGCAGGACTTGAACCTGCGACCTTGTCCTTCGGTGACACGCTCTTACCAACTGAGCCACCACACGCCCACGTCCGGCCTTTGTTCGCCGAGCATGGCATAAAATCTTCCCTACACAGGCGCGATCTGCACGCGGCTTGCAACCTGCGGCCAGTTGCAGTATCGGCCATACGTATGCCCCGCCTCCATCCAGTACCTATGTAACGATCTGCGGTCATCACTACCGAAAACTAGCAGAAAAAGGGGCAGGGCATGCGATTCAACTGGCCGCAGGCCGTAGCCCGCGTGCAGGCCGCCTGTGTATGTGGGCTTAAGGCATAAAACAAATTCTGAAATCAATGAATGTCGCTAGTTTTTTCACATAATTTTAGATAAGTAAAGGTTTAATTGAATTTTAAAGTCCAAACATGCAAAGACTACAAAAACGTAGCGGTTTATATCGATTTCACTTGTTATACTATTTACATGCATTAAAATACATACATGCCTCTCCAGTAACGTCGGAAGTGTGCTAGTCTACTTAAGCCCAGCCGAGTACGGGACACGTCACGTCCCCAGCACTTGTCCTCGAGTTTGCCGCTACCAGCTCCGCTTGCAACTTTTCCCGTAAACTTTGCGAGTTTCATGCGCCACTCATAACTGATAGTCGTTCGGCTTTGCGATCAGAATCGCCAATTTGTTTAAAGGTAGTTTAAATTTAAATACATTGTTTATTAGGGAATATGAATATTTTTACATTTAATGTGCAATGTTAGCTAGATTCTGCATACGATGTCGGCATTAATAAACTCACGAAGAACAATTGAGTAGTTGTTTTTTAAACTAGTTAAGTTATGCAGTGGCTTGAATATTGTTCAAATAATTTTCTAGTACTATATTGGAGTAGTAATAAATTTTATGTTGAAATTGAATGATATATTTACCTACGAGTATATACCTACTGATTTTTAAGCCAAGGCAGTAGAACTTCACAATTAATGAACCTTAAAAAAGAATGCTGGATATCCGATTTTTTTTTATCAATGTACAACAATACAGTCAATATTTTTAATTTTGCGTTCCACTTTGAAATAGTGAACACTTGCCATTGTAAAATAACACTTGTCATAGTGAAGTAGACAGCTTAATCGATGTCTACGTTTTAATGCGACAGCAGTTGCGATTCCAGATTGCGTGCGCATTAGCGCCGATAAGGGCGGCTCGCTCGCTCTTACACGATGTAGCATATGAACGACAGCGACAGTATTCATAGACAGTATTTAACACGAGATTAGCGTGAGTTCCATCTTGTCTGAAATCTGACAGTTGTAAAACCGAACTCAAACTCAGCCCGCACTCAAAACTGTCAATGGATCTTGGCCATAAAGTCCTTACAGAACCACCGAGCTACAAAGTAAATAAAGAATGTCAATAGCCCATTCGCGCTCTTTCAAAACCCGTGTCTGGTCGTGTCTATTATTATAATGTAGGTTAGAGTATCTTTATGTAGAAGCACTAAGCTAGGTATCAAGCGAGATCATTGAACTGCGGTCTTACTATTTGTTTACGTTTCATTTACACGCAATTTCAAACCGCTCGGGCCTCGAGGGGCGTGAATGATCTCAACCAAATATGGATGTGTAATAATAAAATAATAATATGTAATTAAATGATGATGATAATAATAAATATAACAAAAGTTTTTATTGAAGATAACATAACATGGATCCACTTTTGTTAGTGAAACATCTTAAAAATTATTGTTAGTAATATTGAGTGTTTTTAGGGTTCCGTGCCTCAAAAGGAAAAAAAGGAACCCTTAACAAAAATCAAGCCACTTGGCTAGGTACGCTTAGTTGTTCATAGAACTAACGGCGACTGCAGCACCCGTGGTAGGGCCTCATTCTATAAATAATAGACCACGTATGATCTTTGCGTCAATACAGGAAAACGGTTATGAGTGCAGACGATGCGTGAACTGGTTGATCGTCCACCGTTAATGACTATGGTTTAAAATTAGAACTGTTATTTTAGTTGCACCGAAATGCGCGCCTGCGTTTGCGTTAGTTTGGTTATTTCATAGTCTAAACTAAATCATTCCTACATAAAATATTGTTTACGCGTTATCATAAAATGTGTGACTATTTTTGATGCAATAGCGATCATATTTTTTTAATGTGCTTTTTCTATCGTTATAAATTCACATAAAGTACTAGGTATGTTAGCAATAAGCCGTAAAGATGTAGATATATCTTCGAAATAGGCATACATTCATTTTATTCCGTGATCAACCCTAATCATTTTAATTAGGAATCCTTAACACTACCTACTTACTTAAAACGAGTTTTCTTTAACAGAGTATTCAGTTTTTATTACTTGAATCTTCATTTAAAGAGAAAAGCGTATAAATCTTGCTTTAGAATAACCTTTGTCATACTATCAATACCCAAACTTTTCAATTTTCGCCTCAAACTTTCACAATATTGGAATTATTCTCTGAAAAGTTCCAAATCTGTTCCGAACTTTTTTAATTCACCATTTAAGTGGGTTCCACTATTCTAGGATAGGTTTGAGAATAACTTTTTTTTCAGGATAGATGTGATGATAAATTGTAAATATAACGAAATTTTTATTATTTTCAAAGAATAATTTACTAACTTTTAGGTATAATTACGATTTCAGAGTGTTGAATGCTAAATTAAATCGTCGCTAAGCGAAGTTAAATTAAAACGTCCCGTTCAATAATATACTCGTACTATGTAGCATATGAGTGAGTTGCACCTAGGTTTATGATTAGATTTGGCGGCCACGATATAATAACATATTAAACAACCTTTTCAATTATGTAAAGCATAACTTTAGATGGAAACCATATTTTCGGAATTGGAATTTTCATATTTTGTTTCATTTTCTATTTACATGAATACTCTAAATAACTTGATATTAGCGAAGTTATCTCTTTAATAAGAGTAGAAGCCATTAAAGTAAAAATATAATACAATAAATGTAAAATGAAACCATACTTACTTTTTTAAAATTATTAAAAATGATAGTAAAGAATTAAGTTAAGTTTTGATTTTGTAACAATTCACTTGAAAATACTGTTAGCTACGAGATAGCGCTAAGCACAAAATAGAATTTAACTTTCTAAAACTAATTTACAAATTGAATGTCTACGGAGCACAACGTACGTTTCGAAGTGTAAAGAATTAAACTTGTTATTCAGTGCGGAAAGTTAAACAAGTTAGGGGAGTCACAAGTTAATAAGAGCTCGAACAAGTTTGCCTGCCAAGTGACACCTACTTCCCGACGTTTATCTACTCGTATGTACTTACTGTGGGCTGCTATGTATGCTGAACACAGGCTGACGTAGACAAAAATATGTTCTTGAGATTTTCCCAAATTACAAATGGACGATTATTTAAAATCCTTTACATTTATGTACCCTATGGTTAACGGTGCTGATGGCACAATGATGTTTAAGTGCATAATTTACATATAATTAATGTTTCATTGTGTACACTGTTTGTTTACCCAAATAAATAGAAAAAAAGATATACGAGGCTTGCTAGAGTTCTTCTAGTAAGCCGAAGCGACACCCTCCTTTCGGATCAATACGTATAGATTCTTTGTAATTCTTTTGTACGATTTTTATCAACGGGTTTTAGATTTACCATACTTATAAAGATACTTATTGGTAAAATTAAAAATTAACAGGACTATTTCATTCTTTAACTTAGCTACAGGATTATTCGGCATTATAACGTGGTATTAATTACGAAACTCATTTATAAAGATTATAATTAACGGAGATTAATTCTTACTTTGAATACCAGCTGAATACATTACTTTTAATTACTATTGGGACAGGCGGTTTTAAATGTCTGTCTTACATACCTATACCTAACCATAAAACTGATTTTAGAAGTCTTAATAATATTAAATGTCTTTTCGAGAGTGAATTATGTATAAATTAATACAGGAACGTAAATCGAGCAAAGGGTGAAGACATCAACCAGTACCTATGATTTTTGATTAAAAAATTAAAATTAATCCCATCCCATTATTCGATCAGCTGCCAAAACAGAAACCGCGGTGGACCTATAAAACCGAAACGTGGATACTGACCGTGGAGTGATAACCTACAAAAGGTGGCAGGGACTGGATGCAAGAAGTAGATAATCGAGTTGAGTGGCGCGTCTTGGAAGTGACTTACGTCCAGCAGTGGGAAGATACGTGCTATTGATGATGCAGAAACATATCTAATAACAAACAAACAGAACTAAACATCTCAACGGTTCCTGGTTCGGCTGGAATTGTCATTATTCCCTTCCCAGCCATCTGGAATTAATAATTTCGTCAGTGCTGAGCTTAGTCCGCGCCGGCTCCTATTAAGCTCCCGTCTATGCAGAATTAGTTGCACAGCTGCGCTTCTGCCCGCGGCCTTACATGCTATTTGCTCCTGCCAAGGAGTTATATTTCAGTGGATGAAACAAACAAAACTGTTGGGTCAATTCCAGTGTGTCACACGCTAAACTTAATCGACCCGCTTTCTTATGCGGTTATTGACAGGTTGGGTTTAGGTTTAGGATTTGATTCACGACAGAATCACACCTTTTGCAGAAATACACGGAAAATACTTCTCTATTCAGATAGCGACAAAGTTGTTGCCGGACACGAATATATATGATTTGATACCGAAAAAGCGGTCGTTTTTTTGTTTGTTTTTGTAATAAGCAGTTATAATATTGCTTTCTTTTTAATTCATATTTTTCATGCATTCCAAAACAATGTAAAAATGAATTAATAAACTGAAACTGAACTGAAACTAATGTAAGTAGTTGCATCGCTGCCTTCTGCTTGCGGCCTTACATTTGCCCCTGTACGGAGTTACATTTCACTACTCGAATTTCGAGTAGATGCGCTTTTATTCAATTTACTGCATGCGGGCGGTGTCACAAGTGTTAGAATATTGCGTTAGTTTCTACCTACAGGTACCTACTGTCTGACACGTATAAAAGTATACCTATTATGAGAATCATTTAGGTTGATATTTTTTTCGAGTTTCTTCCAATTTCGACGGTCTTTATCAAGGTGTGTAAAAGTTCAAAAAAGGCTTATAATATAATATAGTTTTTTTCGGTGTATATTAGATTTATTTTCTTCCTGTTAGTTGGTTTACTCAAGAGCTCATTTTCATACTTTTAACATTTTGGTATATTCTGTAGATTCGTAGATCTACGTTGGGAGTAAGCGCATATTGTAGCGAAAGATGTCTCAGAGATAAGCCGATTTGCCGAAGACGATTCTATTTTAGAGCTGTGCAATACAATGTACTGAAACTACTGAACCGCTAAGCCGCATAGATAAAGTGTTTGATACATAAATAAATATAAAATGCAGGAGCAAAATAAAGATAAGATCATGTCTATTTGCGTTTGCGGAAACTAGATACTTTGATCGTGATTTACGAAGTCTTTTCATTACTAATACCGAGGTTCTTTAATATTAGTGTCATTTTTTAACCGACTTCAAAAAAAATGAGGAGGTTATCAATTCGTCGAAATATTTTAGTAAATAAGTAGATATTTAAGGGGAACCGAGAGCTGCCTCTCTTTACAAAGTCATCATCAAACATCTATTGCGATAATGACTAATACTTGGAACCAAATGGAAGTTAGTAGGTACAGCTAACAGCAGATCAAGTGTAATACTTTGGACTTTGGTTGGACCGTTCTTATTATCTGTGTCGTAAGATGCCAGTGTTATTATTGATCTGGTGTTGTCCGTACATCATCATTTGGTAACGACAATGACGTTCAAAAATGTATTAACATAATACAGAACAATAGTTGGAATAAACGATATGAATTTGAATAATAATATGTATATAACATATGTATATATGTATAATAACAAACAGTAAATAAATACTTATATATCTATAAGTATTTATTTACTGTTTGTTTGTATGTGTTTTATTTTACGTATGTACATACCTACATAATTTTTACATAAGATACGGATAAGGGATTTCTTCCAGGGGATTTATTGGTTACTTATTGGTATATAAGTCACTGTAGAGACAAAATCACTTTTATTGCGAAAACTCGACATTTGTTCTAGATTTACTTACTTAGCTTTTGATTACCAATATAATATATATCGATCGTGTGGCTATAATCAAGTTTTTGACAGATGACCCCCTCTCCAACGGCCTTAAGACCAATAAATAATACCAATCATATCGAGTAACAGTCAATAACAGTTTCATGGCCGACATCTTGGCATGTAACTCCCGGTTTATGGCCCCGTGTGGAATGGCATTTGTTTTGTTTGCCATACTTTACTGCTGATCGGGTTCATTCTCGTCACTTTTATGGAAACGGTACGACTATATACGACCAGGACCGGATTAAGTTGCGTAGTGGCCCCTAGGCGATGTAAGTCTCGGTGCCCCTCCTTTATTTGGTAGCTAGTCTCTAATAGGTAGGTTTAGCATTTAATTTTAAACTATTTTTTTTTTAATTTCGCATAATCAATGTAAGTCGCACTTCATGTGTTACATGAAAAGCGTAACTAAGTGTAACTAAGCGTAGCTAAGCGTAGCTAAGCGTAGCTAAGCGTAGCTAAGCGTAGCTAAGCGTAGCTAAGCGTAGCTAAGCGTAACTAAACGTAACTAAACGTAACTAAACGTAATTAAACACAACTAAACATAACTAAACGTAACTAAACGTAACTAAACGTAACTAAACGTAACTAAACGGTACTAAACGTAACTAAACGTAACTAAACGGTACTAAACGGAACTAAACGTAATGTTATTTTGTTTTATGCAAACACTGTTCTTTAAAAATTAATTAAACCTAAAACTTTTAATAAAATGACAGCTGTGGTGATTGCAGGGGCCTGTAACTTTGACTTTCGTTATCGCCACCAGATAGATAGATAGATAAACACTTTATTGCACAAAGAAGCATATACATAAAAAACAGCAAGTAAACAATTAGAATACCACCAGTTAGAATCGATAGAAAAATATTTGACATTGAGATTTGCTAACGAAGAAACCAATGTGTCTTTTTATGTTGTTAAAATATTTTATTGTCGTCCTTCACAAGTGATAGTTGTTTGGCCAGTAAGTACAGAATCAGCCTATTATTAGTAATTAAAAATATTTTGAGTTAGTTTTCTCACAGGGGCAGTTGCCTACTTTGCCTCTACATAATCCGGGACTGTATATGACTGCGAGAAGTGGGTTAAACGATTTTTGTTAGTACCAGCACAGTAAATGTAAGACATGTACTTCATGCAATGGAATACGGTCTAGATTGCGTTGGTTTTGTATAGGGTGAATTGTCGACTGTACATCGAACAACTTCTTTGCTTTGAATAAGGCTACTGTGGGTAGAAGGTTTACTTATACCACGATAAGTATTTATTGATAAACGAACATTTATTTTGAATTTCCAATCCTGGGGTACAATATTTTCAATATATAGAACTCTGAATTTAAATTACGCATTATCCATGCTCGGTGAATAAATTAGAACATGATGAAAAAATTAGAAAATGATGAAGATTTTCGGTGGGCTCGGCGTGGCCTGTGGTGGCTCAGTTGGTAAGAGCGTGTCACGAAATGACAAGGTCGCAGGTTCAAGTCCTGCCCACGGCAAGAATTTTTTCATCATGTTCTAATATATAGAACTCTGTCTAAACTAGTAGACAACTATTGATCAATTAAGTTGTAAATAGCCGTAAGCACATCAAGCTAATTTGATTTTGTACCTACTTATCTTATTATCAAAACAAATAAGCACATTTTACAAGGTACCTATGCACTTTTAAATTGTACAATTAATCTTTGTTGAAGCGTCTTACAATAATCGTCTTAGGTCGTCTAAGAGATCTCAAAATCTATGTGATCTATCTATGTTTTTCGAATAATAATTATTACTCTTCGATGACAATGAGTTAAAATCATACCCAGTGTTGCCATTGATATGCAGTCGAGTATACGAGAAATTCAAAGGGTTCTATCAAACCAGGCATTAGTCTGGTCTGGGTTAAATACGTTGGCTGTAATCAGCGCAAGCTCTAGGCTATAGATATTGGACTGTCTACGGCAGTTTGGCTGATTGGAAATCATTTCAACATTGACACTGTTGCCTTCAAAGGCTTCATGTATTTATGATATGGCAATGTACATGAATTTCATATTATAATACTATATGATTATTAGCAATGCTCGGTTGTTGCGCTAAAACTGTAACGTTACTAATAAAAGCCAGCAATAGTGATATAAAATGAACTTAAATTATACCATGGCAGTATAACTTTAGTAATCTATCCAACACAAGACAGTGTCCTATTTTGTAAACAAGTCTGTTCATCATTGTGAAAATAAAGTGAACCCGGTCTAATAATGGAAAATAATTAAGCAAGCATTAATCACAGCAAACCTTAAAATTATAGGAATTTTTATTTACATAAGAAGACAATGGCGGTGGGCTCCCCACTATAAGTTTTAAGTCTACGTACTTTGTGTTTGTGTTATATATTTTCTCAAGTGCTTCAGTCGGGAGATTATATTAATAATTCTTATTAAATATTTATACAGGCCAGTAATTTAAATATAGGCAAGTAGCTCTTGTCTTGAGTGAAGAGGTCTTTCTTTACCTCAACGTCGGCGATGGTTCTGTGGTTCGTTACGATCGAACTGATTACGAATGATGTACACTGCAAAAACGCACCATCAGCTCTCGAATCAGTATTCAACACGGATCGATGTGTAAGCACTTAGCGCACCACGTCTGCACGTGGCAGTTTTGCTCGGCCAGCCTTTTCAAAAGATGAGAAATAGTTTTCTACTCGCGGACTCCCCGCGATGATTAATAATCCACTCAGCGGGAGGCACGGATTGACCTTTGTCCAACTCCCGTCCTCTTCATACCACAGTTTATTGCATAACAGTATCCAAGGACTTTAATTTGTATATTACTCTGGAGATTTTAAAATTTTAAAAAGGTTTTTTTTTATAAATGTGCTGTTGATAGATTTTTGCCACCTTTCTCCTCAGCATTGGTAACTTTTCCTTTATTACTTAAACCACTTTGGTTGAAGTAATAAAGTCTAAAAATTGACGTGCAAAAATATACACAGTGATACGTGGACCTGATTTTATCTCCAATTTGTATGATTACACTTCCTCTTTGCATCGGACGGATCCCATCAGCTACTTTGCACAAGGAAAATTTGGGTCTTCAAAGTATTTCATATTAAACAGATGTAAGGACCCCTTTCATCATGCGTTTCATCTGCGATTTCACCTCTGTTGACCTTTCTAGCCTATTATTGGACTAGCTAGAAGCTGAAATCTTGTAGAATACAATGAGTTGATACTTGATATGTAGGTTACTTCCGACATACATATCATTCTGATTCTGATTCTCGAGCGATGTGTAGCATGATACGAGCAAGAGCATATTAGGGTGAAGATGAGTTACTGGTCGTGTCTACATTCTACTGTGCAATACGGAGTCCCCTTGTCACGTCACTTGAGACTTTCGCGTTTATTTCTTTTCGCTCCACAAGTTTTTGTTTATGAAAAAACTGTTGTGCTTACGTCATTTAAAGAATTAAGAGAGCAAAGTTTATGGCCAGGACTATAAGTCAGGAAAGGAAACAAAAGTTATTGTGTTCATATTTGCTGAATCTACTTAAGTAGCTGCTTTATCTATGCTATATTTTAACGCACATTGTAATAATAACAATTTATTTCAGTCATTCTTCATTCTAAGTTTAAGAGAATTATCTTTGGCTCACTATTATAGGGGTTGGCTAGAATATATCTCTGAGCGATAAGACTGCCTTTGTACACATCGTAGCACTTCAAAATGTAACTTTTTAATTAAACAAAAATATCTTTATTTAGCGGACACCAACAGGTATTTTGTTTTACAATATCAATTATCAATATCGATCAGGATTAAATATATGTAAAAATATTTGATGATAGGTTTTGTTGCACGTGAATTGCCTTTTTAATCGTTTACTAAATGACTTCTTATAAAATGTTTAATTAATAAAATATACATAAATTTTTACACAGAAAAAATACACCGATATTATTCTGGCCCAGCTAAAAAGCTCCCTCGTCAAACCTTCGGAAATAAATCAAACTGTCAGTATAATATACTTATTCTATATATTTCCGACAGTTCATAATGCGGTTAATATAATAGGAATAATTGGCTGCGATCCTTCGACGATACTGAGTGACACACTGAGTCCCCAGGGAAATAGAATCCATCACTGAAAGTTCTCTGAGGCCATTAGTTACATTTTCGTTGCTTTTGTGTTGACTATTGATTGAATGGGGCGGGTTTCTTGGGTACCCCTTAAATGTACCCATGGTTTATTTTGCCATGATTTTTTTCAGGTCAAATCCTCTCTCAATATCAATATGAGTGATCGGTTACGAGTACTTTTGCTACTAGTATTTAAATCCTAATTATTCGTATATAATTTGAAACTTTAAAACTTTTGCTTATTTTCTTGGAGGGTTAAGAGGTATGGAAAGGTAAAATAAGTCGACAGGTTAGCTAGTTAGATTGATTTAGATCAATATTCAATTATTCATTACATTCCATAAGTTATAATAGATATGTTAATAAAATTATCATTAAAAATGTTACAATGCTCATCAGATGATCGGTTAAAAATTTTGATGTTGCTGTTTTGTATAAATTTTATTTGATTGAATACATTTATTCGATATAGGTCAACATATGAACTAATAATTAAACTAATATATCCGATAAATCATAGAACAATAGTTGTTCTAATGTATACTTAGTACCATCACTTCGGTTTCCTATATCCTATCCATTATACCTACAACATGTATAAAACATGTAAGTAAAGTTACTGAAGCAAAGCTTAGACCGACATGTTTGCACTACCGCTCAATGACAATACACACAATACCATTCAAAGTATTCTATTCACGTAGGTATACACTAGGATTTATTAAAAGAGGCCAGGCCGGTGAAAACATCTGAAATATTGGCCACGTCAGGTAAATTTATAGGGATAATATATTGTAGGTATGAGAAGCTCAATTTCCCAGAGAGTATACAGTGATTTTTTTTATCTAAGAAAAATAGATAGCGAAAAGTTTACCTTTAGGTTGAGGATGGCGAAAGTTTGACTTTGCGCTTACGAAGTTTCGCCATAAGCTCTTTGCTGGATGATGTCGTATTAAAGGTCATAATAATCAGTTACTTGCGAGAAACAAAAATATATCCAAAATCATTTATTTTATTTCTATTATTTTGTGTTTCAGCAGAGATAAGTTTCAGCGAAGATTGGATTTCGTTTCATTACTTACATCACAGTACCTATTAAATTCTAGTATATCTAAAAGCTGTCGTGATTATAGTAGGTATATATGTACTGAAAATATCAAAATCATAAGCGAAAATCCAAATAAAATGGATTCTTACCATATTTTTATTTCATTCCATGAAAAGAAGAAACATGACTATCACTTGCGACCGATAAATGAAAAGTACAAGCAATTTTTTAAAGTATTTTACTGATCACAAGCTGTCCCAGAAAACGCTTGCAAAGATTGCGCTTTTGATTTCCAATCGAAGATATAAAATTATCTGACGGATGCTATTGAATAAAATGCGGTGATATAGTCGAACGAAATCTAAATTTCTTCATCCCAAAATCCGATCTACAGTAACTGATGCTCATAAAAGTTTATGTGCAAGCAAATTCTATCACAGCTCGTAAATGGGACACCATAAAAACGTGTGTATGAGCGGTCGTGCATCGATATAGGCAACAGCTGATGAGTGCGATTATGTTTATGGGGACGCATTCCGTTGGTTGTGGCAAGTGTGGGGCGCGGGAGACCGAGGCCAGATCATTGGAGACAAGTTGAACAGCTGAATACCAGGGCTGAATAACAGCTGAAGCTTACTACACATTTTGCATTATTGTAATCTGTGCAACTCTGTTTATATTTAAAGGTCATAAATTATTATTCCATTGGTTAAGTTTCGCATGTTTGCTGATTGATGAATATAAAGTAAATGCTATAAGGCTGTGTCACAATTGCAAGAATAGACATTAATATGAAAATTATAAATTAGTAATGACGTTTAATGAATATTACCAATAAAGATGTCTATGTCCATTTTATTTTGGAGATAATATTGCATTTGATATTCCAGTCTTGGCCCCGAAGTCTTTAATAACTAACATTAACTACCACTGACTGTCATCAGTAAATAGAGAGGACCAGAAATGTTTACTGTTCACAGCTGGCCTAAAGCAGCTGATTTTTATGAACTATGAAGCAATATTATATATTTCTAGATATTCAAGAAATCTTGTTGATATTGATGAAGTTTAGTTTGGTAAGATTTAGTTTGTTTCAACTTGGTCTCAAACTCGATGAATTCGGCACATCACTACGCGTGCTGTTGGGATGTTTCCTCTAAACCTCGAGGCGTTCCGGACCCAAAGTACGGCTATGTATCATTTTTATAGCCCTAGCTAAAGTGAATTTGCAGGCCGAGATAACTTGGACGTGTTAGTCATTTACATCTAATGTGGCCACAAGTCATTTTGGCAAAATTTAATATGTCGGGCTTGTGATAATTTCCGAGAGCGGGGTCACAGCAAAATGCGCTGTTTTTCCAGAGTTTCTTGCGTTAGAACCGCATTGCGCCTATTGTATACAATACAAAGTTGTATAAATACTACGAGGACATGAACTCACAACATTTTATTCATTGCGAACCCACTTTTTATATCAGACGGACATGTTTTTCATATTATTATTAGGAATCAGATTCTTGTTACAATTCTACAAGAATATATTTTAAGTTCAGATGAGCGATCTCTTGCATGATAAGGTACGTAGGTATGTCGCTGTTATTTAAATTTTTTAATTCACACACTGAAGAAAGCCTAGAATTCCTGGCTTTGTGTTCATTAATCGTCTAGGTAGAGAGAAATCGGTAAATGTTCGTAAGATATTGAAAAATCTAAAAGAACTTCTAATTGGTTGACTCAGGAGGAATCGAACCATGGCATTCGTAACATAAGTCCAATTGAAGCTCAAATAACCACAGCACAGCTAGTCTATACAAACAAACCAGAAAATTGTTTGCAAAAACGTGAACAGAGCCCATAAACCTCATACTATATTCTCGTCTATTTCAGCCTGCGCTGTGGTTATCCATGCATCTTTAGTAGTGCTCCAAACTGCACAAACAAGGTACATGTTCGGATTTCCAACAGCCAATTCCCGTGAAATTAAGGGTAGAAGTGCGCAATCTCGGATATCGTGTACTATGTTTATCTAACAAGTCTCTGAGACGGAAGTTTCAAATAACATCCTCTTAATTAAAGTTAATCTGGAATGGTGTTGCGCGGCGACATGATTCCATTAGCAGCCAACAGCTACGCGGAACTGGCTACAGCTAGGTTGTGTTTGGAAGCCCGGCTATACTGCGCCCTAGGGCAATATTAATTGCATGTTTTGTTTACATTGCATTAATAATTAAGTTCGACTTCATGTGAAACGTGGGTAGTTTATTTGCATTAATCTACGGCATTGTGTGAAACCTTAGGTAATAATGTGGTGGTTAATCGACAAATGACTAATACTTGGAAACTCGATGCAGGTCAAGAGTTGCCTTGCTAATTTTAGTCTTTTTGATTTCTCAGAGACGTTTTACGTAAATATCTGTTAATAAATATATTTCCTTACATTTTTCTGTACGGACAACAGCAGATCAATGGTAACACTTGCAGTACAATTTTAACTCTTACGACGCAGATAATAAGAACGGTCCAAAGTCTGCTGTTCAAAGATAGGTAATAAATACAGAATTAATTGGCACTGTGTCAATTATACAATATTATGCGACAACCAATCACACCAGATTGTACCTCTTGATTGAAAGGCTTCGGACGGGGATTCCTTATGTAACGTTAAATCACATAATACAAACTATGATTGTATGGAAATTAAGTATTACAGGTTCATCAGATGGATCGACATAATTCGGAAAAGTTGTTTTATCCAGACTGTGTGCCGCCGGCAATTTCGATAAAGCAATGATTGTTTTTCCACGAATTCAAAAGCACTCTGATATAGAGAAGGAGTAATCCAAATATACTCGGAGGGGCTCGTAGTCCAGTTGCGAGTACACGTTGAAAACGATCGTACAAGTTAAGCAACGTTGGGCGAGGTCAGGACCTGGATGGGTGACCGCTAGTGACACTTTCATCTGAGCCCCTTCGTGCCTCGAAAAGCACGTTAAGCAGTCGCTAGGCATCAGTCGTTAGGCCACGTCAAAGGCCTACGGGCGGCCTGAATAACTCTGACAAAAAGGTTTAGTCACTAAACCACACGAAAAATAGATCCAAATATACGGGTACGTATGGATGACTGGAATATACGAGGAATCATATTTGAACTCAATCTCACATCTCCGGGAGGTCCAACAAGGGTTGAACCGGAATGATCAGCGCCGTTGTGATTCAATGTCCGTGGTTAGATCACCAGCGTCTAGCCTGGGCCTCGGCGAATTGTGTTTAAAAATCCAGCCAAGGGATTTGAGGCTGCAGTAGTGCCTCGACGTGTCCTGGTCGAATTTTATTAGGGAACTTATGGTTATCATTATATAGGTATTCAGTGCATTGCCAGTTTTAGGGAATTAATGTCAATTTATAATATTCTATGTGAATATGCCACAATAACCTTACCTTATCCTGATAGGATCGACACTTCCACCCATTGAGATCTTTTGTACGTCTTCCTCCTCCCTTATGGGAAGGGTCTGTAGTCTTCGCGTTCCAAATAGGCTGACCCCAGATGACTCATCCGCTTTCTTGGCAGCTGGCTATAAGCCTTGCAGGTCCGCCGCCGTCAGTCCGCCAATCCTTTTCTGTGTGGCGCCTCAACTATGACTATCTGGTTCCTGTTATGTTTTCAGATTTTTCTGCACCAGCCGTATCGGTTTTTCTAACGAAAAGTTTGCGGAGTTTCAGCTCTCTTACGCCTTTCTACTCCATGTGAGATTAACCCACAATAATACTTATTAAATAAATCTCGTCACTGATGATATATTAGCAGATAAAACTAAAAACCCAAGCAGTTTGTCATTATGTTTTGGTAACTTTCCACTTCGTAACGGAAATTACTGCCGAGCTAATAGTTCGTCATCTCGAACAAATTACAAAAACAAGTTCCCTTTCCCTTGTGAAGTTATTCGGAAAGGAATAGCAATTAATTTGAAATTTTCAGCTTGGAAAAGTGGTTTAATATTTCCAAAGAATCACTTTGGCAATGCCTTCAATTACTCTTCTTCATAAATAAAAAATAATTAAGGTACGACGAAGTAAGGCGAAGTGTTTAATCAAAAGACTTCCAAGTAAGGATGCCGATTGAATTGATTTACTTTATTAATTCATCTTCTCTATATTTATAAAACTCAACGGCTGCGTTTTTGTACGTCAGCAGCACATCAACCTATCATCTTCCAAACAAAATGTAATCTATGTCGTATTATCTGAGCATAATAGGTGACCATGTTTTACCATTGATGTCCTGTCGAATGGACGAGTACGTTTGTCTTCATTGAGTTCATGCCATACAGTCCTTTTTTCTATACTTCTTTGAATTTTTCCTTTCATCGAAATTTACTATTGGAAGCGATAAATTTCAAAAGATTTTCTGTAAAATCAGTCAATGCGCTATTAAGTACCATAAGTACCTGAAATTCGAATATCTAAACTTTTTTTATGTGAAACTAAAAACTATTTGGTATGTGAGCATTTACTGTGGGTACATAATATAAACCAAAGAAGAAACACATACTAAATTGTAGAATGTGTACCAAATTCAATTGAAGTGCCTACAGTCCCTTCGCATTATCGTGTGAATTGTGCGTCAAGGGAGTCGCGGGTAAGTTGATCCCGTCGTCCCGACTCACGTCTCCGTATCCCTAATTTATTTCATCGATAGAACCACTCCGCTTTTTAATAAACACGCATGAATTACTTTCACTCTCCCTCCGCGAGATCCTGAATAAATAAAACGAGGGCCGGCCCTCACCGTTCCTTCATTCCCTTTGTACTATGCTTCCTGGCATGCGTAATGGGATACCCTACAAAAATGGCGGAGAGTCTTTTGTGCTAAATAAAAATCAGAACAATGGTCAAGGGGCAAAAGATCTGCATTGGAAAGGTCAGTGTTCTTGTTGCCCTGACACAAAGGACGAGGTTTTGTAGTTCATGTAGAGAGTTTCTTTACAAAAGTAAAGATAAGCGAATATGCCTGAATATTCAGGCAAGAATCTTCACAATACATACATATATTTGAGGGGCTCGTAGTCCAGCTGTTGAGAGTTGAAAACGATCGTACTAGTTCAGCAAGGTTGTTATTTAACAACAGTCGTTAGGCCATGTCAGAGGCCTACGTAACAACTCTGACAATAATACCAAACCACACAACAATACCACGTCCTTCGCGCAAGTTGCCCTAGTGCCGTTAGACCTACATCAAAATCAGTCGAGCCTGTCTGCAAGGAGACAATTGAACTTACATATATCAATAGATACACCAGAAAAATATCCCGTCCTCGACCGCTAATCATCATCCCGTATCAGTCCACTTCTGGAGATGGACTCTCCCAAGGTACGCCACTCAACCAACCCAATTGCCTTTATGATTTCGGCCTTTTACATCCAGTCTACAGATAATAATAAAATAACATTGACAGCGATCAATAACAATCTTGTACCGGATAGAAGCTATAATATACCGAATTGCCGACATTTCCTATCGGTCGGCATGTCTCGTCTACATGTTTTGTTGGCCATACTATCCGGAGTCTGGAATATTACTCATCGCAACGCGGAAGTGCAGACACCGACATCCGCGATTGCAGCGCAGTCGTGTTTGTCAATGTCTGGTGATATATCGCCGGGCGGCCGCTGCCAAAATCGCGTATGCTTGTTTACCTTTACCGTGGGTTTACTTTTTAGCTGTGCCGTGTGGAAACTGCGGATGTAGAAGCTATTAGGTTGATATATAATGGGATATTCGAAAGAAAACTTGCGTACAGCCGAGACCTACACAAAACCATTGCTACTCGTACTTTTAGTATTACCAAAGAATCATGCATTACTTTCGGATAGAGTGTCTGTCTTATATTGTTACTATAATTTTAGTTCTATTTGCCATATTTTCAAATCATTTGTGCTGTTATTTATAAACCTAGTTTAACCTCACTTCCCATAAACCGTGTTTTTATCACTTTCACATTTCCTTAAAAAACATTATTTTGTAAAGTGCGTGTTCCCACTAATGTAAGAAACGCGAAAGATTGTATGGATGGATGGATGTTTATTGCTCTTTCACGCAAAAACTAATGCATGGATTTTAATGAACTTTTCAATAATATAGCTCATAAATCAGAATAACACATAGGCTATAATTTATAAAGATCCTGCGCAGACGAAGTCGCGGACAGAAGCTAGTAGCATTTAGTAGTTTATTAATTTTCAATAATTGTTAGATAATACATAGTAGAGTAGGTACTACTATGTATTGTTTAGATATGCACTTTATAGATTTGTCACCATTATATTCACCATAAAATACGGTTTTATTTTTTCCGTATGAATTCCTCCCAAGAGGCGTTCGGTTCGGGCGTCCCCGATTCAATGATCGAACTTCGCTCATATTTCTTCTCTTACGCAATTCAAGTTTGTTAATGAAAGACCCTTGTAACTTTAATCCTTGTAACTTAGAAAAGTCATTTTGAAACAATTTGAAGGGCCGTTAAAAGGCTGCTCTAAATTTTCTTTTATGAATGACGAATGGGGTCGAGTTTCGTAACCTTTGATAACAGTGAAAGGACCAGGGTCCGAAAGTATCAAATGAACTCCTTTAACGAGTTATTTTGGCTTTGTTGTCTTGTTACTTGCCACTTCGTAAACAAGGGCCAAACAAAAAAATAGATAACGCTTTCCGAATTCTGTAGCTAAAATGAGGGTAAGATTTAATAGAACAACTACATAAGCATGAAACACTATCGTCATCGAATCGAGATCGAAGTGTCGCGAGTAGGTAACCCAATTTGTATGAGAATTTCAACGGACAGCATCGTGTACTGCTTTGGAATAAAAACGGATGCATGAACAAGTTTTTAGTTCCATCGATTCCCGTACCCGTATGGCACTGGATCACCAACATTCTCATACTTATTCTATAGCTCCCATCGATATTGACCTCGATTCGATGACGTTGGTATTTTAGCCCAACTGATGCTACATTTATGAACTTAAAAGATACCGAATTATTCCTTACAAGGTTTCGACTACAATACAGGGATTTTCTCGTTTAGATAATTTTGCGGATATCGCAGGTTCTTAATTTACAATATTTTTTATTAATTTTATAATATGAATAAAGTTTCAACATTTCGTGTTGCGGTAATACATAATTTGTTTTGGCATATAACCAAAAGTCATAAATGTTATACATAAATAAGCCACTGTAACAAACGTGTGTATGATGTAGTATAGGTACTTTATAGCCCTCTTTACAGAATGACCTCGCATATTAAACGATGCATGAAGCCCGGAAAATTCGTATAAAAATAAACATTTCAAAAATATTTACAATTTCATGTTCAAGTAGAGATGTTAATTTCCCTCAGGCAGGGTAGATCAACATTTCCATATATTATGTACCAACTCGTATGATGGGTAAAATGTTTACAAAATTTAAAGGGTCTACTTTGATAAGCCAAGGATTATGGAATCGGTTAAAATGTAATTTGTGTATGCGTTATTTTAATGAACTTTGTGGTTTCCTGAATTTACACAGAGCCAGATCAACCATGTATCAATGAGATTTCCTTGTTATTGCTTTTCTAAGAAAAAAATACGTACATTTAGCGAATTCTCTCATAACGGTGAAGGAAACCTGCATGACTGATGGGAACAATAAAATCTAAGACGTGTATAATCTAGCAATCCACACTGGACCAGCGTGGTGGATCATGGCACAAGCTCCCTCGATGTAAGAGAAGGTCAGTGCCCTTTCAACAGGAGGGACATAAAAATAGGCTGAAGTTGAAATTAGTCACACGTAGGGAGATGCGAATTCTATGTAGATATATACCCCTTAGGATACCTATATATCTAAACTAGGTGTTGTATGGTGCGCGAGCCGCGCGCGGCCCGCGAGACTGCTTTGTTTTCGTGTTGTAGGCGCCGCAACTAAATAAACATTATCGTAGTAGTAGCGTGGGGACGCTCCGGGCTTCGCCCTACGCGGAGCTCGGCCTATGGCCTCGCAAAAGTTACTTGAAGGGTAGGGAGTTTTATTCTGCTTGGCAATGGGACGCTTCGGGCTTCGCCCTACGCGGAGCTCGGCCTACGGCCTCGCAGCCCGGCTCGGCCTTCGGCCTCGCAAAAGTTACTTGGAATGTGGGGAATTTTTTCTGCTTGGCAAGGGGACGCTTCGGGCTTCGCCCTACGCGGAGCTCGGCCTATGGCCTCGCAACACGGCTCGGCCTTCGGCCTCGCAAAAGTTACTTGGAGGGTGGGGAGTTGTTTCTGCTTGGCAAGGGGACGCTTCGGGCTTCGCCCTACGCGGAGCTCGGCCTACGGCCTCGCGGTGTTCTATCGCTTCGGGCTTCGCCCTACGCGGAGCTCGGCCTTCGGCCTCGCGGGAGGGTGCTCGGCCTTCGGCCTCGCTATAGTTACTGATAGATATTTACCGCCCGCCAGTAATCCTTTCGTTTCGTATAGGAAAATATATGTAATAAATATTATGGTTTACTGCTCGTCCGCCATTTTGTTTTCCCCAAAAATGACAATTTTCTGGTATACTGCATCATATGTGTTACGAAGTGGAATTGGTTGGATATTCCTCTTGCGCTCGTGCTAGGCCAGCTAATTCGTCAAAGTTTGGTCTGAAATGTCCAAATTTTCAATCGGCTATATTTCCGCCGCCATTTTGTTTTTCTTTTGTTTTTCAATTTCATCACAAAGTAGGTCGACCATGTGACGCGTGTTCCAAATTTGAACGAAATCGGTTGGAAAATGGCGGAGATGTCATCACGTGACCCGCCGCCATCTTGTTTTTTTCACTTCCCTATAGTTTTCCTCTGGTCCAATCACTAAACTATACAACTCCCCCCTACATCACTTTCACCTCCGGGAACTCCTTCAGACTAAACGGGCGTGTCAATCAGTGAGTCAGTGGTAGTCGAGCTATATATATTATTAATTAATTAATTAATAGGATTGGCATCGATTTAAGAATCGATGAAATTATCCACAAATATGAAATTATGTTGGTTAGTTTTTACTCAGTCGCAACTTATTGGATTAGACATTTGAAATTGAATATATGAGTGATAATTGTCGTAGTCAGATCGTTAAATTGGCCACATCATGAAATGGTCAAGTCGTGCTGGCCAATTGACAGGTGGCGACTTCATGTTTATGTAACCTTTACATGAAATGGTCGATAATTTCATGATGTGGTCAATTTAACGATCATCATGGGTAAATATTGAGTTCCCCGGGTCTCGGACGAACAACGTCGCGATGCTAGTCCGAAATATTTAGTTAATTACAGAGTGACTGATTCACTGTTTCTGTTACAAAGTAGATCATGATTAGAATTTAGAATAGCTTTCCCCCGGGGCATCGTCTGCTTAGAGCGAGTCTTGTTGAGACTAAACAGACGTAATTGACGTGAATACCTTAGATCTGGAAATTACAGCTCCGTTCAAACACAGTGGTGTTTCAATGTTTATCAAAATAAACAAACATATGCCATGAATGAACGAATAAATAACACTCACTTTTTTTGGAACGCGGTATTTAGACCGACTGTTTGTCATTTGGACCTTAATAAAGGCCGTTTTAATGGTAGAAACTGTCCGTCTATTTTCGGGATCAAACAAAAAAATAGAGTTATCCGTGTGTTTATACTTATATTTATTTTCAGACTTCTGAATTTTCTGAAATGAAACTAGTAAATCTGACAGGTCTACAAATTCTGCCTCCCTTTCCTTGCTAAAGATACGAAAAGGTTGGCACTATTTTTTTTTATAAACCTCAAATAAGCCTATAATATTAGAAAACGTATGAGAAAATCTCTACCACTATAAACAGTTTTAATTCTAGAACAAGCGATGGTGCACTGTAAATTGTTTTCTCACAAATCGTTAATCTTCCACTACTTTTTATTATTATCGCAGATTAATGAAAGGCTCTATCGCTGCATCGTTACGTTTAATACACGGATAAAAATAATTCTTTGCTCTATAGAAAAACTATATTTACTTGGTTGAAGAATAATATCGTTTAATTCAATTTGTACGTTATATTTAATTCGTGGTTACTAATTATTATTAATAATAAAGCCATTCCAGCTTTTATTAGTAAAAGTTAATTTATTAGAAAAGCTATATATAGTTAGCTAGAAAAAGGGAAACGATAGAGTGAACCACCTGTCATGCAGCATTTCACAAATTGAGCTCTATAGAATATTAAAATATCTATAATCTCTGGCTATATATAACCCGCAGGGGATAAATGCCGTGCGTCCATACATTTTTCCTGTATACCATAATTTCTACTGTATTAATCCAGTATAAAGCCTTCAAAATGAATAGAGCAAAGTGAGAGTATGTCTAAATTGTCTAATACGCTCGGCCTGGTCGGCCCATTACGTTTCACAAATAGACCATTAGGTCCCAATCCCTTTGCTATTTCAAAAGGATGGAGGGTTAATTTACGAGCTCAAAATTTAAATCTACGGCCAACTTGTTTAATAGCAGCCGGGTTAACTGAGTTGTTAAACTGTGTTATTATGGAGCACGGGAAAAAGACTTCTTAATTCAAGACGATCCCTATTTATTGTACAGGGTGTAACGAAAATGGTATTAGTAAACCGAAAGCGTTGTTCATTATCGGTAACTGATTTTTTTTCCATCTTAGATTTAGTACTGATTAGCTGATCTAATCTAAATCTATGAAAATATATTTTTTCTTCCTTTATTAAGTGATCATGATTGGGTAAATCAAGAATTTGGTCAGTTAACCTTCCAGTTAAAACAATAATCATTCCTTCCTATATTGTATTTTACAGGTATTCCTCAGTGCTGAGGGTCGTGACATCTTAGAGTCAATTTTTCTTTGCAGTGTGTACGATTCGGCGACATATAAAGTATCGTAAATCCCTTCTGAAGTCACATTCGCCAATAAAAAGATAATCCTGAAGGTAATTCCGGTTTCATCTTCATAATTTTTGGTGCTGGCATTTGAACCGCGATACTGTCTTTGTTTCACTGACATTGTATACGCCGAATACAAGAAAAAGACTGACCCATTGTTGGTTATGCAAATGGTTCTAAATACACGTAGGTAACTTAAGATCGAATCAAGCAACGCTCAAAAAACAGCAAGACTCAAAAGGATGGATGAGGGTTGCGTCGGATTTAGAGATATACTTTTTGCCTTCATCTAATAATTCTTTTCTTATCCGTGTACACGATTATTTATGCAATACGCGTACGAAAAACTCTGCAAATGTTTGTTCAGAAATGTTGTTTGCAAATGGTGTCCAGCAAAATGGAGATGGGATGAAAATATGAATCAATAAACAGAGTGAAACTAAAAGCGCTTCAGAAACTTCCATTAAACTAGAAACAACGAGGTCGCCGGTTGGGAGTTAGCACACGACTCCCCCGCGTCAGTTGTCCACAATTAATAATAGAGGTCTGCAAGTTGAATGCCACATGTTGTTGCATGGGCTCCTCTCCGCCTGCATGCTGAATACAGATGAGCTTATTTATGTAAATTTGTGGCGCCTCGGCGTGGCGTGTGGCGCTCCGGCTCGACTAATCCCTGGCGTTATAAGTGATTGATGCTATGTTGACATTCCGCTTTGCTGGTGATTACGAGTATCTAATCGAGGGCCTTTTTTCCTAAATGCGTTTCTAAGCATCGAGCTGCTGTTAGCTGCCTAAAGGTGCGTTTTCACTGAGGCGGAGCGGAGCTTAGCGGGCATGAATTGACCAATCACATTGTTTCCATTGAAGCGTAGCGGAAATTTCGAGTATTGTGATTGGTCAGTTGCCGCCTAGGTGAGCCGTGGTTGATAATTCCAATGAGAGGTGTGGACTCCTATCCACTAAAACCTCCTCGATGGCTGACAAGTCATTTTCGGAGGATCTTTTATGGATTGAAAGAAAGAAAGAAGTTCCCCAGGGTCACCACTTTGTAGGCCTGGTGCCTATTTTATATGTCTTTAAGGACAGATAGTGGTACACTATTTTTCGCGCAAAACCACTGGTATCCTGGTCTAGATGACACGATTTACACACGAGTCGAGTCGCATCAATAACAATTCAGCCAATCACGTCACACGTTTTGCGAGCTACACGCCACTCGACTCTGGATGACAAAAAAAATTTTTTTTGGGATACTAGATCCTAATTATAATCATGCCAGTAAGGGATAAATGCTGTGAGTATATTTTACGGAATATGCGACATATGCGCTTCTCTCTTAGTTACCTATACTTACGCTTATCATTGCCGTATAAAATATTTTATCGGGGTTCCCACGCACCTGTCATTAATGCCTCCTTGATGGATGGTCGTTAGACAGCGTAGGGACACGAGCATATATCTCACAGACATGTCGTCGGGAGACGTGCTCTTACCTTACATAATGCTGCGGGAAAATTCAAATAAAATTGATGGCTTTCCTAATTGATGTAGATACGCGTGCCTGAGGTACTAGGAAATTAGAAATGAAAGTACTTATCCCAAATTCTAGGATAATGTAAGCACCTAAAAGTTATGTAAGATAGAATTTCATACCTTAATCATCATCAATCAGGCAGCTGTTTAAATCTCTAGGTAATAAGATGTAGGTAGGTATACTTAATTACTACACTTAATATTTATAATTGATCTGTCTTACAAACTTGATAGATTTCTGAGGCCATTTTAGAATGTATAATTTTTACCTGACTACCAGAGAGAGAAAGGTATTGTTTTTTGAGTGTATTAATGTCTGTACATTCCTTTATGGTCTTGATTTTGTATGTATGAAGTGTCGTTAGAGGCGTCTGGATCACGGAACTGAATTATAAATATTAGGATATAAATTATGCCAAAAAAACGGTTTTTTTGTAATATTTATAGTTATTACCTGATAGTCAGAACGCCTATCTGCCTTCGTGTTTAACTAAACCACTGAATCTGGACTCCAGCAAAGGAGATTGACCAATCCAGGCCCAGCCTTTATAGAGCCGTACTGTTATTGAGACAATGTTACAACGCTCCATACAAAAATGGGACAATCTCCTTACTTACTACGAAGGAAACCGACGAACTTAAATAATACAAAGTTAACTAAACTAAAACTCGAAGAAACTAATAAGCTTCCCGATAACGAAATTAATGAACGACCCATATCACATAGGGGTGTTCCGGTAACAAGTTTAATTCTTATATCGGGAGCGAGGACGTCGCGAGAGTTCCAATTAGTGCACGATTCTCATTAAGATGCAGATTCTTGGCGCACACCCTGATATCGCAGGACGTGATCAAGTTTCAGTTCATTTGGCATAAAGTTCAATTATTCCTCGGCTCCGTGACGGTTTAGTGTCAGGCAAGTTGAAATTAACTTAATTTATATTCATTTAAGAGCGCTGTCCGTCTAGTTCGTCGCAGGTAAAGACTTTTCCGACTCGTAGGCTTCTAGCTCAGAGCTAAACGAAGCCTACGAGTCGGAAAAGTCTTTACCTGCGACGAACTAGACGGACAGCGCTCTTAAATGAATATAAATTAAGTTAATTTCAACTTGCCTGACACTAAACCGTCACGGAGCCGAGGAATAATTGAACTTTATGCCAAATGAACTGAAACTTGATCACGTCCTGCGATATCAGGGTGTGCGCCAAGAATCTGCATCTTAATGAGAATCGTGCACTAATTGGAACTCTCGCGACGTCCTCGCTCCCGATATAAGAATTAAACTTGTTACCGGAACACCCCTATGTGATATGGGTCGTTCATTAATTTCGTTATCGGGAAGCTTATTAGTTTCTTCGAGTTTTAGTTTAGTTAACTTTGTATTATTTAAGTTCGTCGGTTTCCTTCGTAGTAAGTAAGGAGATTGTCCCATTTTTGTATGGAGCGTTGTAACATTGTCTCAATAACAGTACGGCTCTATAAAGGCTGGGCCTGGATTGGTCAATCTCCTTTGCTGGAGTCCAGATTCAGTGGTTTAGTTAAACACGAAGGCAGATAGGCGTTCTGACTATCAGGTAATAACTATAAATATTACAAAAAAACCGTTTTTTTGGCATAATTTATATCCTAATATTTATAATTCAGTTCCGTGATCCAGACGCCTCTAACGACACTTCATACATACAAAATCAAGACCATAAAGGAATGTACAGACATTAATACACTCAAAAAACAATACCTTTCTCTCTCTGGTAGTCAGGTAAAAATTATACATTCTAAAATGGCCTCAGAAATCTATCAAGTTTGTAAGACAGATCAATTATAAATATTAAGTGTAGTAATTAAGTATACCTACCTACATCTTATTACCTAGAGATTTAAACAGCTGCCTGATTGATGATGATTAAGGTATGAAATTCTATCTTACATAACTTTTAGGTGCTTACATTATCCTAGAATTTGGGATAAGTACTTTCATTTCTAATTTCCTAGTACCTCAGGCACGCGTATCTACATCAATTAGGAAAGCCATCAATTTTATTTGAATTTTCCCGCAGCATTATGTAAGGTAAGAGCACGTCTCCCGACGACATGTCTGTGAGATATATGCTCGTGTCCCTACGCTGTCTAACGACCATCCATCAAGGAGGCATTAATGACAGGTGCGTGGGAACCCCGATAAAATATTTTATACGGCAATGATAAGCGTAAGTATAGGTAACTAAGAGAGAAGCGCATATGTCGCATATTCCGTAAAATATACTCACAGCATTTATCCCTTACTGGCATGATTATAATTAGGATCTAGTATCCCAAAAAAAATTTTTTTTGTCATCCAGAGTCGAGTGGCGTGTAGCTCGCAAAACGTGTGACGTGATTGGCTGAATTGTTATTGATGCGACTCGACTCGTGTGTAAATCGTGTCATCTAGACCAGGATACCAGTGGTTTTGCGCGAAAAATAGTGTACCACTATCTGTCCTTAAAGACATATAAAATAGGCACCAGGCCTACAAAGTGGTGACCCTGGGGAACTTCTTTCTTTCTTTCAATCCATAAAAGATCCTCCGAAAATGACTTGTCAGCCATCGAGGAGGTTTTAGTGGATAGGAGTCCACACCTCTCATTGGAATTATCAACCACGGCTCACCTAGGCGGCAACTGACCAATCACAATACTCGAAATTTCCGCTACGCTTCAATGGAAACAATGTGATTGGTCAATTCATGCCCGCTAAGCTCCGCTCCGCCTCAGTGAAAACGCACCTTTAGGCAGCTAACAGCAGCTCGATGCTTAGAAACGCATTTAGGAAAAAAGGCCCTCGATTAGATACTCGTAATCACCAGCAAAGCGGAATGTCAACATAGCATCAATCACTTATAACGCCAGGGATTAGTCGAGCCGGAGCGCCACACGCCACGCCGAGGCGCCACAAATTTACATAAATAAGCTCATCTGTATTCAGCATGCAGGCGGAGAGGAGCCCATGCAACAACATGTGGCATTCAACTTGCAGACCTCTATTATTAATTGTGGACAACTGACGCGGGGGAGTCGTGTGCTAACTCCCAACCGGCGACCTCGTTGTTTCTAGTTTAATGGAAGTTTCTGAAGCGCTTTTAGTTTCACTCTGTTTATTGATTCATATTTTCATCCCATCTCCATTTTGCTGGACACCATTTGCAAACAACATTTCTGAACAAACATTTGCAGAGTTTTTCGTACGCGTATTGCATAAATAATCGTGTACACGGATAAGAAAAGAATTATTAGATGAAGGCAAAAAGTATATCTCTAAATCCGACGCAACCCTCATCCATCCTTTTGAGTCTTGCTGTTTTTTGAGCGTTGCTTGATTCGATCTTAAGTTACCTACGTGTATTTAGAACCATTTGCATAACCAACAATGGGTCAGTCTTTTTCTTGTATTCGGCGTATACAATGTCAGTGAAACAAAGACAGTATCGCGGTTCAAATGCCAGCACCAAAAATTATGAAGATGAAACCGGAATTACCTTCAGGATTATCTTTTTATTGGCGAATGTGACTTCAGAAGGGATTTACGATACTTTATATGTCGCCGAATCGTACACACTGCAAAGAAAAATTGACTCTAAGATGTCACGACCCTCAGCACTGAGGAATACCTGTAAAATACAATATAGGAAGGAATGATTCTTGTTTTAACTGGAAGGTTAACTGACCAAATTCTTGATTTACCCAATCATGATCACTTAATAAAGGAAGAAAAAATATATTTTCATAGATTTAGATTAGATCAGCTAATCAGTACTAAATCTAAGATGGAAAAGAAATTAACTTAATTTATATTCATTTAAGAGCGCTGTCCGTCTAGTTCGTCGCAGGTAAAGACTTTTCCGACTCGTAGGCTTCTAGCTCAGAGCTAAACGAAGCCGTAATCTAATCCTAACTTTATAATTTTAGTTACAATTTATTCTAGTCGTTATTTTGTATCTAATTCTAGGGAGTTTTATGTTTAATTAGAGAAAGTTATTTTGTAGTTATTCTGGTATACGTGCTTTATTAACTGACAAATAGGTGCCTATAAATAAGACAATTTTTGAGACCAACAGGAATCACTTTTTAAACACATAAACACTCGTCTTCTATCCGTTGGAGTCGCATTAGATGTGTGCCACGATAAAATAATGTAAGTTATTTTGTGATAAACACTCAACGGAAGAAACCAACCCTCACAAAAGGCATTGTATGAAATTAGGAGAATATCAATTTAAATGTTATGCTCCCACTTCACTTGGCTATTCGTATTTGCGTATTTGTTATACTTGCCATGTGTGGTTGGTATGTGTGACAAAATATTCGTCTTATTTGCCTATTCGACACACATTATGTTAACAAACATATCATATTTGAGGGATCCCTTTTTTTCGCATAATTTTTTTGTCCTATTTTAATTTAGCATAATGAGTTAGGCATAATGTTTTTTGTCATAATCATATTTTGTCATAATTGTTTTTGGGCATACAATCTAACTAAGCATAATTGTAGTTTGGGCTAATCGTTTTTGCCCTAATTTTGATTTCCATATTGTTTTATGGCATATTGTTTATTCGTCTAATAGATATTATACATAAATAACAAAAGGCATAATTGAAACACACTTTAATAATTTAAATGCATTTATTCATAATGTTTGTTTGAAATTAATGTAATGTTTTTTTTTACTATAATTTTCATGCAATATAATTCCTTTCATTTTAAATGTAAATTTTTAGCAATAGCTTGTAAATAGGCAAGTTTTGAAGTGTATTCATTTCTATTGTTGATAATTTTGTCAAGGCGGTTATGTTTGTCTGTGTATTTCTTCTTTTTTGTTGGTATTGGTGTTGTATGTATGGTGTATTAGGTAATAGTAGGTTGCGGTGCGGCGGGGGTGGCCCTTGGGCCACCCGTAAGCCGCCAACATGTTTATTTTATATACAAACAAAAAGTAGGTATTATGTATATCAGATATAACTTAGGTACCATAGTGTAATAGTAGGTTACGGTGCGGCGGGGGTGGCCCTTGGGCCACCCGTAAGCCGCCAACATGTTTATTTTATATACAATCAAAAAGTAGGTATTAGGTAGGTATATCAGATATAACTTAGGTACCATAGTGTAATAGTAGGTTACGGTGCGGCGGGGGTGGCCCTTGGGCCACCCGTAAGCCGCCAACATGATTATTTTATATACAATCAAAAAGTAGGTATTAGGTATATCAGATATAACTTAGGTACCATAGTGTAATAGTTGGTTACGGTGCGGCGGGGGTGGCCCTTGGTTTAATTTTTGTTTTAAAAACTTCAGGAATATATTTTTCGGCGAGTAATTAATATGATTATTACAATTATGTCTCAATATCATTATGACAAAGTTTATTTAGGCTTTATAATATTATTCTTAACAATCTTTATGCTGTTTGTAGTTATGCTTAATAATATTATGCCTATAAAGTTATGCCTAATGACTATTATGCGTAGTTATTACTAGGACAATTTAAAGTATGCCATGTTATATTATGACATAAAAATTTATGCACAAAAATAGGGAACCCATATTTGATGGTGACACTTCACTTGGCTATTCGTATTCGCTATTGGATGTTTGTCGTATTTGTTAAATACTTGACGTACCTACATACAAATAAGGCGAATGTTTTGTCAATAATACCAAATACAAATAGCCAAGTGAAGTGCCACCATGACAAATACGACAAACATCCAAAAGCGAACACGAATAGCCAAGTGAATTGGGAGCATAAAGTGTAAATGTGTTATTGTGCAAATACTATTAGTCCTTTTAATAGAACGTGTTTAACCAATGAATCCCGCTAGTCGCATACTATATAAACTGTGTCGTGGGAACCCAGTTAAAAGTTTGCCGCAAAACAATTCAAAGTTGGAAACCGAACAAATAGGTAGAGCTAACTTTTAGTATACCATACTGCATGAAAATAACATGTTGCAGTACTTTATTGGGTGACTCTGCATTTATTACGTAACGACTTTCACTATGTAACAAGCTTTTTTAACACACGTCTAATGAAGAATAATACCTAAAATAAGACCGCTATTAGCCTATTTCTTTTGTGTATTTTTTTTGCGATAAATTATCTTATCTAAACATAGTTGAGATGTGATACTTTATTGCACAAATTTTTTTCATAATATACTTACTCATGATTTAAAAAAAATTGGTCACTAATATCAAAATGCAGACTGCACAAAACCAATCCACATAATATCGTTATTACGTGCAGGTCCTTATGTTATATTTGCTGTGATTTTCAAACAACTTTCGCTACATACCTACCATTATTATTTAAAATTATTATGTTTTATTTATAATAATTGTCGATACGAAAGTAATAACTTTGATCATTCTTCTTGTTACCGAGCTAATTGAAAATCAGGATTGGGGTAACTTTCTATATGGATAAAAACGTTACCATAATATGGGCTGTAAATTACTATTGAATACAGTTTAAATTAGCATTGACTCTCTCTCTATCATAATCTCCTAGCTATAAACGTCACTTAAAATTGGGATGTGGTTCACGGATTTTCGCTGGACTTAGCCATACAAATTCAGTGGTTCAGCAACTGTTGAATTAAGCCACGATGTCTTAGACAGTTTTTATAACAAATGGCCATAGACTTTATCTCCAGAAAAATCTCAAGAGGAGGTTTAATCAACACAAAAAAATATCGCAGGCAGCAAGTATGTATTTTTATATACTTACTCTTATTATGCGAATGCCATAGGTGTAATAAAATTTCGCCACAAAATATATACGAGTATAGCGTCTATAAAGTTTCAATACCAGTAAGAATACTTTGACGAGAAAGGACCTATTCAAGAAGTTCCAATCTTCAAGATTCAAAATTTCAGGGCGAAAATTTACAAAAGCTTTAAGGCTGCGTGTGCGTGTATTTTCAGTTTTTCTATGAAGGCTACGCCACTAACTACTAAAATGTCACGTCTTAAATAATATATAGAAATCTTGGGGTGTCTATTTAGAGACTGATGAATATTTAAGACGATAGACGATTGGACGAACTTCGCTCGATAGAAAAAATCGCAAACATACACTTTCCATGTCTTTTAAAATGAAAATTGTGTCTGAACTGAAATAGTTATTTATACAAAATATATATCAAAATGTAGGGTATTATAAATACGAGAGCTTGTTTTAAAAAAATATGATTTTATTTAGCGTTTATATTATTTCCCTGCCAAAATTTATCCAAAATTCATAAAAATAAAATTCTCCGCCGCTACGGGACATCTTCTGTCTCACGCTTGAGTTTGACAGATGGTAGCACCTTAAGTCCTGAAAACGGAGGTGTGGGTGTGTTCATGAATAACGCAATCCGTCGCCGCCTTTGCAATGTTAACGCGCGTAATATCGCCAACTTCTTTCGTACAGTCTTCTCGATTTGTGGACCTCACTACAGTACAGTCATTTATGAGGCCCCTAATAATAAATAATACAACGGTAACACTTCCGCAATAGTCACTGAAAATACTATTATTAATTCTGTGTTTTATTATAACGCACATGTCCTTTTAATAATAATAATAATCTTTTAGTTTCAGGTAAATATAATATTACAGTTTATTTATTTAAATTACGAGTATTTATTAGCCTACAATGTCCCACTGCTGGGTAAAGGCCTCACCCCAACCCTTCCACTCCTATTCTGCGCAGACTCAGACCTTCTCATAAAAACGTCAAGTTCGTCTCGCCAGCGCCAATTTTACAGTAAATAAAAATAAATATAAATAAAATCGCAATACGCTAATAAGTTATATCTACTTTATTATCTAAATGAACATACAACAGCAACAAAAATTAAAATACAAATTTTTAAACAAGTTTGGTTTAGCCACCTTACCTATCTTACTTTTTATTAGCACTCTGGTGCGTTTTAGCGAACTTGTTAAATTTTTATCTCTATATTCTCTTTTTAAGGTTATAGAATATTTACTCTAATAGAGAACTAATATGTATACTTATAGTAAATTATGTATAACTCATTTGGGTAATGGACGTATTTTTAAATCCATTAAGTTGCAGGTATCTTTCATCTACGTGGTAAATAAGCAATGACAAAATTGGTTTAATTGTATTCCTCTTTCGGGCTATTAGCCTTATAGATATAATACAATTGGGTTTTTGTTTGTGTCTCTATTAAACAGTATCGATTTCGATTTCATCAAACGAATTTCTCGGAATTTCAAATTGATACAACCGTTCCTCAGAATTTTGCTTAGAAAATATTATTTGAAAGTGATTCCAAATTTCTGTGAAAGTTATTTGAGACCGAAGTTTCTTCAGACTTTAGTAGGTATTATACATAATGTAATAGGTAAATACCGTTGTCTTTCGAAGATATTCTCTGAGACAATAAGTTTACTGTTAAGTACTTAGAGAGCTCTTTTTGTGGAAATATAACACCACCAACTTTGCATGAGATAACTTTTGACTCCACAACTATAACGAAAGCTATTAAGCTATTATTATACCTATCAGATATCTACAAATTATTCCAAAATCGATTTGCACCAATGAGAATTATCAGCGGTTGCGTTGTTTGTTACCGACCTACCATTGGCTCATTTTATTTACTATACAGAGGTACCCCTGTCAGTACATTTCAGACAAGCAAAAAAGGCATGAGAGCTTAAAGTGAAATATGGTAGGTACTTAATAAGGGTGAGTTCCTAGAAATCGGAAACATACTCGTGCACTATTTTTCATACCACTGAATAAGAAACTGTATTTGAAATTCAATTGCAATATCGTACTGGGCGATATTTCCCTGTAACTATTATTAAGACAGATCTCATGAAATCTTTTGAAAACCAGTTGCATCAAAGTCAAACGACTTTATTAGCCCAAGCTCCAGCAGTTTAATATCAAAACTTTATGAAACAGCACTTCTCAAGTACAACCTCGTCGAAATATGAAAGAGTGGAAGCTAAAACATCGTCGCTTTTGCGAAGAATAAGTTCAAATTTGGCAAGAAGACGACAAATTTTCATTGCAAGCTAGAGTCGGCGGCAGGTGCGCGCACCGTGAATAAAGAAAACGTTCCCTCCGTCGAGAATATTTTTATAAGGCGAGTGTATCGTGCCCCGCTGCATCTTAGCGGAATCACTGCTTACATTTTAAAGCTGTGTAGCATTTTAAATATAAGCGAGGAAACGCCTTTTCATGTCACAGTGAATAAACTACATCTGTGAAATGCTTATGATTTGCGAGAAAAATTTAAATTAGCTTTGTGTAAATTATTCTCTCTCAGAAGCGTCTTTTCGAATTCGTCTTCTAGTCCTACTACTTACATTTCTGAAAGGTGCAGTATTTTATTTTATGCGTGAATTTTTCTTATAAAGTTAATAGGTCTATAGGTATAATCAATGTTTTTAAATTTTATTTCATTCTAATTTAAACTAAGTAAGTATATACGATATGATTTATTTTTTACTTGACTGTGATTAGAAAAGCTTACGAACGCCGGAACTTCTTGCGGAAGCCAGTTTATTATTAGTACCATAACAATTTATGGCATAATAATATCAATTAAAAAAATTGTCACAAAAAACTTAAAACCACGAGGTTATCTTTCTGGTCATCATCAGACCCTGGAACCTTTATGTCCACTCGTCAACACCACCTATCAAACGAAAAAAAACCCGCTTTGAAATCGTTCTGAAGCTACATGGGTACAGACAGACACACAAAGGCTTGAAACTTATAACACCGTCGCGTCGGGGGTTAAAAAATGAACTTGGGTTCTCATTTACAAAAACTAATTAATCAGCAAACACATAGGTAAGAGTTCAACAATAATCTCGATCAGAGTAAAACAGAAAAGAAAATTCTGCATTCATTTCTCATGAATATCATTGTAGAAGTTTAATTTTACGACATAAATTGTTTTAATTCTCAGTTGGAGCACGTATTTGCGTCGGTAACAGTAACAGCGCACGGTGGTATTGGCTTGAGAACGAAAGTTTTACATAGTGTTGGGAAAACGTGGTGGCATGATCTTGGTCCTAATTTATTTTGTCGTACCCAAAAATGGTCCTTAGCACGGTGTCTAATGATTGGAAGTCAGAGGGAAGTTAGTAGCGGCAATTCCGATTGATAAAATGATAATCGTCTTTATATGTGTACCTCAAACTCGGTTCAATATTGATTCATAGTGAAAATATATGACACTTACATAAGTGTAGTTTTATTTAAAAAGTCAGAAAAAAATTTAAACTGTAAGTATCATCGTTAAAAATAAATGGACATAATTTTTTCTTGGTTTTTGATAGTGTATCTTACATTTAATAACAAATAGACTGTTAGTTTGATCAACAATATTAAGTTATATATACTTAAGTACTTCTTATTTTAATCATAATTTTGCATTATCAACAATTTTTCACTCGTCGTAACTCACCGTGAGGTTCAGAATTGGGACTAATATTACAAAACGTATCACATTTAGGTACCTATGTTTCAACAAGACCAACTACATTCAAATCTGGTTTTATAAAACCAAGACCAAGACAAAATCCTCATCACTGGTTCGTCGAGCTAACTCGAGCGCCGGCAGATTGTGGTCCGCTCAGCCTCGGGAACAATTAAAAGCAAATGCTCCGTAGCACAATGCTGTTCCAATGTAAACCGTTGTTACAAAGGAACGTATAGGGATTTTGAACAAACTTTTCATTCATGGAACACGACACTGTTTTTGTCAATGTAGTGTTTGTACGGAAACGTTTTGCAAAGCAATTATATTATTCGACATTTGCCGACGACGACGCTTTCACCCGCGCATAAAATCTCTTTGGTACTTCAACCGTAGGAAATAGCTGGCTGTTGGCCGAAAATAAAAAAAAACGCGGCTGAAAATGGCGGACTTTTAATTTTATTGTCGTCATATTTGTAGTTATATTTAGAACACGTTATTTTTGTTTAACTTTCAAAGTTCCTCATGAAACTTAATTTACTTTATGTTGCTGCAAAGCTACAAATTGCATCTGACGTATTAATTTATATGAGATTCTTTTTATTGGGCATGATTCAATTCTCAAAGCTAATATACGTCTGAACTATTTTTATTTCTAATTAAGGAATAATCCTGAAGTAAAATGGGTAGACTCAACCCATTTTACTTCAGGATTATTCCTTAATTAGAAATAAAGATAGTAAGTATAAAACTATATTTTCATTTATCGATTATGTAGCTTGAACTAGTCATTTAATAAAATCAAACCATTGATTTTACTCCAGTGAGAGACCCCGAAAACACAGGGAATCCTAGTGAGGAGGCTATAGCGCTCACCAATGTGTTATTCTAGTCCCTTTATTGAAGTTTTTATTAAATTTATTTATTACGTATTATTAGGTATTTTTAAATTCCACTCAACATATTGTGTAGTCCTTTATCCCATAAGTTTCAGATATGTCCATTAAGGTGAGATCCGTGAATATCCCCTTAATACCTGCGCTATAACTTCGTTAATTCGTATAGGCACGTAAAAGGGAAATTAACCCAGTGCTCTTAATTACATTTTCGCATGCTTTACTTTCGCTTAAAAGGGTCGCTTCGTACACAGCTTACCCTCCCTCTTACTTTACTCACTCAAATAGCAAAGTTTTAATCCTAACGTTTCTGTTATGTTACGATTAATTTTTAACAAGTAACTCGTGTTCATTCAAATTATTAACTTTTGTTTCAATTTTGACATAATTATGGGGCCTATGTCAGGAATTATTCGGGATGAGATTTCGGTGGATTATTATTGTCTTGACAGATTGTTATCTGGCAGGTTTTCGGGAAATGTAAGTGTATTTTAGTAAGGATACTTCTAATAAAAAATCTGATCGAATAAAGTGCGCTGCGCTGACTACCTGACTGCGCAAGGAGGAGGGTTGTTTTTCAAGTGTGTGTATGTATATCTACTTCTTCAACACGCCCTGAAGCCTTTAACTGGCTTCTAACATATCAGGTGTCGTTAGGTTCGTCTTGATTGTAAGAGTGACATGGGCAATAAAAATGTAATCAACTCTTTTTAGATAAGTACCTACTCTGCATAAAACTAAATGGTATACAACATACAGGCTTTCAGTTTCGTTCGTCAAGGCTGGCGACATTTTTTTTGTTCTTTTGTTTAATTACATGGGTCATGAACATTATCAAAGGTTTGGTAATTAACGAGTTTTACGCTAAGATCGATCCGATGTTTATTTCAGCTACACATTGCAGTCCTTGTTACTAGTAGACTAAAGTTCAGTTTAAATCTGACAATATTCTGATGTATGTTTAAATTAAGTCTCGTTGTACCCACTAGGCAACATTTGACACGCGACATGTTGCACAACATGTCGCTCATCATGATTAACGGCAACGGGGAACTTGAGGTGCCATTGGTCATGTTGCGCGTTGTTGTGTAACGTTGTCGAATGTTGCTGTTGTTGGAGTGGACACGAGGCTTGAATTTTCATTACGTTCACTATACTATGAGTAGACTCATCAAATACTATCTAAAGTATAGAAAATCAAACATATTCATGGATCACAAGAAAATAATTTGTTTTCCATTAACAATCCACTTTGTACATATTGAAATATGAAATGGAAAGTAATAAAACAATCCTATTTGCGTAGGATATGTTACGGTGTTATTTAGGACAAATGTTTATGTACATATACAAATTCGCGCCTATCTCCCGGAGGGGTAAGTGGGAGAACCACAAAGTTCGTGCACTACGTTGTGTGCATAACTACCTTTTTCGCTTCCTCTCCATACATAATTCATATCTCAGCCGGGTCAGGAACCGGTGAGTGAAACAGGCTCGAATTTGCAATACCAAAGCAGGCGTAATACGAGTACGTATCTAGTTAAAACTTTTGGGAACTTCCACGTAAGTTCTGATGGAGGTTTCCACAGCTCCTTTCGGACAAATTTTAAGGTTTTTGTAGTTGGCCTTTGTTAATACTAGTAGGATTATTTCCACACTCCCTTACAACCGAACTTGTACGATGAACTTGGTGGAGTGACCAATAATTTTACTGAAACTCAAATACACCATGGAAAATACGAAATGGGACAGTGGTCCTTAAGTTTCTCTCAGAGACTATTTTCTAAAATAGTCTACATATGAATAGTTTGTATTTCAAACTGATTTCAAAGCGATAAAGAAATTATCTACTTACCTATTTGTTACGTATTTGTTTAGTCGAAAAATTTTCATTGTCGCTTTGGTATGTGTGTAGCAACTATTTCATTACCACGATGTGCTACGCCGTAGCACGCACGCGTAGCTGTTTACTTACCCTCCTTGAATAGTAGCACATGTTTATTCATGGTTGCCAGTACCTGCAACAAATAAAAATGTTGTATAAGGTAAGTGTACATATAGCCGTCAATGTACGTATGCCCGTCAAGTCAACTTAAATTACCTATATCTCACGAAAATGGTAGTTTATATCGTTTTCTCTGCAATATTATGAAAATAAATACTGTTTTGCTGCTAATTAACTGGCAAAAATACAGTAAAACATCAAATAACATAATATAATATCACTTTATAGTTTGTGTTCACGTTTTTGTAAAAAAGTTACGAAGTTCGATTACTAAACTGCTGTTTTTACTGACTACGGTTTTTTTTCAACGCTGGCTCATGTATTTACTTATTTGTAAGTGTTGATGTTTAAAATGAAACTTTATTAATATTAATATCATTCTGTAATTTGATTTGATGCCTATTTGTTTTAATTAATTAAATAATAACATTTTAAATTCGTTGACGGCTATTGGTTCAACCAAACAGCAAAATGTACCAGTACCCGTCATCTATATGATATATAGATTACTATAGAGATATTGCTTACTTTCCACACCAGTACCCGTAAAATAATATTTTTTAACTTCCCAAAACACAAAACATCCCTAAATGCACAAAAAACGTCCCAAACATTACGATGTGTTTTCTTATGGTTTAGAACGTTTTTGTGCATTTTATTATTCATTTGATAGACAGGCAGCACAATGCTGGTGTGTATATATCACAGTGTTGGTAAGTTCAGTCTATGTTGTCTAATGTTCATAAGATTCTACACATATTGCTTATTTATATAATGTTTGATTTTAACCACATGTCGAGGCGATTTTTAAAAGAGTTCACTGATGGTGCAGATACTACATCATCAGACAGTTTGTTCCGTGTGTGGACAATTCTGTTACTTAAGAAGTGATGAGCGATTTTGGTATTGGCGATAGTGCGGTAGATTTTCAAATGGTGTCCTCGCAATGGACGTATGTCTTTAGTCTCAAAGAAACGGTGGACATCTGGGAGGTTATATTTGTACGTGAGAATTTTATATGTCTCAATTAGATCACCTCTGAGTCGACGTTCTGCCAGGGTTTGAATACCTAGGATTTTAAGCCTTTCTTCATAGGATTTGGGCAGTTTAATATATGGAATCTTTGTTGCCTTTCTTTGCACGCTCTCAAGTAGGTAGTAGGTAGATCGGATGTCCTTTATAAAATATAGGTTCCATATTTGAAATCCATATTCCAGAAGAGGCCTAATGTATGTTTTGTAGATTTTGACAAGAACCTCGGATGTAATATATTGAAAGGATCTCCTTATAACATACATAAATGAATTAGCCTTCTTGACAATGCCATTAATGTGTACTCCCCATTTTAGATTTTTTGAAACCACAACTCCAAGGTCCTTTTGGGATTCCACAATGTTTATATCAGTGTCATCAATGGTGTATACCACGCCAGGATTTCTACTACCTAGATGCAACACAGCACATTTCGATATGTTCAGCTTGACTAGCCACTGCTTCGTCCATTCCTGGAGCTTGTTTAGATCGCTCTGTAGTTGTCCAGACTAAGAGTGGGTTGCCAAAGAATTTCCCATCGTCAGCAAAAAATGCAGATTGTGAGTCTATCAGCGCAATGAGGTCCGTGATGAAAATTCCAAAAAGTGTGGGGGCTAAAACAGATCCTTAGGGAACTCCACTCAGGACGTCCCTCTTCTGGGACAAGGAGTAACCGATCCTGGCCTGGAAGGTTCTTCCCAACAGGTAACTCTTTGCCCAGTCTAAAGGCCGACCTCGAATGCCAAAATGCTCCAATTTTATAAGCAGGCGTTGATGCGGGCCTTTGTCGAAAGCAAAATCAAAATCGAGGTAAATAACGTCAACCGGGTTGCCACGGTCCACGTCCATAGTCCACGGGTGCACACATGACAGTAAGTTCGTTATTGTGGATCCCTTCTCGACAAAGCCATTCTGCTGGATATAACATTTTCTCTGTTGTGGAAATTCTTCAGTTTATTGCATATTAGTCTCTCCATCACCTTACCCACAATACTTGTCAAGCTAATTGGCCTAAACTTGGCAGGGTCTGTTTTATCACCGGATTTGTACACAGGTGTAACTATTTCCTGTCAAGTGGGACATGTCCGACCTCAAAAGACACCCTCATAAGCTCAGTGAGAACAGGAACAAGTGTTTTGCTGCAGTTTTTTAGAATAATGCTGGGAATGTTGTGAGGTCCAGGAGCAGAGCCTGTGTCGAGTCCTTTTAGAACTTTCTCAACATCTTTGGGTGTAAAGTTTATGTCACAGATCGAGTGCTCCACACGGGCTAATGTAGTCACTTGTTAGCATATGGTCACATCTGGTTCACGACAATAGGCTTTCTGAAACTCCTGCGCGAAGGTTTCCGCTATGTCGGTGGGGTCTGTAACTAGGTCGCCATTATGGTTCCTCATTGCAGGTGGAATGCTCACTTTGGATGACATGCACCTTCGCAGATGGGAATAGAAGGGTTTTTGTCCGTTATCCAGTAGTTTTGCTTCATACAGTCTTCTGCTCCTTCTGCTTTCTGCCACACAATGATTGCTGGCGGTTCTATAGCGCTGGTAGTCCTCGTCATCCTTTGTGCCAATATAAACATCCCAAAGTATTCTCTTCTCAGATACAAGTTTCAATATATTGTCATTGATTCAGGGTTTATTACCTTCCTTCTTCTTCACTTTTTTAAGCGGAGCGTGTCTGTCTGTGTTTGTATCCACTATGGTTTTTAGCTGTCTCCATAAACGCTCTACGTCAGTAGTAGATTCCAAGATTTCGAGGTCCTTCTCCAGTTCCTCCATGTAGTTGTCAAAGTCAATGTAATGGTAATATCTTTTAAGTTTGGGCTAACTGTGGACTCTTTGTATCAGAAATTGGATGCTGAACTCTAGTACGCAATGATCAATCTTTCCTATAGGTGGTTTATAACATATTCCAGTGATTAAGTTTTCATCGTTTGTCATGATCAGATCGAGCAAGGATGGAGTGTTGCCTGTGCGGAAACGTGTCGGCTGGGAGACCAATTGATGAAGATTACTGTTGAGAAACATGTTCTTAAACAGTTCCTCGGGTCCCTTGAGGTCCTGTTCGATGTCTTAAGGCCATAGGATGTCGGAGTAGTTGAAGTCACCAGCGATAACTATCACATTGTTCGCTGAAGCAGCTTGGCCAATAATTTAGAGTCACGTCGTTTCCATATATCTGGTTCCCTATCATCGGGTCGATAGACCCCATCAACAAGGAAATGGTGAGAGTCATATTGAATATCCAAAAACAAGGCTTCCGTAAGATCACATACAGTCATACTTCTTATGAGTTCTTGCAAAAATGGGTGTACCGTTGACACGGTCTCTGACATATATGGCTACACCGCCACCACGCGTTTTGCCACCCTGCGACTTAGGTCGATGTTTCCGGTCTTGTCTAAGTATAGTATAATCAGGTATGGCAAATGTGCTGTTTCTGTCCCTGCTGTTCAGCCAGGTCTCCGTGACAATTATAATGGATGGCTTGTTGGTGTTTACATATAAAAGAAATAGGTCGAATTTTAATGACAGCGAGCATAAGTTGGTGTATAGGAAGGTAAGGTCAGTGTAGGGGTTGTTGGGGTCAAATAGTTTTTTTGTTTGATTATCTTCGGCACACCCCTGACATACTTAATAGTGAGATCTAACTCACCAGTCTCGGTACGTAGCTGGAGACGTTGCCTCAGCTCCTTTAGCTCGTCCCGCTGCATCGGTGTATTGTCATCATACACTCTTACCTCCATGGCTCTATTCTTGTTTTTAAGGACCTTCACTGCATCATGCCGAGACTTGAGGATCACTTTCATGTGGCGCGGTTTACAGTTGTCTCGTTTACCAAGTCGCAACACTTTCACCAGTTTGTCAGAAGATATCTGTTCACTCGTAATCTCCACCAGGATCCTTCTGACAGTGGCCTCATCAGTGGGCCCTTGAATAGCTGTGTCACCCGTATCCATTACAGGGAGACCAACAAGGATCACGTTATTTGCTCTGCGATCACGCTCCGCCATCTCCTCCGATATATTGTTAGTGTCTAAGGAAGTGGCCGGAGTAGCAGTAGAAACTGCATGAGTCACTGGTGCAGAAATCCGTCGTCCAATTCCTCACGTACACAATCATATGCTTGGATCAGTTTAGGCACTTGAAATAAGGCCTCGCGGCAAGGCGAACATAGAAATATGTGGGTGCGTTTGGATTTCAACCCCATGACACGAGCCTCGCTGCTTGTTAGGTTGCTGCAACTAAGACATATGTTCCGTTTACAACCATAGCACTGTATCAAATTTTCATCGCTATGATCATTATCGCACTTCATTTTGGAAACAAGTTTGCCACAAAAAGTCGTTAATTTTTCGTAAAAAAAAGTCAATTGGATTTTACACTATGTAATGTCGGAGTTTTTGCGAGATAACACTTGTCCACTATTACAATGCACAATTTCACTAAATAACGTGTTTTTGGCGTAATTTAGACACATAAACTAATTATTTAATTAATTTAATACAATATACAAATTCTAACACTGTTCACTTTTTGAGGGTAGAGAAAAAAAACATCTTTGGGATTTTTAAAACTTCTTTGGGTGCATTAGTAATTATAGGCATAATGACCTGAATTATATATACTGGCTGGAACAGCAACAATGAATATTTTGACTATTTTGGTTTATATATTTGAGAAATGTCGAAATGTCGAAAACATAAAGCTTGTCCAATCAGGTGTTCCATTTACACTATAACACTTTGATCAATCATATATATACGTCATACATTACCTATACAAAAACTATATACATATATGACGGCTATTGGGACATGGGTATGTCGGATATCTGTACAAGGACATGCCGGATACCGGGCAAAGGGGTATTATTTCATATAGGTAAGTCTAAAAATATCTTATTTAATCTTAAAATTAAAGAAACATTATTTAATTACGTAAAATTTAAATAAATTGTTTATATCTTTGCACTATTTCATTCCCTGTGGGTCTTATACTACGGCCGTGACTACAAAATCAAAAGTGAAAAGTTCAAAAAGTGACGGTTATTGGGACAGTTCCCTTACTTAATTAAGAATTTAATTGTACAAATATTTGTATAAATACCCATATGTTTTTGTTACAATATAAAGAACTTTTGATTACGAGTTCTTAACTTTAAATAAGAAGAAATTAATATCAATTCTAAAACACTCTCTACCTAGGAATAGGTAACTACTTCGTAGAAGTTGTTACTAAGGTACGGCAGGCAGCCAGGCTGGTAAAAACGCTTAAAAAGCTAGCACGAAAGTCCTGCTTTTTTTCCTTACCCCGACACATATAGCAGAAAATTATACCGTGTAACACATTACGCTCGACGCTGCAAAAATATAGAGCACAAAGTTATACGTTAAGTTAAACGACCTTGTAACGACACGTTTCGGGGGAGCGTTAAAATTCCTTAAAATGGCCCGGCTTCGAGTAAATCCTGTCGTATGACGGCGACGCATGTCACATCGTACTTACGTGGCATTTTGCCGTGCAACTTTTAAAGTAGACATGTAAAATTGTTTAGGTACAATTTAACTCAAAGACACGTAACGGAAAGGGAATCGAATGGAGTGCTTAGTGTCGGAACTGAACCATTTTTGTTCGGAAAAGTCTTTTCGATTAAAAAATAAAATGACCCATATAAATGGAAATATTTTTCGCAAAAATCTAAATATATAGACAGTTACCGATACTGAACGTCCTTTCTTTCGGCACCCTTCAGTGGTTTCATATGATTGAAAATTTTCAAAAAAATATATTATATCTTACAGTTACTAGTATGCAGTCTACACTCATAACTACTCTAATTTTTCAATCCATCAACAGACAATCAGTTTTTTAAAAGATCTTTTATGAGGTCTATCTGTATTGTAGCTATATAGCGTAGAAGAAAGATGCTTGTCTGATAAATTTTTTTTTATGAGAAATAAGTTGACAAATCATCGCTCAAACAAACTTAAATAAAGATTATACACAGAAAAGTATAGCTACGGGTAATGGGCGATTGTAAAATACTTGAAAATCTATGGACATAACCTACAATTATGTGCTTAACAGTAATTGCAGTTCAGACAAATTACAGGTTTGGAACAAATTCTTACAAAGTTCGTATGTCAACATATGTAATTCGAGTAACGACGATAATAAGACTTATATTGCAATTGTTTTGTTTAGGTTGATGCGCTGTCGATTGTCCTTACCGAATAAACGGACCAATCAATTTAGCTAACATATTAATGAGTACTACCACTATTTGATGGATATCGTATTTAAATATTAGTATTTGAATAGTTTAAGTTAGATAGGGTTTTATTTACCCTCGGTTTATAAGAGAGCCTCGAGCGCGAGCAGCAACGAGTTCTACTAGCACGCAAGTCAAAGTCTGTGTGAACGACATTTTTTTTCTACTATTCGGCAATAATCAGACTTTGGTAGGACTTGGGCGCTAATAAAAATCATTGATCGAAAACAAAATATATTTCTAAGCAGTCTTAATTGCTTATCAAATGTTCCTTGAGTTTGAAATTGTTCTACCTCAATACCTTTTCATTTAATTAGGCATTACTTTCCTAGAGTAAATTAAATGGACTGCTTGAGTAGGCGTGATAGGCCAATATATTTGGGCCCTTTAATCTGATATCATCAATAGAAGTAATATGTTTTGCTCCCTGCTACAGGCTTTTAGGGTAAAATTTATCTGTGCTAATAAATTACAGTGCCTGCCGTACAACCTTGCTTAAATAAACACGACGTTCGCACCACATTTTTCATTCAGACACGTATCTCGGGCCCTCGAGATATCTCGGTACAATGTATAAATACCGTACACACTCTGTATAAATACCGTAGGTAGGTACAAACATTAGATCAAAACTAAAACTTCGGTCTTGGTCTCGAGACTAGACTGCATGATTTTTTATATATACAATATTGGAAATAATTGTAGCGATTCTAAAGGCTGATATGCTCAAATTAATCGTCGCTAAGCGAGGAGTCTCGCTTGCTCTTACGCGATGTAGCATACATGTAGTTCGACGTTACTATGATTTAGGTTTACATTTGGCAGCCGCGATATAATCACACCTACTCAATGTTATTATCCAGAAGTATTCAATGTACTAAACTAGTTAGGTTGTTACTCGTCCTAAATAATATTAATTTTTTTACCCATAAATTGTTCCACCTCTGGCCCCCCCCCCCCCCCCCCTCCTATTCCCTTCACACCCCTCGGTCTTGAATAATAATTTAAAAAGAAAAATAGAAGTCTTTAAATTTCGGTATAATTATAAAGCCGAGATTGCTATTTAGCTTCAACGCACCACTAAGATTATATTTTATTGATGTCGGCAGCCACTAATTATTCTAAATATCCACGTCATTCACACTAATGACAAGGCGGCGACGATACATCACCTTCCAATAATGCCTTCGCCAGTGAAATTGTCAATTATTCATCCTTGTTCTGTGACATACTATAGTCTACTAGGCGGTTATTAGGTGGTGTCACGTAATTACTTATAACGATTAATATTGATGCATCATAATTAATACTTACTTACATACAAAGGTCAAGTATGAAGGAAAGTAGGTCAAAATTCAGTGTTTCGTGAGTTCATTATGCTAGTGGTGATGTGAATTAAATTCAAAATGTATGTCGTTCAGTCTTCCTTCGAATGATATGTTATAAGTAGGTATCAATAATACAATATCTCTACTATTTTTAGAGACTAGTGCTGTTATTCATAAACCTAGTTAAACCTTACTTCCCTTAAATCGTGTTGCTATCCATTTCACACTTAAAAAAATGTTAAAATAGAAAGGGACAAGGGTAACTTTAACTCACGTTTATGAATAATAGAGGGTTAAGCTGTATGGCTAATCTTTGCACTCTTGTCATTCTTGGAAAATTTCAAAATACACTGCTATCCGCGGCGAGAATCCAAATTCGCATTCTATAATGACAATGTGGACTGCAAATGGTCGTATTTAACAATCATTATTGCTATGATATCTCGCCCGGAGGTTACATCAATTCGCCAGTGGTTCGCTTGTTACAGAATAAATTGACAAACGGGCAAGTTGAAACTATTTATTTTTAACTCTTTAGTAATTTATAATAGTATATTTGATTTAAGTAATGTGATCGGGGCTTCTCATCACATTATAAAAATTGACAGGGTAAGATGAGGGAAGCCTTCCTTTGACGTGGACATCAAACCTAGTCAAGTGGCATTTACTTTCGTTTACGCTAATAGAATAGAAAAAAATGTATAGGATTGACATTCACGAAAGAGCAACTGTCAATACATTTTTCTCTTACCTAGGCCGACCCCAATTACCATGGACTGAAGTAAACAAGAAGAAACAAATATTCTTATTGTAGATTCATGCATTGTCGACTTTCCTTTCTTACTGTCTAGGCTGAAAATCAACTAAAGTTTCACATTTCCATGTTCAAAAGTACCCGTTTACACTTTACCCTCGTAGTTAGAGGTTTGGATAGTCATAAATTTTCTATTGCGGTCCATATTAAGCATTTGAAATGCCCATATATCTGACTAGTAAGCCCTGAACATTGCAGCGCCGTTTATCCACCCATTTATCTTAGGTCCATTTAGGATCATCTACTCTATGGCCATTTAACAAGAGTGTATGGGGCTGTGCACGCACGCTTAAGCACTTTATGGGCGAAAGCAATTAAGTTCAATTTTCGAAACTATTAGGTAGAATAGGGTATCTTAATGCATTTCAATTTTTAATTTTGAAATAAAAATAATAATAAGGCAATTCTCTTAGCTGAGGTTGGAAACTCGTTCATTGAATTTTCTATAAAACCCGAGGTATATTAAAACTTGCGCTGTATCAAAATATAACATGATCTAAGGTACAGGCCAATAGTATTACGCGGTTAGCCATAAAAAAAACTTCTATCCCTTTCTAACTTAACGTTTTATTAATAAAGTGAGATCTGTCACACTTCGTTAAAAAAATTGTAAAAGTAAAGTAAATGAAGAAAAAAAGTAATTTAAAAAAAAATACTTTGTTTTTCGCCAAAACACGGTTTAAAGGAAGTCAGGTTAAACTAGGCATAGGGCTAACTAGTCATCAGCACATCAACCTACTTAAAACCCATGTAATCTAGATCTTATTACTTTCCCGTAGAGTCTACGTGTTACACTTGATGTCCTGTCAATTGTATAAGTTTTCGAACGCTACCAAATCCTACAAGCATTGCGTGCTAACATGGACACAAGGCCAAGGCTAGCCTCGAATGTGCTGGAAGTGTAAGTAATTGCCTGAAACGGCCCTTTTAGTTACTGACCTTTGTCAACGTTAGGCTCGCGTTATCGGTAAGTACGGGGGTTCCTTGCCAATTTAGGCTCACTTCAGCCCAGAAACAAAAGCCATACGTGTTTCCTAATCAGTGAAATATAATAAATACCTACCACGAGTCAATCCTTGCATACCTTCTTGTTGTATGTACTTCCTGCTAATATTTAATTGATTATTTCATTTATTTATGTTCTCTCTTTTATATTACTCTCTTCTCTTATTTACGACATATCCATAGTTTTCGTGGCCGTCATCTATTTTAGAAAATTTTATTTTAACTTTCGAGTCACGTTTGACGATGTTTTACTTGCTGAAACTTTCCGTAAGAGAAACCTTTTACTTTCCAAATGATACATTAAGAAAAGTTTTCAACACGACCGGGATTCGAACCCGTGACCTCGCCATTCCGTGGCACGCTCTATTCCAACAGAGCCACCGTGATATCGTACCCAGATCGTGAATTTTGTCTCCATATTCTCGTCTTAGGGACGGTAGCGACATCTATCCAGTAATTGTGCAATTACTCAAATTCATGTCTAACATTGCAGTTAGAAATCATGTTGATTGATGACGCGTTCCTTTTTCATGTTTTGATATTTTCTTGCATATGCTCTATGCGAAACGAAACTTTTACTTTCCGTCTAGTGGTTATAAGGAAAAAGGCATACAGACAGAGACTGCCAGCCCGCAGGCAGATACCTAATTCAACTGTGAGGATTACGTAAATACAACCTGTAGTTCTGTAGTACTTACTTTAGAATAGCACACCGCCTGAAATTGGTGCGTGCCGGTCCACTATTAATCAATACGTTTTACCAAAACTTATCTATAAGCAAGCTGTGTTATACGAGTACGTTACCACACGAGGGAATTAATATTTTAGGGTTTACTGAATTTACGCAAGGGTAAGGGTAAATAAACTTCAGTGTTTCGGAGGTTTGGAGTTGATTTTGTATTATAACTGACTTTTGTTTTTACTAGAATCAAATGCGACCAGTACCTACATGAAAATATATATTTGAGAAAATGATTATTGACTGTTGAAGTGATGCAGATAAATAAAAAATTAAGAAATACAAAATTGTAATCAAAAATTTCATACTCTTATGATGTATAAGCGGACTAAGAGGTACCTAACATAAAGGTTTACCAAAATGTTAGATTAGATTAAACTTAGATTCAGAATAGATAACATTATTTACATTTTTAGATATTAATATTAGGTAATTCACAAAGTAGACGTCACTATTGTATGCTATAGTAGTTCGACTCGACATGATATAAATAGTAATATTTGAGTATTCTTATAGCACAGCCAATAATAACAGGTAAGTTCAAAGTTGACATGAAGACGCACTTGCCGAGCTTTCGACTCTGCACTGCGATGCTACGAGAAAGAAAATCTACGTAAAACCTTCTCATCAACAATCCGAACGAAGTCACAAGATTAACCTCTTGCTTTCATCATGCGCTCTCGCCAACTGGCTCAAGATTATTCATTAGATGACGGTAACAGGTAGATAAATAAGGCGACAAAGGTAACGTTGCATCCGTGTTGTTCCCTGTGGGTAACCTACATAACACACATAAACGTCGGCGGGCGGGACAAGCGGCGGCTGCGTCTGAATTATTCATGAGACATATGGACCTAAAGCAGACTGGATTTCAGACGGGAATTTTAAAATATCTATACGGGGCTTTAAAATTGAAAATTCTTTTATAAAGCGCAATATAACTCACGGATTTACCTTAGTTTACGAAGATGTTTTAAAGTTGTATTTTGTTTTAGATTTACCGCCATGTTATTGTACAATGTACCTAAGTAATTTTATTATTTGTTTAGTATTCCGTAGCATCACATCCTAAAAGGCTGTCCTTTTATAGTTTTACGGCTTTCTCTACAATGTCTAGGATATTTAATGGCTTTGAAAAAACATCTCATTTCGAGTAAGAATGTTCATTAAGGCTGGTGTCTGAAAGATTTTATGAGCGCAGAATCTATTTCACGGCTGTAAAACGGGCTGCCCATAAAACGTGGCAGCGCATTACTGTGTCAGTGGGGTCGACATGTTAGGGCTTTATTACAACCCCACGATCGACTACACCGATACTTTGCTCATCGTCAATCGAATGCATGGAAGCATAGGGTGATCGATGATTATACGGCATATGAAACACATCAAGCTACAATTTATGTGTCGAATCGTCTAAGCCAGTCATGAGTCAATTGATCCGTAATAATAATAAAAGCGTTTATTTTAAGACAATACAGATATAACTGTGTCGCTAAGATTATTATCACAATTATCATCTCTAAGCCAGGCGTCATCTATCATCGGGTAATAATATGATAGTAATTACAATACAGCCCCCTTACCATGAACTCTTGTAGCAGGATTACTTCAATAATGCTTTATTATTTTATACAATGACGACCTTAAAGCAAGCTTATTAAGGCGTCATGGTACAGCTAACAGCAGATCAAGTGTACAACTTTGGACTTTGGACCGTTCTTATTATCTGCTTCGTATGATTTAAAATCGTACTGCAAGTGTTACCATTGATCTGCTGTTATCCGTACGAAATAACAAAGTATTATTGAAGTCATCCTGCTATAAGAGTTCATGGTAAGGGGGCAGGATACTAGTGGGACTGCTACAAGGCCTATCAAATACATGCAAAGAAGGTATCTTCTTTCGCATGTAATACAATGCGAGATTTAATTTACATATCTATCGACGATGAAACAATTTTTATCGCTCAATCATAAATCGATATCGAATCTCGATCACTGATATGATTTGTAATCGACGTTGGTCTAATTCGTCGATCGTGTGGGTGTAAGAGCACCCTTACGTCGATGTTATGTTTCAGTCGCACATTGCCACCTTTCTTTACATTTTTCATTTAACTGACACAGGGAACACTTTGCCGGGTTCACACGCGCCGTTTGAATACGAAAACGGTTAAAAACTTCTTGCTGATAACGATGAAAATATTTTTTTGGATTTTAAATTGCCGGTTTCACAATTTGAGACGATTTCCGAATTCTACGTTTAATACAAAAGTCGTTTACGCACAATTTTACTACTTATTACATTAATATATACCTACAGGTTGACTGTGGTTGAGATACCAATGTGTTTTTTTTTAAAATTAGATACAAGATTGGTAAATTCTTCGATGATCGAATTAATATCTTAGACTTCATAGAATACAATAAAGGTTTTTATGAATATTTCATACATATAATTATACCCTATAGCAGGGCTAAATCTATAACAGAAATTCCTATGGATGGATCTAAGAACCTATTTTTCGCAGATTAACCAGCTTCAATTCCTGAATAGACAGACGCATAGGTATACATGTTTATTTATTTCCGAATTAAAAAGTTGACCTACTTTATAAGGTATCTCAACCATACATTCTGTCTATATCTTAACACAGGGTAGGTATTTTACCTACATCTCCTATACATATAAACTCACCTTCGTGACTAAATAGCCATGACGTGACCTTTTCGATGCTAAATCGTACATGTCACGCGCTCAAAAATATAAATATGAATGTTGTCCACGAACCCGTATCGTTGTAATTAAATCCATTCACATGAGTGATACGGCCTATAGTCACTTTGTGCGAATGTATGCGAATGAACGCACCATAACTCAATAACGGTATCAAAACTCACAGGAAGATATTCAGAGTCAATTTTGAGACTGAACTTAGCTCGTTCTTATAACTGTCAATTTTCGTAACATTTTTACAGTTCTAAGAACTAGCTCGTTCGTACTCAAAATTGTCTGTGGGGACGAGATACAGACAACAACTTTAAAAAATCAGTTGTAAGATCTAGACCTAAATCTTGATCTCAATCTCGGCTTGCAAAAATTCATGACGTCAAGATTCAGTACGTGTTTGTAATAGACACTATGTTATAATATAAGTTAAGAATTTTTATGTCCTTTGCGTAATATAAGTATGTATCTAAGTCTATAAGTATGTATATAAGTCTAAGTATGTATCTAAGTCTAAGTATGTATCTAAGCCTAAGTATGTATCTAAGTCTAAGTATGTATCTAAGTCTAAGTATGTATCTAGTCTAATATGCATATAGTATGTACCCTTTACCGGTTATGAGACTAAATACCATTAGCAACAAATACGTCAATGCTAAGTACTTTTAAAATTAGTGGTAAACACTGATAGTGATTTCCCAATATCTTTTTTCATTATACGTTATTTATTACGAACAAGTATTTGAACACAGTGAACCGCTTAAACCTAATCACTACTGCGGCGTGGTTCGTTAAATCCACTCTCAATATTCTGTTTAGCTGACGTTTCATTTGAATGAAAACAACCAAACCGCAGTTTTTCCATATATCTCTATCGCCGTTATTTACCATTGAGTTAATAATTAATTTGTGTAACTTTGATGTCGACGTTGCTTCCAGGAGAATCATCATCATTATCAATCTGTATCAGTCCACTACTGGATATAAGTATTCTCAAGGCGGGCCACTTTTTTTTGTCCCCGGTAAAACGTTTTACCGGGGACAAAAAAAGGTTATCGACATAATCAACACGCTTGGGGGAGCGTTTTGATGTCGGGCTCGCCGCCCTGAAGGGGCGGAATACCGACTAAACTTCCTGGGGTGTTCCACTTCGTGCCATTATTGCCGAGCCAAGGGAACTGCGATCCCTGCTAACCTGGCACAAATAAATCTGGTTGGGGAGCCTCTACCTCTGCCCAAGAATCGTCTACCCCATCTGCCAAGAGAATAGAATGCAATAAAAAATCCTTGTTAGGTATTCAATCCTTAATAATAGCAAATGTCAGAGCAAGCTTCAGGCAACAAGGAGTTGAATGAAATCCTCTAGAGTAATATTTTATAATAATTTTTACAGTATAATGTAATACCTACATAAGTTACCTTCTATAGCAATGATTATAAAGATGCACGTAAATTTTATAGCCTTCTTCAAACTATACTTCCATAAAAGTGCTTCTTGAGATCGTCTGGAAATTCTGCAGCCGCCACCTAGCCGTATCGTAAAAGGAGTGCACTCCATGCACTCTGATTGAAATACAGGTCACATCTAAGTTTATAAATACTATAGATACAAGATATCAAGCATTAGGTACACTAACCATCGGATAGTGCAATCACGCTCTTCTTCAGTCTTATGGCTGCAAATTTTCTTTTTTCAACACCTAATGAAATGATCGAATATTTTAGGACATAAATATTTTCCATTACAACACTGTGCCACTTGCTATAATGTTAAAGATATGATCAGCTTTATTTAAAAAGATCCATAATTATATACCTACCTACACTGATTGTGATTTTGTCGCGGCCAATAACAATAATAGCATAAAAACTTTTTTTTTTCGAACACCATAGGTTCATTTTATGTTAATAACAGGTACCTTATCCTATGTTAGTACTTAATTACTAAATTCGTTTTGGTAAATTTTATAAGATGCCTCAGCAGCAGGCAAATCCAACTGCCGGCGATGACCTCCAGGAGGCAATAGCCACCAATTCCTCTCGTCTGTGGCATACCCAAGTAACGGTCTATTGCATCGTAATATAATATGTGGTATAAGTACGTATAACTAAATATTTTGTATTAGGTCACAATTATGTAAAAAGTACAATTTGTTTTTGCTCAAAATAATAATGATAATATATGCCATTTCCAGCGCACGGACCTTTCATCTATAGCATTTTAAACCTAAGGGTCACATGGATGAGAAGCGAGCTCATTCCTCTCATTAAAAATAGGTAGGTAAGTACAGCTTCTCTAAAATAACTGCAGAATTCTGTTTTAGCAAAAAATGAGTTTATATTTTCTCTCATTTCGGACATAGATTCTATTCTTAGAGTTTCCTTGTAAGTATGTGGTGTTTGTGCTTGAAAATTCTGAGGGATCACTTTTATTTAGGTAACTATAATTTGGCCTTTTTATATGCAACTTTTAGGAAGGCAATTGTATCGACAAATAAATATTCGAACCTATGGCATCCGATCCCAAGAGTATTCGAGTCTACGAATTTTAACCGAATGAATGTCGACTCTACATGTAATTGACTCAACAAATATTCGACCGTTTGCATTTCGTTCTGCCAATGATAGCTCATCTTGCTGTTTATGCTAGTGTTTTCGTAGCTAGATTGACTGATTATTGTTTACAAGTAATTTCTCTGATTGACAAGGCTAGATTGCTGTAATAGCTAGAATTCTAGAAATTAACAGTTAAGTCAATATAGGTGCTAAAGGTACATGCAACCCTGTTTTTTTCATTGTAGCAATCACGGCTGGTCCAGACTAATAATGCTGACCTATTTCTGCATAAACCCTTTGCAAACCCTTCAGTGAAAAATGGGTAGCATGTTGTTAAACTTTCCAAATACACGCTAACAAGTTAATCCGACACTGCAATAAAATTAAAACGAAATTACGCCAAGTATTAGAAACCTGAGCTCGGGCCCTCGTTGATTGCCTCGCGTTCCCAGTCGGGTCACGTTAGAGGTGTAATTTCACAAAAAGGGGTGATTGTAAAGAACTCGTGAATTCGGTCCGGCGGTGTTGCCAGCTCAAATGACCAGTAATGATGTAAATTATATGTGTACGAGTGGAATTGGGCTTGATACAGTCGCTTTTAGGGCGCTGAAACTGCTAAAAGTGTCTACTGCTTGTTACCTAGCTTCATAAATAATTTTTTTATCTTAAGTAGGCAGATCGTGAGGAAACAATGTTTCCGTCACCGTTTTCAGACCATTTGGTAAGTATAATGTACGCAAATTGACTTTATTTATTTAAGTATATGAATTAATTATTCTTGTACGATGACCTAACTACCTTTAGATAGGTATCGATTTCTTTAGAGTTAATCTCAATAATTGTGCCTTTTCTTTCCTTAACATCTTTTATCTATCACTTTTATAATTGTCATTTTACACAACTAATAAAAATAAAAATTACAAAGGCTAGAACTCTTCTACATTTGGCAGAATTCTGGTATCAGTGGCAACACCAAAAGCCGCCGTTAACCGGCCAGCAGTCGCGAGGCACGGACTCGAAGGAGCTACTAAACGAGTTTAACTTTTCCCATTTATAGTCGCATTACTCCTATTAACTTCGCCGCCCCCGAATATGTACCAGTTTTGAGTGCTCGTGCTAATTACAGGTGCTCCCATTAATGAGTTATATCGTCAACTCTGATCTCTACAAATTCCGCGTTTATGTAATAAATTGTGAGAGTTTAAGTTCAAAAGGATTGTTTCGTTTCTTGGAATCCGTCTCAGATGTAACTTGAGTCGTATCCAAAGGGAGGTCTCTTTTTTGGTACAATTATTGACACCGCGTCAACGGTGACCCTTATGGCGTAGATAATAAGAACCGTAAAAACTCCAAAGTGATACACTTGAAGTGCTTTGTATCTGACAATCTGGTGAAAATTATTAGATAGGCTATATCACAACAGTCGTGATAAATGGCAAATACTTTTTAGAATTCTAAATAATTATGATTGTAAGTAATGTTACTTAGAAAAGTTATTGTAAGTAAGATGATTATCCCAAAAAAATATTACAGACTTGAAAACATTGTGATTATTAACTCGATGTCAGGACATAAATATTGCAAAACACAGGCCATACAAATGTTTGAATCACACAACAAAAATAAGGTTGAAACACAATTGTGTTATTTGGATACGGTTAACGAAACAAAGCTTCCATAAAATCGGTGCTCTCACTGTGAATATAAACTAAACGCACGTAAATTTAGTTTGGATTGTTTTATTTATGAGCGGGAAATATCCGCACCAAATTAAATTATGAAACTCGCCAGGCTGTGCGCTCTTGACCCTGCCCAAATGGTGAAAATTTAACGAAAGACCGCCACAAAAGGAAATTGCAACCGCGATCCACGGAACCTGTTAAACCCTCTACCTTTACCTCCAAATGTAAATCGCCAACCCTATACAAAACCTGAAGACGAATACCGGAAAATGTTATTTATAACAGCATAATCATTTAGGTTACGCCGAGATGTTGTTTATTATAATATTTTCCCTTTTCGCGAGAATGAAAGGGAAATCTGAAAACTTTATTATGCTCTAAATAAATAGGATCAAAGGGGAGGCCTTTCAGTAGCACGTAACGCAACAAATAAAGCCCCACTTAATTCAGATCCAACTGGGAAATTTATGCCGCGTAGTATCTCTTTAATGCGGAGGCCGTGACAGCGCGTACGTATGAAGCTCTCGGCACTTTAGAATAAACGCGGCAAGGCATTTGTATCAACAGTCGATGGGCCCCTGCGTGACACCCCTGGAATATTGGCGATAACCGAAGTTATGCGTACGCAATCATCGATATTTCCGGCAATCTTAGATGCTTTATTTCCATTTTTGTATTTGACATTTTTCGTCGCTTTAAAAAAAATGAGCTGCTTTTATCGCATAAAGCCTGACACATACACGCGCGGCCTGCAGCTTGCGGCCAGTTAGACCGCATGTCGCCTTTTCTCCCGTCGTTAACGTCCAGCATGTAACGATCTGCGGCCTAGGTCTAGTTATCACTAACGAAAACTAGCAGAAATGGGGCCGGGGCATGCGTTTCAACCAGGGCGCAAGCCGCGTGCAGATCGCGTCTGTGTGGGAAAGACTTGAAATGTATCCTGCATCAGTCTATGGTTCAACTCTTTTGCATTCCAACCAAATATATAATAGTGAAAGGAGTAAGTACACAAATATAATATTGACTTTCGTTTAATTCAATACGATTTTAAGTCTCTTGATGAAGACGAATCGAAGGACATCACATACACGAGGTCACAATAATACACATAATTATATACCTACATACATAACCCCCTCTTTCGGCAGTCGGGTAAACACAGGATGCCTTATTCCTCGTGGTCCTACTGCGACGTAAAATTTTGTAAGAAGATAAGTTACTTATTTATAAAATAGCTATTTCTAGGTATACCACTCCTATTACTCAACAGCAGCTGTCAAACGGGCTAAAAATATGTCTATACTCAGAAAACTAAAAGGCCTGACCTACTTTATCCAGGCAGACAGTTGGAAACATCGGAAACACGTCACCTCGTCTAAATGTAGGCTATTCCACAAACGATCGATAATTGAAATCATGTCGCTTATTTGATAGTTAATTAATCGAAGAAAGTATACTCAGGGTTACTATGAAACATTTGAATGAAGACGTTACATCCTCCACTTTACAATCGCTTTTACTAAAACATATAATTTTAAAGTAGGATAAATCGGCGGATTTCCAGGGTGATGACGCCACGTCGACTCCTCTGGAGAAAGAGACAATGATACCTTTTTATTTTGTACATGACATTGGCAAATGACGAACTGTCGAGTCCATTAATAAAATAAATAAATAAAATAGGATAAATCTAAATAATCTAATTTTAAAGCTAATTAAATATCTACAAAGTATACTTACCCCAACCATAACAGATTAAATAAGTTTTAGTGTTCAAGATACAGTAATAGGAATAATCAAATTTATTGGGACGTTACAACACACGAGAGATATGTGACTCTAGCCATAGTGATTCCATAGTTCAGATTTGCATCAGATAACGTCGTAACGCGCTACGACACATCACACCATAAAAATGTGAATCCGGCGTTATAAAGAGTTTCTTTCCCATCAGGCGCGATCTGCATGCGACCTGCGGCCAGTTGAAACGCATGCCCCGCCCCATTTTCTGCCATCGTTACCTACTGGACGTAGATCGCAGGCCTCAGATCGCTACCTATCGGATGTTAAAATGCCCAGAAAATGAGGCGGGGTATGCGTTTCAACTGATCGCAGATCGCGGCTAGGTCGCGGTGTATTATGAGTTTTATTAAGTGTTTCCAAACATATAAACAAACTAAAGTTAAATATACCGTGTGGACTGGGAAATGCAGCCGCTCATACCACATGACATTTTAACCTCATTATTGCTGTTTATGTAGAACTAAGTGTATTATCACATGGGACAAGCCCCCTATATTTTGATATTCTATTCCCAAGCTAAGGTCTGTGCGTCAATAGTGGAGATATATATAAAAAAGGAAAACCGTTGATGATGCTGATATGTTGTTAAATGTAGACCTTTGGTAATTTCATGCATTAGGAGCCCGGCTGGAATACTAGTCGACATAACCCAGTTTTCAGCAAGTATAGAGATGATACTAAATGGGACGAGTACTAAGTTACATTGACCTAGTTACAGTCTAGAGTTAAATCACCAGTGGTGGCTAGTAAACCCTACTAATCGTATAGTTTAAATTTTGTTTTCATTGTGAAGTTTCCTGAGACTACATCAAGGCGACGATGGTGAAAAGACGATCCCATCAAATACATAATTGGAAGATGCTTAGGATAGGTACCAATGGAAAAGGAGGGAGACCTTTGTTCAACAGTAGGACAATTTATAGGTAGGTCATTCAATAATTTAGGAAACAAAAAACCCGACTGCCATAAAATTTGGCTTCTTTGAATAAATTGTATAGCCTATGTCACTCCTATAATCAAGACGAATCTAACGACACCTCATAATATGTTAAAATCCATGAAGCCGTTTAGGCTGCAGCGCGTGCCAACGAATTAGACATACATACCATAAAACCCTCCTTCTTGCGTACTAGAGTAAAAAACATTTTGTCATTCAAATAAAATTATTTATGTAGGTAAGTACCTAATTTATAATAATTGTCACATAGATATTTATATTAGCCTGCTTCTACAAAGGGAAGGGGGTACCTACCCCTTAGCAGAATCTCTCCCCCAGAACTCCCAGTTGGAAGCGGGTGAAATACAAGAAGCCCGACAAAGTGTCAGTCTATCGCCTAGTTCGTAACTTTAGGCTACTCACTGACACTAGCTCTAAAAACAGTTGCTCCGAAATAATCTAAATTCCAGTTAGTTCAGTTAGTGCTTGTGTTGTTGTTTAATCACTCGACATGTTTCTAAAACAAGTTAAAGTTGAATTGACATAAAAACGACAAATCTTATTAAGACAAAAACACGTATATTTTCAAAAAATATGTTTACAAAATCTTTACTGCTTATACTATTCAAAGGTCTAATGGCCAGCGTCAATGTTTACATTACAATAATATGGATAATACTTTAAAAAAATCGACTGAAGAGAAAATGGACTCAAAATTCTGTTGTCAAAATGTATACCAATAAAAATACATATTATATTGCAATAATTTTGTTTAGGTTCAGCATCAGCTATTGACTGTCTATATCTGGATATCAAAATCACTTATATCAAGCATCACGTAACGTTGTAAGTTTGCGAGCTTTCTCCCATCTGCAGATATAATCAACAGGATAGCATAACATGGCAGAGACGAGAAGGAATCCTCCAGAGACATAAAATGCTATGTCGTAACTTTCAGTCATGTCTATCAAAGCCCCTGAAAATAAAAAATAAAATATTTAATAAACGTCGGTGACGTAGTATGAGGACGCAGTTCCCCTAAGGTTCTATTCAGAAGAACATGCAGGACATGCATATACATAATTACATTTTATGCAGGGTTCATTTTCTAAAGGGTAAATGACTCACTTTTTTTTAAACATCATCAACTTGGTTGACGTGGTACGTATGTATTTCTCATAATATTAGATCTACATACTTAATCATTTCTTTAGTGGCTCTCCTACCATACGTAACAAACTAATGAAATACATCAAAATTAAACAAACCTGCAATCGGAGAACCCAATAGCGCACCAAATCCTTGGAATAGGAGAAACAATCCAAAACAATTTGTTAAATGTTCCAGACCTATGTATTCTACAACCAAAATGGACCGAAGAGATGCGAAGCAAGCTGTAAAGCAAATCATGACTTTAATAGCTATCATCAACATAAGACTGAGGTTGTTTTAATTAGTCCGTTTTAAGTTATTACGAACCCGAACCCTCTACAGTTGTGATGAGAGGTTTATGACTTCCAGTGGAGCATAACAGGCTGTTACTCACTCACTAAATAGTCATAACTAGCTGACGTAATGTATGATGTTTACATTATAAGTACATGTACATATGTATGTATATTTAATAGCATTGGTATGCAATAAAAATGTATACAACTTCATTCACAAACAAAGACAAAGTAACAACTACAAAATAACATAATGCAAATTTGAAAATAACCAGCGGTATTGTTGATACACAATGTTTCATAAACAAATATATTATTTAGAAACTGAACTTACCTATAGAAAGTCCAAATATAACGCAATATCCAAATTGATAAGCATCGTGGTAGCAAAGCCCACTGATCATAGTTGCAATTCCACCAATTGTCAAGGCAATGCTGTACAACAATAGTGAAGAAATTTGAGGCATTGAAGACACCAGTCCACTGGCCACTCGACCGAAAATGTTAGCAATTCCTATTGTGGAGACTAAAAGCACGCTGCTCGTTTTATCCACTCCATTATACTCGGCTCTCTCTTTCACGAACATGTATGGAACGAATAATCCCAGCATGGTGAAAAATCCGCTTATTGTCAAAATTATGAAAGTAGGTGATCGAAAAAGACTAACATCCAACATTGTAGCCAGGGTTCTTCTCATGGTTTCAGGGAAAATATGACACTTGGTATCTTTAGAGGTTTCCTTCTCTTCATGAGAGATCGCTAAATGGTATCCAAGGGATGTACGTGAAGTATACTGAGGTAGTCTTTTAAGGCTACCGCCATAGAAGACGTCATTACGATGCAGTAAATTCATTGATAAATCTGCACTCATCGGCCTCAGTTTAGCTACTTGTGGTATAAACTTAACAGGAGAACTAATCAAAAGTTCTGTGTTACCATTCTCTTTATTACTTGTAGAGTCATTAAGGATATCATTCTTAGTCTTTGGTATAGGAGTTACTACTATTTTATTGACAACAGTATCTTTAATCATACAGTCTTCTGACGCTCTTCGACCAAACCGCGTGGTGCCTTGAAAATAATCTTCTGTGTTCGATTTACGAGTAGTAAAAATATCAGAAAAGTTACGAGGAATTATTTTTTTGATTAGCCTTTTATCAGGTGGTAAGGATATCTCTGCTTCAAGCTTCCGTTTGGAATTTTCAGATATTTCTTCTTCAGAGTTATTAAACGTTACTCGACTTGGTTGAATAGGTCGGAACATAGCGCCACATATTACGCACAATAGCACGAGCGCTGAAATAAAAATGTTTTAAAAATATGGATTCTTTAAGATGCAGTCTTTAAGCACGTTGGTCATTTTATTTTACCTAGTACTCACCAATAATAACGTACCTGCATGTATAAGTACAGTGATCCTCCAACCGAAATTTTCTATCAACTTGTCAGTGAGGGGAGCCATTATAAAGGTGCCAACTCCAGAGCCGCACAATGCCAGACCAATTGCCAGCGCACGCCACCTCTCAAAATAGAATCCAACTATGACAACCGCTGGCATGTATACCATGCAGAAGCCGAGACCTAAACAGAAATGGAACAAGATAATTGGGAAGCCAGGCACGAACTTAATCAGAAGCGTAACGCAAAAGGAAGGCCAGCTTTTTAATATTAATGTCAAACTAACCTCCTAAAATTCCATAGGATAGATAAAGGAATTTTACGCTAGTGGCGAAGTATGAAAGAGCAAACGCAGCAGAAGATATAAAGCTGCCAATAATCGTCACTGCTCGGAATCCATATCTGTAACAATAAGGAGCTCTTGAAAAGTGTTTTCTTTGATTCAATTTAAGATTTATTGAAGACAATATTGAAATTGTTCTCACTTGTTCGCTAGGGCTGACACAAAGGGCCCTGCCATGAGATAAAAGCCAGCAAGCAAAGAATTCACGGGAGCGACTTCTTTATCACTTACCTGAAAAAATTATATATATTCAAACGGAATGACAATATAAAGTAAGGCTTCTTAGGGGAGAGTGGGGTAATTGCGAATACCTAAGCGCGATGGTAAATAATTGTCAAAATATAAAAGTTATAATCATCATTTATTTCTTAAATACTACATTAGTTAGACTACTACAAAATATTAAATCAACTTTGGCGATATGTGAACCCAAACTTAAATTATAATTAAAATTGCAAACCCTTGCTGTTCGCAATTTCCCGACAGACGCGGGGTAAATCCGAACACCCCATGGGGCAAATACGAACTAGGTATTGGTTAACATTTCTTCTTGCAAAAGTCACACACAAAGCCTCTGGATGTGCTAGCGCCGTCGCTACACTTATCGTGTGCCCACAAGCTACAATTGTAGCACATAATCGAATCTTCAATTATAGGGCTCTGTACTTTTAGTATAGAGCCCTATAAAACGTCGAGTGGGGGAAGAGGGTCTACCCATGCCGGGTAAAGAGGATCATATGTTCCTCTTACCCCGTGTCAGGGATGACAAACCATTTTCTAACATGCAATTTAAAATTAGTTTACGTTGGTAAACTAATATAGGTAAATTTACGAACAAAAAGGCTTAAAGTCAAATACATTGCCGGGCCACCAATTTTATCCAAAGATGTCGAAGAAACATTGATAAATTCAATAAGTTAAGAATGTATGTTAAAAAGTTTTGTGTTTTTTATATATAATTTAAGTTATATTTAATTTATAGTTTGTTACTAGAACCCAAACAGCTATAATAAAATATTAAAATTTTCTTGTATATATTATTTATATTGTAATTGTTTAAATACAGATAACCTAAAACCACATTTCATAATTTCCGTAGACGATGTTTGTAACCCAAACCATAAAAATGTTGCACCAGGTTCAAATTAGATTGTATTAGCTTATGCTGCCATAGTCGCCTTTGTAAGAATGTTCTAGTCGCATTATTTATGTACATTATGATGACTGTTTCTCTTACCCCAACTTCGGGGTAAGAGGGACAGTCGCCCCAAAGCAAATGGTTTTGTTAATAAAATGTTACTCGCTTTACCTATAAGATACAAATAAAGATCACTTAAAGCTACATTTACGTAGAGTGTATTAAAATAATCTAAACAACAATAAGCAATACCTTGGTATATTTACAGCTCTTTACAATGAAATTAAAATTAAATATGTTCCTCTTACCCCACCTGACCTTACAATAAAGGAATACATAGATACTTAGTTATTTAAAAGGGAAATACTAAATACAACAAATTGTTGGGGTAAATGCGAACGTTCGGAATTAACCCAATAAAAACGTTCGTTATTGCCCCACACACTAAAAAAACACAATTTAAATTTACTTTTTAGGTTATAAAATAAAATCCGAAAATAAGAACACGTCAAATCGTTCTTTGCTTTATAATAAACTTACCTTAATTTAGTCAATAATGTAGTATTTACGTAATGTAAGACACAATCATATGAAGTCATGAAAAAATTACATGATAAACAATGAAAACATAAAAGTATACCTATCTTGAACGGCGCGCGCGAGTTCTTCCCTTTGACGTTTGTCCGGCACTGTTTGTGAGCCGAGTTGTGATTTGAATGAGTGCGAGCTCAGCTGGACCTCTCTATCATACCTAAAGGACTGTGGTCGGATTTACCCCGCGTCCGCAATTACCCATCTCTCCCCTATTCGTAAAATGACAATCGGCGTGTTGACTTTAGGTTCACCTTCGTTGTTGAGATTCATTTTCGTGATAACCAGTATAAATGAGGAATAAATATGTAAAAATATCTCACATGAAACTCCTGCTGAATGGGTTTTGACAACATTCCGCCAGAGAATATGATGCCATCCACTAGAAAATTGCACATAAACGACGCTGCTACCACAAACCAACCCCATCCGCCATCTGGTGGTACGACCTGTACAGGAAAACAAACTGTAACAGTTACCGATCTCAAGTGGCAATCATTTTAGTTCGTGAAAGAGGAAAAATAGGTGTAACACAAAAAAGTGCACATGAGAGCTGAGATTGAGATGAAGATTGAGATTTTTTAAAAGGCACTCTATCGATTTTAATAATTTATTTTACAATACCTCTATGCTATCTAATCGTGATTTTTTTACTATTCGTTGTTAAGAAGTTATCTACAAAGAGCCCCCTGTAGGTATACTTATCTCTGTATTCAACTGTACAGCTAACAGTAGATCAAGTGTAACACTTTGGACCGTTCTTATTTTCTACATCATAAGAGTTGAATTCGTACTGCAAGTGTTACCATTGATCTGCTGTTGTCCGTACCATTCGCGATCAATAAAAATAGAGAGGCAAATAATTCCTTTCTGATCTCTTGTAAACCGTGATCCGTTTCCACAATTAATATAATTTATTTCTTGTAGCCACGGATACCGGGATCGGTGGGTAAAAACATTAATTGATTTTTGTGTAGGAAACCGATCCCGGTATCGGTGGAGACAAACTGCCGGGATCCGTTTCCAATCCAAACGGATCCCGGGATCGGTGGAGACAACCCCAAATATTCACTCCAGAAAAGGTACGGCAGGTTTCCTCACAACAGTTTCCATCACTGTTATTTATTGCTTGAATGAAATCTATCTAGATTTGAAATTGAAGCTAGTGTGTTATTAGATTCTGACTTACCAATGTTGTTTCTGACTTAACATCTGCGTGCGGGTATGTTCGTCCCATTTCCTCCTCATGGTCAGATAAGAATGTCCCGTGAGAACGCTCGTTTGTGCGTACCTTTACCGCCATACTACGTGCCTGCAATGAATTACTTACTGTACATAGTGATTGCTATCTTAATTTGGAAGAAAGAGAGTAGAATAAAATAAGAATTATTCAGACACAATTACACAGAAAAAGGACACCAAACAAATATAACAGTAACATAAACTTTTTGTAATTTAAAAGTGCCCTTACACTAGAGATATGAACTTGAAAATAAAAGCGACATTCAAATTAAAAGTTGCGTACCTATAGGTTTTCGTATTAAATTTTGACAATACCTACTTACCTTATATTCCAAATTATTAGGTAAATTAATTATCCCTTTAAAGCACTAGACTACAACTTACTGTAAGAAGCTATATTGTGACTATGAGACAAACGGCACATATTATGATTACTTATATCGAATGATATAATGTTAATGTTAATTTTCAAGTTCTATGTCATTCAAAACACCGGTGAAGCAGGTTTTATAGACCAGGAGCTGCACTACAAACAAGTTTGACTTTGTAATCCCTTCGCCTACATGTGTCCAATGATTATAAAACGGAAAGTCTTCTAGTAACAATTTAGTTTAAAAAATATACTGTGTTCGTCAGACGTCATTAATTATTATGTGATTCTATTAAAACTCCGTAAGAACTCAAGTGAAGCAAATTGCTCGAAGTAGGTAAAGGTTACTCCGTTATGATGTACAAGGTCTACCAATTGAAATAGTCTCGCGTTTAAAAGACCATTCTCCTCGACTATAGCGATCGTTTTATTCCATAAAATGTATAAATAAACTCAAGTGTATCGTCGTATTAGTAGCTATACGAATAAGTTATATATTTACACATAAGTATACATTATTATTGTTGCGTAGTCTTATGAAATATTTATTTATAGTTATTTAGAAAGGTCTTATTAATAGTTATTTAGAAAGGCATGTTGTATATTTCCATTGTAGAAGAAATAATAAAAAAAAAAATTATTACTTAATTCTGTGATTTTGTCCAAGTTAATGTGCTGTCGACCATCTCCGTTTCGCAGCAGAGCAGTGGCTAGCCCCGTCTTGCATAAAAATATAACCGGAGGGTTAACGAATTAACCCGTGAAAACGCCGTACATTTTTATTTATTATTACCTTATGGTAAAGTCGAAGACAGAGATATGTATACAGGGGGTCTCAATATGGTTGATATTTTCTCAAGAACTACTGGACCGATTTTAATAATTCTTTTATAGTTACATAGTTTTAACTTTTATCTATCTAACAGTAAAATTATTTTTACAATAGGTCAAGTAGTTTTCAGAAAAATCTTCGACCGTACAATCCACCCTCTACCTCTTTATCAATGGGTGTACTACGTAAGCAGAAAGGAGACTGTTCAGTATCTATCGGCAGAAGAACTTGTGTATCTTCTATGACATTCCGGCAGTTCGGTTTTAAAAAGTCGATTAATCAGCTGATCGGTATAAAATGTAAACTTTTCATCGCTAAAATGGAAAATTTGTAGAATCCTAAATTGTGAGTTATCGGTACTGAACTTTAATATGTCAAAAGCATTTCAATTATTGTGACTGAAACTCCGTACCATACCATACCATTATATTCAATAGTGTATTTAAGACAAAACAAAAGAAACGCAGAGAAAACCTACCGCCGTAGTTAGCAAACATTAAAGATTAGCAATGTTCTACCAGGCCTCACTACTAAAGCCGGGTGTTCAACCACAAAATCCGATTCGTCATAAAAGTATAATAATAGTGGGGTTGGGGGCGCCGCAACAACGGGTGACCTACTCGTCTGTATACAGGGCGCGCGCCGCCGCCGCGGCAGTCTTCAGTCGAGCCTTCTAATGACCCCAGGCGTTCTGTGTTGCGCGATACATCCCACACACAAAATAAAAACCTAAAACCTAAAATTCCACCTCGGTGGGGGGTCCAGACCCAAGACAGGCGCACTCCGCATCTCGACGCGCTGCTGAGCGAAAATGAACTCTATGACAGCAAACATAACCCCCTAATTAGCTTCGAGGGGCTCTGCGCCAACGGGAACTAAGAGCTAGGGTAAGTGTTTTAATTCATCCTTTAATTAAAAGTCCGGGTAAAGGGTTAGCGTGAGATAAACATTGCATGGCTTTTGTAAACAGAATTTATACGTAATCGTAATGCAGATTCACTGCAGAGAGCTTTGTTTTCGCAGTCACCTTTTATAAACAGTGCATGCATTATAAGAATAATCAATTGCATTCATATTATAATTATCTCGTGCATGCATAAATGAAACATCACACAGTGTAGTAAGGGTGCGTTCAGATTGGCAACGCTTAGCTTTCATCGAATGTGATAGTTGCCTCTTATAAAGTGATATTAAAAATGGTTAATTTTATATTGAAATCAATTTATTTGACAGATTGACCCCTCTCCTTACTATAATACACAGCGCTTTAGTACATTATACATATTTAAAGAGGTCTAATAGTAGATTCAATTATGAAGGTAGTTGAAACCGACGTAGGCATTTGGATAACCTTTTAAACGCTAAATTTGTTCTGGCCTAATTTCTTTAACTGTTCCTATAAATTATTTACATTGACTTCTATTCAAATGCGCATATAAATAGAAGTAGTACGTACAATCGCTGGTAGAAATAGTTTCAAGGTGGTGCGGTCAGCCCCACATATTATGCATTTACGACATACATATGTAAATAAATATAAAGTATATGAACTATTACATATTACGTAATAGTTCATTCATATACCTTATATTTGTAAATAAATAAACATTTATATTTTAACCTGCTACCATAAGAGTCGACTCACACTGACTTCACCGAGGCGACTCGACGAACTGAATCAAAAATATCAATAAAATCCCTATTAAGTTATAAAGTAAAGACGCGATTAAAAGTAGATGTTAGTTTAGTAGCTCGTTGAAAATATATACTTAGGGGTATAAAAAATAATGACTTTTTCTACTTACTTTTAATTCCAAAACTGGTGGTTTTGTTTAGAAAATACCAATTTTTTGAATCTACCTAATACCTAGGTACATCTTTGCTCTACCGTCTAGCTTTGGACTGCATGGCGTCCGGTACAATCTCCGGCTCTATAGAGAAAACAAGTTTTCCGTTTTAGCCACCCCGCGGCCATTTTCTAAAGAGACTGCGCGTCACGCGTCGCGTCTCTATCTAGTGTGAGCCGACCCTTAGTTATGAATAATTCGTAGGTACAGCTGCTATTAAGTACTAAGACAGTGCCATGGTAAAAGTCAAATATTCTTTTTGTTAAATATGGTAAGTAAGTATTAGATACCTAATTGTATGTTAGGTGACGGGCACATGACTACATAATACAGAGTAGATATAAAAAGTAACTAACTGCAAGGTAAGTAAGTGGTATGTTTTGGGAAGTACATAAGGGTGATTTTCCTTTCACGCGAAATAATCATATCCCGCTTGCGTGTTTTGATCTCTGCATATACCTATTAGGTACATGCCAAGCTAATATTGCCCATATACCACATCGTATATGCATCTTATCTGTTCAGTACTCTTGCAGTCATCAACAACATTTAACTTATCGTTAATTGTTAATTGATTCGCGAATTTAATTATTTTTGCGGAAATAAAATAAAATAAGAACAATAAGTTTATAAAATTGTGTTGTGTAACTGACAGTGACAGAAATACTATTGGCACTTTACAATACAATTGCTGGATTTCATAAGTAACTTATAATTCATGGCAAAGCAAGCGATAAATGGACTTTAAAACGGGAATCGGTTTCCTATCACTGTCAATTACATAATAGAATAGACTGTTCAATTGTATCACCATAACACCTAATATGAGATCATACTTTACTACTAGAGCTTTAATTAAATGTTATTAACTCCATACGCTGATGATTTAAACACGACTTTCAGTTTATATCAATTCATTCGCTACAAATTACAAACATTGGATGAAAATATATTTTTTCATACCGCAACACTCTACCTTCCCTTCATTAAAGTAAACACGGTCGGACGGCATACGTATAAAGTTTCATGAAATGTAAGATGGTACTCGCGGCCTCGCGGCGAAATATTGTACCTTACATAAATGAATTTCTGTTTTCTATGTAAAGTCGACTGCACATCTAGTAAACACGGGCACTCTATGCGACGAAAATACGACCTAGATTGCAATATAGTGTAGAATAATGTGATGTCGACTGTACACACCCGACCGAGGGATAAATACTTACCTGGCATTAGATGAAGGAGGCCTTCACCCGCAATATACAGGATCAAAATATATACCTACTGTACAAGTAACTTATATCTAAATATTCATTTAAAAATTTAGCGTTAAGGAATAAATTATAAAATTGATAGTGAGCATAGAAAAGTGACTTATTAGTTTTCCTTAAATATAAATAAGGATCTAAATTACTTAACCTACTACGATACAATTTGTGACCATTTAATGATAAATATAACAAACTATGTAGCTTTGAATTATTTTATTGCATGAATTTAACTAAATAACTGTCCCAATCCCTGCACGTATTTAACTTATATTTTAGGAATACAATAATGGTTATGTTACTCATTTATTTATTTTATTTTTTCGGGGAACTTACAGCGTATGTTACAATATGCACTTATAAATAATAGCTACATGCCAATTTCAGTCACCACATATAGCACTCAAATAAATATTGAAATCTTAAATCTACAAATTATATATAAGAATCCGACGTGATTATTATCTATTTTATCAATACTTACCTCGCATAATACCACATAATACGATACATTTATAATTTATGTAATGTAGACGAATATTTTTACTCAGCCACACGTTCATTTTCAGTAAAAGAGTAAAAGGTCAAACGCGCTGGTCGTTAGCTCGAATATTTATCTCGTCCGACACGAAAATAACAAAGGTGCCCTTTACGGAGTTTTACATAATGACCGTTTCTTCTGTTACAGGTCCAAATAAAAATACACAACAATAATGTAACTATGAAAAAGATTTTATGCTACAAGACAAGGAAAAATGTACGTGATATTTTGCAAATTATTTCATTATTACTGGTTCTACCCGCCTTTTTGCGAGCTCAAAATACCCTGGGGTGTCCCGACTTAATAAGGAGTAATAAATGTTCATGTTATACTTTTGAAGACGGTAAGACAGCTTTTTTATCTTCTTAACACAGATCATGGAATAATTTACTAAATCTTAAATTAATTTTGCAGGTATATTTCTTGATTGCCAAGATACTATAATAAAGGATGTTAAGAATGCACTTAGAACTGTATCGAATATACACTCGTTGTCGGTTTACGATCTCGATGACAACCATGAAGCTTTGGGACCACACTTCATACCGCAGGGCCTTTGCATCAAGCACATACATATAGCAAGAACAAATATTAAGGAAATTGCTGATGACACATTTATGCCGTTGAGAAAGTGCCTTGAAACGTTAAGCATTGTGTCGAGCAAGATCAAGTATATACCACAGAAAGCCTTCTCTGGCATGCTTAAATTAATTTCTATCGATTTGACCTCTAATTATATCGAAGACATACCCAGCTATAGCTTCTACGGTCTCCCGCTAATGAAATTGAACATAAAAGGAAATATGATTCGCGATATATCGGAATCTGCCTTCTCTAGTTTAGAACTCTCCCTGTCGGAAATTGATTTCAGCGAGAACAACCTCACTACATTTCCTATCGCATCTTTGGCCAAGTTGAGGCATTTAAGGTCTCTGAGGCTGGCGTGGAACGAAATGTATTCTTTTCCAACTGTTGAGAATTCTGACTTGATATCCTTAGAGTATCTTGATTTAAACTCCAACAATTTCGAATTTGTTTCAGAAGACTGCCTTAAATTTTGTCCGTCCCTCACAATGTTATCGTTTCATTTTAATTTTATTAATAGTATACATTATCGGGCGTTCCATTCGTTAATTAATTTAAAATCCTTAGACTTAAGTCATAACAGACTAAAAATTCTAAACCCCAATCTTTTTCAGAATAACAAATATTTAGAGGTTATAAATCTCAGTTACAATCATTTGCATCACATACATGGTTTATTTTGTAATATACCATCTCTCAGTGAAGTATTTTTAAGCCATAATAATATTTTGGATGTGCCAATAGATTCTTTTCATAATTCTAGTAAAATAAGTGCAATATATTTAGATATGAACTGTATAAGCAATATACATAGTGAGAGTCTTAGTAATTTAGTAAACCTAGCTAAGCTACGTTTAGAATTTAATTATCTAAATAAAGTGCCACATGATATTTTTATGAATAATAAGAATGTTAAAACGATAAGACTAGACAATAACAATTTTTCCGATTTAAATAATAGCACGTTGTGGCCTCTAGTGAACGCTGTTATAATAAGGCTCAACCACAACAAGCTAAAGTTTATTTCTAAGTATCATTTTACCAACTCGTTAAAAGTAGAGGAGATATACTTGGACCATAATAGAATAAGCTTTATTGAACCCGGAGCTTTAATGCAAATGTCAAATTTGAAATATCTTAGCTTACAAAACAATAATCTTGTAGATATAAATGACGTTCTACCAAAGTTGAATTCAAATTTACAGACACTTCAGCTAGATTCGAACTCGATATCTCTAATAAACAGCTTCATGTTTCAGCCCCAGGAAAAGTTGAGGCATTTGAGTTTGAAAAATAATCGGATTAAATTTCTGACAAAAGGTACTTTCCGAAATTTGACGTTCCTTGCCCGCCTTGAGCTAAATAACAACGAATTTTCAATCATTGACGACTTTTCTTTTCAAAGTTTAGACTCTGCTCGTTCCTTAGATTTACAATATAATGTTCTACGTAATATAACAAATTTTACTTTCTTTGGGCTAACTGAGTTGGAAGACTTGGATATTTCATACAATAGAATCGTGTTTATCTCTGATATGGCTTTTGACACTTTGAAGAAATTAAGAAGTCTGAACTTATCATTCAATCCTCTTAAAATACTTCATAGACAAACTTTTCAACAGGGATTACCGTTGAGCTCCCTATATTTGGACAACTGCGAAATATTGTTAATAGAAAATGGCACCTTTCAAGGATTGAATAATCTAAAAACCCTTTCGCTCAAAAATAATTCGCTAAAATCAGACGATTTGCTATCAATCGATGTACCAGGCTTGAAATATCTATATCTGTCGCACAATGTCCTCGATTATTTACCTTTGGAATCATTTGCCCAGCTTCCCCTTTTGGAAGTTTTATTCTTAGAACATTGTAACATAGAGAATATTTTTGAAGGCACGTTCACTTATAATAGAAACCTTTTAAGATTGAACATGGCGCAGAATATAATTAGTACCATTCCTTTGAAGTTGTTCGACATTCATAACTCTATTTCCGAATTAAATATAAGTAACAACTTCTTGGACTATGTCCCATATAACACTTTTCACAATCTATCACACATTGAATCTTTGGACATAGCTGATAACCTGTTACCAAAGATAGAACTAAGCGGTTTAGAAAAATTAACAAAATTGAAGTATCTTATTTTAAGGAAAAACGAATTAAGGGCCATAACCGCGAAGAAAAAAGTGGAATATAGCGAATTAATCTTGTTTGATATAAGCTACAATAGATTAGATCACCTGCCTAAATTAGTATTTGACATTTTTCCAAATATTCAAAACATTAATATTTCGAATAATGATATAGTTCACTTTGACTTCTTGACATCTTTCAAGAAAATCGGTATTACATTGATCAATATAGATATGAGTAAAAATCCAGCAGTTTCTTGGAACCCGCCCAAAAGATTAGAAAATAATACACTCTTAGCAAATCTCTACGAATTGCACATTTGTTACACTAACATGAGTAACCTTGATGATATTACATTTGAAGCGTTTATTAGCCTACAACATCTCTACTTAAAATTCAATAAAATAAGACGTTTGTCAATTAGCCCATTCTTAAAATTACCCACTTTGGAAAATTTGGACTTAAGTTATAATAGGATACTGCAATTGAAAACAAGCAATTTTCGCGGTTTAATCAAGCTTAGAACATTATGCTTAGCGAATAATAATATTGAATCTATAGAATCTTTTGCCGAAGAGTTGAGTAACTTGAAACTCTTAGATCTTTCTTACAATAAAATACAGAACATTCTCAATGAAGACCTAATAAACCTGAAAGAACTAACAGTTTTGTATTTAGGTTACAACAACATCAAGTACATTTCAGTTACAGCTTTTAGAAATTTGAATAAAATAGTACAGGTAGACTTAGACAACAATAAACTTCAAACTATACCATTGGAACTGTTGAATTCAGTAGAGAATCATATACAGGATATATCTTTAAAAGGTGAGTTAACTATGTACTTTTCTAAAGATCACAATAACTAAGATAACGATGATGTTGCTGACTTTGGGATACTATATAATGAAAAAGTCCTTTAGACAGTGTAGCAATTTTATTGTAGAAAGTTCAAAAATTTAAATTCTACTTAACAATATAAGTAAATTTTAAATTATTTTCAGATAATATTTTAATATGCAGCTGTCAGAAAAACAACACTTGGGTGTGGATCCAGGATCATCCGAAGATCATAAAACCTGATGCCGTGACGTGTCTGAACAACGAGTATCCCAAAGAGAAGTGTAATGTGCCCATCATCTCGCAGTTATCAGTCGACAAACACAAGGACAACTCGGTGTCGGTGTCGTGGTTTATACGAAACCGCACCGCCATTAAGGCTCTACAAATTCTGTACTACAGTGAAGATGTGAATTCTGATGTTAGTATTTCAGTGTAATGCTCCGTGCATTGAAAATCTAACGTAAGTTGCGCTGTATCCATAAAATGAAAATCTGACATCTTATTTTCAGGTGAAAACTAAGTACTTGGAAAAGAATGAAGTTTCCACCCATTTAACAGACTTATATCCAAATTCCAATTACGTGGTCTGCATCATCACGCTCTATGAGGATCCAATTATTGACACTGATGATGAAGAACTACCTTCTAATGAGACTGCTAATGCTAACTTAAATATTACAACAAGGATTAGTGAAGATGTGGTCGCTGCCATATTAATGCGCTCTCCGTCAAGTGAATGTGTGTCATTCAATACATTCCGAAAACCTCATATGGTAAAAATAAGGCCTAAAAAAGTATTCGATCTGGCGGCAATTCTGAATCGTCGAATGGGTTTAATCGTAGGATGTTCTTTAGGATTCGTAGTGTTCTTTATTATGGTATCAGTTTTACTCTATACGAAAATTAAAGAAAGGAAAAGAATAGCAAAATCTGACCCGACTTGGTCAGAAATGAACGATTACCATTCTATGCACAGCAAAGATGATGTTTTAGAAAATTCTACTTCAGCTTCTACTGATAATATTTTATTAGGAATGACCAAAAATCGAAATCAATCAATAGAACATTAATATAGATTTAAGGAAATTGATTTTCTTTTAATATAATAGGCTTTTAAAATAATATAGTAGATTGAATATATTTATATTCTAAACGAAGAATTCTAAAAATAGCGGTAATTATTACTAATTCAATTAGATGCTTAACCAATACGACTGTTTTGCTTATGAATAGCTAATTAGAATAGATGGTAGAAAGTAGATAGTTAAAAGTTAAATTGAAAATAGTAGATATTTTAAAAAATTTATTACCCTAGTTATAGAAAAAATACGAGAAAATTAATAAAATTGTTGGAATCTTTGGCGGTGTTTTATTATTATTGTGTACTAAATACTTTCTCTACATTATACTTGCTATTCCTGCAAGTATAATGTAGAGAAATGCTTAGGTAGCAGGTATTTTTAATAACTCGCACAATTTATACAGATATTTTATGAACGCGAAACTTAACTTAAAAAATTGTGTGCTTAAGAACTTTTATGTACTTAATAAGAGTATCTCGAGTCTTAACTACTACTAATAAATTTGTTGAAAAAAACTGTTTGAACACAAGATAAATAAAATATTCTTTAATGCAAAAGTATTACACAATATATAGTTATTACATGTTCAATAACACTCTCTATTGTTCTAATTGTGCATTAGATTCTAATTTAGAGCAATATCGATTAGCTATAATGAAAATTGAATCAAGATCGCCGCTGTCAATTTGTGCATTACCGGACAGATGGGCAACGTAATTGTCACCTAAGTGGATAGCTTAGCCCAAGAGAAATGAGCTAAAGTACATATTGATTTATCGGTGGCCGGGCGACCTATCAAACTATTAACTCTATTAATTTCCATGGAACGGAGATATTTACCTACGTTTAGACCAGAAATAGAATTCGTTGTTGAGTTATTAGAAATTAGAGAATTCCTAAATATAAAATCTTTATTGTTGTAACATAAAAGTAACGAATACATAACATTCAATTACTTTTTAAAACTTTTGTCAAATTGGGGTCCCAAAAATCGTAACACCTGGATACAAATATTTTAATGTTACAATATAATTGTAAGTTTCCATGCAGATGAAGCAATATGAATTATTCACGAGGGCGAGTCCGTGTTGAAATCCCACCAGATTAATTTGGCACATTGATATCAATGGGTGGGCACCAAACTGTTTCAGTTTACGTGGAAGATTCAAGATATTTTATTTGCTTCCTATTTCGTAGCCATTTATTAAAATGCCATTAAATATAACATTTGGTGTACATCGGTATACACCTAAATTATAATTCATCAAAATAATAACAAATGTTTTGCAGCAGCCATTCATGCAAAAATTATTATTGATTTTTTTTCTTATTTTATCTTCTGGTGCATTTTTAAGACTTTCCAAAAAGGATGTCAAATTGTTGCACTTTCATGTTTTGTACGTAGAGTAGGTAACAGTTTTTTATTGCAATAATAATATTTATAAGGAAAACAATCTTAGTGGCATTGGTGTGATGAGACATGTAAATCTTGTAATGTTATCAAATCATTAAAGTATATCACATCAGTAACAGTTGAAACTATTATATATTTGATTTCACTAAAGTTTAATGAAATCGAAAAATAGAATATGTAGTTTCAAGTACATATTAGTATGAAATTCGATTGAACACAAATAAAAATTCCCCACAGAATATACAATAAGTTATCTGGATCCAAATGGCATATTTTAGAACCCTATTCAGGGGATCTCCCTTGAGTAATATGGGTCAGACCCATTTCCGCAAATAAATCCTGCTTTCAAAATAAATAATGCTCAGCAGACCCATCCAGTGAATCGTCTCCCTGTCGAGGTATAGATAGACGATTATAAAATCCGGAAAATCCGGATCATTGTTAGCGAGAACGGTTAACACCCGGTTAACACGGATGTTTAATCACGCTAGCGAACGACGGTTTCGGAAAGCAATTAGTGAGGAGTGATGAGAAAATAATAGATACCGCCACAGTACCAATATCAATAGAATTGTAACAATATGTTGATAGTAATGTATAGGGAATTATGTACGGATTTGATTTGTAAGCCAATAAAATTTAATTCAGGTACCGGTAAGTAACAGAGGTAGTCATGAATACTTAAATTATATTTAGAAATAAGTAGAGGTAACTTACAATTTAAACTTTTTTAATTTGGTGCCTTCTACATCAGCCCTCACAGTGTACAGGAGAGTTTTTAAGGTTGAGATTATCTCTGAAACTACTTGACTTATTGCAAGAATTATTTAAGTGTTAGATGGATAAAATTTAACACTATGTAACTGTAAAATAATTATTAAATTCGGTCCGGTAGTTTTTGAGAAAATCTTTACCGTATTAAGACCCCCTGTGTACTTTTCTCTGTCTTCGTGGGTACCACTGGAAGGACGAGGTTGAGAAGCATCTGCACCGACTGCAGGCACACATGTGGCGGCAGTCGGTGTCGGGCAATAAATTATCCTAAATTCATCAAAGACGCGTATTGTCCAAATAGTAGATACTTTGACAATCCTCCTATCCTGTCGACTAACAAACCATTATAAAATCGGTACGATTGTTTCGGAAAACAATTAACAACGCTGCTTAATCACTGCTACCGACTGAAGAATTCAGAAAGCAATTAGTGAAAAGTGATGAGAAAATATGGACACTACGGTCGCTCCCGATACCAATTAATGCAACGTTAACGTAATTATTTGCAGAATCGATTTGTAACCAAGGGAACGTGATTTCATTTAAGTGAAAGTAGCGAAACAACATTTGATGGAACGATGAACAAATTGGTTTTAGCAATTAATTGTCCGAGAAAATATTTGTCAACCTTTGTGCAGCGCAAAATGTTTAAAATAACTCTTAACTTTATTTGTCTTAATCCTGAAAGAGGGGAAGTAAATAATATACGTTGTTATTTTAGGACTGAATAAGTATAGCTATGTATTTTTAGTATTTTCATTGAACATCACAAGCGTCATTAGGTATACCTACTTACTTACATTTTTGCGTCTTGCATTATGTATTTTTTCTTAGATAAACTGTTGTTTATCACGCTATATACATTTGGAGGTTAAAAGGTAGAAAAAAATAAACATCACATATAGCTATTGAATCCATAGACAAATCAATTCTGGGGCCATTGGTGGATTACACATGCCTTAGAAAAAATTCCCTCACGCAGACATGCAGGTTCCCTCGCGCTCTTTTCCTTCATAATTTTGAGGTCATAATCATAACCTATACATAAGAGCATAAACTATACATTATGCTATGAGTATATTATATATTCAGTTGATTAATTAAGAGAAATTATAAGCTAATTATAAGAAGCCAATTAGGTCAAAATAGCATTCTCTGTAACAGAATCAGATGCAAACGAGCTGTTTGCTTATGAAAACACATTAGTACTGGAACATACACGACGGCGCGTGATATCGGCGCGATCTGCTATCCCCGCACTTTCGGATAATGGATTCATTTGTATTCAGGTTGCAAGTGGGCACTGTAACGAACATCGAGGGAGCTGACGTTCGGTACAATTACCACTGTTAATATTTACCAACTGACGCCGACGACTAATTGCTACGAACTGCTGCGCTTAGCTGCGTAGACTCCACTTCGGTGCTACGCGTCCGTTGCTACGTCGCTGCTACGATACACTTGAATACACTTTACTGGAATGCAGGAGTGTTTTGAATACATAGGAACACTGCCGGAAATTAAATTATTTCCGTTTAGGGTTTTAATAAACTGAGAAATAACCGGAAAATTGTCCTTTCCATTAGCTATGATCGTAATAGCCTCATTACGGGTTCAGGTTAATAATTTTCCTATATTCCTAGTGGCGATTCCAGAATGTTGTACGCTAAGCGAAGTGTCCCGTGACAGTAACAGTTGCGTTTAGATTTATAATTAAATTTGGTATCCACGATAGAATCACGCCTAATGTGTATTTAAAGAAATGTACCTCATTTACTTAATCACGATTTCTTAAATCAAGATTAAAAACAAACAAAAAATTGTGGCATCTTTATAATATGTTTACGAACCGGAAATAGTGAATATAAGAAAGACCGAGTAAAACAAAAATTCGGAAAAGGCATGTCGCCTCCATGAAACACAATGAAACCCATTGACATTCATATCGATTTTCAACAAAAACGCTGTGTGTATACTACCACGAAACACGAACGACATGAGTAGTAACAAAAAATTGGAGTAACGCCAGAATTCTGTATTTAAAGCTAGCCGCAGGCGACCGCCGGGAAATATCGTGCCTTCGATAATACGAATACACCTTTATTACAGCACAGTTGATGGTTGGCCAAAAACTGACCTCTGTTGCGTAACTGAGAAACGACATATGATGGAATGATGTTCAGTTTTACCCGACTACCACAGGCACTAACTACTAAAATTAAACGTCTGAAAAAATATATCCTTATAGCAATCTTGGGGTGTCTATTTAGAGACTGTTAAATACCGATACACGATTGGAATCGCAAACCCTTTCCATGTTTTTCAAAATGAAAATTATGTCTAAACGGAAATATTTATTTATACAAAATATATATCAAAACGTAGGGTATTATAAATACGAGAGCTTGTTTAAAAAAAATCTTATTTTTGTTGGCCTAATTTTATTTCCCTGCCAAAATTAATCCACAATTAATAAAAATACGAATATGGTCACAGTGCCGTGCTCTTCACTCCGCCGTTGCGGGACATCTTCTGCCTCGCCTTGAGTTTGATAGCTGGCAGCTCTTTAAGTGTGTATGTTGCCAAAATATGTAGCTTGATGTGTTATGATATTTGAGGTATCGTTAATTTCATCTTGGCCATGAGACAGACATAATATTAGGTTAGAAATAACTAGAATTAGACTTATTGAGTTTTAGCTAAAAAGATAACAAATGACATTTTTTGTTTTTGCAATAACAGTTATTTAACCATCCGCCTAAAAGTAGTACCTATTACTCAATGCAAATTAAAACTATTGAATAAGTAAAACTACTAGTACCAACTTCAAAATTAACCAACCTAATATTCATTCTGGATAAAACCTATCTTTTGTGGCGATTGAACTAACTAACTACGTTTGAACCGCTTTTCTGCATTACGAATTACCAAATTCACATTAAACTGAAGTCTAGAGGGTGAAATTGGAATCGAGTAAAACTTTTAACAGGAGAGACGGTACTTGTGGTAGGGACAACTTTTGCTAAAAAGTTTTTGAAATAAAAATCGGCTTTCGTGCAAAATAGCGAACATTGTGTGACGATCCCAACCCGCCCTAAAAAGCTACGCGCGTCTACACACCCCAAAAAGAGCTACACGAAAAGCCTACGCAACCCTGAAGGGGTGAAAACCTACAAAAAGCTAAAAGAGACCTACCTAAATACTTACGAAAAGCACCAGCTCTGGAACCCCTACGTGAAAGCTAGATAAACCTACAAAATTATTAAGCTTAAAAGATACTTACCAAAGCTCTTACTAACTTCCTTACAATTAAAGCTATGTGTACCTACTCAATTGACTTTATACTACTATGTAAAATATTAAGCTAATTGAAATAAAGTAAATTGGAACTAATATTTAATCATAATTAAAGCAAAATTAAGGATAATAGAATATTAAATTACTAGAAATTAATAAGGCCAAAATGTGATCGTCTAACCCTACGTTGTTATTTCCTAATGTAGTAACACACAGAATCTTCAAGGGTTCAGCGGAGATCAGGTAGATGAATATAAATTAAAGCATAACAGGTTTATAACGAAAAGAAAATATTTATTGCGATAACCTAACATACAAAAACTATTAGACTTATTACTAGCACGAATAATAAAACTTATGCTTAAGTTATCTTAAATCTAAATGAACGTACTGACAATTATTAAGAAATTACTTAAGTTCGAAATAACGTCCCTATAAAGAAGTATAAAAGGTTATTAATTAAAATGAGAATTAAATTAGATTACTTACAGATAAACGAATTTGAAATTGAAGTTAATTAGCTACCTACCTTCTGACATACTTATTGACCATACCCAAGGCCTGAATACAATACTAAAACGCAACAATATACCTACAGAACTACCGTGACTATGAGTTAACCCTATGAAATCTTTAAATCAAAAGAACTTATACATTTTATATTGAAAATGAAAATAAATAATTAGAATCGAGAGAGGTTCTTACAACTAATATTAATACCGTAACGGAGTTTTCCTGCAACAGAAAAATAGGTTAATATCGACTTCAAGATAAGATTTACACAAAAGAAAGGGAATTACAGGAAAACTATATTAATGGTAAATAATGGAAGAGAACACAATTTATTGGTTTGGAACCCTGGATGGAAGTAAGAATATTGCTCGGACATCAGAATCTCTGTAAGAAATTACTGTTAGACGTGAGAACATTTCCTGTAAGAGATTAACCTCTAAAAAAAAATGTTTTCACCCCCCTGGCTCCACACCACGCCACGAGGGGATAGACTCCAACCAGAATGCGAGTCTCCTCAGGAAAGGATGATGGAGAGGAATCTGATGTTAAAAGTTGCTATTTCGCAAAACTAATAATCTTTCAGTCCCTCTCATTGAATTTCTTAATATTACTAGATTCATTCTAGTGGTTTCTGGAGTGCCCAGTTACTGATAGAAGTATTTGCACATTGTGCGTACAAAGGTAGGTTCAATACCTTGTACAACTGAAAAGGTAGGTTCAATACCTTTTCATTGCAACTGGAAAGGTAGGTTCAATACCTTTCCACAACTGAAAGGGTAGGTTCAATACCCTTCCACAAAATAAAAGGTAGGTTCAATACCTTTTATATTTCCTGTAGGGAATATAAGAATAGAATGAATTTTAGTAACGGTAAGAATAAGACAGACCGAAGTGATTGTGCATAAATAAATCATAAGCTACATTTAATACGCATTTATATGCCTTCAGAAAGGAGTGGGTAGGAAGTTCAGAAAGATGGGAGAATGATTGTTAGGAGGATTATTGAAGGGAATAGATTTAAACTAAAGCCAGCAACTTGCCGTACTAGTGGGTTGAATCCACATCCTCATTACCAAAATAACCCTGGCCTAAATGAGTTTGGTGAATGAAGGTTGAAGGTTGAATAAGCTGTATATTACCTCACCGGCCAAGCGAGGTTCCACACAGCCAATTCGGTGTGCAGTGTGGGGAAAATTTGATAGCTGCGGGTATAGTGTAACTGCGTGCTCCGATAAAACCACCAGCAAGTCACATCGTTTAGAATAGCTTGCCCGTGAAAATATCAGAGAATATGTCTCAATCAACCCAGAGTTACGTTAGCATGAATCAGGGTTCGAACCCGATGATTATTAACTTTAGGCCAATATAGTGCTAGGCCTCGCTTGCGTACCGCCACCCTTAATATTACGCCTTAATTGCCTAAGCGGGTTGAATACACAAGTATACAACAATGAACACAATACAAGAAAATATATGAATAAACTCATCAACAGTAAAATGTCAGTCAAGGAATATTATAGAATAGGCACATAATAAATATACACACACACAAGAGAAATACCAGGAGAAAGAAGTGTACAATTAAAGAAGTGAAATAATTAAATCAACTATCCGTTCATAGGGTTGCCAACACATTTCGCATAAGCATGAACCCTAAGTACGAATCTCAATTACCCACAATAGTAATAAAAATAATGAAACATTAAAATGTACACAAAGCAAGACAATAGTAGCACTTACCCAACACGGAGAATAGCTGTAATAAATATGATTAGTAACAAAATATTTAAACCTTACTCACGTCCGCTCAGCCGTAGGGGAATATATGAATGAATAATAAAGAATAAATAATATAATAAATAAGTATACATATGGTAAATACCTTTCTTCACTTGAAATCGCTGGGATTCCAAGCAGTTGGAACATGGGAATGTATAGGAATTAGGTTTACCCGACACTCTCACTCAGACTCAAGCAAGATTGTTATAATACTAACACAGGATAAAGGTGTCTTGTCCTGTATCGGGCTGGTTGGTTTAGGAGGAATTGTGGTCAGGGAAAAGGGTATAAGGTAGTGGAAATAGGAAGAGTTTGACCTAACGGGCCCTACGGGGGAATATAATAAATAAATAAAATACACAAATTAAACTTCAATAGAAAGAAGTTTAAAATTAAGAGAGACTACTACTGCACAACGAATTGCGCGCCAAACTCAGCTAAGATCGCACGTACGTCCGGCAGCGGTTCCGCGATCCAAAGAAGAAGCCCCCGCCACGCTCGGTCAAGTCTATTTAAGCAGGCGCTGCTTCCCCTCCTCTCTTCACCTCTCGTCCCCTCCTTTTCGGCGTCGGTCTGTCGCACCAGCCACCTGTGCGAAGTGGCGTGACTTTCTGAAATAGTTCCTAATTAGACGTAACTAACATTAAATGCTACGCTACTATAGGCCTTGGGTATAGTAAATCAAAGTCCATAAAAATCCTATAAAAATTGAATGAAAATCATACGATCGACCACTGGCGCCTGCCTGTCGCATGAACACCTGTGTCGTCGTGGCGTGATCTCTATGTAAAACCCGCTCCTAATTAGGCTTAATTAACTTATCGGCAACTAGGCTTTATTCCTACTACACTAAAGTCGAAACTCGTTGTATTGACTTCCTATTGAAATTACATGTGGTAGGCTTTATACTACAGGGTGATTTATTCCCTAATAAAATCTCAGAATTAAATGAATAACATTTAAATAACTCCTACCTAATAATCTAAAATAATAAATTTTACCTATATGGAACATTCCATTATAAAACTGAACGGCGGGAAATCCTACCTAGGTACATGTAAGAATGCAAAACCGAAGAAAATTCAGTAGCTTTTCAGTAGACAAGGTGGAAATATGAAAGCTTTAATATTGTGAACTAAAAAGAAAATTAAATGAAGTATTTTCTATTGTAATTCCGGTATGACCGGTACACCACCCCCTGGAGAATTAACCGAAGATATTATCTATAATATCTGAGGCTTGATTATCCAACCATTCAAGGAAAATACTTCTAAAATAATTCTAAGTAGAATTCAACACTTAACATAACAATAAGCTACCTCCCAGCCTATCACAATACCTACACATAATACGATGAAAGATATTATCTTTCTACTACTAATTACAATTCACTGCTTAGTTCGCATCCGGCCCTATGCACACTATACCTACTTCTCGTCTATCATTTCCTAAACGTACATACTGACAACAGACGCGACGTCGATTAAAAAAAAATCTACACGATAATAAATACTATCCTAAGCTTGATTATCGAAGCTAAGAAATCGAACGATTACGTGGAACCACTGTACGACTCACCGAATTTGAACTCTAAAAGACCTCCCTATTAACCATACTCAATCAGAAACCTAAGAAACAACGTGTTGCTGTAAAACCAACACGCCTAAAACAAGCATCAGACTGTCTACTGCATGTCTGAACGCACTACAATTAGTATAATTAAACCTGAACAATTTCGAGGAATCTAATAAATATACTATCTATAAAAATTCACCTGAATTTGTAACTAATTCGCCAATCTGGTAACACCGATCAAAAACGACAACATTGTTTTCGACTTCAGGAGATAGGTAAAGGTCATAAGAACCATACAACCAAATACAAGTTTAAATAATTTGAACTACACTAACGACAATCGAAGTAACACCTTACTCCACTACACAACTGCTACAATTCAATTAAACATCGACAATCGAACAACCCACGTCTGCAAAGTCTGCTACTTGGTAACAAACCTAAAACTTTTTCCCAAGGCCGATAGATGGCGCTGTTAATAAAAAATGACACGACAACGCTAGCTCCACCTGTGTTTATATCCACACAACTAACGATAACGGCGACGTTAGCTCCACCTGTGGTGATACACGCACAACTACCTACCTAATACAAGTGCAATTACACATCTATCTATAACAAAGAAAAATACGAGGTCTGTCGAAAATCCTACCTACTGCGCGAGCGCATAACGTTTAGCTAGGTTAATTTTATCGACATCATCACAAGTACTCCACTGCTGGACATAGACCTCCCCTAGACACGCTACACAACAAGACTTCAAAGTGACAGTGGCCCTTCGCAGATCTTCCGTCTATCTGGATGGGCCGCCCAACACTACATAAATTCGAATAATTTAGCAATAATATAAGTATCTTTAAAAAAATTATGTTAACAACTAAGGTCACGGAGGCCCGGGTTCGACATCCAGGTCAGTCCGTACCTACCCTACTAGACTGCAAACAAAAATAACTTATCTTAACGTAGCACAGAGTACAGACGAACTTTAAAACCGAAGCATTATGCGTATATATATTTCAACTGAAACAACAACAAAATAAAAGGAAACAATCAGACAAATTAATAACAAACAAAACCCTAGCGCCTCGCCGACAATTGCTTAACCGGAACGATTAGTGTCAACAAGTGCTAATAACATAACCCAAAATAAATAACTACTTATTCAAACCCTAGCTTAACTGGAACGATCCTTGTCATTTCTCAGCCAAATACCTAGTGACAAAACAACCAATCATTTTTTTTTCTAACGAATTAAATCCTAACGGTCACCCATTCAAATACAGACTTGTCCAACGTTGCATAACTTGAACGATCGATGTCAACGCGTGCTCGCAAATCGCACCTCGACTAGGAATCTCTAATTATTAACCAAACCTACCAACAATCAGAGTCAAAACAATTTAAACGTAGGTACATCTGAAAATGGAAGGTAATGGATAAAACGATAGCTTAACCGCGGCGCACGCGCTCAAACATCTACCTACCCACATACATAAACTTAAACTTGTTTACCGTAGCGGTACCTAGACAGCGACGATGGACGTATCTACCTAGTACCCCTAAAACGATGCTAGACATAACCGTGACTTAAAGTCAACCCATGGTTCTAAACATAGTCCTAATGGATTTTATAGTCTACCTGTCTAGTGCTATTCCTAAAACAACGCTATACATAAACGCGGCTTAACGTTAACCCACGGGTTAAAATAAGATCTTAATGGATTTTATAGTCTACCTACCTAGTGCTATTCCTAAAACAATGCTAAACATAACCGCGGCTTAACGTTAACCCATGGGTTAAAATAAGATCCTAATGGATTTTATAGTCTACCTACCTAGTGCTATTCCTAAAACAATGCTAAACATAACCGCGGCTTAACGTTAACTCGCGGTTTATAACATGATCCCTCCGTACCTAACTTAACAGTTTCTCGATGTAAGAAAGTGATGAACAAGTTTATGACTAACAACACCACCTGCCGCCATCTCCGCAGACGGATATGATGAACGCACCTACCTACCTAGTAAGCTATTCCTAAAACAATGCTATTCCTAAACATAAAACTGCTTTTATGGAAATGTAAGTAACAGAAATGAGGTTAACCCAGATTTATGGCTAACAAGCAACAACACATTTTGACTTCAGTTTCCGCATACACAGAGAAAACATGAAACAGACAGACAGACGAACCTACCTAGTATTCCTAAAGTAAATACGTAATATATTAGCTATAAACGCGACTTAAAATAATTGCACGATTCAAATCTAACCACGGTTCCTATCCTACCTACCTATCGGTTTTTATCAAAATGTAAAAAGGACTACGCGTGGTTTAAAGATCAATGAAGTTAACCTAAATAATCTACTCAATCCTTTCCAGTCCGGTTTCCGTCCTGGTCATAGTACAGTCACTGCCCTAGCCAAAATCTCTGACGACATTAGATATGGAATGGCACATCAACAGCTTTCTGTGTTGACTTTACTCGATTTTAGTAACGCATTTAATACTGTAGATTTTGACATAATGCTTGGATTACTCTGCTCTCTTAACATATCTCCAACGGTGATTGAATGGTTTCGTAGTTACCTGTATGGCCGCCAGCAGCGCATCCAGGTCGAAGACACGTTCTCTTCTTGGTGCGACACGAATGCTGGTGTACCTCAGGGTGGCGTGCTTTCCCCTCTTCTCTTTGCTATCTTCATAAACTCCATCACACATAAATTAGTTTCTTCCTACCACCTGTATGCAGACGATCTACAAATTTATTCACAGGCATCTTTAAATGAGCTTCCCGATGCTATTAGGGTGGCAAACACAGATTTAGCGTTAATCCTTGATTGGAGCAAATGTTTCGGCCTTAAGGTCAATCCGACCAAAACTCAGACCATTCTTATCGGCAGTTCAGCATTTATTTCTAGGATTGACTTTGACCAGTTGCCACCAATTGTATTCGATGGTATACGTATTCCATACAGTGAGTGTGTAAAAAACCTAGGGATTATGTTTGACAGAACTTTATCTTGGAACACGCAGGTTGCAGAGGTCAGCAGGAAGATGTTTGCTGCTGCCGGTTCGATGAAGCGATTGCGTAACTTCCTGCCAACATCCACCAAAACTGCACTTGCACAATCCCTTCTTCTTCCTATCCTGGACTACGCTGACTCCTGCTATCCGGACCTGACATTTGATCAGTTCAATAAGCTCGAGCGTCTCCAAAACCTCTGTATAAGGTTCATATTTGGTTTACGGAAATATGACCACGTTTCTGAATATCGTAATAAGCTGAAATGGCTCACCATCCGTCATCGCAGGGACGCTCATCTTCTCTCACTTCTTTATTCCGTACTGTTCCATCCCTCGACACCTAATTATCTGAAGGAACGTTTTCAATTCCTCTATACAACACACAATCGTAACCTTCGTTCCACTGAAAACCTTCTTCTGTATCTCCCTGTCGATTCTTCAAAGTTTTACACTAAGTCCTTCACTTCCCAAGCTATCCGCCTCTGGAATTCCTTGCCTGAACCAATCAGGAAGGCCAAGTCCTTGGACATTTTCAAAGGGCAGGTCAAGGCTTACCTTTTAACTCTCTAATCACATATCTTGCTTCCTTCTCTTCAGATCTTGCTTCTTTTCTTCATTGTATATGTATCCTTTCAATCATCGTCAGTTTGTATTTATTTTTATTATGTTTATGTAGTTATATTATTTTTGTGTATGTGTATAATTATTCGTTTATGAGTAGGTATATATATTTCAATATGTATTATAGTATACGTATACGTTGGTGATGTTGTATATTATGTAGGTATTTATGTATCTATTTATGGGTATTATATTATACAATATTATATACAAGTACATTTTATGTATAAAATATAATAGTCGCTCAAAATATTTAATTTTTGATAAGCAGGTATGTGAAATTGCACTATTATGCTACCACTTCCTAACACACTGCTTCTCTACCCAAAGGTTGTCTGGAAGAGATCGCTCTCAGCGATAAGACCGCCTATTGTATAATAGTTATTTAAGCTTAATATGTGTATCTGTTTTTGTGCAATAAAGAATATTTATCTTATCTTATCTTACCTAAGTTTACGGCTAACTCCCTTTTAAATACTCGGCCGGCCTCACCCCCGGCCTGTGTAGCCGCTCATTTTGAGAAACTCAAGCAACTTAGAATCCAACATACACTATTCACACACATACAATATTCACGCCAGCCTCACATGGTGGTAGGCAGCGACGATTGATATCCATCTGCTGCCATCCTGATTTCTATTTTTCCAAGACCTTACTAGAAGTGACAAACGGACCGACATACATAAGTACCTAACCTATATGAGTAACTAGTGAGTATCACTTTTAACCGCATCTAAACTACCTACTAAGTGACAGTTATTAAGGGAGGGGGTCTCACCCCCACGGCTAGGTAGCTCCGTGCCCATGTATCCTACAGAAATCTCCTGATCAAACCTAATGTAATAATACATCACACATCAAAATATACTAGCAATTAAACCTACAGGAATCGCAAAGAGACATATTCTGAGAACCCTTCTACTGTCGGTAGTCTGTTAATAAAATACAAATTAACGTAGTTAAACATGTTACAAATGAACCGACATACATAAATTCGAAAAACATTACCCTACTCCTATGTGCAGTCGGTTATAGCTATGATAGGACCGACACTTGAGTTACGAGCGACATAACATTCGAAAACATTACCCCGTCTCCTATCTGCAATCGGTTTAAGTTCCGATGGAACAGACATACTTAAGTAAGTAATGAGAATATAACTTTCAACCGCATCTAAACTTAACTTATTAAGGGTGGGGGTTTCACCCCCCCCGGCTAGTCAGTCCCGTATCTATGTATCCTATAGTAATCTCTTGATCAGGATGGATGTACTCATACATCAAAATACATTATCATCACAAAAAGACATACATACACATACTTTGAGAACCCTTCTACTATCGGTAGTCTGTTAATAAAATACAAATTAACATAGTTAAACATGTTACAAATGAACCGACATACATAAATTCGAAAAACATTACCGTACTCCTATCTGCAGTCGGTTATAGCTATGATGGGACCGACACTTGAGTTACGAGCGACATAACATTCGAAAACCATTATACCATTCTATCTGCAGTCGGTTAATGACCCTACGCATTTATCCGACCAAAGCAAAACATTTAGTCTACAAGAAGTTACGAGGGAACCGACACACACATTCGAAAACATTACCCTTCCTATCTGCAACCGGTTAACTACAACCTACACATTCCTAGCAAGTCAAACCTTTTGCTACAAGAAGTTACGAGGGGACTGACATACATACGAAACATTACCCTACTCAACTTATACACTATCCTAATAAGCCAAAACTTTAGCTACAAGAAATCAGGAGAGAACTGACATACATACATTCGAAATACATTACCCCTTCTCCTATCTGTAGTCGGATAACCTACACATTATCCGACTTAACCTAAGTATCAGAAGTAACTAGGGGACCGAAACATATTCGGAAAAATATTTTTCCTAGAATATTAAATAGAGAACACTCCATATCCTACAGTCCCGACACCCCCCATTTAGTACAGTCCTAACACCCCCCAGTTCCTGTGATTACCATGACAAAATGACAGAATTACCTGAATAAACCTACGCAATGCAAGCGAATAAATACCAATACATAAACTCATGTCTGCCATAGTGCTGAAAGCGCTGACGGAATTCCGTCTACTGCGATGATGACATAACACCTTCTCCACATTCATCGCTACTTGTGTTTCCTACGTAACCAACTTCGCTGCCTAGACCTTATATTATTCACCTAACATTACCTAGTACTATTTACGAGTTACGACTAACCTTAGCCCTTTAGCCTCATAACCCTAACGCACCCCCGATTCCTTAAGTTTCCTAAAATCCTAACAAAATGTAATTTTACGTACCTAGTTTATTAAGACTATTATTAACGCGTGAATTTAATATAGTAAACCTGTAATTTAACCTAATAAACCTGTAATTTAACCTAGTAAAACCTGTAATGCATCAATTCAATCCATCCACAACTGATCTCTTGAACCCCTCATTTGTTTACACGGAAACATATTGTGGACCGAAGTCCACTTTAAGATATACATAAATACATAATAATATACATAAATACACAATATAATATACGTTATACATAGATATATACAGATCCTGGGAATTTAGGCACCATATTGTGACGATCCCAACCCGCCCTAAAAAGCTACGCGCGTCTACACACCCCAAAAAGAGCTACACGAAAAGCCTACGCAACCCTGAAGGGGTGAAAACCTACAAAAAGCTAAAAGAGACCTACCTAAATACTTACGAAAAGCACCAGCTCTGGAACCCCTACGTGAAAGCTAGATAAACCTACAAAATTATTAAGCTTAAAAGATACTTACCAAAGCTCTTACTAACTTCCTTACAATTAAAGCTATGTGTACCTACTCAATTGACTTTATACTACTATGTAAAATATTAAGCTAATTGAAATAAAGTAAATTGGAACTAATATTTAATCATAATTAAAGCAAAATTAAGGATAATAGAATATTAAATTACTAGAAATTAATAAGGCCAAAATGTGATCGTCTAACCCTACGTTGTTATTTCCTAATGTAGTAACACACAGAATCTTCAAGGGTTCAGCGGAGATCAGGTAGATGAATATAAATTAAAGCATAACAGGTTTATAACGAAAAGAAAATATTTATTGCGATAACCTAACATACAAAAACTATTAGACTTATTACTAGCACGAATAATAAAACTTATGCTTAAGTTATCTTAAATCTAAATGAACGTACTGACAATTATTAAGAAATTACTTAAGTTCGAAATAACGTCCCTATAAAGAAGTATAAAAGGTTATTAATTAAAATGAGAATTAAATTAGATTACTTACAGATAAACGAATTTGAAATTGAAGTTAATTAGCTACCTACCTTCTGACATACTTATTGACCATACCCAAGGCCTGAATACAATACTAAAACGCAACAATATACCTACAGAACTACCGTGACTATGAGTTAACCCTATGAAATCTTTAAATCAAAAGAACTTATACATTTTATATTGAAAATGAAAATAAATAATTAGAATCGAGAGAGGTTCTTACAACTAATATTAATACCGTAACGGAGTTTTCCTGCAACAGAAAAATAGGTTAATATCGACTTCAAGATAAGATTTACACAAAAGAAAGGGAATTACAGGAAAACTATATTAATGGTAAATAATGGAAGAGAACACAATTTATTGGTTTGGAACCCTGGATGGAAGTAAGAATATTGCTCGGACATCAGAATCTCTGTAAGAAATTACTGTTAGACGTGAGAACATTTCCTGTAAGAGATTAACCTCTAAAAAAAAATGTTTTCACCCCCCTGGCTCCACACCACGCCACGAGGGGATAGACTCCAACCAGAATGCGAGTCTCCTCAGGAAAGGATGATGGAGAGGAATCTGATGTTAAAAGTTGCTATTTCGCAAAACTAATAATCTTTCAGTCCCTCTCATTGAATTTCTTAATATTACTAGATTCATTCTAGTGGTTTCTGGAGTGCCCAGTTACTGATAGAAGTATTTGCACATTGTGCGTACAAAGGTAGGTTCAATACCTTGTACAACTGAAAAGGTAGGTTCAATACCTTTTCATTGCAACTGGAAAGGTAGGTTCAATACCTTTCCACAACTGAAAGGGTAGGTTCAATACCCTTCCACAAAATAAAAGGTAGGTTCAATACCTTTTATATTTCCTGTAGGGAATATAAGAATAGAATGAATTTTAGTAACGGTAAGAATAAGACAGACCGAAGTGATTGTGCATAAATAAATCATAAGCTACATTTAATACGCATTTATATGCCTTCAGAAAGGAGTGGGTAGGAAGTTCAGAAAGATGGGAGAATGATTGTTAGGAGGATTATTGAAGGGAATAGATTTAAACTAAAGCCAGCAACTTGCCGTACTAGTGGGTTGAATCCACATCCTCATTACCAAAATAACCCTGGCCTAAATGAGTTTGGTGAATGAAGGTTGAAGGTTGAATAAGCTGTATATTACCTCACCGGCCAAGCGAGGTTCCACACAGCCAATTCGGTGTGCAGTGTGGGGAAAATTTGATAGCTGCGGGTATAGTGTAACTGCGTGCTCCGATAAAACCACCAGCAAGTCACATCGTTTAGAATAGCTTGCCCGTGATAATATCAGAGAATATGTCTCAATCAACCCAGAGTTACGTTAGCATGAATCAGGGTTCGAACCCGATGATTATTAACTTTAGGCCAATATAGTGCTAGGCCTCAATTCAATCTATGTTCGGGGTAGGTTCGCTTGCGTACCGCCACCCTTAATATTACGCCTTAATTGCCTAAGCGGGTTGAATACACAAGTATACAACAATGAACACAATACAAGAAAATATATGAATAAACTCATCAACAGTAAAATGTCAGTCAAGGAATATTATAGAATAGGCACATAATAAATATACACACACACAAGAGAAATACCAGGAGAAAGAAGTGTACAATTAAAGAAGTGAAATAATTAAATCAACTATCCGTTCATAGGGTTGCCAACACATTTCGCATAAGCATGAACCCTAAGTACGAATCTCAATTACCCACAATAGTAATAAAAATAATGAAACATTAAAATGTACACAAAGCAAGACAATAGTAGCACTTACCCAACACGGAGAATAGCTGTAATAAATATGATTAGTAACAAAATATTTAAACCTTACTCACGTCCGCTCAGCCGTAGGGGAATATATGAATGAATAATAAAGAATAAATAATATAATAAATAAGTATACATATGGTAAATACCTTTCTTCACTTGAAATCGCTGGGATTCCAAGCAGTTGGAACATGGGAATGTATAGGAATTAGGTTTACCCGACACTCTCACTCAGACTCAAGCAAGATTGTTATAATACTAACACAGGATAAAGGTGTCTTGTCCTGTATCGGGCTGGTTGGTTTAGGAGGAATTGTGGTCAGGGAAAAGGGTATAAGGTAGTGGAAATAGGAAGAGTTTGACCTAACGGGCCCTACGGGGGAATATAATAAATAAATAAAATACACAAATTAAACTTCAATAGAAAGAAGTTTAAAATTAAGAGAGACTACTACTGCACAACGAATTGCGCGCCAAACTCAGCTAAGATCGCACGTACGTCCGGCAGCGGTTCCGCGATCCAAAGAAGAAGCCCCCGCCACGCTCGGTCAAGTCTATTTAAGCAGGCGCTGCTTCCCCTCCTCTCTTCACCTCTCGTCCCCTCCTTTTCGGCGTCGGTCTGTCGCACCAGCCACCTGTGCGAAGTGGCGTGACTTTCTGAAATAGTTCCTAATTAGACGTAACTAACATTAAATGCTACGCTACTATAGGCCTTGGGTATAGTAAATCAAAGTCCATAAAAATCCTATAAAAATTGAATGAAAATCATACGATCGACCACTGGCGCCTGCCTGTCGCATGAACACCTGTGTCGTCGTGGCGTGATCTCTATGTAAAACCCGCTCCTAATTAGGCTTAATTAACTTATCGGCAACTAGGCTTTATTCCTACTACACTAAAGTCGAAACTCGTTGTATTGACTTCCTATTGAAATTACATGTGGTAGGCTTTATACTACAGGGTGATTTATTCCCTAATAAAATCTCAGAATTAAATGAATAACATTTAAATAACTCCTACCTAATAATCTAAAATAATAAATTTTACCTATATGGAACATTCCATTATAAAACTGAACGGCGGGAAATCCTACCTAGGTACATGTAAGAATGCAAAACCGAAGAAAATTCAGTAGCTTTTCAGTAGACAAGGTGGAAATATGAAAGCTTTAATATTGTGAACTAAAAAGAAAATTAAATGAAGTATTTTCTATTGTAATTCCGGTATGACCGGTACACCACCCCCTGGAGAATTAACCGAAGATATTATCTATAATATCTGAGGCTTGATTATCCAACCATTCAAGGAAAATACTTCTAAAATAATTCTAAGTAGAATTCAACACTTAACATAACAATAAGCTACCTCCCAGCCTATCACAATACCTACACATAATACGATGAAAGATATTATCTTTCTACTACTAATTACAATTCACTGCTTAGTTCGCATCCGGCCCTATGCACACTATACCTACTTCTCGTCTATCATTTCCTAAACGTACATACTGACAACAGACGCGACGTCGATTAAAAAAAAATCTACACGATAATAAATACTATCCTAAGCTTGATTATCGAAGCTAAGAAATCGAACGATTACGTGGAACCACTGTACGACTCACCGAATTTGAACTCTAAAAGACCTCCCTATTAACCATACTCAATCAGAAACCTAAGAAACAACGTGTTGCTGTAAAACCAACACGCCTAAAACAAGCATCAGACTGTCTACTGCATGTCTGAACGCACTACAATTAGTATAATTAAACCTGAACAATTTCGAGGAATCTAATAAATATACTATCTATAAAAATTCACCTGAATTTGTAACTAATTCGCCAATCTGGTAACACCGATCAAAAACGACAACATTGTTTTCGACTTCAGGAGATAGGTAAAGGTCATAAGAACCATACAACCAAATACAAGTTTAAATAATTTGAACTACACTAACGACAATCGAAGTAACACCTTACTCCACTACACAACTGCTACAATTCAATTAAACATCGACAATCGAACAACCCACGTCTGCAAAGTCTGCTACTTGGTAACAAACCTAAAACTTTTTCCCAAGGCCGATAGATGGCGCTGTTAATAAAAAATGACACGACAACGCTAGCTCCACCTGTGTTTATATCCACACAACTAACGATAACGGCGACGTTAGCTCCACCTGTGGTGATACACGCACAACTACCTACCTAATACAAGTGCAATTACACATCTATCTATAACAAAGAAAAATACGAGGTCTGTCGAAAATCCTACCTACTGCGCGAGCGCATAACGTTTAGCTAGGTTAATTTTATCGACATCATCACAAGTACTCCACTGCTGGACATAGACCTCCCCTAGACACGCTACACAACAAGACTTCAAAGTGACAGTGGCCCTTCGCAGATCTTCCGTCTATCTGGATGGGCCGCCCAACACTACATAAATTCGAATAATTTAGCAATAATATAAGTATCTTTAAAAAAATTATGTTAACAACTAAGGTCACGGAGGCCCGGGTTCGACATCCAGGTCAGTCCGTACCTACCCTACTAGACTGCAAACAAAAATAACTTATCTTAACGTAGCACAGAGTACAGACGAACTTTAAAACCGAAGCATTATGCGTATATATATTTCAACTGAAACAACAACAAAATAAAAGGAAACAATCAGACAAATTAATAACAAACAAAACCCTAGCGCCTCGCCGACAATTGCTTAACCGGAACGATTAGTGTCAACAAGTGCTAATAACATAACCCAAAATAAATAACTACTTATTCAAACCCTAGCTTAACTGGAACGATCCTTGTCATTTCTCAGCCAAATACCTAGTGACAAAACAACCAATCATTTTTTTTTCTAACGAATTAAATCCTAACGGTCACCCATTCAAATACAGACTTGTCCAACGTTGCATAACTTGAACGATCGATGTCAACGCGTGCTCGCAAATCGCACCTCGACTAGGAATCTCTAATTATTAACCAAACCTACCAACAATCAGAGTCAAAACAATTTAAACGTAGGTACATCTGAAAATGGAAGGTAATGGATAAAACGATAGCTTAACCGCGGCGCACGCGCTCAAACATCTACCTACCCACATACATAAACTTAAACTTGTTTACCGTAGCGGTACCTAGACAGCGACGATGGACGTATCTACCTAGTACCCCTAAAACGATGCTAGACATAACCGTGACTTAAAGTCAACCCATGGTTCTAAACATAGTCCTAATGGATTTTATAGTCTACCTGTCTAGTGCTATTCCTAAAACAACGCTATACATAAACGCGGCTTAACGTTAACCCACGGGTTAAAATAAGATCTTAATGGATTTTATAGTCTACCTACCTAGTGCTATTCCTAAAACAATGCTAAACATAACCGCGGCTTAACGTTAACCCATGGGTTAAAATAAGATCCTAATGGATTTTATAGTCTACCTACCTAGTGCTATTCCTAAAACAATGCTAAACATAACCGCGGCTTAACGTTAACTCGCGGTTTATAACATGATCCCTCCGTACCTAACTTAACAGTTTCTCGATGTAAGAAAGTGATGAACAAGTTTATGACTAACAACACCACCTGCCGCCATCTCCGCAGACGGATATGATGAACGCACCTACCTACCTAGTAAGCTATTCCTAAAACAATGCTATTCCTAAACATAAAACTGCTTTTATGGAAATGTAAGTAACAGAAATGAGGTTAACCCAGATTTATGGCTAACAAGCAACAACACATTTTGACTTCAGTTTCCGCATACACAGAGAAAACATGAAACAGACAGACAGACGAACCTACCTAGTATTCCTAAAGTAAATACGTAATATATTAGCTATAAACGCGACTTAAAATAATTGCACGATTCAAATCTAACCACGGTTCCTATCCTACCTACCTATCGGTTTTTATCAAAATGTAAAAAGGACTACGCGTGGTTTAAAGATCAATGAAGTTAACCTAAATAATCTACTCAATCCTTTCCAGTCCGGTTTCCGTCCTGGTCATAGTACAGTCACTGCCCTAGCCAAAATCTCTGACGACATTAGATATGGAATGGCACATCAACAGCTTTCTGTGTTGACTTTACTCGATTTTAGTAACGCATTTAATACTGTAGATTTTGACATAATGCTTGGATTACTCTGCTCTCTTAACATATCTCCAACGGTGATTGAATGGTTTCGTAGTTACCTGTATGGCCGCCAGCAGCGCATCCAGGTCGAAGACACGTTCTCTTCTTGGTGCGACACGAATGCTGGTGTACCTCAGGGTGGCGTGCTTTCCCCTCTTCTCTTTGCTATCTTCATAAACTCCATCACACATAAATTAGTTTCTTCCTACCACCTGTATGCAGACGATCTACAAATTTATTCACAGGCATCTTTAAATGAGCTTCCCGATGCTATTAGGGTGGCAAACACAGATTTAGCGTTAATCCTTGATTGGAGCAAATGTTTCGGCCTTAAGGTCAATCCGACCAAAACTCAGACCATTCTTATCGGCAGTTCAGCATTTATTTCTAGGATTGACTTTGACCAGTTGCCACCAATTGTATTCGATGGTATACGTATTCCATACAGTGAGTGTGTAAAAAACCTAGGGATTATGTTTGACAGAACTTTATCTTGGAACACGCAGGTTGCAGAGGTCAGCAGGAAGATGTTTGCTGCTGCCGGTTCGATGAAGCGATTGCGTAACTTCCTGCCAACATCCACCAAAACTGCACTTGCACAATCCCTTCTTCTTCCTATCCTGGACTACGCTGACTCCTGCTATCCGGACCTGACATTTGATCAGTTCAATAAGCTCGAGCGTCTCCAAAACCTCTGTATAAGGTTCATATTTGGTTTACGGAAATATGACCACGTTTCTGAATATCGTAATAAGCTGAAATGGCTCACCATCCGTCATCGCAGGGACGCTCATCTTCTCTCACTTCTTTATTCCGTACTGTTCCATCCCTCGACACCTAATTATCTGAAGGAACGTTTTCAATTCCTCTATACAACACACAATCGTAACCTTCGTTCCACTGAAAACCTTCTTCTGTATCTCCCTGTCGATTCTTCAAAGTTTTACACTAAGTCCTTCACTTCCCAAGCTATCCGCCTCTGGAATTCCTTGCCTGAACCAATCAGGAAGGCCAAGTCCTTGGACATTTTCAAAGGGCAGGTCAAGGCTTACCTTTTAACTCTCTAATCACATATCTTGCTTCCTTCTCTTCAGATCTTGCTTCTTTTCTTCATTGTATATGTATCCTTTCAATCATCGTCAGTTTGTATTTATTTTTATTATGTTTATGTAGTTATATTATTTTTGTGTATGTGTATAATTATTCGTTTATGAGTAGGTATATATATTTCAATATGTATTATAGTATACGTATACGTTGGTGATGTTGTATATTATGTAGGTATTTATGTATCTATTTATGGGTATTATATTATACAATATTATATACAAGTACATTTTATGTATAAAATATAATAGTCGCTCAAAATATTTAATTTTTGATAAGCAGGTATGTGAAATTGCACTATTATGCTACCACTTCCTAACACACTGCTTCTCTACCCAAAGGTTGTCTGGAAGAGATCGCTCTCAGCGATAAGACCGCCTATTGTATAATAGTTATTTAAGCTTAATATGTGTATCTGTTTTTGTGCAATAAAGAATATTTATCTTATCTTATCTTACCTAAGTTTACGGCTAACTCCCTTTTAAATACTCGGCCGGCCTCACCCCCGGCCTGTGTAGCCGCTCATTTTGAGAAACTCAAGCAACTTAGAATCCAACATACACTATTCACACACATACAATATTCACGCCAGCCTCACATGGTGGTAGGCAGCGACGATTGATATCCATCTGCTGCCATCCTGATTTCTATTTTTCCAAGACCTTACTAGAAGTGACAAACGGACCGACATACATAAGTACCTAACCTATATGAGTAACTAGTGAGTATCACTTTTAACCGCATCTAAACTACCTACTAAGTGACAGTTATTAAGGGAGGGGGTCTCACCCCCACGGCTAGGTAGCTCCGTGCCCATGTATCCTACAGAAATCTCCTGATCAAACCTAATGTAATAATACATCACACATCAAAATATACTAGCAATTAAACCTACAGGAATCGCAAAGAGACATATTCTGAGAACCCTTCTACTGTCGGTAGTCTGTTAATAAAATACAAATTAACGTAGTTAAACATGTTACAAATGAACCGACATACATAAATTCGAAAAACATTACCCTACTCCTATGTGCAGTCGGTTATAGCTATGATAGGACCGACACTTGAGTTACGAGCGACATAACATTCGAAAACATTACCCCGTCTCCTATCTGCAATCGGTTTAAGTTCCGATGGAACAGACATACTTAAGTAAGTAATGAGAATATAACTTTCAACCGCATCTAAACTTAACTTATTAAGGGTGGGGGTTTCACCCCCCCCGGCTAGTCAGTCCCGTATCTATGTATCCTATAGTAATCTCTTGATCAGGATGGATGTACTCATACATCAAAATACATTATCATCACAAAAAGACATACATACACATACTTTGAGAACCCTTCTACTATCGGTAGTCTGTTAATAAAATACAAATTAACATAGTTAAACATGTTACAAATGAACCGACATACATAAATTCGAAAAACATTACCGTACTCCTATCTGCAGTCGGTTATAGCTATGATGGGACCGACACTTGAGTTACGAGCGACATAACATTCGAAAACCATTATACCATTCTATCTGCAGTCGGTTAATGACCCTACGCATTTATCCGACCAAAGCAAAACATTTAGTCTACAAGAAGTTACGAGGGAACCGACACACACATTCGAAAACATTACCCTTCCTATCTGCAACCGGTTAACTACAACCTACACATTCCTAGCAAGTCAAACCTTTTGCTACAAGAAGTTACGAGGGGACTGACATACATACGAAACATTACCCTACTCAACTTATACACTATCCTAATAAGCCAAAACTTTAGCTACAAGAAATCAGGAGAGAACTGACATACATACATTCGAAATACATTACCCCTTCTCCTATCTGTAGTCGGATAACCTACACATTATCCGACTTAACCTAAGTATCAGAAGTAACTAGGGGACCGAAACATATTCGGAAAAATATTTTTCCTAGAATATTAAATAGAGAACACTCCATATCCTACAGTCCCGACACCCCCCATTTAGTACAGTCCTAACACCCCCCAGTTCCTGTGATTACCATGACAAAATGACAGAATTACCTGAATAAACCTACGCAATGCAAGCGAATAAATACCAATACATAAACTCATGTCTGCCATAGTGCTGAAAGCGCTGACGGAATTCCGTCTACTGCGATGATGACATAACACCTTCTCCACATTCATCGCTACTTGTGTTTCCTACGTAACCAACTTCGCTGCCTAGACCTTATATTATTCACCTAACATTACCTAGTACTATTTACGAGTTACGACTAACCTTAGCCCTTTAGCCTCATAACCCTAACGCACCCCCGATTCCTTAAGTTTCCTAAAATCCTAACAAAATGTAATTTTACGTACCTAGTTTATTAAGACTATTATTAACGCGTGAATTTAATATAGTAAACCTGTAATTTAACCTAATAAACCTGTAATTTAACCTAGTAAAACCTGTAATGCATCAATTCAATCCATCCACAACTGATCTCTTGAACCCCTCATTTGTTTACACGGAAACATATTGTGGACCGAAGTCCACTTTAAGATATACATAAATACATAATAATATACATAAATACACAATATAATATACGTTATACATAGATATATACAGATCCTGGGAATTTAGGCACCATATTGTGACGATCCCAACCCGCCCTAAAAAGCTACGCGCGTCTACACACCCCAAAAAGAGCTACACGAAAAGCCTACGCAACCCTGAAGGGGTGAAAACCTACAAAAAGCTAAAAGAGACCTACCTAAATACTTACGAAAAGCACCAGCTCTGGAACCCCTACGTGAAAGCTAGATAAACCTACAAAATTATTAAGCTTAAAAGATACTTACCAAAGCTCTTACTAACTTCCTTACAATTAAAGCTATGTGTACCTACTCAATTGACTTTATACTACTATGTAAAATATTAAGCTAATTGAAATAAAGTAAATTGGAACTAATATTTAATCATAATTAAAGCAAAATTAAGGATAATAGAATATTAAATTACTAGAAATTAATAAGGCCAAAATGTGATCGTCTAACCCTACGTTGTTATTTCCTAATGTAGTAACACACAGAATCTTCAAGGGTTCAGCGGAGATCAGGTAGATGAATATAAATTAAAGCATAACAGGTTTATAACGAAAAGAAAATATTTATTGCGATAACCTAACATACAAAAACTATTAGACTTATTACTAGCACGAATAATAAAACTTATGCTTAAGTTATCTTAAATCTAAATGAACGTACTGACAATTATTAAGAAATTACTTAAGTTCGAAATAACGTCCCTATAAAGAAGTATAAAAGGTTATTAATTAAAATGAGAATTAAATTAGATTACTTACAGATAAACGAATTTGAAATTGAAGTTAATTAGCTACCTACCTTCTGACATACTTATTGACCATACCCAAGGCCTGAATACAATACTAAAACGCAACAATATACCTACAGAACTACCGTGACTATGAGTTAACCCTATGAAATCTTTAAATCAAAAGAACTTATACATTTTATATTGAAAATGAAAATAAATAATTAGAATCGAGAGAGGTTCTTACAACTAATATTAATACCGTAACGGAGTTTTCCTGCAACAGAAAAATAGGTTAATATCGACTTCAAGATAAGATTTACACAAAAGAAAGGGAATTACAGGAAAACTATATTAATGGTAAATAATGGAAGAGAACACAATTTATTGGTTTGGAACCCTGGATGGAAGTAAGAATATTGCTCGGACATCAGAATCTCTGTAAGAAATTACTGTTAGACGTGAGAACATTTCCTGTAAGAGATTAACCTCTAAAAAAAAATGTTTTCACCCCCCTGGCTCCACACCACGCCACGAGGGGATAGACTCCAACCAGAATGCGAGTCTCCTCAGGAAAGGATGATGGAGAGGAATCTGATGTTAAAAGTTGCTATTTCGCAAAACTAATAATCTTTCAGTCCCTCTCATTGAATTTCTTAATATTACTAGATTCATTCTAGTGGTTTCTGGAGTGCCCAGTTACTGATAGAAGTATTTGCACATTGTGCGTACAAAGGTAGGTTCAATACCTTGTACAACTGAAAAGGTAGGTTCAATACCTTTTCATTGCAACTGGAAAGGTAGGTTCAATACCTTTCCACAACTGAAAGGGTAGGTTCAATACCCTTCCACAAAATAAAAGGTAGGTTCAATACCTTTTATATTTCCTGTAGGGAATATAAGAATAGAATGAATTTTAGTAACGGTAAGAATAAGACAGACCGAAGTGATTGTGCATAAATAAATCATAAGCTACATTTAATACGCATTTATATGCCTTCAGAAAGGAGTGGGTAGGAAGTTCAGAAAGATGGGAGAATGATTGTTAGGAGGATTATTGAAGGGAATAGATTTAAACTAAAGCCAGCAACTTGCCGTACTAGTGGGTTGAATCCACATCCTCATTACCAAAATAACCCTGGCCTAAATGAGTTTGGTGAATGAAGGTTGAAGGTTGAATAAGCTGTATATTACCTCACCGGCCAAGCGAGGTTCCACACAGCCAATTCGGTGTGCAGTGTGGGGAAAATTTGATAGCTGCGGGTATAGTGTAACTGCGTGCTCCGATAAAACCACCAGCAAGTCACATCGTTTAGAATAGCTTGCCCGTGATAATATCAGAGAATATGTCTCAATCAACCCAGAGTTACGTTAGCATGAATCAGGGTTCGAACCCGATGATTATTAACTTTAGGCCAATATAGTGCTAGGCCTCAATTCAATCTATGTTCGGGGTAGGTTCGCTTGCGTACCGCCACCCTTAATATTACGCCTTAATTGCCTAAGCGGGTTGAATACACAAGTATACAACAATGAACACAATACAAGAAAATATATGAATAAACTCATCAACAGTAAAATGTCAGTCAAGGAATATTATAGAATAGGCACATAATAAATATACACACACACAAGAGAAATACCAGGAGAAAGAAGTGTACAATTAAAGAAGTGAAATAATTAAATCAACTATCCGTTCATAGGGTTGCCAACACATTTCGCATAAGCATGAACCCTAAGTACGAATCTCAATTACCCACAATAGTAATAAAAATAATGAAACATTAAAATGTACACAAAGCAAGACAATAGTAGCACTTACCCAACACGGAGAATAGCTGTAATAAATATGATTAGTAACAAAATATTTAAACCTTACTCACGTCCGCTCAGCCGTAGGGGAATATATGAATGAATAATAAAGAATAAATAATATAATAAATAAGTATACATATGGTAAATACCTTTCTTCACTTGAAATCGCTGGGATTCCAAGCAGTTGGAACATGGGAATGTATAGGAATTAGGTTTACCCGACACTCTCACTCAGACTCAAGCAAGATTGTTATAATACTAACACAGGATAAAGGTGTCTTGTCCTGTATCGGGCTGGTTGGTTTAGGAGGAATTGTGGTCAGGGAAAAGGGTATAAGGTAGTGGAAATAGGAAGAGTTTGACCTAACGGGCCCTACGGGGGAATATAATAAATAAATAAAATACACAAATTAAACTTCAATAGAAAGAAGTTTAAAATTAAGAGAGACTACTACTGCACAACGAATTGCGCGCCAAACTCAGCTAAGATCGCACGTACGTCCGGCAGCGGTTCCGCGATCCAAAGAAGAAGCCCCCGCCACGCTCGGTCAAGTCTATTTAAGCAGGCGCTGCTTCCCCTCCTCTCTTCACCTCTCGTCCCCTCCTTTTCGGCGTCGGTCTGTCGCACCAGCCACCTGTGCGAAGTGGCGTGACTTTCTGAAATAGTTCCTAATTAGACGTAACTAACATTAAATGCTACGCTACTATAGGCCTTGGGTATAGTAAATCAAAGTCCATAAAAATCCTATAAAAATTGAATGAAAATCATACGATCGACCACTGGCGCCTGCCTGTCGCATGAACACCTGTGTCGTCGTGGCGTGATCTCTATGTAAAACCCGCTCCTAATTAGGCTTAATTAACTTATCGGCAACTAGGCTTTATTCCTACTACACTAAAGTCGAAACTCGTTGTATTGACTTCCTATTGAAATTACATGTGGTAGGCTTTATACTACAGGGTGATTTATTCCCTAATAAAATCTCAGAATTAAATGAATAACATTTAAATAACTCCTACCTAATAATCTAAAATAATAAATTTTACCTATATGGAACATTCCATTATAAAACTGAACGGCGGGAAATCCTACCTAGGTACATGTAAGAATGCAAAACCGAAGAAAATTCAGTAGCTTTTCAGTAGACAAGGTGGAAATATGAAAGCTTTAATATTGTGAACTAAAAAGAAAATTAAATGAAGTATTTTCTATTGTAATTCCGGTATGACCGGTACAATTGGTGATTTACTTTGTAACGAATGAATGCAGACAATTCCGATTATTTTCGTTCATTTGTTAGTATTTACCTTAAATAATTTCATGCAGGTTTTTGCGTATAAATGCATGCCATACAAAATCAGTACATCTGTACTAACAGCACGCACGGATTTTGTAATGATTTTATTAAAATGTCTTGCTACCTTATTTTAGACTACATACTGAATTATATTATAGTGTTTTCTATTTACATATCTATAATGAGCTTTGGTAATTGATATTTTGTTTCGTAATAAATATTTATTTACATATTCACGCAAATAATAGTACCAAATAATATTATGTCGAGACGAATACCGTTGTAGGATTAGATTCACCTAATACTAGCTTTACACGTATTCAAGGTTACCTTATTTCGTTATGAATGTCAACTTATAATAGAGAAAATGAGAATTTACAGCTGGGCTTTGGCGGCAACACGACGTTGTCTTGTCGCGTATAATAAACAAATAATAATACATTACAAAACGAAAGCTTTTGAAGCTTTATGTTTCTCTCAAACAATAAAGATGTTTCTTTAATGTTATCTCGTAAAGTTTACAGCAAACAAAACATTCTCATCTCAAGATACGTCAAGTGAACACCTTTCCCCAATTCCTTATCGTAAGAAAGCGGCTCTTTACCGCAAATTACGACGAAACAAAACGTGGAAAGACAATATTTCCAGGGGCGGTACGAAAGTCTGTAAATTTATTATGGCAAGCTTAAAACAAAGGACGATACACCGTCTAGGTACTTAAGGAAACTCGATACTTAACAAATTTAAAGAAAGTCTTTGTTTTTGTTTAGTTTCAAATTGTAAAGGTGAATGCTTGAAGAAATTATTGTTTTGCTTCGAAAGGCTTATTTACTTATGGACCGAGGAAAGTTTCAACTAATACTTCAAAATAACTATTCTAAAGTCAGAGGTACAATTTAATGTTGCGTTATCAATGAGTACGTATGACAAAACAGTTATCTTGTTCTGTATCAACTATGATCGGCACACGTTAAATGTATTGCTGTCTATTACAACGAAATAGAATACGCGACATGAGGTAGGACACTTATCGGCATTAGATTTTACAGGTTTTCTGATTTTCCTTTAGATACAGTTTTTATTAGAAATATTTGATCCTTATGACTGATTGGTTATTTTTTCAGAGTTTAGTCGTTTCGAAAGTACTTATGCTCAAAAATTCGTGTATGTAGTTTTAATTTCTTTGAAAAATAAAATCTTTTGTTTCCTTTTATAAAATGTACCCTAGGTAGACTTTTCCTCCAGGTAAGTACATACATTTTATTTATTCCATAATGTATATTGTCCAGCCAGTAGCAGGTAAAAGAATACACTGGAATTATGTGCCTAAGTATTTGTAGTAGATAAATGGAGCAGGTAAATGTGGTGGTTAGTTATTATTGTGGACTTAGTGCTAGATGCTAAACTCTGCTAGTATTAGATAATGCACTTACTGTTACGGATGTACATCGTACGTTACCAGATAATGCGACCTGAATCAACATTGTAGGTGCGAGAGGTAATACCTCTACAGATAGTCTGGGAGACGAACGTTTAATACATACGTCATTGAGTGCCATATGAATGGAACTATCTATGTTGTGCGTTTGTGTGTGAGAGAGAGAGAGAGCGAGAGAGAGAGGGAGAGAGTAATATAGGATACCTACCTACAAAGCGGATCCCATTTAACATTTAATTTATGGTAAATACTTTATCAAACAAAACAAAAGTGGTTGACATTGCTCATAGAATCAGCAAACTGAAGTGATAGTGGGCTGATCACATCTGTCGTAGAACCGATAACCGATGGGGTAGACAAGTTCTTGAATAGAGGCCACGAACGGGTAAACGTAGTGTGGGACACCCCCCGGCCAGATGGAGGGATGACTTCGCAAGGTGGCAGAGACTAGATGCAAAGGGCCTAGAATCGGGTTGAGTGGCCTGCTTTGGTAGAGGCACGTCCAGCAGTGAACTGATATCGGCTGATGATGAAATTCTTTTAAGATTTCCTCTACAAATGCCAATCTAAGCCGTTATGGAATTTCACTACTATGTTACTGATCGGGTGCTGCGAGTGAAAAATAAAACAAGCCTGATAGCTTTTAAAAACTTGAATGTTATATTCTGAATTTCAAATCCAGTTTTCCCAGTGCTCGATGACGCAAGTAAAGTGGCGGTCGGCTCTCGGCTCAACGGCTTGAATATTAATATTGTGTACCTCCCTGAGCCAGATCGATTAATAGACAGACTGACACATTCATCGGCTGTAATTACAATGTAGATGTTAAGGACAGAGAACTAATAGACCCCTCGTGCTGTACCGAATATGGAGCTCAAATATTGGAAATTGTGTGCTCGAAACCTGAATTTGTTTCGGATTTCCTGAGTGTTGGCATCTTTTCCTTGTGAAGTGGTGTAAATGAAAATTCAAAAAAGTAACGTACAAAAATATACATTGATACTTGCAATAAAGAATCTATGATTCTGATTCAGATATGAAAAGAAGTATGGTTTAACTTACTGAAAAATGTACATGAGAGTTTTTAAGGTTGAGATTATCTCAAAAAATACTTGACATTTTGCATGAATTCTTTCACTGTTAGTTAGATAAAAGTTAAAACTATGTAACTGTAAAATATTTTTTAAATTAGGTCGAATAGTTTTTCTGAAAATCTCGACCTTATGCCCCCTGTACACTTTTCTCTGTCTTCATGTGTACTCCGTATATATATAAGATAATGTAATGGACAGGGTATTAGTAAGCTGAAAGGAGGGTCGAACTCTACAAGACACCCTGTAAAATTTTATACAAGACGATTGAAATCTATCGCGTGGAGTTTCCATTTTTGATGAAAAAATTATTAATAAGTTATGTGTGATTTAGTGGTTGCCAAATCTCCCAAATCTAAACCCAACTATCACTATCACTCATATAACGGGCTCGTAGGCCAGTTGCGAGTACACGTTGAAAACGATCGTACAAGTTAAGCAATGGTGGGCGAGGTCAGGACCTGGATATGACCGCTAGTGACACTTTTATCTGAGCCCTTTCGTGCCTCGGAAAGCACGTTAAGCAGTTGGTCCCGGTTGTTGTCGCTTTGACAGCAGTCGTTAGGCCATGTCAAAGACCTACGGGCGGCCTGAATAACTTTGACAAATAGGTTTGGTCACTAAACCACATGAGAAAAGAAGACTCATGCTACACCAGAGTGTATACCCCTCGCTTGGCTATGATTAAATTTAGAGTGTGTCTGTGTGTGTATCTGTGTAATAGTTTTTTTTTTTGTAAATTCAAGAAGACGATTAAAATTCTCCTTACAACTTATTTTTCACTTAGCCGAGTAAACATCGGATTTGCGTTGATGGCTCTCATTGTATGAGGAGCTCTTTGTGCAAATTTATGATATTCATTAGTCTTGCTGAATACGACACTTCTTTGAAAGCGGCCGCCGCGACGATGCCACTAATTGTGAGGATCCCCCAATTTGTCACAAAAATAACACTTCAAAAATATTCAATTTATGTGGAAGAGGGACGTTTTTCGTGTAAAATTATGTTTCATAATAGCAACAGTGAAGTTGCTCGTTAAGTAGGTTTTTTTTTCGTGTGGTTTAGTGACCAAACCTATTCGTCAGAGTTATTCAGGCCGCCCGTTGGCCTCTGACGTGGCCTAACGACTGCTACCGAGCGACAACAACTACTTACTTAAGGTGCTTTCCGAGGCACGGAGGGGCTCAGATGAAAGTGTAACTAGTGGTCACCCATCCAGGTACTGACCTCGCCCAGCGTTGCTTACCTTGTACGATCGTTTTCAACGTGTACTTGCAACTGGACTACGAGCCTCTCCAAGTAGGGGTTATAAATATGAAAATAGTTTTTCTATACTTATACCAATTTCCTCCAAATACGAGGTAGGTAGGTTATTATATATATAGGTTTATATATCGTAGGTAGATTCACAAATCCGAACGGGAAACGCAATGGCGGATCATGGCCAACTCCCTAGATGTAAGGGAAGGTCTATGCCCGAGCAGTTGGGACATAAAAAATAGACTGATGATGAATGAAATGTTGAATTATTAATGGTTAAAGTTGACCTTCATCCCATTTTGACAAACGAATTTAGTATGGAGTTTGTATGGAATTAGTGAAACGCGACGCCACTTCCTCGTATACATATAGGTAGGTATTCTAACATCTGTTTAAACGACCATGCAGAGAGTGCACCGGTAGCCAGTGCCGCTGGACGCCGTAACACGCCGCGCCGTGGCGTTGTGCGTCCGCCCTTATTCCACCTTTCTTTCCCGCATTTGTGACTGTGAGGTTTTTAGGAAACCTATAATTTGACAATTTATGAAGTATGTTTGAAGTATCGTTAAAATAACACGAATAATTTACTGTAAAATTCGTTTATGCGCGCAGTTTGTGTCGCTTACCCTATAATAAGTTCAGCGAAGCGTTTCATCAATCTAGGTTGCATTTCACATACAGCATATTTAAATAGGTAATTAGGCTTGAAACCGCAGCGACTACGCAGCTTAGCGTGGACATTTAAATTACAAAACATGTAGTCTACCACTTTCCAAAATGAGATTCGTAGACCTCAGAGAGTGTTAAATTATGAAACTGCAGTCGTCTATCATTTAAATGAGACACAAAATCAAAACCTTAATATTGTAATGAGTATAATTTGCCCATAATCAATAGATGACACTTTTAACAGCGCTCGTACAAATACAACAAACTTCGTACGTACCATATCCTATATATAATATATATATATATATATATATATATATATTATATAGAAGTTTTCCTTGCATATTTACAAATAGTATCTATAGGAAATAAGCACGAGTTTATGTAGTATGAATTGAAGTAAAATATTAAAGAACTTTCATGTGAAAAGGAATCGTACCAGTATTGAAGACGGTACGTATATAAAATCGGATTCTATAGCAACACACTTCAAGGAATTGAGATATTCTCATATCTAAACCTTAATGACCATACTTTTCTGTGATTTAGACTCTGTACAATCGTAAGCACTTCAAGTGGAAAACTGTAAACTTTATAAATACGGTAAGCATTTATTTTCTGAACTGTTGGTATCATATTTCTAGTATATACCATTTCATACCATGCGTGGTATTCGTTTTGATGTGTGGTTCTATGTACAATATTTCCTTTCCCAGACAAGGAATTTTTACTTAAATCTTATAATAAAAAGAAAACCCTTCTTGCTATACACTGTTCCATAAACCTTTAGCTTGACAATTACGCAAGCATTAAAGGGTCCACAAGTAAAGGCGTGCTTGCAGCCAGAGAAATAGATGGAATTACATTTTTATTAAAGATTTTTTCGTAGAAATTTCCACCAAGCCGGTTATTCTGGTTAATTAGTGGTAGGATGACGCAGCCCAGCTGCTGAGAAATGCGCGCAATTGCGGCCGAGTTATGGGCCTCGTTTGTTTTTACTCGTGAAAAACATTCCTTCATTTGCCTATTTCATTTCAACCGTAACGACTACTTAAGAAAAAAGTTTGTCATGTAATCCTTGAGACATTTTAAATTGACCATTATGTGTAAATTGAAAGAAGGTACTTACTAATGTAAGTGTTATTATAGAAGAAAGATCATAGTAATTATAAAAATAAATGTCTGATATAGGTACAGAATGGGAAGGCAAGTAAGGGTTATAATAATATAGGTTGAAAGGAAGACGTTTGCGAGATATTGAAACTGATTATTTTGTTGTACATCTCATATATATCGATTAATTTTTTTGGACGAAAACTTAAAAGTTATAAATCAAAATTTATTATGTGACATACAAATATTTTATGTTACACTGCATAATCAATGCACAATTTCATCAAATACGATCCTGAGAAAATTTTGATATAAACGGAATATTTATTGTAGTTTATATAAAACCTCCTTACTTAAATATAATATAATTTTTCAAAATTGATAGCATACATTGACTACTCGCAATATTAAATTAAAGGTGTGCTCCAACGAATTTTGGCATTACATCAAAGTCGAGTAACGTGGTAATAAAACATGAATGTCTCTTTGTTTTACAAGAGTTTTGGCGTCAAACACATACCTAACGTACTTATGGAACGGTAGCGATTCTCTGTAACCACATTAGTGTGGTAGGTTAACAACTGTTGTATTGCCTATTGATGATTAAACGAACGTTATCTGAAGTGAAGTTAGATCACAATTATTATACTAGAAATTTGTTTTCTAGCCTCTCTTTAGTCGTGAATAGGTAGATTCTTTCCTGTCATGAATATATGCTAAAATGACCGTATATTGATGTTCGAATTCAGTTGGTCGAAAGTACAGTGTACAATGTGTATCAAAAAACTAACGGTCGAATATACCTGATGTTCGAAGAGAATTCGATCGAAATCGTGATCTGAATGGACGTGAATTGTTATAAAAATGTAGGATCGGACTCTTGCAATTCAATGGGACTTATGTTTAATCGAGCTTTAATTAACGTGCAGATTGTTCCCACCAATTAAATTTATTTTTGGAGATCTACTAACTGTATATTCCCTTGTGCCTTGCCTTTCCCTCTGGGAAGAATTTTTTTATTACTTATATACTATATAAAAATTGGTCGGTTCGGTAGGTATATCGATCGGTGACTATTTCATAATTTTCTTTAGTATTACAATGTTATGTTATGGAGCTACTGGTGCACCTACCACGGGCAAAAATTTCTTCCCGTAGACCACCGAGGTGGATCACGGGCAATAACCCATCAATTCTATTAGCTGATTGTCTGTCCTACACATGTCGTACACATCAAATAAACATAAACACCATCTATTTCCATCTGACGTGATTATAACAACACTTGATACAATTACGAGACCAAATACTCGTATCGTGGTAGCGGCGCAAAAGTCAGGAGTGACGCTTGAGATAGGTCCCGCCGCCCGGTTCTCTCGTTAAATTTTCACATGCACTTGACGGCCGACCTGCCTGGCTTACGTTAATTATGAAATCTCATTTGAGAGCGAGCCTACACGTTTGAGTAATAGCTCCTGAAACGAGGAGAATTCGCTGAACATAAAAGTTTCAATTAAGCGGCGAATTCACTGAGGTATAATTATATACATTTACCCTGAAAAATTAAACGTTCTCCTTTTTTCAAGTCTTGCATTATTTGGTCCTTAAAAGTTAGGATTTACTCTAGACTCTACATTAATTATTATCATTTATAAATGAAACAACAAAACTTTAAATGGAACACCCGGACATAAGTGCCTGTTCATTCTACGTGATGTTATAATTACCAACGTGGTTTTAAGTTTCAATACACCTACACACAATTTTACATTATAAAATGTAATGCACACGAGCGCCACATTTTAATTCAGCAGAGCTCGGGTATCCAGTGAATTCATAACTTTATAACGACACGGTTGTAATTAAAATTTTCTTTGACAAGTCCATGTTTTGCCACAAAATTATTCATTTCATGGCGTTACATTATAATTCAGTGCGAAATAATTACTGACTTTTTAAATGATATTGCGCGGAGCTGGAAATGGCAAACAGTAAACCTTTAATTAAGTATATTTATTCAAATTTGTGATTACGTACACAAATAAGAAATGAATGACTAGTATATTAAAATCAAATGTCCAACGACGTTACATTTAAACTCTTCGAACCATATTCAGATTGATATCAAACATGTAAATATGTACTCACTCAATATATTTATTGCATTCCATAAGTTATTACAGATGTTCATATAATTAACATTAAAATTTTACAATGTTCTTTATGGACCTTGTTTAGGCACAGCAATACAAGAGAGAGACGACATTTCTTGTTCAAATATAATGTAATTTGCAGTAACTAAGAAGTAGTAGGTAACGATTGGTTATTATTATCTATATTTGTGCATATTTACTGCAAGAGTTAGGACAGAATTGTCATTACTGCGGCCGATTGGTGGATTACACAGGTTGGAAATTTTCAAATTGCTCACCAAACGGAAAACAAGTCTTTTAAAATAAATCTAGTTCAGTCTCGATATAAAATACACTCAATTATGAATTTAATTCAAGGATTAAGAACCTCTTAATTGATAAACAAACAAAAATATCAATAATTATTGCAACGTTTTCACATTTTTAGGGTTTTGTACCTCAAGAGGAAAATAGGTAGGGGAGCGAGGGGCTTGTTGTAACATTTTTTAAAAACAATCATATATCTTGAGATATATTGGCTAAATTACCACTAACTAAACTTTGATCGGTACTCTAACCATTCTTTAATTAATTCTAATTGAAAAAATATCAAATCTATGTCTAATTTCTTCAGAATTAATTTTTTTATAAAAAGAGGGAAGTGTTACATCTTACCCCGTTCTCGGGGCTTGTTGTAACATCTATTGGGGCATGTAGTAACAACAATAAAAAACGAGAATGTGACACCTTCAATCATTTATTCTCTTCACATTTAGCTTTGTTTTCAACATATCATTAGGTATTTAACAAAAATATTGAGGTACTTCTATAAAATGAATCATTTATCAAATAATCAACTGAAACATACTTTTTCTATGAGTAATCAACACTTGTTTTCTAAAACTTCAGCTGCAGCTAACTCGTATACCTCCTGGCTTTGTCTTTCCCAACTTTGTCTTTCTTTTATACAGTCTCATTCAACAACAAAAAAATAAGATATATTGCATTTTCAATCACATACATACAGCAATATGGGGGCAAGTTGTAACATGTTACAACATACCCCAAGATTTTGTTACAACTAACCCCAAGGCATAATTTTTAATATTTATAACGATAACTATTAAATCAACTTAGTAATCTCGAAAATTGTTACACCACATCGTACATAGATAAATTTATCATCAAATAAAACACAGAAAGCTCCAATTAGTCGATTATAATAAAGCCAATCGAAAGTTTACGAAAGCAAAATAATACATTACCTGGCGACAACGGAGGGCTTGCACACACCCACTCAATACGCCACCTCGCGGAACTCTGGCTGTGATGACGTGGCGTGGCGCGTTATAACGATAAGATTGAGTCAAAGAAATACGTTAATAAAGTTTAAATTCCTAGTGAAAAAGCCCTGTTACTACTTACCCCTGTTACATCTAGCCCCTTGCTCCCCTACCCTTATAGGAGCACTTCGTTGTCCTTCTGTTTTTCCTCTTCTCCTGTTCTTCCTGCTAGGAGCGGCCACAGCAGTTCAGATATGAGGATCGAACCCACGACGCTTGCGCCTCTGTCTCACTCCCTAGCTATACTACTATTGTTACTTCATGTACTGTACATATTAAATCTATTCAATAACACCGCGGTTTCATCGCGATAGGTAATATTTTCCATCGGATGAGGGTCCGCATTATTTTGTACCGCGGACGTATAACTTCCGCCGTCGGCTCGCCTCCCGCCCACCGCGCCGCCGCCGCAATATGATAGATGAGCTCCCCAGGCTGATTCCCTTTCTTCACTCTGGAAATTTTCAACTTAAACGATAAGGGTACTCCGCAATTTTATGCCTAGGTAATGATTTATAACCATAGATCGTATATTGCCTCTATAATGACATTCCCATCCGCGCTCCGGTGATGGGCGCCAATTCACTGTCTATAAAAAGCGAAACAAGAATAATTATTTTAAAAAAAAAATTACAGAGTCGCGACACCCCAAAAAACTAAACATATACTATCTTGTACGGACAACGGCAGATCAACACTTGCAGTACGTATTCAACTCTTATGACGCCGATAATAAGAACGGTCCAAAGGTTATACTTGATCTGCTGTTAGCTGTATATATTCTGTGCTGATACCCAAAATCCTACGGCGCGATGAAGACGAATCTGAAAATTTCTCATACGTCGATATCCATCAAGTCCATCTCTCATATATATATAGTCATATCTCTTCTCCTCTTCTTCTAAAATCTTTTGACTAAACAGGAGCCACAAAGAAACCCACATAAATAATACGCTCGAAAAATACTATTCTCCTTCTTTCGGCAGTCGGGTAATTATTACCGACCTATTGTACATATAGCTTTTAGTTTAGTTTATATAATTTCTTTTTAGGTTAATATTATAATAGTTATTTCTAATTTTTATTGTTATATGAATAAATACAATAAAGCCGTAATTACCAACATAATTAGATGCCACTCGCGGTCTTTGTGGCAGGGCGCCTTTACGTGCAACAAATGTTCATTCAGTTCAATCATAAAAACATTGGTGGTGCAAAGTTCTTACGTCGACTTCTTCACTTCTTAAAGTCTTGTGCGAATTGAAAAACCTTCATCGACCTGTCAACCAAACTCCTCAATCCATTTATCTCCTTATGTAGGTAAAATTTCACGGGTTTAACTTAGAAAAATAAATCATAAAAACTAAATAACCATCTTCAACTTTCACGTTAAAAGTTGCCTACCATTAGGCGTTTCCAAACCAGAAAACCAGGAAGAATGGCCAAGGTTGCTGTTTTGACGTGCAAAGGCAACTTACATAAAACTGTCAGCCAGGGATCTTACCAGTACTTAGAAACTTTGCCAAGGCCTGATGGAAAGCATCGACGAAACAAAGGCCACTTTCAGAACAATAATTAATAATCGAACAAAGGAAAGGAAGAAAGGTTTGGTATTGAAAACTGGGCCGACACAATAAATTGTTTAATATTGTGGCTACTTTATCTTAGTGATTTCGTCAAAGACAATGTAATCTATAGATACAAGACCAAATCTCTAAATATTAAGCCCTAATTGGCTTATGATGTCGCTCAAGCAATGTTGCGTTGAATTTGGATTAAGGTAATACTACACAGTCGGCAACACCTACATTCTCGGCAGCCGAGCCTTCTCTCTCGTTAGTTAATCGGTACTTTCTTCCCTCAGTGACCAATGTACTAATTCATTTCAGAAGTGTCATATTTTTATCTAAATAGAATAGAGAGAGAGAGAGAAAAATCTCTATTTAATTCAATTCAAATATACTTTATTTGCACACAAATGAAAATACATCAGTTACATATAAAACCAAAGTTAGCTAGTGTACAGACAGGCTTTAATTTAATAGGAGTAGATTTACAGTACGAATTGAATACCAAGAAAATATCGCTTGTGAGTTGCGAAAACAATTTATTTATTAAATAGGTCATTGGACTTATACCTATGGTTCCAGCAGCCTTCACGAGTTGTTGCTGTGGCCGTAGCAGCCTCACTGTTCACAGCCTGAGTGTGAAAATTCCATATTACGGCACATTAAATCATTTTGTGGTATGCATAAATTGTAGAACCAATGAAACACGCAAACGTGTGTCATTTATATGAACCTATAAATAAATTTCAATGTGCGAATCTTGCTAAAACGTCCGTACACAGATATATAGGGGTCGCATCGCATTAATCTTCCCTTCATTTATACAATTGTTTGAGTTCTGCAAACGCACCGCTTTTTTGTATTTTTTTATTCTTTTGGAAAGGCCTAACACGGGATGTCACGGAAAACTCAACCTTTTGGGGCGAAAGTACAACCTTGTAACCTTGACCTGGTCGGTTTTTCCTTGAATCACTGTATGTTCTATTGCTCACAATAGTAACGACAGGTGAAGAACAGTTGCCTTATTCTGGGTCAGTCGATCGGTATAATACCTCTACCGCTAGTGTGTAGCGATCGTAGTCAATTTAGAGCTATTTTTAAGGAACTAAAATGACTACCACAAGCGATCAGTAAATAGAAACGACAGACAAGCATTGCTATAATGTATACCAATCATAACTGGCACAGATTAAGGATGCAGAATCTCATAATATAACATTATTGCTTTTGAAATTCATAGACATTCGAGTAGTTTATCTTCATTTACTCGTATTAGTTTCTCTCGAATAAATTATACACTTGTTTAAAAATCTTTTTTCACTTTTATCCGCGTCGACTGAGGTTGGAAATAGTCTAATAAACTATTGAATAAACGGCGAATTTTTTTAAATTCACATGCAGCGAAAATGTCAGGGCGGAAATTGTATAGCAGTGAAATATCGCGCGCAGCTGCAACGGCTAATGAACTCGTTTCATGTTACTAATATTGTGCATCTTGTCGGCGAATTGAAACATTTTACACTTCTCACTGACTAATGTGAGTGAGCACTCATTTCGTAATAACGACGCGAGAAGTAACTAATACATAGGTATAGATGTTAAGCGATCTGAGGCCTAGGCCGTAATCCGCTACAGACGGGAGAAAATGGGGCGGGGCATGCGTTTCAACTGGGTTCCCTATTTCTATGCATAAATTTTTATGTCATAATATAACATGGCATACCTTAAATTGTCCTAGTAATAACTACGCATAATAGTCATTAGGCATAACTTTATAGGCATAATATTATTAAGCATAACTACAAACAGCATAAAGATTGTTAAGAATAATATTATAAAGCCTAAATAAACTTTGTCATAATGATATTTAAACATAATTGTAATAATCATATTAATTACTCGCCGAAAAATATACTCCTGAAGTTTTAAAAACAAAAATTAAACCAAGGGCCACCCCCGCCGCACCGTAACCAACTATTACACTATAATACCTACTTTTTGATTGTAGGTATATAAAATAAACATGTTGGCGGCTTACGGGTGGCCCAAGGGCCACCCCCGCCGCACCGTAACCTACTATTACACTATGGTACCTAACTTATATCTGATATACCTACCTAATACCTACTTTTTGATTGTATATAAAATAATCATGTTGGCGGCTTACGGGTGGCCCAAGGGCCACCCCCGCCGCACCGTAACCTACTATTACCTAATACACCATACATACAACACCAATACCAACAAAAAAGAAGAAATACATAAACAAACATTATTTATGTATAATATCTATTAGACGAATAAACAATATGCCATAAAACAATATGGAAATCAAAATTAGGGCAAAAACGATTAGTCCAAACTAGAATTATGCTTAGTTAGATTGTATGCCCAAAAACAATTATGACAAAATATGATTATGACAAAAAACATTATGCCTAACTCATTATGCTAAATTAAAATAGGACAAAAAAATTATGCGAAAAAAGGGGTCCCTTTCAACTGGCTATAGGCCGCAAGCCGCGTGCTGATCGTGCCTGTGTGGGAAAGACTTTTAGTAGGTATATCTAATGAAATTTAGGGAAATGTTTAGGACAACACACACATTTGTCCAAAACATTGCGATTGCCACCCAATTATCCAAAAGATTTTCAAATCAAAATAGCAATATTTTTCTCTGAGACACAGTATCTTGTGAGAACAAAAGTCCCATCGCATCCATAGTGGATCTGGTGAATATATCTAGTGATGATTATCCATGTTTCTCCCGATCCTTTGCATGTCTACAGTCATCTAAGACGAGTGGCGATGAGTTGAGGGGCCACTGCGACTTAAGTGACAACCACGACCACTTTACCAAGAGTCAAGCGATAGAGAAGGAGGAACATGAGTATACTTGTAAGAAAGAACCAGAATTCAAAAGATCTATAATCATCATTGCGTTATTCCGAAGTAAAAAATTACTGTCGCTTTATTTTAATGAATTACCTATAGACTTTCCCTCTGCCAAATTGTGTCCCTAGTTTTCTGAGACCATGTAGAAGAAAAGGGGGAGATGTCACGAGTCTTCTTTAAACATTCTTCAACGAAATTTTAATTACTACCAAAAATTTTACTTTCCAATGATATAACTCGCATCCCATTTTAGAATGTTGTTTCAAATGCTTTTATAGTTACATTTGAAAACGTTCGAAGTCAATTTCGTGCCGGATATTTGACATTGGCAGCAACACCCCTGCCTTTTTGCTTTGAATGCACCCGACAGCTGGCTATTCAGTGGATGTGCGAATAATTATACAATTTTTCAGGATACAAATTCAATTTATATCCATTCAAATCCAAACATGCAACAAATATGTGCCGGGATTAAGTTGAAAGCCCGGCAAATCCGTGCTTCAATGGTGTTATCAGGGCAAAAATGTTTGTAAAAATCATAGCCTGCAACCTTTTGATCTCAGCTGGGTTTCGGACATAAAAGTTCCTCCCGGCAGAGATCAACAATAGCTCTGCGGTAAGATTAATCGTCCAAAGAAGCCCCCTAAGCTGGAAGCAGCAATTTTTCATCTTTATCAAAATGCTGAGTAGCGATTGTGTGTGTTTGTGTACAAGTGTGTTGGATTGCGTTTATTTATTAAACTCTGGCTTGGTTTTATCGCAGGAATATAATGTGTTAATACTGTTATTCATACTTTTGTTTATTTTTGGGCAAGAAGTGTGTTTACTTATAGGGTGAAAGAAAATGAATTAAGCAATATTGGAAACAGTTATGCTACGCTGGTTTGGGCATTTATAGCAAATGAATGAAAGAAGAGTCACGAAAGAAACGTATTAGATCGAGTGTTGGAGGAAGGACCGGCAGATGTAGATCGGGGAGGACATACACCAAATTGACAATGTTTTTAAAAAGGACAATGTGCGGTCTACTATCAATCCGACGAACGTGCATGAAGAGATGAATGAATGTGGAGGAAACGAGACTTGCGTGCCAGGATTGCAGCAGATGGAAGTAAATTCTACTCGGTCGACCGCGACCGCGATACAGGTTTTAAGTGTGTACACACTAGGTAAACATTATTTGGTAAGCTTAGTGGAAAATGAACGATTTGGGCTTTTGAAAATGGCGGGAAACGACAGTTGCGAAATTATTTGATAATTTTCAGTTTAATGTAGTAGTTGATTTGTGTTTAATATCACTTTAAGTTAATCAGAAAATGTTCGCGAATGACAGTATGGTGAAATTATTAGAGGATTCATGCAGGATCTGAAGTTCGGAGCTATGGTCATGAGTCCCACTACGAGCTCGTGACTGTCGAGCTGCTTCGTCCAGGGTGACGACGCTACGGCGACTCCCCTGGATGAAGAGAATGATATGATATTTTGAATATTCTGTAACATGACATTGGCAAATGAAGAACTGTCGAGTCCATTAATAAAATAAGTAAATAATAAACCATTTGATTTAAGTACCTACAGTCCTGCATATCGCTTTGTCTACCCCTACGGGAAACGCCGTGAGTTTATTCATGATGTATGTATGTTATTAACATAAGTGCCCACGTTTACACGTACCGATTTACTGCAAGTTGCATAAATGTAGGTATGTTATTAAAGGCAGTAACAACATTACGGTGTGCAGTTTACTGCATGGCATAGTTAAAAGCTTACAAATTGGAGCGATACAGGGCCGCGCGATCAAAGTTCGGTGGCGTGGCCCACGGTCCCACGTTTAATTCAATTTGGACACTCGCCAGATTTCGAATTTGCTGGCAGCGTGTCCTTTAAATAATAGAAAAGCCGAGTCGCATAAAAGTAGACTCTCTTTAATATTTTATCGCCACTAAAGCTTCATTTTAACAAAGGAAATGGGCTCAGTATATTGCCTGAAGATAATTCAGGATTGAAATAGTGATCAAGTTCACAAGATTTGTCTTGCCCCTGGCTGGGGCAATAAGATGTTTCGTTAATTGATTAAGGGGAGCGAGAGCTGCCGCCCCCATATAACTTAATTACCATTTTTTTTGGCTGAAACTAGATTTTGTTACTTATTTTAATTTAGAGTAATTGATTGCCAATTCCGGTCAGATTTCAACTTGCGTCGCGTTGCTATTATAATTTTTTTGTGACGTCACTACAACTGTCAATAGGTACTCAAATAGGGTTTATAAAATACCTAATTGTTCATTAGTGTTATTTATCCCAATCTGGATTAATTGTGTAATCTGATTAATGAAAGAGCATCATAAAATATTGCTAATTAACGGTTGACTCATGCTATACGTTACGAGTATTTGTTTAATTACTTAATTAAAATTGGAAGTATGTGAATTTGAAGGTATTATTTATTTAAAAACGTGATATATCGCCTGTATCGTCCAGCCAAAAAAGCATCAAGATAAGAGTAACAACTCTGGCTTTTACCGTCCTTATTAACTGCGCAAAAAAACTTGTATGTACAGTCGACAGCACATCAAGTGTAACAAACACTTCGGACTTTGGACCGTTCTTATTATCTGCGTCGTAAGACTTGAAATTATACTGCAAGTGTTATCATTGATCTGCTGTCGACTGTACTTCTGTCATTGATGCGCTGTCGAGTATAGGTAGGTACAGCTAACAGCAGATCATCAAGTGTAACACTTTGGACCGTTCTTATTATCTGCGTCGTGAGATTTAAAATCGTACAGCAAGTGTTACAATTGATCTGCTGTTGTCCGTACGTACAAATACTCGCCTAAAAAGAAAGAAAATTGTAACATTCATTTCAATTAAAGAAGAAAAGAAATATGTGTTACAATTTTATCACGTAATAGTAATAGCGTTCTTTTTCCCTGTCGTGTGGTGGACTAGTGGGTAGTAGTTTACGTGGCTCATCCCGGCACACGTCCCGTGGCTTTGTACGGCCTTCCCTGGGCCGTTGTGAAACAGTTTTCACATGACAGCTTAGCTTGTTCAGCGCAATAATAAAATGGTTTTGCTTCCCAATTATTTTCTGGCTGCTTACTCGGAAAGTGTTCATTGTGTCCTTCTAAGGTTTTGTTTGTAAACGCTTCATACACAACAATTTTCGACATTCACATAGAGAAAAGATAAGTAGAATACTTCAATCTACCGCCTTGCGATATTCTTATTATAAAATGTTAGGCCGTGTTTCCATCTGCAAGTAAACTCGCTTAAGTCTTGTATGAGTTAAGTCTGACACACACACAGGCGATCCGCACGCGCCTTGCGATTTGCGGCCAGTTGAAACGCATGCCCCGCCCCATTTTCTCCCGTTGTTAACGTCCAGTAGGTAGCGGATTGCGGCCTAGGCCTCAGATCGATACCGACTGGACCATAACGACGTGAGAAGATGGAGCAGGGCATGCGTATGGCCGCAAGCCGCGTGCAGATTGATGTGTGTTTGTCAGACTTTACTTGCATTATTGTTTACACACTGCAACTTTCCCGCAACTACTCGCAGGCACCGCTAAACAAGCTGTCGCGACATGCTATAGAGTTTACACTTGCAAGCTGCTGTCCGAGAGACTGTCGGACATTTCTGGCAGAAGTTTTCTTGCAGATGGAAATGCGAGTCGCGGATGTATCGCAGTTCCCGTGGCTCGGCAACAATGGCACGAAGTGGAACACCCCAGGAAGTTTACTCGGTATTCCGCCCCTTCAGGGCGGCGAGCCCGACTTAATCAACACGCTCCCCCGGGCGTGGTGGTACACAGCAACGTGTTTTACCTGGAACAAAAAAAGGTGGAAATACGACCTTAGAATTGGTATGAGTGTTCTGTAATGTTTCGATGGTTACATTAATGAAAATAATTATGGAAAGGAGAACTTATCCAATTTGGGATCTTAAGTTTGTATAACAAAATATTGGTTATATATTAATTAGATAAAATGAGAATTACCGTGTTAAACATTTATTTATAAATAAAAAATATTGGTTTCATAGAATCGGCACATATCATTTAAATTACACATGCCCTTTGCAATTGTAAGTCGAATTACGTCTCTATTGTATGTACACTTACTTGATCTATCTGTACATTTAGCTGTTAAGTCACCATCGATGTTGATTGTTGAATAACTGTAAAAGCGAGCAACTTTGAGGACTTCTAAAAACGAGTCCTCAAAGAATCTTATTTCTTTGTAAGAATTTCGAGAGCCGTTTGAATTTCAGATCTGAAGTTATTAAAGTCTCAACACAAATTATACTACGACCTCCTTATCATACAAATCCACAGCCTCTTAGACTTTCAAGAGAAGACGGCGCCTAAACCGAAAAGACAAATTCAATTAAAGAGTTTCCGAATGATACCAAAACTTATTTACTGGCAAACTCCCCCGGGCAAATATCGCATTAACAAAATCTTAATTCTTCTGAATGTGCCTCATATTGAATTAACGAGCTCCTTAACTTGTCGGTCACGAATCCCAAGATTAAGTGGCACGAGTCACAACAAAAATAAGACTTAATTAAAACTGGAAATACTCTCGTTTTACTTCCCTATGTTTTCGCAGCGAGGAACGTGGAGTAAGAAATCGTAGTTGAAATAGATACTTCGAACTCCTAAAGTACAATCGCTGACGGCTTCAGGGATGTGGGGACCCCCTCGTCGTTAAATATATTAATTAATGCTTGTCATATCAATTACAATTATCATGCTTTCATATTGAACCTTAAAGTCGCTAAGTTGTTCCTCCTTGTTTCATCTAAGGTACTAATATTAGCATATTAATTGTCAAATGCGGCGTCAGCGTTCATTCCTAGTCATTAATATTCATTCCTAGTACGTAGTAGCAGTAGTAGGTTTGGCCTCAGGTAGAAAAACCCGGTAAGTAGTATTGGTAGAAGAGGATATATCCTGTAATTTTGCGAATTTGGCATTTTGGTATGATAACTGAAATATTGTAATTACTTGAATATCTTACCATAAAAATTGGATGACACACTATTCTCGAATAAGAACCAAAAATAGGTAGAACAAAAAATCTAGGTACTAACTTTTAATAAAATAGAGAAGTCGACGTATTTGTCGCCGATAAAAATAAGGTAGCATGTAATGTATAACCCCCAAGGCGATAACCTCTGAAACCGTCCCTGTCTACCTACAATAGTAGGTTTCGAGTTAGTAACAAATGTTTTAACGTTTCGATACAAGTGGAAGTGCTAAATCTTAGGACGTAAATCACGGTGCAGCGTAGCTCACAGCTATTCGGAGGATAAATTCGTACCTCCATTTTGTTCGCGCTTTCGTCATGAAATATAGTGTTCTTGTGTTGCAGTTGAATAATTGAAACGAAGGGTCTGGACGGGCAATGTAGGTACTCGGGAGTAAAGTCTGGCTTTGTAAAATGTTGGCATATAAACATCAAAGTTACAAAGCTTTCTGTATTTATGGGAGACGGTAGATACTGTCGCATAATACAAGTTGTTATCGTAACGCATAATGAAACTTGATTAGTAATACGGACAACATCAGATCAATGGTAACACTTGCAATACGAATTCAACTCTTATGCCGCAGATAATAAGAACGGTCCAAAGTGTTCCACTTGATCTGCCGTAAGCTGTACGTAGGTATCAGTAGTGATAAACAAAAGTTTATGTAAATTAAGGACAAAAACTTAATAGATTTTTTTTTTTGGAATTATGGACTTAAAGCTCGAAAACTTTTAGTTAGACACTAGTGTCACTTTTTTTTAATGATAGACCAAACCCATGTTTGGCCCCGATCTCAACTGATGGTAAGTGACGATGAGGCCGATGATGAAGCACGCGGGCCTAGTAAATGCATATTCACTCTTGCCATAAAGATCCCAAGGTTATATTTGTGTCCGGAAACACCGACGCCGACGACGACTTACAATACTTTTATTTCATTTTTGCTTTCTTCATTTCCTCATAGCTTTAAATAAGCAACGTCGATCAGGATTCAACAATCTATATCAACTTATACGAAGCACCACCTTTCCGCCTCCTTCAGATAAAATATGACTAAAACGATGTTTCCTCGATACGAAACATAAACAATAATTACATTTATACAAGAACCACAACCGCGAATCAGGTTAAAGATCAAAAACAAAGTAAGAAAGGGCAAGATAAATAAGTACAAAAGCTGGGACTGTGTAAACCCGAGGCGTGAAGTGACTTTGAATTTCAAAAACGCTTTGATGTGCCTCTTCCACCTCAAATTGTTGGACAAACAGACCGCCCGTAGAAGTATTTTCGCGTTTATGTCAATAACAACAGATAAAACCCAAATATTAGATAGTAAAGAAATTAAACTAACTCCTTCAAATTCGACTTTTGAAGTCATACATACAGAATTATACTATGAAATGAAGTGAATGTTTTCCGGAATTGAAGATTTGCGAGGTCCACACAAAAAATTATATAAGTATAAAAAATATTTAATTAGGTACTTAATTATTTTTTGAATAAAGTATTTAATATTTACGGCTATCCTAGAATCCTAAGAAAATATAGACTGTAACGTAGAGAATAGAATACAAAGAAAAATGTAGGTATAGGATTAAAATTATCTTTTTCGTTAGCAAATGTCAGTCCGATACATTTTTTCTTAGGCAGGTAGCCCCGCGATGTATAACGATATTATCAGTGCAAAGTTATTGGAAAATAAAAGTCTTTTATTATTGCCATAGCCATCTGTGCCATTGCCACATCAATAACTCATAGGCATTTTTAAGTAAATGCTTACGTCTAGTTTATATAGGTACTGAAAACATGATAAAGTTCCTTTCGTTTGGTAACACATAAAACACTACTTAGCATACTATCTATATCCAAAGACACATTTGTTTACTATATCCATTTTACACAAACACCTTCTCAACAAACACTCACCCACCTTACACACCTACACACCCACCCTAGTATAGTTCAAAGGGAGGATAGCACTAGGCTATCTTAGTTCAAGCTCGTTATCATACCGTATATCAGGTATATATTCTGGAAGGGAAGAGGTGCATGTCGAAAAACAGCGCTGCACGCCTCGGTGTCAGCTCAGCTGAAACATATACCTTTTGCCACACTTATCATAACTATATTAGATTATAACTTATTACTTGATAGATTTTTTGTAAGCTTATGTAATTGGTGTATGGCAATAAACATATTTTTCTATTCTATTCTAAAGTAATAAATTTTATGTCGAAAATTCAAAACAATAAAAGACAGCGATTATTATATCCTATGTGTTTTAAAAGACATTGCCACATTTCAATGGAGCTTTGCCCCAGCTACAAAACTACGTGACCATTTAAACAGCTTCTATCATTTTGTTGGGGACTTATTACAGGTTTCATATTGCATAATCATAATCAGTATCATTTTGTGCTACTCTCGCAACTCCTGTAGAAGAATAATAAAAACAATGAATAAAGCTATTCGACTTCTTACTATTTTCTGAATTCATAATGAAGCTGTTAGTTTTTCGAATCGCAACTTGTACAAAATTTTATTTTAAACCAATAATTTTAATAAAAAACGGAAATATTTTTACATTTATTCGTTATGTGTAACTTGCGGTTGATGGTGGGGCATGGCATTGTCATTTCAACGTACACATTGCAGGCCTAAAAATACTGTCTGCCTTTGGTAGGATTCTGTACAGGATCATGGTAAGGTATTGGTAACACCACCTTACCATTATTACCGTCAAGTGGCATTGCTGTGTAAAAATAATGCTAGTATATTTTTTTTTTCTAAAAATACTAGAACGGGTAGTGATGTGTGTGAAATCTATTCGTCAATAGACTCTTTGTTTACCCAAGAACCCTTGCCTTCCTGCCCTCGCAATCCTCCCCTGTGGCTGTATATCTGTCGTAGCTAGAAGGCGTAAATTGTAATTCACGAAGTGTCCAGATACATAATGAAGTGCAAGTTTTGATCAGATACTGTAAAGCTAAATTGCACCAAGAGATAAACGAGTTTTAGTAACTAGTTCCGTGTTAAATCAGAAAAACTGCATACTTATTACTTACTATTTACTTATTAGCTCGTAGCGATAAACGCGACTTAGAAGTTAGGTGATGATTTAAGCCAGCAGTATTTCGCCGTATAAAGGTGATCTAGCAACTGTCAAATTAGACCATCGTTTAGGAAGTTTTTATCGCTAATAGCCATTAATTTTAATCAGCGATTTATGCAATTCAGTCTATCGTAGCAGCAAGAAACGGTTTGGCAATTTCATGAAGTGCCTGTTATTCACTCGCATTACAACAAGTGCGAACAGCTTCATTATTTTGATGAACGCGAACAAGAATCACTTTACAGTGTACGGAAATACTTTCACAACATCTGATTAACTCGGCGCTTCGTGAAGGGTCCGGACGCTTTATGAAGTGTAATGTTGACATGTATATCTGCGACATCTACCTTATCGGCGTGTCACGTAAGACCGACTACTTTCATCTCGTCGCGAATAGGTTGGCTGTTTGTACAATCTTTCAATTCGTACCTAGAGCCCTCAGAATATTTAGAGCTGGAGACGCTATCAGTAAAACTTATAGCAAAATAGCGGAAAACAATATATAACTCTTTGTCGTTCAGTCTTGCTACTTTGGCTAATACTTTTTTGTTTGGAATATGACCATGGGTAAGCTATGGGCAATGCTGAGAAAGTGTAACATAGTAGGTATAACAACGCAAACTCGCCTCCCTTCCTTATACTCTAAGATAGATCCTAAAACAGATGAGAAGAATCAAGATTCGCATTATTTTGTGAAAGTGTTAGCTTTACCTACAAAGTTCTTGGAAGTAAATCGAACTATTTTCGTAGTGAAACCGAGGGCACATGCTCGGAATCGAGGGAGCTCGGGCTATGATCCACCACACGGGCCCAATGGATTGGTAGATTACTCGTGCCTTACATTTTTTTATTCTCCGACATGTAGAGATTGTTTCCTCGCAATTATTCTCACCGTTTTGAGAGAATGCAGTAAATGGATACTTACTACCCTACTAAAACCCTAAGAAAAAAATAGGAAAACCTATTCGACTTTTTTTTCTATATCAACATTCTAAGATAATATGTAGTAAATTAGATATTATATAAGTAGTAGTTACCCACGTCATTCTGTTCTATCAGCTAATGTCTATACCTTGCTACTAATTCATATCATCCCATCCCACTAATATATAAACGCAAAGTTTGGATGGATGTTTGTTGCTCTTTCACGCAAAAACTAATGAATGAATTTTAATGAAACTTTACAATAATATAGCTCATAAATCAGAATAACATATAGGCTATAATTTATAAAGATCCTGCGCAGACGAAGTCGCGGGCAGAAGCTAGTATTTTATATTTCTCATTTATATACAGAAGTATTCTATTCAATCTTCAAGTCGAACTCAGGACCTCCGTATCCTGTAGCCCAACCAATGCGCCACGGAGCTCTCTTACGCAGAACTACCTCTTTTAATTAAACAACTACAATATTTAAAGCTAATTTCTTTGTCCGCAGCCGTTGGCTCCTTAATTGGAGACTGACATTTCGTAGCGTAGTTAAGTGCAATTCATCCCAACTTCATTAATTTAAAGCCAGTTATAATAAACATGTTACCATTATCCAATTACAGGATATATTGAGTTTCATATCTCACTTCACACATCACTGAAGATATTCGTAGGTTATACTGCTTATGTACAAGTACAGTCATCGGTACTTATATCTGTAACCCGAGCTTTAGATTCGACAAGATAGATATATCTTGCACAATATATCTAATATACTGACATTCAATAAACATGTGAATCTTTCAGGAATAATCAGTGACTTTACTTTCTCTTAAATAAATCAGTAAGAACAGTGATTGCCCGAAAAACTACAACAAATTTGAAATATGTGACCATTTTTCAACTCGAGTTTTTTTGTGCCGACATTTTAGGATATTTCTAGAATGTGGACGTTTTGGGAAATGGATTTACAAAGTAGACGATTTAGGAAATGGTCTTTTCAGGAATGGTCTTTCTAGGAAGTGGACGTTTCAGGAAGTGGACATTTTAGGAAGTGGACGTTGTGGACCTGATCGCATTAATCTTGCCAACTTTAGGAGTCTATCTTCTTCAGTGCGATTGTCAAATATCTATTTCCATGAAGGAAGAAACGGCCGACGTATTTTTCTTCTTCGTGCATTATCTCATAAGTGTAGGTTAGAGACGATGTATTTCAGTCTCATATTATAATGAATATAAATTATATTGAACGCTGACTGTACTTATGATACATATTGTATAATCTAATACTCGTGTGCTTTCCTCGATTAAACTGTTACTGGATGCCAGGCATTTCTGATCTAAGTTTGTTGATAACATTGCCTCTGAATGAAATAGTTGAACTACCCACTTCGTCAAGCTTATCGTATGTGCCTTTATGCTAGCAAACGGTTTATTAGATGTAACTTAGACCCTTGCTTAGTTTAGATGGCAGGGTAAAGACCTAAAGTTAAGTTAACATAGCCCTGTAAGATTATATTCTATGACGCGATAGTTTTAACTCATGACTTCGTCAGCAAAAGCTCTAAGTACACTACTGAAGTTAACATTAAAAGACATTGCCACATTTCAATGGAGCTTTGCCCCACCTACAAAACTACGTGACCATTTAAGCTGTACCTATCATTTTGTTGGGGAATTATTACAGGTTTCATATTGCATAATCATAATCAGTATCATTTTCTACTACTCTCGCAACTCCTATAGAAGAATAACAAATACAATGAATAGCTCGCTTCGATTTCATACTATTTTCTGAATTCTTAATTAAGCTGTTTTTTTCGACTCGCAACTTGTACATAACTTTAATTTAAACCAATAATTTTAATAAAAAACGGAGATACTTTTACATTTATTCGTTATCTTGTACAACTTGCGGTTGATGGTGGGGCAGAATCTGGCATTGTCATTTTGTTTTTAATTGAGTTTGGTTCTAGAATTATAAACGGACAAGTACCTATACCTACACTACGATTTGTAAATATTAGTGCATTGTTTCTTACAATTTGTATCTTTAATATCTCGTTTCCAATAATAACTAAGGCATAATTGTAAACGACATTTTACTGTACTACCTACGTCTATTTATAGAATTGTGGATGATAAAGAGGAAGAATGGTCACTTAATTTCATCATGATCAACATATTTATATGTTTCCACTGTTGGGGTATAGGGGTTAACTTCAACGAATTTTTTTTACCGCTCAAGTTCATGTAAAAGTCGGTATCGACGATCTTTTTGTACATAGAAATACAGAAAAGTATACAGGGGGCATCAATAAGGTTCAAAGTTTCTCAAAAACTACTGGACCGAATTTAATAATTAGTTTACAGTTACGTGGTTTTATTTCTTATCTATCCAACAGTGAAATAATTCTTGCAATATTTTTTTCAGATAACTCAATCTTAAAAACTCTACGTTTAACTCTACATTACGTAACTCTACATTTGTTCGTACTATTTTGGGCAAAATTTTGTACTAATTTTTGACAGGTATTGAGAGCTAATCAATTGATATCTAAACAAACCGTTGATTATTTGCCGCATGCCTTATCATATAGCAAAATTCTGTGACAAAGAAAGGCAGAGACCACATATTGACCCAAAAAGACAAAGTTTAAACGAAACATACTTAAAACTCCTAGTTAGAGCTGCCGTTTGTTTCCATACACAAACAGACAAACAGACATTTCTAGTGCAATTTGTGTTTGTCTTGGGACCAGAGCATCTGCGCAGTAGGTTTGAGATTGCAGCGGGCTAGTTGTGTTTGTTTGCTGCAACTATAAGGAACTATTCCTGCTACTGACGACTTCAGGGAGGAGATGCGGAGGGAAGCTATGAAACGCCCTTAGGCAGACATTCAGAAACAATTTTGAGTACGATTTAATACAAAAGTATACTGTAAACTCTCAAGGTTGAATCTCAAAAAATAATCGACTGATTATTTTTAATTATTTTACATTACATATTCTGTGATTTAAGCCAACTACTAATGAAAGATGTTTTACAATTTCTCACAAAGTTCTTGAGAAAATCTCAACCATAATGGGACCCCCTGTATACTTTTCACTTTGTTTGAGCTTAGTGTGAACTCTCTCTCTCTCTCTTCATAGTATTTTGGCAGTAAAGATGTACGAGTGAGCACACACTATAGCTATAGCCGATAGTCATAGACAGTTTTGAGCATAGTGTGACCTCGGTCTTACGACTGTCAAGTGACTGTCTGTGTTGTATAAAATCTGACAGAAGAGACCGGTACCTACTCATACTCAAAACTCTAAAAAAATATTACTGTATGCTGTAAAAAGCTTTTTAAATCTGGTCATAAAACACCTTGATCTCTCCTCTATTTTGTGTTGTTTGTTATTGGACTATGACGTCAGAATCTAATTGCGATCGATCTATTACTGTGTTTCTAAATATAGCTTTGTAGTTAACGAGCATCACCCGTCGAGTGTAATTTTATACTTACGAAGGTTTCCCTAAAATAGTAACGTCTGTAATCTCAACAGTAACGGTTGACAATTTTATTGTGTTTATTTTTAAACTTGGATTTAGCGGAATCTTCGACGGCACCAAAGCTAACCACCGTTAAACTTATGAATTTCATAGTGTAGGTACCGTTTATAAGAGCTATAGATATATAGGGTGTTGTTTTGATGAACGATCAGCGACTCAGGGGTAATAATATGCACGATACTGATGAAAAAAATATATAAAAATTGTACCATGTTTCATGAAAAAATCCATAAATAATAAAGTTTGTTAACTTCACTTGTTGACTACTAACCCCTGAGTCGGGGATCGCTGATCAAAACAACAGCCAGTATATAGCGTTTTGTAATTATACTCGTGCATAGTAGAGATGGCAACGTTTGCTATCTCTTTTGAAATTCAATGCGACAGTTACCGGTGGCATGCCTATTCAGCAGCGATTTCCATTTAGTTGCCTACAGCTCGCACCTGCAGCGGGCAGACTAAACTGAAAATTGAAAATATTACTAGAAAATGTAATAAACCTGCCTCGCTCGGCAAGTCTGCAGCGTCGCCGGTCACTTCAAATACCTGCGGGAAACAACTTTTAAATTGTGTCAGAACTTACAGAGAGCGGCCTTAGGGCTTTGATTTCAGATAAGTATAAAGTAAGTGTCCATGAAATCGGCGTAGTGTACTTACGGTAGGAAAACTACGAAAATCTGTCAAGAAATAATACTCGTAGTTTATTTAAAACGTCGTAAGCTAACGTGGATCCTCAGAATTGGATTGATACCGGAAAATTAATAACAAAAGCACGGATTTCTCACAAAAATTGAACAAAAAAAACCATAATTTTTTTTGTAAAATGAAAAGGCTTAGAATCCGGAAAACTTCTGAATTTTGAAACATTTCCTTTTTTGTTTTTTTATTTGAAAGCCAGTTCTTATTTTACTTAGAACTACATTTTGATTACCAAAATACACCGTAAACATGTGTAATGATAATAATATTAAAAATAAAATAAAACTTCCGCTGTGACCATTTCTTCTATATTGTATGCTGACTGTACCTATTTTTTGTTTGTTTGTTTAGGAGTCCACGATTTTCCAATTGAATTTTTCAAACATTTCCCTGATTTCCTTTCGGCGAAAATGGTTCACGATATGTGTCATGCTATATCGGTTCTGGGAAATATTAAAGGTTTTATTTATGCACTCGTTTTGTACGTTTATTTATATTATATTAATTAAACACATCATCAAACACATTTGATTGGCAGAATCAAAGGCTACGTTACGTATAAACATACGAGTGGCTTATAATACAGGGTGTCCCTAAATTTACTCAACTTTTTTTCATAAAAAAAGGTCCAGTGCAAGTGTGATTAATAACAGGTAAGTCGTCGAACAAAAATATTATGAATTATGATACTAACAATTCCTGAAGTTACTACTATACTTAATATATTATAGGTACCTACAGTTCATATTACAACCTGTATAATAGAAAACAAGAATTTAAATATAATTGTTCTAAGAATTTAATTACATTGAGCACAAGGATGGTCGACCCAATTTACCGTATACAACTATACAAATCGTATGCAAAGTTTTATTTCTCGTCTGTCAAGTCGACAAAGTAGTTGCGAATACTGCCAAATTATATTGGCTAGTGACTCAACAATCCCTTTACTCCGCCGTACTTACTTGTACTACAATTTTATTCTAAAATAAAAATGTTGACAAATGGAAAAAAGCGTCGAGTCCATAATAAGAAAAAGAATGTCCTGTCTTCTATTGTGTTAAAGAACGCTGAATATTTCGTAGGAGCTCCTAAGAATATTTCCACGTAATGATAGGGAATGGGGCTTAATGGGGGATGGGGCGGGTTTACAGGTCATTGTGGACGATATGACGATGGGGCGGCTGGACGATTTCAATATGCGGCATATTTCAAATATCGCCAAGACGACCGCGCGCCGCCCCTAGCCAAGAAGAGGCAATCAATTAAATTGTTCGAATGAAATATTAAATTAAATTCCTCTCCTTATTATCGTCGACGAAACCCCGTGATTATTTTTAGAATACACCTTGTACCTATAGGGTGTAACATAAAGGGTATATTAAGTCGAAGGGAGAGTGTTAAATAATTACCATGACATCTATATTAACTTCGCTTGCTAGTTGCTATTTATTATAACGTGATTTCACTAGGTTTCACTATTGGTTCCGCCAATCACGAACATTGTAGCTAATGTACCTAGCGAACGAAAAAAAATAATGTCATGGTACACAATTAGTGGTAAGCCAACTAATAATAAAATCGTATGTGGAGCAAAGTTTACTGTTAGTGGTTGTGTTTAGTAATTTTAAAGTTTTTTTTAACAAAAATGCCGTAACTAGGACGAGTTTATACGTAACTAAATTGTAAATATTCCTGATATTTAGCTTGAATAAGAATCTTCAACAATTCAAACTTATGGTAATTTTAAGAGACCTCCAAAGGCACATCAATTGGACGATATTTTTGGATTTTTTGGTATTATATATTACAAGTAATTTTATTCTGAACGGTCTGATTAAGATACTGCAGAGTGTCGTAACGATCGGGAAAATATCTATCTCCTTATGTTGTCGAAATAAGGAAAATAGGAATACCTTGAAGAAAATATGCCATCTTGTTGTCTGATGAGCAAGATTAATGAAGTAGAAAGACTTTGATCGATCGTGGTTTTAGCTAATAAATGTCCCAGATCCCCCAGGGGGGCGGCAAATCCCGATACTAAATCAGATGCCTACAGAAATCGGACTTGCCAATTATTGGATTCAATACAGATAATGACGACTTGTTTTGCTGAATTTCGCGTTTCTATAGTGTGAAGAATCTGGGTTAGATCCTGGGTCGATCTCGCCTCATTACCTTTTCGTTTCATCATTAGTTGATATTTCTTTGAGTAACGGTATTGACATTTGCTAACGAAAAAGCAAAAGTCAATCCCATACATTTTTATTTCTATTCTACTAGCGTTATTGAAAGTACATGTCATTTTGCATGGGCAGGCAGAACTGACCGTCAATGTAGTACAGCAAGTGTAATGTAACACTTTGAGCCGTTCTTATTATCTGCGTCGTAACATTTAAAATCGTACTGCAAGTATTACCACTGATCTGCTGTTGTCCGTACCTAAATACCACCTCGATGTTTTTTTTTTAAATATCGCAAGTCATGAAAATTTTAAATATCATCTCGGCGCTTGCCGAACTATATTGTAGTTTTCTTATGTATTACAATATTGTATGATAATAATGTAGGCATTTAAATACGCTACCTATGTGATGTAACACACCAAATTGCTATTAATTCTGTGGTAAACTTTACAATTATTTGGAATGTTTGACTTGTCTGTTTGTTTTCAAGTTACTAGTGTGTCCCTGTTGATTTAGTGAACATTATTAATTAAACTTCTTCTAGATATATATTTGAGTTCAGTGTGCGGATTGGAAAACGTGGTACCTGTATTATTGGTGAAGTAACTATTATACGAGTATGTTTCAAAGAAAATCTTCCTGTAGGGACAGTCGACGACAGAGAAATGTATACAGGGGACCTCAAATAGGCATTTATACCTTGCGTCCTAGCAAGAGATTCTGTAAGGTTTTTTTTACGTTACAAAATAATTTAGTTTTCTCAAAGTGAATAAATAAGTTTATTTACATATTGAAAATGTGAGACTGCGAAGAGCTGCTTCAAACTACTATTTAATATTAATACGTACATGTAGAGTCTATCCACTCTTAATGTAACTAATTATTCATACGTGCATGTTGCTAGGAAATACTGGAAACTTTAGCAGTATTACAAAATAACTGAGAATTACTCTCTACCCTCACTATTAGACCACAGAAACTCATTACTTAGCTGAAATTACGCACATCACACACTAGTTGAACTCTGTGCTTTAGTGTTTATAGTTATCGCTAACTTTTGACTATAATTCAGAATAAGATTTCAGATCCGTATCGTTTATTGCAAGTATTGTGTATATTTTTGCATATCTAGAATATTATTTTTATAGGAAGGATTTTTTTCGCATTCTCTTTTGTTGAACTACACTCGATTCAATTTCGAGTCAGGAACGTAGTAGCTAAATGCGATCAAGTAAGACTACTTGCCACTATTCGTAATTTAACCGTGTTGTAGATACCTATACCTGCATATATTGGACAGTTCTTATCATTTTTGACAGTTATTGTCATTTTTGACAGTTAAAACTGGTATAGATGTGATCAATAAATCAATTTGATATCTCCATAAACGTAACCTTTGGAGCGGGGTGAGTTGACCACTAACAATTTTGAAAGGTGGCATCTCACCCATAGGTGAGATTTTAGGAGGGAGGGCCACCTAAGCCTAAATTTCAATTTACTGTCTGCCATGTCGATAAAGCAGAGTTGCGAGCGAACAGGGCCAAATTACGGAAAATGTCGGAGAGAACCAGCAATCCCTAAACGCCACCGTACCTAAAGATCGTTTGCAAAAACAATATAAAATATACATTAGTGGTGTTTTTTGCGAAATTGTAATTTTCGTTCTTAAAAAATTCTATTAAGCACGAAACATCCGTTCCAGGTTATATATTAACGCTGTTAAAATTTTCCAGGCCGAAGTCATGTTTTCGTAATGCGTTTTTAATGTTCTCATATTGCAATAAATCACCATGGCTACCCCTGGTCCAGATAGCTTTAATGGCTTATTAAATTAGTTTATAAAGCTTTAACTCATAATAGACCTCTACCATTTAATAAAACCGACGGGCCTTTCTATTAAAATGGAACGGTGAAATTAATGTCGTAATTACTGTTCTGCGGGATTTCGTGAAATATGTACAAGATGTGGGATGTATTAATTAGTGGTAACCCTTATTGAGTCATACTATATAGTTAGTTTACAATAACATCCGCAGTACCTACTTATATAGATGTTTCTTTTTCTGTGGCAAAATCGGTAAAATACTTTGGCACGTCCTTGTAATGTGGTATATGTGTAAATCCAAGAAAATGTTAACGTGCAAAAATATATGCACACAATGTTGGTATTTAATATATATACCTATATACAGGGTGTAACGGAAAAGGTATATGAAGCCGAAGGAAGGGTGTTCAGTGTCGGTAACTGAACAACTTTTGTTCTACGACTTTTCGAATAAAAATAAATTAATGTCTCGTACAAATCGTTCAGCTGACCGGTACGAAATGTATGAAAAGTCAAAAAATAAATTCGCGAAAATCGAAAAGTCGTTGAACAAAATTTGTTCAGTTACCGATACTGAACACCCTCCCTTCGGCTTCATATACCCTTTACGTTACACCCTGTATATATTATGATTTTTATGACACCAAAACTTGCTTGCCCCTCTCTATTTATCGATCATAAAGTAGTAGTCAATTTAATTCGTAATTAGATCAATGGTTGGTCGATGCAATTAGTTTTGTGTAATAGTGCATATAGATTATTACATCCATGTTAAAAGACAACACCCAATGTTGACCAATTGCATAATAAGTATACAGGTCACACCCATACTTCGTTTCACACTCCACGCTGGAACATAAATCGTCTGCAACATACAACTTTGTAACCAAATCTGGTGGATTGAAATATATCTGAAAGCAGGTCCATGTAGCCGTCTATTTCAGCATTCTTTTTAAGATATGAGAGAAAAGTTGGATGGATTTCAGCGACAGTTTTCGGGCTCACAGCGCTCGAGAGATACAACTTTTAAATTGAATCACGTATACGACTTAAAAGTTAAGCGGTTACGTTGTGCGTTCGAAACCGCTTTTTATGTAACACATGTACGTGGTTTCTTTTAAAACACAATCGCCTTTTGTTTTGATCCTTTTTCACTTTCCAATTAACAGTCCCTAACAGTTTTAACTTACTCACTTAGCAAAAGAATTATTATTATCACAACACATATTTAGAACCTGGCCGATCATTAGTAGTTAAAATCCCCAAAAATTAACAACAACAAAAACAGTTTCAATAATTTAAAATGAACTGTCTAATTGATAACATCTTCCTTTTAGAAGATGGGTAAAAATGAAGAAGTTACAGATCATGGAATTTTACCCATAAGTAAGGGAACTGTCCCAATAACCGTCACTTTTTGAACTTTTCACTTTTGATTTTGTAGCCACGGCCGTAGTATAAGACCCACAAGGAATGAAATGGTGCATAGATATAAACAATTTATTTAAATTTTATTTAATTAAATAATGTTTATTTAATTTTAAGATTAAATAAGTTATTTTTAGACTTATATGAAATAATACCCCTTTGCCCGGTATCCGGCATGTCCTTGTACAGATATCCGACATACCCATGTCCCAATAGCCGTCATATATATATATATAGTTTTTGTGTAGGTAATGTATGACGTATATATATGATTGATCAAAGTGCTATAGTGTAAATGGAACACCTGATTGGACAAGCTTTATGTTTTCGACATTTCGACATTTCTCAAATATATAAACCAAAATAGTCAAAATATTCATTGTTGCTGTTCCAGCCAGTATATATAATTCAGGTCATTATGCCTATAATTACTAATGCACCCAAAGATGTTTTAAAAATCCCAAAGATGTTTTTTTTCTCTAACCTCAAAAAGTGAACAGTGTTAGAATTTGTGTATTGTATTAAATTAATTAAATAATTAGTTTATGTGTCTAAATTACGCCAAAAACACGTTATTTAGTGAAATTGTGCATTATAATAGTGGACAAGTGTTATCTCGCAAAAACTCCGACATTACATAGTGTAAAATCCAATTGACTTTTTTTTACGAAAAATTAACGACTTTTTGTGGCAAACTTGTTTCCAAAATGAAGTGCGATAATGATCATAGCGATGAAAATTTGATACAGTGCGATGGTTGTAAACGGAACGTATGTCTTAGTTGCAGCAACCTAACAAGCAGCGAGGCTCGTGTCATGGGGTTGAAATCCAAACGCACCCTCATATTTCTATGTTCGCCTTGCCGCGAGGCCTTATTTCAAGTGCCTAAACTGATCCAAGCATATGATTGTGTACGTGAGGAATTGGACGACGGATTTCTGCACCAGTGACTCATGCAGTTTCTACTGCTACTCCGGCCACTTCCTTAGACACTAACAATATATCGGAGGAGATGGCGGAGCGTGATCGCAGAGCAAATAACGTGATCCTTGTTGGTCTCCCTGTAATGGATACGGGTGACACAGCTATTTAAGGGCCCACTGATGAGGCCACTGTCAGAAGGATCCTGGTGGAGATTACGAGTGAACAGATATCTTCTGACAAACTGGTGAAAGTGTTGCGACTTGGTAAACGAGACAACAGTAAACCGCGCCACATGAAGGTGATGCTCAAGTCACGGCATGATGCAGTGAAGGTCCTTAAAAACAAGAATAGAGCCATGGAGGTAAGAGTGTATGATGACAATACACCGATGCAGTGGGACGAGCTAAAGGAGCTGATGTAACGTCTCCAGCTACGTACCGAGAGTGGTGAGTTAGATCTCACTATTAAGTATGTCAGGGGTGTGCCGAAGATAATCAAACAAAAAAACTATTTGACCCCAACAACCCCTACACTGACCTTACCTTCCTATACACCAACTTATGCTCGCTGTCATTAAAATTCGACTTATTTCTTTTATATGTAAACACCAACAAGCCATCCATTATAATTGTCACGGAGACCTGGCTGAACAGCAGGGACAGAAAACAGCACATTTGCCATACTTGATTATACTATATTTAGACAAGACCGGAAACATCGACCTAAGTCGCAGGGTGGCAAAACGCGTGGTGGCGGTGTTGCCATATATGTCAGAGACCGTGTCAACCCATTATTGCAAGAACTCATAAGAAGTATGACTGTATGTGATCTTACGGAAGCCTTGTTTTTGGATATTCAATATGACTCTCACCATTTCCTTGTTGTTGGGGTCTATCGACCCGATGATAGGGAACCAGATATATGGAAACGACGTGACTCTAAATTATTGGCTAAGCTGCTTCGGCGAACAATGTGATAGTTATCGCTGGTGACTTCAACTACTCCGACATCCTATGGCCTCAAGACATCGAACAGGACCTCAAGGGACCCGAGGAACTGTTTAAGAATATGTTTCTCAACAGTAATCTTCATCAATTGGTCTCCCAGCCGACACGTTTCCGCACAGGCAACACTCCATCCTTGCTCGATCTGATCATGACAAACGATGAAAACTTAATCACTGGAATATATTATAAACCACCTATAGGAAAGATTGATCATTGCGTACTAGAGTTCAGCATCCAATTTCTGATACAAAGAGTCCACAGTCAGCCTAAACTTAAAAGATATTACCATTACATTGACTTTGACAACTACATGGAGGAACTGGAGAAGGATCTCGAAATCTTGGAATCTACTACTGACGTGGAGCGTTTTTGGAGACAGCTAAAAACCATAGTGGATACAAACACAGACTGAGACGCTCCGCTTAAAAAAGTGAAGAAGAAGGAAGGTAATAATAAACCCTGAATCAATGACAATATATTGAAACTTGTATCTGAGAAGGGAATACTTTGGGATGTTTATATTGGCACAAAGGATGACGAGGACTACCAGCGCTATAGAACCGCCAGCAATCATTGTGTGGCAGAAAGCAGAAGGAGCAGAAGACTGTATGAAGCAAAACTACTGGATAACGGACAAAAACCCTTCTATTCCCATCTGCGAAGGTGCATGTCATCCAAAGTGAGCATTCCACCTGCAATGAGGAACCATAATGGCGACCTAGTTACAGACCCCAACGACATAGCGGAAATCTTCGCGCAGGAGTTTCAGAAAGCCTATTGTCGTGAACCAGATGTGACCATATGCTAACAAGTGACTACATTAGCCCGTGTGGAGCACTCGATCTGTGACATAAACTTTACACCCAAGGATGTTGAGAAAGTTTTAAAAGGACTCGACACAAGCTCTGCTCCTGGACCTCACAACATTCCCAGCATTATTCTAAAAAACTGCAGCAAAACACTTGTTCCTGTTCTCACTGAGCTTATGAGGGTGTCTTTTGAGGTCGGACATGTCCCACTTGACAGGAAACATGCTGTAGTTACACCTGTGTACAAATCCGGTGATAAAACAGACCCTGCCAAGTTTAGGCCAATCAGCTTGACAAGTATTGTGGGTAAGGTGATGGAGAGACTAATATGCAATAAACTGAAGAAATTCCACAACAGAGAAAATGTTACATCCAGCAGAATGGCTTTGTCGAGAAGGGATCCACAATAACGAACTTACTGTCATGTGTGCACCCGTGGACTATGGACGTGGACCGTGGCAACCCGGTTGACGTTATTTACCTCGATTTTGATTTTGCTTTCGACAAAGTCCCGCATCAGCGCCTGCTTATAAAATTGGAGCATTTTGGCATACGAGGTCGGCCTTTAGACTGGGTAAAGAGTTACCTGTTGGGAAGAACCTTCCAGGCCAGGATCGGTTACTCCTTGTCCCAGAAGCGGGACGTCCTGAGTGGAGTTCCCTAAGGATCTGTTTTAGCCCCCACACTTTTTGGAATTTTCATCACGGACCTCATTGCGCTGATAGACTCACAATCTGCATTTTTTGCTGACGATGGGAAAATCTTTGGAAACCCACTCTTAGTGTCTGGACAACTACAGAGCGATCTAAACAAGCTCCAGAAATGGACGAAGCAGTGGCTAGTCAAGCTGAACATATCGAAATGTGCTGTGTTGCATCTAGGTAGTAGAAATCCTGGCGTGGTATACACCATTGATGACACTGATATAAACACTGTGGAATCCCAAAAGGACCTTGGAGTTGTGGTTTCAAAAAATCTAAAATGGGGAGAACACATTAATGGCATTGTCAAGAAGGCTAATTCATTTATGTATGTTATAAGGAGATCCTTTCAATATATTACATCCGATGTTCTTGTCAAAATCTACAAAACATACATTAGGCCTCTTCTGGAATATGGATTTCAAATATGGAACCCATATTTTATAAAGGACATCCGATCTACCTACTACCTACTTGAGAGCGTGCAAAGAAAGGCAACAAAGATTCCATATATTAAACTGCCCAAAAAGTCCTATGAAGAAAGGCTTAAAATCCTAGGTATTCAAACCCTGGCAGAACGTCGACATAGAGGTGATCTAATTGAGACATATAAAATTCTCACGTACAAATATAACCTCCCAGATGTCCACCGTTTCTTTGAGACTAAAGACATACGTCCATTGCGAGGACACCATATGAAAATCTACCGTACTATCGCCAATACCAAAATCGCTCATCACTTCTTAAGTAACAGAGTTGTCCACGCACGGAACAAACTGTCTGATGATGTAGTATCTGCACCATCAGTGAACTCTTTTAAAAATCGCCTCGACATGTGGTTAAAATCAAACATTATATAAATAAGCAATATGTGTAGTGAATCATATGAACATTAGACAACATAGACTGAACTTACCAACACTGTGATATAGACACACCAGCATTGTGCTGCCTGTCTATCAAATGAATAATAAAATGCACAAAAACGTCCTAAACCATAAGAAAACACATCGTAATGTTTGGGACGTTTTTTGTGCATTTAGGGATGTTTTGTGTTTTGGGAAGTTAAAAAATATTATTTTACGGGTACTGGTGTGAAAAGTAAGCAATATCTCTATAGTTATCTATATATCATATAGATGACGGGTACTGGTACATTTTGCTGTTTGGTTGAACCAATAGCCGTCAACGAATTTAAAATGTTATTATTTAATTAATTAAAACAAATAGGCATCAAATCAAATTACAGAATGATATTAATATTAATAAAGTTTCATTTTAAACATCAACACTTACAAATAAGTAAATACATGAGCCAGCGTTGAAAAAAAACCGTAGTCAGTAAAAACAGCAGTTTAGTAATCGAACTTCGTAACTTTTTTACAAAAACGTGAACACAAACTATAAAGTGATATTATATTGTGTTATTTGATGTTTTATTGTATTTTTGCCAGTTAATTAGCAGCAAAACAGTATTTATTTTCATAATATTGCAGAGAAAACGAAATAAACTACCATTTTCGTGAGATATAGGCAATTTAAGTTGACTTGACGGGCATACGTACATTGACGGCTATATGTACACTTACCTTACCTACAATCAATTCGATTCAAATTAAACTTATTTCAACGTGTACCTATAAATTATATAACTTATTTTGCATTGACCGCGTATTTGAATCTAAGCGCACCAACACCTATCGTCACCGGGCAATATATTTACACAAAACATTTTGAGCTATTTTTGACCTGTATGCCTACGGCGAGGGATAATTGACAAACTGTTAAACCAACTTAATAAAGTTATTAAACGTAAAATAATGAAATTAACATCATTCATGAAATTCATAAAAATATTTTAAATAAATGTATGTTCATTTATAAACGAAATGAATGCTTTTCATTCCATGAATTAATTTGTTGTGGCATGACAACATTCATACTCGTATGCAGTGAATTGAATGTGATCGCGACGTCGCATTGTCCCTCCTTATCACATTGATGAATGAGGGCCGCTGGTGCAAGGAAGGCAGCCAATCGTCTTTATTTAACAAACTGAAACGTTATGGCGCAGTCAATAAGAATGGTATTCTAATCCAAGGAACAATATACAGGGAGACCTTACGAGGCCCAATTAAGATTGAAATTTACTATATATAAAAATAGGTAGTGCACACCGATTTTTAAAGTTCTTGTACAAATAACAGCAGATCAAGTGTAATACTTTGGACCGTTCTTATTATCTGCGTCGTAAGAGTTGAATTCGTACTGCAAGTGTTATTGATCGGCTGTTGTCCGTACATACTCTGCTCTGTGTAAGATTTTTCACAATCGGTGAAGTCGTTTCCAGAAAATCCCAATTTTAATGAAGTGTTAGTTCGAATAAAGTTTTATATCAGCAGTTTAAAACAGACTTATCGTTACAGACCGTTTTTGAAAAAAAAAATCCAAATGATAGTTTGAATGTGGTAATCGTAGAATCCATCATTGTACCTACAGGTTTTCAGTACACTACGAAAATATCACAACGTTGGTCAGCAATCGCGCACACTTAAGAATCCCCAGAACATGCCAGAGCCTTTATTTATGTTGTCGTGAAGTTGCCCCACTCACGCAACAAAAAACTGAATAAACCAACATTTCTACATTTCAACCGGACGTCCGGCTTTTAATGCTTCACTTTACTCCTAACGGGTTAACTTGGCAAAGGAATTAAGTACAACCTGCCGCGCTAAACGTATCACCCGAACAGGAATCATAATGAATTTAGCAATGTGACCGAAAATTTTCTGCGTGTAATTTAATTTGGACCGGCTCCAGTCTCCGCGGACAAATAATTTAAGCGGCTCGGAAGTTTAAGCTGAAATAAAGTATTAAAACGAGTTTTATGGAGCTCACTTATGTTGAATGATAGCCGAGTTTAACCACTTACATTACCTCTAATTTTGCTTATGAATCACTGGCTGCGACTGAAGCGAGAAATTTGGCTTCTCACTTGGCCGTATACTTGCTGACTTACTTCTCGGTATAAAGCTGACGCTGTTAACCACAAACATGACCTTAAATTCCACGGTTTAAGCCACGGTCCCTTTATAACTCACCGTTTTTAATGAAATGTGAAAATGACACAAACACGGTTTAAGGGAAATTACATTAAACTAGGTTTTGTGGCTAACACCCTACTTCTATAAGCTATGTATGAATTCGATTGTAGGTATTCGTTATACCTAAGCAAGCTGAATATTTGTAATGATTTATCCCATAGATGTAAGCGAAGCTGACTGTAAGAGCATATACAACATTGTCTGACGCAATTTATCTACAGTCTATTGAAAAGCTGCAATAAGTTCTAGGGGTTTCGCGTCCAATTTCCAGAGTTGGTATGAAGACACACAGTTTTGAATTTCATAGGTAAATTAAAATGCAGGTTGAGCCACCTCATATTTATTTATTTTTCCATTCCTCAGTGTAGCTTTAATGGGCATGTTCAATAATACCGGATTAAAAAGCTAAGATTCCCAAAAAAGATGCGACTAAGCTTTGTTCGTTCCTAACCTAAGAGATCCTGTATCACTCTTCAAACCAGTAACATTACCTACACAAAAGCATTTCGTTTTTTATACATGAATCCATCTATTAAATCCAGTTTCTACTAATAACGCGTCCCAAACTCCCAAATAATACATCGTTTTGACCTCCGACCGCTGCTGCCGACGGGTTGAAGCTTTTATCTGCAAATCACAGCGCATTTTGGAAATGTACTGAGAGTCTGAGAGAAGACAGGAGATTGTACAACAGTTTATCTGTCCATCAACTTCACACCGACGTCTAACCGGGCTTAAATCTCTTGCGTCTGTCCACACGAGCTTCTGAAAACGGAAGATAGGCAACAAATCATTAAAAAAGCGAATCACAAAAATCCATTTACAGAACAAACATGCTTTGCAAAGCGTCGCTTCTCCGATTGCAAACAATGCATATGTTGAAGGAAAGCAAACGAAAACCAAGCGTTGAATTGCAAACCACTGTTTGCTGTTGGAAGAAAAAAGCGTAGCTACGAGTAACCAGCGGTGCGGGAGAGCAAAATAAACGCAGCGTGAGCGCGCGTTGTCAGCACTTCTTGACACGCCGCCTGCGCGCCAGAACTCCTGACAAACTGCCGCGGATTTTTATCATACGCCAGTCCAATTCCAATCCGCTCTACTGAAAATGTACAAACATTTCCCTATTATGCATTTTTAACGAGTCCATATACCAAAACTACCGTACCTGACAAAAACAAACGCTGAAGTTGGATTGGGCACAGTGAACTTTACTCACCTTTTTTTAATAGTCAAACGTGTTTCAATTTTCAAACGTTTTATCAAAATGAATTTTCCTTTTTTTATAGCGCCGTAATAATTCCATGTGTGAAGTTGAGTGAAATATTGAAAATAATCAAATGATGAACCATTCTCACTGTTACATTATTTAATGAGAAAAGCAAAGTTTTTTGGTCTTTGTTTTAAAATACCGACAAAGCTGAAGAGTTTTACACCAAAGTTAGTATTTTTTGAACGATACTTAAACTTATAATTTCATTATATTATGTAAATAACCATCCAAAATTCAACGACATATGTAGGTACTAGGTATATTAATGGTTGCTGGAAGGAACTAAGGAATAAGTGGGAAGGAAATGGAGCGAACTAACGCATGGTTTGACACCAACATAAAGACGTTCATTTGTAAAGACGAGAGGTGTCGGTAGATTGAATAGAACACCAGGGACCTAATTTTATTTCTTCTAAAGCCGGGACCTAAAGCTGACACGTACGCCACTATCAAAGTTAGAACTATTTGGAGATATTCCAAGTTTCTGACTTTTGATTTTTATAATAGGGAAATATAATTTAAACGTGGCAGATCACCTGATAATTGTATAAACTGGCTTGTTATATATTGAATAGTACTCTTACACTCGATCAATGGCACTAGCAATACGACTCTCCTATGCTCAGACAATAAAAATGGTATAAAGTTCAAAGTATTACAAGCCTTTTGCAGACCACACTCAGTACGTACACACGAAGACAGAGATAAGTATACAGGGGGCCACTAAAGGGTCGAGATTTTCTCAAAAACTCCCCGACCGATTTTAATAATTATTTTACAGTTACATAGTTTTAACTTTTTCTAGCGGTGAAAGAATTTATGCAATAAGTAATAAAATCTCTCCTTTACACTTTTCTCTGTGTTACAATTTGCCACTCAAAGGTAGGTACGGTCGTACCTACCTTTGAGTGGCAAATTGTATTTAAACAAATGAGCTACCAAAAACCAAACCACAATTACAGAACCATTGTGCAAAAGACATTGCCACATTTCAATGGAGCTTTGCCCCACCTACAAAACTACGTGACCATTTAAGCTGTGCCTATCAGTTTGTTGGGGACTTATTACAGGTTTCATATTTCAGAATCAGTATCATTTTCTACTACTCTCGCAACTCCTATAGAAGAATAACAAAAACAATGAATAAATGGCTTCGATATCTTACTATTTTCTGAATTCTTATTTAAGCTGGTTTTTTTCGAATCGCAACTTGTACAAACTTTACTGTAAACCAATAATTTTAATAAAAAACGGAGATATTTTTACATTTATTCGTTACCTTGTACAACTTGCGGTTGATGGTGGGGCAGAATCTGACATTGTCATTTATAAATCTCTTCGCTTTGCGTGTAATTATAAGTACAGTTGCACAGCACAGACGGCTACGAGACAGAGATAGGACTGTCTGTACTGAAATGAGATTTACTGTTTCACAGTGATCATTACCTTAAGAGTTAATTTGTAGCATGACGTCATGGCATGTTAAAAGTTCTTGTTTGGAGATAGGTAACTTAACTAACTTTTAGGCACCCGTCAAGTCGAAGGCTTAAAATATTTCGAAGGCCTATCAATTATCATTAGCATACTCGATGAATTGTCTAACTTACTCGTTAATAGGAGTGACTAAGAAACAATTAACAAAACTTATTATTACAAAGTTTGGTAAATACATCTCATTCATTATAAGTAAATTCTTTCACTCACTGAGAATATTCAAGCGGTTTTTTTTTATTTCTGACCCTACATCATTTTAATGTCCCCTAAGTGAATTTGTTATCTGACCTTTAGTCTTTGCAATAAAAGTCAAGATAGCCTATCGGGCTCATTTAAAAAGTGAAATATAAATCTCGGGAAAATTCTTCTCCCAAATACTAAATCACACAGAATTTGATTCACTGCGATATGATTGTTAAAATTATTGGATTCTTGAGTTGAAATAGCAACGACTGGCATAAAGCCAACTGCCGATATCAGACAAATCTACATTTATATCAAACTATTTGATGTTCATTCGCTCCACCAATTTGCTATATGTTGAAGTCCTCATTTTTATTTAAGGTGGATTTCAACAACGGATATGTACTTACATTTACTGAGAAAAAACTATCCTCGGTATGAAAATATTCGTCAAATTAACTCTGGTAGAAGATCATTTTCTGTTTCGGGGTTCTGCCCGAGTACCTAAATATATTTTCAGATAGAGATACTCCACTTTGTTAAAATAGTAAGGAACTTCTCCAAACAAATAAGATGTTCCAGAAAGAAATGTGATATTGGAAAAGGCATATGTCACCAGCAGCTAAAATCTAATTTTCAGGTTGTCCGAAAGCCGAAGTAGGTAGCTCTGGGACTCCGTGTCTACGCCGCCGGCGGCACCGGTCGGTTGAGCTTGAGAGATATCGAATTCTGGTATAAACTGGTATAAACCGGTAGATGCACTGGTATAAACCGGTATATAAACTCGGCGAGGAAATTGATTTCAAGAGTTCTGCGCCACGTAACGATTTCTGCCGATAAGCCTCGATATTCCATGATTTATAGACAGATTTCGTAACAGCCCGAAGCTTATAGTAATTAGATTGAATATTGTAAATTTTCCGATTGAAAACCCATAATAAAAGAATGTGCAAAGTTGGTATGAAGTCCAGCCAGGCAAAGTAGAAACTTTAAATAAACCCCAGGGCTACACGAGGCGAAGTTCTATAATATTTTTCAAAGATAAGACACTAGTCAGAGCGGGTAGAATGATTTCTTTCTCTATTCCGATAACACAATTACGGCCCGCCTACATTTCCTAAGACAGTTTATTAGATTTACAGCAACGCGCGGCATTCGTCAATCTACAAAAAAACCAATATCGAAATCTAGCAAAGCGAAAACACGACATGGGATACATAAGACGACAGAAAAAGCAATGATGAAAGATTTTCTTTAAGAAAAAGCAATAAGCCGGCCCCGCGCACATGTTTGCGAAACTGTGCGTTAAAAAACAGGCCCATGTCAAAGAGAGTCCCGAATCAATTCCTAGTTTAACATAACAGAAACGTGCCACTGGTTTTTGTCGCTGCGGCTTCGCTGACGTATGGCCCTAATATGTAACTTGCGCGATTGCCCGAGAGTGATCTATCGTCCAAACAACGGCGTGTGCTCCTGCTGTTCTGTTCAAACTGAATGAGCGGAGACAAAGAGGATTGATTTAAACAAAGTGGTCGCGCAATAAAAACTGTTCTCACTTACCCTCCGTAAATAGTTAACAACTTTTAAGGGGGTCACGGTTCTAAATAAAACGGAGTTGAGAGAAATGTAATTAATTTAGAGATAGGTTGAGCAGGGTTGGCATAGTACTGTTTGGACGTAGATAGGTAATGTGCGGTTATAGTCAAATAAATAGTGATCCATAGGATAAAATTATTGTTAGTTGTCTATAACCTCGTAAACTTTTTAAGCGGATATACATCATACATTATTAAGTTCTACTTTAGTCTCATGATTCCTATCATAGGAAGGTAGGAGAATGGAACGTATAGGTAGTCTAGTCAACCATGCACAAAGCGCAGCGGCCTAAGTTGAATTTCCTTACATATAAGGCAGCAGACTCATTCCCTTCAGGCAGCTTAAGTGCACCAGTATCTTGTCTACTATTATTATTTAGTATACAATCGAAATCACATCAAGTGTAGGTAATACTCCGAATTTTATACGCAGTTCTTGTTTTCAGAATTTGTATTACGCATTATCCATGCTCGGTGAACAAATTAGAACTTGATGAAAAAATCGGTGGGCGTGACGTGGCCTGTGGTGGCTCAGTTGGCAAGAGCGTGTCACTTAATGACAAGGTCGCAGGTTCAAGTCCTGCCCACGGCAAGTCTGTCGACTATAACATCAAATACAGCTGAATAAATGCCTGTCATTATCCGTGCTACGAGTACCATTTTGCTAAATGAGAAGATCAGGAGAATGAGAGAATTCGGCTAGGCTGGCAAACACAGACAACCGATAGAAAGAAAAGTAGCAGTGCGTTAGCGTAACGCACCATTTAAAAAGTCAACAGAAACTCGTTGAAAGTACTTTTCTTTCATTGTTTCCGCGTGCGGAGGGCCCTCAAGTCTCGAGGAAATTGACAATGAAGGTAAAGTTTATCTTCCACCGTCAGCCGTTTGGGGTCCGCTACGTGACCCGGCTGCCTGATTCCATTACCGACCCGCGGCTCCGGCCGACAATGAGGATTAAAAGTCGAAATTTTTACAACGAGCCGCTTATTCAATCGAGAAATCAATAGGTCGTTCTTTGAAATTGGAGGCTGTTTTTTGGAGAACGCTTTGGGAATTAGCTACTAATCAGGATCTGTGCGAATTGGCAAGGTTAATTGATTGATGGCGTATCTAACGCCATTTCTTCGCACATTGTCAACCATAGAATAGAATAGAATAGAAAATATGTTTATTGACATACACCAATTACATAAGCTTACAAAAACTCTATCAAGTAGTAAGTTATAATCTAATATAGTTATGCTAAGTGGTGTGGCAAAAGGTGCATGTTTCAGCTGAGCTGACACCGAGGTGTGCAGCGCTGTTTTTCGCCATGCACCTCTTCCCTGCCAGAATATATACCTGATATTCGGTATGATAACGAGCTTGAACTAAGATAGCCTAGTGCTATCTTCCCTTTGAACTATACTAGGGTACCATATACAGAGACCTACATTTCTGACCTACTGGTTGGCCGTTCGTAGCACAAGCTTTAAGCTTACCTGTAGTAATTGATGAGAAAATTAGTAAAGTTAATACATTGTTGAAATTCTTTAAAATACCTATATGAAATTAGTAACTTTAAATAACTTACAGTTGAAAATTTGCTCAAGCAAAGCAAATAATATTACTAGCTCGACGTAGATTATTTCGGTTACCACATCATCTCGTTAACTGTTCATCAAACGTTATATAAAACCACATCAGCAATACGCAGTAAGCATTAATTTATCGCTAGTAATACACACTCATTGGTTTCCAAAACCAGTGTATCGAATCATCGACAGGATGATATGGTTAATGGTTTGGTGGTTTCATATGTTTGTGCCCAACAATAGCAACTGTACAAATATTTGATTCAGAATCAAAAACTAATTGAACATCAGCACTGCACCGTCGACCAACACAATTATTAAATTTTAATTTGAAACGTTGTGGTGTAACTAAATGAAACCAAATACTCGTATTGCATTGATCTTTTGGAGGCGGATCCATGAATAATTATCACTATCATTAAAAGGAAAAGTGGTCCACCTCAGACAATTGCTGAAATACGATCGGTAGCACCAAATGGCATTGAAGGCAAGATTGAGAAGAAGAAGCGGGTTGCCAGAAGGTAAAGAATATACCTAATGGAGTGGACTTTGATAGCTAGCGTCGAGCTAGGTCTGGCTGAAAACAAAGAGAGATATGCAGAGCAGACAACCAACCTTCAGTAATGGAGAGGAGAGGAGGGCACAAGAAGAAGCATGAAATGTTGGATGCACCTAATACAACCTGATACAACTCATACAGTTTATTAATTGTAGCAAAGAATATATATTTTACCTTTACAGTGTTATAGCTTAGTTGAACATTACATTCATAATTACTACTTGAACCAGTTTTATATTGTATTTTACAGGTTAAAATCTATAAGAGAGGTAAACAAGAGAGATTTAAAATGTAAGGTGAAAAAATTGTACACACTGTGCTGTTAAACCTAAATCGCATTGAATCAATCGTTAAATCTGACTTCAACGTTGAGAATTCTCCAGCTATGGCTCTCGAAAGAAGTGCACAGTGGAATACGCATAATTTATTCAATTTTACCCGAGCTCAAGTATTAATCTTCCGTTATTTTGCCCTAATGCGGCTCTTACTCGGATGAGAAAAGAATTTGTGTTTGCTCCGTGCTGGGTGTTCGCGTTTATTGAAGACGCTTGAAGTGTAGACAATTTATTGTGTATCCTTCTATCTTTATCCTGCCCATATACAAGGAAGACAGGGGCGTATTCAGGAAAGCGATTGAACTCAATAGCTTTCAATCAAATAATATATAAAACGGAATATTTTTCCTGCGTTTACTTTGCCCAGATTCATTCAAGGTTGTGGTTCAAAATCATTTAATATTGCTGAGGTTCGTTTGAGTTTCCAAAGATTAGGTTGATCTCAAAACAACAACGACATTAAAACGCTGTGCCTTTTTTATTGTTACTTATATAAAATACAAATTAATTCAATTCGTTGCTTTTATTGAATAACAAATACATTTAAACATGATGAAAAATTTCTTGCTGTGGGCCTGCCCAAAGACTTGAACCTGCGACCTTGTCATCCGTGCACATCCGTGTCATCGCAGGTTCAAGTCCTGCCCACGGTAAGAAATTTTTCATCATGTTTAAATTTGTTCACCGAGGATGTATAAATGCGTAATACAAATTCTGAACAAATACATTAGTGTGTGTGTATGTAGCAATGTAGCATATACAATATCGGATGTCTGTACATACACTACACTGTATATATACCTACATGAAAATACCTATTGCGGAATAACTATTGTGATAGGTTTCCAACACGTCCACTTCAAATACAGAATACCTACTTCCTCCATTTTGTCCAATTCCTGAAGCCTTTTTGCATCGCAAGATCATGCATATAGGAACTAATTTAGTCCTTTGTGCAGACTTTATCTTACACATGCATAGAGCCGGCCCTGGTTGTTGGCACATTTGACGCTCTTTCACATGCAAATATGTGAGGGAACCGCGGCTCTGTCGACCTCCGCGTCTCCTCACACTCCCAGTGGATGACATGAAACACGTTTCAGATAACGCATACGATTTGATTCTATTAAATGCTGAATAGTATTCAGCGTCTCGCGACGATCATGGCCGACATCGAATAAAGTCGATCAGGCAGGAGTGAATGAAGTCATAACTAAACGTTGTCAGAATGGAAAGTTATCAGCAATTGTTACTTTTGCATTTGTTTGCTTTTGCTACTGCTATTATAACTAATTTTTTTTAATTAGGTACACCTCTAAGGCCGCATTTCCACTTGCAAGAAAACTTCTGCGAGTAAGCTGCTGTCGGACAGATTGTCGGATATAACTTGCAGGTGGAAACGAATTTTTAAAATCCTATCATCTGGTTGTCTGGGGGTTAGCATCAACGATGGACAAAGTCCATTAAAAACTTACTCTAAATGTAAAACATTGACAAGGCCTCTTTACAGCCGCAATTAGATCATTTTGTTATATCCCGTGGGGCGGTTCTTTGCCCTGTTTCTCTGTTCGTACATCCAGCCGTAACCTAGTTTGTATTCTGTACCTTATATTATTGTAAATTATTACATTATGTATGACATAACCAAGTGGTCCCAAGAGCTCCTAAGGTTGAATAAATGAAGTATTGAAGTAAAGTCAGCATCATCGACCTTATTATCCAGTAATAGAACTCAAACATCGTTGATGCTAACCTCACAGACAACCAAAAGTAATAAAATGTATTGATTTGATTTCATTTCCTTAGGCATAGCTTAACTTTGTACAGATTCTCAAAGAACTTTTATAATAGAATTCAGGAAAAAAAAACGTCCCTCAGTAATTAGGTTTGCCAATGTTAATAGCAAATGTTTCATCAACACAATTATTTTCTTGCCAACTTGATCAACATAAGTTACTTCTTAGTTGTTCGTTAATTTAGTTAGTAGTGTTCCTGAGTTATTTATTTGTTTTCTAATGCTCCGTGCACACGTTACAAGCTTAGTAAGCATGAGAACGTGCTGCGCCAATTGTTAGCATATTGCGATGGATTAGACCATTAACGAACATTTCCTTAAACTTAAGAGTTGTAGAAATCGTACTTATCTGCTGATCTGTGTATTTTAAAAGGCTCTAAGATTTTAATCACGATATACGAAAGTCACATGATCCGTAGCAATCAATTCTGGTACAACTGTAAAAAAACATGTGTATAAAAATTAACCCCATGGGCTAACTAAGGTGCCATGCGCAAACGTTTGCACAAGTCGCTACGTCTAAACGGAGCCTAAAAGAATATGTACAGAATTCCTGACGTGTGTAATTAACAGTCATTCTAATGGAAAATAGTGGGATTATGTGAATCAATCTTTTTAAGGACGGGATACAATATTTTGTAAGAGTACCTAGTCGTAGTACCTATGTTGAGCTTTCGACGTAGAAAGTGTATATTAATTAGAAAGTATATAAACGTAGAAAGTGTATATTGGTTACAAAGCTCGCTATATGTATATAGGTTCCATCTACGCCTTGTATATTTAAGAATTTTATATCATTTTTATGCATTGCTCTTGCAATCCTTTACAGAAAACGTAACTCAACTCACTGCGCTAATTAGTTCTTCAACATATTCTTATTTCATCTCTTTTAAATATTTATAAAATATTTTTCTCGTGGTCGTCTTGTCTATACTAATAAAACTCTAAGCTTTTGAACAATTATCCAACTTCATTTTGCCATACAATGATGGTTAACATCGATAGTTCTGCAAAAGTTAAATTAAACCACCATTTATGAAGTTTTAAATAATACTCCCACATATCATTTTCATTAGTAACGAAGAGGATATATAACCACTCTACCTCTATACGAGCTGAGTGGCAAACTACTAACATGAAAGATAAACTAACATCTCGTTCATACCTCTGTTACATCCCCATAATGTAGAAACCTCGTCAAAATACCTCTCATCTGCCACTCTGCTAATAACAAAGTCCTTTGCCCATACAATGTTAATATCAAAGCATATTAAAAGCCAATATGGAAGTATTACCGCGAGTTTGGAAACTCCATGGCAACTCGAGTAAAGCCAACATTGCAACTAATTGATTTCGTAAACTTGCTTTATTTAATTGCTCCCGGCGGCGGCCGCCTACGAAGTTTTTATTGACTGACGCGCAATTCCAAATATTTTAGCGAAACTCAAGTTTCAAATAATCACATTAGAATGTAAGGTAACTGTCCTTGCTATATCCCGATAGTCGCAATTACTGAGGTCGAGATTCATAGCATTTTAACAGTTCTTTGTAAAAGCGAGCCCGTACTGATAAAATCGTAATTCATTTTAGAAGAGTGATGGGTCGACTATTCGTGGTACCGAATGCCATTAGCTAGTCAATTATACGCAGAGTCGACTATTCTATCGGTCGAAATTCTTAAGCTCGAATATTCGTGGGGTCGAATGTCAAAGACTCGAATATTTATTGAGTCGGTAGGTACATGTAGAATTCAGTTAAAATTCATAGACTCGAATTTGACAGGGTCGAAAGTCTTGCGGTCAAATATTGTACCTACAAAGTTTATTTATTATGTCTTTCTTATTATGTATATCTACGTTGTATCGACTCAACATTTATTTTAGCTAATAGCATTCGACCTACGACTTGCGATTGAACGAATAGTCGACTCTACGTGTATCAACTCAATGATTATTAGAACCTATACGGCATTCGACCTCACGAATACTATCGAGCCAGCGCAGCGCTTACGATAGAATGAATTTTGATCTCATGGGGTGCAATAATCATCTCAACCTTTTATCTCAATAATTCTCTGAGTTAGACTGTACCCACTAACTTAGCATGTCCAATGAAATAAACCCCTCCGAAGAAAATAAGTCAATACGAAACGGAACATCTTTTTCTTTTTATTGTATTGTCGCGTAATCGCCACTTTGTTATTCAATTTGGAGGGTTGCCAGCGACCCTCCTACTAAATAATACCGCCGAGCAGAACGGACCTTTGCCCATACTCCTTTATTATTAAGTTTGTTCTCGCTGTTTTATACAATTAGTCGAAAAAGTTAAGAGTCGGTGTACCTTAAACCCAATAGGTAATGGTCTTTATAATCGACGTCCTGGCAGGCACTTGAAGCGGAAAGTCGATCTTAACTCTTCAAGGATGGATAGAGAATGGTCATCACAGGGATCAATGTCGAGAAGACACCTGTACCCAGCAGTGAACCATTTCGCTATTCTGTCTTTCATTCGACTTCAGCGACATTTTTTATGTCGTCAGACCAATAACAAAAGCTTATTGGTCTGACGACATAAAAAGTGTCGCTGGAGTCGAATGAAAGACACTTCGCTATTCTGTCTTTCGTTCGACTCCAGCGACACTTTTTATGTCGTCAGACCAATAAGAAAAGCTTATTGGTCTGACGACATAAAAAGCATCGCTGAAGTCGAATGAAAGACAGAATAGCGAAATGGTTCACTGCTGGGTACAGGTGTCTTCTCGACATTGATCCCTGTGATGACCATTCTCTATCCATCCTTGAATAGTTAAGATCTCTTCTAGGTTTCTGAATCAGTTCGAGTTCGCTTCTCCATTAGTCTCCGACTCCATATCGTCCTGACGCCTCATCAAATGTCCGGCCCATTGCTTCAACCTAGACATTCGGTACACTTCTACCTTTTAACATCATCAGTCAATTTGTATGCCCCACTGCTCGGGCATAGACCTTATCTTACATAATAAAGGGAGCTCAGACCATGACCCACCAAGCAGACAGAATGCGCTGATTGACAGATTACATTTTTTTCTACGGCATGCAGGTATCATCACATTTTGTCCTTCACCGTTTTGGGAGCATTCGGTAAATATAACGTGTTTCCTTCGAGAACACCGAGGAAAACTCATGGTTCATGGCTGATTGGGCTGGGGATCGAACCTGGGACCTCCTTATCCTAAATGCAGTAGTGATCCAACTACAGCGCCACCTCTCTCTCACGCGAGCTCTCTTTCTTCTCCTTCTTCCTTAAGTTATAGTAACTAATTACATATTGTGTGAGAAATAGTTATTGTATCACGTCACCGCGTCAACTCTAATAGTCTACGAGTCTACGGTGGGTAAGCAGAACTCCCTCGTATTTTGCAATTGATAAATATTGACAACGATGCAAAGGGTGAGTCGGCTTTTTGTTCGTCAACGTTGATTACCTGGCACAGGCATAGGCTGCATTGAAAATACTGAATAACACATCAGTTTCAGCTTCATCTACTCAGCTTTCCAGTTAACATTTTCGTAAATTGTAAACAATCGGTAAATCGAAATTATTAAAGCTCTCAACATGTTCCAAAAAAATTGCTTTAAATTTATCCTATATCCCGACTCCCGGGATCAAGACGAAATCCATCTAGCAAGCCATCCATTTAGAGATAATAAAGGAACCGACATATGTATGTACATACCTACCTACTGTCAAGTTTACTCGTATCAAGACTACCACAATAACGAAAGAACCTAGAACCCTGAAGATGGAGTAAAATAAAATATGGGATAAAATATTTCATATTTCTAGCTTACCAAAAGTATTAAGAATAAGTGTATCAGAATTTGTATTACGCATTATCCATGTTCGGTGAACAAATTAGAACATGATGAAACTTTCAAGTCAATGTCAAAGTGGCCAATGACGAGGTCGCAGGTTCAAGTAGATACTGCCCACGGCAAGAAAATTCTCATCATGTTCTAATAAGTGTATCGTCAAACATACATGCATACCCCGAGAATCAACTTCCTCTTTCCAGCTGTCTGGTAAAAAAATAACTCATTTTCAATAATAATTATGATACATTTTGGAGATGTGATGGAATTACATGATTTCTCTTCACCGGCGTCCTTGTTCCGTATTCATTATTCAACATCATCTTCATGCACGCTCTTCGGTTTGTAGTAGACGCAAACCGTACTTGGATCTCTCAATTATTCTTATTTCTATTTTAATTATAAATGTATCGATCAATTTTCAACACGTGTTGCGGTAATCACCTTAATGCTCTTGTCAAAAAGGCCCAAAGTTCAAAATTTGCATAGTTTTCAGTTTTTAATCCTCAATCCTGCCACACCTAAAGTGATAATAGTGCCCTTATTAGCTTTTAAGAGACTTTATAAGTCTGGCGTTGAAAGGGTTAAGGGTAGCAACCCTTTTAGTGAGGTTCGTCCGTCAGTCCGACAGTTCATAAATTTTGAACTATACAATTAGTTTAACTAATGAGCTAGACTAGATATGAGCACTTGGGGAGTCGAAGTTCTTATGTTATTGCTGTGAATCGCTTTAGTTATAAAACTCAATCTGTCAGTGCCTTTATATTATCTGTATTTACAATTCTACACATCTGTTGGATACGATCTGAGGTTGGACAGGTGTTGGACAGTTTCGTGGCGTTGTTGTGATGTACTGATGGCTATATGTCCTTTTCGGGCGCCGTACACGGTGTAAAACAGAAAAAGGTGTACAGGAGAGTTTATGAGGTTGAGATTTTCTCAAAAACTACTTAACCTATTGCAAAAATTCTTTCACTATTTGATAGATAAAAGTTAAAACTATATAACTGTAAAATAATTATGAAATTCGGTCTTTTTTGAGATAATGTCAACCGTCTTGAGGCCCCCTGTATACTTATCTCTGTATTCGACTATACCACCAACCCCCCTGGCCTTGGCCTTATGATACTTGTATCATAACGATAAGGATAGATAGAAAAATGTATGGGATTGACATTTCCTAACGGTTTCACTAACGAAAGTCAATGCCACTTGGCAATTATTAATTCTGGTATTAAGCCTGACACATACACGCGCAGCCTGTCTAGGCCGCAGATCGCTACATACTGGACGTTAACGACGGGAGAAAAGTGGGCGGGGCATGCGATGCAACTGGGTAATAGTGTGATGCATGTCTGAATAAACTTTCTTTTTTCTGTCCTTATTTCTTTTTATGTATAGGTATCTAAGTTCGTAGTTGCAGTTGCAGCTTCATCAATACAGTAAGTAGGTCTACTTAAACTACGTAGTTTATTTAACTTGTTAAATTGTGTAGGTTCTTCGAGATTCCTACATACCATTACAGCTTTAGATTGGCAAGCAGCCCAACAAAGATTAAATTGTAAGTACTCTTTTCTTATGTACATTTCTCCCTTGCGGATTAGTCAGGTCATGTAATTCTATTAGGATATGTTGCGATTGTAATAGGATCCATTTTGTGCCAAGCGGGAGTGCCATGTATGATAGATGACAGTCTGGCACCGTTTAATAGTATATTATTATTATTCAACCAAGTAAATAATAGTTAGTTATATTTATTTAGGCATATGATTTTCTTGATGTAAGAATTGTTTTTTATCCGTACAGAAATTTTATTTCTAGGCAGAAAAAGTCGTTAATTATGAGTAGGTTCTCATTGCAGCTTTTACTAGCCTGCAGTCTGCATTTAATATAAAACTACATAAACCCATGCAGTGTTCACGTCGATACTTACTGCGAACCTTTTATGAACTATTTTACTGTAAAATCACTAACCTCGTTTAGTTAGCACCGTTTACAAAGAGCTGGGATATTAGTCTGTGGCTCGCGTGGACGAGGGTTGAAATTTGTTTGCGTGTGTGTAAAGGCTGGTTACACAGTTCGAGCTACTGGCCGGGCTAGAAAGCTACTGCTAATGTGTACTCGCACGACAGCTCGACTCGATCAGTCATACTATGATAGTATTCTTCGTTACCAGACAGTCGGAGTTTCTATAGTTCGCTAGCTACTGCAGAAATGTCGTTTCTATGAGGCTAGTCATTAATGTGATTTTTGTTGTTAGCGGTTAAACTGGAACTAAAATCTCAAGATTAAGCCTCGTAGCTACTACAGAAACACATGGACGTGGTTAAGTCAGCTCGCCTGCTAGCTCGCATGGTGTACGCGGGGCTTTAGTTTGCGTGTGGCTCCTACCAACCCCTCCAATTAAGGGGCAGGCAAAGTGCGACGAGTGCACGTAAGCAGGTCGCGCTCGCGCCATATCATAACGTTTACACACGACTTTTAAACGAGACTCTAGTTTTATGCCGCCTTTTGCTTTATTTCTATCCAGTTTTACAACGTCTGCGAAAAGAGTGACGACGCTAACTATATTTCCGAGCGGGTGCAACCGCGCTTAAACAACGTTTTTCATAGAAAGCTTCCGTTGCAACGATAAATTCAGCTGTTTTAACGTCTAGTAATTACTGACAGAGACGCCAAAGAAAATATTATCGTAATCCTTTTGAAATCGGATCGTTATTGATTATGAAGAGTTATTGTTAATTGGTATAACATCTATACGTAATGGTGTTACGTACTTCGTGATTTATGAGTACCTACACATAATATTCTTGTCAACCACTAACTCTACATTTTGTACCGATCAGCCGATCGTTTTGTACGAGACCTTTTTTAATGATATTTTTATATAGGTTTTAGATTCTATTACTGATACCGATTATCCTAAGGACAACGATGACCACTTGTCATTCTGTATATTTCTCGCATTGTTAGATTCGTGACATTAACAGATAAATAAACGAGATCATTAAGTGAACTGAGAACAGTGAACCGTAATTATACTAGCGAGGATTCTGTAGATTCACGGAATGCCAGATTAGGGGTAATTAAGTCTTGTGGGAGTGCAGCCCAGCGACGGCCATTATATGGGATAATGAGGTGTCCAGTCAGCCCTCTGCTCTCTTGTAATATGTAAATTGAATTTTCTATTTACCTCCCCAATGCAGTGTTGCTACATGACGAATTAGAAAATGCCGAACATATCGATGTATCGCTTCAAACCAACGAATTTTCCACCCCAAAAATCGGAACTTATTCGCTCGCCCTTTCAATTGATAGTTGACAGTAGTCTCGTGTATGTAATATTATAAATTAAACTTTCTGCTTAACTCCCCAATGCACTGTTGCTAGATGGATATGTAGAAAATACCGAAGGAGTGCTTCAAAATACGGAATTTCAATCAAAATGGAATTTCTTATCGTCACATCTATGTCATTTGAAAATTGAAACACAACTTACTGAAAATAAAGGAACCGGACAATACTAAAATGGGACAAAAAGCGTAAAAGCTATGGTGTTGGCAACACTACCCATACTACCTTGGTTTTGTTGGGAGAGGTACATACGTGCAGGTTTGCTTTGAATAGGCGATGAAAAATTCAGCAAGGGCCACGACCATTATTGCGAGAAGCGTTCTATTAAACATGTACGAGGTTTAGGTTAACTTTCTGCTCTTTTGTGCCCTTTAGCGTGTCCAGTTGTATTAATATTTAATTAGAGGCAAACACTTTAGTTTGAGAACATAAAACGTACAATTACCCGTAGTCCTTTACAAATGCTCAACACCTGCATTCTGAATACAAAATACGAGAACCTAGGTATAAATTATTCAAATATTTGACTCAGTCCACTAATTACGATCCCGCTAAAAAAGTCGCCTATTTTTGGGCACGTTGCCGAACAACGGAGATCGTTTGAAACTTGAACTATCTGTAATGCAAGCCATTCAGATAGTTCAACCGACCTATTTTGTACATATAGTTTGATTTTAGTTTAGATATATTTTAGTAAGTACCTTTATTTTTAGTTTAAAATTGTAACAGTTTGTACCCATATTTTAGTTATTTGAAAAAAATATATTCAGCGCATGGCGCGGCGTGTCACGGCGTCTGCCGGCGCCGTCCGCGGCGTGGCGTTGTGCGTCCGCCCTTACCTACAACCAATGTAACTTTTGTGTGTGCAATAAAATATGAATTTGAAGAAATTTTGAAGAATAGTAAAAGTTAAAAAATACTATCCCAGCACAGCTCGTATACCTAGTCAGCACGTTGAAGTTATCTACACTCTATGTTATTTCATCCTGTTTCCAGAACTCCCCTGGAATGTCACATTCTTCTTTGTTATAAAACAATTCGAAAACTCTACAAATGAAAAATGTTTCTTTTAGACTGAGAAGAATTATGAAATGTACCGTACACTTCATACCTATTTATACGAACAAAAGAGATGTGTGAATTCAGGAAAATTGTCTAAAAATCCTTTGTTTATTCGTGACTGCTGTAGATAAGGGTAATAAAACCGGATAGAGGTATCAGTTGTTAAAATAAAAAAAACCTACAATTATTTCGATGGTGCCATTCGACACGCCTCTGGCATTACCTATCGTAGTGATGCGAGAATGTGAAACCAAAACTTTATCGTCAGTATCACCGATCGAAACAGTTTGGTATTTATACCCCTCTTGTGTTGTAGAAGACAGAGAAAGGTGTACGGTAGAGTTTTTAAGGATGTGATTTTCTCAAAAACTATTTGACCTATTGCAATAATTATTTCACTGTAAGATAGATAAAAGTGAAAACTATGTAAGTTAGTAATTTTGTTTATTAAAATCGGTCCAGTAGTTCTTGAGAAAATCTCAACCTTATTGGGGCCCCCTGTATACTTATCTCTGTCTTCGTGTGTACCTTCGTACGCTATAAGAATTGGAATCGCACTTTAAGAGTTGTATTATCTTGGTGATGTTTTGTAAAATGATACTGTATGTGTATTTCGATGTCATTTTTTTTATAACTTTGATGTCAACGGAGCAGAGGTCATAAACAATAGGCCAGTCATTAAAGGAGTTGACCCCAGCAGTAACTCATCTATCTATGAAATTTGGCACAGTGATAGAGTACCATATGTAGATTGGAATTGACATAGAATCCAATAATTTGTAGAAACGGAAGTTAGGTATTTTCAAGGTCAAACTTAAATTACGTGGTATCAATTACAGGAAAATTGCTCTATCCAAAATTCTTTTTTTACAAGTTCTAGTTACCTATAGGCATGTGTTGACAGAATATCCAACCATATTTCCATATGGAAATATATATATTTTAATAAAATGTGTTTTTTTGCCGTAATTTCCAAGGGATAATTACTCACTCCAATTTCTATTTAATTATGTATTTAAAATATTACTTTCGAAAGTAGTTATGAATTTCCAATAAAAAATCCAGACCGAAAAGCGTTATCCAGAAATTGACGAAAAATAGGGGTTTCCAAAAATGCTCAGCCCGATTTTTCTTGTCATTATGAACAGACTATCTTATTAAAACTGCTTTTCAAGTTTTCCAATAAAAAATGCAGGCGAAGCACAAAATATCAAATAGAGTTGTATTCAAATATTTCTAATCAACGCGGCGGTGCATGCGCCACTGCGCGCGGATCGCTACTACGGCCGATTAACAACCTTATTCCTATTACACGTACAGAACAGCGGGAACGCGGACGAGAAATTGGACGGAGCGGAGGAGATATTTGGAGATGGGATTCTGTTGTCTACTCATATACAAATAAGGTTAATTGTAGATTAACTCTTTACTAAAGTCCAGTAAAGATCCATGCGGACAAGCGTTTTCTAGAAATCGACGAAAAATTAAAGTTGAGAAAAATGCTAAGTTCGATTTTTCTTATCATTATGAACATACTTACGATCTTAGTCGAACTGTTCTTCAAAGTCAAAGAATTTATAATAAACCTTATTCCTATACAAGTAGAAAATATCTATCGCATCGGTAACGTGGACGTTGGAAGTTGAACAAATATTTTGGAGATAGGATTCTGTACTCTACCTACAGTTATACGAATAAGGTTTATTTTAGGTTAACTCGTTACCGAGTGGTGAAAGCTCGACCGACCTACGCCAACATGCACAAAACCATTCTAATCTAGCCCGTATCATCGGCGCATAAGTACGACAACATTTCAAGGTTAGTAAGGACATAGCAAAACAAATGGTAACACTTGCAGTACGATTTCAACTCTTACGACGCAGATAATAAGAACGGTTCAAAGTGTTACACTTGATCTGATTTTGGAATGTTTTAAGTAAGCTCGACCGACACAACAGTACCTACGCCAACATACACAAAACCATTGTAATCTAGCCCGTATCATCGGCGCATAAGCGCAACATGTCAAGTCAAGGTTAGTACGGACAAAAGCAGATCAATAGTAACACTTTCAGTACGATTTCAACTCTAACGACGCAGCTAGATATATAGATTGGAGCGGCCCAAAGTGTTACAACTTGATGTGTTTTTATGTGTACTTACTAGGTACCTACTACGTGGAATGTTTAAGTAAGCTCGACCGCGACGATAGTACCTACGCCAACAAACACAAAACGTAATCTAGCCCGTATCATCAACGCATAAGTACGACAACATATGTCAAGGTTAGTACGGACAATGGCAAAACACTTTTTTTTCGCCGTGGGATCTCGTTTGGTGTGCGTGTATCAAATTATTTCTTAAAATTATAATTATCTGTTATATAAAACCCTACTGTATTGTGATATTATTAGAATCAAAATAGATTATCAGTCAATAAGTGATTCAGCGGAACGGTGCGCCGTGCTACATGCGATCGGACCCCCCTCACCCCCTCGAGTAACAAAGACAGCTTGTTATTTTTCAACTCGCTCGCACATCGACTACGGGTATATTTGCGTGCGGCATAGGTCTTATTACTTACGTCATACTGACGACTACAGCTAAGCAAATTTAAATTCTACACTTGTACGATGAGCGTGAGATATTCACCTACTAATAATATGTAATCGCAACTGCAACCACAAAAATCTACAAGTGAGGGTGATCTGCCTAATATACTAACCAAATTCCAAACACAATTATTTTTTCAATTCGACGAATTGATAACCTCCTCCTTTTTTTGGAAGTCGGTTAAAAATACAAAATAAAACACGAAACAAAATATAAAACAAAAAATAAATAAAAAAAACAAAAAAATATATATTTAGCTAAGGATCGAACCCGGAACCGCGTGCACGGGAGGCGACCGCTCCAGCCACTAGACCGATTCGTTCGCTGTTTAGCCCGGCGAAATTACCAAGCATATCTCATGCACCAGCGTGAGACATGAACGGACCGCTCCGTCTAGATTTCGACAAAATTGCAAGTAATCTAGTACAGACAGATTCCCAGCTCTCCTAATACACCTACTTCGGTATAAATGAGTTCAGAGTTTATGCTCAAATAAAATTCAAAGATAATTACAACAAAATGTTTGATAAAATACTAACCAAATTCGAAACACAATTAAAATAAAATACAAAATAAAACACGAAACAAAACAAAAAAACATATATATTTAGCTAAGAATCGAACCCGGAACCGCGTGCACGGGAGGCGACCGCTCCAGCCACTCGACCAATACGCCCGCTGTTTGGCGTGGCGAAATTATCAAACACTATCTCATGCACCAGCGTGAGACATGAACGCGACTAGATTTCGACAAAATTGCAAATAATCTAGTACAGATTCACAACAGGGGCGTTTCTTAAAGCTGGAAGTAACATAAAAAAACACTAAGCGCCCAATTAAGTTAAAGACACTCTAAAGGAATCTCTGGGTTAGTTTATCCTAGACCCCGTGTCGCGAAGAAAACACACACTATATACTCAACTTATACAAGGCAATACGCATATTACATTTACTGCGTTCGTATGTTTCGAAACGATGACGATAATAATAATTAAATTGCGATGTTTAGATCAACCTCCTACATACATACATACGTATAGTACGGACAACAGCAGATCAATAGTAATACTCGCTCGCATTCGCACGATTTCAACTCTTACGACGCAGATAATAAGAACGGTACTTAGTCCAAAGTGTTGATCTTCTGTTAGCTGTACCTATTAACCTACTTGAAGAAACTCGCCCGCCGCTCGACCGGTTTTCGACGCCCCTCGCCCGCATCGGGCCCCGCGCTGGCCTGCGCTTGATAGGTATTTCGAAATAATGGTGTTCCGCCTGGATATTTTGTTGGATTCTTTTGAAATCAGGTTATTTGTGGGTATCTCATTACAATTGTAAAAAATATCTGATAGAGTAATTTTCCAGAGATAGTTAAAAGACAAATTCTGTATAATGAATTGTTTCATTTGGATTTTTTTGTTGGATTTTCGTACTTATACTAGAAATAATAATTTGAAGGCATATTAAAAACAGAAACCCGGCGGAGCAATTATCCTATGGAAACTACGGCCAAAAAAGACATTTTATTAAAATACCTACACTTTCGAATTAAAAAGTAGTTTTACTTATGAATGTACAGAAGCACACTAATAAAATACAATTTATAGAAAAAGAATTATGACCATAACATTGTTCCAGAAAAAGATACGGTATAATGTTGAATTTCAATTAAAATAAGTAATTTCCGCCTCGAAATATTATTGGATTCTCTGACAATTGTTCTTATAAATATGCTATTAAGTATACAAAAAAGTTTCATCGATAGAGGAGTTATTGTTGGGGTCTCCATACAAACGCTCGCCAGAATGACTGGCCTACAATGCCGTGAGACCAAAGAAGACAACATATTCTTTGGTTTCGGCTTGTTACCTACCACTATCGCGAATGCCGACTAGGCACAGTGGCCAAATAGCGACAAAAATTCCATTCCCGTATGTTGGCCCAGCTTTGCGTGCTGCCGGGTTTTGGGTCACACGAACGCCACGCCACTACAGTACAAAAACCTAAAATCAAATATTCAAATCATACCTGCGTTTGCCCGAGGCTTCAGAGCAAATACACCACTGAAACTTTAATGAAAAGCTCGCCTCTTTTTACATTTATTTGTGTCTTGATTAGAGTAGGTACAGGCACAAGCTCCCTTTATTATTGATAACAAGGATTAGATTAATTTATAAATTAGCTTAATATTAAGTAATTATTTCAGTAATATTTATTAGGAGTAAAACTTGATAACAATATAATATCTCAGAGTAATGTGCGAATTTATTAGAGCCGGTAAATAATTAGCATGATATTACTTGTTTGTTGTGAATTTTGATGGAAAATAATTTCGATGAATTGATACAATAATTGTGACGAATTTTAACGATGTGCCACCAAGAAATGACGATATGTGACGTTTTTTACCAAACATAAAAAACGCAACAGACCTACAGGAGTCTCTTGAAAATGGCGGGAAACGACGGTTGCAAAATTATTTGATAATATTTATTTTAATGTCTACAGTGGTTATTTTTTGTTTAATATCACGTTAAAATGTTCGCGAATGACAGTATGGTGAATTTATTGGATAATTGTAGCAAGATCTGAAGTTTCAAGCTTTTATCATGAGTCCCGCTACAAGCTCGGGACTGAACGTGACTGTCGAGCTGCTTCGTCCAGCCAAAGTCATGACGCTACGGCGTCTCCTCTGGATGAAGACAAGATGACCTGGCTACCCAAGGTGAAGACGCTACTGCGACTCCTCTGGAGGAAGATAGAAGACTATTATATATTAAATTTTCTGTAACATGACATTGGCATATGACGAACTGTCGAGTCCATTAATAAAATAAATAAATAAACATACCTACAAAAATTTGTCACAATCTAAACAAGTTATTATGATAACCTATATAGGTCATCATTTCATAATAAGTAAACAAATTATGGTTTTATTTAAGTATAAATATTTTCATCTAAGTCCTAGTGAGTGTTCCCCCTCATTTTATTTTTATGTACTGAGCTGTTAAACACGGAATTAATTTAAATCTTCTACGAAATTCTCGAAAGATGCTTGTTTATTTCAGACAAGATAAGCCGCACTGTTCATCACAATCGCATTAAAATTAATGAGCCCGATATAATATTTAAGGATCACTTAATAAATATGTTTCTTGGGAAATATTACTTTAGAAGATTTCGAATGGAGTATAACCTGCAGATTGTGTCGCTATAATTGAGTTATTTTATTGATTTAGACTGACGACGATAGTTCTTTTTACCCGGTCCTAAAAGGGGATTCTATATGTGTAAAACATATGTATGTGTATAAGAGATTCTGTATTGGCAGCAAAATCAGATTTTCCATCTAGCAATGGATTTTTTAATTCGCCAAGGAAGGTTCTTCGATAAATTTCCTAATCCGCCTGTGATTATGAAACCTATCTAAACCCTTTTCCTAGTAATCTTAACTGGGCATCGAATACTGCTAAGTCATAAAGAATGACCAGAAAATAAATAAAACTTTCGTATTATATTTTTCTTCATGCCAACAAAATTAAAATAATCACTTTTTAAACTTGTTTTAAAAAGTTTGTTATTCATGAAATAAAAAGAGAAATTTTTGTGTCACGATTTCCGTCTTCATGTGAATATGATGCTGTCGAAATATCGATACCTCAATACTCAATGTTTAAAAACGGTAATTCCCCGTTTCAGAACTGTCTAACTCGTACATGTAGCACTAAAAGGTATAGCTCTAATTACAAAACAATTTCCCTGGTAAGCGTCTAGCATCGTTACAAAGTTAATTCTCGGGTCTGGATAGTGTAGCCCAGGGCCCAGGCGCAGGTATGAAAACGTTTGGCTTTTGCCCGTGAGCTCAAAGGCAAATTGGATGCCGACCGCAACGGCTCGTGAGAGCGCCGGATGGGTGCCGAACGGCGTCGGGTGTACGAAAACGGTTTTGTTTGACACTTGACTCACAATATCGAACCGCTTTTATCAAATTTACGTATTTAATTTGTATTCACTAGTGGTAGATAGGTGTGATTCTGTCGTGGCCACTAAATCTAAACCTAAACGAAACTGTTACTGTCTCATGCTAAATCGCGTGAACTATGAGCAGGGCGCCTCGCTTAGCGATGATAATTCTGCGTACGACCTCATGATCTGAGCGCGCGACACTCTGAAGCCAAAACAATTTGTATCATTCTATCATGGATTAAAAATAATTATCACATAAGTATACAATCTCACATTTTTCTAAAGTAGAGGTAGGCAGAGACAATGGACTTCCGTCTGCTGCTTCTTCGCTTCTTAAACACATTCAACAATCTCCTCTTTCTTGTACGCTCATCGGTTTATAGTAGTAGTAGTAGTAGCCTTAGGTAGAATTCTTAGATTACAGTCCATATTTTATTATTATAAGAACAAAATGGAAATATACGTAGGTAGCTTAAAAAATGCTTAAAAAAGTCGTAATACTTCAAACCATCTCTCTCTCTCTCACACTCTCTCTCTCTCTCTCTCTCTCTCTCTCTCTCTCTCTCTAGGTTTCACGGGTTTAAGAAAACCCGGTCCTTTGAAAGGCTTGCACGGAGACATAGGTCCAACGCGTAGAGGCCCCTTAGAGAACTTTAATTTGAAGAGATATGTGATGCACCTAGCGGGACCCGTCTCTGAGCGCATCTGACTGCACTCAACGACAGACCCCGTCAGGTGCATAAACTATTGCAGTGATTGGTAATTACAACTTAATTGGGGCTATTGGTTTGGGGTGTTGGTGGGTCACCATTATTATTATTTATATCAATATATATTGTCTTGATCAAACAACTCTTTTAGTGCATTCACGTCTCTATGTAGGAACCATAATCATGTCATTAATCTTAACAACCTTTAATATAAGGGTTAAATTCAGAAAAAGTAAGGGGATATTATAGCAAATGGGACCTGCGGCAAATCCCCGGCGACCTGGGCGGTCATGTCACTCGATTGGACATGGTTTTTGTGCGGCGCCTCGCAGCATCGCATCGATTGCAGTTCCGCCGTGACAGCATTTTTGCTCGTACAAACTTTTCAGGAGCCACACAAATTGATGGCAAACAAAGACATTTTTTTAATTAGGAATGCAGATAGAATCAGAATCATACCTGTTTATTGTAAGTATACCTACATTGCGTAGTTATATTTTTGCACGTCAACAGTTTTCGAATTTACATTTACTTACACAAAGAGTCAAAAAAAGCTCTCAGTCATAGGTACTTAATTCACCAATTAAATTATGTTTTACAAAGGCTCAAGTTCAATAGCCAGGTCTTCTTATAATTATTCCGTTTTTAGTTCCAAAGCCATCCCAAAGGGTTGGTTCTGTTTGTCATACGATTATACTTGGACATGATGAAGGCGGTGACCACTGACATGTACACACGAAGACGGAGATAAGTATACAGGGGGTCTCAATACGGTTGAGATTTTCTCAAGAACTACTGTACCGAATTTAATAAAAAATTTACAGTGCATAGTTTTAACTTTTATCTATCTAACAGTGAAATAATTATTGCAATAGGTCAAGTAGTTTTTGACAAAATCTCAACCTTAAAAACTCTACTGTACACCTTTCTCTGTCTTCGACCGTACAACTCGCATCGAGCTTGATCAATCGATGACAGTATAGTATTCCACTTCATACTAACCCTGACCCTTATTTCTATGAGCGCTTAAATTGAAAACCATGAGACAGGCAACGTAAACAGTGTGCAACTATCTGTATTATTACAGGGAAAGAGTCTTAAAACTTGTAATTTTCTATTCCATCTTTCATTATCCTATTTCACGAATACCCTCAGGTATTCGTGAAATAAGATAATGAAACTGACTGACTGACTAATGAAAGACTGTTTACGTTGCCTGTCTCATGGTTTTCAATTTGAGCGCTCATAGAAATAAATTCTATTTCTGCCCCAGTGGCGGTGTCCCCACGGCCTGTGCTAGACGCCAGTTTATTTCATGCTTAGGCTTGCTATTATGTCTCCTCTTACAATTGGTTGTCTTGTTCATTAGTAAGTTTTCTGACGACACGTACTTACGTTGCAGCAGATCAATGGTAACTCTTACGCAGTACGATTTCAGCTCTTATGACACAGATAATAAGAACGGTCCAAAGTATTACACTTGATGTGCTTTGATGTGTACCTATACAATGTTACAATGAACATTGTAATACAATCGACAGCACAGCAATAGTCTAGATATAGCGTTGGTAATACGTCCTATAATATGCTATGATATGGGAAACGCGAATGCCCTTCAAGGTCGACAGAGATCCAGCAACATTGGAGGTTGCAGGTGTCTCAAGGCGACGATGACCGCTTACCATCACGTGGCTAGTCTGTTTGCCCTTTCACATTAAATAAAAACTTAAAGGCTGATATTATAACTGCTAAATGGCATCTTACACATTTTATATGAAAAATCAACCAAGGTTTAAACCAGCGCCTAACTTTAATCGAATCGAATCTACATTAATAGTTCTCTGCAATCGAGTTGACATTTTCTGCTTTATTTGAAACGTCGAATATCTTGTCGGTTAAACAAAATGTTTACCGTAACACATAGGTAGGTAAAATACATAATTTTGTTAAAGGTTTTCGTATAAATTCCATTTTATTCCTTATAAAGTAACTTTCAATCACTAAAGTAAGCCCTGTCATCAAAACCAGTAGGGGATTTTGCGATTCGAAATTGAATTCCTCTGTCTATCGACTTTCCTCTTTCCCACAATATTGTGACAGACAAAATATTATTTTGTAAGACAAAAAATGTTATTGCATTTGAAATCTTATTTTTACCGAAACATGTGAAGCCGAAACGAAGTCAATTTGTACCGAGGACGAAACCTAAGAAAATATTACGATAACTGGTACCTAACCCTTCGTACAGTATTCTGATACAGAGAAAAGTATACAGTGTATGTAAGCAATTTGGTAAATATTACCTACCCTGTGGTCTACATCAAAACGTAGGTAAGAGTATGATTTCAAATGAAAATGCCAGATTCTGCCCCACCATCAACCGCATGATGTACAAGATAACGAATAAATGTAAATGTATCTCCGTTTTTATTAAAATTATTGGTTTAAAATAAAGTTTTGTACATCAAGCGAGTCGAAAAAAAACAGCTTAATTCAGAATTCAGGAAATGGTAAGAAATCGAAGCGAATTATTCATTGTTTTTGTTATCATTTTCTACTACTCTCGCAACTCCTTATAATTATGCAATATGAAACCTTTAATAAGTCCCCAACAAAATGATAGGTGCAGCTTAAATGGTCACGTAGTTTTGAAGGTGGGGCAAAGCTCCGTTGAAATGTGGCAATGTCATTTCAAATCTTATGGCGAAAAAAAAAGAAATAGATATTCTGTCATTCATTACATTAGGCACAGCCGATAATTAAGTAAATATTAAATAACTTCCAGCACTTTACAGAAATTATCGGCTATACTTTCTCCTTAATGGTTCATCGTTTAAGTATCAAACTTTAGCCATTTTGCAAGGAAACTGCCGTTTTCAACCCTCTTGCCATCCATCCAATCAATAAAAGAGTTTTTTGTTACATCTTTTTATACATTCTTTTGGGCATAGTAGATACAGTTTGTAATCGAAGGGGTCTCTTTTCTCGGCAGTATTCCAGGAAAACGGATGCCTTACTGTGTATGTGGCATCGATACTGTGATACGGGTAGCACTATAGAAATTGAAAATGAGGACGAGTCATCAAGGCCACTATGTTCTATTTTGTAAAAGTTACTGTCGGTTTGTACCTATATAAGAATTACCCAGTAATATTTTTTGACAAAAATGTCCATTTAAACACCAACTTTATACAGGTTCTTCAGTCGAAAGTCCAAGAGGTAACAAAGAGTCCAAGAGGTAACAAAGAGTCCAACAGAGGGTCCAAGAGTCGTAATTATAAAAATGACGGCCATCCTTCACTAAAATGTAAAACCTGGTGGTAAATAATTTAGTATATAGTGTGACCGGATACAGTTTCCTTAAAGTGTGCACGCAACGCAAACAGGTCAAACATTTTACTAGCGAGTATAAAACTAGGCGAAGTAATAGTAGTAAGTAGGCTGCTTGACTTGCGCCTAACCTCACGTCGAATAAGGACAGTGAAGGTCGAGGAGGAACGTACGGAGTCTTTGCAAATGCCCTTATACTAGGCGCCGAATATGAATAAAACTGGGGTACTTCACGTAGTCAAACTATTTCATCAAACAGATTAGAGAACGAAATATATTGCGCCTTTTTTTATCTCTATATATGAACTTACATATTATACCATGTGGGTATAATCTGTAAAAGCAAATGAGCGAGTAAAAATGGGTTCGTATAGGTCCAAGGCGATACTTTTATGTCATTGTGTCATAATGTACCTAAAGTGTTAGTAAGATTATCACTGAAGGAAGCCACGTCGAGTCGTCGGCCTTGAGAAGGTTCTACCTTCTACGAGTTATTTGGTTTTTCGAGGGAACTTACGTAGGGAACTAAAACTAAAGAAAATATATCTTATATAGACATTAGCGATTCTATTAGAATCTTTTGTTGTTAACCAGCGCAATAGACACGTGACTCCGACGTATCTGCACTCTAACCCAAAGTTACCATAACCCAAATAAAGATATCATTTCCGAAAACGATGAACGATTATATCAAAGAAACTTCTACCTAGCCAACTAACTCTATTTCAGACGTTCGAAATGTCGTCTGCGAGTGACATGGCAGAGCAAGGCTAAATCTAACCCTCAGAGGATTTGGCAAGCTTGTTAACAGGAAACTGGTCGATGGTATCGTGCGAACCGGCGACTCGGCCCGGAGACAAGATTACTGCAGAATGGCTCGTAAAACCCTCAGTCGTTTGACAGCCAACCATCAGTACCTAAACAGTAAATGAATAAGTACCTACATAATAAAGAAGCTTTTGTATTATTTACTAATTGCTGCTAAGGAAAACATGGGACATAATTGTGCGTTCTGAGGAGTTAGTAGAAGTACATTACATAAAGTTAGTAGTTGATTAGTAAAGTTGAGAACTTACTTGACTATTCGAAACAAGATCAGTAGAAAATGAATGGCGTGGTCCCTGGTTCGAATCCCGGTTGTGATGAAAAAAATTCTCCATTTATCATTAAGATTAGTAGAGTTGTTATCTTATCTACTAATTATTATTCTGGGTCTGATAAAAAAGATAGTTTGTAAAATTTAAGTCACGGATAACAAGACTACGATTCTTATTCCTACTCTTTGTAAATACCATTTAAGTTTTTGATTGTTTTTCATTTTATGCTACTTGCATTTCTAGCTCTACCTCTTTCTATTTAATAATCTTAATTTCCATGAATAGTTATTTGCCAGGAAGAGATCGCTTTTAGCGATAAGGCCGCCAAAATTGTACATTATATTTGGTATTTATGTTTCTGTAATTGTTGTGTCTTTTATGTACAATAAAGTGTAATTGAATTAAATAATGATTAATTTCACTTCGACGTAAAATTTCTTCCTCCAGCGATCTGGACTTACAATGAAAATTTTCCGACAAAATGCGATGGGGTGCTGTGAGGACGGGAGACAATATTCTGTATATTTTTAAATATAAACTGTCGAATCAAATATTCCATGATTTAATTCACTGAGCTTTAAAAAAGAATTACGTCACAGCATTGGACATGCGCGCCCGCCCTGTCCGCGGACACCGAAAATATCTGGCGTTGGGAAACTTTAATCCAACCGACCATTTCATTCCATATTATGGGTCGCTGCGCACCTGTGTTTGAATATAATACGTGTATACACGGGCGACATTCTGAACGCGACAGCGGGCAAATAAAATTTCAAAAATATTAAAATGTGAATTCCCCTGTCGCCCATTAGAACGCCATTGGGTTAGAAGACTGCTCCAGGATTTATTTATTCTGAAACCCTAATAAATACCAGACCAGTATCAAAAAATGTTGATGATGATATGTGATGAGATGGATAAGTCTTATTAAATTACCTAATAAAAGCTAGTCCTTTTAGTGAGCAAAGTGCTATATATATATCGATGTATAATGGGTGTCCTTGGTACAACAGTATCCTAATTAGTATATTATGATCTTAATTTATATAAAGCTTTATGGCTTGCCTGCAAGGAATAAATGCTGTGACTGGAAAGCAACCCAAGTGTAACACTTTGGACCATTCTTATTGTCTCCGCCACAAGGCTTATAATTGTACTTCAACTTCTACCATTGACACAGAATATATAATAGTACAAGTACATTGATGTATTGTCGACTGTACGTATATTAATACTGAACCCCTGTCTAGGGTTCTGTAATCGATAGCAGAAACTAATCTAAGAATAAGAACCCAAATTACTTTACAAGGTCACCTACAAATCTCGCAGAAATCTTAAAATATAGGTAGGTTTTCCAAGATTAAAAGGCTTTAGAAACTTTATTTGCCAATTTTCGTGGGTCCACGGGATAAAAATAGGCTTAGGAATTACACGAAAATTGTGTTTACCAAACAACAAATTCGTGTTATAACCAAATTAAATTGATCTCAAGAAAAAAGGTTGATTTGATAGCACTTGGTTCATATAAGCCCTTCGCCCAAATCGCAGTTCGTCCAGATACATCAGTTATGTACAGGTTATGTACAAACAACAAAAGGCTTCGAGTGTTCAGTTGATTACAAATCTCGTTCTATCGAGATTCTTTATTCTTTCTTTCTTTAAATATTACTTTCTCATTCTATATTACTTACCTGTAATTACAACTGACCTCCATAGCCATCGCCACCGCTGCTCGCTCCTATCTGGGCGACTTATAGCAGCTCGACCCCTTGCCTTTGACATAACCAGTCAACCCATTCGATACATAAAACAATTAAAGAAAGCGAGCGTTAATTTTCATGCAAACAAGAACATTTACGCGGGGCACTCGACACGAAAATTAGGCAAAAATCCTAGCATTTCCATATAAAGTGATATATTTGCCGCGGAGTGCAAAAAGGCGGCTTCCAAGGGAATATGCTAATCCAGTTAATTAGTGGCGTCTGCTGTCCTTCCGTTCTCAGTGTGGAGAAAAATACGCTGGCTGCGTCTGAGTTATGGCCGACATTAATATTGTCCGCACTTCCGGCTGCCAACCGCCTATTTTCCGCTCTCTACAGCTGCCCATTGCAAATCACTGCGGATCACTCAGCCGACCGTTCGAACTGTAAAGGAGGCTATTTTATATACATCACTGAGCTTTCAGGAGGGTTCTGGGTGAAATTGAATTTGTATTATGTAAGCGTACAACCAATGGAGCAGACTGGTATAGGACCATTTAGAGAAGCGCAAAAAGGCGAATATTTCTTATACTGAAACTGAACGTAAATTTTTGATAGAGATAATGTGAGAGAGCTAGGCTCTAGCAAGACAAACTGTACCGTACATATCATGCATGAGATGACCGTAACATAAAGTGAATCATATTAGAAATCTTTCAAGATCTGCTAACTGATAGAGTCTATTCGGAAAGTTTCCTCTGGATGTATTAATATTAAGAATAAGATATTACACAGTAAGATAGCACAGACCACTTACCCAATAGACATGAAATCGGTACAAATTTGCAAGCGAAAAATTCTGTCAACGATGAGCGCATAGAGACGAAGCGCTGTATTAATGACATACATATATTAAGCGCTGTATTAAGCTGTGACAAATGTATTAAAGAGATACGTCCATGTCGATAATATCTCTAGGTTACACGTGTCGCGAAGCAATTTTGCGCTCATGTACGGGCAGACACGGGCGCCCTCCTGTTACAGGTATATGGGGTAAGTGGTATGTATGTGGTAGAGCAACACTTTATAAGGTAAAATTTTTAAATCAAACTTAATTTTATTTCGAATTAGTATAATTTTTTAAAAACTAGTGTAGCCAAAATATAATGTATGCTATTTTCCACATTAACGATGTCGGTTCTCTTTTCGAAAACGTATAATACTATGCGAGTGAAGTCACTGGCTTGAGCTATAATAACGAGTTTCTATCATCGCGCATAAAGCGAGCCAGTTCCAGGAACCTAAGACAGACCTTCTCAATTTTACAAGCTCATCCCCTCCATTGTTCAGAAACGCTCGGAGAAAATTACGCTTCATAATTCATTCACTGGGGATTGTACGGGTGGAGTCTAGACAGTACATGGCAGGTAGCAGCGTAAAGATTGGTGTCCACTGCAGGCCTCTAAGATGGAGAGATAATTTCTTTCAACATCTTGAATTCTTTACTGTACACAAAGTTGATTACAATAGATACACGTACAGACATGGAATAAGTAGTGGGTACATACGGTGCGCTTAACTCTAGGTTAGTTAGAGTTCTCCAAACCAGGTGTGAGAGAGACCAATTAAAAGTAAGATAAAAATCACAATCAAGGATCAGAAATTAAGGTGGATCTGTTGGATAAGAGCGTGGTGAGGTCTCAGGTGCGAATCCTAGTAGTGATGAAATTCTATCTCCATTTCTTATATTAAATAGATGGAAAAACTCCTCATTATCTATTTCAGTAAGTATTGAAACATCAAGCAATAAAAATATGAACTTAATTTTATAAGATGGATCTAGAAAACACCTATACAATCGCCAAAGATATTACGTTGTTTACTGCAAGTGGATGCCTAACTTTAGACTTTCCAGGCTTCACAGCGTTGACCCAGCCAGCAACGAGAGCGGATATTGAAGATAAGCGGGTATTTAGCTAGTAGGTACCTATTTTGCAAATGGATATACATAATTTTATGTAAACTGGGTTTTGCTAGGTTTATGTCGAAGAATGTTCTAGAAAAGGGTGAATGCATTGGTACATGGCTCTTAATTCGATAATTCAAGATACTTTTGCGGTGATTTATCACAACCTTTGGACCCGTAAAATCCTAAATTGGACCTTGTCACCATCTCAGTTTAATTCTTTTTTAATTGCAGGTCCAATTACAGTGGGAGCAGGGGTCATCGTGTCGCTCTCGTGCTAATGAGGAGTCCTGTGTAGTGAGTGGCCGTGAAGTGGATTACGTAAAAATTGATAAGTTAACATGACAATAAAATTTTGGTAAATTCTAAGATAATAAAGGATTTTGTGATGGAATCATGTGCATAATGGACTTATGAATTTTTTCAAGTGCTACTGAGACTTTCTATTAAGATTTTTAAGCATTGTACCTCGTATCTTAGACTTACTGTTGCTGCTGTGACAAATTTAAAAAATCGCGAATTAACAAGTCACCGACTAAAGAACCACCGTGCCTCAATAAATAGCATACCTCATCAGCTTAACCTTGGACACATTAAAGTGAAGGTTAATGATATAATTTCAGGTGGAAATGGATGAGGTCATGTACATACTCCGTATAACCACAAAGCTCCAAACAGGAAGGTGTACGTAAGAGCATTCTGTAAATCAGATGACCACAACATCCGAGATTTATATGCAAATAAATTGACCACACGAAGCGGCCGAAGCTCGTATTATTTCAAAATTTGCAGCAAATTAAAATAAACTACATGAGCTTCTGAGCGATTGTTATTTTATTACACTTTAAGTATACTTTTGTGTAGGAAGATTTTTATAAAATGTAATTTTCTTACAATTAAGTCGAAAACTGTGAATATCTTTGAAAATCATTGTCCCATTCTTTAAAACTAATTACACAGCATTATTAATAGCAAGTGGAGGCAAATTAAACCTTTCACGATTATCTCTCGCATTTTCTGCATTTAGCTTCATCTTTGTTACAAAAATACTGTTTAGCCTTAGCTCTTACATACACATCACATTTGGAAATAAACTCCCCAGTATCTATAACGGCTTGTTTAGCTTTGTTAACAGCTTCAGGGTCGTAAGCCACTTCCTTGCTCTTTTCAGCGACTACGCAAATAGCGTCTTCTGCAGCTATCTTCAAGATACACACGGTTTTCTGATGAGTTTCTGCATTTATCAATTCTTTTATATCTTCAATACACACTCTTTTTTCTTTTATAGGAGGAGGCGGGGGCGGAGGAGGCTCCTTTGGGCATGAGTCAGGTAACTTATCCTCTTCATGTACAGGACAACTTTTAGTATTCTTATCAGTATCCTTAAATTCATCGAAAGATTCGAAACAAGGTTTGTTGTCAAAATCTTTTTGGGCTGAATTTAATACACTTTGAGCCAATTTATCTTTAGAAATAGGACAATTGTTTGATTTTAAGAAAGGAGTTACCACTTCGGTACAAAATGTGCGTTTAGTGGATTCATTCGATCCCGATTCGCTTTTATGATTGCAGGTTTCTTCCGAAACTTTCTCGCGTACAATAGCAATGTTATTAGGATTGTCTGGATCTTGGAGCACTGAACAGAATTCGAACGTCTTCGTGCACCCTTCATTATTTGTATCATCATTACTGTTTTTAGAGGAAGATGTATCCTTAGAAGTACTACTTTTTTCAGAATTCACAGATTTGTTGTTTTTATCGGTATTTCCATCAGTATTCTTGACGGTTTCTTGATCTTTGTAATAAATCACATTAAAGTTTGGGGAATCGCAATCTGAATTAGGACTCATGATTTGTATATTAGAAGTGGTGCAGAGAGAGAGAGAGATAGATTCAAAAAAATACCGTTGGTTTCGGAAAACCAAGCAGGAGTCTCTAATTCATTGATCTCAGTAACCGTTTACTTTCTCTCTTCTGCCTCAAATTGATCAAAAATATCTTCAACGCTGTTGCTTTTTGATTCTTGTAATTCGTCGTAAGAATTTAGGTCGTTGGTATTACAACTAAAATTACCAATCCGTTTTATAATCGTTGATAAAGCAGACTCTACTTTCGAAGACAAGTCGTTCAAAATATTAACATCACTCCATAGTAAACTGCGTGGAATGAAATTGTAATTATTATCGTCATTCTCTCCATGAGTGAAGTCATTATCAATGTCCTTAGGTTTCTTACTGCGTTCTTCTTCTTTACACTTATTACAAGTATCGCAAAATATGGCATCTGCCTTGTCACGTGCGATTTTATCGCAATTAGCCATAAACTTAACTGTTTTGCAAACTGCTTGCTTTGCTTTGTCTATAGCTTCCACTTCCTCTGACTTTCTAACGACTTTGCAATATACATCTTTTGCTACTGTTTCTAATACACACAACGTTTTTTGGTGAATTTCTGTATTTATATAACGTTTGCCAATATCTTGTAATTGTTCCATAGTAATAGGCGGCTCGATAGGGCATGGGTCAGCCCGCTTTGCTGGACAACAAGGATACTCTTGTGGGGTACAAGGTTTAGGCTTTTTCGGTGGACAATAATCAGGTGGTTTTGGTGGGCAAATGTCGGCTTTTTGAGGTGCACATGGGCAACAAGGTGTCGAAACTTTTGACGGACATTGGTCAGTTTCGCTCGATCGACAAGGTTTGGGCTTTGATGGACTAGAATCAGGATCTTTTAATGAATTGCATCGGTCAGACATGTTTTAATCGACAAAATTGGCTTCTCCATAACGTGCACTATAGAAACCATATGAGTTCATCTTTGATTCTGATATTTTGTTGTGAAATGATGAATGGTTCAATGTAGGTATGGAAGGTCTCATTACTACGGAATTTTTTCGCTCATTCTTCCATATTTATGGGCAATCGTACATTCATCGTTTCTTGTTTTCAAGTTCCATTATTCTACAAGTTTATCCATATTTTAGGCAATGATTGTACCTACCAATTATAAGATACAGGCTTCAATCCTCTTGTACAATCAGGGTTCGTGTTGCAAGTTTGAGAAAATAATGAATGTGAATCACAAATACGTACTTACCTATTAGTTATTATCTAAGATAAGTTATTATAGGTACACTTACATTATTTTAATTTTCAAAACACACATGTTTTGAATTCTGATATGGTGGGATATCGAATATGAAATATGAGTTGCGGAGTTCTCAATCACTGATATTTACAGTTATTTGGAATTTATACGTGAAATTATCATGTTTATGTTATAATTTCGAACACTTCCCAATCATCTCATGCTATTTGGCTGTTTGGTGATTTTAATTGACGGACGCGTCACTTATTATTAATCCACAGAGATCCACAGATTACAGACTATTATAGAGATTATTATAATCACTTTGATCTAGGGTTCTCTTGAAAATGGCGGGAAACGACGGTTGCAAAATTATTTGATAATTTTTGTTTTATTGTCTACAGTGGTTATTTTGAGATTAATATCACGTTAAATTAATCAGAAAATGTTCGCGAGTGACAATATGGTGAATTTGTTGGATAATTTGAGCAAGATCTGGGGTTTCAAGCTTTTATCAAGAGTTCCCGCTACAAGCTCGGGAGTGAACGTGACTGTCGAGCTGCTTCGTCCAGAGTGATGACGCTACGGCGTCTCCTCAAGATGAAGACAAGAAGACGCGGCTACCCAGGGTGAAGACGCTACTGCGACTCCCTTGGAGGAAGATAGAAGACTATTACATATAGAATTTTCTGTAACATGACATTGGCAAATGACGAACTGTCGAGTCCATTAATAAAATAAATAAAAAACTTTGATCTACTTTGATACGACTTTGATCGTAGAGAGACGATAGACGACGACTTTTTTGACGTCTACTTTGATAGACGGCAAAAAAGTAAGTTCTCAAACATAATATTATCAAAGGTTCATTGCGATAAAAAAAACTGTTACACGGTAAAATAAGGTATTGTGATGTCTGACTTAAGTCGCGTTTATCACTACGAGGTAAAAAGATGATATTATTACCAAAGTTCATTGGAAAACAATCGCCCCGGCGCGGTTCCTTTCTTCATAATGTTTAGTTAGGTACTACTGTTTGAATCATATTCTGATAAATAAAGTAATTTTAAGAATCATTTAACAAACTCATTCAACTTTAGATTTGGTCATATACCTTCCTATTCCTACTTGTTATATAAGTAGGCTTTTCTGAGCATAATGAAATCAAAGTGATTATTGATTCTATTAGTAGTGCAACTTTGTATTGTATTAGAATACCAGCGAGTGATATAAAAGTAAACTATCCTGTCACCCCTTGAATTTGGTGGTTTATTTTTATTTCCGGCCTGCTACAGTACCAGCCCCAACCAGTAGTGGGAGGGTAAGAGCATTGTGTAAATCAGTTGTACACCGCGCCCTGATTTATGTGCAAATGAAACGGCCACACGACGGCCAGGGCAGCCATCGGACGAAATTATTTCAATTTCAGGGGGACACAGATAGGTGCCACTCTATACGAGTTGTCATCGGAATCCACATTCTTCGTCTTATGTAGTCGCTAACGACTGCGTAAATACCGTTGATATGGGACTTGTCAATTGTAATTAGAATTTAAATTTTATTTGAACTCCATACCTAGATACCTACTTATACCTAGGTTATGAAATGAAGATAAACAGACTATATTAAGTATATCAAGATAATAATAATATCAGACAATATTTATCATTGACCTATTTAAAAGAAATGACGACAAAATATCTGTAATATCGAGTAGGGGAGCAAGGGGCTAGATGTAACAGGGGTAAGTAGTAACAGGGCTTTTTCACTAGGAATTTAAACTTTATTAACGTATTTCTTTGACTCAATCTTATCGTTATAACGCGCCACGCCACGTCATCACAGTCAGAGTTCCTCCAGGTGGCGTATTGAGTGGGTGTGTGCAAGCCCTCCGTTGTCGCAAGGTAATGTATTATATGGCTTTCGTAAACTTTCGATTGGCTTTATTATAATCGACTAATTGGAGCTTTCTGTGTTATATTTGATGTTAAATTTATCTATGTACGATGTGGTGTAACAGATTTCGAGATTACTAAGTTGATTTAATAGTTATCGTTATAAATATTAAAAATTATGCCTTGGGGCTAGTTGTAACAAAATCTTGGGGTATGTTGTAACATGTTACAACTTGCCCCCATATTGCTGTATGTATGTGATTGAAAATGCAATACCTATACCTTATTTTTTTTTTAATGAGACTGTATAAGAGAAAGACAGAGCGGGGAACACAAAGCCAGGAGGTATACGAGTTAGCTGCAGCTGAAGTTTTAGAAAACAAGTGTTGAATACTCATAGAAAAAGTATGTTTCAGTTGATTATTTGATAGATGATTCATTTTATAGAAGTACCTCAATATTTTTGGTAAATACCTAATGACATGTTGAAAACAAAGCTAAATGTGAAGAGAATAAATGATTGAAGGTGTCACATTCTCGTTTTTTATTGTTGTTACTACATGCCCCAATAGATGTTACAACAAGCCCCAAGCACGGGGTAAGATGTAACACTTCCCTCTTTTTACAAAAAAATTAATTCTGGAAAAATTAGACATAGATTTGATATTTTTTCAATTATAATTAATTAAAGAATGGTTAGAGTACCGATCAAAGTTTAGTTAGTGGTAATATAGCCAATATATCTCAAGATATATGATTGTTTTTAAAAAATGTTACAACAAGCCCCTCGCTCCCCTACTCAGTGCCTCATAGCCATAAAAACTAACTAAACTGTGGCTTAATTTGATAGTTGTTCAACCATCGTCAGCGGCATTAGCACATCAACCTACGCAAAACATTGTAAATTAGACCGTATTACCATCGCGTAGTCCCCGTACAATTGATGCTGTCGACCGCGTGCCTTCGCGACATAGTGTTATTTTACTCACGGTGTCATGTGTATTAATTATAATATAATTATATTATATTATAATTAATGTGATCGATTTACTTAATATAAAGCCTTAATCAACATGTCCTTGTCTGTAATGTAGAGACATTATCTCAAAGGCTATATAAATTGTATATGATTGATGAAGGCATTTCATTTTGTCGAGACATTGCTTGGGCCTTCATCCTACGCATATAAATATAACTATTCTATAAATAGCCGCTTGATTATGTGGTTTACGTAGAACTAATAATTAAACTGTGATACCTATGCAGGGTGGCCTTGAATTCATTCGACAAAATTAAATGAATGGTTAGGCTTATGACATTACGCTTTTAATCTCGCTAGCGAGGCGTTCTACTCACTCTTACGGGACATAGCATATGAATAACAGTGACATTTGCGCTATAGTATAGGATAAGATTTGGTGGTCACGATAGAATCACGTCTTGTTTTACTAAATTGTCCGATTTAAACTATCGCCTCACTAACGATAAATCGCGTTTATTAATAACAGCTATAGAGCGTTGGACCATGTTAGTTTCACCTGCCACATGCCCACAGTGCAATCTAGCATGACTGTGCTCCGCTAACACACATATGGTGGACGGAGCGGATGATGACGTCACAGAAACTGTTCTCAGACACATGTGGAAACCTGAGCGATATGTAATTAAATAAATGAAACATCACACTCATAGCCCAAACTATGGTTTTATCTGTACTATGGGCCCAGAGACTATAAAAACGTCACAAATAACATCCAGACTCGGGAAAAGTGGTTAACCTTAGGTACTTTCCCGATGTCCTGGATCGCACCCGCTTAGAAGACAAATACACATATACTACTAGGCTGAAGGTCGATGTTTTTAAATTAAAACTTACGGTAAAAGAATAAAACTTTTAGTTGGATACTGGAGTGGTAGAAGAGTTTGTACCTAATGTTTTTTTGCTATATTTTTTTACATAAATTGTACCTATGATAAAATAAATATATAATAAATACCCAGTAACATGAAGCAATGTAGGTCCGATACAATATCGATAAGTGACTCGCAGCAAAGAACAACTAATACCTATACGTGGATGTCATCAAACAGAGGTAATAAAAGTAGAATATTAAGTCTTATGAAAACATTTTACTTAATAATAGTGAATATCACCATTGATACATAAATAATTTACAAAATCTATCTACAACTGTAGTAACTATTGACCAGCTAATGAAATTTTTACTAATTTCTCAGACTCGACCCATAGCCGTTTCGCTACATCTCGATCCTGAGACAACTGCGACGGTTTCTTCTCACGACAATCACTAAAATACTTCCCGCTGACTTCGCGTACTTCCGGTGATGCTGCCAGGTATATAGAAGTTTGGGAAGCCTCCCAAGCGTTTTGGAACATAAAACCTATGCTTCTAGTCACAAAATTACGTATAAATGCGTTCGGAATATTCCTGAACAAGTTCGTCGAGGCCATTCCTGGGTGCAAAGCATTCACAGTCACTCCCGTGTCCTTCAACCTGTCACTGAGTTCCACAGTCATCAAGTTAATAAACAATTTGCTATTCGCGTACACCAAATAGTCACTCCAATATTTTTCCATGTTCAGATTTTCAAAATCCATTTCACCGTACTTGTGTATCATGGACGATACGTTAACTATACGACTGGGAGACGAGGACTTCATCAGAGGCAGCAGCAAGCACGTCAGTAGGAATGGAGCGAAGTAGTTGACCTGCATTCCGACATGAATGCCGTCTTCGGTCCTGTAGTTGCCGAGCCCTCCGGCGCCGGCGTTGTTGATGAGGACATCGAGACGCTTCTCCGTTTTTAGTATATGGTTGCAGAATTCGCGCACTGAGCGAAGTGATGTCAAGTCCAGTTGTTGACAGTGGACATCCGTGTTTCCTGAGTATTTGATAATCTCCAATCTGGCGACGTCAGCGCGCCGAACGCTTCGGCAGGCGAGGATAATCTTCGCCCCGCGATTGGCGAGGTCCTTCGCTGTCTCCAAGCCAATGCCGCTGTTTCCTCCTGTCACCACAACGACCTTCCCCACCATATGAGCACTCGATCGACATATCCCAAGCGTTAGTTTCTGATAAACTCTCACACTCACAACAATCACAACTGTGACCAACAATATCGTCCACAACATTTTGTTCGAATTTAAAATTTATTACCGCGCGGCACAATCGCGAGAAATAAAATGATTGGAATTATCAGATATGGAGGTCATTCCAACGATAAGTCACACTTTGTTGCTATATCGTCTCGTCGATGAACGTGGGCGATGATAAGGAACGTTAACGAGGCGTTATCGTTGTATTTTGCACCGTATTAACAGAAACTACGTTCGGTCTGTAGTGTTATTCTTTACGATACTAAAGTTGGTGCCAAAAGTGCGTACGCGTCGCAGCGAGTCGTCAAAATGCGTAACCTGGTATTGGAGTACCGTTATAACTGCTATAACCCGGAGCGCGGTCACCGTGCTCGAGTGGGTCGGTTAACTAATAAGCAGTATAATTAGTAGGAGTAGTAAAAATATTGAAACAACTGATAACGATTTTATAGCAATAATCCTATTGTACCTAACCGATTAAAATTACAAGAGAGTACAAGTACGGATCACTCATTGACACATTTTCCATCAATGAATAAGTTTTCGCGGTTTCTGCTGATATTGCCACTTTATCCAATACCTAATCGTGTTATATTAAACTTTATTCATATAATAACAATAATAAAAATTTAATATAACTATTATAATACTAGCCTAAAAAATATAAGTAAACTAAACTAAAAAATATATGTACAATGGCTTGCGTTACAGATAGTTCAACCGATCCCCGTTGTCCGGCAACGTGCCCAAAATGCTGGCGGCATTTCCCCTCTGGATCGCTAGGCTGATCCTTTGGGCGAAATACAGGCCAGCACTTTGGTCACGTGTGGACTCCACGAGCCGCCCGACAGGTATTTATATATATCAATCGCTCCCGGCCCAGGAACCCAGCGTCTCTACCCCAAACGGCACAAATAGGTAGCCTCTGTCGAGGCCACAATATTTGCGCCGTTTGAGGGATTCAGCCACTGCAGCAGCGCCACTCGCCTGTTGTGATGTTTCAGGAAGATGGGAAGGCGCCAGTGGCATCCCAATCGTGTTATATTAAGTATATTACACTTTTTACATAAAACAACAAGAATCTGGAAAATATAGGTAGCAAGCAATTTACTGATATGTTAAATTTCCTCTGAGACTAAACTGTATTAAACCAGATCACTATTTAAACCAGGCCTGATCAAAAAGGCGTCTGTCGTGGCCCGCAGCGACAACGATAAATCATAACTCCAATAACCTTTTGGTCATCAATTCCTGACAGCAATTCTCATATAAAACAAGCGGAAATTATCTCAAAAAAAAACGAAATACCCGACTGCAAATAATTTAGACCCTTTGATTAAATTTTTATAGCCTATGTTACTCCTACAATCAAGACGAATCTACACCTCATATTATGTTAAAATCCTCAAGCCGTTTGCGCAGTCGGGTAAAAAAGACTTTGTGTATAGGTATTCAATAATTTTGTATAATCGCTGACTGGAATAAAAACCAAGATTTAGGATTCGTCTCCTATGAGCGTGAGTCTATCCCATATTCATTCGAGCCTATCCGATACCTATTTCAATATACCAATTAATTATTTTAACATTTCTGTAAGTAAATACCTGAGTGTGAAAGTCAAAATAGTCACGCTGGCTATAAGCGACGAAATCCCATTTACCATCAGGTGATCGGTCTATTGACCATCCCTTAATATAAATTAATGTGCAACCCGGATTATCCAGGTGAAATCACCGGCCCTCGTTCCAGACCCGGTTGGTAATGTCTGATCCGACGCGCGACGTAGCCTCAAGTTGAGGTTTCGCGTTCTATTTAAAGCTAGCAATTTGTCGCATCAGATCACATCAAACGATCTCATTACGTCGACGACGGTCTGCCGCGAGTGCCATGGTAAAACACCACCGCCATTTTCCATCAGAAACCATATTTCATAATCATAAACAAATTTTCGCACCCTAACGTTTTGCTTTGGCAATGGAGAATGATATTTGCAAAATCAAAACCTAGTAGGTAAATACACAATTTACAACCAGTCCATAAAATAAATCATTACCTATATCGATGATTATTTTAAGTATAGACGTTTCCTATATATAATGTTCATTATTTATACTAAGACATTACTTAATGATTTTGATTAATGATAAGATTATTAAGAGAACGATTGTTAAGTATACTCTAATGATTCAATGTGTTTGTATGGGCAATTTTATTGCATTTCATATGCAATAAGGAAATTGAAATAGTTACTCGTACATTACCTACTTACCTACTTGATTATGTATGACTATAATAACATAGCAAATTTGTGATGGATGACATAAGTAACATAATCAAACCTTATACTTTGAAATCACTATGACCTGCTATATTGATTGTCAAAGCCACGCATAAACCCAAAGCATAAGGCTAATAATCTTTAACATAATAAAATATAAATAATTTGCATCTCTAAAAATTCACACTAGGTACTTTGGTAGGTACTAGGTACTCAGTTAATAAGTATAGTGACTCATTGGATCTTGACATCCAAAACAAGAAGACGACAAAGCACTGCATTTTCATTCACCTCAGCTGATGAGTTTTAAATTCCCGACGACGCGGCGTACAATTAATTTTCTCAGCAGTTGTCTTCATTTCAAAGCGGTGTAACGGGAGTATCTTCAAAAACGATGAATTACTTAGTGGAGTATAAAAGGCTATAATAATTAGGCAGAGTACTCGGCTAATTAGGCGGCAGACAAATCGAGCTGGGTCTACGAGCTCGGTAAACTGCGAGCGAGACGGCTCGGTTTTACGGGTATATTACATAGCCTTATTATTGTTGAACTTCGACGCTCGTAGCGTTAGTGAATAACAATTACTGTATTGGTTTGTTACTAGGAAAGTTTCCATTTTAGGGAAAGTTAGGGATTAATCATGCATTCATGCAGACACTAATAATACGCCTCAGCGACTCATCGTATCAAAATGATTTACAATATTTTTAGCTACTTCAATTTACTCAGGCGCTCCCTGGATACTACAACTACCTTAGGACCTTGGTTTTGCCTTTGTATTGTAATGTTTGTTTACTATAACTTTAGTTTAATGAGCCATGCACACACATAATGCAGTCTGCAATAATATCTACCTACATAGTCTCTGTACATGGTAGGTACACGAATAATAAATACTTAAAACTATCAAAGTATTTTTACTTTAATTAAATTAATGATGCGTATGGTGTCTGATTCAAATTCCTCAATAAAATGAAATGTGCTTACTTATAAAATAAAACAATCTTCGATCGGCTTCGTTTATGTAGTAGATATCAATTACTTTATCTTATATAGCACGTACCTACTAGTTGTACCTATACGTAGCCTACTTTTGGTATACATACATACATAATATGTATCTTTTTGCCTACACGTAGATACTTATTTAGTTTTATATAGATTACGGCGTCGGACAGTCGTCATAATGCTTTTGATAAGTTTATTTGTAGTTAATATAATGTTTGCTATAATCATCAAGATTTATTGTAAACTTACTTGTGGATATTGTAGATGTAGTAAGCATTTAGTGGGAAAAGTTGTCATAGTGACCGGAGCTAACGCTGGAATTGGATATGAAACGGCACGAGACCTTGCGGAGCGGGGCGCTCGGGTCATATTGGGCTGCAGGAGCGAGGCCCGAGGCACCGCGGCCAGGGACAAAATCGTCGCACTGACCGGTAACTCAGATGTCCATTACCGCCACTTAGATTTGGCATCGTTATCTTCTGTCAGAGCATTCGTCGCTGAAATACTCGCTACCGAAAAACAGCTCGACATACTCATCAACAATGCAGGAGTAGCCGAAACCGATAACGTGAAAACAGAAGATGGATTATTACTCGCAATGCAGATCAATCACTTCGGACCATTCCTGTTGACCTCACTACTCTTACCTTTGCTTAAGTCATCCGGCCCGAGTCGTATAATTAATGTATCCTCAATAGGATATAGAAGAGGAAAAATCGACTTCGAGAACCTCAACATGGAAAAGGGGACAAAGGAAACGATTAGTGCTAGTCAAGTGTATGGTAATTCAAAACTGTGTAATATATTGATGACAGTGGAATTGGATCGGCAACTCGAGGGTACAGATGTGACTGCTAACAGCTTGCATCCTGGGCTGGTGGAAACTGAAATAGGGAATACAATAAAAAGTAAATTGTTCAGATTGACAAAGCCTTTACAAAAATTTTACTCCAAAACCGCGTGGGAAGGAGCACAAACTACAATTTATTTAGCCGTGTCTCCAGAAGTAAACGACGTGAGTGGTGGTTACTTCAGCGATTGTATCCAACGCAATACAACCAGACTGGCTCAGGACTTAGAAATTGCAAATAAGTTATGGAAAGTGTCTGAGAGACTTGTGAAAATAAAATAATTTTGGATAACACAGCGGGATTTTTTTTTTCAATTGGCAACAAATATTGAAATCCTTAGTGCAACCAGATAAACCAGTTCAGAGTATAGTGAAGGAGAAAGTAAACAGATAACACATTTAATTAAGATATGGTAAAAAATTCGATTTGAATTTTTATAACGCAGCGGACGACAAGTACAAAGTAGAATACCTGATAGTCCTATATACATTGGGTAAGCACTTTCGGCTGTTAGTAGTGTTTATATACTCATTTATATAACATAATATTATGATTATAATGGTATGATAAAATTCAGCGTGTAGGTACCTACCTAAATAAATTCATACTTACAAATAAGTACATACTCCATATTTTATGACGTAATCAAAAGTATACCTACACACAACCTGAGCACACAACCATACAATGGAGATTGCTTTAAGTAAAAGAGCGTGCACTACTTTAGTATACTAACAGACCACCTCGTAATACAGTCGTAATCATGTTGTTGATAAGTTTCATTATTATCAACATTTTCATTGCTATAAGCATCAAGATTTATTGTAAACTTACTTGTGGAATTTGCAAAAACAATAGACATTTAGTAGGAAAAGTAGTTATTGTGACCGGAGCTAACGCTGGAATAGGATATGAAACGGCACGAGACCTGGCGGAGCGGGGCGCTCGAGTGATATTAGGCTGCAGGAGCGAGGCCCGGGGCACCGCGGCCAGGGACAAGATCGTCGCACTGACCGGTAACTCAGACGTCCATTACCGCCACTTAGATCTGGCATCATTATCTTCAGTCAGATCATTCGTAGCTGAAATACTCGCTACTGAAAAACAGCTCCATATTCTCATCAACAACGCAGGAATATACGAGGCCGATAGCAAAAAGACAGAAGACGGATTATTACCGATTATGCAGGTCAATCATTTTGGCCCTTTCTTGTTGACCTCGCTACTATTACCGCTTCTTAAGTCGTCTGCTCCTAGTCGTATTATTAACGTATCTTCCATTGGGTACAGAATCGGAGAAGTTGATTTCCAGAACTTGAACATGGAGAAAGCAAAGGACAATTTCAGCGTGAACCAAGTATATTGTAATTCGAAGCTGTGTAACATTTTAATGACGGTGGAATTAGAACGGCAACTCAAGGACACGGGTGTAACCGCCAACAGATTGCACCCAGGGATGGTAGAAACAGAAATCGCGAATAATTCAACAAATAAATGGTTCGTATTTATGAAACCACTAGGAAAGTTGTTTATGAAAACAGCATGGGAAGGAGCACAAACTACAATTTATTTAGCCGTATCTCCTGACGTGAATGAAGTGAGTGGTGCGTACTTTAGTGATTGTATCCAACGGACCACAACCAAGAGGGCTAAGGATTTAGAAATTTCTTACAAACTGTGGAAAGTATCAGAACAACTTGTGAAGATCTCGTAAAGTAAAATGGTCGACGGAAAGCGCATCTACCTAGCAGCATGTAGGTAACTTCCAGTTATATAAGAAAGAGCTATTAACTGAGGCAACATACTAACAAAAAGCAATACGTAGATACCTATAATCCTTATACTATTGTATATTATGTGCTTATATAAGGGAAGCTTTAAGTACGCCGCATCCAAGATATGGAATAACCTAACACCTCCCATAAGAGATGCGCAATCAGTTGGAAGTTTCAAAAGAAAATTAAAATTATACCTATTGGATGTGCAGAGGTCTGACACTGGACAGCAATGCTGAGTAGTGTCGGAGTTCTGACTTAAAATTTTAATCAACTCACGACCAGTACAACGCTTTCCTCTTTGACTCACACGACACATCACGCACGCACCCTCTCACACACCATGCACTTACCTCAGACGCAACATAGTCGCCCGTGTCCCGCCTGTCGCCCGCAGGCCGTGTAACCACACTGCCAGGGGCTAGCTGAAAACCAGCGCTGTGGCATGTCGCAGCACTATGCTGAGCTAGTGCCCTATTTATCATTAATTCTGAATGTTTGTTTGTATATTGTTATATTTATTATAGTCGTTATCTCTTATTAGTATTATATCAATTTTATAGTTGCATTTTAGTTCATAGTTTTAATATATTGTTTATGTATGACTTATAGTTATAACAATGTATTTATTTTTTTGTACTTACCTAGGACCTATTCATAAATGATAAATAAAGTTGTTTTACTTTTTACTTACTTTTTTTACTTATATAAAAAGCTACTTACCATTAATATTTTAATTTTCCATGTCGCTTACCTATAATACCGAACTATATTGGTAGGTACATTATATAAAATTGATTTCTACATTAACTGCCTAATTTTTACCAAATAACAGTGACTTATGGAATACCTATATTTTTATCTAATCGAAATGTTGGCTTAACTTGATTAGGAATCCTAACGGCATACAATCCGATCTACACACTTCCATCAGTAAAAGAAAGATTGTGACCTAATCATCATGTTGTCAATAATAACTTTTTCAACTGTTTTATTTGCTATAGCTATTAAAATATATTGCAAACTTACATACGGAATATGTAAAAGCAGTAGGCATTTAGTTGGAAAAGTGGTAGTAGTGACTGGAGGGAATGCTGGAGTAGGATATGAAACAGCAAGAGACCTGGCGGAGCGGGGCGCTCGAGTCATATTGGGCTGCAGGAGCGAGGCCCGAGGCACCGCGGCCAGGGACAAGATCGTCGCACTGACCGGTAACTCAGATGTCCATTACCGCCAATTAGATCTGGCATCGTTATCTTCTGTCAGAGCATTCGCCGCCAACATACTGGCCACAGAGAAACAACTCGATATCCTTGTCAACAATGCAGGAGTAGCCGAAGGAGATAATACGAACACAGAAGACGGATTGTTAGTCATCATGCAGATCAATCATTTTGGACCCTTTCTGTTGACCACTTTATTGTTGCCGCTGCTTAAATCATCCGCCCCAAGTCGCATAGTTAACGTAGCCTCTACAACGTACAAATATGGAAAAATCGATTTCCAAAATGTTAATTTGGGACAATCGTATCCAGATTCGAAGCTGTGTAACGTTCTGATGACTGTAGAATTAGAACGACGATTAAAAGGGACAGGGGTCACTGCAAATAGTTTGTGCCCAGGAATGGTAGAGACTGAAATACTCAACAATGTAAAAAATAAATGGTTCAAGTTGTTGAAGCTAGTGCAAAAGCTGTTTGCAAGAAACCCATGGGTAGGAGCACAGACCCAAATTTATTTGGCTGTGTCTCCTGAAGTAAATAATGCTAGTGGTGGCTACTTCACTGACTGTAAACAGGAGAAGATAACCAAGCTGGCTCAGAACAGGGATGTTGCTCGCAAGCTTTGGGAAGTATCAGAGAAGCTTACTAAATTAATATAAATATGTTTTAAACCACAATTTTATTTATTTATTCTGAATCACCCATTATTTTCATGATGTATATTCTATTAAAAATGGGTCGTTTCCGTTTGTTCTACCTACTGATTTTTTATCAGTAGAACAAATAGGAAAAAAAGTCTCATTTGTTCTACTGCGCAGTAGGAAAAACCCTATCCTAATTCAATATTAAGGAGATTGTAGACTTTTAAAATAGGTAATTAATATCATAAGACTCACAAATAATTCACAGATATAGTCGATACGACACATACCTACATCTATCTTCACAAATCTACTGCATTCTAGGACGTATTCCCGCCGCATAACTCATATAGTAACATTCCTGTGATTCATGTTATCAGCTACACTTGACGTGACATCAACAATAAGCAGAAGCACTACCGACCTCACCTTGAAATACTGACAACACAAGTGCGTTCGGCGCGGCGCAGGCGTCAACATCACATCAATCGCACACGGACCTTCTGTGCTATAATAATACTTTAAATAATGGTTTAGTGTAGATTGATGTGCTATCCACTGTACTACATAATAACTTTAACAACTGGGTATGTGAATATTTAATTATATTTACACGTTTACCTACTCTTGACTCCCGACTGGACACTGAAGAATATTATTTTAAGTACGATTGCACCTGGTGCAGCAACAAGGGTGACAACGCGGTGCAAAATGTCAATGTGTTACCTTATATACCTACACTTTATGTGCTTTTGACTGTACCTTTGCTAAAGAGTGAAGGAAGGCAAATGTCTGACATTATATCTTCAAAACTAGGTGTTGCATGGTGCGCGGGCCGCGCGCGGCCCGCGAGACTGCTTTGTTTTCGTGTTGTAGGCGCCGCAACTAAATAAACATTATCGTAGTAGTAGCGTGGGGACGCTCCGGGCTTCGCCCTACGCGGAGCTCGGCCTATGGCCTCGCAGCCCGGCTCGGCCTTCGGCCTCGCAAAAGTTACTTGGAAGGTAGGTAGTTTTTTTCTGCTTGGCAAGGGGACGCTTCGGGCTTCGCCCTACGCGGAGCTCGGCCTATGGCCTCGCAGGCCGGCTCGGCCTCCGGCCTCGCAAAAATTACTTGGACGGTGGGGAGTTGTTTCTGCTTGGCAAGGGGACGCTTCGGGCTTCGCCCTACGCGGAGCTCGGCCTACGGCCTCGCGGTGTTCTATCGCTTCGGGCTTCGCCCTACGCGGAGCTCGGCCTATGGCCTCGCAGCCCGGCTCGGCCTTCGGCCTCGCAAAAGTTACTTGGAAGGTAGGTAGTTTTTTTCTGCTTGGCAAGGGGACGCTTCGGGCTTCGCCCTACGCGGAGCTCGGCCTATGGCCTCGCAGGCCGGCTCGGCCTTCGGCCTCGCAAAAGTTACTTGGAAGGTGGGGAGTTGTTTCTGCTTGGCAAGGGGACGCTTCGGGCTTCGCCCTACGCGGAGCTCGGCCTACGGCCTCGCGGTGTTCTATCGCTTCGGGCTTCGCCCTACGCGGAGCTCGGCCTTCGGCCTCGCGGGAGGGTGCTCGGCCTTCGGCCTCGCTATAGTTACTGATAGATATTTACCGCACGCCAGTAATCCTTTCGTTTCGTATAGGAAAATTTATGGAGAAAATATTATGGTTTACTGCTCGTCCGCCATTTTGTTTTTCCCAAAAATGACAATTTTCTGGTATACTACATCATATATGCTACGAAGTGGAATTGGTTGGATATTCCTCATGCGCTCGTGCTAGGCCAGCTAATTCTTCAAAGTTTGGTCTGAAATGTCCAAATTTTCAATCGGCTATATTTCCGCCGCCATTTTCTTTTTCTTTTGTTTTTCAATTTCATCACAAATTAGGTGGACCATGTGACGCGTGTTCCAAATTTAAACGAAATCGGTTGGAAAATGGCGAAGATGTCATCACGTGACCCGCCGCCATTTTGTTTTTTTCACTTCCCTATAGTTTTCCTCTGGTCCAATCACTAAACTATACAACTCCCCCCTACATCACTTTCACCTCCGGGAACTCCTTCAGACTAAACGGGCGTGTCAATCAGTGAGTCAGTGAGTCAGTCAGTGAGTGAGTGGTAGTCGAGCTATATATATTAGTAATAACTAGGTGTTGCATGGTGCGCGGGCCGCGCGCGGCCCGCGAGACTGCTTTGTTTTCGTGTTGTAGGCGCCGCAACTAAATAAACATTATCGTAGTAGTAGCGTGGGGACGCTCCGGGCTTCGCCCTACGCGGAGCTCGGCCTATGGCCTCGCAGGCCGGCTCGGCCTTCGGCCTCGCAAAAGTTACTTGGAAGGTGGGGAGTTGTTTCTTCTTGGCAAAGGGACGCTTCGGGCTTCGCCCTCCGCGGAGCTCGGCCTTCGGCCTCGCAAAAGTTACTTGGAAGGTAGGTAGTTTTTTTCTGCTTGGCAAGGGGACGCTTCGGGCTTCGCCCTACGCGGAGCTCGGCCTATGGCCTCGCAGGCCGGCTCGGCCTTCGGCCTCGCAAAAGTTACTTGGAAGGTGGGGAGTTGTTTCTGCTTGGCAAGGGGACGCTTCGGGCTTCGCCCTACGCGGAGCTCGGCCTACGGCCTCGCGGTGTTCTATCGCTTCGGGCTTCGCCCTACGCTGAGCTCGGCCTTCGGCCTCGCGGGAGGGTGCTCGGCCTTCGGCCTCGCTATAGTTACTGATAGATATTTACCGCACGCCAGTAATCCTTTCGTTTCGTATAGGAAAATTTATGGAGAAAATATTATGGTTTACTGCTCGTCCGCCATTTTGTTTTTCCAAAAATTGACAATTTTCTGGTATACTACATCATATGTGCTACGAAGTGGATTTGGTTGGATATTCCTCATGCGCTCGTGCTAGGCCAGCTAATTCGTCAAAGTTTGGTCTGAAATGTCCAAATTTTCAATCGGCTATATTTCCGCCGCCATTTTGTTTTTCTTTTGTTTTTCAATTTCATCACAAAATAGGTGGACCATGTGACACGCGTTCCAAATTTGAACGAAATCGGTTGGAAAATGGCGGAGATGGCATCACGTGACCCGCCGCCATTTTGTTTTTTTCACTTCCCTATAGTTTTCCTCTGGTCCAATCACTAAACTATACAACTCCCCCCTACATCACTTTCACCTCCGGGAACTCCTTCAGACTAAACGGGCGTGTCAATCAGTGAGTCAGTGAGTCAGTGAGTGAGTGGTAGTCGAGCTATATATATTAGTAATTAGTAATTATTGTAAGGCTGACAGTATAACGGCAAACATACGGTTGTTCAAGGTCGCGAGTTATACTAGATCACAGATCGTTGGTATATCGACCGCAAACAGCGATTCGGTTGTGTATCGGCGACTGCACGTTTTTAGACGTCAAGTGTATATTCAAGTTCAAGGCATTGTGGGAGTGGTACAGCCGAAGACAGAGATAAGTATACAGGGGGCCTCAATAAGGTTGAGATTTTCTCAAAAACTACTAGACCTAAATTAATAATTATTTTACATAGTTTTAACTTTTATCAATCAAACATTGAAAGAATTTGTGCAATAGGTCAAGTAGTTTTTGAGAAAATGTAAACCCTAAAAACTCTCCTGTACACCGTTCTCGTGCACCACTCGCGGATGTGTAGTTTATGTCTACATACTACTACTACAGTTCTAACTCTTCAAAACATTTAAGTATTATATCTAAAGTGTTTTATCGGATAGGTATTCCGGTTTCGTGTTTATCTTATCCAGATTTTGTGTTTATTTTTGTTACCCGGATACCATTTTCAGCAGTACAACAGAAGTTTTTGCATAAACACCATGTGGACGTGGGGGATAAATTTATTTTTAGCTATTATTTCCTTGACTATAATCTTCAAGGTTTATTGCAAACTAACTTACGGAATATGCAAATGCAGCAAACATTTAGTTGGAAAAGTGGTAGTAGTGACCGGAGGAAACGCTGGTGTAGGATATGCAACGGCACGAGATTTGGCAGAGCGGGGCGCTCGAGTCATATTGGGCTGCAGGAGCGAGGCCCGGGGCACCGCGGCCAGGGACAAGATCGTCGCACTGACCGGTAACTCAGATGTCCATTACCGCCACTTAGATTTGGCATCATTATCTTCCGTCAGATCATTTGCTGCCGCCATAATCGCTTCCGAGAAACAGCTCGATATCCTGGTCAACAACGCAGGAGTCTACGAGGCCGATGACGTGAAGACAGAAGACGGGTTGTTGCTGATCATGCAGATCAATCACTTTGGTCCATTTTTGTTGTCATGTCTCCTATTGCCATTGCTTAAGTCGTCTGCTCCGAGTCGGATAGTCAACGTATCATCTTCAGCATACAGATTTGGTACAATCGATTTTGAAAATTTGGACATGGTAAATGTAACTAATAGAGCACCTGGTCTTAACCAGAAGTATTCTAATTCAAAACTGTGCAACGTTTTGATGACTGTTGAATTAGAACAGCAACTGAGAGGAACAGGCGTTACTACCAACAGTTTGTGTCCAGGTATGGTAGATACGGAAATACTCAACAATGTAAATTGGCACAACAAAATTCGACCACTACGAAAGCTGTTCGCAAAAACCCTATGGGAAGGAGCACAAACCCAAATATATTTGGCCGTGTCTCCTGAAGTGAATGACATCAGCGGTGGCTACTTCACAGACTGTAAACAAAAGGAGATGACAGAGCTGGCTCGAAACAAGGAAATTGCTCGTCAGCTTTGGGAAGTGTCAGAAAAACTTACAAAATAAAAATGATATTATCAAAATCTTATCATTATTTAAATCACTCAAAATAAAATGGCATGTAATCGTAATACTCTATCCTATTAAGTGTTTATTTATTCAATAGGAAAATAAATATTATATCAGTCCCACAACTTAAACCTCCTTATTATCATTATAATGTGACCGATCGACGAACTCTCTTATTGCAGGGCACTATAATTGGTGCCTCAAGTCAATCCGATTTTAATCTATCATCGTAGTTCGTAAGCTTCTACTCTGTGTATGACTGTACGTTTTTATAAACACACAAATGTATAAGTAATATTCCAGTTCACTGCTTTAACAAATTGTAGGAGTGGTCGAGCCTGATTGCGGATGTGTAGTTTTTGCGTGACTCATCAAAACAATTACTCTGCCGTTTTATACAAGATATTCTTATTTCGAGTTTCAATTAGTATAACCTAGACTATTGCACAACAACAATGTGTTTGATAAGTTTACTTTTATCAATTATTTTCTTGCCTATAATCTTCAGGATTTATTGCAAACTAACTTACGGTATATGCAAAAGTAGTAAGCATTTAGTTGGAAAAGTGGTAGTAGTGACTGGAGGGAATGCTGGAGTAGGCTATGAAACAGCAAGAGACCTGGCGGAACGGGGCGCTCGAGTCATATTGGGCTGCAGGAGCGAGGCCCGAGGCACCGCGGCCAGGGACAAGATCGTCGCACTGACCGGTAACCCAGATGTGCATTACCGCCAATTAGATCTGGCATCGTTATCTTCTGTCAGAGCATTCGCCGCCAACATACTCGCTACAGAGAAACAACTCGATATCCTTGTCAACAATGCAGGAGTAGCCGAAGGAGATGATACGAACACAGAAGACGGATTGTTAGTCATCATGCAGATCAATCATTTTGGACCCTTTCTGTTGACCACTTTGTTACTGCCGCTGCTTAAATCATCCGCCCCAAGTCGCATAGTTAACGTATCCTCTACAATGTACAAATTCGGAAAAATCGATATCCTAAATGTTAATGTGGGACAAACGTATTCGGATTCAAAGTTGTGTAATGTTCTGATGACTGTTGAATTAGAACGACGATTAAAAGGGACAGGAGTCACTGCTAATAGTTTGTGCCCAGGGATGGTGGAAACTGAAATATTGAACAATGTAAAAAATAAGTGGTTCAAGTTTATGAAGCTAGTTCAAAAACTATTTGCAAGAAACGCATGGGAAGGAGCACAGACCCAGATATATTTGGCCGTGTCTCCTGAAGTAAATAATGCTAGTGGTGGCCACTTCACCGACTGTAAACAAGAGAAGATAACCAAGCTGGCTCAGAACAGGGATGTTGCTCGCAAGCTTTGGGAAGTATCAGAGAACCTTACTAAATTAAAATAAATCTTTTTTAAACCACAATTTTATTTATTTATTCCGAATCACCAATCAATACTATTTTCCTGATGGTAATCATCCTATTAAAAATGAAAAAATTGGGAAGAGTCAGAGAAACTGGTGAAATTAAAATAGAATGCTTGTGTCATATTTATAGTATTCAGAATTTGTTTTATAAATTATGTCATGCTCGGCGAACAATAAACATGATTCAAATTCTGAGTAAAAATAGGAGCGCGTCATCGTTAAACCGAATGTTAGACATGTTTGTCGGAATAATACCACTATGATCCGATAGATGGAGTTGCGCAACATACCCTTTAGTATGTAGGTACAGTCAATGGTAACACTTGCAGTACGATTTCAAGTCTTACGACGCAAATAATAAGAACTGTCAAAAGTAAAAAGTGTTACCATTGAGCTGCTGTCGACGTACTACTGTGTATAATACGACGAAGATATTCGGTGGGCGGGGCGTGGCCTGTGGTGGCTCAGTTCGTAAGAGCGTGTCACGGAAGTCAAGATTGTCGCAGATTCAAGTCCCGCCCACGGCTAGAAAAAATATCATCATGTTTAAAATGGTAAGTAATTACTTTTTTCTTTTTAGAGATACCCAATTTTGGGCATAGGTAAGTATTGGGTAACGTCGGCTAACTAACATACAACAAATATGCATCGATCATTGTACATTGTACGTACATGTACTTCATTTATTTACTAATTTCAGTTTTTTGCCATATACCTAAACACCACACTATCATCCGCTTTACCTTACTTAATCAAATATAATGATTTGGTTATAGGTACCCTTATTTCGTTAATTAGATAAATTTATTAAAACGATGTTTTTATATTAAAAAAACTCTGCCCATGTAGCTGTCTGTATTTAGTTTTTATTAAGTAGCTGAGTTTTTAAGGTGTATTATGTAGCAGTTTTAGGTTTTCGTATGCATACGATTTGTAAGCAATTGATACCTGATTGAACCTAAGTATTTGATTAATCATACATGATACAGTCGAAAGCAGATCGATGGTAACACTTTGAACTTTGGACCGTTCTTATTATTTGCGGCATAAGACTGAAATCGTACTGCAAGTGTTACCATTGATCTGCTGTCGACTGTACCTAAGTACTTCTAGTACTTGTACCTAATACTTTCATACAATTTGTAAACTGCAAGCGACGGAGACAACTTTATTATAAATCATTTTGAAGTTGTCCCGAGATTTTCATCTTTGTATTCAGGACTTTGGTCAGTACAAAATATAAGCAAAAGTTACGGAAATGGCTCTCAAAGAGAACTGTATCGTAAATATGAGACATCCGCGAAATCCGAACTTCACAGCACATCCAACTTTTATACGAAGACTTCTCCGTAAATTCAATTTTATTACAACACTGCATTGGTTTTCCACTCTGTGCAGAATTCATGTCGGTTTACGAAATATTCCTATAGATAAGCCAATAAAATGGTAGGTATATGATTTACACCAGAGAAAACTCAAGTAACCCGCTATTTTCCATTTTTGAGCCAATTTTATAAAATGTTAAAACAACTTTATATTTAGTCGGTTTATAAATTGGGGGTAAATCAACTGTCCTACTCTTCCATTTCTACCTATCATAAAACTAAATCATCACCTATCATAAAATTGTAAGTTTCTGTATTTTTATGTTCCTTATTTTAAATAATAAGTACTTATCTGTATTTTCATTGATTTGCAAAATTTATCTACATTTGTGATATTATGTGATGGTAAATACCTAAATCTATTTTATTTCTCTCTTTACCAAATAAAGAATAAGATAAGTATATGAGGTAGGTATTCCATTTAGCGCACCGTTTTGTTGCGCACCATTCGATGCGCACCAAAACTATTCCACTTCGGTGCGCTAACAATAAATATTAAACTTATTTTGAATGAGGTAAGTATATTATCTCTGAAAGCATAGGTATTTTTTTTATGAAAGACCCAGAAAAAGTTGCGTTCCTCGATTCATTAATAGAAATTCGAACACAGTTAATTTAGTAATGAGATCTATATTAGGTAATTATAACGTTTTGTTTGAAAGTGAGAAATTAAAGCTTGTCTGTGAATTTACCTCACAACGGCAGCTGCACCATCGCACGTTTACTTAAACGTTGCTTGAAAAGTCTGTTTAAAAGGTAAGGGAGTAGAATTTCAAGGCAGCGCGCTTTAGGCAATACCTACTGTCTTTGTTGGCTCCGAGGGCGGGCGGCGCATAAAGCCATGCAGCCTCAATTCGGCCGTCGTCCGCCCACCGCCAGGAATTCGATATAGCACCAAGTGAGCCATGCAACTATTGTACACTTTTATTTGCTATTGCCAGTCTGAGCGCTTCTTCGTCGTGCTCGGATGACGGCGGTATCGTATTTTCTTTAGAAAATTCTTATTTTGTTATCTACTGAAAAATCTGCTCCACTTGAAAAATATTTATAAAATTCTCGCAGTTTGCATTTTTGACGAAGTTTTTCTCGTAAAGGTTGTGTCTTCTATATGTTGCCTTTGAGACTAAATAATTTCGTAAATTAAAATCGCAAGTAGGTAAGTATGTAGGTACCTAGAAATAGTCAGTTGTTCGTCCGATGTTCCATGGTCATATTTAATACATTACCTACGTCTTGATTTATTACTTTTTTATTGTTTTGATATGACTTGCAATTTAGCTTTGGTGCCGGTTGGTTATTCACGTAGAGGTTATTCATAATCATATAACAAGCATTTTAACTTGTTTTATTTTTTAAATTGTTATTGAAATTACTTGAATTCTTCTTTGTTTCACTAGCTCAACCGGCCATACCATAGCAAAATGAATATGGCACTATATGCCATGTCTGTCTCAACATTGACAATGACATCAAAATTCATAATAATAACAAAGCCATCTTGGACGGAAATGGAATAGAAATTCCTGTGAATATCCAGCATAACTTTTGAAATGAGTATCAAAACCGAGCCCAATCTATCGCCATCATACTTCTGGAGTTGTATCACCCTCAGCGATGACTGTCCGTTCTTCACTACCCGGGACCCTTACCTGTTTTACTTTGGGTTGGGCGTCATAGCACTTTACGGGACGTTCTTATTGCTGGTGTTCGCCGACTTATCGTTCTACTGGTCGTTGGACAAGTTGCACGACCAGGCTGATTACTACGTCAACCTTGTGAGGACCAAATTGCGCCGCGTCCAAAGTGACCAACACAGGTTAGTGACCACGCAGGAGATTACCGAGAAAGAACTGAAGAAGTGTCAGGATTGCAAGAATATGATAGTCGTCCTGCGAGAGGCTTTAAATGATGGCGACCCTTACAAATTCGCCATGTTAACCAGTAGCATTATGGACAATCAAATCGCCCAAAGCGAAGCCGACACCGATATTAGTAGTGCTATTGATTTTTAGATTTCTGATGGCACTAAAAATCTTTATTCAAACGTACCACATTATAGCGACGCGACACAGAACGACAAAGGTGTTGCGGGAATGAAAACTCGAGTTGCTTGAAATAACTGCACTTGTAGCAGTACCTGTGTGATAGTGTTACAAATTCATTCGACGACAGTGTCGCTGTCGTGTGGTCTGATTGGAGCCTAAATCTATTATCTAACGGTGAGTTTACTGACTGGTTACCAATCTATCACCTCTATACAACTACCTCCTAGTACAGTACCTATATTAAATTAAGGTTGAATTTTAATCCAAATTATAACTGGTTTCATTTGAGTAACTTTTCATTGGCAATAGTTTTGTTTTTGGTCGCGTTGTATGATCTTTCCGTCCTTAAGTACTCTTAACACTACGGTTAGAAGGCAGACCGAGTGTGATATGAAACCTACACAAAATAAGCTACAAACCAAAATATTTATACAGCCTTCGGTCCAGTTCATATCTTTAATATTATTTGCTACAGTGAGCTCAGCGTGCCGGCGAAAAGTACTTAACGGGGATCCTCCGAAATCGACTTCCAGATAAAATTCTTTCGTCCACAGCTTTTAGTATTAAACTTCTACACCTACAATTATGCAACTAAGTAATTCAAAATTTAATAATAAATCGATCGATAAAATGAAGATTTATTAATCTCCTATTAGCATATTCCTAAGGTAAGTTCAAAAAATCTTATTAAAATAATTATTTTAACATTTGAATGAAGGTTATAAAAAAACATTTTTTGCTATAGTACGGACAACAGCAGATCAATGGTAACACTTGCAGTACTCGTGATCTGCTGTTAGCGGTACATATAAACCTACCTGAAGTAGGTAGTACTAAAATAGGTACGGTCGAACTTCGAACATAGAGAAAGGTGTACAGGAATTATTAGGTTGAGATTTACATAAACCTTTTCGCTGATTTTTGAAAATTCTTTACAATATATCTATCTAATAATATAATATGAAGAGTGTGACGTAGTGGAGGACATATACCATGTGCTAATGGAATGTGTGCGGAACGGGTCTCTCAGAATACAAGTATTTGTTGACTCCAACATGTGGGAGGTTGGTGTGTGTAACAGCTCACTAGCGTCCCCCATGTCGGACCAGGCCAAATCAATGTACAAACTTGTTAAAAGGCAATGGGCACATTCGTATGGAGGGTGGTGCCTTTTTTTTTTCGCGCGGCCAGAATCAGTTTCATATCTACTGTGTAGGAGACCATACAAAAAGAGAAAAAAAGTTGTTCCCGGGGTTCTAACCGCAGTCCGGGCCGAGATAATAGAGTTTAACTTTTACCAAAAGAGAGGATAATGTCGCAACTGCCATCTACAATATACTCCCCCTTTGCGACAATTTATTGGTTTCCGGTCTTCAAAAGCGGAAATCCGGTGCACCATGTGCTATATACCTGCCCCCCCCCCCCCCTCCAAACCAAAAAGAAATTGTGTTTCCTATTATTCCTTAAGATGTCGCATCCGCCATGTTCAATACACTCCCCCTAGACGTTTTTTTTGCGGTCAACCAAAGCGGAAATCCGGTTCAACATGTACATTGAACAATATCCTCCCCCTCACCTAAAAATAAATTGAAATGTATTTTATTTCATAAGGTGTCGCATCTGCCATCTATAATACACTTCCCCTTTGATGTTAATTTATTTTTTCCTCCTCCCCCCGTAAAAAACATATTTATTTCATTTCCCATAATAATTATCCTCCTTGGTGTAACTTGTGTCTGGTGTAGTTGGATTCTCCCCGTGTAAACTTAAAGGTATGTTTGTATTTGAGGAGTGCGTTGTTGATTGTAGGTGTTTTGTGGGGCGTATTTGTGTGTATTTGCATATTGTATTTTGTACGCTAAAGAGTATTTTTGTTTGGCTGTGTGCTTATGCATAAGGATGACTGTATTTTGTGTGTTACAAATGCAGTTGCCTGTGTTTTGTGTTGTTCGTAAAGGTATGTTTGTGTGTAGATGGGTGCGTTTTTGTTTCTAGTTGTGTTTTGAGTGTTTGCTTCTTTCTGCGTTAAACAGGGTTTTTGTATCGTAGGGTATGTATATATCAGGGTGTGAATTGTGGGCGAGACTGTAATTATGTTTATCTGGTTGTTTTTGTATTAAGGTGGCGTATTCAAACGTGTTTCAGTGTCTAGGTATATTTTATTATGTTAAGGGGTGTGCTTGGGAGTTAAGAGTTTATTTTTGTGTATGTCGGACTCTGGATATAGTTATATGAGTCAGCGTGTGTTTATATCCAACGTGTTTAACGCTTCTGTATACTTTTCTTTAAATGTTGGGGTTCGTGATAGTAGCATAATAATTTTGTATCCTAGCTATACGATGCTGATAAACGACTGAGATCGTCTGGATCCTTTATTGGATGTTTTAGAGTAACCAGAAAAAGTTTTACTGTTTTTGGGGTGGGGTTCCTTACGTCAATAGGGAAAAAAGGAACCTTTATTTAAAATATTTTCAGTCTCCGCGATATTAGAGTTTAAATAAAATGACAAACTAAAGTAACATGAGAGAGAAAGTATTTATTTATAACAGCCGAGTCGTGGCCTTTCGACGACAGTAGGGTCTTTAAAACCATAGGAATTTGCGAGATATTCGATTTTAATTTTTCCTTTGCTTAAACTCAAATATCTCGGCCCCTGATGAGTGGGGAAACATAGACGCAACATTTTTACGTTCATCGTGAAGTCCGGGATTCTTACTTTCAGTCAGGGTATAAATATTTAAGTTTAAGTAAAGTCATAAAACTTGAGAGGGGGTGTGGTGTAGAGGATACACCGGATGTGAGAGGATTCTTACCTTCCGGGATTTTTACCTTCAGTCAGGGCAGAGATATTTAACTTTAAGTAAATGACAAACGTGAGAGGGGGGAGGATGTGCTCATTTTAGATGATGCACCGGCCATCTAAAAAGAACCGGAGTTCTAGTGGCCCAGTCGGGATGAATTATAACAAAAGTTATAGTAGATGGCCGGTGCACCATCTAAAATGAGCATATCCTCCCCCTCTCTCACATTTGTCATTTACTTAAAGTTAAATATCTCTGCTCTGACTGAAGGTAAAAATCCCGGAACAACATTTTCTTGTAGACGACCTCATAGTGAATGTAAAAATATTGATTCGACGTCTCTACCCTCCACCGGGGCCGAGATATTTGAGTTCAATGGAAGTAAAAAGTTAAAGTCGAATATCTCGGCCCGGACTGAGGTTACAGATGAGCTGCCATAATATGTTTTATTTACTTTGCCAATATGTACCTAAATAACCATATTTGGTTTCTGGCCGCGAAAATTTCAAAAGGCTCCAAAAACGCCCATTGGCTTTTGTATGTAAGTAGTTAAGTACAATTGGTATAAGGTTATTATAGAGCGTCATGGTCGCGCAGCGACAAAGCTCTTAAATAAAGAAAAAAAATATATATATAATATTTTTTTACAAACGGCCAAGTCCTGGAAAAATCTCAACGTTATTAAAGCCGCCTATATACTTTTCTTTTAGTTAGACTGTAGGTAAGTACCTATACCAAAAAAAATCCATAGATTTAGTGTGGATCCGAATTTCCATTTTGATTTTTGGTATAAGAAATGAAACTATGGAATGCCCTTAAGAGAAACTTGTCTCTTGGTCTGTATTTTACGTTCCGCGGAGTGTAAACTTGGTGTAAAGGTATGTAGGCGTAAGACTAGCGCGGTGCCTTCGCAAACAGAGCACGCCTTAGCCTGTGCTTAGCCTAACCAATTACTATACAGGGTGTAACGTAAAGGGTATATGAAACGGAGGGTGTTCAGTATCGGTAACTGAACAACTTTTGTTCTACGACTTTTCGAATAAAAAATAAAAATAAATTAATGTCTCATACAAATCGATCAGCTGACCGGTACGAAATGTATGAAAAGTCAAAAAATAAATTCGCGAAAATCGAAAAGTCGTAGAACAAAAGTTGTTAAGCTACTGTGTAGGAGACCATACAAAAAGAGAAAAAAAGTTGTTCCCGGGGTTCTAACCGCAGTCCGGGCCGAGATAATAGAGTTTAACTTTTACCAAAAGAGAGGATAATGTCGCAACTGCCATCTACAATATACTCCCCCTTTGCGACAATTTATTGGTTTCCGGTCTTCAAAAGCGGAAATCCGGTGCACCATGTGCTATATACCTGCCCCCCCCCCCCCTCCAAACCAAAAAGAAATTGTGTTTCCTATTATTCCTTAAGATGTCGCATCCGCCATGTTCAATACACTCCCCCTAGACGTTTTTTTTGCGGTCAACCAAAGCGGAAATCCGGTTCAACATGTACATTGAACAATATCCTCCCCCTCACCTAAAAATAAATTGAAATGTATTTTATTTCATAAGGTGTCGCATCTGCCATCTATAATACACTTCCCCTTTGATGTTAATTTATTTTTTCCTCCTCCCCCCGTAAAAAACATATTTATTTCATTTCCCATAATAATTATCCTCCTTGGTGTAACTTGTGTCTGGTGTAGTTGGATTCTCCCCGTGTAAACTTAAAGGTATGTTTGTATTTGAGGAGTGCGTTGTTGATTGTAGGTGTTTTGTGGGGCGTATTTGTGTGTATTTGCATATTGTATTTTGTACGCTAAAGAGTATTTTTGTTTGGCTGTGTGCTTATGCATAAGGATGACTGTATTTTGTGTGTTACAAATGCAGTTGCCTGTGTTTTGTGTTGTTCGTAAAGGTATGTTTGTGTGTAGATGGGTGCGTTTTTGTTTCTAGTTGTGTTTTGAGTGTTTGCTTCTTTCTGCGTTAAACAGGGTTTTTGTATCGTAGGGTATGTATATATCAGGGTGTGAATTGTGGGCGAGACTGTAATTATGTTTATCTGGTTGTTTTTGTATTAAGGTGGCGTATTCAAACGTGTTTCAGTGTCTAGGTATATTTTATTATGTTAAGGGGTGTGCTTGGGAGTTAAGAGTTTATTTTTGTGTATGTCGGACTCTGGATATAGTTATATGAGTCAGCGTGTGTTTATATCCAACGTGTTTAACGCTTCTGTATACTTTTCTTTAAATGTTGGGGTTCGTGATAGTAGCATAATAATTTTGTATCCTAGCTATACGATGCTGATAAACGACTGAGATCGTCTGGATCCTTTATTGGATGTTTTAGAGTAACCAGAAAAAGTTTTACTGTTTTTGGGGTGGGGTTCCTTACGTCAATAGGGAAAAAAGGAACCTTTATTTAAAATATTTTCAGTCTCCGCGATATTAGAGTTTAAATAAAATGACAAACTAAAGTAACATGAGAGAGAAAGTATTTATTTATAACAGCCGAGTCGTGGCCTTTCGACGACAGTAGGGTCTTTAAAACCATAGGAATTTGCGAGATATTCGATTTTAATTTTTCCTTTGCTTAAACTCAAATATCTCGGCCCCTGATGAGTGGGGAAACATAGACGCAACATTTTTACGTTCATCGTGAAGTCCGGGATTCTTACTTTCAGTCAGGGTATAAATATTTAAGTTTAAGTAAAGTCATAAAACTTGAGAGGGGGTGTGGTGTAGAGGATACACCGGATGTGAGAGGATTCTTACCTTCCGGGATTTTTACCTTCAGTCAGGGCAGAGATATTTAACTTTAAGTAAATGACAAACGTGAGAGGGGGGAGGATGTGCTCATTTTAGATGATGCACCGGCCATCTAAAAAGAACCGGAGTTCTAGTGGCCCAGTCGGGATGAATTATAACAAAAGTTATAGTAGATGGCCGGTGCACCATCTAAAATGAGCATATCCTCCCCCTCTCTCACATTTGTCATTTACTTAAAGTTAAATATCTCTGCTCTGACTGAAGGTAAAAATCCCGGAACAACATTTTCTTGTAGACGACCTCATAGTGAATGTAAAAATATTGATTCGACGTCTCTACCCTCCACCGGGGCCGAGATATTTGAGTTCAATGGAAGTAAAAAGTTAAAGTCGAATATCTCGGCCCGGACTGAGGTTACAGATGAGCTGCCATAATATGTTTTATTTACTTTGCCAATATGTACCTAAATAACCATATTTGGTTTCTGGCCGCGAAAATTTCAAAAGGCTCCAAAAACGCCCATTGGCTTTTGTATGTAAGTAGTTAAGTACAATTGGTATAAGGTTATTATAGAGCGTCATGGTCGCGCAGCGACAAAGCTCTTAAATAAAGAAAAAAAATATATATATAATATTTTTTTACAAACGGCCAAGTCCTGGAAAAATCTCAACGTTATTAAAGCCGCCTATATACTTTTCTTTTAGTTAGACTGTAGGTAAGTACCTATACCAAAAAAAATCCATAGATTTAGTGTGGATCCGAATTTCCATTTTGATTTTTGGTATAAGAAATGAAACTATGGAATGCCCTTAAGAGAAACTTGTCTCTTGGTCTGTATTTTACGTTCCGCGGAGTGTAAACTTGGTGTAAAGGTATGTAGGCGTAAGACTAGCGCGGTGCCTTCGCAAACAGAGCACGCCTTAGCCTGTGCTTAGCCTAACCAATTACTATACAGGGTGTAACGTAAAGGGTATATGAAACGGAGGGTGTTCAGTATCGGTAACTGAACAACTTTTGTTCTACGACTTTTCGAATAAAAAATAAAAATAAATTAATGTCTCATACAAATCGATCAGCTGACCGGTACGAAATGTATGAAAAGTCAAAAAATAAATTCGCGAAAATCGAAAAGTCGTAGAACAAAAGTTGTTAAGCTACCGATACTGAACACCCTCCCTTCGGCTTCATATACCCTTTACGTTACACCCTGTATAGCCTCAGTAACCTTTAGGACCTATGCACACTTATTTAACTCAAAGGCTACTTACGTTACGTTATGTATGAGACTACAGCTCATAGCATTTTGACAGAGTTCTAAGAGCGAGCAATGTATTTCTCGTGCTCAAAATGTATTTGTATCTCAGCCTTAGTACAGTCGAAAAGATAAATGCATAGGAATATATCAGGCAGTTTTATATCATTCAAGGATAATCAAGATATCAAGCAAGATTTTCTAAAGAACTAGTCTTGACCATATCGTCTTTTAAATATTTTTTATAGTAGATAACCTAGGCTGTTATTCACAAACGTGATTTAAAGTTACGCCACCGTTTAGCCACTCTGTCCCTTTCTATCTTAACCTTTTTTAACGAAGCGTGAAAGGGATAGCAACACGATTTAAAGAAAGTGGGGTTTAACTAGGTTTATGAATAACAGCATTAACCTATGTATATCGAAAGCAAAAAATAATACTAGATAACTTTAGTATACGCCCTACACTACTACGTAACTCGCCTACACAAACTTTTTAAAATTTATTAAGGCCAGTGCGATGCTTCCCTTGGGATGTAGACCAGTATCTATCTTATTTCGGGTGAAGTACGGTTGAAGTTTAACGAATTCTGCGACGTCGGGACCTCGCCGGTTAAAGTTAAGCAATTAAGAAGATGCTAAGCGACGAGATTGCATGCACCGAACTTGTGTTTTCCGTACTGAAAACTAACTTCATTACCTACATAGATGTAGGAATCTGGAGCGGGCTGCAGGAGTCAGAGCAGGGCTGCTCAACGGGGGGCCGCTTGAGGATTGTCTGAATTATTGTGCGGCTTGCAAACAAATGATATTTGTGTTTCCTATTTTGAAGACCTTGCTTTTCTAGTAAGATTTATTTATTGATTCTGCTTATTTATTGATCTGAGAGTGTTCGAGACCGCCTTCTATTTGATTAACTATAAAAGAGACGATGATCTTCAAACGACTGAACAGTAGGTACCTACTTAATCTTCACTTCACTTTTTAAAATATGGCTTCTACCGTGGCTGGCACAGTAATTTTGCCAGTGTCGAGTACTTAGGTGATGGCCAACGAATTGAGAAAGTGCACGGTTAAACGAAGTAAACCAAAAAAAAAAATTAAGTCATCCAATAAAACAGATAGATGGCAGCACAGGCTTTATGCGGAAATTGCTTTATGAGGAAAATAAAAGGCAGAATATAAAATAAATAAATAAATAGTTCTGCGAATGTAACTAGGTATATAGAGATTGAGAAAACAAATAAAATGTTACAATTTAATGTTGTTACTTTCAATAAATTTACTTAATCTTAGAATCATAGCTACGAGTAAGAGTAGGTTACTTTAAACCTTAAAAAAACTGAAAACTAAAATATTTCAATCGGGTTGGTAGAGTCTAGCGCATCGAGTTTAGAGCAATGATTATTACGCTGTTTACGCACTCGCTAGCGAACCGACTCACAACATCACCTCATAGAGCCACGGCCATCAATGCAACCCGCGAACTAACAGATTGTTTAGAGTTAGAAAAATGTGTGTAAATGTTTACGCCCTCGCTAGCGAGTGAGTTTATAACAGCATCTCATGGTAGTTTCACTAGTCATCTATGTAACCCGCGAACTAGCCGGTTGGTAGAGTCTGGCGCATAGAGTTGGGGCAATGTTTTGCTACCGCACGTAGCGCCGGGTAACCGAGGTAGATAGCGGACATTGGACGTGATCCAAACATTCCGATACAGATTAAGTCTCGCTGACCACACCGAAAAGTCAAAAACTATTTCTATAAAAATAATTACAGAGCATAGCGTTATGGTTAAGACGCTGAAATTTCTATTACGGAGGTTGAGGTTCGCTCTATAGGTTCCCTAGAGAACTGAAGTACACTCGATAGTAGACGTTTTCTTTTCAACTCTATTCTTCTTTTTATGGTGCCGTCTTCTTACGAAGGTTGGCGATCATTATGGCAATCTGCACTCTCGACAACGCCGCACGGAATAGAGACCTGGTACTCTTGCCGTACCATTGGCGTAAGTTCTTGAGCCATGATATTCTCCTTCTACCTGGCCTTCTTCTGCCCTGGATCTTTCCCTGAAGAATCAGTTGTAGAAGATCAACTCTATGGGCACACAATAAGAACGTTACGTGTTACCCTGATGCGATGTTGAGTTTACAATTGTCGTGATGTCGACTGTACGATTATATTAAGTTATAATGTGTGTAGTAAGTGTAAGAAACTGAGTCATTTCTATTTAATAATTTGTCTGTAGGGTCTTTATTTAATTTTTTACACAATAAAAACGTATGAATAAATCAAATCTATTACATGAGCACGTTGTGTTGTTTTTTTGGACGTCAACATTTTTTGAATTTACATTGACACCACTATGCAACGAACTTAGTGCCTTTTGGTGTTTTCTGCCAATTGACTTTAGGTAACACGAAAGAAGAAATAATAATATAATATGTTATGTTTTAGATTTTATTTCACACAATCAAACACTCAATGACAGTCATACATCTCTAAATAAATTAAATTCATTACCACTAAAACTAACCTATTTGTTAATTTTATACAAAGCTTCAGTTTTAACTCGAATCTGTAAACTACTTACTTATTATTAAGCGTTACTTAAATCTAAAAAAAAATACATGAACAAATTACTTAATTACATAGGTAGTTATTAGGCCCTAATGTCGGCAAACCAGTGAACAATTACACGGTTAAAACGAAAACTTAACATAAAACTAACAAACACAGCCAATACGTAAACAATAATATCACAATAAAAACTTAACAATAATTCAACGCTTACAATTAAGTAACATTAACAAACGATTTACATATGTTAAGATAACTCAACAGATAACGAAACTTAACAATGAACGCGTAATGACTACTTTGTCCCCATGGATAAAAGCTAAAAGTTCCGAATCTTTTATTCTGTAAAATAATTTTATAGATGTGTGATTGGACCTTAACCTAATTAAAGGTTTTAACAGAGTCTATTAAGTAAACTACTTTAACAATATTAGCTAATGTTGTTAACAAGGCATTAAAAACATGACGAAACTTTTTACACATAAGGTGACCTTTTAGAAGACTTTTTATATAAATACAGCTATTACGTAATTTCATTTAATTGGCTTGAAAGGAAAAATATTTACGAGTACGCTAATAACATTTAGGTACGTGCTTCAATTAATTCAAGTTAATTTACAAGGAGGACAAAGTATTCATTAAGCTTTAGTACACAAAATCAAATGTTTAAATTGTGAAAGCAACTCATGAACGTGCAAAATGAAATAAAGTACTGCCTGTAACAAAAATAGTACAACTTTTTGAAGTCACTGCGCGTCGCAATAAGGATCTAAAGTTGCAACTATTTAACTGACTGTACCCTAAAATATACAGGTTCTATAGAGTCACAAAGACAATTTATTTAACACCAAAGTGCGTCTAGCTAAGGTTTAGCAGTAAAACCTTGGCAAAAGGCACATTTTACAGTAACATCAATGATATAAAACAACAAACACAATGGAACAACATCAGGCACTTGAGGCATAAGGCACATCGTGAACTTTCGATGATGAAATTTAATGTTAAACTATTATGAAATAGGATCTTAAATTCATAACCTGAGATTCAAAATATTTAGAGAAAATAATAGCTGCTATTTTTGTCAATAAGGTATTGAAGGTTTTCATATAAATAATGAACAAAAACAAAAATTCAACCATTCTCTAACAATAAACATTAACGAATTAGTCCAAAGTCCAGCTTTGACAAAATGTAACAATACACAACTTAAAGTAGTTGAACGTTGTAACGATAACTTATAGATGTTTGTGAAGCTTCCATAACTTCGGGAAATCGATGCTTGGGTTTACAGTAAGTAAAAAATAATTAAACAAATACGCTTTGAAAAAGTAGGTAAGTAAACAAAAATTCAAAAGGTAATTTGTTGTGGCAAAAAATGCTAGGGTTAAAATATCAAGACAATGATGATACTGGTAACAAAATGGTTCAAACAAAAAATAACTGTCAGTTGTGGCAATACAATAACAAAATGGTTCAAACAAAAAACAACTTGTAACTTATGGCAACCAGTGGTAGAGTGTAAGTATCAAAATAATGATTCCGGTAACAAAATGATTGAATTGAAACAAAAATCAGTAATTTGGGGCAACCGACTGTGGTGGAATCAAATCATTAAAATAATAATTTCGGTAACAAAATGATTCAAACAAAACAAAAATTAATCTTTTTGGCAACTGATGGTAGAATAAAAGTTTCATAATAATGATTCCAGTAACAAAGGGTTGTAACAAAATAAAAACTAATGATTTGTGACAACTGATGATGGAACCAAATCATCAAACTAATAATGATTTCAGTAACAAAATTATTTAAACAAACAAAAAAGAATCATGGCAAATGATGGTAGTGTCAAACAAGCATCAAAATAATGATTCCAGAAACAAAAACTAAGTATTAAGGTCTATTGTGGCAACAGGTGGTAGAGTCAAAGCATCAAAATAATGATTCCAGTAACAAAATGATTGAAACTAAGCATAAATTGAAATTTGAGGCAACCGAATTTGGAATCCAATTATCAAAATAATAACTCCAGTAACAAAATGGTTCAAACAAAACAAAAACTCAAATAATATTAAAAGTAACTTTAACTGCAAAGATGGTATAATTGCTAATTTCGATTTGAGTAACAGTAACGTGTAACAAATGTCGGTTTTGAATTTAATCAACAAAACAAAAACTCAAATAACACCTAATTGTAACATTTAACTGCAATTTTAGTATTGGTTTAACACTAAAATTTCTGGAAATTTCAACATCAACGAGTATCTGCTTCTTTTTAAAAAAAATGATAGAAACTATTACTTATACATTGAATATAGTATAAACGCGACAATACCAAACAAAACTTCAAATAGTTGCTGTAACCATTTAAGGAAATGAACTTAACTAATCGATTTTGCAAAAGAGGGATTTGATATTGTAACAATAGGTACGAAAAATCAAATGTAACTGTAGTTTAAAAGGGTAAACTAATGGTTTGCAGTTAAAAATACAAGACGCAACAAAACAAAAACTCAATTATATGAAACAAAAACATTAACGTTATGGATTAACAACTATAACGTAACGGGACATTATAACAAAAACATGAACAGGATTTTATGAGATAACGTCAACTTAACAAATTAAAACTGCAAAGAAGTCACGTATTCGTAAAAAAAGAAAACATAACCGGGAAACATTTTAATTGTAGTGTTATATTAATTGTCTATCTTGAAAAGTTAATGGCTACTTTTAAATTTGAAATTAGGACAATTTGTTAACAGTTTTTTTAATAAATTCGTATTATGTAAGAGATACAAAAATTAAGAGAAAAACGTAATGTTACAAACGAAAACTTAACGATTCAACAATACCGAACATTAAGGCACTCATCTACAAAAATGATATTTTTGCTTCGAAATGCTTTAATTAAACAGAAAGAGTTAAAAGGTTATACACACTTGAACCTATATACATTAATGCAACCGCCTAACTACTGCCTATGAACCTACGTATTTAACTTTAAAAGATGCCTAATTAGGGGGTTATATTATACCTAAAATGGTAACACACAAATCTTACTGAAACCTAAGGCTTTCCTATTTTTGGGTATCTAGCTAGATAAATTATCGTCACCTTGATTTTTTGCATTTTGGAGCTCATCTTCACCGACCGAAGAGCTGTTGGATTAACTCTTCTTCTTTCTTTATTACACGGAAGCCGGAAGTGCATACTGACAACTGTACATCGATGTAGCTGTACTGAAGGTGTGACACGTCGCCATTGAAAGTGTCAATATCTTACTGTATACTGAAACAAAATATAGAAACATTAGAATCCTACACAATAAAATATTTTTCTTAATGGGAATGCAAGCATTCCAACATAACATCAGAAATCCTTTAATGATATGGGTGTCTGAGCTGATGGCTCAGTGAAAGATAATTCACAACACAATATAGATACCCGTTCGTGTATCTCCGTACACCTCTATCAAAGAATAAGTAAGTATGACGAATATTTTAGAAACAAAGTCGTGAGTTTATTTCTCAGTTCACTGAATACAAATTGGACAAAGTTAAAAGAGTTGTAAACTTACCTATAAAAATCTGATAGAGAAGTTTGAATTTCCTTAGTGGTGTTTTCAGGAACTGTAGTTCAACTTTAATTACACGTTGATCAAACATTAACTAGCAACACTTTACTTTCAAACTTCGACAAGCCAGCTGAAGTTTCGCTTTGACCGAGACGAGAGTCCCCGGGGTCCCGATCGACCGGTAGTGGCATCGGTCCCCCGGCCTATCTGTAGCTCGCAGAATTCGGAAGTGGTCCCGTTACTGGCGCCTCATCCTTATATATGGATCCTTAGATCCCTTCCAGGGTAGCCCGTGGGAGCGCGGGCGCACGTGTGCTTCTTGCGCAAGCGCACACAATGGCTCCCTTTTTCTTTGTCCATTGATTCCGACCCTTGCCGTCTTGCCTTCTATCTGCGTTTACCTGTAGGGGAGAAATCTCGCCCGGTGGGAACATACGTAATCGTAACTGAAATTGAATTATAGTACACGATAATCAGTAAGAGGGTTCGGAAATCGCCCCGACTTTCACACGGTGAGCTCCTTATTGTTATGTAGATGCCTTAACGGACAATTATTGCGTCGTATTTCGGTATGTATTATTATTAATTCAGGTAGGTTACAAAATAAAAGTTTAAAGCATTGAAAGTCCCTGAATTTAAAATTACGAGTGAGGTAGAACCTCTATTTAGGTATGTGGTGAGAGTAAGACTCCAACAAAGTCGAATTAACTAAAGCAATATCAGGCGGTCGTTTTCTGGAATTTTATTACATATTTTTACAGTCGTCGCCTTTTGTCACGTTTGCAGTTAGCACAAAGTTTTATAAGTTGGAAATGGAATTTTTACTTTCCTGGGTAGAGTTTTTTTTTAGCATTCTTCATTTTTGTATTCAAAAATATTGTAAGTGCATTTTAAATCGACATGCGTGACTATATATGAGAAGACACGTGCTTGTCGATGCGATGCGATTAAATTGGTGATCTACATATACGAGTAAATCATATAATGTGCCTACGATTTTTTTGTGCCTATAAACTATCATTACCATTTCCATCAAGATATTTCAACAAATATACAAAATGCGATAAAAGTCGGTCCGTTTCATGAGTACATTAACCGTCAACAATTTTTCTGTAGTCACTTTCAAAGGAATTTCGGACCAGATAATTCTAAAAGGCACCTACAAAAATTTCTAGACCCATACTTTACAACAGAAAGGTCGTAATTGAGTTCTTTAGCCCTCTTCAAAATAATCTACCTATCGATCTGGGACTGTATTTTATTCCTACCTTCGCTCTCCCTTTTCACCCAAGGTGAATCAAATTTACTGGGTACTTACGTGCGTACTCGTATGGAGTAGGCACAGTCGAAAGCACATGAAGTGTAACAATTTAGACTTTGTACCATTCCATTATCTATGACATAAGAGTTGAAATCGTACTTCAGTGTTACTATTGACGTGTCGTGGAGAATACTACTTGAATACGAATGTTAAGTCTTGTCGGAATGAGATACAGTCAAAGACACATTTATTAAGTTTCAAGGAATGACAAATGACTATTTGTAGTAGTACAGCTAACAGCAGATCAAGTGTAACACTGGATTTTTAACCGTTCTTATAATCTGCGTCATAAGAGTTGAATTCGTACTGCAAGTGTTACCATTGATCTGCTGTTGTCCGTACAAGAGAAACATTAGCAATGAAGTGTCCTACTTATTATGATATTCTTAGAGGTTTTTTGTGCCTGAAAGAAAAAGGTGTTCCTACATAACAACTGCTTATGATTTTATTTATTACAAGTTTCTGTCCGCTACGATTATAGCATATGTGTTATTCTGATGTATGAGCTATATTATTGTAAAATTTCAATAAAATCCATTCATTAGTTTTTGCGTGAAAGAGCAACAAACATCCATTCAAAGTAAAAGTCAATTTTAATACTCAATACTCAATATATTTATTGCATTCCATAAGTTATAATACATATGTTCACATACTTAACATTAAAATGTATAGCACATAAAATATAACAGCAAAGCTTAAAATGATAGTCCTTGTTAACATTGGCGGTAGGCTCCAATATAAGTAAGCATATCCAGCGCTTTATAAAACTCTAAAAATCAAAAGAGGGTATAACAAGCGCTGGGTCTCAACACTACGTAACTTAAGTATAGTGTTCACCATACATGGCGAAGTCATTAATTTGTGGGCCTCACAAAGCGAACTGCGCGATTGACTCGCCCAAGTGTTTTGCTGCTGAACAAAAGATATTTTCAGCCACCGGCGAACGTGCTTCGTTTTAAATAATGAGCGCTTTAATTTATTAAAGTTAAAAAGAGGTAGGAAATTACCTTTTATAATGTGTTTGTATAAACAAGCAGGTAGGTTTGCTACCTTCTCTACCTACAAGTAATTTATTGCTGATTATTAGACGCCGTTTTAGATATAAGTCCATTATCGTCTCTGCCTAAATCTACGGGAATCAGGCGTGAGTTTATGTATGTATTCGACGTGATTGGTTAAGAATATGCCTAACTAAAGTAATTAGAAAAGAAATAAGGAAGTCATTTTCTTATAGGCGAATGAATTAAAGTCCTGACTTGAATTCATTCGACAAAATTAAATGGGGTTAGGCTTATGACATACATTAATTCTGCAGAGTTTAAGTAAATTAAGCAATTTAGGGAAAAATAAAAATTTACAAAAACATCAACATTCATCAGTACCTATATGCATTCCAAAAGTCGTAGATGAGAGTCGTTAAAAGATTTTAAGTAGGAAAGTGACATAAACATCGTTTAAGGGAAACTAGGTTTGTGGGCTAAAAGAACAAAATAAAGCTTATTAGAACATGATGAAAAAATTCTTGCCGTGCGCAGGTTCAAGTCCTGCCCACGGCAATAATTTTTTCATCATGTTCTAATTTATTCACCGAGCATGGATAATGCGTAATTCAAAATCTGAATAAAGCTTATTCCTTTTCTACTCGTATCTAGATATAAATTACCTACCTCAAATACACACGGAGTCTGCGCGATCAAGGATGAATGTAATTAATTAATTAATAAGGAGAAGGAAATAAGGAAAAGGATTAATTCGGATAAGGATAATTACAAGCACATACTCCATGATAAATTAATAAGGTAACTAATTGATACTCTGTAATTACTTATATCGAATAAATATCTATCTTTTTCTGTAAGAGAGTAACTTAGTACCTATATGGGGCCTTATAGGGTTGACATTTCTCAATAACTACTTGACCGATTATAAAAAATATTTTAATAGAGATAAGTAGTTTAAACTATGTAATTTTTTATTTTTTTTTAAAATACAGTCAAGTGCTTTTTGGGAAATTGTCAACCTTAATAATCTCTGCTGTACAGATTTATATGTGCTAAGGCCGCCACATACCTACATAACGGAATTCCGTTTCGGAATATCGAACGCAGTGAATTCAAACAAATTTGTACACATACAACAGTAGTTTTCCACCCCGAGTTTTCTCCGATTCGAAATTCCGTATGGTGGCCTGGCCAGCCTTTTTTATTCCGAATTGAAATAAACGTATGTGTGTTATGTATTTACGGAATCCCGAATCTATATTTCGAAACGGAATTCCGTACGTATGTGGCGGCCCTTTAACAACATCTTTATTTTTCAGTTTAAATGCACGTCAGAATCACTATCAAAGTGTTTCGCAAATATCTAATTACCTATCAGATTTCCTATCCAGCGTTGGTTAGTACGAGTACCTGCACCGTATTTGATTCTGCTCGCAATATTTGAGTCCGCCGGCTAATGAAACTGTATTAAGTCCCGACAGATGCAATCTGCGCAATGTTTGTGCAGTCGTGGGAATTTCCAACTATCGGAACATGCAGTGCGAATGCAGCTGGCAGCTTCCGTTGCGGCGAATACGGCGCATCCCAATTCGATGGAGGTCGGGAATATGATAAGGAGGCTTTGGATTTTATTTTAACCCAAGAGTCTATTTGTGACGAATGAACTATTTATTTATTATTTGTGACTCAACAAATACGGAGGCATATAATGCAAGTACCTAATCTAATTTTCACTTTCAATTAGGTACTTACTTAATTATTTTTGTTTTATTTATTTATAGGCACGATTAAAAAAATAGGCTTGCGCTAGCAAGTAATGCTAATTATGCTTGGCATTTCTTGGGTAGATAGAATAAGAGATGAGTATATCCGCTAGAGAATAAAAGTGGTTGACATTGCTCATCGAATCATCACAGAAGCGGCAGTGGACTGGTCACATCTGTGGTAGAACCGATGGGGTAGACGAGTTCTCGAATGGAAGCCAAGAACAGGTAGGAGGACCGTTGCAAGGAGGCTGGCAGAGACTGGATTCAAAAGGCCAAGAGTAGGATTGAGTGGCGTGTCTTGGGAGAGTTCAGCAATGAAGTGATACGGGCTGATGATGATGATGAAAACATTATTTTGATTTTAGCTAGTCGCACAATATGCGTCTAGGATTATATAATTAGCAGACAATTCGTGTATAACAAGTTACAATTTTTTTTACTACATTAAATTAAAATTTCGGAACGACCTACCTGCAGATTAAATTACATTTTTAACGGTTCTAATAGGATCCACATTGTGCTAAGTTCAATACTCATGCATGTTAGAACTCAATGAAACTTTTTAGCTTTGTCAAACAATTTTTATAGGGTCTCTATTATAGGTATTGCATTTGCGCCCACACAAAACATAAGAATAATCGAATGTGCAGGTTTCCTCCGATATTTTCCTTCACCATTTTTCACACATTACCTACATAATCACGGAATTATAATATATTACTTAGATAGGTACAGTCGACAGCAGATCAATGGTAACACTTTTGACAGTTCTTATCATTTGCGTCGTAAGATTTGAAATCGTACTACAAGTGTTACCATTGATCTGCTGTCGACTGTACATGTTAGACTGCCTAATGGCCTAATACAATAATATAACGTAGAGAAACCCATTACCGTTAATATTAACACAGAATGTACATTAGCGCGCTACGTGATGGACAAGCCGCTATTGATTTATGTATGGTTATTGTTTACTATAAGTACCTACATACATGGAGGCACGTTTTAGGAAGAGTCGACAGCAAGTGGTGTGTGGGTACCGAAATTGTGCATAATAATATTATACATATATGATATTTTATTCTTTGCTGTACATATCATCATCATATATAGGTAAGTACTTACTTGCCTACAATAAATACAGTTCACACGTGTTGCAAAGGCTATTCAACGGGTTTAGTCGTAGAGCAAGGAACACGTGGTTATGGCTATTGAGTTTTATCACAAGTTGAGAAATTATATAGGTAGGTATAGTCTGACGGGGCCAGCAATGACGTCACAATAAAAATAAAATATTATCGAAACACAATTTTGAAATGAAATTGATTGATAGTGAAAATCAAAACATGGAGCAAGGAACACATACTTATTTATAAGGAGTAAGACATATTTAAATCCCGGACACTGCTTTTGGATGACAAATTGTAGCGTCTCTGCCACTCATTTGTTTTTTCCGTTGTTTCAATTTTCCAAAAGAAGGCTCTTTCTAACGTATGACAATGAAAGTGATAATAAGGGCGGCCATACAAAATATACCTTTAGACTCTCTCCTAAAGTGCGGCGTACTTTTTCCTTCATGTTTATTTGTGAAAACTTTTTTAAAGCTGTGCTGCTGAAAGATTTGTGCTATTCTTTCTTCTAAGCATTTCATTATCGGCCTTTACAACGCTGCTATAACAACATGTATTGGGTGACAATTCTCCGTCGCTCTTAATATTCCCGCGCAAGACGGCGCAGTTCGCTTCAATTATTAACGCACACTCGCTTTTGGGCCCGTTCTTTTCATACGGGACAAAGGATTCAGGCCGTGCGGGCCAACAACAGAAAGATTGCAAAGGGCCTAACACAGGCACTGGGTAGAAAGAATATGAGGTGAGCTTTAAATATTAAGCGCCCGGGACACGACCAAGCCAACGTTGAGTAATGCAATGTAATACACAATTTTCATTAGGTATCCACTTATATTTTTCTTAACAACACAACTTTTGTTAACATAAAACTCCTACACACAATAGGGATCTAGTGTGTTCACATGTAATTATTGAAAAGACATTGCCACATTTCAACGGAGCTTTGCCCCACCTACAAAACTCGTGACCATTTAAGCTGTACCTATCATTTTGATGGGGACTTATTACAGGTTTCATATTGCATAATCATAGTCAGTATCATTTTCTACTACTCTCGCAACTACTATAGAAGAATAACAAAAACAATGAATAAATCGCTTTATTTTCTTACTATTTTCTGAATTCTTAATTAAGCTGTTTTTTTCGAATCGCAACTTGTACAAAACGTAATTTTAAACCAATAATTTTAATAAAAAACGAAGATATTTTTGTATTTATTCGTTAAGTTAAGTTGTACAAGACAACTTGCGGTTGATGGTGGGGCAGAATCTGGCATGGTCATTTAATTGCACCCTTTCATTGAACAACGTCATTTTAGAACATACATCTAAGTAAATGTCGAGTAGCTGAGTGGCAACATAACCAAACATTAGGCGCGTGGTTAAATAACGGTGTTCTATTAAAGGGCTATCCAGTGTAATTAAACGTCTGTTTCAACCAGTTGACATACACCATCAAATAAATCTCAAACAAAGAAAATACACCATTTGTAAAACAGCGGTATTTAGTTCGGCATTCACCGCCAAAAAGTCTCAGCATGTGCATTGTCCACAGCGAGCTACAGCGCTTTTCAGCTGGCCTTGGCGATCGGCACAGGTGATGAGCGGTCAAATATAACTTTAAGACCCAATGAAACTAACCCATCCCATTTTATAACCTTCAAATTGAATAAAAAGAAACAGTCTTATATAGCCTACCATGCAAAATCAAAGTGAGGAATAAAACCAGTTGTTTTTGTGTCGTCGCGAAACTGTTTATGTAAATCGAAATGAAAACCCTGTCGGCTCCTCCTGATATAATACCGCCGGATAGCCTGAGGGTCCTTTTCAAGCTCGCCCTTATGCTGGGGTCACAATTGGGCGTACGAGTTTTATAGCTCGGATACAGTAGGTAATCTACTTCAGGTGCGCTCCTGAGAAATCCTCTCGGAGCTGAGGTCGCATACATTTCCCGTTTTTATTGCATATTGAGACGTACTGTCGGTCACACTGTCGTTTTACCGTTTTTGCCAATATCGGATCCATGGCAAAGGACATAAAGTGGAACGAAAGTTTATAGGCGTCGTTGGGTTTTGATATATTCCCCTAGTTCCTGCATAATAGAGGTCTCCAGATTGTTAAACTATTCTGAGCCGAATTACGGGCCGAGCCATTTTTTATTTTTTATACTATTGAAATATTTAAGCAGTTTTACCATAAAGAGAAAGAATGGTGAATTTATGCAAGGTTTTGTTGCTCATGTTTTTCCGGGAAATCCGCATTATTATCATTCATTTTTCACGAATTAACATCTATACAATTGTAAAGTAATCGCGAACGCATATTTCGCTTTAATAAGTAGGTAGGTACATTATTTTCTTCATGTTAATGGTAAAAGTCATTCGCATTTAATAATTGAATAAAAAATACTTGCAGGTAAGTAAAATTATTTAAAAATATAGCTGAAGCTAAAAGCTTATCTACTTAAATATTGCAAATTGTTTTGAATCAAGGCAAACGTTAATTTAAATTGACATAAACAGACAGGATATAAATGTCGGTATCTCCTATCTACATAGTTGTATGAATGAATTTAGAACTGTGCATCTGGTAGGAGATGGCAGGTCTCTGATAGCGCCGTGGGAAAGCCGGCGAGCGACGCAGGGTGCACCTGCAATTTACTTTTATTCACCATCTGCCGGCTAGAGGCACCCAGACAGCGGAATTGCACGATTTGGGCGCTGCACAGCTCTGCAATGGCAAGCCAAAGGAACGGAAGCTTCTCCGGCAATGCGGGATGTACTTAAAGTTCAATAGATGTTTTACTCAACCTTCTAGTCGAGCACTTCCATTACAAATTGCTTCAGCGATCTGTTTATTTTCTAAAATATCAGCTGCAACTAGTAGGTACGTAGGTACGGACACGAGAGTAGTGTAAGGCATGGTATTATGGCCTTGATTGCAATAGTTGGGTGTACATTGATGTGCTGATTGACTGTGTACTTAATGGTTTATTTTTGTAAGTAAGTATATCCTTAAGTATGTTCATAAACCAGAAATTGGGTGTTGCTTTTACAGCTTTTCAAAACGGTGACGCGGACAAAGCATAGACAGACATAGGACCAACTACTATAGGGTAAAGGCGGGATAGATGCCCCACTTTTTGAAATATACTCCTAATTTAAAAAGTATTAATGTTATGTAAATAATGTCTATATATGTAACTAGTTTAATCCTTTATGTTCATCTGTGATTTGTCTTTTTGGATCTATAAATTACAGATTTTGCAGATTTTAGCTTTTTGTGGAGCTCCATTTTTGAGGATAGATGCCTACACGTATGGATAGTTGCCCCACCATGAAAATACTAACGAGGATAGATGCCCTTCATACTGTATAAGCATAATATTAATAATATTTTATTTTTGTCTTTATTTTATTTATCTATAATGAAAAGCATTTTACAGTTTTTAAAATCTTTTAATTGACAACGACTGTTACAATTTAATTCTAATTATGAGATAAAATAAAATGCTGACTGTAATTCTTCTGTAGTCCAAGAACATACTCGACCTCGTACCTTTCTTTTGTATTTTCGTGGCATAGTTCGATTACAATCAGTTAAAAGTCCAAATACATATACATAAAAAAAATATAACAGAACACAAAAATATGTTCAAAATATATATTCAAAGCACATATATAATACAAATAGGGTATACATGGTGTATGGTGGGATAGATGCCCCTAGGGGCACCTATACCGCGAAAAATCAGGGCAACTATCCTTTTTGATAGGGATAGATGCCCAAGTATTTTTTAAATAAATAAAAAACAAAAGAGCCACTATTTACATCTAGATGCATACTTGATGAATCAGTATATTGACGTAATAAAAAATATAACGGAATTAATAACTACTTATAAAGTTATACAACAGCAAATACTTACCTTTAAAAATTTTACGTGTTCGTTAAGTTCGCCGCGGATATGAATCCACACACGAGCGAAACGAATCCTCACCGCACGACGGCAAGTGGCTAAATCAGGTGCGGGGTGTCTGCGGCTCTTAGTTATACTATTGTTTTTTAGTTGCGAGATTGGGAAGTTAGGTTTCTTGAAAATGAGGCATCTATCCTACTGAGGCATCTATCCCGCCTTTACCCTACCTATATAGTAGCGAGATTTCTATCCGATGTTTCTTAGTGCAATTATCTTGATTTTATTTTTTATTTGATTTGTAAATAATAATAAAAAATATGAGTAATGTTTATATTTATAATGAGCGATTGTAATTATCTATTTAAGTATATATATATATATATTATGGCTACACCCCGTGGGGTAAATTCACATTGATACTAAAATGTTATTGTTAAGTATAAACACCTACTATGTAATAAACATGTGATTTAAGGCTCAATAAATAAATAAATAAATAAATAAATAAATAAATAAAAAATCTGTAGATAACTGCATTCTGTTATTGAAGTAGACTTCTATATTCATAATGCTACAGTTTTACCTACTTCTAATCATATTCTAATCTAAGCTGAAAAATGTGTATCGCAGTATATGCCAGCAAATAGCTACTATGGCTGTGGATCACTTCCACACGCACAAAAAAGTATGATTACCTATTCAACAACCTTATCTATTTATCTTTAGGAATTTATTTTATTTATTTACATATTTATCGTAGGGCATCAAAGCAAGGTCAACTGTTTCATAATTAATGTTCCCATCATTGTCATTCTATCGGTTACAATGTATTTGCTCGTTTAAAATTCCAGCATGGATGGGAATTTGAGGAAATAAAATTTCCATAATAAATAGGTGTATAACAAGACGATATTCCATGTTGGAATCGAATTCGTCGTCGTCTTGAGATCGTTATTGTAAAAGCATTATCTGGGGATCCGGAGTGCGACTCTGGAATATAAATGTTAGGGATCGGAGCAGGGCCGTCTCTATATCCTAATGCTCGCCCCGTAGGATGCAAATCTTGTATGGCGCCAAACGCAATGCCCTGTAGTCAAGATTCAAAATTGTTATACATATCTACATAATAAACCCGTTCAATAAGAGGACGCATGTTGCATAACATTATTGAAATCCTCCTTCATTATTGTGCGATTTAAAGAATTAATTTCAACTTTTACCGAATATTCCGTATTTTATTGGTAGTTTACCAAGTTCCTAATAAATGAGTTGATATAGGCTTCATCTACGTCAATAACAATTTGACGTAGGTATCCCAAGATTTCTGAAATGTTACTATTGACTTTAAAAAGAATGGGACTTTACCATCAGGCATCAAGACTGCATATGGCGCCCCTGCACTTGCCCCGAGTTCATCCCTGGGTTTAGGCGACCCTCGGAACAAACGTTCCTAGCAATATGTCAGTCTGTGTCGGTCTTTCCGGCAGAATACCTATTAAATAACCCTGTCTGTCACACACCCATCGCCTATGATGCTAACTGTCGAATGATAGACGATATTACATATTCAATCAGATCAATTTGTGGGCGTAATGCGAGGAAATGGCTTTCGATAACAATGAATAGAAATCGCCAGTAGATTCGCCTTATCAATGAACGGTTTTAAGTCATAGATTTGGTATTACAAAGGCTTACCAGATTTTGCTCTTAACTTGGTCTCTTAGAGGTAGGTTGGTGGTGAATTCTGGGGTGTGAGATTGGGGTGATTCTGTTAGTCCCGTCATTTTTCATTGTAGTGGCTAATACTGCATCTAAATCGAAAGCTTGTACTTATATCTAGAGCAGATATAAGTACAAACAGATAAACACACATAAAGGTTCCTTACGGAGCTCTACATAATATGGAATAAATTAAAAGTAAGTACATACAATAAAACTACAAAACCTTTTTTCTTTTATTTTGCGGATTAAAAAGTTAGTAGATAGGTATCATACACTCTAGTTTTAGTTTTGTAATTTTATTGCTTTAGGTATCTTTTTCATTACACAATTTCGTGGGCCAACATTTGTGTTGCGATTATTTGACAAATAGGTTTGCCACATCCCTTAGCTGATAATAAAATAAAAGCAATAGGCTAGATGAAAAATAATTGATGCATTCTGGTATAGCTGAATGTAGCTAATTAATTTACCCGATACCGTTCATAATTAGAAAAAAAGAATAGTCTAATAACAATTCAGTATAGGTAATTCACACTTTCTGTCGTTACTTGATGGAACCTACCGATATTGTGAGACATTTTAACACTAGGTACTTGGTATGGTATTAGATTCCACTTAATTTATTTTAGATTTTTTACAATATTTTCTACCGAATTGTACAGTCGAAGACAGAGATAAGTAAGTATACAGGGTTGAGTTTTTCTCTAAAACTACTGGACCGAAATTAATAAGTATTTTACAGTTACATATCTAGTTTTAACTTTTATCTATTTAACAGTGTAAGAAATTTTGCAATAGGTAAAGTATTTTAGAAAATCTCAACCTTAAAATCTCTCCTGTAAACCTTTCTCTGTGTTCCACCGTACCTACTTGAAATCTGAAGATGACGTGAATGTCGAAACCGGTAGAAATTAAATTAAGTGGAACAAAGTACCTACCAAGTAGCGATATTAAAAATGTCTCACAATAACTATTTCTATTGTATAATTAAGTAGTTTTCACCACCACAGGGGGTCAACTGCGAATTTGGAGCCATTCAAGAACACAATCAATGTTGTCGCGTGCCGCCCGCATCACGTTGCACTGCACGAGCTATCTAGTTAGTTATTATTGGATTGGTCTTTGCTAACACAGTTCTACCCGACTTCACAAGGAGCAGGGGTTTGTTTTCCCAATGTATGAGATATGCCAATTCCTTTCACGCATCAACAGGAGTAGCCTATAAATCGTTTGATGGAGTTTTGTGTGACGATTAGATTTTTATTTCTATTTTTACTGTACACATCAAAGCAGATCAAGTGCAACACTTTGGACTTTGGACCGTACTTATTATCTGCGCCGTAAGAGTTGAAATCGTACTGCAAGTGTTACCATTGATCTGATGTTGTCCCTACCTATGGTGTCCATATGAATTATCGTCTAACTCCTAGCGCCTCTGTAGTTAGTTGTTTCATAATTCTTAGACAATGTAGTACGTATCTACCTACTCTTTTATTTTTAGACTCATCCATTGTACCTACGTTAACAGCGTGAAATACAATTTGTGTTAATTAATTAAAATTTGATTCCATTCCTTCAATTTCCTTCACAGCTTCGCTAAGTGCCTTTTGAAATGTTGAGATGGTAGGGTACCTCATACCTAATCTATGTTACATGTGGCATGGTATATTTTAGGTAAGTATGTCGCACGCACATGTATGTTACTTAGGTAAATTAAATACACCATTAAACAAAACAAAAATTATGAATAAATAACAAAATCCAAAACTTGGATATCACATAGAATTTTGCAATTATGCAATTTTTCAGGATTTCTGCTACCTATCGGTCATACTTACAATATTTTGGTCCTATTTTTGTGAAAACCACTTTACCTAATAGGTACCTACTTATAAAGGGTAAAAAAATCTACCTTTTTTTCTTTGGAATAATTATAGTATGTAATTTAAGTAGTAGGTACTAAAACAATAATAAATTAATATAAATAAAAACATACAAATTACATACATTCTCATAAATAAAAAAATTGGGGCCAAATCGCTGCCCTGCTTGGGCACTCTCCCCAAAAGGTTGGCGACGTTACCTCGTTGTATAGCAAGCGATATACGCTGGCCTAGGTGCTAATCTACCCAATCTACGGAAGATAATATAAACAAAGACTCATTGGTCCGTTACATTAAAATTTCGAGTGACAAGAATTTGATTTTAGGCAATTTGTGTGAAGTGTTCGCTTGTCGGTATTGTATCGTATATAAGCATACCAGGCGCGTGACGTCATGCGGGTGCCACGTGCTACGTCACATTGTGGCCTGAGACCACTTTCGGTAATCGTTTCCCAGATTCCTCCTCCTCATAATAATTGCTCCCCTAGCATTTTATTATGCATGTTTTACTGATTATAACATACCTTATACCCAGCCTATACTACACTAATTAGGTAGGTAATAAACGGTACTTATTCGAAATAACAAGTTGTCGAAATAAAGTTAGTCGAACAAATGTTTTTTGCAATTACTACCTGGAGACACAGATCTGAGGTAGAGACGTAGGTTTAGTCTTAATCTAACTCTTATACTACCACCAACCATACATTATGAAACTCTTCAGATTGTATCGTAGAGAGTCTGCAAAAACCTAATTTAGCCGTTACTTTAAGCATCGCAAATTCTAGATATCAATGGCCTCTTAACTCTATGTTACATGTTCAGTGAACTCTACCGGTCTCTACCGGAAGAGAAGGAAGTGCCGATTTTCAAAATTAAAATTCAATATGGTTTTTCTGCGCAATAAGTAATTATTAAATCGCAAATGATCCGTCCATGTACAGTCGAAGACAGCGATAAGTATACAGCTATATCCATAAGGGTGAGATTTTAGTTACATAGTTTTAACTTTTATCTATCTAATAGTGATTTTTTTTTACAATAGGTCAAGTTGTTTTTGAGAAAATCTCAACCTTAAAAACTCTCCTGTATACCTTTCTTTGTCTTCGACCGTACCAACAGTCGAAGTAACAGTTATCATCGATATAACAGTATCTCTAGACCACAGAGGCTCTGTGCTCTAGACAGAGTAACATTTTTTGCCTTCACTTCACAGACACACACCCAAATCCGCGTGTATGCTCTGTTTACGGAAAGCTTTCCGTAAAATATCTCTCACAAAAAAGTAGCTCCACATATTATCCCGGATTTTACGGGGCGTGTGCTTTTTTGGTGACACAGGCTCCAGGCATGCTTGAAATTAAACCTCTAAGGTCGCATATTTTTTTATTTTAAAATATCTGCCTCCGTCCGTCAAGCCCACTGCTCGCTCTCTTAATGAATTATCAACATATTAATAATTGTATTAGTAGAAGAGGGACTCAGATACATAATTATGTACATTATGTATATAATACGTATTTACGTACCTAACTAATAAATAAGTAAGTAACTGAATAAATACAGTCGAAAGCACAGCAGTTCACAGCGTAGACTTCGACTCACGAGCTCCCATTTATTATGATACGAAACACTATGAATAAATATAAATCCAATTTAATTTAGCTTTCGAAAATAATAAAAAAACGTAGCAAGTAGATAGGTACGGTGGAACACAGAGAAAGGTGTACAGGAGAGTTTTTAAGGTTGAGATTTTCTCAAAAACTACTTGACATATTGCAAAAATTCTTTCACTGTTTGATAGATAAAAGTGAAACCTATGTAACTGTAAAATAATTATTAAATTCGGCATAGTAGTTTTTGAGAAAATATCAACCTTATTGAGGCCCCCTGTATACTTATCTCTGTCGTCGACTGTACTATTACTTAGGTTAAGGTACCTACGCAATGATCTAAAAACTATGAAGTTAGGTACCTATACAGGTAACAACTAGAGGGCCTAGACAAGGGTTTTACGAGGTGGGTTTTACTTTCGTTAACGCCAGTTGAATAGAAAGAAAAATGTATGTGATTGACATTTACTTTTTCGTCAGCAAATGTCAATCAATCACATACATTTTTCTTTTCTTTCTACCCTTCCACATCCATAGTGTTAGATACTGTGGAACGCGGGTGGGAGGGTAAGTTCTATTCCTGATTTAATACCCGCTATCCCTTGATCGTTATACCCAAACTTGCTTTCGATATATAACCGTTAAATAAATCGGACTAATCGCTGCAGCCGGGATCGTCGCATTGTCCAGACGCTCAATGCCTTCATTGTCTACGAGGATAGCAAAGTTTCCGCCTGCCGCAAAGTATTAAGCCCAACTAACTAGTTAAGCTACTTTCAAACCAATGTCTAAGACATAAGAAGGATATTTGAAAATAACAGCTGTTTGTATAGGGTTGGGAAAACGAACGGAGGTAGACAAGATTGATGTAACGGTCCCAAGTTGGCGCACGTGCTGAGGCCGGCTGCGCGGTCCCGTCTTATAAGTTGTTAAAAAAAATTAACAAGCCATACACGACGTTTATATAAATAGAGATTACCTTTTCTTGGACTTACTTTATTTAAGTAATAATATACCACAGGGTGGAATATTTAGATAACCCTGAATTTGATGTTATATCTGTACATTGAACAATATAGACAGACATGCTATACAGGGTGGCTGAATTCATTCGACAACATTAAGTGGATGGTTAGCCTTGTGGCATACAGTTCACACACACACTCTCACACACACACACACACTGCAAACCGTTCAAGTAAATACAATTTGGGGAAAAATAAATTACAATAAATTCTACTACTTATCTAAAAAAATATTAATTTGATGTGCATCGTTATCGTTACTGTGATTTGGATTTTTTTTTTATATTTTAAGGTAAGTAACTACTTAGTTTTAATTTTTTGCAATGATTTCTTTCACAGGAATTTGACATAAGTAATGGTAAATTACCATTAAGTACATACGTGAAATTATTATTTTTAAATTATTGATTATTACGTCAAGTTATTTAGTTCGGTAGGTAGGCAATTATTAACTGGTAATTATTATGGACGTGACGTACTTACTTAAATTTTTTTGCAGTTTTGATTTACTTACTAAAAAGACCTTACCAATTTAATTTGTCGAATGAATTCAAGAACAGCCTGTATACTTAAGTACTTTAGGAACTTTGCCTACGTTTACTACGTACACTTAGTACAGTCGAAGACAGAGATAAGTATACAGGGGGCCTCAATAAGGTTGAGATTTGCTCCAAAACTACTGGACCGAATTTAATAATTCTTTTACAGTACACAGTTTTAACTTTTATCTATCCAACAGTGAATTATTATTGCAATAGGTCAAGTAGTTTTGAGATAATCTCAACCTTAAAAACTCTCCTGTACACCTTTCTCTGTGTTCCACCGTACCTACCTACCGAACTAAATAAATAATCATCTTGTAACAATCTTCCAAAACTTGGACAAAATATCGGTCGGTGATAATAGAATGTGCTAGAGGGGATGTAGATTGTAGGTAGAGAGGACACTTTTTCTAATCTTTGGGGGACAGCTGCCCCTAAATTCTAATTAATTAGTTACCGTGGACAATCGTGATAATATCCGTGAACTATTCAATAGAGTCGTAGAGGGAGAATTCTCCCTCTACGTTTAGGTTACGTTAACTTCGTATATTATGTATAACATTGTTTAAACATCAGACCAGGCTGTATGCTCTAGTTAGCCTTGCCTTTCCCTCTGGGAATTTTAAACTTCAGACTAGGATGTATGCTCCATAGTTGGCTTTGCCTTTCTCTCTGGGAAGAATTTATAATAATAAAAGAAACTTGATTGATTGATTGTTTTGGTTTTGTTATGTACGCGTGCGTGATTTTTGGTATTTACTGCTGTTTTTAGATTGAGGAAAGGAATTCGTTACATTCCAGGTAAGATCCTACATTGATCTTCAGTATTTGTGCGTAAATTTGACTTAAAATAATTCGTTGTGGTAAGTAGAGGCATTCGAAAAATACTGCCGGCTGCTGGCTGTCGCGTCCTTCGACAGTGGGCTGGTGAGAACTCATTCCTGCAACTCTTGAGTGTATCTGATGATTATCATTTATCATCAGGCATGCGGCCCGCCAGCTTGTTTGCTGTACTCTGTTGTAAAAACATTAGAAGAAATGTCAGCAAAAACGCATTTCTTATTTTGATCAAATTCCAAATATTTCTTTTTCAGTACCTATCCACTTCTAACATGCCTCCGAAAAGCCAGAAGAAAAAGAAAGCAAAGCAATTAGAACAGGCATTGAGCAATTGCCATATTTCAGAACCAGACCCTCCTCCACCCGGTATTGTCTTTGCTGAGGAGGTTGATCCAGAACTCCTAAAGAAATGGCCGAAACTTAAAATGAAAGTACCTACAATATTTTTGCACAAAACAATTGATTTTGCACAACATGTGAAAAAGATACTCAAACTGGGAATCAAATTTTTCCAACCATACTTGGGAACTAATTATACCAAAATATTTTGTCACTCCTTCAATGACCACAGGGCAATGCTTCAGTATTTTGATAACAACGAATTGCCTTATCATACATTTGGTCATCCCAATAAAAGGAAAATGAGAGTTGTTATCAGAGGATTGCCCAAAGACACTGATTTAAACAATTTGAAGCAAGAAATGAAATCAGCATCAATTCCCATTGTGAGGGTTCACCAAATGCGTATGAAAGTGTTCGCCAAAGATCGTGATATGCTGGTGTTAGCTGTTGTCCCGCATGATGACGAAGGCAAAAAATTGCTAAGCATTAAGACAGTACTAGGACATGATGTCAAATTGGAGCCACCAATACCAAAGACGAAACAATGCCACCGATGCCAAAAATGGGGCCATTCTCAGCGTTACTGCCACGGCCAAATCAAATGTGTCAAATGTGCTGGCGACCACCTTTCAAAGAAATGTCAAAGAGATCCAGCAACTGAACCACCAACATGTGCAAATTGTGGAGGGAACCATACTGCCAGCTACAGAGAATGTTTCTTCTGCCCAGACTCCATAGAATATAAAATGAATCGTAAGAAAAAGCCCACCGGACTTCAACCTCCTCCTCGAGCCCGTGAACTAGTCACTTTGTCCAATTGCGACACTTTGTACAGGAAAGTTAAATACATTCCAAAACATACGGAGGCAATTCCATTTTAAACTTCAACATGTATTAACTATATATTTATTCTGATCTGGCTACCTGCTATAATAATGAAGTATGTCAGTAATCATTTACCTTATAACCAGGACTCTGTAATTGAACCTGTGACGAACTAATTGATGTGAAAGTCAACTAGCTATGCTAAGATTTTTGTACATAGATAACGGAAATACATTTTATTATTACAAATCTTGGGCTGTCTTAGATGGCATAGTTACTGCATTTCACTAATTTTTAAACAAAACTATATTGGATTCATGGCCCGACCTCCCTTGATGTAGGGGAAGGCATGTGCCCCAACAGTGGGGATATTTATTAGGCTGATGATGAATATGGGATTGATGCATTAATTATGGCCTATTTAATTTAATATGTGATTAATAGTGTAGTAATCCACTCCTGTATGATACTACATATATCGACAGGTCCAATTGTGTGCACTATAACATTTTTGTACTCATTTTAGTAGAATTAATATTATGTAGTCAGTGTATATGCATACATACTGTTCAGCTTTAATTTTATGGATGTGATAGTTGATAATACCAGCTCATTAAGCTTAGCTATTTCAGTGAGTATTATTTTTAAGAAATAAGTAGGTATCTATCTAGTAGTCATTTTTTTAAAAGTTTTGTTCTTTTACCGTATGCCATTTCGTAATACAGTATACACATAGTAGGTACAATAATAATAGTGGTCCGTGTTGTTTATTTGTTTTACTTAAGTCACGCATGTTCTGTGGGTTGGGTAATGGGTACGTATTGTACCTATTTACCTACTCAATAATTTCTATTGAAAATAAATAAACCTTTTTTATATAAAATGTTTTATTCTCTTTCTCGACCTCAATTTAATTAATTTCTTTTAAATGGTTTTGAAACTGTGGTACTTACCAGATTTTACAATACCGACAAATTAATTATGATAACAAATACCATGTACTTAATTAAACCTTATATTTAAATCTTTAATTAATATTTACAATCTTAACAATTATTCGAAAATACTCTTGTCTTACACAATATCATTAAATTAAAATTGGTTATTATCACGTACTTTTAACACTTTGCATATTACTTTGTAGCACCGCCTCACTTTGAGTGTCTTCGCAGATTGGGGTAACTCGTACCTGTGAACAAAAGTAATGTTTCATAAATATTGGATTTTAAAGTTTGGTTTTACACCACACAAAAACAACTTCATGATGCGGGCTGATGATGAAGTAGATAAGTATTAATATTACCATAGGTACTACAACTACACTGATACGCAATAATTCTACAAAAATAACAATTAAATGTGTTTTTGTAGCATTATTACGTACCTACTTGTTCTAACTATATTATTCAAAAGCATTGAAAAGTTATTCCAATATGTAATAAATAACCAAATTGTAAAAAAATGGTACCTAGTGGCATCTTTTAGATTTAGAACTATAGGCTCGTATACACTAGGCAACATTTGACACGATGTCGTGATGTAGGAATGGCGTTGTAAAAATGTGTATTATGATACACATTTATGTATATTTATGTATTATCTTACTAAATCGCTGTAATATGTTACAGCGATTTAGTAAGATAATACTAGGCTCGCTGACCATAATATTATTATAAAAATAACAAATGTGTTTTTGTAGTATTACTGCGTACTAGTTGCAAATCTTTACTATTCAAAAGCATTGAAAAGTAATTCCAATGCAATATATAATAAATAGGGGTAAATGTGGTTCCTAGTGACATCTCTTAGAACTTATTAGGACTGTCGCTTTTTGCAGGACTTTCTGTGTTGCCGTAATGATATTACCTCGAGTTGAATGTTAGTGAGTGGTAATCTGTTTCCGTCTAGCTCTGCGAGCACCCTGTCGAGCGTATCGACCAGGCGGTCTGCGTCCTGCGCCGTGAACACCATCGGCGGCTTGAACTTCAGCACGTTGCTGTCGGGCCCGTCGCGGCTGATCAGGATCTTCTCTTCGCGCATCCTGGAATTATTAAAATAAACTTGTTGAGCAAAACTAAGGCTAACTGTATGGTTATGGTATTTGACAAGTATCGAAATATCATTAATTAGGGAAACCAACGGAGCCAGCAGAGTGAGAGTAGGTAAGTATGTTTCAGACTCTCAAATTCAAGCTTAGGTAGTGTTTTTAGTTTTTTTTAGTTTTGAAAGTTCTTTATTTGCATAATGATACAAAAACATGTATGCCAAAAACATTGCAGTGGATTACATTAACTTAAGAATTTAAATTGTTTCTCAGGTTACGAACCTCTTAAAACTTAGGTAGTGTGCAGCACACTGAAATAAGCCATTCTATTCAGATTGACCACACGGCAGAGATGCGACAAAAACGGCAAACTGTGGTTTGTTTAAATAAAATTACACTATTTTCTTGGTTTTGTGATCTAAATACAGCTTTACCATTGACGAATTAATATTACATATATTAAACTACTTTGGTCAACAGTCTTACCTATTGACGATATGTTTCGCCTCAGCAGTGGCTGGCGTGCGTGCTTCCCTATCCGTGACCAGTTCTACGCCAACAAACAGGCCCCGCCCTCGCACGTCGCCGACGAGCCGGTGCTTGTGTTTGAGCGCCTCGCAGCGCGCCAGCAGGTGGCTGCCAACCCTAGCGGCGCGCTCCAACAGACGCTCCTCCTCCATCACGTCGAGAACCGCATTGGCGATCGCACAGGAGACAGGGTTGCCGCCGTACTGGAAATGAAAGATCACGGGTCAATAAGTAGCTTATTCTGTCTAAAACTAAACCTTCCGTGTCGTTCATATGCTACGCTCCATCACGCCTAATATTAGCGTAGGTACGCAATCTGAATCGCTACAAATGTTGACTTAATTGATCTTTGGATTCACATTTAGGCAGTATGCACACTTGCAATACAAGATAACCCGAGAATTCGCGATGTAACCCCGTTTCTATTAAGTGAAAATTACAACAAAAAAATACTTCGTTACGTAGGTAACATAACTAAGTATGATGATTATCAATACGAAGAAGCAATCACGATTGACAAGAATAACAAAACACTCTAATAAAATTGTTTACCGGACTGACTGTTCATTTAACCATCCGATCTGTATTTAATTCACATGTTGCTGATAATTATAGGTAGGTAAGTAACATAATAAGTAAACAATGTTTATGGAATCATACCGTTGAGTATCACAGTAGATAACTCAGAAAGTCTCAGGTTCAAAAGAAATAATGATAGTACCAATTTGGTTATTTCGGTACATTTACCAATTAATTATGCTCTAGCGGCACAGGAAAAACGGCAAAAACATAATCCAAGGATATTATAACAACATAATTCGAGGATATGTTGAAGTGGTTGGAACATACTTACAGGGAAACAATTAATTACCTACCTAATTGCTTTCATTACCCCAATAAGCTAGTGGGTTATGTAATGTACTTAAATTATTCGTTTTTATGAGTTCACGTTTCTACACAACAGTGTCAAACAGTTTTGTTCTACTGTTTTTGCTTCCACACCGGATGTCTCGAAATGTTTGCAAACGGTACAGGACCCCAGTGGGGTGAACGCGACTTCAATCGTTTTCGTTTTGACACTTGAACGATATACATTGCTGCGTTTCATTGTCGTTTGTTAAAACTTGCTAATACATTGCAGCAATGTATAGCGTCCATGTGTCAAATTGAAAGCGATAACGATAGAAGTCGCGATCACCCCACAGTGAGAATCACCATTAGGTTAAGACTAACCATCTACTTTATTCCAGATTGCGTGCCTACGCTCGCTCGCTCTTATAGTGGATAGTTGCGTTTAGGTTTTGGGTTTCGACTTAGTGGCCCCTACAGAATTAGTACTGTCGTAAATAGCAAGGTATAGAAAAAAATACGATTAATTACCTCTCACGAGTAACTATCGGCAGAGATTGTAATTTTCGCTTTTTACTTTAAAATATATTGGAACATCAAAGGACATCAAGTGTAACACTTTAGACCGTTCTTATTATCTGCGTCGTAAGAGTTGAAATCGTACTGCAAGGTTACTATTGATATGCTATTGTCCGTACCTACATGACAACAGTTATCTCTTTCGCAACTACTTAAGACAAGCTTATCTCAAGCCCTTACCGTGTTAAAATATTCAACTCCTGTATCAGCGAAGCTCTTTGCTATTTCCATTGTGGTGACGACTGCAGCAATAGGATGCCCGTTCCCCATGGGTTTGCCCATGGTCACGATGTCCGGAACCACGTCCTGGGTCTCGAAGGCCCACATGTGGGAACCCACGCGACCGAAACCAACTTGAACTTCATCAGCTATACATACGCCGTCGGCTTCGCGGACGTGCCTGAAATTATTCGAAATAGGCACTTAATTACCTATTATGACATGTATGGTTTGTGGGGGCCTTATACTGTAAATAGGTAATCATTACAAAAAGAAACTGCCAAAAAATGTATCTTATTTCAATCTCATGATAAAGACAAATCTAACGATACATCAAAATCCATCAATTATTTTTGGCTACAGGAGGTAACAAAGGAACCGACATACTACAAAAATACATACATTACTTACCTACTTCCGAAAAACATTACCCTCCTCGTTTCGCAAGTCAGACAAAAATAAATTAGGTTGTCGTACTTTTATAATTTTATTAGTTTTTGTTGGTATAATATTAGAAAACCATCGTGTCGTTAAACTATTTTGCAAAGTTAAATACACAAGTCATAAAATATTTATTGGTGATGTTATAGTAACATAATTGTTTGTTAAAATAGGATATAACTAGCCAGTTATAACCATATTTGACGTGATTGTCGTGTGTACATGCAGAACATAGGTTAGATAAGGCAGCACGCGTGATAATTTTACTAACACCATTTGAACACGTGAAGATAAATAATTTACACTTATTAACTATTCTACAGCCTGTCTGTTCACTTCATACTCTATACCATTTATAGGATCTGAGTTACATTATACACTCAACTTTTTCCAACACCAAATATCATACTTATTCATAAAGAAAAACATGAAAAGAATATTACGTTTGTTTTTAGAATTGACAACACAGTTGTTTTATTTTCTAGAGCTCAAAATAGGCTAAAAACTATATTTTAAGCACAAACTTGGCGTGAGCTCGCTCTTATAACTGTCAACTTGCGTTCAAAACTGTCTATAGATATCGCCCTAAAGCCAGGCGCGTACTACGATTTTTTTATCTCGCCATAATTTTGACGCTGAAATGCAATGGGTTTCTGTGGAAATGCGCGCAATACGTACGAGACATGTGGATTTGACGTCCCGTACGTATGTGCGCGCATTTCCACAGATTGATTGATTGAAAATTCGATACTTATTTTTTCTGTGATAAAATAATAGCTCGAGAAAAAATCGTAACGCGCGGTAGGTCTTGAATCGTGCTAAAATTGTCTCTGAAATCTCGACCTTATTGGTAATCTTATTATCTATTCTAAAACTTACTCAAAGACTTGTTTCAGGTATCCATCAGGCGGGATGATTTGTCCGCCGCAGCTCTGCAGACTCTCTGCTATGAAGGCGCATACTCCTCCCTTATTCTTCTTAACTTCCTTGCAGATCTCCCCGATTTCATCCGCATAGAGCTTGCCTAACTCTTCCACAGATTGGGAATCTCTTGGATACGTGTATTTTCCTCTGTACACGTCGGGAACTGGCGCCTGAGTGATAGAAGAATTTAGATTAGTGTTTTTGACTACTGTAGTAGTAATTTAATTAATTAATTATTATACAAGATAACTTTATTTTGCTATACAGCTATACTTTGAGGATTTTATAGATGAAGTTTTTAAGTTATAGGAAGAGAATCAAAGTTGGAAAATAGGTACTGAGCATATTTTAAAGTTTATCGTAACTTGTATTGTTACTTTACTGCGAGTTTTATACTTTTATCGCAGAATTGTTATTTATCGCACGTGTAAGACATTCGATCCACTTTAATAGGCAAGCTAAGTGCAAAGTCACGTATAAAAACTTTTATCCAACCAATTAATACTTATTAAAATTTCAAAATGTTTATCTGAAGATATTACTTTCGATTATAAAATGGCATCCTAACCCGCGCTGATCTCTCAAGACTGCAGGACCCCACCCCTCCCAAATCAAAATCTACGTTATAGGAATCACTGATTCTATTTTCGATTGAGAAATTGATTCCTCCACAAAAGGGACTTGGGACCGCCCTGGTGGAATAGAGTGACTAACTCACCACGTGAACCCACTCTGGCTTCTCTGGGGCTCCGGGTAGGTTCAGTTTGTATGGAGACACATCAATCATAGACGTAAGATGGCCATGATACGCGCTGGAACAAACAGGCGCTACAGCACCCCAAAACAACTTCGAGACGCTCGAAGTAACGGACAATCAATCATCATTCACACTTCAATCACTCACAACGCATTTATTGGCATTTAACAAATAATAAGTAGCGATTCCGTTGTGTGCTTTATAATTTTGACAGTTCTAAAAGTGCGTCGACATCACATCAAGTGATAAATTGGCACTTTATAATACAGACTAGATTACAATGGTTTGGTGTACGTTGATGTGCTGTCGACTGTACCTACCTTAACACCAATGACGTTTGCGATGTTATAAGGAGCGATTCAAATGTCACAATTATTTACGTTTTAAATGCCCCTGATTCTCTTTCAAGATCCTTCAAACGACATTAGATACCTTTACTGCTACAGTTCATTAACAGCCGCAGTCTCTTTTAGAATTATAACAGCTGATTAGATAAATACTACGGTAATTGTATGGTATCTGCACCTACAAATAAGATAGACAGGTGACGATGTTTCATTAAACTCCAGCACAATATGACTGTAATGTCACTGCTTAATTTCACATAACAATGAAAAAAAGTTTTTAATTTCTAACAACAACAATCAGTCCCTAACAAAGCAATTAGACAAACTATATTTCCTGTTATTCAAATAAATTATGTAGGTACGGTCTAATACAGAGAAAAAATATACAAAAAAATAAGGTAAGGTTGAGTTTCTCAAAAATCCCTTGGCTGATTTTAAAAATTACTTGCTAATATAGTGACCGCACTCGCCGCTAAGCGAGGCGTCCCGCTCGCTCTACAGTGACATGTGTGTTTAAGATTAGGATTCGTGTTAGTGGCCGCTACTATTGTCTACTAGTAAAATATTTTTTACAATCAGGCAAGTAGTTCTTGTGAAAATCTCAGCCTAAATAAGGCCCCTTGTACACTATGTTTTCTACTATAAAAAGTGTCTAAATAATAATGCCAACAAACACTTTTAACAAACAGCAATCACATTCACACTTGCTAATACATTTAGAATCCCCAGATTATTAAAGTAAACGTTATAGACTTACTGGTCAAGCGTGACGATATCCTTATTCTTGGTGTGGACTCTCGCGAGCCTCAAGGCCAGGTCATTGGCCTCGGAGCCTGAGTTAACGAAGAAGCAGACGGAGAGAGGGTCTGGCAATGTCCTCACCAGCCTCTCAGCTAATATGACTATTTCGTCGTGGAGGTAGCGGTTGTTTGTGGATATTAGAGACATTTGGTTCCTGCCGGCTTCAACGACGTGTGGATGGCAATGACCCACTGTAAAAAAGCGAAACTTGAAATTAGCTAGGCTGCCCTGGCTGGGAATCGAACCTGGGACCTCTGTATCGCAAGGCTATTCAACCACTGAGCCACCGATCTCTTTATCATTAGATCCCATACCACTAAATAAAGCAGTCAAGACCACAATAATAAATAAATTTAAAAGAAAATTGATTAGATTAGGACAATAAGCGCTAATAAAATCAGTGAAAGCATATATATATATATATATATATTATTTATTACGCCTAAAAGAGACTTCTCATACACGATCGTAATATTCGGGCTTCAGTAATTAATTTCTCAGACACAACATAAATTATTACAAAACCAAAAAATCCTACCAATTTTTTAACTTAAAATGTATCATATGGCAATCTCGTAATCAGGACGAATCTAACTATACCTCATACATAATAAATCTATCCACCACTAAGGGTTCGACATTCATATACGATGACAAAACATTACCCTCCTATTTTCACCAGTCTGCTGTTCTTAAACAAACCCAGAAGGATATGCGTCTAACCTAACAGCCTAAAAGTCATCAGATAAGTACCACAAGTCATCGTGTTTGGAGCACATGTTAATTGTGCGTGCAACGGACGTGTTATGATATCTTATCTAAATGCATTATCATCTGTTTGTTCAATAGTTAAAGCTGGTGCACTTAACGATGTATTTAACAAACGAAAATATCAATTTCAAGATAACAAAGGTCTGAAAGTCCTTTACGTCACACTATTACTATTTGTAGAGGCCGAGAAGTTTAAACAAATTGTCTAGGAAATTGTTATTAGTCCTAACTAAACAAAGAATGAAACTATCGTGAGTAAGCTGAATATAAAAATCCACCGATCCGAACTGGGCTCGCATGATGAGCTCCTGCTCATCATGCGAGCCCTAAGCTGCCTGCCAGGGTTCATGGTATTTACTGGTATTTTCTATAATTTAACACATTAATGCAAAGATTTCACTTATGACTATGTGTTTACAGCTAATGATGACATAAAGTAATCCTAAATCCTAATGCATGTAATCAATAATCATACATAATATAGACAGTTACTACGACAGTTAATAATAGGAAACAGTTGTTTAACGATAGGTGCAACCAACAATAACATCAGTACATATATACTGGGCATTTTACGTAACGGTAATATGGCATAGATTTCAATTTCAATGCTGTTTACTATACTTATAAATTAGATAATCCTCTTAGACATATATTGATTTTAAGACCCGGAACAAAATTGTTGGCAGAAGGTCCGTGATAGAAATCTAGACAAAAAAAAACAGTCTCTAGTAAGCAGCCAAGAGTCTTACCATGAGCAACGTTGTTGATGCAGTCCAAGTATCTCTCACCCGTCTCATCATACATGTATTGAGCAATCCCACGCACGATCTTTAGCGGCGAGGAGCGGAAAAACAATTGGCACGCAGACCTGAAAAATAATAACTTTTAGCACAGAAATTCATACACAAAAACAATAGTGTTATTCCGGGTGTAACGACTTTCGATTATAAATCTCATAAACCGAGCAAGTAGCTTAGCAGTGTAAAATAAATGGAACATTTTCGCGAAAATGAGACAATATTTTTTAAAGTTAGGAACTGCTATGAATGCCCTTTCGGCTTACATTTGCGTTACCTTCCTTTATAAAAATATAAGAACTTCAAACAACTAAAGAACTAAAGAACTACGAAACAAAAGAGAGCCGCATACGATATATACAAAACAAAAGAAATTCGTAAAGCTAGAGAACAAAAGAAATGCATCTGAAGACAACAAATTAAATAACAGTGTATTCTACTCACCCTATATATTTTTCACGAAGCTTGATGGTCTCAGATTTAGGCATAGACTGTAGATAAGCCATTTTATATTTTATAACTTATTAATTTAAACTGGAAAATTAAAATCAAATTTCTAAAATACAGAAACGTAATCAGGATCCAACTAATCTAAAAATAGAAGTTTTGTAAGAAATGTTACCTTAAAATAGAATACTGAAATTGTAATAAAATTAGGGGTGTGTTACGAGTGAAGTGAAGTAACGCGTGACGCGTCACGTGCGTGTAACGCCCGAGCTAGGAATGCTGTATCACGCATGCAGCCGGCTGGCTATATAGACGGGCGGTGCGCGCACGCCCTCCGCGCGGCCAATAAAAACAATAATCGCTATCAGTGCAACTACCTAGCGCAATGATAGGAGTACCCAGGGCCCTCTCTACAAGGGGGCATTGAATAAATTAGGCTTTCACAAATATAGCGAATGTCTATGCTAAAGTGGCGGGTCGGATGTAATTAGGAGCTTAAGATTAAACCAGTGGCGGCCTCGAACTGGATTCAGAAAGACCAACAGCTCGTTGGCCTGGCGACCATACTACATACCTATAAAGAGTCGCTAGGACGCTATCGTTAGAGTCGAGAACGACAGTAGAAAAGCGGATACCAAATTTAGGGGAGCCTTATGTTTAATACTGGAGATGGAATGGCTGATGAAGTTGTTCGCAGCGTGATGTAAATTTATATTCCTTAGTAGTTTATTTAAAAAATCGTCATTAATGTAGTTGTGGAGCCACAACGTCCTCAGCCGGCTATTTTCTGTGAATGGGCTATGTAGTTTAGTAGGGCCCCATATACGCACCTAATTCCCTAGATACACCCCTGAGCATACAACATAATGTTATACAGTCACCGACCACGCGGACTAAATCGAGATGCCATGGAACGGCCGCATGGCTGTTAAGACGAAGACATAGGTACAGTCGACAGCACATCATCCTATACAAAACTATTGCAACCTAGATCATATCACGATAGTATAAGGTGCATGTGTTAAGCTTGATGTGCTGTCGATTGTAGTAGGTATATTATCTAGTTCTAAATTCCAGTAAATCAACCTCCCCTGATAGCGAGTAACTAGTACGAGTATCTTGCTAGATACCTGACTCTTGTTTTAATTTGGTATTTTTCCTAGAAAGATAAGAATAGGTAGAGCATTCCGGGGTTAGGAATTGAAAGAGTGTCTGTGCCAAAATGGAAAATACAAGTAAAAACACCTAGTAATATGCTATTGGTTAAAGGTACAGTTAATTAAATAAATAACGAACAAATATTTTTTTTGTTATGTAATCATGATTTTCGTATTTTATAATAAAATAAATTTTAACATTAAATTTTAAGGTCTCCTGCAACACTACCAGTTAATTGTTAACACGATTGTTAATGATGATAAATTGATAAATAATGTAATATTAAATTACCTTCTCTAATTTCGACAACGATCATTTAACTTGATTAGGTGATTGTTTAATTGAGTGGGTAGTCAGCAAAAATGACTGAACGTTTATTTGCTGACGACACCGTTGACGTACTTAATTAGTACACTTATCGTGATAGTAACATACAGAATAACAAGTTTTGTTAAGGTGCAGACAATGACCTCAAGAAAAAAGCAACCTATAAAATAGACTAAGATTCACTCAGTAAATATAACCAGAATCCAACATGTATACTGACCAGATAACAGAGACTACTATATTTTACACGATGTAAAGAGTGAAGTGTTAACTTTATTAAGCATTTTTATTTTTGTAGTAGATATTCAATACTCTAATTACATTAGCTATACTTACACTGTTATCTTGTAGCTATTTTTCGTCTGTTACTTTATGTAATTCTATAAAAGTATATCTTATAGGTTCATGTCGATTTCAGAGCAGAGTATATACCTAGATTGATATTGCCCGTTAAATGTAGATACAACTAAAGAATACACAATTAAAATCAAATATATTTAATGTCGATTGTTGAGTAATGACTACTTTGTTTTTATATTACTATAATGTTAATTTATGGTTGGATTAGTATAGTAACAAACAAAAAAATCGCGGCAGTAATATGAATACAAAATCGTCATTACCATTACTCCCGAATACTAATAGGATACAAAAGATAGCAGTCCCTGTTACCTGCTCAACGATATTGGTAATGACCATAAGAAGAGCGACTTAAGAAAGATGTAAATAGTTGTGATATTTATTGAGCAATATTTTTATCTTTTTTATTCCAACGGTACTTGAATTAAAAATAGTCCAACTTTGTTTATGTTGTTTTTGTGATAGCAGTAATAATTTAGTAATAGCAAGAGGCTTAAGTATAACGTTGGTTAACAAATATGTTTGTTTGGCAAACCTATTTGCGGAATATTTCGCAAATATATACTTGTAGGTAAAAAAGCTACAGAGTGTACCGGCGTATTTTATTTTATTATTGATTTTATATTCGATTACAAATCAACTAAAAATTAATAAATAATAATACTTTACATGTTTGTCTGCACTACATGATAGAATGACATAAGTAATTAATATTAAAATAGTTATTAATGTGGGAGGGGGATGCCGCTGATCAAATAAAAGTAAAAATATAATCAAGGACCAAAAAAGTAACCCTAGGAATTCCCATTCCCACCCAGTTGTCACAAGGTGCCTATTCGTCTGCTGAATTATCTAACTGGAAGTTGCCAGTTGTGATACGAACTGCTTAAATCAATTTCTGGTGCGAGTTTTCATTTCTGCAAAGTATATATTTATGTTATTTTGGTATACTAATAACCTATATTATCGATAAATTCTTGACAATGTTAACCTACCCTGTACATGTGTATTTGTTTAATTTACCTCACGTAAAGTTATCAAATGACATTTCTTACAATAAACCAACAAACGGAAATAGAGTTTCCATAATAAAATAAATAAATGATCACTTAGAACGACGTAACAAATTGTTATTTATTTATTATGTACTCAATATCAACGTCATCACGTGCATCTCGTAGTACTCTCGGGTTTGTCTATATGAATTTGCTTATTTTTGGGAACATAATGCTGTCTTATAACAGTTCAGTTATTATATGCTTTTACACATAAATAATTATTGTAAAAAAAAAATCATTTCAGGCAAAAAAAATTAATAAGAAATTAGTAGTTCAGAAATTATCAATGATTCCAAGTTCCGTAACGCGATTTGGATTTATTGCTGCATTTTCAATCCTTTGTTTAAGTACATACCAATATCTATTACCAATAGAATATTACATTATCTTTAGGTTAAGTACCAATTATTTATAAAGTAATTATTCTATTCCAATATGGAGCGAGTCTAAACTCTAAATCCAAGAAAACCCTTGTATGGGACGACAGCTCTCTATTCCCTTTATAATAAATGTATGTACAGGTACAGGTAGACAAGTGAATCACTCTTGTATAGTTACACCTATTTACATAGAGTTTATAATTAAATTATGCATGTATGTATAATACATAATAAAATAAAGAGTGGGTAAAACATTATCAATTAATCAATATTTGCATCGCTCTGGTAATCAGATGTCAAGGCGCGGTATGAATTATTATTATAATAAATATTTAATACATAATATTGGCCTAATTTATCAGGAAAGTTGATCAGAATAAACCGGTTGTTTATGTCAAGTTAATCTATAGTTGGGTCAACAGTTATATCAGTATTAAATCTTATCCGATGGTTAAATAACAATACAATATAGATAAGTAGTAAGTACATGATATTTTTGGCGGCAGTAAAGTTCCTTTTGTGGGCTTTTAGCGACACTTAGTTACTTACTTTGTAAAATTGTACTTACTGACATTGTTCATAAATATATAAGTATATATATTTGCATAGGTACATTTATCGGTCGGTCCTAACGAAGTTCTCGTGTTAGAGGTCAAGATTTACTTCTCAAGAACTACTTAACAGATTGTAAAAAATATTAAATCAGTCAAGTACTTTGAGAAAATCTCAACCTTAAAGACTCTCGTGAATACTTTTCTATGCTAGACCGTATTTTGCTAAGGAGGTGGACCTGTAGACGTCCACTAGTGTAGACGTTATCGTGTTTGCTGACGTGCTACGAGACTGCAAGCTGGGGCCGCGTGCACGTCACGTTTGATTCTCGTGTGAGCCATGCGGCCTCCTCACGAGCCGTTATCGACTCTCAAGCCGACTCGACAAGTACAAGGAAATACACAAGTGTCTGACAAGAGTATTGATGATTGAACCAATTAAATTGTTTAAAACCGTTAGAAACATTGATTGGTAGTTTAAAATGGATTTTTTTTTAATAGAGTCAATTGTTTTCCCTTAGGTACCTACGTTATTTAAATGAGGAACCCAAGGGGACTTAACACTGTTTGAGTTTTCGTGTTTTACAACAGTAGACAAACAAAAGTCACGAGAATTCAGTAAATGGTATGAGTAGAACATTATAGGGAGTATTTACTAACATAGTTTTAAGTTGTACTAACATTATGGATCGTTTGTAGTTGATAATAATAAAAATATTATTATTTCATTGCGGTCCGTATCTTAAAACCTAAGTACAATATTCTACAACAATTCAATGGTTATTTCGTGTACCTACCAATAAATGTATAGTACGGCTAAAACTATTTGGAATATTATTAAATTACACCGATGAATAAGAATTGTGTCGCTAAGCGTACAGTAAAATAATGACGGATTTATTTAGAGCTTAATGCCTGTAATCTAATTTTAATGTCTAATTTTCGGGTATTTCATAGATTGTTATCTAAATGGAATATCCTTCAGACACTGGCTGTACTCCGTAGACTCGGTTACTCGTTATCATTATCACTACATGCACTACCTAATGGTTTCATTACTTTAATAGGTGCTTAAATACTTAAAGCAATTTTATTGTTACCGACAGAGATTAGCATTATTTACTACGTTTGTAAATACTATTTTGTGTAATATGCGACCGTCATCATTTTCCGATAAGTCTTTATTCCAGACCACGCGACAACCATACGACAGTAACTAAAGTGTCGCCGACCTGAAAATTTAAGTTGTTCGACTTCACACTTGTGAATGGCATGCCCAAATCGGCAAAGATTTGACTTTTCTATGCCTATTGGATTGGTTTTCCTAGGGGAAAAATGGTTAAGGTACGAACCCAGGAAGACCTAAATTTCCCAATTGAGGTGATACAGAATACATTTTATAAATAGAAAACACCTATAAATAGCTCAAGAGGCCAAAGATAACATTTATCACAAAACAAATAAATTAGGCCATTGGATTGGAAGCCAAATTGTACCGACTTATCAGCCCGTCTGTACTAAGCTGTGTAACAAATACTTACATAATAGGTTTTTAGTGTTTTTGCTTGCATATTCATCAATATGCAAACCAATCTACTAACGCCATATGTGCAGGTATCTATTATATTAATGGACATATACAATGTAATAAAACAAATATTTTAAATATAGAATAAGTATATATTGAATAATTAAATAATGTTACTTCAAATATGTTGCCAAAAAAGACTTATAATATTGGGTAATCGTAAAAGTAATAATAAAAATTATCTAGATGTCAAAAGTTAAAATATTTCGAGTTCGAGTGGAAACATACGTTTTACAATAGTGGTATATATTGCAAATGGGTAAAAACTGTAAAATATCGATTCTTCTTTTATTGCATGCGTTGTCGGTGCCCCGACCACGTGCCAAAGCGAAATCCGAAACTAGAACACTTGTAATCACAAAGCGTTTGGCGGCGCGTGCGCAGGGCGGCGAGAACACACGCCAAGACATGGTCAAACCAGAAATCGTGCAAAACAGTCAATTATTTCGCTATTCATATGAACTATACTTTTATAATTACAACCATTGCGACAACGGAGCAAAATGTCTAGTGCTATAATATATTTTAATAAATATTATAATTTATGGACACTATATACGGGGTGTCAATTTAGTCACCTAAGAGCTCGTACTGGGATCCTAGAATCCGACTATGAACATTATGGTTTAAAAATAACATGAGTAAGTAATTTGAAGTGCATGCATCGAATAAGTATTTAATTATCTAATAAACTTGAATGATTATTTTTAATTTATTTTAAACGGTGTAATTAGGAGTTTATAATCGGATATAGGAAACCTCTATAAGAATTCGCAGAGAACTAAATTAACACGCTGCATTTGTAAGTTACGAGTGGATTTATCAGTACGCATCGATTTCAGTTCTTATATCTGATTTCAGTAATGTTTATTACTTAAATCTTGTCAATCACAAATTTTACATTTAGTACGTAAGTCATATAAGTAATAATTTCATAAGTATGGACACGTCCCAAAAGTATATTATTCATCAGTTTGAAAATATAAATTATCGGTTAGTTGATATAAATTATGCATCGTTTGATTGTCATACAAGGCATCCACCTATTTCGTCTAATAAAATTCACGCGAACGACTCGTACCGACATACCGACTCTTACCTAAACAGGATGTCGAAAAACAACTTGGTAAATGAAAAAACAACAGTAAACTTCAAATCCATGTCAATAAGGAGTATGATAACGTAATTGTTTTCAGACATCCTGAGCACTAAATCTAATTAAGTTTCCATAATCAACTATATTTCATTACATAATAATAATCTTGTCAGTCTTCCTGCAAGAGTGATGATGGTGGACAGTCGGGAACTAAATTGTGATATAACAAATCACAAATTATGCAAACATTGTAAACAGTGAGCACGAACATTAATATTTTCTTATATCAAACGAATAAAATTTATGACAAATACATTTCATTTTCAACTGTACCACCGAACTGTGTGCAAATGACAAAATATGCGATATGAACAAAGAGTATCATTATATAAATTTATTTTATTACGTACTCTATTAAGTAGCCATTGGAACTCTGTAATGATTACATACTTTTAATAGGCGGAGACACCACACTTACAAAGTGTACAATTAAACTACAAATCCAGATGTATAAAATAATTATGCATCATCGATTTAGAACTAAACAGACTTGCTAACTCTTATCTGACTGTGATACGTACGACATAGTGTCATCGTGCATTGCCGTTGCCATGAGTATTGATTGCAGCACGAGTGTTCAATACAGCTGGAGTCTTAAGTTAGCGACGCATATGCGAAGATCAATTAAACATCTAATAGCTCCTTAACATTGAGGAGGACGTAGAAGGACGAAGTGTGGAAAAGACATACAAGGGCAATCTAAAGGGACCAAGGACTTGAATGTGTTCTACCAGATATAGGCACTCTCGGCTCTTTCGCCTTCAGATAATATTTCACTAAGAACCGACCGTATACATATACATATACTATATTAATATGTCACCTAAGTACGTCTTACTTGACTGTTTTATTTAACTGTATGTCCAATCCACAATAGCCTAAGTTTAAGTTTTGTACGCTATAAATAATTTAAGTAAATTGTGATGTAATAAAAATCATGCTCGATATAAAACAATAAATTAAATACACATGCAAGTAAAATACTAAATTAAAGTTTTCAAAAGTGGTGCACAGTTACTGAAATATTGAAATAAACCTCAACTAACATGTACCGATAGCCTTCAGGCTGCAAATGAACCACAACACTTATAAGACGCCTCACAATTTTTTCTGATACTCGGTGAATTACAACTATAGACATGCATTAAACGACTAATTAAAATATGTTCCGAACTAACAATCTATATTTACGAAACTATCGATATAATTTATCCCTTTTTTGTCTGTTAAATAAATTTTTAAGTGTAAAAATAGTTCTTCGAGTCAAAAGTCAAAGCACTTTGATGCAATATGCTCATACCTGAAAATGTCAATAATGCCCAGCGAGATAATTACATTTCAATATGCTATAAGTAATTAAATATAAATATGTCACGCTGGCTTTAAATAATTCAAATCATATACAGATTAGCAAATTAACTATGGACGGCAAGTTAGTTATTAAGAGTATGATAAAGTAATCTGATTTCACCACAGCACACTCTATGAAATTGTACATTTTGAATATATCGTAAAAGAATAACTTATATACAAATAGGTCTCAATCAAAAGTAGTTCAAAAGACTAGAATAGATTTAATTTGCAGTCTGGATGTCGAAAAACTAACCTTCGATATGAATACAACGAAGATATTTTTGAGTTCACTATTTCATTATTCAATATTTAATTCGGCTATCAAAAGTTGTGTTAAGCCACTGCAAGTCTCTTTTACGATATCACACAAAAACGTAGACAGTGTGCATATAAATAACCTGTGACAACTGAAATTAATGTAAATTTAGATTGCATTGAATTGTATGAACTATCGATTCGTTCACCGAAGTACTCATTTCATAATTTGTAAATAATATGTATAGTTTTATCCAATGGTTACGTCAATTTATACTAACTAGCATTCTAAAAATTTACTATCTACTGAATGCTGAAACATCCGCATCTTTAATGAATGCACATCTAATTTATAAAGATATTGAACTAAAACTACCGGACGCCGCGCCGGCAACAAGTTTCTATCACGTCCCATGTCAGGCCGCACCTTAATATAGACACAACAATTTGAATTTGCGAACTACATAGTGTCTAATTAAATAGACATTTTAAGATTATAAGATGAATTTATCAACATACATATATTTTTTACTCGCTAATTTTGTGATATTTTATGTATTGATATAAAAGCCTATGCAATTACAATAAGTTAATTTAGGCACGAGTTATATTTTCAAGTTTTGCTTCAAAGTCATTTTAGCACATTCAATAAGAGATTTTGTATCCACTACGAGGAAATAATATTAAAATGAAAGCCAAATTACTTGCAGACTTATTACATCGAAAATCCTAGATATATTAAAAGTGTATATCGAATATTAATACGCGTTCATTTCGCAATATCTCAATTTATGTAATACTTTACTAACGCAAAATATTAACGCCATGTAAAACACCGATTGTAAAGTGTATAAATTGCTAACGTGAAAGTGTATATAAAATATGTTTACAAAATGATATCATAATATTGCTTTACAGTTGGAAGTTTTTATTGTTCTGCTTAATTCTATATATTTTTGTAATTTTAACTTCAATGTAACCTGACATTAGGACGAACTCACAATAACTTATTAAGTCTACGGGACGAACTACATCCAGTTCCCAAAAAGTGTTGCCGGTGCCGTCGCCACATACATTATATAGTTATATCTCAAAGGCTCCAAGATGCTACTTTGCATTACAATATAATAATAATATAAACGTGTAAATAAAGTACTATAGTAAATAGAACGCACGCCTACATTCATTTCCGTAAACGTTCATGAAACTGCAAATTTCGACAAGAGAATATCAAAAATAGTGTATCGACGGTCATCAATCTACATTCTGCCTAATATTCTGTAGTCTAATGACGCTATTTTAGGTCACTTGAAACATCTTACGCCAAATCTCATATAATATGGACTATTGTTAACAATTTCGAATTCTCATCTCGTTTCTCATCACATGCCATGTCCATCGACACCGTACCTTGTTACAGTTTGTAACTCGACGCCATAAAACGGTTGACTTTACACAGAACATTGGAAAGTCTCAGTTTGATGGCAGTTCGAGTTACAGACCACGCTTTTTCTTCCCAACACCAAACCTCACGAGCGAAATCAGCAGCGTAACATTACCATAGATATTTCACTAGTTCTGCTGCACATATAGAAATACAAAGGAAGGAAACAAGAAAATATTGTAGTGTGAATACATAAAAAATGAAAGATGATCGAAATGACAAATGAGTTCTAAAACGCATAGGTAAAACAAAATTAAGAGATCTTTAAAATAATTCGCTAAATGGACACAGTTTAACGCGTGTTTTCGTGGACAACTGTCGATTCCTGTGTTTCACTACTTATTCAACAAATACAAATGAGTTCCATAAGTAGGTAGCTGGTGAAACTGGCTAGTTTCTTCCAAGTCTAAACTAAAATCGACATACGTCCCTAACACGCGAAATCAACTAAAAATAAATTAAAATGTTAACCATAACTGAAACTTATGTACATGTTTTGCAGTAAAATGTATAAGTAAAGAATAATTTATTACAAATATATATTTAAAAAGATTCGGCTTGATTAACATTTCTTTTAAATTTATGCTATCATTTAATATCTTTTGCAGACAACTTCACATTCAAATATCATACTAAGAGCTGGCAAACAGCACAGCAGAAGATATTAAAATCTAACTAGTTCCTTAAACAAGAAAAGAAAACTAAATGAGCTAGAGTAATGAAGCTTCACTGGTTCACCAATGACAGTCTCTCAAAACCATTGACTAGTTCAGTGCATTGAGTCATTTTAGTACGAAAATAAACAAAAAGAAGCGGAAGAATCGCGCGAATTCAAATGTCTTTGTGCAATGTTCATTTCAAACTACGAAAACGTTGTAAATAATAAATATAATGTAAAATTCTAATTGAGATGTCATGTTGCTTACATTGCACAAATTATAAATGTAAAGGTAACAAGCGAAATGTTGCTAAACTCCTCCCAATCAAGCATCGACAGTGCATTGTCTTAGTCTTCTTACAAATTCCGATTACAACCGAATGTCAGACTATTTTAGGCACAACCTTCAAATGAGCTTTAAATTTACCCTTCCAAGCAATTCAAGATACAAATAACGGTATGAGTGTGATGTATGCGTAATGATTATAATGTATTTACAATTTGAGATCTAAGTAACGGGTCGCCGCCAACATTCTCGAAAATAGTCGACGCCAACCCCTAATATGATAATGATCAACAAAACATTTACTAAATATATTCAATCACGTCCAGGAGTTAGCAACATTTTTTTGTCGTCAATTACTATCAATACAATCTGTTCGTTTTTACTGAGATCTTTTACTCTCTAGTCGAGTGTTAAACTATTACTAACAGAGGTATTTTCCCTTTATAATCTGAGTTGGGGTAAGAGCTATGTGTTATTTGTAATTTAAGCCCACGATATTGTAACCCACAACACGCCCGTAATAATTTAGATTAGAAGACGTTTATGTCGAATAAAGTATGTCATATTTTATAGGGATGGTTTGTAATAAAATAATTCTTAATTTCCAATTTGGGAAAACGTCACCGCCATTTTAAGTGTATTAATGGCGAATTCCACATGAGAAAGATTATAATACTCTTTAGTATAGATGTTTTTATTTAACGAAGTTACATCAACATGATCGCAAGAGCGTAGGTTAAGAGAATCTCTACAAATAGATTGTTCACCAGCTAAACAGTTATGTATGATCATAGGGTAGTTTACATTTTATAATTGCAGAAATCTACTCAAGTGAAAATACATCTAAAATTAGGTTTTTTTTTATTCCAATTAATCTCAGAGATATTAGTTACTGATTAAAGTTGTGTTTCATCTCTTTTTGGTAAAATGAAGCGATCTAAGATGTGACGTCGCATCCAAATAGATTGTTTATGCCTGTTATTTTTTTTTAAATTTTTAACTGTTTTTAATTCTGTTATCAGTGGACCGTTTTTTTAAGATCGAGCTTCATAGATAGTTTTGAGAGTAAGTTCGCTCTTACAAACGTTGACGTTTGAAAGTGGCAAGAGCGAGTTCAAGCTAAGCTTACGAATGTCAGCCTAAGGCCGTAGTCGCACTTACGTCTGTCAAAATTGTATGAAAACTGACATTTGTAACACCGAACTTAAACTCCACTTAGATTGAAAACTGTGTAAGTATAACTATCGACCTAAAAGCGAGCTTAAACTAAGTCTAAACCGAGCACAAAACCGTCTACGAATCTCGTCCTAAGCCTATTTTAAGATGGTATTTTAATTTCGGTTATATGTCAACTAGCTTTGTTAGCGCGGCGTGCGTGGGCCGTGGCTCTGGTTACAAATAGCACACGGTGTAGTACAGTTAGAGTGTTTGCATCTGGTACATGAGGCGGTACCGCGGCCAGCGCCGGCATTGTGACAGTTTGCGCGCGGCGCACCGCACCATACAAACTATCGGCTGCCGACGTCATTTGCCGCTCGTCTGCAGCGCGGCGTTCAGCTGGGTCCACAGGTCCTTCTTGCACGACTTCGACCTGCAAATTTGTCTATTTTCCACAATTCGAAGGAAGTTGTCTCGCGGTCGAGTTACAATACCATTTCAAGGAAATTGGTAGTGGCTTAAAACTGTAGTCTGTCAACGTCGTGCTTGCCGCGCCTACGGGGTAGACGGTTGGTGGGACGAGGTTACCTCGTCTCCGCCAACCCCTGTACCCTGTAGGCGTAACAGAACGACGTTGGCAGACTATAACATAAATCTGACAAGTCAAAAAATGCTGCCTTCCTTTCATACACCATTATAAAAGGGTAGCACCAGTTTTAAAAGTGTCAAAGTTAACTTAAAATTAGAAAACTTTCAACAGGATAAAGAATAAAATATTTGTTCTAGATTGGTCCCTGTGCATAGTAATTCATCATCCGTCATACAAAAATACTTACCACATTGGGATTCCGTTTTATGGAAACCAATATCTCCCGAAAGTAGCAAATTAAAATGTGACATTTTATTATTACAATCCAATTAAAGACTACGGCAGAGTAATCTTAAACTATGCTGAACCACTACGGATTATAATATGTGTTTTGTCTTTGATTACTAATTTTGATCGCCGTAGAAGGCAGACTACAGTTTGACTGTTAGCGCTGTACCGTGCCAGCCATGGGTGGCGACAGACGTACGGGGGGAGGGACGCGAGTGAGAGCACTCAGAGTGAAGCGGGCTGTTCCACCTCCCCGTCTCCAACCCGTATCAAAGGCGCGGTACAGCGCTTGCGGTCAAACTATATTAGATAAGCCACCGAATGATAAACACGCGGCTATCGTTACCTAGTTACGCTAGCAACATCGGAAACTTTTCTATTTCGTGGTTGACCTTGAAGAGCTCTATTCTCATTTATAAGCGGCCGCCTAGCGAATTAAGTTCCTCTGCGCGACTCCGAGCGCCGCAGCTCTCAGTGGAATTTTACTTCAGTATACCGATTACAGTCGTATGATGGAGAAAATAAAGTTGAATTCTAATTGTTGATAAATTAGTGGCTTCGCATGTAGTATTGTACTTCTTTACAAAGAAGAGTGTCACGGAATGACAAGGTTAAATTTTTTCATCATGTTCTAATAAGAAGAATATGATTTTGTCTACCACGGCACTTGTCTGCTACGTTCAATGTCTGTAGATATAAACGGAGCTATACTCGTATCCGCCTACGTCCCGTGTCTAGTGCACTGACCTGCGCAGCGACGCGAGCCACTCCTTGAACTGCGTGTTCCCCTCGGGCGTGAGCTGGAAGGCGGTGCGCGCGGACAGCACGATGCTCACAAACTCCTCGTACTCCACCGGCGTCAGGTGGTACAGCTTCTGGTGGATGCACTGGATGTACCTGTACGGAAGTTACCACCGTTAAGACATGTTATAGGCCTGGGCGAGTACGAACCTAGCGCTAGGCTCGCACTGTGGACCAGACCTTATGGCGCGTATTTATAAACGTGATTTTTACACCGTTTAGGCTCTCTGTCCCTTTCTATCGTAACCTTTTTTAACGAAGTGTGAAAGGGATAGCAACACGATTTAAAAAGGAAGTAAGGTTTAACTATGTTTATGAATAACAGCATAGTATGTATCTTTCTGCATTGTTGCATGTTGTCTCATTATGCGTATGTCATTCTGTGTATGCCATTATTATTTAGTTTATTAATGATCTCGACAGTTCGTCGAATTCGTATTGAATTGAATTTGCCAATGTAATGTTACAATGTTCATGAGATATCCTAGTTTTGTCTCTTCCTTCAGAGGTGTCACCGTAGCGTCGTCACATGGTCGTTACTCTAGATGAAGCAGCTCGGCAGTCAAGTCATGTTCACTCCCGAGCTCGTAGGACTCTAGCACGAAACTGCGGCATAAATCATCCGAAAAAATCTAACATACTGACATCCGCAAGTGATATTAAAAATTCCACGCACAGCTCGTACAGTCGAAGACAGAGATAAGTATCCAGGGCACCTCAATAAGGTTGAGATTTTCTCAAAAAGTACTGGACCGAATTTAATAATTCTTTTACAGTTACATAGTTTTAACTTTTATCTATCTAACAGCGAAAGAATTTTTGCAATAGGTCAAGTGGTTTTAGAGAAAATCTCAAGCTTAAAAACTCTCCTGTACACCTTTCTCTATGTTCCACCGTACAACACTGTGTGTGGCGGAGCCTGAAAAACAGCACCAGTGCTGAGGCCTCGACCCATTCACCAATTATGTTTATTTTAGTTGTACCTATAAAATTGTATTTTTGTTTATGTTTGTATGGTGAATAAAGTTCTTTTTATTTTTCACGCAGACCTGGTACTGCCTGTCAATGGCCGCTACTCACATCTGCTGACACTTCTGCACCAGCGGCGCGAGCGTGCCGCGCAGGTGCTGCATGACGAGGTGGTGCGGCCCGCCGCGCGCCAGCCAGTGCGCAGACTCCACGCACAGCTCGTACAACACGAACGGGGACACGACCGAGTTGACGGCGCACACGCAGAACTGGTGCAGGTACTGGGCGCCCAGACGCTTCGATATGCGTAGGAGCCACTTCACGTGCTCGCCGTACGGAGGGTTTCTGGTAGGAATTATGAACTATTTTATTTTGACGTAACATTGGATGGATCAATTGATTTGACATTTGCAAGGTGGCTAGTGGATCATAGCGTGGTTGACTTAGCCCCGCTTGCAATAAAAGATAACCCTAGAGTTAACGACTTAAATTGTAATATTAACGATATTAGCCTATTTCTTTTGTGTAATTCTTTTCTTTTTTGCAATAAAGAATATTTATCTTATCTTATCTTAACCCGAGAGTTTATGGAGTTAAGTCTGTAACTCTTGGATTATATTATATTGCAAGTGGGGATAATTGTATTCCATATTTGGTATATGGAATACAATTATTATATGGTATATCAATCATAATAATATGTATTGTAATTGTGTTATTTTTGGAGACAATTCATCAATTTCTTGATGCTAAATATATAGGTATTTAAAGATAAAATTACTGGATTAGACTTGAATTTAAAATAATATGTGTGTAACCGTACCTTCCAAACTTATTCTGCGGGCGGTCATCGTGCACCCTTCTTGCCTGCGTCTCTAGCGCCAGCATGCCCACTCGGTACGCGGCCAGCAGGCGCCTGAGCTGCGCCTGCGGCAGGGGCGGCGGGCCGGGCGCGGGCGGGGGCAGCTGAGCCACGCCCCCTACTCCAGCCACGGCGCCGTGAGACGCGGGCAGCGGGGGAGGGATCGGGGCCGGATGCTGATGCAGATGTTCACTCATCTATATTGCATCAACCGAAATTTTAAACCTTTTAAATGACAATGCCAGATTCTGCCCCACCATCAACCGTATGATGTACAAGATAACGAATAAATGTAAAAATATGCACGAGGTGCCACATGCATGAACATTTGACATGTAACATCTTATATACCATGTGGCAAGCATAATAAAGAATTTGAATTTGAATATCTCCGTTTTTTATTAAAATTAATGGTTTAAAATAAAGCACAGACCACTTACCCCCATAGACCTGTAACAGGAGGGTGCCCGTGTCTGCCCGCACATGAGCGAAAATGCTTCGCGACACGTGTAACCTAGAGATATTATCGACATGGACACATCTCTTTAATACGGCACCCCCGTTCCCCCGCTTCGTCTTTATGCGCTCATCGTTGACATAATTTTTCGCTTGCTTTGTACCGATGTAATGTCTATGGGGTAAGTGGTCTGTTGTGCCAAGGAACGAGTGGTAAGTTACAAAAATGTCCGCAGTGGCGTGCGTGGGCGTCGCCACAACTTCACGTTATAGTTTCGAGTTATAAATTGCGTAGACAACCTATTTTGTACTATAATTAATTTATTAAATTTTGAATACTTGACAAACTTCTAATACATGACTTGATGGTATTTTTTTTGAATACTCACGTTGACGGCAATGGGCTGCGGGTGCGGCGCGTGCTGTGGGTGCGGCGGCGCGTGCGGCGGCGCGACCAGGCCGCGCACGAAGTACGGCGGGAGCGCGTACTGTGGCGCGGGGTGCGGCCCGGGACCACCGCCGTACTGTAAACTCATTTCATAAGTAATGGCGGTCGACAGTATTTGATGATCAACAAAACCGAACCGCAGCAATTACTGCACTTGTTTCATCTACATTATATTCGATTTTACCTAGGCTGCGGCTGTGCCGAATACTGGCCCGCTTATGTGTGTAGTAACCCTTTTTTTTTTTTTTTTTGTTAACGGGGGGGAAATCTTTTAAAAGATACCCGACCTCCTGGGGGGGAGGACGGGTTATGTGGGATTTGTACCCACTAAAACCCCCTCGATGGCCTACCTCGTGCTGTTCGGAGGGCTCCGGGTTCTCCTACGGAACGCACCGGTGCCCCCCTAGCACTTGCCCGAGGCCCGTCCCGGGAGATGTGTGCTTCACCTCCCAGAACCTCCCGACGCGGCAGCGCGCGGCCATTGCGTACTGCCACCTTCCCCGTGGTCGTTTCTGCCATGGACGGTCAGAGCCCCCACTTTGACCGTCCGCGACCATGACGTCCCCTTTTAGTCGCCTTTTACGCCAGGCAGGGGATACCTTAGCTCTATTCTTCGCCCGAGACTACAGGGCTGACAAAACAGGGCGCGGGTTACCGCCGCCCCGCCGTCTCCGTCTCCGATTGGGATTGGCCCTCTCTCGATCGCGCTCCGCGGTCTCCTTCTGAACCATAACGGTCTCACAGAAGGAGACCACGGCCTTCCACGATGCTTCGTCCTGCAACATTGCGGCTATGACGCCTTCCGGTGACAGGTCGCTCCCGATTCGATAGACCAAGACACTCCGCTCGGCGTCCCATGCCGGGCACTCTTCGAGCGTGTGTTGTGCGGTGTCTTGGTCCTCTCCGCAATGGTGACACCGTGCCGTCGCTTCGCGTTGGATCCGGTTCAAGTACTCACCGAAACATCCATGCCCGGTGAGTACCTGAGTCAGTCGGTATGTGACACTACCTCCCTCACGCTGGAGCCATGCCTCAAAACTTGGCAGGATCGCGGCAACCGTGCGTTTGCGTGCATTCTGCGGCTCATGAAGCCGCTCACGCCAGACCTCCAAAACACGCCTTCGCGATCGCTGCCGGAACACCTCGAGCTCTCTTTCCTGATCGATTCCGCCTCTCTGGCGGATGCCTAGGGTCTCTTCGTATACCCTTGCGTCCATATCCGCCAGTATATCCAAAGGCGGAAATCGCGCCAGAACAGTCGCCGCCTCAAAAGATATCGTACGGTATCCACGTGCGATCCTAATGGCTATCATACGCTGGACGCTGTTGAGCTTGGCTCTAAGGCGCTGGACGCTCGTTAGCCTTTGTGACCAAACGGGCGCCCCGTAGAGAGCCATAGATCGCACCACCCCCGCATAGAGTCGGCGGACTCCTTCCCGTGGTCCCCCGAGATTTGGTAGCAGTCTGTGCATAGCACCCGCTACCTTCTGGATTCGGGGGACCAATCGTTCGAAGTGTTCCTCGAAGCCCCATCGACTATGTGTGTAGTAACCCTAATGCGGGATTATCTTATTTATTTAATTTATTAACCTGTTGAACGCCATGTCATGTTAGAAAGTGATGCACCCTCAACGCCAGAATACATGACATTTTAGAATAATTTGACGTGATAACTTGTCGTGATATCCTGACATGGCGTTCATGTCACGATTTCCCGTTGTCGGCCATGGCCGTCTTTGGCATTCAAAACGTTGAATAATAATTTTTTAAACCTATAAAGAATATAATTATATAATAAGTAGACAGAATATAATTACTGCACATAGATTGCGGTCCGGACATATTCCATCAAAATCTTTTGCATTTTTAATGCGCAAAGTTGAATCTCCCAACTGCGAAGATTGTGGGACCAAAGAAGACTTGCAACATATTTTGATGGAATGTGTCCGGTACGCGACTAAAAGAGAGCATGTTATTAATATAATAGGTTTATGCAAATTAGATGTAGGTATATTCCACGGCATTTTAGCTGAGCCAACTTCAGGCCCAGCTAAAATTCTGTTCTCGATCTTTTATAAAATTTAAGTAGTTAAATTAGAATAGGTGCGATGGGATTGGCGTCGTCACTTTATGTGTACAAATATCCCTAAACAATTATAGAAAAAAAAACTATAAAGCGTCCCACACTGCTTGGGGGTGCTTCCACCTATCTCTTCTTCCACATATCTCTGTCCTAAGCCTCCTCCAACCACCAATCGCTGTATTTAGTGAGATCGTCTCTCCACCTTCGCCTTAAATAATAATAAGCCAGTTTCTCGTACCTGTAGCTGGTATATGGGCGGCGGGTACGGGTGGTACGTGAACGGGTACGGCAGCGGGTACGGCACTGGTACGGCGACTGGGGGCGGCGCGCGGTACTGCGGCTCCTCGAGCAGTGGCTCCGTGTCCTCGTTGGCCTGCCGCAGGTACAGCTCGTGCCAGTAACGCGCTACGGTGTACAGCACTTCGGGGTATACGCCGCCGCCTAATGGAATGTAATAGAGTCATATAGTATATGTGCTCACTTGCCGCCCGATATAAGACAGGCTATAGATGAGATCAGAGAGGGCACTACTTGCAATAATAAAACTGTCTACAATTCATTAAATTTCAAAGTTAAAAAATATATGCTGCAAACAGGTTATGATGAATTTAAAAAATTATATAAGAGTTTAGTGGAAAAAATTATATAAGTAAATAATAGTACATATATATATTATTGTTTGATAAATTTAATAAATATACACACTTATTCATATATTTTGTAACTGGCATATCTATTTATGTAATATTTTTCCTTATATATTCACATATTTATTAATTATATTTTATAGTACGTATCTAATAAACTATTTTAGTAAATACACAATTAAGTAAGTACAATTAAGTTATAGTTGGATAAATACACTTACATGTTTTATATACACTGAGTATTAAACATAAAACAATTAACGTAAAAAATACTCGTCACAATCCTGAATTTAACCAAATTCTATATGCCTCGACTCGTATACGGTCGTTCTCGACACTTGTATTGTGAACCGTAGCTAGCCCTGACGCAGACTTCGGTCTTTTTGGGTTGCTACTGCAACACCGCAGCATACCACTGTGAAACGCTTACCTGGCTCATTTGTTCATATAGACTGGTGTAAAATTTGGTTTTATTATATAAGAAATAAATAAATAAATAAAAAAAATAAAAAAAAAATATCATAAGGTTTATTTTTGTCCAAGGTTAAACACGTTTGCATGTACCACCACGCACGGTGGAGCGGTTGATTATGTCGGGCTCGCCACCCTGAAGGGGCGGAATACCGATTAAACTTCCTGGGGTGTTCCACATCGTGTCATTGTTGCCGAGCTACGGGAACTGCGATACATCCGCGACATGATGTTAAAATATTGTATGTATAACATCGGCTCCAGCTCCACTCTCCGCTCCGCACCCAACGTAAATACCCGTGTGCGTACGATGGATGCAACTGTGCGCATTGGTAACTATTTATATTCGGGTCGTTGTATGAGTGTCGGAGGTCTGGTATTAGACTGTTTATATCTACAGACATTGAGCGTGTGAAACACGTGCCGTGGCAGTAAATTAATAGTCTTCTACAACTATAGCCCTGCGTTAAACTTCCGCTGACAGCGACAAGATCGTGGCCCGGCGATGTTGATGATTGGACAAATAAATAAATAAAAGAGACTTATTACAACTAAAATATAAAGGTAAAAAAGAGCAACATTTCCCCCCATGCGACAAACAGTAAGAAAACAGGATGACAGTGTCCGCCTGACAGTAATGTCGTTCATTGTCCGTTCAGCACCGGCAGGGACCAAATGCGCAAGTGCTTAAATAGATCATGTATCTACTGTGTATGTCTCCAATCATCATCATCATCGATTTGTAAAATTAGGACATACACAAATAGATCGTTTAACTATTTATGTATCAACACCGATACGAACTGACCACGACCTTGCCGCTGTCAGACTCGTATCTGACCACGCGACACCTTTCACCAGACAATAGAAAGTTGTACCTTTTGCCGCTGCTTCAACGGTCAAGCACGCTCGCTCCAGCATGCTGTCGCTCTGCTCCTTGCACTGCAGCACGGCGCGCTGTATCTCGTTGTAGTTGAGCGCGTGCGCGTGCGGTAGTACTGATAGTGCTAGCTCAGCCGCAGCACGTACTGTGTGAACATCGCGACCGGACGACGCCTGCGGTTGACAGAGGGCAAATTATTAGGGATGTTAACAGTAACCAAAATATAATTATTGTTCCCAAGTGATAGTTACAATATTTTTTTTTTGTAAACCTATAAATTGTCCCACTGCTGGGCAAAGGTCTCCCCTTCCTCTTCCATCCCTGTCCTGAGCCTCTTCCAGTCACCCATCCCTGTATCTAACGATATCGTCTCTCCATCTACGCCGAGGTCTGCCCCGACGCCGGCAACCGTCCAGTGGCACCCATTCTGTGACAGTCCGGGCCCATCGGTCGGTAGTTTCAATAATAATCCTTTAAAAATTCTCATTTCATGTTAATTTCGTAAGAATAATTGTAATTTTCATTAGATTGTCAAAAAACAACACGTGATGCGAAATGGCAATCAGAGCGTAATTGTAATATCACAAAAACTAATTTCAGATGACAGCATATCATGCGAATTGATTTAGAAAAAAAAATAGTACAAATATCCTATACTATTGGGGACTATAGTTTGTATTGGATGTGCTTACATTACATTTATCGAGAAAAACGAGTAATTAATTGACCCAAAGTCGCATAGACGAATATAAATGGGAAATTATACTCTTCGTTCTTACCTTATCTGCAATACCAGCTGCTTCCGGGGGTGTAAGGTGACCTTCCCAAGCGTCGATCAGGAATAAGATCGCAGGCGCGCCGATGTCCATTGCTTGCCCTATATAAATGGATAATATTAATCATAAACTTAACACAATGTATGGCCAGACGACAATCTCAATCTAGAGAATATTATTTATTTAAAGACCTATGGTCGTAGAATACTAAATATACTGCTTAAGCGACACTCTCCGCCCCCGCACCGAACGTAAATACCGCGCCCCCTTAACGTATTGAAATATTATACTTGGTAAAATGGTAGTTTTCATATTGTGTTTTCATTTACCTAACGTACACATCAAAGCACATCAAGTGTTGTCACACTTTGCACTTTGCACCGTACTTATTAACTGCGTCGTAAGAGTTGAAATCGTACTGCAAGTGCTACCATTGATCTGATGTTGTCCGTACTAACTTTGAAGGATTGGGTCGTCACTCGTCAGTTACTGTATGTTTCGAGTGGACGGAGCAAAGCTGCCCAAGCGACATTTACCTTGCACACACACGTGCCGAAGCCCAGATCAAGTGTCTTATTTAATAAACAAAAACTACTAACATAAGCTTTTCTATGATTATTGCAAAGTTATTTTCACAATATTAGATCGGATCATTTTATTTTCACAATGATGAACAGGATTAATCAATCAGTTACTTCAATGTTACATTACAACAGGTAATTAGACTATCATATTTGTTTACAAAATAAAACTCTTCATTTGGGTTACATTCGAACTGTTGCATGGAATGTCGCAAGCCTCTCTATGTGTTGATACCGACCTGTAATCCAGCTGACATGCGAGGAGTACGTGCGACTGAGCCAGTTTGCGCTCACGCAGTTGTGCAGGCCCAGCGCGTACAGACCGAGCTGGAAGGCGGCCATGTGTAAACCTCTGTAACAATCGTAATATGTTTTTAATATTAAAAATATGCGGTGTAAGCCACAAACGTGATGGTTATTAAATATTCAGTCATCGCACTTAACTTAGTACCGCATTGTGTGGTGTACTGTACCTGTGTGGTCCGTGGTGCTCCCTGGCGCAGGACGTCTGAGTGAACAGGCTGGTGCTCGAGGAGCCGCCTGCTTTGAACAGCACCGACTTGGCCAGCTCGAACATGAAGTGTGCCGACGCTTCAGAGGGCTGGTTCGGCACCGACGGGTATATGCGTTTGCCTTTGTATCTGTTCACATTACATTATTATGCTACCACTTCCAATGTTTCTCTACCCGAAGGTTGTCTGGAAGAGATCGCTCTCAGCGATACTACCGCCTATTGTATAATAACTAAGTATGTGTATATGTTTCTGTGCAATAAAGATATTTATCGTATTTTATTATTAAACTAAGGGGCGCCCTCATCCTTAAAAAACATATCTTCTAATCGGATCAATTTTATTAAAAAAGCTATGTACCAAATCATTATTACGATAAAAACTATTTTTCAATATATTGTACGGCGGAACACAGAGAAAGGTATGATGCAGGAGATGTTTATGGTTGAGATTTTTTCAAAAACTACTTGACCTATTGCAAAAATTCTTTCACTGTTTGATAGATAAACGTTAAAACTATGTAACTGTAAAAAAAATATTAAATTCGGTTCTGTAGTATTTGAGAAAATCTCAACCTTATTGAGGCCCCCTGGATACCTATCTCTGTCTTCAACTGTACAACCGATATCATAATTCGGTAATTAAAGAAAAAATTAGCAGAGTTATTTCCAAAATTATTTCAAATTTTACATTTATAGCTTTATTTTTCTATTTGTAACCCTTCAAACTTTGGGATTATATTTATTTGTTATTCGCCAATGTCAAGTTGCTGTAATTAGTATTCTATTGTAGTCTTCCTCCAAAGTCACCCTAAAAGCGACTGCAACCCTAGACGAAGGAGCTCAGCACAGCAGTCCACGTTCACTCCTGAGCTATGTAGGATACAAAATTCTGATTGACTGTAAGAGGAGAATGGCTATCATCATCAGCCCTCAGTCCACTGTTGGACATAGGCCTATCCCAAAGCACGCCACTCGATTCTCGGCCTTCTGCTTCCAGTCTCCGCCAGACATCTTACTCGGTTCGCCAGTACATCTTACTTATCGGTTCTACGACAGATGTGACCAGCACACAGAGATGAACCATATTTAACTTAAAATCAAACACAATTTAAGGAATATCATAAGAGTTAAACCTGGAGTCCTTAGGGCGTGTGAGGGTTGAATGCGAGGAGTGATGAGGCGGGGAAGGGCCTCCCTCTGTCACACCCATCCGCTCCATATCCGCCACCAGAGGACACTGCGCCTGCCACACACAACATGTTACTCATACAGTACATTCACAAGTAAATACCTAAAGTAAATCTAAAATGCAACACTGAGTTTAGACGCGCCAGAGACTTGTAATTTGAAGATAGAACAGCAACTCTAACCAAAAACAGCATCGCTGCGAATGCTTTATAATCGCGATAAACTAGATGGCATTTCAAAATTAACAAGCTGGCTAAAACCCGTCGGAAAAATAGTATGGAATATTTTATAGAATAACTTAGATCACCCTAGGTTAGGCGGTTATCGTTTGGAAGCGCCATCTAGCCATTTAGCGCGAGTTTAAAGCTTTTTCGGAACAACGCTTCTTTGTTAGACAAAATATTTATAAAAATAATGGCAGTCCCTGAACGAACGAACCTGGGGCCTTACCGCGGAACCAATTACATTGGTGATCGATTTTTTTAGCCGTAACGAAGAAAGTCGCGATAAGCCCACCTGTTACTAACATTTGAAAATATTGAATTTCGACCCATACCAACAGTTATATGTCACACAAACATCCAAAACCATTACTAATTATGACGCAAACATATTTAGGTAAGGGAAAGATACTTCACATAAATCCTTTAATGAAAATATAGCCATAATTGATCCCTAAACTATTGAGATCAGTGAATGAATCCTTTATTGCAAGTCGATGGAAAACCTTGCAACTCGACCCTCTCCAAGCATACGCTAGATAATGAAGACGCAAATAAATGTTTTTAATGATGACACATTTATAATTTCAAAGCAAACATATTCATGTTACGGTAAATGTCTGTCCCCGGTTTATGTCAGTCTAAATCAACGTTTAGCTCTCTCGGGACATTTCGTTGATTTAGACTGATACACTGCAATAAATCGGTCTCTTTGGAACCTCTTATATAATATACAAGTTTACATTGAAAAAGTGGCACAACGGATCCTATTAGAATAGTATACGAGTAATATAATCTGTATCTCCAGCTAATTCGTAAGGAATAAATGCTAACCACACCTAATCTTTCTCAGAATTCGAATAAGCACGAAATATGCATTTTTGTATTGGCGCATTCGATTAGTCTTTTGCCGACCCGGATCAGGAGATTAGTTTCCCGAAAGTTTATACATATTCGATAGCCGCCCAATGTACATTGGAATATAGAGCACTCTTACTCGTATGTAGAGCACCACTGAGTCGAATTATGGGGCATAGTTAAATGTAAGGTTAAGTTATCATTTGTAGCAATTACAGATTGCGCCGTAAATAGTCGCCGCTAAGCGAGGCGTCCTGCTACACGATGTAGCAAATGAACGACAGGTGCATTTAGGTTTAGGATTAGTAGCCGCTACAAGAGGCTTATTGAGTGAACAATTTAACATACAGAGGACAGACATTTTAACATCAACATTTATTAAAAACAGCCAGAAGCCGGCCCGCCTACCCTGGGAGCCGACTGCGGGCTTCTCTGCAGTTCGGTCCCGCGATTGGCTATTGAGGCCACAGTATGAACGCCTCGCGGCAGGGCGTGCTGCCGCGTTATAGTGACGCGTGTTACGTAATAGTTTGGCCTGACCGCTGGTGTTACACACTGGAAAAATATAAATGTTACACCGGGAGACCGACCAGTGATTTCTATATTACAAAATATCAGAATAAAACGGTATTTCGGCGCCTTAGACAGAAAACCTCGAATACGTGATGTTATTAGAACCAAAATAATACTTCGGAATTTTGTTACTACACCTTGTTTTTGATGAGTATTTTAGTTAGTACGATTTCAATTATTATGAGGTTTTAACTCTAAAGTTATGGTTGGCAACCTAATGAACCGTTTCTGACAACATAGGAAGCATTCAAGAGATATAAACACGTAATAAACACACCATCCGCGGCTTTTACTTCAAAATGTTCCTCAAAGTAGCTCTCATTATGAGACTTGTTGAAAAACTACGATGGCTCTGGCTTTTATGCAATCCCTATAATATGAAGTAGCGATGAAAAATAAACCGCGATGGTAAAAGTAACTAAAGAAATCTTAGTCTAACTAAATGCATTATGTTTTTCTTAAGTCGGTAAGTAAATGATCTGAATTTATGAATTTGACAGTAATTGTGATTACTTTCGAATACATTACCAATTCACTCCCATCTTCTTTAAGGTAGAAACTACTGTTCGGTCTCCTGTACCAGTGCATATTGCATATAACATAAATGCACACACATAGTACTTATGGTATATAGTACAATAGACAGCTCGAATATGACGCATAGATAATACTTACGTGAAGGTAAGACACCTATGGGTTTGTGTAAGCTGAGATAGAAGATAAATCAACTTTTAAAATGTTGACTTCCCGAAATAAATTGCATAATTGTGAAGATGAATAAATATTTAAGCTAGTTCTCCACCAGTTCAGAAAAAGGTGCAATATAATGCTCATCACAGACGACAGATTTATTCCGTCAACAGTAGGTGCTTAACTTTACACGGACTCAATGCAGACATCTTATAAACAGCGTTATTCAGTCATCTTGTTTGTAGTGAGAAATAAGCTTTTATTGTATTATTTTCCTCACTAACTCACAATGAATTAATTTTTTAATCAAGACACTTGACTGTTGCATTAGTTTACAGTTTTATTGCAGTCGTACTAACTGCATTCAAGCTGCAAATTTGCAGTTGAAATGCAGTCCGTCTGTCTAGAGCCTTAGGTAATTTCAATATATATTTACAAATTCCTGAAATAAATGACTTTTATCATTATTTGTTTATACTGTACCTGTTGTTGCGGCGGCGGCGCATGCGCTTGGTGCGCCTGATGCGGCGCGTGCTGATGTTGGTGCGCGTGTACGTGCGCGGGGTGCGTGGGCGGCACGTCTGCGCGGTACGCAGCCAGCCGCGGGTTGTTCGTGTAGTACAGGCTCACCATCGGACCCTTGGTCAGCTGGTGGATGTCGCGGTCCAGCAGCTGACAATAAATAGTCGCGTGTCAATGATATTACAATAATTCACGCCCGTCCCCCATATACAAAGACGACGGAATTCTATCACACTTCCGTAAAAGGCCAGATAGGTACACTACAAATGTATATTATTGACAATTCAAAGGTTCAAGATAATAAATGTCTGTTTCCATACCGAACATAAAACGTTTTATTTTCTTCCATCACAGAACAGTCATAGAAATGTAATGTGGGCTCATACTTGCATTTCATGGATTCAATCTTCAATGTCATTTCCTTTCTCTATTGGTTCTGTGTCTCCAGAATAGATTGAAAGAAATTGCAACAAAAAAAATTATAAATATAATGTACTCACTTTATTCATAATCCTGGCCAATTTGACGGGATCGTCTTTATAGAAAGACAGCAAAGTCAGCGACAATTCGCCGCGCTGTCGCCGCGTGCCCTCGCATAGAAGCGGGTGTTCCGCTTCAGACACGTTCGCTTTCAGCCCTAAAGCGGCCACGGTCGCTTCGAAACCCAGCATCTCGTCTGATGGCAGGCGTGACTGAGGAACATTGTTTTCGAATAAATAATAGAATAAGATAAGGCAATGTTAAAACATATGTTTTGGTATTTTGCGCTATGCGAAACGAAAACCTAATATATAAGATAAATAATCCATATTGCAAAAAAAATCACATAACAAATAGGTAATACAGTTAGTATCACAATTGGCGGTCTTGTCGCTTAAAGCGATATCTTCCAGACAATCTTTGGGTAGATAATTCAATGGATAGACCAGGGTTTCTCAAAGTAGTAGCGCCAAATTCACGGCAGTAGATCTACGAGCGACAAGATTTACGTCACGGTAGACTGAAATGAAGCAAAATCGATAATAAAATCGACTCAATTTGAGCCATCAAACAAACGCATGCATCACATTAATTAATAAACATATTGCTCATGACTGTACTACAGTTTTGATTTTTTTTTAATGCCAGTATTGGGGTATCGCCGTAGTCTTAGTAAACTTATTAGCCTTAATAGTTTAATCCCCGGGAATATGGAGCTTATAAGTTTGAGAAGCTCTGTAATAAGCGATGTCCGAAACGAGGTCGGTTGCGCAGTAATAAGGATACTATATGGAAGTCACAGCAAAGACTAACTATATGGAAGTCACAGCTTCAAATCCCGATGTAAAGTATGAATTTTACTCTCAGGTCGTGAAAATTCTCTGGTAGGACAAAAAGTCAACTACCAATGACTATAGAAACAAATTGTACTCACTGGATGTTTGTTCTCTTTATCGGTGGCAGATAACACGAGAACATCGAACAAGAAGCTTGCTAAGGCGATGGGTAACAGCGCCGGGCCGCGAGTCCTGTAAAATTACACTCATTTATATCACCAATTAACTTACATTACTTTCAGCTGAAAGTTATCATAGTAAGTTATCACAATAATGCCGTTATTCATAAACCTAGTTAAACCCCGCTTCCCTTAAATCGTGTTGCTATCCCTTTCACACTTCGTTAAAAAAGGTTAAGATCGAAAAGGAGAGGGGGCCAAACGGTGGCTTAACTTTTGGACAGTTCTTTGTAAACGTGCGCTCACGCGAAAAATGTTGAAACTCAGCTTTAACGCTCAAGTGCAAGCTTTATTTAAATTTCTCATAACTTACTTCTTATAAGTGTGTATTCATGGACAATTTCTTATATGAAAATAAAGGTGGCGACTGACATGATTTTTTGTGAATGTGACGTGCTCACATCGAGCGAATAAGTCCAATATTCGACAGAGAGCCAAACTTCTCGATGGCGACCGCCGAGCACCCAGCGCGCTCCACCAGGCTGTCGGGTTTTTTGGGGAATGTACCACAAGTCAAGTCAGTCGCTTTCGTAAGCATTTGTAAGCGCACGTTTTGACTACAACTGACTTGACTGAAACACAGCCGCATATATTCGAGACGAACATTCAGGGTTCGCGAGCATTTGCTCACAACAAACAATCGCGACGCAAATATTCTCATCGAGCGAATATTCATGCCAGTCGCCACCTTAAGAACTAGGCTTTGCTGGAATAAATCTCTCCTCAGAGATAAGCACACGGTGTACATCAATTCTCTCTCTCACTTATGTAAATGTGTTTCGTGTATAATACATAATAAAGAACCCCCCCCCCCCCCCCCCCTTCCCAAAAAAAAACACTAATAAAGAGTGACGTTACCTCAGCATGCCATCTCGAAGTTGTTCCGCCTTCTCTCTCGCCAAAGCCAGTTGGTCCGGTCCCGTGGGCAGTTTCTTCAGCAGCGCGACCAGCTCCGTCTCCTGGTTGTTGAGCTTCACCTCCAAGGCTTTAGTGCTGGCCGGCGGACGGGCGATCTCAAGTGCGAACAGACCCACTCGGAACGCTAGCTCATGCTGGTCGTTGAACTCGGCTAGGACCTGGAAGAATACATTTATTTATTCGATTCACTTAGGCCCGAGTCCGCTAATCTTTTAAAAAGCTTGATTTACAAAATAGACATTGAACGTGTCCCGCATGTGCCGTGGCAGGCAAAATAGTATTCTTCTATCTATACAATGTGTATTTATATCTACCGTACCGGGCCGCGTAGACGCAGACAGACACATTGTATGGAATAATAAGGTTTTGACTGCCACGACACGTGTCGGACACGCTCAATGTTTGTAGATGTAAACGAATCTTGAACCGGCAGTTAACTCAGAATCAGTATTCATCGTGAATAATGCACAATTCACATAGAACGGGTCGCGCCAGAGCGACAAGACTCCAAGATGAAAAGCTCCATTCAAATATGGATTTTAAGCATAGTATAAACATTTCAATTTCCATTAACTCAAAATGCGCTCCGGCGCGGCCCGCTCGCTCAGGATAACAAATAAGACTTATTATAATAATAATCTTTGTATGTATAAATCGGGCTTTATGCGTGAATGAAAACGCGAAGGAACTGTTTTTAAAATAATAATACTAACCGTGCACAAGAAGGCGCATTTCGCCAGCGTAGCGGACGCGAGGCACGACAACCGATGGCTGGCGGCACAGAGCCGTGGATACGGCGCGTGGCGACGTCTGGCGCGGCGCAGATCATGCGCATTGCTTCCGTTACCCCCATTTGACGGACCCAACGCTGGCGGTCTAGCCAGTAACTCGCGGGCAAGCCTGGCTCCCAGAGCACAGGCTTCCCTGGCATGGCCGTGGGCTTGTAAGCCTTCTGCTCGTGCGAATGACACTTCCCATCCGCATTCCCAGCCGGCTGATGAGCTGTTTGTTGAGCCCTGGTGACGGAGGCAATTTGAAAAAGGTAATTGTAGATGACATAAGGCAGTGCACGCCTGCAACGTTACAGGAGCGCGGGGCGTGACGACAGAGGGGAATAGTGCGGTGGGGGGCGGCGGACATGCGTAGATCGCATTGAAATATCACCCCCTCCCGCATCCCTGTAACTGTATTTTATATTGTAGCAATTCTGAAACATTGTTTAACTTACTAACAAGTATTCTAAAATATTATTGCGGTAGGCAAACCATATTTTTCGACTATAATCCAACAACACCAAGAAGGTTTTATGCGCTCATGACATACTTGCTAATAATTGTTAAAAAAAACATAATAAAAACAAAAAACAAACCAAAGCTCTCATCAACCTTGGCTTACCATACTTACGACAGCAGTCCCGGAGCTGGTGCCTTCACCTGCGACCGCGCACCGCGCCGCCGCCGCGTCGTAGAAGTACATGTTGCATTCGTCGTCGGAGACTGAATCGTCGTTGGACACACGTCGTTGGGCGTCGTCAGACGAGACTGGGGGAGAACTAGACTCATGCGAGTCGGTGTCGGCGCCGCTCGCTTGGAGAATCTCTTCTTCGTTCTCGCAGAAACCTAGTACGTACGATAGCAGGTTAATGGTAACGCTTGCAGTACGATTTCAACTCTTACGCCGCAGACAATAAGAACGTTCCAAAGTGTTACACTTGATCTGCTTTGATTTTTGTAAACTTTCTAAGCAATGTACTAGCGACATTTCTTCACATGCATGTGTTAGTATTAGCCGTGGCGGTTTTGAAATTATATTACCTTTTCCATACATGAAAATGTCGCAATGTTTGCCAGTATTTCACTGTAGCTTTAGATCATCACACTTAATAACACTTAACAATTATAATTAATTATTAAGTAAATGCAAGTGTAACTTACAATTTATTGCGAATAAATGAAATGAAATCAGAATGTCTAAAAAGCAAAATGTCTGAAATTCAAAAGACAAAATTATTATAATGACCAAGATGTATTTCAATGCAATTTGACAATAAACTCCCGTTTCGGATTGATGTAACCTAATCCGGCAAGGACATAGAAAAAAATATATCAATGACAGCATACAGATAGGGATCTATCATTTCCGCAAGGTAAGATTCACGATTTGGCCCAATAAATACGCGGCAAATGATGAATGAACTATAAAGTAACGTTAAAAGCAAGACGCTTACCTTCAGACGATACGCTTGAATGGTTACCATCACCCGGACCAGTATCGCGCGGTGGATCATTTGAGCCTTCTCCTGAACCACACGGCTGAAACGAAAGATCAAATTAAAAAGATAGAATAGAATATTTCACGGAGCTATACAAAAAATATCGACTCAAAAGTGATGCAACTATGAAGGAAGGTGCCTTCCTACCTTCCACCTTCGGACTCCCACTTTCGTTAAGAATATGAAGGAAGGTACCCCGATGCCAGACATGTGCGCAAAACTTGGCAAATATGCTCAAATTAGATGTTCATTGGCGGCTTTTATTACATCGTAGTTATAGATTTTGTACAAAGCTTCAATGGTAGGTAACACTTTGGAAAAATGCCGCGTTTTTTACATCGCAAGGCGCCACTGTTGAATGACAATTATAGCCAGTCCGATCCGCAACTGACTTTTGTTACGTATTTGAATTTTTAATAGAAGTCGAACACAAAAAAACACAGATGTCTCTTTCTAACGTATGAGAGTAAAAGTGACAACAAAGGGCGGCGTCAGACCTGTCCCCATACAATTTTTTTTATCCCTTCATGGATGCAACAGAGTTACTTTAAACTTTTTCACTTACATTGTGGGAACTTTTAAGCACTTCCAGTCGTTTCCTTTATCACTCACCTGACTCGAAGGCCCAGGCATGGCCAAGTCGACGGTGATACGACTGGTCCGGTGGACTAGCGTGCGGTGTCCCTGCATAGACGGGTCTGGGTTCGTCAGTCGGTAGCTAAGCGACATCTCATTGTTCAAGACCGCTTTCGATGAATTCACCTGAAATGTAAAATTTGTATGAGAACGTCGGTAATTAGTGTTATCTACGAGCGATTATGAAACTAAAAACTTGTTTATGCTATAGTCTGTCCCAATTCAATTTTCCAAGGATGTAAACTAATATGGCGTTTGAAATTTCGCCAAAAACAATATTAGACTAATTTAATGATTGGAAATTTCGATCGCCTCACTCTGAACCGACTCATGTGAGTCGTACTGGTCAAAGCTGGCTAAAGCAATTAGTAAATAAGTAAGTGCGGTTAGGGTTTGTTTACCTCCATGGAAAATTGGATTTGGATAGACTTTGCCACCTATTACTCAAGGTCGTACACAGTCAAAAACCCGAAGTTACCATCAGCGTCTCTGCGGCTTTATTTGCCTCTTAGTCAGTTCAGTAGCCAGTAAACCGTTGTTGCCAAATGCTTGTTTTAGATTGACCCGCTGTGCTATTTTGTATCATGTCAACCAGGTACCTACATCTATGCAAATGATTTGACTTTCAATTATTCCATAGCCTATATGCTGCCCAGATATTTGAACTACCTCCTAGTGAAAGTCTCATCAAAATCCTTCCAGAAGTTTAGGCGTGATGCCTGATCATCGACACAGACAGACAAACAGACAAGAATTCTTAAAATGGGCGTTTGGCATCAGTATCCAATCCAACTTAAAACACATTAAAATTATTCTTTTCAAAAACAATCCAATGTAAAGACTCGATATTTTATCAGTCTTATTATAGTAATAGATTCCATACCTGATGAACATCCCCTTGCTTATCACCATGCCGGAATATGGTGAACGGACTATGGTACATCGGGTTCAGATCCTTAGTGTACGTGACTCCTGGTATCTGGTAGTCGTCCCACTCGAGGAAGCACGCCTCCATTGCTGGATGGAAGCCAGGAAACACCTCGTTTTCACTGATCCCGTTGATGTATGGCGGGTGAGAGTGCGGGCGGGATGTGTGGCGCGTGTGGGACGAACTCATGCTCGTGTGGTTATTTCGGTTCTTCGCCACCTGGGTACATATAAACAAGTGAATTGACAAAAAAAATACCTCGTCTTATTAATTTTTTTTTACGAAAATATAGTTAAAATACATTGCCCCATTTCAATGGAGTTTTGCCCCACCTACAAAACTACGTGACGATTTAAGATGTATCTATCATTTTGTTGGGGACTTATTACAGGTTTCATATTGCATAATCATAATAATTATCATTTTCTACTACTCTCGCAACTCCTATAGAAGAATAACAAAAACAATGAATAATTCGCTTCGATTTCTTACTATTTTCTGAATTCTTAATTAAGTTGTTTTTTTCGAATCGCAACTTGTACAGAACTTTATTTTAAACCAATAATTTTAATAAAAAACGGAGATATTTTTACATTTATTCATTATCTTGTACAATTTGCGGTTGATGGTGGGGCAGAATCTGGCATAGTCATTTAAGGGATCCATATTTTACCTTTTCTTCAAAGGAACATGTAACAGCATTCCGGAGGCGATGGCTTGGATTCAATACATAATATGAATTGTTAATTCCGTGTATATGCGTACCTTGTCTAGCACCTTCATGTGCCACTGCGCGAACTGTTCGTGCAGCGTGTCGCGCTCGTGCGGCGCGAGCGCGGGGTTCAGCGCGGCCAGGCGCCACAACACCACCACCTGGACACAACACAATGTGGCTAATTCTGTAGCGGCCACTAAGTCGAATCCTAATCCTAAACGCACCTGACACTGTCGTTCATTTGCTACGTCGCGTAAGAGCGAGCGGGACACCTCGCTTAGAGGCGACTAATATTAGCGTGCGCATTCTTGAATTAGCACTATTGTGTATTTATCTAGTTATATTCTTATATATTTGATAAGAAAATATTTAACAATAAGCTCTACTATGTTATATAATCAATGTATGTAGACATCTAACTATAACAATGTAATAGCTAAACTAAGACCGGGGAAGACACTGGTGCCTAAAACACAGTTTTAACTAGCTTAGGCGCCAGGACTTCACAAAGTATGGATATGTAACAGTTTACAATAAAGATTGTATCTGTATTATATTGTATTATTATTATCCTCTTTATTTATACATATTCTTATTTAATACATGTATACATTTCAAAAATAAAATTTAAAAATATATAAATATATAAAAATATTATTATTGTTAGTTTATCGACTCGGCAGTTCGTCAGCATATTCTTATATTATAATGTTCTCTTTCTCCAGAGGAGTTGCTGTAACGTAGTCACTCTGGACGAAACAACTCAGCAGTCACGTTCATTCCCGAGGTCATAGGCGGACTCTTGATTCTGCCTCGAAACTGCAGATCTTGTACTAATTATCCAGAAATTTCAACATACTGTCATTCGCGAACATTTTCTGATTAATTTAACGTGATATTTAAACACAATACAAACACTTTAGACATTAAAATCAGACTTATCAAATAATTTTGCAACCGTCACTTATCCGCCATTTTCAAACGTCCACAATGTGTAATACTCTAACACAAATCGGTCAGTGGCATTAAGGAAAAAAATTCGCCAAGCTCTATGGAGATAGCCAGTATATTTTGTAGGGAACAGACGCTTGTTGGTGCTCTACTTTTATCTCCCAGGAGATCTAATACCACCTAATATTCCACTATACGATCCTCGAAGTTGGGTATTCATAGCGTACACATCAAAGCACATCAAGTGTAACACTTTGAACTTTGGACCGTTCTTATTATTTGCGTCGTAAGAGTTGAAATCGTACTGCAGTGGGGACAGTACCTCGTCGCAGAGTGACGAGCACGCGTGCTGTGCGGCCGAGTTCCCTCCTCCGGGCCCGTGCTTGCCGCCGCCGCCGCCGCCGTTCCACGCAACTAACGCAGCCTTTGTGCTGTACCACCATACTATTATCTGATAACAACATAAACGATTTACCAATGAATTATTAGAACAACAAAAATATTAGCCTTAGACATGTCTATTGGTAATTGTACGTCGTAGTTACATTTTAAATTAAATTAATAGATTAAATGACAATGCCAGATTCTGCCCCACCATCAACCGCATGATGTACAAGATAACGAATAAATGTAAAAACATCTCCGTTTTTTTATTAAAAATATTGGTTTTAAATAAAGTTTTGTACAAGTTGTCGAAAAAACCATTTTAAAAGTCTTTGTACGTTTTGCTCTTAGTTTTTCCGCTAATCATTGTAACGTGACATTTTTTTTATTGTGGGCCCACCATCAGACAATGTAACAGATAGTGCTGAGCGTTAAACATTAAGAAATCGAGGCGAATTATTCGTTATTTTTGTTATCATTTTCTACTACTCTCGCAACTCTTACTGTTTATGATTATGCAACATGACATCTGTAATCAGTCCCCAACAAAATGATAGGTACAGCTTCAATGTACATGCAGTTTTGTATAGGTGGGGCAAAGCTCCATTGAAATCTGGCAATGTCATTTCAAAGCCTTTAATGCGAACTTAAAGGATTACGTTTTGCTTATAATTAGGTAACATTATTATATACATGGATCTCTTCGATCGGCATGTCCTTCTGACACAAAGGCCTCCTCCAGCATTCTCCTCAAAATAATAGATTACAATAATAAATAGGGACTTCATAGTCATCAGCCCGTAATACATACATGGCACCTAAACATGAATATTTACGATGTTATCTGAATTAGAACGAACAATGAGTCGCAGTTGGTCTTTACATTGTAATTGAGAACTAACTCATTGCCATTTACTATATTGGCAACATTTCAAATATTTTAGCCAACACGAACATTGCCTATATTTATTTTTGCACATGTTATGTTATAGAAATTATTACACAAAGCATTTGTTCAAAGACACAGGCATTTGTATGCAAAACAAAGTAAACTAAGTTTTGTTTTTACCTGACTGGTGCAAAGAGGAAAATTAATTTACAGGCAAATAATAACTTTTCTATTATGATCTAAAACAACGCCTCGTGCCCATGGATTATTTCAGGTTCATTCTAATTGATTACATTCTTATATTACAAACGTTTCGAGCCACTTTTCACGACCAATCTCGGTACCAATTTCGATAGCAATTAGGCGGCAAATCTACTTACTGCCCGCATTTATGCTGTAGTCACCTATTTTTAACAATATTGTTAATATATCTGTTTTCTTAGTACTTTCTAACTACTTTATAAAAAACTGTTTCAAAAGTTTATTTAGGCTATAATTAGCCTGCAAACTGTTGTCACTCATGGTCATTTAGCTTAGGATTGTGACTAAGTGTTAAATGTATTTGATTTCCTATTAAGTACTTAATAAAGATATTTTCAAAACAAAACAAAAAATATCGGTACTTATTTGAGATACACGTGAAATTACACCAGTATGCTCAAATTAAAATGATTAATATTAAAATGTATTGATTCACCCTAATTACGAAAACCTGCTAAGTTAGAAGTTACTGCTTGGAAAAGCGCTTTATAACTTGGCCAAATTTTTCAACATTGATGTTCTTGGCGGGATACATACTTCTAAACTCCTTACCTGTTCACAAGCCATGACCTCCTCTGTAATGATCTCCAGTAGTGGTATAGCGTTCCGATCGTTCCGTTTGAACATCTCGCGGACGATGGAGAGCAGGTTCCACATTCCCTCCGGTTCCCGCCCTCGAAGCGGCCGCAGGAGGGACGACCATTCTGCGGCGGCGGGCGGAGCGCTGGTGCTTAGGTAGTTTACGTCACTGAGGAGATTATATGGTTTTAATTGGATTGGAATATATTGTGGAGTGTAGCAGTCGTTTACACAATACACACACAACAAGACATTCTGTTGGGTTTCTAATGATATTTTTTTTTCTTCATTACCCCACTTTCATTCATCCGCTCCAAGTGTCCAAACCAGCGTAAAATACAAGAATTGGTGGCTTACCTAAACACTATAGGGGCTGGTACACAGAACTTGACTAAAATCTTGTTGATATTGTTATGCAGAGTCTTCTCGTCAAGGAACCACGAGGTGTATTCGTATGCCGATGCCCCGGCCGTAGGGTCGGGCGCGCCGCAGGTCGCGTTGATCTGGTTCGGCTGAGCGGATAATAGCTCGTCCAGTATACGTTGAGCTGTCGGCAGCACTTGTCGTGGCAGCTCTGATATGAGGTATTGTGCGAACTTCTGTAGCTGGTCTCTTCGTAGTCTTTGCAGGGACTCTGACACTGGCGCTCTGAGACATACTTGGGTTGGCTGGTAAAAAAAAATTGTCTAAGTAAGTAAATGTAATATTAATATTATTATCCAGCATTGCGATTGAGACAACTTTCGCAACAGCAGCTCAGCTACTCTATGACTGTTTATTTGGTGCCACTATAATGTATGTCTTGCTGTTGGGTCATAAACGGATTACTTACTATTATAAAGAATTTATTCATAATTTGTTGTAACGAATGAATCATAAATTAAGGGACAAATAAACATGAATAATAATTAAATTACACATAAATTACGCATAAGTTTTATTACGTATTAATATATCGAATGGAAAACAAAATAGATGTATGTATTTTATGTCAATAAACAGTATGTAGATTTTTTTTAAATTACAGTAAAAAGTTAAGAGTCTATATATATATATCCGTACGTATATCTTCTCGTAGAATGACATACCCGCCGCTAATTATACCACAACCGATACGTATGAAAAAGAACTTACAAGCACAACATTTCGCTAATCAGATCCGAGGAGCCATTCGAAAAGAGCGTGCCATGGAAATTCGAGGCCCCTGGTTCGAACCCCGTCAAGACATTTTACCTCATTTAATATTGTTGATAGATGACGTCACAATTCCAACACTAACCAGATGTATCCTGTAGAGGCATACGGCCACAATATGCGAACACCAATGCGCAGTAGACGAACAAGTGCAGTTGCACGAGGATATCCGCTGCCGGTCGAACGTCACCGCCACGTTGTACTGCGCTCGCGGCAAGTTGCTTGTGACCGTTGCTGATAAGTGGAATCCTGTGGGCAACATTGTTATTATCATGAACAATGGCCTGTAATTGTGAAACATGGGGGAGCCAGGATAACTATAATAGTCATCAAATCCTTAAGGTCGCGACCGACACGAATATTCGCTCGATGTAAATATCCGCATCGATCGAACATTGTTCGTTGTGCGCAAATGCTCACGACACCTGACTCGGCTGTCCTCCATCTCAGTTTAAAAAAATACGTGTGTTCACAAATGCTTGTGCTATAACCCGTCAACGTCGTGCTTGCCGCGCGCTAGGGGTACAGGCATGGCGGGGGCGAGGGAATATGGTCTCGGCGGGGCTGCGGGCGGTGTGACGCGAGCGCGACGCGCACGGCTTTGTTTAGAGTTACCTCATCCCAGCCAACCCCTGTCACGCCGCCGTGGGAGCGGCATGCACAACGTTGACTATAGCGACTTATTTGTAATGTAACATTCAAAGGGATTCGCCAATAAACCGCCAGCCGGGTGGAGTGCGCCAGGTGCTCGACGCTCGCTAGTGAACTGTTCGGCTCACTGCACTGACATGTCGAATATTCGACTTGGAACATGCTCACATCGAGCGAATATTCATGTCAGTCGCCAACTTTAGACGTTATTATGAAAGAAATATAATAAAAATATTACGAAATCAAACACTATTTTTACCCGACTGTGCAAGAAGGAGGGTTATGTTTTTCGAGTGTATGTATGTATGTCTAAAACTTTGGCACGCCCTACAGCCTAAACGGCTTGATGGATTTTAACATATGAGGTGTCCTTAGATTCGTCTTGATTGTAGAAGTGACATAGGCTAAAAAATTTAATCAAAGCGGCTTAAATTTTTGGCAGTCTGGTTTTTTGTTTCTTAAATTAATTTCTGCTTGTTATGTTTCAGGTAATATAGTAAAATCATTAATACTGATATGATAAAGGTACAAGCATCTCTTTCGCGAAGCTCTAAAACTACGTTCACCTGGCTTTTCATACATTTACCAAACAAACCTAAGAACCTAATATTTATTTCATTTTATAAAAGAATTCAAATCTAAATGTAAGTAAGGACAATAAAGAATAAAAATAGAGACACATTTTAATATCAAAACCAAATAAATGTCAGTGGTCTAGAAACTTAAGATGAAGGCCATCAACAATCATTTACCATTTATATTAATTATCTCAAATTACTGTTCACAACTTCAGATTAAAAACAACATTCCTTACATTAATGGAAATGGATCCTTTTTTTTTTGAGAATTTGGTGTTCTTTATTATTCTTAAATTTTTGCAATTGCTGAATAACAAATGTACCTATGTAGTTTTGTGGAGAAAATTAATACAGAAAGTTACTTTATTTACTGATTAATAGCATCATATTTATATATGTTTTCAGATGTACGTCAAAAGCACATCAAATGTAACCATCAGGTACATAATAAGGTGGTAATAATACCTAAGTAGTTTAATGAAGGTTGATGTGTTAATACACTTTAAATGCAGTGTTCAAGGAAATAGCAACAAATCAGTCTGGGCCTTACACTAAATCGGTTGTAGGTGTAGATTTTTTAAATTATTATTATTATTCAATAGACAGGCAGCATAATGTTGGTATATCTATATCAGTGTTGGTAAGTTCACAGTTCATGTTTTCTAATATAATAATGTTCATATGATTCACTACACATATTATTATAATTAAATATACAAAGTTTAAGAAAATAACTTACCAATTTGCAACACATCCTTGACGGCCCTATCTCTGAATAGATGTTCTCCTTTCTGGAACTCGTCTGCGGAGCCGTTGGCCAAGCATGAGTATAGTCTGATGTCATCTTCACTGTCCGGGAAGCTCCAGAAAGCGATCTGGAGCTGAAGCTGTTCAGGCACTGGTGGGTACACATGCTCAACCAACTCAAATGGTATGTGGCATGCTACACATTTTGCTGCCAGTTCACTTAGCGTTGACACTGCTTTATCTGAAATAAAAAGTCATTTTGGAGCTCTTGGTTGGCTCTTGGCTGACATTGCACATCTTTGAAGGATACTTAACACTTTGTATCATTACTTGATGGAACCTAAACCTATATTGTGAGACATATTAATATATTATAACTACCAATAATACCAATATGTTCTTTAACTTTATTTTGAGATATATCTACCTATCGACCATTCATTTTTTATCACTTATCAGCTGTTGTAGTAATTGGCAATTAGGTAGTTACCTAATTTATCTCAAAATTAATTACACAATAAAGGCAAATATTACAAAATCAAAAGCCAGAATATTACCCATACCCAATTGATATATGAAAAGTAAAAGTGAAAATTATTTCGCGAGATGTGAAAAAAAAATCAGTGAAAGTTGTGAAAGTTTACACAAATTAAAAGCTTTCTATTTTGTGCAATACAAATAAGGCATCCATATAAAAAGAATAAAACAATCTAAATGCTACCTGCTCTACAACAAAGGGCCTAGCAGGGATTTGACAGCAAAGGTATTATTAACTGCCCAGTCCAGCCAAAGGTAAATGACTTCTCAACACCTGTTCTTTGTATGCAATAGGCACACACACAAAAGGGTGGTAGTGTAGGTCATCCACCACAAACAAAACTCAACAAAAATGCACTCCAAACCCTTGATTACCAACAGATCATGACATAACACGGCTATTATTAAGAATATAGAATACTTTCGAAATTGAACTTGTGTAATATTGTCCCAAATTCGATAGAAGAGAACAAAGGATCAGCTGTATACGTTACCTTGAACGGTTTTTTTCGAGGAGCGAGTGCCGAACGAGTTCTGAAGGTTCGGTCTCCGCCAGCCGCGCCAGTTGTTGCACAAGCTCTCGGGCTCCGAGCTCCAACTGCACAAAGAATCCTCCTCGAAACGCTCAGAGTCCTCGAAACTGAAATGGTCTCCCTCCTCCCAGTCGAGCAGGGGAGACCCCACGTCGACCGGGGCAGCTTGACGGCCCCCTTTTCCATTATTATTTGATGCCCCCGCCACTTTAACACAATTTATCGCACTAATTTCTCAATAAAATCCGCTGGGCTGGATGACTTCAGCGAATTATCACAGGGGGTATCCACGGTCACAGACTGCGCACACTTTTCGGTGGAGATTTTACATTACTAAATAGAAATGTTCGAAAAAAGGATGGAAGGAAATGAAATACATCACAATATTGTAAAATTGAAAGCTTTTCTAGTGTGAAATCAAATCTAAATAAATCCCCACTGAGCTGATCACAATAACAAATATGGCCGACCGAACAGAACAAGAACCAGTGTTGCCAGACGGCAAAAAACTTAGATCGTACCATGAGGTAGGAAAAAGTAGTACGCCCTAAGGATAAATAAAACAAAAAATCGTACGTTTCCTTTTTTAATTTTAATATCCATACAGGACCTCACTGGTCATCAGATTGTACATTTCTTTAGTTGGTTTAAAACTAATACAATTACCGAAACAGTTTACCTGTTGTTTTGCAAGCAATGTCCCATTTAAAGTTTCAATATTAAGTTTATTCCTCCATTTAGTTTTAATTAAATTAACAGCACTAAAGCATCGCTCGCAATCTGCATTTGAGTGTGGGAGGCATAATAAATTGACGGCAAATTGTGCTACATTTTTAAATTCATCCATAGTGGATATGAATCCCCAAAACTCATCAGGTGGAAGGGTTACGTCAACTTTAGCTATGATTGTGGGTAACCTTCTCCATTCATCATCCACCTTTAAAATGTAAGTTACTAGATGCTGGTATGTTACTAAATAGTAAATGTTCGTGCAACCTTGCCTAGCATATGCAAAGCAAGCTTTTTAGATAGGTCGTGTTGTCCTCTACATTATTCATTAGGGGAATCCCCGCGCAATAGTGTATTTTTTATAGTTACTTGACGGCTCTGGATACCGATAGTAATGGGTGTCATTTAAACAGCTGTGTTTCAGAAGATTGAAAAAAATCGTATGTATCGTGTACGATTTCAGTCTCACGATCGTACATGTCAAAAATGACAAAAATATCGTATGAATACGATTTAAATCGTACGTCTGGCAACACTGACAAGAACAACGAACAAAACGACCAATACATCTGTCCCGTTCATTCGTACCTATCAAATTGGACCAATCCGCGATTAGAATCCTAGTTTTATAACTAGTATCTGCCTTTTTAACTAGATGGCACTAAAATATTTTTTTCATGAAACTCAAATGAAGAAATTTTTTTTATGAAACTCCGATCCGTTAAAAAGAATACATAATTATCTAGGGACAAAGCTCAAGATGAAGTGCCAGTGCATAATTAATTACTATCTTTGATTCAATGTTAGTTAGTTCGATGAGTTATTCAAACAGCGCCATCTAGTGACGAATTATTGTGAACATTACTGTACCTCAATCGTTAGGCAACCTGACAATAGGTGGCGCTGTGTAACCAGATAGTTACATTTGGCGTTCCTAGATGGCAGTACAATAAGTGTCTATAAAAGTGGTGGTGTAGTGTAATATACGGTGTTGCCAAGAAATATGCCAATTGATAAATGCGATTGACAGTATATAAATGTCATTGTCATTGTCAATCAATTTCAATGTCATCGAAGAATGAAGATTGTTCTCGATTTTTATTAGAAAATGTATGGCTTTCGTAGAAAATATCGTTGACTAAATTATTGTTGTAACCGTCCCAGTGCGGCTAGTTTAGACTCAACTAAATAGTCCAAAATCGGTTCAAATCAGACTGATACTAGAGGTTATATTTTTAAAGTTGTAAAACATTTTATGTTATTGAACAACAGATACACAAAAAATGTTTTGTTGGGGTAATGCAACTCATCATGAATTGTACGTGGAAGGCCCTGAAAATCTCGATTTGGTAAGTGCCTACACTATTAGAAATAACCTGCGAGAAGTTTCATATCTATACATTTGCAGGCAGGTCTAAATGGCGTTATTTTTAAATCTTCCTTCACATATTTGCTAATATTAGGTAGGTAGGAACCTAATTTTCGTTTTTGCTCATTATCAGTTTTGTTTTCATGTTCTTGGATATAATGTACGAACAATCTGTAGCCATTAACGGACACTACATTACAAAATACTAACTTTTGATTGTAGATTCCCTGGTAGCTAGGGGGTATTTTTTTCTCAGTGCCCTCTTAGCGCTAATAAAAATATAAAATATTCTCTTGTTTATTATTATTAGGGCCTTTGGCACCAACCAATAGATTACTCTTGAGTTAGCGACAAGAAAAGCACACCCCTCCTTGACACAAATAAATAACCCTTCATATTGTATCTTTTGCTTTCTTTATTTCCTAAATTATCCCTTGTCTCAGGTAATAAAACCAACATTGTCCAAATGGCGAGAGAGCAGCCATGTGAAGCAGGTGACGACAGGGGAATTTCATGCACTATACCTCACGAAGCATGGCCATTTGTATTCAATTGGGAGCAATGAGGTGGGTCAGCTCGGACGGCACACTGACCAAGCTGAAGGGAAGACTCCTGGTATGTCTTACTAGGTTTAATAAACTTAATAAATAACCATGTACAAAGAGTACATATTCCAGCAAACATCATCTTGCTAGGCCTCCAAGTGCCTGTGTGTTACATATCAGATTGCATCAAATGCATGCAATCGACCAAGCAATCATGTTATTTGTAAAAATTGTTTTACTAGTAGATCCTACACTAGCTAATTTTGGTTTTATATGTAACTGACGTATTTTCATTTGTGTGCAAACAAAGTATATTTGATTTGATATTTTACAGTGCAGTCTATGTAATTGTAAAGGATTTTAAAACTCAGTCAAGTACTTTTTGAGAAAATCTCAAAGTTAATCCTGTATACTTTTCTCTTATAATTAGGCCATACAAGGACCTTGTAAAATTCCTTTCCAGCATTAGTAGAAACATTCAAAGGCTGTACGTTGATAGCTGTAGCATGTGGCGTCCAACACTCATTAGCCCTAGACGAGTGGGGCCAGCCCTTCAGTTGGGGCTCCGACAGTATGGGCCAGCTGGGCAGTAACCTGGGCTCCGACTCACAGGAAAAACCTAAGATTGTGAGGCAACTGGCAACGAAAAATGTGATACAGATAGCTTGCGGTTCATACCATTCAATAGCATTATCAAATAGTAAGTACTGGAGTGTAAATTGATGATATTCAGCTATGGGGTAAATGTAATTATTAACTATTATCATGTGTGTTCTTGGGATTGCATTGATGCATTAAATATTAGTACAATCTTACATGCTGAACTAGGTTCATAAAAGGTAAACTGTAAAGTATGGCATGGCAAGTTTTTTAATATGCCAACCATTTTCGCCAATCATCATTTAGAAGACAATACCAATTTATTACAAATATAGATATTTGTTTCTGCATTTAACATGTCTCAAGGGTCTTAAGTGCCTATTTATATGTTTGGTTCTATATCTGATAGCCATTTATACAAAGTTGCATTTGCCCCATTTCACCTTATCTGTTAATTTGATAGTAAGTTTCTATAAACTTCTAGAACTGTGTAACTCTGTAATCATACCTTCCTGATTCAATCATTGTGCAATTATAGAGCTGATAATTTGAAATCCTTATTATCTTTTCTCCTAATGTATTAAGCATATTAGGCACCTATTTTATGAATACTCTCTTTGTTTGAGAATGAATGAATGAGAATGTATGACTCTCCTGGTTAATGTATAATGGCTTATGTTAGCTTTAGAAGCTTTTGAGGATGATAAAATACTGAGGAACCTTTGTATAAGTGGTCTAAGATCATAAATATCCTATTTTTTAAATGTTGTAAATGGATAGTCAATAGAAAAAAATATCTGTTGGAGTCTGCAGCTCTTCCATCAATTTTTTTTGTACTTTACCATTCGATGTTTTTGGCTCCAACACCCTTGCAATTTCAGATGGCGACCTGTATGGTTGGGGCGCCAATTCCTATGGTCAGTGTGGCTTGGGCACTGTGTCCAGTAAGGAAAACACACCTCAGCATATCACATCACTACTTGGAGTTCCTATAGCGTTGATTGCGTGTGGTAGCAATCACACTTTTGTCGTATCCAAGTGAGTATGATATGGAAATAACTTTTTAAACTTACACGGTTTGTATACATATTAATTAGATAAAAACGGGAATTACCGTGTTAAACATTCATTTCGATTTTGATGTCTCGATATTTCGACAGCATTGCAGCCATCATGGTCACGAGTATACTCAGTCTTGTATCGAGACATCAATAAATGAATGTTTAACACAAACAGACAAGAAACCAACCTGATGATAAGTAGCCCAGAAAGACTAAGGCTGAAAACTTCATAGTTTAGTAACCCATAACAAAATGCATTGTATTGCAAATTAAAATAAAAGATGTGATAAATACACTTTATTGCGTCATAAATACAGTATTAATTACATTAATTAGAAGCATGTACCACTTCGGGGTCTTATCGCTAAAAGCGATTTCTTCTAATACAATAAATAACTTATGAATAAGATTAAAACGCAAGTACATGGTTGTCAAAATAATGATAATTCAAATTAATTAATTAATTAATACAATAAATAATAATAGCGATAGCAGTAGTGCCCCTAATTATTTACCCTTCAAATTGTTGTTGCGATTCTTATTAATACATTGTTATTTGTCTGCAAATGCGGGCGTGGCGTTATTCAAGCGAAATCTGTCGCCACTAATATAATAATGTCTCGCTTAATTTCTCGTAGACATAACAAGCGAACGTGCCTGATGCATGCAAAACCTCGTTGTAATAACATTGTGGTCTTATTATTATTCCCATCACTGTATGTGCTGATAGGGAATTGGCCGTTACAGTAACTGATGACATTACAAAGATGGCTATCGTACATGTTGAAGTCTGTTATTGATATTTTGAAACTGTTATTACCTTCATTGTATTGTGCTGATAAGAAATTAGCTGATAGAGTCGTCGAGTGTCAAGTTTCCGCCAATATATAATGACATAGGTAACTAAAATATGACAGAGCTGGTATGTCTTTTGAATCAACATTGTTAGTAGTATAATGTATAAGGTATTGTTACATTGGTCTTGATGACGCGATAGACAATAACATACATTTTATGCCAAAGAAAAGTATTTTTTTGTAACAAGTCATAATTTAAATAATCCCTTCTAGAGTTTTACTGAAACGAGCTAATAACGATCAGGTTTTAGGATTGCGGTAACAACTTGTATGGAGCGACAGCCCTAGGTCCATCTTAATAAGTTTTGTAATACTGGACATTTATTTATAGGTCCGGCGCGGTTTTTGGTTGGGGCAAAAACTCCCACGGCCAATTAGGATTACAGGACAGAGAAAATAGGTTTTACCCAACACATTTGAAAACATTGAGAAATGTTAAGGTATGTATTTAATGGCAACACATATGTAACGTGACAGCTACAAAAATTTCGCTTCGCCATGCACACGAATCACACTTGTGGTCGTTGCAAGCGTCGTTTTTTTTAGTCCGGCGACTAAAATACTACTAAAATAACTAATGCTGTTATTCATAAACCTAGTTAAACGTCACTTCTCTTAAATCCCTTTCACACTTCGTTAAAAAAGATTAAGATAGAAAGGGACAGGGGCCTAAACGGTGGCGTAACTTTAAATCGCGTTTATGAATTCGCGCCTAAGACTTTTCGAATACTAAAGGAAGTTTTAATGACATTTCTTTTATACAAAATCGTACAAAACATATACCTTTTATACAAAGACGACCTTGTCATTCGAAGAGGTCTCTTCCAGGCAACTTCAGACAATAACAAGATTGTGAATTAGAGTTCGGGGGCCCACTACTTGGTACCATTAGATAACGTAGTATTTACATTTTTGTTTATTTTGTATCATTAGTTTGGTTTTCTATCATAAGTAAATAAAATAAGTCAAATAAAATAAATTGAGAGACTTGAACCGCTACGTTTTACCACGGGAACCCGGTCAAATAGTATCGTATTATGTTGTATGGCAGGTTTGTCACATAGCATGCGGCGAGGATTTCACCGTGTTCCTGACGTTGGACGGCGGCGTGTTCACATGTGGAGCCGGCGAGTACGGCCAGACCGGCCACGGCACCACCAGGGACGAACTAGTGCCTAGAAAGGTGAGGCTTTATTATTATATGATATCAGGGTGTTGGTCCAAGCCCAAGGGTCACTGCTACCTCAAAGCTCTATCTATTGTGACCGCGCATCGAGTTATTATATCTCGCGCCCAAGGCCTTCAGGAATTGTATAATGCACTTGGTCGAGAGAGTTATTATATCCTCCTAGTAAACATCAAGTGTAACACTTTGGATCGTTCTTATTATCTGCGTGGTAAGAGTTGAAATCGTACTGCAAGTGTTACCTTTGATTTGCTGTTGTCCGTGCCTACCCGAAATAACGCTTAACAGTAACTCATATCAGTTTAACAGCTCATGAACTGACATGAATGAACTACGCGCTATCAAAGTAAACATGTATTATCTAATTATCTTATCGATAATTTCTATTATTTTTTCACAGATAATGGAGCTAATGGGTAGTACGGTGACTCAAGTGGCGTGCGGCCGGCGTCACCTGTTGTGTCGTGTGGGCGAGCGCATACTGGCCTGCGGGTATGGGGCGAGGGGGCAGCTAGGCTGTCCACATATGGCATTCGCGTTAGTGCCTACACACGTGCCATTCGCACCCAATGACGACTCTCCGGTTAGTTTACTCCAATCATGAGGAATTTACATTGTCTTATCTCCCTGTCCACGTTCCCGCCTTCTGCAATAAAGGCGTATTTTACTCAAAAAGCGCACAATTATTATATGAATGTTCGGATAGAAAACCAGCATGTTAGTTACCAGTAATAATAATTAAAATTAAGGCTATTAAACAGTAGATACCGAAATAGAAGACTTGGAATAAGATGCACATGCGGTCTTCAGTCGCGACGCCGACGGTTCTCCTTCCGAACGAGTACCTATGTTTATTTATAAACACGCTTTTATGAAATATAATTTTTAATACTCTACTAATATGTACTTACTACTATTTATATTGACTCCTTATAAAATAGAAAGATATGCTTATTTAATGACTCCAATAATCACTGTTACTCTATATTCAAGCATGTGCAGTAGAAATTCGATGCCTCTATTATGGATGAACATGATGAAAAATGTCTTGCCGTGGGCAGGACTTGAACCTGCGACCTTGTCATTCCGTGACACGCTCTTACCAACTGAGCCACCACAGACCACGCCACGCCCACCGAAAATCTTCATCGTATTGTAAATACTTATGGGTATGTTACGCAACTCCATCTATCGGACAATAGTAGTAGTCAGTTGGTAAGAGCATGTCATGCAATGACAAGGGCGCAGGTTCAAGTAGTGCCCACGGCAAGAAATTATTCATCATGTTCTAATTTGTTCACCGAGCATGGATAATGCGTAATACAAATTCTGAACATTACTATTCATATTTCATACTAAGAATAAGAAATGCATAAAGCGAATGTTGATGGAAGGGTCGGCAGAGATAGACCGATACGTCGGTCTTAGCGATGTTTTAAAAATGGGCCAAATGCGGTTGGTTAATGAATGTGAATGTAACGAATGTAGATATGCCAGGATCGCATCGGCTGGAAGTCAATAGTCTGCCTACCCATAACAGGCATGAATTTATGTATGTAAAATTCTTGCGAAAACGTTTGAAGTTTGAATACATAGATGCAGTAGCTTCTGCTCCGCGACATTATGATTTTCCAGATTCTCGTGGGAACTCGATATTTTCCCGTAGTAAAAGGTTACCTCTGTGTAACACCAGACTCTAGTTATATGTGCACAAAATTGGATTGCTATCTATAAAGCCGTTGGATAGAAAAGAAAAACTTGACGTTTTTTAACAAAGTGTGAAGGGGGGGCAACTCTACTCTCTCTCTCATTTGTTACTCCGTGGTTCCACCATTCAACCTTATAGTTATAGTAGTAGATGCGGTATCTAAGATTTTTTTAAATTTCTTATATTTTAATGATGAAAAATTTCTAGCCTTGGGCAGGACTTGAACCTGCACGCTTTACCAACTGGCCACCATAGGCCCACGTCCGACCACCGAAATTCTTCATCGTATTATACACACTAATTTGTTCGCTGAGCAAGCCATAAAACATTCTGAATTTCTTATAACTTAAATTAAAGTTTGCAACTGTACTCTCTAGCTAGACTATCTATCTATAATAATAGGTCGACAAAGTATTCGAAAGAAGACTTCGTCAATGAACTTGTGTAATATTTGCATATCTGATCCGCATCTCGTCTGGGGGCGACCTCATGAAACCGCAACTTGCGAGAGACCTTGTAGAAGCAAAGATTAGATTAGAGTCACTGAGTGCATATATTAAATACATTTTTTTTGGTTGTAAAGTGTAGATATGTCGGCTATCCTCTTCGGTTATTTAATTAGTAGAAAAATAACCTGATTTCATCGATAAAAATGACTAAAGAGACAAATTATGTAGTAGTAGTGTAGAATATTTTTGTTAGTTTATTATGTCCGAAGCATCGACGTTCGATCATTATATCGAAATTCTATTGCATTGTTTTTGCTAACATCACCCATGTCTTAATCCATTGCTTTCCTTGTTAAGTTATTAAAATATGCTATGATAATTTATTGTGCTATTTCAACATAATATTTACTCAAGTTAGCATTACATGCAATTGACATTTGCCTTTTTTTGCATACAGACTGAGACGGCGAAAGATTCAAAGGTGAATTGACATGCTTATAATTATTTCACATTATTCAGTATTACTGTCGTAATATGCATATATTTATTTGCTTTTATTTTAATGTAAGTATTCCTTATTTAAGGTGCTCGAGAATATAGTTTTTTTAACGAAGTGTGAAAGGGACAACAACATGTTTTATGGGAAGTGAGGTTTAACTAGGTTTATGGGTACATCAATATGTTTATCAAAATTTAACTTCAATCCCTTTACAATTTTTATATCAAACTGATATTTTATTATCAAACTGGATATTGTAACAGTATCCTATTCTCCTATAGCCTAAGAAGAAGTTGAAGGTAGACAATAGTACAGCGTCAAGATCTGGCAGCCTTGGCGGATCCAAATTAACTGTTGAGTCATTTATACATCCACTTTTCGAGTATTTCCTTGATAAATACATATAGTATTTGTATGAGCAACAATGTATATAGTAATAATTTCGAATTAAAATATATCATGCCTTTATTTACGCATCAGCATGCATTAGTTTACATCTGTTGTATTATCTACTAATAAGTATCGCCTAGCATCTAATTTGCCTACTTTTTATTGTAGCTAAATTCAGTATAGACCTAGATTAGCGTAAAAGTCGTCTACAGACATGTTACTGTACTTTCGCTGGGATTTTGTTTTATAAGTAAAATTCTAGTCAAGTAGTTTAGCAAAATTGATTGAATCTGGCAATGTTGTATGTGATTTTTTTTGTAGAAATGAGGATTGTTTTTACGCTAAATTAGAGTCTGCCTTCATTTAAATTCGAAATTAAATTTTAATTGTACGGTCTAACACAGTTAAAGGTATATAGGAGAGTTGTAAAGGTTGACATCTTCTCAAAAACTACTTGAACTATTGTAACTATTGTAAAAATATTTGACAGTTAGATAAAAGTTACAACTTAGTAACTGTAAAATCTGTCAAGTAGTTCTTATGAAAATCGCAACCTTAATGAGGTCCCCTGTAAACCTTTGTATGTTTCCTGATTGGGTGCCAATGTGGCGGCATTGGGAACTTTTGTGCTCTCCCCTTTCCTTTATGCTCCTTCCTCCTCCCTAAAGATATAACTCAATAGGTCCGCTATGCAGCTCATGGGAAGGAGCCTAACACTCTACTTGAACTCTTCACGAAAAATAAAATTATATTGTAAAATATTTTAAATCTCTTATGAACAGTTTTCACCGGAGTTATTGGGTGGTCCAGTAAAGGTGTTCGCTGCGTGGGACCACAGTTTCCTGGTTGTGAACAGTGAGAAGCCTGTGGACTTCCGCATTTCTGACTGCGCAAAACAGATCCTCACGTTGAACTTACCAAAGTTGGTTGCGTGTGAAGTGTTCAAGGATGATGATGCAGTCAATCAGGTATGGTAACATATAAATAAAGTACAGACCCTGATAGCTAAGTTGACCCAAAATGGCGGCGAAATTGTAAACAAAATCTACAATTGTACAGTCGAAAGCACATCAAGGTAACATTTTGGATGTTAGACCGTCTTTATTATCTTCGTCGTAAGAGTAGAAATCGTAATCTGTTACCAGTAATCTGTTGTCTGCTGCCGAAAACAGAAAAGTATTCAGAGGGTCTCATAATGATTTTCTCATTAATTACTTAAACGATTGGAGAAATATTTTATTAATAATATGATGTTTTGAGAACATCATCTTTTGACATTTATGATGTTCTGAGAATGTGGTATCTTGAGAATGTGATGTTTTGCGAACATGATATTCAGCGATGGACGCAAATCAACGATCACAAAACGTATATTTTGTTCGCAGGACGTATTGACGTACTTAGAAACGGTATTCGGTTCACTAGCCTGTGTGAATGGGTCGTTTCTAGTTGGTGAGAACGAGCATTTCGGGTGCAACACAAAAGTACCTGGAGTCGATCTGAAGAAAGTGGAGGAGGCATTCACGCTCATCAGTAGATTCGAAAACACTTGTATTAAAGAACTCGTAAGTTTTAATATTTTATTGAATTGTATGGGCAAACGAAGCAAGCCGTCTAGATGAGTCGCCTTTGGAGACAATTTGAGTGCAAAATCACAATATAAAGCAATTATATCCTCCGAATCACATTAAACTACATTAATGTTGCTTAATTTATGTATTTTCTTACAAATAAAATATAGTCACAATCAAGATGAATCTAACGACATCTCATATGTTAAAATCCATCAAGCCGTTTAGGCTGCAGGGCGTGCCAAAGAATTAGACATACATGCACTCGAAAATCATAACCCTCATTCTTGCGCAGTCAGGTAAAAAATATGTGCGTTAGAGGTTATGCTGAAATGAAATATGTATGCAAGAGAAAACCTAATCAAATATTTCATGGTACAATTATTGCAGATATTCAGTCATCTAAAAGAGCACATCATAAAGAAAATGAAAGCATCGCCGCCCGACGCGGAAGCACTGAGAATGTTCCTTATTCTGCCCCTTTACCACGAGATGAGAAATCCTCGGCGGCATGCAGAGCTACAGGTATTACTTTATTTATTATTGCTGATATTCATAAATCTAGTTAAACCTCACTTCCTTTAAATCGTGTTGCTATCCCTTTCACCCACTACACACCTAGTCACCCACCCTAATATAGTTCAAAGGGAAGATAGCACTAGGCTATCTTAGTTCAAGCTCGATATCATACCGAATATCAGGTATACATGGCAGGGAAGAGGTGCAGGTCGAAAAACAGCGCTGCACACCTTGGTGTCAGCTCAGCTGAAACATGCACCTTTTGCCACACCACTTAGCATAACTATATTAAATTATAACTTACTACTTGATTGATTTTTTGTAAGCTTATGTAATTGGTGTATGGCAATAAACATATTTTCTATTCTATTCCTTTCATACTTCGTTAAAAAAGGTTAAGATAGAACGGGACAGGGGGCCTATACCATGGCGTAACTTTAAATCACGTTTATGAATTCGCGCCTAGAATTGTCAGGAACGCTACCCTACGATCAATGTCAGACGTAGCAGACGTGGCCCGCAATGCAGCTACATTGAAGTGGAACTGTGCGGGCCACGTTTGCCGCATACAGCCGGACCGATGTTCCCGGTCTACACAATGGGTACGACTGGACGGTCGCCGGCGTCGGGGCAGACCGCGGCGAAGGTGGAGAGACAATCTCATTATACAGGGATGGGTGGTTGGAGGAGACTCAGGACAGAGATGTGTGGAAGAGGAGACCTTTGCCCAGCAGTGGGACGATATAGCATCGCAATAGCACTATTCCGTGGTATATTTATGTTCCTTTTGGGGGACACGCCTTTCCTTTACATCAAGGAGCATGCCAATGCACATGATTCACCACGCGGGCCCAGAGCGGATTGGTAACTTTCACATTTACGAGCATTGATCTCCTATAAACAACTAGATACACAGTCTGCCTTCTAAAAATGTCCGAGCGCAAAGAAGGTCTAAACGGATGAATGGACCCGCATTTGCTTTATTGGACATTATTTGGACGTTAACAATGGACCCTTATTTGGACGTTTTTAAATTGTATTAGTAAGACCTTTGTGTATCTAGTTGTTTATAGGAGATCAATGCTTACGAGACATGTCTTAATTATTAGTCTTAATTATATTCATACATATTTCCTCGCGCTTGGTATTTTCCGACGAGTTGGTATTTTCCGTTTTCTCCAGGGTCCATTCGCGGAGGCCTACAATAAGCTGTCAACACACCCGCAGCGAATAGTTCATCTTTGGTGGGAGGCGCAAACACCGGAGTACTTTGAGATACTGGTCGACATATTCAAGAGTGTTATAGTCTACGAACTTATGCAGCCGAGCGTACGAGCTAACAAGGTAACTCTCAGCCCAATATGATGAAAGACTTTATTTTGACATTAATTCAATAACCTAATATGATTTTATTAGTAGCGTAACTAGTCTGTCTTCCTTTTCTATTTTTATCGAGTCAGTTACAAGAAGTCTCCTAGAGAGAACTGCGCCCTTTGTACAATTTATTTTTACTTAGGTATTTAATATTCTGTTGTGTACATTATAAAGTGTTAAATAAATAAATAAAGATATTTAGAGACAAGTTTAGAGCGCAATATCTTACATTACATAATATCATTGTACAAATTATAATAACGAAGCGAGCTCGCATTCGATTCGATGACGATAGTGTTTTGTGCTACGCCTATTGCAGAAGTTTGAAAATAAAAATATAATTATACCCCTGTTAAAAACATTGGATCGTAGCGATAGACACGAAAGGGTTTTCGTCGGATTTCGCCAGGCAAAATCAGTGATTCAGCTACTGGCAAATTAAGTTACCTTTTAGTAGTTGTTATCGCTACTTTGGAATCACGTGCAACATTTAATCTCTTTTATAATGCCTTCAATTTCGCTATATTGCACATTACAGAAAATCTACTTCACTCACAGCATTGTACAGATACTGAACACGCTAACTGCACTGAACAAGATCAATTTCACCAACCCCAAGAAGCCTAAGATACCGGCCGAGTGTTTCTACATCGAGGACCTGTGCAACTATGTCGACATTGCGTCGGACTACATCAGCTGGCTCTCGGATCAGGACGTAAGAATGGCTCCTATTATACACACATACCTAATCACGCGCCTGCATCAAATCATCTGCTGCGATACATTTATTATTAGCATAATCCACTTTAGGACATATTACACCGAAGCCCAAATCAAGTGTCTTGTTTTGTAAACAAATATGATCGTCTAATTACCTGTTGTGATGTGACATTGAAGGAACTGATTGATTGAACCTGTTCATCATTGTGAAAATAAAGTAATCCGATCTAATAATGTGAAAATACGAGTTCTATGCAATAATCACAGAGCAGCTTAAAATGTTAGTAGTAAAAAAAAAATTGGGCTTCGGTATAGTTATAAATTATTATATAGTTAATAGTTTTATTCTCAACAGTCTATTGAGTCTAACGACATCTCATATGTTAAAATCCATCAAGCCGTTTGGACTGCAGGGCGTGCCAAAGAATTAGTCATACATCTTACATACTTATAACATACACTCGAAATATGCAGCGGCTACGGTAACGGCGGGGCAGGGGGTGCTAAGAATCCCCGGGTTACGGGAAGCTGCCAAACAAAATTGACCCTGGCTACGGAGCCGAAACGTGGACATTGACGGTGAGACTGGCCCACAAGTTCAAAGTCGCTCAGCGAGCTATGGAAAGAGCTATGCTTGGAATTTCTCTGTTAGATAGAATAAGAAACGAGTATATCCGCCAGAAGACAAAAGTGGTTGACATTGCTCATAGAATCAGTAAACTGAACTGCACAATAAAAATATTTGATTTGATTTGATTTGATTTGACTGAAGTGGCAGTGGGCTGGTCACATCTGTCGTAGAACCGATAACCGATGGGGTAGACGAGTTCTCGAATGGAGGCCACGAACGGGTAAACGTAGTGTGGGAAGCCCCCCGACCAGATGGAGGGATGACCTTCGCAAAATGGCTGGCAGGGACTGGATGCAGAGGGCCGAGAGTAGGGTTGATTGGCGCGCTTTGGGAGAGGCCTACGTCCAGCAGTGGACTGATACGGGCTGATGATGATGATGATGACACTCGAAATACAACCCTCCTGCTTGCGCAGTCGGCTAAAAGTATACTGATGATGATTGTCACAAATCTCTTTCAGTCCACTCAACCTCACATGTGCAACTACGCCTTTTTATTCGGCGTCCAATGCAAGTCCTTACTCCTGAAGATAGACCAACAACTCCAAATGCAGGTGGCCATAAGTCGGGCCGCCACACAGATATTCACTCGTCTATTCATGGACCCAACGTACGAGTACCACAGAGACCAGTTCCTGAGCTTAACCGTGTCGAGAAACCAAATAGTGAGAGACACGATGACGCAGATTAGCAATCATGATACCTCACAGCTCAAGAAGCCGCTTAAAGTAAGTTTTATCTAGTAGTTTTGTAAGTTTTGTGGTCAAATCGAAGACCTAGTCGATAGTGCGCCTGCCATTTGTACAAGAGTTTCTGGATTACATTCCCAGTCGGAAAAATTCTTGTATATCTAAGATATGACTATTTTTTCAGACTCTGGGTGTAATTTGTTATCATTTCTGTGCATGTCTCTGGGCGCTGGGAATCCTAGTTTGGGCTATGAATGTGATGTCTTCTTTTATTATTATTTTAATTATGACTAAACAATTTCAATCAAAAGATATGGCCGTTTATGTCGCATTTTACCGCATATTTGTATGAATACGCAAGGTAATCAAAACCTATAAGGAACTTTCCTCTATCTTTCAGTTATAGCAACGTTACAGTGTTAAGTTTCACGTAGCCCGCGTCTTTACGTAAGCGGCACCGACGTATAATAGTCACAGATTTTATCAGCATCGACTAAACTATCAAATAATTCAAAGACGATCCTTACTTGCATATTGATCGCAGTTTTTCTTAGTCTCATATATTTTCTTTTAATTCTCAGTAAAATCTGAATCCAAGTGCTAGCCGGTTTTAAATAGCAGATTAGGTAGTCTTGTTTTGAGGTTATTTTTCCTTTTCCAGATAGAATTCGTAGGCGAAGAAGCTGAAGACGCGGGCGGCGTAAAAAAGGAATTCTTTTTGTTACTATTGAGGGAGATCTTTGACCCCATATACGGCATGTTCAAACAATCCGAGGAGACCAACATGATATGGTTTTCAAATAACCCTTTTGAAGATGATGTCATGTATTATTTGATAGGTGAGTAAAGGAAGGAATGAAGTCAACAATTAATGGTGTGGTCCAAACGAGATACTAAGCAGCATTGAAAAGTATGTTTCGTTAGCTTGAAACCCTCAAATTCTTAGGCCCGTATTAATAGTCCGAGCTCAAACCCAAGAGCGAATTCAGCTGATGCACTCTTAAGACGTGATCACCATCTCAAGTATGTCATTTATTAATAAAACAATCTTGAAGGCGTATCACGTGATGTCTTTCTCAAATCGAAGAACTCAAGTAAACATCGCGGTTCGCCTGCAATCAGCAAATACATTCTCAATTGTGAGTTTGACAGTTCTCTTGAGAACTGACTTTTGTTTATTAATATGGCGTTACTCACGTGATACCCGATTCCTAAACGCGCACCTAAGTTACGTTTATTAATAGGAACGCCATCTTGAGGTCGTTCTCAAGATTGACTTTTGAGCTGAGAGTTATTTATTAATACGGGCCATAGTGACTATAAACCTCAATCCTTACTGTTGTTTGAATAATAATATAAATGTAATTTGATGATGGACTGATACGGGCAATTTTAGTGTATTATTGATCTAAAACAACAGTTTTTAATTAATTCCGTACGTATGTGGCGGCTCTTAGGTTGTAAAAAACGCACTCTAGAATTACTACCATTGAACTAATAATGAAAAATGTAACATACGTTTTCGCAGGTGCAATATTTGGCCTAGCGATATACAACTCGATAATAATCTACGTGCCGTTCCCTCTGGTGTTATACAAGAAGATTCTGGGAGAATCAGTGATGCTGGATGACCTCACGGATCTTTATCCCACACTCGCTAACGGCCTAAAGAGCCTCCTTGAATACACCGAGGAAGATGTTGAAGAGGTACGTAGAAAGATTTTAGCCAGTTGTTATGTAACTGTATTTTAGATTCTAATAGGATCCACTAGGTTTTAATTCTGCATGACAAACAAACACCCTTTTAGGGATATTTTTATTAATAGGACCTAGGACTTGATATCAAAGGTTAATATGGGTAGAAAATAAAATACCACAATTCGGAGGAAGGAGGAATGAAGGAGGAAGATAATCTATTTTGGTTCCTACTGCCAACGGCTCAATGGATATAATTTCTGTGTTTGTTTTTTGTAGTAATCTCCTTGCATAAGCCCTACTATACGCATTATTTTTCGCCAAGTAAAAAAACCTTTTCACAGGTATTCGGCCTATGTTTTGCTGTGAACACGACTATATTCGACCAAGTGCAAGTGCACCCGCTCAAAGACGACGGCGAGAACGTTCCAGTAACATTTGAAAACAAAGCCGAATACGTCGAGTTGTACGTCAACTTTTTGCTCAACAAATCCGTCGAAAACCAATTCAAGGCCTTCAATCAAGGCTTCCAGAAGGTAAGAGATAAAGATTTGTAATAACCGTCGAAAATTTGGTTTATTAAAATTTTTTGGCTCTAGTTTTAAAAGGGATATTTTGCGACAATGACATTATGAGAAGTGGGCATCATGGGCATGGTAGACCTACAAATTATTATATATAAACGGATATCACTCACTTATATTGTTGAAGTCTGCAATTAGACCGACAGTTTCGACCGATTTCGACGGTCTTTTTCAAGGTGAGCGCGCCACGCCCGCGTCGCCGGTGACGTTTCTTCGCGCACTACGGATCAGCGCCCTCTGGGCGCGTTTCGAAATAACTTGTCCCGCCGACGACGGTGCGTTCGATGGCTGTAGCTGGATTCGTTGACCGATCTCACTTGTCTGGGAGTCACCGCCACTCACATTAGGTCCCGTCACGCAGTATGTACTCACTGCTGCGTCTACTCTACATCCACTCTCTCATGGTAGACCTTTTAAAATATGTTACTAAATAGTAATACCGGTTAAAATAAATCATCCAATTAATTATGCTATTGTTAGACATTTTCTTTCATGATATAGTATTTTGCTTACCTAACTCACGTGATTATGCTGAGAATACATCTGAAAATAGTTTTTCCATATGGTTAATTCAACTTAGGTTTAAAATTCTTGTTTGTCAAAGTAGTCACTCATATTATCCGATTTTTGATATTCAAATGGCTATAACTATATTATTTTTCAGTTAATTTCAATTTTGGTTTAACAATAGACTAGGTACTTTATGTAAATTTTCTAAAACATTGTATGTATTGTATGGTACTTACCTTGTAGGTGTGTGGCGGTAGAATAATCAAGTTGTTCCGCTCGCACGAGCTCATGTCCGTCGTGATCGGCAACGAGGAGTACGACTGGGAGCTGTTCGAGACCAACTGCGAGTACAAGAACGGATACCATGCTTCGGACCAGCAGATCAGGTAACAAAGAGATTTCTTGAAATATAGATTGAAAGCGTTTAATATAAATGCTTATTTGAACAGTGTATTAAGAACGCTATATGGTTGTAAACAGCAAGAGTGAGACAGAAGATGCCCCGCAGCGGCGGAATGAAGAGCACGGCCTCAATATTCGTATTTTTATGAATTTTTGATGTATTTTGGCAGGGAAATAAAAATACGCCAACAAAAATCTGATTTTTTTTAAAACAAGCTCTCGTATTTATGGTACCCTACATTTTAAAAGACATGGAAGGGGTTATGTTTGCGTATTTTTTCTATCGAGCGAAGTTTGTCCAATCGTGTATTCATCAGTCTCTAAATAGACACCCCAAGATTGCTATATATTTTTTTCAGACGTTTAATTTTAGATTTTCATAGCCTTCGTAGAAAAACTGAAAATACGCGCATACGAAGCCTTAACAGTACCGCATGACTGATGAGTCTTTCTGAATTGAATATTTTTCAGGATTTTTTCGTAGATAATTTCCGAGAAAAAAATGTTTTGTGTAAAATTAGACATTCCAGAAATACGACGGCTCTGACGTATTTCCGGTAAGAAAGCAGAGGGGATCTAACCTATACTGTTTAAGCCAAGTAATGCATTGTAGTTTTGTTTGTGACACTCTTTCAATGCTTTCTAGGTAGTCCGAATCATATTTATCCAGTCCACAGTAATGTGACTTAATCGTCACGCCCTTTTTAATTTTCACGATCTTAACTTAATTTTTAATCATTGAAAACCACGTTATTTAAAAAAAAGGATAAATATGGGTCCCTTAACTTTACCTATATATTCATATAAGTAAAAAAATTAATGGGTGTAAAAGGGGGGTAAATTTTTTAGACCTTGTCAATTCATCATTATTCATACGTAATTGTTTGTGTATTCAGATGGTTCTGGGAGGTGTTCCACGAGCTGACGCTTGAAGACAAGAAGAAGTTCCTACTGTTCCTCACGGGCAGCGACCGAGTGCCCATACAGGGAATGAGGGATATCAAAGTATGTCAATATATAAGTTATAAGAAAACGCGTTTAATATTGTAATTGTGTTTAGGATAAATAGTTTAGCGACATAAATGCCTTTACCTAACTAAAATGAATGATAGTTTAAATAGAATCTCACACAAGCCAAGTGAAGTGGCTGGCTATGGCCCCGCATAAATGTGGGAACTGTATTGCGCCGGGTAGCCCACTCCCTGCGACGCTCTCGCAATCGCTCGGCCCCATCTCACACAAGCCGCCCTAAGTATCCAAAAGGAGCGTGCGTGAGACTGACGGGGTTCGAAAACTGGTTACGAAATTTTAGGACCATCTATTTTATATTTACGTTTTCATAGGTTTTGATTTTTTCTTGCTTATTTATTTTTGACAGATTTATTTTTGACAGTTCGATAAACGCGTTTAAAGAACTTTTTGATGTGCAAGCATCAACATAATCGCGTTTATCGCACTGTCAAATATTAACACTGTAATTGTGTTAAAACATGTTCAGGGGTTTAAATGTTTAGGCTACTGCTAAACCATATTTAAAAACGTTACACAAGTCGCCCTTTGAAACACAGTGACTGGAAATCTAAGTAAAAATTTAAACAAAAAACAAGTCGGTTTAGTTATTGTAATAATTTTGCCCCGCAGATAAGAATCCAACCCGCAGCCGACGACCGATACTTCCCCGTGGCTCACACGTGCTTCAATCTGCTCGACTTGCCCAGGTACAAGACCAAGGAGCGGCTCAAGTACTACCTCAAGGAGGCCATACAGCAGACACAGGGCTTCTCATTGGTATAAACACAAGGTCAGCGGGTAATATTAGCGAATTACAACGAAATATAATAAGTGTGGAAGAGTATCGAACAAAAAGTGAATTATTACAAAATCAGACTGACTTTCTGGGATCTTATGATTTACCTGAATTCATTTGCCAACTACGAGTAGTATATGACAAGTTAAAGGTTATCGCAGACGTAACTCCCCGGAAAGGGCTAAGCGCGCCGCCTCAACTAGAGTCGTTCAGTATTCTTTGTATGAAACTCCATACTGCAACTTTGCAACGCACACTAATCGCCTACATAACGGCATCGCCTCACATTATGTTGGCAAATGGTTCACAGCTAGGGGCGTGGCGTGGCTGTGCCGGTTGGGTCCGTGTGCGACAAAGGTTATCCTTGTCGTTTTTAGGGTTCCGTACCTCAAGAGGAAATACGGAACCTCTGGTGACTGCAGCGCAGCTCTCGCAGATTTTACATACTTGTTATATTTCGTTGGTGATTAATGTTTATGTATTCAATAGGATGTTATTTTGGAATAGTGGGCCGTTTTGCGACATTTAAATTATAAAATCCGCTTCCTGGGACATTCGAGAACCCGAAATTATTTTCCGATTCAATTCCAAAAGCATGAACATTGAACTACGTATCAGAGACGCTCATTTTTGAAATGAGATCAAGCTATTAGGCCGATAGTCACAGACAGAGTATGAGTGGAGTGAGAGAGTTAGACTGAACTCAATCAGTCTAACAACTGTCAGTTTTATAATTTGACAGTCGTAAGTCGATCTCATTCTGAGTTCGTGTTCAAAACTGTCTTTGACTATCGGCCTTACTCCATACTGATAGTTTTTCAATTCAAATCTTTGACGCTAAGTGAATTCGGGAGATAATAACGCAATAAGTGAATTTAATATTACAAGTAATATTTGCGAACGATTGCTTTATGTTTAGCTAGTTTAATCAAACTGCAGTCAAATGAACCCTCATTGATTCACATTCATCGACGCAGAATTGAATTTACTCATTGTCATTCGTACATCGTTTGCTAGACGGCACATTGATTGCAACCGCCCAATACAATAAAACTGTTTCTGACTAGCTAAAGCAAATAATTTTAGCGATACCATAAACTAGGATAGAGAGTTTAAACAAAAATTACTCGCGTTTGTGATTTTATACCATTTGAATAAGTCAGTACTTACTTGACTTTGAAACACGTAAGTTAATTATAAATAGCATTTTTACTGAACAAGACTTCGTTAATTTTTTTAAAGTATGACTATAATAATTATGATGTTGAATTGTTGGAACTTGCCTAAATATTATTGCTGTATAACATTTTATCGGTGTTTTTCCGGTATAATTTTTAATATGTTGGAAATCCTGCTTTATGATAACATTGTTATTAATTTTGTTGTTGATAATATGGAGTGTTATGACGGTGTAACACTGTTTTATGAAAAACAGTTTGCACTTATACAGGGTACAGTTACTAACCTACCGACTCCTTTTAAGACCCTACATTTATCGACGCGGAATCAAGATTTAAACGAAGTTTGATACAATTTGCATGAGGGTATAAAACATACTAGCTTTTAAAAAAAATACTGATCATTTATTGGGGTATTCGGTTACAGATGTAGCATAAACTTTGCTGCTAATATTAATAAAAGATAAAAAATTACTGATTCGAATTGAATATAAAAGTCTACAAATTAATTTCCTTCCTTACTAATTGAATACTTATTGAATACTCCACCAAATGGTTCATTCGACTGTTTTGAAACAACCATAAAACAGTGTTTTGTTTTTGGATTATTTTATTTATTATTGGCCACATATTTTACTCAACTGTGTGAGACAACTACAATGTAATTTGAATGATTACGTTCGTGAAAAATGTTTCTGAATTCCATGTCGATAAGTTTGGGCAGACTCTAATTGTTACGCCCATTTTCGTACTAACCATCTCTATGACGTCACAAACTTTCAACAATAAATTAATTCGAGTAATCCACAATCAATTTACAATAGAAATTTTAATTATCTCTCTAATCGTAGATATAATATACAATAGCGTGGTTACCTCTGTGATATTATTGGTATCTGCACTATGTCTTGTGACAATATTGTTATAATTCGAGACCGCGAAAATAAGTAGTTTGTATCACCAAGCGATTTTATGGTGGTTCGGGATTTTTATTAAAATTCAAGAAGTTGTATGGTGTGTGAAACCAAATAATTTTTAAAGGTAGGGAAAGAAGATACGCAATATATTTAACGTTGCTAATACTCTTTTAACAAAGTATTCTGTTTCATACATTTCATCTCACCCACACAACTTTTTTAATATTTTAAAATTCCCGCACTAATTTTCTCCTCTACCTCAAACACTTACGGTGCGATTTCAACTCTTATGTCGTAAACAATAAGAACGGTACATCCAAAGTGTTGATGTCCTTTCGACTGTACCGTCGCGTTAAACGACTGTTGAGCCACTTTAGTAACAATGATCCTGTAATAAAGCCGATATACAGAGAAAATTTTGAGAACGATCTTAGTGTGCTCTTACAGTACGCTCGCACTCAAAATAGTTTCTGAATCTTGAGCTTATTCCAGTAGTTGTCTGCTACTTATTTTCGCGGTCGTACCGAAATGCTTGTCATTTAATTTTGCTAAAATTGTACATACATAGGTATAGTAGATTGGCTAGTTCTGTCTTATTTTTTGGAAGCATTTATGAGCACTTCATACTAGATGTTGAGTGTTGATTGTACCAATGTATCTGTATGATAATATATGATATTTTCATACAAGAAAAAGTGTTTTATTTGTCTGCTCCTTCCTATACAACTGTTATGCGTCTTAAGTAAGATCGGTTCAAAACATCATGTTTGTGGGTGTTTCTTTCGACCACTAGTTATCTTGGCGATTGAAATAAAAAGTACAATTTTGCTTTTCACGTAATTTATTTCACTACGATAAAATACAATAATGATTATATCAAACCAATAAGGCGTTTTTAACGTTTTATATACAAAATATTTTGTTTAATCTCTTCATGACTAGGTTCATATTATTTAAGCCAATACAATTGCCACAATAATAAGTAACTTATATTTTTCATATCATTGTTAATAACTTTGGCAGAAGCGTTGCGTTTAGATATAAATTAAATAGGTATATTGTCGTCTAATTTAATGAATGATTTCCTAATGAATTGGTAACAACAGGAAATTATTCATAGTATAGACATTTGAGCATTATATACATTTTGTATTAATAAGCATTGTGGAACAATGTCGCATATATTCGCAATTTATAAAGCCGCACGTTTACATCGAAAATAAAAATCGTCGATAAATGTAACTTGATGATAAATGGTTAATATGACGTAATGTATTTTTTATGTTATTTTTCATTCATTTTTATATATTAATTTAATATAAACTTAAACACTAACGTTTAAAAATAAATTACATCTACAATTAAGTCGCTTAAAATCTTAATCCAATCTCGTACATGCGTCCAGACTTTAACACCAAAAGTCTATACAAGTACTTACACTTCGAAGTCCACTACCCTGAGACTTCATCGATTTCCTTCTATTCAAGTAGGTATTAAATCTTCAATATTTATTAATGAATGAAATCGAGCTATTTCCATTGATATTTCTAAAAACATTTGTCCCTATATTAAATTAAGACACTTTCAATAGTTTTAAATTCCAATAAAAATAGCTATAAAATGTTAAAATATGAAATAAATGATTTTTGAAACAAGTCATATTCACACTAACACTACTGTATTCGGATTAGTGTGAAAATACCTTACAAGGATACAGTATGATGTATTATTAGTAATGCTAATGTATATTTAGTATGAAGATCGGCCCGAGAGGTCCTCATAGTGTTGCGTGCCGGGGGGCACATGGTATCCTGGGTAGTTGTGGTTAAGCGCGTGCTTCGCGAAGAAGGGAGTGTAGTCCTTGCGTACCTGCAACATAAACACATCCTGTAGATCAATGTTAGTCTGAAAGCAAAAGAATATGCTGTCCCATTTGTACCTAATTTAGTTCAGACGAAAACAGAGTTTTTAAGGTCTTATTAACATTAAGAGAGATTTTCTCAAAAACTACTTGACTCTATGTACATATTCTTATTAGATAGGCAGTTTAAATTGCACGCTATGTAATTGTATCGTTATTAGATAGAGAATTTTTTAAATCGGTCCAGTAGTTTTTGAGAAAATCTTAACCTTAAGACCCTGTATACTTTCCCCTTTTTTACTTGTATTTTTAAAATAATTCCGGTTTATGTTTTTAAATTTTACACATATAAAAGGTATTCGTATAGACCTTTTATTTTAGTAAACCTACAAAAATAATAGCAGCCATTTTTGAAACACGTCAGTTTAGTGTAAAATTAAAAACATAAATCAGAATCGCTACCATATTTGTATTTTCTGTAGTTATATTTGGGTTTGTTCGTAAATTGGAGTGTGGACATTTATTGTTTTTGAAATCAATATAGTAAGATTAACTTTCATGTTAAGTTTAAAATGAAATTGAGCTTTGCGCTCAAATCACACAATCGATATTTTCAAATCTTTCAAAAGATGTGTTTTTAACGCATTTCTAGATTATCTAGTATAATAACATCCATGCATATACCTTCGCCCGCAGACATCGCCAAAGCTTTGTACAGATAAGAAAAAGAAATGATTGTCAGTGTGTGTAACATGGATTCAATTTAGTCGATTACGTGATTCATGATAATAGAAAAGTATTGCGAAGCCTAAGTCCGAAGTTAGGTGGCCGCTACAGTACTAATAGTCCTCCACCATGTGCCGAAATTGTGGGGCTAGAGGGGATTTGCATTACATCGACTGTTGATACACAGAGTCGCCTTCATAATTTGATTGTCACCACGCAATGTACGTATAGTATCTCGTTGGTTCGAGTGCTTAGGACGCTGGACCTCCGGAGGAACCGGTCAAACCCCAGGTCGACATGGCATTCAATTCAAATAGGTACTCTAATGCATTCCGTAAGTTATTAGAAATATGGAATTTATTTATTACGATTGTTTTCAAAATATTTAAGAAAAACATAATGAGGAAACCTACATGCCAGAATATATAATAATCTAAGTCATATAATCCAACATTCCAGACTCGGCCCTCATGCTCGATGGCCCGTCCTCTTTCGATGTAAGGGAAGGCCTGTGCCCAAGAGTAGGGTCATTCAAATAGGTTGCTGATGATAAATGGACGTATATCAACTGTCGATAGCGATTGCAAATCAACTCTTCTGACAAAACTAAAGAAAATGTTCGTGCAAATGCTAAAAACCTGTCCGTTGTTTTTGCGACGACGCATTTGGCGAAACATTTGCCAAGGTTTCATATCAGCCCCACTGTTAATAGAAGAGGCTGATCCAAACAAGAGTCACACTGGATCCCAAACGGCGACACTTACAAATGTGCTAAAGTCCGACCTAGGGACGAGATGGAACGGTCGGAACGACTTCTAGATGGCGTTCATGGTTACTAACTCGGCAAGCGTATATTGACGCAGCTAAAACAGATAAGTTCCGTTCACAGTTCTACCTTTTTATGTTTTAGATCTTTATTACTTTTATTTTAAACTAATCTAACTTTATTGATTAGTTTTTAGTCAATTTATAGGTGCTTCTATTCTAAATGTGGTGAAATTTAAAAAAAAAAATAGTGGTACTAGATAGATCTAACAGTTATTTAGTATTGAACATAATATTTTTTTATGAACCATGTATTTTGTGAAACATATACTAACTAGATAATTTGGTTAAATTTCAGCTGAAGAAATAAGTGTTTTAACTCTTTACAGAAATACTTACAATGATAAAAGAAATATATTTACAAAATAATGTGAGTGTCAATCAAGATGTTTTATATACAGCATGCATTACTCTGTTAATATTTAATTTTAGTAATATCATTTAGAGGCAGGACACACATTCCCGCATTTTTACGGAATATTTAACTGCATAAAGAAAATATAAGTTATCAAATCATCATACGTTAAAATTGTACCTAGGAATATTGGCAGCACTTTACAAAGTCCTCTCTCGTAAAAGCTTGTACAGAATCTAAAATATCGAAAATGGAGAAAAGTATACACTCTGGTTGAGATTTTTTCAAGAATTACTTGACATGCCTATTGTAAAAATTCTTTCACTTGTATATAGCTTAGCTGAGAGCGAGTTGTTACCTTAGCACTGATTTCTCTTTAAGAGCGCAGACTATGTAATTGTAAAATAATTTTAAAATTCGATCAAGTGCTTGAAAAAATCTCAACTCTAAATTTATACTTTTCTTTTTTTATACCATACTAAGAGAGGCACACCGTTAGTCCAGAGGTGGAGTTCGAACCTGCTACGCCTGCATCGCAGCCTCACGCCCTAACCATTGTACTACTGTGGCCATAAGTACTGTCATAGAGTAACTATGTACTGCGTACCCAAAGACTCGTGGCATAGTGGTTAGATCACGGAAAAACTTACAACGTACATTTACCGAATCCTCTCAAAAATATAAGGCATGTGTAATCCACCAATCTGCACTGGACCCACGTGGTGGATTATGGTCCAACCTTCATGTATGGGAAGGTCTATGCCCGAGCAGTGGTGACATAGAAATGAACTGATGATGAATGAACCAAAGATTATTTTGTTCGTCTTCTCATATTTCTTCGAGAGTGGGTAATAGGTTACATCAAAGCCCCAGACGTTACCTTGCGCGGTCTGCAGGCAGGGCCCTTGGCGAGTTGCCTTCTGGCCTCGTTTTCAGCCTCGACAGCCTCCTTCACCGTCTGCGGCGGCCATTTCTGATCTCCACGCATGTTGACGCCTCCTGCAATATGAATTTACTCATTTCCTAAGTAATTAATGGGAGAAATGTACTGGAAATTTTGTGCTACGTTCGTACTTTGCCCGTTTTGAACAAATCGCTGCAATCGGAAATGTACATCGATTTGGGCAGTCAAGTCGATATACCAGGCAAATTATAAATGATGGCTGGGCCTGAATAATCCTTGTAAGTGACCATACACAAGTGGGATTTTTATTCACGTCATCAAACTATATAATTATTAGTGATCCTTCTAACTTTGTAACACTATAATAAACAACGAAAGACTTATAAATCTCCTGTTTATACGGGCAGGCTGTTAGATTTATCACGCCACATCAAGTTTTCGAGTAAATTCGCGAATCTGAACTACGATGTCTTACAATCTAAAGCCACGGTAAGCTTTCACATTCTTCCGTAGTTCATAAAGAAGGCCGTAAGCTCACCACAGGTGTATTATATGAAAGCTTTTACGTGTCGCAAGTCACTTTTCTAAAGCGACAATGCATCGTATAAAAAAGCAATTTTAAAAAGAATAGGTGGTAAAGTCTCTACATAATACTTGTACTACCTTAATATTACTTTGTTTACGGACGCGTCTGCAAAGTATTTTATGTTCTTTGATATTGCGATTGTGAATCAAACGTAAGTCGCACACCTGTTCCTGTTTCTCAACATAAAGCCGTTGTTATTTAGGTAACACCTTATTGCGAGAATCAATCACTTCAACTCTCGTCTAGAAAGTTTGCAATTCATAATTGAAGTGAAGATACTTTATTTTATTTATAAGACACACAATAAATATATCTCCCTTACGTAAGACAGAGATCTCCAATGGGCTTTTCGAACGATCAATGTTAGCTACATTATCTGTAGGTTTTAATTTTCTATGAGTAATTTATGAAAAACTACAAATCTTTACTATACACACGTATATTCACACGAAGCATGGTTTTCCTCATCATACCAAGGAATGAAACACCTAGCATGAAACATACAACCTCTGGGTCTTCAAGACCACGTGAATATCTTCAAGACCGAGAGAATATACATTGGCACGCTCTCAGACTTCATATCCACTTACGATAATAATATTGTGATTTTACCTTTGAAAGAAGCTGTGGCTGGTTGGCTAGGGAACACCGGCGGTGGTCTCTGATGGACCGGCTGCTGCTGGCGCAAAGTGATGGTGGACGGAGGCGGCTCGAACTGCTTCTGAGGGGGCTGGTACGCCGGCTCAGAGTACTGAGGCGAGTACTGGGGCTGCGAGAACTGCGACTGAGGTTGAGGCGAGAACTGCGACTGCGGTTGAGGCGAGAACTGCGACTGAGGTTGAGGCGAGAACTGCGACTGAGGTTGAGGCGAGAACTGCTGTTGTTGTGGCTGCTGGTAGTTCGGCTGCGATCCGTAAGCCTGAACAAATTTTCTATAATTATCGTTTGCTTATACATATATAAACGTAAGATCGAATCATACCAAGCGGTAACAAGAACGATGTTCTCCAAAAGAGTTTTGGGTTATGAGAAAAGTAACCAAATTATCATCGACCTTTTCATTGAATAGGTCGATGATTTCTTGACTAGATTATTTAACTTTGTTGTATAATTTCCTTTTCAAAATGGAACCTACAATATCTCCATTTCTCCGTTTTTATGGACCACGGATATTCGAAAAATAGTAACAAAATCACTGTTCGTTTCGATTGTTTAAATAAGATGTCATGGAAAACAACACTTGACATAAAACTACTGCTTCTATAACGCACGTCTTCCGCTTGCTATGATTCGTACACGGCTCATTACCATACATGTCGGTAGTTATTAGATACGGCACAGTATCAAACAACAGTACTTAGAAATGTATCATTACTGAAACAGTCGTGAGCTAAGTCGTTACCAGCATGAAGCTATTAGACCGCGCGGAACAATATCATTTGCATTTAACTTACCGTGTGTTAGTAAAACGCATGCTCGAACCTATAAAACCCACGCAATAGTAACTTCAACATAGAAAGAGCGAGAGTAGGATTAGTGATGAGAAACGGCGACGAAGACTTTGAGTTGACCTGTACCTGAGGGGAAAGGGGTGCTGGAACGGGCGCCCAGCGGCTGTTTGGTTGACGGAAGGGCTGAGACCCGACGCCGGGGGAGGTCGGCCCTTGGCGGTAGGGAGCGGCAGGTGCTGGGGCTGCGGAAACCCCAGTTCCGTACGGAATGAGCTTGCTCAACCCTGTGGTCCCCTGCTGCCGACCTTCACAAGGCCCCTGTTGACCCTGTGGCTCTTGATTCGGGTATTGCTGCTGTTGGTACTGATTCTGGGGTTGATACTGGGGTTGGAACTGCTGAGACTGAGGTTGGTATTGCTGAGATTCGGGTTGGTACCGCTGCTGCACGGAAGGTGACTGCTGCGCGTTGTAGTGTGGACTCTGCTGTTGGGATAGCATTAGCTTATTAATACCTATAGTCTTGTAAGTAGGTGGGGTGCATATTAAATCTCAGAATGCAGAATAAGCCAGAAGTTAAGACGCTTTTAGGATTTACGAGCGCCGTAAAACAAAATAGAGTCACAGCGAACGAGACATACTTAAGATCGTGTTGTAAGCGAGTCAAATATTTTGATCTCGCTGCATTTCAAGGTCGCCTACTCCTTCTGGTATGTGCTGTGTTCTGAGACAATTGCATGCAGCTTACCGTAAGCCCGGCGCGGCGCCAGACATGTGAGTTTAAAAGTTATGTAGTTTTAACTAGACCATTGAAAGCTTTGTACTGAATTTATAACTACGAAGTCATAAAAAGCCGTCAATGAACATCAAATTTGAGCATTTGAGCAAACATTTGCGCTCATGTCTGGCGCCGGGGTATCTAAGCGTTTCTAAGTGCAGCGTAATTTCATGTGCTGTCTAAATTCGTTTGTGCTTACATTATAGTGCTAAGTGTTTTGATTCATACCTGTTGTGTTTGATGGTAGCCGTTAGTCTCTGGCACTGGCGGCCACACTACTTTCTTCTGGCCTGTAACAAAATAATTAATATTTTTAGAGAAACAACCTCCATGTGTCTTTAAATTAAAATAAAGATAATGCCGATTCTAGAGTGCCCACGCTTTTAAACGTTGCTAAGCGAGGCGTCCCGCTCGCTCTTACGAGATATAGCGTGGCAGTTGCGTTTAGGTTTAGGATTAGATTTGGCGGTCAGGTTCACACCTAATTCTACTCTAAACAATAGGTTAGATACGTTGATAAAATGCAATTATTAATTTATAGATAATTTATTAAATCAACTAATTATATTACAACGAATGTGGCGATAGATGCATTTTACAAAATAGAAAGTGTCCACATGCAATTACAAGTTTTCAAGCTTATCAGGGTGGCGTTTAAAAATAATTGTATCGTGAACATGCGCAATATAATAATAGTTGTGCGTGCGCCGATGGTATCTTCTGGAAACAGATTCATTATTCAACACTTTGAAATACTTATTATGAGGCATTCGCTTGGAATTAGCTCGACCCACCGAACTCTTGGAGTCGCGCCAGACGGCTATGAAAAAATAACGGGATTTAAGGTGACGGACCACCGGCGGTGGCGGGATCGGCAAGTAAACAGTCTAGTGACTAGTCTTGTAAATTGATAGGTTATTACCAGCGATGAGGACCTCATCAGACAAAAACTAATATGGGAGTTTATCGGCCAATCAGAAGCTGGCTTCAAAACTCAGTTGATGGACTTTGCTTATATGCTTCCGGGAGGCCTTACCTATGTCCCACATGTCCATCAATTAGTGGACATCTGATAGCTGAAATGATGAAGATGATAAAGGTAAAAATAAATACCTATGGGCGGGCGGGGGATCCTTTTTTCAGTTTTTGCCCCGCCTAAAAAATTTAAGATCCGGGGCTGGATGAGGTATATTCCCAATTATTCAATTTGAAGTTCAACTGGTTTGAACTTAGTGGGAGTTTTTGGTCGCATTAGTTTAATCACGTACCTATCTTTAATTTACCTACTGATAATTTATTTCCATTGGACAGTTCAATTGGTTGAACTATAGGAACTTCGTTTCGTTCCTTCATTAAATTTTGCCTTATTTCCATTGCTTCAATCGACTGGGTAAGTAGGTACTTATGTAGGTACGCATAATTACACCCGGAAATGACCTGGGTGAATGAAAATTACCTGCTATGAATAGGTATTTAATGTGCAAAATGCACCCGGATTATTTACCCCTTGTGTATTATTAGTCTACCGTCCCATCCCATATATTTCATTAGGTATCCATTACGCTACTTTTGTTTATTTCAATTTAGTACACATTTTAATTTACAATCCTGGACCTGTATAAATTTAAAATTCTATGTTTACTACCTTGTGAAATTAAATCGTAAACTACGTGAGTACTTAGAATTGTTAATTTCAAGAAAATGATAAATAAATTTTAATAAATAGACTGATGAATGCAGGATGGATGAATAGGTAACCTACTACATATCAATTGTTAGTTAAATTGTTATACACGGCGATCGAATGTTAAAGCCTGACACACACACGCGCGTTTTGCACACGTACCTATAGGCCTAGCGATGTGAGGCCTAGGCCGCAATCCGCTACCTACTAAACGTTAACGACGGGAGAAAATGGGGCGGGGCATGCGATTCAACTGGCCGCAGTTTCAGTTCGCGCCTGTGTGGGAAATACTTTATATATGGTGAAGTTTAATCGATCTTACCTAATAAATAAAAACTTACTTTAATTATGACGAAAGTGAAGTTTCCGGTAAATAAGACATAATAGTGGTATAAATCGGAATTCTCAAAATTGTAGGAAGAGAGAAGACTATGCTATTTTGAATATTCTGTCTGTAACATGACGTTGGCAAATGACGAACTATCGAGTCCATTGATAAAATAAATAAATAAAGTAAATTATAGCTACTAGTATTACATAAAGTAAATTAATATTTTTGGTGTAATATAGGGTAAAGTAATTACAGAATACGTACCTAATACCTCATTTCTCATGTTTGTATGAAAATCGCTGACTGGAACTAAAAACCAAGGTACAGGTAAGTACTTAGTAGGTACTTAACATAATGCAAATTGAAATCTTTGAGGATATCCTTCCCAGTGGGGGAGATCCGGCAATGTGGGAATTTTACGTGCAACTTTAAAAAGTTATGAACCGAGTGCAAATGGCTGCAATGCTTCTACTGAAATTATTTCCGGTTGTGAACGCAACGCATTTCAGTTCGCAATATTTAATATCCGGCGCTAAATACATTTATAAACAACCACAGTCCAATCTAAACTAAATTTATTGTACCCTAGATTAAAAAGTAATATAGATACAATGGCACAATAAAATTGCACTAAACATCGTACAATGCAATCACGCTCTCAGATCACCTTTCTTCGGGCGGTTAATGCTATCAAAACTCACACTAAGCCAAAGGTTTCCTTGATCTTTTAACTATAGTATTTATCTATACCAACGATCCATACATGCATGTACCTTAAATTGATTTCCAATTTACTGGGTGTCATGGATGTAAACAAAGCGAACACTTAGTAAGTGATGCCGCGCTTTGCAGGAACTAACTTTGGCACGTTTATATTAGTTTGCGAGTAGTTTTGGCACCCAACTATTTCAAGTCTGCGGTATTCCTACAATCTGGAAATTCAACTTAACTAGTTTTATCGAAGGAAGGGTGAAAACAGGTCATATACGAATATTTAAGGAGTTTGTGCTGCTCTTAAAGCGTTTCTACTAGACTTTTGCGAAGAAACTATTGACCGACGTCACTACGAACCTACGAGGAGGTAGCTATATGTCAATTCAAAACCGGCCAAGTGCGACTCGCGTACCGAGGCTTCCGTGCAACGCAACTTAACGCCGTAACTTTGCTCTAACAAAAAGATAAACTAGATTTAGAGACCAACTTATCTTTCCCATTATCAAAATATTATATCCATACATCGACATACTCCTGATTAGTTGATCATCCGTAAATATAAGATTGGGGTAGATGTAAGTAATTTTAAATTTACATTTTTGGGATTTTTTCCTTTACTTGTGCTATAGGTAACACCTAGCTTCTTGCCAAATTTCATGATTCTAGGTCACGGGGAAGTAACCTATAGGTTTTGGTTTTCTTGCATTTTCATACAAATATGCGAGAAAATGCGACATAAACGGCCATATCTTTTGATTGCGTTGAAGTAGAAGTTTGATTTTTTCACGGCTGCATGAGCATACCTGCGTATTTGGTATGAATCTCAACTCAATCTGTTTGTGAGTTTCTGAGATATAGGTCTTGCCAGACAGACGGACAACAAAGTGATGCTATAAGGATTCCTTTTTTCCTTTTGAGGCACGTAACCCTAAAAACAGAATTACTTATACGAAAAAAAATCTTTGCATTTTAAATATTTCCCATTCCTATATCAGTCTTGTGATCAAGATCAATTTATTTCAACAAAAAAAGAGACACAAAGAAAAGATCACAAATTATCACACTACCTAAACAACAATAAGTAAAGAATTTTCCAAAATCAGTCGAGTAATTTTTGAGGGAATCTCATTCTTAAAAAAACTCTCATGTAGCTACTTGCACCTTTCTCTGTGTAGCACATTCACGAGTGTGAATCGAACCTAGAACCCCTCGCACATAGACTATAAGATCATAAAAAAAATGAAACTCACTGCCGTTGATCGATGCTGTGTAGTATGATGAGACGTGTGTTTCTCTCACCAGACAGGATCCCGACTAGTTGGCTAGCCGGCCAGGTGTGTAGGTGCGCGACTATCACCGCATATTATATTTTAAGAATGCACATTTTTAGGACACTACCGCTGTCCCGCTCTGATGCGAGTCGCCGCGTGATGTTTTAAAAAATCGACACACCTACTGCATTTAATGATGAGCTGAACACTATTTGCTAGCTGTTGGACAATAAAATTAATTAGAAAAATCATTGCGAATCCGACATTACTCTATCAGACGAATTAAGTATGAAGGTATGTATCACCGATCAAATTCGAACTCACGGAATCTCTGCTATGTAGACTCACATCTCATCCATAAGTAGTAAGTTATATAGTCTCTCTCTTCTAGTGTGGTTTAGTGACCAAACCTATTTGTCAGAGTTATTCAGGCCTCTGACGTGGCCAAACCACTGCTACTGCGCGACAGCAACCGGGACCAACTGCTAATGTTTTTTTCCCGGGCACGGAGGTGCTCAAATGAAAACGTCACTGGCCATCACCCATCCAGCCAGATACTGACTTCGTCTAACGTTGCTTAACTTATACGATCGTTTTTAACGTGTACTCGCGGACTACGAGCTCGCAAAAGTAAAAATCTGTCAAATGTAGTTTTGGACAAAATCTTAACTTTAATGAGGCGCCCTGTATACTTTCTATCGATTAGATGCCTATTCGTGACTATTCATCAATTCTCATGAATGGATGAACATTCAGACAGACTCTAGGTAGTATGAAATCCCAGTGGACTAGACAATAAACGTCCCGACGCAAACCTTCACTGTCGATTCATACTGCCAGCGACGCATAGCTGCCGACAGGCCGTGCCACGGAAATTGATTCTGGCATTTTCTAATTGAAACTGCAGCTTTATTTACCCATCGCAAGCGGTAGCCTTTTTGCTCTTTTTCACAAACTAAAATGAATACTTATCTATCACTTGTGTTCGGTAGAGAGGGTCAAGCTATACCGATCACGGCGAACCTTTATAAGATACGTAGTTCCATTCAAAAACTGATCATACCTAGTCGATGAATCAGTTATTTCGACATTTGGGCTGATAAAAAGCCTTGTCAAAAACTTGATTAAAAACGAGAGATCAAGAATTAAATAATGAGTTAAAACTGTAGGCAGGTACGTAACAGTGAGTGAGAATTATGAATGTCAGAAAACAAGTGCAATTGTAATTTTTCATACTTATTATACAGGGTGATTGGAAATTCGATATATTCCTTGAAATGGGTGATACTAGAGGTGGTTTGCAACAAATTAGGCCCTATTAAGGAGGGGTCGAAAATGAGTGGTTTTTGAGTTACGGTAGTTTTAATTCAAAAACTGCTCTACTCTGAGCATTGAAATAATACTTTTCTGAAAGCTGATAAAGTAGAGATTTTTTTTTTGTTAACCTATATATTGTCCCACTGCTGGGCAAAGGTCTCCCCCCTCCTCTTCAAAGTAGAGATTACCTTAAAAAAATGCATGCCTAAAATTCCCATGAACTCAAAAATAAAAGGTCATAAATCACGAGGTTTGAATTTTTTAATCAATGTTATGTTTAAATCAATCAGGACTACTCTAAAAAATGACATATTCGACCCCTCGTTAAAGGGGTCTAATTTGTTGCTAACCACCTCTAGTATCACCCCTTTCAAGGAATGTATCGAATTTCGAATCAACTGTATGCATTTTGCTCCCTTGCCTTTTCTATAGCATCATTTGCGTTTTTGCATGAAACCTGTTATGTATTCTCAGAAAATTAGCTATAAGTAATTATCGTATTCACGTATGCGTCTAGTAGATGGGACATGGTTGCAATTACCTCGACCACTGAGCCGTGGGATGCACATAAATTACAAGACGACCGATATAGGCATATAATTGTACCGAGTAACCTATTATAGCCGCAGGCAATACATAATTTTCTATTAAGATCGCATCCGATCACGCGACCTTTCAAATCATCAACTATGAAGGTATCTCATGGAGATAAAATTTTTAGGGTTACCTATATTCTCTTGAATTTACCCTATTGATAGAATAGAATATGTTATTTGACCAACAATGCACAATACTTTAAAATTTGACCTTACTGGGCTGAGTTAGGATATTTTACATAAGTGGTTACAAATTGTGTTAAAAATATTTCATTGTAACATGAAAAAAAACTACCTGCGAAATATCTAATTCTAGACCTCTATCTGTAGCTACGGTAATGGCCGCAGAAGTAGAATTTACATCTGATCATTTATCAAAGCTTAAACATAGAAACTGTAATCAAATTGATAATTGTCATCACCAAGTTACTAGTTTTGAAGAGAGCCAACATCCTAATTTAATTTTACCTAGAGAGTATGGTTCCAGAAACTTTTCAACTATAACTTGTATATCATAAGCAATCGAAGTGAACATTGTTCTCACAATCAAACAAACAACCTACACAACACTTGCGCGTGAGTTTCACGTAGGTATCTAAAAAATATAGGAACACCGAAACCCACTCATTTGTCATTTGCATCGTTTCAGCGGTTGTTTATTATTAGACATTGATTCATGTAGTGTGTAACGGCCCGGAGGAGTCATCAGAAATAGTTGCAAGTGACGTCAACCGGAGAACTTTTATTATTCTTGAAGAAACCAAAGCATAATCTAACAGAGAATTTATGTTTTCACGTTGCTAGGAATTGAAATAGAAACACCTGTGACTCAGGTAAACAGGAACGGTCTTGTTGTTTGAAAGAAACTGTGTTTTGTTTAGTATATATAATATTACGGTATTTATTTCTTCCGCGCTAACCAAAGTTTCTACTTTGCGCCAAGCATAAATGACTGGAGCAAAGTTTTAGTAACCGCATTTTATAGCATAAATATTGTGTATTGCAAACCAGCAGCTGTAACGAACCAAAGGTTGAATTCAATAATTCCATCTACGACTTTGACAAGTTTTCTGCCAAAGATCATGCTCATCATATCAGTCCGTTTACATTTTAGAGTACTTAGGTATAACTCAAGTATTATATGCTTCGCAGTCTGAATGGTTCAGTGTTAATCCCGTCTAGTCCAATAACATTAGGTAGATGTACGTTCCAGTAAATGGAATTTGATATCTTCGGAATGTTAGGCCCCTAAGATATTTGACAAAGTGGTGACATCCATATCCTAACCCCGTCTCGCACCTAAAGCAAAATATAACCCACGTCTTTAATCACGACTTAAGCGATAACCGCCTTGGTGTAAGTCACCCATAGAAAAATATTAAAAGCAAAGCAACCATTTACAATGAAAGGTTAATGCTAAACGGATAACTGCTACATGAATAGGTATGGAAACAGCACTAATTGGGCACACCTTCAATTCAACTACTGAATTCGAATATTCGCATTTCGCATCCGACATTTTCTACATGCATTTCGTTTCTTATGGCTTTTAATTTTAACCGAAATTCTAATAAATTTATCAACGCGATCACACCACGCGGCAGGGTTCCGTATATATATTTAGTTAAGGTAGGTACCGTTACTTACAGAAGCCTAACCTAAGACATTTCACTAGGCACATTCTGGCACATCGGTAATCCCAATTAATTAAGCGCCTGATGATTCACAACACACCTGCGCGCGGTATCTCACTCACTCCACACAAGATAGATAGATAAATAAATAAATAGCACTTTACCAACGAAAACTGTTTCAGACATGGTCGATGTTCCTTCGCTGTCGTTTGCCTACTAACAGGAACCACAGTAAGTACAAGCACATTTTACACAATAGCTTCCAGACTTTGCCAAATACCTTCCGCTAATGAACACACCTTCGTCATCAGTGGGCGGAGTCCACATTGAGGACTATAACGTTTCCACGAGCGAAATTATATATTCGGCCATTAAACCCCAGCGAAAATAGAGACTTCATTCAATAATCTGGAGTTCAATGAATCATCACTACGGAGTAGATGAAGTTTGAGTGATGGCTGAAGTTTCCTGTCCGACTGAGATGTGTTTTCTAATAGTTGAATGATCTCTTCATAATTGGCAGCAGAAACTTGTTTAAGACATGTTAACATCTCGTTAAATGCGGATTCTTTATCTAGGCAATCTCGAATTTCAAATTATACGGTTTCATTGTTGGATGTCTGGCTTCTTTCTACACAGCTTCGCGAGTAAGATTATTTAAGAGTTATGAGCGCTCAAATAATCCTCTTTGACCTCAATATCGCCTATGGTAAGGTAAATGTTGTGTTACATATCGTGGAGCATGGGCCTATTAAAGATTCTGAGGTGCTTGTAAAGGCAGACCAAAGCAAGACTGTCGTTCGCGGTTAAATAAATAGAGATTTATTCATTTGTCACCACAATATTAGAATTAAACAATATATTTTTTGTGGTCTCCACCAAGGTGAATTCTACAATAAGACTAGGTCATACATAAGTGAAGGCACATGTATCATGCAAAATAATATTTCGAGGCCTAAGCAACACGATGTGGATTCAAGCTCCACCTATTTGCGTCTAGGAATCATCAAAGCTTGTCTAATTACACATAACGAATTTTATCTAGCAATGAAATAATGACTGTGAAGACACATTTGATGTACGATGACTCTATTCTATAAAACACATTTGACAATAATTACAATAAAATCACTGCGAGGCGATTGACGGATATTAACACAGACGCGACACGTAAAGCTGGATAGTCCGAGGTCTGCCTAAAACATCAGTTTACATGGGTAGTTTTGATTTAAACCGAAAAACCATGTTGGCAAAATATAGAAATCAAAGATCATCCATTCTCTCAAACAGGTACAAAATTCCGCCCGTAATAACCGAAAGGTGTTATGGTTATCATTATGAAGAAAATGGGGCGGGGCATGCGTTTCAACTTGCAGGCCGCAAGCCGCGTGCAGATCGCGCCTGTGTGGGAAAGACTGATATTTCTTTTCTAACATATATTTTTCGTTTTTTGCTTAAAATTAAAACTACTCGTATAAACTGACTTTTAGACGGTCTCTACCGGCCGGTACCTTTCGTGGCCTGCATGAACTCTGAGTACACATTGCCTGTGGCATTGAGCTGGCCGTCCCAGCTGCGTGCTGAGCGCATCCTCGACCTGTCGGGTGGCCAGTGGCTGTCAAACCGGTGGTTGGCGCGCTCCAGGGTGGCCAGTATGGCCGCCACCTGGGTAGGGTCTAGCTCTGGCAAGCAGGGTGCACAGCTTTAGTGGCGTTAGTAAGCTTCGTGGTCATATTAGGGGCTTTACAAGGTTACTTTCCATAACGTGATTTCAATAATTGAACAAAGATTTTAATTGTACTTATCATGTTTGTGTTTGGGTAATTTTTCAAGGTTTTCTGATATATGTAGGGTTAGACTAAGAAAAAATATATGACCGTCCGTCATCGCGTTTTCTTATAACTCTATCACTACCTAGCCTCATCTTGGCTAGGTGGCAACTCACTCGCCAAAAATCTCACCCATGGGGCATTTATAAGCGCCTTACCGAAAAGGCGCTCGCTTACAAGCTATAGCGAAAGTTGATATGAATGATAGAGTTGCGGAAAACGAATAGCGGACGGTCACGTAATTTAAGAGGGTCGTGAACAATAAGGAAAAATATTTATTTTAAAAACATTTGATGGAAAATCAGAAAAGTCATTATTCAATGAAAAACGTTAGATAAAAAGAAGATAACACAATAGATAGATATATAGTTATGTAGCACAGGTTTTGCATAGACTAAACTTAGTTTTTGACATGACTTGGTGGTACTTACTAGGGTATCCCCTGCGCGTGCGCTCCTCCTCTTCAAGCATGCGCAGTACCGCCGAGTTGGCGAGGTTGCCGGGCTTGTCGGTAGTCGGGTTATTGAAGTCGATCCTAGAACAAACAAAGAGAGATGTGAAACTTGCTCGTAGGCTTTCAGGGGTTAGTGTATTTTAGTTAACACTGTATTGTACCGTATATACCTACCTACTGGAGAAAAGTACCTAAACACATAGGCTAATATTTTTGAAATATTTTACAAATTAATACTCCCTAAACTATCAAGTATGTAATACTTTTTTACAAAATGTATTTGGATTATTTTCGTAAATTCTTTACAATTACATAGTGTCAACCAGTACAATAATTTTTATACTCGGTCAAGTGGTCTTGAGAAAGTCTCAACCTTATTGAGTCTGTATACTTTTTCTGCTGTCGACTGTACTTTTCTAATAAATATTTTTTTTAATGTGGATAGCCTTCGACACTGGATGTGCTTTCGACAGGTACACTACACGTTACATTTTACGTCTTAGGTACACTACACGTTACATTTTACGCATCGAGAAACAGATTTTGTAATGAATGACGGTTTGGTTTAATTAAAGTAGTGCCAATCTAGACAGACATCTCGGCTGTCTCTACAAAATAATTACACCTATTGTCTTGTGTCTTCAGTCATGCCATTTGATTATAATCATGATTAAACTCTGATTCATTCACGGAGTTAATTTTAGTAAACTGGGGTAGCTATATTTAAATTCTACGCATTTCTATAGAACAGATATTTTACGTAAATGATAGACAAATACGAGTCGAGTGTGTTTTAAGGCTGTAGACTTTCCGCCTTCTTATTTATTTGAATAAACTTCTAATTTATTTATTTTAGTATTCATAGCTTAGATTTACAGGATTCTGTAACGTTAGAAGGCATTAAATGTCAATAAAAACTTATTATTATATAATATTATGATAAAAGAATGCATCATCAATCATCTCTACATAAAGCAATATAGATAATATGTTGCTTGATTCTTGATGTTTCTCGATAATAAATATTGAGTCATATGTCATTGTCTATATAACTACCTACTTCTTAGCTCTATTATATTATACCTGTCATAACAGTACAGCCAATCTAATATCGATCTGAAAGTAGAGTTACTGCGCTCGCCATAATTACAAATTAATTTCCTTATACGGCAGTTTCCGTACTCTATCAGTGATTTCCACTTCCCTACTTTCACTCTACCTATTGACGCGTAGAGTCGCGTAAAAACCGTAACCCCGTCAATACGATGGAAACTCGTGGGAGCGTCGAGTAACACAAGAACTCGTGACAAAGTGTATGTAGAGTTAACTCTCCCTGATTGTATTTCCCAGATTCGAATTCCCTCAGTCTGCTTGACAATTTAAGTAATGTGTTAAGGCCGTTGGAGAGGGATGCACTTACAAATAAAATGTTATCGCATCACGTGTTGAAATCTGATATTGGTATGTTATTAAGACCAAAAATATATTCTCCCAATAAACAAAACTGTTGTGTATAGGTACTCGATAGCACATCAATGGTAATTTCACTCTTATGACGGAGACAATAGAAACCAATGCAAGATCCTAAATGTTACATATGATGAGCTGACGACTATACAACTAGAGCTTGGAAATATCAATCACATGTTGTGGTAAGAATAATATAACTTTTTCTTTAGAAGTTCGAGAGGGGGTCATAGTTCCCTTGCGAATATCCGTTGAAAACGACCGCACAAGTTAAGCAACGTTGGGCGAGGTGTGTACTTGGATGGGTAACCGCTAGTGACATTTTTTCAAGCACTTCCATGCCTCGAAAAACACATTATACCTATTATCCCGGTTAATATCATTCGGCAGCAGTCGTCAGGCTATATCAGGACCTCAAGAAGGTTGACAATAAGTTTGATCATTACCGAAACCACACGAAAATAAGAAAATAGTAGCAACGTATGGAGCGGCTCTTCGTCTCCCTTAAATGAGATTGGTTTCTTTTACAAATGAGTCTTGTTTATTTTTATTTAACTTTGCATTTGGCAAACCTATATATTCAGGGCCAACCACGATCGGTAAAATACGGTACTATCTTTAAGAATTAATAATCGATACGATTACTTATCATTATTTGTCATGTGCTTTATATTAGAGGAATATTAAAACTAATTATACTTATGATGAAATAGAATTCAAGAGAACAAGACGTATTGGACTCAGTATTATAGATTTCGGGCTATACATAATTGGCCGCTACGTTACTAACTGGCTATATCGTATACTATAGGTACCGACTTGTATAAAGTATTTTATTATATTAAAAGTAATAAAAACTTTGAGTATCAATTGATTATCCTCATCAAAGAAAATTAGGGGACTCCAATTTTATGATATATTCGTATGATGTTATCATAAATATTTTGCTTACGATAGGGGTATAAATCAATTGGAAAAAGCGACGTAAAACCATGGCTTGGCAATAAGTATAGGTACTTACAATATAATGATTACTAGATTATATTTATTTGTGTGGCCAAATAATATTACCTATAATTAGATATTATTGTTATAATAATAGATAATAATTGTTATTATTTTGAATTATTGTTACAGTGACACATAAAAAAATAATTAGGAACTTATGTATGACAAATTGATTAACGTGGGTATCTGCATAAGTATATAGAGCAGGTAGAGACCCTGTTAATTTAAGTATGTCATAGTAATTAATTAGCCAGATTCAAAGACAATATAAATAGCTTTATATTTTTTCCAACTGATAGTATAATCTACACAAGGATAATGACATCATTCTTTCGAGTAAAACATTTCTTGTAGAATACTTTACAGGAGTAGAACGAGATCTTCTGTTTAATGCACTCGAAAGCACAGTAAGCTTAAAATTTTGGGTTTTGTAGCGTTCTTATTGTTTATGTCATAAGAGTTGAAATCATACAACACGTGACACAATATTAATGTGATATCGACTGTACAATGAGCGAGGGATTTCTTTGATTTACTACTGTAGAGCATGCTAGCCAGACACTTCTGGCTGTTACCTCTAATTAATAAATAGACGTAACTGCGGCTTGTAAAACATCATCATGATGATGATGAATATCATCATCATTAGTCTTTTTATATTGCCCCACTGCTCGGGCACAGACCTTCCCACCACGCGGGCCCAGTGCGGTTTGGTGGATTTCTCATGCCTTAGATTTTTTTCTTCTACGCCATGCAGGTTTCATCACGATGTTTTTCCTTCACCGTTTTAAGACCACTCTATAAATGTACGTAAGTATTTGGGTCGAAAAAAAACGAGGATAACTCATTGGTAAATGGCTGCCCTGGCTGGGAATCGAACTTGGGACCTCCGTATCGCAAGTCCATTAACTCAACCACTGAGCCACCGAGCTCTCTATTTGTAAAACATACTTATCATCAATATTTATTATATCGATTATTTATTAGGTCTACAAATAAGGAATTAACCCGGCGCCAATGACGTTCAAATAATTACGCGGCCGATGACGTCGGGTCATTTTTACCCGAACTTTAGACTGTAAATATTGAGTATCTTGATATGAAATAATTAATGTTAGTATATATTTTAGGACTTGAGGGTTTTATATATAAGACAAATTAAAAAAAAATTAACAATATATTCCATCAACTAAACTTTTAACAGCTTTCTAAAAAAACACCTGAAAAATCCACTTAAAGTGATAACTTCCGTATTGTTTTCTTTTTTCAATAACTAAACTTAAAAATTTAACATAATCAACCGTTTCAAATTCTAATATAGAGATTAAAATACTTTATTTATCTAAATAGGACTATAAAATCAGTTTTCCGATTCTTCATTCACTGACATGGAACTGCTGCAATTTTCGCAGTACGAAATCATTTTTTGTATGGTTTTTTTGTATGGATTTTGTAAGATTGTCAAAAGATTGACATCATCCGATGAATCTGAACCTGCATCCGTGTTAATTCCATCTTGTTCAGTTTCGATACTTTGGCTGTGTGTCTGAATGCAGCCAAAGTAGCGAAACTGAACAGGATTTTCAATTTCAACGTCTGAATCCGGGTTTGGATCATTTTCATCGGTGTCTGACTCTTCCAAAATAGCCAAAATTATTTTTGATTATTCTACAATACCATTTTTGTTAAAAACCTAAAAATAAATAAAAAACATTATCAATAAACATTAAATACTGACATTATACACTGCTACGAAAACAACGCGCCACCAATGACGTTGGGTCATATTGACCCGTTTTGGTGCGACCCATGTGTTTATCGCTGAGCAGGCCGGCGTTGCACTAAGTACTACACTGCTACGGGGAGAGGAGGGCTATAGCTCCAGCTACACAAACGCTCAAATGTTCGGCTCGCGTGAAAATAAAAATATAGCGGTTTCAAATCGACTCGGGTCATTATGACCCAGCGTCATCGGCGCCGGGTTAAGTACATAATTATTTTATTCATAGAACGAGCATTAGAAAACTTATTACGCTCGTAAACATAATTTTTTTAAATTTAAAACATTTTTAGATTAAGACTTACGTAAGTAACAAGGCATTTTAGTAACACTTTATTTTAATTCATTTATATTAGTACCTATAACTTGTGTATGTTTTATTTTAAATTGAATTACTAAGATATATTGGGTTTTACAAGTACTATTACCTACTTGTATTAATCTATAATGGATTGGTGCATTGAGTTTATTTATTAGGTACCGTTTGAACAAATCTTTATAGCTGTTGACTACCATATTAAGAAATCGAGTTTACATTCACCCAGTAAACCTTAAATGGAGATGCGAGGTGACAGTATCGGATAGTTGTTATTCGGCAAATACAGACTCCTATAAAATAACTATAATACTATTTGTAAGGTGTTCCAAATCGATAAATTCACTTCGATCGAGAACTCAGATCCAAAAATTCGGTAAAATACAATTGTTGTAGGCTAACTGTAATTATCCTTATTATATTTGCAGAATTTTTAACGCCAGGATTTGTTAAAAAAATCCAATCTCGTAGCAGCACCTAAAATCATTAGTTTAATTAAATACACAACGAGCGTGCATGAAGAGATTGATGAATGTGGAGGAGGCAAGTGTGTGTGCCAGGATCCCGGCAGATGGAAATCCATCGTGTCTGCCTACGGGAATCAGGCGTGAGTTTATAAATTAAATAATAAATAATTAAATATTCAAATCAAAATAGCTCACCCATTAGTTTCGATGACTAACGCCATTGTGGAGCGCGACTTGACAAATCGTCAACTATTTTTATTAGTGCACTTGGTTATAAATTTATCCGAATGACTGTACTGAGTTTATGCCAAAATCTGAATCAACGATGACCAAACGATGACTCTATCTTTCGACAGCTGCTTGTAACAATCAATTTAATAAACTTAATTAGATAATTTAAAAGTAAAAGCTGGTTTTAAAACAAAATAATTAAGTAAGTTCGAAAAAGGAAAATGAATTTTAATGATAGAACGACGTAACCTCACACAGACGCTGTGCTGTGCGCAGCTGCGCTTCGTCGCGACTGCGCTCGCGCACGCCTTCCTCGTCCGCTGTTTATCTCACTTCTTTTTTACCGAGACAGGCGTAATCGGCGACGATCACCATTACTTGCACGAACATAAGTACTGCCTTTATGCAAACATCTTCCACTGAAACTGCAATTAATTGTAATGTAATCTGTAACCTGTTTACCGTCGACAGTTCTTTTTGGGTCTCAGAATTTACTGGTTTATTTTTCTTTTATAAATAAACTACAAGCTTTTCTAAAATTGGTTATAAGTAAAGCTGTTTTTATTTAATTATTCTCTACTATACCTTTTGCTAAAAAGGGAAACCAATATTTGATTATATTACCACGGATGATCGATTTAGGTACTCTTATATTTTAATCAGAAAGCCATAAAACAAAAGCTTCTGTTCTGTGTAGTACCTACCTAAAACGCAACAAGTCTTAAGCTTTCCCTAACAGGAAAGACACAACCACTCGAAGATTTTAAATCCTTGCTGCGATCTACATTATACTCCTAAAAGTGGTTTCACTGATGGATTTATTTCCGTACAGCTTTGAAGCAAACTGCGGAATGCGCGCGATGCAGCCGGCGCTAAATTTCGCCGCCAAAATGTCAGCGCCCCGCGCCCCGTAATTGAACGGTCAACGGCATTCAAAATCGGCCCATCGTGTTTATCTTCGGCACTCTTCAATGAAACTGCTACATCGCTTTAAGAGTGATTTATAATCGATATTTCTGTGGACTTCGTGTGACATCATCTCAACTTTTAGTTCCCTTTATTTACTACGTCTGTCAACATTAGACTAATTGACTGTATCAAACATAATTGCTTGATACAGTGCAGTGGTTTAGTACTGAATACATGTATAGTCGACAGCAATCTGGGCCGTATTACCGTCGAGTACCAGAGTAAACTAATCAGGCTAGAACAAAAATTACGATTACCCACTTGTCACTTCACTAAACTAATTTTAGGAACTGATATTTTGAAGTATGTAACGATACATTTTTTTAATTAATAAATAATTATAATTAAATAAATTGTTGTGTATATTTGTGATTCACGGAATACTCGGTATTTGATTATTCCTATAAATGATTTTCGTAGCTTGTAATAAATTATCCCACTTATAATAACTACATTGTCCGCTTACTTACGTCTCTCTACATTGTTCAAATGCCGTCAGTTTGGCGTTACGCCCGTAGGTTAAAGCGACGTAAATTGCGTCCATAAATTACAATTATTGCGACTTTCTATAATTTCACAGTCATAATCGTAAACTGCGCCGTTGGTGTTGATGAAAAGCCAACTTATATACGTCAATTCAAATATGTAATTAATTTCTTAACATTGAAACAAAACAGACTCTTTGGTTGGGTGGGGCACATGCCAATAATTTATTATCACAACTCCAGTTCGATATGGACAAGTGGTTATCGATTTTTTTTAATATTTCTTATATCTTCTTTCTTTTTTATTAATTCAAAAATGGTAATATAATTTCAAAGTTCAGCAGGGGCAAATACAGACAATGCGAAGTATCACTGAGTTATAAATCTGTAAAGTTAACGTAGATATAGGTACTACGTTACTGTTAAGAGTGACTCACGAAATGCGTTTATTGGCACCGATTTATTTGTTTTGCTATTACCGTTTCACACACTCACAACACTTTACATTTCAATATTGTAAGCTACATTGCTAAGTTAAAATTAACTATTTCTGATTGCACTACTACGACCGCGTTCACACAAAGCTCTCCCGAATGAACGATGTTACTGTTTCCCAATTTTAGATAAATATCAGTAAATGCAGCAACTAACAACATTGTACCTTGAGACAAGTACTTTGTTTACGTACTTTGAGACAATTTTTGTGACGGCATTAAAGGCTCCGTCAACCAGCAACCTTATACCAAATGTTCACAACGGAAACATGAATGTGGAAGCTCATTTCAAATTTCATCGGATCATACAGGTAATATCCGCTTGGATATTACCTATATGACAGGATTGGAAAGGGTTTCACGACGAAAACGTAGATCTGAAACGTCAAGACATCTTGTAATAAGCGGAGGGTGGTCCGGATGCCCGTGAACTATTTTCAAATTAGATTACTGTAGGCAATTTAGATATACGAATTTATACGGCGAATCGTATAAATTCGACTGTACTGACTGAATATTTGCTAAGTCGATACGAATCTCGACTGACCGAATAGTGTATCGACTCAACAAATACTCGAGTCAATGGCATTAGACCCTTATCAATAAAATGAATTTCGATCCCACGGTGTACAGTCTATAAATATAAAAACCTTAATTGCGGACAAAACTTAAATTTTAAATGGAACGATAAGCCTACAGTAATCTAACCATCTCATCAATCATTACAAAACATCATTTTTTATCATTAACCAATATTAAAACGTCCGGACATTGGAACTCCCAGAGCGCTCCTTTGAACCTAACCTTCGGTTTTCCACATCCGGCCATAGAATGAATGAAAACAATGTTCCTCTAACAAGAAGATGCCACTCATAAACATAACGCGATTTCATTGTTCAAAAGTAGGTTTGAGTAGGTGGTAATGCAGAACGTAAAAAGTTTATGTAGCGTATTGGACATAAATAAAATCATCTCCCTCTGTCTGTGCTGTGAACTTTTAGGGGGCCTATAAATACAATCTCGGATGTAGGTCGAAGGGTGAAAACCCCATTTACCTTGCTAAAAAGCATGTTTATATTTTGGCTACGAAACAAAAGAAGTTTTCACAAATAATGTTTGCACACAGAAATGCAATTTTAAGGTTTTTAACCCTCGGAAGTCAAGTCAAGTCATTAAACCAGTGGCTGAATAATGAATTTATTTTATCCCGTATTTTTTAATATGTTTAAAGTGTTCAATTATTCCAAAAAAAATTGTAAGAATATAACCTACGCGCGATAACTGTGATAGACTTATTACGTTTTCGGTTCTGTTGTTTTCAATTGTTTAACAGCATCGGCAGGCGATTTGGCTAGGCAACCCATTTGAGATTTATCAATTTAAATACTATCTAACTTATAATCTTGGTCAGCTTTGGTATCTTAGGGTCATAAGACTAATGTCTGATGGTACAATAGTTACATTTGTCCCTGACCGAGGTAAGGTATACTAACCCGACTGTGCCATTGTCGAGGTTCTGCAAATGCTTGCCGAGTGTCTCCTGGATGTTCTGCTGGGAGTAGAGCCCCATGGGCGAGTTGAATTGCTTGTGTACTATCTTCGGGCCGGTGGCCATCTTAAGGTCGTTCGTTCAGCGCTGGAAAATTAATAAAATATACTTGCAAAATAGTTTTGTATATTGTAGATTTAGTATACAAACAATAAATATAAAGGAAATATCCACCCTACGTGAGGAGTGTCCCCAAAAGGCCGACTGCATTACCTTGCTGAATTACGAGGCTAATGCGTAGTTTGAGGTACGCGCCAGCCTTCTGGTCTTGAGACACATCCACCAGGCACATAGATATATCTTTATGGATCCTGTGGGCACCTGGTACCCACGGTCCCAGGGTTTCCCATTTTAATCGCACACCAAACGGCACAAATATGTAGTCAACACTGAGATTTGCATATTGCATGGTTCTGGTTAATGCATGCATGGGTAAGTAAAACACACATGTAAAATTTTAAAACAAAATAAAGCAAGCTAGTTATCGTCATCATAAATGACGATGATGTCGGTAGTCTATTTAATTAATCCCACGTTATAGATAAGTAAGTCCCCCATAAAATTAACGCGACTTTGACCTATTACGTATTAACAAATAGCGATATAGATGAAATGCTTATTGCAAATAAAGGACTGCAACTTGCATGTTTGTCATGTTCCGCCGCAATGCCCTAACCCTAATTGGATTAGGAATAGTATTAGCAACAAAAATCATAACCTATCTGGTGATTTTAAAGAAAGCACAACGATTTTTTCACGCGATATTTACCACAATATCAACATGTCCGCAGAATTAGGTTGACAATTTTTATCCTGCTCGTGAGATAATTTTATTACACTCTCGTAAGATTCGCGCCTGAGGGAGGGCAAGGATGGCTCTTATTGCCATTTTATTAGCTTGGCACCGACGCAGACTAGCTCGTATTTTTTTCCCAAATAACGCGAGAAACAGGTAGCTTCTCGCATATATTATGTATTTGGATTATGTATTCAATATTTGCATTACGGGTTTGGATATGGATATTATATGCTATATTCCGAACTCCCACTCACTTTATTATGTAAGAGTATATAAGGGCTAAGTTATGCGGTCACTGATGAACTTAAAGTAGGATAACAATTGACAGTGGACCGAGCTAAAGGGATGTGTTAATCACATGATAATATTTCATATACCAGCCCATAGCAAGTGTCTTTTATTATAATATTATGTAAACAAAAACGACTATGTGATAATTGCATAATTAGTTTCACATTTTCATAACGATGAACAGATATTCAATCGGTTCCTTCAGCGTTATACTCGTACCATAACAGGTATACGATCATATTTGTTTACAAAATAAGTCATATACCTAAACATTGTGTTTGGCTTTATGTAACAGGGAACACAGGAGGAGATGTTGGCCATTATGCAGTTACCACATGGTTACCTTACCACATAAAGCAATTATTGACCCTTGGTTAGGTTAACCTCCAACATAGTTAACAACCGATAACTCTATCAATGTACACTGAGTTTTTGAAATTGAAAACAAACCTATTCAAAAGTACGAGAGAAATCGTTCGAAGGTGATGTTTTGATATAAAATATCGATGTGAAGCACTTAAGAAACAAATGGCATGAAAGAAATGAGGCTAATATACGACTACGGGAGTAGACTTCAAGAGTCTTCGATAATGATATCGTCGATATCAAGAAGTCTGAAGCATTCAACAAGAGCTTTGTTGTTCAGCCACTTTTCATTCAAGTAGCAGTTCTTTTTATGTTAGTTCGTAAACAGGACTCTCTCATCAATTACGCTTTAGAGTAATTAACTCATCGGCTCTAATTATCAGTAGAGTCAGTAGAGTATGGTAGAGTTAAAACAAACAGACGTTGTAGGTCGTCGTACAAAGTTGGACGCTGATTTATTTGTGTACAACAAGGTACGAGAGCTAATTGCGAAACGATGCGGAAGGAACACGCACACTACTCTACAATTAGCGGAGTCCGTTTTCACACTGTTCTGCAATCTTTGACTTTTCAGAGTTTAGTTTATGTCAAAGGCGCGTTTGTGCATATAAAATAGATCGACAATTGTTTATTATTAATTGTTTATTATTAATACTTAATTTAAAATGATTGTTTTGTTTAACTTACTTAAGATTTTTATTTGTTTTTGAAACAAATTAAGTACTTATACTTATTAAGTTTTGTTTTAGGGTTTTGAGGGTTAGCCACTGGCCATTAGGAATCTTAAAGTTTATGTTTAATATTTTAAAATTATTGTTCTTTTTATATTGTCAGTCAGTTGCGTCCCTGGCCCCCTACAAATTAATATATTTTTATGTAAAATATTCAATTATTCATCATATTTCCATCGTTTTCATTTGTAAAGTAATCAGCGAAACTAGTTCCTCAATAACAATTATAAAATTTTAGGGAAATGTCTAAAATAAGGTATATCTTACAACCCCATTAGTTTATAAAGGTTTTTGAATATTCAGTAGGTGTTACTAACTTTTTTTTTAAACTTTTCAAAGAAGTATATCTATTCCTTTAACATGAAGTAGATAATAGTCTATCACACATTATTTTATAACAGTTTGTGTCGTAAAAGCTACGCCACAACAATCGAAATTCGTTCGCATTATCTATATCATACAGTGCAATGATCAAAGTGTTCGACTGTGATCTGGACATTACGCTTTTCTTCTGCGCCTTAAGTGTTAAAGTCGTACTCCAACAAGTGTTACAATTTAAGTGCTGTCGAGTATCCATCCATCACTTTAAAATAAAACTCTTGTCGGTGCATTGGAACAACAATTTGGCGAGTTCTGTAACACAACGTGCGTGGGAGTTGGAAAAACAGACGGTTTTCTCCATGCTTCCGAAGCCGAGTATAATGTAGACGACGAGAGGTATCGTCTATTTTCGTGACGCTCCTTGCCGCATGCGTAATAAATATTTTCGCACTTATTTTAGGAATTAAGAATTCATTGTCGGTAAGTGGTGTGCCGCCTTAAATACCCATAAAACAACTTTCACTTAAGACTTTGCTTAAATCTTTAATGACGTGTCGCTCAACCTTGAAACCTCAAATGAACTAAATGTGCTTGTCTACTTACAAGTTTATCTTGACTACACATGTACGAAAATGTATGTTTAACCATTATGGCGGTTAGCTATAAACATGATTTAAAGTTAGTCCACCGTTTAAGCCTTCGGTCCCTTTTTACCTTTAACGATTTTAACGAAGTGTGAAAGGGACACGGTTTATGAGAAGTGAGGTTTAACAAGGTAACAGCATAAATGGCTAAACCACATAGTTACATTTGTCGTCATGCAAAGTAACGTAATTTTACGAATTTTTTTAATATTGTACTTTTATTTGCATTCGGTGTTCTTTTTTTTAAATTAAACTATGTATTTTTTTGTGGCAAAAATTCGCTACAAAAATAACCCAATTAAATAATTGGGTTGTTAATTTGTGGGGTTCAGAAAACCCTTTTCAACCTTTTTCACGTTATCATTTGAAAACCGTTTGGTGATTTCTTATGTTACAAATAATGGGGCTTGTTTTCATCTGTATTACCAACTAGCTATGAACTTGACCTGTGGGCCTATACATAACCTATATGATTATAGAATAGGTAAATCCGACGATATTCACATGATAAAGAATTGAGTGTTGAAAAGTGTTCCAGATCCGAATTGTACTCATTCAGAATTCGTCCAGTGTCGACATAACCCTAAAAAAGAACTTTAGCTAAGTAAATGTTTACGAGTAGCTCTACATACATAATGCGAGTGGTGTGTTCACGTTATTATCTTTTGCAGAGTACGCAAAAAGGAGATTTTGCAACTTGTAAACATAAACCGTCGAGTAGAGTCGCTGTGACAGATTTTTAAAGGTGGTAAACGCCTGATGGTAAGTGATCTGAGTCTTTAATACATTTTCAACAGTTGTATCAATTCCAGATTGCGTATGCCAACATTAGTCCCGCACGTTCTTTCTTACGTGATGTAGCATATGAACGACAGTGACAGTTGCATTTAGGATTAGGATTCGACTTTAGGGGCCGCTACAGAATTAGCTACAGTGTCTCTATATAGGACTCTACAAGATTTATGGGCCGATATTCAAAGATAAGCTCATGCTCATTTTCTCTGAAAACCGTAAATTAAAATGATTATGGCCCAAAAGTGTCTTTCAATAATAACCTAAGTATTTGTTCCTCTATACAATGTGAAAAGAACGGAATTTATTGGAGTTTATATATAAGACTCTCAGCTTTATAGACGTACAATGAGCTTATTTCTTAATTGCTACAAAAACAAAATAAAGAGTAAACCCACTGCAAAGTAAAACTTCAACGCTGTGACCTCGCATTCCTTCAGCATACTGGACTTTCTTTGTTGCATTTTTGTAACAAAAAGTTAATTTCGCTGGAAGAGTCAGTAATAAAATTGATGTAGAGACGAGTTGTGAGGCCGATGTAGTTGTTTATAGAGGAACAAGGTTAACAATACCGTCATCAAGGTTGGAAATAAGTCCGTCCAGTAATGCCGACCACGCTCACGAATAACTTTTATATGCTATTTTTACGCGGCCATGCATACGTTCAGATAAGAATTTTAGTGGCTTGCATTCGTACAGGATGTTTTTAAATAAATACTACATAAAATCCTAAATAAACATTTATTTATTTCATGTATTGCTTTGTTGCAAAAAAAGAATTATACGAAATAAATAAATGTTTATTCTAAGACTTTTTTTGCCATTTCGATTTTTGGATGCGTCAAATGTTAGAGAATACTATATTTTCAATTATGAAATCTATACAAACTATGTCTCGCTAACTTATGCTGTCAATTATGTTATATCATGTAAATAGAAAAATGTATAATGATATCTAATGAAGTTTGTTATGTACATTGTTTGAGCTGTATCTATGTGCGCCGGCGCAGCATATTACAGGCGGTCTACGAAAACGAGACGCGTTATTTCAGTCTCATGAAGTCATGGCGAATGTATTTTCGTAACAGAACACCTTGCTCGTGAAGTTAGTCATGGATGTCGAGGTCGCCAGGTGATTAGCGTTCAGAAAAAACAACGATACATGTTGAAAGCGTTTTTATTAGTGCTAATGTTAAATGCGAAGCTGAGCATTTTAAGTGATTTCTATACCTTGTGCGGCGTCAGATTCGTGCGAGCGGCGTCGTTGCCGGTCTCTTACTGAGGCGGGATGGCCGCCCGCCCACACAGCCTGTCGCCCGCTAATATCAACTCAGTCAGATATGAAATGCTCACCTGTAATGTTTCAGAAATCACTCGATTGGCGATTGATTCGCATTTATCACGTGCACTATTCAATGCACTGAATGATTCACTCGTCTATAATGACACTAGTTTATCACGAACTGATTTCCTTTTAATTATTAGTAGTATTTTTGTGTCTAAAATTGAAACTCAATTTAATTTCGTAACCAATCTTACTCATCTTAAATCAGCGCTACCTATTCCAAATTTTTAAAGAGTCCTACGTATATTCTTACCTGAAAAACAACTACGTATTATTTTTCACGGTCGCAAGCCTTGAACTTAAACTCCTAGGCTCAGTAACGAGGTGTGATGGATATGTCAGACACTCCACCGAACTCTGATAGCCACGGCTTCCAGCCCACGAATGAACCACCTTCTATCGCAACCCAAAAGAGAATTTTATTTAGTTTACACCGATTATTTTTAGCACGAGTTCATATATGTTGACAAATAAATTGAAATTCTTTCCAATGTTTTCGCTTCGGGCGTAGTGTAAAGCTGAGGGAGTCGGCAATTGTGTCTTAAAAAGTGACATCGCAATACAATTTGAAGCCTGATCGATATAGATAATCCTAGGAAATAAATTAAGAACCAAAAAAATCGTATTCGTCCCCAAAAATAGGTCGTAAGTACAATCTGTACTAATATAAATAACTGTTCCGATCTCTGAATAAATACGAAATTATATAGCTGTATAAATTCTTAACTAAGTATAAAAGAATTTTATCCTTTTGTAGTTAGAGCGATATCTGAATATTATATTCTTAATCTACTATAGTATCTTTTAATTGCCAATGTCGATCATGTTTCGTGCGTAGTGATCTATATTTTTAATGAGGGACAGGTCTCAGCCCTAAGGTTATTAGCCCCTCTCTTTACATGTCTTTGCAAATTAATTAAAGAGCCAGTTTCACACTTTCCTATTTTGTCCCATTTAGCTTTCGTCTGTGGAGTCTGTAAATTATCGATTAAGTACCACAAAGGTAATTAACAACAGGAAAGTCCACTGCAGATTCTACAGCACTAACAGCAGTTGTATTCCTTTTAATTTTCAGCGCAAAGTAATTTACTTTTTCTAAAGAGTAAAGTAAACACGACCTTTTTAGATAAATGAACGACAAAGATTTCCGGGTTTACATTTACAAATAGATAGGTAGGTAGATAGAGTAGCGTAGTTTGGGACGCCTCCTACCAGGTGGAGAGATACCTACACATTATATCTAAGAACTGAGGGGCTCTTAGTTCAGTTGCGAGTGCATGTTGAAAACGATTGTACAGTCGAAGACAGGGATAAGTATACACTACAGGGGGCCTCAATAAGGTCGAGATTTTCTCAAAAACTACTGGACCGAATTTAATAATTATTTTACAGTTACATAGTTTTAGCTTTTATCTATCAAACAGTGAAAGAATTTTTGCAATAGGTCAAGTAGTTTTTTGAGAAAATCTCAACCTTAAAAACTCTCCTGTACACCTTTCTTTGTGTTCCACCGTACAAGTTAAGCAACGTTGGACAAGGTCAGGACCTGGATTGGTGACCGCTACTGACATCTGAGCGTTGCTGTCGCTCGGCAGCAGTCGTTAGGTCACGTCAGAGGCCTACGGGCGGCCTGAATTGCTCTGACAATAGGTTTGGTCACTAAATCACACTAGAAAAGCCTAAGAACTTTCTATTAAAAACTCAAATGTGATCGCAGGAAATCATTAGTACAGGTTATACCTACTTAAATCTATTTTGGGGATATTGAGGAATCTGTTACAGGGTTACAAAGACATGATGCATCAGACAAGTGATTCATAGCCTTCAGCGATTACTGATGCGCCAACTTTTTAATTTAGTAAATATATGACATGCAACTGTCGCATAAACTCTTTCTAAACATATGAGTACGTACGGTGAAGCACAGAGAAAGGTGTACAGGAGAGTTTTTAAGGTTGAGATTTTCTCAAAAACTACTTGGTATATTGCAAAAATTATTTCACTGTTTGATAGATAAAAGTTAAACCTATGTAACTGTAAAAGAATTATCTCTGTCTTCGACTGTACGTCAATATATTTAATTTTATTACACAGTGGTATACTTGTTGTGTTTTCCTCTGTACACATATTTAATCGTACTCTACGAAGGATGTTTATTAGGTGCGGTAAATCTCGAATTTTATTTCGAGAATGTAAACTAAAAAAATTGCGGATTCGTAAACTAGGTTTAGCTCAAGGTAAGACAATTAAGAATATTTTGTAGCCTGTTTTTTTCTATGCTTATGTTCGGTTTAAAATCGATACAGGCACAACCTTGTTACTTACCTATACAAGTAAGAATATAAAATATTTTAACTAAATAAACAATTTTTAAATTAAGTACGGAATCCATTCTTGCGTTCAAATTCGTTAAATGTACACTCAACGGCATATGAAATGATACTTATTTCCAGAAAAAATAACTGTTGATAACTATTCTTACAAAGCGTGTCTTGTAAACAATAGGTAGGTAACAAGATATGAGTACTCTCGGTTCCCTTAAATAGTATTAGTATTCGATTATTCAACCGATTATAAAGTAGGCACTGTTATTGACAGGATGACAGTCCCTTCGAAGACACCTGTGGATTATCTTATTGCGAACTCTATAAAGCCGGAGGAGGCAACTCCAGTCAGTGGCTATTAATTTATATTTCTCCGATCGATTTGATAGATTGGAGTAGTTTTAGTTTCGACTAAAATGTACAGCTCTGGTTTTACCGCCCAACCATAATTATTCGAACGATAAACATAAAATACAACCTGCCCTAAAATAAAACCAATCTACTTTTATTTTACATTCCCCAAGGTAGTACAACTAAACCAAAAATATGATTACCGAAAAAAAGGAAAGACGAAAGTTCAATGTAGGTATGGGGAAAAATTCCAGCATGTGCTTTTGAAAAAATATAAGTATCTAATGCATTATTTATTTATGTAACTTTATCATATAAACATACCGAGTAGTAGAACCTATACGAATGCGGCCATTAGAGCCAATTATGGCATATTTAAATGCATTGAATGCCTTGTGTTATTATCGCCATTTTCTTACAATATCACCAATAACATAAGAGTCTTGGGTCTTGTACAGTCGAAGACAGAGATAAGTATACAGGGAGCCTCAATAAGGTTGAGATTTTCTCAAAAACTACTGGACCGAATTTAATAATTGTTTTACAGTACATAGTTTTAACTTTTATCTATCAAACAATGAAAGAATTTTTGCAATAGGTCAAGTAGTTTTTGAGAAAATCTCAACCTTAAAAACTCTCCTGTACACCTTTCTCTGTGTTCCACCGTACTCCTATATCAGCAACAAAAAAGAATTATTATAACATAGGCTACAGGTAAACCTAAGTTACATCCTGTATTTTTAGGTGAAGTGTTAACGTATAGGGGAGTTATTTAATTACTGTCTACGCTAGTAACTTCTGAACTGCTTTATTTGGAGAAATTGGAAGGCTTTTTTAGGTTTTACACTATCGCAATACTTACATAGAGCTAGGCTCATAAGTCATAAATCCAATAAAAAAGCCTGTATTTTCATAGGATATCAATCATTCGCAACATTATTAGTTACATACGGAATATGAGATATATTTTTTCCATACTCGTACGAAATCCTCCGTTTCGTTACGCATCGGGATTTAGGTAATCCACTTGGAAAATCCTTTAAGATTGAATGTTTGGTTTAAAATAAGTGTAGATTCAAGCAAATACTTCCCTATATTCTCTAACAGTGAGAAGGTTTTTGATTGAATTGTAGATTATGTTTGCCAAAAAGTAAAACTTGGATTCTGAGTCCTAGTAGGTATTTATGTAAGAGGTTCCTTCTACATTGGTAATGCGTCCTTGATTGCAGTGGTTTGGTACAGGTCGATGTGCTATCGACTGTACAGTGTACATAGACTCATCAATTAGTCTAGAATTTATTTAGGTTTCTTTCTGCGTAGGTCGTTTTGCTAGGTTCTCTTTACTTTCAATGCTCGAGGGACGAATTTTCACAGGATCCAACTGCGGTTTTAGTAAGTTACATGGGAAAGTTTACTATAGGCACCCTTTTCGGTGACTGCCAATTCCGACCACTAGAACTACCTAGCAATTCTTTTTTTATACGGACATTTGATGCTCTTTCAGAATATACTTTCATTCCGGAAATCTGTTTTTTGTTTGGTTCGTGTATTCCATATATTAATATAATATTCACGCTGGCTGCGGTCGAAATAGTTTGCGGTAGTCAGACAACTATAAGTTTAGTAAGTATGCTTGTTATAACCTCTTGAGAACGTTTAGTGTAATCTAAATAAACCACATCTCAAGTTTCATACCTGTGATTTTCAACGATCTCAATTGAATGTGTCATAATAAAACTAATATTACCAAACGTTGTTATTGGTAAAATTGATAAAGCCAATAAAATTTTGAAATATATATTTTTAGAAATATTATTTGGCTTAGTATCGACTTAACTAAAGGAGCTCGTAGTCCAGTCGCGAGTACACGTTGAAAACGATCGTACAAGTTAAGCAACGTTGTCAGTACATGGATGGGTGACCGTTAGTGACACTTTCATCTGAGTCCCTCCGTGCCTCGGAAAGCACGTTAAGCAGTTGGTCCCGGTTGCTGTCGCTCGGCAGCAGTCGTTAAAGTCGCGTCAGAGGCCTACGGGCGGCCTGAATAACTCTGACAAATAGGTTGGGTCACTAACGCCACCACCACCACCACCACCACCACACGAGAAAGGAAAGGGCTTAGCTAGGTATTAAACATGAACTGTTTATTGTATTTATCTCAGTTATTTTTCCACGGTGAAATATGGTAGGTGAATCTTCAGCGGGTTGCTGTAGTAAATGATTCGATTGTAATTAAGAACTCGTTACGAAGGTGGCGTTTATTTTAAAGGTCTCTAGAGAACAACCCAGTTACAGTTTGTCGTCTGTAATCTTCCCACCTTCACGCGATTCCTTGAGGAGTTCCGTACAAATATTTACTTTACTTATTCATTTTCGAAGCAAAATCAATGGAGATTTGTAAAGTATTTGAAATATGCTGGGAATGAACGAATTGTGAGAGAGTTTTGACGTTTATTAAGGATCGAATTTTGCACTTAGTACAGTCGACATCACATCAAGACAGATGGGCGCTCTACGCGATAGTCCTAGATAGCAATGGTTTTGTGTAGGTTGATGTGCTGTAAACTGTACGTACTGTTAACTTTTGTACGATACCTACCTGAAACTCCAGAGGATTTAGGATTATAGATGTCCATAGACGACGGTGACTGCCCACTTTCCGTGAGTCGGGTAGTAAAAAATATCGCTTTCCCGTAATAACAAAATTGATAATTCGAGACAAAATGATAGTTAATGTGACAAGATACAAAATGAAAATCACATTGTCCGTTGGCAATATTTTTATATTTCAACTCATCAATTGCACTATAATAATAATCTATACAAAATTAAACAATAGTTCTCTAGGTACCTACACTTACGTAATTAGCGTTTCATGATGTACCTACATTGAATTTTAACAATTTGAATACTGATTAGACATTTAAGTAAGTATTAATAGTACCATTATTATAGAAATATAGAAAAGCGAAGTAGTTTTACATTTAGGTACCCAGCTCTTAAAATGTACAACTCTTCGCTGGCAAAACCAATTTTGTAATAAATTTGAAAATGTACAACTTAAAAATAAAATAATTAGACACAGGATCAAATGATAACTAGATTCACCAATAGTTTAGTTAGGATTCAGTAGTATCAATATTCAATATTAGAATAATAAATAATCACAGATAAATTCCGTTCAGATACATAGACTGATAAGTAAACAGATTAGTTTAATTCCTTGAATAACATCTTTATTTAACAACATACATCTATCAGATTATATATTAGTATTATGTACACATATTAGCTTACATATTATCGTCGAATAACATCAAAAGTTGATATTTAAAAATAGACTTGACACTTAGAGTTGTAAGTTCGTAAATATGTTTGTCCTAGTTTAATTGTTTATGTTGTATGGAGCGGAGGGGGTTGACTAGTAGATACGCGCGGATATGTTCGGTTTATTCTGGTTGTCTGTCGTCCTCCATGGAGCCGCTGACTTTATCTTCCTTGGGCAGAGTGGACTGAAACAAAGGTATTGAAGTTCTTACTAGTTCATCATCATTATAAACTCATATTTTTACTAGTTCATTCATATTTGAGCTCATTATTATGGCAGAACTGCTGAAATGCATCTTTCGATATTCATCGGTTTCTTTATTCCTATGTGGATGCAACTTATAAGCGTGGTTATCATTATTTTTCCTCTCCTCTATTGAAATACGACTTCTTAGACACCAATTTTAAGAAATATATTTCAGTTACGGAAAAATGGAGAATGGTCTCCAATCAAAGACTGCATTTGCGAATTTCGATAAGCTTTATCACATTATGACTTTAGCGGAGTCTCAAATACCCCAATACTACTTTTTAATTTACGATAACTGTCTAAGTTGAGAAAGTCTTTGCAACTGAAATTGTATCAATTTTAAAATTGCATTTAGCACAAAGGAAATTTGTTAAAAATATTTAATTTTCAATACTTGTCAACTATTGAGAACAAAGTGTGGTCCAAAAAGGTTTTCTAGTATCAAGTAGTAAGAACCCTGTGTAGTTATTACCATCTAAACTCACCTCGAATGGCATTAGAATCATGTTGTTGTCGGAGCGACGGCCGAAGCGCAGGCGCATAGACGGAGCTCGCACGTCACGGTCCTGCTCCTGCGACCAACACAATCTCAGGTCATACACTGACACCATACACAAATATACAGTCGAAAATAGACAAAAATATTGGGATATCCCCAAGAACCCTATTGTAGTGAATTTTACTAGATAAGAGTGCAGAATATGTAATTTTAAAAATCGGTCAAGCACTTTTGAGTAAATCTCGAACTTAATGACTCTCCTCTATACTTTTATCTGTATGAGACCGTACTAATCTTAATATTCTGGGAATTCTGGGACTGGCGAAGAGAGAGGACGAAAGCTGGAGGTTGCGGGAAAACTGCGAAATCGAGGAAGATGGTGGCCGAGCCTAACATCATTGTCAATGGAAAAATTAAAGCAGTTGGACTCCGCTGGTTTGGTCACATTGAGAGGGAGATGAGCGAGCAGTGAAGAGAGCATAAAGCTTAACGAACGTTACAGTCGGGCGTCATAGGTACCGGTGGGGCGACGAGGTATAGAAAGACCTGCTAGAGCTTTAGTTGCCCGACTGGACAGACAAACAGACGGACAGACAGCGCAAAACAGGATGCAGTAGCGCTCTATGACACCTGAGGCCACGATAAACTCTGGGGCATTGAGCCACCGGAGTAAGTATGATGGAGAAACATTTTGGTCACAAGAATACGAACGCGCGATCTCGCAATTCCGTAGCAGATTATTTTCAACATAGGCAGCACCTGATTATCGAAACTACCCACCGCATTTGTCATTAGAACAGCTATAGTGTACTAAAAGTTTATCTAATAGATGTTCTCAAAACGTTTTGGCTATAGATAAGAGTGAAGTGATCGCTGCCCAGAGGCTGAGTTGCTTGCGACGGGTTAGTTAATCACCTACTAAATAATTTAAATTGCGCACGCTTGTACACTTCAGCTCAATTCCATTTGTTACTTTGTCAGTCAACTAGACATATATGTCGCTTCATAGGCCTGTAGGCCGTCCGTGGAAGTTAACGACGGGAGAAAATAGGCTGGGGCATGCATTCAACTGGCCGCAGGTCGCAATACGCGTGCAGATCTCGCCTGTGAAGGAAAGACTCAAATTGCTTATTAGTCTTTTACTATTAGGCTAGATTGTAATACGAGTATGAATAAGGTTGACTATACGTTTCTAAAAAGCTTGACAGAGTTCCGTGCCTACTCAGTAAATGTGCAGAAATGAGAATCAACTCAATAAAAGTGAAAGAAGTTTTGGCAGCTGTATTTACAAACGCAAAAAGCGAGGTCGTTCACATGATGCTAAGTGTTGATCGTTCTATTTCGATACGGTTGAGATTTGTGGAAGCTCAAACAATACCTATAAACTAATTAGTTTTAGACTAAATAAGTAAGATTTAACAGATTTACCTCTGAACCATTCAGAGTATAACGGAGAGGGCATAGGTGGTATGCAGTATCGGTAATTGAACAACTTTTGTTCTACGACTTTTCGAATTTCGCAATTTTTTTGGCATACTTTTGTACAGTTGATGTATGAGCCATTTATTTATTTTTATTATAAAAGTTGTTCAGTTACCGATACTGAATACCTCACATACCCTAAATAGTGAACACCCTACCTTTGCCTTACCATTACTTATTATGATTTTTATTTTTTTTATCCTTTCCATTATACAGCCTGTATACATACAGTCATACATTCTCAGCATAGACTTGAAAAATGGAGTTTAAAACCAGTTAATAATCAAGTTAGTCGATACGATAACAAAGCTAAGACCTAATAACCCTATACGTACAACAATGAACCCCAATTATCCTAGAAGATGTAACAGCAATCTTTCAATCTAAATTGGAATAGCACTCCTCGACTCTATACGATGTCACCACTAACGAAACGGGGTGATTCGTCATAAAACGCGGCCATTCGCCGTAAAAGTGGGAATGGGAATAGTGGCTTGTTAGTGCGATGCGAATAACTTGATTACACGGATTTACACCGTGTTTACGACTAGGATCGATAGGCAGGTGATTACTAGGTGTCACAAATAGCTATTCGTGCTGGTTCCGAGATATCTTCAGTACCTATCTAAACATGAAATGATTGTAGTTTTATGATCTGTTTGGTTTGTGGCATTGACGAGTCAGTCAATGTTTCTTATGTTTCTTCAATTATTATAAATTTTGCATGCCAATTACTTGGTGAAACATGTACAGTGCAATATACAAAAATAACATTAAGATCCTTTAGTACCGTGTTTCAGGCAAATAAATATCATTTCATTTCATTTCATTTATTATTAACCGACTTTAAAAAAAGGAGGTTCTCATCACTCACGTTTGTATGTTTTTTTAGCAATTGAAATGACTTAGGTACAGCTAAGATTAGATCAAGTGTAACACTTTGGACCTTGGACCGTTCTTATTATCTGCGTCGTAAGAGTTAAAATCGTACTGCAAGTGTTACCATTGATCTGCTGTTGTCGGTACATAGATGGAAAACAACAAGCTCTTTAATATGACGTTATTCAATGTAATCTTCCATCCATATTCTCGAAAATGAGGTAAAATGAATTTGTTGCGAAATTCCCTCCAATGAAAACAATTCGGAAAAGTTTAGTTATTTTATCAAATGCTTTCGTGATTTTCTGTTTTGTATAAGGCATCCGTATTTTACATTAAAGATACAAAATTCTTGAATTCAGAAATGAAAAACTAAAGTTAGCAAAATTATCGGTAAAATAAATCCGAATGAATAAAAGAAAGAAATCTAGGGCGAATAAAAATCTACGACGTGGCCCTTGTAACTTCACTTATGTTTTACTACATATTGAGAAACGATAGAATGATAATACTCCTCCCCCTCCATACAAAATGCACCTCTCGTTAAACTAAATTAGAAAGATAAAAAATTCAAATTGAAAATATCAAAATAAGTACCTACCTATATAATATGGGCACTTTATTATCCTGTTTGTAGCCCATAGCTATTGTTTTGTGATAGGTCGATATGTTTTGGAGTTTGACATTTTACGATTTGGGAGTTGGACCTTTTGGGAGTTGGACATTTTGGGAATTGGACATTTTAGGTTTTAGACATTTTGGGAGTTGGGCCTTTTGGAATTTAGACATTTTGGGAGTTGGACATTTTAGGATTTACACATTTTGGGAGTTGGACTTTTTAGGATTTAGACATTTTGGGAGTTGGACATTATGGGGAGTTGGACAATTTTATGACTTTGGACATTCTGTCGACTGTAGCCTGAACTTACTTCTTGCGGGAAGATGTGTGGCACTGCTCGTTCGTCTGAGCGGCGGCCGAAGCGCAGGCGGACCGGGGTGCGCACCTCGCGGAGGGACAGCAGCTCATCCATCTCGTCCAGCTGAAACAACAACTTACATTAAGACCGGGTTCAAATTGCGAGGGTCGGTCAAATGATTTGTCGCTCTGCCAAACGTTATGTAGGGCTTGTGAAGGTCGGTCATATAGGACCGTCGGAATTACGTCTGATGGTATTTCGTGGTAGAGTCATACATTTGAGCACACTATGAAATTTATGGTCGTGAGCTTTTTTACCCGACTGCCCAGAAAGAGGGTAATGTTTTTAAGCTGTATGTATGAATGTATATCCATTCCTTCCTGCTATCCTGTGGCCTAAACGGCTTGATGGATTTTGGAGAATGAGGTATCGTTAGATTCGTCTTGATTACGGGAGTGTCATAAGGTATACAAAATTAATCAAAAGTAGATAGTATTTTTGCAGTCGTGTTTTATGGTTTTTGAAATAATATCTGCTTGTTGCCGTAGTACGGTTTAATTTAAAATGATCGCGTCGCGATTCGCGGGCATTTTGTCGGGTTAGCTAATGTGCTCTACTCGTTATTTTCTTATTTATACATAAGAGCATTCACAGCGGACACATGTATTTGCGCCCCATTGTAAATTTTGAAAATACTGTATTTTTGTCCAATCTTATTCTATAAATTAAAAAACCAACACATACAACTCGTAACCATTCATTTTCAAGAAAACGAAGTACGAAAAGAACTCTGATCCCTATCCGTTGTCTATCCTGTGGATTTCAGATTTATCGAACTCACAATAAATAAGTACAAAATACACAAAAGACTATGAGTTGTAAATGTTGTATGTAGCATTAGCATAACAAAGGTATTCATTATCAAACCCGAGTGGGAAATCAAATCTACTTGGGTTTGCGAATGAATATTTACTCCTAACTTTCTATTCGGTAATTTAACTTTGTGAATTGAGATATTCCCTCTCACTCTACACTTCAAAAAATTTAATTTTCTGTAGTTAGTGCTTCAATACTCGTCGACATTAATTATTCCTACAATCTCGTCTCACTCAGACATATACAGGATGTAACGTAAAGGGTATATGAAGCCAAAGGGAGAGTGATCAGTTTCGGTAACTGAACAACTTTTGTTCTACGACTTTTCGAATAAAAAAATTAAAATAAATTAATGTCTCATACAAATCGATCAGCTGACCGGTACGAAATGTATGAAGAGTCAACAAATAAATTCGCGAAAATCGAAAAGTCGTAGAACAACAGTTGTTCTGATACCGTTATTGAACACCCTCCCTTCGGCTTCTATACCCTTTACGTTACATCCTGTATAAAAGCGAAAGTTTTTATGGATGGATGGATGTTTGTTGCTCTTTCACGCAAAAACTAATGAATGGATTTTAATGAAACTTTACAATAATATAGCTCATAAATCAGAATAACACATGGGCTATAATTTATAAAGATCCTGCGCAGACGAAGTCGCGGGCAGCAACTAGTACTTCATATCTGTATACTCAGTATACCTACTTGCAATTAAATGGAACATTGAAAGATTTTTTCTATACTGTCTATTCTGCAATATAATCTATACTGTGTTTGAAGCGCAGTTCATTCACTTACCTACAAAATAAATTGTAACTTAGACCGTATTAACTTTGCGTATGAATTTGATGTTCTGTCGACCGTACGTAAAGACAAAATTACTGTGTAGAGCCAAATCAGATAAGCTGTTTGTAACCTTTGGTGAATCAAAGATGAAAGAAATGTATTTTATTTTAAAAATGTGTCTCAACTCTCAAGCAAACCCGACGAAAGAAATGCACAATTAGATTTTCTAAGATAGGTAAGCTGTCACCAAGGGAATACCTATAAATACAGAAAATACCTGAAATGTAAATAAAAATTGTAGAGCAATCGTCATCGGGAAAGACTTTTTATTTTCTTTTTATGTTAGTATTTACAAAAAAAAACTACCTCATCGACATTAATCGTAATTTACATTTCACTCCAACCTCAAGATCAGTAAATAAATGATTCGCGGCTACATCAGAGGATAACTAAGAATGTGTCCACCTTTTCTTATTGTCTCTATCAAGGAAGTAGACAGTACTTAATTGTGTATCGGGACAGGCCTAGCCTAGTGTGGGAGTCGCCGGTAATCTTTGATATATGTAAATGTACTGTTAAGAATAAACATTTTTTCATTTTAATTTAAATTTTTTTTTCTTTTATCACTGAGCTATAGGTACAACATATAGTATATGAGTAAGGAAGCTGTTGGAGCTTAATTTAAAAGTATCTAAGTACTGACTAAAGGTATCTACTTGTCGACTGTGCAGGTGAAGCGAAAGATACTTTTTATGTGAAAGGGGGACATGACATTCAGACGATTCACCATGGTAAGCTGTAATTGTAAAATGTAATTTGATTTTTGCTGCCGATTCGGTAGCCGTTGTTACATAAGCTTATACATTTTTGTCGCATTAAATTCTCTCTGTAATGTAGACCAATGGAGAAATTAATAATGATAAATTGATCTATAAATGTGTCGTTACTTGATGGCATCTAACTATGTGAGACATTTCAATAACATGTCAGTGTGGTATTTGGTCCCACTTTTTTTGGTTAAATAAATACTATATTTTCTACCGGTTTCGATATCTATGTCATCTTACTGACGTGACAGACTGACAGTCTCACAATAAATTGATCTATTTTTCACGCCTCCACTGTTTCGGTAAATGGGATAAAACAACTCAGCTGTGAACTCCAAACAAGGGCAACATTATCTGCTCATGAGCAAGCATTATCCACTCGTCAAATTCCTAATGTATCCCTCAGAAAGGGTCGTGTTAGGTATACGTAATGGGAATTAGAGCCTTTGTCCACTGGCCGATGACTGAACGATTTTGTTTTTAAGATTATTGGAAATTATGTGGGTAATTTTCAACCTCCACATAATTTTTAGGGATAGAGTGGTTAAACATAGACATAATTGAAATCATCATCTGTTTTGATTTCTAACCTGCCTTCAAAACCCGGACTATCTACGCAAGGACTGACAGGAATTGAACGCAATGAATTGGGATCCTCGCAGAGAATTGGGATCCTACATCCAGCTGTTGACCGAAACAGGTGGATGATGATAATTTGACTGGAATTATATAACTAGATTTACAACAACATCACGAATGTTCTGTTGTAACTACGGAAAATTCCCTATCTTTGGTACTGCCGATAGATAATAAGGTACTCATACTTACGATTTGTTTGTGAAGTTTAGGGACGCAGTTTAAATATAGATTACAACTACGTACGTTTCTGAAATATATTGTAGAGTCGAATGAATGTGATGGCACGGAAGGCATTTTGGTTGATGAGATTGTCGTATCGAGTCAAGCTGTGGATATAGGTCTTTAGCGTTGTTATTGCGGTTGCGCGGAGTATTTTCTTCACTTTGTGAAAAACCTGTACAACGACATCTTTTATAAAGCTTTTTCGTGCAAACGTAACACACGAAAACCACACGCATTTTCGACGTTACAAGAATGTTCGTATTATACATGCATGACCTAAGTACTAAATTAAAACAGTACACCCACCTACATTAACTCCCAAACAGCTTCTACATTACATGAGACTTTTAATAAATTATCTACCTACCAAAAATAAAAATAAAGTATCAATACGTGCTTTACAGTCTACCTACTCAAAATGCGTCCTAATTCTAAGTGTATTTCCTATTAGTTTAGAAATGTTATTATGTACGTACAGTGAACAGCACATCAACCTACACAAGACTAATACAATCTCAGCCGTGTATTCACTACGCAGCACGAGGGTCCCTAGATAACTATGTACCCTAAATACCCTAGTTCTCTAATAAAGGTAAATATTCAAATTATTCGAAATGTTTGAAATTAAATCACCGTCTTACTCCCACTAAGTGAAACCCTTTGTCAAATAAAGTTCCTTCGACGGTTTGAAGGATGCCTCAGCGTCAAATGCCATTTGCGTACGAATTGCTTCACAATTGGAATTCTTCACCACATCTGTTACCAGTTAGAAGACCACCAAAGCTGAATTTACAGATCAGAATTTTAGATCGTTCTTGTGGTTTGGCAGCCAATAATTAAAATATATTGCACAGAGAAAGGTGTACAGGAGAGTTTTTAAGGTTGAGATTTTCTCAAAAAATACTTGACATTATTACTATTGCAAAAATTCTTTCACTGTTTGATAGATAAAAGTGAAAACTATGTAACTGTAAAATAATTATTAAATTCGGTCATGTAGTTTTTGAGAAAATCTCAACCTTGTTGAGGTCCCCTGTATACTTATCTCTGTCTTCGACTGTACAGTTGAAAATTCTAATAATGTGTAATCCGTCACTGGGCCTGCGTGGTGGCTCAAACTCCCTCGATGTAAGGGAATGTCGTGTCCGAGCAGGTGGGGACATAAAAATAGACTGATGATAATGATGAAACAGTTTTGAATTTACTTACTCTCATCATATTTTATATGTAGAAACTGCGATGTGACACATTTTATACGCAATAGATGGAACACCCCAGCTTAGTGCCTATTCAATGCACCCTGATGAATTATAATACATGATCCCGAAATATTCAGTTAGTTAACTAACGCTTCACATTACACAATGCGATATAAAAGATGCAGCTAACCGTATTACGATTACGGGTATAAAATTCCGGGCACACCGCAACGCACAAATCTGATATACAGGGTGATTGGAAATTCGATACATTCATTGAAAGGGGTGATACTAGAGGTGGTTTACAACAAATTAGGCTCTATTAACGAGGGGTCGAAAATGAGTGGTTTCTGGTTTCTGTAAACATAACATTGACAAAAGAATTCAAACGTTAATAATTTGTTGCAAACCACCTCTAGTATCACCCCTTTCAAGGAATGTATCGAATTTCCAACCACCCTGTATAAGAATAGAACTAACCAGACAATCATAATCCCTTCGTGGAATCTTACTAGTGAACCATTTACCTTTCTTTTGTGTATGTATTGTAGTGTGTTGCAGAAACGAATAAATGTTTTATCTACCTATCTATCTTTTTCAAGTGTTGCTCCTCTTAACGGTCGTCTAAAGGTAAGTCTACACTTATCATCTGCTTAGGAGGATCTCACCTAAATCAGGCTCGAAGGACCAAATGGGAAATAGTCTACACATCTTCTGCTAAATGCTTTTCTAAAATGCTATGGGGGTTAAATAATCTTCAAACGCCATAGAAACTAACCGCAGTACAGTTGGAATCTACGGTGGCATAGCGGGGTTGAAGTCTCGAACCGAATAAAACACTTGACAGACCGACTAAAATGTGGAGAACCGAAGGTTGGGTGCATTTTATACCACCTATAGAATCGATGAAATGGTCCTTTGAGTCGGAACTAAACCATCAGTCTAATAGACAGTGCTGATTTTCAACCTTACAGCACCTAATAGAATCTAAAAAAATGTCCTATGAGCCGGATTGAAACCAGCTACCCATGGACGACTCTGCTCCTCAACCTTGCATCACTTGTAGTAGAATCGAAGAAATGATCCTTCGAGCCGGATGTAAACACAGTGTACAGATGGATAACGTCTAATTTAGAGTCAAGTAAATAAAAAAAGATGGTTTTAGCCGGTACGAGTCCGTCATAACCTCTTCGCTTCCCCGTGGCGAAGAGAAGTACTGTATCGTCTCGCGCAATTCCCGAATATAATGAAGAAAAAAACATTACAGCAAAAATACATTTTTAATGTCTCCGTTCCCATTTTTCGACTATACAAATGATATTCAATTTCTTCTTTTTTCTGTACTGACCGGTGTCTGTGGCGGCATGGCCGGGTCAGAGCGGCGGCCGAAGCGCAGCCTGCGCGACGGGGAGCGCACTGACTTGCGTGCCAGCGCGTGTCCGTCCAGCGCGTCGTGCTGGGCCAGCAGGGCGTACAGCGCGCCCCAGCCGCCGCGGCTGTCAGACGCGGCAGCTGAAACAAACACAGGATCATGATGTTTTCTTCAAGGAAATGTTGATAAAAGAAACCAAAATAAATACTAATGACTTTCTCCGTACATTTACCAAGATATTAAACTTGGGACCCAGTTTTTTTCCCTCCACATGTGGATTTCCCCTAAAAGTAATGCCCCCAATTAACCTCCATTACTATAAAATCCCCCAATCAAATGATTGAAAGAGTAGGGAGAGGGCCGATAGAGAGGTGTTCAGATCTGAATCAGTATAGATAACAAATTACAATTTTTTCTACAACTTTTACGAATAGATTTTTGCAAATTTTGTATACAGCTAATCGATTTGTGTATTTTTTACATAATTAGTTATAGAACAAAAGTTGTTTAGTTATCGATACTGGATTAATACCTTTTTGAGATTTCAGCATATTTAGCTGACACAAAATTGAGTCGAAAATGTACAATCCAAACGTAAACTACGAGTATGTTTCGTAGAAACAAAAATGGTCGATTGTATTTTGACTCGATGTTTGTAAGATTATCTCTTAGGATCCCGTCTCGTGTAAGTGTACCTAAGTTACGAATGTAGGAAGGAAGTATAATAAAACTTTTCTTATCAGTAAGTAGATTGATGACGAATCAATGTAAGTTGTCTGTGAGTTGTATTACACCGCCGGCCCTGGGGTCTGAGACAAAACTTTGTACATCACAACTATGGAGCAAGGCAAATGGGATGTTTGTTAAAAGTTTACCAAAGCATTAAGTAGGCTTTATAGGGGATGAGGTAATATTAAATCGGATTTAGGAGTTCTCAAACTTGCGACGGATTTCTTTATTGAAATGCATTGCGAGCATTATCAATTTTGTTGCAGAGACGGAATCTGAGATTTTAAGATCTGTTAGACACCGAGTAATATTTTTCATAATACTTTGGGATCCTATCATAGCGTTTAGGACAAGAAATTCATGATAGCCAAGTAGCATTTACTTTCGTTAACGCTAGTAGAATAACAAGCGGAAATTAATTTAAAAAACAAAAACTAAAAACCGACTGCCAAAAATTTAAGCCCTTTTGATTAAATTTTTATTGCCTATGTCACTTCTACACCAAGACGAATCTAACGACATCTCATATGTTAAAATCCATCAAGCCATTTAGGCTGCAGGGCGTGCCAAAGAATTAGACATACATACATACACTCGAAAAACATAACCCTCCTTCTTGCACAGTCAAAATCAATATACCACTTTTCACTTTCTAAAACGAAATAACATTTGGCTGGTTCCAATTTCGCTCCTTTATAACCGATCACAAAAATCACACCTACGAGTATGTTATGATAACATGTAAAAGTTATTATGAACACATAGAACTTGGAAGCTCTTTCCCCCGTTTTCGCTCTGGTAAAAGCTTGTCGTTATAAAATTAACGCTTCGTTCGATGTATTGAGTAGGTGCTTGAGTAAGACGAGGCGAATCAAAGAGGGTGAGGCCCTGAGAGCAGCGAGGCGTGACGGAGTGTCCCCGACAACATGTGATGTGACAGGCACATACCTGCCTGCGGTATTAGATAACATATTGTAATAGACTGAGCTCGGCTGGATGGGTTTTCGGTAAAGTTAGGAGATAATCAGGTAAAGAGTTCGGTGGCGTAGTTTGTATACACTCACGATATAGTCCCAGGTTCTATCCCCGGTCGGTCACGCATGACTAACTTAGCGAAAAGTATACACAGGACCTCAAGTTGAGACTTTCTCAAAAACTACTGTTTTTTTGTTATTCTGATTGTTTAATATTATTGAAGGCATCTTGTTATTTGTTAACTTAGTTGAAAATAGATGATTTTGATGGATGACTAAAACTTTAAATTGTCTGAGGTTTCACTTACAACCTTTTATTTAATGAACTTAAAACAATAACACCTACGTCTTGTTACATAAACAAATAAGTTTAATCCTATTTATAAACTTAAAGAAATCGATTTCTATAGAATCGTTTCAGTATAAACTTAAATGAATTTACTAAATGGATCAGTCCGCGACTGTAACTTATTCGCAAAAAAAGATAATTGTTGTAATATTCTTGTTCTTATTGTATGTTTTGGGGAACGCTGGATTTTCTGATTTTTATTTACTGTAATATCGGATTACCTTCAAGGTGTTACAATCATAATTTTTGTGACGTCATCAACGTCTGCGTCATCCCCAATTCTATCGAGGGGGAAATCTATTGAAACACCATTGATTGTGACGCTTGTGTCACGATTTTCATTTACAGGTTCTTTAAGAACATCGAACTTATTGAAGTTACGACTGATTTGAGATGCTCCAATTTATAAAATTAACTACCGTCTACTATCGTTGAGTTTGATGAAATTTAGAAGTTATAACATAAAGTTTAAAAAAAAAGTACTTATGGAATGCAATAAAAATACAATATTAGCTTTATATGTATTCCATCCATTGTGGGTGAAGGCACAAGGGGTCCTTAGAAATATAGACTAAGCAACAAAAAATGCATGACATGTAATATTATTATTGTTAGGTATACTAATTTATTGTATATTTAGTTTTGTTTATATTTTCTAGGTTAATATTATAATAGTTATTTTTTATTGTTTCGAAATAAATGATACTTTATTTATGCTAAATGAAATGTAATATATATTAATTTTATGTAAACAAAGAATAATCTTGACATACTTAAAAAAAACATACAAATGACTAAACGAAAAAATTGTAATACGCATGCTCAAATTTTTAAAATGTAATAAGGACAATAAAGGCTTTTTTATTTTATTTATTTATTTATGTATTCCATCAGTTTTTTTTAAATTTACTTTAGCATTTATTTGTTTATACACGAGTGAATGTAAAATTTAAATTTTGAACTATGAAGGACGGTCTCAAGAAGTTTACAGAGAACACAAATTGATGGTTTAATATATTAAAGTTAAATAAACGTCGTCTATGTACACAAAATGTGTAGGTACATAAGTATAAACCTGTTATATTACGTAAGAAGAACGTGACAAGGATGCTTTAATTTTCATCTAGTAGAAAGATTATCTTATTAAATTCAGCTGTTGTTCCACAATGAAAAATAAGGAAAATTATTTTATAATTAGACTGAGCCTTAAAATTAAATTAATAATAATCACAAGACATCAATCTCCTAATATTTTCTTACACATTTTTATGTCACATTTTCTCGCATATTTGTATAAAAATGCAAGAAAACCAAAACTTACTTCCCGTTGACCTAGAATCATGTTTGGCTAGAAGCTAGGTCTTATAGTACAAATAAAGGAAAAAATCAGAAAACTGTAAATTTGAAATTCATCATCATCATCAGTCTATTTATATTGCCCCACTGCTCGGGCACAGACCTTCCCTTACATCGAGGGAGCTCGGGCCATAATCCACCACGCGGGCCCAGTGCGGGTTGGCGGATTTCACATGCCTTAGATTTTTTTTCTTCTTCTACGACATGCAGGTTTCATCACGATGTTTTTCCTTCACCGTTTTGAGAGCACTCGGTAAATGTACGTAAGTTTTTCCGTCGAAAAAACCGAGGAAAACTCATTGGTACATGGCTGCCCTAGCTGGGAATCGAACCTGGGACCTCCATATTGCAAGTCCATTGACCCAACCACTGAGCCACCGAGCTCTCTGATTTGAAATTACATCTCCGCAAAAATATTTTTATTTCTTATTAAGACTTATATTTGCAGATGATAAACTAAATATTTTGTTGTTATTACAAAAATGTCTATAATAATATATTGATAATGGCAAAGATAAGTTGGTATCTAAATCTAGTTTATGATTTCGTTGCGTTGCACTGAAGACTCGCGCAGTCTGACTCGCACTTGGCCGTTTTTTTATAAATTCTAAACTAAAGCGGCTATTAATTGCCTTAACTACATTGGCTGTTCTTGTTGATTTACAACGACATTAAGCTACAGCGTGTAGCCAGTAGTTAATAGGATACGTGACGCGTGCCCGCAGTACAGATTTACGCCATTTGATGGGTTTGCTCTGCGTGTGCTACATGCTGTATAATCCTAGCTTATCCTAGGAGTGTTTACTAACATACCAATTACTGACGATCATCTTGTCATATAATTACTATAGGTACAGTCGAAAGCACATCCTGTGTAAGGTTTTACAGTAGAAATACCGTTCTTATTGTCTGTTATGTAAGAGTTGATTCGTGTTCATAGTGTTGATGTGTTGTCGAGTTTACTATCTACTTCTTTCCATGTGAAGAAGCTTATACCTTTATGTAGGTATGTTACCTGCCAAACCCGATTTCAGGACAAACTAGTTTGACCTAGGCCAAACTGAAATCGGGTTTGGCCGGTAACATGTCTACTAACTGCTGTTAATTATATTGAGATAATTGTAATGTTGCAGTTATTTTGTATGACCTAAAATGTAAGTAATAATATGTTTGATGAGTAGGAATCCCGGAAAGATGTGCTGTTTCCTCGGAGGCCGTCGCTTTGTATGTAATTATATTACCTAATCTGTCCATCTAAGCCAAGTGGTTTTGATTTTAAAGAAGAATCGAAAGAAAAATGTACCTACTTATGGGATTATGGGATTGACTAGCTAACGAAAAACAACATGTCAATCCCATACAATTGTCCATTCTATGGTGATATTTTAACCCACTAAATGGTCTCTCATGCTTTAGAGTACTCCAGGGTCTCCCAAAGAACCGATAGCCCCCCTAGCAACTGAGGTCCGTCCCAGGAAGTGTGTGCTTTCTGGGCAATACTTACTGTCGTATGAGGAGGCAAGCGCCTGCGCAGTGGCGACTGGCAACGTGCAGATGGCTGCGAGAGCGCCCAGCGACAGAGCGACGATGCAACTCCGGAACATTTCTGCAATAAAATATATAGATTTAGCAGGTACTAAGCTTCTTACATACCTACTCGTACATTGGAATTTATAACATCTTATGTTAATGTTGGACCATGTACGATCAAATACATTGAAACCGAGTCCTGATTTAGAACTTTTCCAAGTACTTTGTACAGTCGAATGGGAAGTGTATTGAGTACATACTACGCTATCGATATCTCGAATAAAAATAAACTGGTTATGTAATTTCAACGACAATGAATGTTGGTGAAAGCAATGGCATGAAAGGAAAATGTTGTTTTATCGAACGATTGAAGCAATGTTTCCTTATGGACGGACAGTTGCAAGGAACACATCAAATGTGTATCGTTTTTGAGAAAACACGAGTCGTATTTGTGCAAATATTTTTTTTGTAGAATACTATTTACTGAGTTGTATAAATGCAGAGTGGTCCAAACAGAAATCTAGATTCCTCCGCGGCTGTTCTCTAGTTGGTTAGTATTGATTTCTAGTTCGCCACGTTTTTGTTACCTATTTTTGAAAAACGATAAAGCACCAGCAGCGTCAACCAAAAAAAGTTCAAAATGTATATTGGTAGATTGGTATTCACGAAGCAGTTTCAAGAAATCAGTAGAAATGTAAGGTAAAGTAAGGCTAAGAAATTGTTTCTGAACAATGATCTGGTCTAAGGACAACATGACAATATATATTCAAATAAAGAAATATTTGTTTGGTACATGTCTTGAATAGAAAGTATAAAAATGGAAATTGTTAGCATACAAATATTACGCGGAACCAAATAGAGCGAAAACGCATTTTTTCGCTCGGAATCATTCGAAAAGATACCCATGCGGACTATCTGCCCGTGAATATCATGAATGGTACATAAAAATGTCTAGGTGAGTCCATTTAATAGGCTAATAGTTAGGTAAAGTTGCATATCTAATTAAAGTAGCTGAGCGTCTTTTCTGTACTGTTGAACGTTGTGTTCAGCCACTCAAGATAATCGACGTTTAGACGTGTGGTTGAATGACATTGTTCAATTAAAGGGCTAGCCGGTCAATCAAACGACTATTTCAATCATATGGCTGCGACATATAGGTACTTATACAATTTATGCAACAATCGATAGCACATCGAACCAAACCCGGGGTTAAATAAAATAAATAAATGTTTTCGCGGGTTAAGTAACTGTCGGGTTATCTTTTGTGCAAGTGCCCTTAGAATTTGATTTTGAAAGTTTGTACATGTAGGTTTTTTTAACTAATAATAAATTTATTTAAAATATGTACAATAACAGAAACTTATAAAATAATAGACATAAAAACTAATTAAATACAATAATAATAATAAACTCTAATAATAATAATAAAATCCTAATTAAAATCACACAGACATACCAGCTCCATCTTCACATTCAATCCCTCGCACTCGTCGTCTTGTACCCCTTAATCTAGTCGAAACAGCCCTAATTATAGATATTTGAGTCTTGACTCTGAGCCAGCCAAGTACTTGGGAATAGTTCCTAGACCATTTTATAGACAGGCGTGATGCGGTTCTTTTGAGGAATGAGGCTTTATTTTTGGCCTTCGTAAATTCGACCGGATTTCTCACTTCAGGACAGTGCTTAAGTGGCTTCCAATACGGGCGCGGAGGGATATGCATATTGTCTGTTTTCTGTATAAAGTTCTCAAGAATCCTTCTTCTCCTTCTTACTTACGTGATCAGTTCGTGTTTGTGCGGTCGTCGTCGCAGCGTTCTACCAGGTCGCACATAAGTTCTCTCCTCGAATTCCCCCCTGCTCCCCGAAAAACTCAATTTTACAGCTACTCCTTTACTGTCCATGCAGTTCGCCTGTGGAATGATCTCCCTTCCATTGTCCGTGAAAGTCAATCCATAACTATTTTTAAATATCGTGTGAAAGAACATTACCTCTCTCTTTCTTAATTTATGATGATGTCTTCCTCTTAGTCGTATTTATGCTATAATATTATGTATTTATCTAGTTGTATGTATTATATATGGTGATATTTATATATTTGCATTATATGTATTATATGTATATTTATATTATATATACATATATATTTATTATTATTATTATACATATTATATCTTTGATATATATCCATATGTATCAAGTATATTATTATGTAATCATGTTTTGCTTGTGATTATAAGTACACCTATCTTCCTCGGTTCCTATATGATTCTGTTTATGGTTGGGTTAGCTGGAAGAAATCTCTTAATAGAGATAAGTGCGCCCCTTGTGCAAATTCTATTTTAAGCTATATTTGTAAATTTGTGTGTGCAATAAAGTGTTAAATAAATAAATAAATAAAATAATGTTTCGTATTCTGTCCCAATTGCTCCATCACAGGATATTACGAGTGGCGTAAATGATGCTCTAAGATCTTCTGCGGCATGGTCGTATTTTAAATGTTTTTCACGTGAATGAGTACGGGATAAATTTAGCCATGTACGGTTACCATATGAGGAGGCGTCAGCATTTACTATGCGAACATCAAAAAACGCTTTCCTCGCAGGCTCCCATACTCCGTGCAGCATTAGATCTCCTACAAGAGCTGGCTCATTAATTGTATTCTCACGCATCACGGGTTCCACGGTGGCTGCGCCCCATGCAAGTTCTGCCCAGCATTTACAGTCATCTCTGTGATGATCGTGGCCTTGTTTAACTAGTCCTCCTTTCTTGCAGTTCAGAGCGTGATTTAGATTAAAGTCTGTGTCACCGCAGCCTTCACAGACGCTAGGCAGGCTACTGGGCTCTCGGCCGTATCTAATATCTAAAGCATCCCTAAACTGCAATGCTGTGAGGTCATTGTTGTAGGTACATCTCTAAACTATCGTTATGGTACATTTATCTTAGCTAATTAATTTCATAGAATAAATGTATTTTAAATTAGTAATGTATTGTCACAAATAAATTTAAAATAAATTATGTAGGTGGTGCTTAATAAATACTCGACCTGCTAACTAAATAAGTCGTTCAAGTAAAATACTCAAACGCACAAAAAACGCCGGAAAACAGAAGTTAGTTACCAAAATGATAAATAGAAAGTGATTGTGTAATTGAGACCCTCTCATACGCTTTGTTAATGATAATTACATGTTCGTATACGTCGCTGTACCTATGTAATTAACATTTAATTTGCAGCCCTCGCAACACGACACATATTATGCGACCGAAGCTGAAGGGCCATCACGACTCGTAGAATAACTTCACAAAACAACTGACTGTCGTCGAATGAAATCATTAATTTCGCTTTTCATTGCTGCTCTACCACTGAGCTCCTCTTTTTACTTACCATTACAAAGGTCAATGTAGCCGTGAATTTAAAAGTACGTTTTTATAGCCTGGGCTTAGTTTGGCATAAAAAATATTATGTGTGCTTGTTCCGCAAATGAGCACGTTAAGCTAACTTTGTGCCTAAATTACGAGAGGCGTACGTATAATAAAAATGGTAATGAATAGAATATCTGCGTATTCCTTACAATATTTAGTAGGTACATAAATTGACAGAGTACGTAATAAAAATGTCAATCGAACTATACTCTAAACTTATTAGATTGTTAAAATAGTTTCATGATTCCTGATGGAGCCCATAGCTGCGTTAACGCGCTGAATGGCCTCGGGATTTTGAGTAAAAATCCCACATAACTCCTCCTTAAGATATTAACTTCCTATAATGGTCGTTTAATGGAATATATGTTATACAGAGTTCCAACAAGGACTCTTTATATAATAGACGATTTGAAAACAGTAAAAAGTACCGGAAAAGTAAAAGTACAGGAATTCTCGTTCAGGTTGACAATTCCTCAAGAACATCTTGACCGATTGTCAGATTTTTTTACTAGTCAATAATTAAGTAATTGTAAAATAAATTAAAAATTAGGTCAAGTACTTTTTGAAATCTCAATGACTCTCGTGTACTTTGATCTGGACCTTAAAATAAAATCACAGAAAAAGACTATCATCCTTAAAACATCTCGTCAGCACTTCATGTCTACGTTCAACAAGTCGTCAGTAAGTAGGCTAATGTGCAGCTCAGAACTGTTGACATCCACTCTCACCGCCTATATACTTACTGTAGGGTGACACGACGCGTAATCGTGACGTCATCAATCACTCTTATCACTACACGCGTGATATCACGTCACGTCGCCGTCACGTCACGTCCCACGAATATACGCGCGACTTGTAAAAGCACTTTTATTTGATATATTTATTAAACTTGCGTATTTATGCAGGATTCGATCAGTGACAGGTTGAAAATGGATAGGACCCCTCCTTGATGCCGACGTAAAAAATAAATCCTGGGTTAGGTTTAGATATTTACCTACTCGCATCTACTTATTTCAAAAGAAAAATAAAATCAGGTAAGTATACAAATATACTCAAGAATGTACAATACATGATTTCACTAACTGCTAGTCGTAATTCGTCCTACAGCTCTGAATGATTTTTAGTTTGTCTAAATTTCGTAATACTAAAAAGTAAGTATACTAACTGCGGTAATAGATATTGAGAAAATGAGTAGAGAAGAGTGCAAAATTATAACATTGGCCGAATATTTGAAGATTGTATTTATTTGTTATGAGACCTTCGTAAATTATTCTAACACTAACTATAATTATTTCAAACTCGTATAATATTCTGAAGTTAGATAGAACGCACGTCAAACGGAAACGGTTCCATTGAGCAAACCCCTCGAACTTTGCAATTAGTCGCCGTCAGCCAGAGACGTATTCACCATAGGCGATATAAGTCCGGGCGATCCCCGCTACCGATCCCTTGAGGTGGCCTGGCGCATGCACGATCAACTGTATGAACCAACCCAAGATACCTTTGATTTAGACTTTTCCGGGTGTGGGCTAACTACGAAATAATGAATTTATTCAAGTTTTTGAAACTTTGTTACATGATACCAGTCAATGCCAGCTTTGAATATCAAATATGCTACTATTCAAAGAAAGTTCACAGCACGCCAAAAGAGTATCACTTCAAGTGCAATAGATAGTCTTGTGTTCATCTTAAACTTAGTAAAACGTATGATTTAGATTTTAGGCGGTCAACTAGCCATCCACTGTTTGCGTACTGCAGTCCTTTATCGTATACATGCTAATGCGCCAATCAATATGAATCCAGGGCGGAAAATTTTGAAATACCGCCCTGGTCGGCGCGATGCAGCAAGGGATTTGCAGGCTAATTCGCACTCCTCATATAAAGTTGGCAAAGCTGACGAAGCTACTGCAGTCCCTAGACCCGAAATAGGATGTGCTGAAAGCGACAGAATTTTAGTAATTGGACATTTGAACTCTGTTCAGACTTAGGGTCAGCACATCTGTCAGATCAGCATATTAATCCTCTAAAGTTCGGGTTAAATATATTTGAAGCTCCCTAGTGTAGGAAAGGTTTGTGCTCAACAGTGGGGACAATGAAATATGCGGATGATGATGATGTTAAAACGAGATTAGTTAACCTTGTCTAATAGGTACCATAAGTAATATTATTTGGGGATATTTAGTCGTTTGTTACTCAATTATTAAATCATGATCTAATTGCACAGCAGATATCTATTATAGTAGATACCACCACAATTTAAGTTCTCGCATAATGAGAAGGAATGACTATATGCATCAAGACTATAATATAGTTTTCCTTATGTAAAACTATGTATTTAGTACCCAAATAGTTGCATAAAAATGCATTTCTTTATTTTTTCAGCATGTTCTGGTGAAAGTTTTTTAACATTTTTTCTCCTCAGAGTGTAGATTCTAAAAAATATTGATGTGCAAAAAATATACCTACACTAGATTATTTTTATCCGTGTATGCAGAAATAGTTAACTTACCCCGGGAAATGTGTCCTGGCGTGGTTCAACCTACTCCTTGGTGTCATTTCCCGAGCGTTCTTGTCTTAAAACATCTGTTTAATTAAATTGTGTAATTTAAAGGCATAAGTTTTAATGATTGATAAACATCATGCATGTTGTAGGCACCGATTGGGGCTCATTCACGGGTCGTCTTTGATCCGTGAAGCGGCAAATTGGCGCGACGCGACACGTCGCCTGCACTATCTATGCTTACACAAGTCTATGCTTATACAGGAGTTAAAAATAGACAACCAGAGTTGAGAGTAAAATAAGATGCCACCATTTTTGGCATATATTTATCAATTCGTGACAAACAGTTCAAGCCCCCGTTTATTTTTCACTATAATTAATTGTCAATTGTACCGACTTAGATATGGCAGAAATAAGCACGCGAGACGTCGTCGTCGGCTGCACTATGCTTACACACAACTCCTAGTGTTAAAAATAGACAACCAGGAGTTGAGAGTAAAATAATATGTCACTATTTGGCATTATATTGCATTTCTATTTATCAATTCGTGATAGAAAATTCAAGTCCCAGTTTATTTTCACTATACCTAACAATTGTACCAATTTACACACACAACCTTTTCCGGATTTCTATAGATTATTAATCAAAATCACAAACTTTCTGTGGGAACTAATAACACCCTTAGCCGATCAACACATTTTCTTATTAAAATTGTTGAAAACACCTGCGCGGGATCATTTGTCTTCGTTTGGCTCGCTGGATATTGGACTGCGAACTTTGTTCTTTCTCCGCTGTACTTGTACCTAAGTAATCAAGATGCAATTAAAGCAATTAATATTAATTAATTGCTTTTATCCGATAGCTGGGGCGCAGGCTTAAAGACCGAGGTTTCGATCCTCGCTCGGGCTTGTTCCTGGCTCAAAGGCCATACAACGCGCCATGCAATGCAGCTAGCGTAATGCTAACCTTTGGGCTTTGAGCCAGGGACGTCCCATAACTTCTTTTAGATTACCTAGTTTTGTTTTTGTTTTTTAGGTATTAATTAATTGTTCAGAGGAAAAGCTCGATTGTGCGCCAGTTTCCACTGGATAAGATCCCATCATGAATTTATGTATGTGTATCAAGGTACAAAAATCATTAGGGGGAAGGATTCAGTTCAGTTCAGTAATTTATTAATAAATAAAAATTTACAAGTCATTTTCTTAACAAAATAGGTGATATTTAAACCATACAGATTGTCTTTATAATTAACAATTTCAATACTTAAACAATAAGATTGTTATACTTAATGATTATTTGAACGACGAAAATGCCTAGTGTCCGGTGTTAATTACCATGTGCCAGATGATTGATTGATTGCGTTTTATTTGCTATAATAATAGTTATGTAGCAGTAAACAGTTATATTTTAACTACACAGTAGTGTAGTAGTACCTAATTAGTGAAAATTGCATGGTGTGTATATCGCCGGTTTCATGAAGGATAAAGTGTAGATTCGAATATATGTATGCAAAAGTTGGAAAATACTACCTATTGCTAAAACTACCCCTATCGCCATAAAACATCCCCAGTCCGAGATACGATGCCAATCCCGTTATTCCGGAAAACGCGATGTAACGATGCCCTTTCACGGAGGAAACGTGAAAAAGGGAGAAAAATGTAAAATGAGTGCATGCGCCACGCCCGGGCACTAACACCACGCTACGAGGCTCGGTTCACTGGCCACTGAAATGGAACAGGGTTTGGTTGTGTACGCCACTAGTATTACATACATTATATTTGATGCAAGCGTGATTGTAGAAGAATTTTAAAAATCGCTCCAGTATTATTTGACAGAATTAATAATTAGGCTTAGGTACTTACTCACCCTTCAAAAATCCACAAGAGATGCCACCTTTTAAAATTGTTAGTCGTCGACTCTCTGGGTGAGTTGACTATTTCTAAAATGTGAGGTGGTCAACTCACCCCGCTCCAAAGGTTACGTTTATGGAGATATCAAATTGATTTATTGTAACTTTAATTTTTAACATTAATTATGTGAAAAATAATAACATTACAATTTTCGGAACTATGATTATTATTACTATGACACGCGACTCAGGGGATGGTAGTATTAGCACCCCTAAGTCGCACGTCGTTGATAGAAACCTCATTAGGGTGTTACCACACCAATCGATCGATGGCATCAATCGATTGGTATAGTAACACCCTTACAGCCTATGTATACTTTTCTCTGTTTTAGACCGTAAATGTCAGTGAAACATCGATAGATAAGATTGGATTTTTTTTTGTAAATGTGCTGTCGACTGTACGCAAGTATTGTGTCGTCGGTGTGTTTTTAGCATTCCTATTTTAAAGGATGTGTTTTCACAACTTTTTTTTCAATAGTTGGGCAAAATATAGGTCCTTAAATAATATGAGAGAAGAAGACTAAAAAACTAGAAGAAACTAAAAACTCGAAGTAACTAAAAATGATCAGTAAGGTAAAGACTGTTCAAAGGCGAAAATTTATCTGCGAATAGATTCGTTAGCCGTAACTAAGCTTTGAGGTATAGAGATACCTACTGCACCTAGCACCTACCTAACGAACCACCCACTATGTGGAAATATCTCTTTAATGCCTTTCAGTTTTTGCTTTTAGCTAGCCTTTACCTCACTATTCCTTTGTAGCAGAGAGTCGACAACATTTATTCCATAGACATTCCTATATGTAAATGTATAAGTACTAGTTATAATGAAAACTGAAAATCAAGAAAAAGGGGGGGCCTTATACGAGTTGTTATGCAACCTGATCGATATTGGTTATCAAAAGTTACTGTAAATCAATAAAAAGATTCAGATCATTGCAACTAAATAACGAGTATTTCCATGTCACATAATGAAAAATGCAGTTTTCCTCAATGTAAAAACATACAAGTAATATGTTATACGATTTATATTATTATAATGCTTTATTTGTTTTTAAATGGAATATCTATACGAAACATCATTAAATGAAATAAACAAACGCACTTAATATAAGTGCCTTTTAAAATACATTATACTCGTAAGGTACATTGATTGATGGCGGTCCTCATGGCAGGTTGACTTGCTAAGAACCTATTGTTTAGGTATCGTTTTGCATTTCTTTTTAATAAATAACACGTTTACCTTTCTGAATTGTTAATTAACCGCCGACGAATTTATCACAGTATTCAAGAACAATGACTAAAGGCATTGCTTTAAATTACAAATGATAAATGTTGACGTTCCAAATCTCATTGCTGTTTGCTTCTGCCTCGACCACAGTGAGATCTAGTAATTGTGTTGTGACAACCGTTGTATTTGTAGTCTGCATCAACTCAATGTGTTACTTATTACTTATGGGTATTTTAATACCGACTACGTCCAGTAGAGAGATACCGTTGTCGTAGATGATTATGACAATAACATGTACGTACACATTGTAATAATTTGGCTAAGATTTAATTTTCAATATAATTTGCAATATTATAAAAGAATACGAGTACCTAATAGCTTAGGAAATAACAAAAATATGCAAGGATCAAGAGCCTGGGGTTATCTGCAAATTAATAGTTACAAATATAATGCTTTAAGAGGGACGTGTGTGTATATGGTCTGGCAGTTGTGAGCATTGAGGTTACGATCGAGAGTCACAATAACAACAGTTGTCACAATAACGGCACGGTTTTGTATTACTATGGCGTGGCCCCTGGTGGCACACTTGCCGCCGCCGCCGGGCTGTTCTTGGAAGCCACAATCCTGCGGTAGGCGCCTACCGCCTGCCGCCTAGCGCCTCTTGGATTAAATTTTCGTAACAACATTACAGCGGCGCTCCGTTGACGTGTGCTCTACGTCAAAATAATGAGGATATTCCATCGGTGCGTAATACAATTATGACCGCTCATGTTCTATGTATGTAAATTATTTCTTGATTACATATATGAGAAACTGAGTGGCAAGTAGAGGTCGCATTAATAATGGATTTTTAAAAATATTAGAGCATTAAAACCGAAACATGCCGTGGTAAAGTGAATTAAGATTCCAAAAGATTCGTCTTATTGGCCATAAGTTCGGGGGGATTTACAATTGAATATACGTAGGTGCCTACTTTTTGTCATGTTCGACGTGGATGGATCTAGTAAAAAAAATCATTATTTATTTACATCAGCAGCTTGCGCAAAAAAACGGCGAATGTCGCGGCGCTGTCAAACACAATGTCAAGTGTATGACAGCTCCGCAGCGACGCCTATCGCTAGCTTTGGCCGGGCCTTTGTGCTACGGCCATAGTTCTCGTTAAGTCTTATCCACATTATATTACCCAACTGCAGCGGATACGCAACTGTTTCGAGGCGGTGATTTAGGTGGTAGTGATTCGAATGGAATGAGGGTCCCGTTAATGTAATCCAGCCTAGTTCGGGCGAATTTATGTAACGGCTCCGACCCTACGGCTACAAGTCAAGGGCTTCGTCATAGCTGACTAGATTATGGCTATTTCTTTGGCATGAGTTAGCGCAATGGTCTAAACGTAATTAGGTAGGGATCCAAGATGTGATAACTTCAAGAACCTGAGGAGCGTCCCTCCGCGAATAGCAATCCAATTCAGGTCGAATTAAAGCGCTGCCTGTCAATGTCAAGAGTGAGACATAAGATGCCTCGCAGCGGTGCTCTTCAAGCATGTCACAGTGCCGCCATATTTGTATTCTTATGAATTTCGGATGAATTTTGGCAGGGAAATAAAAATACGCTTTTTGATTTTTTTAAACAAGCTCTCGTGTTTATCATAGTTTGTGCCGTAGCTAAAGGCTACCGCTACTAGAAAACCTGAAAATAAGCGCATACTCAGCCTTAACACATACATACACTCGACACTAGATAATTATTTGAAAATAGTGCACTTATTTTATACAATTTAAAACATGTATTTATATATAAACGATATGAATTCGACTAAGGTACTATTTTCAGGAAGAGAGTTTAATTTGTAATAACACTTAGTATTCAAAGACAAAAAAAGGCTTTTACCAGATTACGTACAAAAACGTTTACGCTTTATATCATCTTATATGCAAGGGAATTCTTTTAATTAACGAAAAAGGGTGTACTCCAAAAGGCGAAATTACAAAGCCTAGCAAAAGAATGAAGAAAGAATTCATAATTAAGGGCAACACTATCTATGTAATTAAAAGCCTACGAAAACAATCGCCCCTTTCATACAAAAATATAATTAAACAGAATAATATATCAAAGGAAATAGACAAAATACCCCGAAAGCTAATTCTATAAGTAAGTACGTAATCTCCCTGATTGCTTTGGGAAAATTATACTCTTACTTCGTGAAAATTGGTATTTAATCTGTTCTTAAAATTATAAATCAGCACTCACAGTAGAAGTAGGTTAGAAAATCCACCCAAAAACTAAGTGAGAACGATCCCATGAGTGAGTTAAGTTCGAATTTATACTTTTCTCTATTTGTGTTACCTCCACAAAAAGGGAATGAACACGCGATTACTTTTTGTGTCATATATCCTACGTACCGTCTTAGTCCCGTAATCCGTGCGTAATCACGGATTATTCCGTGACCGTAATCAAGACGATTAAAACCTAATAAATTATAACTTATTTGAACTGGCCACTTTTGGTCCAAACAAAATGTTCAAAAGCCATTAAAAGAGATTAAAAATAAATTTTAATTCTTTTTTATTTGGTTACATATAGCCAGTTATTTGTAAATTACCGGTTCATATAATTATTTCGTCCATTTGTCCACGAATACATTTATACAACCATAATAAATCAAAATCCATCAAGCCGTTTAGGCAAAACGGAACCGATATACCTACCTACATACTTACATTAACTCCAAAAACATTACCCTCCTTCCGATAGTCGGATAAAATTAAGGAAATAGTACGCTAACAGCAGATCAAGTGTAACACTTTGGACCGTTCTTATTATCTGCGTCGTAAGAGGTAAAATCGTACTGCAAGTGTTACTATTGATCTGCTGTTGTCCGTACGACTACGAATATATGGGTAACATTATTTGTAACATCTCAGTCACCCCAAGAAGGACTCAATTGAGGCTAGTTAATACAAGATCATAAGGCTTCAGTGAAAGGTCACTGTGTCACAAAACTAACATGACCTCACTTATTCGTTCAGCCCTTACATATAAGGTAAAAGGAGAGTGTGATTTCTTTAGCACCCTCCAGAGTGAAACAAAACAAGTACTTTACTCAGAATTTGTTTTATGCATTAGGTATGCCATGCTCGGCGAACAAATTTAAATGATGAAAAATTTCTAACCGTGGGCAGGACTTTAACCTGCGACCTTGTCATTCCATGACACGCTCTTACAAACTGAGCCACCACAGGCCCACGCCCGACCTACCGAAATTCTTGTAGTAGTACTACTATTGTCCGATAGATGGAATGGAATTGCTCAACATACCCTTAGAATGTATACGTGCAGCACGATTACCGCACCCCGTATTTACCGCTCGGTTTAAATTCCTGCCGAAATGAGAACTGCGCCTTATTATATCGCAATAAATGTGACGAATGAAATCTCAGCACCTATTCAATTAATTCGGCGCCGGAGACGGCGGTGATTCCGTTTGATTGGCCGGAGTAGACGCGCCAATTTGCGCAAACGGTTCTACGTTATGGCCACGTGCGTTTTATTGGCGTCGTATTATGCGTTCCTGCCTTTATATCCTCTTGTACTCATGAGTTAAATGAACTGAGAATGCGCGATTATGATGAGATTAGCACCTTAAAGTATACTTACATCAACATTAGTGAATTTGTTCGACTACGAACTTATGTCAGACTAAGATTAAAGCCTGACACATACACAGGCGGCCTGCCCACGGCCTGCGGCCAGTTGCACCGCCTGCCCTTCTCTCCTGTCGTTAACGTCCAGTAGGTAGCGATATGAGGCTTAGGCCGCAATTCGCTACCTACTGGACGTTAACGACTGAAGAAAATGGGTCGGGGCATGAGTTTCAACTGGCCGCAGTTTCAATTCGCACCTGTGTGGGAAATACTTTATATGGTGAAGTTTAATCGATCTTACCTAATAAATAAAAACTTACTTTAATTATGACGAAAGTGAAGTTTCCGCTAAATAAGACTTTATGGTATAAATCGGAATGCTCAAAATTGTAAATATTTTTACCCGACTTCCGAAACGAGATTATTTTTGAAATGTATATAATTTACATTTCGGTTTTTTTTAGTGAATTTTGTATTTCGGTTAGATTTATCAATATCCTTTTAGCCTTAACGGCTGGATTGATTTTGATGTATGAGGTATTTTTACAAACATCATTGGTCGACCGTTTAAGTTCCTAGCAAGATATAAACCGACGACAATGTGAAACTTGACTGACTTCTCATTAGGTATCTAGAGCAGTGAATATCTTTCATTTCTCGTTTGCTTGTTCGCTATTGAATTGACGAACGTATCAGCTCCATTGGCATGGAAATATCTCGACGACGATTTGGATTGAATAGGCAGGGATGTTATTTAGAAAATACTCTAATAGGTAGGTATTTGTTAAGGCTGTTGGATATTATTGCAACCCACGTTTATACTTTATACCCATTCATATTTGTAATCAAAAGTTATCGTAATTGTTTTTGAATTTAAAGAGGAAAATCAGTAGGTTCGGGAAAAAATGCGAAAAATGCAAACTTATACAAAAAGTCAATAATTTACGATGCCTATAAAATGTTCCCATAATATGTCCTGCCATGAATGAGCTAGTACGTGTATGAGGTAATCTTATAAGATCCCAGTGGAATCTTAGAGCAGCCCACAAAAGATATAAGTACATCTTATGCCAATTTTATTATTCCAATCCGAGTTCTAATACTTCACAGAAATAACAATTTCCTTTTTTTTCGGAAACTAGTATTTTTGTTCTTAATAATATACAGTCCTTTTAATTATTAAGGACGATTATGTGTTGCGATAACAACTTATACGAAGCGTCTCCTCTCCGTCCTTAGCAAAGTTTCGCACATTCCATGTGATACGCGAGCACAATTTGTAGACGCTTTTAGTACCTACAGTCCAAGAGCAACGGCACTTTACTCGATGTTAACAAGACCTAGATTATGCTGTTGCCCATGCCGCACATATGGGTTACGCGACGGTAATAGGTCCTAGATTGTAATGGTTTGGGTAGGTTGGTGTGTTGTCGATTGTACAGCTAACAGCAGATCAAGTGTAACACTTTGTACTTTGGACCGTTCTTATTATCTGCGTCATAAGAGTTGAATTCGTACTGCAAGTGTTACCGTTGATCTGCTGTTGTCCGTACCTATTTGCTGGACAAATTCCATTTTCAAACTGTTGACTGTGCACTTCAACCGACTAGAGGCAATTTGGAGCGTTAGTAAAATAAGTTCGAGATATTTGGAGCTGCAAATTGTAACTTTAATCGACCAAGTACCAGTTGGTTTCTCGAATTTGTAGAAATGGAAAGCTAATTTAAATATAATATAAGTTGGTACATAATTAATGATTAGGTACAATGAAATTTATATTCGTAGAATTCGTCACAGTACCTATAAATAACGTTCAACGTATGCTAAAATAGCTCGTTAACCTGCAAATGTGAGCCGTCATTAAACTGGGCATAAAGCAGCATTTCCATATGCGAGCTCTGATTGGGAAGGGACACTGATTCCATTAATGCTGTAGGTCACACTCGTGTGAGCCGCTCCTGTGCCTCGCCTTTACAAATAGCCATTTGACACGCAGATTTGATGTTATACTTGCTTATTATACGACAGATTTAAAATTATCGTAGATGGTAGCCTTTCAGGGTCAACTGTGATGAAATTACGGATAACATTTCTTGACCCGGTCTATTAATTATTCCATCGTAAATGGTAGTCATCTATACATATAATAAGACTGTGAAAAAGTTGTGTCTGTACATTGGATATTTTTTGAAAAGAATAAATGTAATGTGTTAGGATCGATACTGATGTCAAAACACTAATTTTTAGAATTTTTGTCTGTTTGTCTGTGACTTTGTGCAAGTATCACGCCATAACTACTGAAGGGATTTTGATGGGAGTTTCAATAGGAGATAGCTGAAATATCCGGACAGCTCATAGGCTATAAGCCATGGCGGTATGTGATTTGGAAACAAGGATCCAGAGAGGAAAATCTGCCTCCTGATCTCCTCCATCCTCTCCATCCTCCTCCTCTACGCAAACGAAGTTGCGGGATACAGCTAGTTTAGAATAATGGCAGTCAAGTAGCACGATGACGTCATGGACGATAGTAGTTTCACTCATGGAAAAGTCTCTACCTCAATATAATTGGTTATTTACTAATGCCATAGTGTCATTGCACTATGGCCTACCATCGTTGTAAAATACCATAAAAATTGTTGCTATTCATTCAGCGATTGTATTTAAGATAATTACCACTTGGTAGTGATTTTTGTGCATCCCATTGAATGTACTAAAATTCCTACCAATAGTATGGACAACAGCAGATCAATGGTAACACTTGCAGTACGATTTTAACTCTTATGACGCAAATAATAAGAACGGTCCAAAGTGAGTCCAACTTGATCTGCTGTTAGCTGTACCAATCATCGCATGTTCGATCGCTAAACAGATCGAGTCAAGCCATTTTTACCCGACTGCGCAGCAAGGAAGGGTTATGTGTTTTACAGTATTTTACTGATCGCATAAAATACTGGTAAAAAATGCGAGCGCACCCAGTAACATAAAGTAAAGCCTTCATATATATATCGTAGCATATATCGACAATAGTTGTAGAACAAACCGGAATTATTTTGTCTACTGGATCTATCAGGGTCAATAGACCAAATGGAATCGACCCAACTCGTAGCTCCAAAAAGTAGTTGTAGTTCTTTAATATTCAGTTTATATAAGTTGTCCCACTTCTGGGCAAAGGTATCTCCTGCATTGTCGTACGTTTTGAATATTAAATAGCACGTTGCCGAGTGGCCGCCGCCCGATGACTCTCATTTCCTCCTGTGTTTCAAGGTGTTGTAACGGTTCATTTCACGTGGCGCGTTTCACGAGTGTTCATCAGAAAACGTTTAGTTGAAAATAAGTTCATTGTATGCACTTAGGTACCTATATAAGTAATCAACGGTTTTGTTTTAATATGAATGACGATGTATGGTTATTATTGTAAATAATGATGTACCTACAGGGCCTTGAATACATTAAAATTAAATGGATGGTTAGGTTTGTGACATACTCTGCACAGCGTTTAAGTAAATTAAACAATTTTGGGAATAATAATAAAAATATTTAAGTACAATAAATCCAACTGTCAAAAAAATATTAATTTGATGTGCATCATTACTACTTTGTAATTTTTTGCAACGATGTCTTTCACTGGAATTTGAAGTTATTTCTAAGGTCATTATGTGACTTGTGACTTACTTAGTTAAATTTTTATTCCAGTTTTGTTTTTACTAAAAAACCTTTAAAAGTTGATGTCGAAACTAATATCCTTTGCGTAGAGGTAAATAAAAAATTAGTCGCATGAAGTCCCATTCGCAAACTCGTCACCGATTCGCAATTAGAAACTCATCTTATTCCCATAATACGTTTCGAAATAATCTGGTACTCACCTTATAATTTGATTGCTGTTAGCGGTTATGTCTGTAACAATGAAAATATAAATTACTAAAAGTAATATTTATTTATTAACGTGGAACAAAAAAGACTTGAGAACGAAATAAAATAATTTAGTACCTATTATGCCTATGACGAATTTACATAAAATATTCGTAATTTCATAATATATTATAATAATATTGAAGCCTGAAAATTAATATCAAGAAAACTTCAAGATTCTGAATATTTATTTTACCTTTTGTTATGACAGCGAATTATGAATTTGACTGATAACTTCGGGGATCGAAAGACACCCCCGTAAGTAAGACCATTGTTGTCTTTAAATAGAATTCATAATGCCGCCGCCTAAATTACAATTTATGCTTAATGACTAGAATTTTCATGAGATCCTTTCAAAAATCAATCATTATCGTGTAAGGATCAAATAACTCGTATTATTGTACCTACGAGTATGATGTATGTACCTCTACAGACATAGTTATTTTCAGTTATATGATTACTGGGTAAAGTACCTAGTAGGTATTTGCTTCTACGGCATGTGCTACGAACGCTACGCAGACGGCAAGTCTATGCATATCGCTACGCTACCTACTATAGTATGGTCTACAAACAGAGGATTGAAAGTATTACGTAAGTCAAAAAATAATCTTCTGTAGGTAGGATATTATCGTATATAATTATAAACAGTATAAAATACGAAACCGTCATGACAAAGTCAGAGCTTTATGTTGTAACAAATTATATAGGTACACTATACCTATAAATATTTCCTTTAATATCGTTATTATTAAAGCCTTTATGATTATTTTTAATACAAAATAAACTACATAATCAATTTAACTAATTTACTTTTCTATATAACTAATCTTCAAGTTACGAGATATCTACCTATCCTGAGATAGTTATCGCCAGTTTCTTAATATGTCTTGTACCTCTAAGAAGTTGCAAAGATATTGTCGTGTGAAAAAAAAACAAGTCGTTTTCGTAACTCCCAAGCCACATAATTCTCCGGAGGAAAGAGCAAACAGAATTAATTGTCGCGAATATGCGAAGGCGGAATTAATAATCCTATCGACGGATGCAAAGCCTTGCCTCGAAGCTCAGAACTTGAGCAGACAAACGGCGAGACCGGTCTACAGTCATTTTCTACACAGTACGGAGACGGTACGACGACGGTACGGTTTCTTCTACACCCAAAGCCGCCAACAACCGCGGACACGCCAAGTCGTTGGACTGCGTCGGCGGCTGTCGGCGGCTTTGGTGTGTAGACTCCATTAAAAGAGATCACTTTAGGTCGTATTTGGTGATGTTGTTTTAGTTTATTTAAACCCTTTGTTGCCTCTTGTAGCCTAAACGACTTAACGGATTTTAATGTATGAGGTGTCGTTCGATTCGCCTTGATCACAGAAATAACATAGGATGCAATTTATCTAATGACTATATACGCATATTATTACTATCTAACGATATCTCAGACAACTGCAAGAAGCCAAATCGACTTACATATTCTCGATATACTCTTTTTTGCAGTCGAGTAAATTCAATTCAATATACTTTAGTATACAAAAAGAGACACACAATACAAGAAATAGTAGCAGTAGGATGTACAGTCCTGGCGGCCTTATCGCTAAAAGCGATTTCTTCCAGGCAACGAACATAGTCAAAACAAACACTATCTAATATTGATAACCAAAACTTAATTCACAATGGGGCTATTGCCGACCGCATCGTCCTCGTACGAGGTCCGATAATAAAGCGTACGTGCCAGCGTGTAGCCACACACATCCATTCCATTCAACCGGAAATTATTCAAGCTATCCATAATTGTATTAAATGCTGGTATATGGACTAATTTATGGTATTAATTCGGAGATTATAATCAGCTTTCTCTGTCATTCTAATAGAATTTTCTTTGTTTGTTTTAACAACACACGCAGATACATAAATAACGTACAGAAGAAACAAATTGGTACAAAAGGCGAACTTATCTCAAAAGAGATTTCTACCAGCAAACCCGCTAAAGAGAGAGCAGTGTTAAAAAGTGGTAGTCGTCGTGGTGTGTAAATAAAAGATGTACGTAAATAATTAAATTATAACTAGATACTAATTACACAAGCAACACCTATGATACATATCTACATACATACCAATAATTATAATAAACTTACACAAAATACATACAATAAACTACAGATAAATAATCTTCAAACTTAAATATTTATTCTGAAAATAGATCCTTATGGATACTTTAAAACTAAAATTACCCAATGAGCCAGATTTCAATATTAGTTTATAAATTCATTCAATTAATTATAAAGGACATTGTATAGCGCCTAGGGACATCCCTATTATCATTCCCCGCACTAGCGTCGCACAGCAGCGCCCTCAACTCGTGCGATGCTTGCCCGCGCGCTCATTTAAATTTCGAAGGCGTCAATAGACGAATGAGCATCGTTTAACAATTGACGAGCGGTTGCGGAGCGTGCGGGAGACGCGTCGTTTTTCGTTGATTCGCGTTTATTGTACCGTTTTCTCTCAGTTTTTTTCCACACAGTATTTGTTGATTACATTATTAAAGTAATGCTGAATTTACCGGAGTGTTATTTTGTTTACGGACGAACCACCCGGTCAGCTATAGTGGCAGCCCAACGTTAGGCCGAACAATTTTAACCGACGCTCAGTTTTCGTCGCAGTTTTTCCGTGTTTAGAACACGACTGCGAACTAGTGCCGTGTTATTTTGTGTTTAGAGACTTGTATATAGTGTAATTAAAGTGATTTTTGTTTCGCCGAGTCGCGTAGTCACTTTCAAATCTGTGTATAAAACTGTAACCGCCAATTCGTTTGAATTTTTCGTTGTACGATTTTGTTTCGCCGGTTTTGTGGACTAAACTGTGTTTAGAACTGGTGTAATCGTTTAGAACTGTGTACATATTATACCTACTCGTGTTGGTACCCTGTGCCGTTGTAAATAGAACATTTGCAACCAAAACTGTTCATTAGGTTAAGGACATTTCGTGTTGAACATTGTAGGTATAGTTTAGTGTAGTGTACATAGTTCTTGGACAATTTATTTCGTGTTTATAGTGTACAATTGAAATACTGTGTTTTGGACATTTGGATATACACGGTGTTTTTCCGGACAATTGTATATACACGGTGTATTTTCGGACAATTGTTTATACAGGGTGTATTTCCCTTGTTTATACAGGGTGACTTTCGGACAATTTATCGTACCCAGTGATTTTGTTGTGTTTTTGAACGATTTAGTCGAACACATAGTTTAAAGTCGGTTATTCGAACTTTTTGTGTTATCTTTGAACTTTTGTACATATTGTGTTCTTATAATGGTTATTACGCGGTCGAGAGCGAATAGCCTGAACGATTTAAACAAAGTGCCTGTGGCTGCGGCGCCGCCTGAGTACAGTGCGCATGGTGCGTACTCGCTGTCAGCGGATGATCGTGCATCATCTGGTGCGCTTGGCGCGCACTCGCTGCCGGCCTACTCAGCCGATCCTGACCACACCGCTGCGCTTGGCATGTTCTTGCCACGCGCCACCGGAGCGATTCGTCGTACCCCTCCGATGTCGGTAACTCCGGAAAACGTCGAGCCGCAAGTATTATCGTTTCCTACTTTGTCTTATGCTACTGCGCCGTCCAAGGGAGACTCAGTTTCTTACACGCAGCCGATTCCACAACACAACTGGCACGCTCATGCTGCGCGCCCCCCTGCGTCAGTTGCATCGGTGCGAACTGCTCCTTTCGCACATATTGCGCCTGGATATGAAGGCAGATCAGCATTGCTTCAGCATACGTATCCAACATACACAACGCTGCATCCAGCTTCAATGGCTCCTGTATCATCATACGATTTTAATGTACAGTCTGCACCTTATGCTAACCCACGTGTTCCGCCTGCTTATTCTACGCCAGCTTCGCCTGTGCCTATGGTGATGACTGACCAGCAGCTTGCTCAAATAGTGAACGTGTTAAGGGCACCGTCTCAACCAACGGTCGCTTCTTCGTCGCATGGCAATTTTGCCAGGTGTACCACACGCTTTGATGGCTCTGGGGACGTGGAGGCTTTTATCGATTCTATACTGATTTATAAGGAATGTGTTGGCATGACTGATGATATTGCTTTGAGAGGATTGCCTATGCTTTTAACGGATTTAGCTGCAACGTGGTGGAAAGGTATTAAGCATACTGTGGATACCTGGGATTTAGCTGTACAGTTGATTCAACAGACATATGGCATGAAACTGCCACCGCCTAAAGTTTATCGGCGTTTATTTGAACACGAACAAGGTAATGAACCTACCAGCGTGTTTGTATGCAAAGCGCGAGCGCTACTAAGTCAGCTGCCGCGGAATGCGCTGTCCATGGAGGTCCAGATGGACATGATATACGGCTTATTGCACCGCCGCATCAGAGAGAAGGTGAGCCGTACAGATTTCGTCACATTCGAGGAGATGCTAGATCTCTCCCGCCGAGTTGAAGAAATGATGGATGAGGGGCGCCCTGCTTCATCTACAAAGATTACGGGAAACCCGCCCATACTTACACCTCCAGTTGGTAACCAGGTGTTTACTCCATCCCCGGCGATTACGATCTCGAATGTTAACGCTTTGAAGAAGCCAAGAGACAAGTGTACATACTGCAAACAATTCGGACATATTAAAGACACATGTCAGAGGTTGTTGAAGAAGAATTCCGCCGCTGTAGGATCCACGACGGATGACGACCAAGAAGTGGTATCGAGCCCATCAAGCATTTCATGCTATGGCTGTGGGGCTCCAGGTGTCATTCGTGCCAATTGCGACACGTGTAAGGCAGATAGAGTCACGTCGTCCGCATTCCAGTCGATTGCTGCAATTAGGGCTAAGCCCATTGATTCACGAGTGCGTCCAGTGTTACGTATCAATGTTTTTGGTGAATTTGGTGATGTGCTTATTGACACCGGTGCTAAACAATCCATTGCGAGTGTTAGCCTAAGAAACTACTTACTTAAGAATGGTCAAAAATTTGTGAATGTAAATACTGTTATTACGTTAGCAGATGGCTCTGCTACTGCTAAAAATGTTGAGACCGCTCTTGTAGATGTGCGTGTGCGCGGGGTGGTAGTACCTACGATGTTTATTGTCTTACCTGGTGCTACTGAATCCATATTGGGGATGAACTTTGTCAGGGATGCTGGTTTGGTTCTTGACTTTGGTAGTGACCGTTGGTCTCTGCGTCAGTTTCCTCAGAATGATTTTCCCATCATCTACGAAAGCGAAGGTCGTCGTCCTAAGCTCATAGCGTGCTCTTCTTTTGAACTCCGCAAGGAAGAGGGCACGTCTATGTCGATGAGTCAGCGGGATCCGCTGTCCGACCTTCCTGATCCTAACAAGGATACCTTGCAGCTAGGGGGAGCGCCTGCTGTTTTGGGTGCTCGCCGTGCGGAAACGGGAAGCCGTACCCCTATTTCACCTCCGCCGCCGCCGTGTTGGGCGTCACCGGCGATTAAAGATGCCAATCTTCCAGCTTTCAGTTCGAAAGTTTATTACCGTTCTGGTAACCAAAATGCAGTTGCGGACTCTCTGAGTCGACCGGTCAACGTAGTGTCTGGGAAGGACACTCGTGGCGTTCGTCCGGTTGGAGCCGACTTACCTCACCGAGGCCGAGAGGTCCTTCGCACTGCTCAGTCTGTTAACTTCCAAGTTACTCAAGTTATTGACTCACCTCAGATCCCACCGTATCAAAAGGATTTTTCCCGCGTCCATCCAGTTGATTGTTCGCGAATCCCGGAGCAACGGAACCGTCGGAAGACAGTTGCCGTCGAGGGTCGTCAACCCTCTCCTCCATACGTTGCTTGTGATCCAGTTTCGAAGGATAGTCGTGTCCTTAGCCAGCCTAGTAAGGGCTTTGTTAATATTTCCGCTCCACTCGGTGAAGGTCCTCACCGTATACGTCGGGTAGTGCCTCCCACATCTGTTGGCGTGGATGATGATGGGTTCCCTCGGGGTCAGAACCATATCAGCTCCCTCTCTCCTTTTGTAGGAGAAGCCGATGCTTTTAAGCATTTTAGGAGACGGGGTCGACCAGCAGTGGCCAAGCCCCATCCGAGTCGTTCTTGTGGCTTGGAGGGGGAGTATATAGCGCCTAGGGACATCCCTATTATCATTCCCCGCACTAGCGTCGCACAGCAGCGCCCTCAACTCGTGCGATGCTTGCCCGCGCGCTCATTTAAATTTCGAAGGCGTCAATAGACGAATGAGCATCGTTTAACAATTGACGAGCGGTTGCGGAGCGTGCGGGAGACGCGTCGTTTTTCGTTGATTCGCGTTTATTGTACCGTTTTCTCTCAGTTGTTTCCACACAGTATTTGTTGATTACATTATTAAAGTAGTGCTGAATTTACCGGAGTGTTATTTTGTTTACGGACGAACCACCCGTTCAGCTATAATTGGTCAAATGGCCATAGAGCGCAGGCTCAAAGAAATGTTTTTTTGAGATAGCTCAAACTAGACACTAAATAGGAGAGATATCGTACTTACAAAGGCTGTACAAATAAACCGTTTATTATATGGGATTCTTGTAAACTTGCGTTTTCATTTCGAAGATTTAGGTTAGGTTACCCATCACAACGCATCACAACAAATAACTTCTAGTCATAGATTATAGATTCTGTCACCAAAATAAAGGGAAGTATACTAACAAAGAGTTTGCTCCTTACGGTAATATCACAAAGAAGAACATAATGACATTTTTTTAAGGCTACACAAGGAGTATTACACTTTTTAATGTTACTTCTCCTTTTTGTGTGACGTGACTTCGAAGTGTCATTGTCGTCAATAGTGACGTCTGAGTTTTTATACCAAGACGTATTCTCTTTGCTTAAAATTGAAATTATATTCAAGGAGTTTAGCTGACAAAAACAATATAAAATACTTACTTATAAATAAAAAATTGAGGCCAAATCACTACCCTGCGGGAGAGTGCCCAAAAGGCTGGCGACGTTACCTCGTTGTATAGCCAGCGATATACGCTGGCCGAGGTAAGCGCCAGCCCTTTGGTCACCAGACGAGTCAATTAGGCGCGACGACAGTTCCGGAGTTTAGCACAATATAGATACTTCTTCGCTCGTTGCGATCAACATGACTTAAAGATTAGGCTGTGCTTTACGTCATACTTCGTAATACAAAATCGGTGGTTTAGCGACTGTCAAGTTAAGCCATCGATAAACAGTTTTATTGATAAGAGCCATTTTGAGTACTTGATCAGGAAATGACGCATTCAAAATGGAATAAAAGTCGATATATAACTAATTTATTTGTAAATATGAATGGAATAATTTCCCAGTACAATTTCTATCTAACCGAGGTAGAAAATTATGTGATGAATATTGAATATTGCCTCAATAACAGTACAGCTCTATCAAGGGTTGCGATGAACTTTCTCCTTTCATTCAATTAAAAATGTAATATTAATTAAAATAATAAAATAATGCTAATTTATAATAAACCAGAATATACTTGTATTAGACCGAATTCGGGGAACACCACGCTTCTTTGTCATTAATGTAGTCTTTGGTAGTATAATATGCTTTTGTCGTTAGGGTTTTCTTTACATGGGATTTAAACTTCGTTTCGGTTAGGCATAAAATATCATCAGGATATAAATACTAATGGATGAAACACTGAATAATCAAGGGTTAAGGGTTAGATAAGTAAATAGTGTTCTTTGACGAGTTTTTTAAACAGAGAAATTGTTTGACAATCACGAATGTTGGGAGAGAGCGAATTCCACAATCTGACTTCGACTTTCTTTGTGTAGACACAAATAATTTTTTTCTGTTAAAATATACAGGGACCTCAATAAGGTTGAGATTTTCTCAAGAACTACTTGACCCATTGTAAAAATTATTATACTAGTAAATCGTTTGGAGTATTTTTTTCGACCCCTCGTTAGTAGGGCCTAATTTGTTGCAAACCACCTCTAATATCACCCCTTTCAAGGAATGTATCGAATTTCCAATCATCCTGTATACACAATATGTAATTGAAATTTTTTCAAAAAGCAGTCGAGTACTTTTTGAGAAACTCTCAAAATCTCCTGTATACCTTTCTATGTAAGAAACCGTACTATTAAATATAAAGCAACCCTGTGTTACGAGTATTTACAGTAACAAGGTATTATAATCGTCAGTAGTATGACCTGACCACTTCACAAGACTTTGCTCTCAAAGGCCTTCCTCGGCCTTAATCCATTGAAACAATTAGACGGTGGGCTATTGTTAGTGGACCACAATAGTAATATTATTTGGGTGAACAATTATTTAAGTTTAGGGAGACGGAGAGGTGCAACATTGTTAGAAGTTGTTATCGCAATGCACTTTGAATTGAAATGAAAGAAGGCGTATTACAGAATAGATGACTATAAAACGATCAACATGCATGGTGTGTGTCGCCGGTTCCGCATGAAGCATAGAGTTTAGATTTCTAATAATAGTAATAGTTGTGTAATACCTAGTTATTAAGTAATTGTGGTACCATTATATTAAAAGATGTGCTGCTGAGAGTTTTTTGGCACTTTTTCTCTTCAGCGTTGGCACCTTTTCCTTGCATAGTGGTGTAAATGTAAATTAAAAAATACTGATGATGATTGTTACAATTTCTTACATAGTAACTGGGATTTCAAGGTAGCTCATTATCGTGTTAGTAATTCCCTGGCACAATCAGTTCGGTGCGAACTTTGCGCGGTCGCGGTGTCCCACAGCACTGTTTGTGAACGACCTAAATATTCATAAAGTAAGTATTAAATGAACCCGAATTCCGGATTAGCTATAATTAAACGGATAGAAATCAAACGTGACCGCCCCTAATTCAATTCCACGGCTGAAAACCAATTCACGTGAATCATTGAGGGTTCTAAAATTGAAAGTTATGAATGAAACTTTGTTCCTACAATCCTATATAGGTAAAGGTTGTAACTTATCAGGAAAAAAGAGTTTTTAGTAACTAACTAAATAAAATTTTGTCTATTTTGTATATTTTTTGGTAATTTTCTCCAAAAAAAATGCCATATTCGTAAATCCATACATTTTACACCGACCGATCATTTTTAAAATACGGAGATTTATTTTTATTTTTGAATCGTCAGGACTTAAAACAAAGATTGTTCAGTTATCCACACTGAACGCGGTCCTTTTGATTTATATTTTAAGTTACATCCTGTATACATACATAAGTAATAAAATTCATTATTAACTAATTAGGACGTACAACCAAGGCACCGACATGCCAGGCTAACAATACGAGTAGCATAGAAATATAATACACTATAGAAACTGGAGACGAACATCTGTTCATCTAAAACTTTTTCACACAACGTAGGTACAATTCAAATGTAATTCAAGCTGTGTGCATTATTCACTACGCTGTTTAGTATTCTATGAATGGCATTGAATGTACCAGAGAAAATTCTCAACTATTTCACATGACAGACCTTTCAACGATATGAAACGCTACACCGGTGAGCATCTTTGCTACGAAGCGTAGCACGCGCGTAGCGAATAATTGTGGATCTAAAATAACTCGTAGCATATGGAATATAGGTTACCAGCCCATCAATTATCCAGGATTTGATTTAGGAACGGATCTGTACAGTCGTTAGCAAAGCAGCCTACACAAACTCATTGCAATCTAAGCTGTATTACCGACTCATTTGAGGTGTTATGGACTGTACAAAAAGCAGAATGAAACAACCTTTATTCAAAACTATTTGGTTACGAAATAGCTCTACTTGAAACAACAATAAATTCGATAAATTATACAAGCGCTGTAAACTTGAGTGAACGAGACCAAATACAAATTAAAATGTTCGGAATAACCTGGTAACAAACTTTTAACGAATTATTTTACCGACCCATTTCGAGCTCGGCAACTATTTTCAACCCACTTGAGTTGAAATTGTTGACTTCAATAATTTTAGTAACTTTATAAGCAGTTAAGTACTGGTAGGCAGGTATTTTATAGAACAATAATTTCAATTAGCAGTAGTAATTTAATAGAATTGTTCAGCGAGAAATTATTTATATATTGTTAGAAGAAAATAAAACTAATCTTAATCTCGCCTTATAATTACTGATATACGATCAATACACTTACTGTATTCAGTATACAGTGATCAATTGATCATCAAAATCATTGTCAATTAATGAGTTGAATGGTTAATAAAGTTTAATGTGACCTCCTTATAATCAAATAATTGAACTTACGACACACTTACAGCCACAATTGTATTTTACGTGACCTTTTAGCACCTTCAAATCACCAGCAAATATACACACCTACTTTTAAGATGGAAATTGATGCGGGCTCCAAAGAAAAATTCAATTTCCTTTGAACGCTGGACATTTATTCATGAGCCGTAACAAGCGACACGCAGGACACAAACGGGACGGCGGCGGCGGGACAGGTGGGACGGAGGGACAAACGGGACGGTAAGAAGCAGCCCTTGATCAGGCTTCGGTTTTAAATAAAGTAAACAATCATTTGGAACGACACGAGACTTCACAGGCTGTGGAAATAAATTTCTCGCTTGAATCGAACATAAAAACCATGTACAGTAGATGTATTTAATGATAAGGGCAAGTCATCATCGATCAACGAAATGTTGGCGCTAATTCTTAGTGCAGCTCAAATGTAAATAGTTCAAAATATAAAATAAATTATAAAGTGTAATATCGGTCTTTCGGGGCCCCCGTGAGGATGCACGGGCCCCGTGTGTCCTTATGGTAAAGACGCTACTGTCTGCTATTGTAATAATTCGCGTAAATGGAAAACTTTTAGCCTTCCGGTGTTTCGCCATACGTATACTTAACTTACATATTAGGTATATGTTATATAAATAGAACCTACTCATTTCCAGATAATACCACACTTCTCTATGTAACAAAACCAATTACAAAATGGAACAACACGATCGCTGTTTCATAATGATGCTCCGGTGATCATGTAAAGGTATTTTTTGACAATCTGGAATACGTTTTTGAATAACAATGAAGCGATTTTGGGAACGGATGGGTTTATATAGATACATTTACCTATGCGGCACACATAACTTCAATTAGGGTTTGATATTGTCCCCTTTGTAAAATAGGTAACACAAAGTGACATTTCAATTCTTATAGCGCATACAATAAAATTTTACCGATTCAGGATGTTATTTGTGATCTCATGTGTACATGTCTCTGTACTCATCCATAATACCTACAGGGAATCCTAGTTTGAGCCAAAGATTGATGTTGTAATTAGTGTGCGTAATGTTAGATAAACGTTCATTAGTTAAAACTATATTAGTGCCCATGGTCTCTCTACAGGGTGATTGGAAATCCGATATATTCCTTAAAAGGGGTGATACTAGAGATGGTTTGCAACAAATTAGGCCATTTAACGAGGGGTCTTTACTTAAATAAATAGTGACTAGTACTAATGTTGACTTAAATAAATAGTCTTCTTAGTATGAAACAGACATTTTCCACCAATATTCTGCGGAATCTGACAACTTTTGGAAGTTATCAAATAAAACTTGCTTCCAAACTAATTTCCAACAGGTAAATCGTATTACTCGAGAAGACGATTTTTTTGCGAATTTCCACAGATTGTTTAAGAGAGTTTTGATATACTGATTTACGACAACTTTTGAACTGACCACAAGACCTTCTGAGTGCCAAGTTTCAAATTTAATCGCCAAGTAAAGGCCTGGTTAACAAGAAAACTAGTTTGTTTCTTCTTAGCGTTTCGGACCTTCCGTCGGCCCCGGACTGGGGTAGTATGAGTATTTGTGGACACAGAAATAGTATTAGGACCTTGTGTCCTAACAAGGTTATTTGCGCAATTTCTCACGTAGGTCATCGTATATAAACGTGTTTCGTTCATGTCCGCATCAACTTACATCGAGATTGAAAACATTTTGGTCAACCCCAACATTAGTACCGTCTTGGACAGTTTCTCGAGTTCTGATGATTATCGATATAGGTACTTAATGCAAATGTACAAACTATATAAAAGCTCAAATTTATTTTTTATGCATCGTTCTCGGCGAACAAACACGGAATGACAAGGTCGCAGGTTCCAAGCCCTGCCCACGGCTAGAAATTTTTCATAATTTAATATATAAACGCTTCCCTAAAGACAACCCTTAAATATACAACCCTAGTGATCTATTAGGGTAGATCGTTAATAACGTCGTAACCAATAATTACTAGGCGACGATGACTTCATATTTCACATTAATACCGATCTGATATACACTTTTTGACTATAACAATAATAAAAGAAAGTGACATGTAAATTACTAACGAAGAACTGAATAAACTTGAACTATTTGTGATCTTATAATTTTACCTTATTATCATTTATTTACCTTTTATCACTGCTACGGTATTACTGTTTTATGGAACCCAGTTTAGTAGGTACTAAGCACTTTTCTAAAGGACTGCAATTGAGAGAGGTTTTCCTAATTGGGTGCTGCCTTAAACGGACATGCCAAAATGCCAATACACACTTTCCCTTACATAAACCGTTTTATTCCTGTCGGGGTGAGATAGAACACGCTCATGGATGTACAACGTCAGAGGGATTGTGAAAAAACAACGTATCGTACCTACATTATGACTCTCAATTCATACTGCCACTAAACGTTGTCACCGCACTCCTTTTTAGGGTTCCGTACCTCAAAAGGAACCCTTATAGGATCACTTTGTTAAAAAGCTCTACCATTCTTAAAACCGTTATTTTACCGTGGTTTTATAACCGACAATTATCTCCGATAGTCCGTTCCGATTGTAATAGCTCGGCATAATAAATATTTTCAAAGTTATTAATCAGAATAACTTACACAGCAGTACGAGTACTAATATGTAAACGATTAGTTGTAATTCATGGTTCAGTAATTTTATGAACTATTTACATTACATAGTCAATTTACAAATTAATGCGTGATAAGCTTTTACAATTTGATTAAATTGTCAAACAGAATATGTTTAATAATCTAATGAATAATTAGTTTAGTATCAATTATTTTTATTTATAAAAAGTTATGTTGTTTTCTCTTGTTTTTAATACAATAATCTTGATCTTAAATCAATAATTTTCGTACATTTCGTACACAACACAGTGTCTGATAGGTCCGAACCGAAGTCGGTTTAGACAATCCCAAGTTAAATCTGACGTCTGTAGTCAGCCCAAAGCTACGGGGTGTTCGCTTGTGACTGTGAGCTGATTTATTCATTACTCCTAATGAGTCAGCTCGCTTGTTGCGCCCACCGTTACAAACGCTGACAAATAATCGCGTGTTTATAAAACGTTAGTCACGCTTCATTTCGTATTCTGTGCTCCCTCCTTTAACTCACAATTAGACTGGCACGCCTATCCTATATGAACAATCATTAGATGCATATATCGGCTCATATTCAGGCTTGGCATACCTCACTTTCCTGGCAGACCTCACTTGCCTGGCAGGCCTCTTCTGAAAGCACAAAATGAACCTAATCTACACGAGTTTCCTCATGTTTTTGTTGTTAACATTTGATGTTTTCTCTAAAAACGAAAATCTTATTAAACTCTATTAATAGTAACCTTTCAATATAGTAGAAGTAAAGACTTAAATTTCCAAAACATAATATCATAAATATTTTGTTGTTTATAAATAAATACAAAAAGGTATACTAGAAAAAAAATATCATAAATAGTTTATCATAGTATGTCCGAGATTAGGTAGATAGACAAATAAGAATGAAAAAAGGGAATTTGCAAATACCATTACATTTTTATTTGATCCCGCTTTTATTTGTCGATTATTACGTCATAAAATGAAGTTCCTATAGTTTGACCTTTGATGATAGAAATTCAGTTTCAGTAGATGAAAGTTATATAAGATAATATGAAATAATAAGAAAAAGTAATATAAGATAGTATGAAATATGTTATGTTATTGTATGTATTATTTTGGTTTAGAATGAAATACTCACTTAGATTAAAATAAATCCACCTTTTATGACATAAAAAGTCAAAAATAATTTGAAAATTAAACAGCTATAATACGTAAATCACCTAAGTCGAAAGCATAACAAAGCTTCACGAAATCCCTCAACTTTCCAGGGCAACGCGACATTTCAAACTGCTCTCATTAGCAGTATTGAATTAATTTATGTCGCTTATTGTTAAAGATTGTATAACAAACAATAAGGCAGTCTCTGCAGACGAAACCCTATATTCCAGGCAACTTTAAAAAAAATACCAGATGGCGAAAGCCTTCGATTATGGATTGGCCTAGAAACTTCTACAACTGTTAGATAAATGTATATATAGCATTAATTATGACCATTATGGAATTGAAATGGGACCATTGTTCAAAACAAACCGGTTGTATATTTTATATATTGGAGAACGTATGACATTTCAAACCTTGCTGAATAGACTAAAAAAGTGTCCAAAAAAAATAATTTTCCAAAAATTCATATCCGTATTGATGTGTGTTATGTATTGATCCGTATCGTTGTCTTCGATGTATGTGTATTTATATAGAGAGGCACCGGAAATAGATCTAATTTTTTGCACGTCAACTGCAGTCACTTTCCACGCGTGGGTGTGACCCATCCATGACACCTGACACAGGTCAATAGGTCGTGTAAATTGTATTGGCGTAACAAGTAGTTGCCAAATGTACCTATTTTAAGACAAGATAAGCAATTTATTTTTATCGTATAGTCACACCTACGTATTTACTGATAGGTTACGTAGTTGTCTGTGATGAATTGGGCTATACCTAATAAAATACATGCGGGCTTCATTTTGTTTCAACAATATTTGGCATTATATTTGGCAATGTATATTCTTGTACAAATTTTAGCCTTTTTGAAACTAAAACCCGCGATTGACCTCTCACGTGATGATAAATGAGGTAATATAGTGGGAAAGATGTGAGGTCTAAGATAGAGCACGCGGGCCTATGGTAGATAAGTACCTATTCACCTCGACTGACCCTGATAAGTATGAGTTGGAAAGTAAAAGAGGGCTGCCATACATCATTATCACGTCACAACGGGAACTGAAACTAGAACTGTAAGTAGAACCGTGTCCAAAACCAAACCAAAATCTGTTACTGCGGAATTATCAGAGCGCAGCATCGGCGTCGTTGATTTTCGATTATTTGTAGGATAAATATGGCAGTCCTTAGGCACACAAAAATCCTGACGCAAATTTTGGGGCCTTAATAAGAAACTGTATTTGTATTGACTTTAACTACAAAATCCGACGTATCAACCCGCGCGGTTATGATTGGCGACAAAAAAATCAAATCTTTGATACCGATTGATGTTTGAATCGAATACCTAGACCTATAAATAAAATTACTTGTTCTGTGCATCAAAAATGTTCCCGGTATTTTTCCTTTTGTGAAATTAAGCTTAAGAGCGTTCCATGAGCCAACTAGCGCCGCCAATCTTTAAAAAATCATATCTTCCAATATAATCAATTTTATTAAAAAAGCTACGTTCACATTGTTTATTGCTATAAATATTATTTTTTAAATGCTTATTTGTAACGTGATGAAATGTAGGTAAGTTGTAGTTCACATAATTGCGATAAACGGCCGTTTCTGGCACATTTGTGAACTACAACTTACCTACATTGAATCACGTTACAAATAAGCATTTAAAAAATAATATTTATAGCAATAAACAATGTGAACGTAGCTTTTTTAATAAAATTGATTATATTGGAAGATATGATTTTTTTAAGATTGGCGGCGCTAGTTGGCTCATGGAACGCTCTTAATTCACATAAACTAGATTCACATTGATGGTATAGTGTGTCGTGGCGCGTTGTGACGTCATATGAAGCATATCTGAACTATACATTTGCTACGGTTCACATTTATCTCGTGTGTCGTGGCGTCACAACACAAGAAATAACGGTTTGAAAAAGGAACGCGCCAAACTGGCGTCAGTTGTGGGACGTCGCATTTGAGCGTTCCATCTACGCCGTGGTTCCATCGGATGCGAATCCGGCCGCAGAGGAAGATGAGCATTGCATTGAGGACGCCACGAATCGATCACGGGCCGCCATACAATGACGTCCTCGCACATATATGTCACTGGAAAAGACTTGTTAAATCTCCATAGTGGTGCACACGTCCTCTGAGAAAAGTATGCAAGGATGTTCTTTTGTCTAAAAAGTGAACAAATTATTGTAAAAGGTACAGGCTAGATTTTTACAAATAAAATAAAATGAATGTCAAGTCATAGTCTTCAATTCCAAAACTAAAGACAATTCATTGATTTACATTGGATTAGAGAGAAAACTACAAACTCGAATGCCTTGTGAGTAGCTTTAAAATAGTTGAATGGATGAGCAGAAGACACACCCTATAAAGTTTAATCAGTGTCAAATTAAATGATCTTTTAATGAAAAATACTCATATAAATTAACACAATGGGTATTTGGACATTTAATTTAAGCGAAGGTAACGTACGGTGGAGCACAAAGAAAGGTGTATAGGAGAGTTTTTAAGGTTGAGATTTTGGCAAAAACTAATTCGGTCCAGTAGTTTTTGAGAAAATCTCGACCTTGTTGAGGCCCCCTGTATACCTATCTCTGTCTTCGACTGTACAAAGTTTAAGATGTATTTATTCTCTATTATTAATACACGGTAGTCGTAGCGATTACGCTCCTCTTTATTTTTGTGTTGCAAATTCCAAGTTTTGGCAGTCAAGAATTTCTGAAGTATTTCTACTAAGAGGAAATTCCAAATAGAATTCCAAAGGACCACCCGCGGCTTGAGTTACAGGTTTTATTTCGGGAAATCAAAACAAAAGGGCAGCGGAACCGAGCTCAGATTATAATCGCAAAGTCTCAAAGTACACCGCAGAGAAAAAGACAATTATTATTTTTTAATTAGATAAGAAGACAAACCTATTAAGTTTTTTTTAAATCTCTGTTGTTTATGTATTAAAATTCATGTTAACTGTCCGTATAAAATTAAACGTAAAAGTAAATGCAAAAAATCTGTGTCACTTACGTCTCCATATTAAATATGGATATTAGATTTCAATTATCTGATCCGAGTCATGGTAGCTGTATTGGAAAAGAGCGTGACATGAAATGACACTGTCCTTTGTACGAATCCCAGTGTTGTGACGAAAATATTCCTCAGTAATATATTTATGATCTATATGTTTAGATGACAAGGGACCTATAACCATAGTTAATACTGTGCTTTAAATACATACTTATTAGGTTTATTTTAACTACCAAATATTTAAAGAATATTATAAATATAAATAACAATAGTATGTTTAAACACCGGCTTCAAGCAGAAAAGTGAGTGTAATCCGTGTACCTACATATAATAATTTAGAAACACTATGGTAACAAAAGGCTACCAAAAGCCACTTCCAGTTCTAGTTGTTCCTCTCTCTCAAACAAACCACGTCAGTTTGCGGAACACGGTCACTCGTTATCATTCCTTTAGTCGACCACCATTGTTCGAATGCACTATTATATGCAGCGATGCTCAAACTGCGCTTGGGTTTGCGGACATTGGATCCATAGAAATGAATATTCGTCCGATTTTCAGACATTTACTACCTTTGAAACCTATCATACTTGTGTAAGATTATCTATGAATGAGGCTAAGTAGTGATCTATATCAACGGCAAAACGATGTAAGTGAAGACCATACCTAACCACAGTTTCGTCACATTGAACTCAAAATATACATAGATTGTGCCAATTCTACTTGGCGATGCGAATTGGCATTTAAACGATTTAGGTAGCGATCTGAGGCATGCGATCTACGTCCAGTAGGTTACGACGGCAGAAAATGAGGCGGAGCATGCGTTTCAACTGATCGCAGATCGCGGTTAGGTCGCGGTTGTGTGTATCAAGCTTTATTGTGGCTAAAAATCTTGTCGCCCGAAAATATACTTAAGCCCATCACATTAAATTACAATGACGTAATAAACATTGTCACACTCCTGACCACATGCTACAAGCAGGAGACTGGAGACAAGTTAATAGATATCACTTGACTTGTTGGCATTTGACATGACAATGCCCCAATTCACTACATGTCCTTAAAAAGCTCCATATAATTTTAAATTCCTATTAATTAATATTTAAGTCCTAATAGACACCTTATTTTCTAAACAGACATTTGAAAAATGTCTCTATTAAAAGTACTCCCTAAAAACTTCTTAGCGACCAGCTCTTATTAAAATGAAAAAATTAAGAATTCCGGTTACGCAGCTAAAAGGGTAATATATAACGAATAAAGTTCCAGAAATGTTTCTTGGAAGCTACTCTATGTAAGTTAAAGCTGTAAATTAAAGGAACAAGTTGCAAAACAAGAAACAATGAAAAATAAAATACTTCCAAGATTAGTAGGTACCCAAAAGTAACTTTCGTTGCGTAACTTTGAAGGAGAAGTGTCTTGGAATAACCTGCCTACGCAAGAAACTAACTTTAGTCTTTTAATATGTCAACCAAGTAGACAGGCAACATAAAATACACCCTGCGTACAGCACATCAATCATTATTAGAATTGATTCATTTTTAGAATTTGTATCTGAAATATCTACCTAATTTTCTATTATAAGAACAATTATAACAACTTCAATAGTCTATAAATACATGGAGGTATATATATATATAGCCTATCACATTTTCGGAAATAAACTTTACTTTTAAGTAAAAAAAATATTTATTTTCTAAGTAATTCATTTTTTTTATATATAACTTTGGAAGACCCTTTACGATAGGCTCCTCGTTAATCCATCTTATTTGTGTTCAATTTTAACAATACGTTTTTTTAAATCTTGTCATTCGCGTAAAAGGTTTTTAAGTGCATATTCGATGGCGCGTGCAGCCGCCACTAAAATGTCCGCGCGTCAATACAACTGTAAAATAACTTTATGACTGTCCGGAGTATCCGGTGACAAGCAGGATCGCATAATTCAGTCATAAAGCGCATTTTATTGCCCTCTACAAGACGCAATCCTTTTCTATTTGTGGATCCATACATTAGATTTATAACTCTTTAAATAGTTTTAAAGTTATAGTAGTTTGACTATTTTGTAAGTCAACCCCGAGTTAAGCGCTCAACCTCCTTAAAGCAAGTTTCATCCTTCAGTAAATTACTCTTGGTGCAAGTAAGCGTATTTCAATAGCCGTAATTTAATAGCAAATATGAATATTTAACCTAAATACCAAATTCAATTCTTAAAGGTCGGCAGGAGACAGAAATGACACGTTTAACCTTAAATTAATTATGGTTTAAGGAATTTCGTTTCCATCGAAGGCGATTCAGGAGATTTAAGGTAAAAGGTTTGTTTTATCATTAACCAAACCAGCCAACTTTTCTGGTCCAGTCGTGATCGATAAAATACCGTAAAAATTGCATGATTCCCTTTATTTTACTGATCGTAAGCCGTAGTCTTTTTGAAAAATAACTGCCGTTTGCGATCGTTAAATAGAGAGGAGAGGACAAATCATTTTTAACCGTATTTACCGACCGTAAGCTGGCACGGAATAAGGCGGAAGACTGTATTTGTTAATATTCGCCTTTATCTAATAGAGCTTTAGATACCATTTTGAATGCAGTATCGTAACTAAGTAATATGTAAAAAATTAAAAGTTACTCTTTTTATTAAATTGCAAAAAGCGAGTACTGTAACGTCAGTTCCAAAAAAATCATACCATAACATCGTTGTCAGTCACCTGAGCTAGGCAATTCGGAAACAATACAATACAAACACTTCAAAGAAACGCAAAACAAATACAAATATTTGTCCCGACATTGGAATCGAAAAAATAAGTAGGTCGCCGATGCTACGTAGTAGCTTCGTAGACCCTCGTAGACCGGTCGTAGCACCCACCTGTCGCCCTGTAGGCTCAACCGGTGAGCATGTAATAATGGAAATATTAAGCTGTCGGTCAATACATCTTCTAATTATACACCTAGGGCTTTAGAAATAAACGTGACTTAAAATCTTAATTATAACAGTGACATAGGCTATAAGGGGGGAGGGGGGTTATTTTTTAAATAATCTCTGCTTGTTAAAAAATGTATCCGTGATAGTTCACTAATATGCGCATACATACATACATAACCCACATATTCGTTAAGTGGAGTGGCGTAGATTCGTATTGGCGGGTAGTGTCGGAATCTGCAGAGTGCACCGCAGCGATCGAAAACAGATTCCGCAATCATCGGCGGGTGTTCAATCGGATCGGGAACAAATCGCGTTAGACTCACTAACTCACTCGCTACCGGAATTCCCGATATAATCAAGCCTCCTTCACACTCTAGACGAATTTGTTTGCAAACATAACTCGTGTACGTTACGAGTACCCGATTAACGGCTTAGGATTAGGAATCTGTAGGAAAATGTCATCACATGTTTTGATATTTGTGGGTTTATGTTTGCCAGACCTTTACCTAAAAGTAAGCCCGTTACGGGAAATTTCGACCCGGTGCTATTCTAATGTAGTCCAACCTCAGGATTAGGCTAGGTCAGCAAAAATTCAAGACCATAACTTACTTAATTTATTAGTTTTGCAAACTGTAGGCGAATGGAAAACAATAATTGCGAAATGAAAAATAGGACATTCTTGTACAGATCGATCTTGTGCAAGAATATACACAATATTTTTATTTGCAATGAATAATACTAATTCATTGATTCAAACAATAATATATGAACTTATAGAAAACTGATCTATATACTTGACTAGCCTAAATATTTTCAAAAATTAAGAATTAGTATATAAATTGATCAAATAATGTATTTTTTTGTGTTTTCAAGCGAGTTTTCCACAGCCCATGCAGTATCGTGTCGTTACAAACGATTGTTTACTTTGTTTAAAACTGGAGCAGATCAAGGACTGTATATAAATTGTATTATTGTGGCCTCTTGTTTAACTCTACCTAAAACGTAGATACCAAATGTGCTTCCTACACCTACTTGTAGTAGAAGTACCTACACGCATAATGTACACGTGGAAGAAGTGTATGGTAATCCTTTGGAATTGAAACATAATCTTACAATTTCAGTCTTAGTACGAAGCTAGAAATATCACTTACTTGCGCTCCTGTATAATCCTTAAAAGGAAACATTTATACTTGCGGTTTAATCAAGTCCTTTCTGCTGAAACAATTACGAGAGATTGCCTAGTCGTTCTAATTATTTAGTACGCATACTTATTTTTGCCCGACTGTCCTAGAAGGAGGCTAATGTTTTTCGGGTGTATGTATTGCATCCTCCAGTCCAGTCCAGTCCATTCCCTCCTGCCATCCTGTAGCCTAAACGGCTTGATGGATTTTGGTATACACTAGGTATCGTAAGATTCGTCTTGATTACGGTAGTGTTTATAGGGTACTCGTATAAAAAATTAATTAAAAGGGGTTAGTTTTATTTCAGTCGGGTTTTTTGTTTTTTGAAATAATTGTATGCTGATTTCCGATAGATTCAGGTTCGCATCTTTTAATGCAAGGAAATACATTGTGTATTTTGCATGTCAAGATTTTTTTTAGAATTTACATGACTTTGTGAAGATGCTAACGAGAAAAAGTAGCAAATAACACTTCTTTAAAAAAAAATCATAATTAAAGTAGGTACCTTTTTAATACTAACTAGGTAATATTACCCACTATTACATATTTTTCCGTTTTATTATGCCACAGATTTTTATGAAAAATATTCATAAGTCATCAATTATCACCACTAAATATAAAATCTACCCACGGCTCGTTCTATTTTAAATTACATTACTGCTTGTTGACATATAAATTATTTACGTAAATTCAAACATAAAATCAATTCTGTGAACGTAAGTAATCATTCTAAAAGTCAATCCCTCAAATTCTATTATCGCTTAAATCCACATTAATCGGCTCTATGTTGACAATACACCGAGTGTCGCAAGCAATCTCTAAAATCGATTTATAATTTGATGTTTTAATATGTCCCTTTCCTAATATTACTTTTTCGATTCGTTTTTGTAGATGTTCGGCCAATGTTTGTCGGCTTACGTGCGTCGCGTCGGTTCGATACGACATTTTTTACTATGATTTTTTTCGAGCGATAATTAATTTTATCGCATAATTAATTGTATGGATTTGACGTCTCGTATGTCCCCCACTTCTATAGAAACCCATATTATATTGCATTACAAAATTCTCGCTCGATAAAAAAAATCGTAGTGCGCTATCCTTAATACGTCTACGTCCGTTGCGCTCATAATTTATAGAGCCTTTATTTTAAAGTTTTTGTATTTAGTGTGGGCGAAAGAATGTTTCCTAACATTGGGATCGAAATTTTCGGAATACTTAGTATCATTTAGCCCTCGTTTGTAGATCAATCGACGACCTTTTAAAAGCGGATGTTTGAACTCTCACATATTTTAGTAAATATTTCAAACAATCATGATAAGTAATAATATATGGTCTACGCAATACCTATACCCATATGGTCAAGTAAAATCACTATATTTTATTTCATTTTAACTGAATAAAATGAATAGAGAATACCTATTGTAATCGATAAAATTATGTTTTTAATATATTCTTTTAAAAATTGAAATAGATATAACTTTTGGAATCGCTTTAAAGCACCACACCATCAATTGACAAGGAAGTTAAAGTAACAGAGGTCACAAAGCGAGTCAAGACCGTCACGCCGACCCTGACCGTGCTAACTTAAGTTAATGGTTGTAATTCGATCACGGTGCGATGTGGAGAGGAGACGAGTACATTACTGACATGGCTATTAACAAAGAATAGATGTATATTTTTACTATATGCCTTAGTTGGGCCATAGAAAAGAAAAGTGATTCTGATTAGGTACTAGAACCCTTTCATGGCTTGAATTTTATATTTACTTACCTACGCTAAAAAGAGACCACAATTTTATATTATAATTAAAATAAATCTAACCAGTCCCAAGTGCAAAGCGCATTATTCCGGACTATGTAAGGACTCACAAATCTACCGACAAGAAGCACGACCCAACTATATTATGTACCTACAATGACCTACATATTGAAATTCACATCAAATTGATGCGAAAGAACTAAGTTACTAGCCCACTATAAGTAATTCTCGGGCGGTTGTAGACTTATTATAATTTTTACGAAACAAGGGTACATACCCTTAATAATTGACCTGTAGGTAGACATATTTTTATAAAGCCCTTATGAAAACGTTACTTAAAGCAATATTTTCTATAACTCGGTATTATAAACATTACATTTACATAAACGAGAGAATTCCAATATTATATTACTCGTACAACAGGTAATATTTTCTACTCAGCTTCCTTAATACCTGCTCCAGACAGGAAAACTTGATTTATGTGAAAAAAATTCGAGAATGCTGAATTATACATAAAACCGTTTAAATTACTTCGAATTTACAATTGTAATTACAAAGGAACAGCAGATGGTTATTTAGTAAATGATTTAATATTGTAAATCTATTTAGCTATCAATAAAAAATTTCATTTCAAACAAAGTGCAACTTTATTTTGAGGGATATTTTTTTTTAATTTAATACCCTCGATCTCACTTGATGGTACTTGAAGATGAGGCCGAAGGAGCAAATAGACTTAGTAAATGTCTATTCACTGTAGCATCGAATCGAAGGTTGTATAGTTCAGGAAACACCGACGACGACGGGCGGAACATTGAGGTTCCATGTTCCTATGATAATGTACGAAAAAAGCGCTTCGTGTGCGTACGTGTAGCGGAATAAACTTGCTAGGTACTCTCTTGTAATATCTATTTAGTGGAAAGTATTAGTTACGAGGAATAGGAGTGTTGTACCTGTTACGGCCGTCGGAGCATTCAATGACGTCACAAAATATATTAAAAACTAAACTGGCAATCAAAAGTCCCTGCAAATTAAAAACAAATACCTAATCTAATTTTCGGAGAAAACACAAAAAGAAAGAAATAATATTGAACCATTTAAGAAGTTTCCACATACATTGTTGGCTTGTTTTTCAGATTTCCTCAAGTCCGTTCTTATAATTATTATAAAATATTTTTTGGTTTATTTTCGCCAATTTAGATCCATTATCAATATCGATCACATTTCAATGTGCAATGAAATAACAGTTTCTATTAGCTGACAACTCTCCGTCATCTATAATTCTATGTAATTAGTAAAAAATAAATATTCTTTAATGTCACTTATTTGTTGGTAACTACCGATGATAACAGTTATTACAGACACGATGACTCACTTTAAATAATTGAGTAACTCGACCATGTTTAAAATCACACACCTGCCAGGCTGCCATGTCATGTCATTCTCATAACTTTATACGCTACGGAAACGAAATAAATTCAATGTTAAAAGATTTTTTGGTGCGTTATTTACTTCCATTTTTCAGTGACGTTGCGTTGCATAAACTCACTTGAATTTGGTGACACTTGATATATTAGGACGAATGTTAAAATAAATTGCTGTAATGTATGTGTGTATTTTACACTATAGTTTATTTATAATGCTACCGATTTCGGCTCATCACGGGTACGGTCTAAATTTTTAGCAAATACTTTAAACATGAAATTATCCACCAATACAACTTTTCATTTTATAACTTTCACAACTTTTCATTTTATAACTTTCATAGTTAACTTGAAGTTTAGTTAGTTACTTTGACAAAGGACAAAAATTTAAGTCTCATTTTTAATGATTTCGAAGGAAAGGTTACTACCATTTTCCTTTTGTGAAAACTATATATTTTACAGAAATAAAATGTTTAATTTTCAACCCTTTATCCTGAATATTTTTTGTAAGTAGTTCTCGCGGAAAAAATAACTTTAGGAAATCAAAATTACCGGTAATTTTGATTTGTGCCATAATTTCTGCAACATGAAATAGGTTCAAAAGTTATTTAACTATGCAGGCATTTATTAACCCACTTTAAATAGAGTTTTTTAGCTACTATCAGCATCGATGCTTATTAAATTTACCACTTTCAATCACTGAAATTTAAATAATAAGCACACGAGTCGCACTTTATTCGTGAAAAATTTTATCATCACCCTACACACATTTTCATGAATAAATTTTTCCGCACGACGGAACAAAACTTTTATCAGTGAAGCGAACTTACCTGACAGGCGCGGAGTGCAGGGCCGCGGGAAAACGTGTGACAGCGGAACTTCTCACAGTGAAAAGCTTGTCGCGTCCCGATATGATCGCGCGCATTCAATAACAAACTTTTGAGGCATGCAAGGCTTATATAGTGGTGTTGCCCCGCCCACCGCCCCGGGGCGGGCCGCGGGGCGACGCGGCGACCGCTACAGCCTCCGCAAGGAAAAGTTCACGCAACTTCCCCGAAAACTTACGCGACTAGTTGAGTTAGCGAGTGAGTCAAACAATGCATGGCCTAACTATAAAATCGTTGAAAACTATTTTTTCACAGAAACCTTTTCGAGGAATGAAGTTAATCATAAATAAAGTCGTCATCATTAGTTTTACGTAGATTGTAAAATAGATATTATATGGATATAATATTTATGGTATAAAAATATTTAAAGAATTCTTAAAATGGTAATTTCAAGAATGAGTTAGTGGTTCCTCGGTCATGCTATAACTGCTTGACAAATCTGTACTAAATTTTACACACATATAGATAATTATCATGTAATAACACACGCTAAGTTAACTATCACATGAAAGTTTGAGTTTCAAACGGGGAGCAATGAAATAGAAGCTTATCTTATTTCCTCGTAATGTTGCAATTCGTTCGTTTAAACAAGATTGTAGAGTATCGAATTTCATTCACAAACCATTGTTTGAAGCTACCAGTGTCAGTATCAAAGCAATGCTAGTAAACAAAAAGATTTTGTAAATACAGTAAAATACGATTTATTCTTGAGTTCCCTTTTCGATAAAAACAGCATTTTCCCCACGGAAATATCGCATTTCGTCTCCCAATTGTAATTTAATAAATGTTTATTCCAAATCTTGCATGTGGAATAGTTTTTCGACGCCTGTAGTTGTAGGTAGTTGTACAAGATGTCGATAATTAGTTTCGATAACAACTTGTATTTAATTGAGTGACAGCTGTCTCAATCCTGAGAAAAATCTAATTTAGGATGTATTGCAATAAATAATAGGCAGCTCAATTTACTGATTAATTATTTACCTAAATCCTTACAAATGACGCTGGTCTACCGCAATCAATCATTGCATGGCCGCCACTCGACTCATAATGTACACGTTTACACAAAACTCAATTAAAAACAGATTTAGCTGGTCATATTTCTAAATCAATAAATGTTCCCTCCCACTCGAATGTCTTGATCCGATGATGTATTGTGTTTCTTTATATATATTATTATATATAAAAACATTTGTTATTCAATGTCAAATCTCTTTATTGCAAGTAAACACGTTGTCGTAGTCCAGTGGCGAGTACACGTTGAAAACGATCGTACAAGCTCAGCAACGTTGGTCGAGGTCAGGACCTGGATGAGTGACCGCTAGTGACACTTTCATCTGAGCCCCTTCGTGCCTCGGAAAGCACGTTAAGCAGTTGGTCCCGGTTGTTGTCGCTTGACAGCAGTCGTTAGGACACGTCACGTTGCATACATTTTTGCACGTCAACATATTATTTTGAATTTACATTTACACCACTTTGCAAGGAAAAGGTGCCAACGCTGAGGAGAAAAAGTGACAAAAAACTCTCAGCAGCACATATTTTAAAATAATGATAACACACTTACTTAATAACTAGGTAGGTACATAACTATTACTATTATTAGTAATCTAAACTCTATCCTTCTTGCGGAACCGGTGACACACACCATGCATGTTCATCGTTTATTATTATATACTTATTTTTCGCTCTTACTAATGACAAAAATATGAATTATGAGTATGACAGTTGTAAGAGCAATCTCACACTCAAAATTGTCTCAGAATCTCGGTCTGAGTCTTCGTCGTAAAAATAAATTATGTCTCAATAATTTTCTGCAATTTAACTTTATTATATTTTCCGCTCTTGTGTCCTGTCAGTCAACCCTACAGCGCCTGCGGGAATTTCTATGAAGCCTTTATTACGCTTTCCCGATCTGAATTATGGGGAGGAAAAACCGAAAAATGCGACGAAATAGAAAAGGATCTATTGACGAACACAGTGCCTTTACCACGGTGGTACCACGTTATAGTATCGTAATTGTTAAGACTATTGTTAAAATATTGATTTGTTAATAGAAAAGCTATTTTAATATAATTATAATTAGTCTAACGTGATTAAGACGTATACAATTATAAGTAATTATTTGATAGCATAAAAAATTGCGAAATACAGCTAATTTTGGCAGTTATATTGTTATCTTAGCTTGTCTATCTTAGCTTATCTACTAAACTTGAATCACCTATGTACTGATGTAAGTTTGATGTAAGTAATGATTTTCTAATTAAATGTACAACCAGGTATAATAGTTATTACTTAAGTTACTTTCACGTCGTCGACAGGTTTATCGCAAAAAATTACATAATATAGCTACAGTTGTAACTACAGTTACGACTAGCCTCTATCTATATAAGGTACCTACAGCATTATAATGTCAAGATAAATAACAGGTGTCGAGATTGCTCGCGACACCCTCTAACAAAATAATAAGGCTGTCACGGAAAATACCGTCCCCAATAATTTAATATTGATAACTATATTCTTCAATGTCGTGTCGTTTTGGTGCAAAACTCTTTGACTACTTTAAGGGATCTTTTTTTAATACCAAGATATATTAGCTACCTACTTGTTTCTACCTATCTATCTATTGTGGTGGCTATTATAATCATCATTAGGTACTTTAAAGAACCATATGCTATTTTAAAAAGTAATTATGATATTTTCTCAAAAAAACTAGCCAAATTTTAAAAGTTATTGTTATCATAGATGTTTTAATCAATGTGTAGACTTGTCAGTGTACACTTGTAAAATAAATTTAAAAATCGATCTCTATACCCTCTACTTGGCCAATATCAACAACAAAAATAGCTTAAACGACTTTTAACACGAGTTAAATCACAATATGTATCTATGGCGTTTTTGTAACTTAGCAATGGTAACCTTAACATAATCCTTCAATCTTGTTGATAAAGTAAATGTTTTTAAATTGTTAACGTGTAAAACATATATACACACGTATTTACTACTTTCAACAAAGATATGGTGCAAGTGGCATTAAACTATTACCTATTTAGATAAGAGTATTTCCCCGCATGGGAGGTTAATTTCACACATCAGCAACTTTAAATTTCATTCGATACCATTACTTAGCATTATCTATTTATTTACTGCTATTTTATTTTGCATTTTAAGACTCTCCGATCATTTCTTTGCCGACTGGATTTTAAAGGATTTTTCAGTCTAAGGAAATTCAGTTATTTTGTATTGTCTAGAAGGTTTCATTTTGTTTGTGGTTGAGGCTGGTTTATCTTGCATAACGGATGAGTGGACTCTCATGCAGCGCGAGATATGAAACACGCTTCCAGTTCTCGCTTGAGAATGGGATGCGGCAAATCGTATGTTCCCAAGTATCAAGTGTTATAAAAACGAATCTGCGCCATCTCGTAGGTAACTTACCTACATCAAAATCCATCAAGATATTTTAGGATACAGCTTTTAAGGTCACAAAGGAACCGACATATATACTATACATACACCCTTCTCTTTTCGGCAGTCGGATAAAAATGAAATATTGATACGTTACTATACTTATTTCTGACGTCAAACAATACGTTTTATATCACAATATTACTTTCAAATACGTGTCCCTGAATACTTATTTCTTTCGTTTATTTAACATAAAAAGATACAGTTATTAACCTAACATAAGTGTAACTAAATAATAATAAATTATATACGCATTTTTTTTTAAATTGTCAAAAATCGTTATATCGAATTTCAAGCAAGTATTTTAAATACCATTCCAATAGCCTAGGCATAACAATCAAAGCATTATCTGATTATTTCTACCTGGTCGGAAACATTCAGTGAACGTTTATTAGATTAGGTAACTCGTAGACCTACGTACAGTCGACAGCACATACAATTTACAAACCCATTGCACTCTAGACAGTATTACGATCTCGTTGAGATCCCGTGTGTTACACGTAATATGCATACTTACAAGTGTACAAAGGTCATATAATAAAAGTTGTTCATTATCGATACTGAACTTAGTAGGTGATACTTATTATGCTCCTACTTCCCTTTGATAATACGTATTTATTATACTTTGCCACGTGTGGTTGGTATGTAACGTGTGACATAATATTCGTCTTATTTGCCTATTCGACACACAATATGCTGAAACATATTATCATGTTATTTGACAAATACGACAAACATCCAATAGTGAATATCAATAGCCAAGTGAAGTTTATTCGAATATCTAGTCTAGGTATACTAAGTCATTAGATTCATAGCATTTACTCCTAATAAATACATTGTTTTTACACGTCAATATTTTTTTTAAATGTACATTTAAATACATCACTTTGCAAGTAAAAGGTGCCAGTTCTGAGGAGACGGTTACAAAAAGCCCGGCTTTCAGAAGCACATCTTTCGGAAAATTAATTAGGTACATAGAAATTTGAAATCGTGCTTCAATTGTTATTATTGATATCGTACAAATGTAAGTAGGTACTCTAAACATCTGATCCACGAGCTGTCTACCCGATTGGTCCATGCCTCGGGCGATCCCAGGGCTGGCAGCTACCTCGCTCAGCGACTAAGCATTGCGATACAGCGAGGAAATGCTGCCAGCGTCCTGGGCAGCATTCCACAAAACGGGGATCTTGACGACGTGTTCGTCCTTTAGTATTTAGTTTTTTTATTTATTTTATAAGTAATGTATTTTTAGATAGTACCTAGTTAGTTTTATTTTAATAAAGTAGGTACTCGTACATACCAAGAACATTTGGCAAATGGCAAAATAATAAAATGGTATTTATTACAAAGTTAATACATACAATGACAGGAATAGAAAGGTTTTTATATGAATTCACGGTCACCTTATATGTTATAAATAATGTTTAAGCCATAAAAACAGTGTCTTAATGGTTATTTTTATGTCGGACATAAAATCACAAACAAAATATACCCGAAGAGTATTTTATCGTGTCGAATACTTCGCCCCTCCTATACAGTCCATTGCTTCTTTTCTAGGCATGAGTAAATCATACAGATTCCGATAGCTATTAATGTATCGTGAAATATAATACTGTAATACTTATTGTAATGTAAATAATATCAGGCACGAGTGTTTATGGGAGTCGGTTTTCGACATCAAATCTTACGAATAAGTCGTCAATCTCTCCGCATGGGAGATGTTAGGTCTAATGTTAACGCCATATATTTCATTTTATGCCTTGCTTGATGGATCATAGACTTATTTATGTATTAGGTACTTCCAATGAGTTAAGTTGGTGACACATTTCCGAATAGATTCAGATTCATATTTTAGTTATTACAACATGTTTATACCTGGAAAATACGAAAGCTAAAGGTGATAACGTAACGTATATTTTTGGGTATGCAGTTACATCGACGCTATTCTCAGAACACCGAATTACTTACTTTACATGTCGCATTTTCAAATTGTATTATTATTAATAAAACCTTTGTACTTCTTTGCATTGCATAACAGTAACGGCATTAATAAACATTCATGGTCATGCTGTCGTTTCAAATATACTTAGATCTTGCATGGTAAGGACACCTTGCAAGATTTATAATAAGGTGTGTATCGGTGCCGGCGAAGTTATCTCCTATTAATAGGGTGTGCGCAGTGAAGCGGGCAGGCCCTGCCGCCGACAAGCCTGCGCTGCCGGCAGTGCCGCCAACCGAACCGACTATCAGTAATCTAATTTGGTTTAGTTGCAAAACTATTGGTCCTTCAGCGCCGAGGCCACTGATCCGTTTCCACTCGCATCCTGTGTCAGTACGGATTTACTTCGGAAGCTATTAAAACTAAACTACTCATCTATGAGTATGTATGTACGGACAACAGCAGATCTATAGTTACACTTGCAGTACAATTTCAAGTCTTATGACGCAGATAATAAGAAAGGTCCAGAGTCCATTACACTTGAAATGCTTTGATGTGTATTTATATATAGATATATTTTTGTATATAGATATGTTACTGTAAGTAAAGTAAAGGTTATCTGGAAGAAATCGCGTAGAGCGATTGTTTAATTTAATTTTGTACTTAATACATTGAATGTAACTTTAACTTAATGGCTCGTATTCATAAACGCGATTTAAAGTTACGCCACCGTTTAGGCACACTGTCCATTCTGTATCTTAACCTGTTTTAACGAAGTTTGAAAGGAATACCAACACGATTTAGGGGAAGTGAGGTTTAACTAGGTTTATGAATAACAGCAAGTGTATTCTAAAAAGCTTTAAGGTCAATTATGTAGGTATAGTAGAAAAATATTGTAACTAGTAAACTGAAACTATTACACATTTCCATGAAATAGTAAAATGTTTACATACGAATCAACAATTACGTAATAACATATGAATACTTACGTTACGTTTACGAGCAGAGGCGTTATCACAGCGCGTCACAATATGGTGCCGACGTCAGCTATAGGCGTGAGTATTGTATGCCATCGTCACCACATATTGCCTCTACCATTGGATATAAACTCACTCTTGCACTAAGAAGGAACGACACTAATCTAACGACGACATTACATGTTATGTATTATAGATACTTCCTACACAAAAACATTGCATTTTACGCTGTATTTCGATGACGTAGAATATCAAATGCTATCAACTGTACCTACCAGTAAAGTGGATAAAGCCAAAGACAACCTGGCGATTCGCTCGCAGCCACGGAATAAATATATATTCCGTGCTCGTAGCCCACAAGTACATTAAAAAACAGAGAAAGGTTGGTATACGAGTAGAGGAAGTATCACAAGGGTTTAGATTTTCTCATGAACTTATTTACCGACTGTAAAAATTCTTTAGACTACCTAAAAAAATACTGTATAGATCTAATCTGGAAAGAGAAGTCTGTAAAGATTCTAGAGATAGTTCGGAGTGCATACTAAGTCACAGTAAAATAATTTAAAAATGGCTAGTGTTTTCCTGTATAATTACTAATCTAACAATCCGCATTGCGGCATCTCTGTGGATCATGACCCCGGTTCCCTCGATGTAAGAGAAGAGAAGGTTCTCTTACATCGAACGGACCTCGGTTCCCCGCAAGCCATTTAGGTACACAAGTTGAGAGAGCCTGGTGTTAGGGGCTGCTACTTTATGCCCTTTAGCCTTTCGCATAGTGGTAACTGTAACGAATTGGTCGCGCGTGCCGCCGACCGTTATTGCCACATGCGAAATGTGACTGCGCTGTAACTACGAGGCCACCTGTGGAGCCGCTGGTGACTGCATGGTGTGTGGGCAAATTGTGAAGCATTTCTGCCAGTGTCATTTATGAAATTTTCTGAAAACTCTGTATAGACGAAAGCAGAGTAAATTATACAAGAAATCTCATTTGGGTTGAGTTTGTTTCGAAAAACTACTTAACCGATTGTAAAAATCATTTTACTTAGCTTAGGGACACTTTACTTAGCTTAGGATCACTTTTTGAGAAAACCTCAACCTTATAAAGACTATCCTGTAAACTTTTATTTGTGTTAAACCGTACATAGAAGTAAATTACGAAAATATTATATACTAGCTTCTGCCCGAGACTTCGTCTGCACAGGATCTTTATAAATTATAGCCTATGTGTTATTCTGATTTATGAGCTATATTATTGTAAAGTTTCATTAAAATAAAATAAACTAAATAAATAAATAAAATCCATTCATTAGTTTTTGCGTGAAAGAGCAACAAACATCCATCCATATATACATACAAACTTTCGCATTTATATATTAGTGGGATGGGATGGGATGGGATATAGGTGTAATTTTTTATATATAATTTTTTTTTATAAATGGATATCACTCACTATATTGTTGATGCCGGCAATTATACCGACAGTTTCGACCGATTTCGACGATCATTATCAAGGTGAAAGCGACACGCCCGTTGGCGCCTCGAAGATGGTGTCTATAGGTAAAATATAGGTGTCGTTGTAGAGGTATAAGTGGAAAATCCCCGTAATATCGCATTTACACTACAAATTAAACATAACTGCCTTCGTATATTTAAGATACTCGACGTGATAGTTGACAATGGGGTACAATGTCAACTCTTATGACGTAAGCGAGGCTGATCTTATAACTGTATGACGCACACAAAAAGAAAAGTAAAAAAAAGTTCAAAATTGTGATTTGTGTATCGAAGTCGGCATATTTTTTTGAAATTCGAAAGATTATTATTGATGCGCTTTCGATTGTATGGGACATAAGAATTTTCTCTGTTTACTAGCTTGCCTCTCCACAGTTTCGAAGTTGAACAAAGACCTTACGTGCGTCGTATTAATTTTAAAGATAAACCGACTGGGGTCAGCACCTTCATGAGATAAGGGCTGACGTCTCGACAAATTGATCTTCGTGAGCCTCCTCCGTTGAATGGGGATCGGTATTAAGCCCTTGCTTGTTTGACTTGATACTGCTATGGCGTGTTTCAAATATTATTTTTGCAAACATGCTTTACGGTGCTTTTCTACCAAAGATGTGCTACGTTAGGTCTACATACGTTCCACATACCATAGCACTGACTGAATGAATATGATTGGTGGATATCAAACGCATCCATAGCAACGTAGCATAGCACATCGCTGATGGAAAATCATCCTTATGCTAGGGCTCGTAGCCATAAAGATTGCTAAACAGTGGCTTATTTTGATAGCAATTGCTAAACCAACAAAATTCTTAAATCGTGGCTTAAACCACCGCCTAACTTTATGTCACGTTTATGGCTAAGGGCCAGATTTACGTGCTAAAGTAACTAGCATAAAATATCAGTCACAAAATCGTCATACATTTTTGTCATTTAACAAGTTGCCCTAAGAATTATTAGAAAAATGGGATTCGCTATTTATTTATGCCACGCCACCCTACATACTACGCCACTACGTGCTACGCCACTCTACATGCTACGCCACTCTACTGCTACGCGACTCTACATGCTACGCAACTCTACGTGCTACACCACTCTATGTCCTACGACCCTGAGATCTACGATCTGAGACTACGACTATGACACTTCGTGTGCTACGAGGATGTATGGTATGTCCTACGGTACACCAGTACTACGCTACTCTATGGTCTAAGCTACGACACTCTAACTGCGACGCTACTTTATTGGCTACTCTACGATTCGATCGCTTTAATCTAACAGTGAAAAAATTTATGCAATAGGTCAAATAGTTTTTGAGAAAATCTCAACCTTAAAAACTCTCCAGTACACTTTTCTCTGTGTTAAAGTATCTACCGGAGAAAATAATTTCAATTTTCTTTAATAATATTGATGTGCCAGGCAAACAGTGTAGTCCGGGGGCAGAGTTCTAATTAAACAATGATTTAATTAGATTAAGTGAAATTCTCTGCCAACAGTAAGACCAAAGAAAATTGTCTCTCGCTAATTAATTGACGCCTTTTGTTACAGTTGGCAGTTCAGTCCAGAAGGTGCCTTGACAAATGTCCAGGGTTTGATTCAGGTGTCGAAATGAAGTACAGTAAACCATGTGTCAACTTTACGGAAGTATTGCAATCTAGGCCATATTGCCATCGACTAGAGTGCCCGTGTTACACTCGATGTGCTGTCGTTTACCTAGATATCTATTACCTAGCCCTTACTAGCGTTAATAAAATTGATTTTTTGCATGCTAAACATTTGGTGAAATTGTAGCATTTACCTAGTTATACAATATCATCAATTTATGTCCCGCGATTCTATCAAATAAAACTTCATTTCATTTTGTATATTGTATTATGAATTTTTATGGGAAGTTGTACTTATGTTATAGGTCAACAGACAGATATTGAGTCTAAGTATAGAGATGGCATAGCAGAAAAGTCCACAAGACGAACAAAAGAATAGTGGCGAGTGAGCTTCACAGACCGAGAGCCTCTTCAATTCCTTCCAACCAGAAATAGCTCTACTCTGGAAAGTATTTTAATACATAGTAGTCGAGCTGTAATCAGTTAATTAATTCTCTTTCAGTCTTTCATTTCCAACCTTAAAATAGTTAAGAAAAAGTTAAAACTCCTCAAAACGGTTTCAAATGGACTTTTCAAATTATTATCACAAAACACGTCATAGTCAATTATTGTAGCTGAGTTAAGAAGGCAGCGTTTGTCTGTTTGATTACAATATTTACATCAACCAAACAAAAGCCTATTCTCTGATTTGCTTCCGTGACAATTGCGGTGACAAATTACGGTATATTGTCTTTGATCGTGAATGCAGCCTTAGAAGTATCGAGTTTCCGTAATTAATACTTTTTGTATAATTAATTATACAATAAATAATTTCAATTTTCTTTAATAATATTGATGTGCCAGGCAAACAGTGTAGTCCGGGGGCAGAGTTCTAATTAAACAATGATTTAATTAGATTAAGTGAAATTCTCTGCCAACAGTAAGACCAAAGAAAATTGTCTCTCGCTAATTAATTGACGCCTTTTGTTACAGTTGGCAGTTCAGTCCAGAAGGTGCCTTGACAAATGTCCAGGGTTTGATTCAGGTGTCGAAATGAAGTACAGTAAACCATGTGTCAACTTTACGGAAGTATTGCAATCTAGGCCATATTGCCATCGACTAGAGTGCCCGTGTTACACTCGATGTGCTGTCGTTTACCTAGATATCTATTACCTAGCCCTTACTAGCGTTAATAAAATTGATTTTTTGCATGCTAAACATTTGGTGAAATTGTAGCATTTACCTAGTTATACAATATCATCAATTTATGTCCCGCGATTCTATCAAATAAAACTTCATTTCATTTTGTATATTGTATTATGAATTTTTATGGGAAGTTGTACTTATGTTATAGGTCAACAGACAGATATTGAGTCTAAGTATAGAGATGGCATAGCAGAAAAGTCCACAAGACGAACAAAAGAATAGTGGCGAGTGAGCTTCACAGACCGAGAGCCTCTTCAATTCCTTCCAACCAGAAATAGCTCTACTCTGGAAAGTATTTTAATACATAGTAGTCGAGCTGTAATCAGTTAATTAATTCTCTTTCAGTCTTTCATTTCCAACCTTAAAATAGTTAAGAAAAAGTTAAAACTCCTCAAAACGGTTTCAAATGGACTTTTCAAATTATTATCACAAAACACGTCATAGTCAATTATTGTAGCTGAGTTAAGAAGGCAGCGTTTGTCTGTTTGATTACAATATTTACATCAACCAAACAAAAGCCTATTCTCTGATTTGCTTCCGTGACAATTGCGGTGACAAATTACGGTATATTGTCTTTGATCGTGAATGCAGCCTTAGAAGTATCGAGTTTCCGTAATTAATACTTTTTGTATAATTAACGGACTAGAAAATTTTCAAATGCATTGTTTTTAATAAATTCCAAGCTGACGACGTAAATGTAACTAAAACTAGCACACTAGTACAAACTCGTTGTTTGAAATTGTCGTAGGACAGTTTACTTAACAAATAACATCGTTACGTATTTAAATGTGCCATTATGTAAGCCGTGCAATTGTGGACCTAAACAAACAAATTTTACACCAGATTTGAATAACGTGAACACATTTCTGCAGTTTGTAACCATAACAATGGTTTGAGTTATGGGTGCCGTAGTTTAACGTGAAGTAAGAATTATTTTAAATAAAACAGAATATTTCCATCATAGTTCTTTTTTAATTCTTGATATTTAGGCAGAATTGCATTTGTCATAGACACCAAAAAAGGATAAACGTAAACTTCGGAATTACGATACTACGGAATAATTATTTAATAAATTAACAAATAAAAGCTAGAGCCCACAAAGAGGCATGCATGAGATATGAGTTTAGTACAAAGTGAATCGATCCTATTGGAATCGTAAAAAGTAATAAAGTAAAAGTAGTAAGATAATCGTAGTTCGTGATTTCCCTTTGGATTAATATAGTAGCTTATTTATAAGCTTCTGTCTATCGACTGAATGCAATCGAAACAGCGGCTGCAGCGGTTTCGCAGTCCATCCGATCCGAATCCTTGAAAATACGTTCCGAAGTAATCGTAGAATTATTTGTATGGTAGTATGCGCACTAATCGGATGATAGAAATCGGATCTGAAACCTCTTAAATCTATTGTTAAAGTTACCTGTATGACTATAATAATATTAACTAACCATACGGTAGAAAGAAGAAATATCATACGTAATGAAAGTTGTAAGAAGTGGTGAAGTAAAATGTTTACGACAGTAGCTATGACAGTTGTAGTGTAGGGTGTTGCATAACCATCTGGGTTTATTAGTTGCGGACTCGCGCCGAGCTGGGCATAAAGATCTTTAGCATGTAAATGTGTCTACTCTCCTCCCCACAAGCTCGCTATTTGCATAAAATTCCGGAAATAAGCTCAGTAAACGAACAGTTTCCATTAGAAATTGTGGGGAAAACTGATCTCGTATAAAAACACATTGCCCCAGTTATAGAAGATAATTTAGAATTGTAGCTTGTTGCATTGCGCCAGTGCATGTAATAAAATCATTATGTTTCTATAAAATTTAGATACCTACTCAAGCTCATTTTCTTTAAAATAGTTGCTTTTTAGAATCCTCTACTTACTTTTAACCTTAAATCTGTGGCTTGTATTTATAAAATAAATTCATCCACTAAGGCAGTCGAAACTCGGTCTAAACATCCAACTTATTCAAAACGTATAGTGGTAAATACTCGTTACTTTCACATTTCAGTAGGTGGTTCTTCCTTTTATGAAGAAGCCAGCTGCCAAACGCTTTGGGCTCTCGTTAACCGATGATGAGCTACCAAACCTTATAAAGGATTTCCATTCTTACATTTAACAATACATGTGCTAGGTATCTACTGTTGCATCAGATAGACCAGTGACTCGTACAGTTATGTAATTGCATATCTAATAATAGCGTCAATCAAATCAGCCATAGTAAATGAGATCGCTCATGTTTGGCGTAAAATGATATGAAGGTAACCTATAAAATCTATGACTAATTGGACCTACGAGCATTTTGCAATAATTCCACATCATCAGTTAAAAGGTTAAATGTGATCATAATTAGGAGAGCTCGGTGGTGCTATGGTTAGGACACGGCCTTCTGTTATGGGGGCACAAGTTTGATACCCGTATATTTGGAATGGGATATTAATAAAAGTTTATTGGGAAAGGGATCAATAAATATTGTAACTATTTGCCAACTGGAGTCACAGTCAGTTTTCTATTTTATACAGAATTTTAAAATACGCCTAAATGTAAATGTCAATCACAATCAACCCTATTCAGAACCTCCTGTAAGTATTTATACCGGAATTCCAGTCCTTCGTTTCCAAGAAATCATAAAAGATTTCATTCCATCCTCTCCGATACGTACTCGTACAATCAATCAAATGGTAACGTGGAAGTACGATTTCAATTCTTATGATGCACACAATAAGCAAGTCCACAGCGCCATACTGAATGTGTTTCGTTCGACTGTACTGGGCGCAGGTTTGTAAAGCTACAATTTAGGATAAAATATAGATAGGTACATACAGAGTACCTAGGTAGGTAACGAAATGTATCTCGAAGGATATCCTTACGTCATAAAACCATTTTATTTGAATGTAGGATCGATCCAAACACGAATATTAAGCTAAACGAGTCCGTCCTAAAATTAAACGTCCGTAAAGTGAAGATGTCATTATGCTGAAGACGTAAGCCATCGCCGAGAACATCCGTTTTACTGTTTGAATATAAAACCCTTTATAACTCCATTCGATTGTAACACGTTTATGCATTCAGTTTATGTCGAAATTTTACGCATTAATCATGTTCTAAATGGGTTTTAAAGACATCGTTAGTCGAGTTTTGAGGAGACCAGCAGTCTGCAGAATTTGAATCAGCAATGGTTAGTAAAGTTTACTCATTTATACAAACTTTGATTCGACCCAAACAGGGACTACCTACCTACCTACTATCGTGGCTCGGTCTGCAACGATGTCCCCGAGGACTAAAAAAACTTTGTAGATACTCGCAAAAAGAAAATTTAAGTAGACATCCCTAGGCGAATTTCATTGAGATTTCAGATTCGACGGCTTTTGACTTTTTCCATACCTGCTATTTGCACGATTCCTAGTGATTTATACCCACCGAACGTGTGCTTTTAGAGACACTAATAATAGCTGATGATAAGATCCGTAATAATACATGTAGCCTACAATCCTTGATGTTTTCCTGGAACTGCAATACTAAGGATGATTTATAGCGTAAATATTAGCCACCACGGTGGCACGGTGCCGTGCGAGAAATAACTTCATTTCATTGTGATAGATCAGCCATTTTATCTTAGGACATAAGGCTTAGTTTATATATTATTTATATAGACTTCACATTCCGATTACGGCGAAAATTTGTTGCAAACTAGTTTAAAAGTTAAGGGTGTTGCTGTCTATATTTAACAGTATAGTAAGGGATGAAACTAAATAAAACAACCTTTCAGCGTATATCTTTCTTATATTCCTTAAAAACGATCATACATAAGCTCGAAGACAAATTAAGTAGAAAATAGTACATAAATTGTGCAATAAGCAAAAAATCACAAAGTTCGCTACAGATCTATTTTAATAGAAATAAATGCTTTAACAAAGTTAAAAGATAATAAGAATAATAGTTTTACATCTTAAGTGTTTGGTGTGATAATGCTAGAAAGGGTATGAATGTATTAAGAGTCTTCCATGAGCCAACTAGCGCCGCCAGTCTTAAAAAAATAATACTTCCCATATAATTAATTTTATTAAAAAAGCTATTTACAAAATGTTTATTACGATAAATACTATTTTTTAAATGCTTATTAATAACGTGATTCAATTTCGGTAAGTTGTAGTTCGCATAATTGCGAAAAACGGCCGTTTTTGGCACATTTGTGAACTACAACTTAGCGACAAGCTATGTCGCAATTACGCCATGTATTGTATATTTAAAAATAGTATTCATCCTAATAAACATTTTGTAAATAGCTTTTTTAATAAAATTGTTTAAATTGGAAGATATTATTTTTTCAAGATTGGCGGCGCTAGTTGGCTCATGGAAGGCCCTTAAAGAAAGTTTACGACAATGGGATAATTATATATTTTCTTCCTACACATTGATAAGGCACTGGTATTTGAATGAACGCTATAAGCTACTGGATTGAACAACGTAATGTTATACGATTAATTAATTAGTTATGCACTTTATACCAATAATAAACCGTACATAATCCCAAGTAACAAGGTTTGTACTTACAGGCCTCAGATAACAATACGGCACAAAAATTGCAACCAGAGTCGACATGGACCATAAACTTTATAAAAACGTATAAGAGTATTAAACATTCCCAAGGGTTCATGCAATTTTCAAAAATATCAACAACATAAAGATAACAAACTTAACAATCATATGTTAATAGAAATGCATATGTTTTCTCAAAATGTAAGTAACCTATTCCTACAAAAGTTATACATAACGGAAGACTGGAATATTGACAGCAATATTGTAAATTGAACAGTAGAAAATATATTATTGTAATCGTAACACAAGTTACTTGAAAGAGAAAGCTCAAACTAACACTTGTCAAAAAGAGTATAAATCGAAAAGCTACGCTTTTAAAGTTTATACAAATAAAGTTACAAAATGCTATTGTAATAATATATAACACATATTTCAAGGCATATACTACATATACTTGTATCTATCCTTCTTTATACCAAATAAGATTCCTGATGTATTCAGAATTCATACAAGTTAATAATTATCTATTGATCTTGGCTTACTGAGAATCAATTTAATTTACATCGGTGTTTCAAAATAATAGTTTTATTACAATAAATGTATTTCGATGGGTATTCGATAATAGGCCAGTACATTCCGTATCGTGACTATTTAAGTTGGCATATCGCAATACATACACATAAAAGGTACAAAACATACAAGCACACATCGCTCGACGTTCATGGCAAAAACGTCGATCAACACAGTTATCCATTTAAAGCTGATAGATGTCGTCCCGATAGGCACGCGATCACACGACCAACGCGACGCGATTTATTCCCGCGTTGAAAAAATGTTTAACAGACTAATAATTTGTATTAAGTACCAAGTTTATGTAATTCAATTAATATCAAAGAGAGGTGTATGTCATGCTTTTCTAGTTAGAAAAACAATATCTTACTATAGGGTTTGTATGACTATTTTTACACTAGACGTGATTATGTACTCTTGCCATCTCCTTTTAACACTTGATTTCTAAATGCCTGTAACTGATTTATATTTCTACTGATTTCAAATTTTCAATTCGATTTTCACAGATGCATCCATTCATGTATAATTTGATATGCTAATGAAAATCATTATCTCTACTGTATTACTATGATTGATCGCGAATCGTAGCGACGATCACACAATGTTGGTCGCACGATCATTTGCCAGTTATGACGCCGTAGGGTCAGTCCGTCAGCGAAATCCTGTCGGGCTGACGTGGTGCAAGCTGCAGTGGTACGCGAGAGTAAGCAACGCGGTGCGACTATCGAATATGAGTAGAAAGAACTCGCACAGCCATTCGGAAGGCGACATCCTTTCTACGTCCTCATGTCAACGCGCGGCCGCCATCAGTCGCTCGCACTGCGCTAGGAGGTATCTCTTCTGCTGCTCGTCATACAGCAATATCACCTTGCCGGAGTCGGAGCTCGAGAACAGACCTAGCACCTTCTTCTTGGGTATAGGTATGAACACCCCTTTGTTGTCGGGCGTGGGCACTTTGGGTAGCTCGGTCCATAAGTACGACCACACGATCTGTTGAAGATTATACAGTTCTAATAGTTTAACACACAAAAGTAGACAAACACACAAAATCTACGAGTAAAACAATCGGTGTACGATTTTTGCTATAAGTAAATTAATTTGACGTGACTAAAATTAGCTGCAGATAATTTCCGTAACTTTGGTAAACAGTTTTCAGATTTGCCATATTTAGTTTAAAATAGCTACGACCACGACTTCGTCCGCGTTAAGTCACTTTGCAGTTAACATTTCATTTTAGAGTAAAGAGTTTGGTTGACTATTCTAACATAAATTTTTGAATTCACAGGATACAGCCTGGGGATTGTAAGATCAAGAATTATGCGTAGAATAAGCCTGATTGGAATAAAATAAAAATAGTAAGGGATAAGATATCTTGGAAAACAACTTTTCAAATACCATAGACAGGACCTAGGATATTTCATGAAATATTTACTAGTTATTGGACAGACGCGACTCGGTAAAGCTTATACATAATACATGACTCGACGCGGACTGAGTAAACAACTTTAGCGAGATCTAGTTGGCACTTTATCAAGTAATTTTCCTAAGTATTTTCATAAACCTGTATTACCAAATTGAAAATAGACTATAAAAATTCAACGATATTAAGTAAGGCTGTTCCTAAGCTCCTAGTAAACTTCCAAGGCCTGGATTATCGACTGCGAATTTAACAAACTGTATTTTGACAAATATAAAGTAAATAAAATCTTTTCATACATAAAATAAATCTATGCATTTAGAATGAAAACTTGGTAGGTTGTTGAGGTAAGGTGTAAACCTTCCCTGGTTTACGAGTTGGGAAAAAAGGTTTTCGTGGTATTGAAACGCGTAAAGGTTAAAGATCCGACTTTCAGAATTGAAGACACCTGAGAAGAATCTTTATGCATGGCCCACGAGCCGTAAGTAGACACGGACACAGAGATATGTATACCCACTAAAACCCCAAGGTGTTCAACGCATCGCGTTTGGAACGAGGTTGTGGGAACGCAGCGCCTAATACCACAACAGAGATATGTATACAGGGTGCCTCAAAAGGTAGAGGTAGATTTTCTCCAAGAACTACTGTCCCCTTACCATAAACTCAGGGTTACTTCAATAATACTGTTATTTCGTACCATGATATCCTTTAAGATTACTTTAAGGTCGTCATGGTAAAAGAAAGTAAAAGAAGTATTATTGAAGTAATCCTGCTATAAGAGTTCATAGTAAGGGGGCTGGACCGATTGTACAAATTCTTTCACTAGTAGATAGTTTAGAGTACACACTATGTAAATGTAAAGAGTTTTCAACAATGGGTCAACTACTTTTAAAAACTCTCCTGTACACCTTTCTCGGTGTTATACCGTACCTGCCATCCGCCGAACACGTTGTTTCGCTCCAGGTATAGCAGCCGCTTGCCCGTGCACATGACCACCTCCTTGGCGGGGATCACCCACACGTGCGCCTCGTACGAGTCGGTGCTCACGAACTTGCCCTAAGACAACAACACACACTTCAACAAACAGGCAGACGCAACGCCACTATTCTTCTGGAGTTGTATATAGGTAATGGTGTCCATTTACCGTTGTCATACTGAATTTGAGTACGATGATGGCTTAGAGCGATTTCTTCCAGATAACAGACTACAGAAGATATAATAAAAAATATCTCAGAAAGAGGTAGTGTTGTACATAGTAAGGTAGGTAGGTGTGCAAGTTTCACAAACGCTGGTTGCGGACTTAGGAGTGGGATACGGATTTAGAAGTCCGCTAGGAAAAATAAGTTTAACGAAACCTTTTATGATATAAAATATTATCAGTCTATAGTTGGGAAGATGCATGCATATTATCCAAACTATTACTAGTCGAGTCGAAGTGCTATATGATCATTTAATTAAGTGTATTTTTGTTGAAACTGCAATCGTTTTGTATGTAATTTGGAGTAGGTAATTTAAGTGAAACCGGGCGCCAAACTGTTTTATTATCAACTGAACAAATGGGAAAAATTTCTCACAAGTTCAATCAACTGAACTGGACAACTAGTGGGAATAAACGAGAATTTTAGGGTACGTGTACCTTCTCCAGTTCAAAGAGCATCTTGTACCCCTCGGCCTGCAGCCTGGAGTACGGCCTGACGCCCGCGTCGGGCGGCAGGTAGCGCGCCGGACGCTGCTTGGTCACCTCCTCGGACAAGTCAGCCGCCCTAGTAAGGTAATAAGCTATAAGAAATTCTATACGAAAATTATAACACTCGGGGCCTCATTAAGGTTAAAGTTTGACCGATTTTTTTGTATAATTACTAAGAGCCCTACTTCACCGGGACGTTCGTACGACGTCGCCAGCTACGTATCCAAATAATTCATATTGAACTTCCAAATTGGCGACGTTGCCAAACCGTTCGCCAAGTGTGTTAGATGCCATACATTTCAATATGAATTGTTTGGTTACGTAGCTGGCGACGTCGCACTGGCGTCCCGGTGAGGTAGGGCTCTTAGTCTCAATTAGGGGGAAAAAAATTGGCTCAAGTAGTTTTTCAGAAAATCTCAACCGTATTGAGACCCCATGTCACGTATAAAAAAAAATCGGAATTAAACTGGACATAAAGTAATTATAAACAGCGGACGAAGCGGAAGGAATGAAGGACAGGTATTGTGCTCAAAGTAAACTTGCAATACAAAACATACAAAGAGGAGCAAGCATTCAAAAGAATGGTAATGAATCGTGAAGTTTCTACCGCTTGACACTCGCCACCAGTCGCCTTAAATGCCTTTTTACACGGTCGAAAATATTTGTAACACGTTATTATGCGCTTCATTTGATTATCGTCCCGCCGTCCTTGTTAATAATACTGCGTTACGGAAGTGGCTGAATTTGAAGAAACGCCCTTCTTTCAACGGGGGAAAATCTTCTAAAGATGCCCGATTCTTTAGGCTTTTTTACCAACTGGGTAAAGCCCTTGATGGCCGACCCCATGCTGTTGACCATAGTTTATAGGCATTAATTGAAAATCATTAATTACAAGTCATTATTACATTACAATAAATAAAATAATTAATACTATAGTTAATTTAATACCGGTAGGTACACAAATTATTTTATGGCTTTGGGATCCCATACTAAACGCACCGATGCATATCCTTCGCCGCAACGCAATAATCATGTTATGGACCTGATGACCGCTCGCAACAGGCCGGAGGTGAAGTCCACGACGCCGCCGACCGGCCGCGTGACCAGCCCGAGCGCGCCGCGGCCCAGCCCCCGTGCGAACCCCCGCGCGCCGCCCCCGTGCGCGCCTTGCACAGGCATCACCACGAGGCCAGTCACGCCGTCCACAATCCCCTGGCGGCCGAGCTCGGGAATTACCTCTAGTATTACGTACGGTCTAACATAGACGAAAGTGTACAGAAGAGTCATTTAGATAAGTAGTCGACTTAACAATGAACAGTTTTCTTTTAAAATTCGTCTTTAAAATTAGATGGCATAGCGAGTATGAAGCAAAACGTCAAAGTGAAATAGTAGAAAAAGTAGAAATATGGCCCTTCTCAGCCTCCCAATATTTAGGGGGCATTATTTGACTGGCGCGAGACAGCGTAGCGTAGGACAGGCTGCGATCTTTGGTGTCGGAGGCCAAGATCCACTTGGGTCACTGAGCCAGCGGAGTAAGAACTTGACCGGAGTACAATAAGTTATAAAATGTACTAAACGTATTTGTAATGTGAATGCAAAGACATTTGGGCCGAAGGGCCATGCCACGATAAATTAAAAAAAAATCAATGACATTTCTTCCTATGTACCAAAATAATTGGGCGTAAGCTATAGCTAACGCTAACTATTGTTCTCAAAAAGCTTAGGCGTTTGTTTTAAACACCTCATTACATAGTGTGTACTGGAAATCTATTAGTTTAGGAATTTTTAGAATCTGTAGTTTTGGAGAAAATCTCAACCTTCATCTGTATACTTTTCTGTTTCGACAGCTACATTCGACCCAGACGTTGTATTTACCGATATACGATGTCTCGCATAAATCTTATCGAATTGTGGTGATGATAAAGTTAGGACGAACAGTGGCGAGGTCGGTGGCGAAACGGACGCGTGTAGCAACCAACGAATATAGTAACAACACAAACATATAAAAGGTTAGGTAAGTAAGCCATGCTGTTAACGAGGGCGAAGCAAAGGGTTCAATTACCAAATCTTTTACACAGATAATTATTTCGAAAATGCAAAGTTCTTTTGTCTGTGTAAATTGCATGCTGTTATGACAACCATAAGCAAAAGAAAAAGTCAGTATTTTCTCCACCTTCACCTCACCTCCACATTAAAGGCCGAATGGTTAGGCTGACCCAGACCAACCGAGCAATCTTGTATATCCCTCCTTTCGTAATTATACCCTCCGACACATATTCATTGTCATTCTAATGAGCGACCGATACCTCGACTGTAAGTTGGTGATTAAATGGGTATCGGATGCGCAATTCATCAACGACTCACAGTAAAGTTAACCTCAGGTCAAGTTTACCATGTACTTGAAATATCATTGAAGTAACAGTGGGTCTAAAAAGGCGTCATTGCGCAATTCCTCTAATGGGAAATGAATTGCATAGACTTCAGACCGGACACTAAATTTCGAATCGACTAGTAAAGAGCTGATGACCTTCATACGGCTGAAACAGACCTTCTACAGTCATAGCTAAAAGTAATGATTTACGATGCCACGGCTTATGCACGCGTTAAATGTATGGACCCCTCTGCACTGAGCGACCGCGGCTTCACTAAATATGTCTCGCCCGGCCGGTGCATGCCCGGTCGTCTGCTCGACTGGTCTGTCACGGCTGGTCTATCACGGTTGGTCTGTCACGGCTGGTCTGTCACGGCTGGTCTATCACGGTTGGTCTGTCACGGCTGGTCTGTCACGGCTAGTCTACCGTGACCTATTCACCTCTTGACAGCGTCCAGCGAGCCCGAGGCGAAGTCCACTACGCCTGCCGTGGGTCGCGCGACGAGCCCCACCACGCCGCGCCCCATGCCCTTGAAGAACCCCTCGACGCCCTCGTTGCGCGCGCCCTCCACGGGCTTAGTGAACACGCCCGTAACGCCGTCCACAACGCCCTGTTCGCGACAAACACGAGCACGCGCTCATACATAGCACTCAATATCACAGAATAGTAAGAATATTTAAATTACGAATTTTAACAACTTGCTTTTGACATAAAAGTAAAATCAGAATTTATTGTATGCTTTACGCCATGCTCGGCGAACAAATTCAAATGATGATATAATTCTAGGACTTGAACCTGCGACCTTGTCATTCCGTGACACGCTATGACAAGGTCGCAGGTTCAAGTCCTGCCTACGGCATTTAGGCCCTTTGCAATTTTTTTTAAATGCATTCCAAAACGGCTGTTTTTCGCAATTATGCGACCTACAACTTACCGAAATTGAATCAAGTTGTTTAATCAAATGTTTAAATTGGAAGTGATTTTTGAAACAATGTTTAGAAAAGTAAAATGTAATTATGGATTTTTGGATGGACTAACTACAAATCCTACTACTACACTACATACCATGACGAGCCCCTTGCCGCTCCTGGCGAGCCCCTCCTGCAGGTTTGCGGGCGGCTTGTTCATGTTGTCGCGACGACGGCGCTGGTAGTCCTACACGAGAAACAAACATCATCAGTATATTTATATGTCGCCACTGCACAGACCTTACATCAACATGTAACTGTCTATTGTATGGGGTATGCCCTTCAAGATAACTGTTAGGGCCGCGAACCCGTCGCATGCATGGTACTGAATTATTAAAATCAGTAAGTTTCTATAGCAAACCGCAGGCCGTACCTTGTCCAGCGAGAGCGCCGCCAGCCCGTGCCCCATGGCGCCCGTGATGCGCGACACCGCACCCGCCGCGCCGCCCACCGTGTGCCCCACCAGCGAACGCACACCCAGGAATAGACCCTCCGCGAACTCGCCGGGACCTTGGATAGCGCCCTGATGACAATACACAGTTGATATTTACTTCACGTGTAGTTTAGTGACTAAACATATTATCAAGAGTTCATGAGGTTGTTTCCTGGTGGATATACTGTATTCTTAGAGCGAAAACGCACTAGCGGCTGGCCGTGGTGCGGCATGCCGCATTTTATATGAAACTGTATTATATCGACGCACTGACTTGCGGCCGTCTTGCCGCTCTGGTTGTCTTGTTTATTTTAACGATGACGTTTTCCACGATAATATAAATAAACAACTGCAGCAACTTATTCGACATCCAGCACGTCCAACATTTCTAGAAACACTGACGATTGCGGCAGACCGCAATAGAACCGGGACGATACGGTCATCCGGAATACGGCGTGCCGTTGCGGCAGACCATGCCGCAACGTCACGCCGCATCACGGCCAGCCTCTAGCTCATTTTCGCTCTTATTCTGTCCACCAGAGAAATACCAATAGCTATTTCCATATTTCGCTGATCCAGCGCGCCAGCTCTTACTAAACCCTAATGCAGACCTGGAACGGCTCGTAGAAGAGGTCCTCCACGCCCTGCTTGAGCCCGATGACTAGCCCGTATGGGTTGCCGATGACGTCTAGCCCCAGCACCAGCACGTACAGCTGTTTCAGCGCCTGCCCCGTGTAGTGACTCTGCACCTGGCCCAGAAGCTCCTTCTGCGACAGGAACTCGTAGTTGCGCTCGTAGTATGACAGTCTGTGGAGACAATGTTCAAATTAATTTAGAATAAGTGGGTTAACATTGCCCTTATAAAATGCCTAAGCTAAGAATAGTGTGGAGCAGTCTGCTCCGCAGCAGACTTTTTATATTTTCTAGTGTTTCCTCTATTAACTTAGTTATTGTGTGTACTTGATCTACCGTAAAGCGCTTTTTTTTAATCCAAACTGGTTTTCGCCTCCTGCCTTACACGGCCAACATTTTAGGTGAATACTTCACAAAATTTATTTATTTTTGGCAATGTAAGAGGGCAGAAATGCACATGACTTACTTGAAAACCACATCGTTCATGTCCGTCAACGTGACACCGATGCTCTGCAACACCGTCCCCACGAAGGTGGGCAGCTGGCTCGTGCCGCCGAGCGAGAATGACACGTGCACCTAAACAATATCACAAACTACACTAAGCACACGTTGCACTGCGATAGCCGGTTTGACCCCGTCAGGGTAATAGTGTTCTGTGGGTTTGACACATTACAATAGTGAAGTGAAATGTATATTTATTAACGAATAAAAAAATTGCAAGTAGTAGGTAGCCGAAATAAAGTTTAAATAAAACGAAAAATTAAACGTTATCTCCATGACCTTCTACGACGATGATTTTTATATCTTATTGCACGTTACTATTGACAATAAAAAACAGCAATTTCCTTCTTCAAACGTGTATTAATAACTTCATGCGCGTACAAACGTCAAACCGGCCATCACATAGTGTAATTAGCAAGTGGTTATAATACTTGACCTCCGTACAGTACACTATGTAATTGGAAAAAATTGTAAAAAATCTGTAAAGTACTCTTTGAGAAAATCTCAACCTTAAAAACTATCCTGTACACTTTTCTCTGTGTTAGACCGTACGTATTATATTTATTTTATTTGTCGTATGACCTTACCTTAAGCGGAGACAAGTGGAGATTATCGTAGAAGTTCTTCTGATCGGACGCTCCTATGGCCGCCAGCGCCTCTAGCGGTTGCGCAGCCTTTTCCAGGTCCAATTGGAAAGCGTCCAGCTACAAATCAAAACAATGTTAGGTTGAATGTGATGTATCACCTCAAAAGACAGAAGAAATCACGTTTCTAAGCGGTTGCTGATTGTTTTTTAATTCGACATTGACTAGAATTTCAGCACATTTGACGGTACCTATCTTAGCTTAGATAAAAAGGGGGACGCCCCTATAATTATATTAATATCACTGACCGCCTCCTGTTCGGTGAGCGTGCGCGGCGGGAACATGTCTATGAGCGCGTTGATGAGCCCCATGTCGACCTTCACGTGGAACTCCTGCACCAGCACCTTGTAGTACTTGTACTGGCGCACGGAGCTGTGTTCCATCATGCGCTCCACTATGGATACCTCCAGGAACGGCTTCATGCCTGCAACACATACACCATGGACGATTTCACCAATAGACACGACGCGCGGCCGTGCTTGACATCACAAATAGACATGTTAAACCATTTAAATTGATTCACAGTTGACTAATTTTCAAATTATTTTATTTCGACGAATTGATAACCTCCTCCTTTTTTTGGAAGTCGGTTAAAAACCGGACTGTTTGGGGCGTAATATGTCAGCGCCGTAATCAAGGTTAACAGTAACTTTTGATTGGCAATATCGCTCAGGTATTGTAAGTTGCGGAAACAACTTGTATTACGGACCAGTCTTCTGCCTAGTATAGTTCGCCGTCAGCACTAGCAGCGGCTAGTGTCACTCACCGCACGCCTCCACGCTGGCCACTGACTTGGGCGGCGGCACTGGTGCCAGCACCACGGGGAAGGTTGGCAGCGGCAGCTGCTGGTCCACCTGCAGGCGGTGCAGGCGCGCGTGCAGCCGTCGCGAGTGCGCCGTCAGCCCCAGCGACGCCCACAACCCGGGCTGCAGTGTGCGACGCAACAGACGACCGCTCGGACGCAACACGCGCATCTCATCGAAGTCCACCTGACACATCACTATATTTAAGCCCAAAGTTCATACACAGTTTCTAGCGGGATATTTTAGTATTCTTATTTGGCAACATGGGGTTCAAGTCCAAAGAGTGACCCTTTGGGCTGATGCCACCTCAAAGTTATATTGTGACTGCGCACCGAGTTCTTATGCCGATAGTCATAGAAAGTTTTGAGGAAGCATTCATGTCAAGTCAGTAGCAATATGACTTTACGAGCTCATAAGCGCATCAACGCTCGTACGAGTTGCACGTGTGGCATAAAAGTCGCGCCTATACGCGTCTACACGCGCTTCCAAAAACGAGCCTATACGCGCGTATAAAACGCTGGTCAGATACCACTCTTAGATTTAACTTTATATTTCGTAATCGGGCCGTATTACCTCAATCTTGTCGTCAATGAGCACGCGTGGCGCGACGGGCGCGTCGCTGACTGCGCGCTCCGTGAGGTAGCGCTGGTACGCCTCCTCGTACTGCAGCAGCTTGGCGCCCTCGATCTTCTTGTAGCGGCGCGCGCCCAGCTTGCACTGCTCCCATATTATACCAGAGCTGGGAACAACATACAAATGTTAACTATTTTCTTCTAAAACCAGATGCGTCTCATAATTAGGGCGCTAACGGGACTCCATGCAACAAACGACCTGTTGCACAGGATGAGAATAGCGGAGTCTCCAACCTGAGTGCTATACAAATTTAGCCATGCTAATTAGTATAGCACTGTCGGTGAAATACTCGGAACTGTCAGAAAGTAGGAACAATTAAGCCGTTGTAGTTTTCCGTGGGTCTTGATCAAGGCATCCATCTCCCCCCAATATTAGTTGACTCGGTTATCATCCATTTCTCGATCATTTCGCGTCATTTGGTTAAGTAGTCTAAGGTACGACGATATTGTATTTAAGATAGCCCATCTTATCTTACCCTGATTGGGTGCCAATGTGGCGTCATTTCAAACAATTGGGATCTTTTGTGCTCTCTTCTTTCCTTTATATTCCTTCCTCCTCCTTAAAGATATAACTGAATATGGCAGCTGTGCAGCTCATGGGAAGGAGCCTGTAATCTTCTGGATCCGGATAGCCTGACCCCAGTCCACTCATTCGCTTCCTAGCCAGTGAGTCACATTCACACAATAAGTGTATCATGAAGTTATCTCATCTTACTTACTTATTGGATATGCTTACTTGGATATGCTGACGTATACGATCTCCAGGTGCTCCGGGTCGTTGACCAGCGACAGGCCCATGCCCTGTATGGAGAGCACGAGCTCCGTGTCGACCGCCTCCGCCTCGCCGATTGTGTGCGCGCCGCTCGCCAGGATCGGGTCCTCCGTGAACAGCACCACACGCTGCAGGCCATCCAGGAACGACACCCAATATATTTTGTGAGTTTCGTCGATCCTGCATACAAAAACACGTTATTTAATTTTTTAATTACACACACACATACTCACCCTCGCACGCACGGCGTTGTGTTCACTGCATTTATACACACGCGCGAATTGCGAGGCGAACCATAAGTACGAGTATGTTGCACAGTTCGCTCGCTATTTATTCGCCTCGCGTGCTACAAAGAGGTATTGCCATATAAACGGCATAAGTCACGTGACTTACTATTCGTCAAACGTATCGTCAGTGTTTAAATTAGTTTAGCCATCAATCCCCAGCAATGTTTAGTAATAAGTTCAAAATTTGGTAAGCTTTGTAGTTGTATTATCATTGTTTGTGGTTAAAAAATGAACTCCATTTCAATCGAATTAGTAAACTAAAGATACTTGAAGGATACTTACATGAGTTCGCCTATGCCGTCTTGCCTCAGATCGTTTTCTACTTCCTTTCTTTTGTGACCCTCAAATATTAATGTGCGCGGTCCGGCGGGGTTGTCCCACGTGAAAAGCATCTGGTTCATACTGGGGATTTTCCTGAAATAAAAGCAAATGTGCGTAAACGAGACTGCAAAACTCAGCGCTGCTCTAAACCGTACGCAGCAGCTATAAAAATAAGAAGCTAAGAAATAAATAAATAATAATAACTAAAAGATAGCGCTCACTTGACGTTAACGTTCTCCTTCTCGTAGACCGTGACCGCATGCGTCGTGAAGTTGACTAGAAGCGCGGGCGCGTGCCCGGCGCGGTACTGGCGCACCGTCACGTACGTGCCGCCCTCGCTCAGCTGCACCTCCACGTGCAGCCCGCCGTACTGCGCACCCAACGGACAGACAGAAGGATACGTGACAATTCTGAGCGATACTATAATATTATCATCATATTTCTTAAGTTTCAAGGTAATATAAAAAGAAAATTCATATGTGGAGATTTGTAATGAGAGGTTTTTAAAGTGACATTTAAACGTTACAGGCCCTCGTTTACCGTTGAGATTTTCTCAAGAACTAACCGATTGTAATAATTATTTTTGGTAGATAGTTTCGAGTACATAGTATTGTATTTGTGAATAATTTTAAAAAAATCAGTCAAGTAGTGCTTGAAAACTGCTCGGGCACAGACCTTCCCTTACATCGAGGGAGCTCGGGCCATGATCCACCACGCGGGTCCAGTGCGGATTTCATATGCCTTAGATTTATTATTCTTCTACGGCATGCAGGTTTCATCACGATGTTTTCCTTCACCGTTTTGAGAGCACTCGGTAAATGTACGTAAGTTTTTCCGTCGAAAAAACCGAGGACAACTCATAGATACACGGCTGCCCTGGCTGGGAATCGAACCTGGGACCTCCGTATTGCAAGTCCATTGACTCAACAACTGAGCCACCGAGCTCTCGAAAACGTATACAGAGGGTCATAATTAGGATGAGAATTTTTCAAGCACTACTTGACCGATTGTAAAAAATCCTTCACTAGTAGATAGAGAACGAATTAGAACACTTAGAGCGTGAACTATGTTATCGTAAAATAATTTTAAATATCGGTTGAGTGCTTTTCTGATCAATCTCAACCTTAATGAGTAAACCCCGTTATCTCCGAGTCTCCTGTTCACCTATATCTGTGTTAGATCCTACCTGGTTGTTTAGCTTGAGGCAGCTGCTGTGTTGCTCTGTGAACAAGAAGGGCGGCGCGCGCTCGGCGGAGCACTCGACGCGGAGTAGCAGCAGCTTCTCCTCCTTCTCCACGGCCGGCCACAGCGGCGCGCTCGAGTTCTGCTGCACCTGCGCACACAAATATACACTTACAACATGGCATATAAAAAAGGTGTTCTTTTAGTCAGCTCGGATATTACGTAACTAATTTAAATCACCCAAGTATTTTTTTTTTAATCTCCTATGCACTATTATCTGTGGTTTTTTTTTGTATTACGCCATTTTCCTCCAACATGTGGATCGGAGACTTTTTGTAGCTGAAAACAGTCTTTTTTAACGACCTTGTTCTATTAGTTGTCACAGTTGCATCATTTATGCAAAGTGGTAGGCTTTCTTTAATTATTAAGAAAGCCTATTATCTGTGTTAGACAGTACTTAGCATTAATTAATTATGAAAAACAAAAACTAATAACGACTGCATCATTACTTTGATTAAATTATTATAGCCTATGCCACTTATACAATCAAGACGAATCTAACGACACCTCATGTTAAAATCCATCAAGCCGTTTAGGCTGCAGGGCGTGCCAAAGAATTAGATATACATACCTACTCATATATACAGGGTGTAACGTAAAGAGTATATGAAGCCGAAGGGAGGGTGTTCAGTATAGGTAACTGAACAACTTTTGTTCTACGACTTTTCGATATTCGCGAATTTATTTTTTGACTTCTCATACATTTCGTCCCGGTCTACAATTTCTGACGCATCAGATGAAATGTGTTTGATTTACTAACCGCCTTCCAAGGGTCCGCCGATCTGTGCAACTCTTGGTACTCGATGGCGAATGGCGCTTCGTTGATGATCAGGAAGAATGGAGTGAAGATGACCATCTTGGTCAAACTGTTGAACGCCAACTGGTTCGTCACTGCAACCTGCGCAAATAAATGTAAGATTACTTCACTCACTTCACGCTTGACTAGTACTCCCGGTAAGGCAGTTCACTTGCTAAACGCTTTTATGGGCTGTGTCTCGCTGCAGTATTAGTTTACGCTATGGTATAAATTATTTTTATTTTATTGGTATACGGACAACAGCAGATCAATGGTAACACTTGCAGTACGATTTTAAATCTTACGACGGAGATAATAAGAAGAACGGTCCAAAGTGTTACAGTTGAAAGGAAAGAGAAGAATCGGTCACAGGAAAAGTCGTGGCTATGAAACATCCGGGAATGGACTGGCATTGCGAGCGCCGCAGACCTGTTCCGCTTCGCGAAAGATAGACCCAAATATGAAGAGCTGATTGCCAACCTTTACTAGTTGGAGAGGCAAACCCAAGAGGAAGTTGCCGATCTTGTTGAGCGTCAATTGTTTCCTAGTGGATCTGACGCTTCCCTACCTGATACGAGCGCCCCTCGTACTTGCACTGCACCACGCCCGAGCTGCCAGGCACATCCAGCGAGAACTTGTCGGACCACTCGCCGAACTCGATGCGTATCGCAGCCTTCTTCTTGCCGAAGAAGTTCTTGGCGCGGAACGAGAACAGTATCGGCTCCTTGTAATCCTTCGGGTGGAATATCACGTTCCCAGTTTCGTCTACGTTCTGAAATTGAATTTTAAAAGTTCACAATCAGGATCGAATAATAGAAACTATGTTTCAACAAAACATTTTATAACAAAAAACAGCAGTTAATATTGTAAAGTTCGTAGTTTGCCGAAGTTTAGTTATATTCAGATTTGTATGAAAGTCTTTATTTCTAGTTCCCATACAATGTGAAACTTTACTCGAAATAATCTAAACTATACCTTCAATAGTCAAAAAATGTTTGTTTCACGGTCACTCATGTAGTTTCGTGTAAGAGTGAGCGGGCCGTTTCGTTTAGCAATAATTTTGCGTGCGATACTCCGAAATCGGTACTAATAAGTATCAGAGTTTACGTCAGTTTTCCAAAATAGTTTCAGTGAGTTATTTTATATGTGAAGACCATACACAAACACGAAATCTGATACACAAACACGAAGTCCAGGATTAATTTCAATGTATATATATATATATATATATATATATATATATATATATATATATATATATGTGATGTGCAAACCTGTATAAGCTCATTAATTAGTGAAAGCAACAGGAACATAGTTTTACATGTGCCAAATACGAAGTTCATTGATTAACTTATACCAAATTAATTTTAGAACGTGCAAATCATGCAACAGTGTTTTACACCAATAAACGATATACATTATGTACTTCAAAAATATTTTAACAGTACCAGCTGAAAATAATATAAGAAATTAAAAGGCATTAGAAGCTATACGTTAGTAGGGTCATCCTAATCCTAAGAACCCTTGAATTATGCCTTACTATATTAAACACAGCTTCAAATCGAAAGTTAAGGATTTATTAAATGAAATGACCATAAACAGTTCAAAGCCCAACATAAATGAACACTACACAACAAAGATTGAAGTATCTATTGTGCAAAAAGACAGACCTTACAATATAAAAGATACAATGGAACCTCGTCGACATCATTTGTACAGAAGCAAATGTGTAGAATAGAGGTCATATCATATCTATGATATAATGTAAGTCCAGCCTTATACCAAGTGAAACCACGACACCGAAATGTATCCAAAATTAAAAGATGATCTATTACTCTCTAGAGTACGATGAATGACGTTTGCACTCACCGACAAACAGGATGTATGGTGTCTAACAAATTTACTGCAACTTGAACTCATTATCTGGAAATCACATTACTGGCTACATTAACGGATCAATATACGTCCACAAGCGTAACTGTCTATGTAAATCTTTAGGAGGTCAATTTATCATGCGAATTAAATTGTGCAGTACATGGATTAGGAGTTAGGACTAAATTGGAGGCCGCATATTTAAACCGAAAGTTCATATTGCGAGAACTCATCGGTAGGGACACCTTGCAAGACCATGTTCATTGATACGAGATAGAGCTTAGATGTGTGTGTGACAATTTGTATGAGAATGTCGGCGACGTTTATAAAGCGGGCAGCAGACGGCGATAACCATAGATATTCTCATACAAAAAAAGCCCACATGGAGCTCGATCCTCGAAGGTATTTCATGTCAGCCATACTGTACTGAGATGATTAACATTCTCTGTTTTAATATTAGACCACGAAAGAGTAACAATCCTACACTAATAACCGTATAGGATGATAACTAAGTTGTTGTTGTTTTTAGATTTCTGTCATGCTTAATTTTAATTGCGCATTCACTAAAGTTTAGATTCTAAAGTATACCTAACTGTTGGATTACGCTATGACCCCACTGAACATGCTATTGCTATAAATAACAATACGATACAGTTAATAAACACCAACATTCCTAAAACTGCTTTGAGATGAGGCTAAGTGATTAGAAAGCATATCGGATCAAATTAAGGAGCATAAAAAGGCAGGAAGGAAAAATGAAAAATAAATCGTAGTATTCATCTCAAAGGTACCTTATCGGGGGTGCCGGAGTCTTTTTCGGGTTTCTTTGATTTCTGTAATCACGTAATGTTTTGTAGCCAATTGTGTTGTCAGACCAATAATTTTGTTCAAATTTTAATACCAATTATTTTAATAAGATCGATAGAACAAGTAAATAGAAAGAAACGTCTAGATGTGGACAGTTAGTAAGGTTGTCTGCTAACTATTACGCTATTAGATAAATAAAATAAATTCATGACAGACATATGCTACAACAATAATTGACAAGAATTACAAACAAATTATACACACAAAAATACAAACTCTTACAGGTCATAGGAACACTTACCTAAAATTATCTGACATAGAAAATGACACATACCCAATCCGTACGTAGAATCATAGATATTATAGACCGTAACCATAGGTCATGCATTGATTGGAGTGAGTATGAATGAAGTGTAGTATCAATGCTCATTGAGAATGTTGCACAGAAATAATAAATTCCAGAATGGTTAGAACCGAATATAATAACAACCAGTATAGAGATTCATGTAATTATTTGTAATATAAATTATTGAACGCAGATATTAACTATTCAATTTGATTATAATAACTATACATTTGATTAAGAATTATGTTTCAAAATTATCTATACCAATTATATAGTATTACGTTCGTAATTTCATTTATGATAAATAAGTAAGGTTGCTAAAAACTATTACGAAGTGTCAAATAAAATTACTGTATATCGCTTTACTTTTTTTAAATATATGTGAATAATAAAAAATAGATAAATAAATATACATATACCAAGCTCCAACCAAAGATCCCAACATATTCCAACACTTACCCTATAGCAGAGCGTGAATCCAGTCTTGTTGAGCATCCAGAATGGGCAATACAGCGACAGTACTTGTGTGCCTTCCATGTCCACATTGTGCATGCCCAGGTCCAGGGTCATCACGGCGGGGCTGTCGTGAGAGTCAAACGACCACACAAATAACTCGGTGCCCATTTCGGGCAGGTTCTTGGTGCACACCCAACACTTGTCTAGGTAGTCTTGGATCTGCAGAGCGAAAGAGATAAAACGATTTAATATTGCTCAACAAGCTACCTAATCTTCCGCTGAATACTCTACCCAAAGGATGTCTGGAGCATTAAAATATCGTCAATTGTCATACTAATATAATTGAGTAAAAATAATTTTTATACACAATTCGTGTCACAAGAAACTTTATATACACAAGTCATAATAAATTGTGTATTTTGTCATACCATCGCAAACCGTCGCTCTGAAAAGTCGTGCGCTGTAGACCACGTAGCAAAGCACTAACCCCCCAGGAAACCATTCAGAGTCGAACTTATCTTACAATTTACCATTTATAAATGATTCTCACCAATACTTATCTATAAAAATCTCGGCAACTTAGGCAACTCGGCAGGGTGTCCCTGAATTCATTCGACAAATTGGAACTGGGGGTTGTACTCATGATAAATATTAAATTGGTGAGGTTATTTAGTAAATCAAAACTGCAAAAAAAATTGAACTAAGTACGTCATAAGTCACACAATGACCTTAGAAATGACCATTAGGTCAAATCCCAGTGAAAGAAATCGTTGCAAAAAATTAAAAATACCTTAAAATGTAAAAACTCCAAATCAAAAATAAATTTATAGTGGAATTGATTGTAAATATATTTTTTTCTTTTTCCCCTAATTGTTAAATTTACTTAACGCTGTGCAGAATTAATGTATGTCACAAGCCTAACCATCCATTTAATTTAGTCGAATGAATTCAAGGTCACCTTGTATTTTGTACAACCTATAACATTGTTTCTAACTCACCGTAACCACAATAGACGCTTTGTTTGGTGCTAGATGCGACAGATGGAACATCTCGCCCGGGCGGAAGGTCTGCGTGCGTTGCAGGCCCAACTGCGAGACCACTATCTCCACCGGCAGACAGTTCTGCAGCTTCACCGCCGGCTTCAGCACGATGTCGTAGCACGACGACGCGAACGTGTGACGGTTGGAGTGCTCGTGGAACACTTGCTCCATCGTACCGACCGCCTGGTGGATACGTCACATGTTAATTTTATTATCAATCAATGCCATTAGTAAACTTTACAATCTATATAGACGATTTAGTCGCATAAGGTCTAGCCAAGTGGCTTTGACTTTCGTTAACGCTAATAGAATCCCCATACCTATTCTACTAGCGTCTGGATAAGTCACAACATTTTCGGATCATAAAAGATTTAAGATTGTTTAACCTTTGGCCATAGTTATTTTGAATTTACAGTACAGTACGTATAAACGGAAACTTCTACAATCAAATTAGGTATGCTAAATATCACTCCAATTATAGGCAAACAATGAGATTGTACAAAACCCCAACCAATCACTGTTACAAAATGAAGTTATTAAAATTAAATAATATGGTATCCTTCATATGAAATAACTAAAATGTATATTTGTATGAAAACTGAAGGAAGACAAATTTACCTTGAGATAGAACTTCTCGCCACTGTTCATATCCTTGGAATTGCACTGCAGTAGCTTGGAGATCTTCACTTCTTGTTGAAGCTCTAGCCAAATGAACGGTGACATCGATATTGTGAAACCTGGAAAGGGTATATGTATTAAATATACGTAAAGTAAAGCCTACACAACAATGACTTTCTTAGAATGAGTAATTTGCATTATAGTGGAGCCGCCGAGAAAAGCCCGATATGACGTTTGGGGAAGGTGCGGCCGACATAACTTTGAAACGGTGCACAAGTTACGGATAAATAATTATTGTCTTGAATTCTCATTTACGTAATCCATTTTGTACAAAAATAATAAAATTTAGGAATTTCGTAATAATTTCAACCATGCAACAGAGTAAATTCGCATTCTTTCTTATGAAAAAAATTGATTTAGTTTTCCATGAAGCACAGTTACAATGTTATGTCGTCCGAATTAAATCGTAGAGAAGAGATTAAAATACTAAGCGACGATATTTGGTATCAGTTACTAATATCGCTATTATATTATCACAGGAAAATTCTTATTCGTTGCTTTCGTTCAGCCTTAATTTCAGAATGAAACTGGTGTGATGGATATCTTTGTATCAAATTAAATACGAAACAGTTAAAAATAAATCTTTAGTAAGGAAAGCCGCCGACAAAAGCTAGTCAATTACTAACACGTTACCTATGGGTACATCACTATTAACGTCATATTGTCATGTGTCATATCGGGCCTATTAAAACGGCCGTACTATAGTACATGGAATACTGCCACTTAGCATCATTTTAATCTCATCATTACTGTTAGTAATCACGTCATTTTGATAAAGAAGAAATCGCAAGATGGTTCGCTTTAAGACCATTTTAGATTTGTGTCAGATTCATATAAACTTGAAATGATTTTAGTTTTTGTTTACATTATAAGACACTGTCTTACTGTGGGCTTCATGTTAATTCATGTTAATCTATTTCCGATTTTAATCTGGCATATATTGTGTGCGTTCTTAATAAAATAGTTTTATTAATTAATTGTACCGTAGAGACATGTTTATTAGGGTGCAAGCATTTTAATTCGATGGTCGATGTGATATAGTGGGGAAGCACCCGATAGTTATCTTTTATTGCAAGTGGGGGTTAGTATTCTATGGCAAAAAAAATAACTAATGTTCGCCATACTGCCGCGTACCTTCAACCGAAAAGAATATCTCCTTAGTGGGCGTGTGCACGGCCTGCAGCGGCAGCCGGAGCACCTCGCCCGGCCGCACGTCACCCAGCAACTGCACCTCATTGCCGCTGGGCGTCATGTAGTACACGGAGACGTTGACGGATAATGTGTTTGTTACCTAAGCACAAAATATTAAGAACATATTTGATGATATCATAATTTCGGCCACTCATTACGTCACGTAGTGGAGCAAAACAAGCGGTAAGTCGTTTTACGATACGTCAACTACCCTATGACCACGGCATATCCAACTCACGATGTGTCGTAAAGCCGAGATTCTTAGACAGTATCGAGCGCAAGTTCGGCGCGAGCTCACTCTTACAAGTGTCAAATTACTTGAGGATTGAATAAAATACGCGTATAATGGAAATATAAGATATAATAGATAGAAAGGTAAAAAGACATACAAGCAGATAAACAGACAGATAGAGAGAGACGTAGGTACAAAATTAGAATGCTATAAGAAACAGTATTGATTAGTGGCAAGTTTTAACAAAATTCCATAGACTTTTGACAGTTGGAAGACCGAGCTCACGCTATGCTCGTGCTCAAAACTGTCTATGAATCTCGGCATAACAATGGTAATGAAGACATAGTCTCTTTGGGGTTCTAATAGGCGGATAAAATTGTACGGGAGAGTTTTTAAGGTTGAGACTATCTCAAAAACTACTTGAGCTATTGCAAGAATTCTTTCACTGTTAGATAGATAAAAGTTAAAACTATGCAACTGTAAAAGAATTATTAAATTCGGTCCAGTAGTTTATGAGAAAATCACAACGTTATTGAGGCTTCCTATGTACTTTTCTCCTTTGTGTACTACGGGTAATACGAGTACTGTAAACTGACCTGCACGACGCTACGCAGGTATATGTGCAGTGCTGCGTCTTGCATCACCACGTCCGAGATGAGCCCGCGCTGCTCCGAGCCGGCGCCGGACGCACGCCGCCCGAGAGGGAAGTAACGCTTGTCGGCGCGCTCAACGGGGATTTGCACCTCGTCGGCCAACTCTTTTATCTATAGGGTGACATTGTAATCAGTAATCGAATCACCGAGAATACTGTGGTGGCCGCTCCTGGCACAAACTGCCAGCTTAATTGGAATGGTTGAGAAGAAAATTAGTAATATGAATTTTTCTGAATATTTTAAAATACCTATCTACTAATTTAATTTTACATTTCTTTTGTGTATTTTAAAATACAACTGCACAAATTTGAGAAAATATCTACCTTAGATATGATAAATATTCTTTATTGGAAAAGTATCACACACAGAAAAGAAATAAGCATATACAATAAGTTAGAACTCAGATATACATTTATCCGATTTATACTATACTAAAATGCGTATACCTAAGCCCTATATTGTAAACAAAAACGACTGTCAATTTAAACTTTGCTATGATTAATGTACAACTATTTTCACATCATTAGATCGGATCACTTAAAAAAGGTTCCCAACTTAAAGTAAGTGTGTAGGTAGCGATCTGAAGCCTAGGTCGCAATCCGCTACCTACTGGACGTTAACGACGGGAGAAAATGGGGCAGGGCAAGCGTTTCAACAGGCTGCAGGTCGCAAGCCGATTGCAGATCGTGCCTGTGTGGGAATGACTTTATTATCACAATACTTACCTACGAACACTAAAGAATTAGTACAATGATGAATAAATTCATGCAATCAGGTCCTTTAGTATATCCCAACAGATAAAGACACGAGGTAATAAGACATTACGTAGCCTTACCTTGACGTTCAACATGAGCGGCGGTGGTGCTTCGTTCAGCTTCATCAGGTTGAGGCCACCATGTTTCAGTTGCAAAGGCACGCTCGTGCCTGGTTCTAACTCAACGTCGCTGCAACAAGAAATAAAGGTATATATGTAAGATTAAGATGAATTTTGGTTTGAAGGCAATCAACGCAACTGAAAAGTAATTTTACCTGTGCAAGTTATTTTGACTGCGCAAGGAGGGTTATGTTTTTCGAGTGTATGTATGTAAGTAAGGGTGTATTGATGTATGTGTAAAATATGTATGTCTAATTCTTTGGCACGCCCTACAGCCTAAACGGCTTGATGGCTTTTAACATATGAGGTGTCGTTAGATTCGTCTTGATTGTAGCAGTGACATAGGCTATAAAAAAATATTCAAAAGGATAAAATTGCAATTGTTTTTTTATAATAATATCGGCTTGTTTTACACAAACTGCCACAATCAATACCTGTATCCGGAGGCGACGACCTTTTCTGTGGGGAATACGGAGAAGTCGTGGTTCTCCTGTAGCATCAGCTTTGCGGTCAGTCCAGTGCAGTTGTGAAGCACGTACGGGGCGCCGTAGAACTCCTTTTTGCTACTCTAAAATCAGAAGAATGGGGTCGTTTTGGGAATTCAACATTTTGAAGGTTTCAAGTCTTCTCAGGTAGCAAATTATAATATTTGCAATAGATTTAAAAGCGAAGCGAAATTGTAATTATTATTAATAATAATAAATAAAAAATTGTAACGAACGGGTCTCGCACCCATGACAAAAGTACTCTTTGCACATGATGTGGCATTCCGTGACCAATGGTTCTTTACCAGTGGGCTTATCCCCAATATAATGATCTTAAACAAAAATCCATTTTCACATGCAACAAACTTGGATAACTACTACACCTTTAAAATGAAAAGTTTCCAAAGAATATACATTTCGCTGCAGACTGCACTGGATTCATTAAAATCGCAAAATAATATAACCCCTACCCTCGCGTGCATTGCTAGGTGGCTGTACAAAATGTTTCATTTACCAGAAATTGTTTACATATATTATTTGCTAGCAACCGTACAAGGTTAAAATATTTTAATTGTAAATGTAAAAAACATGTGCGCAAAAATATACAACATAACAAACGATACGTAAAATTATTGAAAAAGTTACATACGTCTATCTTGGACTTGGACATGACAGACGAGTCGGTATCAGCAATGGCCGCCGAGAATGAGTTTCCAAGTTGGGTGAGGACCTGCAAAATACAACAACATTACTAGTCTGGTCGTAGAACAAAAGTTGTTTAGTTGTAGATACTGTACACACCATCATTTTGGAATTGCGGATTGTTTACAATTTTCTATTTACATGAATACTCTAAATATACTTGACATTGGCGAAATTATCTCTTTAGTGAGTAGAAGCCATTAAAATAGAATAGACTATCGGTCTAAAGGTAGATTTCAACAATAAATTAGACAATATTTGCACTATGAACATGCGCTACCGTCCTCTGTACATCGTGCGAGTATTGTCGCATCGGCTGTTAATTATAAGTTAATTTAATAATATGTAAAACTGCGATAATTAATGAAATGTAAAGTGTTTAATTCTAAAATGTATAGTGCATTAGTTTAAGACTGAAATACTATACTTTTTAAATGAAATAAATAAACACATAATAAGAATTGTATGTCGCTTCGTCTGGATATGAATTGGACATAGTAGTAAGCCGATTCATCGTGTCTTTGCCGCAAATTTCAGAGTAAATAGAAAAATGCGTCACATTTCCCCGCTCTATCCAAACTGTCATTGTACTCTGTAACTTGACATTGACAAATGAAAATCTGTCGAGACCATTAATAAAACTAAATAGAATACCAACCTCCATTGCGGTGCGTGTGACTGTGATCTCCAGCGGCTCGCTGCTGGACACCGCGATGGTCTTGTTGGGCTGGCGCTGCGCCGCCGCCTGGAAGTTGGCCGCCTCATCCGACGTGTCGATGGGCGCGCGGGCTTCCTCCGGGCGCATTATCATCTGCACGATACGTCAAAGTACATTAAGATACCCATCTAAACAGGCCGATTGTTAACAAACTAAACCGTTTAGTTGCTGGACTAAATGCAGTGCAACATGGAGGAAGATGCTTAAAAAGCATCCCATCGTTTTAGCCCAACTATGACGATGGGAATGCTATCAGAAACCGTTGAATAGTCTACCCAAGTTAACAGTTACGAGACCGATTTCTGCAGCCACAATTCTTGAATTTACTATTTTAAAATATTGTTTTTAATCTGCCCACAACCATTCTGTACTATCCAACGCTCTATAATTTTATCTAAGCCTTTTACTGCTCCCCTGAAAGCCTCCAACGCCGACAAGCAGGTGTTATCGCTCACGTTGAGAACCTATGTGCAAATGTAACTAACATCGTATCAAAAGACTGCGTACCTCCATCTTGAGTTCCCACGGTACGTGTTTGTACTGCGAATCCTTGAGCACCTCCACGGGCTCGATGAGCGGCTCCCAAACGGCACGCGCGATGTTGTAGTAGGACATCTGCATCGCCCACGTAGACTCCAGGTACAGCTATCGCAAACAATAATAATACGATGATGATACGACTTAAGGCGCTACCATCTGTTAAACTCAAGCGCGAGACAGAAGATGTCCCGCAGCGGCGGAGTGAAGAGCGCGGCACAGTGCCTCCATATTTATATTTTTATGAATTTTGGATGAATTATGGCAGGGAAATAAAAATATGCCAACAAAAATCATATTTTTTTAAACAGGTTCTCATATTTAGAATACCCTACATTTTGATATATATTTTGTAACCATGTATGGAAACCACATATGACAGCCTATTGTTCCTTGGCTTTCATTATTGATCTCGACCCAAAGTTTACAATTTTTTTATTAATATACATTTATACCTACTAAAAAAGTTTTTCTATGGTCTCCACTTAGCACACATTATAAATTTTATTCGCACTGATATTTTTATTTCATAGCATTGTAATAACTAAATCTCACCTCTGAACTCCAATCCTTGACTTGTCCAGTGAGTGAGGCCTGCATGACAAGGACCGGTATAGTCTCTGTTCCGATGTCCATTTCCAACGAGACGACGATAGACGGACAGGACAGGAGACATATCTCGCCGACCGGCGGCGGCTTGACAGGAGCCTCCGCGATTTCAACACTGATTGCTTCTTCGGCTTCGTCTGATAAAAGATACATACCTACTTGAAAAGAATAAATGAAATGTGTTTTAGGATCGATACTGATGCCAAAACACCAATTGTTAGAATTCTTGTCAGTCTGTCTGACGCCAAAACTACTGAAAGGATTTTGATGAGACTTTCACTGAGAATCTCAAATATCTGGGCAGCACATAAGATATAAGGGCGGTATGTGATGTGGAACCACGTAACCAGTAAGGAATAGCTGCCTCCCAGAACATTGAAAGTACTTCGTGGAGGTCTATAGTAACCAGCGACTTCTATGCATACGAAGTGTACAATTAGGGTTAGCGCAGACGGACGGAGTGGAGTAGAGTGGAGGCGAAGAGCATTCGCCGGTCGCAAATCACACCGACCGGCGCGCGGACTTCGACGGACTCCGAGCAAACTCCAAGCGCCGTCACGAGCAGCTCTCAGTGGCATTTTACTTCGCTATACAGATTACAATCGTATGCTGAAGTAAATAAAGTTGAATTCAAATTGTTACTAAATTAGTCGGTTTGACGCCATTCCACTCCGTCGGTCTGCGCTGACGCTAAAGAATAGATATCATACGCTAAACTAAAAGGCAACTGACCTGTCTTGAGGAACCAGTACGAAAGCGGCTTGAAAGGGCGTATGTCCCACAGGCTGTCGTAGAACACGGCCTTGTTGTCATGTTCCGCGCTGTCCTCGTCGCGGCTGGTCACCGTCGCGACGACGCGGTTCAGCAGCGCGATAATGTCTACGAACATGCTTCAGCTTTAATAGGAGTTCCGTCATATAACTAGTTAATAATACGGAAATGGGTAGGTACGCATATCTCACGGGTTTGTGATAAAAGCGCAGCAGATTCTGTAAGTGCCAGGGATCTGGTGATTTTTTAGCACAAACTCATTAGATAATTTTCGCAATATGCATAATATATTATTTGCCGAGTTTACACCTCTAGAGAATTGTAGTGGCAAGTTCGACAGAACCAATACTACAATTATCCGATAATACAAATATAACCTACATAGGCCTATCGATAGCATTGGCTTTCAGATGAAAACTAACGATAGTAATATTATCGATAGTTTGGCGATACTAATCTGCGGACGGTCTGTCGACGTGTAGTGCTACCATAAGAGTCTTGCTATCTGTACTGACCTGGCGACACAGTGAGCTTGACGTCCGACACGGCCAGGTCGACGTGCATGCCGCTGTCGGGCGGCTGCGATACCGCCAGCGAGAGGTGCGCCGGCGCGAGCAGGTAGCGCGGCGCCACGCCGTTCGCCGCTGCGCCCAGGGTACGGATCACCATCTGCAGTCCGGAGATACCGCCCTCCGCCACCATGTGATCCTCAGTTTTGCGCAGCTTGAAGCGAGCCTCCATCTGTATACACAACACGATATAAAATAAATAAATGAAGTCTTTATTGTCAGTCAATCGATGTATGAAACGCACGGCCGATGTATGACACGGGCCCATTGGACGATTTAAATCTTTGTAAATAACAATGAATTCAACCATGAGTCCAGTTGCTAGTACTCATTGAAAACAATAAATTAAGCAACGTTCGCAGAGAAAGGTCTAGACCGTATATTTGGAAAGCGCTTAGAATTCTGCTAAGATATTTTTATCGAACAGTCAAAAAACCATGTATAACATTCAGTCTTGATATTTTGACAGCATGGCATGTTATTCATCAATGTTTAATACTGTAGTTCCGTTTTATCTCGTTAATATGTAAACAAACTGACCGTGTAAGTTAAGTGAAACTCTGCTTTATCCACTAAACCACACCGAAAGGTCTTCCACTTGTCACCGTACTCACGTTGAGTACGAGCGCGTCGCACGTGCGCTGCTCCAGCGACTCCACGAGGATGATGTCCGGCTGCTCGATCTTGATGTTCACCGTCATCATCGACGGCTGCGGCGGCGACTGATCCGGCTGCGACACTGGCGGGGACATGGTTGACGTCTTCTTTTTCTATGGAAAGAAAAAGTAACACAAAATATGTTATGTCAGCACCTCGAGCAAACAGCCATATTGGCCGATTTTTCTAGCATTGTTACGAGCTTCTAGTCTCAGTAGTAGGGACCGAACTACTGAGACCCTCATAGTCTCAACACTTCGGTTGTACACGGGCACCTTGAGACTTCTAGGATCTCAGTAGTTCGGTGCACGTGTACAACCGAACTGTTGAGACTATGAGAGTCTCAGCAGTTCGGTCTTGGACAAAATCACCGAACTACTGAGACTAGAGGGTCAGGAGTTGTACATTACGCGGTTTAGGTATAAAAGAGCGCGGTGTAGCGAAAGGTGCGTAAGCTCAGTCGATTGCCACACAGCGTCGTTTGCGAGACGCAAGCGTGCGCTTTCAAACAAACAAAATGTTGTAAGTACTATATCCAAACGTTACACGTGCCCGACGACCATGCGACACCCAATAAACGATGGTAGCTTGCGAGCAAGATTGTTGTCGCCGCGCGTAAATAGTATAGGCACTTATCTATGAATCGATTTTTAAGTGATGTGTCTGTAGTATGTCATTGTGTGGTACTGTTATTTTTGGTTCAAAATATATTTTATAAGATATTTATGACGATTAAAGTTATATGTAATATCAAGCAAACCCACAGCTATAGTATCGACGGAGAGCTCCGCTGATGTCTTGAGGACCTCCTTCTTGATCGGCTGCGCGTCGTCCGCCAGGCCGGTGGTCATGAACTCGGCCAGCTTGTTCAGGAAGTCCATCGCCAGGATCAGGTTGAAGCTGAAGATCCTCATGTCGACTGGAACAAACGCATACTAATAGACACTTTGAATACGTATAAAATAACATAGTTAATAATAACGTTGCATAGGCCCGTGCCATACATCGTCCGCGCGCAGTCTATATCAAACATCGCATCGGTTGACGGACGACTAATGATTGATGTTTGAAATTCGCACACTATGACTGCGCGCGACCGAAAGATGACACGGGCCCATTTGCAAAATAAGACACTTGGTATGGGCTTAGGTATCATTTAATTCGTGCTAAAATATTTCATAAAATCAAGCTGAATAACTTCACTTCTATAGTGTAAGGCAAGATGACTGATTTTACCTAGTACTATCGCCATATCATCGAACCTTGTAATCTTAATTGGTCAACAGAACTAATCTACCAGTAGAAGGAGGAGAGCTCGGTGGGCTCGGTTGGGTCACTGGACTTGCGATACAGAGGTCCTAGGTTCGATCCCCGGCCAGGTCAGCCAATGAGTTATCCTCAGTTTTTAAACCTCGACGGAAAAACTTACGTACATTTACCCAATGCTCTCAAAACGGTGAAGGAAAACATCGTGATGAAACCTGCATGCCATAGAAAAAACCTAAGGCGTATGTAATCCGCCAATCCGCACTGGGCCCGCGTGGATCATGGCCCGAGCTCCCTGTAAGGGAAGGTCTGTGCCCGAGCAGTGGGGACATAAAAATAGACTGGTGATGAATGTGTCCTGCACTCACTGAAAGTGTCCGACTTCTTGGCCCTGTACGTGATGTCGATCATACTGCGTATCTTGTCGTGCGTCGCCATGATGGCGTCCTGGGACTCGTCCGCGCCCGCCGCGCTGTTACGACGCCGCTCCAGGTACCTGCACAATATCAATACGAATACTATTCCATAAGTCGTTTCCCTGTGGCTAGTGTTATTCTGGGGCGCTAAGTACATGTGTATTTTTGTGCCGGTAAAGTCGTTGAAGCATGATTGAATAACAAAATATGCAGCGCCAGGCCCGGACTGGCCATAGGGCAGATCGGGCAAATACCCGATGGACCGGATGCCCGGTAGACCGCGGCTAGGTTTGTCTGGCTGATGTCTCATTCGGCCATCGGTTGACTATTCCACATTTCAAAAAAAATCCCGGAAGGTTCTTACATCAGCGCCATCACTTCATGTCGATAAATTCATCTTAGATACTCGCCGCAAATTATATACTCTACCATACAACTACCAGCCGTGGAAGCATTCGTAATTTTGCAATCTTATGACGGCTAGAGGTCTTGTGGTAGAGGGCCGATCGTCTCTCAAATCCCGGGCTTGTTTCAGGTCACCGCCAACTCCCTGTGTCTGTACAGGGCCATACCTGGTGATCTTAGCGCCCCTGCCCGGGCGCATGTCGTCCAGCGTGCAGTCCACGAGCAGCACGGCCGTGTTCATGGACCCGTCGGAGAACATGCGCCCCTTCACCGACAGCAGCGCCAGGCAGAACCGAGCCAGCTCCACGTCGCGAACGTACGTCGTGTCTTCAGACTGCACCACACACATATAAATATAATTAAACGACATAGTAGAAGCGGATGGCAAAATTTGGGAATTTTTGGCTTGTCCAATATTATTGGGCTCATAGGGGCTGAAAATTAAGATTCATCATCTTCATTTTCACCTCTGTCCCAGAACTACAGTCAACAATGTTGCCATTTTAGTATAACAATTGTTAATTCGAATTGTGGGACGATTTGAAATCATCTCATAGGAACTGACTACGGACCTGGCGGTTTGACCATTTCTCTGATCACTTACTGAATTATGTATTGTGTATAAAAAGCATATTCTTCTTTATTTCGAATGAAATAAAGAAGACTGTTCCTCCTTTGAGTACGTCTAACTGCCTAGATTTTTATCGAAGACAATAAACCTAAGAAAATTTTCTTTTATAAACCTTTAAATCATCCCACTTCTGGACAAAGGTCTCTCTTTCTCTTTCTTTCCCTCTGTAAGAAACTCTTATAGATATACTATTGTATTACTCACGACAACATTATTCATCAGGTCGATGACAAAGCTATCCATAGTGAAGGAGAACTTTATAGTGGTCCTGGGTTGTTTGGTTTCTTCCTTAGGCGTGACGACTTGCACCTTGGTCTGTCTGCTCGTTTGGCTTTTGACAACCGTCCGTGACGTCACTTTGGGCACGCTCTGCTGAGGCTTTATATCAGCTTTCTCCTGACCCTCTTGTAGGTTCTGGTTTAAGATCTTCATTATACTCTTATAGTCGTTGTGGCCTACAATAATCTGGAAAATAAATAATAATACTTAGATGAACTATTAATTGTTGAACTATTAAATGCAAATCAAAAACTAAGCCCTAGCGCAGTGCATGACAACAAAGCTTATCAGGCACAGGTTTGGTCGCTTAACGTAAATCACATTTTATTATTATTAAATAAAGTGCCAATGTGGCACTTTATTCACATTGCGATCTAGCCTAAATACAATAAAGACTAAGAAGTAATTTGATTTTAACCTAAATTTCTATAAATTGACACTTAAATCTATTAGGGTAGGCGCAAACGGACCACCGATACCGGTGGCGAGCGACAAGCAGTTCACACGCTTTTTCAAACGTTTTGTTGAAACTCGCCGCACAGTGCCGGTGCCGGTCACTCGCTGGGTAATAGTGTTCTGTGCACTCGCTAGAACAGTGTCCGCGACTCGCCACTTGTGGCTGACATGGACCGCGCACGACACTCGCCATTGTCGTGTCGCGCGCGGCGCTCCGCCCTCTCTCACCCTCGCCCAGTTACATGTTTGCATGTGTCGTCATTATGGAGCACGAGCAAACTTTCCGTGTCGGAATCCATCGTGAGACTGCACGTGAGCGGGTTCAAATGAAGCTGCTTCTGAACACCGGTGGTTAAACGGTCCGTTTGCACCAAGCTGATATAAGTGTCAATTTATAGAAATTTAGTAGACATTTGAGAATATGATCTGACCTCTATAGTGCGCATCCTGCCTGACACGTCCAAGTCTGGCAGACTGTCGTACCAGGCGGACAGACTGCGCTTGACGAGCAGCTTGAAGCTGGTGGGGCGCAGCAGCATGCGCTCCTGCCCCGCGGCCTGCGCGTGCGGCTGCAGCAACGCGCACGACACCTTCATGTTGTCCAGCTCGAGCGTCAGCTCGTCCACTGTCACCTTGTTGGTCACGTCCTGGGAAACAACAACAGTATATTTTTTACAGAAATCGCTATGAGCCGCTAAATAAATGAATGCCGCCAGGTTTTCACATAAAAGGCAAAATATTATGCGAAGACTACAAAATTTTGCGGTTTATATCGAAAAAAATACTGAGATGGACATGTCACCTTTTGATATTCACCTCCTCATTTCAAATCAATAGGTACTCACCGCAACCGGTATGTCCACAAACTTGTTGTTGAGCGTTATCTGTCCGAGGTCCACGAGCACGGCGTTCAGACTCCTCGAGTTCTCGGGCACGACGATGATGGGCGCGGCGAGGCGAACCTTCAGCAGCACCTTAGTGGAGTTCTGGTAGGCAGTCTGCACGTTCGCGCGAGCCGCGTCCGCCGCTTGCGACGACGCATCGATGATCGCTTGTTGAGCCGTTTGGAAGGTGTTCAAGAATTCCTGGAAAATAATAGTAAATATAGGGATGGGACTGTGCAAAAAGCCGATAATACCAATTACCTGATCGATTAGTAGGTACGCAATATTATTTTTTATATTCTTATACCAAATAGATTTATCGATGCAGAACCCTCCCTTCGGCTTCCTATATCCTTGTCTGTCGTCTCTGTTTACCAGGAAACAGTCGTAAGTTTAAATAAGTATTTGTATAGTTATCTATCTATATGTAGATGTTCTTAGGCGCTTTCTTTCTAAGGAACGCAATATTTTTTGCTTTTATTTTACAATATTTAAAAGACCAACAGCAACGTAAGTGAATAAAACATGTTCTCGGAAAGCCAAATTATAGGTTTTCACTAATAAATACGGTATAAGTTTCTATGGTCACTAAACCACACGAGAAAGGAAGGAGGTTTCTATAAGGCACGGAACACAGCGTTTTACAGCTAACATGAAACACAACGCCCACAATAAATAAAATAATAACACAACTATAAAATTACGGATATCCAAATAACAAAAGAATCTATGCTTACCAACATGGAAGTGACGAACCAGTTGAGGAACACGATCCGCAGACAGTTGATCTGCGCGTCTATTGACATGTTCACGTCGCTGATCTTAGGGTACTGCTCCAGGTTGTACATGACTATCTTCACGTCTATGACGTCACCGCCAAGCACTTTCATTATCTGGAAACGTGCATATATCAATAGAGTTACGTATCCGAAATAATCTGTCCGAGATTGCTGACAAATATAAACCTTATTTTTATTTGTTGTAATATGTATGCAAATAATTTACATAATGCTTTTAAGAAAACCGACAGCAACTAACCATGTTAATTTATTTTAACACTGCTCTCTCTTACGCGGGTTTGCTGGTAGAAATCTCTTTTGAGATAAGCTCGCCCTTTGTACCGATTTGTTTCTTCTGGATGTTATTTATGTATTTGTGTGCACAACACAGTGCAATAAAGTGTTAAAAAAACGTCTAAATAACCGTGGGGACAGTGAACTTAAAAATTTGAAATTATTTATCACAAACGGGTCGAAAATGATGTGTATTTCGCTTCTAAACAAAGAAGTAGGGAATGTAAAGATGCAATGTTACGAACAATAACAAGATTCAGTAAAGAATACAAATTACAGAAGATTTAAAAGGTTATTGGTTTATCAGGTAAACTTTACCCTGATGTCCAAGATGTCATATTTATATTATTTTCTTCAGGGAACTTACAGCGCAAATACAAATAAAATCTACATGCTAATTACAAGTTTCGGCAAATAGAACTTACATAAGTTAACAATCGACGTATAATTTGTGAAAATGAGTAAAAACAAAAAACCAATACCATATTTGTTCATTCGGTCAGTCAGACAACTGCAAAAGAGATGAATGCGACTACTACTTCGCTACGCATCCTCTAAGTAGCTGTTTCTCCTACATTTGGAATAAACTGTTGGAACGTGAAGTAAATGCCTGTCTATGTAAATACCATACATACCTGTCTATGTATAGTGTCCGGGTTGAGGTCCTCGACATTGATGGATGCGACGGTGCAATCCAGCATTGTGTACGAGCTCTTGAGAACGAGGCCGGCGCCGGCGCCCTGCAGCTGCACCAACGACAGCCGACGACGGTCAGTCGCGAACTCAATCTCTATGGTGCCGATCTTAACATTCACTTTCAGTTGTATGCTCTCCACTTGCTTGTGGCGTGAGGGTTTGCTGGTGGTTACTGTTGAGATAGGATATGTTAAGGTAAGAGTGGATACTATAATTTCATTTGCACACTATTAGAATCTATTGTTGAACAGTTATTATATGCTGCGATCCTGGCAAAAACACATTCGCTTGAGGTTTGTAGTAGAATGTATTTGAAACTTTTTTTAAATCATCGCCAATTTGGGCGATGAGGTCTTCGGTCTACCTCTTCCGACCATTCCATCAACATTCGCGCATCAACTTTCGTTACTCTTCTTTCAATCATCAGCTCTAAATATCCATACCGTAATAAACTCTTTTCAATCCTGATTCCTTTCATTAATAAGAAATCTAAATAAAGAATACTTTCTATAAGGTTTAGTTAGAGATTTAGCGGCCTAATAATCCCGTTTGTTTACCTTTCGACTTGGCAGCGGTAGAAAACTCCTCGTCCTCCATAATGGTCTCTAGAGGCTCTCCCGCGTTCGCGGTCCTGTCGACTGTACTTTGTATTGCTTGCAGACGTTTCTAAACATGCAATTAATTTATTGAACAATGAGAATGTGTAAATTTCAAGGTCAGTCATAAGCGATTTGAATGTCGGGATATTAATCATTAAAATCGCTAATCGTCAAGTAGCATAACATATCCGAGCGGATAGAGTTTTGCAAGTTTGGACTCTAAATTAATATCACATTTTAAACTGAAAACAAGAAGAGAAAAAACCGCCTGCACCGGAAAGAATCGAACCTACACCTCTGGCTTCTACGCAGGAGCGTTATCAACTTCGTCACGGCTGGTTGACGTCATGCGTCCAATTTAGTCCCTGTTTGTTACTTCACCATTCGTATTATGAGTAGTCTAAATTGATAGCGCTGAAAACAATTACTGCTTGCCAAAGGGAAAGGAACATTACGAGTCCTAAAGAGTAAATAGTAACTTATTAAAAAAAACTAGTCATACCTGATATTCATTGGCGATGACCAAAATCTCCTGTATGCCTTCAAGGTGGAGCAAAACTCTCAGATTGGTGAAGTCCAACTCAATCATTTGTTCCACCGATCCATAAACGCTGCGGAATTCGGGGCACTTCTTGTCGACCTATAAATATTTCAAGTTTGTCAGAATCATTATGTCAAGTTTAACAAAATAACTGGTATTTAACGGACATGACATGAATAATCACAACATTCATACTTTAATTTCTACTACAGTGTGCGTATCTGAATATAGTGACGAGTCGCATCGCAGTACAAGTTCTTGGGTAACGGCAGGGATTGGTAGCGAACTGGACGAGTGACTATATTCAGACAAGTCATAAAAACTGTGATTTACAATACAGCACACGCCATCTTGAGTGCGGTATATTGACACGTACATGGCTTTAGATTAGGTAGCTTAGGCCGAGATTCATCTCCATCATCTCATCGCGTGAGATCGCTCTTATAACTGTCAAACATCAAAATGGCTTAGCTCGGCCCTAGAACCGGCTCGAATACATCCCCAACCGCTGTTGCTATTAAAACAAATTTCATCATACTAACATTACTATAAGTGACAGTAAACAAATACTGGTTGGTGTCTTGCGTAGCCACGGCACTACTCTCCGGCAGCACGACGTCTGGCGTCTCGATCATGCTGATGACGTCATGGCCGACCCTGTGGTGCTGCATAGTGACCGCGCCGAGACGCACGTTGGCCTCTAAAGTGAAGGTACGCTGTGTAGCCGTCAACTCCAGGTGTTGGAGTGTGAAGAAGAGGAACTTGTCGTATCCTTTGGCCGCGTTCAATGTTTTACGATTCACGCTGAGGATTAGTTCTGTGGAGGGAATTACATTATGTTATAAAAATGACATCTGAGGAGCTAAATATCAAATGGTGACATGTCCTGCTTTTCTTTCATTTACAGAAATCGATAAGAACCTGTAAATAAATAAATAAATGTCGCTAGTTATCTCACATAATTAAAGATAAAGGTTTTATTGACAACACACAATTTTTTAATAATTCAGAATATGCGAAGACTACAAAATGTAGCGGTTTTTAACGATTCACCTCCTCAACTACAAGGTATGGTGGCTGAACCTAACATCATTGGATAAATTAGAACATGATGAAAAAATTATTGCCGTGGGCAGGACATTGGATAAATAAACTGAAGCAGTCCGACTCCGCTGGCTTGGTAACGTGGAGAGGATGGGATAGTAGCATGCAATGAAGCAAGCATGTGTTAAAACCTAACAAACAATATCCGTTGGGCGGCCTAGGTATTGCTAAAGCGACGAGCTTAAGAAAAAAGAAGGACTTGTAAGAGCTTCAGGCACCCGACTGAATAGGCTGCAGCTAATGATGTCTCTAGACTACAGTGGTATGTCTGAGGCACAGATCCCCTTTGCCTCACTGAACCAGCGGAGTAAGTATGTATGATACAAAAATTAGTTCTCACAAAACAATCATAGCCCAAACTAGTACTACTGTACAAAGGGTCCAGAGAAATATACAAACACGATCACAAATTACACCGAGACTCGGAAAATAATCCCTATTATAAGCTAATGAAGTTACTTACCTTTCATAATGAAGAAAGCCTCTATTTCCGTGAGTTGTACGGTGTGCTCGTTGCTCTTCTTCTGTTTGGAGCGTGCCGAGTCCCGCCTTTGTTTCTCCGCAGGGTCCAGATACCGCAGTAACGATAGACTAGAGGATTTCGACTCGCTGGCCTATAATATATTTCATTGTTATGTTCAAGACTATGCACAATAAGCCTACTGATATATGCATGATAGAAAAAATACTGACTAAATAAAATGCATCACGATGAGATTACATTATATCTTTTTAACTCAACCCTAAAAATGTTATTAGTATCAGGCTATTTTTTTTGTGACAGACTAATCGCATTTTTGGAACCGTGATAGAGTGTGTGTGAAAGTGAGATTTCTGGACTTGTTATATGTGAAAAAGCATTTGCAGTCAACCACTTAGCAGACACATTTACTCGTCATCGAGATTCAGGGATTGCTCGTTTTTGAAAGACGATTCACGATTACGACTAAAATTGTTGTGTATGTTGTTTGAGAATTATATAACAAATCAGCCCTTTTAAACACCTATATGGGAAGACATTCTACACAACATGTAGTAACTAATACTAAAATGGATCTTCTAAAGTGGTGTCTATACAAACAATTTGTCTATGACTACATAGTGAAATTAATCACGGCTATTTAACCGAGTATCAATCATAGTTTACCACCGAATCATCCTTCCCTTCTTGTTGGATCTCACCGCGCGTTACCATCACGCTGCCGGTCAACATATACCCGATTTTGTAGGAAATGAGCTTTGAACGAAAACAATTAAGTTAGACGATAAATTAGAAGACTACGATGAAATTATTATCCTCTTGATGTACTACCCCTAGGTCGAGTCTATACTGCAAGGGCATATTATCCTGTTGATGGGACGCCCCTAGGTCGAATCTATACTCCCGTATTGTGGCAATACCTAAACGTATATTTTATCTTTAACCACATCTCTTATAAAGAAAATTTAGAAATCGGTTGTAGCAGAAAATCAAAAGCTCTGTCACTGTATACTTCTGAGTTTTTGATGTATAGCAACAACTAGGGTATTCATATAGGTACCTAGTTTAAGATCACTTGCCTTAAACCGCGAGTGTTTTGTCACATTCACACTTCGTTAAAATAACGTTAAGTTAGAAGGAGACTGTGGATTAATTATACATGCGAACGAACCTTGAGTTGAGTGGCTTCCTCGGACCGTGGTAAAGGCATGCTCAATAATATTTCACAGAGCGTCAGTAGCCTGCAAAGAAAATTTACGACCTATATAAAATACCCCAACTAGGAGTCCACTAGTTTGGTGTCCACAACCATTGGAATATTTCGAATACTGTGAGCGGATCTGGTTATGAATGATTATAATATCTGTTTGAAGATAGATGTTATATGAAAGATATTATTTAGCTGACTATTGTTCATTGGGAAATCAGTCGAAATAGATAAACAAGGGCGCACAATTTTAAAACTTTGTGACGAAAAAAAATATAATAGTCTCAAAAATACTGAAGAAATAAGATTTAAAAGTACTTTTAGCTACATATTATGTAATTCCCGTGGTCAAGACGAATTTAACTCTCATATATTATGTCTCATACATCAGGCCGCAATGGAACCGACATACGAAAAACATTACCCTCCTCCTCGGTACGTGGTGTAAAAATTGCATCAAACACACCTATCCTCCGAGACGCTGACGGCGATTTTCTCCAATTCCCCCATAATCTTGATCTTGGGCAGTCGAGGGTCGTCCGTAATGAGGCACTTGTGTATCTGAATCACCAGGTTAGTGGGCTGCAGCAGGTGAAGAGGGGTGGCCTCGTTGGACGCTATCGCCGTCTTCCAATCCTCGCTTTGGGTTGCCACCACGATCTATGAGAAATTAAATTATGTACTCGGTTGTACAACGAGTACAAAAAAGGATCTTGAAAAAACGAGAGATCGGGTCATGACCCACCACGCGGGCCCACCGTGGATTGGCGGATTACACATACCTTATATTTTATCTTATGTAACTTAAGTTCAGTGAACGAAACACTCCGCCACCGAGCTCTCACCGAAAAGAAAAGGTTAATACATCATTTCATATAATATATCTACTGTACCTGCATCTCCGTGAGTTGCAGCGCCATCTTGTCGTAGCTGTGCCGCGCGATCTCGCGCAGCATGCCCTCGTCGTCATAGCCCTCTTTGTGCAGCTTGTGCACGTCGAGCGCCTGCGAGCGCGGCTCAGACTTCACGCTGATCGCACCGAGCTTCACGACAACACAGGGCTCTTTACTGTTGATTATAACATGAATATAGTTACAATTGGAATGTGGTAAAACGGTGCATATCTCTTTGGAATTGAGGATTTTATAGACTGAAATTTTTAGCATATCATACTAAACCGGTTGCGATGGCGGCCGGAGGGAACTGAATAGAAACATACACATCTTTGAATACAGTCTTTTGGCACTTGGCAAAAATCGGAACTAACGCCCGTCATCCATATAAACTGGTATCTTCAATTGCACCACCAACGGCCCCTGTCAATGTCATCCACCCACATGCCAAAAGATTATTTTACTGTCATTCACATTCCTTGGAGACTTTGTGCCGCTTGAATTTTATAAATACCCTGAACAAATAGACTAAATGTATCAAACTTTAATAAACTTTTACACCTCACTCAGTAAAAACAACGTTACCCCAAATATACTCCAGTTTGCGGTACGATGATGTAAGAGGCCGCGATGTCGACATCGATATCGATAAATGTGTGGTGGTGCACGGCGTACTGCATGCCCAGCGCAGATTTCTCCTTCAGGTTGGACAGTTTGTTCTCCGCCGCTGCTTGCAAGCTACGATAAAATCCATGTATGATCAAAATAAATAAAATAAACAAAATAAATAATGGATATACAGTTTCGGTCCTGACGACCGAATCTATATATCTTTAATCTGTGGTCAGTATATACCTAATTATTTGTTCACAGAAATTGATAAGCGGCAAACATATGTCATTCTAGCGTAAGGACCGCTTGCATCAAAATAAAACCCAAAATATGGGTGGTTTGCGTAACGTTCTTCAATATTGTTTAGAAGTAGCCTAAACAGCGACATAAACGCATTTATCTAACTAAAATTAAAAATTATTTAAAATATACTTTTGCGCATGTCGCAAAACCAGTGAAAAAGCCGCACATATTTCTTAACCCCGAACGAATGAGTCGCTCTTACAATAACTTCAATTCAATTCTTTATTTGTAGTTATTACAATAACTTACGTGGTCAAAGCTGACGATTCCTCGGGTGGTTTGAAGACGTTAACGATTTCAATGACCGTCTGTGCGTCGTACACTATTTGCAGCGGCCGAGCCGATACCTTCACTCGTTGGTCACACTTTCCATCTAAAAAAGAATATTTGGCCTATAAAGTGTTCCCAAGCGATTATCTCTTAACTTACTCGTATATTCAGATATTAAAAGATATTGCAAACGGTTAATGATTGACCCTTCGAAATCAGACCTTCAACCTTTCAACCCGATATCTGTCAGTGATCTCTCGTAAACTAATCATAATGAAGGCCCTTAGCAACCAAACACAGTTGATAGACCACTGTTTATGTTTAATTGTGGTCTAGATTGACAGTTGATACTACACCATCGTTTCGTATTTCGATATCCAGCGAAAATCCTAACTTTGAGTTACGTTTATCGCTAAGAGTCAGTCTTCAAAATCTGTGAACGGATTGTGTGGCGCTTCATCCTCTCTATCCATCGTGCGTAAAGATATGTATGTATCTATGATTAAAGTCTAAACAATATGATCATACGACGATATCATTTTAGAAACGAAGTACATACCAAGAGGATTAATCTCAAACATAACGTTGAGTAAGTTGACATTTTCTGTGACTTCCTTAGACGTAACTAGCCGGGGTTCCGTGTCACCTTGGCGCACGCCCGATACGGTGAAAGCTTGCATTAGTACATCCAATCTGGAATATAAAATCGACTTGAAATATATTTCATTGTATGACAGTTTCCCATATCTAGATATGAACAACCATAATTATTTCTAAATGGTAAATATTTTGTTGATACACATAACTATTTAGGCATTCTGTCGGCAAAACTGTTTAACGGTGGCTTAATTTGATAGTTACTAAATCACCAATTTTGTATGACGAAATCGTAACTTCATGAGTAATTTTATAATAATCTAAACAACTTAATCAGTGGCTACTGGCTATTATAATTAGTAATTGGCCGCAGGCCGCATACCGCGTGCAGGTTGCGCCTGTGTGTGTCAGGCTTTACTTACTTTCAGCATTTGTCTTGTCAGTTCCTTACCTCAAAGCATTAGCACTAGGTCGCTGCTGCATATCGACAACTACGTTATCGACGCACGCCTTCAGCACTTCGCCGACGACGTCATTGACGGCCACCTGCAGCCTGTCCAATCGGAAATGGCTCTCCACTGCCACGTATTCAGCGGGCAAGTGAAGCGGCGCCGTGTTCTCTTGATAGTCTATCGCGCGGAATAGCTTCGCTTTCTCGTCGGGAGTCATCGCGTCTTCGAATTGTTTCACTGTAATGGAGATATATTACCATTATATTGTGCTTACGAGTTCCCGTGGGAATTCGTAGTTTGTTACAGCTGCGCCGCGACTTTGAACCTAAAGGCTTCCGACGGATCGGCCGGGCGCCAACAGGCCACAGCAGGCCTCATCGGATGCGACCTTTCCCACGGCTTGTCGTCTGGTCAGACACGATCTGGCCTGTGTGAAAGCAGGCCGCTGGAACCGAGCTACTCTCGACGGATGGACCGGGCGCCAACAGGCCACCGCAGGCCTCATCGGATGCGACGCTTCCCACGGCCAGTCTGCCTGGCCCGGGCGCGCCCTGGCCTGTAATATGGCGGGCCGCAAACAGCCAACCCGATACAGCCTCGCCTCGTTACCTCGCTGTCAACCAGTTGTCAAAATAATGCGGGGCGATGTCGCTACGTAGATGATTAGTATGGAGTTTCATACAACCTTTAGTCGCTTCACCACACCTCTCATGTGCGCTGGGCATATGTGTTTACGCTGAGACCCCATAAATCAGTAAGTATACAAATATGGCAATAGATTTGTGAAGCCGTTTGAACGTACGGTAGAGTAACAAACATATTAACATTTCCATTTAGACATATAAAACATAAGCATAATGCCTCTTGCAATGGGAACCACTTGAAACAGATATTTATCGCGTTATCTTAAAACTGAACTCATACTATCTATGTTTTTCATGTTACTTGTTGAAATCTATAATTATCATAAACTTTATAATAAATATAAACTCATGTCTGTTACCCTTAAGGGTAGACATATTCTTCTATTTGCAATTTTAATGAAGAAATTCTTACTTATAGCAGTGCCTTCGCGGTGTTCATCGTCCTTCGAACTATTCCCGTACCACCAGCCGCTAAGCCAGCCGCGCGATTTCTTCGCCTCCGCTTCCAGTTTACCAAGCCTTTCCACCTACAAAAGATTGTAAAAAATCACTATTACAATCATCAGTGGGGCTAGTAGTGCGGAATATAAAAATCACTTACAATCATCTGTGGGGCTAGTGAGGAATTTTAAAAATCACTTACAATCATCAGTGCAGCGGTATCGGAGTTCTCAAAACGAATTAATGAAGTTAGATGGATACTAATCTGACAGCATATTGTTTTACAATAGATATATTGACTCTTTATTGTACAAAATTAATTACAATTGTAGAAAAGCGATAAAGACGCTTGATCTTTTCCAGGCTACCCTTGGCGAAAGGAACTAGAAAACAGTTACCAGAAGTATAGCACATCAATCAATGTTATTAGTCACTACTCAATGTTCTTACATTTATTAATTTATTTACTTAAACTTTTACACAATAGTGGCACAATAAGAGGCAAACTTTTTTCTAACAATTATTCCTAATAAAAATCTTGCGCACATAAGTAACAAACAAAATATAACATAATTAAACATTTATGTATATTACCTCCATCTCTATCCTCTGTCTGATAACAACCAAATTCAGTAGATCCAGCCTCTTCTCTGCCTTGTCCAAGATGACTTGTTGGTCAGTGGAGACTTTGCCCTTGCTGCTCAGCTTGGTTTGGTAGGCAGACGCGTAGTCCTTGCACAGCTGTCGGTGCGACAACATGTGGGTCCAGTCCCAGTTTCTGCGTATACGCCGGACTTCCTCTTCAAGGACGCACGTATAAGCGAAATGCCACCATTTCTTGTAATTACCTTTGTAGTTGTTAAGGTCTGGACGGTATTTTCTGAAATTGATTAATTAGTTTCATCGTAGAACCGATAACTGATGGTGAGATGAGTTCTCGAATGGAGGCCACGAACAGGTAAAAGTAGTATGGGACGCCCGAGGAGAGGTTAACTGCGCAAGGTGGCTGGCAGAGACTGGATGCAAAAAAACGTATGTCCATCAGTGGATTGACACATAATAAAATATGGGGAATAAATATCAGGTTTTTTACCCGACTACCGGAAGGAAAGTAATTCGAGTATTATGTATATCGCGGTGCCTGTGTGACATCCTGCCTGTAGCCCTAAAGTGCTTGAAGGATTTTACTGTAAGAGGTGTCGTTAGAGTGAGCTTTTTTTTAATTAGAAGTAGCAATACATAAATTGTACAATCGACCGTTTTCCGGAATACCGTTGCAATACAATTTGTTATGAGTAACATAATATACAAATTCTAAACTCGTACGCGTAAACTAATTTACAAGACATTCGCATCATCCATTAGCGTTTAAACATTGCAATATAAAAACATGTAGATACATCTAGGCTAGGCAATCGGCATAGTTTGTTGTCCAATATTTAGCTACCTCGTACTATTTACACACCACTTTACCCACATACAACGACCAGTATTCCTCGACCTACATATCATGTTACACGCAAACCGCAGAGAGTTCACATTAGAATAGTCAATTGAAAATAAATTATCAACTGCACATACCTATAAGGTGCGCCCTTGTTCATCCTATCCATGGAGTCAGCTAGCAACATCATGTCCTGGTATTGCGCCTTGGTGAGACTGACCGACAGGTTCTCCATGTGCAAGCTTAGTATCACTTTGGGGACACTGAACTTAGGTGTGTCGCCTTCGGGCTTCGGGTTAAGTTTCAGTTTCGCTGTTGCGTTTATTGGACCGAGCACTAAAAAATTTAAGTGAGATATAAATAAGTTTAAGAGACTGCATTTCCAACAGAGTTGAGCAATTAGGCATAACCAAACCAATTAGATTGCGTCTGGGCGAGATTGGAAAAAGAAGCGATTTAATTGGGGGATTTTTACGAGCTTCCTTAACAGCTCAGTGAACCGACTGCCTTACTTATCCTCGTTCTATTTTCTCAGGAATAAAATGGTTAAAGAGTTAAAACATCGCTAATTTGGTCGAGTTATGCCCAATTAATATTCTTATTACGTTAATAGAAACTTACCATATTTATAGGAGCCAGGTCGCGTCTCTTTGGTTGCAATTTCAGTATGTAATATTTTCCTAATTTCTTCTGATTGAGACCTTGAATATAAATCTGCTCCAGGATTCCAATAAATAGCCAACCCTTCAAGGTTTAATATCTGTTAAATCAAATGTAAAACATTATTACCACAGAAAATTGTGAGTTTGATGAAGATTTCAATGTAATGTTTATTTAGATGTGGATCAACTCACATTATTTACCTAAAAAGGATACGAGTATATTTGTACAATGTTCAGTTTATAACAGCATGACATTAAGCTCAGGATAACAACAAAGCTATACCTTAAACTCTTTTAGAGTTAATAGTGTCTATAGGCGATGGACCACTTACCATCAGGTGGTATATCTGTCTGTTTGCGTTCTCTAACAATAGAACGTATTTATAATTGCATTACAATTTATAAGGCTTCTCTTTATGAAACCACTAATGCAAACATTTATTTAATTATACCAAAGCCCAAATCAAGTGTCTTATTTTGTAAACAAAAACTACTAACATTTTAAGCTTTTCTGAAATTATTGCATAGGTATTTTAAGATTATTAGATCGGATCACTTTGTTTTCACAATGATGAACAGCTTCAATCAATCAGTTCCTTCAGTGTTACACCACAAAAGGTAATTAGACGATCATATTTATTTACCAAATAAGACAGTTGATTTGGGCTTCGGTATATAAATGTAAATTATAATTCTTACCTTAAAGATCTTGGTGACAGCTTCCTGTATGACAGTTTGCTTCCAATTCTCATCAGTCGTATGGACGGACAGGTTGTGAAGTGTAACGCCGAGCGAGAAAGGCGCTTTCGGGTTCGTTATGCTGTCCTCGTATCGTATGTGGATATCAGTTATCTTCAACTGTACATTTTTAATTATCTGCGTCACTAACTTCTCGACAAAAGTTTCATCTAGTTTGTTTAGATCTAAAAGAACGAGGAAACTAGAAATTAGTAAAATTAATTCGGTATGATGCCTGCTTACTTATATATGTACGTGTTTAGAACTATTTAAATATTGCAATTTCGCTTTTTAAAAACATATAGAACAGATCCCCTTTCATTGTATGTGTAGCGCCTTCTTGCTCTGCCTACTCCGCGGAGACTTCACGCTACGCGTCGTGTCGAAGATGTCACAGTGTAAAACAAGTGCCGACTGTTTTTCTCTCTTGTCATTGTCAAATCTCTAAGCAATACAAATACATACGAGTTAATGAAAATATTATTGTGGTGTTATTGATCGACTCCCGTTTTCTAAGCAGCACACCACATTGGTGACCCCGAGAGTGGATTCAGGATGGCAGAAAATAATACTCCACCGGCGACGGCGACGGTGCCTCTCAATGCCGCTGTGGAAAGAGTCGCGATCCGCTTGCCTCCGTTCTGGACGGACGATCCTGATTTATGGTTCGCGCAAGTCGAGGCACAGTTTGTAACATCGGGCGTAACAACGGATGAGACTAAATTTTTCATCGTACTCCAACAGTTGGACCAACAGATAGCAAGGGAAGTGCGAGACGTTATTATCAACCCACCCGCTGGGGGAAAGTATCTAAAGCTCAAAGAGGAACTCGTAAAGCGCCTCTCAATGTCTCGGCCCCAGCAAATACGTCAGTTGCTTACCCAGGAGGAACTCGGCGACCGTAAACCGTCGCAGTTTTTGCGTCATTTGCGCTCTCTCGCAGGCACTGGAATCGGCGATGAATTTTTAAGAACATTGTGGTCTAACAGGCTACCCACGCACGTGCAAGCTATTATTGCATCTCAAAGCAAATCTAATATTGATGACGTTGCCGATCTAGCCGACAAAATTTGCGAAGCAACCGCTCCCATACAACAAATCGCAAGTACCTCTACATTGTCTTACGAAAAACGTATGCAAGAAATAATTGCTACCGAAATTTCTCATCAGATCGCACAGCTAAACATCAACTGCCCGTCTTCTCGCCGCCGCAGCCGTAGCCGTTCTGAAGATAGGCAAAGAAGCTCACGATCTCGCAGTGGAAGTCCTGCAACATGCTGGTATCACAGTAAATTTGGTGATAAAGCGCGTAAGTGTACCTCTCCTTGCAATTACAAGACGGGAAACAGGCAAGACAGTCTGTAACGGCGGCACACGACTGTCAACCGTCTACCAGCCGCCTATTTGTGACTGATCGTAACACTAAGATGCAGTTCCTAATTGACACGGGCTCAGATCTATGTGTTATACCGCGACGACTATTACGTGAGAGCAGAAAACGCACAGATTACTGCCTTACAGCCGCTAATGGGACAGTCATTCACACATACGGTACGACTAAACTGAATCTAGATTTTGGTTTACGACGCGATTTCGGCTGGAATTTCGTCGTGGCGGATGTAGATAAGCCAATTATAGGCGCGGATTTCATGTCATTTTACGGCCTTCTCGTCGACTGTCAAAATAAAAGACTTTTGGACAATGTTACTTCATTGTTTTCTCGAGGACAGATTCAAACCTGCAAGCCACCTAGTATCAAGGCGATCTCAGGCAACAGCGAGTACCATAAACTTCTGGCCCAGTATCCTTCATTGACAAAACCATCTGGTGTTCATCGCGATGTCAAGCATTCTACTGTGCATTATATACGAACTACGCCTGGTCCACCTATTTTTTGCAGACCTCGCCGCCTTGCCCCGGACCGCCTCAAGATAGCTAAGAAGCAATTCGAGGACATGGTTCGCGACGGCACCGCTCGAAGCTCAGAGTCGCCTTGGGCCTCTGCTCTGCATCTCGTGCCTAAGAAGGGGGACGACTGGAGACCTTGTGGTGACTACCGTGCGCTCAACACACGTACGATTCCAGACAGGTACCCAATCAGGCATATCGAAGATTATGCGCATCGATTAGCAGGTTGCACTGTTTTCTCCAAGATTGATTTAGTAAAAGCATATAACCAAATTCCGGTTTTCCCACAAGATATTTTGAAAACAGCGATAACTACACCTTTTGGAATGTTCGAGTTCCCCTACATGTCATTTGGGTTGAGAAACGCTGCACAAACTTTTCAGCGCTTCATGGACGAAGTATTGAGAGAGTTTGACTTCTGTTACTCGTATATAGACGATATTCTTGTCTATTCCAAGAACCAAGCTCAACATCTGGAACATTTACGTCAACTTTTTGATAGATTACAAGACTACGGTATTCTAATAAACGAAGCAAAGTGCAGTTTTGGACAGAAGGAGCTGACTTTCCTTGGCTACGTTGTGGCTGCTGAAGGTACTCGCCCGATTGAAGACAAGGTCAAAGCTATCCAAGAGTTTCCTCCTCCAAAGACAGCAAACGGTTTGCGTAGATTCCTAGGCATGCTAAACTTTTATAGACGCTTTATACCACATGCAGCTGAAGAACAAGCCCCACTCCATGACATGCTATCCGGTCCTAAAATTACAAAGTCACATCCGCTTACTTGGACGCCTGAACTTTTGAAGACCTTTGAGTGCTGTAAGGCTAGTTTAGTTAGAACAACGCTACTTTCACATCCAATGGACGGCGCTCAACTCGCACTCGTAACGGACGCGTCTAATTTGGCACTTGGTGCAGTACTTCAGCAGTTAGTCAATAATAACTGGGAACCTTTAGCATTCTTCTCAAAGAAAATGAACACAGCTCAGCAGCAATATAGTGCATACGATCGGGAACTTCTGGCAATTTACGAGAGCGTGAAACACTTCCGCCACATGATCGAAGGTCGACATTTTACAGTTTTCACGGACCATAAACCGATTACCTTCGCTTTTCAGAAAAAGAACCAAAATTGTTCCCCTAGACAGCTTAATCACCTTGATTTTATTTCGCAATTTACAACGGACATAAGACACATCTGCGGTAAGGAAAATATAACAGCCGACGCACTGTCCAGAATTGAGGTAATTTCCAAGTCGCCGGATTTTGAAGTTCTCGCACGTGCTCAGAAGATAGACGCAGAACTCAAGGATCTAATCTTACACCCAGCTTCTTCTTTAAAGTTGCAACAAGTTATGGTACCGGGTACGAATTTCTCTCTTTACTGCGACGTATCTACATCCAGACCACGTCCTTTCATTACAAAGGACTTGCGCCAGCAGTACTTTCACGCTATTCACGGCCTGAGTCACCCAGGAGCTAAAGGAACAATTAAACTCATCACAGACAGATTCGTTTGGCCCTCCGTGCGAAAGGATTGTCGCACCTGGGTTAGAGCTTGCAACTCTTGCCAACGATCTAAAGTGCAACGCCATACTTCATCACCTGTTGGGGTTTTTAAATTTACTGGCCAACGATTTAGCCATGTCCATATTGATTTGGTTGGACCCCTGCCGCCTTCAGAAGACTATCGGTACTGCCTCACTGCTGTAGACCGTTATACCCGTTGGCCTGAAGTAAAACCTTTACATAACATCACCGCTGAGACTGTCGCAAGAGCTTTCTTTGAGATATGGGTCTCTAGATTTGGTTGCCCGGGCGTTGTCACGACTGATCAAGGCCGGCAGTTTGAGAGCCGTCTTTTCAAAGCATTAGCTGATCTGTGTGGAATTAAATTGCAGCACACAACGGCGTATCACCCCGCGGCGAATGGGATGGTCGAGCGACTGCATAGGACACTTAAAGCTGCAATAATGGCTCACAACCAGCCACGATGGACAGAAAGCTTACCCATTGTACTCCTGGGCATCAGGACGTCGTGGAAATCTGATCTTCAATGCTCCGCGGCTGAAATGGTTTATGGTGAGACACTGCGCATTCCCGGTGAGTTTCTGAATTCTACAACATTGGATAAAGCCCAGCCTGCTGATTTCGTCACGGATCTGAAGTCTCACATTGCTCGTCTTAGACCGGTTCCTGGATCGAAACATGGAAAGAAAGCTATATTCGTACATGAAGACCTCAAGTCCTCGCAATTCGTCTTTCTTCGCACCGATTCTTTACGTGGCGCTCTGCAACCTCCCTATTCTGGACCTCACCGGGTCCTGGATAGATCGGACAAGACCATGACTCTGGAGCTGCCGAGGGGATCTGTAACTGTCTCCATTGACAGGCTGAAGCCGGCGTATTTAACCGACTTGCCGCCTGACAAGCCTACGAAAAGAGTAAGGTTTATCGATTGTCCCTGATCTTTCAGAGCTTCCATTCTCCGTGGGAGGGTCCTGTAGCGCCTTCTTGCTCTGCCTACTCCGCGGAGACTTCACGCTACGCGTCGTGTCGAAGATGTCACAGTGTAAAACAAGTGCCGACTGTTTTTCTCTCTTGTCATTGTCAAATCTCTAAGCAATACAAATACATACGAGTTAATGAAAATATTATTGTGGTGTTATTGATCGACTCCCGTTTTCTAAGCAGCACACCACATATGTATGTGTACCGCTAGCAGCCCCGGATCTAGGATTATTTCGGACCGGGGCAAAACTTGGTAGCGGCGCCCCTCTCTCCAGCATTTGAGATAAATTTCCTGGAATAGCACCGTAGTTAGTTTCCTAGAGTGACGCCCCCAACCTTAAAAAATTATATATTCTAATCCAAACAATCTTATTAAAAAATATCCTAAATGATGACTATCATCGTAAGTGGTAAACATATAACCAGGAACGACGATAGACTTCACATCTTTTCAATTTTTAGGTTTCAGCACTTTTTCTCTTTAATCTTGCTACATTTTACATGACGTGATGATGATTTTGGCGTCCCCTGAAACTGCCGCCCGGGGCAGGTGTCCCGGTTTGACCCTCCCTAGATCCGGGGCTGACCGCTAGCATCATGTGTAATGTGTTTATTGCACATAATGCTAGCGGAATCCCTAAAGGCCACCCTTTGTACTAGAACAGCCATCAGAGTGTGTTCATTCTGTAGTCATGGGCCGATAATTGAGCACGAACGTAGCATGAGCTCGCTTTTAATACTGTCAAAATTGTATGAAAACAGACAGTTATAAGACTCACTCATACTCAAAAGTGACTATGGCTGTCGGCCGATAAATCGCGGTTCGGCGCACAATTACAAAATTTCTAATTGTGTATTCATTACTATAATACAAACTCCTTATACATTATGGATCCATGGCATTTTGATCCCTTGCGAGCTCTAGTCAGAGATTCTATTAGGATTTTTCTAAGATTCCAATAGGTTACACAGGTAGCACAGACTAACGCTGTTCTTTGAAGGATAGCGTTTCTTTTCGTCACGTAATTTTTAACCTTCCTTTGAAATTAATTACCTTTCTGCGCTTCCAACTTCTTAGCCTCCTCAACCCTGATGAGCTGTGCCTGCTTGGTAGCCAGCGCAATCTTCTCTTCCTTCTGTGGGTCATATTTAATCTCAGCAATAGGGTTCACGATCAAGAAGAGACGGTCTATTGTCGCCTCCACTGACGCGCCATACAGATTCTTCCAAGGGATCTTGAGTACAAGCTTTCCTGAATGACAAATGGTAAGATCAATCATAAATTCATAATACATGAAACTAAGTAGGTACTTATGGTATACAACTAGGATTGACCTAATACAAGCAATGAGAGCAGATCTCAGATCATTCAAAGCAACCCCAGAGCATTATAATATAGACACACCTCTTTCGCTTCTGTCAATGTAATTTGTCTCATAATTTCTATACTCTAGAAAATAGGGACTAAAATTTTACACTGTTTTAGGGGTGTTAGAAGGACCCACACAAGGCCACCAGAAACACATACAAGAATTGCCATGTTCCATACATTTAACTTATAAATTAGAATAAAATTATAATTAAAATAACAACAATGCAAAGATTTTCATATGTTGATAAATGTGAGCAGTTAAAAATAACTTTACAAAGAGGCCTAGAATTAGGGAAACAGTTTGGTCCCACATATTCACGCGTGCCGAAGAATTAAATCAGAGAACGAAGTAGACATCTAAAATTGTAGAGGAGTCCAATTGATATTGTGTTGGGTTGAGAGACTGGTAAACAGGTCAATTGCACCCACTCATAATTAGTCAGTGTTAGTCATGTCAATGTTCCAAGTATATTATTTTATCATAAACCTATGACATTGATTGATAAAGCTTACTTAATGAGTTCATAGGCATGGTTAGTTTTTAAAACAGACCCATCCAATCTAGGTATTTGAAATATCAATTTCCCATGTAAAATGTTTTCATAATATACATAAATTGCTAATCCAAAAGCTCGATTGGCCATAGTTTTCAGTAAACTTTATTTATCAAACACACATTGTGAAATGACTTTTTATGACAACAGACTCCTGGACAGACAACTGCACAACCATTGCAATCAATGCTGTATTACAGACACATAGTGTGTTCTATGCTACACTTGATGTGCTATTGACTGTACTACCATAAATCCCAGTCTGTAGTCCTATTACTGGATAAACCATCTACTTTTTACTAATAAATATTGATTACGATAATAAAATGCCGCACGTCATTTTATAAATCCTCCATATTACATAAATATAACTATAAAATAAAAATACTATAAAGTATATGACAATGGTGCACTAATCCAAGCAGAAAAAAATATTAAATGTGTTTCGAGGTTTATTACATAAATGCTGCTTATTACCAACACTGAATTCTAGTATTGTGGTTTATTATCATAATTATGTATAAACTGGATATATGACCTTCAGTTTTTGTTGTGTGATTCACTAACACAATCAAATGCAGACTGTTTCGAGGGCATGATGTCACCCTGTCTGAACTTTATTACTCTGTAACAATTATGGGCTGCCCCTGTCTACCGCATGCTAAGTGGCGCGGTGACCTTGCCTTACAGTTTGAATAGCTGTGATACAAATAGAATAGATACTCTCTAATGATTTAATTTCGGGTTTTACTATTCTGGTGTAATGTTGAGTATAAACGCACAAAAAAGCCAAGAGTTTTGTATACATCTACATTTCTGTTGGATTTATTCACCCAGGTGATATCACCCAGGTGAACATAATTGGTTTAAACCAATGGTTTTATTTACTTACACTTAGTTTATTGTCATATTATTTGATATTTTTGGCCTCTCATATCCTTATCACAAACATGGACACATGGGGTTGAGCAAATCGTCGATTTCTCCAGATTGTTATAAAAGGTTGAGGAGCCTTGGTATAGTAGGTAAAAGAAACTTTCATCATCATCATCAGTCTATTTATATTGCCCCACTGTTCGGACACAGACCTTCCCTTACATCGAGGGAGCTCAGGTCATAAGAAACTTTACATGTAGGTATTTATTTATTCTCGAGAGTACAAAGTGAGAACATTTTTTTCACTTGGAGTTTGTGTTTTGTTTTAATCTGAAACCTCGAGAAAAAGCTTGTTTACATGTAGTTAAATATCTAGAGAATAGAATTGGCAATTACAACTACTCTTTATGATAACATTGATTGATAAGATTATCAGTCAAACTCAGAGGGTTTTTTCTTCTTCTATTAAACATGCTAATATGTATTATTACAATAGTGGTACATGTAAGATTCAATGTAGATATGTGGGAAAATGTCCAACCTTGATTTTCTACAATTCCAACACCTAAATGCCTAATTATACCACATTCATAGTTTTTTTCAGGAAATTATATTTATTGTTTTTAGTTTTATATATTGGCAATATTTTTTTGTATATTTAGGTACTTGTTGACAAAAATAACTAGATGAGGTTCCAAGTTCCAACATAAGTACTTAGACAACTTTTATGGGGCAGCTCTCAGTTGTTCCTGATGGAGGTTTTATGACTGTTTCATACTCATTTATTCATCGCCTGTAATTAAATTCACTCACCAAGGTGTCCATAAACTGTCTGCACGGGGATGTTGAGCTCCTCCAGCGCATTCTGTTTCAATATTAAATTTTCCAATACGACGTCGCCTGTAGAAGTTATGCCGACATAAATAACAGATATAATTTTTAAATACATTCAAAATGACATCATACACATGGAAAACTTACCGCCCCATATTCCAAGTTTTAGTTGGGATCTGTTCAAGTTCTCCACATAGGCTCCCAGGAATCTGTTCAGCACATCCACCACAATCGATTCGAACACCATCGTGGATCACTGAATTATTTTTACACGTGATTTCAAATGTTTTCATCACCCATCCTGGTCCGGTACTAATATATTACGAACACATCATTTAGGACCAATGCAATTTATCAAATTGTACATGACTATGTATTAGTTATCTTCTTCCTTCGTGTGTTAAGTAAGATGGTTGGTTTGGTAGTTATTTATTTAGACACAATTTTCAAGAACTCGATATGCTCCGACCAAAATTTTATTTTATTATTATTTGGTGTCGTTCCGCAACAAAGAACATAAAAATATGCAAAATATGGAATATATATACTCTTGTTAATCTGTGATGAATACGAAAACGCCCATTGATTGAATTGAAACCATATTGAAACTCTCGCTCGCATTTGACGTCATAATGTGAGAAATTGAGAATGTGATCACTCGCTCGGCAGCCCGCCGCCCTTTTTCAACCTCCCGAAAAAAGAATGATCCAGCGTGAATCGTTTTTATGTATCACGCAGCGTGATACATAAAAACCTACTCTTTGATCGCAAATAACACCACCGATTTTCGAGTACATACATAATAGTGATGAAAGTGAAATGTCGGCACTCGGCAATAGCGGAGCGCGCCGCGGGCCTATTTGTAATTGACCATTTGAAATGCTGAACGACTGAGCAAGCAGCATGTAGTAATTAATTATTGACGATACTTATTCCGTGGACGATACGTCAAAGCGTTAATAGCTCATGCTCATGCACGCCCCATTCAAGCAGAGAAACGAAACATTAATGCTGTTATTCAACTATTTAATTAGTTAATAAACCTCACTTCCATTAAATCGTGTTGCTATCCCTTTCACACTTCGTTAAAAAAGGTTAAGATAGAAAGGGACAGGGGGCCTAAACGGTGGCGTAACTTTAAATCACATTTATGATTACGTGCCTAAGACACGGTCGGTCGTTGTTGTTAGCAGTGTTATAAACGTGATATGATTACGGTTTAAGCCATAGGTTCCTGCCTGTCTTACGATTTTTTATGAAATGTGAGACACCATAGGTAATATGTGAAATTAAACTAGGTTTATGGCTAACAGCCAGTGTATCGTCAGTCGATATACGATTGTCGTCTTTAAGTATTCACTATAATCGGCCGCATTGCGATTGTTAATCATAATAACGTAACATTGAACATCAGCACCCATTAGATGTCCCCAAGGGGTTGGGCATGGGTTGAGCAGTTAACACAGTTTTATCTGTTGGTTCTTGGCACAAGCTTGATACAAATGGTAAAATTAACGATATTCGATGGGTAATCGTAAAATGAAAGAGGTTTTGGAACGCAACCGCTCAATGAGAATTGTGGACCATTGTATTCGTGAGCGTTTTCAAATTGACATATGAACGATGTACATTACTGCGTTTCTTTGTCGTTTATAAAACTTGCAAACATGTTCTAGTAATGTATCGCGTCTATATGCGTGATAACGTATACAAATTACGATGGAATTTCGCGGTACTGGGATGTATTACCACGTCTGTCTAGTATGGTCTAGTTCTAGCTTACCGGAAGCGCGTTAACACGGGTGTTACTATGTATAAACCTGGTTTAAACATTACAATTTAAGTACAGCAACCGTAGATAGAGAAGCTGTCTACGACAGCAACTCTGCAATGATTACAAAAAATCGACTTCATTGTCAAACTATACGGCCCTTAAACTGTGTCGGCCGACTTCAACAATATAAGTGAGTGATATCCATTTATATATAATAATTTGTAGTAATGGCTCACTATAGTTTTAATTCTAAATTATACGGCCCTTATTTATTTATTTATTTTTATTGCTATAAAAATAAATAATGGTGGATTTAACCAATTTTGTATGGTAAAGTCATACTGAAATTCCAAACCATGGCGTAAACCATCGAGTTTAGCGCCTATACTGTAGGTACTAGGTAGGTATGTATGTACATACATACATACGAAAAGATAATAAATATCTGTGTGAATTGTGAATGAATAAAACGGTTAAGTATAATATTACATTCTTTTATTTAATTTGTTTTATATTTTGATGATGAATTATAAATATCTTTTTACAAAATACATTTAGATTTTTTTAAATTCCATTCCAAAAAGCGTAATACCGCATTTGCACATTTGCCGAAAATTCGTGCATTAGTGTGACGCAGAGTTTACTGCTACTTGACGTTTTACGGAATGGCAGATGTAGCACGAGTGAGTCGCGAGGCGAATAGCGAGCGATCTGTGCAATGTGCATATGATGCGTGTCCGGCTTGTGGTTCGCCTCGCCACTCGCACGAATGTGTAAATGCAGGTATTAAGGTACGCGTCAACTGGCCCGCACCGGACGTACCGCACGCAACGAATTTAGGTATGCTTTGTATGAAATCCTGTAGCAATGCATGCATTATCGTCCGTATTCGGTCCGTTTAATCCGTTGCGTGCCGTGCGTTCGGTGCGGACCAGTCGACGCGTACCTTTACAGGTTGGTGACTTTGTAATTCGACAGTACATCAATTTCAATAGGTTATCGACACTTCAAGACAAGCCAAGTTGCAATTTAATTATACAAAGAATATATTCCAAAATATATATGTATATAGAAATATTTATAGAATGTATAGTTTCCATCATAAAGTCTAATTTTCTATACTCTTTCATTGTTTAGTAAACAATAGCTATCTATTTTTTCGACAAGTAAAAATATATATGTTTTCACAACAGCCATTTGCATCACACTCTGTGTACATATAATTAGCTTTAGAGTATAATTTTACACTTACATTACAATCACAATACAACAATTTGTCTAATCTCACAGAGTTTTGGGGCTCTCTCGCAATTTAAATAATCACACATTCCATAATGAATTCATTCAAATTACTATAAGTAATTCAAGTTCCGAGAAGAACCAATATTTCATACACTCGTCACTCATATTAAAAACAAATCATTATGATATTGAATTAACATAAGTAGCATACAATTAGTACTACGGGAAGATAAAAAAAACATTGTCAATCAAATGCATGTCACGGAATCACCTCTTTCACTCTATCGAATCTATACAATAAACGAGATAAAGTAAGCAGTAAGTGCTATTTTGTCGTGACCGCTAAATTTAAACCTAAATAAAACTGTCACAGTCACTCATATACTAGTTTGTCTAGCATTTAGCAATAATTAAATGTAGCGTGCGATAATCGACACCATTGCCAGAGATTCAAAAATATGATATTCGTTTAATACGGCACGAATCACTTGTCCTGTCGTGGATACGATTATTACGAATTTATTTAAAAGAACAAAATATTACAAAATATTCGTTGACGGCTTAATATATATATATGATAATAAAATAATGATAATTTACACTTATATGGTAAAAAACGTAAGACATTTTCTAGTTATGCCTACATAACTAAACAATAGTCAATACTATACAACATAATACAAAGATAAAAATTGATAAAATACACACTGGAGTTTATTTCTACAAAAATAATACTTCAAGAACATTGTATAGGATATAGGCGATATTGTTTTACAACACATGTTATGAAACATTCAAAACTGAACTAGGTTCTAGCTAAAAAAACTTTGCAATCGCAACTTGTGTTTGTTTTAACACTTTATTGCACAACACAGACAAATACATACATAAATAACATACAGAAGAAACAAATTGGTACAAAGGGTGAGATGATCTCAAAAGTGATTTCTACCAGCAAACCCGACTGATTTCTATCTGAAATCTATCTTTTTAATAACTTCATTTGTTTTGATATTTTCTTGCATATGCGCTATACGAAACGAAATTCTAAATGATAAATGGAGACACAATTTTATCATGACCGGGATTATAACCATGGGAACTCGCCAATCCGTGGCACGCTCTATTCCAACGGAGACACCGTGATTTCGTATCATGGTGGCTCTGTTGGACTAGAGCGTGCCACGGAATGGCGAGGTTCCATGGTTAGAATCCCGGTCGTGATGAAAACTTCGTTTGTTTTTATTATGCTGTATAGATCTTGACTAGTAAACCGATATAATACAAAATCGAAGTTTTATCGACCACAACAAAATATGTAACACTGTACTATTTAATAATCATACATTATGGCAGATTCAGGACAGTCACCCTAATAATAAACAAAACGATATGATGATATTTAACAAGAACACATTCTAGAATTAAAACTATAGTGAGCCATTACTACAAATTATTATACAGGGTGTAACGTAAAGGGTATAATAAGCCGAAAACAGCGGGTAGGGCAGATGCCACCTAACACGGGAAAAATACGCCCAGGTCCAGAAAAAATTGTATGCAGGAGTTATACGATCACAAAGTATGCCTCAAATCAAGTGTAAAATATTCCTAAGAACAGCTGCTGTAGTGGCAATGACCCCGTTCAATGACCGACCTTGCGATGAATAGCGCCTCTGAGCCCCTGGTAACATAGACTAAGTAATTAATGGATAAGACATTTTTTCTACCTACGCCTCTGTGGGAGAAAATAATAAAACAAATTAAGTTTGATTATGCCTTTTTTTAAATGAAAGAAAAATTTCATTCGAATTTAACACACATGGAAACATCTGCTAGTGTCTGATTATTACATCATTTCACATAGTTACCTACACATGAATGTATGTATGCTACTCATGCATGATATTCATTCAATATTTACATTTGTTATGATACGTACGAGTAAAATATGCCAATGATAATAGCGCTTGATAAAATGAAAAATGTGTGAATCTACGCGATCATATTAGTACCTATTTGAATGAACAGACTGTCCTATCTGCGGGCAAATTGGGATTGGTAGGACTTTTAGTTCCGCTACTCACTACTAGAGAAGTAGCGGCGCTAGCGTACGTATTGAAACAACTCTAACAAACTACATAGAAGTTTAACACACACATGCCTCGTAAAGAATGACCTGTTGCGGATTGTGTCGCACAGGGCTCCGTACATTATTTTATTTTTAATTTTGTTAAGGTCGAACCGCGGTCTTGGATTTGATCTCATATTAACAAACTGAGAAAAATGACCTTTAAAAACACTGATTACGTCTTGAATTTTAATGGTCACAGAGCAAATATCTTGTGCGGGTTTTGGTTTTACATGTGGTTTTAAATAAATGGTCAATAAATACTGTTTATGTTTAATGCAATAATAATAATCATGAACTCTCGGTTTCTCAAGTCAGTATCAAGTACTCAGGGCACTGGAACTCGATACTGACAAATAAATGCGAACATTAAAATAAATGGCTTGTTTCACTTCTCCCTGCACCGACCTTCAATAAAACGCACTGATTGTGGTTAACATTTGTTGTGTACTGACTACGGAGGTTTCTCGGTATGTTGAAAGGTACCTACATAAGTCGTAACAAAAGCAAGTGAATTAAAAAAGGGCGTTGAAAAATAGGAAAAAATGCCAATCCTATCCCCCCAGGTGTGTAGATAATGTGCAGTGATTATGTTAGTTATCTACCAGATGTCAAACTTATTTCATTCGAGAATACTGTCTTTAAAACTTATCCGACTACGGTCACTATGTGCTAGGCATCGGCCATAGAGGCTAGGTAGTAGGTACATATCTCAAATGATTCACTGAGTTTTATTTCAAAATCCATTAAACTTAATTTTAACACTCGATGGCATTTTGTACCGTTTTACTTGTAAATTTACCGTTTGCGGAACCCTGCCCTGCAATGACGTCACTATCTTTACTCGCACGAAAATGTGCAACAGAGAATGTGCAAATGCATGCTTTCTCTTTCTGTAAATATTATGGAAACAAATTGCAAAATATCTGCCGAAAAATTGCTATCCTTTTCGCTCGGTTAGTATCGTAGTAATGGCGAGAAAGAGAAATACGTAGGAAGTGAGATAACTTAGTAAAACATTTTATTTGTCCGGATATTGTTCATTCATTATTTCGAATTATGTATCTAAGTTGCAAAGTTTTCGTGCGGAAGAGAAGTTCCCTCGTTGGTTGAATTTCAATTTACTAAACTTAACTTTAATTAAATGACACGTTTGTTCTTTTTTACCATGTTTTACATTAAACACTGTAACGTTTATCCGCGATGTGATGTGATTGTGAATGTAAATTAAGTGACGTGATTTTGGCTACCTATTAATCCTATTATGAAAATGTGATTTCATGGATTCAGGAGACTACAGCCAACATTCAAGTAAATTATCCAGGTCAGTCAGAATATGTTGTTTTTTACAATAGTCAGGTATTATTTAACCCGTTAATAAAATAATTACCTACCCTTTGAGTGTGTTGCCGCTTCGTGCATCCGTGGGGCATGCTGGAAGTCGGCGCGAGCGGCGGCGGGCGGGCGGCACGGCAACCGCGCGCGGTTGCCGTGCCGCCCGCCCGCCGCCGCTCGCGAATAGTGAATGAATAGTACCAGGCGGCCATACCTAACCTTTTTAGAAGGTCGACTACTCCCGGCTGTTATCAGCAGTAGCGCGCCTAAATAAAAGCACCGTTTACAATGACTTAAAATAATTAATATTAAGTTTTGTATGGAACTCAGAACTATTTAAAAAAAAGTTAAAACTCTGTGTACAGCTTTAGTAGGTCGGGTACGTTTGTATTCTTTCGGCTTAATATACCCTTTACGTTACACCCAGTGGCGTAACAATAGGGTGGCATGACGGGCAAAATGCCACGGGCCCCGGGCCCGAGAGGGCCCCCAGAGGGCCATGAACAGAAGAAGGAACCTAAAATTGTATTATATCAAAATTTAGTTAGTAAGCTAACTAAAAATGTATCGCGATTTGAACACATTCAGAAGCATAAGAAAACTTCGCTCAGTTTTAAAAATCGCGTTTCCATGGAATGAATGTAATTGTTCCCAATTTCAGTATCTTGCAACCTGCAAATGACAATGCCAGATTCTGCCCCACCATCAACCGCAAGTTGTACAAGATAACGAATAATGTAAAAGTATCTCCGTTTTTTATTAAAATTATCGGTTTAAATTAAAGTTATGTACAAGTTGCGAGTCGAAAAAAACAGCTTAATTAAGAATTCAGAAAATAGTAAGAAATCGAAGCGAATTATTAATTGTTTTTGTTATTCTTCTATAGGAGTTGCGAGAGTAGTAGAAAATGATACTAATTATGATTATGCAATATGAAACCTGTAATAAGTCCCCAACAAAATGATAGGTACAGCTTAAATGGTCACGTAGTTTTGTAGGTGGGGCAAAGCTCCATTAAAATGTGGCAATGTCATTTGTTAAATTTAAATGACGCCAATTTATTAGAAAAGGGTTTAGAATTTATTGATATTTTTAGAACATTGTTTTTTTTTTAATGAGGAAGGGCCCCATTCCATTAATTTGCCACGGGCCCCCGACAGTGTAGTTACGCCACTGGTTACACCCTGTATATAAACAGATATCACTCACTTATATTGTTGAAGTCCGCAATTAGACCACATTCCGTACATAAAGTGCCTAACGTTTTGTAACGTAACTTCATCTGTGTCATCAGCCGCTTCTAGGCCAAGACAACGAAGGCCAACGAACGGCATTCAAAGTTCGCTGCCGTAAAATACCGCACGTTCGTTGGCCTTTGAAGATACGTTCAAATACATTTCGAAGGTCAACAAACGTACGGTTTTGTGCGGAGGCTAACGCCGAATGCCGTTCTTTGGCCTTCGTTGGCCTGGTCTGGACGTGGCACGAAACAGATATTTTAAAGAAATAAATAATAACGGAAGTACACAAAGTACTGTGAGAAGTTGAGAAGACTAAATAAAACTTTGTCATCAACTTAATGAGCTATAGAGTGTTAGGGAAATATTCACATTTTTGTTGTTAGACAGTATTACATAGAATACTTATAAAGGATGGTTTAAACTAAAAATTTAGATTCATCGTACATAGGGGTACTCGAAACATTAGTCGTGCATATCGAAAACACGCCTAATAACAAGTGGAAAGGTCCATGTATAAACTCTTATAATTTGAATTGATACTGGGCCAACAAGTGATAGTGTAATACAATCATCTGCGTTGGGCCTCATAGTTTCTAAGATATCAATAGAGTCCCTTGTATTCTATTCTACATGACCTCATGGGAATTGTAAAACATATTTTAGGAATTACGATGCCTTTTTAAATAAGATTTTCCGTTAGCAACAAGTACATTTTCCTTAACAAACTATTCAGACATAGACCGATATGAATTGCGTATTTAAAAACTAAACGACAACTTCTTTCTCTTTAAAATATTTTAACGTTTAGTTTAGTTAGAAAACACGAGTCAAATTCGGTCGTAGTTAGGCCTATTCTGGTTTACACTTTATAGACTAACCTTAAAACCCACGTGACTAAAAGGTAGCGCTATATTTTTCTATTTATAAAAATATATCTTTAAAACTGTTAGAATGGTTTACTATTGTTGACATTTTATATTATTATTATTATTGACATTTTCATTATTGATATCTTTTAAATTAATTTAATAATATGTAACTATAACTAATACAATTTATGAAATGTATAGTGCATTAGTTTAAGACTGTAATGCTATACATTTAAAGGAAATAATAAATAAATAATAAAACCCAAATCAGGTTTCACTAAAGTCTAAAAAATATAGCAACTTATATACTTACTTTTTAGTCATCATCAAAACTAGTTTAGTGTAAAAAGCGCAAACCAGAAACAGACACAAAATCTAACTAAACGATGGTAGTACTTAAAATTAAGAATTTTAAAAAACTTACTACTTAACCAAACAGAATAATAATATCTGCTCACTTTTTGACACCATTAGTGAGTTTAGCTTTGCCATTTTCTATGACCGTCTTCTCGTCGGCTAAACTAAGAGATGACAGCGACACATCTTCCTCGTCTGGAAAAATGTAAGAAAATATTATATTATCATTTTGAGAATAGGAGTTACTTCATAATACTAATAAGCGTTGCCGCACACGTACCCACCCGGCACCACTTCGCCTCGCCCGGCGCTTATCCCGGGCCGATACGTCTGTGACAACCTTAAGGACCTTAACTGCTAGGCATGTCTCTTCATGTGAGCAAAACTTTGGGTATTCTGGTTAACACGGAATTGACTGGTAACACATAATATGTCGTCATTTACTATATAAAGTAAAACAATATATATATATATATATATATATATATATTGTTTTCAGTATTGTTGATTTTTTTACCAACCTGAGCTGACATCTGATTGATTTCTTGGGCTGAGTCTGCATCCTTTCGACAGGTAATTCTTCAGTTTGCCGATTGAAGCCAATATCAACCTGTACCAAGCATTATTCATTACACAAAACATCAATGGTATTTTTAGTTGTCTTGCTTTACTTTACCTACTGAATATTTTTTAACGCCAAATAAGTTTGTTACTAAGGAATTATGGCTAGAAATTTTTCATCATTTAATTAAATCTCTTTATTGAAGGTAAGCAAGTAATAAACAGTTTTGCACGTGATTTTTTTTTTTTGTATTTACATTTGTTTACACAACTCTGCAAGGAAAAGGTGCTAATGCTGAGGAGGAAAAGTGGCAAAAAAACTTTCAGTAGCAGTGAATCAACATACCCTAGGAACGGCGGGCTTGGCGACAGCGGTCTCGATAAGTACTCCGGGTGAAACTGCACGGCGACGTAGTAGGGGTGTCCCTCGGCGACCGCGACCTCCATTCGCTTCTTGGTGTCGTCCTTGCCGACGAAGTGCAGCCCGGCCGCCTCTAGCCGCTCGATATATTCCGGGTTCACTTCGTAGCGGTGCCTGTGACGCTCCTCTATCACTTCCTTTTTGTATAGTTGCGCTAAAATGGTAATAATTGCCGATAATTTAAGTGCATTTGTTAATATAATGGTCTGATAAGTTGCGTATCTAATGTCTATAGTAGGCCAGTGAATGAAAAAATCGGTCAAATGCGAGTCAGGCTCGCGCACCGAGGGTTCCGTGTAATTTAACCCCGTAATATTTTTCTAAAGGAAAGATAAACTAGATTTGGCGTCAAACTTATGTTTGCGGCTCGATTACTCCAGTAAAGTATGGGCGCCAGCTGTAAAGATAAGTTTGTAATCGTAATAGTCGCAAAAAATATTTTTTTGGGTGATGTGTCTACAAAGTTACAGTTTCATTCCTATACTTGTGTACTCAGAGAAATAATGACGGGAGTACGCAAGCGCTGGCGTTCCCCTCTGCCGAGGTACATGCACGAATCGTTCATCGCCCTTTATAAAAACTAGTTGCCGCGACCGGCCGTCATTTTGCGTCCGTACGTATCGCTGAACACATCTCCCGAAAATGGTTGGCTGTGCAGTGGTTTCCTGTAAAAGGCGATCAGAAACATCAAATTTTACAACACACGGTGTTTCTTATTATACGTAAGTAATTTATTTATCAATTTATGCAACTATAACATCAAAAACTGCATTTTATTTTACAAGTCTAACGGCCAAAAAACGATAAATTAGCGATACAAAATCTCGTGGTACGAGGTTGCTTAGAGTAGTGGTGGGAAAATAATTGAACGAATGAAGTGAATGAAGTTTACCTTGCAGTATATTTTAGCATTTTTATTGTTTCATTATTATTAAAATGAAACGTAATGAACGTTTCCTACCTACCTAGTTTTTACAATTATGTACCTAACCGTTAAAGAAGGAACTTGAAAGAAAGGTGAGACTTTGGCGTCTGTCTTGGAGACAGTTCAGTTGGTGATTAAATAGGCTGGATAAAACATTATTTGGTGATTACGTAGGCTGGATTAAAACATGGGTACTTTTCATTCCGGAAAAAATGTAATTCCCTAGTGAAAATGAATTTTGAATAGAAAATCTAAAAAGGTAAAGCCGCGGGAAAAGTTAGTTAGTACACACTAAAAAACTAAACAATCGAACTTGGTATATCAATTTCATTCGTTCCTTCACCATTCAATTCAATCGTTCTTTGTACATACCACATCACTAATTTTTCGTTTGTGGTTGTCGTAAACATTAGTGTAATTACGACGAAATGTTTATTTGTGTGCGTGTTTTATCTTTGTGTGACGATATTATTTTCGTGTGCGTTTATATGGACGTGGCAAATTTTGTTGCGAGTGTGCAGCAATGTGCAGATGTGTGCTGTACGTGTTTACCTCACCTCCCCCAAAAAGTGGCAGAAAAATATGTACGGCTACCGATAGGTAAGGCAACTCCCGTCCTTATTTCTCTGAGCTTGTGTAAATTAAGATAATTACTTATTATGCTCGGCTCCAAGTGAGTAGTCCTCTTCCCCAGACGCATGGTGCCGCCGAGGTTTCCTGGGTGGTGTTCAGGCATGTCAATGACCAGCTGGTCTTCACACTGAGGGTTCACCTCCGTGCTGTTGGCGCCCTTCAGACCCAACACGTTCCGGGCGAACTCGATGACTGCGGCTTGCAGGCCCAAACATATGCCGAGCATGGGTTTCTGGGTCTCGCGGCACCATTGGCAAGCCTCGATCTTGCCCTCCATGCCTCTTTGGCCAAATCCACCAGGGACTATAACACCACTGTAATAAATAATTAATCATAAGCAAGGTTAGGAGTTTTTGTAGTAATTTTTAAATGACAAACGCATATTTTTGGTCATGAAACAGTGAAGTGTAATTGAACAACAACCGATTCACCGCCGAAAAAGTCTGGCAGAATGGATGGAAAACCCGAGAATCGGGTTGAGTGGCGTGATTTGGGTAGGCCTTTGTTCACCCCTCAATCATAATGATCTCCTGTATATTTAATTTATCTCTGTGTTAGCCGTACAATCTATTCTTTATTCAGTGGGGGTACGTACATATCAAATTCTGAGTAAAAAAAACGGTCAAGTGCGAGTCGGCCTCGCGCACCGAGGCTTCCGTGCACCGCAACTTAACCGTAACTTTGCTGTTGTTGTCGGAATAATAATACTATTATCGAATAGATGGAGTTGCGCAACCATACCCTTTAGTATGTATTATACGATGATGAATTTCGGTAGGCGGGGAGTGGGCTTGTGATGGCTCAGTTGGTAAGAGCGTGTCACGGAATGACAAGGTCGCAGTTTCAAGTCATGTCCACGACTACAAATTTTTCATCATTTTAAATATAAATATTGAAGGTTGCCTGGAATAAATCGTTCAAAGTCATAAGGCCGCCTGTCTGTACACTAGATAATTTTGTTTTTTTATATATAGCCGATGTAATGTATTAAAAAAAAACTTACTCGCTCTTACACAAATCCTGCCACGCCTTATGATAACTGACAGGATCGTCTATCTTCATCTGTCTCTCCAGAGACACAGCCTCTATGTACGTGAGCACCAACTTGCAGCCGGTCGCTATACACGCGTGTTGCAATGCCTTAGTGACGCTGGCATAACTGTCTTCCAATTTGGTGTATTTACCAACCAAAGCTATGTTCACTTCTTTGCGGAGATTGTCCACGCGTTTCGCAAGATTACGCCATTTCTGCATAAATCTATAAAAGCAAATTGGACACACACATATTAATCATCATTAGCCTATTTTTACCCGACTGCGCAAGAAGAAGGGGTAATGTTTTTCGAGTGTATGTATGTCTAATTCTTTGGTAAACCGTGCCGCCTAAATGGCTTGATAGATTTTAACATATGAGGTGTCGTTCGATTCGTCTTGATTGTAGGAGTGACATAGGCTATCAAAAATTAACCAAAATTATTGGCGGTCGGTTTTTTAAAAAATTCTTGCTTTTTTTGTCCCTACTATTGACCTTCATTCATTCACCGTGCAGGCCCAGTGAGGACTAGTGGATTACAGCTTAGATTTTTGGCAGGTTTTGGTAAATGTACATAAATAATCCTCGAAAAAAAATCCTGAGGGAACTAATATCATACCGAAAATCTATAGTAGCTAGCCATTATTACTGTCTAAGTCAAAGATAAAATAAGAGCAGTAGGTGAATAACATACAACAAAAAAAACGTTTACAAACAACTGGGTTAATGATTGATTTTTAATGACAGTGATTGTTAATTAGAACCATTGTGGTTATTGGTAAAGATCATTAATTGTAATGGTGGCACTTGACTTGGCTATTCATATTCGCTATTGGATGTTTGTCGTATTTGTCAAATACTTGACGTACAAATAAGACGACTATTTTGTCAAGAATACCAACCACACATGGCAATTATGACAAATACTCAAATACAAATAGCCAAGTGAAGTGCCACTATTAAAAGTGACATTATCACCGTTATTGTGGCTTTAAATAGTAGTGTTGTAATGATGTATCCAATACAGATACGATCTAATATACTTTGACAACATGGTATTTGCCAAGTACTGAAATGTAAATGCTTTTCATTATCTTTACAAAATAGACATAAAATAATGATCAAATAGTGCAACAAAATTGAAATTATTTCAACCTTAGTTTTCATATGTTATGTAGATACCTAACTCTTGGGTTATCTTTTGGTGCAAGTGTCCCTTATAGTATAGGCGATATTGTTCATTTAGGTGGCTCATCGGTCTTACATTTTGATAAGAAAAAAATTAAAATCTGAAAGAATCTTGACACAATTCAGACTCAGTGGCAGACATTTTTATGTTTAAGAACCTTTTCGCCAACGCAACATATTAAACAAACAAGCTTTCTAATCGGACCATTCCGTTCTGGAGCTCCGATAATGCAGACAAACACACAGACAGACATTAGGCATGAAACTTATAGCCTCCTTGCATTGCGTCGGGGGTATATAAAAAGCTAACCTTGACGGTGGAGGCATTGTCATATTCAGCTGGAGTCGTTCATTTAAGTATTTGACAACGCCCTGCGCCTCCATCAGCAATGGCACGTGATAAACTGAGGTCAGGTCGTGGACACATATCACCTGTATAATACAACATTATATTGAAATAAGTATATATAAACATTTATTTATTTCATCATCATCATTCTATTTATATTGCCTCACTGCTCGGGGCCAGACCATCCCTTATATCGAGGGAACTGGGGCCATGATCCACTACGCGGGCCCAGTGCGGATTGGCGGATTTCACACGACTTAGATTTTTTTTCATCCACTGCATGCAGGTTTCATCACAATGTTTTCCTTCACCGTTTTGAGAGCATTCAGTAAATGTACGTAAGTTTTTCAATCGAAAAAACCGATGATAACTCATTGGTACGGTGGAAGACAGAGAAAGGTGTACAGGAGAGTTTTTAAGGTTGAGATTTTTTCAGAAACTACTTGACCTATTGCAAAAATTATTTCACTGTTTGATAGATAAAAGTTAAAACTATGTAGCTGTAAAATAATTATTAAATTCGGTCCAGTAGTTTTTGAGAAAATCTCAACCTAATTGAGGCCCCCTGTATACTTATCTATGTCTTCGACTGTACATGGCTGCCCTAGCTGGGAATTGAATTTATTTATTTAGGCTCATTGCAATAAATATTGCACCGTTTAGCCTTAAGTATTAAGACAGCTAAATGGGGGCTTATTTTGACAATGGCCAAATCACTGATATTGTATGGCGAAAACCATTGAAAATTCTTAACCTAACTTTAAGTCATGTTTATGGCTAAGAGCCTTACAGAAAGGTACAAGGATGGGTAACTCCATATTGATGCCTGCATGAAGAGATGGAAGTAGGGAAAGTGATGCCACATGGATTGCCACAGATGACAGTTGTAATCTGAGTAATGAGTTTATATTATGTATGTTGGTTATGTTAAAATTATTTGATAATTTTAATGTCTACCTACAGTGGTTATTTTGTGTTTAATATCACGTTAAATTAATCAGAAAATGTGCAGACAGTGTGGTGAATTTATTGGATTATTTGTGTAAGATCTGAAGTTTCGTGCTAAAGTCAAGAGTCTCACTACAAGCTCGGGAGTGGATGTGACTGTCGAGCTGCTTCGTCCAGAGTGATGACGCTACGGCGACTTCTCTGGAGGAAGAGAGAAGATAAGATAAGATAAGATAAGATAAATATTCTTTATTGCAAAAAGAAAAGAATTACACAAAAGAAATAGGCTAATATCGTTAATATTACAATTGGCGGTCTTATCGCTCAAAGCCTTTGATATTATCTTGAATATTCTGTACACATACATGACATTGGCAAATGACGAACTGTCGAGTCCATTAGTGAAGTAAACTAAATAACAACATGCACAGGTACACTGTAGAAGTAGAAGAACACTGTCATAGACTGGGAAATGGATATAAACATTTATACATCATCATCAACCCACTTGTACATAATAATACGGAATTAGAGAATACAGACACATAGACACAATACAGAATATAATTAAGAAAAATCTTACCTGTTCTGGTCCAACATGACAGAAATTTGATATTTTCTCTTTTACAGTGTGATCGATGGGTTTCTCAGACCGGCACAGAATCAAATCTGGTGAAAGACCCAATCCACGTAGCTCTCTGACAGATGACTGGGTTGGTTTTGTCTTTGCCTCACCAGTTGACTTTGGCTAAAATCAAAATTTGATGTAATAAATACCAACACCAAACAAATTTTAACAAGATAGGTTAGGCTAACTTTACTACGAAGGGGAAAGAAAATCATTAACTCAAGTTCTGTCAAAATAACTCTTAACCAATTAGAATTTTTCTTGCACAGTGCACACCCACTATACGAAACGAAAATCTAAATATGAAATGGAGAAAAACTTTCGGCACGACCAGCATTAACTCAACAAATCGCGAGCCAGGATTTTTAAGTTCAAGAGCAGAATTATATCAGCAATAAAACAACTCACCATAGGTACCAGGGACACATGAGCACAACAGAAGTTCTCCCTCTTCACACGGAACTGGAACTGCCTGAATGCCTCCACAAAAGACATGCCCTCGATATCGCCTATGGTCCCACCGAGCTCCACTATACATACTCTCGGAGGAGTGTTTCCTGCTGTCACGGGTATATGAGCCACTCGTTGAACCCATTCCTGTATCGCATCCGTTATGTGCGGGATTACTGTGCAAAAAGAAGGCATCATATAATATCGAGTCTTTACCACAATGGCAAACTGTTGCTTATGCATAGTAAATGAAACTACTCATACCCTGTACAGTTTTTCCGAGATAATCTCCACGTCTCTCGCGTTCAATAACCTGCTGGTAAATCTTGCCAGTTGTTATATTGTTATCCCGATGCAGGGTGATGTCCAAAAAGCGTTCATAATTGCCAAGATCAAGGTCGACCTCGCCTCCGTCATCGAGTACGTAAACTTCACCTACAAAATAAAAATAGATACAAAATGTAACACGCCATAACGCATGACACCTATGTTGGTTAGTTACAGAGGTTATCCAGCCAAACTGTTGTCATACGTACCGTGTTCGTAAGGAGAAAAAGTTCCAGCGTCGATGTTGATGTAGGGATCAATTTTTATTGATGTTACATCAATGCCACAACTTTTTAATATTGTCCCAAAAGAACTAGCGATCACACCTTTCCCCACGCCGCTTATCACGCCACCAGTCACTAAAATATATTTCATATCCGGCATATTGACCAACAATATAAGCTTGTACACTTGTAAGTTTTTATACGTGTATTATTTATTTCCGCTGTTTCAAACGTCTTGAATAATAAATCGAAAATCGAAGACGAAATGGCCAATGGCCACGCGAATTGATTGAATAGAAAATGCAAGCAAAATACAGCGAATCGCTGTCGCTGAATGACAGTGACAGGACTGACAGGGGACAGCTGTAGTACATGAGTTGCCAACTATAATTTTGGAATTTCGTGCATGTGGAATGAAAAGTCTTCCATTGTGAAAATATCAAGAGTGAGACAGAAGATGTGAAAGATGTCCCGCAGCGGCAGAAAGAAGTAGAAGAATGCGGCGCGTGGTGCATATGTCGTAGACGTATGATTGAACAGCTAGCATGTTGATTGAACGACGCCGTCCAACCAAACATCTAAGTGTCAATTAGCGGAGTGACTGAACACAACGTTCAACACTACCTACAGCTAAACGACGCTCAGCGGACTGGTTGGAAGTCAATTTGCAAATTTTAGTAACAGGTTGTTACCGCGATTTAGACTGAATTATGAGATATTTCGACACCGTTACAAGATATACTAACTGTATTCTTATTAATTTTGAAACAGTGTTGAAAATGATTGTAAAATCAAATTACCGTGATAATTATTTTTATAATCGCTTAATTTATTTTCAAAGTTACTTGGAACATTATCTCACTGAAATCACTGATATATGTAGCTGCATTATTTTAATTTTAATGCTGTGAAATTACTTTTTTACTGTAAAACAACTCGCAATGTTCAAATAATATCAGCTGTTGACGCCATATTCTAAACAAAACGAAACTAGCGCCGCCGTGGCGGAGAATCAAACTAAGTCAACGCTACAGCGGCTTTTAAGTCAGCTGAGGTGTTGAACGTTTTATGCGCCATAATGATCCAGCCACAAAACTAGATGTTTGGTTGAATGGCGTCGTTCAATTAACATGCTAGCTGTTCAATCACACGTCTATTTCAATCAGTTGACTGCGACACATACACTACGGTTTGATATTTAATTACTATAGACACAAAAGACATTGCCACATTTCCACATTTCAATGGAGCTTTGCCCCACCTACAAAACTACGTGACCATTTAAGCTGTACCTATCATTTTGTTGGGGACTTATTACAGGTTTCAAATTGCATAATCATAATCAGTATCATTATCTACTACTCTTGCAACTCCTATAGAAGAATAACAAAAACAATGAATAAATCGCTTCGATTTCTTACTACTTTCTGAATTCCTAATTAAGCTATTTTTTCGAATCGCAACTTGTACAAAACAACTAATTTTAATAAAAAACGGAGATATTTTTACATTTATTCGTTATCTTGTACAACTTGCGGTTGATGGTGGGGCAGAATCTGGCAATGTCATTTCATTAAATGGGTATTTTGATATTTTTTACTATTGAGCTATATTTGTTAATAGTGTATCGTAATTATACAAAACAGCTAAAGCGATGAAAAAGACGTCGGGATATCAGAAAGACTAGATCTTGCCCGAAAAAGGCTAAGTGGCAACACTGAATGCACGATTTTTTTTGGAAAATTCTTACCAGAAGGAAAGGTACAGCCAATTAGAGCATACAGCTTGGTCTGATGTTTGTATTAAATATGTATTAAATAGAGTGTCTGAATTCTTATAAATACATACATATATACGAAGATAACCTAAACCTGTGCGTAGGTTTAGATTAGGTTACCCTCCTAATGGTCTGAGTTTGCGCAGAATAGACTCAGACATTGTAGGCTATTAAATAAAAATAAATACCCTCCCAAACCCCAAAAATCTGGTATCTCAGAGAATTAAGGTCATTATTTCTCTGAGTATGGAATGCAATAAATAATTGGGTATTGAGTTATTGATTAGAAGAGAGTACCTATTAATTAGAATTTTCAAAAAAAGTAGCTAATGTCGTTTCGCGCGCTTTTCAAGGAATCCGTTCACATTAAGTTATAAGATGTCCGCGAGGATGTTAGAAGTGGTTTGTGAAGTGGGAGAGTTGACTTTAGGTTTACGTTTCTTAATTCTTATAACATTTTAAAATATCAGACCTGGCTGTATGCTCTAGTAAGCATTGCTTTAGTTTTGTAAATGAAGAATTATAATCAGTGTGACCATGTGGCTAGATCTAGTCCTAGTCCTACCTTTTTGGCAGGTTTTATCCTTCAACAAAAAAAAACATTGCCTATATTTTATATGTAAAATAAATGATTGCGTTTGATTCCAGCCATCTAAAGAAATTAATAAATATGAGTCATTTTATTCCGTGGCGTGGTCATGATGCTCACTTATGACAAAGACGATTTGTAAAGAAATTGATATCAAAAATAATAAGTAAGTATGATGCTAATTGCGACTACGTAATTTATCATTCTTTTAAAGTTCCATCACTTATTTTAAATCACAGTATTTTACATACTTATTTTAGCTAACAGTGTATTTTTAAGTGTATCATTTTGGACTTTGGGCCGTTCTTATTATCTGCGTCGTAAGATTTAAAATTGTACTGCAAGTGTTACCATTGATCTGCTGTTGTCCGTACCTACATCAAAATGTGTCATTTATTTTAAATTATCTTAACATTTTGTGCTTGCGGTCATTGATCCCCACAGAGCACCCCCACTAGAGTCCGCATATGAGGGCCCCCGCTGCTGCCAAGCACACTAGTAAGTACTACTATAATAGCGCCACGCCTCAAAACATAGTTTCATTCGCCTATTGAACGTCCTCATGAGTTTGTGAGTGAAAATGAGGTAAAAAACTATCTAAATATGTCTTACTGTGCGGTAAAATTATGTGGAAAGTCTTGTAGAACATCGAATCTTCAAAAGGATGGTATTTCCTTTCATCGGTCAGTTGAATTTCCATATAAAAAGATTAAAATAATAAAATAAATTTTGCTGCATAATGTGTACCATTTCAGGTGAGCACGTTGATGTCTTTTTTACGAATCTCTTTCTTTCATGTGTTAATTCATATTTAGACATCCCGCTTTCTCCCCGGCACGTGTAAGTTAGTGCTTTCAGTCACCCGTTCGGGAATTGTCGATGTCGATGTTGTTAGCATATTCAAAGGAGATTGATCAAACCAGGCCCACCCTTTATAGAAGTATACTGTTATTAATTTAATATTCATATTTTTCTACCTCCTGTTAGATCGAAATATTATTCGGAATACATTTAATTTATATATCAATGTTCTTGGAGTTCAGTCAACTTCAGTAACGTCGCCTATGATTTCCCAACCAACGTTGGAGACAACATTTATGTCTAAGGTATGTTGCTTGAGCATAACTATAAACTTTGATAATTTTAAGTCCTTCAAATTAAGATTAACATGTAACTATTACACTTTTACAGAACTTTATTGAAGATGAACAGTATTCAAAACATGCCGTAGTACCGCCAAGAACAAACCCAGCATCTTCTGAACATTTCACGCTGCCAGAACCACAAAAATTCCCCGAGATAATACAACCGGATACCAGTATTGATTTATTAAATTTGCCAACTCATTGGTATACTCCACGTAAAATGCGACTTAGGAAAAACAAAGCTTCGGTGCATTCATTTGTGCAATTGAATTTAATAGAAACAAGTGGTACTTACAGAAAAGTACGTTGATTCGAAGGAACATATTCAACTTTTTTATTTTGATTCATCAAATGTTAAGGTAAATTCAACTTTGCATTAACTAGCCTTGTGTTTAAGAGCAATAAACGCGGTAGAAAAATATGGGATTAATATTGTCTCAATAACAGGACAGCAAGGGTGGGCCTTAAAGGTATGGGCTCCTTTGAGATTTACCTGTTTTAAGCTTATTTATTTTTATGTCCCCACTGATTGGGCACAGACTTTCCCTCTCATCGAGGGAGCTCGCACCATGGTCCACCACGCGGGCCCAGTGCCGATTGGCGGATTACACATGCCTTAGATATTTTTTTTTCTACGGCATGAAGGTTTCATCACGATGTTTTCCTTCACCGTTTTGAGAACATTCGGTAAATGTACGTAAGTTTTTCGGTCGAAAAAAACCGAGTATAACTCATTAGAACATGGCTGCCCTGGCTGGGAATCGAACCAGGACCTCCGTATTGCAAGTCCAGTGACTCAACCACTGCGCCACCGAGCTCTCTCTATCTATAAGCTATCAAGTATCAGTATTATTTAATTTAATAAAACTAATTTATTTCTTTACAATTTGCGCTGTTTTATTTATTAATGTTTAGTATCACATAGTAGTAGACATTTGATGTCACATCAAATTCCGCAATATGACTCATCCTAACAATTTTCTAAATTCAAGTACAAAATCGCTTATCGACAGAAAATGTCGATAATCGATACATCCTATATTATTATCCCATCCTTGCGCTGCATTCGTTCTGCGCTTACGACGTGCGACGACCTTGAATTGGCCAATCAGGATGTGGCTTGTCCCGCCCCGCACCTCGTTCCTGTGGCGATTTCGTTTTCAAACAAAAATTTGTTAATGCGGACTCTAGTGGGGGTGCTCTGTGTTGATCCCATATAAATGGTTGCGGCCAATCGTGTGTGGCGCCTAAAAAGGTAGGATTGCTAATTTTATTACGGTCACACTGATTTAAAAAAAAAGTCTGGGATTGTGAACGAAGACGAACGCACAGATTAAATAAGTGTAAAAAAGTCTCGGGGTCCGGTAATCTGTGGTCTATTGTGTTCGTGCATGCAACATTTGCATTTATTTATTTTGTTCCAGAATTTACTGTGAAGTCCTGCAGCATATCTTTTTTATCATTTCATTTTAATTTAAAATAACAGTGGGTTCTCACAACCATCGAAATGCCCAAGTATTATTGTGATTATTGCGACACATACTTGACGCACGATTCACCAAGCGTCAGGAAAACTCATTGCACGGGAAGGAAGCACAAGGACAACGTGAAGTTCTATTATCAAAAATGGATGGAGGAGCAAGCCCAGCATCTCATCGACGCGACGACGGCGGCATTCAAAGCTGGTAAAATTGCACAGAATCCATTTGGTGGTAAAGGTGGAGCTGCTATACCGCCGCCATGGGATCCTTCTGTGATGGGTCCCGGCGGGCCAAGGCCGCCCGTTCCACAGGGTGGACCCCCAGGTATGATGCAGCAGACGATGGGCCCCGGAGGACCAATGGGCCCACCCATGATGATGGGACCTCATGGACCTATGCCACCTATGATGGGTATGAGACCACCTATGATGGGCCAACTAATGGGACCGATGGGCCCAATGGGACCTATGGGTCAAATGAGGCCACCTCTAATGAATGGACCACCTATGATTAAATAGTGATGTGAATAAACTTGACTGTGTAGAAATATAAGTATAGATTTCTCTATTTCTACTGCCACCTTACTGACAGTTACTGTTATTATTAAGTTCTGACATGTGCATATTGTGCTATTTAGGCCAGAGATTGTTCGTCTAGAACCCCTAGCATGGTTTTTTTGCATTGAATTATGATATTTCAATTATCAGACAGCCGTGAATGGAGAAACAATCACAAAGACCACCATGCTAAGGATGCTGCCCATCCCTCTTACTGTGATAAAGTGTTGTCTATCAACAGTTATTTGCTCCTCTGACCTGTCCCACTATGTATAATAATTTGAGGTTAAAGTTGCTTTACCTCATTTTACCAAATTGTGTGCTCTTGGCACTAAATGCTATTTAACAATCATCTTTGCAACTGTGTAGGTACCTATACCGAGGCCCAAATCAAGACATGTCTTATTTTGTAAACAAAAACTACCCTCATCCACTTACATTTTAAGGTATTCTGTGGTTATTGCATAGTTCTTTATACATTATTAGATAGAATTACTTTATTTTCAAAATAATAAACCAATTTAATCAATCAGTTCTTTCAGTTTTACATCACAACAGGTAATTAGATGATCATATTTGATTACAAAATAAGACACTTGATTTGGGCGGTATAGTTAAAGGTGAACAAATAGTTGTCTGCAATGTGAATGAGTGTGTGTCGTTTTCATAATCATTCCGGTGCATAATTAACTTGCGTAACAGCAATAATTGCAAATATGTGGTCACCTTTACAAACAATGAGACTAAAACAACCTATAAATGCCTTCATATCTCTAGGCTAGGTAGATGTACCTAATATAATAATACCTATATAAGTGTGTGTATGAAGTTGAAAAAGCTGCAGCAAAGAAGTGTCTTACTTGAATTTTTTAAAACATTACATAATTAAGTTTAAGTTATGCAAACATTACCACTTCTGTGACTGTGGACATACGAAAAGCCGCTGGCTTAGATTAGATACTGACTCATTATGATCTTAATTAAAGAGCATGGAAATATTAACAGTGATGTGGTAGGGTTTTAGAAATATAAGTTTATGTACTAAATGAAACATTTGTATTTTATTTACCAACTTACATTTTAAAAACATACATACATACATTCTGTTAAAAAATATTCACACATCAGATTATGTCCAAATCTCTTGAATCAATTGAAAGCTCTGGTGCGACCTCTTCTCGATTTGACAATACTATGACTACAAGATCTGCCAACAGCAACATTATAATTATCATCGGCAATACTCCATCTAACACCAAAGCAGCGTGTTTATTTGTTATTTCGTGCCATATTAGCTCCTTGAAAACTAATATTGAGAGTGATGTTTCCATAGCGCAGCATGCCACCAAAGCATACACTTGCAGGAACAAGGAGGCATATTTCCGACGTGCAGCTCCGATTACCATAACAGTGAGAAAAATGTGAGTGGTGAATATAGTCATGGGTGCTACCAAAGCATGACTCAAACCCAGAGTAGGCGTAAACCTTTCATTAATAAAATTTCCAATATTGACTACCAATACGAAAAATCTAATTTTGAAGGAACAGCCCTCAATGGTCATTGAAAAATTGCTGACACCGGAAGTACTCTTCATGGGGTGGCTTCTCACTATGTCTTGAGAGAGTACAACTTTTCATAGCTACCGATTTTTGGTTTATTTAAATAAGAAAATGAATATTGTTAATTGCAAAGTCGACAGACAGCATAATCCAAAGAGTATAAAATATATTATTTATTTATTTTATTAATGGACTCGACAGTTCGTCATTTGCCAATGTCATGTTACAGAAAGTTCAATGTATAATAGTCTTCTATCTTCCTCCAGGGGAGTCGCCGTAGCGTCATCACCCTGGGTAGCCGCGTCTTCATGTCTTCATCCACAGGAGACGCCGTAGCGTCAATCACTGCGGACGAAGCAGCTCGACAGTCACATTCACTCCCGAGCTCGTAGTGGGAATCTTGACCATGGCGCCAAACTTCAGATCCTGCTTGAATTCTCCAATAACTTCACCATACTGTCATTCGCGAACATTTTCTGATTAATTTAACGTGATATTAAACACAAAACACCCACTGTAGACATTATACTGAAAATTATTAAATAATTTCGCAACCGTCGTTTCCCGCCATTTTCAAAAAGCCCCGTATAAAATATATTTTAAGGATTTGTCCACGACCGACACCCAAGTAGTAGCGTTGCCGAACTATCGATAGTTTTCATTTAAAAAAGCGAATACTATCGATAGGTCTATCGACAGTATCGATCTGCAATTTTTGCAATCATTATGACCCAGGGGGCATGGATAGAATAGTATCGATAGTATTGCAATCGGTCGATATTCTAGTATTGCAACCTTCAGAGCTATCGATACTATTATTATATCTAGTCGACTATCTATCGATTGGTAACGCTACCAAGTAGTTTTCCATAAAAATCAGAAATATTGTTTATGCTTACATTACATGGCCACGTAGCGTAGACAGATTATCCTATAGACGGAGTCCCCGCGTAACCACATTTACCCTTTCTTTCTGGCAGCCAGGTGTTGCCTAGGAAAAACTATTACCAAACATTAAGGGTATTTTTCACAATAAAATTATAAATTATAGATATGAATATGCATAAAAAATGCATTGGATATATTTTTGGTAAAACTATATTTAGGCATATAATATAATATGTAATTTTCGAAAAAGTCGTATTTTGAAAGTGTGATTTGTTCATTTCCGCCAATTATCTGAAGAAGAATCTGAAAGTGACAGCAAACCCATTGCTATTTTTATAATCCATTGCTCGGATGCTGTAACAAAATTTTTAATGAATTTCAATTTAATAAGTACGTCCACGCGTTTCAGAGCAAAAGGTCTTATACATACAGATATACATACAGACAGACGAACGGACAGACAGACGGACAACAAAGTGTCCCTTCCTATAAGGGTTCCTTTGTTTCCTATTGAGGTATGGAACTCTAATCATGACAATCGAGTGAATCAATCCTTTTGCACAAAGTAAGTGATCTAGTATCTAATGAATTAGACTAGGTATTTAAAATTAGGACTAGCTAAATAGTACTGTAATTCCCATACATATATTGTGGAACAAAATATTTTTTGGGGAATTTTTTACCAACACTGTTGACAACACTGAATTTTATGTCATACATTTTACAAAATACTTTTCGATGTTATTTTAATATTTAGGCACTATTTCCAAGTAAAATTACAACGCGTTGCAACGTGTTGATTATGTATAAACTATGTACCGTACGTTTTAAAACATAGAAAGTTAAAGAATGGAAAATACTGACCTATGAAACAAAATATTTGGATCATTGCGTTCTCATCTATTTTTACACTCCTGTACACAACAAACCCCCTCAACAATGATGATATAATAACGGCAATATGTTTCGATCTAATATATGACTACAAACACGAGATCTAACACATAAAATGCTGCTAAAACAATAATTTATCATAATTTACAACAACGTAAAAACGATCTGTCATTTTGGTGCCGGTGACAGTTCGTTTCAATAACGAAAAACTGGCTACGCCGATAAGGACAGAAGATATATGACTCTTTCTCTCTCACGCTTACGATATCCATATTATGTTGTTCTTGTCACTCGAGAGCGAGACAGAAACCACACTCCATCTATAGGCTTCTCTATCTACGCCACGTAGATAGAGAATCTGTCTATGCATGGCCATAATGATTGCAAGAAGATTATATGCCATGCAAAGAAAATATATACTCTAACGCTACGACTCTAACGAGATCCCATGGGATCGAAATTCATTCTTACCGATGAGCGCTCCCCGAATATTCGTGGGGGCGAATGCTATTGGGTCGAATTTTTCCAGAGTCGATACCCGCGGGTCGACTTTTCGTTTAGTCGAAATCCGTAGACTCGAATTTTGGTAAGGTCTATGAATTTCGACTGAACGAATCGTCGACTGTATGTGTAACGAACGACTCAAGTATGTTCGAGTCTATGGCATTTGACCTCACGAATATCGAGCCTACGAATCGTCGACTTTTGATTTACTATTTAGGTATCTTCAATACCTACTACTCTGAGGCATATATAAGGGGAGTATTACAAGAAAACAATGTGTAAGTATTATTCAACACATTTAATTAAAATTGTTTTTCGAATAACTTAAAAACTTTGAAAAAGTTCAAAACACTACTTACGAGTACACCTTGTACTCAATAAATACTTACAAACTAAGTTATCGCTAGACTAATACTAATTTACATAAAACAAAATTGGCCCCATTTAGAGCAATTGAAGAAAAATCGCATAATTTTGAGCTTTATAAACACTGGTTTCATTTGAAATACAATTGGTGCCCGCAGACGCACATGGCACTTCTAGCAAGAAAAGACTAGATTAAAGCTTCTATTAATAAATGTAATTGCTCTATTTACACAATTACTCTTACAAAAGTGAATCATTAAGCACCGCACTAGCATTTTACAGATATTATCATAAAGCAGTCTCCAAAGTAGTAGGCGACGTATTACCTCTTTCTGGAGAACGTTTACTTCGAGTGGACGGACCCGCCGCCGTCGGACTCTTGAAAGAGGTAAGTCTAGGAGGTGACGATTCAGGCTGGCTACTAAAGAATTCTGCTCGTTTCGCCTGCAATAATTCAGATCTCGAGAGTCCGTGTGGCTTTGAGAAGTCGACGTTGAGTGGAAATACACCACGTTCAAACAGTGCAGATTCTGGAAAATCTATTTCGGCTTCTAAATTATTTTCATTTATTGGAATTAGATTTCGTCGTGCTCCAAAATGCTGGTTTGTAACAATAGGAACTGTTTTAGATGGTAGATTATTTGGAGAAATATCACACTTTTCACCAGAGCTGTTTGATTCGTCTTCATTATTCGCTTCGGGAATAGGCGTTGATAGAACATCTGATCTCGGACTCGAAAATCGCCATTGTGATTTGGGTGACAGCAATATTTTGGGGGTATTTTTATGTTCCTTTATTAACGCTCCTGTTCGGCCAGGTGACGCGGGCTGAGGGTTAGGTTTAATAACTTTACGCTGCGTGTAAGTTTTCGGAGATCCACTAAGATCAAGGATATTAACTTGTGATCTGTTTCCAACGTGTGGAGGGTGCACGTTCACGTCGGCTTTCTCTTTAGATAGTTTCAGTTGCTCCACCGCTGTTAGTTTGTTTGATTTAGCTTGTGGATTCAAAGTGTTCAGTTTAACACTGTGCTGTAGCAGGAGTTTCTTAAAGTCGAGTCTCGATGTTTGAGCAATGGGCCCATGTCTATCAGCGCATGTACTTTCTTGTTTTTGTATATTGAACGTGGAATGAATATTAGGTGTAGGCATAATTTGTTTTTCAATAGGCGACCAACTCATTCTGCTCCTCGGATCTCCTAAATATCCAGTTTCAGGATGACGTTGAGTGCCTTTGGTATATAAGGATATTTCAGAATTAACTGGAGACAAACTAATCGTAGACAATGCTGGAGATTCAGCTCTTTCCGTGTTATCCTTAATATTCAGTTTCTTTTTACTTTTATGTATAACTGCGTACAACTCTTCATTGGTCATCGTTGATTTCACTGGAGATAATATTTTGGCGGTAAGGTCGATAACATTTTCTTTATTGGATGGAGTGGAAGATTTGAATGATCCTGTCGTTCGAGGGTCGATCGGCGATATTCTAATAGTTTCTTCGTTGTTATTGCTAGAATATGAAGGTACTCTTTGGTTTGGGAATTGATGAGAAGCGGATGTAGTGACATTATTTAGTGTGGATTGAGGAGTGCTTAGTTCTAAGGTGCTTCTTTTCGGAAGTGTCCAGAACTTCGGTTGTCCTTTCATTTGGTCGGTTGGATTTTCGTAGTTAATGGCCCCATGTCTTCCACGGAGATGGGCCGTGTGATACCGATGGAGGGTGGGATTGAGGGCTTTCAAGTCGACTGTCGGACCCTTGTCTTGGAGTATACTTGGCGGCATGTTCAGATAGGGTTTGTCAGCACTGGAATGTCGATAGTCTGAAAGAACAAAAATAACGGATTAAAAGTCTCGAGTATAATATTAAATAGTACCCTACTGCCACAGCAACTACTTATATTATACTTTAGTGTTTTCATAATAAATAATTGAATACAAATATGAGTATTATGAATATTATAAAACCTTTTAATTGTAGTTCTGTAGATAAATATATTGGTTGAACACCCTTTACCTAGGCAATAGACATACCTACATCGTTTACAAATTGTAATATACAATCCAGTCCCAAAAGCTTATAGCTAAGTAATACAAATAGCATTCAAGGCTAAATAATTAATATTATACGTACAAAGTTATTAGATGAATACAAACATACTAAATCTAAGTGGTTTTGGTACATAATAATGGTGAATCGCTAGCAAGTACATAAATATTTCACAAAAGTGCATGGTATATTTTTCTATGATCCATCAACATTATAATACAAATCATATTCGTGGGTAAGTATTAATTATATTAAATTAGTCTGTGTATGTGGTACGTTTAGTTTATTAATATGTGTTAGTGAGTTAATTGTCCCTTTGTGTCCTCATGCAGTTTAATTAAAAATAAACAAATCATGCCAAAAAAAAGCAACACAAACTTTACCTTGGAAGAAGTTGTCGCTAACAGAGTTGCAACATTTGGATTTGGAAGCAATCTCCTGCACTGTGCAAAGCGATGTAGAAAAAGTGCGAATAAGATAACTTTCAACCTTTGTGCCCACACAGATCTGTGTTCGTCGGACCTTTTGTAATAAGTTAGTCACAATCCTAATAAGTGTTATTTAACAATTAGTCAAGTTATCCACAAGGTCAGTGGAATGGTGCCTGTGCCATTTCTCCAATTTGGTTAATGAGTGATTTTAATTGGTTATTATCTCCCAAACATGTTCAGTTCAACGATGTTCAGTGAGTGTGCTGTATTTACAATGCCACATTATATGGTATAGTGTGATTAATTTTGATTATCATCGTAATTTCCGTTCCAAAAATAATAAATGTTGTTAACAAGGTATTAAAGGACATTATTTTAGGAACAGAACCGACACTCAGTGCAATGTGCTGGAATGAGCGAAGTGAGGAGGGTGATAGCAAAAGGGTGAAATTAAATAAGTGCGTTAATTCACAATAATTGTATAATGATTATTATTTACAAAACACTTAGGTATGTATAAACACACACAGAAATACACACCATGCACTTACATACGAAGAATATGAACCACTCGTAAGCTGTGCACTCTGCGGTGAAAGAAGCCACCATGCATTTATTCTTACATAACCTACACGAAACATTTAATATACAAAATACCGAAAAACTGATTCAAATAAAGATATTACATACAGGCAAAACATAAAAGACAATTTTTTTATATAAAATTGAAATGAATAACTCTATTTATCACAGAGATCAACGCTTAAATATAAGGAAGACGATCGATTTTTAGGTACCTACAATTAATTGGACGGATTTGCCGTAATTCAATTACCTAATCTAGAATAAATTTCTATCTGAAAATAACTTTATTTCAATAAAACATTATCTATTAGTTTACCTATCTAGAATTTAGATGAATCACTAAAGAATAACTAAGCTAATAAAATAAGCGTAAAACATGGACATACAAAGGTACTGGAATATTTCGGTAACAGATAAACTTAAAAAAATAGATTAGTCAATGTTTAAAAGTAGGAGCTGTATATGCAAATATACTTTATAATATTACCAAATCTCCGTTCCATAATCGGATTCAGAAATGGAAAGTATTCGCGCTCGATGCATAGAACCATCGAAAGGCACAGTGACTTTATTAGGGGAGAGAGGGCAATTAGGGGGAGAGTGTAAAATACAGATTTCATCGGGGTCCGAATCCAAAATCGCTGTCAACATATCGAGAGAGGTATCTCTTGTGTCAGGGATGATAGCGACTGAGTGCCGCTTGGGCAATGGGGTAGCAAAAGGACTCAGTGTCAAAGCAGATAGTCTTGCTTCAAACTTGTCCTCAATAAATGAACTGTTGCTGTTTACAAACTCACAGTTATCCGTCTGTATCAAACTGTTTCTTTGGTTCAGTTTCGGAGATACAGTCGAGGGGTAATTGATTTGATCGCGCAGTAAATCTGCCGTTATTTCAGCGTGGATCATTTCAAAGGAGTTTACTTTTTTGGTATTACTACTAAAACTTTCAAGTTTCAGCAACTTTTTAATTGGCATCAACGGGGAGTTAGCTAGTTTGTAGCTATCACTGCGTTTGACTTTATTACTGAGAGATTTGTCGATAATTTCGTCGCTCATAACTTTTGGGCTTAATGTTTCTCCGTTACTGTTACCGTTAGTTCTATTTGTGAACATCCTCATAACTTCGGCGACTTTACTGCCCGACTTACTAAAATCATGTTGACATTTACTTTGTAACATAATGGGAGTTTGAAAATTAGGTATAAATGGTGTTATATCCACTGTATCGAGATAAGGATCTGCATTTTCTAATTTAGCTTTGAGGAATTGGTTTCTTGTAACATTTTTTGAGCAAATTGGGTTCTTACCTGCTGAATCGTCTTTCGTCGGAGATAAGCTGACACCCTCCGCATCATGTATGTTTACGTAAGCCCCTGTCCTAGTAATCGCTTCTACGACTCGCGGTAAGTCTTGGCTGGTTCTAGTTACACTAGGTAGCTGTTGGCTGGCTAGAATGGGTGTTTCAGTTACTGGTGTGGCGGTGATGATTGTGCTCGGTTTGGGAGGTGGGAAAGTTACAAACTCTGTAGTGATTGGACCATCGAGTTCGATTGGGGCCTTAATAATCATTTTTCCTAGTTGTGGTGATGTAGGTTTGCTAGAAGGTGGCGCTGGTTCATATGGAAAATCGGTTTCATCAGTGACTGTAATAACATTAGCTGTTTCTCGTTGGACAACCGCGCTGGTAGGATACATTTCTTGAACGAATGGTCCTGGTTCGAACGTAGTGTGCGCTCCTTTTCTGCGTTTCAACGTATCTGAAGAATAAATTACTTGGCCGTGAGAGTCGAGGGTTACTTTAGCTCCTTTTCTTTGTATTTCTTCTAACGCAGGTGATGGCTTCTCCTCTAAACCGTGTTCCAAGAAATCTTTGCTTTCATTTAAACAATTGGGTAGTTCATTTAAGGATACATATTCCGTTTCAGGCAGCTTTCCTGACAGTACAGTTTGTAAGTTTTTCCTCACAATATCGTTATTTCCATAAACACTTCTGTTGAGGTTGACTTTCTGGTTATTGTTTTTAACATCTGCTATAGTGACGTAATCACCAGCGTCGTAGAAATCTTCTGCTCGCGTAGACTCCTTAGCAACGGGCGACTTTTTGCTTGATAGTTTATTTGGAAGTACCCCTTTTAATTTACACATTAAGTTGTTGAATGGTTGTAAAGAAGATTTTAAGCTTATTTGAGATGGCGATTTATTACTGGATTTGACTGGGACTGGCGTACTCTTAAGTTCTTTAGGTTTCTCTTCGGCAGGTAAATCTAATTTAGGTCTGCTGGCTACCTTTTTCATTGTGGTTTCTACAACTTTTTCGGTATCTTGTTTTCGACTTGCTTCAGACCCCTTGCTACTAATTTCACTTTCGTCGTCAGAATTAGTGGGTGTAATGACACACAACGATGGTATCCTAGAGCTATTTATTGTCGTCTTATATCTTATTCTTTCTATTCTGTCTGTACCTTCTAAATCAGAAGATTCTGAATAATCTTGTTCAGAAAGGCTATTTTTTCCATGGGCACTGGAAACAGAGTCTTCTATAGGCGAACTAGATGTATTGTGACCAGAATCTGGTGAACTAGTGCCTGTGCTTTTCTTCGCACTTTCCAACTCAGTTTCGGTATGTATTTCCGCAACAGCTGTTATTTCCGTAGGGTTGCCTACGTGTCTTGTGATAGTGATAGTCGAAGTAGGCACTTCACTTATTTCTGGGGAGGAATGATTATAGATCTGTTTCTCGTTATACGATCGAACATGATTAAATCTCAAGCTGCTGTAGGGAGACTTTGAATACGAGGAATTAAGACTTCTGTCTAAACTAGCATTAGCGCTATGAATGTTGCTTCTGCTCCTGTTCATTTTGGTAAGAGAACTCTTTCGTTCAGGCACAGTCGGGCCAATAACTAACGATCTATCGCTTCCAGCAGCCATTAGCGTCGTGCAAACAGTTCCAGCGGAGCTTGTCGTTGTACTGGTTGAACCTTTACCAAACAGCTCATATTCGTTTTCAGCAGTCAAATTTTGACTATTCGAGGAACTTGACAGAGCATTACTAGTATGCATCGGAGTACTAGGCGATAGTTCCTCCTCTTTCAAGGTCTTTAATCCGGAATCCATATGGAAAGAGGTGTAGTAACCCTCAGTATCGCAAGAGAATTCTGAGCTAGTTTCTAAATCCTCGTGCAAGTCGTGAATAATGTCAGGTGTAAGAGTTCCTTCGCTTGTGACACTTCCAGAACCAGAAGTGTTGAGGAATCTCCTTCGGCTTATAATCGAGCTGGGTGGTCCGTGGTGATTTAGGGAATTGATGGAAGTTGCAGCTGATGTTGTGCTCTTAGGCGGTACTGTTGTTGTGGTTATTTCAGAGCCGATACTGGTTCGCCCAGATTCGGAACTAGCCGACCAATTACCACTAGAGGAATGTGGTTCATCTTTAGCTATTCCTGATCGCCTCAGTCTTCTCTGCGCTGATGTTGTTCGAAGTTTCACACCAGTGTTTATAGTTGCCGTTGTTTGCACGCTGGCTGGAACACCTATACTCTTTTCCGAAGACGAGTATGATGCACATCTTTGATGACCTCTTCGCTCCTCCTCTCCTTGGCGCTTCTTGCGCATCGTTACAGTCTCGTGACTTTGAGTTTCTTCTGGCCTCGTTGGAGATTTAGATTCTTTACTTTTATCACTTTTCAAGGAATCTTTAAAACTGTCTCTGCTGGCGCTCGGCGATCTACCAATCATCCGCAATCTATTTTTGCCCCATTGCTTCAACGTGTTGAAGTGTCCTTTCTTCGTTACCGGATCGATCGGGCTTTTCTTAAGTAAGTCGCTAGACCGGGATCTGATGACAGTGCTGTTATCTTCGGTTTCTTCCGAAGCCACAGCATTTGATGTATCGCTATGATAGAACAAACCAAGCAAAGCATTAGTCACACGCTAAAGGCATATCTATATTCGGAAAAAATCTTTAGAGAATGCCGCTTAGTCTCGTAACAGCGGCATCCTTCAAAGAGTAATTAATCATGAAGCTAATGAACAAATGGCACTATTAGTGTTCAAGTGCACAAATAGGTGATTGTCTTTGTTTCTCGTCACAGTAATAATTTTAAACGTAAGGAAACAATGACAGTCAATGTTAAACAATGATGACTGTATTCACAGAAGCTCAAGATAGTATTATCAACGAGTTGTTAAAAAGTGCTGAAGATTTTAATTGGAACATCATAAAGCTTATCCACACATACTGTGCTTGACGGTTATAGTTAATTGAATTGCTTGTATAAGATTAAATTATCATCTAACTATGACTGCACATTGCATTGCAACAAAAATGAGAAAATGTGATAGTTAGATAATGTAATCTAGTTATGTGAGTGTACAGTGCAAACTAGAAGCTTACCCAGCTATAGCCTCTCTAAGCTCTTTCTGATCAGTGCCCGAAATGGTGTTTCGTCTTTTACCGCGAGGTTTTCTAGTGCGCGTCCTTCGCTTCACCGTGTCGGTCTCACCGGGGCCGCTCTCTACGAGCAGCGACTTGCGGGAAATGCACATTCGGTCGAAGAATTTGCCTGACGTGTCGATGGCGACCAGTTCCGGACAAAATCTGGAATTAAAGCGATGTAAATCAAAGAAAATAACTATACAAAATATTCTACATATAATTCTTTTAAAAAATACCTTGAAATTGTTTCAATATTCTTCTTGCCCATTATAAATCGCCTCGGTGTCCCTCTCGTGAGAATTAAAAAGTACCTACTTGGTTAATTACACACATATTTATTCACATCATCATCAGTCTATTTTTATGTCCCCACTGCTCGGGTACAGACCTTCCCTTATTCACGATACATATGTCAATCCGTATATTTCTTCATAAGATATTAGATATTCGCTCGTCAAGTCGTCAGGGAGCGAAATATCATTTTCAACATTTGGAGAATACATTAGATACTTATCAATGGACTATCCACTCCATCCCCGGTCTTTCGACAACTCGTCATTGGTATTATTATCAAACTTACTTAGAAGCTATGACTCGGAGCTGCTCCTCAGGGCTGGGCAGCCGGTGATCGATGGGCTCGTCGTCTCCCGATCCGCACTCCGACAGCTCGTCGGGGGTCAGCGTGACACTGCTGGTTATTCTCATAGAAGCGTCCGGCAGCGCTGTCACGTCCCCCACAGCCTCTTTCGACGTCCATTTCCGAAGGTGTTCCACCACTGACGGCTGAAACGCGTTGTTTAAATATGAATTGTAATTTTTTTGTTATTCAATTTATTTCATTTGCAAATTGCCAATTGTATGCAAACAGTCTACCTAAAGTGATATGGCTACCTGCCTACATAATATAGGATTTAAATTCATGATATAAAAGCATGAAACGGTTAATTAATGTACGGCACTGTTTATCTAAACTTTAGATTCTAAAGTCTAAAGCTTCGAGTATACGTGTCGTTATTTTCCTTAAACCGGAGCACAAGTAGTGATGGCTATAGGAATTGCCAAATACGAAGAAAATATAACCACTTACAACGTGGGTCTCAATCTCAACGTCAACCTTCTGATATATCCGCCGTCTTTTGGAGCCGAGAACGGGTGTACACAGAAGGTACGGTGAGTGTTGCGAGTCCTTTCGAAGTTGGTCGAGGATGGAAGCCGGGAGTCGGCCGGCTGTCGCTTTCTCGTACAAGTTTCGCAGACATGACGGTCTGAAATGACAGGCGAATTTTCACAGTAGATGTGCCAAGATTGTAAGTTTTCTCGTGATGATATGAAATATTCAATTAGTTTCAAAAAGTAATACAGACAATAATGTTCCTGGCTCTCAAACTAGGATTCCCTCTGCTATGGGAAGGCAGGTATTTCGTCCTTAAGACATTGCAGAGGTGCAAACGCTAACTTAAGTGGAACAAAATGAAATGAACCGACTAGACATTCCCGGAATTCACGTAACGGATAGCTCAGTTCAAATGCTACACACAAACTAAGTTATATCATATATTATTTGAGGTTTTATCCCTCACATATACTTTGAAACATAAAGCCTCGCGAATCTGTGTTCTTAGGTAGATAATCCCGCTTGCAAAAAGCCGGGTTAACTAATGCGCGGGTTGACTAGAGAAATAGGAGAAAACCACAGACAAAACGAGGGATTTACTGAAGCTACGTGTTGTGGCAGGCGGTCCTTAGTTACAAAAGACAGTCTAATTAGCATGCAGATACAGATTTCCTCTGATAGTGATAATTTGATTAAACCTTACCTTGTGTCAGGTGTGAAAAGGCCCTTTTTGAGGGGATTGCTCGCCGTGTAGTGGACTTTGCGGATAGCAAAGTCGGACAGGCTCCCCTCCGCTGTAACAACGAAAACAGGATTATACAAAATGTAATATAGTGGGTAGGATAAAGACTTACAGTAACAGATTCAGAAAACTCGGGATATGCCTAATCGCCTACACATTAATTTTATATGCATTGTACACAGCAATGATAGCGGCGCTGGCGCACTCGGGAAAGTAGAAATGATGTATCGGGTAGATTGGTGCAATTAATCCCGATAACCTGGGGGGCGGACGAGTGAATAATAGCCGGTTATTTGTCTGTTTCACAATTTAAACACCGCTGGACCAGCTGGAATGATTAGTTCCAAGGTTTAACCATTATCCCCATTTGGAGATACATTATTGATTAATTACTTTTAGGTAGTGGTAATAAACAAAGTTACTTAAAATTTAAATTACCTAGGTATATTGGCTATTTTGATAGGCATTCTTTTTTACGTACAGTTTGTTGGTCATTTCTATGCAGCTTTCCTAAAAGTTTCATCCGTATAGAGTAGGAACGATATAGTAAAAGGAGTGTAAATTAAGAATTATATTATTATAGGGTGTATGTTTATCCAACCTCACAAGTAAAAATACAAAATGTATAAAATTACGTATTCACTGTTATATTATAATATGTATTCATATAATTCAGGTACATGAAAGTAGTAAATAACACAAAAGACATTAAAATAAACGCGAAGTACAAACGATATCCAGTGAATGATTAAAGTGGTCGCTGCATAGAGTCGTGTTCGGTGAGCTCGATCGACGTGTCGTGACCGACGCTATTTAGGTTTATAATTATTGGGCACAGCAAATTATACGTGCCATTTGATAAACTATCCGAGAACAAAGCACTCCGTGCATTTAATGAGGACAAATGAAGTAATCAATAAAGCGCAAGGGGACAGCAGTTCTGCGGAGAAATAGTTATGGCGCAGGTGTGGTCTATATATATTACGAATGTATCTTTGTAAAAGGCACTTATAGGGTATGTTGTACGCTCAGTGTATCTATAAAGGCGAGAAAGGTAACGAACACTCTCGTGTACAAATGTTTCGGCGAAAGAGCTGCAATTGTCACCAAATTCCATTCTGTACGAGGACAGGAAATTGCAGAAGGAATATCAAAGCAAATGCTTCTAGAGTCTAAGTTTTCCTTCCACCTGCGGTATTTAAGTTTGAGTTGGAAGTGGAACCTTTCCAAAGGTTACGTTTGTTCTGTCATGCAGACTTGTACCTACCTAAGAAAGAACAATGCCTGCTTCGAAGCAATGTATGTTTCGAAATCTTTATCGCGCTGAGTGCATAATAATAATGCCAAAGGTGAAAATTATTTACTGTCTACCTTAAGGCAGTTGGAGAGGTGTCAAAAGTATATCAACGCAACACTATTTGTTAACCAACCACGAGCAAATATACTAGATTATACATAGGTATATCGAGCGAGGTGGATTCTATTACAATAATAAAACAATACCTAGCTATTTCATAAGGGATTCAGGTGTAATTAATTACTTATACTATAGTCTTGTTCGATTAGACCTGCTAAAATTATTTGGTGCACGAAATCGTGCAAAATATATATAGTTTCATTCGGAAGGCGGTGGAAATCTATTTCGGTAGCACCTCTATCGGTGAAATCTCAAGTCGCATTTTTCAGATTTAGTTGCACTATTATTTACATGAAGATTTATTGTAGTGACTGCGGAGGTATTTACATACGCAGCCGGTGCTGGCAGCGCCGTGCATTCCGCTTGGTGGCAGCGTGGAGCATAAATTTCCAGCTGCGGTGAATATACGGTTCCCTGACGTTTGATACGAGCGCCGGGCATGGTCATTGTGAACTCGACACGGATGCTTGTTGCATACCAAGGGGACTGAATATTTATATAATTACGATTTTAAAGTGATAATTGGATGCGCTATAATCTCTATAATCCCAAACCCAATTCTTTCAACATTCAGATGAGGACTTTCGTGATCGTCCTATTTGGTCGTTGTTAGTGGTCGTACGGACAACAGCAGATCAATGGTAACACTTGCAGTACGATTTTAAATCTTATGACTCAGATAATAAGAACGGTCCAAAGTGTTACACTTGATCTGCTGTACAGTCGACGACAGAGATAAGTATACAGGGGGCCTCAATAAGGTTGAGATTTTCTCAAAAACTACTGGACCGAATTTAATAATTCGTTTACAGTTACATAGTTTTAACTTTCATCTATCAAACAGTGAAAGAATTTTTGCAATAGGTCAAGTAGTTTTGGAGAAAATCTCAACCTTAAAAACTCTCCTGTACACCTTTCTCTGTCTTCCACCGTACCTATTACATACGCATTTAAGTATAAAAATCTTGGTCTATCTCATATTCAGATTAATTTATTGCATTTCTAGGTACATTAGTTACCTACTTATACTTTTTTACTTCACTTTTCCATTTCCACTTTTGTCGTCAACATTTTCGGTGTAGGTACCATAATCACTTTTAGTTTCAAGATCATTTATTTTCTAAAGAAGACTTGACTGTTTAATTCATAATGCATGTTCTTCTTAAAGTAGGTACCTACGTAGCCTTATTACGTCTCTGTAGAATAAAAGCGAGACCATGCAATCACGCACTTGCGATGCATAAAAGCAAAGGCCCTCGATTCCCCAGTGAATGGCTCATCGGGGCCTAGCCGCAGGAAACTAGTTCCATATAAACTGATAGCGAGATTGAATAGTATTGGATCGCAATAAGAAGCGCAAGTGGAGACTATTGTGCGGCCGCGCCGGCCTTGGCGCCCCGCGGGACCTGCGTGCGCGCAGCCAGGGAGCGCGGTGGGTGGCACGTACCTGTGCCGGTACCTACAGACCCTACTCTGTATTTACGATGCCAAGAATTCCAATCGAAACCTAAGCTGAGTGAAGATAGTGAGTGGAAAGGATCGTGCATGCATTTGTTATGGTCAAGGATTTCATTTATTACTGACTGAGAAAGTTCTGTTCTGACACTAAACTGAGGCAGATATTTTGTAGGTATAATTTTTAAGAAAGACTTCAAAAAAATCAGTGGTATATTTTTATGAATGTTAAACTTCTCTTTTAGCGGATAATTCAAATTAAGCACATAAGAATTTGAAATGTTTCGGATGCACTACTATAGGTATAGGATAGGTACCACCACTATACAAAGGCTACCATAAATTAAAAATAATTAATATGCATCTCGCTTATTATTAGAAATATAAAAAAGTATACTAACAGATAAATATACCTAATACTTATGTAATGTATATTAAATAGTTTGGGATTTACCAAGTCCCAAATCTATAGTACAAATGAACCTTCGTAATAGGTACCTATTTCCTACTCATAATTGCTAAAGTTAATTATAATTAAATAAGCTGTAGTTCAAACCGATCGAGTCGAGAACCAATAGTATTAAGGGTAGTATCGCTGCACATGCTGGTAATATCAACAATGAAATGAAATATTAGCAATGAAGTTCTGAGACTAGAAAGCTAGTGATTGATGAATGCAATGAAATCGGTTATCGGTGCACGAGTAATTAATAGACTAACTGATGCCATAAGAATACGAATGAAATACGTACATTAAATAAATATTCAGCTAAAGATAATTAATTATACACGGAGTATATTTGCATAGTTGCCATATTCTAAGAGGTAATAGTAATCAATGTTAACAATAATTTAACATGTATTATAAATTCGCGTAATTAAAGTGCAGTCAGATTTTAACTAATTTTGATTTTAATTAATTTGTATTTGAATCATAAATTTGGTACCTCCTCGTACTAATGATCGGATGCGATGAATCCATATAAGATAACTTACGTTACGTAATTCAGGACAGAGCCTTGGGCATAAAAATATGTAACATTACCTCCATAATAAATAAATGGAAAGCTTGTCAAACGCAGCGCAAGGCGGACAGACAGAAATATTTTTTTACGAAATCGCAAATACGTAACAAGATATTATTAACGGGAAAATTGGTATATATTAATATGTGTCCTATTGTCATACACGACACACATGACGAATACGGTGGGCACATTCGAGAGCACGTCAGTGGTACAGTGGAAAACAGAGAAAACATGGTTGAGTTTTCTAAAAACTATTTGATCGACTTTAAAAACTCTTTTACTAGTAGATAGTTTTGATTCTATCGATTCTATGTAGTAATTGTGAAGAATTCTATGTTGTCAAGTAAATGTAAAGTCAAGTGTGAAAATCTTAACCTTAAAGACTCTTCTATCATAGATAGTACTTTTGAAGTCCGATTTCACCTCTTATATCGCAGGCATCGAGAACGCATACTCAAAACTGTCTGTGACTATCGGTCTAGAAAGTTACTAAGTAACTCAGGTTACCGGTACCTAAAACTCAAAAGTGTGAAAATAAATGAAGAAAAATTGTTAAAGTAAAGCCTAATGATTATGATAGCATTGCCCCGCATATTGGATCTACGCTGGAGGCAAGGTCCTGGGAGGTCACGACTTTGAGAAGGACTCGCAAGGGCGGCCATTACCAGAGCGTGCATGTGAGCGAACTGGTTCCACAGCTATTATCCTGATACTTACAGAATGAAATAGAAATGGGAGGTCTATATTGGACTCATCATATCATATTATAGCTATAATCTTCTGAGATACTTTGAGAGGATACTTAAAGTAACACGGGTTTTGAAAGCTCGCAAAATTTTTATTGGTTCGGTCACAGGATATTGCATCGTTCAACGGAAATTACTATATGCGTAAAAAACTTGCAAAATTTCTTGTAGAAGTTGCTTCAGATGTTGGATAAGTAGGCAGAGTAGGTACTTATCTACCTATACAAAAATATAATGGTCGATACTTATGTATAATAATACTCAACCTACCAAAGATAAGTTTGAGCTTACAGAAAACGAGCTTGTTTTATTAGGTATAAGCTAGGGATGATATATCCCGCAAAACAAGAATCCCATGAGAAATCTGAAATAGCCGAGAAACAACCTCTAAGCCAATACCTACCCGAGTGAAATACATCGAAATGAATAAAAATTAAGACAAATGGGTCCGCTGGGAAGGGGTGCAACAGGTGAATCGATTCGTGATTTAGTGAAACTTGCAATATAGCTACGAAACAGATAAGTGTATATTAATTTCCAATTGTGACGGTAATTTATTGTATCTATTTTCTGTTATTTTATCCTTAGGGTGCTCCCATACATAGCAGTTATATGTATAACGTTATAAAATCTTTAACACTAAACTGTAAGAATGCCATCTTTTTTACAGAATGTTTTATAACGTTATGTACAAAGTCTTTCCTACACAGGCGCGATCTGCACGCGGCCTGCGGCCAGTTGAAACGCATGCCCCGCCCCATTTTCTCCCGTCGTTAACATCCAGTAGGTAGCGATCTGAGGTCTAGGCCGTAATCCGCTACGAGAAAATGGGGCGGGGCATGCATTTCAACTGGCCGCAGGCCGCGTGCAGATCGCGCCTGTATGTGTCAAGCCTGCTGTAGAGCACCCAACATCATATTTTAATTTGAAATCTACACGGTGCGTTCGATATTCATTATGGATTTCCTAAGTACAAATTAATAATCCGAAATGAGTTCTGTGCGGCGCACGGCATACAACACTTTTGATTGTCTGTATTATGTATAGGAGTAAAATTATGTACATACCTACTGAAAGTACCTATAGACAGAAAAGTTGAGGAGAAAGAAATACCCAAACTCCATAATAAAGCCGATGAACTCAAGGGAAGTAATTCGCACGCAATCGGCCGTCGCAATTTATCGGCTTAGAACTTGCGAAAGGATCCAAACCTCGGCAAATGACGAGCTTCCTTCCTCATCCATAACTTCTGAACTCAAGATTCATTGCAAAGATGGACTTAATTTTAGACGGACATTCGTATCTATTTGTGAGATGCTGGTCGACAATATCTATGCAACTAGAAGGTTTTCACAGTAACTATAGAGAATAAACAGTCATGCAATTTTCAAAATTCAAAAACATTTTAATTATCAAGTAGGTGGGTACTGGGTATGAATTGCGATATTTTACAATCACATAAGCATAGATCTCTGTATAATTGTAAAATAATGATAAATAAGCTTGAACTTAATCGCACGTAAGTGTGGCGTGCAAAATTAAAACCACTATAATCTGGCAAGGCTTCTTGAGCAGAATTAAATTTTCATGGTACAAGGGCTCGCAAGGTTTTTTCAATTATATCGAAGCCTACCTACTGTAGATACATACGAGCTACGGGTATTCAGTTACTCGGCTTAGGAAATTGATACGTTTGACGAGTGAAGAAATACAGAGTATTAAATAACTCGTTAGTCAATACTTGCAAAGGTTAGTGAAAAACTTTGGGTAGATTTTGAAGATGGAACGAGATTTTACGCAGATTAAGGCACTCCAAAAATGGGTTTAGCTATTTCACAAATGGTTGTATAGGTAACGAAAATTTCCATTGGCATTCCAGCATTTCTCTAAACACAAACATGACTCATTCGAGTTGCCGGTATATTTCTGGCTCGTCTGGGAATCACTACAATCGCTCGACGGTCTCAGACAATTTGTCTTATTGTGAATCTCGCGCACCAATCACTCACCGATCTCGACAGGAATCCAGACAAGTTATTTAAACGCTTTATTGATTGATCGAAACAAGTTTAGGTAGGTAATACAAAATATTGGGTGCGAATAAAAAATAATTACAAAGAGAACCTACACTACATATTGTTTACAATGGTTTCTCAAGTGTTCCTCTATCTATTCAATAATATTAGTGGTGCTCGTCTGAGTAGTCAATTTATTTTAATATATTTAAAAGAAAAAAATACTACCCGCGTTCCTCAAGGTACCAAATAAGTGTTTCTGCAAATATGTACCTCAACTGACTTGTTATAATGAGAATATGCCAGGACAATCGAACCTTTACACAGGAATGGAAATGATGTTTTCGATTCACGTCGACTCAGCGATAAGTAAACACTACGTTCCAAATAAACAGATATTCATTTCTTCAGCTAGGAAGCCGGGCGGGGGAGTGCTTCATGAATAGCTGATATCAGCTGTATTCTAAGGCGCTTCCTTTGCAAATAAGGACATTGCATAAATTCATATTATGAGCTCAAATTGTAGCGTGTAGTTTCCTCAAGGAAGTGTTTATGAGGCTTGGGACGTCAGTGGAGCGAGGAAGGGTCGTGAATTAATGAATGTGTTTTGCTGCGACACTGGGCAAGATACACTGAAGAACTGTCTCATAAACGTAACTGCCTTTTCTCGTAATTAAGATGCTGTGCGCCCAAATTCAGCAAACTTGTTCCGCGCTATGAACCCCTACATTAATTTGTGCTACAGCGAACACAGGGGACGTTTAATCAGCGCTATAACCTGTCGCAACAATTAAAATTCATTAAAATTGACTCGATTTGAGAGCAGAGCACGTGCCCAAGGTAATAACTCGCCCGAAATAGCTTAATTAGATTTAAACTGGTAATTGTAAAGGGTAAGGTTGTGATTTATTTCAAGGAGTTGTGTGCAAACGAATTGCGAAATTGGTTTCCGAACATCCAGTTCAATTTACATAATACAGAAAGTCTGGGTTGGAAAGTTTCATCACGTTTTCTTGTGTTGTGTTTAGTAAGCAAAATGCAAATTCACGCAAAAATTATACACACAAACATCTTAGATAGGAGGGTGTGAGAAACTGGCCGTAACTTCTTATAAAGTTTGTGATCCTAAAAGTTGGCCGCATAGTGTTGCGTTATTATTATGGCAGGGTACGTTGGGTCGGGGTTGGTATGAAATGAATATGGCTGGTCACATATGAGAGTTATCACACGCCCTCAAAACTGCTGCTCTAACAATGGCGGGGCTTGTAGTTTAGTGTCGAAACTACCATTTATCCTAAAAGGGTGTCCTCTCTCGTTATTACGAAAATGGTTGCAGAATTTTCAATAGGAAATTCCTAATTTAGAATTTAACTTTTGTAATTCTGTATTTAAAGTTTGAGAGGCGGACGGAAATGACGATAATGGACCGCAGATGGAAATGCCATAATAATCCTTTCCAGTATTTGTTAAAGTACAAAATTACCGAAAGCAGTAAAGGCGACACTTTTATTACCAGAACGATTTAGTGCAGGACATCCACGCATTGGAGAATTGTTCGAAGACATTAAATCGGGGCCCAACTGTTTCTGGGAGATGTACCAAGTAGATAGTAGATTGTGGGTCCCAGTTGGCCCCGAATCCTACTAAAATGTAATGGGATAGGGAACATTTATAGAAAACCCAGAAAGTAACGTAACACTCCAAATACTTTTCTATAAAAGGATGTAAGTAGGTATTATGGTCCGTTTGTATTTCGTTGTATGAAATGGTTACGGCAAAGATGAAAATAGGACAAATGATAAACAAGCAAGGAACGGTTGGTCAACAAGTGACTTATAATATGATATAATACCTAGTTCCTATTTATAATTTGCTAGCGTTTACATTTCTTAGAATTTTTGAGGATAACGCTCCACGGTAAGAAACAATTGTTTCTCGGAATTAACTGAAATATAGACTTTTAAGTAGGTAGGTATGTACTTACCTAATGATTATGTCACGATAAATGATAAATAAAGTACCTACATGTCTATATCGTTGATAAAAACAAACCGTCATCTGTACCTATAGGCATTGCTACTGTAATGTACGAAATCATTCACTCTACCATAAGATCCATTGGCATGCATGATTTTGAATATGCAACAAATGTCTCGGATTAGCCGCGTATACCTATTATAGTAACATAGTTATTAAGCATAATTAAGATGGAAAATAAATTGGAATAGGGATTGTTTTACGAAATTATGCGTTCGTTTTGGTTTCGCTAAGTTTCACCCAAAGCGAATCCGTGATACGATGGATTCGTTTCACAGTTACCTAGTACCTACCTACTTAATTACTTTTCTCGTCAACTTACGTCATGACAAGTGTTCTACAAATCGTCAAAGTGTCAACCCAATATAACTTTACTACGGTAGTGTATAAACCTCGTGTTATGAACAAATACAAATGATGTGTTGGTACGCTTCTTTCATGGGACATTTTCTTAAACTTGTTTCAATTTAAAAACACGAAGGTTCAGCAGGTCTCCGAAAACATAAAGGGTGATCAAAGTACGTGAAAAACTGTTTACACACAGAGCACGTTTCGCCGGTGAAGATCACCCCAGAGCATAGTTCGGGGGTGTATTGGATGGCGTACATGCCTCACATTTTTCTTGATACAAGGCTTTCAAAATTCTATAGGTGAATTTTCCATGCGGTGGGCGAGTAATATTTATTTTCTCTTGTGATTTTTGTGTATAAAATGGCAAAAAATAATACAAAATCGTTTATCCGATGGAACTTGAAAGGCTACTATTTGGTATGTTGGTCGCAGCAAAACTGAGTCATCAGTACTCATTATGTGATTTGTCATTGTACCTATGTATTTAAACCGACCAGGGTATCATTAAAACTCTAGTCATTACTTTTCCAATATATCAACCATCATCCTGAATAATCATGATAAAACATATGATTTAATCAACGGTTACGAAGTGTGAGAGCTATAAATAATATAAGGTGCGCGTGATTCGCTTAAAGGATTTATTGTGCAGTAGTACAAGTGTCTGGGAGCGGCCTTCGGTGGGCGCATTACCCTGCACTTTATATCGATTTGTTATATCTATCATCGATGTGAAGAGTATTCACATTGCTAGATGATCCAATACTTTTTACATTGTAACTTTACACACAGCTTGAATTTAGATTAAGGAGCTAAAGCTAAACCTATTCATCCGCTGAATTCTGTAAACAAAGGTTGTCTGGAAGAGATCGCTTTAAGCGATAAGACCGCCAATTGTGATACTAACTGTATTAGCATATTTCTTTTGTGTAATTCCTTTGACTTTGCAATAAAGAATATTTATCTTATCTTATCTTAAAGCACAGAAAATAAAAGAAATGATAGTACAGATAAAGTGTGATGTGATAAATGAGTAGGCATACCTAGTTCCACATCTATGTTATGAAATGATATAAGACTGATTGCGCAGAAGAAAGTACACGCGAAACTTTGAGATTTTGTTACAACAAAGGACAGGCAGGTCACACAGAAAGCGGATCGGGAGCGGTCCGGTCCGGTCCCCGCGCGGAGTTTGCGTGATCTCTATGTGGCACCCTCCATACAAACTCATACATTACAAAAATCCTGCACCGCTCCCGGACTGGAACGCTCCCGGTCCGCTTTCTGTGCGGCATGGCCTTTCAAAAACGCTTTGTTTTGAAACATGTACATGTATTTAAGTTTAACAAACACGAGAGGAGTCGTGATGGAGATCTAGTTACTAGACTAGTGTCATATTCTATTAGTTTTCCTATTGTGCCACATCACTACGGTTATGTTACCTGCAGCCTTGTATCATTCATTTAATTTATGACCTTGCTTCACATCGCTTCAATTGAAACACCAGTTAAGCGTGAAACGATCCAATTAGCACCATTGTTAATTCTATCAAGACTAAAAACGAGTAGGTAGATATTTAGATAATTATAGTGCTAATTGGGGAAATATTTCACGATAACTTACTTATATTTTAACAATTCATCACTCTAGGTGAAAAGTTCGTTATTTCTTTGCTATACGAGTATTTTCATAATACTTGAACATAGAATTTTGCAAGGAAAAGCTGTAAAATTTTCAATTACATCCAATCAGAGCGTAATGGCTGCAAGGCGTCTTTTACGTTCAGAACAAGGCACCACGGGAGCAGCAGATTTCGAGGGCGTCCCGGGTATAAATCACTGGGCCAGCTGACGCCCGCCTTCTGAATACTGAATGAACAACCAGGGTTGCTTGCTACTACAAAACAAGACGATTATTCAAATAACTATTCATAATTTATCAAGAGACTCCTCAGTCACCTTTACCTTTTGACGGTACCTTCTGAATTATTTCGTTTGGTACCCATTTTATGTTTGTGTGAAGGGTTATAAAGTTCATATTTTCACAAAGGTTTTAGGGAAATATCAACCCTAAGACAAAACAGAATTCATAAAATTTGAACCGGTGCCAAAATGGTTATTACGAGTACGAGTTTCTGAAAAAGCTGCATCTTGATGGAAAGCTGCTATAAAATGCATGTGCTCCCAAGTATACGAGACGCGTAAAGTAATACGACGGGATGATTCTATGTGTAGGTTAAATTTTAGGAAACAGTAAGTTACATTCGTGTAAAAGTATCTGAAGCGCATGGGAAAGTGGATCCATCTTTTCCTCAACATTTGCCGACATGACTCATCTATTTTTTTGTATTAAAGCAATTGGCATTTTCTACAGTATTGTGCAAGTTCATTGACCAACCGAGAGGCCGACGCAGTCCGATTAGCTACTTTTTTGCGGCCCCATTGAAAGGCTATGCTGTTAAAAAACATCTATGGAGGAAATTACACGCATCAAACGATGTATATAGGGCCGTTTAAGGATCATAGCAGGAAGAGGGACCGGTTGTAGAAGACGCGGTATCTCTCATAGCAAGAATGTCAGAGAAAAAAAGACAGAATCTTCTCATAATTAACTGCTTGCTCCTAAAGGCCCGACGGCTTAGCTGTTGATGTTGGGACGTACGATCACATTTTTATAAAGAAATTCCGCTATGTTGACCTTTACTGCTCGTCGTAGAGATGCTTCTTCCTGTGCCGTTTAGAGGATTTACTACCTTTCATTACATTGTGTAGCCCGCATCATACACCCGAGGACCTGACAGTGAAGCCATAAATTGCGCAAAACAAAAGAGTGGCTCTCAAGGCAATATATTCAGAAAGTTTTGCGGTTTTATACGAGCACATCTCGACAAATCGCCTCATCAGCGCGATGCGACCTCATGCTCGGGTCAAAGGTTACGTTACGTAATATGTAATATGAAATGGATGGAAGGATGATATGGAAATTGTCTGAATAAAGAATGTCGCTGCAAAACGCATATTTAACTTCGTTTGACCTACTTTCTTATAAAAGTTTTGTCAAACAAATGTGATGTTTTTGACGAAGAACTATAATAAAATAGGCTTCGAAAACAAATGGTCGCATGTATTATTCAAATAAAGAAGTCCCCGGAGTGTTTGTTGTAAATGAATTAACATTACAACATTGCGAATGGAATTGTTTATTTAAGTTGAATTTATTGAACTAGGGCGTATTGTTAATTTTATGCAATACAGGAACCGTCAGTGACCGCATGTAATGTGATCCGCTGCGGTACCCGCAAGCGTGGATAAAATTGATTGAATACAGGATGGTATATGGATAGGCAAGTACAGTATTGGTGCGGTGACAGGGCTACCCAACACTGGCCGTCGCGGGCTCGGATGACGGCATCAGTTTGCCAGATGCCTTGTGTTTACGGGCCGCAGGTTTTCAGCACCGCTGCGGGTGTTCAGTGCCCGTGAAATGGAATTTACTTATGCACTTCCTCACTTTGTTACTTACGAGCCATGGAATTCGCAGCCGTTTTTTTCGCAAGATTAATTTCCGCGCACAACGTACGACGAAATTGCAAACCAATCAACCGTAAGGCTAAATTGAGGAATTTAATGGATTTACAAAAAGAAAATGAAAATACTCGTTATGCAGTTCTGGTTGTACCTACTAAAAGTTGTTGTGAAGAAACTACCAATAACAAAGTTTAAATATTACTAGAAGGTTTTATGTAAAATCTACGTTGTAGAAGAAAATTAATTAAGAACCGTTTCATAAACGCATATTAATTTTCTTCGCCTAAAGGACGACGCGACGATCCGAGAATGAAATGTTCTCGTAACAAATTTTAAGTTAAATTAACAATAAAGCAAGCTTTAATGGAGTAGTTTATATTTTTAATACGATATAAAGCCTGTTATAATATTAGCGAATAAAGGTAATGAATTATAATTATGCGCGGTGAGGCCCGGCCCTCGGTCTAATGACTACGGCACAACATTAGCCAAACACAAATTACGAAGAAATGCGTAAACAGGTATTATAAGGGATCGTCGAGTTTTACGTAAATTAGGGGAGAGTAATGCTTTTTTCGGTGTCCCTTCATTTGATAAAAAACATATTACAAACCATTCATTTCACAAACAACGTTTGGCAAAATCATGATTCATAAGTTCATCTTTGTACAAAGTAATGGTTCTATAAATAATTCATTTGACAAAACAATTACGAGACAAAGTTTCTTTCTTCAAAACATCACTTAACAAACTATTCACTTATTATATACGTTAATAGATAAAACAACGCAAGGCATAAAAACCTTTGACAAAATGCATTGTTTGGTAATTGTAATTTGTTTTTTATCAAATGAAGGGACACCCCGACAACTCTCTAACCAGATCCGACACGGATGTTTAGGTTCAGAAGGCTCTGGCTTGGAGCGAAGCGCAGCTTCGCTCCAAGCCAGAGACTTCGATGTTAGGTTTTTTTTTTTTGTATTCAAAAAGCAAGTTTATTTATTAACAATTATACATAAATTTGTAATTTGTTTTTTATCAAATGAAGGGACGCCCCGACCAACTCTCTAACCAGATCCGACACGGATGTTTAGGTTCAGAAGGCTCTGGCTTGGAGCGAAGCGCAGCTTCGCTCCAAGCCAGAGACTTCGATGTTAGGTTTTTTTTTTTTGTATTCAAAAAGCAAGTTCATTTATTAACAATTATACATATAAAATACCCACTTATTTACCCAATATTTTGTCTAATGGCGACCTTGCAAAAGGAATACTTTGGTCATTTAATCAATTGCAAAATGACGGTTTAGCATTCACAACATTTGCTATGTTAAATATTTATAAAATGGATTTTTGTCAAATGATCACTTTTAAAACGATCACTTTAGTAAATGATAAGTTTGTCAAATGATTACTTTTTCAAAAATAATTTGTAAAATGATCATTTGTCATACGTTTTTTGTCAAACATTAGTGAACCGCTTTTTTCTCCTATGTTTTTTTTTATTCAGTTGGCTCAGAATATAGGCATTATGGAGGTGAGAAAGTTTGATGAAAATGGCTAAAGTTATGAGGGCATGAAATGAAATTGCAACAGAAGTGTCTGTCGGTCAGTTGAGAGGATTATTGTTGGCGCTTTTAACTGGCCAGGAGCCAGTGTGGCGATGCTATCAGAGGCTCGTTAACGCGCAAGTTATAAATTTTAAAACGCAACAACACAATGGGCATGCGCAGCCCACAACATTACACAGTTTTCTTCACTGCAATCTCCAAGCTACCCTGTTCGCAATTACGGCCATTATAGGTAATTAGGATAATTGACCAATCAGCGTTAAAATAAGTTTTAAGTTGGAAACATCAAAGGGAGTGCCTTTGATGTTTTCAACTTAAAAACTTATTGTTAATCATTGAATCGATTAATATTATACGTAACCGGGATTTCATAATATAAAATGCAACTCTTAACGCTTAAATGGGTGTGATTTTAAAATATGCATGAAAGTCCGATCAAAAGCGTCACCCTTGTGAATTTGTTTTGTATAATCGTTGGTAGGTGAATATATTTTTATGTCCATAGGTACAATGACCAAGTTTCCAACCAAAAACTTATCTACATGTAAAAAATAACGCTAATAAATTACACGATACCAATATATGTGCATTTGTTTAATTATCTAATACAACAGGTTGGAGCACACACGCAATTACCCCTTGAATTGAAATAATGCCATTTAGTTTTCAATCAAGGATCAAATTGTTCTTATAAGAGCTAATAACTATAGCGAAAGATAAATGAAGACCAACAAAGCAATTTACTATAATATTAAAACTTGCCGGTGCATCAAAAGGCATAACTGATCTAATCGGGACGCCCACATCGGAAAACGACCTATTTCTAAAGAACCATAACACAGACAGTGTTATAGAGGATGTAAGGGAATGACAAAAGAGCCTATTGAATAAGTATCGACTGCATGAAGTTATGACGCAACCCAGTCTTTGATTTTCACATAATAGGATGACAGGTGTAGGGGTTTCTTTCTATACTGCATTTCCAATATTGTCTCGGTTGGAATAAGGGATCCGTGATTTATATTGATGTAATAATCTTGTAGGTATCCTAACCTAATCTTGACATTTTATCATTGGAGCTATAACGCAATATAAGGTAAGTGTACATATAGCCGTCAATGTACGTATGCCCGTCAAGTCAACTTAAATTACCTATATCTCACGAAAATGGTGGTTTATATCGTTTTCTCTGCAATATTATGAAAATAAATACTGTTTTGCTGCTAATTAACTGGCAAAAATACAATAAAACATCAAATAACATAATATAATATCACTTTATAGTTTGTGTTCACGTTTTTGTAAAAAAGTTACGAAGTTCGATTACTAAACTGCTGTTTTTACTGACTACGGTTTTTTTTCAACGCTGGCTCATGTATTTACTTATTTGTAAGTGTTGATGTTTAAAATGAAACTTTAATAATATTAATATCATTCTGTAATTTGATTTGATGCCTATTTGTTTTAATTAATTAAATAATAACATTTTAAATTCGTTGACGGCTATTGGGTCAACCAAACAGCAAAATGTACCAATACCCGTCATCTATATGATATATAGATAACTATAGAGATATTGCTTACTTTCCACACCAGTACTCGTAAAATAATATTTTTTAACTTCCCAAGACACAAAACATCCCCAAATGCACAAAAACGTCCCAAACATTACAATGTGTTTTCTTATGGTTCAGGACGTTTTTGTGCATTTATTATTATTGTCTTTATTTCTTTTCATTCTTATTTAATATATTTATACATTTTAATAATAAAAAACAAATAGTAAAATATATAAATATAAAAAATAGGCACCCGCCGGCAGCGGGATGCATGCGCATCCAAGCTGCCGGAGGTTAGGATCCCAGAGTGAGGAACCTCCTGACAATGCGTGCCGTGTCCAGCAGCACTGCCTTCTGTATCCGGCCCTTGGCCCAACTGTCTAGCGAGAGTCTCTTAAGGTGTTGGTCGAGACTCTTCGCTATTAAACCGTTCACGGTTACGACTATCGGAACAATTATGGTCGAGTCCACATCCCACATGGCGGTAATCTCGTGAGCCAAGTCTAAGTATTTACTTAGCTTTTCCTTTTCGGCCTTCACGAGATTCTCATCATGGGGGATGGTGACATCAACCAGAATTGCCCGACGCGACGATCGGTCTATCAGCACGATGTCAGGTCTATTGGCGACACTCGTCATGATCGCTCTGTAGTTGTCCAGACACTATGAGTGGGTTGCCAAAGAATTTCCCATCGTCAGCAAAAAATGCAGATTGTGAGTCTATCAGCGCAATGAGGTCTGTGATGAAAATTCCAAAAAGTGTGGGGGCCAAAACAGATCCTTGGGGAACTCCACTCAGGACTAGGGCATGAATACCGGGATACCGAGCTCCTGTAATACCGGGATCCCGGACCGATTTTAACGGTATTCCAGTATCGGTATTGACAGCTGTAATACCGTAATACCGGTATCGAACAAAACCAAATTTAAATCATGTTTAGCGTCTGCCGACTGTTTGTCTCGTCTATTTTTTAATCCTCTACGCAATTATTTCAAGAAAAAGTGATTATAACTCTTTCGTTTGGTTTATGGCGCTTAATGAATAAGAATAATCGTTTATTTGACAGGCAACCATGACGCATCTGATTCCTACTGTTTCCTTCACCACCATGTGTTTGTTTCGCCAATGAAGACATTGGATTGCTTCAACTCTTTGACGCTTTTCCACTCCAGTTTGGGCAAGTCCTTGGCATTGGCCCTTAGGGTCATCTTAAATTGTACTCGTTGCGAATCTCACGAATGGTTTAGGTCCCGTTTATAAAGGCTGTGTGTGAGCCTTTTCTAGCCAGTTCGCCAGCCGTTTCATTGCCCTTATGCCAACATGACCCGGTACCCAAACTAAACGAACCCGATTGTGTTGACTAAGCATATCCATTGATCTAACACATTTGAGGACCAGTCCCGAGTCCGTACGATAGGTATGTGACAATTGTCAAAGGCCATTAGAGCTGCCTGACTATACATATTCTTCTTGGAACATGCACTAATAGCATATGTCTCGGCTTGAAAGACCGCTATATATGTTAATGTAAAAGCCCGAACTAAGTAAATTCTAAGATTTACCAGTAAATCCTGAGATTTTCCTATTGGTAAAAGTCCGAACAGCGGGTCTAAAAAGGCCGCATGCGCAATTCCTCTTATGATTCGTGATGACAAATCATTTTCCGAAATAACATGAAATACCATTCCACTTCATGTTATTTCGGAAAATGTATTGGCATCCGAATCATAAGAGGAATTGCACAGTACGGTCTTTTTAGACCTATGATTATCGTTCATTTCGAAATTTTACCATCATTAATTTGGTAAATCTTAGGATTTACCTCAAGCACACGGTAAATATTGAAAATTATTTATCGGCGCATGCATTGTGGTTCTTAGCAACCCACAGAGCACCCCCACTAGAGTCCGCATATGAGGGCCCCCGCTGCTGCCAAGCATAATAGTTAGTACTACTATAATAGCGCCACGCCTCAAAACATCGTTTCATTCGCTTATTGAACGTCCTCATGAGTTTGTGAGTGAAAATGAGGTAAAAAACTATCTAAATATGTCTTACTGTGCGGTAAAATTATGTGGAAAGTCTTGTAGAACATCGAATCTTCAAAAGGATGGTATTTCCTTTCATCGGTCAGTTGAATTTCCATATAAAAAGATTAAAATAATAAAATAAATTTTGCTGCATAATGTGTACCATTTCAGGTGAGCACGTTGATGTCTTTTTTACGAATCTCTTTCTTTCATGTGTTAATTCATATTTAGACATCCCGCTTTCTCCCCGGCACGTGTAAGTTAGTGCTTTCAGTCACCCGTTCGGGAATTGTCGATGTCGATGTTGTTAGCATATTCAAAGGAGATTGATCAAACCAGGCCCACCCTTTATAGAAGTATACTGTTATTAATTTAATATTCATATTTTTCTACCTCCTGTTAGATCGAAATATTATTCGGAATACATTTAATTTATATATCAATGTTCTTGGAGTTCAGTCAACTTCAGTAACGTTGCCTATGATTTCCCAACCAACGTTGGAGACAACATTTATGTCTAAGGTATGTTGCTTGAGCATAACTATAAACTTTTATAATTTTATGTCCTTCAAATTAAGATTAACATGTAACTATTACACTTTTACAGAACTTTATTGAAGATGAACAGTATTCAAAACATGCCGTAGTACCGCCAAGAACAAACCCAGCATCTTCTGAACATTTCACGCTGCCAGAACCACAAAAATTCCCCGAGATAATACAACCGGATACCAGTATTGATTTACTAAATTTGCCAACTCATTGGAATACTCCACGTAAAATGCGACTTAGGAAAAACAAAGCTTCGGTGCATTCATTTGTGCAATTGAATTTAATAAAAACAAGTGGTACTTACAGAAAAGTACGTTGATTCGAAGGAACATATTCAACTTTTTTATTTTGATTTCATCAAATGTTAAGGTAAATTCAACTTTGCATTGACTAGCCTTGTGTTTAAGAGCAATAAACGCGGTAGAAAAATATGGGATTAATATTGTCTCAATAACAGGACAGCAAGGGTGGGCCTTAAAGGTATGGGCTCCTTTGAGATTTACCTGTTTTAAGCTTATTTATTTTTATGTTCCCACTGATTGGGCACAGACTTTCCCTCTCATCGAGGGAGCTCGCACCATGGTCCACCACGCGGGTCCAGTGCCGATTGGCGGATTACACATGCCTTAGATATTTTTTTTCTACGGCATGAAGGTTTCATTGCGATGTTTTCCTTCACCGTTTTGAGAACATTCGGTAAATGTACGTAAGTTTTTCGGTCGAAAAAAACCGAGTATAACTCATTAGAACATGGCTGCCCTGGCTGGGAATCGAACCGGGACCTCCGTATTGCAAGTCCAGTGGCTCAACCACTGCGCCACCGAGCTCTCTCTATCTATAAGCTATCAAGTATCAGTATTATTTAATTTAATAAAACTAATTTATTTCTTTACAATTTGCGCTGTTTTATTTATTAATGTTTAGTATCACATAGTAGTAGACATTTGATGTCACATCAAATTCCGCAATATGACTCATCCTAACAATTTTCTAAATTCAAGTACAAAATCGCTTATCGACAGAAAATGTCGATAATCGATACATCCTATATTATTGTCCCATCCTTGCGCTGCATTCGTTCTGCGCTTACGACGTGCGACGACCTTGAATTGGCCAATCAGGATGTGGCTTGTCCCGCCCCGCACCTCGTTCCTGTGGCGATTTCGTTTTCAAACAAAAATTTGTTAATGCGGACTCTAGTGGGGGTGCTCTGTGTAGCAACCTAACATAACAGTACCAAGACACCTATACATTGAGTTATGAAGGTAACTGAATATAAAAATCACATCATGATAGTTATTGAAATAAATGATTAGAAAGTACGCATTCTGAATTTTATGTCTATGTTAGGTGCCTGTGAACCACCGCGCACGAGCCGAGCGATATAACATTTTCTCTGTTGTGGAAATTCTTCAGTTGGTTGCATATTAGTCTCTCCATCACCTTACCCACAATACTTGTCAAGCTGATTGGCCTAAACTTGGCAGGGTCTGTTTTATCACCGGATTTGTACACAGGTGTAACTACAGCATGTTTCCAGTCAAGTGGGACATGTCCGACCTCAAAAGACACCTACCCTCATAAGCTCAGTGAGAACAGGAACAAGTGTTTTGCTGCAGTTTTTTAGAATAATGCTGGGAATGTTGTCAGATCCAGGAGCAGAGCCTGTGTCGAGTCCTTTTAGAACTTTCTCAACATCCTTGGGTGTAAAGTCTATGTCACAGATCGAGTGCTCCACACGGGCTAATGTAGTCACTTGTTGGCATATGGTCACATCTAGTTCACGACAATAGGCTTTCTGAAACTACTGCGCGAAGGTTTCCGCTATGTCGGTGGGGTCTGTAACTAGGTCGCCATTATGGTCATTGCAGGTGGAATGCTCACTTTGGATGACATGCACCTTCGCAGATGGGAATAGAATGGTTTTTTGTCCGTTATCCAGTAGTTTTGCTTCATACAGTCTCCTGCTCCTTCTGCTTTCTGCCACACAATGATTGTTGGCGCTGGTAGTCCTCGTCATCCTTTGTGCCAATATAAACATCCCAAAGTATTCTCTTCTCAGATACAAGTTTCAACATATTGTCATTGATCCAGGGTTTATTACCTTTCTTCTTCTTCACTTTTTTAAGCGGAGAGTGTCTGTCTGTGTTTGGATCCACTATGGTTTTTAGCTGTCTCCAAAAACGCTCCACGTCAGTAGTAGGTTACAAGATTTCGAGGTCCTTCTCCTGTTCCTCCATGTAGTTGTCAAAGTCCATGTAATGGTAATATCTTTTAAGTTTGGGCTGACTGTGGACTCTTTGTATCAGAAATTGGATGCTGAACTCTAGTACGCAATGATCAATCTTTCCTATAGGTGGTTTTATAACATATTCCAGTGATTAAGTTTTCATCGTTTGTCATGATCAGATCGAGCAAGGATGGAGTGTTGCCTGTGCGGAAACGTGTCGGTTGGGAGACCAATTGATGAAGATTACTGTTGAGCAACATGTTCTTAAACAGTTCCTCGGGTCCCGTGAGGTCAAAGGATTTCGGAGTAGTTGAAGTCACCAGCGATAACTATCACATTGTTCGCTGAAGCAACAGCCAAGTTAGCCAATAATTTAGAGTTACGTCGTTTCCATATATCTGGTTCCCTATCATCGGGTCAATAGACCCCAACAACAAGGAAATGGTGAGAGTCATATTGAATATCCAAAACAAAGCTTCCGTAAGATAATTTACATACTTCTTATGAGTTCTTGCAATAATGGGTATACCGTTGACACGGTCTCTGACATATATGGCAACACCGCCACCACGCGTTTTGCCACCCTGCGACTTAGGTCGATGTTTCCGGTCTTGTCTAAATATAGTATAATCAGGTATGGCAAATGTGCTGTTTCTGTCCCTGCTGTTCAGCCAGGTCTCCGTAACAATTATAATGGATGGCTTGTTGGTGTTTACATATTATAAAAGAAATAGGTCGAATTTTAATGACAGCGTTCATAAGTTGGTGTATAGGAAGGTAAGGTCAGTGTAGGGGTTGTTGGGGTCAATTAGTTTTTGTTTGTTTGATTATCTTCGGCACACCCCTGACATACTTAATAGTGATGTCTAACTCACCACTCTCGGTACGTAGCTGGAGACATTGCCTCAGCTCCTTAAGCTCGTCCCGCTGCATCTGTGTCTTGTACCTTGTCATCATACACTCTTACCTCCTTGGCTCTATTCTTGTTTTTGAGGACTTTCACTGCATCATGCCGAGACTTGAGGATCACTTTCATGGGGCGCGGTTTACTGTTGCTTCGTTTACCAAGTCGCAACACTTTCACCAGTTTGTCAGAAGACATCTGTTCACTCGTAATCTCCACCAGGATCCTTCTGACAGTGGCCTCATCAGTGGGCCCTTGAGTAGCTGTGTCACCCGTATCCATTTTAAGGAGACCAACAAGGATCACGTTATTTGCTCTGCGTTTACGCTCTGCCATCTCCTCCAATATATTGTTAGTGTCTAAGAAAGTGGCCGGAGTAGCAGTAGAAACTGCACGAGTCACTGGTGCAGAAAGATGTTTCTTTATTTCGTCCAATTCCTCACGTACACAATCATATGCTTTGATCAGTTTGGGCACTTGAAATAAGGCCTCGCGGCAAAGCGAACACAGAAAGATGAGGGTGCGTTTGGATTTCAACCCCATGACACGAGCCTCGCTGCTTGTTAGGTTGCTGCAACTAAGACATACGTTCCGTTTACAACCATCGCACTGTATCAAATTTTCATCGCTTTGATTATTTCCGCACTGGAAGCACTTCATTTTGGAAACAAGTTTGCCACATAAAGTCGTTAATTTTTCGTAAAAAAAAGTCAATTGGATTTTACACTATCTAATGTCGGAATTTATGCGAGATAACACTTGTCCACTATTACACATGCACAATTTCACTAAATAACGTGTTTTTGGCGTAATTTAGACACATAAACTAATTATTTAACAAATTCTAACACTATTCACTTTTGAGGGTAGAGAGAAAAAAACATCTTTGGGATTTTTAAAACATCTTTGGGTGCATTAGTAATTATAGGCATAATGACCTGAATTATATATGTATACTGGCTGGAACAGCAACAATGAATATTTTGACTATTTTGGTTTAATAGTGATTTGAGAAATGTCGGAATGTCGAAAACATAAAGCTTGTCCAATCAGGTGTTCCATTTACACTATAACACTTTGATCAATCATATATATACGCCATACATTACCTACACAAAAACTATATACATATATGACGGCTATTGGGACATGGGTATGTCGGATATCTGTACAAGGACATGCCGGATACCGGGCAAAGGGGTATTATTTCATATAAGTCTAAAAATAACTTATTTAATCTTAAAATTAAATAAACATTATTTAATTAAATAAAATATAAATAAATTGTTTATATCTTTGCATTATTTCAGTCCCTGTGGGTATTATACTATGGCCGTGGCTACAAAATCAAAAGTGAAAAGTTCAAAAAGTGACGGTTATTGGGACAGTTCCCTTACTCATACCTATACCTATATCATATAGTTTCAAAAATAATTTATTTCGTTTTATTTCCGCGTCTAGCTAGAGGCTCTGGCTCTATGCACCAATAAATCAATTGTCATGAGTTTTAACCTAATGCCAATTTAAAAACTTTTCGTTGAAAGCACCACAATAGGTTTAAAAAAAGTTGAAAAGCATATACCTACCTAATATGTTACTAGAGTGTTTCGTATCTCCACGTCCGACCGGGAACTATGGCACGCTGCGGCTGCGGCTAGCCTTACGTGCCAGCATCCCACGAGGTGCGCCCGCGCAGGGTCACTCACCTCCCGTTCTCTAGGAAGTCTATACGTCAAATTAATAACTGACTCCATCTTGGATTAGTTAGTGCACTAGCAATTCTGAACTAAAGACATAGGTATAACATCTAATTATAGTAATTGCGGTAATTTAGAGAAACGCATGTAGGTAATAGTTACTGCTCTAAGTAACGATATGGTGTAATTAGTAATGAAATATGATCACCATTGTGGAACAGGAGTAAAATTCGTACAGATTTAACAAAGTTATGAAAATACTAACGATGTACGTATGTTCCTACATAAATTCAATATCTTGGTTCCAATGAAAACGACATTATTCAGATATTAAGCTTCACTGACGTAGTAAAATTTTATTGTGACATACATCTATCATATCACGTATGAAATCGACAGACACTTACCTCAGGGGATCTCGCCCGAAGTTTCACAGGGCCAATAAACTTAGAAGTACATACATAAATCATTGCTGTTGGTCCCAAGTTTAATCGGGAATGGGGCATAAAGCTAAGTGGGCGGGGATGTTTTGGATAAGATTGAATATCTTTGTATGGTTAGAGGAAGTTTAATAAGTTTTTTGTGAGCAGTAATAGGCATTATAGAGTTGTGTGGTCAAGGGTAATGTATCTAACTTGTTCAAATATTAATAACCGGAATCATGTCGATATTTTATTTGGGGGTTTGTTGTATTCCTTTAGAATACTGCATAATACAGTCATAATACACATATAATTCTATACTGTAAAATCAAAACAAGCATACACAATAGCATAGTTGTAAAAACCATCGCCTTTACCCATAATATCTCTCTGTAAACTGGCCATAAAGAAGTCTGGGAACATTAGCCCGTAATATCCATTAAATTTATTAAAATGGTGCCATAGGTTGAGGTTGATGCTAAAAGCCAGATCCCCAAAACATTAAAGACGCCAGCTCGTGCAGATAACCGCAATATAAACGAACCGTAAAGCTGTTTGTTCACTGCTTTTACGATTATTCGTTCTATCTGTCGGACGACAAAAATTCGGATGCAAGCTAACAAATGAATGTAGACGTGACACTTGTTCATGCCTTTAGAAATAGGTTGATGTTAACTAAAGTTAACACAGGGTTACCTATGTTCTAGCTAGAGTCAAAGACATTGAAATAGCACTTCAAGAAGACATGGACAACGAAACTGGTGTACAAATAAGATTCTACGCCAAGTGTAAATTGAAAACTATTTCCAACAAAGAATGTCGACTGTATATCTTCGCTAGACGGTGCTGCTTCTTTGCGTTGCATTGAAAACGAATAGCAACGACGTGCGAAGTGAATTCATTTGACGTCTCTCTGTCAGTAAATCACCAGCGGAAAAGGGAACCGCGAACATTCCCGCTGCATTAGCGGTATCAGTTGTTTAAACTTTAAACGCAGCTTTGAAGCACCGATAGCCGACATTGTTTGACGTAGACTCAAACAATGAACCTTCATGTACTCAACACCGTAGCTTTTTAACGTCTTCAGCGGTCCGTCTGGCTGACCCAAATGTTTGGATTTGTTAACAAATTGTGAAATTTTGTTGTGGTATGCTATATTTATACAGTTTAAAACGAGTGTTAAGTGTTATTCCATAAAGGAAGTTTTAAAACTATATTACTAGTTAATGGTTAACCAATGAATTAATGATTAACCAGAGATGAAACCACAAGGTGCAACAAAAACCAGTGCAGGAAATCTTAAAATAAACCGCACGAAAAATGTTTGATCGACATCGATTGACCCAATCACGTCGTCAGTTAGTTTACGTTGTGCGATAATTATAGGAAGAACTGCACATGTGCTGTGTTACGGTATACCAACAAGTAACTGCAATAGATATACATTTTATGAACCAATCATTATTACTATAGGTACTAGGCGTGGATAAAAGTAATAGAACGTTAGATTTCCTTCCATATATTCACCTAAAGTCAGTCAACGTGTACACAAATCAAGGTTGTTAACCCATTTGCGTTACGGTCGGATACCGATACGGTTGAGATTCCAGCCTGTATACATTTCGTTTTATGAAACCCATGACGAGTGGTTGGTTGGATAATACCTAGTTTTAGAACAGTCCATACACGCAAGTGTGTCTGAACCGCGAAATAATGACGATAAAGATATTTGTGCAATGTCGGTACAGCGCCTTGTTTAGATATTCAATTAATTTTCGCTTAACTACGTATTCCGAACATTATCTTCGATTTGATGTCAATCTTCAACCAACTTGATTAACCGGATTAACGTTAATGTATGTCATGTGTGTATATGTGTATCGATTAATCTATTGACCTATTCTCATTAAGACATTTTGATAACAATTTACGTGTATTAAACGCCTCTCGTTGGCGTTTTTAGGAAACAAGCAACATAAGTTACGAAATGCTTTATTGCTAAACGCAACGGTGCATTTCGTATTCACATGGTTCGTGGTTCCGAGTACAAGGTATAAATCAGCAAGTAACGAGTCGAGTCCAGCAACAGAAGCCGTTTCGCCAAATCGAGACAGAGGAATGAGAACGATTATTTCTATGGAAAACACTGTAGGGCGCCCTTGTATGTTATGTGATAAGGGGAATGGATTATGGGTATCAATTTATCAAACGTAGTATCCGGATGGAGCAACACAAAAGAAGCTGCTGTTTTGACAGATGTAGTTATACCAGCAATAAGAAATTAAAGGCTAATTCAGTAACTATAAATTATTTCAGGCCATCGATCAATATTGTTTGTAGCGATACACGTCAAATATAGAACTGTAAAAACCACATAAATAGTTTATTGATATTCCTGAAGTGGACTCGGGGCCGTGCCACATGAAAGACGTTTAATGGCGTTCTGAATGTGTTTGTTAGCAGTTAAACGTTGATTAGACAAGATCATCGAGCGAAACAGATATGATTTAATAAGAAATTATCATGACTGTTACTTGCTTAAACTATCCAACATTGAACAGAAATTAATAGAGAATTTGATTGAGGTAGTTTCAATCACACCGATAAGTACAACTGATTCCAAAACACATTTTATGTGTTTGTCTAGAAAACAAATGGAAACTATCACTATCGATGTTTGTTAGAGTAGAGGGATATCTACGAGTATCACCGACTGAACGCACCTACCTATTGACATAGTAAATTAATGGTCTTTGGAGTTATGTAGGCACCTTGTCATTGGTGTTCTCGCCTGGCTTTGCATTTTGTATGCACAAAGTAACTGTACGGTTTGGTTAGCGGGACTGAGCAACTCGGGAGTGGCTCATTAAATGTGCTACGACACCTTGTGATAAGATAAAGCCTTCGTTCGGTTATTTGCACCAAGGTGTAACCCGACTTGCTTTGCTATACTCGTACAACTTGCTTGAGTTTAGGGGCCATCCATAAAGTACGTCACACGAATTTCATGATTTTTTGAGCCCCCCCCCCCCCCCCCGTCCTTGTCACAGGTGGTCACATTTCTGAGACCCCCCCCCCCCCCCCCCCTAGTGTGACGTCACATGTTTTGCAATTTGACATCGAAAAATTATTAAATTAAAACAGCAGTTCCGAAATTAGTTTTATTTCCATTTAAATTAAGTACTTTTTTATGAAATCAACATTATATCAAATATTTGAAACAATAACAAAGCAATAAACCATTGAATATAAAGAAAAAGAAGAAGAAAGAAACTCAATCATCTTCAGTCTCTAGATACTTATATTATATTTTGAAATGTGATGTCACGAAACTTAGGACCCCTCCCTCCCCTTGTCACACCATGTCACACTTTGTCGACCCCCTCCCACCCCCTTTACGTGTGATGTACTTTATGGATGGCCCCTTATTAATAAAGCCGAGACTTTGTAATACTTACGGTGTTTTAATAGTAGCTATTATGGGGATTTGCGTTACCAAGCAACGATAAATGAGTATCTAGGTATATGTGTATCAGTCGAAAGCACGTCAACTGTAGGTAGCCACATAGTTACGACGTTCTAATATTGATTTACCTATATTTTAATTATTATGGGTAAATTTAAGTGGAAAACTATTTTAATTTTGGATTTGCCCAAATGTGCGTTCCCTAACTGCGGGTATACTCGCAATTCGTCTGATTCTAATTAGTTTGAGCTTTATGAGTAATTAAGTGACTATAACATATACTGGACAGCTATCCTATAGCCTTTCGGACCATAATGTTGACTTCCCAAAATAGTAAGTACCTGGTCCTATCGAATTATTTTGACTTGTATTTCCAAAACTAAACTTAATTCGAGACAAAAATTTAGTTTAGTTTACGAAATACGAGTCAAAATAGTGCTCTGGTTAGATCGAATAACCCCTCAAAACCTTCTTCAAAGTACATTGACTTTAGCTAGTGATGTTAAAGCGCCAAGACGCGTGGTATTCTAGGAAGTGACACTTAGGACTGCGGTCAAGCCGCGGCAAGCCCGAGACCCTTTGGCGAGCTGTCAATCTCTTGCCCACGACTTGCTACAACGGCTTCCGACAACCTAGCGGTTTCGAGCAGTCTCTAAGTTTACATAACTTGCAATACCTACCTAGGCAGATCATACTAAATAGGCTTTAGAGCTTTGAGATTATCATTTAAACTCTTTTTTGTGATTAAATAATTGTGTTGATTCCAGTCCTATAAATCGTCGCTAACCGAGGCGTTCACTTACTCTTATAGGAGTATGATGAGTAACAGAGGCAGTTGGTTTAGGTTTAGTTAGAATTAGATTTAGCTGCTAGTTTTCTAATTACTTTGACGTTAAAAATTAGAAAACAAGAGACTAAATCGCTACCAATATATTTGTTTATATTGTTAAGGGGGATGGAGAGCCGACATCACATACAAATTATTAACATATACGTTGGAAACTCGATCAATATTTTATTTAACATAAAACCGTACAAGTCTAGTACTAACAATAAGTTCGACAATACAAGTACATTATATTGTGTATTCAAATGTGGAAAATACGACACAACAAAGGCTTTGAGGAACAATTCTAAATGCATTTTATTGAACATCATATTTTGAAACCTCGAAAGCGATTCTTACGAATCGAGGAGCATAAACGAGTCTAGAAACAAATAAAATGGTTTTATAGCTTCATAGAGATTGCTTTATTCAGGGTTGCTTGCAATCGACGTTATATGTCAGTATACACTCGACAGCACTTCAATGGTGTGTTTTAGTATAATGTCCATTTGATGAGTTTTGGGGCAGTATACTTAATTCACCTGGGTTAATTCACCCGGGTACATTAAGTACACTATTAGCAGACTTGATTCACCCTGTCTACTGTAGACTTTAATCACTCAGTTGATATCGGGTGTATTAAGTATCTACTAGTCTAGTCAATAAATAGAAATAAAATTATTTGTAAACACTTAAACAAGTGCATCCAGCAGATTGCATTACTCGTAATTCGCAAGTATGAATTAAATCTACTAATGTAGTGTACTTAATGCATCCGCAAATCACCTGGGTGAATCAAGTCTGCTAATAGTGTACTTAATGCACCCGAGTGAATTACCCCAGGTGAATTAAGTATTCTGCTCCTGAGTTTTCGACTCTACATTTCCAAAATTCACTTTATAAATTCGCAGAGTTCATCTTTTGTTTCAAAATTGTAGATTTAAGATTATTTTTCTTGCAAGAAATTAATTAGCTGTTCTTAATACTTCCATCATTTACTTACGAAGGACTTTATACGTACCTACCTACTCGAAGAAGGTTATTGTATGATGATTTATATACTATATACCCGCTTAGGTACTAAAATCGCGCCTGAAAATGCCTCAATGCAGCTTGGGTCACATCGATCGCACCACTTCTCATCTAGGTGTCAAAAAAGTATTCTTTTGTCATAGATGTGACGTCACACCATGGTGCATTTAATTTATGGCGGATTCCAACCAGTAGTTCTTGAGTTAGACGTTGAGTTAATAATATTCAGCCATACACCTACCTCACTTCCCTTAAACGGTTGTGTTGTCCTTTAGACAAGGGTTAAACGGTGATTTTTCAATAACGTTTATGGCTACCAGCCATAGGATATTTTGCAACCCTATTGTCAGAGGAAAGTCTCTATCAAATCGCGGGCGGCGCTCTGCGACTTATGGTTCACGACTAGTTGCGGCCTCGGGCGTTGCTTGTGTGGTCCGCCGCCGTATTTGTGCTAATACTTAATTATACCGCGTTAGCATCTGCATTGTTGGCTGATATTTGTATTAGAAAAGCCAGTGTTACGTTGCAGAAAATGTTCACATAATACATGGAAAATCGGATACTGTATAAGGGAACTGTCCCAATAACCGGCACTTTTTGAACTTTTCACTTTTGATTTTGTAGCCACGGCCGTAGTATAAGACCCACAGGGAATGAAATAGTGCAAAGATATAAACAATTTATTTAAATTTTACATAATTAAATAATGTTTCTTTAATTTTAAGATTAAATAAGATATTTTTAGACTTATATGAAATAATACCCCTTTGCCCGGTATCCGGCATGTCCTTGTACAGATATCCGACATACCCATGTCCCAATAGCCGTCATATATGTATATAGTTTTTGTGTAGGTAATGTATGACTTATATATATGATTGATCAAAGTGTTATAGTGTAAATGGAACACCTTATTGGACAAGCTTTATGTTTTCGACATTTCGACATTTCTCAAATATATAAACCAAAATAGTCAAAATATTCATTGTTGCTGTTCCAGCCAGTATACATATATAATTCAGGTCATTATGCCTATAATTACTAATGCACCCAAAGAAGTTTTAAAAATCCCAAAGATGTTTTTTTTTCTCTACCCTCAAAAAGTGAACAGTGTTAGAATTTGTATATTGTATTAAATTAATTAAATAATTAGTTTATGTGTCTAAATTACGCCAAAAACACGTTATTTAGTGAAATTGTGCATTGTAATAGTGGACAAGTGTTATCTCGCAAAAACTTCGACATTACATAGTGTAAAATCCAATTGACTTTTTTTTACGAAAAATTAACGACTTTTTGTGGCAAACTTGTTTCCAAAATGAAGTGCGATAATGATCATAGCGATTAAAATTTGATACAGTGCTATGGTTGTAAACGGAACGTATGTCTTAGTTGCAGCAACCTAACAAGCAGCGAGGCTCGTGTCATGGAGTTGAAATCCAAACGCACCCTCATATTTCTATGTTCGCCTTGCCGCGAGGCCTTATTTCAAGTGCCTAAACTGATCCAAGCATATGATTGTGTACGTGAGGAATTGGACGACGGATTTATGCACCAGTGACTCATGCAGTTTCTACTGCTACTCCGGCCACTTCCTTAGACACTAACAATATATCGGAGGAGATGGCGGAGCGTGATCGCAGAGCAAATAACGTGATCCTTGTTGGTCTCCCTGTAATGGATACGGGTGACACAGCTATTCAAGGGCCCACTGATGAGGCCACTGTCAGAAGGATCCTGGTGGAGATTACGAGTGAACAGATATCTTCTGACAAACTGGTGAAAGTGTTGCGACTTGGTAAACGAGACAACTGTAAACCGCGCCACATGAAAGTGATCCTCAAGTCTCGGCATGATGCAGTGAAGGTCCTTAAAAACAAGAATAGAGCCAGGGAGGTAAGAGTGTATGATGACAATACACCGATGCAGCGGGACGAGCTAAAGGAGCTGAGGCAACGTCTCCAGCTACGTACTGAGAGTGGTGAGTTAGATCTCACTATTAAGTATGTCAGGGGTGTGCCGAAGATAATCAAACAAAAAAACTATTTGACCCCAACAACCCCTACACTGACCTTACCTTCCTATACACCAACTTATGCTCGCTGTCATTAAAATTCGACCTATTTCTTTTATATTTTTCTATTATATACCAACAAGCCATCCATTATAATTGTCACGGAGACCTGGCTGAAGAGCAGGGACAGAAACAGCACATTTGCCATACCTGATTATACTATATTTAGACAAGACCAGAAACATCGACCTAAGCCGCAGGGTGGCAAAACGCGTGGTGGCGGTGTTGCCATATAGGTCAGAGACCGTGTCAACGGTATACCCATTATTGCAAGAACTCATAAGAAGTATGACTGTATGTGATCTTACGGAAGCCTTGTTTTTGGATATTCAATATGACTCACCATTTCCTTGTTGTTGGGGTCTATCGACCCGATGATAGGGAACCAGATATATGGAAACGACGTGACTCTAAATTATTGGCCAAGCTGCTTCAGCGAACAATGTGATAGTTATCGCTGGTGACTTCAACTACTCCGACATCCTATGGCCTTAAGACATCGAACAGGACCTCAAGGGACCCGAGGAACTGTTTAAGAACATGTTTCTCAACAGTAATCTTCATCAATTGGTCTCCCAGCCGACACGTTTCCGCACAGGCAACACTCCATCCTTGCTCGATCTGATCATGACAAACGATGAAAACTTAATCACTGGAATATGTTATAAACCACCTATAGGAAAGATTGATCATTGCGGACTAGAGTTCAGCATCCAATTTCTGATACAAAGAGTCCACAGTCAGCCCAAACTTAAAAGATATTACCATTACATTGACTTTGACAACTACATGGAGGAACTGGAGAAGGACCTCGAAATCTTGGAATCTACTACTGACGTAGAGCGTTTTTGGAGACAGCTAAAAACCATAGTGGATACAAGCACAGACAGACACGCTCCGCTTAAAAAAGTGAAGAAGAAGGAAGATAATAAACCCTGAATCAATGACAATATATTGAAACTTGTATCTGAGAAGAGAATACTTTGGGATGTTTATATTGGCACAAAGGATGACGAGGACTACCAGTGCTATAGAACCGCCAGCAATCATTGTGTGGCAGAAAGCAGAAGGAGCAGAAGACTTTATGAAGCAAAACTACTGGATAACGGACAAAAACCCTTCTATTCCCATCTGCGAAGGTGCATGTCATCCAAAGTGAGCATTCCACCTGCAATAAGGAACCATAATGGCGACCTAGTTACAGACCAGAAAATTTTATATCCAGCAGAATGGCTGGCTTTGTCGAGAAGGGATCCACAATAACGAACTTACTGTCATGTGTGCACCCGTGGACTATGGACGTGGACCGTGGCAACCCGGTTGACGTTATTTACTTCGATTTTGATTTTGCTTTCGACAAAGTCCCGCATCAGCGCCTGCTTATAAAATTGGAGCATTTTGGCATTCGAGGTCGGCCTTTAGACTGGGTAAAGAGTTACCTGTTGGGAAGAACCTTCCAGACCAGGATCGTTTACTCCTTGTCCCAGAAGAGGGACGTCCTGAGTGGAGTTCCCTAAGGATCTGTTTTAGCCCCCACACTTTTTGGAATTTTCATCACGGACCTCGTTGCGCTGATAGACTCACAATCTGCATTTTTTGCTGACGATGGGAAATTCTTTGGCAACCCACTCTTAGTGTCTGGACAACTACAGAGCGATCTAAACAAGCTCCAGGAATGGACGAAGCAGTGGCTAGTCAAGCTGAACATATCGAAATGTGCTGTGTTGCATCTAGGTAGTAGAAATCCTGGCGTGGTATACACCATTGATGACACTGATATAAACACTGTGGAATCCCAAAAGGACCTTGGAGTTGTGGTTTCAAAAATCTAAAATGGGGAGAACACATTAATGGCATTGTCAAGAAGGCTAATTCATTTATGTATGTTATAAGGAGATCCTTTCAATATATTACATCCGAGGTTCTTGTCAAAATCTACAAAACATACATTAGGCCTCTTCTGGAATATGGATTTCAAATATGGAACCCATATTTTATAAAGGACATCCGATCTACCTACTACCTACTTGAGAGCGTGCAAAGAAAGGCAACAAAGATTCCATATATTAAACTGCCCAAAAAATCCTATGAAGAAAGGCTTAAAATCCTAGGTATTCAAACCCTGGCAGAACGTCGACTCAGAGGTGATCTAATTGAGACATGTAAAATTCTCACGTACAAATATAACCTCCCAGATGTCCACCGTTTCTTTGAGACTAAAGACATACGTCCATTGCGAGGACACCATATGAAAATCTACCGCACTATCGCCAATGCCAAAATCGCTCATCACTTCTTAAGTAACAGAGTTGTCCACGCACGGAACGAACTGTCTGATGATGTAGTATCTGCACCATCAATGAACTCTTTTAAAAATCGCCTCGACATGTGGTTAAAATCAAACATTATATAAATAAGCAATATGTGTAGAATCATATGAACATTAGACAACATAGACTGAACTTACCAACACTGTGATATAGACACACCAGCATTGTGCTGCCTGTCTATCAAATGAATAATAAAATGCACAAAAACGTCCTAAACCATAAGAAAACACATCGTAATGTTTGGGACGTTTTTTGTGCATTTAGGGATGTTTTGTGTTTTGGGAAATTAAAAAATATTATTTTACGGGTACTGGTGTGGAAAGTAAGCAATATCTCTATAGTTATCTATATATCATATAGATGACGGGTACTGGTACATTTTGCTGTTTGGTTGAACCAATAGCCGTCAACGAATTTAAAATGTTATTATTTAATTAATTAAAACAAATAGGCATCAAATCAAATTACAGAATGATATTAATATTAATAAAGTTTCATTTTAAACATCAACACTTACAAATAAGTAAATACATGAGCCAGCGTTGAAAAAAAACCGTAGTCAGTAAAAACAGCAGTTTAGTAATCGAACTTCGTAATTTTTTTACAAAAACGTGAACACAAACTATAAAGTGATATTATATTATGTTATTTGATGTTTTACTGTATTTTTGCCAGTTAATTAGCAGCAAAACAGTATTTATTTTCATAATATTGCAGAGAAAACGATATAAACTACCATTTTCGTGAGATATAGGTAATTTAAGTTGACTTGACGGGCATACGTACATTGACGGCTATATGTACACTTACCTTATACTCGTATAGATACGGATCGTATAGTACTAGTACAACACACCCAGTAGTATCCAGTACTGGGAACATTATAGATACTACGCCAAGTTGTGTTTTTGCGAAAACATAGATGCTTGTTTGTCTGAAAGTGTGTGCTATAATTGATTTTTTGAGAGCTGAGAGTTTTCCATACATTTGCAATTGTTGTCTTCCAAGTATAAAAAATAATTGTATTTACAAATACATTTATAAGTACACACCACTGACAGTACAGGAAGCACGATTCATTCTCCAACATTACCCCGAAGAAACTACTCGTGTAAATTGGATTCTCAGGCATACCTCACACGGATATTGCAATTTGTCAGGCGCTCCGAGCTCTCAAAATACATACAAGGATCGTAAAATTTATATGCACCAGGGTTAGACGACTCGACATTCCTTACGCATTTCCCTTTATGAGATTCGTGCGTATTAATTTCCCGAAGGATTAATAAAGGGCGAAAAGGATTATGCTTTTATTGGAAAGGATTTGAAAAAAGAATAAGATTTTTAGGCCAGAAGGGCTCTTTGATACGCAGGAGAAAATATTTTTGTACCCAACATAGTTACTTATTGGTTGTTATTTTCCTTGTAATATTGTGGTATGAGGGGCAACAGAACCAAGGAAAGACCTAGAATGACTCGGTCATTCCGTAGGTCAGATGCACATTGACTAACTAATGTTCCCAAAAGGATATGATGCATAAACGATGGATGTTCAGTATGAATCGAATTAGATGGTCAAGATTGAGAGATGTGTAGCGCATTGATCACTATGCCTCGCAAGTGTGACGAATCTATATTATCTAGAAATAAGGACATCATATTACTTACTAAGTAAATGAAAACAAAATTTTGTCACAAATTGATAAGTATTATTATGTCTCATAATTGTAATAGACCAAAACAACCGTTAACTTTACATTATAAAAAAATGTTCTAGCCCTAGTTCGAATGATATCGGACGTACTGGCCATTCCCGGTCGCTACCTTTTTCCATATTGGAGGTGATATAGCGTTTGTTATAATCTATTACTAGACATCGGTCCCAGTCCCAAGGAGAGTTCGTTATGATATCCAAGCAGCACCCAGAACACCAACTATCCTAATGCATGTTACGTTCTGCTCTACAAAGTGCAAGAGTGGTATAGGTAATGCTTTTACGGAACAAAGAGTCGGTACTACTCAATCCCTAGACGGTGTCGATAGTCGAGTTCCTTATCGCGAGAGGCAAAAAAGCCTTTCCATGTAAAGAGCTGTCGAACGAAAGCCCTTTGTTCCCGGCGCGAAGCTTTCGCCACGTTTTTGTGAAATATTCAATATTGGGATTGCACATCGATCACTGTGAAACTGAACACTATCGATATGTTCAGGAGGATTGCTGGCAGTTCCTTTCGTTTCTATTCTTACATCAATCCGTTTGGATAATATGTTATTGGCAGTTGCATAAAGTCTTGGTTCCTCGAGTCATGCCATAAGTACAGTGATAAGTGGTACATTGTGGTAGACTTTGTGTTCGTATTTTTATGTATGTCTTTAGACCCATAAGTACAGGGAATTGTATCTTTTGCTATGAGTGTTCAATGTTATCTAAAATATTTGTAATATCATTTGTTGTGTCCACGGTATAAAAGCTCATGCTGTCCTATAAGATAATTCCAATGAATAAGTTTATATGCATGTCTTTTATCATTTATTAAGCCAGATTACACACATTTTACAACAGTAAACGAAGCAGAATTTATATCAATTCTCGGCCAATTTAGCGAATGCGTCACGAACAGAAGTTTCATCAGAAAATATTCGTTTTACTGCAAGTACTACTTAAAACAGTCATGCTGTATGAGCACTACAGATTTAATATGTACCTACGTCGGCAGGGCCAGCAGTTAATTTGTAGTCGTGATTGAATTAACGAAGCCCAGCGCTCGGGAGACTTGGCAGAGCTCATTTCGAAAGCTGTTAGATACTATCGCCTTATGCTTTCATACGGACGGGCATGGTAATGAATGCATCTTAAATGCTTTGCAGCAGTAAATTGTGAGGATACGTACAGTCATTCACGCTGAGTGCACTCTACAAAGGTACTGCATCTAGATTACATTCATGTTTTACAACAACTGAAACTGGATTGTTAACAATGATCACTAGGGAGATCTTCAATTAATCCCTTGTTTAATTTCCAATTGAATTACGTAGCGCTTACTCGGTCGAAACGGAATTTCAATTTCATTTCAAGCAAGTTATCGTCATAGCTATCCATCTGCCACATTCAGCGGCGAGCGGCGACGCAAATGAAAGGAAAGCAAACCGAACTCCAGATTATCAATTTCAAAGAGATGGATCTGAACGTGAACCCAATCCGGCTCTCTAAGTTATTAACGACTTAAGCATACAGACAGGAGTAGTTTTTTACCCATCAACTTGAGTGTTGGTTACGTGCAAAAGGCATTCGATTTATATCCCAGCAGGGCTGCATGCTAGCCCATCGGTTACGTTGCGTTCGTCCATTTGAGAACATTACGCACATGACAAGCTGGTAGAGCCTACACTGGACTTACTAACATATATTTTTCCGACACTAAAACATGTATTACTGCTGATTTGAGTATAAATCGTGTTTGCTCGATGGTAAAATTAAGTTTGTATCTAGTTCCAGTCGACTGGACGGCTGTCTAACGAGGAGTGACGGCTCTAGGACAAAGCTTGTCGGCTCAGGTGTGCCAGTCAAGGTGGTGAAGAATGCACAGCTGACGTACGGGCTTCGTGTTCACTTGAAACAATAGTGACATAACTAATAAAACCATGAAAAATGTGACGATCAGCAACATAACAAGCATTTTACTCAGTTATCTATCCTTTTCTCCATCTTTTATTTTGGAATGAACGTGTTCAAAGTTAGCCGAAGTAATTCATATCATAACAGTGAAAAGTTATCTCATCTACAATGCTACAGAAACGGGAAGTTGTGTAATCAATTGTACACATAGAAAGCGGTCAAAAGTCAAGGAGATAATTGTTTGTGCAGGAAATTGAAGGCATTTAGTAAGTGGGGCAATCCGCCGCGGCTTCACTTGATGGCAATCTTGAACGAAACGATGGTCGAGCTGCTCTTATTAGCATTACGGAGAATAATACCGCCGCATATCTTTATAATAATCAGGATTGTGAAGTCCCAACCGACTTTAGAGCACCAACTCTGCGGAGATTAGCAAAAGTTTCGACAGATTAGAGGGAGCGAGTCACGAATTGCGAGGAAAAACTTCGAGAGAGAACTTTGTGGCGCGTGTTTGTTTTGTATGTATTATTTTATCTTCTATTATTGCACAAAATACAAAAATAAATTGCTACACTAAGTTGCGTATCTATACGCGCGCGCCATCGCGTTGGTACTTTTTGAGAAACTTTTAAAATCTTTCCTACACAGGCGTGATCTGTACGTGGCTTGCGGCCAGTTGTAACGCATGCCCCGCCCCATTTTCTCCCGTCTTTAACGTCCAGTAGGTAGCGGATTGCGGCCTATGCAGGTCGCGCGTGTATGTGCCAGGCTTTGAAGTATAGAAGGAACTGTGATGACACTAAATAAATATATGAGTCTCATTTGTATGTTTGTCTGTAAGCTGTCTGCGAAATGCGTGAATCATGCGCGTAGGCTGAACGAGTCTAACCGCGCTTGCGCTGTGTCAGTAAAGTAATCGTCTCCTAAGGTTGGTGTAGTAGTGTGCTAATGTGTTTCCATTTCCACCATTTATTCACATTACCGACTTAGGTATATATCAGATTAGATTCAAAACGTTACCGGGCCCTTTTTGTAAAAAAGTTCCAGACGTCATCGTTAAAATATTAAAAACATCGATAATAAAAGGTGAACTGTGTAAGTAGGTAAACGGTTTGTGTCACAGCAAATATTTTTCGTCTTTAAAATTTCTCGTCTTAGCCAATTACTACGTAAACATCATACAAATAGTTCTACGAATACATCAGAATGTGCTTTCAAGGCTTCAAAACTTTCTGCAAAACAAAAGTCGAAACTTTAGAAACAGACTTAGATTCACTGGTCAACAGTGGTTTTGTTGCCCTTGATGTAAAAGTGGTTTCGAATAGTTTTATGTGCACAGTTTATAATATGATTTATGATTTCTGAATATTGGCTCTGGATTTTTTTAAATCTTCATTTTGCATATTACACTACAAAAGCAGTAAGTATGAGAATGAAGTAACAAGTATATTCTTTAATATCCAAATTTTATTGAAAAATATTATTAAATTGTTTTGTTTCAGTGTTGAATTAATGTACATAAGAGTGAAAAGAAAGAAAAAAATTAAAAACCTATATTATACTTCATAGAAACATCTTTAATAAGCTTTTCTTCTACGATTTTTTTGGGGACAAACTCTTTTTAAAGACCAGCAGTAGTCTGCCATCATGTGACGGTTCCATCTACCCTGATAACGTTCCCCCATTACTTTTAGGTCCTGGTGGAAGCGCTCTTCCTATTCCTCACTATAATTTCCCAGATTATCAGGAAATCTATCCAGGTGACTATGGAGAAAGTGCAACTTTATGCTCATATTCGCCCCTAAAATCTTGAAGCTAATTTGGTGCTTTATAGTTACCTAGAAAATTTGGTGCCACCAATAAGCCCTCCAAGCTTGACTTTCAGAGTCATTCATAACCTTTATAAAGTTTGTATCTTTCATCAATGTCCGAATTTGAGGGCCATCGCATATTCCGGCTTTTAACTTTTCACTTTGTTTCGGATCTCGTCAAACAACTAAATTCTCGGGTATATATACGAAGAGAGGGTCACGCGATGTATGTATGCGCGAAATCAATGCGCAGCAAGCGAATTTTAACTAGAGATTCTTGAGTTATATATGTAGTCGTGTTCTAAGTAGCCGACTTATTTTACATATAAGATATGACAAAATCATAAAAACCAGAGCCAATTCAGTACTTTCAAGTATATATTCGTAAACTGTGTAGTTCAAATTATATAAATCCGTAGAGATATCCAGGGCAACAACAAAAAATGTTTTTTTTGTTGAGCTGTGTTATGTTTGGCATAATGTTTTGTGATCATTTAAGTTTAAATGTATGAAATCGATATATTTATTACTCTAACTGATTTAAAACGACCATTGCAGCGTGAAGTAGTCGGCTTTATGCTTTAAAGCCGGTTACAGCGTAAGATAATTTACTTTTATGAGCTGAGAGATGATTACAAGCCTACGGATTGGATACGCGCGTGAAGTAAAGAAATAATAGAAATTTTGTTTTATGAAGTTACCTGACCGTAGACATATTGTCGCTATAAAATATAATTCGAATAGTTTTATTACTCTATTTGAGGAAACAAGATTTTCTTTATTTTATAATATCTAACTTTTTATTATCAAATAGCGAGGCTTGTGTCCTTTGACCCTGTCTAACAGCCTAACTTGCATAGTCTGTCAACAACACTGTCATACATAGGTACCTAATTAAATATAACTAGGGTAAAATATTACAAATTCCAAGTGTTTAAATTCATAACCAGTACACGGTACAGTTGACGCAACAAGTTAGCTAAAGATAGTTGCCGGTTTAGTTTCGTAGGCGTTGTTACTATGCTGCTGATTGTATGTAGTATGTACGATACGTAGTACGTTATGAGTGGTGGCGTGGCGTGACTATAACCATCGCGGTTTAGTTGAGACAAGGTCAAATGGCCAACATTTGGCGGAGCAGCCAAGGCCAGCCAGTGGTCTGGTAATCTTGTTACAACTAACATCTACTTAGCCATTGTCTATTATACTTATTTGATTTGAATCAATAAGAGCTTGAGCTCTCGATTGAAAATCCGCAACTTTATACTTTAGTATTGTGTATAATCGCAAATAGCTCGCTTTCGAGTTGATTGATTAATTTTTTTTTCATAGTTTTTGAGCTGCCGAACTAAGTGTCATTTGCCATATGAAGAAAAAGTTGTAGTTGTGTGTGACTTGGTGACACGACTCGCTAGACTCTATATATACAATTATAATGAAACCGAATCAACCGACGAGTCAGCATCAGGGGACCTTCATTATTTATTTATCTACCTATCTATCGTCAGGATTGTACGTTAAACTGTGATATAATCGTGTCGATTCGATATAAGTACTTATCTTTTTCTTTCTATAAATATCTTTAACAATTATATTTCATGGCAAACCGTGAAATTACAGTAGTATTCGTGTCATATCCATTATTCACATCTAAAATCGATACAGGTTTGCTTAGTATAGGGGTCGCAGTAACTTTCCTGTCTACGAGTATACATACGGTATTATATTATTATATGTATAGTATTCCTTGATAGTAATACAAAAACGCTTGATACATTTATGTTTTGGGTTTGTTTGTGTCATTTTGACGGTCACTCAATATTCGGCTATGAACATATGAATATTTTCTTAAATAATCAGTTTTGTGTAAACACCTACCTACTCGTACGTAATAAGGACAGAGAGGCTTTGCCATCCCTACAATTTTATATCGCCACCAACGTTGGACCGTGTCGATATTGATAATCAAAATGAACATAATCATTCTGGTTTCCCAAAACTTGTTGTGTAATTTAGAAGTAACAGGGATTGGAATTTATGATACCTTGAATGTATAAGTCAAACCATAAAACCATTGTAATCTAGACCGTATTATGTCAGCATATAGTGCCCTTGTGATATGATGTTGACTGTCCGCAGTAAAAAGCAATAGAATGATTAATTAACAAGTACCGCTGGGAAAGCACTAAACTTTGGTTGTAAGCTATAAAACAGCGCTACAAACCTTCAATTTTACGACATAGCTTAAGTAGCTTATAAAATGTGGAAACGAAGAGTTTTAACTGAAAAGCTGATCAGTATAACACTTAGCGTACTTATACCGGAATTAATTAGAAAACTTAATTAGCATGTAGGGATAACAGTAGATCAAGTGTAACACTTTGGACTTTGGACCGTTCTTATTATCTGAGACGTAAGAGTTAAAATCGTACAGTAAGTGTTACCATTGATCTGCTGTTGTCCGTACTATGAATGTGATTAATATTGGCAATATTGGTATAGGTAGTTGGATTGACAAACATTGGTACTTAATCAAAAGGTACGTTAATTAGGCACACAAACCGACTAGCGTGCATGAAGAGAATAATCAATGTGGAGGAAGTGAGAGTTGCGGCAGGATTGCAGCTGATGGAAGTCCATCGTCTCCTCTGCCTACACCTCTAGGGGAAACTTGACAAAACAAAACATCTAGTTTCCACAAAAACATGAAATGATTCCATATTTTTGTTAACTCCAATATTAGTGAAGCTATGATCTGACTCTTACTGTCTTAATTAAGTAGTAGTAGCTTAGATAACTTAATATTGTCTAATATAAGATAATAAGAATGAGATAAATCCAATAATAATTACCTATGTAGCACTTAATCCTGCTATAATTTAGCATGAAATTTAATATTAGTGAGGAATTTAAGCATGTTATTATATTAACAAAATAAACAGCCAGTGTTTACTTGTGAGTCGAAGGAGAACGTGACTCCTGGATATGAAAACCACGCGTGTTTGTAGTGAAATTTCAGCAGGTGCTGTTTCTGGGCACGTTTCTGGGCCACCTTGTTAGCTGGATATTATATCAGTTTAGATAATAATAATATTATGGATATTATGGAATAATAATATTGTAACGTCGCGTTCAGACGAACGTAAATTTTAGGCCTAATTTAGTTCATAAATAAAATAGTTTAATAAAATATCTATCTATTACTATATTATTTAATTATCTATTATAAACACAACACTAAAATACACACAATTTCGTAAAAAGTTAAAATAATAATTATAAAAACTACCCACCATTATATTTTCACTGGTGCTTACATTTCTGAACGGATGCAATTTTCGCGCGTTTTTTAACGGCTGGGTCAACTTGACACATGCCATTTTAAAAAACGGTCATCACTACGCTGCTAACGGACGAACGCTACGGACCTAATTGCTGATCATCTAATTATAATAATTGCTGAATTATTTTCTAAATTTAATATAATTCTACTGTTTTAATCGTACAAGTGCTGTGTATCCCCTCTAGGGTGAGTTGCCACTATTTTACTATTTCTCTTGCTACTTTCTTCCTGTGCTTTCTCTTCCTTAGCCGTTAGACAGACTCAGTAGTTGCATATAGCTTCCGGGTATGGACTGTGCTGATGCAACTGCTGAGGCTGTGGAGACGTGCTGGTCGAGAGCTCAGACCTGGATGATCATTCCAGGGCTGCAGTAGAAAGCTCCAGTGCTAGCTCCAGCTCCAGCTCGAACTCCAGCTCCAGCTCGAACTCCAGCTCCAGAGAAGACGACTGGCTGCCCTCGGCACAGAGCAGGCCAGTTCTACCCAATCTACAACCTAGCTAGACTAAAGATCTAGACCGACCAAGTACCCTCGACCCTGAGCACTATTCGTAATAAATTCTATTTTTAAACTACCTACTCTATTATTTCTAATCTATTCTAAATTCTATCTATATTCTAAATTCTACCTGTCTACGGAACTACTTACTTCCGTAACAATAGGTACAACTTATAATATTGCATCATCCAGTTTGCCTATACTCCTTTATTTTTTTAAATAATATAGAATTGGTTAGACCTTTCCAACCTTAGCAATATGAAGAGAAGAAATACTTAATGAAATTTCTTCACAATATTTTGGTATTTAGGATAATAAAGAAAATCAGCATTAAGACTACGTAGAGGGGTGTGTCTGAATGCATACCTACATGTATTACTTTCAAAAACAAAGGTTGTCGAAAACATTTTGCCCATGTGATTGTCTGAAAGTTATGCTTTTGTAATAAAGTGGTTCCGAATTTTATTGGAACAAAAACAAAATTAATGCAATTTCAATGTAGATGATAATAACAAGGGAAAGAAGTTCTCCGAAAACTCGAAGTTTTCGAGCCAGTGCTAACAACGTGTAACGGAAGAAAGTTCCGAGAGTAATTTATAATGGTACTTCACCTTAATTATACAATTACGAGACAAAGATTTTTTGCTACTAATTCAAAGTAACAAAATCAGTAGCATTAAATTTATTGACTCTTACAATAATATAACAAAGCAACTGGATATAGTAAGAGATATTTTTGACAAATTTCAGATAGAAGACGGCCATAAATAGAATCAGGCCATTACCCTCGTCAACACGTCAAAGCTAGCTTTTCACTTAGCTAAGTTACGGTCCTATTGTTCAAATAATGGGTGCGTACGAGCAAGTTCCATCGTCAAGCGTCGTCGTCTTGAAATCCCTTCACGCGGTTCTTTGGCGTAGATCACTGTGGCTGAATTAAGGGAGTTATGTCTATAATAAATCCTGTCCTTGGATTTCCATGTTCATATTCTTATGTAGGTAGATACAGTTCTTGAATCATTAGTGCATCTGCCTTCTAGTGGTCTTATAAAATCTTGATAATGTTGTCACGCGTTGAAAGGACGATTTGTTTGTATCAATACACAAAAGTATACGTATTAGAAATTGAGTAAGTAACATACCCTAATGACTTGTGCTTAATATTCGTACATATGATGCTCGTTTCGTATGCGAGAACATTAATGCTGAGTTGATATCCTGTCTTTCCAACGGCATTATAATTTTAGACTGAATCTGTGCCCATATATTCTCCTGGCATGTTTGGCTCTGTTCGAAAATCGTCGTGAAACCCGCTTCCCTTTGTCACACTTACAGGGACTGTTCTAGGTTATGGTTCGAAATAGTACCCTCTGCTTCAAAATGACATCAGTTCGCCTCGGTATTTTGAAATCTAAAAAATACTGTATGTATAATGTGTGGTGTGGAAGATCAAATTAGGCTAAGAGAGGATTACATTAAAGGCCTGCCTTGAAACAAGTCCAAGATAATAATGATTGGTGCGGGATGAAGGAGGGTAATGTTTTTGGTATATATGTCGGTTGGTTGAAGCCTCGTAGGCCTAAACGGTTTGATGATGTTTTATAGTATCGTTAGATTTGTATTGATCAGGATACATTTCATGCCAAAAGAACAGTCGGTCTTTTTGTATTATTTTGTTTTATTATGAGGCCTTCATTTGATTTCAACGAAATACAACCCTGTGTTACGACGGATATGACAAAACAATGCAGAGATTTATGGATTCATGGTTTACCGGCTTGTTTTCACGTATAGTCCTATCTATTATTATACCTATCTATTACATGTGGAAATGTAAGCATTCAAATGCCATAAAATATGAAGTATGGTTTACTTGGTTTAGGTTTGGTTTATCTACGGCAAATCGCACCTTGATCGTGTAATGATTATACTATGTCGAATGCCGACGTGTTATTGGCAATCCCAGCATAATTATATGGACGTCTTAGGAAGTTTGTAACAAAAACCTATCTACTTACGTTATCTAAACTCACAAGTTCATATAAAAGTAGGTATGACAAAATGACAAAAACTAGATAAGACAGTCATCCATTCATATTCAAGGGAGTTTATCTTAATGGAAGCTCTTGTAAAGATGAAATGGCGGAAAAGGTTCTGGGTTTTATCAGCGTTGGGGCCATTGGGCCTCTCATTAATTCAACGAGTGGCCCTAATTGGAAAATCCTTTTCAACGATTGCTGTGGACTATTTGCGCATAATTGGACCCTTGGAAGTGGACAATCGGAAGATAAACGAGGTCGTTTTAAGAGTTTTAACTCTGGGAGTGGACATTGGGTGGACAATAAACTAGATAAAGTTATAAGGGTTGGGCATGATGAACCTATTGAATAAGTTAATCTGCTCTAAACAAATAACGATATATCTACTTCATAAAGACCTAAAATTAACCTGAATACAATATAGGTTAGGTAGTCAGACATAAACAAAGAACTTAATATCAGGTATACAATAGCGCGACTCATGAGATGTATTGAGTATGTCCGACGAACGGTTGACTGATGTAATGAGCACATATTCACTATTGTATAGGCTAACGGAATACTTATTCTAGTCAAGTCACCGTCATTGTAGTTTAGTAATTATTTAATTTAATGGCGAAAGTTGCTAAACTAACAAGATTACCTACATCTAAAGTTTCACCACACGTCTTCCACAAACACGTTTAGCTCATCTGTATATAACATTTCAAAAACATCATCCACTATTAAAACCAGCCCAGTTTCATAACCAATTACTAAAGAGCTTTTCCCATTGTAAAAGGAGTGTTGAAGAACTAAGCCAAGGAGACTTGAAAAGCATGTCGTGGTTTTGTGTCGAAATTGCTCGGTTGCTCAGTTGTGTTCATGAAGGGGAAGTAATAAGTGGGACCGGTGATTCAAGTTATCCGGCTCGGAAATATCCCGGGCAGAGGGCACTTCGCTATCCGGAAGTGGCGTCACGTTAGACAAAGAGTGCTGGTACGAGGTACGGTCTTAACGAGAGGACGCTTTATTTTAAAACGAAAAAATAAAAATTTTGCTAATTTTGTTGCTATAATTGACAAGTAATGTATCTACGAACATCCGAAATCCCAGTGGCAGAAATAATGTTTATTCTCGAACACTTAATCAACCCAGTCGTCTTGGACAAATTAATTAAATTTTGATATGGTTTCATTCGTGTAATTTCTATGGGTTTCCATTCCTCAAACAAATCTGACACTGCTAATAAGAAAAATCTGCCTATCAGTATCGATAGAGATTAAGTAAGATGCTGAATTGGATCCTGAATTTGAACACAATGGAAGATGAACTATGAGTGGTATAAATATTAGGCCCAGACTGTTCCACCTTGTACTGAATCTCTTTACAGGATTTGTTGTCAATGAGCAGAAAGGACGATGGATAATGAAAACTGTTACGTCATCCCACGACTCAGCTGGATATAGAATTACTGTTCCAATAAGCCGGAGAATTCGGGATGGATGGTGTGGTCGAAAAGTAAGAGCAATGTTTGGGCTTGTGCCTTCTCTTTCCTTTACTATTATGTACCTGTATCCAACTACGTATAAATAGGAAAAAAGGACTAAAGAATTCTAACATTCTGATCTCACATCTCGCAAAGAATCCTGTAAAAGGTTAGAATTCTGTCGAAATGTGGTACAGTAGATAGCACATGAACCTACACAAACCCATTGCAATGTGGGTCGTATTTGTAATCCATAGAGTGCATGTCTGTTACACTTGATGCCACCGCCGCATGTTGAAGACCGGTTCCTAAGTTTTGGAGCAGATTGGCATGATCTGGTACTGTAAGTAAGTATCTAGCTAGTATCAACCTAGTATTTTTAGTAATTAATTTTGTAGTAGCTTTAGAAATTAATTACAAGGAGATGACTGGACAAATTAGCCGTCGGAATGAAGTCATTAATTAAATTTCGTAAAACCCAAAATCCCCACGGAAGTTTTCATAGTTACTGACACGTTAATAATGTTTGTGATGTTTTGTTCGATAGAGTAGTGCAATTTTAAATCCATTAAGTATATAGTTAAAGTTAGCAATTTGGATTATAAACTATTGGTTATAATCCAAATTGTTGCTGTCTATTGTTATCCCAAGCAATGGGAAAGGATTCACTGTAAGAAGGGGTACAGCTAACGGTAAAGTCTGTTACATAATACTTAAAATTCTTTGTGGAGTATTTATCTACCAATACCTACTACTACTACATACATAAACTTCTGTGTGACCCTCTAAGCTACTAATAAAGGTTAACTTCATTTGATACGTCCGTTCGTCAGTTCGATAGGTCTTTAATTAAACTCAACAAATTCGTCTTTGAGGCCCCTTGTACGGACTGAATATAAATAAAGCGGACTGGTAAAGCACAGGCCCGGGGCACAATGAACAATGGTCTAAAAAGGTTTTTAAATATAAATTAATGTTGTCTGATTTTTGGTCCATTAACACAGCCTTTATTTTTTACTTGTTATAGCTATACAACATGCTTATTGACCTGAATAATAATAATGGTTCGGAATTCCATACGGGAGTGCCTACTCATACGTCGCTATTTTAATTAGTCGTTAATTAAAGTTCCTAGTGCTTCGTTACACATATCCAATATTAATTCGATTTGATTATAATTTGAAACGTGTTTGAAAGATATTTGAATCAGAGTAATAAGTACTTAGTAGGTAGTTGATTTTGTAAAATAAAATGAGATTTTTTTTGGCTCTTTTTCTCCGTTGGCATCCTTGCAAAGTGGTGTAAAGTCGTAAAAGTATTTTTTTTTAATTGACGTACAAAATCTCAATGTATTTACTTGCAATAAAGATGGATGGAAGGTACTCGTACATCACAAAAATAAATTAATCTAAAAACTTAGGTATTTGATTGCTTCGCAGACTTGACACTCAACCGTTAAGGGGCTTTTAAGGGCCTTTGAACGTTCTTGTTTGTATTTACTTGGCACTGTTGTCCACACAAACAGACAAACCGACGACGCTTCCTCCCAGGGCTTTCAGTCGCGCCGACGACGTCGTGACTAACGATGATGTTACTCCGAGATAAACGACTGTATTATTTACACGACCATCGTTTTGCTTTGAAAAAACTTGGCTCAATATTCTGAGAAGATAAAAGTGATGTTTTATAACTATTTGTCATTGACTTTCCAGTGCTGGTAGACAGAGGTAATTTTACTTAACTACGTAGTTTAGGGGTTTTAATAGATCATCGGATTTGCCAAGGGATATACGAAATTGAGTCTCATTTAATTATCGGTTTTGATCAAAGCTTTCAGGTTTCTTTAATTTTATCATATACCTGCGATGTTCTAGACCATATCCTATAAGTATAGATAATAGGTAGCACTATACTATAATATAGTAAAGATATTCAGTAAGGCTATTAAGAAAGTAACGTGAATAATCATAAAGACTTAAATAAAACCGAAAGTTAAGAGAGAGAAATAATAATTCAGGAAAAGCTTTCCTTACTAAACGGCAAACAAGTGGCGCCTGAGAGCAATTTGTTTCGCAATAAGGTCCTCGGGGCCCATCTGCACAAATGAAGGGTCACTGGATAGTAGGGTCTTTAATTAAACCCAACAAATTTGTAATCTTCTCGAGTCCGACCAATAAAGAGTGGCATCAAGAAGTTTTGCAGGCGAGCAGTAAAACGGGAAGTGGAAAACTTGCCGTATATGCGCTGCGCTACAACTTCGCGAAGTAAAATGAAATGTAAACCACACATAATCACGAAGAGTAGGAATACCTTTCTGGAACTAAACCGGTGTGGGAAATGCAGGTACTTACCTGAAAACAAAACATTCAATGGTTAGTTAAATGATGAATAAGTTAATTGCGTATAAATATGAATACAGCTTCTTACACGAATGGAAATGAATATGAACAAATAACGTAAAAGGTTCAACTTACAATTTATGTTATGGGGTATTCATTGTTTTAGTGGTTGTGCAACGCCGCCGGTATGCAGGCGGTAACCATCGAAATGTTCAAGTAGGTCGGACCCCACTCTTTAAAGGGCTGCGGGTTCAATTTCAAAAATCAATTCTGAGGTACCATAATAGATCCTAACGCTTCGAAACTGGGAACAGTTTCCAATGATGACCTTTCACAAATTGCTCACAACAACCAAAAGGCCAATAAGAACGACCATTGTGGTCAATAACGGATAATTGAAAAGTGCTTACAAATTCGATTTGTGAAGCCATGCGAGAACATTTCGTATGATTTACGATTGGGTGAGGTTAAAATACCATGGGACGTTATTCTCATATTCAAAGTAAAATACGGGCTTATCGTTTATTTTGTTTCACTTTTATTTTTGCCCGGGCAAACGACATGGAAGTGCAAATTGGAATTTTACGAGACCTTTTAGGTGGGTTATATATTTAGCTTTCACTCTGGTGTAGGTTTATTAGAGTTAAAGTCACACAAAAGAGTTTAAAAAGCGATAGATAATTGCGGAGAATTCTGAACAGCAACAAAGTTAATTCTAATCATCGATCAATAGGGCATTGTAGTGTTGTCGGCGCCGGCACAGCGGAGCGTGAAAATGTAAACCGATCGAAATAGGAATGCAACGATAAGTGAATAGGCCCTAATTAACGTAAGGGCCGCTGATAGATGATAATGGCCGCCGCACTCCACTGTAGGTCACGAAGCCAAGGGTCCGAGAGGAGCGTTGTTCAACAGATGTTCGCTCACACATTGGGGGCAGATGCTGCGAATTTGACAACCTATTGGGAACGACACTGATACTGATTTCATTATTAGAATACACTTGTCTTTAACAATTGTATCCTAATTCAGTGATCACAAGAATTAAATCTAATGCTAATTACTTTTTCAAAACTACACAACAAAAATGTGAATGAAAAATCTTTAAAAGACAGAACTGTATTATTTAAAAAAAAATATGCCTGCTGCGAAGAAAATAAGGAACGTGTTACTTTATAAACCTCGAAACGCAATACTCTCGTATAATGAAGAAAAAGGACCGTAAACTTTGATGTAAGAATTATGTTTCATACACGAGAGAGGGAGTAACATCTGGCATATATCACAAAGTTATTCTAACGTGATAAGCGTGATAACGTGTGCGTGCCTCACTAATGCACGCCCCGTGCATTAAATTACATCTAACCCATTATATTCCAGTGGGATCACAATGACCGGATTGCATCGTTACGTTTACAACACGAGGGGGGATTTAAATGATCATTAATACATTCGAAACAGATTATGTGGTGAGCGGCACGTGGGCAAAGAAAAATTGTCACAAAAATGAAAAGACCGGTTTAATTGCGACCACAGCGTTTCATTTTCGGTCGGGACGAATTAACGTGATAATTTTAGTAAGATGTGACTTTTATGGCACATAATGACCAAAAGAGCCATTCGGTAACGATACAATCTCGTTATAAAGGCCGCCATAACGGAAATTATGAAGATATAACGAGGCTTCGCACTGAGAGAGCTGTTAAATTTTTAATTTAAAGGCTGTTTTCGTACCAATCGATGTGAATCGATCCAATGCAGATAAGTTATTCGTCAATACGTTCGTCAAATCATATTAAATAAAGTTCATTTTAAAATGTACAATGAGGAGAAAAATGAGTTGCATATTCTTAACAAATCAACTTTACAAAGTAGGTATTTTAATTTAAATGTCGCTCGCGATTGTAATAATTCTGAAACCGAAACCAGAATCACACTTCATGAAACCCTAGACGCCGACTGACCGAAACCAACGAGCGTGAACAGCGATGGTCACATTATGAATGCATTATGTTTAATTTAAAAACTCCATAAACAACTAACCTTTGACTAAATTAAAATTCGACTAATAACATTAGTTGAAGTTTGAACAATTAAGTGATTTTGTAATTAACATCAACGTTTCTTAACGAGCTGTTTAAATGTTTTGACATAATTAATTGTTTGACTTGTAGACACAAGGGATTTTTTAATATAAAATGTACATGTACAAAACAAATTGATACAATGATAATTTTGATATGCTATTTTTTTGCTATAATTACTTCACAGTAATTAATTAAATCTGATAAAAAGATTAGAGTGCCATGCCATGCATGTGTTGTGCATCAAAAAAGTTAAAAATGGCACGTGTCCTCAAACAGCTGTTGCAGTAAAACGCAGCAAACTATAAAACGACAGTGTCGTCTGATATGTATTATTCGCTGTACAATCAAACTCGATATCATCTGCTCTTCCATAGAGTTTGTAACAATATGCTCTGTATTTCACGTCCATATGGCATCCCATTGTGATTGTGACCAGATTTTATGAGATGCAACGGTCGTGATAGCACTCCATATGTAAATTTTCAGTCATAAAACATTTCGATTCATGTTGGACTGGACAAATTTGAGTTTAAACGATGTGAGATCGTTCAAAATGTATTCCAAATTCTGTCGAGTTTTTTTGAAACTCTAAATGAACCTCCATAATATGTAAATAATCGATAATTGGTATTTTCAAGATTACATCATGATTATTTAATGAACTTTTTAAAACATAGGGCTATAAAAGATAACGTGCATCATCTTCATACAAGCAGACCAAATTTTATGCACCCCACTACAACTAAACGCCAGCCTTTTTTTTATCGCAACCGTAAATAAGGCCATATCTGCAATTTTTTAAGAGGGCCCGATAATAGTGCACGAATTACCAACCATATGTGGACGAATGAATGAATCAATTACTTCTATGAATAGAAATATCTGCTATTTTGGCATGTGGTAGAGTGGTTTTTTAACAGCCAATATACAGTTTTGTATTTTATGATTATGAGCACAGGGTAGGTACACTACATCTGTCTATTTACCAGAATGTAATGTAATTATTGGCGTACACACATGAGCGACATAATTAAATTATAAATTCGTTTCGTAAAGTTATGTAGGTACCAAAAAGATTTCTTCGAGTAATGGGGCAGAAACTTTCCTAATCATAACTTGAATTCAATAATGGTAGATTTAGGGATATGTAAGTATCTGCCTCTGGCTAAAAACCTCATCTTTGCTGGGTCCCTCGAATCTTAAGGGAGGGATGTTTATTTTCCGGGTGGTTACTTCTGCCGGATATATTTAGAGGCCGGTCTGTTACTTCAAAATATGGGTAGTGAATCACGGGATCGGTAAACTCTTATATTTTCTGAACATTTCTCGTGGCGAAATCACACAATAAAGGTAAACTTAAGATCACCTTAGATTTTGGCTTTACAGTCCATTAAGTATGGTAATAGCGTATTAAAGGCATCGTTCTGTAGGAGAAAAACAAATAAATTAAGTTAAACAGCCACTTGGAGTGCAATTTATCTCATGCTCTCGGAGATAATAACTCATCACAATACTTAACTTCGCAAACAAAGGAAAGTAAGGAAGAGGCAACATAAAATTTAGTAGTTTCCCATTCATAAGAGTATAAGGAGTCCGTAAACTTTTCTTTTCCCTGATGAATACGTTTTGGTCAAGATAGAATTTTATCCTGTAAGATATGATCAAAGTAGAACAGTAGTTATTGTAAATGTCAATAAACTGTTATTGTTGTTGTTGTATAACTGTAGCTGGACGTATTAGTTACGAGTATGTCTTCACCACCGAAGAGCTTAACAGATTTGTTGTGTGATATTTTGGCGACCTTACTAAGGCAGTATCGTAACTATCAATAGGGTTTGAGATATAAGGTAACCTATGTATGTTTATCAAGGAACACAGAATGTCAGTAAAAGTGAACCCTATTTTCGTCCCCAATTGCATTATTTTATGTATGTCGTCTGTTGTGTTGCTCGTCTTTTACGACTAACCGACACTGCTGTATGTGTTAATGAGATTTTATATCTACTACGTGATGTGTTAAATCTTACGAATTAAGTTATATTGTCTTCATTACATGGAAATAATACGAAGTAATGTGTTCAGTGTGAGCGTAAAGCGGTAGGGATTATATTATGAGACGGTAAATAGGCACAGCCTGTTATTTGATATAATAAACGCCGCTGGGCGTGATTTGGAACGCGCTGTGCATTACAACTAGGAGGAGCGATTGTTTTCGCGTTTTGTTTTGTGGTGTTTAAAACTGCAATATAATGGTAGCTTTCATTAGTGCACAAAGCTTTCATTTCATTGTGCATTTCCCCTATTGCTTTGCTGTGAATTAAAAAACCGAATAAAATAGTCCTTTTCCAGAATAATAAGTTTAGTTGCCTATTACTACTGTTTTTGGGGTCAGAAATTCCAGACGATTGTTTTTAGACGCGTGTCGTATGTTGTCGGCACGGTAGTCACTCACTCACGATGTCGTAAAACACGAAATCATCAACATCCTTTGACAGAGAGCTTGTGAATGGGTAATCGTAACGTTTGAACGTATATCGTGTTCGTGAGTAATTTGTCTCACGAAGTGTTAAGACTAAAATACGTAGCCTTTTTACCCGACTGCGCAGCAAGGAAGGGTTATTGTCGAATAATGATATCAAAATATAAACACCTTATTACAGGAATCTTGATTTTGCCAGTCAAAAAATAATTTTTTTTATTAAGTTTATGTATAATATTATTAACTTTAACAATTTATTAATTATTTAAATTAATTCTCGCAGACATTTGATTTGTTTAGAGAAGATTTCTGAAACAAATCCATAAAATAATGTCGCAAATAGAAATGGAAAGTTTGTCTGCTACGTGACAGGATATTGAGCAATAAATGGGTCCAGACTTTCGTTGTTAAGTGGTCCGTCGTGGGTTCATTCTCCAGACGAATGGACGGACGGACGGCGGCCGATATGATCTGAGGCGGTGTTTGTTTTGTTGTGACGTGAGAGCCGCAGGCGCCGGCCGCGTCTATGCCAGGCCATTTGATGTCTATGGTGTGGTTGTCTTGGAAATAATGGGTACTGAAATAGACTGGTGTCTAGGAGATGCTATTTTTTTAGTCCACCTAATTGTACATAGTCATTGTCGCCGCCGTGTGGACAATAGACATGTCTGCTATGGCATTTGTTTTGTTAGGGCTGCCGCCTTGAGGACTGAGTGTACCTCGTGTGATCTTGGCGGGAGATTACAATGGCTACCTTACCCTAATGCTAATAAATATAATGCGTTGCTATTTTACGGCTGAAATATTTACTGGGTGGTACTCTACTTGCGTACTTATTCAAAACGGCGGCGCCCAAAAATGATGATTTCCAGGGGTTGGTAATGAGTTTTCTGATCATTGAGTAACTTTGCTCAAGGGATACTAAACTTTTTGATAGGGATAATAAACACGCAAGTCACGCCTACCCGTCCCTTCTAGTTATTCTAATTCGACGGTTAACAATTCTCAATAGTTGCCGCACTAATCTTGTTCTATATCCGAATCGTTCAAGAGGCCATGTAAATAAAAAAATCAAGCTGGCACGAAGCGTACCGGTTCTACAGTATCTATCTGTCTATTTATTAAACTCATGGAGTTCCATTATAATTATGTACTTACCTACATAGATTGGGCGCTTTTATAATTTCTCGTAGCACAGCACGGCACGGTACGATTTTATCGCCACGATACAATAAAAATGCAAAATGTATGGAATACATGCATGTATGTATCTACGATAACGTCATGTCGTGCACGTCTATTCCATACATTTTGCCTTCCTATATAACAAACGACGATAAAATCGTACCGTACCGTGTCGTGCTGCGATAAACTATAAAAGCGCCCAATACATAAAGTATTGTCATTATCCAATTGTATTTTTTGGTTTCACGAAAGGTAGGTATAGTATTTTTATGTCAGACCTCAATATCACCTTGTGGTTGATGATGTGATGGATGACTGATGATGAAGCACGTGGGGCGCAGTAAATGCCTTAAAGATCTCAAAGTTGTATGTTACATTTATTTTCCTACATACTTTATCGTTTATCGCCATAGAAGAATAATTTACAATTTTGTGACTCTTTCAAACAACTTGTGCCACGTTTATCTCTACAAACACCACTTTATTGTTCCTGCGTGGAATGTATGAAATTAATCTAAGCTAAAGCAAGATTGATCGCAGGTTTGACGCACGTATTCTCTAAGAAAACTTTGTCAGTACTGTCTAGCATACGAAAGAAGTTTCATTAAAAGTTTCTGCGTCCACAGGTAGGAGTCGATCTATAGGACCTCAAATTATACTTAGGCAAGACCACGCCGACCTTTTGGTTTTAATCAAATGTGTCGGTGAAATGGGTAACCCCGTCAGTTTGTTCTGGCTTAGCGATCATTAATCACACTAACCACCTACTTAATTATTTAGGAGTGTTTTAGAGTCCTTAGCAATGGGGAGATTATAAATGAAATACATCGTTGTCTAAGGCAGTTTTTGTGAATGTGGAGCACTCATTCACAGCAGAAGACGAGCCTTTGGTGGACATATAATGCCACCCGAGGATATTAAAACTGTCTCGTCCAAGTGCATCATACGATTCCTTAAGGACGTTGGCCTTGGGAGCGAGATATAAGAACTCGGTGCGCGGCCACAATATACGTTTGAGGGCGCAGTGACCCTTGGGCTTGTACCAACACCCTGATATCAAATAATAATAATAAAGGCAGATTTTCATATGACACTAGGCTAAAAGGACTTTTCCGTTGCCTTGAGAAAACGGAGGACAAATTGAAGCTTCACTGACATATTGTATTCGATGACGCAGGACAGACAAGCAGGAAAAACAGACGAGCTGTCGGAAGAAAAGGGTCATCGTCCCCTAATAGACAATTGCAACAACTGAGACAGAGGTTAGTCTTAGTGTTTATGGAAATCAAATTGTACTTCGGTAGCTGAACCAGCGGATTAAGACCGAGATTCAGAACTTTGAGCCCCACAGTTCAGTTTGAGCTGGCTCTTACAACAGTAAAATTGGCATAGACTTTTGTCAGTTGTAAGCGCGACGCATGCTAAGCTATGCTCAAAACGTCTCTGAATTCCAGCCTAAGTAAGGTAGGTACCTAATTTAATTTCTCTGGTCTATTTCTGCTCACACCCCTGCCCTGCACTACCTGTTTATGACACCATCATTAGAAAGTAAGGATGTATTTATTGTTAGTTTTATAGTTTTTTAAACTAAAAATAAAATAATGAAGGGCGGTAACGTGTGTTTTACTTCAGTTCACACCTTGAACGTGTCATGTCATGAGGTTTGATTACCTTAAGGTCGATGCAGAAGGCTCGCCTGCCAAACAAATTGTTATCGCATCAGCCTCATTGATATTGGTCATCATAAGATACTCTTGGCGGAACCTGTCTCTATTAGGCCATGATACTAGTAAATAAGCTTCATTTCATCATTTCATTAGTTTCAGAGAAATAACTACCTAAAACTGTTGATTGAGAAGTTATAGAGTTTGGAACTTTTCATTACCAATATCAATGGATTGTGATAACAACTTATGTGGGGAAACACCTCTCCGTCCCCCTTCAGGAACACGTAGCAGTTGGCTATTTTGGTTAAGGTTAGGGTGCTGGTGCCAGAGCCTACCACCCGCGGTTTGACAACAATTTGTTTCCCTCAGAGTTCAACATTGCGTAACTAGACAACTACACAAACATCGGTAGATAGAACATATTGTGGTGACGCGTTCTGCTAGACATGATACGTGTCGAGGATGTGGCTGAAGATATTTTTTTACGAGCTGTAAATTAAGTTTTTTTGCTTGAAGATACAGAGAATCATGGAAAATTATGGAGGAAGTCCATATCCTCATATCATATAATTTGAAACGACAATTTTAATATATGTTGTTCACGGTAATGGTTTCATTTATTTATTTAATTATTTATATTGTAAGTACTGAATTTTTATTTGACTTTTAGTTGGTATTAATGTAATGGTCAAGGAATCCAATAAAATCCACAAGTAAGTTGAGACGAAATAATGAAAGGTGCATAAGATAAGCGTAGGAGTATGGGATGAGTGTGGACGCATGCCACGCGCCTTGACCTCACGCATCGGCGCCTACGCAGCTAACTGTACACACTACAATAAACACTGTGTGCTAGTAGAGGAAACAATAACCGATACATTTGAAGTACATATTTACTGATATTTAGTGAGGTTTGGACGTGGAGACTCTCGTAAGATTTATCTCAGATGAGAATAAAAAAGATGAAGAGTTCACATGACTCTATTATGTATGATAAGAAGACGTTAGATTTTTCTGTCGTAGCGTAAGTACACTTGACAGCACACAATGTCGTGTTCTTTTGTGACCAAACAAACATATTGTCAGAGTCGCCCGTAGGCCTCTGACTGCCTACTGCCGAGCGACTGCAACCGAGATTACCAATACAACGTGCTAGATAATTATTAATGAATGATACATAGGCGTTACACTTGATGTGCATTCTTATATTACCTTGTCAGCAGGGTTAAATGCAAAATTACAGCGCTTTCTATCCATAAATATGAGATTGATATCATAAATAAATAGGATATTATATTGTGCGTAATGGTGGTAATGGTAGACTCGAAGTTAAGCTGAGCACCTGAAAACTCGTTCTACACGATCCGATGCGAGCGGACGTGGTTATTACGAGCCGTAATACGCTGTAATGACGTAAAAGCATTCTGTAGTAAACACCCGCCTTACAACGAAATGAGGCGACGCAGTGTCTTATAAAAATATTATAACCGACGTTGGTGTATCTCGTATGTGAAGGACGTGTCGGAGATAAGCAAATATCTGTGAGTTTAAGAAGCTTCTTACGCACGGATCGACTTTTTTTAATAAACTCGCGTTTGTAAAGATGGAGACCATAAAGAGCTCGTGTAATCTGGCCTTGAAGACAAGCAAAGTTCGTTCGAGTGAGGATAAAGAAAAGTGTCTTCTACCATAGAGGTAGGGACCATCACTAAGATGATTCATAATAAGAAATTACACACAGCTTTTTCAGAAATATCGTTTCAGACACAATCAAATTGTTCTTAGGCAAAATGTGTGCGGTCTCATTTACTTCGTAATATGAACTTTATCTAATCTTATAAGCACAATAGTAAATGTACATGCATTAGTGATAAGATTGCCATATTTGTTCACTTATATTTAAAGGAAAAGTATAAAACAATCACACTTTTGCGGAGTATAGCCTTGCTAAATGGTTAGTTTGAGGTTCATATACAGAAAATATCATATTTGTTAGAAGTGGATCTAACGTGTTTTAATGTAACATTTGATCGATTTTAGACATTGCAAGTGATACGTATTAAATCGCTTGTGCATCACAATTGATAAAACGAGCAATCCTGAGTAGGGTCAATTTCTCAATCTCGACGAGTTAAGGACATTCTGCAAAAGGATAATGAACTTGACCATGGTTCGAATTGTTAAGCAATTTGCATATTCAGTCACTGCACTCACAGATTGAACGATAATAAAATATTTACTTAGTACTTTCATTAGTAATGAATACTAATTCCGAAGCTTGCTATAATACCTCTATAGGTAACAAGGCTAATTCCTGCTGTGATTTTATAGTTTTTAGGAACTAATACTTGTAATATTACGATATATTGAGGCTTAAAATTGTCTAAGAGGATGAATGTTTCCCAACTTTGGTATTTTACTCGACAATAAAATAGTTATCTTTTAGCAATCTCTGCTTCGAGTGACGAGCTGTGAGGAAGGCACAGGTGTCAAGTGTCCACAGATGCATTATGTGGAACACTGTTTGCTTTCACTGGCCTGGCAGTGTGAATGCACGAAACCTTACACCCACCAGTGAGAGCCAGTATGAACATGCCATTGCCATAGTTTAGACTGGTTAAACATGCGTCAGGAATATTTAACTCTTCCCTATTTATACGAATGTTACTTTTAAAGTAAAATCACCAAAAGTATCTTACCAAATGTTAGTATAGACGTCTGTGTCAAATGCTCGGTCATATTCTGCTGAGATGTAAAAGGTTCAGACTAGAACACTTTCTGGAAGACATAAACATGCTCCAAACGATGTCCATTTCGGATTCAGCAGCAAAATAAAGTCGGAAATTTACTTCTACCCGTAACTTCGAAATGCTTGTGCATACTTTGAATCGACGAAGCATGCATGCGTGTGGTAGTTATAAGATACAGGGTGGAGGTTGTTTACATCTGAGCTAAGGGCCCGTCCTGCCCACACCCTCTCTCCCACGTCCCATTGTACGTGATCAAACCTTATTTACATCACAATAAGTCAGCTTTGGCTTAGCGCCATGTCATTCTCCACATTATTCCAGAATATTTTCGGCATTTGCCTGTCAAAATCAACGTCGCTTTCATAAAAATTGGATGCGAATGTGAACGTAGAATGTTTTTATCAGTTGCAATTTCAGTATGTGCGTCGTCGTGTCGTCTATAATCGCTACTGAATTTCGTAACTTTATCGAAAGAAAATGTTCGCTCTAGAGATTTCAAGCCCTAATTTGAAGGTGGTCTTATTAAATCTGAACATTTCATACTATCTTTTATACATTGTGAACGAAAGTGAACATGAAAAATAAACCTAAAGGTATCACGAAGATTAATATCCAGGATCGTCGTACTCATGAATTTATGCTAGCTAGTAATTTATCACATTTTTTGCTGATACATCTTTTCCGCATTTAGGAAGCGCAACATATTTACGAGTACCTCAAAGTCGAGTAAAAGCTGTGAAGAAACTCGAAATATTAATATTTTGTATTTACCATTACTCGTACTATCTTATTATCTTAATATCCTTGACACGTCTAAGTATTAGGTCCTGTCCGGTTGGTTCAGTTGGTTGATCTTCGTCAACCATAAAAATATGTAGAGTCCACTAGATTACTAAGTAGGCATTCTCGTTGGCAGCTTTTTCGAAACAGCGATGGAGCCATCTACATTTTAATGTACCTGTATTTGTTCTGTTCTGTTGTTGCGTCTTTAATTATTTAGGTACCACTTACTACATTCACTACGTTTGTAATCAGCAAGTATGTACCTACCTAGATAAAACCTCTCGTAATAAGATTATTATTATATGACAACTGTTTAATTTGAAAATGAAATGGTGTAAAATATCTTTTACCACTTAATATTCAATTAGTAGTCTGTCAGTCTGTCTCGCAATGATACCCGACAGTTATTCCTCTTCGTAATTTATCACCCTGACACATTCTATATCCAAATGTGAAATGTGATTTGAATTTAATTCAAAGTTTACCAAACACGAATTTATTTCATTCCAAAGTGTATCATAGTTTATGACAGTTGAAGATCGAATTTTGATGAAGGGTAAGGAGGTGTCACCTCCTTCTCAGAAACTGGGTCAAATGCAAACCGAGAAGGGACTATTAGGTGCTTCTAGATAATCGTTACACAAACAAATGTGGCGGGTGGCAAGTATCGAATGTTTGTGTCGTAATCGTAATGCGATCGTCATAATCACGAATCGATGCAGCTTATCGGCTCGGTGGTGTTTGAGTTATGATAAAATGATCGACGCATCGTGATGCATTGGCGCGTTCTACAAATATTTAAATTGTCACATTACAAATTACAACATTCAATACTACTGCGTTAGTATTTTTATCTGCGATTTGATTAGCACCATAAATATTTACCGTTAGAGCAAGTTAGATAAGTAATTACTACTTCCGTTATTTCCACTGAATGATCTTTTAAATTTAATTAACTGGCCTATCTGCGTTTTCTATTCAATCAAATTTAGATTGATTAATAGAATTGGCGGTTAAAATTAATTAAGAACCTATTGTTATTGTACACATCTCAATGGATAACCTGGCAAAGAGGCACAATGGTGCCTAATTAGTATTTGTAAATTAAGCAATGTCTTAAAAGAAGTACTCCTGATTAGATAGAATCCGTAGGGTCAGTGGAACAATTGGCTCACGATTCGGAGGATCTAGGTTCGATCCCCAAGTAGACATCGAGAAAAATCAAGTTTTCCGACTATATTTACTGCTCTTGTTTGGTGAAGGAACCTTTAAAATAAAAGACAGAGAATAAAAACAAACTTATAGGCATGTGTATAGCAATTCTCCAATTTCAACTGGGCTCTCGTGGTTGATGATAACTAGAGCTTCCTTTAATGTAAAGAAAGACCCTGGAATGGGCCTCGATTTCCTCCTACGTTGTCTCTATCTTATCGGAAAGTAAAACAAGGGGTTAGCCTTAAATACGAGCGAATAAAATAACCCCACGCCACAAGGGCATGCGACTAACCGTCGCGTCGTCGCTCGTTTACGATTACGACTTCCCTTTATGCAAAATGTTTATAACATAACCCTTTAGTACACGTGTCTGGACACACGTCGCTCTCGGTTCAGTGGGCAAGTTGCCCGCAGGTGGGCGAGTAACGGTTGCCGTCGCTGTACAATGCAGCCGGTTGCAGGCGACGCGACGGTAGGTGCGGGTCTTTGCGGAAAAGTAGCTGTGGAATGGACATTTGCAAGCCAACCTGCACTTAACGGTTTAGTGTTAAGTCGTGTGTTGTTCGATTCTTATTAGATTAAAAGATGGACCGTGGTGTTCCACTCTGAGAATGTCGTTGAATTAGTAAAATAGAGAAAATGATCGCTTTTCTTAATTTTATCGACGAAATCTTTCTCTTTTTGTAGTTACATAAAAGGATGACATTATTTTTAGACATAGGTAAATATCATGTGTAATCTAGAAAACAAGTCAGAATCGGTCCCATTTTTGAGGTTATCTGTTTAACAGCTTGTGATAATGAATATAGATAAATTTATACGAGTTTTTATTAGTTTACCTTTCGAACATGCTAACAGCATGCGGTCAAAAATCGATCGAACTCGCCTGTCTGAAATAATAACACGGCAAGTAGACACGAAAGTCGACAGTAGGGTGGCTCACCCTTCTATCACAGACTCGTTTTATGGCTTTTAACAATTTGGTGGGTAAGCTGCACTGATTGTTGCGTAGCAGCTGCTCGCAGCCGCGGGATCAACGGTATAAATCACGTTTTTATGCTGTTTGCTAAGGTAAGTGTGGAAGCGATAAGATTTTAAATGACTGTGGCCACATTCTGTTAGACGTCGCGAACTTATCGAATTTTGGATAGGTAGCTATGTGTATCAAATTATATCTGTACTTATATCTAATATGTAAGCGTAAGTATGTATTACCAAAAAACATACACCGGAATTGAGAACATTTCTCTTCAGAAGGCGTTTAATAATAAATAAACCCACTTTGGCTACATTTAGTTAATTTCAAAAACACGTCAAGTAAACGATATTTTCTCGTTACTCAAAAACCAAAGAAAAAGTTGATTCGAATGTCAAATTAGAGCGATCTAAACTATAGTTTCATGTCATGCATGACTATGACACAACTTTCTTGAACATAGGTATCTGTGTATTCGAATGGGCCGAGACCGTCCGCCTCCGTAAATTATTCCCCACTTCCACACATGAAAACGCATCGACGACGTCCAGTTTGTCAATGAACGAGGCCAAGTTTCACATCCATAAACGGTCAATATGCGGGAACATTATCTGCCAAAACCAGTATAGACGGGCGTTGCGCAGTGACAGGGTTCGTTCACCGCAGTAGACTGGCTGGTCGCGCGAGGTCGCCTCCAAATAAATCATCTGTTGCATGCGCTTGCGTGGAAAACGCTGACATAACAAATTAATGAACTGCAACTGCTTGCTTGCATGAATTGAACAGTCAGGCAAGATAACTTTACCAGATACAATTACTTTACTCCACTACCAGAATGGTTCAGACTTTCAGAGCACGATTTGTGCAACGATTATGGCTTTTATTATCGGGCTCTAAAAGCAATGGAGGTAGGAACAAAAGCAGCTTGTATCCTTTTATGGAACTTCTGGTATGCGGCCCCTTACACAACGCACTGAAAACAACTTTCTTTATTACTTAAGTCTTAAATCTTGTCCCACAAAAGTCCCAGAAGGCTCTTGTTAAAGAACATTATCTGTCTCTTTCATAACTATGCTGTCGTCTACTCATCCGTTATCTTATAAATTTATTTTGTGCTATAATTATGTATATATTTATATAGTCATATCTTATATTATTATTAATATGATATATATGTATATTATATATTTGTATGCATATGTATTATTTTATATATTCATATTATTGTATAATGTATTTATTTTAGTAATACTTATATACTTATTCGTATTTCATCTATTTATTTTAACATTAATTTTAATGTGTTAATAAGATTTTTCAGTAGCGTATACTTTAGGTACACCTGTCTTCCACTGTTTCAAACTTTCCATGTTTATCGGGTCAGCTGGAAGAAATCTCTTAGAGATAAGTGCGCCCTTTGTACAATTTTTCTATTATTAAGATGTTTTATACTCTGTTGTGTACAATAAAGTGTTAAATTAAATTAAATTAAGATCTCATTAAACGTGATAATAACACCTTTCGTGGCGGCCATGTTATGGAAGCGAGCGTCAACAAGGAATTAATCTTCATTATTATGAAAACAGGCTCTCTGCCGTGTATCATTATTGTCGGCACACATTTGCTGCAACTAGGGCTACCATCTGTCCGGGTTTCCCAACGATATCTCCGGGACTTGATCGACCTAGGCGACGCACTTTTATGAGCGTCAACTTTTATGGGCGTAATTTGCAGTTGCACGTTTTACCGCCTGACTTTGAAACAGATTTTTAATACATATTTATGAATCCATACAAGCATTTCGGAATATCATCGATTACTAAATATTACCCATTGTGAAAATCAGTCACATACGAAGGCTTGCTGGTAGTACATTCAGTTTCAATTCTGGGTTAGCAGCCCTACGACCTGAAAGTAAGTATTTACCTCGCTATGACCAGCGTTATCTAAAACCATACATTTTCGATCTTTCCACCTTTATTTTTGCCGTCACCCAGTCTAAACATAGTTTATCTGTGATTCGCGGCGCGAGTGCAATAACGTGTATTTTAAAATTTAATGCTTTTAAAACACGCCAGCGTTTGTAAATATTTAATTCAAAAGTAGCATACTTAAAGGTAATATAATGTAGCTATCGATATTCAATCTAAAGCCGATGTTACTGCAAGACCCGTATTGCATCACTAATGAGAATGAATACAGTATTGTTCTAAAACGCGTCTTGGGAATCACAAAACATCACATTCTCCATGGCATGGCCAAGGCTGTTCTGAAAAGGCCAGTCATGCAACATAATAATGCCTTGTCGAACACGATTCAAGAGTTTCAATCCAATTGTCTGATATTGTGAGATGTGGAGCGGTGTCTGAAATAATTTATAACCTCTATTGTACTCAGTTCTAAGTCTTCGACTATTACATAGTTGCAACCACGTGGAAGTCGAACAATCAATCGATTTTCCCTGACAGATCGTGTCGGCCAGATATCGGAATAATTTACATAGATGATATTACAGAATGATTGGAATGTCGGGTGGTCCCTAGTAATGCATAAATCAAAGAATACAAATTACAAAAAGGCCACGACGACCGCAGTAAGAAAGTTGCAGCAAACATCCGCTTGCAATATAAATGAGCTGATAGAACGGGAGTCTACAATATGGATGAGAGCAGGCTCGTTTTGCCCATACTGGCTTCAACGGCTTACCTGGCTCGCCAAAAGTGGTACGTGATGCGTACATGACGGTGTTGCTAATGAGGTAACTTGATCACTATTGCTATGTATTATATGTATGACATATTATATTAAACTATTAAAATAAAAAGATCAACCAACAGCTAATAAAACTATACCAATAAAGATTCTATATTAAACAAATAACGGAGTCATGGAGTCTTTTCTTGGTTCGGATCTCTATTTATCAAACTAACCACCTCTTCGCGCACGTTTGCGAAACATTATAGATAAGAAACAAGATTCTACTGTGATTTATTGCGAAAGTCCTTTTAAAAAGGGTAAGCTCACAGTTCGATAAGTTAACCCGCTAAAGGAACGTGATAGAATGTGCTATCACATTCGTGATATCCCGATTTTGTATGCTACATTGTATTCTAGACATCGGGAGCGATGTTTACCGTGCCAGGCTTCATGTTTACGAGTTATGTATGATGTTAAACCATAGTTACATACTTTTTACCAGACAGTATCAGCTAAACTAGCCACCTCCGTAGTTAAAGATGCGATAATATCCTATGCTTTGCTTCCCTGTTCGATTGCACCTACAACATTCCCACGTTTAATAACGTCATCTGTTCACTTCGTAATGGACCATTAGTAGCAACACTGGTTTCTATTACAGCAACATCAGATTTAATGCACATGTTCTGCTCTTGTTATAGGAGTGCTTTAAATGTTCCTTATTCGGTTGTTTAAAAATGACTGCATATTCAATTCTCGAATATTCTGATTCTCAAAAAAAATACCTTTTAGTGGAAGGACAATTAGATGATTTTAGCCAATAACTTTGCATATATTAAAATAAATTTACCAAATATTGATTTCAAGAAATGTTGAGTTCCAATTCCATTCCTTCCGTAAACCAAGTTTGTGGTAGGGAAGCAATAAACGCTATTTGCAGAAGCCACAAAACTGAAGTGTAACTCTGTTGCTAGCACGGCCAGCACCGCCACGTGCCGTCGCCACATCCACGTACAGCCCCGCCACAATCTGAGCCTGTTCATGGAGGAACAGTAATTAATTTAATGCACGTGACTTACAGCTTGTTTTATTGAGGTCGTTTTCATGTGTTTGTTTACGGGGGTAGTTAAAAGGTCAAAAGCTTACAATACAAGCTGTAAAAGTTGTATAAGGATCGAGGAACTTTATAAATATCTACAAAAAATTATCTATACGACGGAAACGCTACGGGAGGGGCAGGAAGTAGTTAATAAATTTTGAAAGGTAAAAATCGTCTAGGTGTGTAGTGCTATATAACGCTTGTATATTCGCGTTGTGTGGCAAAGGCCAACAATTTGAATGACCATCTCTGTAATCGCGAACAATCGATCTGGTTGGCAATGGCTCGCATGCTGCGTGCGCGCCGGCGTGCATTGTTGCCTAAAATATTCTGAATAATGGAGCTTTCCCCGCTTTGTTTGGGTAAAAAATACGGATATTTCGTAAGGACAATGGAGCGTGACATAAAAATTCGTGACCATATAGAGAACTAACAAAAATAATTGAACAGTTTTTTGATATTCGAATATTTTCATAATACCTACATTTGTATCGATACAGATTAGAACACAGGTATCACACCACACCTAGCAAGTTCGATTTTAGTAGAATATATCCCACTTCCTTCCTTCCTCGAAAGGCAAAAAATGTGGTTGAGTTGAGAGGCGAACAAAGGGCAGCACTTCCGATCAGCTGCCACGGCGCCCCTGCTTTTTACGGGGCTTCGTCTAATATTAACGTTTGTTAATGTCACACGTGATATACCGGCAGAGCATGGCTGTCGCATACCTATAACCTCTTTAAAATTAATGCACAATTATGGTGATATAGAACTGCAGTGCAGAACAACGCATTTGGCACAAAGTGTCTGCAAACTTCTGCTTACATAGCGAAGTAACGCAGTGCAGTGTCGTATTCTGCACCAAATATTCTGCTCACACAGCACTTACATTCCAAACCAAATTGAAATCGTATTAGCTCCCGAACAAATTGTGTAGCACTAAGCGTGTGGAATACGTCGAACCCTCGTCGTATTAACAATTTGGAACCAAGGGAGGGAAAGGAGGATCATGGAGTAGATTAGTTGCTGTGGTTACTGCGATACTCGATTGTAAATATAGCAAATACCTAGTTAATGAACTATTTTATTGAAAACTACAACACATCCGGGTAAAGCGACTTTCAGAATTCAGTTTAGAATGAAGTTATAAGTAAGACGTTTCTTATTCATTTTGAATTATAACATATTCCTATGTTAAGTAGCATGTAAAGTCTATCAGCTGTATTCACAGCTAAAATGGGCTTGTAAACAACGTATGTTTTGGGCAGTTCAGAAATGAGGTGGTGTCGAAAACTCGATGAGATATATACCTCAGAATTACTAAGAAGATAATATTCGGTAAGTAGATTAGTGATTGAAGCATATGCTCCGAACAGGAGGGGTGCGTTAAATTTATTGCCGAGGAGTCTTCTAACTTATTGCATCATAAGCATCGGTGCGCGCCGATTCGATTTCTTACTGCCTTCTCGTTTTTCCCTAGAACGTTTTCGACGATTAATAAGAATCAACGAGGATCTCGTAGGTGTGCCTGAGCCCCTATTTGTGGACCTAAAATATGCAAGGAAGGTCTGATTATCTCTCATGTCATGGTCTGATTAACTGTGGTAAAATTATATGAGTACAGAGTCAGCATGTGATGAAAGGTAAGTAGGTACCTAATGGTTTCCACGATTTCGCAAACTAAGTGCAACACGTGTAAGTTGTTGCCTATTCGTAATCGCACCAATAAAGGCGGCAGGTGGATGTTTGTTACGCAAAAATTCGCTAACTGCTGGACAGATTTAGGTACCATTTTATTACGCACTTATAATATAGTAGGCACACATTTACCACGTGAAAATATTGGGTTCCCATGGGAACCTTGCAACGTGCCGCGTGCGTAAAGTCTCGAGGAAGACATATCGGTAGTAGCTTAAAAAATTTGAACTACGCGCTCATCCGCTTACTAAAACAGCTTAGTTCCTTCTTCAAGTTGTTAGAATTGATTAGTAGGTGTGTGTGTCGACATGCCAGGAACTAGTCTGGCACCGGTCGAGAAGACGCGTGTATAATTAGCGTGGGTGGCTAAAGGTCATTGTCACAGCTCCGCTGCATCCACTGGAATCTGAATGGAAATAGGCCTATTGTTCTCATGTACGTACTATTAATTTACTAGTACCTAAATTAGCTCATTTTAACTTTCACGTTTAGCGCTCACTGTCTCAGTAACAACTGTTTTGCATAAATATTCAATTTCATCGTTTCCAAGAACGCTGTTCGTATTCATTGCGATTAAAATTCTCGACTTTACAGGAATATGAGTAAAGTATGCAACGATTCAAAGAAATTGTACGTTACTGGATAATATAATTGCACAATTGGTGGCGATATCCGTGAGAAAGAACAAACACCTAAGGTGTGTAATTGTAATTTCCAACGTAATCACTTCTAGCTGTTATTTATAATTGCATTAAAATATGAAATCTGTTTTGGCATACATAATTATTAACTATAATATATTTAAGTCTGTATGATTTCTGTAGATAAATAAATAATTGAAATGAATGTTGCACAAAATACAAGAGAAATATCTTAGACTTAGATAATAATGAATGCAATAAAATATTCTTACAATTATTTTGCCCGTCATTTGCAAATTCTTCCACTGATGCCATACAAAAGGTCGCATTAGTATGGGCTACCTGAACTGGCTCTTTCCCAGAATTGTTTGACAAAAAATCGGGCTTCCCTGTTTAAGTTCCCACAATGAGACGAGAGGGGTGATCTCAAGTGTGGTTTTTGTCTCTTCTATTTGTAGAGTACGATAATAAAACCATACGCATGTAGTGTCTTCAAGTAAAGTGGCCACCAAAAAGCAAACGTTATCTTTAACTATTTTTGACTTTGTCTATTTTCTTTTACAACCACTGCGTTTTATTATTAGGCAATTAGAACATAACTTTGGTTTTCATACATTGCATACAGTTTGTTCGTTATGCTCTCCATCTCTTCTCATGTTACAATAATCCTTTCGTAAAGGTATCTCTTTACGTAATTTATTCAGGCATAGCGCATTAGGTACGGAGCAGTTAGAATTAAGCTGGGTTCAGATTACACGAAGACTTGCTCAATACTAATAGAGCGACTGCAGTCATTCAATAGCCTGCAAAGCAACACCGTTGTGAGGAAAGGCACTAAGTATTGGGGACGAAAGGTGACACCGATGCCTGTGGCAATAGGTTTGTGTGTACGCTTCGAAACATTATAATTTAGTCCCGTATATGATTCATAATGTTGCTTGTCCTAGTATCAGTAACCTTTTGGATATAATGTAAACCCTATTATCTACTCATATAAACTGCTTCGTGTTGGAAAATTCTTGTCGTCTTCATCCAGCGTGTGGTTCCGTAAATAGTTGGACCACAATGTTCATCCTTAAACCTCAAACTCCTTCAAAACTACGAGACAATCTAGCCCATTAATCATGTTGGTACATTGTAGGTAATTTACCTACGTGGCATTAATTTTCTTTACTGCAGATATGTATTAGGATCTTGTAGTTTTATTTTTAGGTGCGTTTGAAATAAGTTTAGTACTCGTATGATAACATATGCCCATAAACGAAGATCTATGGGCAGTACCTATTCAATTTTGTTGTCCATTTATGACATCTTGTTAACGTAAGCCCCTATGGACTAACAAGATCCTTATTATGATAGACAGCTCAGACGCAGTCCAGACAGACGACGAAATGATGTTATCCAAGACAAATATTGCATTTGGCCAGTTTAAATTACCTTTGGGAATCTGGAGCGTTACTGATTGAGATCTGACTTTCACTGTCAAGATTAATAAGGCCTGACTCGTGGCCACGCATTCTTTGATTGCGGAAAACGGTCTATTATCAGATCATGTTAAACTATCACTGTGATGACTGAATGCCGCTCGTATAAACCACTCGTGATGTCTAGTGTAATCAAATGATCTGACTAATAACTACCGAGGTACTCTAGATCAGATAGTAATCGCGTCCGGTAAGGAAAACAATAATATTTAAATAGAAATAAACTGGTGGATGGCTTTGCGTGGGCTCTTTTATATTCATCTTACTTTATGATGCGGCACTTACCGGTAAAGTACCTACCTACTTGTAATTTTGTATAGGTAGAAAGTTTATTCATGGGTTAGAAAAAATATAACGAAACTAAATGAAGTGATTAGTTTTTTATGAGGCTATCTGGAATTTTATGAGTTGTCTTTCATGAACGTCTGCCAACCTTAAAATGTCAAAGAAATAACATAAGATGTTGCTTCGTGTGAATGTACAAGACTGGTTAATCTCGGATAACATCTCTTATCCAAGATGCGGGTCACGGAAATACTCTCTATAATTTACTCCCATACCATAGAACAGTGATTTATGTTGACACTGTGCTTCTATATCATTATTTGAGCGTTAAGGTCTAAGGCGCGGCGATATCAGGCATTATTCGCCTTTATAGAGCCTTTAAAAACCAGATAAAAACCTCCCAATATACTATACGAATTAATGTCAACTCTTCAAGCGAGACCACCTTGATGCCTGCGAGTATCAGAAGTCAATTTGGCGGTACACGTACTTTCTTATGAGACATTTTGGTAAAACAGGTCGTCAATAAACGAAATAAGGTTTAGAGTTGAGGATATTTCGCTATAATACCAGGGTAGCACGGTTGAATGGACGCTCCACTCGGAGACAGGAGATAAATCAAGCATGGGAAATCAAAACGTACTGTCGTAAGCGCTTTGTTTGCATAGGGTATGTAGACTAGGTATGGACAAGGACATATTGCTATCTTTCATAGAAGCCTTAAGAAATTTTGATCGTTTGTATCGTCGATGCCAACTATAAATTCAAACAGCAAAATACCAAGCTGAACTTGCTTGGCAAATTAATAATTATCACCGTGCCATTCAATTTGACTAATTTCGCCAGCACCTAATTAATTCTTACGACACGATCCCGTTCCCCAGTTACAAAGAAAACTGATAAGAACTTTATCGGACAACGAACTCCGTAACAATTGCGCAAACGTGGCTAGTTGCAGTGCAGTAAGTAACTCTATACTAGACTACACTGTAATGTCGGTATGTATGTTTATGTATTTACATACTACTTCCTAGGTAATTGTAGACTCATAGATAACGCAGCATGTGCAGAGAGTGCCGAAGTTTTGGCATTTCGAAATGCAAAGATGAAGGGTCTTTTCAGGAATGCGGCTCAACGTCTTACCATAAACTTAGCAAAGTAAAAGCGGAGAAGATAACACGATGTACGACGTTAAAAGAAAAAGGACCCCATAAAAGGACAGTCTGCATTACGATGACACTAAAACAACACTTAGCGCTTATCGCTCAGGTGAAAGGTTGTCAAATGAATCGCAGTGTTTACATTCACGGGACGATGGTACTCTGGCGTGTTGTTTACTTAGGTATAGTTTGTTTTCTATCCGTTAGCAGTTAGCACGTTTGAGTTACGTTGTTTTGTTTCAGAAAGCACTTTAAAGAGTCATGTTCTCGTACTAGGTATTTTACTGGTTGCAGGGACTACGGTTGAAGATGCAAAGTAGGCAGTTGGTAGACGGCGAGTTTATTGCAGATGTAGTGGGCGGGACACGTCAGTCAGGAAAGACAATAGGTGGGATAGAACTAGGTAATGAACAAATTATATGGGGATTTGGACATGAATAAACAGCCAGCTTGATTGATCTAAGTAACTCTTCGTGGCGAAGAAGAACCAGCTAATACAGAGGATTATTAAAAATCGCGAAATCGATGACACGCTAGCCGGAGCTAGGGCCACTGAGACAAACGTATGTCGGAAAGACTAAAAGGAAGGCGGCTGGAGCCCCGAAGCACAGAGGGACCTGGAAGAGTTTCAACCCAGATGAGGGGAGACAGTGCGAGACAGCCAGAAATATCGTTCTTTGGTGCCGGAATACAAGAACCACTTTGGTTGGGTCGGCCAGCGAAGTGATTAAAATCCAAGTAAAGAATAAAACCTTCGCTTATTATTTTATGTCCTATTGCATGGAAGCGTAGCTCGTCAGAATGAAACGGATACTTATATTTTGCAATAAGCATTGCAGTGATGAAACTGCCGAAATGTGAAAGGAGGAAAATATAAATTACTGGAGATTTATTAGTTTTATTACGATTCATGAATGGCCTGAAATAGGTACTGTACCTACTATAGGCACTACTAACGTCACATCTTCTTAGAGCTGTTATGGTTATGTACATGAGATCTATTATCTTATCATAATACAGTATCGAAATAACAAAGTCGAGGCCGGCGGTTATCTGAAGGCAAGCAAGTTAAGATTCATCACAGCAGTGTTAAATACTTGAGCGGTCAGAACCGTCGAGCGTCGGGAATTATCTTGAAACGTTTTTATAGTCCGCTTTGGAATCTGGGAGCTTTTTTTCCCATCACGGGCCCGTTCGAACGCCGAAACAGGTTTTTAGATAGCGCTCAGTAATGCATCAACATGGAACGTTTTTGTTAAGGCGGCGCATTCAAGGAGTACGAGGTAATGAGGTTTCCGAATGCTCCTTTTATTCAATGAGCTTCAATTTATGGAGACTTGTTGGCCTGTGCGTCGTCGGTTTAATAGGTGTTTGATGGCGGTACTTGGTTACTTCGATGATGATTACTTTGTGATGATGTCGTTAAGTCTGTGAGACATCGCGCTTGTTGACACGAATGGCAAGGTAACGGTGGGCCTAACAAAACGTTCAAGGTAGTCTTCATAGATAATTTTGATTTTAGTGGGTTAAAGTAACTCGAGTTCAAAATTGCCTCTGATACTCGGATTTAATGGTATCAAATAGGTAGGTACTTACCTAATTAACTTGTTCCAACATAAGATCCGTAAAGTTCCAACACTGACATAGGCAGCTATAGAAAATTATGTATACCATAGCCACTACAAATAGGGTTTGTTGGTACGGTACCTGCCTCTGCTTATCTACCTATTTCATTGAATACCTAGCTGGTGATAATGATAAATTGTTCTGATTAGACTTGCATTCCATTTTATCAGAATCGTAAACTGTAAATACTGCAAGATAGGGCCGGGGCGTACCCATCGCTCTGTTTGTCTGTACTACGTCTAGCAATTCTAGCTATAGATTGGATGCGATGCGATTGATGAATGAATAGGGTTGTATTTTACACACATTGAAATTATCGATCGGTTTTATTAGACATCTATTGTTGGTTAGGTCACCTACACACCTACACACTTAACGACGTAGGTATTGTCTTGTCCCTATTGTCAAATAGGGTCCATTTTAATCTCACAAATCTTTAATTATTGGGCATCCAAAGGCCTAATCACGCCGAAAGATATAGGTAATTCGAGTGTTAGGTAAGTAGGTAGGTAAGGTACATACTTAATTCGCAATAATGGACACAATAAAAATGCAATCTACTGGAGCGACGATTTTTCTAAAATTTAAAAAATCTGGAATCCTTCGTAAACGTAAATGTAAGCCGCAAACAGATATAAAAAAAACACTTACGGACTGGCACTTTCTTCGGATCATACTTCTCGACTAATTCGTTGATTTTCTCGATCTTCGTCTGCGCGACTTTCGATCGCTCCGTAATGCCCTGCAGCTGCGAGGTCAGCTCGCTGAATATGTCCTCGGCCAGTAGCACGAGGGACGCGAGCTGCCTCAGCGCATTGCTCAGTGTACAATTCGTCACCGCCTGCAACTCCTCGTCAGTAACCCTCGGCTTCCCATCCCCGTCTCGCAAACTCGTCCGCGAAAGAAACTTCGGATCCACCACACGCTGCACGAACGGCATCGCGATACAAGTCCCAAAACACCGCACCTACTCACCCATCCCCGCGAATTATAATTCCGACATTCATTCAACACACAACACAAAAAACGTCAGGTAACCGCCACTTTGAATTAACCGACATTTTGACCGGTGAACTTTCACTTAATTGCGGCGTATTTCAGAGGTAAGCAGTTTTTGCGATGCTATACCCGTGACTAATATGTTTTCCTTCATGGAAATACAGTTAGGAAGTTTGTAAAAAACTTTTCATATTGACGAAATCCCGCCATAACTCGGCGTAACGAAACACATTACAGCTCCGATCCGCAGCTGCCGGCCGTGTGAATAATATGAATGAATTTTCGGTGTTGCCATGTCTACATTCTATTTTACCTCAAAGTATTTCAAGGACAACAGGTAACTTTGAGCTTACTTGTGCATCATGATATTATAGGCTTTGCTTTTGCTGGCAGAGAGCGTGCTTGCTTGGTAACTATATTCAGGAATTTGTGCAGTACAGGTATTAAGTCGATATTCATAGACAGTTTTGAGCAGGAGTTTAACGTAGCTCAGTCTTAGACTGTCAAAATTATATGAAATCTGACAGTTTGAGCGGTCTTGTACTGAAACTCAGCTCTAACTCAAAACTGTCTAAGAATGGTCTATAACTAACCGTTCCTAATTTCATACTTAGTAATGAATAGAGGTAGGTAGGTATCCACCACCTACGTAAGTAGGTACGTTAAAATTAATGTGCCCTGATGTATTTTTCTATAGGCTCACTTTATAAGTAAGTACCTGAGGTAAGTACACTTTTTATACCTATGTACTTCGTGAATAACAGAATATTGTAGCTAATTCTGTAGCGGCCACTAAGTCGACTCATAATTCTAAACGCAACTTTACTGTCACTTTCGTTCATAAGATTATCATTACATTACATGTCAAGTAATGTTAGTTTATTTAATTTATTGAAATATTATTTATAAAACACATCTTTTTATTTCAATTCCAAACCACCCATAATATAGGGAATAATGTGATTTATAAAGTGGCAACCCTTTCAGAACGACACTAGTGCCATCTAGTAACTCTACTCACACTATTTAATGTGTTTGTTGACCAAGGAATTCGGAAACATTCTACTAGATGGCAGTATATTGACGTAAAAAGCGCCATCTGTTATAAATAAGGATAACTACTTAGTAATTCAACCAACTATACTTTTGAATAAAGTACCTAGCTTGAGATTTTATTTTGTGAATTAATTTTCCTTGGTTAGGTTTGACTTCTTAACTAATCCACTAGATGGCGATGGCGACAAGTCGGACTGTTATCTTTTATTTATTGTTTGAATGACCCAGGAATAATTAGTATAGATGGTCATAAGCTCAGACCAGCAAAGGTCCTAAGTCCTAAGGCTCGACTGCACTGTAAGGCGTCAAGGTATAAAGGTAACCCCTACAAGATACCATACCTACCTCATCATAACTCGTAAAATTGGAATAAGTAGAATAAATAAACATTCAGTTAGCACAAAAAATAATGTATTACATTTCATGTAACAAAGCGTTTTATTTTGTTAGACATATATTTTCGCGAATTATCGTTCCGATACACAAAATACATCAGCACATACATACAATACAACCCTAATTAGTACAATGCCATGCATTTTAATAGATACATAAATTATTTATTTTATTATTTTTATTTTATTACAGCAACACAATATATGCCACATATAGTTAACTATTATGGTTTTCAATCATTCTACAAGAATGTGTACTTATAGAACTCCGAGATTAGGTAGACAGTTTTGAATATGAATGGAGTTCTTTCTTTTCCCGTGTGGTTTAGTGACCAAACTCACGAGTTATTCAGCCCGCCCGTAGGCCTCTGACGTGGCCTAACGAAACGACTGCTGCCGAGCAGACAAGCCGTGCCGACAAATAGCTCAGATGATGATTGAGTTTGGATTAGGTCTTACAACTGTAGGTGTAAGACCGAAGTAGGTAACCGACCTAGGTAAAACTAGTAACTAGGTATTAAGTTTTCATACATTTGTGACAGTCGTAAGTGCGAGCTCACGTTGAGTTAGTGCTCAAAACTGTCTACGACTATCAGCTTTAGTTTCATACATCAGATTATCCATCCAGTTTATAAATATCCGGAAAATCGGGATTCCTTACCGTATTTTTTTAATAACCTAAGTAAAAATTTATTGGATTATATTTTTATGGATATTCTAATGTAGGTATGATGTTTCTGGAATCGATATTGTATCTGAAATATTGTTTCGAAATTTTCAATAGCTTAGGTAGTAGTTTAGGATACATTCAAAAAACTTAGCTCTCTCCGCCATACTTACCTTATGATTATGAATTTATTACACTTATATCTAATATCTAGTACATTTAAACAATTTAAGGGGGGTCGTGAACTGCCGCCTCATACAAGTTGTTATCGTAACGCACGTTAAAACCTGATCGGTATTGGTAATCAAACATTACTGTAAATTAAGAACAATAAAATCTCGCTAATAAAAAAACGTAGGACAGATAAAAAACTTAGGCAGTTAAAAGAAGTAAAAAAATGTTTCCAAGCTTTTCGACGTCTTAATTAATTAAATATAAATTAAGTACTTACAACAATTTTCTCCTTTACCGGAAAATAGACACCTAGGTAGGTACCTACTTATTTAGAAAAATGTGAATAAGTTGGATTCGATTTCAACATGTGTTACGATAACATCTTTTTGTGACGTCACCGACCACACAAACCTTAACTACTCGTCTTAATTCCATATGGCAGTATCCATTTATTTTATTACATTGCTATATCCTAAGTACATCTCTAAACAGGTTACACAGGTATAGGCGGAAGCACATCAACCTACATAAAACCATTGCAATCTAGTCTATGTTACCATCGCGTAAGATGCTTTGTTCACTTGATAGTAAGTGCACAACAATAATCATAATAGGTTTTATTATTATTATTACTTACATAAATAAATCAACTCAAATGATCATACTGAGGTAGTGCCTCATTCTATGCATTTGTATAATGACTACTTAGGTACTTATTGAGTAGAAATGGCTTCAAAGCTACTACTTAGATATGTATAGCCAGTAGCTTATTGATTATTCTGAGTAGGTACTTATAGCTATCTATTATTTTATTACGATAAATTCAAACAATTATTAAAAACTAAGTATCAATTAAATAAACCAAGTATGGGAAACCTTTGAAAAGTTAACTTTGGGGCACAGGTATAAAATATATATAAATAAATACCTAAGTAATTTTATTCACCAGACGGTAACAATAAATGTGTGTAAAAATAATATTAATCAAAAGTAAATACAACAGAGGGTGAATGTGTTGGGATCTCCTCAGCTAGGGATTGCATGAAACACAAAAAAATCATGATAAATTTTAACACCCGGCGGAATATTTTGATAATTCCAAAATTTTAGTTGACGACGCTCATTCATAGGGAGACGAATCGAGACGATCGCAATACTTTGGCAAGGGTCACCTTTTTCAACTGCCTTACAACAATATGCTGGGGAATAAATAAGTTATTGAAATGATAATTGATATCCCTAAAATGCCTTAACTATCCTAACAATTTACACAGTCAATACAAACATTGTAGGAAAATGTTACTTAATCGGATTACAAACATAGTTCTATGTAATAAAAATTTGCTACTCTACTGTTGACCTCACTATTCGCTTTCATATTTCAATTTTAATTTACGATTATTTTTTATTAGTATTACATATGATTGTTCTACATTTACTTATACATTTATAACAAATTAACAGATTAATATATTTGTAAATATGTTTTAAATAGGAATAAGATTATATTTTTATTATTTAGTTACACAACATTTTTGCAATGGAAAACTGTGAACAAATGCCACTGATCATTATTTTTTATTGAATTAATAAAATAAGCTATTAAGGTGGTAGTGTGATCACCGCTAACCTTGAAACTGGGTATCCTAATCTAAAACCGAAAATAAAAAATAAAAATAAATTAATGTCTCTACAAAACGATCAGCTCGATCGGTACAAAATTTATGAGACATTAATATTTATTTTTAAACGTTATATTAATAATAAATATCGGTTTTAGACTGTTAAGATACTGATTATCAGTTTCAGGGTTAACGATGATCACACTACCAACCTGTGTTCATTTTACACATGAAATTAAATCACAAAAATGTACTCTATGGCGGTAACATTTAGTGTCTTATTTAAATAAACTTTTATTACTTACATTAATAATAGTATAAGCTTACTATACACATAATTATTTAATCTAAATACAAAGCTTAGTTAAACAGGTAGTAGCAAAGAAGTATAACGGTGACAGTAGGTTAAGTGGAAGTTAAAGTTGCCAAGGCGCCAGACATGAGCGCAAATGTTTTCTCAAATGCTCAAATTCGATGTTCATTGACGGCTTTTTATGACGTCGTAGATATGCATTCAGTACAAAGCTTTCAATGGTAGTTAAAACTTTGCAAAGATGTTTACATGTCTGGCACTGGAGTTACGTATAGACACTGATGACTAGGTAAGTGTTTCTAGTACTGTGAAATGACATCGGGATTAGGGAGCTGAATTTGTGATTTTACCTTAGAGAAGTATCTTCATCAGTCTATTTTTTGTATAAAAATCATCCATAAATGCTGACAGTATAGCATGGTATAGCAAAGGAAGATTTGAAACTTTGAATCTATGTGCCTGGAGAATCTTAGCTATGTCACGCCTTCCCCAAATCGGGGGAGCTCGGGCCATGCTCCACCAACAAGCCCCATGAGGATTGGTAGATTACACAATATGCTTTAGTTTTTTTTCAGGCATCCTCACTATATTTCTTTTCAACCTTTGAGAGCATCTCGTAAGAAGTCTTAGCAAGTTTAGGCTGTCTATTTTTAGAGTACTTACTATATTCTGGTTCTGTCAATAGCATCTCTAGAAAATATAAGAAGACTTAAAAATATAAGAGATCTTAGACTTTTTGTAAGGTAGAAATCACAAGTTAAGCTCCTGGTGTTAGCTTACATACAGTACAGTGTAGGTAGATAGATTTAAGAGATTGAAAGAGTATGAAAGAATTAAATAGTATATTTAACAATTTTATAAAAAATCTAACTAAAATTTTATTTCATTTCTATTACAATGCTGAACACAGACAATGGCATTTTGCATTTGCACATTCATTCGATAAAATACGTTTTTACATAAGTATTATACTACTCCCAATTAAATATAGGTAGGTATTTTGACTTACTGAACAATTACATTCACTCGTATATAATATTTGCTATCAACGTTATAGGAATATGTAAGCACGATATGAACAGTTATATGTGATATAAGCAGATATGTGAAGTAGATTATGACTATTTATATGGTAATACATAGAATTCAAACGACTCTGTCAAAATTTATAATACTACAGTCGTAAAATATACGTATAGATAACGTTATAGGTAAAATTAACCATGACTCTTCTCAGCTTATCGGATGAAATCCAGCACCAATAGGTACACAATCAGAGTTGAAAATGAATAAATAGCTTGGTATTACAAAATATTATAATCAGAGCGCGTTTAGAACGACATGAAAGGAAAATAGGTACCTACCACAGAAAATCGAAACCGGCAGTTCTAAAGTAAAATAGGGTTAGCTAAATGCCCATAAAATATTGTAGGTGTAAGTGTTTACCTATGTTTTTATTTTATTTTGGGTCGCTACTTAAATTTTGGAAAGCGAAGATCCCGTATCCAAAAAATATTCGCTGCAAAAACAAGACTCTAGTTTAAGTTCTAAACATCTCTACCTCTGTCACAAAAAGTAATACTTACCTATTACCTAAAAATAACCCTTCATAACTCTTTTACGAGAACTAAGTACATTTTTATAGCGCCCCACTCTATCATTAGCTGTACCTAGATTAAAGTTTCACATTTGACATACATTTTTATGTGAAAAGCCAAAATGATTGAACTTCTACCCACTTCATTCTTCATACCCAGAATCCACCCAAGGTGGGTGGAAAAATTACTCGACAAATATCCTATACGAAATTTCTTTCACCTTCTGCGTGTGATTAATTCCAACTTCTGTAATTATACCATTCTAAACGCGCGCAGATAATACACGAAATCACTAAATAATTATAGACGAGTAACATACATAACACAATTTAATTCTATAGAAGTCCATTGAGCGCAAAATAAACGAGTACTCGTCTCACTAATCGCCGCTAGCACTATCACTTGAACACAATACCTACCTACTCCAACCAACACATACACAATACAAGCATACGAAAAAGCAGAGACTGAATTCAGAGCTTCGCTGACACTATTGCACTTGTAATAAAAGATAACACTAGAGCTAACGACTTACCCCGTCAAGACTCCATACATTTTTCCCGGGTTAAGTTTCGTGTTATCTTTTATTGCAAGCGGGCCTAACGCATCCTTATCCTGAGCCAGACGTGATAAACAAAATCTTTCCCTTTCTACAAATTTACCGATCGTAAAAAGTGTAATAGTCACTTTAGTTCATGAAGAAGAGCAACGATTTTGCGATCGATAAATAGAGAGGAGGCAAATATAAAGTATTTTACCGATCACGGCTAGTCCATAATAAGGCTCAATACTCCGTGTCGCCTTGAACATCCATGGTGTAAAGGTAAACCATCATAACGATTATAGAGTTTACCGCTTCGGCACCACAACAAAAAGAGCAGATAACGTTTGTGATATTTAGGTATTCAGTAAAGTATCCATTTTCTTAATATTGTACGCTCACTAAAATAATGGACAGATCTCTAGCTCTGAATCAGCTACAAGCCTCTAACTACAAGCTGAAAGCGCATTCCTTCGTACGCCAATCTTCCTGGAGTGTTTTATCACCTTCCTGATGGCATCGCCACTTAGACTAAAAATACATGGAAGGTCAATTGGAATGGCACAACAAAAATGTGCACTAAAACTATCGGATAGTCTAGCTCTAGCTCAGTAGTAGTCACCTGACATCCGACTGTTGCTTTTACAGCTTTTCAACGCTAACTTTGCGTGAATGTAGACGAGACATGACTGAAAGTACTATCCTACGTTTTATTGCTATTTTTGGACCTGTAGATCATAGTATTTTTAATCTAAGTTAATCCTTCTGGAGTGTTCCAGAATCTTCTTAACATCACCACACCACATTCCGCTAGCGACGGCTCGACCGCTGCCGGTCGATGAACGAGTGCCTCATTTATTTGCGCACCCCGCGCTATGGATCCACCTCATGGCAAACCTCCATGTAGTCGGGGTCGTGCATTATGTCCTTGATCATGTCTTTGAGCATTGTGTACCGCGGGAACATCGGATACATCTTCGTGCTGCCGTATTCTGTCTGGAAAGTGATAAGAACACAATTAGTGAAATACCGGAACTAAGGGAGCTTTGTTAAAAGGAGGATTATCAAGGTTCACAGATTATCTTTTCAAAGCTAAATGTAGGAGTAGTTAACGTTACGTAAATGTCTCTTAGTGACAGAGAGGAAGATACCTAAGGCGAATTCTGGAACCAGTGATGATACAGGACGAAAGCTCCACGCAGGACAGACTTCAGTCAAGTGGTGGTTTTTGTTGTCGGAGGCCAATATCCAATTTGGGTCACTGAGCCAGCGGAATTTAAACTAGAATCGGTCCTTATATTTAGACGTATAAATCAGCATAATAAATTACCTTAAGTTCCCTGATAAGATTTCTCAAGCCAGTGTACTTCTTCAAGAGGCGATATAAGTCATTCGTCATTTGGGTGTTCTCAGTTTCTATTTGTAATGTAGTCATGTCTGAAATTAAATGATAATGTGATTATTAACCTATTATAGTATTTAAAATACAGCTTGCACGCCTTTAGGCGTCCATTAGGTACCTACTTAGTAGGTACTCGTATGTACACGCTAGGTTTTGCTGTCGGCTTTCCCGTCTGTACCTATCGTTGGATGACTGATGATGGGGCTTTGGCGTATGTCGATAACATTTTCATCACTCACCATCATTCATGACTGACGGTGTTAGAGCTGAAGGCTGGATGTGGAGAAGTAAAACTACAAACTTACAAAAGTTCCTCAAATATACCACATCTTCATCAGCTCATTTTTGTAGTTTTACTTCTCCACATCCAGCCTTCAGCTCTAACAGACGGATTTGACTGATGCCTAACTTAGCGTGTAATGGACGCCTTAGGGATGTGTTCTCTACCTAGACGTTTCAAGGGTTGGATCCCATGGGATCGAAGATCATAATATAGTGTCCCGGGATCCGTGAAGACAGACCCAATAAGCACTGGATCGAAAGTTCATTGGCACGGAATTCAAACGATAGAATATTTGTAGAGTCGCTACATGTAGAGTCGATGCAAACTTCTTTAAAACGGATTTCAACAATTCTGAAAATGTGCACGCATCAATCGTTACACGTGCAGTGTGTTCTAGGTTTGACTGAACCGACAAATCGAGTATCTAATACTCGAAAAACATTGACAATCGACAAAAAAATAGGGTTTCTACTCTGAAACTGTTCTAACAATTAGACCTGTTTCTCCCGACATAAACTCGCCGTAACTTCACAGGGCCCAAGAGACAATTTTCTAGCAAGTTGATTTACGACGTTTGTTACTTCTCTAATTCTATTTCGAATAGGCCTGAGCGAGACAGGGTCGGAAGTCGAACCCCTGGAATTGGGCTCATTCTTTGACACAGATATCCTGAATGCTAATTACTTTAATTGTGAAATGAATTCCTGTTGCGATAAATAGTTTGTGCTGACTTAGAATAATAATAACAGGACGAAATTTTTTATATACATAAATAAAATGATTCTTTATGGATAAAAACAATAGTTTTCCTTATACAGACTGTAAGCCAAAAAGCTATACACTGTAAATACTTAGATCAGAAATCTGCGCAAATTAGAGTCGTTACCATTCAGCATACATTAGTGTAGGAAATGTAATTGATAAATGTTCACTGTTGGATTAGATAGAATTATTGTATAGGTGCTGCATATTATAATAGATTAAAGACTCATCCGTGAAATCCGTCTACATTTAAGTACATTCATCCTAAAGATTGTGGTTTCTACTGTTTAATTCACACACAGTCGTAAGCACATTAAGTATAACTGTGCGACTTCGGATTTATTGTCTGAGCCATAAGAGTCTAAAACGTACCATATAATCGTTCAAATGTTCACATTGAAGTGCTATCGTGTGTACACACAATCTGGCATCCCGTTTCAGCATGGTTAGAGGCTTAACTCATTTTATTGTTTGTGCTTAATTTGCGCTTAGGGCCGGGACGTGTTGCGACCGCATCATTTAATTTGAATTCAAGGACTACGCCCAAAACGATTATAAATGATGTACATTTAATGTTCTTGTATTGTTGTACACGAAACACACAATTACATAAGATAGACAAAAATGATGTACATAGGCGTGTTTATCTCTGAGGAGAGATTCTTTCAGTTCAGTTCCACAATGTTCAGTATTTACCCAATTAGATCGTGAATATTACAAAATCAAGGCATGTAAAACCGACTTTTTTTGGTTTCGTAATCAAGACGAACCTAATAAAATTAATCAACCCAATCGGGCTACGAGAAGCCACAACCGACATTTGAAAAATGTTACACTTCTTTGCAGCGGTTGGGTAAAAAGTTAAATGACTTTACAATTTAGTTACGGACTACGGATACAAAGTTATTGAGCGTTCACAATTTGTTAATTCATGCGACGAAGAAAAGTTTTAAAACTTTGCTCTACCTTCGATTCCGAACATTTAATTATTTCCTGTTGAATTGTTCTGCTAAAATTCGCAAAAAGTAATGATTTTCTTTAAGCACATAACTTTATCAATAATCGTCGCTCCCACCCGTTCATAAAATGACAGCCAGATAAAATGGAAGATACTTATTTGGATTGGGATTATCATCCGGGAGCAACGAAGAACAATAATGAAAATGCATTATTTGATTCTTAAATGTTGCCATATAATTATTATAAACATAGAGAAGAGAAAGTAGAATACGAAACTAAGTATTATTATTCAGGAATAGCCGAAACAATTCAATTTTTATTTGACAAACTTGCTCAAAAGTAAGGCGCTTCGAGGAAAAGCAATTAGTCTAACTAGATAATTAGGGAATTTCCTTGTCTTTACATTGGACTTAGACAAAAACTTGGCGACTGGCCAATCTTATCAAAACTGCTAAAATTGCTAAAGCTTTTCGACATATTTTACATTTCTAGAAGTATTTTAATGGTTATTGATTTTTTTTCTTCGTAAGTCTTTAATGTCCCACGTCAAAGGATTCCCTCAATTTCCTCGGAGTTTACTATAAGTACTACTGGCCCATCATGCCTGGTGCATTCGAAACAATATGACTGTGTCCAGCCCATCTCTACTTCAGTGATGTAATCTTTGGTCACAAAATAATTCTTCTAAGGAACGAAGAATGTAGCACAACTCGATTGCAATTTATGGCCTAAATTACAGAAATCGATAGAAAATCCCTGAATGCTACTCATGACGTATGCGCACATACCGTTCAACCTCTCTATTCGGTCCCTCCTGTCAGCGGCCTCTTCTGCCAACTTGGACGTGGTCTTGACTCCCTCCCCCGACTTCTGCGTCTTCTCCATGATGGCACACGCGCGGAGCACGAACGCAGGCACCGTCTCCGCCTTCTCCTGCCGGGGGATCTCCACTAGCGACCAGTACTGCGTCTCTAAGCGAATTACATCCTGGAATTTGATAGCAATAAAGGTTATTGACTGTTTTTCATACACTATTGCTTCATGATTGCTTTCTATAGCGCCTCGAATACGTTTAGTATTATCTGGCTTTGAGTTTCGGTGGCGCAGCTAACATTTTAAGAGGTTATATAGGTATTTTTGTATACCAGTCAGTGGCGTGCACGAAATGCCATCGACTGATAATTGGTTGGCGTTTATACTTTATACCGACTTTCATTTATCCAGTTCAAATCTGACAAGATTCGATATCGCTGGGGAGATAAAGTGCAAAATGACCTCGAACGTGATCGTCAGTTGTTCGGCTTTAACAGAAGATATAGTAAGACAGGGAGCAGTGTTTAGTTAGTGTCAAGATTCGCTGAGCCAGCGGGGTAAATAAATAAATAATTTACTTTAATAAACAAAAGCAGCATAAATTGTGTTCATTATAACTTTCCACACCGCACATTCATGACGCTATCGCTAGATTGGCTCTTCCACTCTGATCGGAGCAGTCAAACTGCTGTTCATGTTCAAACCACGTACTCACAAAGTTCAGGCAGTTGTACAGCGTACAGCGAAGATTATCTCCACCAGAGCAACGCTAAAACTTAATTCGAACACGTTAGCCGACTATCAGTGGACCATGTGCAATCGCGCTTTAAAGGGGTAAGTTTCGCTTGGACCAGTGCCAGCTTCGCAAAAATCTTGTATAGTAGCGGATCTTGTTGAAAAAAATAACGTTTTACTCGCGCAGAAAACTTTTTATAGAGAGTTTTATCTGAATTTAGTACAATAGTACATTCAGCCCATATGTTTGTAGCGATAAAAACTGCTACCGTTTAGACAGCAATCAATAAATGTACAAAATATTTTTCGGAATATCAATTAATAAAGAAACCGAAGTACTGAAAAATATAAGGCAATATTATTATTTATTACACATACTTATCTTTAAAAAGTATTCCTAGAGAAAAAGAAAAGTATCTTTACTCGATTTATATTCAGGACTAAATGAAATACTTCCAGGGACGCCTCGGGGAAAAGAAAGGAATAAATTTTAATTTCCTGCCGACTCGGCTACAATCGGTTTACCGACTTCTAGTCGCTAACTCTTATTGTTTTTCGTGTACATTCTACTTTATTTAGTTATATTATTGCTACTATCATTATATTAGGCAGGGTCTCAATATTTATTAGCAATTATCAGCAACGAATGTACCTATGTGTAAAAAGTGGCACTCAAGATGTGCAGGTGTCGTGCGTAGCTGCCCCTAAGGGCAGAATAGGTATATGAGAACTAAGATAAGGCATTGCATCTTAACCTAAGTTAAGATGCTAATGGCCGTATCTATAGGTAGGTTCCTAACGAACATAGTGTATAAAATACATAATGTAGATGTAATAGAAGTTAGAACGGTTCCTATATTAGAGGACACTGCCGCAGCAGAATTTCATTTTGTTGCATCTTAACCTAAGTTAAGATGCAATGCCCTTAGTTCTCAGATACCCGTCAAATCACACTGGTTTCTATTTCACGTTAGAAATAGGAGAATACCAAGCGCAGTCCTATCACCACTACTTATATAACAATATGAACTATTTCTGCAATGGATCGTCTTATAGTAAATAAAGGTATGTTGCATATACTTACATACGTGTCTATCTAGTGAGAAATAATCCTGACAATTTGTATCGCCAACGAAGCAAATCCTTCGGGATAGTGGAAAATGAGCAACTCGGGACTACATTGACGTTTAGTTTAGATACGACAGACTTGTTCCATTAATATCTTTGTTTTGTGTTCTAGAGAATCTAGAGTTCTAGGAAGCAACTTAGGAGTGTACAGGATTCGTTTATTAAGTATAGATATATCTACTGTGAAATAAATTACACAGCATAGAATCTGTAGAAAAATTCTTTACTTTTGGGAAAATTTATAATATTTTTTTCATTTTATATTTATTGGGCGAAATAGACTTTACGTAAATTACCAATATCGATTTAAGATTCAATTAGTAAAAAAAACTTGTGCAGTGTTGTTCGCTCTTGGTGATATTAAAAAACTTGAGATAGGTAAACTTTAAACATTTTTGCAAACGAACAATTTTATTTCTCAATAATTTTTATCTTAAATTTGCAACATACATAAATATATTTCCATTATATTCTATCTATTATGCAGGAAACGTTCTACCACTAACACAGTTCCGTTCCAAAACAATTAACACTCGGCCAAGCACAATTTTCCCCGCTCCGCATCAAAATGAAATTCTGCTGCGGCAGTGTCCTCTAATATAGGAACCGTTTTAACTTCTATTACATCTACATTATTTTATGCACTATTTTCGTTAGGAACCTACCTATAGACACGGCAATTATTATTTAGGATACGTATACTTAGTTTAATAGTTACTTTACGGATAATAAAAGTGATTTTCCAAACTTTCAAGCGAAATGCAGTCGGGTAAATTGTATGCCAGGGTATGTGTGCTATTGTATGCCAGGATCGCTGTGTGCTATTGTATGCCAGGATATGATTGATATTGTATGCCAGGATTGCTATGTGTGCTGGTATGGTAGTATCGCAGCAGATGGAAGTCTAACGTTTCTGCCTACGCCTGCAGGGAAATAAGAGCTTATGTATGTATGAATGTAAAAAAGAAACTCTTAATGATTTAGATATAGAAAATATGACCTACTAGGGTAGCGCGCTTCTGGCTTGTGTTTCCTTGGTATATAGGAATCATTTTTATTTTAGACACTAATACCTAAGTCTAGTCTATATGTTACGAACAGATTTTAGTATATGCGACTATCGGTACGTACATACATGAGCATATAGAAACAGTAACGTATCTTCCGATATCTCCAATTAGTTGATTGTTATTGCTAGAATCACACATTGCGAGAAACACAGCCATCAGAATCATACCTAGAGTAAAATTGATGCAGTATTACTTAAAGATAGATGCTAATAGGACAACATCCACAGGTACGATTTCTTGCGACTTGATGTGCCTCTCTCGAAGTATCAGAGAGCACATCCATGGTAATTTACGCTTCAGCGGAATAGCCATGTCATTCATTCTCACGGCGTAAGTTCCGCCTATATATGTATAAAATATAAAATTATCTCAGAGGTTGCAAGTCAGAAGTGTGAACATTGCAGTACAAAAAACAGGAAAGAAACAAAACGGAATGAACAGCAGAACAGCGCTGTGAATGAAAAGGAAACAAAAGTTGCCGCCCCGGTGCATTTCCCCCAGCATCCCGGAGCGGAGTGAGTTAGTTTAAATAATTGTATCACTAACAGGAACATCTGTAACTTGGCGGGCCGCCCGGTTTCGCCTCCGGAGTCTAGAGTACCTAACGATTAGGGACCTCACGCGCGAAATAAAAAAAAATCAAATTGGGACCGTTGAAAAGGCTAGAAAATGTTTATAAAAGATAGTAGGTACTGTATCTTTTTTACAATTTACGAGAACGCAGGAATAATGCAAAAACAAAAATGCTTCAAGTTAAAATTAGTGTATCATAATTTATCATCCGAAAAGAACCCGTTTTTCACTTGTAAGAGTTTAATCATCTAATATTTTTAGAATACATTAAATATACAATTGACCGAGAAGAATGTAAAAAAAAAACCCATCGGTAACCAGTCTGTTCCTGAATTCAGTACTGGTCCAACTGCAGTTAACTACAGTTAGCTTACATCTCTCATTCTAATAACATTCTGGAACTCCGAACAAGGCTAACGCAATTCTTAAAATTACACGTCGCCGGAGAAAATTAAATCGACACTTTGTCGTTTAAAAATTTCCTTTTCCTAGTGAAATTGCTTTAAAGACAGTTAAAGATTTTTTTAGAACTACCGTAAAACTACAAAGTCATATGCAATTAAAATTCAGAGTGTTTGAAACTGAAGTTGGTAAAGTATTATTATCAAAAGAAAGTACTTTTCCGTGATTGGTAAGTTGATAATTTATGGGTGGCACGTTCTCTGCTTTGGTTCAAGTCTTTTTCAGATGCATAATGCATAATGCTCGTTGCGAAAATAAACATTACTCTTCCCCTAATTATTACCATTCGTTAAAAGGAATGTGGATGACTAAACTAGGTTTTTCTTTTAAAGGTCTTTGACTCTATAACATGAGAACCCATGAACCAATTTACCAACACCACACTTGAATCGAGATCCACGAATAGTCGTGAGACTAAAAGTCCTTGCTTTTAGCAATTACTTGCGTCAGCAGTGAACCATGGTAATTTAAAATTTTAATTATTCGGAGTCTAAAACAGCAAAGAAAGTCTACAGTTTTGTGCAATATTCATTTCTCTTTGCTTCTATTCGCATCAGTAGAGGTCGCAAAAAGGATCCCGACATCTCCATCAAGGAATTAAATTGCATATTTATGAGATCCTCGCCGTAATGGTATGGCAAGGCACACAGGGATTGCTGCGCTTACTGCGTATCTGCGTATTCGTTTATTACATACATAAACAAAAGTGCGGTATGGTGTACCTACCTCACTGATATACGTCGAGTAATTAATGCTGAGTACTAAAAGTGAAGGCAAGATAATTAAATTACGTCTAGTGTATTTGGATGCATCAGACTATATACTGTGGAGTATTGCCGGAATTGCGAATACGTAGACAGGCTGAATGAATCAAGAGCTGGAGGAATGCCGGCTTTGAGGTGTTATCTGATTAAATATCTTGAGAGTTCTAGCGAAAATTAGGATTCGACATCATCCGCCTTGTCGTGGTTAGATCGAACCTACATGAAGCTAAGCGGAATTTGTGAAGGAATTATTTTGTAACGCGTCTTGCTTGGCGCTGGCGAGACTTTTAATTCTAATAATTCCATAATGGTAAGATTGTGTTCAAATTCAAACGAACAGTGTGTATTCAATTGCTTGTAAGTATAGCTAATGTGAATCTAATTAATCAGGTTATAGGTCAGCTCAATCGTTAAGTGATTGATTAAGTCGTGAGCGAGCTTACACAGTCATGGGATAGATCTTATCTACAGACTACAAATGATTATGCATTACATCAGTTTCCGCAAATCCTTGTCCAGCATAAAGGTTACTACTATATTATATGACATATTACACTAGTTAATATGTAGGTACTATATATGACTATATCTTAGTAGTAGGTAGTGAAAATAAAATAAAAATGTGAAGACAAATGTGCCTTACAATGCCTCCGATCAAAAGTGGATCAAACGTTACCTAGATAAATATCTAGGTATGTGATTAAGAAAAACATAGGTACGACAATAAAATCAAAACATTAGGTTTTGGTTGTTCAAAATATTTTTTTGGTTCTCTGCTGTAGGTAATAGCAAATCTGTTGAGCAAAAAAAATTATTTGTGCATAGGTAATACTCGTATTTGTCCAAAATGACTTCCGTCTGGGAATTGAATCCTGGTCACGTATGCTCATTGTCTCATATACATGTCCGCTCCGGGCTACATATCCTTATAGTGATGCGATGCAATAAGATATGTTACGCAATGTGGTAAGAAAAATACAAAATAGAACTACGAATACAAGCAAAACATAATGTGAATTTACATTATATTAATGTTATTTTGGATATCGAAACACTAGACTTGATAGCTAAATAATACCTATACATAAAGTTATTTTTGTTTTAAGTAAATTAAGAAAAATAACATTCCCAGAATGCTTCCCTGTGGATCTTCAACCTCGTTAATTTTAGTTGTACAGATAGACATTTACTGTGTAGTCTTGAGATCTCGACATATTGCAGTTCAGTTTATAGTTATTATCCAGTCATACGCTAAACCTATAACGTATTAGGTTTAGCGTTTAACTTTAAGGAATAGTTTTTTTGCAAGAGTATACTATGAGATACAAAGTCAAATGCTTTGCTCGTATCAAAGAATGCTTACCGGCTGCTATTTCAACTTTTGTATATATTTATTTTGTTTGTAAGAAAAAAAACAGTAAGTACCTACATTCCTAATTATTAGAGTTCATGTCAGCTTTCTGGTTCAAACTTCATACTTATTCCTTGCACAAAAAGAAACCATGACCATCTAAACTAGTTTTGTACAGCTCTAATATAGTTCACGCATCGTAGTTGAAAAATGATCCCGGAAAGACGTGCCGTGTATTTGTATATTATCCGAAGAACATTTTCGGTTATTGTGTTATTTTGGACAAACATTGTTATTTGTCAAGCTCAGACCACCCCAATCTGCATTTGACTCGTTGGGATTGTGAATGATATAAAAATAGAGATTTTGTGCCAAGCAAACAGAATATGTTGTGTTTGAGTTTTGTGTGACAATAGATATCGCAGGATATTTGAAAAAACTGTAGGCTATCGAATATGTAGGCACAGCATCGACATAAGGACACAATAACGGTGGACTACACAGATAAAAGAATTCGAATATGAGACAAAAATTATTTAATGAGACATAGAAAAATTTAGCGAGTGTGTGATTAAATTAGTTATGGACCCCATGCATATGGACCACATAGGACATATACGTATTTTTTTAGTACCAAACCCTGTTTTACAGTTACGCATTCAAGACACAAGTATTATAATGGGGAGTCCAGAATTTGCCAGTGCAACCCTAACTCGGAGGTTGGTACGTGACCGGCTTGTAATAAGGGCCAAATTCGCTGAGCACGTACTTGGTGCGCAGCGCACCTCGCAAGATTGCTAACTCGGAATGTTTTTACCCAATTATAGCCTGTCCAGTCGGGCTAACTAGTTAGATTAGTAGGACAAAGTTTTCTGAGTGGATAGTGTTGGGAGACCCTTATAGGAAATGTAGGAACATTTTCTATTGTCGAGATTTCTGATTTGATTGGTCGTTGATTTCGTTCATGAAAAGTTGATTTAGAATTCAATTACTTTTAGGGTTCGTGAATTCTGGAGTAAAGGAGGTCATGATATTTATTTAAAAATGCTACAATTGAGCTTGACCAAACGTTTCTTAAGATCTCGACAACATAACATTGGCTTGGATCTTATCGATTATTTACTTCCATGGTATGATAACACTATATATGGTTAGAATGAGTAGATAATGTAAGGCACTCGTTTTTAGACAAATTTCCGATTTCATTGTTCAAAATATGGAGAATATCTACGTCAAAAGTGATATAGGTATAGTCAAGAAGCTTTGGCTTACTAAAGCCAATTAAGTCAAGAAAATCCACACTTACACAGATTCTTTGTTTTAAACAGTAGTCAGAATGTAAAGTCCTTTACCACCCATGAATATCAAAGCAACCGCAACAAAGCTGTAGCGCTCGGAGGCAGTGAATCTCTTAGTTAAATTACTCTGCCTTCCCTGCAACTGCGCCGCACTGTATAATTGCGTTAAACATGTCTTTGTATACAGAACTAGACTAGATTACAACGGGCAACGATAAACCTAGACTTCAAAGGTGTCCTTTGATTGAATATTCGTTGATGTTGAATAGTTTGATAACCGCAACAAAGGCGTAGAAATTAAATATCCTTAAAATTCCCTAATAAAACCTAGTCCTCAAAGACCAGCGACATACTTAGCCATCTTATCAAGTATGATAGATGAGCTTGGAACCAGCATGGAACAAAGATTATATTGCAATAGAAATATCCCAATAAAAGAATACATACCGTTAATACATATCTTTCTCTTTAGCAACTATTTTCAACTTTACCTTGATCATGGCTTTCAGCATGGCGTATCTGGTGAACACGTTCCTCTGCGTCTTGGACTCGCAGTATCGGGTCATTAGGGTAATGAGCGCCTTCTTCGCCGTATCGTAGTTCTCATCCAGCCGCACCCTCACGCCTCGGAGCCTCTCGTTGGTCTCTATCACCTCCTCCTTTGTTTGCCCGCCTGGTACATGCACAAGAATATTGGGTTGTTGTCCTAATTGCTTTTACAGATGACTGACTATGCTCTATTGGTGTACAAGTAAAGTAGGTTAGTCTAGTGTACCTACATCAGTTTAATTATTCTGTTGTCTCCTCCTTTGTATGTTCGCCTGGTTTCATTCAATAAACAGCACACGAGCTTTTATCTTCATTACAGCGGGATCTGCTTAGAATGCACTAGTAATATACAAAAGCTATCATTACACAAATAAACAGAATGAGTAGATCGTCTTCACATTTCATTCTGTTACCTTTTGCTTTGTGTATAGCCCGGGTATCTGTCTACACGTAGACCTCTATATTGATAAAACACGTATAAATGGGACAGTAAATAAATAGACGTAAGTAATGTCGGTTTTGTGAGGACGTATCCAGGCCAGTACGTGTAGTTTTTCTGTGCTCTCTCGTTAATTTTGGAGACGTTAGTATCTTTGTATCTCTTTTCCTTTCACGTAAGTAAATATTTATCAGGCATACCAATCTTTAAGTAAATATATTATTAATACTCACTAGAAGTGCCTTCGTCCTTGACATCTTGTACTATCCGACGAACGCTCTGTGTGAACTTGCCCACCAAGTTAGTACTCGCTGAAACAAAGAAAAAATATATGAAGCAAGAAAAAAATAGAAATAACTTCGTGACGATGTCAATACAAGATTCTAGATACAAAACCAAATTCCTTTTGGGATTATGGCTTTAGAAATTCTTGCAGATCGAGAGAAGCAAAAATTCTCCATGACGATGGAATCCACCCGAGTGTAACATCGTTATGTTACGGAGTCAAGCCTTCAAATATTGATTTGTCAACTTATGGCTGACTTTTATAATATCATACCCTAAGTCACACACGTCTCTAATAACTTGCTGATTAATTGAATAGCATTGAAACGCTGAAATCCAAACATAGTTAGCACAGTGGCTATTCAGCGTAACTGCTAATCTAGGTGCTGTTCGCACGCTACTCGTAACTTGGCAACACGATTGTGCACTCAATGGGCAGCTTAAGCCGGCTGAACAGTCCATGTGGAATCTATCAAGAACTTTACGTTCGTAGGCATCATTGTTTAAAATCACTATAACTTGTAATTCGGCATCGATAACTTTAAAACATTCGATTACTATTCCTCGCGCCTCGCGGTGGACACTGGAGCTCCAGAAATCTACAGCAACATCGTACCTATGCGTCGAGTGAAGTTGTCCCTGAATGCAGGTGGTAATTCTGAAGCGAAGTCAATTTTATCTGCTGCTATCCTCGCACCAACTTCGCTTCGTCCACATTAATAAATCTCTTCACCCGCACGTTTTTCGGTTTGTACATAGATCTAGCTCTTATTCATCACATCGCTAATTTGGTTGACGTAAGTAGGTAGGTACGTAGGTATATTTTCGGTCCACCTCCGGTCGACCTTTCTACCAACATTACCTCTACATATTTCCTTCGTGACTCTTCTTTCATTCATTCGCTGCGCATAATGCTCAAACCAATGTAGGATATTCTTTTCAATCGGGTTTATAAATCAACAACATGTTTTATCATAAATTACTCTCTACATGTTACCTACGTATTTTGCTCCATGTTATAAGTAAGTACTTACCAATGATTAAGATGTCTAACTTTCATACATCTCACGATTACTCACGAAGAAGATGAGAGTTACTAATATACGAACAATAAATCCGTTTATTCCAAGTATAATACCTACTAAGTTTGATAACTATTTAACTAAACGGAAAAAAAAACTTAGGTACTGTTTTAGGTTATCTATAAGGAAATGCCTTCTTTCATGTAAACCATTGTCCCATTGAATCGTCAACCGTACAGATTGTAAATATTTTCATTGTCTGGATGTCAAATGCGATTTGGGAATTAGCGCCTTGTGATAAAATACATGAAATCGGAACAGGGTAATTGAGTGGCGATGAGTGTTTGGTTAAGTACCGACTGCGAATCGATCCAAATAATTGGCTCAGAGATCACAATGAAACGATGTTGGTGATATGTCGATTTTATTAAATAAGAGAACAATTTTGGCTAGAAATTAGGTGCACATTGTTGTTCCAAAAAGAGACATGGCATCTCGATTAGATAAAGTGCGTTAGTGGCGATTGACGTGTTGAGTACAAAGTGAAAACAATCTAAAATCTTTAAAGTACAGTCGACAGCAGATCAGTGGTGCAGTACGATTTTGAAGTCTTACGACGCAAATAATAAGAACTGTCAAAAGTAAAAAGTGTTACTTACCTTACTTATACAAAAAATAAAACGGGAACCGTTAAGATTATTAATTCCCAGAGTTTGTATATTATTTAATACTTATACATTTTTGCTACGTCTTGTATCTAATACGAGTATGTATATTTCTCAATATCAGTCTCTTTTCAAGTAAATAGGTGTCTTGGAAGTTGAAAGAAACCTAACCTAACATACCTATACGTAATCCATTTTTGCTTTTTTACTTGGTAGCACTACTCCAACGTCATAAAGGCGTCGTGCTACAGTATAAATAAACTGTACTTCTAATACCCTCACAGGATTTCCATGTTTATTTTCCTTTTATTCGTGCACGTAAAAGAACATTTTACGACAACAACCACTTGTGGGATCTCTTACCATTCGTTTTATTGAATGCTCGGTACGGTTTCTGTTGATTAAAAAGGGTTTAAAAGGATTCTCTACAAGCCTGGTTTTGGAAGGTTTCGTTGCATCAATCACCTATGTGAATGCATAAGGAATGAATTATTGTACCTACTTATTTTTTAGCCATATGCCGTACAATAAAGAACTTAGAATTAATAAAAGGATTCTTTATTTTATTCACACAATACGCATTTATTCAATCAACATTGAGTTATAAAACAAGAATAAAGATTGAAAGCCAGTATGCGCCAACCTGCCAATGCAACTCAATTAAATGTCATCCATAAATATTTCTTAGATCGACAATTCCTGTTTTCTATATAAGGAAAACTACCTATAGGTAAATATTTCTTACCAATAATAAACAATTTAGTCTAAATGCACTCAAAAGCATCGATCTGCAGGTAACTTATTTTGTGTGGTATCATTACCCTCAAAAGTTAAGATAAATATTGTCTTGTCTTTTGCCGGTTTCTGTACTATAAGTATTTACTTGCACAAAGATGCAAGGAATTGTGAACTATGTACACAGGAGGAGTGATGTCGGCTGTGTCAGCACAGTCGTGCTTCTGTTTGCACAGCGAGCGCCGATAGGAAATGGAATTTGTGACGGCCATAGAGCGTCGGGAGTCCCAGTCCCAAAGTAAATACATTTAGCAAGGTCAAGGAAAGTGCAAAGTTGGCAGAACCTCTCTTCAAGCTTTATTTTTGTGATGGAATTTCATGAATAAACGGCCCTGTTGAAAACAATTCCCATTTGTTACGCATACCGCATTTTGTATTTTATCCTATAGGTGTTACATACATGTCTTATCATACAGGAGACCAAGAATTCTTTGCAAAGTTCATATAAGAAATGATGTTTCTTTGTTGACAATTCAATGTTCATGTAATTGAAGGACAAATTTTATAGCAACGAGCCAGCTAGTATGAAATTAGTGCGCTACGGTATCTAATGTACTTAGGTAAAAATAAATAATGTTATGCAACTGTAAGTACACAAACAATAAAAAATCGTTAACAGTAAAGCCGTCCCTAGCGGAACGGCCTAATGAAAATTAATTGCCATTCTCTCCGAATTCCACTTCGGGCTAACCGATTTAATAAAGTTATTGTACCCACGAAAATTCTCTACTAAAGCAATTTAAGTGTGTCATAGAATGAAATTATTTCGCTCAATGCATTGGTAAATTTTCTAAAATATAGATAAAACAAGATACATAGCAACAATGAGACAAAATATGCCAAAGTGTATAAAAATTCCTAATGGGTCGAAGTGTGGACGAAGTGGCACCTTATCAATATAATATAAATAAGCCAAATCTAGTGATACACGTAATGCCACAGTTGTCTATCTACAAACTTAAGCATTTACCCTTTTCATGAAAAACGTCCGTTCAGCTTTTCTTACCTAATGGAAACTTGAATTCTTTGACAATTTCGATTCGCTTCGTTGACTGTAGCGTTTAGAACGAGGACGGGATAACTTTTGATTACACCTCAGCGAAGGCAATTATGTATTCCTGTCATAGAAATAGAACTAAAAGAAAGTTAACAGCGTGCCTGGAACAAGCTACATAAACTGCCCATACCTATAGTTTTTAAGTTTGGGTTCTTTGGTCAAATTCATCACACTTAGGTTCCTAAGGGCTGACTTCAAAGAGTTAGCACAAGTCGATAGCTCTGTTACTTGTGTCACATGGAAAACTAAAAAAAATCATCCATCCCATAGAGATAAGGATAAAGAAAAAACGTAATCTATGTCTTTTAAAAACAAACATATAAGAACTTTCTAGCAGTTCGTGACGTCATAATATAAGTATAGGATTCATATTGATGTGCCTAAAGAATTGCTCTGGTGTTTGGTGGATAATTATGAATACAGAAAACAATAAGAAATATAACATTACAGCGTTCTTTTACAGACTTGAATAATTTTGACAGAGAAGATACTGAGTATAAGTATAAAGAGAGGAATTTAGTAAAATTTTAGCCGATCTATCTAAAGTTCCTGAAGAAAAGAAATCAATATAGACGAATGAGAGCAGCGTCGATGTCTACAGACAGAAATCGAATGAAAAGCTTCCATTCGCATTTTCTACAAGACTGCCCATGAATCATGCGGGCATAGAGTCCCTAAAGTAAAAGCTAGACGACACGAAAAGTAAATAATATAAGTCCATTCGTACTGTAAATCAAACACACCAACAATTTAATATTCTGTTTAGAAAATACCCAGCTGTGGTTACAATTTCCACGAAGTTTTGTCCAAAGTTAAAATACAAATTGTAAGCGAATCTTCCTTTTTTTTAAACTCAGAGCATTTGTTTGTGTAAATTAGTAAAGTTTTCTCCGAAATGAGTACTTTCGAGATTTCGCTTTAATGTTTATTATACTGAGGCGCTGTTTCTGTGGATTGTCATCTTTGTTTACTATTTGTCTAAGTAATGAATAATGATGATTCTTTGTTCTGTTCTTGAAAAAAAAACCAGTTATTTTGCTTGTTTTGTTTATTTATATCATCATCCATAGTACCTACATAATCAACGTCAGCAATTAAGTACAATATACATAATTATGAACTTGAACATTTCGTTACATTTCTCTGATGATTGCTTCACAATTCAACCCTCAACAGTTAATATGTATTATGTGGGTGGAGTTTCCTTCCTTTGTACGAGTATCACGGATTACAATGAACAAAACTTAATCATTCAATTCAACTTTCCTTTCATGTCATATGTACTTGTATGTACGAAATAGCAACTTCACAAATTAGAATATAACGACATCAGACAGGTGTGGAATCTGTAGTGGCCGTCAAATATAATAATATTGCTGTAAAATTTTAACTCAACGCTCACCGCAACGTCTACATGCATAAATTATGTTATGACCTGACCGACCACGTGATCAAACGATCCAAGTACACAGAGTGTTTTAGAATCCATTTTCAGAAGACTATTTTTTAACTGATCCAAGCGGACAAAAAAGTCAACCTGGATCCAATCAAGGCATTTAAGTGGACGTAGCTACTGGCTACTGCCACTGTTACTCACATTAAGCAAAAGAGTGAGCAGGACGCCTTGCTTGGCGACGATTATTTGTGCGACGTGCGCTCTCTAAAATCGCTATAAAATTATAATTATCGCGTCAAAATTGACGACTTATCATTTCTCCCATGGTATAGTTATAAGATGAATAGTTCAACGAAAAAATAACAAACCGTTAATATGATATAGAGAGCGACGCGGAAATCCTGTACAAACCCTGAATCCCGTCGCTAATCCTGACTTTATATTTTTCATTACTGGCTTGATGACAGCCGCTTTACGAGCGAGTTTACGGCTGCAACACAACGAAACGAACTGTTAAGCTTCCCCCACACTGACGTGGTAAGCTTTGCACAAAGATATTTTATTAGTCTATCTATAAGCCTCTGGCGATTTTGCTCCAGTTTTGTCCAATAACTGGAGGACAGAAGGGTACTGTAAAATCAGCTAACAGCAGATCAAGTGTAACACTTTGGACCGTTCTTATTATCTACGTCGTAAGAGTTAAAATCGTACTGCGAGTGTTACCTTGATCTGTTGTTGTCCGTACCTATATGTAATTCTATCCGATATTTCTTTATTATGCGTTCCTTGAAAAACAGTATATAAACTACTTAGCACTAAACCACATTCTGACATTTTGCTGTAATTAAAATTATAATAATTATTTAATATAAGTATGTAAGATAGTAGTATTTCAGACTTACAATTATGTAAGTACTTAAATAAAGAGCAAAAATAATTGAGCATGACAATTATTATTGTCGAAGTCGTTAATTAGTCATTTTTTCCCGAAAATGACTAGATATAAAACCATAAATAAATCAGTCGAAATCTGTACAGTTTAATTGTAGTACTTACCTACTTTGGTAAGTAAATAAATGGAACCCTGGATGGTGGATAAATATCGTTGAATATGTCTCCCAAAATCGTTCGGTTCCATCAAGTAACGATACAGAGCGTGTTAAATATACAAAATGTCAAAGTAAAAATCCACACCACACCAGTGTGAGGGAGGGCCGCCTTAGTGATGTTTTATCCCGCTAAATTAAACACTCTCTAAGGATTAAGAGACTTGACTGATTATAAACTTCGGCAAATTTCTGCTTCGTCTAAAATAAGTTCCAAGTGTCTCTAAAGATAATTCAGTAGCAGCATGTACTAGGTACTTATTCGTGGTAGCAGTTTTAACGATGGTTTTAAATAAGTAGATATGCATACGAGGTAATATGAACAAGTAAGGTAGATTCAGAACCAAGATATTCTGATTCATGAGGTGTCTCCCATTTGCATATTATTATTGAGTCACAGATGAGCTTTTGCACGTAGATGGGATCTTCATGACTCATACTGTTTTTCCATATCGTCACATTAAACAGTAGGCGTGGCAAAACACACGTAGTACCTACTTGAAATGACGAAAGTCTTTCCCACACAGGCGCGATCTGCACGCGGCTTGCGACCTGCGGCCAGTTGAAACGAATGCCCCGCCCCATTTTCTGGGCATTTTAACGTCCAGTAGGTAGCGGATTGAGGCCTAGGCCGCAATGGGAAAGACTAGTGACTTAAAACATTTTTAGAATTTAGTATAGACCAGCTAAGAGAAAAGTTTAAATCTCATTACGGTTTTTCGGAAAAACTACATAAAAATTTCACAAATAAGTTAGAATGCAGATGAGAATTTTAAAAACCGGTCAAGGATTTTTGTTATAGAAAATCACAACCTCTTTGGATAACCTCTGTATACTTTTCTCAGAGTTGGACTATAGGTACAGTCGAAGACAGAGATAAGTATACAGGGGCCTCAATAAGGTTGAAATTTTCTCAAAAACTACTGGACCGAATTTAATCATTCTTTTACAGTTACATAGTTTTAACTTTTATCTATCAAACAGTGAAAGAATTTCTGCAATAGGTCAAGTAGTTTTTGAGAAAATCTCAACCTTAAAACTCTCCTGTACACCTTTCTCTGTGCTCCACCGTACATTACTTATAAATTACCTATTACGGGAGGAATAAGGTCCAGATTAGGATTCATTGTACTATGGTTCTAGCTAGCAACACACAAACACGATCATTTTGTTTATTATTATGTGTCCTTTCTAAAAATAATATCATCTCTACTTGCTCGATATTACTCATTACCCTAGGTTTTGATTGCAAGCCACCAAAAGTTTTGTTTATGAAATGATGCGTCATATGCAGAAATTAATCATGTTATTGCTGCATAATCAATATGTAAATGAACAGACAAATAGCCCTTTATACAGGTCATATGATAATTGATGATAGCGTAGGGTATGACTTCATAGTACATTATGTATCAGGGGCACTGATGACGATGATTATTAGGTACGACACATATGCCTGATTTGAAGTTAAGCGAGCTTCGAAATATCTAGATATATAGGGTGTTTCTGGGATAAGAGAATCATGTCCTGAAATAATGTACGTAATTTTTTAAATTATGCATTAAGTAAAAAAAGTCGAAAGTACAGTCAAAGACAGAGATTACAGGGGGCCTCTATAAGTTTGAGATTTTCTCAAAAACTACTAGACCGAATTTAATAATTCTTACAGTTACATAGTTTTAACTTTTATCTATCTAACAGTCAAAGAATTTTTGCAATAGTTCAAGTAGTTTTTGAGATAATCTCAACATTAGAAACTGTCCCGTACACCTCTCTCTGTGTTCCATAGTACGTCAAGTGTATTGCATAACAAGCGAGATGGCTACCTATTTTGTATAAGTTGATGTAGGTACTGTCGACTGTACGAGTATGTACGAATTTGAACATACGACTATCTAAGCAACTATTATCGTTTCTATTCTATTTAATTTTCTAATTATAGGGCTCTTCTTCCAGATCAGAAGGGTTATATTTCAGGACCAGAATACATTGTTGGTAATGAAGACGTTGATCCAATAATAATATACTAATGTAGGTATCCCATTAGTGCCTGTACGTTTATGTCTTGTACACATACCCCTATGTTATGTGTAACTATTACTGGTATAACGTAACATCTGTGCGAGCGAAATGTAACCAACCATGAACGTGTCACGTAGAAGCCTCTAGTGTTGGGACGTCGGATCCCGGGGTACACGGATCATATGATATGAGACTCTCAATCGTGTGACATTATGATCCGTTGTGGCTTGTGACACATTTTATGTTCATAATGATAATGATCCATTTCAGAATCTACATTACAACACTAGTAGCTTTTACGTGACACAGTCTTGGTTGGTTAGATTGCACAGTATAGCTACAGCAAACTTTTTACATGAGTAACTTCGTTCAAGACTGTTCCTTTGTTAAGTTTTCTGCAAAGATAATCTTGCCTGTTTGAGCACAGTGCAGTCGCTGCATTTTTAAAATAGAAGAATATAAATCGTCGCGTCCCGCCCATCGATCTTCTTTAGGCATAATCCTACTACTTCTACTCCATTAGCTTCAACTACAGACAGGAAAAACTCATTCATTCTTACTGCGGGCGATTAATAGCCTCGATCATTTAATTAAAAAGTGAAGCGACTTTTTATTCAGGTAATCTGTTTTTGACGATTGTTCATTTTGCATAAGACACTGTGTTTTAATGCCCCAAAGGAACTCCTTAGCAATTCCTTTGTAATTAACAGTGAAGACCAAACTATTATATTGGCTTTCCGATAAGTACCTAAACTTTAAATGAATATTTTAGTAATGTAACCTTGGCCTTTCTAAAGTTTTAAAATGAAATAAATGAATACCTATAGATTTCAAAATATTTACTGGTTCCGCCCTAATTGGCCGAATGAGGCACAAGCCTGAGGAATTGGGCTCAGGATTTTGCCCAGCAATGGGACAATTATATTATGGCGAACAACAACGACAAAAGGATTTCAAAAAGGTCTCAAAGTTCAGCTCAGCTCTTCTCATGAGAAATGTTTGATATTTAGTAACCAAAATGTCATCGAACATCTGTAAATTGAAATGATCTTCGTAAATGTCAGGAATCAATCACTAAAGCGACAAGTATCGTGTTTCCTGACAATATAAAGATCAACACTGTACCAAGAAAACAGAAACGAGAAGATTTAATATGATCACGACAGATCAGCAGCGTGGTCGGGGGGGCGAGGTATGGGGGTAATAACTTCACGAATGACATGTATTTGATCCGTCCCGGGAGCCGCCGCGTGTTCCACATTCCTACGACACTGTGAGGGCGGGATTGGATCCTTGCTTAGCTCCACGTCACTCGTATTGGGAACAAATTGATGGAGATTGGATATTTTGTACGGCTGAAGTGAGAAAATAGGTATGTAATGATGATTATGTATGAATAAAATACGTATTTGAAGTACTTAAGTATTGTAGAAATATTCTTGTCTGTCTTGTCTATTCAGACTCGGATGTCACATCCGACGTTACCACCAAACGTGTACCATAGAAAAGAAATCGCCTTCTGAATTACTCATCATGCAGAACAACAGAACTATTGCAGAAAGGTATTCAGAGTTTTAGTTGAAAACAATTCAGTTTCAGAATATAGATAAATAAAATTGAACTATGTATTGTAGAGGCCACAATGTTCAAAAGACAAAATTTTCTGCGGCGTTCAATATATAATTGAAGCAGCTTTATGTAATATACCGGGCGTTCACCGTAAATTTATATCTGTTCGAGTATCACCATTAGATTATTCTGGGGTAACAAAGCCTCAGCTGTTTTATACTACCGCGCGCTACCTTAACAAAATGCCGATTTGAGTGAATTTTGGATAATAATTACCTAACAACAATGTGTTTCTATATAAGTACATAATTCATTATCATTTTATTGCATTGAAATAGGAGCTTCATCATATGGTTAAGGGTATTGGATGGGATCACGGGATGAGCCTGTCGGAAAAAATATCTCGTCAGCACTATTTATCCCGTTTTTTTCCATGACATCAACATTTATACCTATATTGCAGACTCCGTTATCGTTTCAGAATAAGTTGATGGCGGTACTCGATGAGATATTAATTTACGACTGTCACCCGGTCTAGGAGTATTTCGAGGGCAAAAGGAATTTTAATTTTGTGACTCGTACAAAAAGGGCTTTAATTTTGTTCGAATCGTACGACCAACCACCGCGAAAATGCTTCAAAAATTAATTGAAAACCACATCCGAACCGTTTCCTACCTTTTTACAAAGCTCTTACATATATTTCTTTTACTAACAGAGCTGTTAGCTGCTCGCTTCGCTGGCCGTAAATTAAACTTTATCAATTTAGCGCTATAAAAGTTTCTCGTGTGTCCTATTTCGCTACCATAATCGACTCTGACCGCCGTTCGAGCCACATATGTACTTTCACATTTACAAAGTAAGATAAAATAAGAAGTAAGATAACATATATGCCATTATTTCTACTGAAGCAATATTTATTGACAAATGTGAGGACATAATCTGTATCGCAGGTGATTAGATTTATTTGTTAGCTAAAGTCTCAAAATTATGATCGCATTTTTTTGGAATGGAGTCAACACATATGCTTCGCCTTAACTTTATGTATGGTAATGTAGGTACTTATATACCATGAAGAGAAATATTCACCAGCTGGCTGTTTATATTCCTTCATGGTAAATATATACCTAAATCCATTTTTATGGTGCCCTCCTCGCAACTTTTTTGTCAAACTGGTTTGACCACGAGGAAGAACAGATCACACTTTGTTATTGTTGTATAACGGGAGTATTATTCCATCGTATGCCGTTTTATCTCATTGATTTACCCTAATGCGCCAGAAAGAGGAGGGTATATATAATATCGGGTGTCGCTTTAGATCTCTTTGTGACTTTCTGTAACCTATATACAGCTTCTTGGATTTTGATGTATGAGGTGTCATTAGATTCGTCTTGATCACCGGACTAACATAAGGTAACTTTTGATGTCCAAAGCATGTTTTATTTTATGCAATAATTAGAGTTACTCCATGACACCCAAGGTGCACTTTAAGACAAATGCCTACTCTTTGTTCCAGACAATCACGACTATTCAATTCGATCGCAACATTGAGAGGTAGATTAGGCTTAGTCGTGATCAGTCTTGCAAAAGGCATGCATAATTATAGTGTCTATTCGAGTGAATACCGCCATAGTGATTTTACGTCTGTATTATGAGATAGAGAATTATAGATTTCCTTTTTAATTGTATCATTGTTAGGTGCCGTTATCTTGAAGCGACTCCTCTCTATATTTTGCACTGCTATTGTATCTATCCTTTGCAATATGTGAATTCTGACTAGTAGAAAAATAACGTTCGACGTAATTATTCTAGATTTTATAGTTTATATTACGAATATCGATCAAGATTCATCATATTTTGCGCCAACCTTTTACGGATCGTCACCTCTCACTTATTGGTACTTACTCTACGCGAAACAGATTTAGTGTTTTTCGCTTTGGTTGATGCTCTACGCTACAAGAAATACGTCAAATATATCTTTGCTGAGTAGGTACGTAATATCTGGTAAACCTAGGGTTACACGTGCCCGAAACATTTCTGAAAACCGAAGCGTATTTGTGTCGACAGGTGCTTCCGTCACGTAGCAGAATAAAGCCAAGAAGTAAGTACATAAAACTCCAAAATATGATACCGACGCCGTAAAAGGCACATTTTACGAGCAATGAATCCTTATATCAAAGTTTTTAGTTCGCCGGGGTGGTAGGAGAGTGCTATGCGCGTTTAGAACAGTGGAAGCTCGTTGAGGACTTGTAGCTTAGTCTCAGAACAGGAGACTGTTTTGAATTGCAACCTGTATTATGCAGCTGCTTTACAGTCGTGTGTTCGGTAAAATACTGTAAATAATACTTGCCCCTTTCTATTTGATAAGCGAAAATGTCAGTTATGTTAGAGTTCATGAAAAAGTGCTAAAATATAGGTATGTTACTTACGTACGTACGGTAAACAGAGAGGAACCAACATTTTAAACCGATTACGACTGGCCCATTATAAGGCAGCAGTAGAAATCGTCGTCACTTGGAATGGCCAATCGTTACATTCGCGAAAGAAATTTCGTTACTTCGAAACTTCGACACCATTTCATACAAAGTATACGAATAAGACTTTGTTGCGAGATAATAAAGATTTTGTTATTATTTATTTTATTATTTAAGCACTCGAGATCCGTCGGCATCTGTTATTTTTGTTAGTGTTTTGAAAGTAGGTTAATATGTATATTTATACTGCTACCATACTGAAGATCATATGAAGCACGAATTGACAATAAAAACTCTCAATAGAGACAATCGCAAGTCTATAACTCCGGCTGTCTTATCTCCTTTTCTAGCAATCAAATAAGGATTGTTGGAAGTAAATTGATAATCACTTACAAGAAGGGCATCATAATATCCGTGACGTAATACAAGCTACAAGTCGTATTATAAGCTTCTTGGCGGTTTGTTTTCTGACATGTTTCTTGGAAATGGTAACAAAGTTGGCGCTAAAGAATCGTAAAAATTAAATAGGCTCTAATAAATCTAATAAATCAAGCCATCTCCTCGGGGTGGGCTTGACGGGTCCGTCAATACTGCGGAAACTCGATTCCAGCAAAACCAATTACGCGACCGCAACTTCAATGAGACATATTCCTTCTGACATCGGCGATAAGAAATAGAAAATTATTGGATTCTATTTTCTCTGTATGTTCATTTCCTTTCATTCCGTACTCGTATACCCGTACACATTGCATTACTCTCCCAATGGAAAACATTGATTGAAATTGAAACTGACTTTAGAATATTCTCAGCATTTTGTTGCTTCGTCTTATCATCTAGGTATAATATCGTGTTGTGTTACATTTTAGGTACCTTTCCTATGTATGACTGAAATACAATAGGTTCTGGAAGACCTGCCCCCTTACCTTGAAGTCTTATAGCAGTATTACTTCCATAATACTTTGTTACTTCGTATAATGACGACCTTAATGTAAGCTCATTAAGGTCGTCATTGTACGAAGTAACAAAGTATTATGAAAGTAATACTGCTATAAGACTTCAAGGTAAGGGGGCTGTTGTAGTATTAACAATTTTGCTATTATATACTAAACCAAACTGTAAGTGAATAATTATGTAGGTATGAAATTATTTTTTGCAATCAAGAATTAATCAATACGAGTATGAAAAAACAACTCAGAATTTGTTTTATGCATTATGCCATGCTCAGCGATTTAAACATGATACAAAGATTTTCGGTGGGCGTGGCGTGGCCTGTGCAATGATGGCTCAGTTGCTGAGAGTGTGTCACGGAATGACAAGGTCGCAGGTTCAAGTCCTGCCCAAGGCAAGAAATTTTTCACATTGTTTAAAAAATGAAAAAAAAAGTCTAGTTTCCGCACAACACACTTATATTGAATTTGTATTGAAGTTACACAGTTTTACAATTAAAACTATAGTGAGCCATTACCTGAGGCCATTACTAACTAGGTCGGAACTGTCGGTCTAATTGCCGGCTTCAAGAATATAAGTGAGTGATATCCGTTTATATATTATAATAATTTGAAGTTACACAGCTTGGACAATAACAATTTTAGCGTGTGCTGTGACAATAATTTAGATGGTAATTCCTCTAAAGCAGCATCCAGTTACGTGTGCAATATTCGAGAGGTCTCTATATTGTCGAGGAAATAGAAGTTTATGTGTCAATTTGGAGCAATAAGGCAATCCCGCCGCCCGCCGCCGCGCCGGTTCCCCGCCGCGCCGCCGTCGTGCGGTCGCTTCCACAGGCTTCTGTTGCCTTTCCTTTATTACTATTTACTTAGTTCGCTCCCATTATACCCTTGAGAATAAGAAAATGATGCGTTTTATATCAGCTACATACGTAATAGAGGTTCTTCAATTAATTGAAAATTCAATTGTCTTCTCCATGTATATTGGATATTCAGAAATTATATATTGTCTTAATAAGACAATATATAATTACTCGGTAGGGCGCTGTAATACAGCGCCCTACCGAGGTTTCTTCTTCTCGCGTGCAAGATAAAAAAATGTTTCCTACTTTGATACTTCTGTTAATAGGCGCTGCATCAGAAAAGTAGGTAACAATTGGAAACATTCAAAATTGCCCTCTATTTTGCTTCGCACAATCGGGTAAAACATCAGCTGGAATAAAAATTCAGTCCGTCCGTCCGTCCGTCCGTGGCGTTCGGGCGCAGAATTGTGACGGAAATCGTAAATCAATTCTTTCGCATTGAAATTCTGAACGCATTTCAACTTGCCGACTGTGCGCTAGTTTTCCGCATAATTGGATATCAATTGTATTCATTGTAGTATTAAAGCTCTTTGCAACTTTTGGAGTTTCATAACTTCAGAAAAATAACCAGGGTGCCCAAATTAGGTACATTATTTAGGTTATTCAGAATAAATGAGTCCCCCGCAGGCATAGATGCAAAGGTCTTACCAAAACAATTTAAAAAACGTCCAAATAAGGGTCTATTGTTAATGTCCAAATAATGTCCAATAAAGCAAATGAGGGTTCATCCGTTGGACCTTCTTTACGCTCGGACATTTTTAGAAGGCAGACTGTGTATCTAGCTGTTTATAGGAGATCAATGGCCGCAGGTAGAGATTTCTCAATTTTAATTTTCTTTACTAGATAGTAATAGTAATCTGTACAAGCCGGAGACATAATTTAAATACACTTAGATTACAAAGTATCTATTGTGCCAATTATAGGCGTATATATACTTACCTAATCCCCGAATCTAAAGTCAAATTCCTTCAATGGCTTTTCAACTTGTATGGAATATAATATATCACACAATTTTTCACCCTGGATCTACCATACAATTTCGGCATAGAGTTGACATGCAACGATAACATGACATGAGGTTTTAAAATAACAATTGATCTGCAATTACGATAAATATTCTCATGGCCGCAAACCGCTTCATTTGCTGTTTGCATGACAATGTTTTATTTATCTCCTCTCCAACGTTCCGTGATTCGCATTTTTAAAAGACTTAATTGTTGTACCTGTGTTGTGTATGTGACAAGTTTTACAATATCCTCTTTGTAGTTCAAAACAGAAAATATGTATACCGAAGCCCAAATCAAGTGTCTTATTTAGTAAACAAAAATTACCCTACCCTGCTAACATTTTAAACTGTTTTGTGATTATTGCATAGTCATTCATTTCCTTCAGTGTTACATCACAACAGGTAATTAGACAATCATATTTGTTTACAAAATAAGAGACTTGATTTGGGCTACTGTATATATACTTTAGGGAAATTGGTCGTGAAACGGAGTAAAAATGATTACCATTTTTAGTGTGAAAACTGGGGGCCAAACTACTGATTATTCCTAACTGACCAACTCAGGTGGACAACTCAGGTTGGTGGGTTCGTATTTATTATCAATATTTAACAATGACGTATTAGTATTTTGTATAAGTATTAAGTTAAATTGTTGTATTTCATCGGCAAAGTACCGTAAAGAATTACTCGCCCCTCTCTAGTTATCAGTAACGAACAGTGGACCAGAATAAGGAAGCTGATGCTACTTGTACACCTAGAAACACGAGTACTATTAAAGTATCGCATGATATTTTGATTTAGTTTAGACTACATTATCTATAGCCCAGGCCCCGGGGCACAACCAGATTGCTTATTAATTGATACAGATTGACTCGCGTTTCTATTCATCTCCAGGGGCTGAATTCAGGTGCCTTATTCTGTTCCAGTAGTTATCGGTAATATAATAATAATAGTAAACAATGCTTGCTCCTCTCTATTTTCCGATATACTTTGATCACGAACTTATATGAGGAGCACGTGCGTTGGGTAAATAAATACGCAAGCAGCTTTTTACTGTATTTTAGTGATTTTACCGATGACGTTGGCATAGAATGAGTTTCTAAAAAATATAGATACCTCGGTACTCATCAAAAATGCTTAACTTTACATATCCTCTAACTAAATAGTTCAATTTATTTATTGAGGACTGACGTGTTTATAAACATAACATGTCGCTTGTGATTTGATTGATGTAGTTGCAATAATGATTAACTGGCATCCCTTTGTGATTGCGACAGACAGTTAATTACTACAATCAGCCTACGGGCACATTACCTAATATTGATTGGTCTGATCGGTTATGTATTATAATAATAATTATTATATTAGGTACTATGCCCATCAAAACATATATCCGGGCGCTGACACTGCTCAATGCGCTCCTAACAACAGCACCTGAGTGCGATGTGTTTGCGAGTCGATGGGCGGATGTGTATTGTGAGTGCCTGAGATATTGTGAGGTGACGGATGATACACGTGTCCAGTGTTGTTACTACATAAGAAACCTGTACATAATGTGTCTATGTTTACGGTGCATTGGCTTGTCTGTAAGGCCGTAAATATAATTGTAAATAAATAAATAATAAATAAATAAGGTTGTCAGATGATGGACAATTAAATATTTATCAGGTACCACTCCAGTCGACAGCATAACATTTTTTACTACTTTGGCATTCTATGTGATGGTAATATGGTTTAGATTGCAATACTAAATACAAGTTAATCCACACTAATCCAGTGGGTGAGACTAGCATAAGCTTGCAGTTTCATTCGACTAATACGATCAAGCCTTTAAAATAATGTTCTCTGGGGGTTTGATTGTGAAGATTAGTAACATGAAATTAAAACCATGCTTACATAAACTCGCGTCTGTTTTCCTTAGGTGTGACAATTTTTTTCAATCTGCTGCGTTTCTAGCACACAACTCTTGCTTGAATCTGTGTAATGTACCCATAAGTGATCTAAATAAACTATTTATATTTCAATTTCTATGCTCGCTCGTCGGTTCTAGATAGCATTTGGTCTTTTTTTTAAACACGGGCAAGTCGACGTATGTCCTTCTCGGTGAACCATTGCCGACAATTCCAACCAAAATTCGTTCTATTCTTTCGTGCTATTCTAGAATTAAAACTGTAGTAAAATTCAGTGAGGCAATCAAAACGTTTGAGCGTCTATAAAAATGTAACAACTTGTTGCTAACTCACAGACGGCCTTGCTGCGAGGTTAGCGGCCATTGTTTCGTATTCGTAGCAACCCCATTCACTGATATACCGACGAGATGAGATGTTTTTAGGAAATACGTGATACTGATGTAACCATAGACTTACATAGGTAATATTACTAGCAGTGCCCGCGCGATTTCACCTGCATATGAATTCTGGTCGATGACGTCTGCATGCGGAAAAAGTGCAAAAGAAAATAGCGGGCACGAATCTGACTGGCCAACCAGGTGAACTAGTTGCGTGGTTAGGAATAATTGTTCCTAACTGACCAACCAGGTGGACAACTCAGGTGGTTCGAATTTATCAATAATAGCTTGATAATTTGTATAGGTACCGAAAGCTTCTGTGTCCGAATCTATAATTATGTTGGCCACGGCAACACTTCCCTTCTAGCGGTTCTTGAGTTATAAACGAATTGACATCCAGACAGACAGACGTTTAGTTTTATAAATGTAATGATTGATAAGGACATGCCAGCTGCGCTCCTTTGTGGCTTCAATTCAATGGTTCTATAAAAAGCGAGATTACCACCAACGTGAACAATGTTCGTTTTGGCATATCCTGATGTTATATATCAGTGGGTGTAAGAATTGCTTCACAATCTGATAAAATATCTTAGACAAAAAGGTACAGTGTTATTACAAAAGGTAATTAATTGTCGATTAGGGAAATACTAATCTCGAAAAGGAAAATAAAATCTAGACATTGCACTTCCTGTAAACTAAAATACTACTATAATATACTAACAAATCTAGGTAGATAGATAGGTTACTGTCTGATATAAGTCTTTCCCATACAGGCGGCCTGCACGCCACTTGCGGCCACTCCCGTCGTTAACGTCAAGTAGGTAGCGGATTGCGGCCTATGTCTCAGATCGCTACCTACTAGACGTTACGACGTGAGAAAATAGGGCGGGGCATGCGTTTCAACTGGCCGCAAGCCGCGTGCAGGCCGCCTGTGTGTGTCAGGCTTTACTCGGCATAAAAACACAGGTTACTATTTGCAACAGCTTCGCTAGAAATAAAAGCATGCGAATTTTAGAAGGATACTACGTCCACTTCTGCAATCAAGTGCATTGTAGCTTCGGAGAAACTTACACAATCTTCCTTTCTTCCAATACGAGCAGCGTACAGTCGTCACCAAATCGAGCCCATCTCACATGTAGCCTAAAACGATGGCAACACAGGCGAGATTGTAATAGTGTTGTGTGCCGACGACTGTAGTTATTGGATACTCCTAAGAAATAAGTAAGATGGTCGAAACGGGTGCACTTTGTCGAAGATGAGATTTTCTAAATCTGCTACACAATTTAATAAAAACTTTTCTCCGTTTCTTTAACACTTCAATGTTGAAAACATAAGAATTGCTATTACGAAATCAGTTAGAACTGAATAGAACTGGATAGATCCAGTTCTATTCAGTTCTAACTGATATATTTAAGCAAACAGACATCCGGACAGACTTACCGACAGACATTGAGTTTTAAAAATATATTAGAGAAAAGTCTAAGAGAAGAGATGTAAATTTCAAGAATATTGTACCTTTTTGACTGCTTTTGAAGTCCGACTTATCTCGTGGAAAGTAAAAACCTTTTGTGGTAGCACTCAAGTCGTATCGCAATCGAGGGCTTTTTATTGGACAATATTATTGAATTCCTCCACTTTGCAAGGGGAGGCTGTTACGATTGCGGTGACTTTTGCCTGCCGCGAAATATTTTTAGTTACTGATTTGCATATTCTTTTCGATAGAATTGTGAAGAGCCCTCGCTAAAGAACTCGTTGATATCACGGTCGTACCATGAGGAAAACTTCACATAATATATGCCATTTTATTTACCATAAAATATTATGTTACAGTACGCTAATGAACTCCGCACTAGATTATACCTATGTCGCCAAGTTCTAATCTAATTTGCTTTTTACGGTTTTTTTATCATTATACAACTCGGTCGACAATTGTGACTCACTAGGTGCCGTTGAGGAATTGAGATTGAGAAATACTACGGCATAAGTAAAAAAAAACCAATTTCATTGATCAACACTAGTGTCAAATATATATACTTTCGACTGACTCTATCGAGATCGAAAGGATGTTATAGCCAAAAAATATACTTCGAGAGTTCCACGAATTACGTGTCAAAGGATTTATTTTCTATGATGGTGGATGTTTTTACCACTAGATCCATGGATTGGATACCGACCGATGGACACTTCAATATTGAGATTAACGTTGTAACATAATTTATGAGCAAATAACTTTGTTGGACTTTAATCTACTTCGTGATGGATTAGACTTAAATTGTTTGTACCCATACCATCGCTATAGTTTAGACGAAACTTTTGTTATAACTAAATTATGCTAGTATTAATGGAAACAAAAGCTTTAGTTAGTTTATTTATTATAAATTAGTATTGTCAGCTACTATTGTAAGCTGCATACTTACATTTTATTTTATATATTAGAAGTAATAAAAATGTATTACCTACTCGGTGTTACTACCTATATGTAGTTATTTAAATAATTAAATTGTTATTAATTTAAAAGATGTGCTGCTAAAAGTTTTTTGCTATTTTTTCTCCTCACCCTTTCCTTGCAAAGTCGTGTAAATGTAAATTACAAAAAAAAATGTACCTACACACCGTGCTTACTTGCAATAAAGAGCCTTTGACTTTGAATAATTAGTCATAAAAAAGCATGTGGATACTTTTAGGATTAGCTTTAGTAGCCAAAGATTGAAATTTGAATAGATGACAAAATAGCAGCTTTTTATGTAGATGTACTATCTATAGACAAGTTCTGCAATTTCTTCTTTCAAAAGCACTTAATTTGAACAATCACTTTATCTTAACCTCGATACATTTTAGGGTTCCGCGTTTGCGAGTGGCCGCGTCTCCGCGCATTGTTCGTGAGGGTCTGTGGAGCAATATGGTAATGGCGACCAACCAGCTATGAAACATTCATGAACCTCACTCCCCTGCGAGAAGTGAACAATATAGATTTTTGACTTGAAGATTCCGATAAGCAAATACGTACTTTTGCTGTAAAAATGGGCCAAGTGGCATTGACTTTCGTTAATGCTATTTTTCTGCTTCTTTTTAGTCTCTATGATTTTTTAGTCTTAATGATATATTATTATTAATATTTGATATCAAGGTGTTGGTACAAACCCAAGGGTCACTGCGACCACAAAGGTCTATTGTGGTCACGCACCGAGTTCTTATATCTCGCTCTCAAGGCCAACGTCCTTCAGGAATCGTATGATGCACTTGGGCGAGAGAGTTTTAATATCCTCGGGTGGCATTATGTGTCCACCTAAGGCTCGGCTTCTGCTGTGAATGAGTGCTCCACACTCACAGAGGATGTGCATGGGGGTTTCCTCGGCTTCACAGCAGAATCTACAGGCAGTGGCGTCGAACAGGCCCATTCTGTTAAGATGTTTATTTAGCCTGCAGTTATTTAGCTCTATTAATGAATTTAATGATACTGATGGTCCAGTTTCAAGGTCAACGTTGATCACACTGTCACCATGTGTACTGAACTGACACTGGTAAAAGTCCCCAATTGAAGCACCTTCAAAGGTGAGTATATTTACGAGTAACGAGCTTCCCCACGGCTATTAAAGTGAAACGGGGACGATATTTAAGTGTCACTGAACGACAACGAGCAAAGGGCATATAATGTCGCTTCACAGCCCTACTACCTCGAATAGAGAGGCACGGAAATGAATTCGGACCCAAAGATAACGTAGGTATTGAAAATTTTGAAAAACACAGTGATTCGTTGTACAAGATTAAGCACAGGAAATCTATAATATGCATGTGAATTTATTACCATCATATAATTTAGCAAATCCGTTTGTTTGGGACCCGAAAATAGTTTCATATTTTTATCTTTTAGATCATACCTGTGTTTTTCAGTTATTTAATTAGAAAAAAAAAACCACATAACTATCCAAAAATAAGTATAGGTGGCTGTCTGTGCGTGGTACATCTGCGTAGTCTACCTAGGTGAACCATGAGAATTTCTTGTTTCTTATGGTCCTCCTGGGTGGTCACTGGTCAATGGGAAGATGCCTTCCGTAAATATTATTGCTGTTAAGATAATTATATTTTGGTACGACTTAGACCAAACTTAATCTCTATCGTCAACCTTTATTAATGTGTACCGCCTGGCTGCCGGCTCGCAATTATACGCCTAGCTACGTTACCATAAGAATTAATGAGTTTAACGTTTTACCACAGGTTAACTAATTGTTACCGTGGACTTACCTGTGACAGGCAGATATGAATCACTTATTCTGAGCTACCTATACACGTGATCTTGAAATACCTACCGTAATATTTTTTGGTTCGATATTTACCGATTGCAAGTTGTTCCCATTTATGCTATTTTTCACGAATTAAAATAACTACCACTTCTGATCGATAAATATAAGATCGAGCAAAACATTTTTATACTGTCACTTTACGATATGCCAATAACCAACAACCGTTGTTTAAGTATCTTAACCAAGGTTTAGCCTATGGTTGGTGCCAATAGCTTTATTGGCCATTTTTAATTTCATTTCATTTTGAAGTTTATATCCGATGAGGATATTTTTCTTCTTATACAATTTCTTTTAAATTATCTAGATTCCTTAGTAATGGTATGATTGAATCACGGATCAAGTGGTACAACTAACAACAGATCAAGTGTAAAACTTTGGACCGTTCTTATTATCTGCGTGGTAAGATTTAAAATCGTACTGCAAGCGTTACCATTGATCTGCTGTTGTCCGTACAAGTGTGTATAATAAAACCTTAGCCTTGCTTATTTCACAGTTCACCCATGACTATGACTACCCTGAATTACCCGTGTCAAAGTATACGAACGTGACTTGTGCATAATGAACATTCGAATTGCTAGCAACACTGGGAAACCCGTACAACAATTAGTTACAGCCATTATTCGTAATAAGCAGTTGACACTTGTTTATGTACTATGTAACATGAATTACGTAGGTACGCAGAAAACATTAGATTCTAAATGGCACATTACTTTAAATAAAGGAACAGTTGCTTTAAATATTCCTAATAGGTTTTTCCCAATCCTACATGTGACCTTAGTTAGTATACTCCCTGGGGCTTATATACAGGGTGTAACGTAAAGGGTATATGAAGCCGAAGGGAGGGTGTTCAGTATCGATAACTTAACAACTTTTGTTCTACAACTTTTCGAATAAAAAATAAAAATAAATTAATGTCTCATACAAATCGATCAGCTGACCGGGACGAAATGTATGAAAAGTCAAAAAATAAATTCGTGAAAACCGAAAAGTCGTAGAACAAAAGTTGTCCAGTTACCGATACTGAACACCCTCCCTTCGGCTTCATATACCCTTTACGTAACACCCTGTATATATTATTATTTAGTCTATGATGGTATGATGTCCCACTGCTGGACAAAGGCCTCCCCCCAACCCTTCCACTCACCTCTATTCTGTCCAGACTGAGACCACGTCCTTTTCACGGCAATATTCGTCTCGCTATAATTTTATGTTTATTCTATTATTTGTATAAGTAAACAGCCCTCTGAAAAGCACGAGGTTGCACATGGGCATCGAAGGTATTTAGTGCATAAAAAATCCTTATATCTCGGTCTTCCCAGTAATCTGGTGCTGGTATAATGGGACTAGCTACTTAAATGTAGAGTTCTTTCTACAAACTATTAGAGGCATATTATCTTTGACATATTTGTGGGTATGCCATTAATTAATAAGGTAGCAAGTATTAGTATACTTAAACATGTATTGCACGAATTTCAATAGAACTATAATGTAGGTACGGGGGAACACAGAGAAAGGTGTACAGGAGAGTTTTTAAGGTTGACATTTTCTCAAAAACTACTTGACAAATTGCAAAAAATTCTTTGACTGTTTGATAGATAAAAGTTAAAACTATATAACTGTGTACGAATTATTAAATTCGGTCCAGTAGTTTTTGAGAAAATCTCAACCTTATTGAGATCCCCTGTATACTTATCTCTGTCTTCGACTGTACCTAACAAGTCTAGTTATATTTAAACACTATCTACAAAGCTCCCGGTTTACCCAGTAACCTTAATCTAAATTATATTTACTTATCTACTATAAAATTATGATAAGCTTCAATCAATGGCGTAATTAACTAATGTCAAACACAAGACTTTGATTACATTTAACTTTAATGGATTCAAATGTCGCTGTAGGTAAAATTATAATTAGTATAGAATTCATAGATTGATTTAATGCGTTCTGAACTTTGATTATCTAAAAGTTGCCATAATAATTAATAATACTCGAATGCACAAGGAACTGGTTAGGACGAATAGCTGTCGCCCCATACAAGTTGTTATTTTTATTTATTTATTTTTAGCTTACTACTGAATAAAAATATATACATATAAAATATAATAATAATAAAACCCTAATTAAAATCACACAGACATACCAGCTCCATCTTCACATTCTATCCCTCGCACTCTTCGTCTTGTACCCCTTATTCTAGTTGAAACAGCCCTAATTATTTGAGTCTTAACTCCGAGCCAGCCAAGCACTTGTGAATATTTTCTAGACCATTTTAAATTAGATTGATTGTTCTTAACTTACAATAACTTTTAATCGTCAACACCGGTCAGCTGTTTTAAAATGTGTGCGATTTGCAATATTTATTTTTGTGACGTTATCACCGGCTACCACCCCTTCAACTTAAAACAAAAACAAATGCCAGGCGAATTTGTGCATAAGCTACTTAGCTGTTTGCGGTACACTTAACAAACTTGTTGATTTTTGATCTAGTTATCAAAAAACGCTTTTAAAAAATCACGATATCAACCTTTTGTAAGTTGAATGGAATGACATTTGAAGCTTGATGGATAATGAAATGTCATTTACATCTCAAGTTAAATGTTGAATTTTACATGAGACAGTTGAGTGACACATCTTGAATGGAGAAAAACCTTGGCCAGAGATTATCTTCTTATTCTTATTGAAGACCGTAACAACCAATCACGTGTAGGTATATAAGTGTATGAGATTCAATGACGGAACTCATTAAAAATCTGTCTAAATCCGATAGGAAAATGAATTTTGAAATCTTCGCTCCTTATATCTGCCCCCGATAGCCTAGATCTAGCCAATAAATTTCCTCCTTATACGACAATTCCGCCATCATTATGGAATGGCGGATTGATTTTTTCATATTGGTTTAATTTTCTATTTACATGAATATTCTAAATAACTTTACATTGGCGAATTTATCTCTTTAATAAGAGTTGAAGCCATTAAAATTAATATAGAATAGAATAATAGAGAAAGGGAATCAGATGAGCCACCGTGATGGTAAGAAGTTATCGGGACACCACGAGCACCATCTGAGGCGTTGCTGCTGGCCAGATTTAGTGCCGACCCTGAAGAATTCTAATCAAGTGTCTTGTATCGTATCTCTCGTATTATACTCTCTCGTATTATGCTCTCTGGAAATACATCGAGTGGTAGATTATTCCACATTTTGCACGTACGTAGGCTATGAGTAAATAACACAGTAGCTAAACATTTTTTTGGCATCAACTTCAGTATGATGATATCTCAATTTGTATGTATGATTACCTACTTGTCTAGTTTTTGTTCACCTAAGAGACCTCTTCAATCAACCAAAATAGGAAGTGGTGTACGCGTATTGTTCTACAAATAATGTAGAGTCGATAGCTAGTCCAGTATACTGTATATGTGATGTAAATAAGGTCAAGATTACAATGGGTTCGTGTATGTTAATGTCGACTGTACCTACTCAGATAATAAAGTGCACATGAGATCACCGCGTTCAGCGTGGGTTCATGGCTCATTATGACTCATTTGAATTAATCTTATTTGAAATTTTAGGGGCTCGTAGTCTAATTGTGTGTACGAGTGATTTCTAGTAGCGAAAACTCCCCCACCATCTGAGCCCCCAGAATTTTCAATACAGTTTTAGACAATCCTTTCACGCAGAAAACCAATTTTTATGCATTATGCCATGCTCGGCGAACAAATTTAAAAAGATGAAAAAATTCTGAATACGGCTAGAAAATTATCATCATTAAAAAATCCTTTCACGTTTATATAAGACGATAAAGGTTGAACATACCTCCATCGAACATCAGCCGTTTAAGAACCCAGTTTTTACAACGCAATGGCCATAATTCAGTTAAGAGTTTCATTTGCAACAATGAGAATTGATGTGGCATCCAATAACATCTCGCTTTTTTGGAGTTAAGTTAACCGTCCTAAGGAGAAATTATGTTGCTGCACGTTCTATATTGGCTGTTAGAGACGTGATTTCTCGGTTTGCTAAGCAGAACTGACGGTATTTGTTTTGTTCTCAAAATTAAATGATATCTATTTACCTGCCTTTAATCCTCTAATCTTCGAAACAATAATATTCTACAAAATAAAGTGGCAAACTGTAAAAAAATCTGCCCGAGCAAAAACATTATTCTTACAAAATCTAATAGATGATGCCTATTAATTTTTTTTTCTTTAGACGTGTCTATGTTATAAGTGTTCCACCGGTGTTCAGAAAAAGTCAACATTTAAAAGTACAAGTACTGTTTGTTTTCAACTGTTGTAAATAGGTGTCTGAAGGCAGGTATCTAAAGAAGTTTTTGAACCTAAAGGTGTAAAGTTTAAGACTTCGGTTTAGCGTTTTTTGACTCGTCCAATCATGCAAACTTGTCTTGACGGTACATAGGTTATTTGGTTACATAATAGCGCTTTGTAAGTGCCAAAGCAATTGTGGCTAAAGTGATTAATGAAGATTGATTCGCATCACGACGCGACAGTAACTAGCTAAACCACGTGTTGGCATTGGCGAATGTCAAGGATCTGCATTTTGGTCATCGTATACCTACCTATTTTCAGTTCATGCGAGTGTGTGATTTTAGGTTCCATCCTGGAATGAAACCTCCTTGGTAACCTAACGCCGCTGTCATAGCTGGAGAAAATGGGGTAATGTGTACTGAAATCCTTTGCCTATTCACTTAACAAGAAATGAAAATCGCGTACATTAAATTTAATTCGCGTCCCTTGCTTCTAGTTTGGTTAGATTAATCTATAATGTACCTACATACACAAACGATGTTGTATGAGTAGGTAACAATGATAGTTGCGCTTAGGGTTATAATTAGATTTGCTGGGCGCAATAGAATCACAACTAATTTTGCCAAATAACCATTTAGCATTATAGTGCAATTGGTCCCAAAATTCATCTGGGGGTTCTCTTGAAAATGGCGTGAAACGACGGTTGCGAAATTATTTGATAATTTTCCTTTTAATGTCTACAGGGACTATTTTGTGTTTAATATCACGTTAAATTAATCAGAAAATGTTCGCGAATGACAGTACGGTGAAGTTATTGGATTATTTATGCAAGATTTGAAGTTTCAAGCTTTTATCAAGAGTTCCCGCTACAAGCTCGGGAGTGAACGTGACTGTCGAGCTGCTTCGTCCAGAGTGATGACGCTACGGCGTCTCCTCTGGATGAAGACATGAAGACGCGGCTACCCAGGGTGAGGGCGCTACTGCGTCTCCCCTGGAGGAAGATAGAAGACTATTTAATATATTGAATTTTCTGTAACATGACATTGGCAAATGACGAACTGTCGAGTCCATTAATAAAATAAATAAATAAATAAAATTCATCTGCCTAATGTACAAAGAAATATATTTTGAGTGTCAAAATTTCCGAGCGGTGAAAAACTGAATTTTTCAGGATGGCACTCGGAACTTTTATCCAATTCAGTCACTGCATCACCGAATTTAATTAAAAGCTTCGATGAAGCCCGGCCATGCGTTTGTTAATCAATGTTTTATTTATCATTCACCAAATAGAAATAAGGTGAACTTTAAAATATTAATGTTTTAAAATAAATTCAGACTTTAAACAGGTGTTATGGAATTTGCGCGCAAGTGTAACTTCGGACTTTTAATTGTCTGCGCCTAGGTGAAATTGTACTTCACATAATAAGCCTTATGTAATATCGACTCTAGATGCCATTGAGATAATATAAATACGTAGTATGCCAAACAGAAGTGGCATTATATTTATTATCTATCTTTTACGCCGTAACCCTATCTAATATTGTGCATATTTTACTCTGTAAAAACGATCTTTCTAAAACAATGGTGTAGATAACACTAATAAGTAGTAAGACGAATTAGGCATATTTTTTTGTTTCTAAGTAAAAATTTTTTTAAATTCTTATTTAAATAGGTTTTACATATCCTGTATGTCCTTTAAAATATGTTTATTGTAGTCTAATGGTATCTTATCTTTTACTCCAACGCACAAAGCAATCCCTCAAGGTCATATTTATAATGAAATAAGGCCTTACCCATTCCAATAAGTAGGTAAGTAGGTACTCTAAAGCTCAATTCATACTGGCAACTCAATGCGCTCGTAGACCATATACTATATTCAAACACTAGGTATCTACGAACTGAACAGACTGCAGCTGAAGCCGATCACAGGTCGCATTACAGCGGCGTCTCAAGTGCAAGTAGTTCGCGTAACTGAGTAGACACTTTTCATGAAAATGTGCACATTTTGTAGTAGATAGCACTAAATTCTATGGGCTTATTATATACATGCTGTAGTTGCCATATACCTAGGTTAACCTCACTTCCCTTAAACCTAGTTTTTGTCACAGTCACACTTCGTTAAAAAAACGTTAATTTACAGAGGGACGGAAGATTTAAATCATGTAATAACTGTATGTTACGTTTATGGCTAGCCATGAAATTGTCTAAACTGTAACTTACTCAGGTGTTTATTTAAATACAGTTTAATGCTCTAATTAAACCATGGTTTAAATAGCGTTTATTTGGTCTTAGCCCTATATTTTTCGGCTAATAAGTATTTAATTTGTCTGTGGTGACGCATAACTGGTGAGTGTGATTTTACCCTAAATAGTTTTATTGTAGGTTTTACGTTCGTCAGAACCGCGATAAGGGATCAACAGTCACGAATGATGCATTCTTTAAATCAGATCATATCATTTTATATTGAAATTTGATACATCATTATGATGATTATGCACTCTATGATCTCATAGTCGATGGTAATGCTAACTAATAAAATCGTGACAAAAGGTCGCATTAAATCTACCGGTAAAACTGGTTTTATGTATAGTACGAGTAGTAAAAATGATCTACTTAGCATTATACCAAGTAATATCTATTAGAAGTGCGAAAGATTAAATCGTTTGTTACTTATGATTAGGTACGTCTATTCATAAAGTAAAAGGAACAATCGAGGATTACTAATCGATCTCCCGCGATACACATTTTACCTAACTAGTGTGGGTCGCGTCCTTTACTTAAATAATATTGGTGAACAAAATAAAAAATAAACGATTTATGATTTAATCACACAAAAACCAACAATTATCTACTGTAAATTAATTCTATTTTTGTGATAATTGACAGAAAGTATTATGTAATTCCAAGTTAAAAGACTTTCACAAAATTTGTACGCTTTCGGGCTGAATATGGTGGTACTAAGACACAAATATGATATCTGTTATATTTACAAATAAATGACATTTCATTTCAATCTGGTTGCTTTGTTTCTCATAAAATGTACAAATTATCCCGTCTCCCGTGATCAAGTCGAATCTTCCATAAAGTCTTTTAGGCTGAATGTTGCTACAAAAATGAACCGAAATTCGTACTTACACCCGAAAAACCTAATTACCTTCCTCCTTGCAGCAGTCGGATAATAAACATTTCATGGATAATAATATCAGAGGCGAGGAGGGAAATTGTGTAGACTCAGACCAGGCTGTTATATCGCCATTGAAGGCATCGTCGGAGTATCGGAGCAAACAAGTAAAACAAGTCCCATATCTCAATTTCACACCACATTAAATGTAATAACGGGATCAAATAAAGCGGAACAAATGGGACAGTCTGAAAGAGAATGAGCCCAGAGAGACGGACCGAAAAAGTCTTCCCTAAATAGAAAATGTTTTAAATGAACGAAGCGAATGAGGTTTTTAAAATACATTGAAAGAGGGAAACAGAGGTTGAAACGGAATTAAAACGCGCGAATCAACTGGATCGCACAAAGTGATTCAACACAAACGAATGGAATACTTAGATACTTTAGGGACGACTGGTTTATATCGACGTTTTCGATAGGTCTTTAAAACGAAAAGTGAGTTTTATTTATCGACAGGTCCATCCATTCTTCTGTGTAAGTTTCAAAGTTTGGGGAATCATACAATCAATAATAGAAAAAATACAACCAAAAGTCGTATATCGACAAGTATTTATTTTAATCTGACGCACAATTTCGGAAAAATAACAGACATAACCTCTCTGTCATATGTAATTGTTTTACACAAATTTACTAAGTAGGTATAACAAAAATCTAATGACCCTGGCTCTAGTCTTGATGGTTGCTGGTAATGTCACAGTAATTAAAACTTTACCATAGCATTAATTACACAGACCTGTGCATAGAAAATGGGATTGCGGTTATTATTAAATTTTAGTTCAAGTAATGAGCAAATTCCATTTCAACTAAATAATCGAATACTGTTGTAGACAGGCGTCAAAGGTTTTCAATTAAGTTCTGTAATGAGAACCTATTTCCTACTGAATTAGGTAGCTTTCAAATTAAAACCTAGAGTCGTAGTATAGGGTCGAAAATTTGCACCAAAATATCGCATGGCAACCTCGCACTCGTGTCTTATCGCCGTTCACGCGAAGTCTCGTGAAGTTAGTGTTGAAAAGTTGTAAAAGCACTTTAACCGGTCATCAGAAGAAGGTGATGAGAGAGGAACATTGCAATTTTAGTGCAATATTTGTAGCGCCATTTCCAGCATATTGACCTCGCATCTATAGTATGTATTATTAAGCTATTCAGTTGTCTGATTTTGATTATTTAGGTTAGGCATAGCTAATAAAACTACATCGTGTCTGAGATAACAAACAGTTTTGTGTTTACTTCTCACATTTTTGTATATAATGTACTCAACTCAAATTCGTTGAAGGTTGCAGCTTCTAACGAAACATACTAAAATGGTATTTATGTATCTCATCTATCATTATTTATCGCTGGTGGTAGTTTATTTAGCCTGTAGAAAATCTTTAGAGGTTCAGGGGAGTTTCAGGTTTGATTAATTCTCGTCGGTATAACTCTACCTTATTTTTACCTGATTGGCGAAAAGAGGAGGGTAATATCAAAAAATACATGACCGTATGTAAAAATAATAATGATAAAATAGTTTAGACTCCAAACTACCCGTGAAATACTTTTTTCATGCATTGTATTGTACATTGTACCTACTCTAAATTTTAGAGGATACTCGCTATGTAAATGTTAATTTTATTTAAATCGTCCAGTAATTTTTAAGACAATTTAACATCACTTTTCCATGTTTTATTTAGATCGTACATAGGCATTTTGATTACTTTTACAAACAAAGTTATAGGGTGGTTTACGTACGGTGTACTATTGGAAGCTTAATTGTACTCATTCATTTAATTTGACATTATGGTAATAGAACAATAAAAACCTGAAAAAATAAAACATGCAATTCACAATTTTCTTGCCTTCCTCATATAAATAAACAGGGTGTGTGAGTACAATGGAAACTTGATGGGTATTCCCACGGGGAAGTTTCACCGTCGTGACGTAAAAGGTTTTATTGAGGCCCTACAGGTTTACGACATGAGCCCTATTAATATCCTACTCATACCTATACAGGCACGTATGTGAACGAACAGTCATTTTAATCTAAACAATAAAATTACTCGTCAACGATTTTATGTCTCGAATAAAGTTAGGTAACCTACCGCAGCCCAAATCAAGTGTCTTATTTTGTAAACAAAAACTACCCTACCTTACTAACATTTTAAGCTGTTCTGTGATTATTGCATAGTTATTTTCATATTATTAGATCGGATCACTTAATTTTCACAATTATGAACAGGTTCGATCAATCAGTTCCTTCAGTGTTACATCACAACAGGTAAGTAAGTAAGTAAGTAAGTAAGTAAGTAAGTAATCCGTTTATTTCGCAACAACATTTACATTGTAGTGCATTATAGTGGCTAACAAAATAACACCAAAAAGAGCGGTAATTAGACGATCATATTAGTTTACAAAATAAGACACTTGATTTGGGTTGTGGTACAGGTATAGTAACGAACTATTACTTATGAGTTACGTACGACCCATTTGAAGTGTATAGCGAACTAACTTTTATTCTGCTGACATGAGTAGTCTAAATTCAGGCCTCTTCGTGTGTTACTCGTGGTATACTATATTTCAAGAACGTTCACATTACAAACAAACAAATATACTACATCGGTTACAAATTAAAACCAAAATTAGTTAGTGTACAGAAAGGCGGCCTTATCGCTTTAAGCTTAAAATTACTCAATATTCTAGGTAACAAAAAAGTATTTTGTATGCATTTCCCGTGCATTTACTTATAATAGTATAATATTTAATCAACCGGTCTGTCCGCAATGCATTTAAAGCAGAAAAGAGCGTGTTCTACGAAAATCAATACGTAGTAATAAAGTTTGCGGCTGGACCTACCAATAAAAATGTTATTATTGTTTGGAATAAAGAGTTTGCCCTATAAGTATAAGTACCCATTAAAATAAAATACTAATAATAATGTCCTAATTCACTGGTAGTTAGGTACCACGAAATCAATAAAGCAAAACTGCGTCCTGTTACCTCGAATAACAGAAATACCTTCTCCAACAGTTTTAAGATTTAAAAAACCTTGGCGTGACAACACCGCACACAACGTGACAGTATTTAGGTAGTAGGAGGGGTACTTTGTGAAGTGAAATGAGAAACAAAGTAGTGCAAAGTAGACGGGTACAAGGGAATACTCTCAGGCAGGGCCGCCGCGGCCTGTGGCCGACCGCGCGACTTAGCAACAAAGTAAAAGATCGGAGCTGAAATTCAGCTGTTGTATACCACAACAGGCATATTTGTGGTTAGTATTACGCTACAACCTCTATTTAGTTGCAGAGTGTAATATAATTGGTACCAACGTTGATGTATGGATGTGAATGATGGGCATGACAGTAGAGGAATGAGAGTAGAATCAACGCTGTATGTAGATATAGGTACGGACAGCAGATCAATGGTAACACTTGCAGTACGAATTCAACTCTTATGACGCAGATAATAAGAACGGTCGAAAGTCCAAAGTGTTACAATGTGTGAAGTGTGGCAGGATAAGAATGAAGTGATTAGAGAACGCTGTGGTTTGTAACACAGGCAAAAAAGAAAATGTAGTAGCTGGATGGAATGGATGGAAGGAAAAAAATGCTTTCCCCTTCATTATATTTACTGATTACAAGTCTACAAAAGTTAAGAAGCAAAAATTACCACCTCCTCTTGCGATCCGGGAAGAGAAACGAGCAATTTATAAGGCATACCGATCACGGCTTCAGATGTCACTATATCTGCATGAAATGGAGATTTTTTTAACAAAGATCTTAATTTGAAACTGGGATCGCCATTACGTGGCAAGCTCTTTATCATCAGAGCTACCGTGAATCTGAACAGCCCACAGAGCGGAGGAATCTACCTCCATATTCGTCTAGAGTCGCGGAGGGTGCCACGGAATAGCGAGCTCCCTCTCTGGTACGAATCCCGGGACGCGACGAAAATTTTTCGCCATTAAATATTTAAATTTTCGTTTCGCACAGCGTACTACATGCAAGAAAATTTCAAAGCAATAATTTTATTTGAAGCAGCCTTTTGTTGTACGATTTTCCGATAAAAACGTACGATGTCTCGTGAAAATCGATCCGCCTGACACTTCTGCCAGACACAAAGGAAACTATGTACCTACCTATGTGAAAGTTATTATGTTTATATGAGTATTTTATACTAAAGTTCATCCGCCCGCCCTCTCAAGAAAACCTATCTCCGCTAAACAGCGGAAATAGATTTTTATGACAAATAGGTAGGGGATTATGTGGTTGAATATTGGGTGCAATTGCATTTAAGAATAGGGTCGTAATATTAATATAATTGCTATTCTATAGCGGTGAATTATTGATAACATTATGAGAAGTTTAGGTGTTTTTTAAATTTATTTACTCAACAATAATTTTGCACATTTTAATTAGTTCATAACAATTTGTTGGCGAACGTTTAAGTTAGCTACACTGCTGTAAAAAAAATTCAAATATACATTTGTCGAAGCGGATTACTTTGCATTTAACCAACTGGACATGCGTGAGGTCAATTCCTCGTGTCCAGTTGGTGACTGATCCATAATTTCTAGTAGTTAGGTACCTAACGAAACATACATATATCAATTTTTATACATATATTATTGATAATAAATTAATGAACCACTCTATATTTCTAACCCATTGCCTACCTATCACAAGGAAATTCAACATTTTATACTTATATACGAAAGCGATCCTTAATTAGGCTGTTAGCATTATAATAATATGACTCAGAGCTTTATCAAGTGTCTACCTAATAAATAACCTACCCTATCTGAGTATTATTTATGATTATGACAAATAAATTAAATAATAAACTTCGTAACTACCTATACATACTAGCAAAGAATATACAACTGTTGATACGCTTATTTATCGATGTTATACAAAATTGAAAGAAAACTAAATAACATACTACTATTATTATATAGATTCACCTAACGATGACGTCGTATATGTTATGTTATGTGTATTTATGACGGTACTGTAGGTCACAACCAGCCTTAAATCAGTTAAACATGAATCATATTAGTGCGTCCATGAGGAAATGACATAAACATTTTGTTGATCGAGTTTATGAGCGTAGGACTTTAATGGTGCTTAAGCTAAAACAGTAATGTTGGGTTTTCCCGGAAAATTCGTAAAGGGAAATCTCCAGAGGGCGGAAATTTTGTCATATAACTATTTATCTCTTCTCGTGTAGTTTAGTAACCACAGATATTGACAGAGTTATTCAGGCCGCATTGATGGCCTCTGACGTGGCCTAACGAATGCTGCAGACTGACAACAACGGATTCCGAGACACGGAGGCGCTCAGATGAAATCCCAAAATGTCAGCGGTCACCCATCCAGGTACTAACCTCGCCCAACGTTTCTTAACTTGTAGGATCGTTTTCAATGTGTACTCATAATTTAACTGGACTAGGAGCCCCTCATTTTACTACTGCCTCTCAGCGTTATATGTTAATATAGCAATCAGCAAATAGTATGAAGCCGTGAATGAGTCAAAGTCATTTTAGTTGAATTCACCAGTCCACCGTATTTAAATTATTTTGTGGATTTACTACGATTGAAGGTCACACGATAAACAAATATGTGAGAACAAATGTCAAAAGGGTGCGCTGAGTTGGGTCGCGAGCAAACAGAGCTTATGTCACTGATATTTAACACACTAATAATTGAAAATAATTAATTTAATAATTTAAATGTGAAATAGCCAAGTAACTAGAGTGTGTGACTCTGGCGCGTGTGACTCTGGCGCGAGCAACGCAGGTTCAATGCCTACCTCTGGACCAACGTGATAGATCTTTCGTCTGTAATTTGAAACTCAATCATGCTCAAACGACTTAAGGGGTTGCCAGCTGTCAAACTCAAGCGCGAGACAGAGCAGCGGCGGAGTAAAGAGCACGGCCCAGTGTCTCCATATCATTTTTTATTATTAATTTTAGATGAATTTTGGCAGGAAAATAAAAATACGCCAACAAAAATCAGATTTTTTTTAAAACAAGCTCTCTTATTTATAATACCCTACATTTTGATATATATTTTGTATGAATAACTATTTCGGTTTAGACATAATTTTCAATTTAAAGGACACGGAAGGGGTATGCTTGCGATTTTTTTTATATCGAGCGAAGTTTGTTCAATCGTGTATCGTATTCATCAGTCTCTAAATAGACAGCCCAAGATTGCTACATATTTATTTTTTACAGAATCTTTATTCTGTTGTAAATAACATATGAAATGCAAGTGTCGGACAAAAATAACATTGCCACTTCTTGAATTGTGAGTTGTGGTTTGCTGGGTGGCCGTGACCCAACAATTAATATTTAATCAGTCATTGGTGTACCTCACACCTTCTAGTAATATAAATTAGTTGCATAACTAATTTTTTAAGTAAATCTCCCACATGTCTGTTAATTTAACACGGGAACGTGTTAATCATACAACTGCGGTCAATACAACCTACGCATATAAGTCAATCTAATGGGAAGAAAACAAGAAAAACCCATTGAACTATTGAATTAATTCAGGAAGAAAAGCGTGGAAATATAGTAAAGGATTAATTAATTAAAGAATGATGACATAGTAATGTAGAATTTCCCGTATGACTAAATAAACGAGTCTGTTAGATAACATCAAACACGACGGGCACGTTTCCTAGAAAAACTTTTATGTAAACTATCGGATATCGATTGACGAATATGTCACTTCCTGAATTATATTTAATTTTAATCTTTCCCCGCTCATAATAATCTTATACCATTTTGCTTTCTAGCGTTCTGTAGTAGTTCGTAGGAAGTTTCACATGACGTATGAATTGACCCTCATAAGGGCTGGGTCCATTGATGCGGTTGAAGAATGTCTTGCGTATGTAATGTAAAGGATCGTGTACATTACGGGACATAAATAATACAACCTATTTTTGCAGTTGAAATTATTGTCAATCCATTAAATTTTTCGATTGGTAATGAATGAACATAGAAATACTTTAAAATGCAATGTAATGTATGCTAATCATGATTTTTCGACAGCTTTTTTCCTAACAACTAAAAATAGATTATAAATAACTTTTTGGTTGGTTTCGTAAATCGGTCAAAACCTAATTATTTAGTTGTTTTCGCCATAAAGAATGAGATTTACTGATGTCGCGTCACTGTATGTACCTGGCCATAGCGTGTGGGCACACCCTAAAACGCTTAGTGAAATATATATTGGCTGGTTTGTCTGCGCGGGCGCATTCAATGCCACGGTCGCGTACTACTTTAGCGGCTCCATAACCAGTCGACCACGAATCTTTGCGTCGAACACACGTTGACAGCAATAACAAATAATTACTGTACAGGGTACTGTGATAATGATAACGTAACTAGCGGTCTTTAAGTGAAAACTAGTTCTGTGCCTGTGGAATATTAGTGATTGGAGTTGCATGACGTAACGATCTTCGAACATCTATTTCTGTCCCTTTCAGTTCCAAAATAGATCGTCCCCAAAGGTGCGTACAGGTTTTATTTTAAAATTATAAAAGGTTGTGAATACGTGACAAATTCCGGAATGAAAAATATGATAGTGATGCTTAAACTGCTGTGAAGTTGTCAGAAAGGAAAGGAATGAATAAACAGTTAGAGAAAATAACAGTAGCTATGGAATCGTATTTATGGATGCAGGAATGAAAGAGTTTCTTAATGTTAATAACACCATTACGTTGGAACTTACTTCAACATAATTAATATTTGAACAATTACATAGATAGACACGATTGCCGAAATTAGCAATATCTGGAGAAAAAAAGGTTATTACTCTCATTATAAAGATATTAAACTCGTACTATTGAGTATGTTTAATACTCGTATGATGAAACATTATACATATACCGGTACATTTATCATTGCCAATATTTTGTTATATTGAGGTGGGTTTTGTCTTGATTATCCTTGAGGCTGCTATTCCGGTCATAGTAAATGAGTCGATACCTCTGACAACAAATGTAAATGTCAATTTAATAGTAATTAAGTAGTTATTGTTATTAGCATACGTATATGACAAAGAAATATAATCGTTTATATTAATACTTATGGACCACAAAACATTAAAACACGCATTGTAATTACATCCGCAGTTAAGACAATTGATAAAAAATAGTATTTCCTTTTTAATTATACCCTTGATTTGTCACCTATTCAAGTTTTATAATTATAATTATTGTTTCAGATGAATAAATACACAGTTCTTTTCGGCGTTTTGCTTTGTATGGTGACAGCTAACGCTCGACATTTCGGTGATCGCAGTGATGCAGAAATATCAGAAGCCAGAGATGGTCAAATAGACCATGTTAGAAAAGTACGAGAGCGAGGTGCTGGTCAGACAAGACACAGGCGGAGAAGTTGGCAAATGAATTACGGCTACGAATATCCTCAACCACCAAAACCCTTTTATGACGATACCCGAAGAGAATACGAATACAACCAACCGGATCTCCTGCCGCAGATATTTAGGTTATTAGACGAGATTTCCGCCTATGTGAGGCGTCCTCCCATGCCCCCACAGTTGCCACCTCAGCCCATCTATGTTCCATACCCTGTACCTTATCCAGTGCCTCAGCCGTGTAGTTGCACGCCCGTGCAGTCGTCGCAACCGAATATTACCTCCAGATTCCCTGATATGGAAGACACCAATCAAAACTGGGGATTCGCCGACACCAATGGAAATGAAGAAGATGAAGAGGGAGATGGATCCAGACCTATTTCATTTGTGCCAATCGTACCGAAACAGAATGGTAGGAGACCTGCACCTAAAGTGGATCACGGCAGTAGTCAAGCTGGGGTAAGAACAAAGTAATTTTATTATTCAATGTAGGCTGATACATTTATAATGACGTCCGTGGTGAAGGAAAACGTAACAATGAAAATATTAATGTGGCTGATAGACGTCAAGTAATATTCATTCGAAATATTCATTCCAAGCAGCATCAGCAGCATCAAGGATACAAATTCCTTATATATTTACCGATTTAAAAAAAACTGGTTTCCTATAAAAGCTGATTAATATTCAACGTCGTAAATACAGACCTTGTTGTTAAACGCGAAGAGCATATCAATAACGTCGCTCATCTTACTTGAATAGAGTTTTGTAAAGGTCCTCCTTTAATTGTATTATATTGTATATATGAAATCACAATATTACACTTATGTTAAAAAAACTAATAGGTGCTTTATACAATCGTTTCTGTTACAGGACCTAACAACAAGAGCTCCCATGCTAAGCCCGAATCAAATAGCAGGTTCAGGTAGAGTACCAGGGATGTGCGAAGTGACCTCTCTCTCTTGCTGCTCGGGGACTGCTGAACAACAAAGGCAATGCTTCAATAAATCTGGCTGCAGCGCGACCTACGACAATGGCCGTGGCTGCAGCCAGGAAAGGTTGATATCTATCATTGATGCCTATTCTAGAGCATATTCTCCTGTTAATTGAGCCTTAATGGTCAGTAGTAGGACAGTCATTTTCAGTATTCTCGTGGCTTTAGCGTGGTTCTTCGTTAATAAATCTGTTATATTTTTGTAAAACTTTATCATAATCTATGATAAATAACTTTCATCGAATTATTTAGTTGGCAGGTTTGGATGTGTAAAAATATTTAGATTGACATTTTTTAGAAGTGTCGGATTGGAACATAATTGTTTTGGAATCGAATGCTACAATAGGTATTCTTGAAATACTGACATCTTTGTGCAATGAATTGCTTTATTGAAGATATATCAAAAAGAGAGTCATGAATCCTTATATTGATTCTGTCGAATTTATTTGTTGTCAAAGGAAGGGTAATTAACTAACGATCATAATCGTCATTTGTTTATTGGGTCCTGCCTTGCCCTCACAGTTTAATTAGTAGATACCTAATCAATTACTCATTTAATAGTCCAAGTCTTGTTAAATGGCACCATGACACCGTTACTGGCGATTCATTGCACGTCTCTTAGGGGTCACCCACCTGTAGTGTCATCTTTCCTGCATTTATATGAGCGCAATCAGCATCAGATCTCCATCAGACATATTGAACAATTAATAAAATAATAGATTCCAAATTATTCCAAAGGCTTATTTATTGGAATCCATAATACTACCTTAACCTCAAATACAACATGAGGTGAACATACTACGCTGGCGAGTAAAACTAGCTAGAAAATGTAACCATCATAATTATATTTATGGTTTACCATTTGGGATATTTTTCCCAGTCATCTCGTGTTTTGATACCATGGACAACTAAGATATATCCACACATCTGATGCTGTTTAAACTATACTTACAAATAAGTACTTCTTCTGGGCCCACCTGACAATGTACTGCAAGAGTAGCAATTTAGGTTAAGCTAACACAGGACAATCGAGTATTTGTTTGGGATAAGAAACAGTTTCTTTGAACACTAGATTGTATCTAAAAAAACTCGTTGTTGATAAAAGCGTTTCTTGAATTCTATTAATGTTTTTCTTGTTTAAGCGTTCTAATTTATATTTTGAATATCTATAGCATCTGAAGATACACTTATAAATTCTCGATTGGTACTTATTTATAATCAATTCTTGGCCATATAGGTACGTAAATGAAACAGTATCTTTATATTTTATAGCCCTTGTAAAATATTAGATTTTGTTTCATTTTTATTACGATTGGTTATTCTTTGTATGTTACTACATAATAGTTGTTGTTAGATACTTATGTAATGTGTGTATTGAAATGTTGTATAGTTTAGATTTTATAAGCCGTTCTTACAATTTGTTTTTTGCTGAATTCGACTGGGTACATTCATTCTTTGATAGTTTTTTTTTCTACAGCATATCGAACGTTGCACTATGGACCTTGCATTGTATCGCTCTTATAGTTTACGTCATACGAACTGAAATTGTAATTAAAATGTAACCGTCATTATGCTGGGGTGACTATGTTATAGGAAGTAATTAAACTGTAGAGTATATAACACTTAATACAATAAATACATATAATAAAGAGTATATAACACTTAATACAAGACACCTTAGGAGAGAAAGAGATAAGAGGAGGCAATGGTGTTGCCAGTATTATAGAATGATTGAATTCAGCAAAATAACTCTGTAGACGGTTCATAAGGCATTTATTTTAATTTACATAATCATTATGTATGGAGGAATTAATCAGGTTGAACTCGAATAGTCGACGGCAGCTAAAACATAGATATAAGTCCTCGTTCCTAGTCTGTAGCATTAATGTTATTTGTAAACTATGTATATGTAACAAATAAATAACATTAAGAAAATTTAAAAGCTTTATTTACCTGTATCATACATATTCACTAAGGCAAGAGTTACATATTTCATACGCTTGTGTTTTAAAAAAAATCAGATTTTCGTGGGCGAATTTTATTTCCCTGCCAAAATTCATCCAAATTAGGTAATAAAAGCACAAATATGGAGTCACTGTGCCGTGCTCTTCACTCCGCCGCTGCGGGACATCTTCTGGCTCGCGCTTGAGTTTGACAGCTGGTAGCTTTAATTCCACACTGTTTTGTGCACAGCCCCCTTACCTTTAACTCTTATAGCAGTATTACTTTCATAATACTTTGTTACTTCGTACAATGACGACCTTAAAGTAAGCTTATTAAGGTCGATATTGTACGAAGTAACAAAGTATTATGAAAGTAATACTGCTATAAGAGTTAAAGGTAAGGGGGCTGAACGTTAGTCACGTTATAGTCACGGCAGCTATTAACGGTGATGGGAAAACCCAGTACACCGTTTGCCCTAAAAAGATAACAGCTTCATTGAACCGACTGTGTTGTTATCGCTAACGAGCGAGAGAAAACGTCACGAGACTTCACATGCAGACTGTTCACGTAATAATAGTCAGATAGCTGATCAGCCCCCCTAGTCAAGTAGCATTGACTTTCGTTAATAGAAGTGGTGGATATAGTGGAATAGAAAGAAAATGTATAGGATTGACATTTGCTAACGAAAAACCATCTCTCAATACTTAACCACTATTAGCTAGTAGGGAGTATAGAGTATAGGGAGTACCCCTCTAGACAACTGGCACGCTGCGTGACGGCTGTATGGCCAGTGCGGGTGCCAGGAGATAATCAATGCGGAATAGGTACAGATAGACTAAGCAATCATAAACATAAAATTTTATATAATAATCTTGAATATTTATGTCTACTTATATGGTTGTGTATATTTTTGTATCTATACAATTCTGTTGGTTAATAAATGATTTTCTATTTTGTATTTGTAAGTAGCATTGATTTTCGTGAACGTTAGTGGAGTAGAAAGAGAAACGTAAAGTGTTGACATTTGTTAACGAAAAAACTAATGTCAATCCCATACATTTTTCCTTAACCTACGAGTAATTCGTATTGAAAGTGAATTATTTTCCTTCTCGTGAATCGTGATCCAACTATGGGTATGGAAACAAAGAGTGCATCACAGAACAGTTACAAAACTGTTTGTAATGCATTCTCTAACGAGACGAGAGCTTACAATAAAATGGCTTTGAATTTAATTGGATTATTCTTTCCACATCATTTGGAGTCTAGCAAGAGTCGTGACAGAAATCTGTAAAACGCTTATACCTACATATGAATAAGTAATAGGTATTATTTTATATTTAATGTAGGTTGGGTAATTGATTAGGATTATTTTTAACTTTCGTGGTTCTAATAAAGTCTGAATTATTTTATGAAAAGACTTAGCCAGTAGCCACCAAATACAAGAATATTCAGGTTAGATAGTTTCCAAAAAGACAACTTACTTAAGTAATTTTAATCGAAAACAAATGCTAGCAAAACAATGTGATAGAAATCGTAAATCGATGGAACGGTTTTGACGTAGAGTTTAAAATAAGGTAATATATGTTTTTCCAACACCTATTTATCAACAAGAAAAATTATGCAAGAAAACTGTCATTTTAATTTTTTTTAATATTAGGCCGCATTATGAAACCACAGTACGCTGTTGTAGAATAGGAAATTGTATTTAGTCTGATTTGTCCAAAATAATTACAAAATCCTATCGTGTCCGATAAAAGATAGCACAGAAATTACATCCTGTCCTGATATCGAGTGATAATAACGCGGCGTTTATTACTGGGATAATGACGTAAACAACCCTTCCGACAGTATTAGCCAGTGTTGCCACATAATAACCACTATATCCCGATATCGGCTGCGTAATTGGACTAATTAACGACCGACACGCGCTCGATCCAATCATCTGTATTTCAGCGTATGATATCAGCTTTATTGACCTCACGCACTTTTAGGGTTGCCAGCTTATATGGCAATTAAATCTTTTATTATTTTCTCAAGAAAGCCTTCTAAAGCACTACTGATTTTTTTTGTAATTTTCAACGATGTTGTCAGAATAATAAGTGTAAGACGGCTTACCATCTGGCGGCTTGTCTGCGCCAACCTTACCCCACTCTAAAAATAAGTACCTACTACTACTTATAAATGTATTTCACATTTTCTAAGGTTCATGGGTTCTAAAATATATTATTTGTTCACGAATATTTTCTCCTAAACAAGTTCTAAATAATAAAAAGTCCGGATTTATGCGAGATCTTCAAATTGATTGGCCGTCGGTCGGTCGGGAGCCATTGCATAATCTGTCTAGAAAGACGTGGCTTAAATCTTGCACTGATTTCAGGCACAGACATGGCGGGCGGGAGCCACAATATATAAAATCGACATCACATGAGAACCGTAACATACGGGTACTTTACGCAACGGTAAAACGGGCTACATTGCATTGCAATGGTTTTATGTGTAGGTGAATGTGACAACTGGCTACCGATCATGTTTGATATATGGTCGAAGACAGAGAAAGGTAGAGAGTACAGTAGAGTTTTTAAGGATGAGATTTTCTCAAAAACTACTTGAATTATTGAAATAATTCTTTCACTGTTAGATAGATAAAAGTTAAAACTATGCAATTGTAAAAGAATTATTAAAATCAGTCCAGTGGTTCTTGAGAAAATATCAACCGTATCCGTACATTTGGACGTGACTACAAAATTAATTAGGGATAGATTAAAATATTTCTCAAAGATGGCAACCCTACCTCTTATAACAATAGAGAGGGTTGCAATACGGAACCATGGCTTAAATTGGCTCGTATGTAATCAGCATAATGAACAGTCGTGAACAACAGCCATGAATTAAACCGAATTGGCCGTGACTTTTGTTAACAAAGTACATTGTGTAGAAAGCTAGGCATTTTGATTTAAAGTGTTTTATTAGGTAACTAGGAAGTCATAATTTTAACAAGCCCCTGGCTCAATCCTGAACTTTTATGTATGACTGAAACCCCGAACTTTGAGTACGATCTAAAATAGAGAAAAGTATAGGTAGGAATATATGATTGAGATTTGCTCAAAACAATGGATCGCTTTATAAAATTCTTTTACAATTACATAGTATGCATTCTTAACTATCTACTAGTGGAAGAATATTTAGAATCGCTCAACAAGTTTTTGAAATCTCAACCTTTACTCTGTTTTACTGTTTTTTTTTGTGGTTTTCATGTCAACCCGAACTTTTACCGCATTGAAATCCTTTAAACCTTACATTATTTTCGATTTGTAGTGGGTATCGCAAATGGGGCTAAATTGGATCACAAATAATGCACTTACTAACATGCCATAACGCGATATAATTTGTTATTGACACTTTTTTTATCATAAAAGGAATGAATTAATGCAAGAGAATGACACATCCGCGCCTTCATAACAACAAGATGTAATTTACGCAAGTGTTATTATAATTGATAAATATGCTAATAAATGATTCATATTATGTCAACGGCATACTGTACATTCAATGATGAAATGATAAATTAAAATAGGTACCTACTCTGAAATGTTTATTAATTTAATATTTATACTATTACACGGATTATTTTTGTTTTCTAAACAATAATCAATTTTATTAAACAACTGCAATAATAAAAACTTAATTTAATTAATATAGAGATAAAATTCTTAATTGCAAAAACTAATTACCTACTGAAAATAAATTTATTTATAGATACAGTTACTTTCATAATTGTCGGTCTTATCGTTCTAAGCGATATCTTCTAGCCAACTTTTGTTAAGGTAGAGAATCCAGCGGGTGGAAATAAGTTGATTAGACGTACTTACTTAAGAGCCTGACATGAGCCAACTAGCGCCGCCAATTTTAAAAAAATAATATCTTCCAATTTGATCATTTTTATTAAAAAAGCTATGTAAGTACACACTCTTTATTAGGATAAACACTATTTTTCAATATACAATACATGGCATAATTGCGACAAGCTAAGTAGTAGTATGCCAAAAACGCCCGTTTTTCGCAATTATGCGAACTACAATTATGCGAACTACAACTTACCGAAATTGAACCACGTTATAAATAAGCATTTAAAAAATAGTATTTTTCCTAATAAAGATTGTGTACATAGTTTTTCCATAAAATTGATTATATGGGAAGATATTATTTTTTTAAGATTGGCGGCGCTAGTTGGCTCATTTCAGGCCCTTAATTAGTTTATTTTTACAATTGTGTTTATAATAAGATGTGTTGTAAAAAATCAATTGTACTCGTAGTTATTAAATACGCTGTATTGAACAGAACACGAAGCCAATTATTACCTTGTGACATCCATTGTTGGATTCCAGAGGTTTTACACCGAAATTAATTAATAATCTGTAATTAACGTGATTGTAATAATTATATTCGTATTGCGTGCCGATACCCGATTATCTGTAGGTGTTATTATTAGGAAGTTTCTTAGAACGGTAATTAGGAAATTATGTTGACAATCATTAAGTTAAGTAACAGACAATCTCTAACATAACTTATGTGATCTCGAGTCTGCAGTCTCGCTGTTCAAATTTGTTTTGAAAAATAAAATTGTACAAAATGTGAATGTAGTTGACGATAGGTTATTATTTTCGTAATTGAGAGATATAAATAGAGTCTGACTCAACAGTTTAACATCACGGAAATGCTTCAAACTATTTTACATTACGTTAAAAGGATGCACTTTTGTTCTTTTCAAAAGATAATGACTCTACATCTACTATATCTACCAGTACCTATACATAGGTAGGTACGCTATTAAATTAGGAGTCTAAGAAAGACAGATAAAAGCCAGTTCACACTAAAATACTGTCTTAAACTCGTACTAGTCTCATCTTCATATTTTTTTGGGAACAACATATTTGGTGAGTTCTTCCCGGCGACATAGACAAGCAGGCAAAATATAGAAACAGATAGGTCAATAGAAGTGCTTGAAAATATTTCAAATATTTCTTCAAGGGCAAGATTTCAGTAGGTACACATCTTGTGCCATCAAGCAGCAAGCAACATTGTGGTGTGATGAGTCAAATAAAATCGAAGTCCAAAAGCTAATCTCCTTATGACCGAATAACCCTAGAATCTTAACACAATCTAGATTAGATTAAGCCGATTACCTAACCTTACCAGCAATGTTTAGACAGTTTAAAAAATCCTTGAAGCGGTTCCGTCTGGTCCTATCCGCGATGTTTTGCCTAAGATAAATACGGACCAAGGCTGAGACTTCAGCTTGCTCATACATTGAACAGATGCTCTGCCGTTTCTGTAATGGTCTAGGCACGATTCTGTTTATTATTGGAGCGTATTGCTTATATTATAAGCACAAATGAGCTACCAATCGACTGAGCAGCCCTCGTTGCTTATTAACTCGGATCTAAATCAAGATTAGGTCAGCTTTAGGCATGCAAATACAACCAGGCCCTTAGGCAAAAGTTTAGAAATAACATTTTCAATAAATATCAGCTTAGTTTGGTGTAGTTGCCTCTGAGGAAGCAAAGAGAACGAAGGACGTTTTTTGATTCAAAATTGTACAAAAATGACATTGCCAGATTCTGCCCCACCATCAACCGCAAGTTGTACATGATAACGAATAAATGTAAAAATATCTCCGTTTTTATTAAAAATTTGGTTTAAAATAAAGTTTTGTACAAGTTGCGATTCGAAAAAAAAGGGTAATTAAGAATTCAGAAAATAGTAAGAAATCGAAGCGATTTATTCATTGTTTTTGTTATTCTTTTATAGGAGTTGCGAGACTAGTAGAAAATGATACTGATTATGATATATTAAACCTGTAATAAGTCCCCAACAAAATGGTAGGTACAGCTTAAATGGTCACGTAGTTTTGTAGGTGGGGCAAAGCTCCATTGAAATGTGGCAATGTCTTTTAAACGATGTACTTTTATTTGATTCATACCAAGTAAGTTCAGTCAATCCATGATGAGTAAACTAGTAACCACTGACTCGTAAAAATGTTTACCAATCATAAAATGAGGATATACCTAATGAAAATATTTTTGTGTGGAAAAGTACGCTACAGCAATGATTTCATAAATCATTGGGAACCAGTGACTGGACTCGCTGCTGGTGATTGATGCTAAAAATATCATTCGCATACCTTCAATAAATACTCGTGCATCTCGTGTGTCGTGTAGATATATGTATGATCGCGAAAGTCGACTAAACTACGTAATATGAAAGCCTCATGTCAGACTTGGATCAACATTTTCAAGGAGCAGACCTTACCTTATATTAATATCATTTTATTCTTAGAGTATTCATCAGTCTTTCGGCATCAACGGCAAGCATCTGCAACTTCTCGTTATGGGTGTCTAAAGGCGATGGTAACCACTTACCATTAGATTGTCCGATGATAATAATAATAATAGAAATCCCTTCGTGATAGGCTCTATCATCGACATGACATCAGTGTCTCGTTGCTTATTAGAGCTTTTGTTGTATATAAGGTTTAAAATTAAAATCACCTGCATTGCCTTCGTAAACTAGTCAACATTCATGCTTTGTGCGACCACAACATATTTAACTTGGTAATACGGTCGAGATTGCAATGTTTGTCTATAGGCTGTTGTGCTGACTGTACTGTGAGCTTATGAGTTATGCAGCTCAGTGACCGATTTTCCGACCGAAAGGCTCTTTATAGGCGTGCTTATTACAATCTGAGCGTTCACACATGTTGCGAGCGAGGGACATATTATTGCTACTCTGGATACTATGACAAAAATATTTGCATGTATAAATAGGTATTATGGAAAATTATTTATCGTGTCATGTTACAATAGGTAGGTACTTAAAATATATCACTGCACTGCCGAAAACCGTGGTAGAGCGTCTAGTTGAAAAAAAAATGAAAAATGATGTCACACTATTTAAATTACGTGATAAATATAGCTCCAAAGAGTACATGTTTTTACATGTGGGTTGGGTTATACATGGGGGTCGAGGGTTGAGAAAGTGCATCCTGATAGAATCATGAAACAATCTAATGTAATCAAAGGATAATAGGTTTCGCAAGGGATAATTGCTATGAATCCAAAGTTTTAATTAAATAAATGTCGACGATTACTTACATACTCAACTAGTTGTTACAAGTTCTGTGCTAAAAGAAGCTAATTATCCTATCTAAGAAATTAAAATCCTAGTAAACGAAATCTATTGCGTAAAAGAACCGATTATGAAAAACTTAAATTACTCGTTATTATGAAAACGGACCACCAAAACCGTAAAGTAATTATGTAGAGTTATTCTTCATATTTGAGTCAAAAATCGGCAATTCCATGTATAATGGTAGGTAAAATTATCATATTAAAATTGTACTTACTTAATAAAATGTAACTTCACATCAATGTTAAAAATGTTTAGAATTTCGTTTCGCATGGCGAACATGCAATTAAAATCATATTTGTGTAGTTAGTAGATACTTACTAAGAACTTTTGCAAGCGATGAAGCGTGAAAAAATTCATGTCGCAAAAATACATTAGCTGCCAATTCCATTGTGCAAACAGATAGCGACTTGAAGCAAATGTGCCGTCGCGAAGGTGACTCAAAAATTTAAGACATCACGAGTAATTTTGTAATTGTAGCGTTTGTCTATGAACGCAGGCTCGATACGAGAGGTCTATTGCCATAAATTTGAATATGTGTTGGGTCGACATACGTAGAGTTGACTATCCGTTCAGTCGAAATCCCTCAGAGAAAAGTATACAGGGGGGCCCAATATGGTCAAGATTTTGTCAACAATTTCGCGACTACTAAATATTAGTGAAATAATTTTTACACACGATTCATGATAAAAAGTCAACTTAATAAGTCCCTTATATACTTTTCTCTTTTATACAACTTTTCTTTTTTACATACAATACTTAACAGTCGACAGACTTTGTACAGTTTATTTATTTATTTAAGCGTTTACACATTGTTGTACAAAAGGCGAGCCTAATGCCTTGCGGCATTATCTACCAGCTGAACTTTGCTGACAGTTCTTATTGTCTGTGTCAAAAGAGTTATAATCGTACTTCAATGTTAGCATTGATCTGTTGTCAAGTATACTAAACGTCAAACATGAATACAAAATGATCACAAAGGAAAATTAAATAGGGGATGGATGTTTTCCATTCTACCCTGAGGCTCTCAGTATCAAACAGATGTCATTTCACCATGAAAGCATCGACGAAACTAAAGCCTGTTGCAGAGGTGCCGCTCCATATTAAACTGTTATGGCAACTACATTGGGAACTAAATTGGAATGTGTCTGATAATCCAAAGTTACTGAAAATTACTAAGAAATCTATGTCATTAAAAAGACTTTGATGCTGAAATTTTAGAAAATTTAGATGTATGGATATAAATTCCTAATCTCTGTAATGTCTCAATTACGTAGATATCGACGCAACAAATTAATCTTTATTGTTAGTACGTACTTGTAATTACATAGAATTTCTGCCATGCCTTTATTTTATATGTGGTTATTACATTTTTTCACTTTCACGGTTGTGATTGCAATTTCTTTGAAAGATGCCCTTTTGCCACAGCCTTACTCGTAAGATAAGCTTCTTGAGACAAGATTTGTAGAAAATACAAAGTGAGTTCACAATCCTTTGTATGATATAAAAGAAAGAAACGGTGACCGAGCTTTGATAGACAGGAAAATAAATTGAGAACTCTCTTTATGACTCACTGAACGAAAGTTGCCAAAGAAACGCGTTTCTTAAAAATTCAGTGAAAGTTGAGGATATATTTAAAAAGGAACAGCGTAAATGTACCACATTCTCCATATTTGTATGGTCTAGATCTTTAATGTGCTTTCTAGAACCATGATGTGCTTATTTTCAGACCATAATGTGCTTAATTGCATAGATACAAGACTTGTAATCGGGTCTGACGTTTTGCGGTTCTAACATTTTGCTTTTGTATTTTCCTTTTCTTTGAGGCAAATAGTTCGCAAAAGGAACATGTTCATAAAGAAATGGAATATAACATTTCGTCTTACAGAAGGTATCCATTCGGACTAGTCTAATTTTGTATATATCGTATACCTACAACTACAATATTTTTATAATTCATAATATTATTCTTATAGACATGAATAAAATTATCAACAATATTGATGGCAGCTCGTAGTCGAAGCATGTAGTATATATTCAGTACATAAGCATGATCGGTAGTTTGTTTACATTACGTCGTAATTTTCCTAAGTGTACTCCATTTTCTCATTCAGCGTATCAATAGACCTGGCGTATAGTAGTGAATGAATGCCGGAACGCATGGTAACCTCACTCAATTGTGGAGGTAACGGTACACCCAGCCTACCACGTTTGTTCTGTAGATAGATGGTAGTGTTGTGATGGGACGGTACTTTCAATTCAATCCGTCTGTATACGCCACTGCATGCGCGCGCGCCGCACAATCTAATCTCTTCGCGAGGAACATCGCAACTGTTAAAACGATGCCGAAAGTTATGTGGTGAATTAGAATTTTGAATTCAGAAATAAAATTTGAATTTGTGAAGTTCGTGCAAGTGTCGTTCTGCATTTGGAAGAATTTATTAACGAAGTAGCGATGATTAAGGTAAGAGAATATTTCGTTGGTAGATAATAAAATAAAAATTGTTTATTTGCAGTAGTCAACATAAAATTACAAAAACAAAATTACAGTAGGCTATGGTGATGAGCACACAGTATGAAACGCTGAACTCTCAAACTAGGTTAAACCTGTAACTTGGGAGTCAGCGATCCAGCCCACACATTCCAAGGACAGCAATAGGATTTTTTTTGCATGCAATGATATTATACTATCTGTTTATTATATTCAGTAGTTAGTATTTTAAATATACCATATATTATCGTTTAAGTAATTAGTTAAACATTCCTCCCAAAAAGTAGTAAGTATATATTTTTTTAGTAGTGGAATTAATTTTTACGTTTAATTTAATGGGCATATTTTTCTCCTCTTTATGTTTATTTTATACTTAAAGAAATATATAATTGTAGAAGTAGAAAATAGGTACAATTTATTTAGGCATATGAAGAAAATGTTTCTTACAAAACATGTACGAGTACCTACTTACTAGGTAATTACTTAGTAAAATAATAATATCCATTTTCCGCTGTCAGCTACCTCGCTACCGAGGAAAACATGCGGACGACTGTTTTCTCTTCGACCTGCCGTTTCTTTTCACAATATCGTTACTTCTCCCATTTGTCATACCTGTAATGATCCAATCCAATGGAATTCGGAATCATTTAGAATCATTTTAGAAGCAATAAATATCTTGTTTAGAACAATTCAGATGAAACAAAATTTGTATTGTTTGTATTGTGATATATGCAAGGCATATACACTAATTTATTATGTCATTCATCTCATCACTCATCACTCGGCAAGATTTTTAATTTTAACAACGTAAAGAATAAATCAGATAAAACAATAAGTAAGAGGTTCAACTTTTTGAAGCAAATGATTATTGATTATTAAAATAAATAAAGTACGTAAGCGAGTACTATTCATATAATATCATCGTATACCGAAATATTATTATTTATAATATATCTCGTAACAATAAGCTGTACTAATAGTATTGATTTTTAACCGATTTCTAAAAGGAGGAGGATCTCGATTCCACTGTATGTTTTTGGATAAAAAGTGGATTAATTTGTCGCACCAACTAGGTAATTACACATTTCGCTAGGTCGTCGGATCGCGGTAATGAATGGGCAGAGGGAGGGTGGTCACGGGAAATGCACATCAATATTTTTTGCAGACCAGTGAAAGAGCCGGAAGCACGCCGTACAAACACATACACATCTAATCCGTAAAAGGTTCCTCAGTTACAAGGTTATCCTAATTTATCTGTCTGCGAACATTAATTACACGGATAAAAAAAATTAAATTAAATAAAAAAACTTAGATGAAGAATAATTTTATTCTTTAAACTTTACGAGAGGGTGGTCTCTGTCTGCGCAGAGATGAGTGGAACTGTGGAATGGTTGGGGGAGACCTTTGCCCAGCAGTGGGACATTACAGGCTATTAAAAAACTTTTATGTATATATCTTGTTTTTGTCATAATATGATGTTATCTTATGTTGAAATAAACGTAGACACATTTCGGATGTGACAATCGAACCCGACAATTTTCCGACGAATTTAATCTTTATTGATTAAATCGTGATTACTTAAACCAAAAACAAATTCTTAGATAAATCTCATTCTTATGTCAAGGCAATCCCAGATTTGTTGAAAAGTTGTGTAGGTACTTTGACTTGATTTGATATATTGTCTGATTTTATATTGACAAAGTACAAAAGTGATTAGCTAGGTATTTTTACGCTGACTGTACGTAACGTTGTCGTGATTTTTTTCTCGTGTAGTGATTTATTAGCTAATCAGTAATATACTTCAGTACCTACTACCTATATGAAGCCTAAAATGCGAGTTTGCACCAGTTTCTTTAATATTTTCCTCATGGGTAATCACGCCCGCCATACATAGTCTCTTCTGTAAAAAAATCTATAAGTACACTCTATTATCCGTTTTTCCACATTTACGAAGTAGGTACTTTACTATTATTTGAGTGGATGTGTTATTTTCTATCTCATGGGTATAGGTGTACCCAGAGATCGTACGGTCGAAGACATAGAAAGGTGTACAGGAAAGTTTTTAAGGTTGAGATTTTCTCAAACAGTACTCGACCTATTGTAAAAAATATTTCACTGTTAGATAGATAAAAGTTAAAACTATGTAACTGTAAAAGAATTATTAAAATCGCTCTAGTAGTTCTTGAGAAAATCTGAACTTTATTGAGAACCCCTATATACTTATCTCTGTCTTCGTGTGTACAAGCACGCCTAACTCCTACAGATTTCCTAAGTGTACAAGGTTACGCTAATTTGTCTGTCTACGAACATTAGCGATGCATTAGCTAATCAGTCATCATTGTGCTTGCGATTAGGAAGTAAACTCATCAACAGTCAATCACTTTATTGTAACAAAATAGTGGTTATTGTTATAAGTACAAGAGATGTGTGAGGGATGACCTAACCAAGACGGTAGCAGAGACTGGATCTAGACCTTAAAAAGTCGAGACATGGAGAATGAACCCATCAGTAGACGTTCAATATAGGTTGATAATGATGAACGTCCACCCATTAATCAGTAATGTAACATTATCCATGACAACATAATACAGTATATTTGGATTTGACACCAATCGCAGATTAAAGTTAAAGTCTTTCCCACACAGGCGCGATCTGCACGCGGCTTGCGGCCTGCCGCCAGTTGAAACGCATGCCTCGCCACATTTTATCCCGTCGTTAACGTTCTATAGGTAGCGGATTACGGCCTAGGCCTCAGATCGCTACCTACTGGACGTCAACGGGAGAAAATGTGGCGGGGCATGCGTTTCAACTGGCCGCAAGCCGCAAGCCGCGTGCAGATCACGCCTGTGTGTGTCAGTCTTTATCCGTGTTAATTTTTTGACATTTGACATTTTAGCAATTTGTTAAGAACACGAGATGTTGAGTATTTTGTAAACGATTGTGAATTTTACCACGTGTATGTCAACAAAGTCCAAATTGTCCATCTATGAGGCAAGCTTGCGGTTTGACCGGACATACAAAACATTGAACTTTACGGTCAAGTACATTTTAGTCATGAAATACATTATGTATGCGTGCGTGCTAATTTGTGATGTCGATGTACTAATATAAGCACATACTTTTCGTCTTTAACAGAGTGTGAAAAGAAAACACGGTTTAAGGGAAGTGGTTTAACTATATATAAGTATTGCTAGCTAGTAATAGATGATAATTTATCTAATTTTAAATGTAGAAACAAGCTGAGAAAAAACTGTTTGTCTGTCGGTGGGAATCGAACCCCACACCTCCAGATAATACGTACGCTCGGCACGTTATCCACTTCGTCACGCACAGGTCTGACGTCATGCATCTAATCTCAGCATCTAATCTATGGGTATTGGATTTATATCTAAACGAATCTTAACTATTATAACGATTAAACATGAACTAGCTAGCATGCTTTAAGGGGGACGGTGTAAATTAGATTACATTGATAATAGAATAACTGTAAAATCTATTGACCCTAAATTTTGAGGCTGAGAATGACTACATGCTTTAAATTAGGTACCTACTTATTCCCAGCCTCATAGTCTAGGGTCAAAAGATTTTGCAGCTATTCTCTATGCAATCTGATTTACACCATCTCTCCAAAGCACGCTAATTCAAGATTTATTCTCTAGGTTAGGTTACATTGGGTAACCAGGTGCTATAAATATTTGCCTATCGGCCGAAATGTTCTCAGACTAATAGAGACGCAAAACAATGAGAGAATCTCTAGGTATTTCGGCAATATGACCTACACCGCAGTCCATTATTTACTTCGCAAGGTTGGCAAACGGAGGAATTCTCACGAGGGTGATGCTGATGGTACAGTATTTGAATTTTAATGAATTATTCAAGTAAAATTCGTACTGAAAGTTAGTAATAGAGTCGTAAATATTTTTTATGCAGCACGCAGCGATAATTAATTATGTTTTATGTTCATACCAATTTCGACTGTCTATTGTTTGTAATTAATTTCATGCGAAGAAAGTAATGACCAAGATAAATGTAGCAGATGCGAAAAATTGGACGTCTTTTTATTTTAATACACTGATATGCCCTACTTCTAGGTTAAGGCCTTTCCCAGTTCTATGATAAATTATTATTATTATTATTATATAATAATTCGTCTTCTGTCGATACGGAGCAACTACGAAGCGACCAAATAGATAAGACAGCTCTTATCTATTTGGTATACTTATCTCTGTCTTCGACTGTACAACCAATATGTCAGCACATATTGGTTGTACAGTCGAAGACAGAGATAAGTATACCGGGGGCCTCAATAAGATTGAGATTTATTAAAAACTACTGGACCGAATTTAATAATGCTTTTACAGTTACATAATTTTAACTATTTATCTATCAAACAGTGAATGGATTTTTGAAATAGGTCAAGTAGTTTATGAGAAAATCTCAACCTTAAAAACTCTCATGTACACCTTTCTCTATGTTGCACCGTACCTAACCCCTTTTGGAATCATATCAATATTGGCAATAGAAAGTTAAATAAGACAATAAAACAATCCAAATAAATTGTTGTGTGTAGATAGGAATTGTACGATTAAGTAGTTAAATAGCTAGGTTTCCATATTTTGAAAGATTTTTTATTACTGTAACTTTTCTCTTGATTACGAGTACCAATCAGGATCCAACATGTGTTGAATCAATAACAATTTATTTAACAATTTAGATTACAAGAGCAATAGCCCTAATCTCAATATAATATGACAGTTTACATATGTATTTCGAAGATCTACTTAGTTCTTATTAGACCGGTATTATCCCCAACCGTGTGTGACACACGGTGAAATTGGGGTCAAACGCCGCCCGGTCTAAAGAATAAAACATAAAACATTAACATAAACATATTATTTAACGACCTAGTGCCTTCATTGTCCAATAGCAGGGCTGAGGTCTATAATAGTAGAATCAACGCCTACTGAATACGTAATGCAATCAGCGCCTGACTCAGTTATGCTCGTATTTGCTTGAGGGTTTATAAATTAAACATCGGCAAGGGTGACTAACGTAGTTGTTATATATAACAACACATAGAAATAAAATTATAAAGTTTAAAGACATATATGTCTTTAAACTTTATAATTTTATTTCTATGTGTGTTATATTATATCTGAAAAAAAAATTATGTACCTACTTAAATACCTATTTATTTTATTTGGAAAACTAATAGCAAGTAAGTAATTAATTGTAAAATTTAGGAGAATTACCAGACCAGACCAGAGAGCGCTAGTTTTCTTGCAACGCAACGCCATGTTAAAACCTGATCGATATTATAATTAAAATTCATAAATAAACGCGTAAAAAGAACAAGAAATCTATTTTTTTACCCAAAAATAGAAAAATCCTGTCTGCCATTTTTACAATAACTATCTTTAGTTTTAGGTACGTAAGTATAAATAGTTTCCACATGGTGGAAATCATAATAAAGAATGAATCGATCAGTAATCAGTTAATAGAGATGTTATAATTGCGTATATGCATATAAAACAAAGAAACTATGGCAGATAATGAAAACTGCAGCGGTGGAGAGATAATGGCCGACCTCGGATCGGAGCCCCATTTTCCTCTTCCCATTGCGCTCGAGGCTCGCGCTAAGTAAAACCACCGACGTACGTACAGAGGGGTGTAATTGTAATACTTTGTACGCTTTATTGTAGTGCGTTTACAGTTTAAAAACAATACTTTCTCTCGATACTCAAGTACATTTGAACCCTTTACTTTCATCAATCAACATAGGTTTTAACAACAATCCCAGGTTTTAACATCTTATTTTCTCCATCTAGCTAGTGTTTATTCGCTATACTATCTCCAAATAAAATATAGACACACACAAAGAGAGTTAAATAAATTTTGTATTAGATTAAGCTCACCGTTATGCCATAGGTAGGTAGGTACTACTTATATTTTATACAACTCATTGTATAATTTTATCCCCTATTAGGTACGGGGTGAAGTCAATCAACCAAAATAGTATAGAGGTTGAGATCGAAACTACGAATTTGAATTTCAATATATACTAAGAATTTGAATTTGAATGCATTTTTTTTTTCAAATTCAAATTTATTTATTCGTTAACAAATTACATTGTGTTCGAAATGAAATAATTAACTAAACTAATAACATAATATCAATAGTTATAAGTAATTATACCTATGTACTTAAATTGGCACATCTATTAATTAAACTACTTATAAAATCATGAACTACTAACGCCCCTTAAAAACTTATTACATTCCCTATAGCTTTAGCACATTGGTTGAAGTGGTTCATTTTGTGGCATCAGTAACAATGATTTTGTCAAGGCAGAAATCGGGAGCGATCAAAGACTGCTCTTAAACTTAGCGAATGCTGCATAAATACCACAGACACGGCTCGAGTCAAAGTTTTTCTCCACCACATAGCCATTGTCTGCCAGATAATCGAGTTCTTGCCTTAATGCATGTAATAGCCTATAAGTATGACACCGTTTTTACCCTGAGTTCACAAAACAATCGTCTAGATAATCATTACCTACGATAAGTAGTGTGAATCACTTATAAAATTAACGCATACATTATTTTCCATTTCAGATGCCGGACATCCGACAGACGTTAATCGTCGTGTTACTTCTCCAAATATCCAAAGCTGCGCCCGGCGATTTACTAACGAAACTTGAAAATATTGCAAAAGTCAATGAAGATGTGAAGCTGGATAGCGAACCAAATGTATTATTAGAAGAAACTAACAAAGATAACGACAACAGCACCGAAACACAAGGGCAGCGTCAAAAACGATATTTTAATTATGGATTTCCGCCAATCAATCCTGGTATCTACCCATACCCAAACTTTCCCAGCAGAGATTTTCCTGTCGATTACGACCAAGAAGATGCGTTCCAACAGATATACAGACGCCTACAGAATATAGCCAGCGTTGTGAGGCAACCTAGTCTTCCGCCACCGCCACCACCAAATCAGTTCCCATTTTACTACCCAGTCTTTTACATCCCTCCAGTTGGATGCGCGTGCACTCCTAACCAGTACGTACCGCCAAACCAAAATGTACCTACGAATCCTGTGACACCAAGCCCCATTGACAAAGACAATTCATCAGATGTAGACATATCGAATCGATTCCCAGAAATGGAAGACACGAGGCAAAACTGGGGTCTGGTAGTCAACGAAACTGAGGAAGATGATGGTCAGGAAGAAGACTTTACGAGGCCAATTTCGTTTGTACCAATTCGGCCTAACAGAACGATGACAAGGCCTCCTCCTCCTGTTGATAATGGGAGCACTCAGGGAGGAAGTCAAAGTCAGACCCCTACTACAACAACTATTCGACCAATGACTAACAACCCCGAACGTCCTGCCTCGCCACCAAATGAAGCACCTTCCCCCTGTGATGCTGCTGTCCTGAGCTGTTGTCATCAGCCTGAAGTTACTTACGACTGCTTTGCAGTACAGGGTTGTCCAGATCCATCGATTTATGGAAACCCATGCGATATTCAAGTGATACTAAGAGTAATCGACAGGTTCCAAAGATTCTACGGCCAGAGATTTGGGTGAGGTGGAAATCTAGTTCAAAACAAAACAAATGAATCTGTTGATCTCGAAGGTTAATTTTATACTTTACTTTATACTTTATTGTACACGAAAAATAAAACAGACACAATATTACAAGAAAGCAGATGTACATCAGTGGAGCTTATCTCTAATAAAGAGATTTCTTCTAGCCTGGCCTGTTCGGGATCAATTAATTTTAAGTTAGGATGTAATTAGTTATAAACAGAATAATACGTATAAGTACGTTGTTTGTAGTTTACTTGCTTTTCAAGCTTTAAAAGAAAGAAGATGCATCAGTGCTTTCCAATTATTTAAAATATAGTTGAAATTCGAATATAAAAAATTAAGACAACGATGATGAAACAATATAAGAACTGATGAATTTTCCTTTACAGCATGTATGATATAAACTCTCAAAAATGTATAAGATCCTACAGCTATACTAGCTTAGGTACAGCTAAGAGCAAATTAACTGGAACAATTTGGACTTTGTACGATGTTATTCTATGCGCCATAAGAGTTAAAATTATGTTACTACAGCTGATGTGTAATGCGAAAATATCTTCTTTGTTATTGTAACTTCAAATCGTTTGTGCCTCTCAGCACGAAAGGGAATTATAATTTATAATATAAAAATTATTATAATTAACATACCTACAGAAGCAGAATTTTTTAAAGATTTATTATCATAATTAGTTTACTAACTATATTAAAACTGACAATTTAATATGTATTATTTCTATTACATAATTAAATAAATATTGTTCCTATGCAATAAAATACCTAGATTTGTAAGAATTTGGCCTTATATTATTTATTTATTCATTTATTAGTAAATGCAAAGGTTCAGGCGTAACGCCCCTGACCTGCCCAAACGAAACCTATCAAAGTTCACGAATCGGTACAGTCAACAGCACATCAAGTGTAAGTACACCCAATGGTACCCAACGTAATTGCAATGGTTGTGTATAGGTTGATGTGCTGTCTACTGTATCGTCATAAGCACTGGATGTGGCCTAAGTAGAGGATCAAACTAATCAATGGTTAAACCTATAAAGGAGCTTAGTTTGGCTTCAACTCAAGCCATCAGTTAAAGGGGACCGAGAGCTGTCGCCCAATACAAATTATTATCGTTGCAACATATTCGATATTGATAGATAATCAAAAGATTCTGGAAATTATGAAGAAAAAATGCAGTTTCTATATAATAAAAGATAATTTAAAAGAATGAAATAATAATTAGAATTTTCTTAATACCTTATATTAATTTATCCGGGCCGAAGGACCATTTCAAAGCACCCATTTAAACTTTATAAATTAGCTACAAATTACAACACATAACTTTTAATTTTCATAGCTATTATTTATGACAAATAAATAACTATAACAACGGATTTATTTTGACAATGCTTATAATATGAGAATTTAATAAGGAGATTTCATGTCGTGAACAAAATTGATGTATAATTAAGGCGCTACAAGGTCGGACCCCTAAAAAATCATATTCCGACTCTAAGTTTAAATTTATTTATAATATATTTTCACCGCATAATGAATGGCAATTATTTTGTTCCTATAATTTATCATTCCGATGAGGTTCGAACATGTGTTGCGATAATAATAATTATTGTGACGTCATTGCCGGCTCCGTCAGCCTCGGAAGTGAGGGAAATGGGCGTAATCTAGTGATTGCTGATGGGTGAGGGCTGAGGCTAGTTCCACATATAGGTATGGTATCGTAAGTGTTTCCAAATCTAGGTAAGTATACCTATTATCCTTCAAAGCTATATATAAGTTCTCTGAAATGTTTTTTGAAATGGTTTTCCGTTTGACGACATTGATATTTTGTCGTAATAAAAAGTAGTCAATGCTAGTTTAACGTGCGGTTTTTTAAAAATAACCTAAATCTGACAGGTCTATAAATGCTGCCATTCTTTCCCACACCAAAGTTATGAAAAGGATGGCACTACCTACTTTTGGAACTGTCAAAATTATTTTATAATTAGAAAAAAATCATGCGATAGAATCGCTAAAGGCATGGGATTGCGGGTTCTCATATAGATATTATATTACCTCTATGTGCAATATCTGGGAAAAAATTTTTTTTCGTAGAATGAGTTGTGACCGGGAAATCCACCCCAGAGCTTGGATTACCTAATTTTCGAGATTTCAAAGACGTCATTCTATTAACCGGAATCAAAACTAAATATACTGCGTCATCGACTATAGAGCGACAATTTCCTTCTACCAACGGCGAGATTTTGAACTAACTGCTTTTGGATATATTTTGACTTATGAAATATAAGTTTTATCGACTAGCAGCGCCTCGCTCCATTTGTCTTAATCCGTGGTTGATCAGTAAAGGTAAATAAAAAATACCAACTTGCAAAACTGGATGGGTGATGTAAATATCCACCTCTTATCGGCTTTATAGTCAGATCGCCGGCACGTCAACTGTGCGACGCACGTACCGAACCGAAGACGCTTGAATTAAGTTAAGTGACGTTTGAACGTGTGAATGACCAAGATACTTGTACACACTACAGAATACTAATAGGTAAGTAAACGTTTTGTAATGTGGTTTAGTGGTTTGATAATCTGTGACTGTAGGCCGCTAAATTAATGAATGTTGATCTATCTGCCATTGATAATAATCAAAGGCCAAAGACACAATGATTCTCAGACGAATAAGTAGTACCTACGTGTTTTTAGCAACTTTCACGATGTTTTTCAAAAGATTTTTCTGCCGGCGACAGACATTTGAGCACCTTTGCAAAGTTTTATCAACCGTTGAAAGTTTTGTACAAAATCTATAACTACGATGTCATAATAATTCGTCAATGAATATGGAATTTGTGCATATTTACAAAGTTTTGCACACATGTTTGGCACCGGGGATAGGAAATAATATTTCGCAGAAAAATTAAGTATTCTTCACAATTTACAATTTTCCGATGTTTGTATTTCGTATAAAATTCAATCGAACCCCCTAAGTTGTTCTTAAATTTTATTTTTATTGTATTTTTTTAATTCCCTACTAATTTTGCGTATACAAATAAGTATTTAGCTAAGTAGTTTTTGAGTTCGATATATAAATCTAAGATAGATATACAATACAAATTTTGCATAACCTTGACTTTTTATGTCGCCTTGTTCACATCATATGGACACCGCGGTACAAACGCCTTGGTCTCGGTCAAGCAGCGTAAACCTTGTTAATGATAAGTAGAGTCACTTTATTTTTCACTGGTCAAGTAATCTCAGGGAAATTGTTCTTTTCAATTCATTACAAGTTAGGATGGTTCACTGTTAGTCAATATAGGTAGTTTAACATCGAAAGGTAGGTAATCAAATGTTGGTGTCAAAAAAATAGGTAAATGAATCATATTATGGACAATTACAAGCTCTAACTTCTTGGTTACAACAATATTATCGTTTTGTTTCTTTTTGCGAATACTAAATTCTTAATTACGATAGGTTTCAGCAAGAGTTGCAGTATAGCCTTATCTGATATATTAGCTATGTTTCTTGTGATGTCATTGACGGGTGTGTTAGCTTAGGAAGAACAAAAAAGATTATGTGGATAGATTTTCGACTAGCTTTAATTGTACATAAAGCACAAAATGTAATCAATTTGTCGAAATACAGTAGGCTTCGTATGCGGATTTTATTCGACTGTGAATACGAGCAAGGTTGTCCCAAAATAAAGTTGTCCTACTGTACCTATATTTATACTACTTTACTTTACGTGCATTATCCTCTACAAGTATCGGGAAAACCACTGCGCTAAGACGTCACGCCGAGTCGGTTGGTGACGTTATTGTGCATTTATAAGAAAGGCCGCAAGTATCAATCTTATTGAATTACGTCACAGTGTCAATCATCTCTTTCTTGCATGCTTATCAGAAAGAGATGACTATAGCTAGAAAACGATATAAGAATATGAGCAGGTCAATAGAGGTCAAGTTGATGGTCCTGAATTCGTATGTGATGTTAAATCATAAGTGTAGCAAAATAAACTTATTTTCAGTAGTTCTTTGAGGTCGTATTGACCCTTGGACTTGATGTCTTGAACCAACCACCTGATCGCATACAAAAGGTATATTATGCTTCTTGAATAAGAACATTAAATCACATGCAACATCCCGCGCGTTGCAATTAGTTTGAAACTTGCTAATAAATGCACATAGTAATGTTAATCGATGAGAATGTGGTCCAGGTGGCTGCTGCCATATGAAGAATTTTATATGAGAAAATAGTTCCACAAATATAAATAAACGGATACCATGAACCAGTAAATGTAGTCTAGGATATGCCCGCCGACTACAGGATCGATCTGAGCAAGGTTGGAAGGGATAGGATGCTGATCGCGTTGAGTGGCGAACCTTGGTAGAAATCCAGTTGTGGACTAACGGGTTGATTATGTAGTAAATGCGGACCTATGCATATATAAATGCTTGTAGGATCATATATATTTGAAAGAGATTCAGAGTGCGAAAGAAACCTGGCAACTGTTCATGAATACATCATCATCAGTTCATGAAACTTTAAGCTATAATCAAAACTTGTATATACAATTGTAGGCATCTAGCTTATGTAGTAGTAGGTACATACTGCAAACTTTAGGTAAGCACTGCTTTGGTCTGAGATTTCAAAACACAAGAACTATCCTCCTACTATAGGTGCTAGCATAACTGCATATATAACTACACGCGAAATCGATCTAAATTATAGGCAGACACATACTTAAATTATGCATTATTCAAACAGTTAACGCTATGCTACACTAATCTACCGCAACCAATTTTGAAATCCATTTTATTTTATTTTTCAGCCATGACGCCGCGCGACGCGACAATTATCGTACTAATGGCGCTGTTTACGCAAGCAATTTGCGCCCCCGAGGTCAAAGCCACAATGGACAAAATTGCCTCCACTTACAAAACCCCAGCGAAGCTATCTTACGAGGAATTGCTGTACATCCTTCAAGTACGGAGCGGAGACGAGCACAAGACGCCCAAGTTTCTATCCCCGTGTGCGCGAGCGATCTTAGGATGTTGCCGGGAAAAGGTTATGAATGAAAATTGTTCGGAGTCACTCGACTGTGGAGCCTTTTTCTTCGACGTGAACCCTTGTGAAGATAAGTTTGTGATAGACGCCTTAAAAGCTGCGAGAACCTTTTACGAGCAATTTAATAATGTAGCTAGGTAGTTGAGCAACTCGTTCAACTAGAAACAGTGTAATTAACACTAAAAGGGAACAGTGAAGTGAAATGTTTTAATTGACTGCAATACACGGATAAATAATTCGTAGATAAAGACAGTGTTATAGTTTTACTTAAACAGTAAACAAGATTTGATTTCAATTAATTTAATTAATCTTTTGGTAGACAAGACATGTCATACAAAGGAGTATGTAACAGTATCTAAGATAATTGAGGTACCATAGTCAATACAATACGTGTTGAAGAATAATGTTCTGGTCCGTAAGAATATATTTTTGCAATCTTAAAGTACTTACTTATGTTCTTATAGAAATCATCAACTAGTAAATAGGTTTCCTCATAGTGATTGTCTTGATCTAAGAATTATATTTTATCCGTGACAGAAAAGTTTGCGACTAAGCCTTTTTGATAACTTATTGTAGGACAAAGTAATGTAATGAGATTGAGATTAAATCTTAACACATGGAGGCTATAATTTTGTTATATGCCATCAAAAGTATAATTACACTAAGGGAATGGCGCACCTTACATTGTAAATTTTTATGTTTGTTTCGTATTACTCCGACTGACGAAATAATATAAAGTGCGAGTATATACTAACGGTAATAAAATAAGGATCTAGGGTTTATGCTGGGATTTTGGGGAATAGTCCTCGGAAAAGGTCAAAGCTGTAAGAGGGGTAACGAATAAACTTAGGTAACAATATACAAAATGTTAGATTTTATATGCTCTCTAATATAGATACTTATATAATAATGCAAAATATGTACAATATACCTACCTTATCTATATCTATCATGATGATCATTACCCATACCGTTGTACTTGTGAGATTATAATTATTTAGTAAAATTTAATGTTTTCAATCATTTCCATTTCCTGAAAAATCTGTCGCCATACCAAGATATTTCTTGTTGTTGTGAGAATAAATAAATAGGCATTAGTAATTATTGAAAATTGTTAAATGAGAGGAGCGGGTTCTACTTGAAATTAGAATGGACCTGTAAAATAATGTCAAGAATATTGATTCTTTATTCTTTAGGAAAAAAGTCACCTAAAACAGTGCTTGCTTTTTCATTTAAAAGTATAAAATTATGATCATGAATGTCACTTTGTGTACAAGCAAAGATAATGTGCTTATAAAATATTCTCTGTTATTTGGTGTAATAAATAACTTCAAGTAACAAGATCAGTCTTAAAGATAACCTATAGATACGTGCATGCAATGTATAGGTAGGTATTAAAAATTGAACAGCGTACACCACAAATCAAATAAAAGCAAATTGTGCCCGAGCCGGGAGATAACTCAATTCAGTCAAAGTTAACAATGGTCAACCCTATCTGGCGGGCGGCCAGCGGCAACGGGCCGCGGGCAACAAGTGAACGTAACATAGTTTATTTTAAACAAAAGAAAATGTACAATTTATGTACCAGCACTAAATTAACGATGCACGATTTAATTAAACTACGTAATTGTAGAGGTAGCTACACCGAAAGAAAAAAATAGTATTCGCAACTGCATCTACAACCGTTACAAACTTTACAGAACACCGAAGCGTATTGCTGTTTTTGCTATTTGTCTTCCTAGTTAGTTTGATTGGTTATTGTTTACAATTATTTGCTCTGAGGACAAGGCCGTGTTTTAGCTAGAAATTAACAGCTAAGCAGAACGAGATTCAGCAACAATTTAGAGCGCGAGCTTATTGTGAGTTCACTCTCACAAATGTCAAATTAAATAGATTTTTGACAGTAGAAAGATTATGCACACACTACGTGCTTGTTAATGTACAACACGCGGGTGCGGGTTCTGACTTCTGAGGCGCTGTGATCTTGTCGAGTTCTTGATTCTCCTCCGGCCGCCATTGCAACCGGTTTTCTCAAAATTGTCTCTGTAATCGACCTTAGACATTCAACACGAAAATCAATTCAAACGTCAATTGAAGTATTCTTGTAAGAAGTATTCCGAATAAATTAAGTCTAATAGTCTGAAAGTTTTACATTTCGTCTCATCGTCTAGTACCCTGGCCAGATGGAGCCTGAAATTGGCACAAGTTTGGAAACTTTCCGTCACACTCGAACGGGACAGCGTTTTATAAGGCGCAACATATTTTAATGACGAAAATAAAAACAATGTCTTCTTCCTTGGTCGTAAAGGAATTCTCGACGGACGTTTTATAGTTGGAAGTTCCCCAGGGGTATTATTAAGGAGGGCTTTATTTCTGCTGCCGAGTTGAAGACTTCATTTGCCCCGGAATATTGCTATTTATTACGGTTTTCAAACACAAAAGCGTATTTGTGGAGGGCGATATTAAAACGTAAAATTAATTTTGAATACACGTCCGGTAATGGAATTATTGGGGTCAATCTAATCCTAAATCTAAGCGCAACTGTCACTGTCACTCATGTGCTGCAAACGCCTAAGAGTAAGCGGAATGCCTTTGGCAATGATATTTAAAGAAAAAATAATGGAATTGGAAAAAAAATTGGTAACTGGCTAACACGTGAAAACTACGGGTTCCACAGGTAAATCAGAAGCGCAGACAATTAAAAAAGGAATTACAGTGCACATTGAGAATTAAAGTCCTATAGAGATATAGCATCGTCGGGGCGTCAAGTCTTCATAATGGAAAGTTGAGGCGCGCCACTATGTCATAATAATATGGCTGGCGATACAAGAAGCTTTAACCTACCATACAAACATTTCTGTGACGAAAACGCGATAGTAAAGTAAATGCATCTGAATAAACGAACACTACGGGTACATTGCATATTACATACAGTTTGCGCACCTACAGTGCCTACCGACTCACCCTCATGCATGTAGGGTGCAGGCGGCGAGGCGGCTCTGGATTTCTATGTGGCGGAGTAGTAGGTGCGGCGAATGTCTTCAAATGTGCTTAAACCACAATTCACAACACCGAACCGAGTATTAATTTCAGAGTAGGTTATATTTCTTTCACTTCACTTCACTTTTTTAAAATATGGCTTCTACCGTGGCTGGCACAGTAATTTTGCCAGTGTCGAGTACTTAGGTGATGACCAACGAATTGAGAAAATATTTCTTTAATCTGGCCGATACCGACGCCGAATGTTAGCCGAGAAAGTCCAGAATGACAGTAATGTCAACGGATTTCATAACAGTGTATGGCATCGACGTCCGCCGTGAAGGTGCATGAGAAATGAGGTGGTATGCACCTAGGTACCTACGCTTAAACACATACGGTAATCATGACAACTATGTACATACCTATAATCACAAAAAGTGCCTGCTAAAGTTCAGTAAACATTCGAAATACACGTACAAGAATAATACAAACGTTTCCCTTATCAACGTGTTTTTATAGAAGGCAATAAACTTGGACAGTGCACAGCACCTGGGACCACTTTACTGCTGTGTAAAGTACGTTTTGTTTACCACCAGTTTGGGCTGATTTATTGGGTGGAGCGAGTGTCGCAGCTTCAGACGAGAAAATGGGTCTTTGCTGGATGAAAATTACGGGAACCCATATTTAATTTGTAGATAAAACGTATGAGAAGGGTACCTACTTAAAATTTACGTTTTCTTATCGTTATGTTTATGGTGAGTCTATCCCTTTAAGATGGGAGCCTCGTAGGCAATACTTCGACCCATTAGAATTTGTTGTGATCTGTCTTCTCCTTTACTTCTCTTCCCATTGTTTCAGGATTGTTATACAGCTCAGGGGAAAGGAGCATGTTGTCATTTTGTTCTTGATTATTGCTGTTTCAGAAGAATCATGCAATGCGCTATATAACAGTTCAATTTACAGTAACCTTTGATTAGCAATACGGATCAGGTTTTAATTTTCTTTTGACTGAGGGCTCTCGCCATAACACCACAGAATGAAGTCCGCCTGTGACTGCTACTAAAATTCCAGATTATTCGTTCTAAAATCTGTGTTAGCATCGCCATTGAGTGTACTAAATCTCTGTTGACTGAAGCCTTTACTGCTTCAATAAACAGCGAACAGGAAAATCCAGTCTTATAGACTTGAAAAGGAACAAAGAACGAAAGTTTTTCTGTCAATTTTCCTACCAAATGATTTTCCTCAGAAGTTCATCCATGCTGGAGTACAATGTAAAGAAATTAAACCTCTCGGGCCTATCAGCCGATTAAACAATTTGTTTAGACTCGATTTATCACGGCTCGCGAGCTTTCAATTAAACCTGTATAGTATCGACTTGGAACGATTTGTGGCTTCAACGGTTATCTGTCTTGTGGACACGGACCAGTGGACTGGCTATTTGGATTTTGCTTTGTGAATTAGTTTTGTTTATATGTTAGAGAAGCAAATATTTATATATATATAAAATATTTCTTTTACGCATGCAATTACGATCGGATCTAAATAAATTATCGATCGATTACGAATAATGTTATCCATAAATTATAGGTGAATCGAATAGAGATGGTAAAAAATACTCTTCTGAAACGTAGCCAGGTTATTTATATATGTCCCAACCACATGACATAATAACAAGTCATATGTCTCTAGGGAGCTCAACTCAAGCCATGAGCAATTAGTTGATGTAGCACAGTAGGTGCTATAATATATCGATTTTAAAATTCGATGTACGTAATGACTTAAAATCGGAGCTTCTAGCGCAATGATTGGTTGAGAAAAAGTCCGTGTATAAAAGAAAAATTATGACAGCAATTCCTGAATACCCGGCGCGGCGTCTCGGATGGAAAAATTCTTTCGCTCAAAATATGAGCCGCTATTAAATAAATTATCTAATAAATTAGTGGAAGGAAAGTATGTTAGCAAAGTAGAAATATATTAAAGTATAAGTAAGTAGGTACCTATTTTCTTCCATCATCTACAGGTGCTTTTAGCTCTTCCAATTGTTAAATTTTGTATGGATTAGGTACATACGAAAATACTACGCGACAGTCGTACATAATTCTTGTAGTTACACCATAGATTTCTCAAAATGGAGGAACCAATTTCCCAAATATTGTGTTCGCCGTTAGATAAAAATTGAAGCAGGATCACTTAAAATATGAGTCGATATTTTTGTTCCCATTTTGTGGGAAATAATAATTTCTCTCCTCATTCAATTGTTTTCGACTGTTTTACTTTAGAAATTAATACCATTCAGTAAAATCATACGGAACCAGTTTTTTAATTAAAACTCCTCAACTTTCGTAATTGTTTCCGCAGTGGGAAAAGTTCGGCAAACTCGGCCATGTTTGGGACAGTTGACGGTAAGTTGCCGGCGGTGTTGGATACATATTCTAATACAATTTAACTGTCTCGTTTCCAACCATACGACTGTAAGTAGATTGTAATGTATAGGCATTCAATTCTCGTTACAAAGTTCTAAAAAGTCGACGGAAGTGTCTTCAACATCGTAGAAAAGATGACAGAAATAAGTTTCTTCAATCTCTTTTCAATGAGATATGTAGAGCAGGAATAGCAGTACTTACCTAAAGTATAGGGATAGCAAAATTATGCAGTTTTTTTTATTAAAACATCCGTCCTAGTGACTTCTATTTATACCTGTGTTTAAAAAATACTACGATGACTATTATGTAATTTGTGTTTTGATAGCCGGTTTTCCATCCCGCTACGATACCTGCGTTATTCGAGTTTTCCAAGCTTACGCTTCGCAGAAATAACGTTGTTCCCGTGTGAACCTAATATTTTCCTGTAAAGAAAGGAGCCATAGGTATTCGTCTGGAACCCTGTGTTGGGTACAAAGCTGGCAAGACGTTGGAGCGTGATTGAGTAAGATTTCGCATTTATAATATAATATTAGCATCACCAAAGATGTGAGGAACCTACTTAAGAAACAATGCGTACTATGAGAGGAAAATACAAAAAATCCACCAATTAGATTGCTTCATTGTCCAATGGAACAGCACAGTTAAATAAATAAAGCAATCTAATTGGCGGATTTTTCTAAGCTTCCTCGCATAGCTCTGGTAGACAGGCAGCCTCTCGCCTCGCTCGGCCTGCACTTATTGAAAGTCTTTTATTACATTAACACAATACTCCGATACTATTGACGTAGACATCTATTCAAACAATTTTCGCCTTTTCACCCCGTCAAATAATAGAATTTTTTCATTTGAAGCTTTGTAGAAATTTGTTAACCATTATTTCGTGAACCGACCCAGAAGTGACTGGGCTGTTTTGTAACGGGCCGCTGAACAATTTATTCAGCACTGGAAGTATCAATCAATCAATTTGACACTTGGCCACACCCCGTAGCAGATTGTTGGACGTTAATAGCTGTTATTGTTCTGTATTTTGTTGGACTTTTCAAATAAAATGACGGAACACTTATAAATACATATTATTATTAATTTAAGCATATAGGGTAATTATATTTTCGCAAGTTGAAGTAAATATTTCGAACACTACGAGTTTTATATTTACTAATAAAATAAATGAAATGCATTACGCACGTGCATGTCGATTTTTAAAAATCGAACAAATGTTTTAGTGCATTCTGATGCGAAGGCAATATTATTCATAGGAATAAAACAGTTCTCCAATAAAAACTATACAAGTGAGCTATCATTTCAATTATCTATGTATATTCAAAATATGATTTAAATTACAAGTTTAAAATTCAGCGGTTCCTTCTACCTGCAACCGAAATATCATTAGTAGGCGAAAGAGGCGAGGTGCCGACGCATTAATGAGCGCGCCACTTCCCCGCTATATTTCATGTACGGTTACGGTTACAACCGGATTCGGAAAGGTTTCGGAAATCTACCATTTTCAGTTCCGTTAATTTTGTTAAGGCATCACACACAAGGTCGCCATAGTATCCACCTTTCTACCTATTGTAATGTGTCTTCCTTCACTTAACATTGTCTGTCCTATAATCTATCTGAAATATTACAAAGGTAATGAGGGCGGGTGGCGAATGAAAAAGGGTCAAGGGACCTGCCACACCGTCCTAATGAGACTCGAATTAAAATACGGATTTGAAGCATTATTTGAAGTGTATGCGAAAGCGTAGTACGGCGCCATCTATGCGTTTTGTGAGGAATCCTTTGTTCCAATTCCATTTTATGAGTCTGTCTTTACACGTGAAAAGTATTGTAGTGAAAAGTAGTGTGACGCCATATTGATATGTTCAATGATCTCTGATATAAATAATATCGATGTTTGAGATATATCTTCTTTCTTTATCAGCATATAGATATCCTCTGCAGGGGAAACATATCAACTCTAGCCTGATACCAACCCATGTCATAATGAATTATATCCAGGGAAATTATCTACTGAAAGCATTCCAATTCCCTCCCTTCCTTCAGCTATAGATGGCGAAATAAGACAATACCTATAAAATTATCTTTACTGGTCAATAAAATCCAACCTATAAAGCCTTGGGGAATAATAAAAAATCGTATTTTGTTGCGCCGACTGTGCCGTCAGTTGGCCGTCAAATTTTCAAGCCCGTACTCTGTTGCAAAATCTGTCGATTCTACAGTTTGAACGATATAACAGCATCAAATCCGTCCATCCATCATCCATCTAACATTTTTTTGTGGAAACGAACATAAACGAATTTTCGGCTGAGAACCGTGATAATTATTGACATTATTGTGAGTGATGTCACGAGTCTAATCGTATTATATGAAGACACTTAAGCAAAACTTTAATCAGTTGGTGTAATTAATTACACACACAGCAGCGTCAAATATACCTGACCCCTAGTATCCCTTAAAAACGTTGGCAGGCAGGGTCAATCTTCATTGACGTTGTCTATACCAAAGTAGTGCAAAGGTTTTGTTAAACCCATAGTGCACTTTGTTTTATTATTTTAAATTAATAAATTATCAATGTTTTCACATTACCAATCTTCTTATCAACCACTTTAAAAAAAACTTGTGCTAGGATAGGAGCGGCCACCACAATAGTCCAGAGGTGAGGATCTAAACCTGCAACGATTGCGCCGCAGTCTCAAGCCCCATACATTGAGGTCTGGTTTTATTCTCGCGTTTTACATTGGTCAAATATCATCATAATCACATTAATAGATATTCTACAGTCAAAAGTCACTTTATAAGACTATTGTCTTTGTAGACTAAAGTGACTTTTGACTGTCCTATGTTAAGTATACCCTAAATCCCAAAAGCGTATAGAGGTGACAAAGAGATATGATATGGCACATTTTGCCCATGTTCACGTTTTGCATTGGTTAAATAACACAACCAACATTCCGCTAAGCTCAAAGGCAAGATATAGTTTACAAAGACATACTTTCCAAGTGCATTCTCCGGCGGACTCTGAAATTACAGAGATGCGTAGGTAACGCTACGGACATACCGCTCTACGGCTTAGAATTTCATATACTTGCTGGATGCTGGTAGCCTGGTAGTCGGAAGTTTCCCCACCTCGCATTCCTACAAGAGTTTGTACCTAAATGAAAAGGCTTCATTGCACAAAGCTTCAGGTGCAATCTGAAATGCTATTTATTTGCCTATTGCCAATTGCGCTTAGACTTGCCCTTTGCTCTCAAGCTTTGATTTAAAACTTCCTTATTTCAGCTCTTTGCAATTACAGTGCGCGAATGAATAGGTAGGATATTTTCTTCATTTCATAGAAAAGCTATGAAATTACAGCGCAGATAAACTTTTAAGTACTTTCAAGACGTTGCTTTAATTAAAATCGGATCTCCTTTTTCCAAGCTCACTAATAAATTGACGTGGTGTAAAATATGTCTTTATTTACAAACATGGATACAGAATTTGGAGACTTTGAATTTGAACTTAACATTTATAATAATTATGTAAGATCTTCGTATATGTATTTAAATGGTAAGCAAATGGAGGTGCACTTTCTATGCCTATTTACCCGTACGGTAGACGTACTGTATATACATTTTAACACTTATCTTTGTATTGTACAATTCCTATTTTCTACGCCACAAGATATAGAATCGTACCATGGTTGTACACACAAATGTTACCATTCAAGTACGTGAGTCGCAAATTAATATTTTTATCTTCCACGTTTCATCTGTCAGCGCGCAATTTAATGGTGGTGATATTGCATCCCTGCCCTGTGGGACCCGCATCCGTATGTAAGCCGTGATGGAGAACGTACGGTCGTCGGCACACCAACTATAAACCATACGCTATATTTTACTAGATAGTGCCTATATGACTGTGGGTCGTATACCCTAGGGCTTTCATGTTTTTCAGATACCATTGATTGGCACTCGATGTGGTATAATATTACTTAAAAAATTCCAACAATTTACAAGACTGAAACATCTTTTTGTTTTGTCAGAATAGTTCACAAAACCTTTTGTTTGTTCGTCTAAAAGTAACTCGTTTAAAAATCGCTTTGTTAACCGGTGTTTATAATCAGTTGCGAACGAGTAAAAAATGATCCTCTTAAGTAACCGGTTTCGAAGTAAGATCATTTTTTCTTTACTCGAAACACAGTTTCGATGAAGGAAAAACCTACAATTATTTGCCTATATTTTTAGTATATGGCAAGCCGCCATTTTTCATCAGTATCTAGCTTAGTGTCCAAACTCATAAATGTCCTAATGTGCTACAACTACCCAAAATACCACATTATAGCTTGTTTAGTATAAACTAAACCGTAGTAATTAATAATAATTACTACGGTTTTTGTGAGATTTGGGACGTTTTATTGTATCCGACTACTGGAATACTGACGAGTTCAATGACACTTACCTTAGTTTTATGAGGGGTTTGTAATTCTACTTTTATGTAGACATTTCTATTGCAATACCTCGTTCCAGTGCTCCCAGGACGGGCTCGCGATAAATTGCCTTCAATAATGCCTGCTATCTCGATTGCAGAATAGGCCCCTATCGACGAGTTGTCTCTGTGAAATATTTACCTCTCCAATAGTCGCATTTGAATCATAAATCGTAAGTTACATTTGTTATAAATTCTGATAAGAGCCCTAGGATGAAAGTGTGTATGTGTGTGAAGTGTTTGTGTGACACACTGACAAGTATATTATTCATTGCAAACACATGAGTATTAAATGCTTTCAATTTACCAAGAGTTATTAGAGCGACTCGATTTACTTCACAATAAACTATTTTCCAAATAAAATACCTATCGCAGTAGAACACTTTTTGTATTCAACACAGAAGTGTAGATTCGCCATAAAAATAATATTCAACTTTTTCATAAAAAATCTATCTATCCCCTGGTCGACAAATCTTTAGAAAAATTATTTTATTATTATTTAATAGCCTGCAATGTCCCACTGTTGGGCAAAGGCCTCCCCCAACCCTTCCACTCATCTCTATTCTGCGTAGACTTAGAGAAATTAAGAAACAAAAACCTGACTGCCAAAAATTTAAGCCATTTCGATTAAATTTTTATAACCTATGTCACTTCTACAATCAAGACGAATCGAACGACACCTCATATGTTAAATTCCATCAAGCCGTTCAGGCTGTAGGGCATGCCAAAGAATTAGACATACTTTAGATACATACCTACTTACATACAGACTTACTTACTTTTTACGCAGTCGGGTAAAAATACCTGTCGATAATTAGTACCTACATAAGATGCAACTTACAACATAATAAAATAATGGATCCCAGCGTGCGCTTTATGATAATAAGCTAAGAAAGCTAAAATAAATTGACCTCTATCAAAGAGATAAGTTAAAATAAAGTTGAAACTTATACCGAACACGTTTCAAGTTTCAATACGATTTCCTTTACCCAGCGAGAAACTTGATGGAGAACCAACACGAATCGACTGCCAGTCCTATCCCGTCCGTACGTAATGAAGCCATTTATCTTTCGTATCTGAGGCGAAACAGGAAATATTGAAGAGATTTAACAGAGCAAACTTGACAACCTTAAAATACCTTTGAGCTCCTAGAGAATTGGCACATAGCAATACTCGATCGGATATCGCGACAAATACAGTTATCAAAAGACGCGGAGGAAAATTGAGATATAAGATGAAAAAACACGTGAATATACATATGTATAGTGCTTCCATACTCGTATTAAACATGTATTTTTATCTATTTTATTTGTCCCCCAAATGACTTTCCTGCTGAAAGTCATTTGGGGGACTCATGTGATTCTGGAAGATCACAAAATATTATTATTAGAACTTCGGTAACTAATACTGTTAGGTACATACATAGTGTAATGTACAATTCATTATTATGAAGCGGAGCGACACATTCAAATAGCCTTTCAATCTATCATCAATATATTTATTTTTATATGCATGAACATGGGTACCTACACAATGCAGGTCTTAAATTTTTGAAGTAGTTCCACACTGTCTTATCAAGGTGAGTGCGACAGTATCTGAAATTGGTCGAAATTGTCGGTCTAACTAAACATCGGCCTTCCCAAAACATTGATTTGAATCCATTTTCTAAAACAATTGCTATTACGATTAATTATTATATTATAAGTTGGTAATAAAATGAAGACAAGGTGAGAGCGGCATGTTCAGTTTATGCAAGGCATCGTTACTCAGCAGACGATTTGATTGTTTCAGAATTTTTCACGATTCATGCCCGCCATCCCCTATTGCCTCATTTTGCTCTTATGACGAAGATAGCCGTTATCGCAGTATCCTATCCTGAACCATTTTTACCTCCCCTATATCTCACTCAGTATAGGGGTAGGTATATAAGTTGCAATAGTATCTTCGCTGATTTTTCGGTACAGTTTTTTTAATAGACTTTCAAATAAATAATTTCATCATGTGAAACTGATGAAACTGAGGCCACCTATTTTTTTTTGGTTTTGGTCAGGTAAGAAATGTTTGTATCTATGTCTAGTAGGTAAGTAAGGCGCTTGGAATTTAAGAAATTCTTGGAAAGAAATATCGGTTACGGCTGTGTTCATAATTTAGTTTCGTAACCAGTTGTGAAAGAATAATTTTATTTCTCAATTCACAACCAGCCAACTATGCGAACTTGCTACAAACCGCAAAAAGGTATTCAAATACTTTTTACCAGTGTATAAGTAGGTACTGACATACCGTGGAACTGCTACATTTATTTTATGCTGGTGTAGATATTATTATCTCATCTCTCACTATAGAATAAACGTGTTTCTAGACCGCATCGGAGGCAGTACGTTCCAATAATGAAATTGGTTCAGACAAGTTCGTTATCTTGGGATAGCTATAAGTAATATTGTGAAAAGTGATCTTGGGCGGAATTTCTGATGATATCGTGTTTGTTTATTTAAGTTCGAAGATGTCCCCCGAGATATTTTTGGGATGTCGATCTAAGTGAATTAACTGTACTTTGTTGGTAGTAAGTATTCAGTTTGTTAGACAGTCCTGTACGAAATCAGTTTAAATAGTATTCCTATACTTCGTATGTATGAACTTAAAAATAATAAATGCAAAAGTTGTATTGAAGATGGTACTTATATGGATAGGCATACAGGTTTCTCAGTTCGTTCAATTCGCAATTCGACAAAATTTGAATTGTCACCAGCCGACCTATATTCGTAAATTTACGGACTTATAATGGTACCTACTAGCGTCTGCCCTGCGTGGGCTTGTTTGAACTTTCAAGGGCCAAGGAAATCCAAGCCGATTATGTACTTACTTTACAAAGCTTCTAACACCAAATGGCTATTTTATAAAACAACAATGGATGTATGTAAGCTAAAGGCAAAATACCAGTGCTAGTTATCGATCTAACCTGATTGGAAGGAGAGTTCTAAAATGGAGCAAACGGGCCTAGTAAGTATCTATTTTGGCCTTGAAGACCTCTAGACGATATTTTGATGATCTGATACCTATCTCTTAACCCACCTACAACGAGTACACCTGTATACCAAACCTACTAAGTTAGTTTCGATATGGTAATATTCAGGTATCGGGAAACTATAAGCAAGGGATAAGAATACCTAACGAGAGAATTCAACCTCCGGGATAAGCCTGAATTCCAGGCTTACGGGACCGAATACGGGCGGAAAATGCGGACCGTATATGCCACAGATAGATTCTTGGAGTCATTTTGTGAGTACATTATTATATTTACCTAGATTTTAAATATTTGAAGCTATTATTGTATATTTAAAAAGAATTAGATTATGTTTGGAATAAATTCAGTAAAAAACGTAAGGTTACTGGTTGTGGACAAAAAGGACAAAAGGTGATTAAACACAAATAATTTTGATCTTGTGTCAGATTTCAATAAACTTTGACAGTTGTAAGAGCGGGCTCACATTAAGGGCCGTAACCCACTCAAACTACAGTCGTTAAACACCATCAACTCTTGGAGCAGCACTTAGAGCCTCACACGAAATATATATGTAGCGACATTTCATGTGTATGGACCATAATAATTCCTTCCTGACCATTACGACCTCCTTTAAAAAAAACGTAGTAGTGAGTTTCACACACGTTGGATAACTAACGCTGATTTTTTTCTGAATCCCAGCCCGAGAATCAGACCTCCTAGTGACTAGACTAGGACCTAGTCTATAGCGACCGCCAAGTCTAATCCTAAACCTAAATGTTTTAAGCTACATCGCGTAAGATCACTCACGTGGGACGCATCTTTTTAGTTTGCGCACTCTGGAATCGCCTCAATTTTATCCTTATATTATGTACAAGTTAGTCTAAATATTATGTAGCACTCGTATGTTTACTAATGGTTCGCCTTTTACGATCAGCCCGCGTGCGGAGGGTAGATAAGGTTCTGCACAAATTAAGTAATACAAGTCACAGGCGTTGTGAGGGTTGAATATAACTTTAATAACAGTTTATAATAACAGGTTTACGGTTTGGTAAATATTCCACGGTAGGTATAATTGAATTCCGTATACCAACCCTTAACTTAATATTCGCAGTTGAATTAATTAATTATGGTGTGTGTTCAGTTATATTATATTTTCTCTGTCAAATAAGATAAGTTGGAATATCTAATATATTAAGTAAGATTAAAACGTATTAGTGGAATGTATGTGTGAATTAAATTATAGATGTAGGTACAATTATTTATTACAGCAAAATATTAGGTACTAAGTACGTATGTAACATTTTAGAAGAAATGGTATAAGATTCATAAGAGCCTACATTAAAAAAAACAATTTTGGAATTTTGTTTTGTTCTGTTAATTTTTTATTTTTTATCTTGATTTAAGTCTACGATTGCTACGATTGATTTGTTAAGTCGACTTTTTATTTACTTGCAAACTAAATTCTTAGATCAAGTTTCAAGAATTCAGTTTTATCCATGTATGTAGTTAGGGATATGGATGTAAAATTATATAATTCTTACTACACTGGAAAAAGCTAAAACGCTAAGGCGCTCAAGTCCTGTCATAGTCTGCGTGAACGATTTCTTGTTCTATTTTTCGTAAAAAAATCGGACATTGACAGGACTTGAGCGTTAGTAAAAATTGTTGCGGCTCACCCCCTACCTTATACCCCGTACATTATAATTTTACGAGTTTCGGTCACTTGAGCCTTTATCTTGCGCCATACTAACGGACGCGCCTCGTTAGTCTTCTATTCCCGTACAGCTCATTCCATCACAAAATACGTCTGTTTCAATATTATGGTTTAACAGATCCTTCAGAAGCCTTGTAAATAATGTAACAGGCTAATAATAATAGCCTAGTTAGCTTACAATAGGGCCTAGAGCATCGTAAAATATTATAGCCCATTCTCTTTTGCTGAAATTGTTTCACGTTCCTATATAAAATAGATTTTATTATGATAAATACTTACCTATTAAGACTAATCAAAATAGACAATTTAGTTTTATACGCCGCATTGTTTGTAGAGTGTCAATAACATGATTCGTTTCCGTAGTAATTAGTGAAATATCTATAGTTTATTTGGTTTGTAGTAGAATACATTTATCTACTATCTATTACCTATGTCTAAGTAATATAATTCCAGATAAATTTTTTCTTCTTTTTGTGTCGTTCAGAGACCATCAACGTTCATCTTACGTTGAAGCTGCTTATTATATTATTACACATACACATACAGATACACATCAAAACACAAGTGTAACATTTTGGACCGTATAAGTCGTTCTTATTATCTGTGTGTTTAAGAGTTGAAATCGTACTGCAAGTGTTTCCATAGATCTGCTGTTGTCCGTACGCATGATCGTCTCGCGAAGCATGCAAGATGTAATGTGCCTCGATGTCGACTGTACGAACGTACATTCGTACTCACGGGAATGATTATTTTCAAAGATTTAATTTATAATTTTTTTTATTATATTAATAATTTTTATAATTCCTTTATGTTTTATACGTAACATATTTTGAATGGTTCAAATATTAATAATATTTATATAAATTTATCTAAAGTACAAATATTATAAGTTTTGTGGGGTAAGATACTTACTTACATATATTCTTATGATAATTTCTTTTGGTTTGATTTTATTAAGAATTAGAATTTTAATAATAATAGCAAGTACAGTGAGAGAAACTTACATTTCTGCGAGTCGGTCTTGTGAGGCAGCTTCTTGTCGCGCACCATGGTGGCGCTAGTGTGCGCGGCGTGCGCGGTGTGTGCGGTGTGTGCGGGGGGCCGGCGCGGGCGCGCCCCGCGATACTATCGCCCGCGACACCCGCCACCGCCGGCACTCAGCGCCACCGTGTTCTCGTGGTTGTGCCAGATGCCTGCGCAAGGGAGACAAAATGTCAGATATGAGGTTCACAAGAGAGAGAGGTTCAGAAGTCAGGTAGAAGTGAGGTAAGGTCAGAAATGGGGTAGAAGTTCAGAAGTCACGTAAAAGTTCACAAGTAGGGTAAGAGTTTAGAAGTGAGGTAGAAGTTCAGAAGTGTAGAAGTAAAGGTAGCAGGTAGGTCGTTCGTCGTCGTGCACCCTCTGTGCAAAGTCTATTTTGAAGAATATTATATTTATTATGCTGTGCAAAATAACGTGTTAAATAAATAACTGAGGTAGAAGTTCAAAAGTGTGGCAGAAGTATAAAAGTGGGGTAAAAGTTTAGAAATTAGACGGAAGTTAGAACTAAGGCAGAATGGAATTATAGTAGTTTTTCAAAATTTATCATATTATTAACTCTCCTATCAACCAAATACGATAAAATGTATGGTGATTTTACAATTTCCTTTGTTAGTATATTGAACAACGTATACCTATCTTTAATAATAATAATAAATAGATTCTCAAAACTATTGATTCTAGTAATTTTCGGACCGTCCTTGTCCCATTTCATCTCTATCAAAAGATAAGTATGATCTTCTTATAACGTCTTTAACCTTAGGGCGGTAAAACAATTTACTTAGCCGACCGTAGTTACTCGTATCATATATCCCGAAAGTAATGCTACGATAACAATTTCCCTAATACCCTTGGAAAAGTACCAGGAACCCTTTTATATAATATCGTTGTTAATTGCAGACTTAATATTAGTTAGAGGGGGCCGCCCAACCTGTCGCGTCGCCGGGCGCGATTATTGGAGCGAGAGAATTCATTAACCTTCCGGAAAAACGATCAAAGCAATTTAGAACCCATTACGTGGATTCGACGATATGCTACGTTGATATTAATAATATGCACATAATGTATATTTTTGTATAAGCATTGAGCCGACCGACTCATAGGTTCACATGGGTAGAGAGACGCCATTAATACATCGATTTTATATAGAGCGATGTTTCATCTCGATATTTGGGCTTTGACTGATTCTTTAAAAAAATAAACAGTGACGTTTTCATTGTGTATTTTCTAATTCTAAGTTATTTCTAAAAGTATAGTCTAAGTGGCATCCTTTTTATAACTTTGGACATGTCAGATTTACTTTAGTTTTATAAAACGCATATCAGAATTAGTACCAATACAAGCTATTTAAATTAACGACTTGTTAGCCAATGTTGTTATACGCCTGATTCTGTCGTGGTTCCCAAATCTAATCCTAAACCTAAACGCAACTGTAATAATTGTCCTCATACGCTACATCGCGTAAGAGTGAAAAGAACACTTCGCCTTATAATGACTTAGCGTGTCATACTTTAGGATCACCACATATTAACTCGAACAAATCAGAAGACCAAAGAAAAGGATGGTAGTATCATCAAATGTCAAATTTAGTCTAGTTTATAAAACATAAGTCAGAATCGGTCCAACTTTTAATAATACTTCAGTATCAAAAATACGGGAACATATCGAACGTGTGGCGCGAGCAAATAAATAAAGATTTACTGCATAGACGATGATTGATGTGATGGATTACTGATGGACGACAGTGCAATATTCCAAACCGACGAATGTATACGTATCTTAGTAGCTCACGGTACAGAGTGGCTCATCATTTATACAAGGCTGATGCGACAGCACGTAAGAGCCAGTATAGGTATGTTTACTATACATAAATACAATGGATGCAAAATTAACTGGATATGCTTTGAGCACACCTGTAAATTCAGTTTTACATTTTTTCAAACAATATAGCCGATACAAATGAAACTAAAGACGACTTAGAACAACACATCGTAAAGATGGAGTTGAAACTGGTAGTGATTCTAAAAAATAAGTGGAACAAGTACCTTTTATTTTACCCAGGTAAAACTAGCAACCATGTACCACCACGCCCGGGGGAGCGTGTTGATTATGTCGGGCTTGCCGCCCTGAAGGGGCGGAATACCGACTAAACCTCCTGGGGTGTTCCACCTCGTGTCATTCTTGCCGAGCCACGGGAAGTGCGATACATCCGCGACAATGGAACAATGACCTACTTTCTGCAGTGAAGATGCACACCCTAAACTAAAGAATCTCTATTCATACTCAATTATCAAGATACTACGTGATCACGTCAATAATTTATTTTTAAATAACGACAATTACCTATCTTAGTGTATTCCGGAAGCATAAAGCAAGTGTGTTCGAATAAAGCAAAAAAAAAAATTGTACTAGGAGCAGGAATCGTAGCAGTCCAGAATTGGGATTCGAAACTGCTCTGCGACACCCTAGCTAAATGGGTACTGTGGCTTCAAACAATATAAGTAATTCATTTTCCAAATCTCAATATTAAATAATTCTTGTCGTGAAATTACGAAATAGGTACTAGGTACAGCTAACAGCAGATCAAGTGTAACACTTTGGACCGTTCTTATTATCTGCGTCATAAGAGTTGAATTCGTACTGCAAGTGTTACCATTGATCTGCTGTTGTCCGTACCAAGAATGTACACGAATAGTAATTATTCATGAAAACTATATTTGTATATGATACTTTATTCATACAACAATAATAAAAATTAAAAATAACTATTATAATATTAACCTAAAATAAAAATATGTAAACTAAACTAAAAACTATATGTACAATATTAAATATATTATAACGTTATTTATAAATATATAATGTAAGTATATTATAACCTCTTTGAATAACTTACTATCATCACGATCTGAACTATTACTATGTATTTTCGATAGGTAACTAAAACAATCTCCGACTTCGATACAATTACGTTCATTATTTGCTTTCATAGTGAAGTTGACTTCGATAACTTTGATAAGATAACAGAATTAACTCCGGCTTACTAATGGCGTTCGTCTTCAATCTAAGGTTAGTTACAAACTCCAGCCAATCCTCAAGTTTGGTGAAGTTGTTTAGTGCGATGCGAACTAAGTTTTCATAAATTAGATTTAGAATTATACCGAAATGCCATTTCGTCTTAGAGCAAAGTTGCTAATTGGTGTGTTATACGGAGTCTAAATACTATACGTTGGTGTGAAATTGTGTATTTGAGTTGTGCTGTAAAAGCCAATGGGCGTTTTTGGAGCCTTTTGAAATTTTCGCGGCCAGAAACCAAATATGGTTATTTAGGTACATATTGGCAAAGTAAATAAAACATATTATGGCAGCTCATCTGTAACCTCAGTCCGGGCCGAGATAATCGACTTTAACTTTTTACTTCCGTTGAACTCAAATCTCGGCCCCGGTGGAGGGTAGAGACGTCGAATCAACATTTTTACATTCACTATGAGGTCGTCTACAAGAAAATTAGCACATCCTCCCCCCCCCCCCCCCCCCCTCTCACGTTTGTCATTTACTTAAAGTTAAATATCTCTGCCCTGACTGAAGGTAAAAATCCCGGAAGGTAAGAATCCTCTCACATCCGGTGTATCCTCTACACCACACCCCCTCTCAAGTTTTATGACTTTACTTAAACTTAAATATTAATACCCTGACTGAAAGTAAGAATCCCGGACTTCACGATGAACGTAAAAATGTTGCGTCTATGTTTCCCCACTCATCCGGGGCCGAGATATTTGAGTTTAAGTAAAGGAAAAATTAAAATCCAATATCTCGCAAATTCCCATGGTTTTAAAGACCCTTCTGTCGTCGAAAGGCCACGACTCGGCTGTTATAAATAAATACTTTCTCTCTCATGTTACTTTAGTTTGTCATTTTATTTAAACTCTAATATCGCGGAGACTGAAAATATTTTAAATAAAGGTTCCTTTTTTCCCTATTGAGGTAAGGAACCCCCACCCCCAAAACAGTAAAACTTTTTCCGGTTCCCTTAAAACATCCAATAAAGGATCCACACGATCTCAGTCGTTTATCAGCATCGTCTAGCTAGGATACATAATTATTATGCTACTATCACGAACCCCAAACATTTAAAGAAAAGTATACAGAAGCGTTAAACACGTTGGATATAAACACACGCTGACTCATATAACTATATCCAGAGTCCGACATACACAAAAATAAACTCTTAACTCCCAAGCACACCCCTAAATATAATAAAATATACCTAGACACTGAAACACGTTTGAATACGCCACCTTAATACAAAAACAACCAGATAAACATAATTACAGTCTGGCACACAAAGAAGCAAACACTCAAAACACAACTAGAAACAAAAACGCACCCATCTACACACAAACATACCTTTACGAACAACACAAAACACAGGCAACTGCATTTGTAACACACAAAATACAGTCATCTTTATGCATAAGCACACAGCCAAACAAAAATACTCTTTAGCGTACAAAATACAATATGCAAATACACACAAATACGCCCCACAAAACACCTATAATCAACAACGCACTCCTCAAATACAAACATACCTTTACGCAAAAAATACATAGACAAACGAAAACTGTGATTTTTTCGTGTTCTAACATAAAAAAATGCTCCCAAATACTCACAACACACTCTATGGTACTTACATTCGGTTTCAAAATACACTACCATACTCAGACGCGCAAAACTAATTAGTACGATATCTAGGGGAATTTTTGTGTGTAAGAGAGTTTTTATGTACCAGTATTTTTTGTATTATTTAGGGTGTGTTTCCATCCGAGTGTAATTTGTGATTTACGGTATCTTTTTAAATATTACATCGCGACTGGGATTCGAACCAGAGACCTTGCCATTCTTTTTCAACTAATGTTGAGCTAATGCTCTGTTGAAAACCGTGACTCGAACCAGATCGACGATATTAGGAATAGTATCTTTTTGTATTTGGATCTCGTTTGGTGTGAGTTTGGGAGTGTTTTAATATGTAGGAGTGTTTATGTGTGCAAAAATATCTTCTAACACATACAAACACACAGAAGTGTAACATACGCCGCAACCATCGATGTACGGTCGATAGCACATCAAGCGTATCACACTGGCACCATACGCAGGAGTTATACGATATATTTTGCAATGGTTTCTTTTAACAAGCCACTGGGCTTGTTACGGCGTATGCTATACTTCTGTGTATATTTTTCAAAATGTCTTAACTTTTGTGTACAGTCGACGGCACATCAACCTACAAAAAACCAAACTTTGCAAACTACGTCGTATAACCTCTGCGTAGCGTGCCAATGTGATACGCTTTATGTGCTGTCGACCGTACATCGATCACCTAGTCAGAGGATGCTGAGGAACCATTTAGTGTAGTTCAGTTCGTCAAGTTTACACGGGGAGAATCCAACTACACCGGACACAAGTTACACCAAAGGGGGATAATTATTATGGGAAATGAAATAAATATTTTTTTACGGGGGGAGGAGGAAAAAATAAATTAACATCAAAGGGGAAGTGTATTATAGATGGCAGATGCGACACCTTATGAAATAAAATACATTTCAATTTATTTTTAGGTGAGGGGGAGGATATTGTTCAATGTACATGTTGAACCGGATTTCCGCTTTGGTTGACCGCAAAAAAAAACGTCTAGGGGGAGTGTATTGAACATGGCAGATGCGACATCTTAAGGAATAATAGGAAACACAATTTCTTTTTGTTTGGAGGGGGAGGGGGGGGGGGCATGTATATAGCACATGGTGCACCGGATTACCGCTTTTGAAGACCGGAAACCAATAAATTGTCGCAAAGGGGGAGTATATTGTAGATGGCAGTTGCGATATTCTCCTCTCTTTTGGTAAAAGTTAAACTCTATTATCTCGGCCCGGACTGCGGTTAGAACCCCGGGAACAACTTTTTTTCTCTTTTTGTATGGTCTCCTACACAGTAGATATGAAACTGATTCTGGCCGCGCGAAAAAAAAAAGGCACCACCCTCCATACGAATGTGCCCATTGGCTTTTAAGTTTAATTAATTCTGAAGTAAATTATTTCCTTCCAATTCTTGAATTGTAAGGAAATAATTTACGTTAGAATTAAAATTCATACCTTTTTGGGAAAAACGAACTTTAACAAAGAGTTTGCATGTAATTAGTAATGACTATCTAAATGTTTTCCGGAATTTTAAGGATACTTCATAATTAAATTACCTCCAGAACTGTTGCTTCCCACATTTTTCGCAAAACGAAATTGGTTGTAGGTACAGTTCCCGACAGCTAAGTTGGCTCAAATGACGGAAGTTCGTGATGTTAGACTGGACAGCAGACACGGTAACACAATTTCGATTTCAGCTCTTACGACGCAAATAATAAAACGATCCGAAGTCCAAAATATTACACTTCATGTTTTTTTACTGTAATATTGTAGATTTTGTTTACAACTTAGCCGGGGTCTGTAACTATGGTATTTTTCAACTGATTTCAATTATGTTTTCACGGTTGACAATTTAATTTTAAGTAGGTACTTGTAAACCTTCAGACGAGCATGCTCATTTCCAGGGCAAGTCTCCTTCGACAGCCTTGTGAAGGCTTAAGTGCGGAGCATCGATCAGCGTTATCTTATCTCGCGCTCGTGCAGCCTGGAAGAGTTCTGAGAACATTGTCATGGACTAGAAGCTTAGTATGTCCACTTAAGTACCCTTTATGATGTATGCGTTTACTTTTCTCCATATAATAAGACCAGACAATTGCGACGAGGATACTTTACTTTAGTCTTACAGATTTAGTAATAGTAGGAGGAGATTTCTATAGTTAATGTGCATTATATTTAAATATAGCGAAATACATAGGTACAATTCATAGAGTCTGTGCTATCTTGCCAAACTTCCAGGCTTGGCTGGAGAAGGAGTCTAGCGTCACCTACCGGCTGACTCAGGTACTCACCGGACACGGATGCTTCGGTGTGTACCTGAATAGAATCGGGAGGGAGGTAACTACGCAGTGCCACCATTGCGGAGCTGACCAGGATTCCGCACAACACACGCTCGAGGAATGCCCTGCGTTCGAGACCGAGCGTCGGATCCTGGTCCAAACCACCGGACATGACCTCTCCCCATCGGCCCTTGTAAGGGCGATGCTGGGGAGCCGGGCGGCGTGGGATGCCGCGGTCCTATTCTGCGAGACCGTAATGGTCAGAAAGGAGGAAGCAGAACGCGACCGTGAGCGAGCCGATCCCGCCCGAAGACGGCGACGACGCCGCCGGGGAGGCGACAATGCTCTCCCCATGCGTCACAACTAGCCCCTGGTTAGGGGCACCCGGGGTCGCGGCCGGTCAGATGAGGGGATCTGGCCGTCCAGTCGGATAAATCCGGCGACCCACGGAAGGCAGCGGGTACAGAGTGGTCCTGTCCCGCTGCAGCCAAGCGCTGCGGGCGTGCTGGGCCCGCCTCGAGCGGCCCGGGGAGTGCGTATAGCAAGCGCGTGGGAAACTCTGGTGTAGTTCAACAGAGATCCCAGAGTTCCCCACAATGCGCGGAGGAGGCCACCGTGGGGTTTTAGTCGGTGCGAGTCCGACATAACCCGTCGCTACCCCTGAGGCGGCGGGTATGCACAAGCATTTCCCCACGAAAAAAAAAAAAAAAAAAGGTACAATTCATAGAACTATCTATAGCAATATTATTAAGACCCTTTCTAGTCTTACTTTATGAATCTTTCAATAGACAAGTGATTTAATTATTTGCAAAAAAAAAAAACTAACTTAGAATCAATAGAATCCTACTATGATACGAGAAGGTTGCTACAAACCATAATTATTACAAAAACAAAACACTTGACATTAAAATATCCTATTCAAATTCAAGAGTAGTCAATTCGGTATACCGTTCATCGGTATTTTGAACATCGACATTCCCTGGTGCAGGTAATGATAGTAACGAGATCAATACGTCATACATCAAAATCCACAAATATTACCATCGGGTAATTTGGTTTGTCGGTTAACCTTTTAGTGCCTCTGTATTTAGTTAAAAATAGGTCCTAAAACTAACTATAAGTATCACAGGTACTGTTTTTATCTTACACACTTGTAACGTACACATAGTCTAGCGGGCAACCGTCACCGTCGTATAATTTGGGTCCAAGATAGTGCCTACAGCCTACCCTCGTTACAGCTATCGACGAGGTTCACCGTGTTCATATACCCGTAGTACTTTAATATACAGTCTACATTACCAGACGGAACCATGAAACATCTAAAAGGTTCTTGATTTGTACCTATTGGTGAGAGTAAGGTGAGGTGCCTATCTGGATGCTTTTCCGGAGAATTGCTGGTTTATCTACCATTGATATAATGTTGTTCTTTTTGGCCTGAGATATTCTGTGGTCATTCAAAGTCAAAGTCAAATTTCTTTATTGCAAGTAAGCACGTTGTGTACATTTTTGCACGTCGACATATTTTAAAATTTACATTTACACCACTTTGCAAGGAAAAGCTGCCAACGCTGAGGAGAAAAAGTGGCAAGAAACTCTCAGCAGCACATCTTTTAAAATAATATAATAATACACAATTACTTAATAACTAGGTATTACACAACTATTACTATTGTTAGTAATCTAGACTTTATCCCTCATGCGGAACCGGCGACACACACCATTTTCTCTAGGAGCCAAAAAGAGTGTCTTATTCGATAACAATTAATAGGGAATACTCGACAAATTCTTCACGTTTTATCAGTTATCATAACATTCTAAGCAAATCTACGCAAAGATTACCAATTAAAACATTGGTTATTTAGAGTGTACTTAGATAAATAAATATACGAGTACCTACATACATTTATACACACTTACATACACACTTAAACTACGAAACTTACATACCTATACTAATTACTAGTTTATAAATGCATAATACAAATGATACACGGCAACAAAAATATTTACGAAAATATATTTGATACCTCGAAGGCAATGTGAATTTTAGAAGCTCTAACAATATTATGTACGCCTGACGACTCTATTTTTAGTGCACTTAAGCAAGCAAGGGAGTGTATCTAGAGAGTATCATGAGTGCAGCACGTCAGGTGCCAAAGCAAAGTAGCTAAACACTTTAGTACCCTATCGTATTCAATTCAATGATTCGACATGTATTTATGAATGGGATGTAAATGTAGCTATATCTTTTAGTTACTAATATGACAAGGAATCAAATGCATAACCACTTTTGCAGCTTCATAAATACCATTAGCTCAGAATAAGTCAGATGATGTTGTGTTATTCTGGGCTAACAATGATCATTAAAATATCGTTAAAATGGCTTGCCCTTCAATGATAAAATAACCGATCTCGAATGGCTATCGACGCGACGCACGCCTAGCAATTATTCATGATTTCATGAATTGTAATTACTACTTCCTTTTTATCACTAAATAAGAGAATAGAGCAAGACTTTCTTTGTCAAATTTTACCGATACGACTGGTCCAGAATAAGACTGCTAATTATGTTCTTCAGAAAAGGAAATTTTTATCACAATTTCGAACCGAAACAGTACATTTAATGTTTGAACCCAATGTTTGAACTTGACGTTGCGTGGCAGTGGAACGTAAAGAGAATAAATTGGGACGTAGAACGATGTTACGGAGTTTTCCAAGAGTTTTTCATGTAATTATGTGCCGAAAGGGTGACTTTGGAAGAGCTGGATACCTTAACATGATTATGTAAGGTATTCTTTAATGTTGGATGTTGTTTTTATCCGAATAATGTGCCTATATGGATATACAAGAATACCATCCTCTTTCTTCTCTCTGAAGAGACACCAATAACATCCATAATTATGAGTTGAGGATTGAGAAATGTTTGTAATAAAGAATCATAAAAATATTGACGAGATAAAACAGAAATTAGTCTGTTTAATATTGAGGATTGATTTTCCCGTGGACTGAATCATGAGATAATAAAGTTAGTAATTAATAGAAATAGAGATTCCATTGACAAAGCGGCGTGACTCCAACTTCAATGGCCCAGTTTATCTATGGCTGTACTGTCGGAAACTTTGCTATATCTAGCCCTTCGACATCTACAGTGTTTTAGACACGATAGTCCGCTGCCGGCGTCACTGGCTGTAACAATAATAAATGTCTCGCTGCTCTCGCTTTAAACGCAGATAAACCGCTCCCGCCGGTGTCGGCCTGAAGTTTGCTGCCATTTTGCTGTGGATTTCACGAGCAAAACCGGAAAATCGGCGTTAAAATCGCTGTTTATGCGAACTGGGCAACAGTGTAATACCTTTTTTTGTATATTAATCGGTTGATTACGAGGGTTGTAGTTTTATCAGCGGCAATATTCTATTTTCTGCGACATATTCTGATATTTTAACAATTGGAACGTTTTTAGGGTTCCGGACCTAAACGATAAAAAAGATTCCCATACATGAGAAAACGTGCACTTTTGAGAACATTAACAATAAAATCTAAGATGATTCACCAATATAGGTACACACCTAGGTCCGCATGATGGATCAAGGCAGCTATTCCCTATATGTAAGGAAGGAAGGTATGTCTGTCTAAATTGGGGATATTCATAGCCGTTACTATAATCAATATACATTTCTCAACGAATAGTACGCCATGTTTTTAGTTGCCATTATATAATTTATTGAACGAAAACTAAAAATATTATGTACCGAGGAGTTAATCAGACGAAACAGTGTTCTGAGGGCTGCCAGAGGAGTCAGCAGGGATGTCACATTCCCTGGTAACTAATGACTCGGTAGGGACTCGACCGCACTGAATTTATTATTCTGAGAGACCATTGGTCAGTCAGCGCAATGGTAATGGTAATTCAAATGGTCTTAATAAACACATCATAAGAGAGGACGATATGGATAGGTTCATCTTTAAAAATTTTGCACGAATGTTTGTCTGAAACACAGGAATTGCTGTTTTCTCCTTAAAAAACTTTTCTTCCATCTTTTTTATATTCTCACCTAATTTTCTAAGGCTCAGACCATAAAGAAGATACCGAAGCGAAGACGCGATGAGTCTGCATGCGACGAAGCGTCTCCGCCTCGTCTATTAGGCTAGGACTGTATGTCATCCGGTACCATCTCCGCTTCCATACACCTGTATATAATCATAGTTGTTTTACATTCTTAGGATTATTTGGTGTGCCGCGTCCTGCTTCCATCGTAGTCCTGCGTCTCCTCTGTGTGGCCTGCGCTTTACTGGACATAAAATAGTAGCATAGTGGATGTAGAGACAATTTGAGTAATCGCATCGGTGATTGCACCGATCGCGGTCAGTATGGGTCTGTCGGCATAATATATTGTATGCGGTAGAGTCCCGGTAGAGCCATTAGTTACGGGTGGATTTGATATCTTTATCCTGCTTGTACCCCTTGGATTGTTAAAGGGTTTTATGGAAAGGAAAAATTCAATTCGTTTTGCAATTTGTTGTTTTGTTATTTCAATAAACTATTCCCAAGAACAGATGTGTGATTCGATGTGGTAAAAAAACTCGAATGCAGACCACGTACACCATTCAATTAGACAAGACGACGATCTACGGCTAAGCAAGATGAGGAGCAGGGATGCAGAAATCGTTAATACTTGCTTCATATACTACTTGGACTTGGGCCCACCAATTAAGTTACTTTACATTGGTTATTGCTTTTTGTTTCAACATTTGAATTATTATATTTACAGGATTGTAAACCCAGAAAAAATCATCTTCTTGTGGGATAGTCGGATAGTTATTGGAATAAATCCAAAACAATAATTTTATTGATTTATACGGCAAAAAAAACTACACTGAAAGATAAGATTATATGATTGTTAAGTATTCGAATCTGCAGCTACAACCGTTACAAACATTAGGGACACCCAATTGTTTTGCTGTTTTTGCTATGTGTCTTCCTAGCTAGTTTGAATGTTTAAATGTTTATAATGATTTGCTCTGACTGACAGGGCCTTAGTTGTTTTAGATAGATATCAACAGCTAAGTAAAAGCTGCTGTAGGCAACCCTGTTTTTCAGTGTAAACAAAAATTAATTGTCGCCACCGGTAACCAATTTATTTTTCCCCATTAAGAAGCCTAATTACATGCAATAGCTGGTGAAAGCTAATAAATATTTTGCCGACACCTCAGGGAGCTGGAGTGCCGAGGGGCGATGAGAAATTTAATTTGCGCGGAACCCTCGGTCGCAGGCGTAAGCTGATTAGACCTCATGATTTTATAAGGGATCTCTAAGCTTTGCTCGGCTGGTTGATTTAAAATCTAGTTACGAAGAAACGTTTGATGAATGCGAGTGACGATGGAGAAGACAATTTAACTTCAATACCTCACTCGGTTAATAAGAAATATTGGAAGTTGATATTTTTAAAGCGATTTTTAACTCCAATGCAACGCAAAGACGGTGTTAAAAGGTTCAAGCCTTTTATTTGTCTGTAGCTCCAGAACGGATGGTCCGATTTGAAAGCGGTTTTTTCGGAAGTGTTGTCGAGAAGCTAGACGTAAAGGATCCAGGGTCTGATGTTGAATAAAAAGATGGTCTCGAGACCTTACGTTTTTTGTTTCTTTTTCTTTTTAAATATAATTTTTAATTAAAAGATATTATGATGACTCTCTTAGCTTAGACTGATGCTTTGTTATGGGTCGTTTCCATATCTACGAGTTCAGATAACATCGAGGTCACTTTTCAAGACCATATTATTGTTCAATGTTCACATCAAATGACATCTGCAGCATTGTATTGGTTGCAAAAATGATTGCTTAACTTACCACTTGCTATCGATAAAATAGAGAGGCAAGCAAATGTTATCGTATTTTACCGATAGGTCCAGAATAAGGCAGCCGTTCACCTGTGCCTTTCACGATAAAACTTTGGATTTTCTCACCCCGTTATTCCAAGGATCCTGTTGCAGCAAACTTTGTAACTACTAACAGTTCTGCACAATTACGAACAAGTAGCACCTTACCTGTTACTGACAGGAACTTGTTAGGTAGTTGCATGGTAGCCTCTATAGACATGTGCAGTCCCTTCCTAAACCGACGCCCAAATCAAGTGTCTTATTTTGTAAACAAAAACTACCCTACCTAACATTTTAAGCTGTTCTGTGATCATGGCATAGTAATTTTCACATTATTAAATCGGATCACTTTATTTTCACAATGACGAACAGGTTCGATCAATCAGTTCCTTCAGTGTTACATCACAACAGGTAATTAGACGATCATATTTGTTTACAAAATAAGACACTTGATTTGGCTGCGGTCGAAAACCCTATTGTATTATTATACAAGACTTTTTCTCCTCAGCGTTGGCATCTTTTCTTTGCGAAGGAAAATATGCCAACGCTGAGGAGAAAAAGTAGAATACCCTATTGTATATTATGTTATATTGCAATGTACGCATTATTAGGCAGTATCCTAATGTTTATGTTATTACCCTGTTATGATCTTCACCCCTTTAAAGAAAAAAAATAGTTTTATGTGTTTGTAAGCGTTAATGACTTGTGAGTGTGACATCATATTTTGATCAGTCATTTCTTATTATCGAAATGTCTCTAGGCATTTCTACTGATTATTGATTGACTATCAATTTGTGGCTGTTTTATAATATAAGTACATGATGTAAAGAATAATATTGTTTTATTAATAGGTACTTATTTATGACATCAGGTTTCATCATGTAGGTACTGCGATTATAACTTTTGTACCTTGCCAACAATCTTAACTACACTTTTATAAGATAAACTGAAAACTATTTGTACCTATTACACGTAGGTAGGCAAGAGTTATGCGCCAAGAAATGTGCTGAGCTTGCTGCTAACAACCGCAACAACTTTCCCTAAACTTTAATAGCGAATTCTTTGAAACTACCCTCTCAAAGGGATATAATATAAAGTATTAAAGCGGCTGCATAATAGCTTTCAGCATCATGATGACACGTCAAACGCTAGTAACATAGAGATAAAGGAATTTAAAATGGAATTTACTCACATTTTTCTCGCATAACGTGACAAAATCGCGTGAATATTTCTGAAATACAAACCAGCAAGCTGGGGCACAATGCCATCGAGCGAAAATTGTCACTGCCGACATTCTGATCGGCAAAATACGGTAAAATGATGGACTTCTCTACTTATCGATCACAAATGGTAGTAATTTTACACATGAACCCGTGGGTAGGTACAATTTGTGTGTAACCCCCAGTTTCAATGAATTCAAGGACACCCTATATGCCACGGCATATAGGGTGTCCTTGAATTCATTCGACAAATTGAAACTGGGAGTTGTACTCATGATAAATATTAAATTGGTAAGGTTTTTTAGTAAATCAAAATAGCAAAAAAATTGAACTAAGTACGTCACAAGTCACAAAATGACCTTAGAAATGACCATTAGGTCAAATTCCAGTGAAAGAAATCGTTGCAAAATAATTAAAATTACCTTAAAATGTAAAAAAAAAACTACAAAACACAATAACGATGCACATCAAGTTAATAATTTTTTGGATAGTTGAATTTATTATAAATATTTATTTTTATTTAATGTATATCACAAGCCTAACAATCCATTTAATTTTGTCGAATGAATTCAAGGCCACCCTGTATAGAAACTCTGTATGCGCACCCAACTGTGAATATATAATATCAATAACACCGTCAAAGCGTTCTGCAATATCCCGCGTAGGATATATATACTTAATATCCATAGTAAGTACCTATGTAGAGTCGTAGCGTAGTCGTAGCTAAACCTTTGGGATTTGGAACCGCTCTCGCCAATTTCTCCGACGCAATTCATTTACTAGGGACTGTAAATAAAATACCTTTCTAACCTACATACACTCGAAGACACATCAAGTGTAACATATTGCATACTCCACGCGACCGGCGATATAATGTCTCAGAATTTGTGTAGGTTGGTATGATTTCGACAGTACGTTAAAATAAACTCCATATTTGTTAAGATTAAGAAGATCTTAGAGAAACAATTTGAGTTAAATATCAATTTACGCACCCTGATGACGTAAGCACTTAATATTGCTTAGTAAATAATCTACTAAAATGTAGATCAGTATCATATATCTGGTAGTGTAAAATAGGTACATCTATATCGTCCTCGCTAAAAATATTATATTTATCAGGATTCTATCGCTATCTGTTGGTATAATTATTTTTGTGACGTCAGCCTTTTTAGCGAGACAGCGAGGTTCCTCTACTACATACATTTGCTTACTTGGTTTGGGAGATTACTCTGACACTCCTATATAAGTGTATACCGAATTGAATTCCATTCCATCCAAACTGTTTATTTTACACGAAACAAAAGAGAAACGTTCAAAATTATCATCTACTTCAAGGCCTTTTGTTTACAGATGTTCCAGCTTCCAGCTATAATCATAAAAATCTTCAAAAAGGGTTCGTAATGAGATTTTCTTGTCGGGGGAATATTTTGTTGGTTTTACCGTTCTTTGGTATCTAAGCTTAGGGGTGTATTCTTAACTTCTGCGCCCTATGGCTATAGCACGAGACACTATCGTCATCGAATCGAATAGCAAATAATCATTATCATTTTCATTTAAATATCATACTTAATTCAACTTAATGACTTTTCTCTTTTCTAGTGATTAATAAAGGAAGCAATTATTCTTATCTTAATAACTTTCGTGCAAACTTTTGCTTCACTCGGAAGGCTGAAGGCAGGTCATTTTTTTTAAAAAGAATGTCTAAAATGTGATTTTACGGGCTACTAAAATTCGTTAAGTATGGATAATCGATGGATATTTAGAAATTCATGTTCCTGGGTATTAGGTAATAGTTGAATTATAAAAATAGGTAAACAAGAACAATTTTGGCTAATACATTAAAAATGTTAACTATAAAAATAGGCCCTGCATTACTATAACATAGGAAATAATATAAAATCATAACAAGGCAGCATTAAATCAGCAATGATTGTCCACATAGATTCGAATAAAAAAACACGCAAAAGATCATTAAAGCATCTCTAAAAGCCGGCTGTGAAATCTAAATCTATTTGAATAAAGTTTACATCAAGTAAATTGTTGATAGAAAACAATAAGCAATCAAAACTTTGTACTCACCAATCATTCTATCCCGCGACTTCGGATATTCAGACTGATTATGTAATAGTTTCAAAGTTTTCACTACGCAATGTACGCAATAAAACTAAATAATGATCCCGGACAAACTCAAAAATAAATTATTAGCGACAATGTTACCGAAAACCGAAAAGCCGAATTAATTTTCAGGGATATGGAGGTCTCCTGTAAAGTAATAAAATCGCATTAAACGCGAGCAGAGAGAGGAAGCTCCTCCTTCCAGGGTCCCGAAGCGACTGAATCGCATCCGGGATGGCTTTTCCCGATTCCACAATTTTCATGAAAGCGCGGCTTTCGCAGGATACAACTGTAATCTACCCTAGCAGCCTTCAATAAGCGCCATCTACAACATTTTCCTATTAACCACGTAATACAACGCCATCTATAAGAATTTTCCGGAACTATGTGGTTACATTACACTTATCGTTCTCTAGCGAGGCTGACATTAGCCTACGCTTTGGAAGAGATGTCGCTATCGGGTTATTTTATCATGGTATTTGTATCCGTTGTTTTACTTCTAGTCCTATCCTAACAGGCAAAGCTTTCTAGTCTAGACTAGCCAGGTGGCCTTGACTTTCGTTAACGCTAGTAGAATAGAAAGAAAGCCACTTGGCTGACGGCTGGTTTAATTGTTATATCGTTCATAAATCGAGTATTAAACGTCATTTGAAAGAAACATTCGAAGCAACCATTGCCATTTCATTGTTGGTTGTCACTTACTAATTAAAATTTATTAGAGCCATAACATCTGCTTTGATTGTTGGGATCCTAGATTAGTATAGAGTTTATTCTAAGATTTTTTGTAATACTTACAGCTTGTACAGCTTGTAGGTACTACAAATCTTTACACTTACTTACGTAATTAACGTATCTGAAGTTTGAACAACTTCTCATTTCAGAATTATCTGGTGCTGTTAGACCATACTCACCAGAGCGAAATAGCTATCTTCACACATGAAACTGTGATAAGTAGGTAGGTATACTACTCTTAGAGAACTCCACCATCTGTACTCAGTTAATCTTCAGTAATGTCCGTCGAAACCTTTTAATTGCCATCGAAGCTGCCCAAAAGCTTTTCCCCTCGAATTCTATTAACGGACCCTAATTTACTCGTAATATTGATTACCTACCTACCCTTCACTATTTATTGCTTGATCTGGACATGCCGATTTGATCATTTACGATTACACACGAGTACCTGCCTGCATAGGTTCTTTTTTATCGTCAAGAAATATGGATGCAAATGCAAGTAGAGGAACTTCATGCGGTAAAGTTGTGCTCCGTTGAAGGAATACTCCACCTACACTGAAGAAAACTTTAGAGTAAGGTCATTGGTAAAGTTTAGGTTTTACTTAAGGTGCATGCCGCTTTGTCGGATCTCATCCTTTCTTTTGTGTTTTTCAATTCATGTTGTTGGACGACGCGACGTTAGTTTTCAATCAAACTGGTATCAGTTCAGGTAACCAGAGTTGTAAACGCTGATGAAATCTTGCTGCAAGACACACTTTGATTGTCTGCAAATATACCCTTTCGTCGTCTTTGGAGACTTGGAGGGTCATTAGCTTAGTTATGCAAGAGGATAGGCAAAGCAACCTTGTGTTGAACTCTGTGTGTTGGAGTCTGTCAGGCACGTGCCGGCCGCTGCAATCTACAAGTTCTACAACACTCAAGGACGCGCGATCTGTTCTCTTCGAAACGCGGCATGGGAAGAATTTGGGGCTATTATAAAATTGAGCGTCGAGAGTGCCGATAGGAGGCGAGGCGAGTGTGGCTGGGAAGTGGCCGGCCGGCGGCGATGTGGCACGGCATGGCGTGGCGGCGGCGCGGCGAGGAGCGCCGAGAGCGCCGCGGCCGCGGTCACACGACGCCACTTCTCTATCAGCGCCCTCCGCACTCCGCGCCTCCGCCCGTCGCGGCCAGCGCGGCGCCCGACTCGCCGAGCGGAATTCGCACGAGCGGCGCGCCTCGCGACGCGGTTCAGTGTACGTGCGACCGCTCGCGGCCGAGGACGAATCGCCGCGCCACGCAATTCACACAGCTTATTACGCAGTTGCGACTCTCGACGACCGCGTGGACTCTTCCAAAACAACTGCTCGAGTCGGGACGTCCTCTGCACCACCACGGACGGGTGCACGACACGTGTGGCCGGTCTAATCCCCCGCGAAGACTCAGTGATAACTCTTATCAGTGTGGAAAAGTTACGTTAAAGTGCGAACCGAACTCGGAAGGACACCGGAATTTGCGCAGTGGCAAAAATCTTCGGGACGGTGACGATAGTAACCGATACGAAACTGTGTTTCGGGCCACGTTACAAGGTTATCGCGCTTCTAGCCCGCCAGTGATGAATTGGAAAATCGGCGCGTAGTCGCTCACGTGGTCCGCGCCCCGCCCCCGCCGGGTCCCCGCCGCGCTTATATTTAGCGAAAATCGCCTCTCGGGAGCGGCCCGAGAGCCGACTCTCTGCGCACTTGGCTGTTTATGAACGTTCGCGAGACGCCACATGTTATTGGCTTCGAATAGCAGAGCCGATAAGGAGAAGACAGATAACCTCTCCGGACGGTCGCGGTCCGGGAGCGGCGACGCGCTGGAATTAGAAAAGAATCTGACGAGAATCAGACACGAAATCGCGGTGAGATGCTAATGGCCGGAGCCGGCACGCGTCGGTGAGCGCACGGTCCGACACACCCACCGAAAAATTCCACTGTCGCGGTAAAGATTACGACGAGATGTCTATTCAGGGGGGCGGGAGTTACCACAGCCCCTGGTCCTCGCAGACGGGGCTGGCGGAGGTGGAGGGCGCCATGGGCGAGCTGGAGCCACTAGGCGAGCTGACGGAGGTGGGCTTCGAGCCGCAGACGCGCGCGCGCTCCAACACCTGGCCGCTACCCAGGCCTGACAACTACGTAGACCCCACGGACGACGGAGGCTCCAAGAAGAATTCCAATCAGAATCTAACTGGTAATTACCTATGCTTCGTCTGAGCTTCCATCTACTACTAGAAGCCGTTGCGTCGTCGTCTACGCTTCGCTATTTAAGTCGACCACCGTCCAAACGCCCCTTTCGTGTATGACACAAATAACAAAACATAGGCTTTGATATCAAACAACCGAATTCGTGTTGTTTATGTTTACGACGCGTACACTACACCGCATAGGTACTTTCGTACCTATGAAATTGCTTGTAAATATAGCTTATTTTGCTATCAAAACTGCTTTCTAAGGGCAAAATATTGCAGAAACTATGTTGTTGTTCAAACGAGCGTACATTTGAAATCTGCCATATAAAAGACTTCAACGAGTGCAAATTTTTTGCTAACTTTGAACATTCACTCTGTACGATTTTCTTGAAATTTTATGGAGACGTAGATACTTAGGTTGTATGTACCTAGAATACCAGCTATGTAATGCAGAGTATCTACCTTAATTAATTTTATTAATTGAGTTTGATTTATTCTTATTAGAATACCTATAATGTGCGACGACGCGGATTATATTATAAGTATTACCTACTTATCTTAGATTGAAATAAGTAGTTATTGATTTCATGAGGAATTTTATTTATTCAAGAAATTCCGCAATGTCTCCGATGAAGGATGATTTAATTCGTAAGTATTCCTTCCGCTGTTGCGGTTTTTCACATTTTGCGCTAATACTGATTTTTCTGCTGTTTACAAAAAGAGCGGAAAACAGACCTATTAGGTACCCTATTTCCCCGTTAGCCCTATATTGGAAGCCAATGAAAGCATACGTAAAGATGTGGCATTTTATTAAAATCTATAAAGAAGTTTCAGGTAAAAGCATATCAAATTATATTATAAATTATATATTCAGAATTTGAATTACGCATTTTCAATTCACGGTGAATAAATTAGAACATGATGAAAAAATTCTTAACGTGGGCAGGACTTGAACCAGCGACCTTGTCATTCCGTGACACGCTCTTACCAACTGAGCCACCACAGGCCACGCCACGCCCACCGAAAATCTTCATCGCTTTATACATACTTAAAGGGTATTGCGGACAAACCCTTTAAGTATGTATAATGTATAAGGCAAGAATTTTTTCATCATGTTCTAAATTATATATTATTTATAATTTGTTACTTTCCAAAAAGATTTATAATAAGAAAATTCCGTATTCACTCGCCATCGACGATTTTTATTTGCGCTCAAATTCTTTCAAAGTATTTTTACCGAAAAATCTTCGAAAAATAGAACAGACAACAACCCTCCTGATTATTACAAAAACAAAACAATACTAAACGACTGCATTTTGGAAAATGCATCAGCCCCGCGGTCAATCAATACGCATATCAACATTATGACAACACCGGATGCCACAAAGCAACTAACATTCCTACATATACTCTAAAAACATTACCTTTCTAAATCCGGCAGCCGGGTAAAAAGAAGCCAGGATTCTGAAAAATAACTATTTGCAGACATCAACCGCGATCCGATTAAGTAGCTATGTATTTACAAGTGGTTATCAGTTCAATAGGTGGCATTAGTCATTGCGGTTGCTAAGCAAGGCCATTGCACTTAGGTAGTTATGCTGGTGAAGGAAGTTTTTTTTAATATCCTCAACGAAGCTGTTTTGTGTAGATACAGTACATGTACCAAATATTGAGACTGTCGAACGGATCTCATAACTTATTTATATAACATACAATATTAAATAATACGCGAGATATTTCTGTCAAAGGACATACCTAGGTACGTATGATGTTTTCCAAAGTTATATGTAGGCAAATCTAGGCAACGGCTATTACTATTATTATTTATGCTAGCGTATGTTCAGCGCATGACATACGGAACGATCTAGATATGTAGCGAATTTGTCATTATGATACCTAGATATTTTGGTCGTTTTGCCATGTAGTCCACGAAAGCGTAATGGAGCTGAAGTTGAGATATTAGAATTCAGTTTCGAAGCCCATGTTTGATTCACAGTTCGGCCAAAAGCAATGGGTAATGCTGTCATAAGTTATCTCGGGAAATCTTTGCGCCCACTTGTCGACACACATTTCAAACTCCAACCCTTTTTCTTTTAACGTTGAAAGAACCGATTGCAAATAACCTGACTAGAAGACTATTTAAAAAATCAGCGCCCCCAAAGAGCAGATTCTTACATTACAGATATCAATAATGTATGAATGCGCACAAAGTGGATTCTATTCTATTGGAATCGCAAAATAGTGTCTGTCTCTGCGGTTTCTGTGACAGGAATTATAATGTTACAGATGAAACCCATCAATGACTTATAGAAATGGGAATGGGCATGCTGTCACTGTCATTTCCACAATTAAGCCTTCCACACACTGGCGCGAACTAGCCGCGGCTTGCGTTCTGCGATCAGTTGAAGCGCATGCCCCGCCTCATTTTCTGCCGTCGTTACCTACGGGACGTAGATCGCAGGCCTCAGATCGCTACCTACTGGACATTAAAATGTCCAGAAAATGAGGCGGGGCATGCGTTTCAATTGATCGCAGAACGCAAGCCGCGGCTAATTCGCGCCAGTGTGTGGAGGGCATTAAACCGCGCTGGTACACAGTAGATAAATGCTGTGAGTCCATATGTGCACAAAAGATCCCAATGATCAAAGTGACGGCCGCCACAATGGCAGGAGTCCATATGTAAGATTCACAGCTTAACTTTTACACCTATTAAATAGATGTATGATGTCAGATCATGACGTCAAGAGTTAATTAAAGAGAGTGATAGTGAAAAGAAATCCTATAAGGCAGTGATCTATTACATAATGACCTGTGTAATAGGCATTGCTGCGCTGCAGCGAGCGTCGAAAGTGGCGAAAAGTGAAATGCTGCCAACACCAGCCTAACAGTGCCCTGAATGATCATATGATCAGAAATACCATCGCACAAGATATCATTCATAGACATGGAGTTAACAACACACATTGTCATTTAATTTATCGGAATTGCGGCGAGTTTGTTTGCTATGAAGGTATTTAAAATATGTGTCAATAACAATCATACCTGTTTAGGTTCAAACAATAGTTTTTTGTTAGAAACTTAGTTAATGTTCAGTGGCGGAGTGTAAAGACAATGAAAAAAAAACTCCTGCGCACTAGAAGGAGATAGGATAATGATTTTTTAAAACTGCCGTCCCTAATTATTATTAAATTGAAATGATTATCGAAATCAGTGAATTACTTTTCACGGCACAACAATTTCAGTTACTTTAATATTAATGTTTTTTTTTCTGAAACAATATTAATTCAAAATCTGGAGGATTAGCAGTTTAATCATGTCTAGCTCTTGATTAAAGATTATTGTATATCCGGTTTAAGTATAACTGAATACTTGTTCTGGTAAGGCAGTTACAAGGTAAAAAGTTGCAAATCAGGTTATAAAAAATAGTATTAGGATTAAAACGTGAATTAGCATGTAATATCACTATCACAATATCAAATAGATACACGAAAGTATCAGTTAGGGACGTACTAAGTCCTTAACTAATAGTTTTCTGATTTTTTCCCTAATATCAAATCAACAACTCGAATATGTATTGAATGACCCCCTTCACTATAGGTTCCAAACCAATCCAACTCCATTACTTACTTTGCTGGCTCATCGCTCCGATGTGGATTAATTATGTCCTCAGAAACCACCGACTCCCATCACATTATATGCTTGCAGTCAATACAGATTTCTAATTCGCCCTTCCAGCGATATCCAGTCGTCCCAGGACTCCCGGTATGATCGCTTCGCAGCACAATCGTCTCCCATTTCTGTTGACGTGGCTGAGTCAGCAGAGTCGAGAAGCCTGAGTCTCGCATGTTTGTCTTGTATTGGATAATAGTTCTTCAATCCCGATTCTCTGATCCTTACACTTTCATCCTATCTTCCTTCACTGTACTTAGTATTCTATGATTTACCCAGAACCTATTGTGCCAAACTCCGTTCAAAATCAATAAACTTTAACACAAACCATCATAATAATCACTAAAGTATGTTTATTTCGACTACCAGGTGTTCCTCCTGCGCTGCCGACCACCTCAAAGAAAAACTCGTCCCGCCGGAATGCATGGGGCAACCTCTCCTACGCTGATCTCATCACCCAGGCCATCACCTCGGCTCAGGACAACAGGCTCACCCTGTCCCAGATATACGAGTGGATGGTCCAGAACGTGCCATATTTTAAGGATAAGGGGGACAGCAACTCGTCCGCTGGATGGAAGGTAAGAATTTAATGGTCTAAATAATTTTTCAACGTATCTATTGCTTAGATGACCTTGTATTAGCCATTGTCACCTTGGAACTCAGTACAAAAATATTTTTATTGTTGATTTTTACTGCATTTAAAAATATATTATCTTCCGCAACAGTCTGCGGCTGTGCAGCTGCTGCTAACGTAATATTAAAACGTTGTTTTCGCTAATTTAAAAACAAAACCTTTAAGGTATCCTATTAATTTAGATTTCAAGATATAAGTAGATACACTAACAGCAGATCAGTGTACACTTTGGACCGTTCTTATTTTCTGCGCCGTAAGAGTTGAAATCGTACTGCAAGTGTTACCACTGATCTGCTGTTGTCCGTACATGAACAAACAAATCTTACATCCAGACAGTTTTGTTTCCAATCCAATATAACTTATTAAGACTGTATTTAACTTGGTTGAAGAATAACGTTGTTTAATAATAAATTATTTTCTACGAGATGTCTGGATTCTCCACTTAAGTATTGTAAGATTTCAGCAAATAGGTATTTAAACATCATAAAACTTTCATAAAATGATTATTACGGTCTCGCTATCTATTAGACGTTTTTCCGGGAAGTGAGTGATTTTGCATGAATATATTTTTTAGGGCATTCCTCAACACGGATGAATCACTTGGCGGGTGTCCATTATTAACTCCTCAGCATAGAACTGTGGCATCGAGCCATCGCTATACAATATTTTACGCGTCAATGTTTCGCACTCGTAAGCCAATCATGACTTTTTTCGTCGCAGCACCCAAACTATGAACTAAATATTTACGTGTCTTCTAATTTGAACTGCCATTCTTTTCTTTTTTACTAAAGTTATGAAAAAGATAGAAGGTACTTTTAGTCACGTCAAACTAGTTTAGTTAAAATGCGTGAGGCAGGATCGCTACCGTTGAAAATAGGCGTGAGATTGCGCGGGCGCAAGTGGTGCTGGTTTGATCCCCACTTCTTGACTACTACCGCTCCAAGCACAAGCTTATTAGTTCCAACATAGCTATAGAAATTGGAACTTTAGTGGCATTTTATTATGTACTTCATACTATCAAAGTCAAAAGTCAAGTTAATTGTTATGTAACCTATACATAATGAATAATGTGCAAATAAATAGATGTAGTGATATTGCATGTTCAAATAAATATAGCTAAAAGTAGTAATTTTATATAGGTTACATCGAGGTATAATAATTTCCTTAAACCTACTAACAACTATGACTCAAAGGACTCGTCAATTTAATTATTCATTATGTGCCCTGTCCTGACTGTACTTTTTTAGCGGTCTTACATTACTACCAATGCCGCTATTTACTAGCTAAATTAGAAGGAAAACGCTTGACTTCACCTATAATACATGTAATTTGGTAGTAAATACTTAGAAAAAAATATAAAACAGATTAGGCGGGGCAAGTTGGCCTCGGAATAACTCTGAAACTATTTTTTAGATTTGATTAAACTGAATGATGAATTGATGACAAAATTGAAGGTGTTTAGTTGCGTCATCATAGCATAGAGATGACAATTTTATAATTCGGACAAACCTTTAGCGATTCGAAATAAAATAACCTTTGTACCTAACTCCAATAAGATTAAACGTGTTCATCTAAATAATGCTACGTATTTTACCTAAACCGTATAGGTAATTGTATTTAATGCAATATGGATGAAAAATTTACTTTTAGGGCTAAAACTTATCTAACAATAACGTTCCGATTTAGTTCGAAATTCATAGTAACCTTAAGTAACACCTAAGTACGAGTAGTAAATATGTATTGTATTTAATGGAATATGAATGAACCTTAGCGATTAGGGATAAAGATTAGATTACATAGAATGAAGGTTAGTCAATATGTATTGTACGAACGTCATGTGATGTTTGTAAATATGTAACTTACAAATAGAACCTTGCATAGGGATAATATCATATCATTCATTCGTTTAATTATTCATGTTCATGTCACGACAAAACTATGAACTCGGTAAATTCTAAAGGAAAGGAAAATCCGAAAAAGTTTCACGAATATGATGGGGTGCTCCATTTTAGAGTACTAACCTAAATAGGAAGTGTTGGGGGAGGCCTTTGCCCAGCAGTGGGACATTGCAGGCTATTAAAAAAACCTAAATAGGTCTTAGGTCGATATTCATACCTATACAGTTTTAAGTAGGAGCTTAGCGTTAGCTCGATCTTACAACTTCGAAAATTGTATGAATTCTAAGAGTTAAGACCGAATTCAAACTCGGCTATCACTCAAAACTGTCCTTAAATTCATCCCCAAGATTAGTAACCAAATCATTAACCACTGTTATGAAATGATGCCGTTGCCGAATGATGATTGCCGATGAGGTTATCAATAGCGTTTTTTCTAAAATCCATACATAGCAAAGATGGACATAACTTTCTTTATTTTGTCCATTTGAATGTTAGAGATAAGTACGCCCATTGAGTCGCCCCATGGCTCCAAAATAAGGGTAATGTACCCGTCTGTCGTAAGGATAGGTAATGTTTTTCTAGTGTTTGAATGATACTTTTATTATAGATATCAAATACATTTGGTTGTCGAATTACTTTTTCAAATACAAAGTTGTGTATCTCGTAATGTCATAGAATACCTTTAGAATACTAATATACTTACTACATATAATATATTGTACAAAATTAAAAAAAAAAAATAGGCACAACAAACTACGAATTTTCACCTTGGTTACAACTCAAACTGAGTGGGTGTAAAAATATGACTCGCTGCTCAGAGAGGAAAGTCATATATTAGGGTAACTATAGGTAAACGGCGCCTAAAATCCTAGTAAAATGATTTCAAAGGACCACGCATTTTGACAAACTGCGCAGTTGCATGTTATCTCACAATCCGAGCTAACACGACCGATATAAGTGATAATAAAAACACTATCTCAAACTCAAATCCTCACTGAATCTCATGAATTAATTTTATGAGCAAGGCACGTTGCTGTTGCGCCAGATACGAGACATATACGACGCTATAGTAAAGCCGCAATGGATATCCTTCAGTGCGTTTACATCGAATACATTTAAAACTTTAATCCAGCGGTCACGCCTTCGTCGGCGACGAATTGAATATTTTTATTCTAATATAGGTAAGACTGTTGCGTCGCATCGCTACTACCTAACCTAAAATATACAATTATACATCTCATGTAGACTTTAGTTAGACTTTGTGTTTTCGCTATACAAAGATACTTTAAGAATTTAGACAAATTTGATTCTGCTAGTGGCCCTAAAAAGAAAGTAAATGGCCAAGACAAGGTGCTTCAATGGCCACTGTCTTTCACTTTACGAAGTCATTTACCTATTTGCGTCGAAGGAGGTATCTAATTATATCAAAGGGTCCATAATGTGTGCAGACTGCAGACTAACTGTCACACCACTGTGGCAGTTAAGAATTCGGTTTAATCATACCAACAAAAGAAGATTGATAAAATGAAAGCATTATCACATTTCGTATCACACAAAATTCAAATATGTGATACTTACCTAACTATCATACCATATATGAAAAACGATTCAAGATTCATTCAGTCAACGACTACCATAATTTTTACGTGGTGTCATAAAAGTAAAATTCATCTCGCTTGATCATGCTGAAAATGTATGAAAATATATTGAATTCCTCATTTTCAAATGCCTGTAATCTATAATGTTATTTGAACTAATACCCCCTAGCCAAGTTGAATAATAGAAAGGGAAATATATGGGATTGGCATTTTGCTAACAAAAAAACAAATGTTTCCATACATTTTTTATTATTCTACTAGCTTTAACGATAGTCAAAGCCACTTGGCTAGTTCTGCTGTTTACATAACAATTAACCTGAAATTTACCTTATTTATTTCAAAAAGGTACAATATAAAATATTCAATTCAATTCAATGCTTTATTTGTGGCATCGAATGCCAATATAAAATATTAAAAAAGAAACATTCATTATTTAAAAACCCTAATACCCTTATATAATTTGTAAAAAAAATGCAATACTTATCAACTACCTATTGTAATGTAACAAAGTACCTACCTATAACAGTATTTTAAAAAGTTGTCAACAGAAGAAAACTGCTGATGATGAATAATCTTCATCATACCTACTATTTTTACATTATCACATGATAAAAAAATTGGTTGTTGTCTGTTATGTACTCGTAAATGTAACAGTTTACTACATTCGTCGGTGTAATATTTGCTGAGCAAAAATTTTTTTGAATACTTGTCGCAAGATGCGACAAGTATTAATATATTATATGTAATGGTTTAAACTTTAGACTTCCACACTTTAAACTCTAAAGTGTGGTTTATTCGTCTACGTCTAAAGACTTACTGCCTATAAAGTGGCATATTTGCACGTTCTATTCTGGTTGATGGAGTTAAATTGAGCTTCAACCATTTTTAAACTACTGAATTCTCGCTTTTAGTAATTTGCAAGCGCCAAATCAATGACCTTCAGCGTACCCGTGGCATTGATTAATACTCAAACATTCATACAATACCCATTCAAATATTTCACACGTGAAACCACAATAAACAAACCTAACCACACAGGCATAAAGTCGAAATTGAAACTCATCCTGTCGTATCACTGTATGCTTAGTTAATTAGCAACCGCTTCAAATCGTGCATCCTATTCTTATATGCAATCTAGTGATGATAAGAACGAAACAAAATATACAGTGATGAGGTGAATGAATTGTTAAAATACGTATTGTTATCTGATCGAGAAGTTTTCACTAATGAAGTAAATAAGAACGCAAGATATCGTAAAAACTATGTGAAAAATATTACATTTATGTATTTTTTTCTTGAATAAATGACTAAAATGTCTATGTCTAATGTGCTAAACGAACGGTGTAAATGTAAATAAAGTAAAATTGATGACGTGTACAAATGTGTTATAATGAATCTGAATCTATGTCGCTCGATACAGTTCGTGTTTGGTCATCGTGTACCTGACAGCGTTTTTCTGTTCATATGTGATGTAACTAAAAACTGCATTATCCATACATTGCAATTTGGATTCTATGGAAAACACGGTCATTAAAACTCTTAGATATAATATACTATTTCTGCGAATTGGGAAAAAATGGGATTTGGGGCTGTATCAAGTGGATTTCACGTTGACCACTTGGAAACCATACATTGAAATTGATATAATCTTTCTTCCCAGCTAGGTTTTTTCGTCTGCGTCATCATTATTATATTATATTGTACCGTATACGTATCAGATACCCTACTGCCGGAGGTTAAGGTTCACCCTCAATCGTCTATTTCTTCGTTATCCAGCCCCTGCCAGTCACTGGTTTTGGTTTAAAAATTTTAAACTAGCTAGGTATTAGGATAACCAAATAGAATATGTGTGCAAAAATTCTGTATTCGGCGTATCGATGTCGCTGTATCCAGCTGAATAGCAAACGTACGCTACCGTTACACGGACCGTTAGCACACCTCCGCATCGGCGCAGGCGCAGGCTCCGCAATCTCTCTACTCGCATCCTTGCGATACGAGTCAACTGGGCCATACTTTAACGAATTCATTTAGGAGTAATAGTGCTACCGATTATAGCGTGCGTTTTCTTATTGACGTTTCTAAGTGCTCCCGCGCACATGGGCCACCGGCCACCGGCCACAAAACGCCGCCACTGGCATATTTCCTGTAATTTTCATACATTTTATATGGACTCGCCGCACACGGTTGTCGCCGGTGGCGGCCACACGCTACAAGCTTCTAGCTTCTCGTGGCGGCGTTTGTGGCTGTCGCGTGTGGCCCGTGTGCGGCGACACTAAAAGTAGCGCCATCGTTTTTATAACTTTAGGGTAGGAAAGGGGGAGGCAGCATCTTTAACACTGTCATAAACTGACAAAGTTTATTTTTTTTAAACGCACGCTAGAATCAGTACTATTATTATTATTATTAATTTCGAGCCGAATTTGAAGAAAAAAAAATAGAAGATTAATAAATTCTAGTCGTACCTACATCAGTGTATTACTTTGTTTGTGCCGTTCTTACTATGTGTGCCGTAATAGTCCAATCGTACTTCAAGTGTGGCCATTGATGTTCTTTGTCTACCATACTCAAATTGTTCAAATTGTATGTATATCGAAAGATAGTCACTAAGGGCTAATTGTAATCTTTCTGATCATTAATGATTAAATCAATTAATACCTATCTAAATTAATCTATCAAACGCAAGCCCTTCTTATCAGAAGGTCTCTCTCTAGATGACGCCACAGTATCGAGCGTATAATTTGTACGTCATCATAACTGGCGCCAGTTAATTTCTAATCGCTGGAAAATTCCAACCGAGACCTTTCTTAATATGTAATTGAGGTTAAATTGATTTACACGGTCGCCATCTTGCAGTGCAGATAACACTGAATGTTGTATTTGCACAGCGGTATGTATGAGTCTGATAACAGTGGCTTATGACGCCCATTCATACATTTGTTACATACAGACTAGCCCATGAAATAAGACGTAAATAATGACATTCAATGCTTATGTGTGTTTCTATGATATAATGTATAAATTAATACATATGTTCCGAGTACCTACACCTAATTCAGGGGCCGAAGAGGCTTAAGAAAATACGAGCCTACGAAATTCGACTGAACGAATAGTCGACGACGTGTATCGACTCAACAAATATTTGAGCAGTGTGAGCGTATGAATTTGACAACCACCTAGCTTAGATAGTTTGCCTACCTTTTGTGCTGGGCTTGGGTTCAATTCTCGGCTGAGAAAGTGCGAATGTCTGAAGTCAGGCTATAACCTTGTCCAGACCAGACCAACGAAGGTCAACGAACGACATTCGGAGTTGACTTCACAATACCGCACGTTCTTTGGTCATCGAAGTTACGTCTATATACATTTGGTCGTGCGAAATGTATATGGACGTATCTACGAAATCCCAAAGAAAGTGAGGTATTGTGCAAAAATCAACTCCGATTGCCGTTCGTTGGACTTCGTTGGCCTGGTCTGGACGCGCCTGTTGGCAGAATATTATCTCACGCTAAGCTCTCGTTTAAAATTGTCTCTGAATCTCAGCCTAAAATCCTCCCAAAAAACTAATATATGAGCCCACTATCAACACATGTACTGGCATTCAATACATGTAGTGAGCTTTATTGATATGATAAGAATGGCATTGACATATTTTGGCCAGCATGGAATATTACAGTGTGAATTGTCAATATAATCGTATTACATAATATGTATATTATCATCGTTTAAAACGAGATATATCCGGGTAAACATGATAATTTAAATCATCTCAATCTAACCCTGAAAGTTGTAGTAATATTTACATAACATATATATTTATAGAACTATACTTATCCTTGTGAAGCAGATGGAGAGGATGAAATGCATTACAAACTGATTATAAAACAAGTGATATACCTATACTACAAAAAACAAACACCTACTACTTTATTGGCATAAAATGTCTTATACGAGTGTGTCTGTCCCGTAATCAAGACGAATTTAACTATACCTCATACATCAAAATCCATCAACAGATTATAGAAGGCCACAAAGGAAACGATATAGATGCGTACACTAGAAAAATATTACCATCTTCCTTTTGGCAGTCGGATAATTATTATGTGATATTTATTGAGACCATAGTATTAAGTAGGTATTTAACTTTGAGACAAACAACAATAGATCCAAAACACAGTTCTATGATTACTGGGAACGAACCCATATCTAGACACGGTTTTAGCATTCCAACAATAAGCATGAAATTTGATACTAAACGGAAATGATAATCGGTATACGCAACAACTACATACGTACAGTCTTCAACGTACGTCTACCCACGCAAAATCTTTGCCATCTAATCAAGTCTCATCATAAAGTGTGTGCTACGCACGATGCGCTGACGACCGTACGGGTCAATGAATAAGGTATAGGTGTAAATGTCCATACGTGTAAAGAATTAGTAGGTATAGGTGTTTGAATTGTAATCTGAGATTGAACTGACGCATACTGAAAGTAAATTATTATATATAAACGGATATCACTCACTTGTATTGTTGAAGCCGGCAATTAGACCAACAGTGATATAAGGGATATAAGTGAGTGATATCCGTTTATCCCACTAATATATAAACGCGAAACTTTGTATGGATGGATGTATGTTTGTTGCTCTTTCACACAAAAACTAATGAATGGATTTAATGAAACTTTACAATAATAATTAATAACAAATATAGCTCATAAATTAGAATAACACATAGGCTATAATTTATAAAGATCCTGCGCAGACGAAATCGCGGGCAGAAGCTAGTATATAATAATTTGTAATAAGCCTCACCATAGTTTCCTACTGAAAGTAAGTTAGGATAGAGTTCATTTTCAAAAGATAGGTTATTGAAACATAGGAATTGGAAGGTAGTAAACCCATCATCATCAGCTCGTATCAGTCCACTGCTGGACGTAGGCCTCTCCCAAAGCACGCCACTCAACCCGATTTTCAGCAGGTAGTAAATTTACCATAGATACATGATGTAAATGTAGTTGAGATTGGACAAGTCTCTGGTAGATAGAGGGAGGTGGCTACTATGGACTGGATGAGAATCGCTTTTCAGGGCTCCTTGGGAGAGGCCTACGTCTGATATCGGCTGATGATGATGATGTCTCTGGTAGCAACTATTACTCGTATCACCTGTATTTAAACAATATTGATACAATATTTGGACGTTGGAAAGTTTTTGTGAGTTTATTTGCTTTAGATAACACTGCTGAGACTGGTACTGTTTACACGTTAATGTGAGTTGATTTGATAAGTCACAGATTATTCAAAACAAACACTAAAACAACACTTGTAGAAGATTTTCTTATGAATATTCATAACCTGTTTATGACCACTTGAGGTCCTCTTTTATTGAAGTTATATAAACAAATGCTAAACAAGTGATATAATATTTATATTTAAGTAGGTAATTACATTTGATTGAAGGCAATAACCGTGGCAGCAATGTACAATTATTGATAAAATTGCAAGCAATAAAATAAAGAAGTAGTCATTTGAATGAAGATTATCGAAGCATCAATCTGAACTCCGAACCATTTTCTGTAACTACACATTTTGTATCACCCCTACGATACCTTAATACTTAATCAAATCAATACCACGTCTACTTATACTACTCCGTGGACAAGGACAGAGTAAAAAGAGGAAAAGAAAGGAATAAATCAAAGAAACTAATAAATAAAATTTAGCGCTCGCGAAACTCATAACGAGTTTAGTTCTTAACCTCGTCCATAAATTTACCGATACAAATTTCCTCCGTTTTTGATATTTGAAGAAAGCATTGTGGTGGTGTGGTGTGGGGGACGAAATGCAATAGAGCCGGCCCTGCACGCCACCTTGCCCTGATTGATTTATACGTCTTGTTTGTCACGAACCCGATTTATTTGAATTCCTGCCAGGCCTCGGGCGGCCAACGGATTAATATCGAACAGACCTCCTCTATATATCCCCGAGTTTCGGCAATAATTCAATATTTCATCCGTCGGGCCGGGACCTACGATGTGAATTAACATACAAACGTCAATCGTTTCATGAATAAAAAATGTATTGGATTTAGTGAAATGACTCGCGCGATCGGCGGGCTTCACAGTTGCGGCCCGAGCCACTGTAAACGAAAATATCAAATCATATTTACTGGTCTAATAAAATATATACGGGCTGGATTCCTCTCGATATCATAATTTGGACCATTTTGTACTCAATAATCTTGCCTCTTCATAAAAATCCCAAATGATCGAACCATCAATGCTTTGTTGTTATCAAAATATTATACACAATCCAATTAAGGCTAAGTATACATCTGTTTTATCATCTTCCCTTCATACTTTATTTAATTTCTAATGAATCATCATCGCCATTTTCTGCACTGCGCTCATTCGCTCTTTTTATGCCACTCTTTACGACTCCGTTGTCTCTATCTAGGTCCCTCTTTTACCACGTATGCCACATTCCTTAACAAAGTCATCCGACCATCTGCTGGTCTGTCCTCTAACCTTCGTCTAATTCATCATGACCTTTGTCCAACGGCTGTCATTATTTCTTCCAGTCAAGTGTTCTACGAGTATCTTGCAAGAGTTCCGTTATGCATTTTCCGTCCCCTTCCAACTTCGTAAAGCAACTTTTAATACCAGACAACTTACCTTGTCTTTAAGTTTAATAAAATGTAGCTCCAGTCGACCAAGACGAGCGAAAAAAATTGACACGCTTGAAGCATTGGTCGGGCGAAAAAATTCCACTACGACGACGCATCTCACCTAGCGGAACCGGTTACAAATGTTACACTCAAGTCACTAGCAAATTAAATGTTTCCGTGCTAGTGTGGCGTCCCATAGTCCCAGTCTATGTAAGTCTTTGCTGATTGTAAGTGTTTGCCTCTGTTCTTGATTGGAACTACTCGTATAGCGTTTTTTCTTTAATTTACACGGCCAGTCACGAGTAGATTCAGTCTGAACATTGATTGCACTGTATTGGACATGACGTAGACTTACCAGGCTATTTTTCCTGCCGTGCTCTATAAAAATCGTTACTATTTCCGTTCATCAAAATCATCGTCACTGTGATAATTTTCAGATGAGCCTCCCTTTGCTCGGTCCTTTTAGCTCGTCATTAAAAGCTTTAATTAAAAGGTATATCTAGATATTAAAGTAAGCTCCCGATGCTTCATCTTTCCGTAGGAGCTCCGAGACGTATATTGCAGTACTATTGGCAACATATTGTTGCGGTACCCGTGAGGTAACTTATACACAATTTCCAACCTTATTGACCTAACTTATAATCTTAACGACTAACACAATTTTAGGGCCGCGACCTCAATTAGACATAAGAGTGGTTAATCATCATTACGAATGAAGATCATCGGTTTCCGAGCCGCCGGGACTGTCGCGTCGTCGGCCCACTCGACGACCTTTGCTTGCGCGGGCGGGTGTGTGTACACTCGCAGAGAGAAGAGAAAACAACGGTAATATAGGAGATATTTGAAAATATATTAAGATTTTTTTGTTAAAACGGTAATAGGAGATTTTCTATGTATATCAGTTGTCTGAAAGACATTACGTTTTACTAAAGCGACTTCAGGTTGGTTGTATGTAGGTATAGGTAATAATTTCCAAAACTACGTGTCTGTCTGTGATAGACTGATAGACCAGCCGATAGCAGAAAGCGGAATTCTTACGTACTTTATAATTATACTGATAGATTTTGCGTCCAAATCTTTCACTACGAAAAATTTAAAAGTTGTAATGGCTTAATCAAGGTCAAAAATAGATGGTTGGAGTGAATGACATGACACTGTGCATAGGAATGGGTCGCAGCAAAGAAGGGCGTTCAGTCTGTCATCTTTCATATAGTTTCATTCATTACATACAACCTTGCCTTTGAATGCTTTTTAATATGTTTCTGCCCTTAGAACTTCAAACGCTTTCTATTTATTGTCCATTTTAATTTTAATAATGTATTACATATGTGCACGTGACTGTACACCGCACAATGTGATTGGAGTGGAGTATAATTATCATAACCGGTCTCTCTGAGCAGCGATTATGCTAAATACTTACTTACATACGTCTTTCGGGCGCATAATATACTTGGTTCATTTAATATAGTATTAAAATTAAAATTTAGAGCGCTAATTTAGGTAGGGGTAGGTGCCTAAAATATAGCACCATAATATGTGACGTCAAGCTTTAGGCATTGGGCAGACTGTCTATACATTTTCTAGAATATATTCTTGTCTAGTGAAAATAAAATTAACCAATGCCTATACTTGATGAGCTACGATCGGTTTGAAAGGTTAGGATACGGTAATTTTTTGCTATGCGTATCAGCCTATTTTTTTGTACGGGTAATTGACGATTGTATTACTCGTATTATATACTTACCTTAATATTCGTCAGAGTACTGTTTAGAGTCGAATGAGCTTAAATGAAATCGGATACTAATTCTGCTGTTAACATTTAAGTATTTAAAAACGTGTTCAGTTTTCTATGAATGTAAATACGGTAGCAATCTGCCAGGTTTTGGTTAGTGAAAGTTGATCGATGAGATCGGGCTCTGTTACGTTCTCGTGAAGATAATGTATTTAATCTGAATTTATAATTGGAAAAAAAATTACAACGAATTTTATATTATTTGGAAAATATTTCCACTCTCTGCTTTGTAGACTTAGAATTCGAATAATACAAAGACTTTTAAGCATATTGTGGTTTGATTATAATTGTAGTTCCTAAATATTTCATTAAATTATGATTTACCCCTAAAATTCTATACTAAACTACAAAAAAAAACCTCTTTCTCTACCAATATAATAACGTCAGCCACAACGTTCGTGATTGGCGATTTAAGTTCCGCTAGGGACGCATCAAAAATTCCACCAATCACGATCCTTGTAGCTACCGTTAAAGGTCGCTAGCAAACGAACTTGCTACAGCAATTCACGGGTAGTTGTACGCAGCCCTTGTAATGTATGTAATGCGTTTGGCTTTTTCGTTAGCAAATGTCAATCTCATACATTTTTCTTACTATTTTATTGGCGTTAACGAAAGCAATGTCACTTGACTATGGAGGCAGGAGAAACCAGTGACGTTGAACACACGATAAAGTATTACAAGTGACCTAATTAAAAAGAACCCAACACCAAGATCCGTTCTTGGAATCGGTTGCCATTGACATCTAAGCGGCGTGGTCATGTTTACGTTCGGTGGCGGCTGTGTTTACAAACAGCAAATTGTTTACCCGACTGACATAACGCGGGGTGCAGGCGTCATGGCGCGTCATGGCATGGCGGGCTCGCGTCACGCGTCGCCGCCCGCCCGCCGCCGCCTCCGCCTCCGCACATCGCGCGAAATACCACCACACGCCGTTAATAGGGTTGTGTTATTGATAGATTAGAAAACAATTAGATCATATAATGCACGCTGCCCAAGTACCCATAGTGGGGGACCTTGGGTAAGTTTTTTTCACGAATACTTAACCTTAACACTACCCTGTCACACTGATGTGAAGGTTAGGAAAATTTTTTCCTCACCTTCACACTGCCGTACCAGTGTGATGGTTAGAAATGTTTTTTTATTCCTAACCGTTACACTGACTATTATGAGGTATAGAATCAGAATCTATAAAACTCAAACTCAAAATTTTTATGAGAATACAGTCATCATAATATAAAACGGTCTTATGATAAAATTGGTCATAGTATTCAACCTGCATGCATGTGCGCAAACATAATTATGTAGGTAGCTGCACATTTCAATACATTTACCCTCTTACTTATATAAAAAACACTAATCAAGCACAGAACAACATATTAACTAATCATTATAGACTTTAACTTACCTATATAACTGCACTATACAAATTCAAGTGATAGTCCCTGGCGCTTGATTTTTTTTGTACTTATTGGTTTAGTGTATTTTCTTTAGTTTGGTTTATTATGTTTCGGTCTGTACTTATACCCGCTTCTAATAAATAATTTAATCAATTAGATCAAGGTCTCTAATTAATTACTAATAGACAGGAATTTTATCTAGCATGATCTTGCAGAGCTGGGTTTCGATTTGCAGATAAAATCAGGATTGCAAATACTCGTAACATCGGAATGTTGGCACTTGGCACGTCTTGGGAGGAGCTGAGAGAACACGATGGTGCATGGTGGCTTTGATCTCAGCTCAGGATTAGATGGAGACATCTCTAAGAACCAACATTATACTCATATGGCATGAATTCTATTACAAGCTTAATTACCATATCATAAGGCACCTTCTTCAGTTTTGCCACTTATAAATAAAATGAAGCGGATTTAGTTTCTATATCACTTTGATCATATCATCCGCGGAATATATACCGTCGTACCATATACCTACTTATCAATTTAATTACCGTACTTATCAACTGGACCAAAACGCTATCATTACATTCATGGTTTTCTTCTTTCATTATATTCGCAACATGTGATTATGTAGTGACTACCTATTTACTATTCGATATTCCATAACGAGACAACCCTAGTCGGTAAGTCCCCAGCTAACCACATCACAGCGAGTGCCAATCCCGTTCTATTGCGTCTTAATTGTAACGTGGTAATTGATTATTGAGACAATTTAGTAGTTGACTAAGTTTTTTATTAATACCTAAACCAACTCGTGATCATGCTCAGGATGTATCTAAAATTAGTTTTCCATTAGCATTACTTCCACAGTTAATGATTGTTAAAGTTGTACTTCATCCTTTCTTGGCAAAACTAACTTATAGTATGGAGTGGCGTCACTTATTACTATGTGATTTCTGATTTACAAATGCTTTTAACTATGATATTTTTCAACTGATTTCAAAAATCCTAAGTTAACCAGCAATTTATGCCAAATTTTGAAAAACAACGAAAACAATTTATTTTACACTAGGTTAATTAAAAAAACGTTCTAGATGACTATTATCCTAAGCAGGTGCTATTTGGCCCTCAATATTGGTTGAAACTTGAAACATTTGCATATTTAAAATTTATCTATTTAAAAGAACTAAACGTTGATTGAACGATGTAAAAAAACTTCGACATTTATTTATCTAACAATGAGGTGACCTATGATTTTATATTAACCAAATAGACCTTGATTTTCTTACAACTGCTAGGCAGTAACAATGCAAGTTAGATTTATTAGATTAACTACTTATCTGTAGGTACTATTAAATAATTTAATTAATAAGTAAGTACCAACTTGTAAAATAGCAATGTAAAGTTTCCTATGTAGAAGATTGAGAAAAATCCCATTGAAATCGTATAAAGAATATTAAGATGCAGGTCAGCTGTATCTAACACCTAAAATAATATTTACCCAAATGGTTTTCAGTAAATAAAAGCTTGATCATTCCGTTAACGAACCTGCTAGTGATTGTAACTTCACTTAAGTATGTTCTAAAAATATGAGGTATATTTCAGAAATGCATCGTAACATATGAAAATGGCAAATCAATGCCGATCCATTTTTTAAGAGTTAAATAAATGATAACACCAAAAATATGTGCAGTTTTGTTGACACAACGATTACACGAGCAATACAATAGGTAGCCATAAATATCGGAGGAATATACAAGTAATCTAAAATTGACGTAAAAGACCTCTGACATAATAACATTTGTGAGACGAAAAGGCGTTGTTTTAACAGGTTATCTCATTGATAACATTTTGAAAGAGAAAATGATATGTAGAAACAATAAGTGCATTACACTTTTTCATCTGTATGTTGGTATTTTTGTCATTATTGATAAACCCAACCCACCCAATGTTATCATGTTTATACCTTGTTTTACCAGCCGAATGTGCGAAGAATATTCTTGAGAATAAAAGCGTCCTTTGTAGACTAACAGAAATAGCAAACTAATAGAAAATGCGGTCATATGAAAGCCGTATTAACTGGTGCAACAAAGACATATACTAAACACGGATGACAACTGATTAGCGCCAATGATTAGTGATTACCAAAGTAGACACGTTCGTTATACTTTGCGAGTAGTTGCGTTATGTTGATCCCGTTGCGTGCGTTGCCTGTGTTGTTCTAATGACTAATCATAATCACTACTAGTAAACGCTGTGGGACACTACTCGCACTTCGCACCTGCACTAATCACTACACTGTGCTAATCACTCTCACTAAACAAAGTTAACAACAGGATTAAATACGATTGACAGAAGATCAATCTTCAAAACTTTGCAATTTAGGCACTATATTATATTGCATAAAGTGCTCATGTGTTACCTTGTTCTCTTTTCTTAACCTACAGGTATATTTGAAACAAGCGCCTATCACACAGACCATGCCTAGTCAATAGTTTAAATTAGGGACGTATTTAATTATTTAACATTTGTATATATATATTTTTTGCTTGTTTCATAGTTTAAAATGAGATAAAACATCATACACCTAAGTGTATTTAATTATGGTTAATCTCCTTGAATAAATCAAGTAGAACAGTAATCCTACGTTTCACGTGGCACAAAACGGTCGTTCTGCATTCCGACCTCAGTTATATGGACATACGTATATACATTGACGTATATTTATATATTATGTTAATTTCGTCGCGCGAGTCGAAAGGCGGTCGTCCTTGGGAGGCGCCGTGTGCGTAGTATTGGCGACAACCGATACGTTATTGTAATGGAACTTCTCGAATATTGAAGTGCTCTACCCTGGACATTTTTCTAGAATACATACACACACATAAACATACTGTTATAATATACCCACCCACGTATGTTGCGGCAAATATCTGTGCCCGTTACCTATATCAAAACCTTGTTATATTTCGGTCTACTATTAGGTACAGTCGACAGCACATCAAGCAACACTTTGGACCTTCGACCGTTCTTATTACTTGAAATCGTACTGCAAGTGTTACCATTGATCTGCTGTCGACTGTACAAATTGGTATATTGTGTGCAAGTTCGCGAATACAAAATGACGTAGCTACGGTCTAACACAGATACATACTTGTATATAGGAGAGTTTTTAAGGTTGAGATTATCTCAAAAACTACTTAACCTATTGCAATAATTCTTTCACTGTTAGATGGATAAAAGTTAAAACTATGTAACTGTAAAAGAATTACTAAATTCGGTCCAGTAGTTTTTGAGAAAATTTCAACCTTATTGAGACCCCCTGTATACTTTTCTGTCTTCGTGTAGGTGTACAATATCGATAGACATTTCCCAAGATGGCAATATTGAGGTAAATGTTGGTTTAGACATTTATCGTTACACTATTAGGTCTACTACGGAAGCTCATAAATATATCTGTACCTATATCTATCTACTTATCTATTGGACCTACCATTATGAAAGACGTAATCATTATTATCTGTAGATAACTCTGAATTGATGACTCTTTTAGTCTGATAAGGGATGTTGCTATAATATCGATAGTATAGGTTTAAATAAAGTGTAAGGTTGATATTGTAATGAGTCCAGTAAGGATATTTGAATCATCATAGATAGAGACAACGCTGTTGACATGAAAATAAATATTGCGACGGACTTCATAGAAGGAAAGTAGGAAGGGTTGCCTTCAGATTCATATATTTTGTTGCTAATAACATTGTGTAAGTATGTAGTCTTTTTTTTAATTTACATGTGCACAACTTTGATAGGGAAAAGGTTTCTGTTATGAGGAGAAAAGGGGAGACAACAAACCTAGACAGCTCATCTTTTAAAAACTTACTTATATTTGGTTGGTCTTCAAGCGAACAGTACTCACAATCTAATTGTATTTAAACATCGAAGTGATACGTAGTATGAAACAACTAACCGTCAATCATTGATGACTGTGGCGCCATGCAGGCGTTACATCCGCCTCGCACAGGTTGTACAGTCGACAGCAGATCAATGGTATCACTTGCAGTACGATTTCAAGTATTACGACGCGAGTAATAAGAACTGTCAAAAGTAAAAAGTGTTACCATTGATCTGCTGTCGACTGTACCTACGCTACGAGTAAATTCACATAATTGACGAGTAACGTAGTACTGACACACGACACAAATAAATTAATAGTAATACCTTTGTATTCTGGTACAGTTATAAATAATACCTCGGACAGTTAAATTAGCGCTTATTAGATTACTACTTGCATTCTTCGAGGTAATGACCAGTAGTCACGTTTCACTCGGACAATGTCAATTTTTATAATCGACAAAAGACAGCTCTTATAATTTGTGATAACTGTTATTGTTCTCATAAATAAAGACTCGACCTAATAAAAACATAGACAAGATAAGTCGTAAGTTGAAAGGCACAAGTTGAGCCTCCCCCCATGCAGAAAAAAAATATATGGATTGACATATTTTAGTAACGAAAAAAGAAATGCCAATCCCATACTTTTTTGATTCCACTAACGTTATCGAAACTTCAAAAATTAATGCCACTTGGCTAGAGGGAAAAGAATAGTAAAGAGCATAAGAATCATTGTCAATTTTCTATATTTAGAAATAGCAGATACGTATTCTTATACAAAATGAATTTACACATTTCAAGAAAACTTAATTTGTCCAATTGCCGTATATAGTAATACGGTAGTGCAAGTCCTGCGTATGTCTAGTTTCGCCCATGCGCCTGAAATTTTTTTATATCGAAAACAAGACATTAAAAAAATCACGGCTAATTTGTAGCTGCATCTTTAATGTTTCTACAGATTTTTTTTTTAACCAATTTGAGCACGTTTTGTATAAGACATGGGATGCCAACCGTAAAGACCCTTCTAACCGTTTTCGAATCTAACGTCCTGAATATGTTATTTAAGAAGAATTACATTAGTGTTCAAATACCCACACTTGGAAGTCGAGATTGTATTAATAATGTAAGTTGCAATTGCAATTACATAATATAGGTAATGTAGTCCAAACCTGGAGCCATGCACAATTTAGTTATTATTCTGGAAAAAAATCGTTTCTCTGTTTGTAAATACGCCCACTATTCTTACCTATCTAAGTGTATAATTATGTATATCATCAACCGTATTTTTAGCACAGTAACTAATGTATTATTCAGCGTCCTATAAATAATTGATATCAAATTAGATTTTCTATATATACCTCAAGTTCCAATATTCGTTGGAATCGACTTCGAATACGCAATTCTTAAAAGGTCGTAATTATATGATATTATGACATTAATAATTAGGATTACTCAACCAAAAACACTAATGTTACTTTTGGAAATTGCCGGTAATGTAAAATGTAACCAAATCCGAAATTAAGTAATATATTTTACTATTTGCATAATACATATATTCCTTGCTATTTTATATATTATGTATTTATGCTCTAATATTGCTGTGATTTACTTATAAGATTTCCCGAGGTTTTATACGATACTGAATCAATTCCAATACATTCATGGAAACTTTATATAAAGGTAAATTATTTGTATTGAGAAGGATACGACGAAGATTTATTTGGTTCCCTGCTGGTTTAAACGAATGGCTAAGTAATTTCATCAAATTGTATCTTCATTAGTTACAAATGAAATCTAACTACTGTAGTCTGAGACTGTAGTCTAGTATCTCAATTGACGTCAAATGTTATGGGTTCAATTTTAGGTAGCAAATACATACAATTTTACATATTATTTTTAACAAGCTTATTAAATAAATTATTAATTATTGGTGCATTAACAACCTATTTCTTGAGTTATTATTACATTAATATCAAGAGTTATTTACACACCTACTTATCAAGTTAAATTTCAATTATGTCAATTAACTGTAAGGATACCAATTTAAAACAACTTTCCCTTGATTCAATGCTGGCTGAGTAAATGTTTGCTACATTTTCATCACCTTCCAGTTTCAAATTAAGCAATTACTTGGCTTCCTTGTGACCTTCTGTCTCCTATTACCTACCTTCTCTTTTTCTACATGTAGCTGTGGATCTCTTTCCTACCGTTCTCTCCTTTTTTCCTATCGCTCGTTCTGCTGCCTCTACCTATGTTGAAACAGCAGATTAAAACCAATTTTATGTACCAGTTATCGATACAAGATTTCTATAACAGCATCTATAAAATTTCATCCTGAATTTGTATATCACTATTATCTACTACTACTGCTTCATTTCTTCTGTACAAAGTGTCTTGCTTGGTACTTAGCTTTAATTTTGGATGAACTTTCTTGAAACTCAGTAAAAGGTAAAGCTATAAAAGAGTTATTAACTTCTTTGTCATATACCTAACAAGTTTATCCTTTTCTAATAATAATTCATTAACAAAGAAGAATAGATATATCAACAAAAAATATGAGATTAAATATCTCGTTGGCATTTGGAATAGTAGGTGTGCAATAATACTTTTGATATTGGCATTATTGGCAATTGTATGACCTTGAATACAGAAAGTTATGGCAAGGCTCAAGACAGCCTACAGCCCGTAACTGTTACTTCATTACAAGATTTACCGGTTTCTCGTTCCATGGGATGGGGATGGCATTTTTTTTCTTATACAGCGACTGTTAAGGTGCTTAACTAACACGATGATTTCTACAGAAATTTATACAGTGGTTCCACGAATGACTTGTTTCTTGACCCGTGTTGAAACTACGCAGAGTTTCATTTATGCGTTGACGTCATAAGAAGAACGAGTTATGCAAAAAAAACTAGTCTTCGAAGTCAGTCCCCACTTGCATTAGTTAGACAGGATACCGTGATCGGTGCGCCATACACTGCCAGTAATATTGCTGCTGCTCAACTAGCGAACCCACTCAATTGCTCGCCTACGATGCCCCTGAACTCTGCGCGCGGGCATCCAGTCGTAAACTGTGACATTTTACTGACGCTGTGCGTCTATTGCTTGTCTGACATTTGTAGCTTACCAACCTTGGCCAGAACTGGCCTTTATCATGGCAAACTATCAAATAAATTAATGGGTTTAGTGTCGATCCTCAAGATATAAATTCCATGTGACTACTTACCTTCAATTGAGGAAAGAGATGAGTAGTTTAGGCATGTAATAAAATATCGATTAGGTCACCTCGACCTTGTTATAACACTGCGGTGCCACCGTTGCCCTTAAGACGATCCGTGTGAATAGTGTAATACTTATGACCGGTTTACGACCTATTTAGCACGGTTCGTTCACCGCCTGCTTGGTGAGGAGGAGTACAGTACAGATGCGGTTATCTCGCGTTTATTTTCTCGCTTTGCTCTTTATAAAGAGCTAGCTGACGCACTCGTAAGGAGAGGTCGTTGAACTGTACAAGTGCAGGCGAGAGAAGTTCTGCGCGGGCGCCGACTTTGTGACGAATGCAACCTTGTGAGGCCAGCGATGCGAGGCTGTTCTTTTTATCGGCAACTAGTTAAGGGACAATCATTTTATACAAAAAGCAAATTACTTGATTCTAAATTTAGACGACTTTAACCGTTTTTAGATCTTATCTGACCGTCAATATTCTTGACAACATTGAAAATAGATCGTCATCGAAACAAAAAGAAACGGTGACTTGCTTGTTTAATCATCGGTTATGGAAAAATTGTTTGATAAGATGATCTACGTCATGATCTTGCATGTTTTACCTGGGTAAAAAAAAGGGTCGTCAGACAAACATACATTGAAAGTTTGTCGCGAACAACTTTGGTGGCTTCAAGACAGAGAATGAGCGAAAATTAAAAAGAAATGTTGAATTATGAATGGTTAAAGTAATCACAAACATCATAATTTAAACAGAAACAGGACGTTTTACTTCAGCGATAACATCAAACATAAAATCGTGTGTAATACACGGAAAGGTCGAGTTAATGAGTTTACGCGTCAGGTGATTGTCGCGCCTAGTTTCCCATGCCTCCAGACACCCCCTCCCTCTGACAAGCCCCCCGGGCCCATCCACGTGGACGCAACAAGTGGCGTGTGTACGCATGCGCTCGCCACTGTACCCCCCACTCGATGCCCCCCTCTGAGAGCTAGAATCGGGAAACCAAATCGCTGCTGTATTTTTCCACTTGGAATTCTCGATAGAATAGGTAGGTAATCTAGATTTTCTGACTTGCAAATTATGGGTTGGTAAAATTATTGCGTAGGTTGATAAAACTATTACCTACCTTCTTTTTACATATGAATACCTAAATGCTGCTTAGGTGTTATAAACAGCTCATCTCAAGTTAACAGTTAGGTAACCTACCTATTTTACGTAAATTATTAATTAGAGTAATATTTCGATTAAATATGATGACTTACATTACAGAGTACCTACTCCTGAATCGGCTGTACTCCTGTTGAATGATAATTTCTGCGTATGAAAAACGGATTAGTATGTGTATGATTTTACATAGGTACTTTTATTTGTGATCACAAGCACATCAACCTATACAAAAGTATTGCAATCTATGTCATTTTGCCATTCCTTAGAGTGCTCGTGCGTACACTTGAAACTGTCGACCGTACACTTTTTCAACATTATTACAAAAATAACTCTACCAACACAAAAATGTCCAGTCTACGTTAATGTTACGTCACATGACAGCCACGAGTGTTGTCATTGAATCCACGAAGGCAAGGTTATGCAGTGTTTTCAAACAGACACGCCATATTTTGTATTTGTACTGTAGGGCGGCCTTGAACGGCGTTATGTAATGATGAACTGTCCGGCTTGTTGGCCCAGTTTTATATTTTTAAATAATTTATTGATAACATTATTTCAGTAGCTTCAGCCCGGGATTTTATTGGAGAATTTTTTCTCAATCCGTAACACACAGCGGAAACCAGAGGCCCTAACCAAGTGTCTTTGTTTTTTTAACGCTAGTAGAATAAGAAAACTGTAAGGGATTGAGAATATCTTCCAATATAATCAATTTTATTAAAAACGCTATGTAGCAAATCTTTATTAGGATAAGCACTATTTTTCAATATGTAATACATTACATATCATTGCGACAGGCTAAGTTGTAGTTCTCAAATATGCCAAAAACGGCAGTTTTTCGCAATTATGAGAACTACAACTTACCGAAATTTAATCATGTTGATATTATGCATTTATAAAATAGTATTTATCGTAATAAAGATTTGCTACATAGCTTTTTTTTTAATAAAAAAATATTATATTGGAAGATATAATTTTTTTAAAAGATTGGCAGCGCTAGTTGGCTTATGTCTGGCCCTTAAGCTAACAAATGTCAATCCCGTTTATATTTTTCTTTCTATTATATAACCAGTGTTAACGAAAATCAAAGCCACTTGGCTATGGGGGCACAGTGACATTGGTAATATCAGAGACAAAGGTATTTATTGCATGATTGAATTATTTTTGATAATCATTATTTTTCTTAGATCGTTTGTCATTCAATTTTTTTAAAGTTTAATTTAATTACTTTCAAATCCAGCTCTACCAATAGATAATTGTAATTAATTCAACTGAATACATATTACTCAATGTTATATTTAAATTGAGCAAGTATAACTTACTTGTACATGTTATAGAAGTTTGCCCAGCAACCACTTATGTAGAGTTCTATTTTTAAATTTAATATCATCTAATTCTTTAAATTCGTCTTGTACGGTGGAACACAGATAAAGGTGCACAGGAGAGTCTTTAAGGTTGAAATTTGCTCAAAAACTACTTGACCTATTGCAAAAATTCTTTCACGGTTTGATAGATAAATATTAAAACTATGTAACTGTAAAATAATTATTAAATTCGCCCCAGTAGTTTTTGAGAAAATCTCAACCTTATTGAGGCCCCCTGTATACTTATCTCTGTCTTCGACTGTACGTTGATAGATATTTAAAAGTCAAATATATATATATATTTATATACACTATCACAAATAAGAGTGTGAATCGTTGAGTCTGGATAGAATAAGTATTGGTTCTACTAAACACTTTGGGATAGGTACTAGGTACATAAACTTCTAATATGCACTAATCAATGACCAATGATAATCTCTTACACTAATCAAATTGGGAACCTCTTAGCTTGAGTTGTGCTACATATAACTGTTATAAGAAAGTATATAATATGTAGAGTCGACAGTACATAAACTGTAGCACTTTACGGGACGGTAATAAGGGCTAAATTGTATTGGTTTAGTGACTCTGCCAACGGAGCTTTCAGCAATTACACCTGTGATTACGCGGCGGCGCGTAAACGACGAGTAATTACGCTGTTCATTTCAGCAACTTGTTCTTAGGCTCAGTTCACCAGTACGAATAATGATGTATTCTAAAGTTACAGAGCTTGGATGAAAGCCAAGAAATAATAAATAAAAAAGAAAAATGTAGAGTTTCGGAATTTTTTTTAATTTTCTAACCTATCTAACGTATTTGTATTTCCTTAAAACATATTCTTTCTTGCAATAATATGCAAGAAAGAAAGTAGATATTGGACTTATTTAGTAGATTATTTAGATAGTAGATTTTCTCTTCGCATAGCATATATTACATCATTATATGCTAAGAGAAAATCTACATATTAAATGGAAGTTTTTAAGGTTCCGTGCCTCAAAATGAAAAAGGAATCCTTATAGGACCACTTTTGCGTTGCACGGAAGCCTCGGTGCGCGAGTCCGACTCCATCAGTCCGACGGCCGGTGTTTTATTGAAAATTTTTAATTAATTTTTATTTAAAATTTTAATTAGTTTTTTCAAATTTTTCCTAGAAACTGTAGATATTTGAAAAAATGTACTAACAATGTCAATCAGGTTTTAAAGTTGCAATAATATTTTATTGATAGTGGCTCTCAAATAGCCAGGTTGTGTTTTATTTATTTGAAAGTCTGTAATAAATAAACATTATATCTCCGCATCTACTATTTCACAGATCGGAATTGCGAAGCCGGTCCGTTACTATGGCAACGGAATCTCCTTATTAAAATTGGGAGCGCGTTGGAAAGTTAATTTTAATTCACTCTTTTTATTCTCGTTTTAAGTCAGCTATAGAACAAAACATATATATTCAATAGTAATAGGCAGTCATTTGGTGCGAAATTCACTATATTCAGGCCACATTTTATCTCTATAAGAATTTATAGAGATCTTGGATTTACTAGATACAATAGGTTAAGTAATTTTAAATATAAGATTAGGTTCATTTTAGATTCTTTATGTGGGATTTTGAGTTCTGCTGTTTGGTGGATCATGTATTTTATTAGGCAAGTACAGACAACAATACATCATTGTAACGTCACGTAGAGCAGTAATCTAACGTTATATTGACGTGTTATCAACTTTATCTATTCGTTCTATTACTATCGTTGAACTTTCACAGTAACAAACATTTTTTTTTATGATCGCTATTCAGCGTAAATTGAAACGTATGGCTAAAATGCCATTCTATGATTTGTGGTATGTGATTAAAATATGAATTAGCATCATTTTATACTTCAAACCTTAAATTATGGTGAGCCTTTATCAAACCAAAGCGTCACTAGTGATGGGGGCATCGCGTGAGCGTCGGCGATCAAGACAAATTATTGACAGTATCGAAACCGCCATCGAGCTGTTCGACGAATAAATTGGTCTCTGGTATTTATATCAACATGAAATGAACTTTATTTTATTGGAACATTCAAAATTAGTACACCAATTGACTAAGCATTATAATTAATTTGTTAGGAACTATCCTTTTCTTATCGTAATGTTGAGCGTGCATTCGAGCATCTTAAAAGTCGACTGCTAGTGACTGGGGTAAGAAAATACCATACATCAAGGGCGACACAGAGCACCCTTGTTTCAGTTTACCATACTCTTTCCGTTACACCAATATTTATCGTGTAAGTAGTATTAAGTTATTTTCTAGAAAACATTAGGTACGATCTTACACGTGGAATGCTACTTGCTTGGACAAAATTCGTCGTCGAGACCATTGACACCTGTCAATTCACATTAGTAGTCGCGTAGCAGTCGGAATGTTTTTATTAGATCGCGAATAGTTGAACTGAAAAAGTTGCGACTTTTGCGACACGAATGCTACATTTTAGTACTTTACTTATATTATGTAGTACAGAAACGTTAGTCTGATCAACTAAAAAAGCTAAATAGCACAAAATATTCCAATGGCACTTGAGTACAGATTTCTATAATGGTCATTAGCTTATAAATATCCAGGTATCATATTAAGTTCAGTACTTACACTTATTAAAAGTTATATCTATCAAATGTGCCTATAACGTACAAAATTCTAAATACTTAGGTAGGTAGAGTACTGCCACGTAGAAATATTATAGAGCCAGGGCTGGCAAAGTACATTCATACAATCCAATTCCTACTCTGTTTATAGGTATATAAGTAATCTTATATACCTATAAACCTTTTCTAAATAAAAAATAAACTGCCTGATTAAAATAATATACACCAAGTTACTGCGTAGATATTTGGACTATCGAATTAGACAGCCATCATTAGAATCGCCGAATTCTTATAGCGACTGGACCTACGCGTTGAGTGTGCGTCGGAGCGGCAACGTCGCAATTTAGACATCAGGGGGGGAGGTCTGAGGAGTGGCAGAGAGGAGGGAGGAATGGCAACTAGCAACAGGCGCCTCGGCCACGTGCTACGCGGCCTTGCCACTGATGCCACAGCGTGGAAGCTTCGCGCCTTTTTTTAGATAACAACCTCTAATCAGTTACGCACCTAAAACTGCTGGGATTAATTACGTAATCTCCTGGTTCAGGTTCGCGTAGGTCTATAATCTGCGGTCAGCTGCTGGCACTCCTCATGCCTAAAGAGGCGGTGCTACTTGATACTGTGCATTTCTGTATCCAGTAGTTACAGAGTAAAACTGCAATACTTTTTAACACTTGAAACTGCTGGAATTAATTACGTAGTCTCCTTATTCAAAGTCCAGAATGTGTAGCTAGCTTTATTACTCATTTTAGCTATGACTGAAGAATTGTTCGAATATATACAATTGTCTCGTGGGTGAACTTTACAATGTAGAGTTTTAGATTTTAGAATTATGTAGAGCTCATATAATTATAATATCAAAAAATATCAAAAAATGTTGGAATTTATTACTAAATCTTAGTTTTAGAATTAAATTTTTGAGTGATATCCGTTTATATATAATAAAATAAATCTTAGTTTGATGGCATTGGTCTCCTGCCATTAAACTTGCGACAAGTGGTATCACAGTGTTGCTTGAAAAACGCATTTTACTCATCAACCATGGTTATTGGGTAAACTACCCTTATTATAATTTATTACTCAAAAGAAGGCGGTTAATTAGGCAGTAGCCAACCTACAATAAACTCGCGAGTTATTCCATTTTTAAGACAGTCTATGAATGTGGCAGCTGAAGAACCAATCAAGTGTGCCTTGGGTTAATCCACGTCTGAATTTCTGGCTTGAGGGTTGGTGTATTTATTGGTCAAAGAACACTACCCTCTTTCTTTTATAAAGCTGGTAAACATGATTATGTAGGCAGTGGTAAAAGTAGGAAATTGATATTTAGTATGTATTGTTACTGACCAGATAATATTGAGTCACTCACCCTGATGTCATCAATAAGGGTCCAATAGAATGAAATGCATACAATTTTCAGAAGTGTAATGGAATGGAAATGACAAATGAAAATATTAGCTTACTTAAACTATTGTGGGTCATCTTATTTAGAAATAATGTTTTTTAATACTTGTGATATTTTTTCAATCCATGTCGAACTGTGTTTACTTATTTATTTTATGAACTAGGTTACCCACAGGGTTACACCAAAACAATTGCAGTGTAACAGTTCAAAATAATTATGCTAAGTGTCACCCCAATTATAGGCAACAACGGCATGCTTACTTTTCTGAAGCAATTTGTGACTCGCAAATCCTTCATAAATGTGCGTCACATATCTAAATATAACAATTAATTTGGCACTTGCCGTAATAATAATACTTACCTACATAATTATTAGGACCATTACATCATCAGGGAAATAGGGCGTCAGTAATTCCAACTCAGGCCCGCGGCGAGCGAAGGTCACAAAACGTTAATGGCTTCCGCGTGGAATCTTATCTACGTGTATAATGCACATTATGTATGTATTAGTGTGCCGTCTACGTGTCGAATACATGAATAAATGCCCTTTGATTTAATTAATTACACGATTAATATTAAATTGTCTTGTGAGTACTTAATTATTTCAAGGGATGGGTGCGTTCCGGTTTGTCTTTAAGATATGGGCAGATTTAATTCGAATTTAAAGAGTTCAAATAACACAAGCGATGTCTTACTCAAACACTCTTTATAGCCTTTAGCATTTTAATTGATCTCCTTATTATTATCCTTCAAAGAAATGGCGTGTTTTTTCCTGTGAATCAGATTTTGCTACGCGTGCGGATCTTCTCCATAATGCGTAGATGCCACTGATCATGAGGATTAGATTCCCACGCGGTACTTAATTCGCTTACAGGAAAAACGCCTGAAAATCGCTTTTCTTGACAGTAAAACTAAGTCCTTTCCTGATTATGACTTTTTTAATTTCTTATGGTATCGTAGCCTTTCTCTACATATTATCTGATATTCACTGTTATTTTCTCTGTTATATGCTGTTTATATGGTAATGTTAAGTAAATGTCTTTTTTCTGTAAAGTGATTTTTGCCATATTTTAGTAAGCTTAGTAATTGCAGCTTTCGTAGCTCAGGTAAGTATGTATATATTTTATATAACATACCTTGTCATATGTATAGTTACTTTCGCAGTTATCTGAAAATGAATTGGTAATTCAGTGATAGCTTAGATACGAGTAAATTATGTAAGCATAAGATTGCGTTTATATTTTACAAACGATATAGCTGGCACAACTCAAGAGGTATTGCCTACTAAAATATATTATTGATAACTTGATAAGATAATAACCTAAAACACATTCTATACTTAATATCATACGAGTATGATTGCTGATATACGAGTAGGTACGGTAGTAATGTAAGAAGAAAATAGATGTACTTACTGAAATGAGGGAAATGTAACTCAAGTAATGCAATATTGGAAATGCACATGGCGAATGATAAAATTCGAAGCGAAAGGAATTGTAACAGAGTATCTCTAGTAGTAGTAGTAGTAGTATATATCTACTTTTGTGTATCTGCATTTTTACATTACTGTATTCTATATCGAAGAAAAACCTACTTAGATTACATTTAAAAAGTATACGCATAATATCTTGTATTATTAAAAAAAATGACTAAATTATGATTTATTTTGGCCATACTACATATAGTTGGTTAGGTTAAACAGTTACTGTTGAACCACCGTTAAAATCATATTTGTATGGCAAATCCAGCTAAATCGCGTTTGCTAATATGAAAACTCATTAAACCAAGCATAAACCACCGCGTAACTTTTAAACCACGGGTTAATACAGGCCGTGAAGTTTCAAGAAAAGTCCTCACAAAAAGTATGCAACAGATTGGCAACAGCGAAAGTAAATTCGACAATAAAATGAAAAGTTTGAAAAATTTAACATTTTCTGCATTGGGCACGTAGTACTAACTTGGCAGACGTTGGCGTGGTTTCAATGCGTTTCCACTTCCAAGCTATAAATATACATTGCACCAATAAATTTCTGGTGGAATTAAAAAAAGAACTCCTGCACTCCCCATGCCGTTTTATTCGTCAAACGCATTTGGAAGTAAGTTTTATGCAAAACTTGTAGAAATGTCTGCATGCGCTCCTTGGCTATTGTCCAACGGGAATGGACCTGATTGAAAGTTAAGGGTTCCACTGGAACTAACTTTTGAGCATACAAATTGCAACCCTACTTGTTTTACGTATAGAGACCTAAACTGCCGAAATTAATTGCGTAATCTCCTTCAGTTTTGTACAATAGGTCCAACAGGAATGGACCTGCCCCTCTATTGCCGTTCTCAAAACGATGAAATCATACCATGTCATGGCGAGCCTAATAGAGACGCCGCTATACCAGTGAGATAGCACTGTCTCTGTCACGCACGATATGACAAGGTATGATTTGATCGTTTTGAGAACCGTAATAGCCCCACTGATTTAAAAGTTAAGGGTTTCACTTGGTACTGACTCGCGAGCATATAAATTGCAACCCTACTTGATTTACGCATAGAGACCTGAACTGCTGAAATTAATTACGTAATCTCCTGATCAGTTTTGTAGCTAAAATAACGGTGCAGTTTGCTAATAAATACTCAATTAATCAGTAGTTATTGGGTAAAACTGTGCGTTGTAACAACTAAAACTGATATAATTAATTACATAATATCCTAGTTTAGGTTCGTAGGCATCCAGCGGTTCGATGCTATTGCTCTTATAAGGGATGGACGTTATTAAAAGTTAAGGGATATACTGGTAGTACAGCATTTGCTTTTTCGTTAGCACTCAAATAATCAATCCCTTTTTTTCTATTCTACTAGCGTTAACGAAAGTCAGTGCCACTTGACTAGGGGTTGAGTTAGAGCATAATAAATTATTTTTTGCTCATTATAAATACCACAAGTAAATATTTGTATGTACAGCTAACAGCAGATCAAGTGTAATACTTTGTACCGTTCTTATTACATGCGCCATAAGAGTTGAATTAGTACTGCAAGTGTTACCATTGATCTGTTGTTGTCCGTACCTATTGACCTTAAATTGCAATATGCTTCCCGATTTATTTTTAATTTTGTTGTTTATTTGTTACAGGTAATTACGATGACATTACCAATAGTATTTGGTCTACGACTACTTGCTGAATGCGGTACGTAGATCGTATTTATATCCCAAGACAACTTCATAAGAAAAATATCAGCCTCACACTTTGTCGCATTATGACCACTTCTTAGGAATTAGGAATACCTTGTGCATTATATGCTCGTACTTGCATTGTATGAGATTCAAGTATGAGCGTATATACTGTCCCTCCGGACATTTCTAAATTCGAATATTATTATTCTGTGATTATGGCGATTATGAACGTCTGCATGCAGATTTATCGTCAAATAATACACAATAGATTTGGATTATTATACTCATTAGTTTTTACTGGACTTCAATATATCACCATGTAGGTAACTATCTATTCACAATATCGGAAACCTTTGGAGCGAAAACACGCGCCCGTGGCGTGGGACGTCGCAGGTGGTCGACTCGATGTATGGATACAGCTAATAACAAAGATAGCACTCATATCGCACTGTACTCAATTCTTACCCAAATTGTACTTGACGTACTCTGTGAGGGCTCTACATAATCTAGTGCAATTGCAATTTTGATTATGTACATCGTTAATCCGCCGAACTTGGTGCAATGAAGAAAGCATATCGAACTTAAATGTAAATATTAAAATTCATTTAGAATATAGTTTAAAAATGAAATGTAAAGAATTTGTACAAAATTATTAACAAATGATCCGAAAATCACAAACTGAACTACTTAGAATGTCATATACCACCATATTTTTTTACATTCCTTAGGCTTTATTGCTGATTAAAGGAGAGATATAAAATATCTACCAATTAAAAATTGAGAAAATTAAGCAGAAAGGCAGCAAAAGCCGAATTAATCTCTCATAAATTGTGCAAAAATATAACAGTTTAAAGCAGCAAAAATGTCCGACTTATCCACATACGTCCTGGGAACGCGCATACTAAATGCATTAGTCGAATTAGCGCAGTGAGGCATGGCAAAAAATTCAATTTGCCTTCAGCATCGTGCAATGGAGAAAAAAAGTGAAGATGGCCGGTAAAATTATATCCATTTTCCCGGAAAACCGGCCAGCGATTATTGGGGCTGCGCAGCTTTTATAAATCGGATTAAATTGTTCGCTACCCTCCAAGATGAGCCTCACTGTACAATAATAATTAGACATGGTTGTAGGCATAGATTTGTGTTGATTCTAACGTGACGTATCCTAAATTTAATGGTCACTAAGCGATGCGTCCCGTTCACTCTTACGCGATGTAGTATGTTTGTGACAATTGCGTTTAAGTCTAGGATTAGATTTCCCGGAGAGCTTATGAATTTCGATCCCATGGAGTACCTAGGACCTAGGGTCTACCATAGCCATACCATACTCCATGTGATCGAAATCCATTCCATCAATGAGCGCTGGGACAAATATTCGTGGGATCGAATGCCATAGACTCGAATATATATTGAGTCGATAAACGTATAAAAATAAGTTATTTACTACAATTTAAATTACAAGACACTGACCTATCCTGATAGATAACTGTTAAGCTTTATTCACATAACCTTGAATTAATAAACCAAACCTACCAACGACAACTAGGAAGGTACAAAAACCTTCCAAGGTAGACCGCTAAGGGCCTAACCTAAACAAGTTTATTAGAGTTCATGTAATGGGTAGGTGTAATATGAAATGTTCCTACTTTACAAGGTTTTGGACACGGAAGAGTTTTTTCCCGTCTTTTTATTGCAGATGTAAAATTGAAAATTTATTGTATTATACTTTGAAGGACATCTTTTTCGAATAGCAATAAGTATATAGGATTTCTACATTTCGTACTCAGTCTTGTGAGAAGTGGGAGATGAAGGGCAATTGGAATTACGATCCGAATATTATTACCATTATTAAAGCATCAAATTATTATGACGAAATATGTAACCAAAAGTAATAAACACATTGCCTTTCTTTATTGTCACCGACTGACGTTCCAGCCAGATGCCAAGCCAACAAGTCCAGTCATTCTGCATGTCACTAACCAAAGGAAATCTGTTAATGCAACAGCCTGTTCAACCGTCCATATGTTACGGTTTTTCAGTGCTTGTATCGAGCAGATCATCTAACGACTCTATCTTCATAATAGATACAATCCGTGAAGCTCCAGCCAGTAGGTGTACATTAGCCCGCCACATTATACCGAGGAGCTATAAAATGGATCCTTTTGATGTTCTCAGGATTTTTACAATCGCTCCCTGATCGCGAAACGGGACTTTCCGGGACATTCCGGGTCGTTCCCGGACGTTTATCACTCGAACGCGTTCATGCCACATTATGGCATTCCCTTCAATTTATGGTGATTTCTCACTGTTTCTCTTACGCCTCTATTTACATATTTATCCGTTTAACTGCGCGTTAGGCTTGAACCATTGATCTATAAATATTTCCGATAAAATTAATGTGAAATTGTGCTTTGTCGCATTATTTTTTATGTGTCGTATATTTCCTATCATTTATCTACATAATTACATTTGTATGAAGGTTTATTGCTTAGATCGAGGGTATTATTACCTACTTTTTAGTAGCACAATAGATGTGATTCTTAACCTAAACGCAACTGTCACTGTCAGCCGTATGCTACATCGTATAAGACTAAGCGGGATGCTTCGCTTAGAGACGATTAAATTTAGCATCGCCAGAATCATTATTACAGGTGAAAATGTGCATATATTTTGCTGGGCACGTGTTACAACTTATAAATAAACAAACCAGTGTTATCTGGTTATGAAGTTCTGCTTATGAAAGCAAGTATGTGTTAAGTGATCTCTGATCTGTACTTACCTAGGTCTCGTAGGCAGATAATATTATGTCAGCTTTTACAATGTCCAATCATGTAGAGTCCATAGCTTGAACAGCAATGTCACCTCTGCGACATTGATTGCATTGAGATCGTCGACCGTATCTACGACGATGTCATGTACAAGGCCATTCAAAGTAATGTCTACCATTTTCCATTGTATTGTTCAAAAATGTATTCAGGTACCTGGCTAGAAATTTTAGGCTCCTAAACGGCAGAATATGTAAATAGTAGTTTCATGAAAACAATAGATCCAGATGCACATTTTAAAAAAAAATGTTATTACTATATGATATTGTGACTATTTGTGACACAAACTTACTAAAATAAAATAAATTGTTACCGTTGATGTGCTGTCGATTGTATCTAACTAAACCAACTGAAAATGAAACGATTGAAACCAATAGAGATTTGGTAGATGTAGAGTACCCACCTGTTTGACATAAAAAATCAAGGTTTAGTTCATAATTATTAACACGTAAGTATACCAACGTTGGACTTTGAAAACGTCGTTCTCTTTACTCGAATGATTTTCCCGGAAATCTCAATGACATATTTGATAGATTTCTTCTATAGGTATATTTACATAAGATAATCACGAGATTAATTTATTTCATGAGAAATAACTACCTATACCTATTAGTATTGTAGATAGGTACGGACAACATCATATCAATGGTAACTCTTGCAGTATGATTTTAACTCTTACGACGCAGATAATAAGAACGGTCCAAAGTACAAAGTGTTACACTTGATCTGCTGTTAGCCTAAAGTATTTTGCTAGATTATTATAAATAGATGTAGTAAATAAATATCAAACCGGTTAATGTTAAAAATAGTTTGTAAGTAGATTTAAGAACCATTTTCTGTAAAAATGTGATGGAAAAAGAATGCTGCGTAGAAACACAGAACTTTGATGCCCCTTTCAGCAACTTGTTTCGAACTGCAGCGCTTGATTATAGTTACTGTTTATTTATATTCTTAGGAGGTTCTGCTCTACCAGCGTAAGACTTACTTCATTTCGGTAATTTCTTGTAATAAGGATTAATCACTTTTCTTTCTGCGATAAAACTGAATGGGTTAAAACTATGGTAAATGACAAGTTTGAGCCATAAACATACAGTCAACCTAGTGGCAAGTTATGGCCAGCACTCGTATCTTATTTCTTTGAATATTTTGTAGCTTTGTCATTTATACAAATAGTTTTAAGTAGAATCTAAAACGAACCTAAAAAGAGAAATGTGAGCTTGTAAATCCTTTCATAAAGTCAATCGAACCGCCCCACCGGGCGCCGCCGCCGCCGCCGCTTGCAAAATATTCCATAAACAAGCACCTACTCGTATTCATTAACCGTTTTGTTTGACGAATTCTTAGAATACATATAAGTACTAACTGAAAATAGAAACCTTCCTTTTGTGACTGTTACCTCTAAAGTTATTTTATGATAGTGAATATTTTTTCATTCAAATGTTTTCAATTTACTTGTTGATTCTTGGGTTACAATATGGTCATTTACTCACACCATACTTACACGTATTTATTTATTACATGTTATGTGTAGCATGTAGAGAAGGATGTTTTGATAAAATACGACTTCCAAAAACATATTTATTATTTTAGCCTTATTCAATGTTCGAAGAATGACTCTACATGTCGGTCGATCAACACTTTCAGCATACTATTGATAATATCTTAAATTGTTTACTATTTGTCTAATTTGATTATTCTATAGACATTAATTCATTGGCAAAGTTACCTGTATTTTTTTTTTATTTTAAGATATATAGTCCATTAAATCAACATTGAAGTTCGTCTAATGGTAGTTCTAGCGCAAAATTAAAACTGCATCAACGCTTCACCGATCCCGAATAGCGCTGCATTAGCAGTGTAATTAAATCTTTAAGAGCCGATCACAAATTCAAAGACCTTTAGTTTTATTTTATTTACCTACACCAAAATTCAAGCTTCGCTGCATCTAGCACTAAAAGCGCTGCATCAGCTAGTATTAACTAATAGCGCTAGCTTAGTCTCTTTTTTGTGTACGAGCAACACGTTTGGCGAGTCAAGGCCGTTCGTTCCCAAGTATCCGGCTCTGAACGACTAGTTGCTAACTGCTACCGTATTAAATTCTACGCCGCGGGATGGAATACACCTTAAAGCCTTTCACATACACGGGCGGCCTGCACGCGGCTTGCGGCCTGCGACCAGTTGAATCCCATACCCCGACCCCTTTTCTGCTAGTTCTTGGTAGTAATCTGCGGCCTAGGCCTCAGATCGCTACCTACTGGCCGTTAACGACGGGAGAAAACGGGGCGGGGTATGCGTTTCAACTGGCCGCAGGGCGCAAGCCGCGTGCAGATCTCGCCCGCCACACAGCTAGTTTTCCCAAAGCGGCCAGTTGAAACGCATGCCCCGCCCCGTTTTCTCCCGTCGTTAAAATCCAGTAGGTAGCGATCTGAGGTCTAAGCCGCAATCCGCTATCTACTGGACGTTAACGACTGGAGAAAAGGGACCGGGGTATGTGTCTAAACTAGCCGCAGGCCGCAAGCCGCGCGCAGATCGCGCCTGTATGTGTCAGGCTTTAAAGTGATTTTATCTTGACAGCTCGATTTAGATATAAATATGTAGAAGACTTTATAGGTATTTTATACGATGTTCTAAATTGTAGTACGTACAGTCCACAGCACGCCAAGTGTAACACACTGGTACTAGAGCTGTGGTATTACGTCCTAGATCGCAATTGTTTTGTAAAGGTTGATGTGCCGTCGACTATAAGTACTTATAATAAGTAAGGCAACTGTATATAATACTCGTCCGTATCCCGATACTCGTTAGGTACACTAAAACTACCAAAATTTCATGGACATATAGACAGTTAACAATTTTATTGTGCAATGCCAACTTACATATTTATATGTTTTGATATTTTCTTGCATATGCGCTATGCGAAACGAAAATTCACGATCTGGATACGAATCACGATGGCTCTGTTGGAATAGAGCGTGCCACGGAATGGCGAGGTCCCGGGTTCGAATCCCGGTCGTGATGAAAATTTTTCTCCATTTATCATTTACATATTTATATCTATTGCAAGCCATGCGCCGTTGATGAAAACACATCTCATCGAAGTGGACAGACATTTTCCGAGACACTATACCGGTGAATATTTACCGTAACACATTATGTATTTTAAGTTTGTACGTATGTTTTACGCGATGTTTAATTGCATGTTTAAAGCTGTAGAGCCCCTACTAATAGAGACGATGCAAAAAGTTTGAAGGTTTGGTTATGTAATACCTAAAGATGTTATGTCGCGAGTTGACTAAGTTTTCCTGCTCGAATAATTTAATTTATACATTTTCCTCAAACATAGGTACTCCTAGAAATTAAACGATTTATAATTGTTGCTTTAAAATTAGCTCTGTTATTATTATCTATGAAAAGCAATGCAAAGTTATTTAAAGACATAGTTTCCTAAGAGATTTATTGGATGTTGTTGTCTGAAACATAAATGATTTAACTATTTATTTATATGAAAGTATTTACTTATCGACCCAAAGTGGATATTGATGGCATCCGCAACAAAAATACGCATGTATGGCAATTAGTTGAAGCCTATAGATCCAGCAATGAAGAATGAAAAAAAAATCGAAATATTTTATCCCATTTTGGTCGTATGCAGACTGCATTTTGTTAAAGTAACTTGATGTCACATACTATACCGCAGCCCAAATCAAGTGTCTTAATTTGTAAACAAATATGATCGTCTAATTACTTGTTGTGATGTAACACTAAAGGAACTGATTGATTGAACCTGTTTATCATTGTGAAAATAAAGTAATCCGATCTAATAATGTGAAAATAACTACGCAATAATCACAAAAGAGCTTAAAATGTTAGTAATGTAGGGTAGTTTTTGTTTACAAAATAAGACACTTGATTTGGGCTCCGGTATAGGTATTTCCAATTTCATTATTACTTTAGAGCCGCCTATTTCTATAACGGCGAGGTCACATTTGTATGAAATACACTGCTAATAACCAGATATCGAATTCAACGAGACACAAACAAAATGCGATAAATAAACAAAAGTGAGATCCATCACTGTATCGCACTGTAAGACTTACAGTAAGTGATGACACGAGAAGGCAATGTATGCGAATTTCGTTATTCATAAATTAATGCCTCATGAAATGAGCTGTCTGGTAATAACAAAACAACTAAGAAATCACTCAATTACCGTCGACGCGATGGAAACGTCCATGTTGAAGTTATTCTAATTGTTTTAAGTAAGAGAACAATGACTTGCGTGCCCTGTAATTATATTAGGTGTAAAACTCTAATCAGGAGATAATTATAATTAGAATGGTTTTAGATTGAGATGTTTATCGACGGTTATTATTTCCAGTGTTTAATTATTTCTGTTGACACTGAAGATTGTTTAAAAAAGTATCTTGCCACTTTTTTTCCAAGCTGACACCTTTACCTTTCAAGTTAGTGTAGGTAATAAAGAGCCAAAAATATAACACATGCAATAAACGGTAGGTACGGACAACAGCAGATCAATGGTAACACTTGCAGTACGATTTCAGCTCTTATGACGCAGATTATAAGAACGGTCCAAAGTGTTACACTTGATGTGCTTTGATGTGCATGAAACTGAATCTGTAAAATACATATAATATACTTAACTTAAGTGAACTGCACATTGATTGATAGTTTACCTTTAGTACCATGTAAATTATCTACTTGATAGTTGTATTAGTGGTTTACGACGACTATGTGGTGTCCCAGGCTGTTTAAAAAATCATAAAACTTATCGTCAAGCATGATTATTCACTTATGTCAAGTTGCGGTCTACTACAAACCGACGAGCGTGCATCATGAGATTGATGAATGTGGAGGAAGCGAGAGTTTTGGATTGCAGCAGATGGAAAAAGTGATTTCTGAAAATGAAATAGGCGTGAGTTTATGTGTATGTATGGTATGTGAATTCTACTACGACTATTCCCTTTTCTCTTTGTATGTCTGTCCGTTAAATAACAAATGAAAACTATCAGATATTCTGACGAATACTCACCATAAAAGTACGCAACCCTAACCATGTAGGATTTCATACAAAATGTACGACAAATGCGGCCAATTTCCACAATTAACATGAAGACTAAGTCACTAATGTACGTTCATGTCGTTCATGCAACATGCATTGTTCGAAGCCGGTGAAGAATACATCGTACTATGATAAAGAATGGATAGGGCATTGTTTAGGCAGTCCTATTCGAATAGAGTATTTGACTCTTTTTTTGTTGATGCAATTAATTGAAAAGTGGCTGAAGATGCGAGACTCCTCCGCTCAGTGAGATAATTAATTAACTTTGCCCAACTGTAGTTGGATTAACTTATACATCGATTAATAAATATATATAGATACTAAGCACCCCATTTAGGCCTTGGATACTACGTTACGTAAAGTCCGTCATAACGCTATCTCGTGTTATAACGACACTATTATAAAACATCGCAATCATGTCCTGCGATATTGATATATAATGAACATATCATATACTTTTAATTTTTCACGGTTCCAGATTCTGTAACCACCTTTATACTTAATAATATACTTATGTAAACCTTTTTTTTTGAGCGGAGTTTTTGTTTTTAATTTACAGTAATTTTTCAGGTTTCATTCAACGTGCGTTGCGATAACCTCGGTCGGTCGAACCGTTGTGCAATATGGGCCCAGTTGCCCATTAGCAAGTTTAGAAAAGGGGTCAACTGGCCCCAGGTCCCAGTTTGGGACTGAGGCCAATTGCCGCCTAACCTGGTGCTCTGTCAAAATCCAATATGTACTGTATATGTCTTTCATACGCAAATGCCGCCTCCGAAAGCAAGCCCATTTTAACGGTTACGTGTCTACGATGCGATGACAGTCGATCACATTACAATGTATGCAAATAGTTTGGTGCCACTGCCACGGAATCTTTAAGTGCCCATTTACGTTCGGTTTAACGATTTATCAAGCGATTTTTTTAAAATCGTTTATCAAACGAAACATTGGGCACATTACGCGACTGTATTAATGGTTAATTTGCAGTGGTTTCTGGTAGGTTAATGTGCTGTTGGTGTGAGGTCCACGACAAAGTCGCCGAAGCGTGCATGAAGTTGATGAATGTGAAGGTTTGGTGCCAGGATCCCAGCAGATGGAAGTCCGTCGACTTTGGCTACCTCTACGGGAAGCAGGCTTGAGTTTTAAGTACATACTTAATATTAATAAATCATAAAACGTATTTATGTTATCTTTAATAAGAGTTTACTCGAATTATATCTTAGTGCCAGAGAGGGGGGCTATTACGATCTTCTTTCCAACCAATTACCATTTACTTTATGCATGGTCTGAGGTAAGTACATCCCGATGGGAGTAACAATAAATAATATATTTTCCCATGAATGACAACTTTTTTTTGCCAATTATTTCTCCTCTCAAGCAAAATTAACTCTTTCATTCTACGGATTAACTTTTATATGACGGGAATCCGGTGTTGAATTTTTGGAACGTAATTTACACGGAATAAGAATACTAGGAATGTAGGAATGTGAGTTACAAAAGCAAAGTTTCAGGTGTAATAAAAAAGTTGCCTTATTGTGCCAAGTTGCAAGGTAGGTAGATCTTTACTTGAAAGTTTTCTTTCCAGTTACTTATATCTATATCATATAGAATGAAAATTTTATTTAGTTAAAGGTTCATAAAGTTTTCTTTCCAGTTACTTATATCTATATCATATAGAATGAAAATTTTATTTAGTTAAAGGTTCATAAATTAATTCATGATTTAATGAATCCTGATTACTTTACTTTTATTTTAAGAAACATTAATTTTATTTCAAGAAATGAATCGCTGCTAAATAGATACCAGGTAGGGATTATTTTTCTAGTTCTAAAAGTGTTGCCACCCTCTTTGAAGAACTTTGGTGTAGGAAAAGTAGCCTATCTTTTAGACCTATTCGATTACGTCTGCATTACTGCCATTGTCGTGATCTAAGAATTGTTTTTATCCGTGAACTATATAGGTACCTATACAGTTGGAAGTTGTTATGATCAGCAGGTAGAATGCAATCGCCATCGCCGTCTGAAATGCTGCGTTCCCTGAACTTTTATTAGCACGCTCCCGTGCGTTTCTACGAATCCTTTGTCAATAAAGCTCTGACAATAATAAGTTGGATCTTTCGGACCATAGAGAAAAAGGTAACTGAAATTACAATGGGAAAACGCCACTTTGTAACTTTTACAGAACTAATAAGGTTTAAAAAAAATTTAATGAATTAGTTGAAATAAGGGTTAGGTAGGCGTTTCATCAAACGTAACTTTAAAATTTAAAGAATTTGAACTCAATTATCATGTTTTTATAAAAATAATTTCATGTTTTATATAAAAATCATAACATAATATGTCATTATTTGCTTGTAGATCCTAGATTCAAGAGGCTCAAAGAAAGTAATAGTAATAAGTGTCAGTAAATTTCATATAGGCTAAAATGTAATAAAGGAAGTCGAAAAAGAAATGTAAGTACGTATGTATGAAAAATATATCTTCCATAGTCGTAGATTAAAAAATACTTGCTCGTTGAAAATCATAAAATAGATGCTACGCCCTGTTCTCCTCTAATCTCTACGTACGCTCAGTCTAAGCTAAGCACAGACAGCACTTAACGTGCTCTTTTTGAACTTCTCTCAGTTTGTCCGAAGTTTCTCCTCTGTAACATTTTACCGTGGCAGTTTCCGCGGGGCGATCGCATCCAGTTAATAAGTTCCGTATTCGATGGCTCCTGCGTTTTAAACTTTTAGGATATGAGATAACAAGCTAAGGAAGACGCCGATTTGGCTAAGTCCGCATTGAATACCCGTGGATTACGTTGTTGCCTTCTCTAGATAGGTTTTCTTTTCCTCCTCAATACATTTTGTTCGGAAATACGAATTTACTTTACATGTGCCTTATACAAAATATATGAAACGATTTGATATTAAATGAAAATGTTTTATTTACTCAGAGACTACTTTATTTCAAATTAGTAATCAGTGAACCCATACCGACCCGACTAGGGTCCCATGAGGGTCCTAAAATATCAATAGAAAATGTTTATTTAGCGTTACAGGATTACCTAAAGCTTAGGTAAGTAGCTACGTAGTTAAAATTTAACATTTATGGAAACAAAAGCAATAAAAAATACAATTAATTGAAAAAGAAATTGAAACGTCTTTATTAAATACCTACATATTAATTGAGTAACATTATAGGTTACATTGTAAGTTATCTTAGGTGTGATAGTCCTATGACGCACGTAAAATTATCCCGATAAACCATTACAGCTGACTAGGCAATATTTTATCAAGACATGTAACATAATATCATGTATCACGTGCAATCGCAAAGTAATACTGCAAATGGTACAGTACTACGAACTCATCGATCTGCCGTGTCACCTTTTTGTAACGTAAGGAGAGTAGTACAGGAGCTAGTGTTGTTCCACTGTCGTGCATGTGAACGCATTGACGAATAATTACTTGAAATGATAGTTAAATAGATAAAATATTAAGCAAGTAACGTTTTGTAGCAAGAAACCCGGAGAAATGACGCCATGGGTGTTAAAGGATTGCCATCGAAGTCAGGACCACTCCGACAAAGTACGTTATCAAAGATAGACGAAGCGGCTCTTGATATAAACAAATAGAAATAGAGGTTTTTGCTTCGCAATGTTGCACTTCAAATAATATGGTGGAATAATTAATATTATACTTACTATAAAAAATATTTTAAACTTCAACATTCTAAACGGAACGGAATAAAGCTATGCTTTGGTATTTATATAGAGTTCATTTCTGCGATGAAATGATTACAATGAGGATTAATTGTTGCTAAGGATTTATGAGCAGTGTAGCGCTTTAATTGAACTTAATTAGTTTGTCGCGCCTCATTGACTCGTCGGGTGACCAAAGGGCTGGCGCTTACCTCGGCCAGCGTATATCGCTGGCTATACAACGAGGTAACGTCGCCAGCCTTTTGGGCACTCTTCCGCAGGGCAGCGATTTGGCCCCAATTTTTTATTTATAGGTATATATTTATTTGTTTTTAATATTAACTTACTATTGTAACAGTTACCTACCTACTTATTTTTGTTATTTGAATAAAGTTAGTTTTATTAGTTTGTGTGATCAATTGCCTCACATTGTACTTTTCAAAGTGCTGTACTGATTCAAAGCTTCGTATTACTGATTGGTAGCAAAAGTGGACATTAGCTCTTATACTCTAAAGACCAGTTATCGAAACTCGCAAGTTTTCGTGGAAAATCCCGTGGAAAGCCGGCGGAAAGTTGACGGGCGACGTGAAGTCGGCGACTGGCGTCGGCGGCGGACGGCGGCCGAGTGAACGAGAAAGGATACCCACCTACTTTCTGTACCTAAAGTAGGGAGCTATTCTGGAAACCGGTAGAGAAAAGGAGTTCTAATCGAGACTGCATAATTAGTTTTGGCTAGATTCCTTTCTCGCTAACGTGGAAGAAGTTTTAAAAGTTTTCTAGTGGATGTTATTAAACAGAATTAAGTAGTTAAGACATCTGTTAATAAGAATCTTCCAATATGTCATTACCGTCGATGAAAGTGTTTTACATTTATTTTTAAAAAATTGGCGGTGACGCTTACCTACCCAATCTGAAGCAAGGAACGGCCTATTATGCGCTTACCTAATAGGTCACCGCTTGTTGGAAGTAAGTAGGTAGGTTAGGACTAAGATTGTCCTGAAACATCGTCAAGAAATCCGTCGCAATAAGAATTGTCGATAAATATGATACAAATTGTTGCGTCCGTAATTTAAGCCCCTGCGGGATGTCGGTACATTTTATTCGCAAATAAAATTCCCACCGCAATAGTTTTATTCCCGGATATTCCTTCCCCTTTCGAGACCGTGTTGACAACTTCATTTTCATGATTTCCTCGTTTTTTAATCCGAACGATTGAATCCGCTGAAGAGATATTTTTATCAATATTCTGTTATTCTTTTTCTGTGAGAAATATTAGACTTTTGGTACTTACCAGAAGTGGATTTGTTTTACATTAGTTCATTCAATATCTAATGATTGACTAAATGACTTTCTTTCTTCTATCCTCTAATGTTCACAGCAATATGTTATTGTTTATGCAATTAGTGATTAAATAAAACCTTTGAAACTTTACATGTGTACTTATAGTCTATAAATTACCTAGCTGTGTCTTGTCTATAAATTACCTCAAAATATAAGTCTTTGCCATCTTAACTATTAATTATTGTTTAGGAGACTCGGTCCGCTTATCGCCTAAGACTTAGACAATGCAAATAAGAGTACTATGACCTAAGTTGTCACGCCTAGTGCGAGTTGCACCAAATGCCTTAAAGTTAAAGTTGCTTTCCATGGTTTTCCCCGTAGCATTGGATATAATACCTAGTCTACATTGTCTTGTTAGGGATAACTCATCAATCTACATTAAACCAAGTTCGCAAGCCAGGTAATAAAGTTGGCACACTAACTCCAACTAGTTGGCGTTACACCGGCCTTCATATTTTTTCGGCACGGCACGTAAATTGCTCGGACCTAATAGTTTTCACCTATTACCGTGAGCGGCCAAAATTTATAGCTTTCGACTGTTGATTTATCTGCGAACAGACCGGATTAACTACCGCTAACTTGCGATAGTTAAGACTGCTATCTCTGGTGTTTCAGGGCGAAAGCTCTTTCCTTTTATCTAAATTGGTCCGCTACCAATAAAGATTCGCCGACGACTGTCGTAAACCATTCGCCCCATACGCTTCATTATGGGGCAAAGTTTCAGATATGATGGAACCATTTTATTGTCCACCGATGTCGCGAGATCTCTATCGGTAATGGGATTTGGTGTGCTCTCGGTATCGGCCATCGTTTCCAATGTCTTCAAATGTCAGACGTATTACAAACCGGAGCTGCGAACCTGTCGGCAATTTATTCTTATTATCTCATAGCAAAATGCTTGGTTGTCACATTTTGGTTTATATCAGTTTTCTAGCCCGGTTATGCACATGCCATATTATTTTTAATAGCTAGAATATAGTGGCTATTAAATTGTAATCATACTACGTACGTACTCTTATGCACTACTGCTATGTTCCAACATTTTTGGTTAAATAAATTAAACTATGTATGTAGTCCATATTAGTAAAATCAGTAAATCTACTAAATGGTTATAGCAAGCCTTATACTTCCTACGTAATAGTTAGAGTCGGGTTAGCTACGAATTAACCGCACAATAATCTAACTAACAATGGACTATATTATAGTGTATCTTGTTAATGGGGTTACTGAGGTCATATGGCAGCCAGTTCGTGTAAATATTAACGCTAGAGGTAGACTAGGTAAATAATAGAACCTTAGAGTGCTCTTGTAATATACCTAAAGATATGTAACTCATCTATCGGGACAGTGATAAGTTGGTAAAACTATTTACAGGGTGTTCTTACGATAATTAGGTAAAATTAAGGTTCTGTGTAATTGATAAGACAGTATACATACGAGCCTTTGTGTCGCATCATATGGTTTTAGAATAATAATAATAGTACAGTCGACAGCAGATCAATGGTAACACTTTTTACTTTTGACAGTTCTTATTATTTGCGTCGTAAGACTTGAAATCGTAGTGCAAGTGTTACCATTGATCAGCTGTCGACTGTACATATTATTCCTTATTTATTACGATACTGTTTTGCTTACTATGGCTGCTTTTATTCTTCTAAAGATTTCTCTTCAATCGAATTTCTATACATAATAAAGTTCAAAACATCTACGCATAAAATTTCAGTGATTCTAGATTAACAAATTGTGTGTATAGGATGTTAATTAATTAGTATTAAAAGTTAACGTAAATAAAGCTGTATGAAGAAAAGAGATATTGCAGAATCCCCTTACATTAAGTGGGACAAAGTAACTCTCACAAATCAAAAACTAAACTAGGTAAATCACAAAGGAAATTAATCACGTTACATGTCAGGGGTAGGTAGATATATACACTTCCTTTACAGAACACTCCATAGGCGTCAATAAATTACTAATCCATTTCAAATTACTAAAGTAGATGACACTAATGTTACTTTAGTTGCTGAACAAATGCATTCACAAATTACAGCCAAAACTTAGCCATTAAAAGGCTTAGCTCCCGGACCCATCACCGTCTCCCTCGCTCCAATAAGAAACGGATTTACTGTGCGACTGAGACACATAAATCTCGCATAATTGAATTTGTCATAAAAATTGAAAGTTTCTTCGCCCCAGGGCCGCACTCCACGAACTAGTTTTAATCCATTCTCCTTTGTAGGGAAGTTCTAATTTATCGTGAGTGCTAAGTTCGCTGCGACCATTCTAGATAGAGAACTTTGCTCCTGCTTCACCTACACTGATGTAATATTTGAAATTAAAGCCATTTTGTTTTACTGTCTTTGGCCCCATTTGTTGAGTAACAGATACTGGGGAAAGAAGTTAAATAAATTGAAATCTGACTTTATTCTATCCTTTTCAACGAATTTGTTGACATTTAAAGCTTTTTCTTTTCTTCTATGTCTATCTATTGAACTTTAAAAAAAATAGACATTAAAGATATGGGCCGATTTATAGTTGTCACAAATATAAGGGTGGAAGAAAATTTTAAATTAGCTGCTTCATTAGTTCATTACGAAAAGATGTGCCTACATACCTACATTAAAAGAAGTGAATACGATTCGACGTATTGAGAACCTATGACTAAGATGAATCAGCCTGTATGTATATAGGTACTCGTATATTGTATAGGTTAGGGTGTTAGCTGGTACAAGATTGTATTCTTTTGTTCAGCAGTCTGACGTGCCGCTGACAGCTTGTCACTGGCCAAATGTCCCCTTTGTCTACCGCATTTACACGGATTTTTGTAACGTAATTGTTACCGTGAAATACCTAGTACCTGAGGGAGATATTGCTATGGTCAGAAGTGGATAAATACAAATATATAATCTCATGGTGGCACTTCACTTAGCTATTCGTATTTGCGTATTTGTCATAATTGCCATGTGTGGTTGGTATTCTTGACAAAATATTCGTCTTATTTGTATGTACGTCAAGTATTTGACAAATACGACAAACATCCAATAGCGAACACGAATAGCCAAGTGAAGTGCCACCATTACACGTTAATTTATGTAATTAATTAATTCTGACAAAATAGAGATTCGAATGAGACCTTCTATCTATCTTCATCAGCCAAATTTTATGTGTCCGCTGTTGCACAATCGATTGTGCTGGGGCCATGATCCACCACGCGAAGTCAGTGTGGATTCGTGAATTACACATGTATTAGATTTTTTTTGTACTCAGATAAACCTAACTAGTGATAAAATAGTAAGAATGTATATGTAGGTATTTATATATATAGCTACAGTTAGAGATTCTATAGGAACATTCTACTACTTTAATAGTATCCAATTCGAATTGTCTGTCTAATGTATTTTGAAAACCGTGAATCCAAGCAGTTTCATTAGAAATAATAATTAACCTAAAAATTGTTTAAAATGGATTTTTTTTCCTGTTACCATAACCCATTCCAATTTTCCACTACCGTAAGGCGTAACTGACTGGTATGGTAATTGCAATGCACTTCATTTTATAACAATTGCTTGGTTCTATCAGTAACATTTCAATTACTTGCACAGAAACCCAGCAATGGTTATCAAAAACCAGCTTCATTCCCATTACCATGGAACACAAAAGCTAATTTATTATATAAAAAAGGTGTATTCGAAATACCTAAGCAATAACAAGTTTCACTACTCCACTGGTATTTTGGCCCAATTACTAGTTGAAAGAGTGCCAGGCCCAATAAATCAGTGTACGTATTCATGTCTGACATTGTAACTTTGCTACGGTTTTATACGACAGAACTATGTCAATCTAACTTTTAAGATTATCACTTCCGCGCTCGCCTATACTTGCGTTACCTGCTTAGTTATAGGGCTGGCACGCCCTAAAATAAAATAACATACCTACACGTGAGATGTAGGTAATAAAATAATTCAATTGAACCTGTTCTTCTGAATCAGCTGTCTAATCTTTGAAGTTGTATTAATTATTAGAATTTAAAGCCCTAGGCGCAAATTCATAAACGCGATTTAATGTTACGTCACCGTTTAGGCCTCCTGTCCCTTTCCATCTTAACCTTTTTTAACGAAGTGTGAAAGGGATAGCAACACGATTTAGGAAAGTGAGGTTTAACTAGGTTTATGAATAACAGCAATAGATTGTAATGTTTCTTTTTTATCAACTACAAATACGTTGATGTGATTTTTCATCTCACTACCGGATGGAACGACTAATCTAACCTTGGTAATTAAAATAGATGTGACAAATTGGTCTGATATATGAAAATACTAGAACATTGTATTATTTCCACTGCTTAACAGTACAGTATCTCGTACGCGATGTATTGTGACTTGTGTGACACACCCCTGATTTTCTCTCAATATATCCCTAATTATCATTAGTGCAAAGTGATAAAAAACGAAAAGACAATGATTAATTATTGTTATCATTCATTTCATTACTTAAAGGACTGAATTAGGTATTGATAAAATTAAATTAATATTAATTATGATACGGTAGGTATAGATATTATGATAAGATATCGGTTTCCTTCATGATGTTAATTTAATTAGTAATAGAAGACTTGTAAGTTAGAAACCTCTTAATACCGAAAAATTAATTAAAAGAGTCTTTTCTTGTGTGACAACCTTGCATTAGGTAAGGTTTCCAGTATCGGCGGTAACCAAATATTAATAACTCGGCTTTATCTACCTAATATTACTTTCCAATACTATTCAAACTGCGACACATTTTAACACATATTATAAGATTACATTTTATATTATAAGAATGTATACGAGTATAGTGGGTTTTTTTTTTCAGTAATATCTAGCAGTGAGACAATTTATAAAGTTTTATTATTAATAATAACGTAAAATGTATCGTTATATTCGCAGAAACAAAATTTTGACATAGTTGTAGGTTTCATGTTTCAAATAAATTAGTTGAATATTTACGGGTATATTATTATTATTTAATTATTAACCAATATTATATGAACTTTTTTCTATAATTTTAGCAAATGAGTTACAAAGAAAATACAATTTTACGGAAAAGTGCGCGTAGCCTCTACGTGCTACGATGCGTAGCATAGCGTAGCACAAACGTAGGTCCTAAGAAGTTGTAATGAGGCTATACCTGGTAACATCAAATACTGGCACTGCCTATTTGCATCTGTTACCAAGTCGCAGCATCGCACTGATAGTATCTATAGCATCGCACTGTGAAGGAAGCCCGACTTAGCCGAGTGGCGTCTGTGTGGCGGGCTCCCCCTCCGCTGCCGAAAAAAGTTGCAAGTCGCTCCGCGGCGCCGAAGAACATTCAAATTTATCGATTGTCCCGCGCGCCTCATTACAACATCCCTCAAAACTTACCCACTCACCAACTTAGCCCTTCCAGGCCGCACTACTGCCACATTACTTTTTATTCCCCGACGGAGGCCGTATCTCCTTTTTTCATCGCCAGTTATTATTGTCCGTTAAACTTTAAGTGCTCGGCGGCTAACTTTCGATGTCTTCGTGATTTACGAGGAGCCGTTTCGAAGTGTTTTATCGAGCATAAATGTAAGTTTGCTACTTGTTGAGATTGAAGGTCGGTTATGAGCTTCAGTGGGTCAACTTTATCAGTTGCGTTTGAATGTGGAGCGCGAAGGTTCTAGTGTTAAGTGTGAGAGCGAAGGCTATATATCTCACGGAGGAAGGAGAGATGTCGTCGAACAGTAGTTTCGCATCTGCGGGGGATTGCGGCGGGGGCGGGAGGGGGCAATGATCCATTAATCTGGCAGAAGCCCATGTGGCGCCACCGACGTACCTGCGACGCGCCGCGCGGACGCCTACCTAGCGACACAGATCGAACTTTCAACACGTGCCAATACGTGCATAGTTATTAAGTTTTTTTTTAAATCACTTTGACTGGATTGTACTGGTTACAATATGTTCTATATTTTGTCTCGTCATCGTATTTCTTTATCTATCTTGAAGTTTGATAAAAGTTTAAGGTATTCACATAAGCAGTAACTAGCTTAGATACTTTATACTTTGCCTCCTGTACTAAAGGGTGACAACAATGTGGATCTTTTTGTTGTCGGTCTATCTGTCGACAGTCTCGCGACTGAATCGCTATCACATGTCTTTCTGCATTTCGTCAGCGATTTTCATACTTAACTTGCGATTTTATTAATATTACGCTAATTCATGTTCGCCAAATTATTCATTACGTTAGACATATACAGGCAATAAATGTAAAGCATGTATAACTAGTAGCGAACCCTCGTACTCCCGGAAATATTCCGGCAAAGGTTCCGCCTATTTATCGGCCATACATAATGCGACCAAGTCCTTTGAATGAGGTAGCCGCCGACCTAATTCTCGGTTAATGAAAGAAACTTCGCTACGGAATTGTATAAATATTCCAGAGACAGTTTCTTGAAAAAAGAAATTGACGTTTTGCTCCTACAGCTCCTAAATTATCTCACTGATGTCTGTTCCTGATATCACAAGGCTTTTAATTCATTCGCATAAATTAAAACTATTTATTTACTAAACTACTTAAATAATTGAAGAAATAAATAAATTTAAATTTTCATATAGACTCGGCCCTATTGAGGAATATTTTAGTATAAACTAAAATAGTCCTGAAATAAAATAAAAATAAAATAACTTTGCTCTTACAAACTATCAACCGACACGTTGCTTTGAATTTTGTGTGTGTGTAAATGTACCTATACGAAAATATTTTAGGTGAAATTAATTTTCGACATTTTACTCCTAACTGTAATTCGTCTAACTAGTAGTGAATTTAAAAGGATGCCAATTATTTCAATATGATTTTTATCATTGTGTCCTCCTGTCAATGCATGAATGATAGATAATTTCGGGGGCCCCCGGCCATTCCTTCCTTCATGGTCACAGGTCTACCTCACTTGTCTATACTCACCTTTGCAGACCTAGTGAAACAGAGACAGTATGATAATTATGGCATTCACCTAGCGCAATTCGCTAAGTGGAATTCTACTTATCCTCCAGGCGTTCCTTCGGGCACGGCACCTACGGCTTTATGTTGAGATATATTGCCCGCATTCATTACACACACACCTCCCCAATTGTCCCGATACTTTAGGTGCGGAATATGTGCGTGAGCGATGGTATAATATATATATAGAATAATACATTGAAGCCCATATATTCCGAGTATTTCTTTTTAAATGACTTGTTGTGGAGGTTCTCATTCACCGAGCCTGTTTTGTTCAATATACCTATTTGAATATTCGTATTGTCTAATCATTAAATATTATTTTAGGTAGAATAAAATATATTCAACCATTACTGAGAATAAATCCCCGATAATGTTTCAACAATTTGAAAATTTTTATCACCTATTCGCGATTCAGAAACATCGCGAATTGGTGCCATAAACTTATCTATCTTTATCGGTCGAATGTTTCTTTGGGCAATCATATCAAATCTGCCGATTACCTGCAGCCACCGCGCAATTTGACGTTTGCTTTTGGGAAATAAATAAACGATTGTTGTTAACATTTCTGTGTGGTCCCAATGACGAATATTGGTGAGCATGCAAGGGTAGTCGTAATATGCCATCGGACCAAACGAGACAGTCGTACTTATGGACCTGTATATGTGGCGTGAAGATAGACAGACTAATAACCATGCGGATGGATGTATCAAATCAAATAACACGAGTATCACATGATACTCGTACTAGAAATGACGCAGTTCAAAAACATGCTAACGAAATTATGACGGCACAAAAAGTCGAAAACAAGGTGAATGACCCACTATCGTGTTGCATCGAACGGTTATCTGTCAAGGCGATGATTTCTGCCGATAAAAGTGGTGATCGAACACTCACCAACGCATGCATTCATCGATTTAACGCTTGATATACGAGAGCATTTCCAGATTCCTGAATTCTGCACGATGCATCACGTCACATGGGCGGGAGCGGCGGCGCCGGCGCGGGCGCCACCTCTACGCGGCTCGCACCAGTCGCACCCATATTTCAATCCCAGAATTGACACATTGCGCTCTCCAGTAACCATAAAGTTCCGCGCGAAACTTTTACCTGGCATATTTACTTAAGATATTCTCCACGAAACAGATAGCGGGAACTTGACGAGTGAAAAGTTTTATTGCTATAGATAGGTCATGCTCTAACCGGTGGAAGTTTTCACATAAATTGGCGGTCATTCGACGCGAATATGCTGACTGAGGGAGTAACAAATATGCCAAGTTGGGTTGTTATAACAACGATATGTAAGTTCTGTGATACTTCGCCATTAAGTTTATGGAAACGACTGCCGAGATTACATCACACTTTCTGAAAGCTTTATGTAATTCTTCTTCTGGTTATCTCTCCGAATAGGTAATTCCACTTTTCGTGTCTTCCCATCTTCGTCTACCCATCTGCGTTATTAATCAAATTATACCTTGATTTTTATCACTAGTAAGAATTCGCTATTGAAATGCAAAAAATGTTGGGGAATGAAAAATTTGGACGCAATCTGTCAAACGGCTCCGTAATTCTAATTTAATTAGCGGGAGTTTCACGCGTGGGAGGCGACCGAGCGACAATGACGCGTTAAGATGATTAATTTTTGTAGAAACGCCGAAGATGCCCACGAGTGCGCCTCTACGACGATTAATCTTGCTCCTTGCAAACACTCGGGAGCCATTGTACCGCGATCCCGGTATTTTTCTGTCTTACAATACCATTAACTGGCACCGCTAGTTGGCGCTTCAGGCCTCTTCCCACCGTCTCATCGCTCCATTGAAGGATTGAAAAGGTGTTTGCGCTGCTCTGCGGGAAAATAGATCACCCCTCGGATTTTTAAATCATTTTTTCATGATCACTTAGGGCTCGATAGTTATTATCCCGAGAATGTTTTAATCTTCCATCGTCATTCGCTCACAATGGCTCTCACTTGGGCAATTTTTATGTAGTCATTCCTCGTTCGTTCAATTGAAAGAAATCCACTTTAAAAGAATTTTGATGGCTGCGTTTTGATGCACTTTTTGAATAGCGTTGCATTGTATGAGTTCCATACATTGTTTGGATACAAAATAATTTACATACTTACCTAGATACTAATGACCATTCTATATTTTTTAACAAGTGATTTTACTATAAAAGTAATTACTTAAGTGTTGTGAAGTAAGTAAACTTCCATTTGGATTAATAAAATCTCATTAATTTTACATTTGAGCCAAATAGCAAAATGCTAGCATATCATCTAATATATTGATATGGATCAGAATATTAGAATATGGTAAGATACTACCTATCCATATCGACAGTTCGGGATATTTAGCGTTCCGTTCTTTCTGCCCACCGCGAGAGATATGTCAAGAACATGAAGATAGAAAAAATACTTTAAAACCGAGTGCGAACTGTGAAACATCTTGGGTGGGGTCAAGAGCGCCTGAGTCGAGTCGGTGCCCGCATTTAGATCTGGGCACATGCCAGCAGCACGCCAAATTATTGTTGCATAAATTAAATACACTTAGCGTAATTAGTGATCAGTCTCACTGAATATTTGCTTAAAATAAATAATTCATAATCTCATTCGTTTTGTCAAGAAGCAAGGAACCGCCTATGGATTTAGCCATATTTATATCGCAGGCACTGCTCTTGCATGACTTTTCGCGTCTCTGCCTATCACTTGTTTTGTTGTGTTATAATTTTCAATAGAAGTCGAACACCGCGTTTCTTTCTAATGCATGAAGTGTAAGTAGTGAAAATGGAAACAATGGCGGAGACCGTACTCTTACAAAATATACTTTAGGCGCTCTCCATAGAGCGCAGCGAATTTTTTTTCTTTCATGTTTATTGTTACCATACAGCCATAATAGCTATCGTTATTGGCACGCGGATTGCATTAAAAATTAATCTAATATTTTACAGTAAGTTTTATTATTTAAACGACATGGTTGTTTAAATTATTTAATTTTCAGTATGCACTATTGATTAGCCGTTGATTACAAATTAAATAATATGAACACATAGACACTGGGTAGGGGTATAAATTGTATAATTGCTGTTATTATTGACCACAAAGCAAGTTCTACCCATAGGTATGTTAACTCCTACCTACCTCAGTTTATATATTATAAGGTTTAGGTACCAATTAGGTTTAACTCATTGTGTGGTTATCGGTAGTTCAATTGGATGACAATATTACCAATTACTAGTAATTTTCAATTATTCATACAATATTATAGTTTGAAATACAAGTACGATAAACAGAGAACACGTCACCAATATTAATTTATTTGCCATAGCAGTTTAGATGTTCAGGAAATTACTAGACATAGTTTACCCGAACTCTTACATACATAAGTAGGTAAATATATGCTCACGTACGTAAGTACGAGTACATGTACTTTAAAAAAAAGACGGCATGTACTTGTGTGGTGGCCAGATTGTTTGAAACCGGTGTTTAGATTTTGATTTCGACGATTTTTTAAAGGTGAGCGCACCATGCTTGCTATGATATAATTGCCATCTCACTCTTACAACAGGGAAAATCATGGTAAAATGGTATGAAGTTTGACAATCGTAAGAGCTCAGACTCAACTCCCGTTCAAAATAGTCCCTGAATTTGGGCCAAAACCGCTACAAACAAGGTTTCCACAACACGAATCCTAGTGCGGAGATTGTAGAAACATAAATGCCTGAAAACTAAAAAAATCTTCATATATTTTGCATTGCATGAAATTGTTTTTAAATAAATTTATTACTTGTCATTAAACTAATATTGGTGATTTACGTCGACGCGTGAAGTCGTCCAAACTAATTATAATTCGATATCAGAACGGTTTGTACGAGGCCAGCGATAAGGCGGCTTTATCAGCTCCAGAGGAGGGACTTGTGACCTGTCGGTACTAGCACTGAACATTTGAGATAATGAACATATGTGAGGGCAGCATTCGGAGAAAAGACCTAACGGGAAGATACAAATATTTACAATGCCGACTAGTTATTATAGGGAAAAGTTAGTAATTACCTAAATCTAAACGACTCTGGACTCAGTGTAACATTGCTTGATACATTGTGTTGTTGGAAGAGGAGGGGGGAGACTATTGCCCAGCAGTGGGATAATTTATAAATTTAAAAAAATCTTGTGTTGTTGGCAAGCCATATTAATTGAATAAACTCCCTAGAAATTGCCTTTATTGAAAACTACGAATTAAATATAGACAAGTTTGGTTACGCTTTTCCTACCTATTGTAGTTATATGATTATACAGGTAGGTCTTTAAGAATTATATGAAAACTACTTGGAAATAGGTTAACTATAATAATTTAATGGATAACATATTTTTAACGATCTTTATCTGTATGTGGAAAAGTGGGATTAGTCTATTCTTCGACGCCTGCCCACAGAGTCAAGATATGGAATATTGCATGAAAATCGTGAATATACCTTGGAGAACGAGTGAGCATCGCCTCGACTGTCATTAGAAGACAATAACCGTTTACCACTGAGTTGGATCGAATTACAATGAAAATCTTGGAAAAAATTACATATGATATTTTACCCTGACACGTAACTCCAGGACTTCTGTAGGACACCAGGTTATCGGGAGTACTTATAGGAAACTTAATTAATGATAAGTGTAAGGTCAATGCTTAGATTAGATTGCGTTGACATCGAACCTAGTTCAAGATCTAACATAATGTAAGTAATTCATGCAACTGTCTGATGTCGAGTTTAGAATCGCTAATGGTTTCATACTCTTATTTTAGTTTTCAAATGCATTCTGCCATAAAATATACGCATATTCCTTCTTTATAAATTATGCTATATAGATTATTTTATATACGAGTAAGTATAACTTGGCAAGTCAGAGGAAAGAATCGATCTAACTCGAGAGAAAATTAAACAGAGGTTTTTTATTAAGGTTGAGATTTTCTAAAAAACTACTTCAGCGATTGTAAAAATTATTTTACACATCCTGAATTATAAACTGTCTTTTTTGTTTGGTGCTGTTCAAATCAGCCCAATCCCCCTAGCTAATTTGCTTACACTTTCGTCATCTCTAGTATACCTAGAATAGAGAGAAAAATGTATGAGATTGACGTACTTAATTGCTTTTTCGTTAGCAAATATCAAACTTATACATTTTTCCTCACCTATAGATTGCTGTGGTGGCCGTTTAGCTTATTTAGAGAGGTTGGGGAGAAATTTAGTAGTGTAAAACATAGCTATATTTAATATATTTAAATATTATTAAATTTAGGAGTACCTACGTACAGTCGACAGCAGATCAATGGTAACACTTTTTACTTTTGACAGTTCTTATTATTTGCGTCGTAAGACTTGAAATCGTACTGCAAGTGTTACCATTGATCTGCTGTCGACGTACAAAATTCAATTTCTTAGCTATGGCCGCAGTGTTCTTTGTTTTACCGATAAACGATAATGTTTTAAAGGCGTATCGAAATACCTCTGGTAGGTTTTGTAATTCGACACTCGTGCATTTCCTTGTCTATTTGCCTACACCTCACACCTCACCACGACATTAGCCGGAACATTAACGTGATTTATACAGAACCCACAAATAAATCCTAGTGTCGTGGGTGCGAAAACACTTGCCGATTTTTTTCTCACCATGACTGTATCTAGAAAGAAATAAAAAAAAAGGTTTTTCAATTTCGTGTAAGTATATTGTAGACATTATTCTTGGTCATCTCTGGACACAGACAAAGACCACAAAGATTCTTAGATGATCTAGATAAATGCTTTGTAATAAATTAAAAAAAGATAATTGGGAAATGAAATGTAATATTAAATAATAATTAAATAACTAGATATGTCCAAAAAGAGAATAACTTTTTATAAGGAAGATACTGTTCTAAGGAATCATTTGCCGTGTGTGTTTTTGATAATTTAATTTTCTTTTTGATAATTCAATATCATGTTGAATTTTGTTGCAAATTTGTATGTGGCCACTGCAATTGAATCATTCAATTGCACATACAATTTGAATCTAAATTTCTGCGAATAATATAAGATACTGAAACGGTACTCGAACAGTGGCTGAATGTGCCCACAACTCGATGGCACGTTTTCTCTTTAAATGACTTTGTATGAGCGTGTTCTAAGATTTGCACGACAATGAATCGTAATGACGTATTCAAATCAGGCCGACACCAAAATCCGACCTCGGCACAATCGAATTACGAAAATTTCAATGTTTTATTAAGTTAAACTTTGCTTCGGCAGCTCTAAGTGAATTTATTTATACTTAGTTATCGGCTCGGGGAAAAGTCATCTTGCTAACGTTTCGGTAAGTTGAATAATTAAATTTGTCACCGGGGCGGTTGTCACGCCACTGGATTTTCTTCCGAATTTCACAAGGATGTCACGTTTGGTGCCCCCCATTCCACCCTTAACCGTCCCCCGGCAACCTCCATTGTGTAATCGTGATTTTCCTAATCTGAATTATTTATTATTTGATTTCACACTTCAAGAATTTGTGAATCTTTTCTATTTTTATTCGCCATTTAATTCGATTCAATTTTAATGATTTGATTTTCTAATTCGCGTACTTGTACATCTACGTAGTTCATAGTTGTTTGAACTTTCTTTTATTTTCTATCGAATTCGGGAGCCGAAAAATTGCAGCACCTGATATAGTTAGAGGTACCTAGGTAACTTTAGGCTCCAGAATTCGGAAGAAAACAAAAGAAACTTCATGGTTTTACATACAGAGTGATTGGAAATTCGATACATTCCTAGAAAGGGGTGATACTAGAGGTGGTTTGCAACAAATTAGGCCCTATTAACGAGGGGTCGAAAATGAGTGGTTTCTGGTTTCTTTAAACATAACCTCGTGATTTATGACCTTTTATTTTTGAGTTAAGGGGAATTTTAGGCATGCATTTTCTAAGGTAATCTCTACTTTATCAGCTTTCAGAAAAGTACTATTTCAATGCTCAGAGTGGAGCAGTTTTTTTAAATTAAAACTACCGTATCTCAGAAATCACTCATTTTCGACCCCTCGTTAATATGGCCTAATTTGTTGCAAACCACCTCTAGTATCACTCTTTCAAGGAATGTATCGAATTTCCAATCACCCTGTATGTACACAACACAACTCGTGCCTGTTTTTCGTTGAGAAAATGTCCCTGTTTCCGGCTGGGACGACACATTTCCACCTGCTGATATGTGGAATTATATTCTATAGTATGTATATATTAATATTCGATATTAACAAGTACCAATGATTACAGAAAAGAACAATGCACATTTCTTTTAAGAAGACAATAACTTACGAACCCGTTTCGTAACGTGAATATAAATATTTTTATTATTTCCGAAACGTTCGGTGAAGTCCGTAATTCGATTCACCTAATAACCGACCACTAAATCTTCGTATGCGCATTCATTGTCACGTTCAGCGTTTGTTGAATAAATACAGGATGTGGCTTTCTAAGAATCAATTTTATCTCGAATACTCCGTCTGTAGAATATTCTGTCTGAATCAATTCATGCTTCTCTTCGGTCTTATATATGCTTGTATGCTCCACTGTGTACAAAAATTTATAAGATTAGCAGCGATTCTGGATTATATTTCACAGGATTAAAAGTAGCAGATATCTCATTCTTAATTTGGTAATAGAAAATGATGACAGTTTTTTTTAGAAAGAACTGTCAAATTAAAAAAAAAACAGAATTGCTATCTATTTCAAAAACAGATACCTACAATAGAGTACACAGGTTCTCTTGAAAATGGCGGGAAACGACGGTTGCGAAATTATTTGATAATTTTCCTTTTAATGTCTACAGGGACTATTTTGTGTTTAATATCACGTTAAATTAATCAGAAAATGTTCGCGAATGACAGTACGGTGAAGTTATTGGATTATTTATGCAAGATCTGAAGTTTCAAGCTTTTATCAAGAGTTCCCGCTACAAGCTCGGGAGTGAACGTGACTGTCGAGCTGCTTCGTCCAGAGTGATGACGCCACGGCGACTCCTCTGGATGAAGACATGAAGACGGGGCTACCCAGGGTGAAGACGCTACTGCGACTCCCCTGGAAGAAGATAGAAGACTATTGAATTTTCTGTAACATGACATTGGCAAATGACGAACAGTCGAGTCCATTAATAAAATAAATAAATAATAGAGTACACAGGAGAGTAGCAAATCAGAAGTAATTTATAATTATACTCATGTCCAAGAATAAATGCTCATACTGTACTTTTGCAACGAACATTTGAAATACAATTTGAAGGTCTATGTATGAATGGATACAATATAGGTATGTCTGTCCACAGCACTCACTGTATTAATGTATAGTAAAATACGCTGAATTATTCAATAATCCTACGTTTAAGCAATCCGTTAGTGTTTCCTTTGTAATACGATTTTTTTATTTACAACATTTGCCTTGACGAAATTTTACTGCCCGACTTTAAGTCGACTTCAAAGAGGATAGGTTTCTAAATTCCATTGTATATTTTATATTATGTGTATTAACTAAATAAGACAGTCGATATATTTCATAATTTTCATTATTTCGGGTTAACTGTTAAATTACGAGTAATATCCGATGGAAACTCGTAATACTTCATTCCTAATAGCTACAAAAATAATTGAACGAGAATCGACCGGAAAAATAAATTCATCAACTAATCTACTATTCAAACCCATCGTATCCGAATCTGAACCCTTAAATAAAATAGAAGCAATCAGCCGTCTCATCAGTTAGCGTCGATTGTTTTCTCACAAAGCAACCGGAGGCCATAAACTTCTGGAATCATATCATAAGCCATTCCGTTCGAAGGTTCGTTGCGTAATTTGCGTAACTCGATATAATAGCGGTGGAAATTCGACAAAATTTAAGTCGGTGAAGCATTAAAGGGGACTGTCGACGGCGGAGACGGTTAATTCACCCCATAAGGGCCGCGCTGGCGCCACGGATCCTGCCGTACGAAAATCTAAGTACGGAGTCTGTCTTGGGAGTTTTACGGAGCGCTCGAGACGGGGGCGTTCGTTACAATTCATTGATAGAGGAACTAGAATGGGTAAGGTTATGGCTGTGGGGAATTGTGGTACCTACAGCTAAGATTTTTTGTGTCAATTGGGTTAGTTAGAAGTTTATTTCAGTTTAGGTTTTTCCGTCGAGTGGCCGCCGGCTTGTCGGGCGTCCCAGATATTGATGGAATGACTAGGTCGAAAATGATGTAATCTATGTATAGATGCTTATAGATGCTGCTGATAGTATAGGATTGAAGATCACTTAGATTCCGGAGTTAAGACTAGTAACGAGTTAAGGTTGCAATATGGACAGATGGTTTTACTCCTGGTCACAAAGCGCATTCATGTAGAAGTAGAACTATAGGAGAATCATGACCAGAAACCGACGAGCGTGCATGAAGAGATTGATGAATGTGGAGGAGGCAAGGGCCAGCATCGCGGCAGATGGAAGTCCATCGTCTCTACCTACCCCTAAGGAAATCAGGCGTTAGTTTATAAATCAATAAAATGACCAGAAAACCTAAATAGCAAAACATCTAAAAACGCAGAATACATAAAGAAGCAAAACGTCTATAATTCAAAACGACTAAAATATTATTTTATTAGGTAATTACCTAAATGAAGTTATAGGTAGGTATGCCACTGAAGGTCTGCGAAAAAACCTAATTCTTAAAAAAAGAATTCTTGCCTTTTTTCGACAAATTGTGTCTCTCTTTCTTTTACAAAGTGTCGTATTCATAGCCGCTCAATCTCCAGTGGCGCGTAACGATATACGGCCGTATACGCCGTAATATACAACCGCCCTAAAACAGGTAAATTACATGAGCTACATATTAGGCACGTGATTTCACAGTAGCAGAAAATTAGATTAACTTTATTTATATGTCAGCAAGATACATATCTTCATAATAACTAATAAATCCCAATATATGTGGCTTAGTTTTTGCAATTCCGAGTAGATAAACCACACTAAAATGTAAGTATACCAACTCACAAATTTCACTAAAACAATTGAGTACCAATTGTTTTAGTGAAATAAAATGTTTCAAAACTAACATACATAGGGACCGGAAGGTGTATTCTACGACACGCCATTTTATCCCTTGCCTGAGATTCTATTAGGATATTTTACGATTCAAATAGGATCCACTTTGTGCCAAGCTGAACCCTCATGCATAACAGGTGGCACAGACAACTTATTACTAACTTTCATAACCTTTTGCGGATTAAAAAAAATAGATCTTCTGCGCGATATAATATGCCAAATACTTGACTTCGAAAAAGTACATTCAGCGAAATTCTAGGACTTCCCCATATCGTAACACTTGTTACCGAACATATCACATAACTCCAAATCCAGCTTTCATAATCAAAGGAGACCTGGAAAAGCCTACGTAACAAATCGGATCAATTACTTAGCTTCATAAAAGTTTGGTAAAGTGAAGAGCTTTCGTCTACCAACTATTTCTCTAGAGATTTTTACCATGAACTTTCACACTTTATTCGCTTTGAACTCGCAAAGCAATCGTATCAAATCTCTCATTTTGCTATGATATCAACAGTCACGTTAAATATTTTTTGCCAATCCCACACGTTCTGCTTTCAATATCAGCAAACCGTTAGACGAACTAAGTCAAGATAATAGGTCTATCGGCTGCCCTAAAATAGGCTAAGGACAAACCCCCTGTTAACGTACCCATATCAAGTTAAAAGAAACCTCAAAAAAATTGGTAGACAAGGACTTACTTAACTATACTCATCAGATAATAAATTTAGTATAGAGCTGCGGTAATTGACCATCACATTATGTCGTTTTTGTGCGGGAGAGATTAGCGTGAGATATGCTCTTATACGTTAACTTGTCAAGTTAATAGCGACATAATTCGTGGTAAGGGCCAGTGGCGGTGGCGACAAATCCATCAACGTGTCGACAGGCCATTTGTTGCGTGTGTTTCCACGCTTGATAAATCGCAAGACTTGTCCACATTTGCTCGATTTATGTACATTTCCAATTACATAAACTTAATTAAACGTTGTAATTCAGTATAATTTGAGTTCACGGTAAAATTGAATGCAGATTGTATAGGTGTACGGGGTTAGTCCAACAAATCGTAGAACCAATTTCATGACATTTCCAAATATGTAGTTGTAGGTACTTACTTAACGTAAAATACTGTCGATTTATTTTGTTAAAAATGTAAACTACATCTCACATGTGATGACGTGCCATATATCTAGTATACGTACATATATACCTACTTGTTGTCAAAATAAACAATGTCGATAGGTATAAAACGTCGTATAATATCATGAAATTCATGGATTTCGTTTAAAATTCGAATCGAATAGATTCAAAATTTTCCGCTGAGGGGGACATTGCATAATCCGACGAATACGACATGAAACGCTAACCAAAGTTTCCGACGAACGCTAAGAACAAAATATTTCGACTCGTATAAAAAATTGAGTGATTTACCTATGTGAGCTCTAGGGTTATCCAGAATTTATGCATCCAGAGATAACATTCCAGTTCAATTACCCGTGAATCATTACGACAAAATGTTCGGATACGCCATAAGGAATATTTTCGGAAATAGTATTCATTTTTTCTACCAAGTTTGTGATTTAAAACATAGTATCACATATTTGCATGGAAAGGATATGGTCGTAAGTGGCAGTTCTCACAGGGCACGCAGAAAATTATTTATGGACTCTTTTATGGCTAAACTTCATTCGTTGTTGCGGTCCTTTTTATTCCTTCGACGGGTAAAAGTTGCGAGATTTTTATTGCCGGTGTGAGATAGGACGCGTTATTGCGCTAACTTTTTCAGCGCTGGAATGGAATTAAAATAGATTTTTTGTGGTCAGCCACGCCCGGATACTTCGGTGTGACGACTGTACCAGTTTATGGCAGGTTATTTTTAGCATCACTTTACTCCGCTGTAACCACTTCGACTAGTTCGCTACCGCAGCGTAATACTCGTAAATAATTGGAATGACTTTGTTTTACACATCTCTTTTATCGCTAAATTTATAATCATGGTTTGGTCACCTAAAGTTATATTTTGCAAATGAACTGAGGCTAGGTTGTTTGGATACTATATTTATATCCCAAACAAAAAATTGTTCTGTTTATGTAAAGAAATCTAGACTACAGTAGGTACCTACACTTCTTTCTTTCTCTCATGCAATGGTTATGTAAAGCCTGATCCTACATTTTTTCTTAACGTTTAATTTTAATATTTAGTATTTATAAAGTACATAAGTACATATATATATATTTATAAGTGTGACCGTAGCACACTAAATGTTCCTCATTTGATGTATAGTTTTATTGTTGAATTCCTATTATAGGTACTTTTTTATTGAATTCCTGTATTATTTTACATCAATGCAAAATAATCTATCATCAAATGCCTTTTGATTTAATTCGACTTTTAACATTGTTCATATGTTGTTTCAGAATTCGATTAGACATAACCTGTCGCTACACAACCGGTTCATGCGGGTACAGAACGAGGGGACGGGCAAATCCTCGTGGTGGATGATCAACCCTGACGCCAAGCCCGGCAAGTCGGTGCGGCGGCGAGCTGCCTCCATGGAGACGTCTAAGTTTGAGAAGCGGAGAGGGAGGGTGAAGAAGAAGGTGTGTTTCTTTTGTTTTATGACATACCTACATACTCCTTGGTATAACTCAAGGGTTGGCCGAAAAGTAAAAATAAAGCCAGTTGTGTTTCTTTTGTTTTATGAAATATGTGCATTAAACCTCCTTGGTACGTATACCTCAAGCGCAGAAATTGATGAAAGTACTAGCCGGGCTTTTGAAAATAGCGGGAAACGACGGTTGCGAAATTTTTTTAATGTCTACAGTGGTAATTTTGTGTTTAATATCGCGTTAATTTAATCAGAAAATGTTCGCGAATGACAAAATGGTGAAGTTATTGGATGATTCATGCAACATCTGAAGTTTCGAGCTATTATCAAGAGTCTCCCTACTACGAGCTCGCGGGAGTGAACGTGACTGTCGAGCTGCTTCGTCCAGAGTGACGACGCTACGGCGACTCCTCTGGAGAAAGAGAAGACAATGATATTTTGAATATTCTGTAACATGACATTGGCAAATTACGAACTGTTGAGTCCATTAATAAAATAAATATAATAAGTACTAGCCGAAAATAAAAACAAAAGAAAAGCGCGGAAAATAATGGCGAATATTGGCAATATTAGCACCACATAAGTTCTCAATTATGGAATAATTCCATCCTAATTTGATGAATTGATGATATACGAGTAATTAAGGATTTTGAATTTGAATACGTGATTTATTTCCAGACCGAAGCTCTAAGAAACGGTGCGACAGCAGACGCGACTCCAAGCCCCAGTAGTTCCGTATCAGAAAGCCTCGACATTTTTCCAGACTCCCCCCTACACAGGTGGTTATCATATAAAAACATAATCTAACTATTAACTAGTTATATACTTTATTACAAAAGCTTATACTAGTCTAGATAAAGTACAAGACGCAATAACCTAGCTGATAGTGCGAATAAAGGTAAATAAGAAAGCTCTAAAGAAATGTGGCATGAATCCAATAATGTTAACGACTCGGATATATTCGTATGTGATACTAATACGACTTTAAAACATAATAAGTTACATATACGGTTAATGCAATAGCGATTTGTGCCAAGACCGTAAATATCCAACAATATCTTGAGTAAACTCTCTTGGGGAATATTGAAATTTTATGTCTGCTAGATACAATATGAAGCACGCATGAAACACTTTATAAAACTATCGGCATAAAGCTGCGTTGACCAGACTAATAAAACTGAGTTATTGCAACTCTGTTCTTTTATGATAAAAGGTTTTAAATCATTCCCGACCATTAGATGATGAGTTATGACGATGCTGAATCTCGTCAATTCACTGATATTTAACATTTTTATTGCCGAATATCTGTAAGGATTACGGACATAATCGTGACATTTATTTGGGATTCGACTCTCCTCTGGAATCCGAGAATCCGCCAGCCCATGCGACATTTTCTTTATAGATCATTTTTGCCATAGTTGTTAGTAATAAAAATATTTTTACGCTGACCATTGAATCCGTTACGGCGATCGCTTCATTTAGCATTACGAGTTTATATGTTAGCGGGCTTATAGCCATAGATTTGCATGAGTTCTGTTCATATTATGAGGTTGTTTACAAAGATTCTTATTAGATAATTTAGCTTCAGTTTTTTTAGCCTAGACATTTCGATTATTTGCTTGACCATGAAGCGGATTATGTGATGAAACTGTTTTAAGCTCACAATTACGAAAGTAAATATGACCCCAGTTAATATCGGTCCAATTCGACATTTACCTACACCCTCAGGAAATTCCATTCCACAACCCGGAAGTATCATAGGTAAAGGTCAATAACGCACCAGATCGACATTTCCCGAGTCGGGTGCACTTTTTAGTAACAAATTGGCTCTAGACATTTATACCGGAAAAATACATAGAATTGCCTGAAATTACCTATGTCCAATGACCAATAACGATTTTATATTTAAATGGATCACATAATTCGAGTCATGTCAACATTACCCACCCAATTTCGTTTCTTTGACGCTTGTTCGCTTGCGGTAGCAGCGGTTTTCAGTTATCGCCGGACTTCCGTCAGAGGGCATCATCCAACGCGTCGTCTTGCGGCCGATTGTCTCCGATCCCATCTCTGATCACGACGGAACCCGACTGGGGCACGGATTACACCCCCGCGGGGGACTTCACTTCGACCAGCGAATTCTCACAAGTTGACTACGCACAAGAAGAGCAGCTGGCCGGAAACCTCGCTGACTCTATGAAGTTACAAGGAGCTGATCCATTCCTAAACACGTAAGGGTTTAGTTTCGTATGCTTTGTCTTTGGGATCAGACTTTTGATGTCTTAAGGTCACGTACACATCAAACGCACAACTGAACTGTGAGACGCAGTATGAACCGCAACCAATGCAGGATATTCCTCGCTCACACTTTGCTAACCATATTTTGCGTTCAGCATCCGAAAAACTTTCAAAGGCCGATTTAGTGTACCAGTTACACGATCTTGTGAGCGAGCGCTCTATGTAATTTTTACTGAGTGATCCATTGTTCAATCTTTTGCTAACGATACTTCGACGTGAACAAGGTCTAAGATTGCCAAAATCTGATCCCAATTTTAATAGACCCTAGAACCAGTAATTTGAAGCTGCTTGGTGCTTCATGTATAGTTATGCCCTAGAAAATGCTTTGCTTCATTTAGATTACTTCCTTTAGTAGATGATGAATCACTTAGAAAATTTCATTTTAGTTACCGATACAATGATTTATTGCCAGGCAATGATTTCAGGTTCTATCAATCCTGCATTCAGTTCCCTTCAAAAAGCTAGGTTAACTGACCCACAATTAGTTACTTTTAGTCGTCCCAAATATATCGATTTTGTATAGTTTTCCACTATTATATGTTGAGGATAAATTGTCAAATTGACAAAGCAAATAATATATACTTCTAGAGATTCCAGGTTCCACACGCTAAAAATTGGCGGTAAGCTATGCATTATCTTCATTCTCACGCGATGTAATGCGATGACAATGACAGTTGCGTTTAGGTTTAGGATCAAATTTGACCGTCACTATTTTATATTACTATTTCGAAACAACGAATGTCACATAGTTCTATATTTTTGAATTTAATTAAGGAAGATCACCCATTACCCTAATAATTCCAAGGTGCATATCCAATCCAGGTATGTACCAACGACGTTGTCCTCGTCGTCGGGTGGTAACTACCGGTACAACTCGTACGGCGCGTGCCCGCGTCACCCGCACGGCGGCTGCGCGTGCGCCTCCATGTACCCCCACCCCGCACACCCCGCGCACCCCACCCCGCACCAGCATGCCTTGGACCACTTCGTGAGACCACCACCGCCGGCGGATCCCGCTGATATTATGCAAACAGGTATATTTCATACATTTATATGACTTTTAGAGTAGAATAGGTACTCGCCAATCTTCATGCCATGATGTATCTGAATATAGTCACTAGTACTCATGAGTCGCTGTACAAATTCTTGGCCTACAGCATGGGAGGTGAGAGACTATATTCATATACTTACGTCATAGAAATTCACGCATACGGTGCCTATAAAATACAGCAACATGAGGTGGTTGACCTAGTTGATTGAACACATCTCTTCTCTTATCTAGTGCAGCTTGGAGTACCTATAATAAAATACCGCCAAATACGGTTTGAGATACCATCTCTTAAAATACTTTATTCAATTGTTCCACACTTTGTTCACGTTTAGATGGATCCCACATTGTCGCTAAAATCTGGGAAATGCAAATTCCAAATCGCGCATTTTGCAACTCTTCAAATTAAGCATTAAAACATTAAGCTACTGGTAGCGGCCAGTGACGCCCTAAATCTAAGACCTCAACCTAAATGTATTCCAAAAGAACGCGTCTTTTAAAATTCTTGTTGTCTATCCAGAAAACAGTCAAACACAGATGGTGACGACGTCAGACGCAGCTCTCATGAATGGCGGGATGATGGTGCAGACCAGCGCTTTGGGCCCCACGACGGTCATGGGGCAGATCATGGGTGCACTTAACACTGGGCTTGCGGAAGACTTGAACATAGAAGCGCTGGAACATGGCTTCGACTGCAATGTTGATGAGGTTGGTGCTGGTAGGCTGGTACCGATTACAATCGTTGCTATGTTCTATCTTAAATAGAACGAAAATTGCTGTGTTTGACACTAAGGAATGATTGAAATACCGGTATTTTTGCGATGTACCATGTTCATAAGAAAGAAGGCAGATATCGTAAAGTTTACCAAGTTCAGTTTTATTACGATAAGTTTTAATTTTATTGGATAGCGGTCCGAGGTTGTCTGGCATGGCATCCATGGATATTTCAATTTCAAAAGGCTTAAATTTTGCTTAAAGAATGGATGCAGAATTTTCTTCTCATTGATGTAACAAAATCAACCGCAGTTTCATAAAAACTAACTGAACTGCCAAAATTACTTTGACAAATGATAAGTAAGGTTGATACACTCTCTGAAATATTATTTCAGTATGGCTTCCTTCTTTTATTTCACAGATTATTGAATGGTGCCAATCTTTGACAGGTCATAAAGCATGAGCTTAGCATGGACGGATCCTTGGACTTCAACTTTCCTCAGCAGCACAGCGCAATGGCCGCCGAAGCCGAGAGCCAGTTTGCTGCGCCCGCGCCGCCGGTCCCCACCACTCTCTCGGGGGGCGGCGCGCCACGCACGCCCTACTCCGTCACCCCCTCCTGGGTCCACTGAAGAAAGCCCCAGAACAATCGGACTAGTTACCTACTTACCAGAGGTTGTTCCCGTTGCTACAACGACGTTCATTTCCTATTGTAAATACGAGTTGACGCGAACGCATTCAGTTTAAGCCTTATTTTTGTTACTTTGGCATTATTAGTCGAGATTTATTTGTTTCTTTTATCATGTTAACTAATGTTAGAGTTTTATTTAGTGTTAATATTAAGTGGACCGTTACCGATCGTTGTTGAAGTGTCAATTGTGTTAGTAGTAGCCTTTAGTGTTAAGCTAGGTGGAAGCTTGTGATATAGATAGGGTTTTGCAAACTGGCTATTTTTGGACCCGGAGGGGGCTTAGGTGTGATCCTGTATGGCAAAATCCGATGTTTGTAACAGGTTAGTATTTTTATCACAATATTTAGCATTAAAATTCATTTTCAGATTAATACCTAGTACTCGTACCTACAGTCGAAAGCACATCAACCTACACAAAACTAAACAATATTTTGCGTAGAGGTAGCTATTACCGTGTGTTAAACTACACTTGCTTGACGCGCTGTCAATTGTACCACGACGTTTGCTAAATAAAAACAATATTCTATTCGCGTCTTTAGATGCACACTGCAGAGCGCACCTCAAGTTTAAAAATTTCCGAACCGCACTATCCCAACTTGGAAAAATGTGAACAAAGCGTTCGGACGGTAAAATATTAGTGAACATTTAACAATACGATGCTGCAATAAATCGAGGGAATATCAGCGATAATCTACGGAAAGTTTTCCAGTCGAGTGTCCAATAACTTGGTCGTCTGCTTGCCATCGTATCGCCGGCTACTTACACAACTATAAACTCTATTGTTTCGGGAAAATACTGCTAACAGCAAACTGACCTCATTGACTGCTATTTAGGAAGTCGGTGACTGCGAAAGTAGATATATTGCAATTGTTTTCTGTTGATCGGTGACGTCACAAGAATCATTGTCCCAAGATGTTGACATTTGATCGATATCTAAACTCATGAATCATGATAGCTTGCACAAAATGGTTAAAGATTTTTAATAATAATTTAATGGAAATGGAACCTTGCTTTTTGACGGAACTTCTTAAATAGGTACAAGAAACTGCCCAATTTGAAAAGTAGCCAGTGAATACTTACTTTCATTTTTTGCGGTAACTAGTTATTGTATTACTTTGTAGAAACCTTTAATTACGAATATCGATCAGTATTCAACATGCGTTGCGATAACAACTTGCATCCGTAAAACAAAAGTCAATACTTATGTAGATGTAGCGTTCGCCAAAAATTCGTGAAAAGAGTACTTATAACTTATCAAATATTTAAAGTAGATACATATATAACCTTAACAGCCTTAATAAATCTATATTCAAAGGTTCCCGAAGAATCTCCAATACCTTGTACTTAAAATTCGTCATATGCCTAACTTAACGCGGAAGAATTTCTCCCATTTTTACGACACTACCAAAAATCTGACGCAACGGAATCCGTCCCGCATTCAGCTTTACGATGTTAGGCATTACAAAGATAAGTACGTCACTCGTGTTTATGTGCCCTTGTGCGTGGATTATGAGACGTGAAGCCTGCCTTATTTATGAAAGGAATCTAGAGAAAAAAAATCGTAGGTGTACGGCCGCGGCATTCGCTTGCAAATTATATTGACCTATGAATAAATAGACAGCCAACGAGAGACGTTACTCGCGGGAAAATGGTATCTTTCTGTGCCTGAATCACTTCGTATATCACAGCTTATAAAATTTATAGCTATTTGTTGCGATGGTCTTCATTCTCGAATTTACCGTCTTAATAGAACTTCGGGAATATTTGACCTATCTGAATCTTCACAAATTTTAAATAGACAGATTAGGCTAGGCTCCTTTTTCGAATACTTGTGACGAAAATTGGCTTCGTGTAATTTTAATATTTATTTTTTATCCTTCTTTTCGATAGCTATGTCTATATTATGCAACTGTTGGGCAAAAGTCTCCAACTTGAAAATGTATCAAAATATGATTTTGATACATTTTCTTAGAAAGTCATAGAAGAGACATTCTTCTATGTATGGTATAACATATTGAATACCCCCCTTTATCACTCTGGTGTAAATAATCTATCAAGTTATAAAAGATTTATTCGTCGACAAACTAAAATCCATATTTTGGGGGCTGATAATCTTTTATCGAATAATTTTTTAGTCATTTATGTAGTTTAATTAATTAAGTAGGAAAATCTAAAATTACAAGTAACATTAAAAACTAAAAGAAATAAACTAAAACTATATGTACAAATAAAAAATTTAAAGATAAAAAATTTGGCCCAGGTCCCCCACAATTGGCAGCGTGCCCAAAAGGCTGGCTGCGTTGCCCCGCTGTATAGCGAGGCTAACGCGTTGGGCGAAGTATGTGCCAGCCTTTTGGTCACGCGATGCCTCGACCAGGCGCCGCGACAATTCTTTCGCGATGCGGTGTGCTCCCGGCCCCCATGGTCCCAGCGTCTCCACCCCAAACGGCTCAAATATGTAGTTATCCCCGAGGACTGCATATTTGCGCCGTTTGAGATTTTCCGCTGTGCTGGCCGCAGCGCCGACCTTACTGGACGTAGCTGGAAGGTGCGACGGCGCAAGGGTGTCGACGCAGGTTGCGCCCCACACCAAAGGCCGTCCCATCTTCCAAGGCATGAGGGTCATACCATCGGGCCTCTTGCCATCGTCGCGCGCCAGACCGTTCGGTTCGAGAACGGCCGGCGCTCCGGCGGTGGCAAGGGCCCGACGGATGATGTCGTTTAGGTCGGCGTGTCGAGGAATGCGGCCAGCACTCCTGTTGCAGGAGAGACCATGGCGGCCGAGCTGGTCGACAGCGCCACCGCAGCGGCAGGAGTGGGGGACATTGGATGTTGCACCCAGACGTAGGCATGCAGCGAGACGGAAAGTGGTGCAGTCTAGTAAAGTTCCGATATGTCGTGACGGTAGGGCGTTCAACCACTGACCCGACTCCCACTCCCCCACCGCCAGGAGACGAGCACGCTCTGCTAAACTGGTTGACGTATCTATGAGACTATTCCGTACCAGTTTGCAGAGCGGCTCGTCCCACTGCCTCTGCGAGGAGGGAGTGGTAGGTAGGTCCGTGTTGGGGCAGGCTGTTACCCAGGCGTCTTTGGCCTCGGCCAAGCACGTCACCTCATCGACTGCTCCTAGTGACGGTGCGAGAATTTTTTCAATTAGTGGGCGAGTACTATTGACCGAGGACAAAAAGGCCGGGAGAGATACACTGGATATTTTGCGTATGCCCAAACCGCCAAACCTTATAGGTAAGGAGGCTTGGGACCAACTGTTGGGGTCGAAAGAAATGTTCAAGACAGCCGAAAGATTGACCTTGATAGCTTCGTCAAGTTTCAGTAGAAGCTCTTGAAATTTCCAGAGTTGACAGCATCTCAAGGTATATATAAATTTGGGTACAAATAAACAATATCGAATAATGTAATAAGCCATGTGTTTATTAATTTTGAGTAGTCTGTCCGAAATACTAGAGAAATTTTGAATTTTATCTGATACAAAATTGGAAAGGGATTCATTTAGGATCGGAGACCCAAGGAGGTGTAGCGAGGTTGGATCTACTAGTCTAATATTTGGGGCTATTGCGTTGAAATTACCAAGAACTGTAGATGTGTCTGGGCAGGTCTCGGAGATGAAAAGCTCGCATTTTGACGTGTTGAGATCTAGTCTATAGTTTTAAATTCTTTTATCATCAACTGCAGGTCCTCTAACACGGTGCTCGCGTCGCCTCCCAGGGTTCCGTCATCCAAAAACCAAACATTAAATTTTGAATTTAGTCGTTCAATGATGGGGTGAATAGCTAAGCTGAAAATAGCCGGCCCCAGCGGGTCGCCCTGTTGACATCCAACTGCAGAATGTATTAGATGGTCCTTGTATACTAAATTAGAGGGCGAACTGTAACATTGATAGAGAAAATTGTATAGAGACGGGATTTTGGATTGTATTTGGGTCAACAGGGCGCCTCTATCAACGGAGTTGAACGCATTTTTGATGTCAACTTTAAGGAGCACCTGGCCAGCCTGTTTCGTCAAGTAGGTACGTAGGGAATGGACGGCGGCCTCACACCCACCTTTGGAGCTGAAGCCGAGTTGGAGTGGTTGGAAATATTTTGACAGATTTTCTGACTCATACCTGCAGCAGAGTTTAGCTACAAGTCGGCGGTAAGTGGAGCCAACAGCGATGGGCCTGATTCCCCCGTCCTTCTTTTTTAGCGCGCATAGGTTAGCGGCGTTAGCGCCGTACAATATGTTTGTTATATCTTCGCTTACTTTGCCCGCGAGCATCAGGTTTACCAAAGCCGTCAAATTCATCAGCAACGTCTCACCAGCCTCGCCATTGCTACCACTAATTAGGTCTTTGAGATGCTGGGGCGTGAGACCATCTAATCCACCGGCTGAGCCGCTGCCGAAAGATAAAATTGCCTGGTGTATCGCGTCGGCGCTAGTCTGAAGCGGGGGAATCGTGTCTGAGGGGCCAGGTGCATCAGGGAGGCGGAGGTTCACAGATGGGAGAGGGTGTTTACTATTGAGGGCTAAAAGTGTATCCGGTGTGTCGGGAGCGACCGCATCGTTGGAGAATAGGATGCGAGCAGCGCCTCTTAGGTCACCATCGCTAATTTTTGATTCGACGAGTTTGACTGTATTCTGAACATGTGAAGGAGAGCGATTTTGAATTAGGTAACTGGGTGGAAGCGGGTCATCAGACAGGCAGTTTTGTTTAACCCGAGAGGTCAACGAAGCTTTCGAACTATTGTCTTTTTGCACATGTAGGATTCGATATGGGAAAGTAAGTAAATGCTCCCAGGCGCGCTTCGTATTTTCGGTGACAGTGGCCCTTATATCGTCGGCGAGGCGTTTTGCGACTGTGATTCTGGCGCCACGAGGGATGCGCTTGAGCGTCGGAACTGTACTTTTTAGGTGGCTCAGAATTTGCCAAAAAGGTTGTGTAGGAATGCTGAATTGAGTTGCAGCTGATATTGAAGTGGGAGCGGATGAGGAGGGCGCATCCTGTACTTTGTGGGCTTTGCCCTGGTGGATGCGCAAGCCTCTCTGGCCCTTGAAGAAGCGCGGCTGTGAGCATTTGGGGCACTGGATAAAGTCGTCCAACGATGCGTTCGCATGACTATTAGACTGCACCACGTTTACGTTCTGGGATTGCATAAATTAAATCTAAAAATACTTACAAAGATACCTATAAAACATAAAAACTGATAGCAAAAAATCTTGACAACGTCACAAATTTTCTCTGTTGACACTATGTTGAGACAATTAGGCAGGCACTTGCGCATGCGTGTAGGTCAGCTGACTAGCGCGCAACCAATCGGCACACCGCGAATCACCATAAATAGACTGGTCGTCTGGACGACGAGCTCGTCTCCATAGTAACGGAGTTATGCCAAATCCGGCGTCATGTCAAACACGTTACCATTTCTTACGATAAAAATATCAACAAAAAACAGCTGTTCGAAGTGAACTGCGGGGCTGTCTTCACGATATGCGAAGCCCCAAACTGCACTCTTGTAATCAGTCAAGGACCGGGGCACACCTGGCCACCGGTTGATTTATAGTTAATTTTCAAAAATTGTCAACGAAATCACTGCTGCATGTTCAGGAAGTTTTTTTAATCGAATAATTATTTATTAATTATTCGATTAATTAATAAATAATTAATCGAATAATTAATTATTCATTATACATGAACACAATCTCTCAATTGAATAGAATAACACTTTTGTAATATTCAATATGTAGATAGGTAGGTACATACTTGAAATGATTAATAAGACCTCGATAACATTAGTACGAGTAATACGTTATAATAAAATAGAACATGACGAACCAGACCACAAAACCTTGCCCAGAAAATTGTTCGCAATTTGTTCGAATGAATAGTAATTATAATTAGACTCCGATTGAGCGTGTACCAAGTTCCAGCAGCGTTCGTGATTCAATTTCACCAATGAACGATCTTATTTGTACCCTAATGAGGGCGACCGAAGCCGGTAATTAATCATATCATTTTAGCGTAAACGGTTGCCGTCGCGTCGAGTCGAGCGATCGCCTTCGAATAATAGAGCACCACGAAAAAATCTCCAGAGCACGACGCTCGGTTTCACCCGCTTCGGTAATGACTTGTTTTTTAAGGGTTACAAAAGAATGAATACGCCGTCAGCAGACGGTGGGTTAGCGGTGCGAGGTTCTTGTTAATTTTTAATTTTTTAATGCTCGGACAACGGGAAGTTAATGGAGGGAAAAACGGTTCGGATAATGCCCGCGTCAGGAACAAAGTCGTGATTTAACTGATCATTGATACGATATTGATATGATAGTATTATTTTTCTGTCCTTCACACCAGTGTGACAGTGTGAGGGTTTAGTCAGTGGATTCTTTTATATTGGTTATCACCTGCTTAAAATATTATCGCATCCCAAAACATGTCGAAACCGATTTATCCATATAATACAGAACCGCTACTTACAAAAGTGATAATTTCAAACCTCAACTTCTTGTACAAGATTTTTATTTTTCTCGTATGGTGCTCTATTTCTCCTTACACAGTCATTATTTCACGACTTTTTAGTAAACAGATTCTTTGAAATATTGTAGCAATTTTGATTTTCTTTTGGCTGGTTGAAATATACTGCCAACAATATTTTCTTTTACTAGAATACAAAAGAGAGTAACGAAGTAAAAATCATACCCCAGAATGTTTAAGTTGAATAAAAATCTACGCTTATCATCACCCCGGCCCTCGAGTCATTGGTCAACACTCAGAGATTTTATTATCAAGCTGATTTTCATAAAGCGTCCCGAAGGCGGCAGGCGGCTCGTTTAAATTTCTGAACTCATCGCGTATTCCGTTCGGCTAGCTACGTAATTAGGTCTGGGCCCACCTTTACACACGATTTCTCGGCACTTGTTAAAAGTTTTCAATTGCGTTACGAGGGGTCCTTACACAGAATTTATTCATTATATTCTCCCTCCGCCCTTCTGCTTAATAAAATGCTTCTTTGCTCTCTTTTTTATTCACTTTTACTTTCGGTACTTATAAGTGAATATTTTAAATATTTGCCGCATGGCTTTGATGAGTCATGAATTAAACATTAATTTGGGCATTTTTATTACGTTATTACATTATATTATCTTTACGATTTTCGTATTAATCGGAACGGGAAACTTTTGTTTTAAATTTAATTCTAATCGAATATCAGAGGATTTTTGCCCAAAGTAGTATATTATCTACTACTTACTCACTTATTTTCATTCAAAGTGATGTAGCTCCAGGATATTTATTTACGATGTATAAATTACGAACGAGTAACATCATGAAATCTGAAAAAATTTCATCTCAGTTTTAATTTTTATCGCATATATACTTATAATGTCCATAAATGCAATTACCAAGGTATATAAATTTTATAGATAAGTAGATATAATATATAACCAGTAATTCGTACGCTTTCCTCTCAAATTACCTCTCAATTCTTCTGTACATTTTGTTCTATTTTGTATACAGTAAAGTATAAAGTAAGTAAAGCAAGTCTGCTGAGATAGGTACATACACAATAATCCCGACTGCCGATATTGACAGCTTGCTGGGCAGTTTGATCAGATATTCAAATAAGAACCAACCTAGTTAAAGCAGTCAATGTTTATTATTGAGTTTACTTTGACGAGAATAACTTCTTTTGAATTACAAACTACTTAGTAGTTCGCAACATTAAGTAGGTAGTGTATTTAACTTAGTAAACTAAGTCAAGGGTTCCCAGAAAATCCTGGTTTGTTTCAACAGTATGGGTTTATTTGTAGATTTGTGGTGCTTGAACTTAAGGTACACATTTGAATGTCATTTGTGGTAGTATTTGTGTATGTCTCTGGACCCATCGTACGGACAATGTGCTTTGATGTGTACAAGGAATCCTACTTTGAGCAGTCTGTGATTATGTGATTTGAGCCATGAGTGCGATTATGTCTCATTAATTTATAAACTGAAAGTCATACAATGCCCATTAAACTGAACCAATCAATGTACTTACCTACTCTTCGATCTTATTATATGTAATGGTACGCAATCTAAGTTAGTTACGATAAGTTAAATTAGTTAGCCATCTAATAGTGAAAACGTTTTTACCATTATTCAAGCAGTTTTTCAGAAAATCTCAACCTTAATAATTATACTTTTCTCTGAGTTACACTGTACTTGCTTACTCCTAAACTCTTATTCAAAATTCTACTCATTTCCCGCCGCGACGAAAGCCTTCGAAGGGTGTCATCTCGATATAATTTTGTTGAGCGCTGCTTTAGCATTCTTCGACGGCGGTCGCGGCCAAATTGGATTACGTGTTAAGTGTCGACGCACCCTTACTGCTAACGATTTTATCATTTTATTGCGGCGCCCCGAATGTGCCGCGATTATGACGGACGAATTAAGGGGATCAAATTTCGCGGAGATTGTACTGAGCTTTAAAAGTTTCGAGGTTGCTTTAGAAGTTTTGGTCAGTTATATAAAGTTTTTAGCTTAAACTAAATTTTTTTTGTCGTGCGGTTAGTTACGAAATATAGGTACTGTTAAGAGCTGTTCAGTAGTGTTCAGGCCGCCCGTAAGGCCTCTGATATTGCTTAACGAACGAAAACAACGGGGACCAACTGCTTAACGTGATTTCCGATTTCCAATCCGTGTTTCGGAAATCACGTTAAGCAGTCGGATGAAAATATAACTGTCTATAGTATATCTATAGTTTGTAGTTTTCTATGTTGACTGTTTCTTGCAGAAACCAAAAGTTACACTTACTTTATGTGGCATTGACATTTTCGTGACATCGGAAAGCAAAACAGTTAAATACTACAATTAGATTCTCACATAACAATAAACATCGCTATTTTCACTGTATTAATAAATACGAAAGTACAATGATGTGTGTTAATCTGTCGTACCTATTGTCAATTCTGGAACAAAATATAGGCTCGTTTTACCACGAGAAAATATGGGGTACCTAACTCACATTCATTTCGTAGGCTGTAAGACCAAAGGAGACGAAATTGTTAAGGACTTTCCATGAGCCAACTAGCGCCGCCAATCTTAAAAAAATAATATCTTCCAATATAATCAATTTTATTAAAAAAACTAAAATGTTTATTACGATAAATACTATTTTTTAAATGATCATTTATAACGTGATTCAATATCGGTAAGTTGTAGTTCGCATAATTACGAAAAACGGCCGTTTTTGGCTCATTTGTGAACTACAACTTAGCTTGTCGCAATTATGCCTTGTATTGTATATTGAAAAATAGTATTCATCCTAATAAACATTTTGTAAATAGCTTTTTTAATAAAAAATGATTAAATTGGAAGATATTATTTTTTCAAAATTGGCGGCGCTAGTTGGCTCATGGGAGACCCTTAAGTAGGAAAAGTTAGGAAAACTTTTTACCCGATTGTCATAATTAGGACTAATGTTTTTGAAAAGTAGTGCAAAATAAGCATAAGGTACACATTTAGATATTTATTTATTACTGCAACTTCCTCCCCGCGACACAGTCCAGTGTTACTCCTATACAAGCTACGGTCGTAGTAAACTTGTAGCCGTAGTTCCGTAGCAGTAAACGTAGCTCTAAACTTCGCGAAGTTAGCACGTGGCTCCGGCTGGGCGGTGGGCGTCTCCGCCCCGCCCCGCCCATGTGCAACAGGTGCCCTCCGCGCCCGCACCCTACAGCCTGCGGGGCTGCTGTGCCACAGTAACGAACAATAACAGATGTTAAAAGGCAATGAAGAGAATGAGGATAGTCATACATTAATTGTGTGACCAAGTATGAGCGACTATACTGCCCCCCCCCCCCCCCCCCCCCCCCCCCCCCCCCGCCCACATGACGTTCTAACTTCTATTATTGTGGTTTAGGTCCCAAAAAAAGTAAGATGAACTGTTTCGTCTTACTTTTCTTTATACAAGATGTTATTTTAGTTAGTTCGGAAGCATGGGTGCGTACGTATTCTATTCATAGAGTCGTCTATCCATAAATAGTGGTAAGTGTCATAGGACCTCCCAGTAAAAGAGTATTTAAACGAAGTGAACAGATAACTTTTGTGTGGTCTGACAGAAAATGTAGTAAGATGTACCTACGTATTGAAAAGAGTATGTTACGCTGGTTTGGGCATTTAGAGCGAATGACTGAAAGAAGAGTCCCGAAAGAAATAGGTACTTACTTAGATACATGGCGCGAATGTTAGGAGATTGGTCGGCAGAGGTAGCCATAGAAGTAGGTACTACGTGTACGTGTTTTGAAGGGCCAAGTGCAGTCTATACTCGTATCTACTACAAATCGATGACATGAAGAAGATGACCCCACGAACATTGGGCGTAATATTTTCGATTTGCACGACTAAGAAAAATAAAAATGTTCAAAGCCCAGTAATAAAACGACTGATCGAGTAGCCGGCTGTAGGGTGTGTATCGACTCAACACATATTCGAGCCATTCAATGGTGTTTCCACTCACCCTCATGAATGCAGGGTGCAGGCGGCGGCTCTGGCTTTCTATGCGGTGTAGTAGTCGGCAGCGATTTGTCTTCAGCTGTTATTACACCATAATACACCACACACAAATAGTTATTGTCCGATTTAATAGGCCGCCGAACCCAGTATTAGTTTCAGAGTATTTATATTTATTTAATCCGACCGATACCGCCGAATGTATGCCGAGCAAAGTACCCAAAGACAGTGGGTGTCATAATAGTTTATGGCATTGACGTCCCCCGTGAAGGTGCATGAGAAATGAGGTGGCATGCACCCAGATGCGCATGAACAAATGACATTCGACCACCCAAATATCAAGCCAACGCTGATAATATAATGAATTTCGATTCCATGGCTTGAATATATATGAAATCTATTCGAAGCATTGCTATCATGCTTCGAAAACAGAGATAAGTATTTAGGGGGCCTCAATAAGGTTGAGATTGTATAAAAATATTTAACTAGTAGGAGACGGCGATGAAGTTTGCCACCCATCACGCCATCATTGTACACGTAGTGGCAAAAAGCGGGTCGGTAGAAAGCCGTTTCTGCGTTGAATGTACGGGGAGGGATGTTAGATAAATTGTATGATGTATTGCTATTGTATGCCAGGATCGAAGCAGATGGAAGTCCATCGTCTTGGCCTACCCCTATGGGATACAGACGTGAGTTTATGTATGTATAGATTACAGTACTACTAGAAAAAAATATGTACTTGTAAAGAAATTTCAAAAATCAGCCAAATACTCGGCTGATTTTTGGAGGTTGAGAAAATCTCAACCTTAATAACTCTCCTAACCTTTCTAGATGTGTTCGACCGTACAATCCGGCCAATGAATTACAAAAATCTGAGCAAATAATTTAGAAAGGTGTCACCGCGGAACGTCTAGGCGGCGATACAGATCGCCATCGGCAGTCGTCTCACTATAAAGGAAGTGTGCCCTAAATAACGGGAGTTAAGAGGTCGCCCGTCCCCTTTGTATGAATAAATTTGCGCCGTGAATAGGGTCACCGCGCTCCTAAACCAGGATTACGATAAAACAATGAGAGGAAAATCAATTTTAAATACGTATTGAGTACTAAACTTAAAATGTAACAGGTAATTGAGAATGTTTATTAAAACCAACGTCACTGCATCAAACGGCCCCAATGAAAACCAGCGATGTAGTATTATTAATACAGCACACGCTTCGGCTATTAGCGATAAACGTGACTTGTGCTGTTATACCTAGTTTAATCTCACTTACATTAAATTCTGTTGTTCTCCTTTTCACGCTTCATTAAAAAAATTAAGTTAGATAGAAATAGACCGAAGGCTTAAACCTTAATTACGTTTATGGGTACAACCTAACTTTAAGACACTTATGTCTTAAAGTTAGGTTGTAGGATTCTGGCTGGATTTTGCCACACAAAATCGGTGGTTTAGCAACTGTCGTTTCAATAACATACAAATACAAAAGCTTTGACTATTGACACTCTGCAGATAGGCTCTCAGAGCAAACCCTAGACTACCTTTTTCTGGTTACTAAAGGAAATTTCTTGGAAATTCTGACAAATTAGCCATCATCATCGCTGTCAGTTACGCAATATGTCTGCCGAAAGTAGCAACCCTAACACAACACCGCCTCCCGGAATCACTCGATAACCAACGACGCCTATGCTTTATAGCCCGTGACATCCGAAACTCGATTTATTATCACGCTGCCTTGTGGACTGAAAAAAATTCGGAACTTTTCCTACGTTTTCTAGAACACTTTACTTTTTTAGTCGCTTTTTTTTTATGCAAATTTGTATACCATTCTCTGCTTCTGTTACGTGAAGGTTGTTTGTTTTTAATTCCAGTCATCAATTTTCATACAAATATGTTTGAAATAAAAATCAACGTTTACGGAAGCACATACCTATCATCACACATCTGCTTATGTTGGTCATAAAACCAAAATAGTTGAGTTGCATTGAATAACAGGTTTTAAACATAATATTTCATTTTTTTTTTTCATTTATTCGCAATAAATTGTAGGTTACAAATTATTTATTCAAATGCAACGCGAATATTTTATTCATTATGAAAATAATCAAAAATTATAGTGGTAACATAAAAGGACACCCCTCAAGTTCGTACATATTTTCACAGTATAACTTTTAATACCTGTCGAACTCCTGATATGCACACGACATTTTACAACCACATCAAAAGAATATACTCGTATTCTGCACAATTGAAGTTACAAACCAGGTCGCAAAACACATAATTTTTATATTTGTATGAAATTTTCAAATATAAAATTTAAGTATTTAAGGCAATGATTTTCCGAACAATCTCAACATATTTATATTTTAATAGGATATTTAAATTGTGTGGGTTCGTACATGAAAGCAATATATGTATTCTCGAGAGAGAGAGAAATTTATCTTCACGAACTATTTAAACCTCAAGACTATGTTTAAATCTGCTGAAAATACTTTGAGATTAAATGAACACAACTGCAGGAGGAGAGTTGTAAGGGTTTATTTATTAATTCGAGTCGGCTTTATGTGTGTCCTATTTCGGGATAAAGCGCGCCAATTATCTACATCACATATTAAGAGCAGCTCACTTTATTCTGAGCAATGAGTCACGCAGAGAAAGTCCGTTACATCGCTGAATATGCGACAGATTTATCGTGGTTTAGTAGTGATGGGGAGGGGTACAAACAGAATCACTATCGATACACGCGTAATATATATAGTGAATATTGTATGCTACGATTTAACGGATTCTCTGTTTAAAGTAATTATTTACCCCAAAAATTCTCATGCGCCACATGACGATAACACCACCACATTGTATCGCAACACATAGGTATACAAAACACATACAAAACTAAACTCACGCCTATTTCCCTAGAGATAGACGATAGACTTATACCTCTACGATCATGGCACACCTTTGCTTTTTTTCATATGCATTAATCTCTTCATGTACGCTCATCGATTTGTAGTATGCCTCTGTGTATGTATACTACAGCCAGATATAGCCTACGGGCGGCCTGAATAACTCTGACAATAGGTTAGGTCACAAAACGTCACGAGAAGAAAGTGATCATGCTGTGTACTTTCCCCTAATTTTACCCATAATATTTTTTTAAATTTCGTAAGTTCTTGGTATTATTTCGATATCAGGGTTTTGGTACAAGCCCAAGGGTCACTGCGACCTCAAAGGTCTATTGTGGAAGTTCTTGGTACCTTTTATCGATAGCTATCATCCCATCTCTACCGGGTCGTCACCTGCTCGCGCGGGGCGCGGGGGCCGCCGACTGGCGTCGCTATGTCGGGCAGGTTACGATTTACACTCCCCCAACTCAGCAGAAACTGCGCCCGCCGAGAAACGCTGATAATCCACATCCACAAGACGACTCGTGAGAATTAGATCGAGATTACTACTTGCTACGCGTAACATTTTTATTAGACGTTCCCGATTACATTTGAGATGTAAATTGACTTGTTCTTTTCAGATTATCGGAGTGCGGAAAGATAGCTATGTAGCTCGCCGATGCTCTAAGTTGGTTTATGTTTAGGGAAAGCTTTCGTATTTTATTGCGATACACAATGGTACACAGCAATTTAGTTGTTACATGTGCTGTCAAATGTACCTACTTAGGTAAATGATCTTTTTCAGTCTCAGCTATACGAATTGGGATACTCATTATGGAAGTCAATGTTTAATAAGGTTCATTATAATGAGCGATTCAGGTTTTTTAAAGATTTAAAATAGTTTATTTAATAGACAGGTATCTTGGCGACATTTCCTTTAATCACATAAATATAAGATTAGGTAGGTACAGCTATCAGCAGATCAAGTGTAGCAATTTGGACCGTTCTTATTATCTGCGTCATAAGAGTTGAATTCATACTGCAAGTGTTACCATTGGTCTGCTGTTGTCCGTACCTATAATATTCTAATATGTCCATTACATACAATATCTAACACTGAATATTGAACAATATTATAGGTTATAACAATGTCATTTGGGCGAGGCGGTAGAGGCTCATACTTGCATTGTATGAGATTTAATTAAATGGGCTACACTAGCATTTCTAACGTCTTGTTCTGTGATACTTACAATAATTTCTAAAACCATCGTATTCTGTTCCAGGTTCTTCAAGCGACCATGATAGCTGGCAGTGTTACGTGCTGTTTCGTAACTCGAGGTTGTGACAGCATTCTATACGAATACGTACCTGTACAACGATAATCACAATTCAAGAGTTGAAGCCAAGAAGACCGGAGGGCCTAGCCAAGTGGCTTGTACTTTCGTTAATCCTAGTAGAATAGAAAGAAAATATCACTTATTAAACTTTCACGGTTTGTGAATATTAATTAGATAAAACGGGAATTATCGTGTTAAACATTTATTATTGATGTCTCGATATTTCGACAAATTTCGATAAATGTTTAACACGGTAATTCCCGTTTTATCTAATTAGAAAGAAAATGTAGGTATGAGATTTACCTTTGATAACGAATAATCAAATGTCAATTCGGTACGCTTTTCTTTCTATTCTGCGAAAGTCACTTGGTTAGGTAATCAGTTATTTGTGGAGACTGAGACAAATTGTAGTGTTATAAAATACTGCGTGCTGTGGGCAGGCAACATTGACTATCAAAAGGTGCAAAAATGAAAGTGATATTTTGGACGTTGAAATTCAAACATTAAATATTAAGATTATTCCTCGATGACTTTAAAGTGAGTTGCATTTGAATGCAATGTTATCTTACTCCGTTAAATTAATAAAGGAAATGCATCAGTTTTAAAAGGAAACTCACCATTACACGGGAAAAAGAATTATTAGATCAAAGTTTTTGTTTCTTACCTGTAAGAAAATACACATTAATGTGATGAATAATAATATTGTTTACGTTACTTAATCAATAATATTTAATTCATATTATTCTTCATCCAAGTAAGAAGAAGAACTACTTTATTCGAACCAACAACGATTACTGTAACGAAAGTACAATACAAAAATACTTAGTTGAATAAATTAATTAGAATTATTTTAAAAGTGAGCTATTTGACAATGTTGTAATCAGGAGGGAGCAAGGCCTTTTTTAGGCGCTCAAGTCCTGTCAAAGTCTGCGCGAACGAAATTTTTGTACCAGGGTGGCGAGCCGCAACGATTTTTACTAGCGCTCAAGTCCGGTCAATGTCTGATTTTTGCCGAAAAATATAAAAAAAACATTTCGTTCGAGCAGACTTTCACAGGTCTTGAGCGGCAATAAAAATCGTTGATTGATCCCCCTAACAAACTAATGTTTCAGTCTCACTTACGACAAATGAAATTCCGAGTGTATGCTGATGATGGTGATTTAACACTAGTCCAGTAACTAACACTCTGATTATTTATTGGTGCCCTTTTATGAACTGATGCGTTTTCTCCGTATTTTGGCGTCACGGAGGCGAGATTGCGGTTAGATGGAATTAAAAACTAGGCTGCTGCCTTTAAAGTTGTCGAGTAATGTGTGACCTCGCGTGTATAGCTGGTTAAGGCGACGCTCGTTGAAGAATTCCGTTAGAAATAGTTTTAGGCATCTTCTCGCTGTCCCTTCTTGTATCTTAACCCCTTATTTAAATCAATCGAGTACTCGACCGACCGTTCCTCTTATTTGGACACATTAAAAATAAGCATGTATCTACACGATAAAAAAAGAATTCTTAAATCAAGATAATGTATTATTTACTTGAAGAATAATATTGAATTTCAAAAATCGTGATTACTTAAATATTTTTTTTTTAAATATTGTTCTATACCAAACCAGGAATTCTGTTTCCTAAAAGAAAACTATATGTTTTGAATTTAAGAATCCTTTTTTCGTGTACTTATTTAGTATGCTCTCCCAAAAGTATACCTACCTACATTAGACCTCGGACAAGTACAGTCGACAGAGCCTCAAATATAACTCTACGCGATTGTAAATTGTAATAAGTCCTAGATTGAAATGGTTTTGTGTAGTTTTATGTGATTTTCGTTGTACATTGTAGTAGGTACGAGTTACTCGATTGGTGTGAATTTTTACTCTAGTGAATTATCCGAAACAAAGTTCAGACTGATTTCGAAAAAAAGGCATTGGGGCCATCAAGCCTTTAAAAACATATCTTCTAAAATAATGAGTTTTATTAGAAAACTATTGTAGCAAACATACGTCATATTAAATACGTTATTTTAAATATTTATACAACCTGATTCAATTTCAGTAAGCACCAATTGCATAATTGCAAGTAACGAGGTCGTATTTCAAAATTATCATCAATTGCACATAAAAAAAAGTTGTATTGAGTTGAGAGACTTGAGCAGTCGATTTTCTACAATGATTTTCTAATAAGACGTAAGTATTTAATTAGAAGATGCGTTCTTTTGTTAAGACTGGTGATGCCACCTGGCTAAGATAACCCCCAATTGTCGGGTAGTTTTTTTGGGTAGATAAGTACATAATTATGTACATACATAAAACTTTTAAGTGACGCAACGGTCACTGAACCTTGCTGATTAATTTTATATCGTTGGTAACTTAGAATATTTTATAGTATAGGTATTTATGTAACTATTTCATCACGAATATTTAATTTCCATTATTTTATATTTTAACCAACTTTTATTGAAGACTAAATCTTTCTAAAATTAACACTATGCCTTCGAAAGATTTTGTGATCAAATATATATCTCGTAAGTATTTGCGAGTAAATATAATCTAAAATGCACTGCAACGACCAATATTAAACACCAACTAGACTATAGTTTAAACAATGCCATAGTATATAGAATTTGTATGCAATTTTGTTTTATTTTGTTAGACACATGCATAAGCCATTTTGTAACCAAAAATCTTCTGAAAGCCTTACTTGCATGTTGCTCAAATGTTAGATAACATCATAAAATGATTATCGCAGCACATGTTAACCTGATCGATATTGATACTTAAAAGTTATTATAAATTAAAAACAGAATATTTTGGCCGGTAGTCCTAGAAAGTTTTGAGTATGAGAGGAGCTTAAGTTCGGTCTTACAACTTAGTTTTCATACACTTTTGACAGTCGTAAGTGTGAACTCACGCTGAGTTCGTGCTCAAACCTGTCTATGATTATCGGCCTTAGTTTCCACAAAAACAAATAACTGAAATACAAGTTGAGCATTTATCAAAGTACTACAATTGTTTGTTCGCTAGGAATAATCCCCGAGGAACAACCAGTTAACCATTTCAGTTATACCGCGGGTACAGCTGTTGTACTTATAATTAAGAAGTTAGTAACAGATCCTGGAATTTTTCTCATACACTGAATTCTGTTCGTGGATTCCGAGATCTGTGACTTAATTACGAGGTATAACCCCAACATTGTTCTCCCCTTTTCGTAAAATTAGAAGTTTACATTAACTTGATTATCAGTATCGATTACATTGAGCTGACTAGATCTACCTCCACTCTGTTACAATCAGTCTGCAACGTTTCATGTACACCAAATAATGCTCTGATGATTGTGCCAGCTAGTTTATACGTTTTTGAGATACAATGCATACAATAGGTACAAAGATTTATATATTTTGGTTATACACATTGTTATATACACATTGCGAACCACATTTAATGTATGTCAGGGTTAACGCACAAACAAATCCTTATAGTCAGATCTCTAGTCCCAAATATTAATTTTTGATTAAGCAACTTCGTCAACTAAGTGCAGTTTTACTCATAGTTAAGCAGTGTTGGGGACTTGCCCTTTAAACTATAATAGTAGCACACAACAAGACCGACTTACACCAACGTGAGTTAGACTTTTACCGAATGGTTGTTGATGATTATATCAATTCCGGGGTATCACACGCTAGATTCAATCATCGCTAAACAATTTATTTGCAGTTAGTTCGCTTAAACAAGCGATGTAGCATACGAATATGAATGAATGTGATAGTTATGTTTAGGTTTAGCACTGGATTTGGTGAACACGACAGAATCAGAACTAAAGTTTTCTTTAAAATGCCAGCTCAAATGATACCATGTCATGGTGAAGTGATGATATAGTTGACACAAATTAAGAAAATAGAAATAAGTGGCTAAGAGTAAAAAAGACGCCCATGGCGACATTGATAAATTTCTAAGTCACTTTGGCGCAAGTCGGACTAAGAGTTCTTTCTGTGAATTACCTCAGTGGACTGTTTGTGATAGATTTAGCCAATAAGTGTTCAATTTAGTACGTGTATCAATATAAGTCAATTCTTGTACATTTGGCGTCCAATTGTATGTATATTTTTATAGTTTGCTTTATTTGGTTTTGGCATAGTTCTCTGATGTCTGGTTTACTCATGTGGTTTATTTTACGTTCACTGCTTTTATACTATCCTAAGTATATTTGCAGCTGATATTGGTGCTATAGATACTATTTTAATAGCGCATTTTACATTGATTTTCGAATCGAATACAATTGTGTAGAAGGAAATGACGTACAAAAATTTTAAACGGTCTGATGGGTTACGGTTGTGGTGCATTTGCATAGCTCTGTTGATTACCATCCTCGTGTTCTATTTACGATGTATCATATAGTTCATACTCATTGGCTTTTGCCTATTACGTAATGTGTACATGATTTAGATGGCAATTAGTGGACTGTGCAAGCGCATCGTGTATGTTGGTTTGGTACCTATTAATTAAGTTATAACGATGACAAGGGGCGCGAGCGATGATCACACATAAACATTGTAGATAGGTAATTAATTTTATTGTTCATGAGTTGACTGCAAGTCATTTACGTAGACGGACTATGGATGTTGGACATCGATCCTATACCTAGGTGATGGGATAAGTAGGAACCATTTGCCAAATATACATACGTAAAAATTCAATAACAATTTCGTTTGTATATTTAGATACAAACAAGAAGTTAATAGTATATGTGTGTTGTAGATTAATGATATAATCTCTCCCGAGATATCTCATGATGTAGGTAATTAAGGATGTTAGTAAATATATCTCCTGGTTGTTGAAATGTAATATTATATTAATATACACGGTGTATTGAGACGTGTCTATGTCAATCCATGTGGTCAATTAAATGTGGACCGAATTAAAAGTCTGTTCCATGAAGTTCCATTAAAGCCTAGCGTTAATGTGAAGGAATTAAGTCGCGTTAGGTGTGCTTTTAGTCATAGCTGCTGTGCTCATACAAATACATGTTCAAGTTTCAACGTACATACAGATAAGTTATATAGACACATTAGCTGGACTCTGGCAGGATACTGAGAAAATCCAAACGACCCTTCAGCTTCAGATGATGAAGTCTGCTAAGGCTCAGAGAGACCGATATTGCGATGAGAGTATCCAGGCCAAAGTGACAGGTCACATCAGAATGCCATGCAAAGAAAAGTGTAAGATATATATCATAACTCAAAATACCGAGACGAATGTCGTGCCCATAAAGAGGCCTTTAGCCAACAAAGGGTTTCAAGTTGCGGATAAGAAAAACACGGAATTTTTGTTCTTATAAGAATTATACGAGTAAATAGTAACTTAAGTACCCTTTAACGAAATATCCAAAAGTGTTTAACGACAAATGCAATTAAATGTTCAATTTAGCACAAGTTATGACTGTAGGCACAGGAATTAGGTAGGCATAGTGTAGACAATTCGGGCAAACAGTACCTAAATAAATATAACATCTGTGAATACGGTAACCGCCTGTTTTCCTATGAATGAACAAGAAGTTACAATATTTGCAGAAGTTTGAGCTTTGTGGCTTGGTGTTAGCGATAACATAGAAACATCAATTTGATTCAGTATGATTGAATTTGTTTCTGTGATTGCGCAAACGCGTGTAGGCAAATGTAATTAGTTTGTTGACACTCCCGGGAATTGTCTTTAGATTGTAATAGATAATATATTTTAATATTAGGTCATGGTTCTTTGCATTGTTAGTATGTATAAGGAGGTCTAACTTACCTCGTTTACATAAAAAAATCTGTGTATAAATTATTTTGTACAATGTTTCAAATTTTCTATGTTTGCATTATGTTTATAATTATGGTAACTATATTTTGTTGATTTTCAGTTGCTTGTTATTATCATAATTTTACGAATTATACGAAAATATGAATGAAATCTAGATAAATTAGGAAAAAATATGTGTTTCAATGTAAATAATATAGACGAAAACATGTATGTAGAAGTACATAAATATTATTTATGTATTAAATTTGATATTGTTTTCAAAATTTAATTGGTTGTTTTATTTCAGTTCAGTCGGCAATCCGAGTTAGTCTACATTTTATTTATTGTTACTCATCAAAATTTATGTTCTATCGTTTTGTGGGAACGAAGTGCTTTACCTATATAATATATCCTCTATATACTACATACCTACTAGTACATTAAGACGTTATACTAGTCTATATTCCCCAAGGGACATTTTATTATAAAAGTTTTGGAATACTTAACGCTATGTAACGGAGTTTTTTTTATTACAAGTAAAAGTAGGTGAAGTTTTTATGACACCAAAGAGCTATTTCTGAAGATTTTATATCAGTTTCAAAGTCATCAGTTTATAATAAAGTTACCATGATGTTAAGTAAAACTCGGGCCGTAACTTTGTGAAGAAAAGATCACATCGAAAAATTATTATGAAGAAACACATCGACAAAAAAATATCTTCGTCAAGTATCTAATTAATTAGGTAGGTACTAGAGTTTACTATGTTGTTGAACTACTTATTTTACAAATACCATAGAATCCGCAATGATATTTTTAGAGTAAGTAAGTAAGTAAGTAAATCGCGACAAGCAAGTGGCTCCTGCTTATAGGAGCCACTTGCTTGTCGCGATTTCAGTGCACGCAAACTAATTTTAATCGTCGCTAAATTACGTAGATATGAACAGCAGGTGATAGTTGAGTTTAATACTGGCAGCAAAAGCTTTATTTACCTTTAACTTCTGTTCGTACAGTCAACAGTATACTGTATATGCGATGGACATAGGTATGACCTAGATAACCTAGATTGCAATGTTTTGTGTAGGTTAGCGTGGTATCGATTATACAAGTTCCATTTTCAAGTTACTTTTGATATAGCCATAATTTATACTTACTTGAATGCAAAGAGTACCTAAGCTACGTGTAGTAACCAAAGAAAATAATATGCTCTAACGAGTGACATTCAAAATACGGAAAGGAAAGTTACTCTTTGGTTTGGTGCAAATCCTGACTTTTGCACTGCAATTCATTTCTACAATCTCCAAGATGAAATCCAGAATCTTATCATTGGGAAAACGTATATCTACCCTACGTTCTACATTATTTGGTGGCAGGAAGTATGCGACCAAACCTGGTAAGTAAGAAAGGAAAGACCGACCTCACCGTAGTCATTATTGTCCATTGGTGCACCATTGAGTAGCGTCTACCTACCTACCTGTGCCACTACCTTGAGTAGCTGTAGTAAGTTCGCCCGTTAGCGAGTACATAAATACCTACTATAGGTACGATGCTTGTAAATGGTGAGATTTCAGTTGTAAATTGGCCCTAGGGAAGCAACCAAAAAAGTTTACCTACGCAGTCGTTAGCGAACGAACTCTACAGCTATTCATGATACCTACTGGTGATCAAAGGGTGTGTACGAGATTCCTGTTAATTCAGAGTCATGATAACCGCAAGAGTTTGAAGGTGAATATGTTGATGACAGCCACTCTGTGGCGAAGTATGAGACTTGTATATACCTACTTACTAATAGTTATACGCTCTTATTGATATTATATTTAGTGGATATAACCTGTTAAAGTTATTAAGAAACTAGGCACTCTACCTAAGTATTATTATTTAAAAGTTACAACGATCATCCTTATAAATAGGACTATAATTGTAAGGTGTGTAAAGATGAAAGCCGAGGTGGACCACGGGCAATAACCCAATAAATGAAATCTAAATCTATGTCAGTAAGCAAGTATAAGTAGTTTAGGCCCTGGTATACTTGAACAGCTTATACTTTCTTTATCAGTTGAGATCTAAAATTCACAACCCTACAAGATATCTTTACCATTCTTTCCTACTGGTATTTTGTTGCAGTTCGCTGTGATGCCCATATGAATGAACTCCCGATACCATGCGGGCCTTGGGAGATATATTACAAGGATCAACAAACTTTCTATACCCAATGTCTTGTGGGCGGTGCTCTTTGGTGAGTTTCTAAGGAACGTCAAACTATCTGGCAGAGTGATGATATGTAGGCACCGCCTATAGGTACCTACACACCTTGTAACTTTAAGTAACACCCTGAGCATTAGTGTTCCCGTGTGTCTTTATTAAAGTCCCACTACGATATCGAGAGTGAACGTAACTGTCGAGCTGTTTCGTCCAGGGTGATGACGCTACGGCTCCTCTGGATGAAGACAAGAAGACGCGGATACCCAGGGCGACAACGCTACGGCGACTCCCTTGGAGAAGACTACTTATATGATATTTTGAATATTCTGTAAAATGACATTGGCAAATGACGAACTGACGAGTCCATTATTAATAAAAAAAAAGAGTATAGGTATTATCGCGGAAAACACTTCTGAAGTCTTATTACAAATATAAGAGATTTTGAGTAGGTAATTTTCCGAGATCCTAGCAAACTTTAATTAAATCTGAGAACTTGGGTATATTCTAGAGTTGGTAGCGACTAGCGCAGTTGTTTGTCGAAGGTGTTCAAAAGTTATAAACATTGAATAAGTAGGTACTGTAAACAAATTAAAATAGCGGAATCCCTTGTCCCTAGTTCCTATATAGCTTTACATTACGAGTCTTTCTCTACGAAAGGTACTGTTATTCTTCTAAATATTTTTGTAATCTATTTCAGGTGGTTGTTCTCGCTGGCAACATTGATTTATACTGAAAGTTTATTTTTAAATTTTTCCCCGCCTTGTGAGCCAGGCCCTCCGAGTGAATACGTTGAGCCCGAGTGTGAGGAGGTCAAGTAATACCAAAGCTTGCCAATAAATGTTTATTATTTCGTAATCGCTTGTTTATTATTTGATTGATTCCACCCGTGCGTAACCCTTCCTATGGCCGCGTTTCCAGGTGGAAACTTTCCACTTACAAGAAAACTTCAGCAAAAAATGTCCGACCGTATGTCCGAAAGCAGCTTACAAGTGTAAACTCCGTATCAAGTGCATGATACGTGGCAATCGTATGGTACGGACAACAGCATATTATATCAATGGTAACACTTCCAGTACGATTTTAAATCTTACGACGCAGATAATAAGAACGGTCCAAAGTCCGAAGTGTTACACTTGATCTGCTGTTAGCTACATGGCGTAATTCACCGTTTATCATTACGAGGGAATTCAGAACGTCCTCCTTTTGGAAGTCGATTAAATAGAAATACATAAAACTGAGTAATCAGATGGGCCACACCATTCAGTGGGTCTTTTGGACACATTTGTATTCAGAAATCCCTGGTGGGTCTGCTTGGTCCTCTGAAGACGAATCGGATATAATAATATGCAACGTAATTATAAGGACTTATTCCCGTAGCAGTGCATACCTTCGTCTTCGGCGGTAGCAAGGGCTTATGTCATGTATACGCGTGTATATACGGTATACATACCCATCCTACATAAGCCCTTGCTAGTGCTACCGCCCGGCTACCGCAGGTTCACGGCATTTTAGGGATTTTAAGTTTTTATGAAGAAGAAAAAAAGTATGCCATCCGTAAAGCCCGTATTATATTCTCTTTGTAACCTCCAAGGAGTAATATAAGTGGTAACCACTGCCAAAACCCAAAACCAAACAATTTAAAAATCAATATTATTGTTTTGCATTTTTGCATCATGAGGGCTAGATTATTTTCACTGCCAATATTTTTATTACGTAGGGGATTTACTACGTTCTCTCGAAATTATGCCAATAAAAAACGTAAGCTTTATAATTAAACCGATATAATTGAAATCAATACCAGTCCACTATTTCTTTTACAAGCTTTCAAGTGTGTTCAGTCAGACAACGAAGCGGAACTCTAGGCTCATTAGGGTCACAATATAATCAGCAGTTGGTAAAATTGACTAGACACGTTAGTTATCATAGGACAGACAACACAAGTAAACTCGTTTGTTTGGCTCTTATGCCCTTCTCAATAAAACGGTACATTATTGAGATAAGAATTATTACCTATCTCTTCTTTAGAGTGAAAGCATCTAAGGGCACATCGTCATCCTGCGTCGCCAAGGTACATTTATTTATCAGCCTATGTTTATTTAATTAACTGTTCTATATGCTTATGATGTCAGTAGAGCGCTGCGACGCCCATATGAACGAGCTTCCAGTTCCATGCGGTCCATGGGACGCCTATTATAAGAATAGACAAAAATTTTACACCCAATGCTTGGTGGCTGGAGGGCTTTGGTAAGAAAATTACACCTATACTAAAACGTAAAAGAAAAATATTCCCGGCACTACATTTATCTTATCTTGCTCTCTTCTCTTCCTCGTGGCAGTCGAGCATAAGGTTGACCACACTGCTTCGTAGCTCAAACCAGTTGTCCGTTTCAGGTGGTTATTTTCCTTAATAATGTTGATATGGACTGGCAGCTTATTCCTCAACTGGGGCCCACCAGTAACCCCTGGCCCTCCGGCGGCCGATATGGTAGAAGAATGTGAGGATGACTAAGGATTATGGTATCTTGTACTTAGACCGAGGTTCAGAGACAATATCAAGCGCGAGCTCTCTTAAACAACTGTAAAGTTTAAAATATGACAGTCGCAAAAGCAAACGCATAAAGTTAGAGTTTTGAGCACTAACTCAGCGTGAGTTGAACTTACGAATGTCAATTGTACGAAAACGGACAGTTGCAAGAACGAACTCAAACTCCACTCATACTCAAAACTGTTTACTATCGGCCTTAGATCGCGCTCAAAATAGTCTCTGAATCGTTGTGATTAATTTATTTTATTGTCGGTGTTAGTAAATATTTTTCATTACTATTGCTTTGTTTTCTTTTTGATTTAGTTATGCTGTCATCATTATGGTTTCATTTAGATCAATCGAACTAATAGTCTTAACAAAGCGGAACCGAATTTGAAATTGGTTAAATATATTTTTATTATACATTTTCCAATTCTTTATTTTCTCGAGGACAGAGACAGATCTAGTTTGAAAGTTATAGTGTTGTGACCAAATAAGTGATCAGTAGGTACGATATCGATATAACTATAAAACTAGGGGACAAAAATTCCTTCACCACTAATGGTGATAGAATTTGTAGTGTAGTTTTTAAGGGTTTTGTGATGGTGCATCCGGAATTAACAGCCAAACAGCCCATTTTTGTGTCAAATTCAGCGTTTTTGGAAATACGGAATCTAAGTTTAGGTGAAGTTGTTCTTTTCTTTTCTCGTGTGGTTTAGTGACCAAAACTATTTGTCAGATTTATTCAGGCGTCCCGTGTAGGCGTTTGACGTGGCCTAACGACTGCTGTCAAGCGACAACAACCAGGGCCAACTGCTTAACGTGCTTTCCGAAGCACGAAGGCACAGAACACTATTACTGCATGAAGGGGCTCAGATGAAAGTGTAACTAGCGGTCACCCATCCAGGTCCTGACCACGCCCAACGTTGCTTAACTTGTACGATTGTTTTCAACGTGTACTCGCAACTGGACTACGAGCCCCTCGAAGGTGAAGTTATTTATAATGGTGGAATCAGAATCTCAAAAAACGCTGAAATTACCAAGATATTGGCGTAAAACCGTTGGATTGTGTTGATTTTGAACGCACCCTGCGGATCGCGATAAATATTGATGTGTAAACGCGACGTTTGTAACATCTTGGCCTTAGATATTTTGCTCTCTGAGGTAATACAAAAGAAAACAAATCCGATTATATAACGCTTATTTGTATTTAAAGCAACTTTAAATAACTACAGTTCAGATGGTAAGGTTTTCCTTTTACATAGTAGGGAATTATATTAGTCATCACATCATTCATCAACATTATCAAATAACACTCACTAACTAAAATCGCTTATTTGTACGAAAAATATAAATAATGCTCCGCCATACTATGGAAATGTACATATTAAAAAAATGACGAACAAAATGTAAAACAACGACATAGAACTTGCTTAAAATTCAAACTGGAATTAGGTTTTATTTACAATAATCGATGCGTCACCGAACTGTAGCATGGAACAGCGCTAGCGATCGATCGGGGCAATATCGATATCGCCATTGCAAGTTATTTGACAGACCTGTAATTATTACACTGTAATAGCTACTCTAGCACTGCCCCATACTATGCTACCCCCAAGTTTGACTGCTAACAAAGACATGACAACGAACAGCGTTTAGTGTTTGTATTCTGTGGCTGCCAATATATATTCCTAAACGCAACGGTCATTCATGCTACATCTCCTAAGAGTGAGCGGGTCGCTTAGCAATGGTTAAAATTATCATGCTATACAATGGGCGCTTTTATAATTTATTGTAGACGGCACGGCACGATACAATATGAAGTCAAAATGTATAGAATAGACGGGCATGACGTTATCGTAGACAAAAATATAAAAGCTTCATACTATTCCATACAATTTGCCCTCCTATTGTATCGTGACGATAAAATCGTACCGTGCCGTGCCGTGCTACGCTAAATAATAAAAGCGCCCAATCGCTACAGCTGTGGTCTGAATAAAAACAAACCTTATTATTTTTATAAACTAAGGCTGTTATTTATACCTATTATCTGTAGTTATAGGAAATATACAGCATCACGTCTGGACCTTGGAATAGTTGTAACACTTCTGTACATTCAGCTAGCGGTCAGACGTGAGATTATTTCAAATAATATGGATACCTTTCTGCTACTCTTAACCAGTTGTACAATAATATAAATAGCATTAAGTTAGTTTTCACTTTGCTTCAGAATTACATTCACAATTCTCAACATTTGTTATCTTTATTCTTCCAACCGCAACATTGGTGACCCCGACGTGATGCTGTATATTTCCTATAACTACAGATAATAGGTATAGATTAACGTGATTTAAAGTTACGCCACACCGTTTAGCCACCCTGTCCCTTTCTATCTTAACCTTTTTAACGAAGTGTGAAACGATTTAAAGGAAGTGAAGTTTAACTAGGTTTATGAATAACATCATAGGGGTCTGTTCTATACAACAAAGGATTATTTTCCCCCCGGACAAACACTTTTTACTAAGGAAAGTAAGTTGTGTCAATGTTGAGTGAATTGATGGGTCATATTGGGCGGACACAGAGAACTCACGAGTTCAATTTTATCATACTTTTATTTTATCACAAACATTTACAAGAATCAAATGTCATCAAATCCGTTGAGAGTTCTAACATATTTACAATCATTGGTAGCGATTATGAATTCTATTTCTGGACCGGTCTAAATGTACTGCCATCCATCCCACCTAAATAAGTCACGTCAAAAAAGCATAATCCAGAATCGCTACCAAAGTTTCAAATCTTAAAAATCCTTGCCTTCCAGCGGCTGGTCGTTTGGAAAACACATGAATTTTATATTAATTTTACTTAAATTACCAAGAAAAGAGACAAACGTAATATTGATGACAAATAATACTAACGCTACAAGGGAGGCTAACTGACGATGCCCACATATAACGCTTTGGATACTGAGCTCTTTGAGAATTGACCTTAAAGAAAGGTAATGAGACAGACTTTCCAATTTCATCGGTAGAAATCTCAAGTTAGGCTCCCATATTAAGATTGACGGAGAGGTGTCCCAATACAAGTTGTTATCGCAACACACATTGAATGTTTGATATTACTTGGATCATCTTCCATATAAAATTATTTCGTGCATAACTTCTAATATTGAAGTCCGCATCAAAATATAAAGCAAATACTATCGGGAATCGAAGTTTTGCTAATCTCGAACCGCGTTAACTACGAATATTTCGTACAAAAGTGTTTTCTGCGATCCTAGCATAAAACACTTTAGATCCGGAGAATATGCTTTATTTATGACAAAAAATAACTACTATACTATATACTATATACACACAATAGAAAACAAACAGCTTTTCAATTTAATGCTTCCTTTTTTTCAGATATTCCGAGTTCTTATTTATTATGGATTAAACAACAAATTTTCTTAGTAATTTTTTTCGGCGAGAACTGGATTTACAGCTTTTCATTTACAGTAACTTTTGATTACTAATTTCAATCAGGTTTCAACGTGTGTTGCAATAATATTTTGTGATCTGATACATCATCGATGCTTCCGTCCGACTTAATGGAGTATTCTAATACTAAAGTAACATATTGTATGGATTATCTGCTCTCCGGTTTGGGTTTGGGGGGTTTGAAGCCCATTATCTTCTTCTTTTTCTTCTCTTTGCCGCCGCCTGATTGGAACGTCTTCCAGCTATCCACGCGGTTTTGCCGAGATGCCTGAAATAAACAAGTTTTTATTTAAATCACTCGTTTTATTGTGGAAAAAGTGCGACTCGGATAAGTGCGAGTCGCAGTATACCAGTTATCTCTGTCATCGACTGTACATGGCTGATCTGGCCGGGTGATCGAACTTGGGTCCTCAGTATCGTAAGTCTCTCTGAATCTCCAAACGACCCCATAAAGGCATATGTGTGACCGACCAGAGCTGAGTAGTAATTACCTCAAAATTCTTGGCCCACTCCTTTTCCATGGTGACCTGTTCCTCCTGGTCTATCTCAGCTTCTCGTTTTCGTTTCCTCTCCTCCATGTCGCGGGTTTCCAGGTGCTGCCTCTTGCGCTCCATGTCAGCGAACAGCTGGAAAACGTAGTATTTGTACGATTAGACTTGTAACATAGTGTGGGACAGCCCCGACCAGATGGAGGGAAGATCTACGTAGATTTTACGAAATGTGGTAGGTAGGTAAATAAACCATTAACCACACTTACTTATCTACTAGTAATCATGATCCATTGCTTTAGCTAACTCAGGCCAGTATGACTCAAAAGAGACACCGAAATTTCCAATCACTAATTAATTAGTCTAAAATTTGTTTTTTGGTGAACTTTCAAACGCCATGTTTGTTTACATCATACGTTCAGTGGACTGATACAGGTTGATTTGGTTAAAAATGGAGATTAGCTTGACGCAATTATGATATCTATTGCCTATTAGAAAATAGCAAGCATTTACAAAATATTTGGTAAGTAGTTAACTTTTATAATAAAATTGATTCTATACAAGACTAGATTTTATAAAGATTGGGGGTACGGTACTGTCCTTGTAGCACGAGTCAGCGTTAGCGATCGACGCAACGCCGCGGAGCTGTCAAAGTGACATTATTACAAAGCGTTTCACATTAGTTTGACAGCTCCGCGGCGTTGCGTCGATCGATAACGCGGCTCGTGCTAGCCCCGCTGGCCCTTAATAAAATGCAATAATTTCATACCTTCATAGTCATGACATAAACAGCATGTTTGTACTTAATAGGATCATCCTCTGGAATGCCTTCTCCTAGTCGACTCTCCTTCCTGAGCTTTTTTCTTTTCTGCTCGATCTGAAATTGATTAATTATAAGTTTAAAAAACTAATAAACAAGCAAAAAAATTCAAATTTTTGGTAACTCCACAGTATTCTGAACTACTTTTGTTTGGGCTGCAATTTTCTATCTCAAACTGTTTACATAAAAAATGTGGGGTTCCCATCAGGTTTTGAAGATTTACAAGTACAATGTTGCTGTCATCAGACTAAATAAGATTGTAAAGTTTCAGCCAAAAATTATTTAAAAAAAAAAGACTGCAAAAAATGCTCAATTTTTTTTTGCCTATGTCACTCCTACAATTAAGACTAATCTAACACCTCATATGTTAAAATCCACCAAGCCGTTTAGGCTGCAGGGCGTACCAAAGAATTAGACATACATACACTCGAAAAACATAACCATAGAAGTGTATGAAAATTGAGTTACTAGATTTGTTTACATACAGAGAACAAGTCAACCCAATAAAATGTTAATATTTTAACATCATTCACTCATAATTGCAGGTAGAAAAAGCATATAATTAAAAATTGCCAAAAGTTAGTCCACACATAGCAAAAATAGACTAATGTATGAGGGATGAGACAGCATAACATGGATCCTATTGCACAACAGATTCACTTATGGGTGTACGTACACACATACCTATAAAAACATGCACAGTGAGTGTATGTACAACTAAGATTGTACCTAAAAATCGTATCTTAAAAATTGTACCTAAATAATATTATTATATTATTGACAGTTTGTTAAAATAACTATTTTGGATATTATACCATGTGGTCTGTGCGTTCTTTCGCTTCCTCATAAATGTCCAAGCACTTCTTTCTCGTGTCTTCATTTTCTAAGGTTTTCCAAGATCTGTTTACTATCTCAAATGCTTGTTGGGCACGTTCAGAATCATCCTGAAATTAAAAATGATACATTGAATTAATTCAATTAGGTATAAAACAATTTTACATGTGGATGTAATTTGCCAATTGCAAGTCGTTTTTCAAGTCAATTTACAAAGATTCAGATTCATGTCGTTTGTTGCAAATACATTGTGATTATTGCAACATATTATTTTTGATAATATGTATAGGTAGATGTGTTTTGTTTATGCAGTATCATCATTCATTTTAATTCTTATGATGAAAGAAATATTAACTTTGAAAATGTTGTTGCAAATGGCCATAGAAATGTATTCCATATTGGTATATTATGTATGTAAATCGCAAATGTAGACTTCACCCGGTCACACAATGCTGTAACAGATTTTGTCCACTCATATCAATATCACATACATTCTATTCAGCGCATAACTTACTAATCAGGACAACGAGACACAGACTTTCACAACATCATCCAAAAGTCACATTCATCAATGTCCTGACCCTGCACTTAGCATATCCTAGTTTCTCTGTCCTGTGCTGGCTCCAAGTCCTTACCTATGTACTGCAGCATCAGGCCGTCTCACAGTATGCATTCCTTCCATCTGCGGATAAAAATGAAAGGTTGACGGGCATAACCGTCTAAACTAAGCAAACAAAGACTCTTCAACAGTCTTGATGAAATGGACATAGTCTATAATAGTATTATCAACTTATACTAAATTGAATTTTCATATATAGTAGAAGATAGGTTGGGTATAAAATTATTCACAACCAAATGTTTAGTAAAACAATATGTTATTTTTACAGGCTGTAGGCATGATGATGATGTTCATGATTTTGGAATGGAAAGTAGTCAGTTGGTGGTCTTGTTGTATAGGTAATCTTTTAAATATTTAGACACAAATGATGGGAAATAGGCTGTGAGGATCACAATATGATTATAACATTATTTATAAACTATTACTACTTGTTTTTGAATGGGGTATTATCACTGAAAAAACAGTCCGTATCAGTTATTTTAGAACCTTTCAAGTGGCTTTATGAACTATTACTTATTTTCTAATGGGCAAGTCTTTTATAAAATGAAGTATAATTTATAGTATAGACTTATCTCTCCATGATGAGTCTACTGTTAAGAGAAATCTAAGTATACATGACTTCTGACAACTAATAGTACCAGACAACAAGAAACAGCCAAAGGAACAGGGCATGAGGTAAATCAAGATGTTACAAATATATTACTAACTATATTCTTGTCCGGGTGCACAAGGATGGACAATCGCCTGTATTTCTTCTTGATTTCATCGAGCCCACATTCTGGCTCCAACTGCAGGACTTCAAATGGATTCAGATTGAAATATGTTGAGCCTGGACGAAGTAGTCTGTCAATTTGCTGCTTGGGTGTCAAAACTGAGTCCCGTTTTTCAATTTCTTTCACCTGAAATGTGGAAATGTAGCATTTTAATACAAGTCATGGTCAGAGTGAAGGTGATAAGGGGGGGCATAAAACACTAATATCGAAGACTCTGGTTTCGTTATAGCCAAAACCTTCGAACCAAACTATTCGTTTCGAATATAGCGTGCTGTTTTATGTTCGTATCACTCGCTCCCACCCCGTGTCTATTATTTTTTCACCTCAGTGCCTGCCTAACTACTTTAGCCGTTGCTGTGGGCCATGGTTTATTGTCTCAATTTTGACCATACGGAATTGAAGTTGACCATACCACGCGGGCATAGGCGCAACCGAAAAGTCGATGCAGCAATACTGAAGTATTATGTAAGTAACAGTTAACACGTAGAGCACAATTTAGCAACAGTAAAATTAATAAATCTACTTACCTCGGTATAAAACTCGTCAAATGATGCATCTTTCGTCGTTGAAGTTGCAGACATTTTTCTTGGTGATAGTGAGATTGCACATCAATCACAAGCAATTATAACCTATTTATCTCTTCAAACAAAGCACTTTGTATTTGTACAAAAATAACTAGTGAAATAGTAAATAATCCGTGAAAACGATATTCCTTCAATAATTTTACTTCACCGACGCCATTTTTAAAGAATGAATGATAATTATGATGGAAAGAATGAATGAATGAAGAATGAAAGAAAAGTAAGTGTTGCCATGAGTAAATAAAAAAGGTCAGTTTATACAGCACGATTTACCACGGAATAAATATTAAGCGATTTACAGACCAAGAAATATACAATAAAAATTATAAAGATCTACCAATTTCGCTGAATCTTATATGTATAATTAAAACCGGGCAAGTGCGAGTCGTACTCGCGCACCGAGGCTTCCAACTTAACCCAGTAAGCAATTCAACTTAACCCAGTAATTTCGCTCTAACGAAAAGATAAACTAGATTTAGAGACCAACTTATCTTTATGCCATTATCAAAATATTTTGTCCATACATCGACATACTCCTGATTAGTTGACCATTTGCAAATATAAGTTTGTAATACCAAAAAAAATATTTTTGGGGAGGATGTAATTTCAAACTTCTTGCCAAATTTCATGATTCTAGGTCAACGGGAAGTACCATACAGGTTTTGGTTTTCTTGCATTTTCATACAAATGTGCGAGAAAATGCGACATAAACGGCCATATCTGTTGATTGCGTTGACGGACGGACGGACGGACGGACGAGAGATTGTGTGTGAGAGAGATTCAAGATGTCATGTATGTCAGTGACGTTTCGCTAGCTAGTGTCAATAAATATGGCGACTGTGTATGGCGCGTAGACTGATTATCCATAGGCTTCTCTGTCTACGGTATGGCGACTACGATTTGTCATTTTATCATTCAATTTACCATTAGAATTTAACAAAATACTATACAATCCGAATTTTGCGGATATATGTTGTCGATTCGAAATCATTATTTTTTTAAGTTTTATTTTTCAGGTAAGGTTTCGATCGAGTCTATCGTATCCCTGCACGGAATTATTAATATAGGTATTAAAACATGTACACTAACGAAATGCATGCCTACGATACTCACATTTCGTCCTCATCCATTGCTAGCTGAAAATTACAGCTGATGTGATAAATATTGATGGCAAGGCTACAACGTCAATATTTATCGCGATCCATATCAAGGTCTCGGATCTCAAAAATCAAGCCGTTTTGCGATCCGGATCACGATCCATCGATATTCCATACTACTACACCATCAATAAGTATTGATAAACCCCTTAATGTCGCGATCCGGATCACCATAAATAATGACGTGTAGAAGTCACCTACGGGTTTTATTATCAACACTATTTAAGTATTGATGGGGTAGTACATACATACGTGTAGTATTGATGGATCGCGATTAGTCGTACACGTAGTCGTACGATATGTATGTACGTACTCTCTGTCAGTGTTGCCAGATTAGGCGACTGGTCGCCATTTAGGCTATCCCGAAAAAAAAATGGGCGATTTTAGACTACAAACAAACAGCTAGATCAATATTTAGCAGATCTAATAAATCTTAATAATAAATAGAGAAAAATCTAATAAATCTTGCCATAATTTTCAAATTTTTTAAGGTATAATTTTTCCTAATATAATCATATACTGGCAAAACCACATAACCCACAGATCCCACATTATCAGCTAGCCTCTGCAGCTCCAGCATATCTTCAGCGAATAATGACGATGGAGGTATTTTAGAAGAAATTGTTTTATTATGTAGGACACATGATGATTAATATTATTCATCATCAAGATGAATAATGCTAATAAATTGCCTCCATCGTCAATAAATTATTTCTGTATTGTGTATTTCTATATAGTGTGGGTTTAGCGACGTTGTTTAAATCATGTCCACCAAGCTCAAAACGTCAATTTCTCATAATGTTCATTTCGCAAATTGTTAAGTTTGCAAAATGCATTTCGCTAAAATCTCCCTTTTCTCCTTGTATTTTCATATGGTTTCCAAATAGAGAAAAACTAAATAAAAGAATCAATGTTGTTTGTTTAGAAGTTGACTTGGACCGTGATTTACACATTTTGATTGTAGCCTTAATTTAGAAAAATAAAACTTTTTCATACAATTATTGTGGAATAGGAAACAGAAAGAGTACAAATAAAGCCAAAAGAGAGGGTTTTCAGTATCGGTCAGTTCTACAAATTTTAGATTTTTGTGAAACAAAGATTTGGCTCTCCAATTTTATCGAGGCCACAATCAAAATTGTAAATCATGATCCAGTCAACGTCAAACAAAATACATTACTTAAATTTTTTTTAAATCTATATTATTTTTATTTTAGTTTTTATACTTACTATTTGAAAATCACATTAAGTACATAACATATACAAGGAGAAAAGGAAATTATTGCGAAAGGGAGCCGTTTAGTAGTACACAATACATGTTTATAAATAATTAAATTGAGGTGTATTTCAAGCCTAAAAAATGTTGTCCTGCTAATTAAAGTTAACTGTGGTATGTATAAAAAAGTGTTACTTAGGCTACCTGATCCGTATTTGGGCGATTTTAGGCTAATTTTAATAATTTTTTTAATTGGGCGATTTTAGGCTACCTGACGCCAAATTTTTGGCAGTGCTGCCAGATTAGGCGACTTATCGCCATTTAGGCTATCTCGAAGGGGGTCGGGGCGACCATAAATCGTGATTTGCGACTGGTCGCCATTTAGGCTATCCCGAAAAAAAAATTGGGCGATTTTAGGCTACAAACGAACAGCTAGATAATTTTTAGCAGATCTAATAAATCTTAATAATAAATAGAGAAAAATCTAATAAATCTTGCCATAATTTTCCAATTAACGTTTTATTTTCCTAATATAATCATATACTGGCAAAACCACATAACCCACAGATCCTTCCACATTATCAGCTGGCCTGTACAGCTCCAGCATATCTTCAGCGAATTATGACGATGGATGTATTTTAGAAGAAATTGTTTTATTAGGTCCTACATGATGATTAATATTATTCATCATCAATGCTAATAAATTGCCTCCATTGTCAATAAATTATTTCTGTATTGTGTATTTCTATATAGTGTGGGTTTAGCAACGTTGTTTAAGTCATGTCCACCAAGCTCAAAACATCAATTTCTCATAATGTCCATTTCGCAAATTGTTAAGTTTGCAAAATGTATTTCGATAAAATCTCCCTTTTCTCCTTGTATTTTCATATGGTTTCCAAATAGAGAAAAACTAAAAAAAAAAGGATCAATGTTGTTTGTTTAGAAGTTGACTTGGATCGTGATTTACACATTTTGATTGTAGCCTCAATTTAAAAAATAAAACTTTTTCATGCAATTATTGTGGAATAAGAAACAGAAAGAGTATAAAGCCAAAAGAGAGGGTTTTCAGTATCGGTCAGTTCTACCAATTTTAGATTTTTGTGAAACAAAGATTTGGCTCTCCAATTTTATCGAGGCCACAATTAAAATTATAAATCATAATCCAGTCAACGTCAAACAAACTACATTACTTATTTTTTTATAATCAATTTTTTTTTTTTTAGTTTTTATACTATTTGAAAGTCACATTAAGAGCGTTCCATGAGCCAACTAGCGCCGCCAATCTTAAAAAAATCATATCTTCCAATATAATCAATTTTATTAAAAAAGCTACGTTCACATTGTTTATTGCTATAAATATTATTTTTTAAATGCTTATTTATAACGTGATTCAATGTAGGTAAGTTGTAGTTCACAAATGTGCCAGAAACGGCCGTTTTTCGCAATTATGTGAACTACAACTTACCTACATTACATCACGTTACAAATAAGCATTTAAAAAATAATATTTATAGCAATAAACAATGTGAACGTAGCTTTTTTAATAAAATTGATTATATTGGAAGATATGATTTTTTTAAGATTGGCGGCGCTAGTTGGCTCATGGAACGCTCTTAAGTACATAACATATACAAGGAGAAAAGGATTTTTTTGCGAAAGGAACACGTCATGTTTATAAATAATTAAATTGAGGTGTATTTCAAGCCTAAAAAACGGTGTCCTGCTATTTAAAGTTAACTGTGGTATGTATAAAAAAGTGCTACTTAGGCTACCTGATCCGTATTTGGGCGATTTTAGGCTAATTTTAATATTTTTTTGAATTGGGCGATTTAGGCTACCTGAAGCCAAATTTTTGGCGATTTGGTTCAGGCTACGTCTGGCAACACTGATTTTTGGCGATTTGGTTCAGGCTACGTCTGGCAACACTGCTCTCTGTATATATTGTTAAGTTAAGTTACTCTATGGTATGTACGTACTACCACTTTTCTACCACACACACGTTTCCTAGAAAAAAATAGAATAGAAATTCTAGGATCTAATCTAAGTAGGTAAGTAGATTTAATTTCCCGATACTTACCTTTTATTTTTGCGAGTTTCTTTTTCTGATGTTTAATTCGGATTGAAGAATTATACCTCCAAAGAAGTAGGTAAGTTTCGAAGCAATTTTATTTTTCCATCCTTCATGTAGATAAGTAAGAGTAGTTCTTCATCATCTCGCGCAGACTCGTGTATTTGGTTGGGGTCGCTAAGGGGTTTAAAAAAAAATTGTGCCCCCTTAGTGAATAGCGACACTACCCAGCCTTGCCATGGCCAAAGCACGCCAAAGTGTGAATTAGGTGCCGGTTTCCGTGTAACGTGTAAGTAGTATCTCCTTATTCATAAGTTGTAAATAGGTATGTACAGTCGACAGCAGTACGATTTCAAGTCTTACGACGCAAATAATAAGAACTGTCAAAAGTAAAAAGTGTTACCATTGATCTTCTGTCGACTGTACATACGTACAGCTAGTTCAGGTCGTGCCGTGAACCTGGCACGAGCTTAGTACTTACATATAAAAAAAATGAAAAATGTACCTAGAGCATATTGACATTTGGCCACGATTATACAGGTTGTCCTTGAATTCATTCGACAAATTGAAATTGGGAGTTGGACTCATGATAAATATTAAATTGGTGGGATTTTTAGTAAATCAAAACTGCAAAACAATTTATCACAAATCACACAATGACATTAGAACTGATAATAATTACCAAATAGATGATAAAATTCCAGTGAAAGAAATCACTGCAAAAAATTAAAAATATAAAAACCCAAAAATTTATATTACTTAAAAGCCATCATCCACTTAATTTTCTCGAATGAATTCAAGACCACCCTGTATACTTACCTAAGTAAAGTTATACTTAGGTAATGTTTAAGTAACTACTTACCTACTTAATATTTTAGTCGGCTCTATTTAGGTTACCTAGGTGTAGGCGTTTTTATTTAATAAAATCTCAAAACAATACTTTTATTTTGTTAACCAGGCACTATGTTTACGAATAAAGTCGTGATCATTACCGGTGCGAGCTCGGGCATCGGTGCCGCAACTGCTTTAGAATTTTCTAAACTGGACGCAACCTTAGTACTGATAGGAAGAAATATAGAGAACCTGGACAAAGTTGCGCAACAATGCGAAGAAAAGTCTCCGACAAAATTAAAGCCTTTGACGATAATCGCTGAAATGAACAATGAAGACGACGTCGCTAATTTAATTAAAACAACGATTGACCGATTCCAGAAGATAGATGTTATCGTCAATAGTGCTGGAATTCTTGAATCTGGTTCTATTGAAAATACTTCTCTAGACCAATATGATAGAGTCATGAATACCAATGTTCGGGGGCATTACCACTTGACGATGTTAGCAGTTCCACATCTTATTAAAACTAAAGGCAACATTGTTAATGTGTCAAGCGTGACTGGGATGAGATCTTTCCCGAATGTGCTCGCATACTGCATGTCTAAGGCAGCTTTGGATCAGTTCACAAGATGTGTTGCATTGGAATTGGGACCTAAAGGTGTTCGTGTCAATGCTGTTAATCCTGGTGTGATTACAACCGGAATACACATGAAATCAACTATGAATGAAAAGGAATATGAGGCATTTTTGATAAAATGTGCGGAAACACATGTACTGGGACGAGCAGGCGATGCTATAGAGGTAGCAACGGTAATAACATTTCTGGCTAGTGACGCAGCAAGCTATGTTACCGGGGCGACACTACCCGTCGATGGTGGTCGCCACGCTATGTGTCCCCGATAGAATTTTTTGTAAAATCTTTGCGAAAGTTGTATGCTATATTTTATTAATATGAAAATACAAATATAATTTTAGAATAAGACATTTTATTTATAAAGTCTCTATTTATGGTATACTTACTTGGATAATTAATTACCCATGCTAAGATTAATGCCCACATATTGATATAAGTATGTATAATAGTTACATAGTCCTCATAAAAATATTTGTCATGTTTAACCATTGTGCACGCATTTGATTATTTTAAGTGTTTCTGTAGTAATATTGCCTGATGCATCTATTAGACCATCTATAGAGCATGAAATAATAGCGTCTAGAAGATCATCTGCTATAGTTCTTGATTCTGAGCGCTACAAATGAAATATTATATTACCACATTGTTCCTTTGTATTAATCGTATGTTCATAGCAATAGGAGAGAATGATTCGTTTACTTACAGTTTGTAAAATATTGTTCTCCATGTTATTCATTTCATCAAACATTTCCTTTTTGACACTGTTCGCACATTCTTCCATGTTTTCATTGTCCTTTACACAAACTTTAAGCTTAGTTTCAACATCATCAATAAACTTCGTACCGTTCAATTCAAATTTGGGGTCATCGAGCAGCGATAGCTTTAACATATTTTCTGATATACAAAAAGCTACATGTTTTATTATAGTTTCCAACAACTCTTCTATTTCAGGACTGTTTATCTGTAAAAAAAAACATTTGTATAAGGTAAGATAATTACGTAAGTAGCAAGTATAGTTTTCCATTTAGTAGGTAAGGTACTTACTTCAAAACATTTTTTCACTATTTCAGCGGCTCCTAAGATCTCTTCAATTACAATTTTGGTTCTATTTTTCATAGCATTTATGCGGTTTTCAAATTCCTTATTGATATCATTTGCGCGACTTTTTAATTTCTCAACCCAACTATTCATTTTGTCTTTAGTTTCTTGTGCAATGTGTTGTATGGAATTCCAGACATTATTTGCACTGTTCTTTACATTGTCCCACACATCGCTTATGCCGCGAAAATTTTCTGTTATTTCTCGACAATTAGCATCCTAAAATAAAAGTATTATTAATAAAGTCTTTGAAATTGACATCTTGACCACAGTTCTTCACTTAGGGATTTTGAAGGACATTAAATTATTATTTGTTCAATACGATTAAGTAGTACTTAGGTACGTTAGCGGCCGAAGGGTCTTTTACCTGTGTCGAAAATATAATTATGGTCACAAAGAGCAGAAAGGATCTACGCATTTTGATTATTGAGACAATTACAATTTCAATTAATGATATTAGTTGCTTTTATATTAAGCTTGATTATCTCAAGATTAAAACAATCTGCTAAATAAGTATTTACATTGATTTTGTTGGCTCTACTTCAAATCCATTTCTTTGAAATGTAAACCTATCTATCTATTTGTTTGTTGTAGGTATAGGTATGCACGAACAATATAAACAATATTCAAGGTGTTTCTTGAACCCTGTCGTATGTCTAAAAAAAGTAAAATATGTTACGGTTTATGTCGATCAGAAACGATATTTTCCTACTTCGGGAAAATAATCAGTATCTTTGCCCCACTTCGCCTAGATACACTTTGCGAAATAGCAAAGGAGTAGTAGGTAAGTATAATAAGTACCGACCTACCTATTTAGAGAATTGAGCAACATCGTGAGTTCGTATTAAACAAGTAGGTTAGTACATACTTAAACTAATTTCGTTACGGGTCGCCATAGTGAAATAAAATACTTAGGCTAATAAAACAACAAAAAATATAGGTAACTGATATAATTATTATGTGATTACATGCAATTACAGCTGATCAGTGGTCATCTTACAAATTAATAAGATTACCTATATTAACAGCAGAATGGAGAGTGAGAACAGCTGTACCTATTGGTATTTGTTCAAATCATAAGCCACGCCAAAGGTAAGTCTAAGAAGAACTGCCACTTCCATAGAATGTGGAGTAGACTGATGAAGCGGAGCAACTGCCGATCTCCATTATGATTTTAGCTGTTCCCACACCAGCGCTGACGAGACTACTGCCTGCACAGACTTCAAGCGCAGCGGGAAACGTTGCCATGTACAAGTTGATACGGGATATCTGTGAAATAAAGTAAATAAGTAACTTAAATAGCCGAATAATAAGGCCGAATTTCATAAGACCGACGTATAAAACATCGAAAACCAGAATACCGAAAGTTAAAAATGCCGATACCCGAAATACCGAAGTTTGAAACATCGAAAATTATATGACCGAAATTTCATAAGATCTAAAGTTCACAAAACCGAAAGTTCATAAGACAGGCAGTAACAACATAACTATGTTGTAAATGAACATAACGATCGGTCATATGTTTATTCGTTCATAACTTACGAACTTTTTTGTCAGCCCTGCAAGAAGATTAATTTTTGTTATGAACCTAAACTAAGTATGGTAGGTTCATTTTTATTTTCTTTAATATGCATCGATTGCATTGATCGGACTAACCAGGCGAAATCAGGCTCACACATTTATTGATAGGTACCTACTAAAGTTGCATTGCATTCAGTTGTATGAAACTTCACTGACGAGAATGATGCTGTATTTCTATTAATTCTACACTAAATGTTAGGACGATACTTTCAATCAATTTTCAATAATTTTCGAAACGGCTGCGTAAATATTACATACAATCGTTTCGTCTCATTTTGTCCAATTCGTATTTTAGTAAATATATGGGGTTATGTATGTGCAGTTTCAACTTGTTTTCATAAAGCAATGGTACTGCTAATACCAAACTACCAAAGCGATAAAAAAATTATAATTTGCCTATAAGATGTGACGTCTATTGGGCGTATTTATCAAACGGATTTAAACTCACGATAAGACCACGCTTTTTATTGCCTTATGATCGACTAGTATATTAGTCTACTGCTTCACGTAGAGCTTCAATTTAACCGTAAAGGAATTACTCGTTTCATGGGCTGTGTTTTATCAATGTCTTCTTCTTATCGCCTTATTCTTGGGCTGATTAAAGTGTGCCATACACTCTCCGATCTTTTCCCTAACTATTTCCTTCCGCTTCTCCTATGACGTGCCTTACAATTCCACTCTTCTCTTTCAGGAGCGGCACTGAATTTTTTCATATGTGTAATACACATAGGTATTAAATACTTACTGTAAGTCCACTTTGCGCTAGAAATACAGCTCCTTTCATTTCGGTCCTTACGGCTAGAGTGCCAAGACATGATCCTACTGCCAAAAAGTTTCCACCGCTTTGAGTGCAATTCTTCATCTCTGCGTAAGCTTGGGCGGCGTAATCGTGAGCGTTATCGGAGATTACGCTGAGACCTTTGATCATTTCATTGGCTTCTTGGAGACGATCATTGGTGCATTGTGTCGTTTTCTGGCTTGTCGTGTTGAGAAGAATCTCGGCATCGTCGCTATGTAACTGCAAGAAAACGAGATTTTAATCGTCGAGTAGATTAAAATAATCTTCAAGCAATACAACATAATTTTAATGGATTTGCTACTATTTAATTGATATATTTCTTCCAACTTTTATGTATGTGAGTAGGTACATTTTACACCCTCAGATGAGTCTGATCTAAGTTTAAACCGCTTCACTTACATCAATGCATTCCCTGATCGCAGTACCAGATGACGAAAACTTGTCCTGGACATTGCTAATGGCTTTAAGTAGTCGTTCTCTAAGCGATTCCAAGTTCTGCTGGAATTTCTCCTGGGCCTTTGTAGCCTCTTCTCTCAACCCCGCAATGAAGATCTTAACAGCATCTCTAGCCTGTTGTGCAGCCTTACTCAAGTTTTGAATTAATTCTTCAATCAATCTGCCATAACTGAAAATTCAAAATTACCTTTAGGTACCCCAAAGACATTGCAAAGTAGATAACTTGTGTATACTATAGAAAAGAAGGCAGTGGACCTCGGAGAGGCGAAGACAATATTAATGATACATCGGTCACTCTGGACACATTTCTTCACAGCAATATTCGTGTCTCCGAAAATAGGAATATCACCATCATAAGATAATTTTAAATGGTGATATTGAGAGGTCATGTCCTGGGCAATTATGAATAGATGGTACCTGGAGTTTCCAAAGAAACTGATGGCGTTACTAGTGGTACTAGTATCACCACTTTGACCCAACGGTGACGGCAGATCTATGTCTGCTGGATTACCGAATGCTGCGCACGTCTGCGAAATAAATGAGAATGTTTTTAAGCTAGCAGCCGGTCGGTGCAGAAAAGTTGGATTTTCCAGTAGTTAATAGGTTGCGTATGCGTTAACGTAATTCGAAAAACAACTAACTTACCAAGGCTAACACCACAAACACAGCTAGACAAGAGTTCATTTTTGAATTTTTTACTAACTTTTGCGAGTCCAACTTAAAGTCTGATACAGTTCTCGAAACCCTAAGGTTTTTATAGTATTTTGGGGAGATGAAATCATGGCTATTATATCTACGAATAAATAGAATAATCTTATCAGGTCTATGGGATTCTGGGCAAATAGTTCTGTGGCAAATATTGAATTAATTTCCATTGCGAAATCGGACATTTTCCCTGTAGTTAGAAATATGGGTGTAGAAACTATGGAGATGTCTTTTTGCTGTTCTTTTTAACATCAGCAGCAATAGTATGTATCTACCTACAAATGTTGGTTTTAGTTTATGTATAGGCTACCTGGGTAAGTAGGTATATCTAGGTTCTAAGGAGCATTTTGGTAAAACGCTCTAAGTTTGTACTTCAAAACATCTCAAAAACTTGTTTGAGAATGACTATTGATGTCAACATAAGATATATATTTAGAACATAAATGGCCAAAAGATGTTCCTAAGTAAGGCCATAAGTAGGTTCATAGGTTCTGCACTGCCGGAGACGTGTCAGAAAAAAATGTTGTCAAATAAACTAAGAAACTCTCATCGAATCCGGCGGCGGCAGTTGTTGCCCAACCTAATGATTAGATATTGTATGTTTTATAATGGGAAGTAATACTCCGTTCAACTAGGTAGTTACTCTATAGTCTCCGAAGTTAGTATCTAACTCGTAGGTTCTCCGAGGCCAAAGTAAAGGTACTTAGTTAAATATAGATACCTACGTTATACTCAGCTAAGATGAAGTCAATGTTCAAGTTCAAGTTCATTTATTCGTCAACAAATCACTTTGTGTTCGAAATTAAGTATAAATTAAAAATAAATTAAAAGCTAATTACAATAACAACAAAAAAAGACAATAACAATATACATTACTAGGCGTCATGTCAAATTGATTCGAAGTATTATTATTATTACTATTATTCATTATAACTTAGTCATATCTGCATAACTATTATTTATATAAGATTAAAGTTACATATCTAGGAAATCCTTTATTGTGTAGAAGCACCTCTGCAATAACATTTGTTTTAATTTATTTTTAAACCGAGTGAGCGCGATGTTGCCCTTGAGCTCTGCGGGCAGCCTGTTGAACAGCTGCACCTCGTTGTACTGCGCGCCGTGCTTCACGACCAGCAGCTTGGGCACCATGTCACTGGGCACATCGCGGCGGCGAGTGCATACTCGCGCACTCCTTTCTTCGTCTGTCTCTTGTCCTAGTCGCTTCTTTTTATAGTCAACCAGTAGGACATATATGTATAAGCTCGGTACTGTTAAAATGCCCAATCTGGTGAAGTGTTCTCTGCAGGATTCCCATTGTGGAATTCTCACAATTGTTCGTATGGCTCTCTTCTGTATGATAAATGCTTTTTGCATATTATACGCGAAACTATGTCCCCATAACAGAATACTGTATCGTATTTTTGATTCGACTAAGGCGTAATAGACAACAATGAGCTGTCTTTCGGTGATCTCGTCCCGCAGTGTTCTTAGTGCGTAGCATGCAGAGCTGATTTTATCCTCGATGCAATCCAACTCATCTTTCCAATTCAGACTTGAGCAATAATATAGAGGCAGCTAGCCTATATTCAATAATGATTTCTAGGTATTCAATTAGATACTAATTTGAAACAATGTGACTCTGGGTTAGATATTTTTAAATAAGGTAGCATTTTTACCATTATGTTCTTCGTTGTTATCTGTGGAACGACGCTATTGACAAAGTAAATAGGTATATTAATGATAGATTAATTAATGTTTATTATTTTGTCCCAATTTTGCTGTTGTGATGCAATCGTGTTCATAAAGTTTATTGCCCTAAAAGATCTCAAGGTTTTCAACAAAGTAAACGAAAATCGCTGTTCATAAGTATAGATAATATTACAAGTGGCAATTCTCAACGAATGAATGGGTGTATAGGTAAATTACATAGGATTACATAGGACGTGGTATACGGTGTATCTACTATCTATGCTTTATTTTTACTTACCACCTACATCAGGCATAGGCACTTGCAGCAGGGTACCAATGTTTCATCGCCTCTGGAGAATGAGATGAATTTCAGGGAAAAAAGCGTAGTAGGTAGGTACTCAACACCAATCAAAATATCGAGTCGGTGAAAGCGGATTTCGGTCAATGTATTTTATTTTGAATATATTATATAATATGTAAGAACCTATATATTTAAGTATTTATGTGTATAATTAATATTATTCGTATTTAGTTTAATATTGTATTATCCATTTATTTATTAACTATATTCGGATAGTTACACACTACCTATGTCTACCTTTTATTTAAGTTATCACTTCATGGGGTTTGCTGGAAGAAATCTCTTATAGAGATAAGTTACGCCCTTTGTGCATGTCTTTTATTTTTATTTTGTTACATTAATGTATCAGTTGTTACAATAAAGAGTTATTATTACTAATGTCATAAGTGCCCATCCCATCCAATCACACTAATATAACATAAATGCGAAAGTGGGTATGGATGGATGGATGGATGTTTGTTGCTCTTTCACGCAAAAACTTATGAATGGATTTTAATGAAACTTTACAACAATAATATAGCTCATAAATCAGAATAACACATAGGCTATAATTTATAAAGATCCTGCGCAAGTAGAAGCTACCTAGTCAATAATAAATATAAAAGCCAAAAAGGTTGTTAGTTTTAATTGAACTGTTACCTAAGATTCTGTTCTTCTTAATAAGTCGGATATAACTACAAACCGGGTCTGCATTTCTCTTTGAGGGTATTATAATGGTTTAGTTTAGACGAACACAAGCCATTGCACCTACTAAAGTTCTATCTAGCGCCTACAAGCAATTCATGAGAATTTATCCAACAATATTTTCAAGTTATTCAGTCCTCACAGGCGCTACACAATTCAATTCCCATAAAACCTCACTCGCCGATTTTACCGAAAAATACTAACTATAACTGTTTGACCTGCACAGTCCTGAAATAAATTATCCTTATAAAAACCAGAAGCACAAACTATAGCTCTAGCCTTCTGCGCTTATGGCATATACTTAGGTAATTAAGTACCTCGTTTCGGTACCTACACATATTAAAATTGGAACAAATCAAGGCAGATAATTTGAATCGCACTTCTTTAAATGTCCAAAAATATAGATACTTATTTCAAGTAGGTACTCGTACAAAATCTGAAAGCATATACTTAGATCATTTTTCAACTATATAAGTACGTCGAAAACAGCAGAATGAAGCCTGAGTTGTAAAAACATTCGTTACGACAATTTCCTCAATGTCAGTCTCGTATCAGACAAAAGATCCATTTACATAGTTGACCGGAAAGATTAGTAACAGTTTATTGGCTTGACAGTGTTATAATGCGTAACGTTACGATGGCGGACATTACTTACATTACTTGGCAATTATCTGTAATGAGCACTCGTCCGTAGACTTACAGACATCACATCACACCTCGTGTCCTAGATTAGATTTTAATTTCCTGTACATGTAACGTCTAGTTCTAGTGATTGCGAAGAATGTTGGGTGATCGATAATGTTAGGGTTTAATAACCCGCGTTTGGCAAAATTTACCAATCAAGTAAAAAGACACATCTGCTTCATCTTCGACCTCGTCTTCAAGTGAGACGATGCTTTGAGCATTAGGTAATATTAATATTATTAAACGCTTGTTTAGTAAATATTGTAAGCTATGTCCCGAAAGGAAGAATTACCAAGCAATATTGAATAAGGCACATCTCATTTCAAAAATTTATATATTTTTACTCATATGCCAGAATAGCCAGCCAGTGTCCTATAATTTCCAATAAGCCATAAATCATTTACTAACCTTGCAAGGCAGCTACCAGTCTATATCACAACAATAAGACGATCAAATCGGTCAATGTCGCACATATTGTTAAGTGTAAAGTTAATATGTACACATATATTAATGTCCTTACAATAACAATTGTAATCTGTTATGGTATTGACTCCGGGACTTAACAAGGCAATAGGCCTATTTTGACAGCCAATTTAGTTTGGCCTCCAATCATTTACATATTTTTCTATTGTTTTATCGATGATGATAATAAGTAACAAAGTTCCGATTAGGATGGTCTTTTAAAACACTTGTACACACAGGTACTTTAAAATTAACTGGATATCAATGAGGTATTCGATTAGCTATTGTTTTGTAAAGCTAACATTATCAGTAAGTAGATAGGTACTTACCTATAATCAAGCAAGACGTTTATGTAAACTTTGCTTTTAAGACATACCTGCTAAAGAGTTCTTCTTTTTAATATATTACTTATATTATGTATATCGATCGAAACGATGGTCGATGGAGTTCTAATGTAAGTATAAGTGCGTTCTAATGTGGAGACCCCGCACGGGGAGAAGAAGCGTGGGCAGTCCACCGACCATATGGTCCGACGACATCAAGAGTACGTGTATTATGCCGAGATTCATAGCCAGTTTTTAGTCTGAGTTGGAGTTGAGTTCGGTTTTATAACAGTCAGATTTAGACATACAATTTTGACAGTCAAGTAAGCCCGAACTCAAGTCAAGCTCCAGCTCAACACTGTGAATATCGGCGTTAGTGACACTCGGCTGATGCGTTTGAAAACAGAACCTTAAACTTAACATTCGAATAAACATTAACTTTGTTAGAAAGTACCTACGGACAACAGTAGATATATGGTAACGCTTGCAATGCGATTTTAACTCTTACTACTCAGATAATAAGAACGGTCCAAAGTCCGAAGTGTTACACTTGATCTGCTGTTAGCTGTATCTACGAGTAGCTACTAAAAATATCGCTAAAATGTTTACAGTTCCCATATTGGCGATGCATAAAGTAGGTACAGTTGGTTTATGTTTAGTGCCCACTAAAATAGGTAAAGATGCCATCTTTCAATGTTTGAAAAGGAGCTAAAACCGTTATGACAGTAAAGGAACGTAGCACATAGTCATAAACGTAATTTAAAGTTAGTCCATCGTTTAAGCCTTAGATCAACAATAAGTTTACGGGAAGTAAGGTTTAACTAGGACCGACGACCAACAACACTATTGCGCATACGCAATTTTAGATAGGTACGGTCGAAGACAAAGAAAGGTATACAGGAGATAGCTTTTAAGGTTGAGATTTTCTCAAAAACTACTTGATCCATTGTAAAAACTCTTTCACTGTTAGATAGATAAAAGTTAAAACTATGTAACTGTAAAATAATTATTAAAATCGGTAAAGTAGTTCTTGAGAAAATATCAACCATATTTGGAACCCCTGTACTTATACTTATCTCTGTCTTCGACTGTACCTATGTATATTGTATAATATGAACCTACGAGTACCATTGACCCACTTTAAAATAATATTTTATGACCACACTAAAGATTTAGGTAGTGACTTCCGTGCTGACAGTGTAATTTAGCAATAAGGACGGCGACCGCGATTTCGCGCATCCTACTGTGGGGTTGAGGTCAATTGGGATCACACCAAACACTTGCAATTGCTCGATGGTCACACGATTTATCATCAATTCATCACATGACCGATCATTGTCACTTGTTTGTATGCTTTTGTGGTTATGATGTCATAATGGTCACTGACGACAAACGGTTCAGTGTTAGCACGCTATCGGAGGTCACTCTAGGTTATCTGAGTATCTTGCCATCCAGTCGGATTAATCAGGCGACCTCAGGAAGGTATGCGGGTACGGTGTGGTCACTTCCCGCTGCAGCTATTAGGGCAGACCCGAGGAATTGCTTCAGTACCTATACGCGTGGGGAACTTACAACTTTGTGTAGGATAGGAATGAATAAGCATTTACTAGGCCCGCGTTCTTCATCATCGGACCCATCACTTAGGCCCGTATTAATAAATCACTTTCAGCTTAAAAATCAATACTGAGAACGACCTCAAGATGGCGTTCCTATTAATAAACGTAACTTAGGTGCGCGTTTAGGAATCGGGTATCACGTGTGTAACGCCGCCGTATTAATAAACAAAACTCATATCAGTTCTCAAGAGAACTGTCAAACTCACACTTGAGAACGTATTTGCTGATTGCAAGCGAACCGCGACGTTTACTTAAGTTCTTCCAGTTGAGAAAGACATCACGTGATACGCCCTCAAGATTGATTTATTAATAAATGACATACTTGAGATGGTGATCAGGTTTTGAGAGTGTATCAGTTGAATTCTGCTCTCGGGTTTGAGCTCAGACTATTAATACGGGCCCTAGGTAGTAGGTAGGTCAGTATCAGGCGTGATTGAGCTCAATCGCAGGTTTGGCCTGATAGTACGGTGTCATGTTCTTATTCTTACGCCAACATTTTGCAGTACGATTTTAACTCTTTATACCGCGGATCATAAGAACGGTCTAAACTGTTACCTTGATGTGTTTCGACTGTACCTACTTGTATCTGTCAACATTTTGAATCCCCATCTTTCATACTTCTATATTAATTGAAAGTTCGATACCTATCAATTATGTACTCATACACTGCTTTGCTGATTCTTTAGTAATTATGTTATTAGGAATATAATTCTGCTTAGGAGTAAGTAAGTCACACACAACAACCTGCAATTTATTCAAGTACAAGGTAAGTTAGGACATAAATCAAGATAGAGAACAAGTAAACATGTCAATTTTCAGGCCATTATAAAATGGACCTTGGCCCAGGATAAGCTCCATTAAACTAAAAGAAAAATTACATACATAAATAATGTATTGAGATCACTTTATTATATCACCCCACATAAGACATAATTGTCCGGTCACATAATCAATGTCCATATAATCAATAGAGAGGTGATTGGTTCATATTTGTGTCTGAAGTCTAACACCAGCTTTTTAGGGCCAACTAACAGGGTTACCAATATTTTGGTTGAACAACACAAAAATGGAAAAGACAAACCTACACCACCTATGAAAGTTGACTATTTCTGAAGTAATTTCATGTGTGATGTTGGCCTGATTTCTTGGTGAGGATGGAGGGGCCACCTCTTACACAGGTACTTCAGGGACCCACCAAGCAGACCCACCGGTGGGTGTCTGAAGACTAGTATGTGTTAGAATTAAAACTATAGTGAGCCATTACTACAAATTATTATATATAAACGGATATCACTCACTTATATTGTTGAAGTCGGCAATTAGACCGACAGTTTCGACCGATTTCGACGGTCTTTTTCAAGGTGAGCGCGCCACGCCCGCGTCGCCGGTGACGTTTCTTCGCGCACTACGGATCAGCGCCCTCTGGGCTAATTGCCGACTTCAACAATATAAGTGAGTGATATCCGTTTATATGTATATAATAATACTAGTATGTCTCCCTAGACCCACTAGAGGGCCGCCCGGGTGAGTCCTCTGAGACGTAAAAAATTTACAAATAGTAATAGACTGAGATTATTTCATTTGTACCCCATCCCTTGATGTGACGTTGAATGTAAAGTAGGGACTAAAGCTAAAATTAATACGAATTTTTTGTTTTCCAAAAAAAATCCCATGTTTTTCATTTCACTATTAAAATATTATTGAGTATTTTTGCGTAGCGTAATCGTCAACAGCCTGCACCTATTACTCATAATTAAATTACCTATACAGAAGAAACAATAATATGTCATACCTAATTAATAAATAGCATACCACGATGTCATTAAGTAACTAATAATGTGGAAATTTATATCCCGTATAGGTCTTTGCCTCGGTAATAATTAGGAATTTGACTCTAATGAACAATCTAGGTGGTAATGGTAAGTGCTAAGAAACTATTGCATCAATGATTTTTATTGCTTAGTCGATCACAGCGGTCATTGTCCCTCATTATTGCGCCAATCCATCAGGGGATGATGCGGAAAGCCACCGTAAATATCATCCGATGTAGGTACCGAAACCAATAATTATACAACGAGAGTTGCCACCACATCAAATGAATCACGATAACTCGTACACGAAATGGCAAAGACCCGATTTTTGTCAAAATCTGTTCAGCCAGAATTTTTTTTTTACGGCCAGATCTCGAACCCGAAAGCTCGCAATCCTAGCACGCTCATTTCCAACAGATATATACCGAAGCCCAAATAAGGTGTCTTATTTTGTAAACAAACATGATCGTCTAATTACCTGTTGTTATGTAACATTGAAGGAACTGATTGATTGAACCTGTTCATCATTGCGAAAATAAAGTGATTCGATCTAATAATGTGAAAAACTACGCAATAACCACAGAAAAGCTTAAAATGTTAGTATTTTTTGTTTATAAAATAAGACACTTGATTTGGGCTTCGGTATACGTGCGAGAATCATCTCTTGTGTTGGCTTTGGTGGAGTAAATTAATAAAATACTGTACGAAAGATTGCAATTCTGTGGCACACACATTTCTAACAGAGACATCGTGAATCATCTGTTGTATTGGATCTGATTGCGTTATCAAAAGAATTTAGGTATATGAAAGAGGAGTTGGTGATACTATATTTTCTCTAATCTAAATAAACTCTCTTATCGAACTACACACGAGTAGCTTATTTAGACACGAACAATTTTATATAAATTAACAACGCCGTATTATAAATTGTCAAGTTTAGAAACCCAGATTACCCAGGTTCATATCGCATGTATTAAATCAGTGTGTCTTAAAGAATGGATAATATTTCCTTGTTTAGTGACCTTCAAATTACAATGTTTAATTCAGATCTACTTATAAATGAATTAATTTTGGTCACATAATTATCCTCATGACAAGTTTTCATGGGTGTTTATGTGAGTACATTTTTACCTAAATTTTATTAGGATCATTTTGTGTGAAGAACTAATAAAGTGCATTCCTGACTATTTTCCTAAGCCTCTGCAATTTTATACATATTTTATTAGATTCATATTTTTCAGATTCACAGGTAGGTAAGTATTGTTTATTCAAGTATTATGCCATTTAACTGTAAGTTTAAAAAAAAATGTTGATGTGCAAAATAATACGAACTTATTAACTTGCAAATCTTGCAAGATATGATATGAAGATAGATATGATTCTAATTCTAACTGAACCAGTGAGTATGAAACATTACAAACATTGTATTTTTGTTATACCTAGTATTGGTTTTTAAAATGCATTCTATCTTAGTTCTATGAACTTTTTATTATACCTATTACATTTATTATATTTTATTACCATACGTGACTTATGTTGTGAGAAAGTCTTGATATAATTTATTCTGAAGTTACTTGATCAGACTTGTGTCTAATTAAAACACATCTCTCTTGTCTTGATTAATATTTAATATATGTAAAACAAAAGTGTTTGTACACTTACTATCAAATGTACCGGGCCATACTATGTCACTTACATAGGATCAATAATATAATGACTAATAAGTTCGAGGGCATACAAAAATGGTATAGGTACCTACCTAAGTGATTATTTTACTTCGTAACTTTTTGTTTTATTTCAAGGTTCTCGGCTCTATATTTTTTGCAGTTTAGGGTACCTACTTACCTGCTAAAAATAAATTTTACATCTAAAAAAATTGATGGAATAAATGTTTGTGTGATGCTGATGATTGAATCGCCCCTAACATAATAATTTTTTGGAGTTTTTTGATGAAAATAACAATTGCATATTTCACGGTAAGTTATGTTAATAATACATTTGAAAGTCTCCAAAGTTTTCTGATTGTAATTATTCGCGAATAGGTACCTACGATATTGCAATGTTGGCCCGGTATTTTGATAGCAAGTTTATGTAACATAACTTGATATAAGCTAGTATGTCAAGGAGGTCACATAAAGAGCTTACATGCATCATATAAGCTCGACGACATATTTTCTTTATTACTATGTTGGTATATTGTAGGTACCTAACTGGAAATCACTGCATGTAGAACAAGGTGAAGACTTATTATCTATCTGTGTATTTATAATAATTTAGGTTATACAGTGGAAGACCCAAATGGTGATGATATCCAGTCGTATATAGGAACCACATACCTAACGAAATTAAAATGGCTAAGACGAATTTGACGATACCTCAACATCAAAATGAGGAGACCCCAAAGTAATAAACATGCAAATCTAGGTACACTCGAAAAACAATACTCCACTCCTTTATAAAATGGTCCGATAAAAAAATTCTTGACACTCTCTATTTATCATCGCAAATAGTCTTTTCAGTTTGTGAAAATTATGTTTCCAAATTAGCTATTACGATGGTGTTATTATTACGTGTTTAATCACCGGCTCTTGTTACAGATGGCGAATTGCCTTCGAAAGTGGCTAATTGCTTTCAGAACCGGCTAATTAAAATAACAACTGCTTGCTACGGTTGCACTGTCCAATCTTACTGAATGGACGATGCATCGCACGGCGAAAGTAGGTTGAGTAGCTAAATAATGCATTAAGCGGCTCCACTACGGATTTATGAAGATATCGATTAAATACGTACAATCGAAAACTTAGACACGTGTACAGGCCCCCCTCAATAAGGTTGAGATTTTCTCAAGAGAAGATATAGGTAGGTACTTATTTGACCGATGTAAACCTTATGAAAAATCGATGTAATAATTATTTTACTAAGTAGATAGTTTTGAGTACACTACACACACAGACACTAAGTACTTATACAGGTGTACTTGAATTCATTCGACAAATTGAAACATGGGTACAAACCCATGATAAATATTAAATTGATAAAAGTTTTATAGTAAATCAAAATTGCAAAAAATAAATAACTAAGTACGTCACAAGTTACACATGACCTTAGAAATGACCATTAGGTCAAATTACTGTGAAAGAAATGGTTGCCAAAAAATTAAAAATACCATAAAATGTAAAAAAAAAACTCCAAAGCGCAGTAACGATGGACATCAAATTAAAAAAAAGTTATAAGAATTTATTGTAAATATTTATATTTTATTTTTTCCCCAAATTGTTTAATTAATCAAGATAAGACGATAAGACCGCCAATTGTAATACTAACTGTATTAGCCTATTTCTTTTGTGTAATACTTTTTATTTTTTTTTGCAATAAAGAATATTTATCTTATCTTATCTTATTAATCATTTAATTTCGTCGAATGAATTCAAGGCATAATAGAAAAATAATTTTCAAAAATCAGTGAAATACTTTTTGGGAGAATCTCAACCTTGACAACTCTCCTGTACACCTTTATTCGTAACTAATCATAACACCGAGCTCTCTATTATGAAATGAAAAGAAAGAGCTATACGTAGGTAGAAAATTTCCCAACTATCCAACTAGCTATTTGTAACTATTTATTATATTTATTTACCTAAGAACAAAGTTGCATTTCACTGTATAGCCGCTAACAACAGTTTTCGTTTTAGCGAATTGTAATAATATGGTAAAACCTCTCTCTTCAACTCTTCAAGTATATTATAACGTGAGTTAAATAATACTATCGTAGACATTGTTTAGTGCAAACTATGATGACTAAAGAAAATGAGTAAATCCGTAAAATATAAGCAAAATCGACGTAACCATCAAGAATTTTATTGTTATTATAATTTACTTTCTCTCGTTAATTTTGATGTTAGCTAGTAAACATTTTTTATTTTATTTTGTGCAGTACAAAGATGCTGCATTTTAGAATCATCGCATACTTATAATTGATTTATCTTATAGTGAGTACCTTACGATTTTTCCTATTCGTCTATAAGTAGATAATTGTAAATGCGAACATGATTTTTTAAAATTTCTCTAGAATATCATTTGTACCTTGCCGATTAGCCAGAGTTCCTATTAGGATTTTTACGATTTTAATATACCTAGCATCTACTTTGTGGTAACCTTAATGTATTACAGGACAGGTGGCTAACCTGTCGCTTGCTCTTTGGGAGCTAACGTTTTAAATAAAGGTAAATAAGTAGGCAAATACTCGGGTTTTATTTCATTTTCAAATAATATAAGACAATGCCGCAATCACAAGCGATGCTAAATATTCAACTTGTTACTAAAACTTGTAGAGGCTTGGTTCTAACCAACCACTTTTTATCATCGCTAAAAAGGTATTTCATCACAAACTCAAGCCATTTATAGAGATGCCAGTCGGTTCTTAGGTCCGACTGCACACCAAATGAATATCATTCATTACTGATGAGCTTGACATAAAGTGGATCCTATTAAAATCGTTAAGTTTCTAACACAATCTCTAGCTAGCCTGAAATAGATAGATGCTGATACATATGTATAAATAGATTCACGGTAAATTGGATAAAGATAACATTTGTAAATTAAAATAAGATTTATTTACATACAGTTGGTAAGTAATTTTTTTAAGCACGGTGTTAACCGACCAGTTCTCTCATCGTTTTTACCAACAAGGCTACCAACTTGTGGAATCGCTGCCAATCCAATCATTATGCATCTGGCCGACAGATTCGATGTGGACAAAAAACGACAAAAACCGCAGTCATTATAAACATTCCCTCAAACTCTTCAGTCTTGGAATTGGCAGCCGATGATCAAATTTAATGATATTACCAGGAGACTTGGAGTGAGAAGATGTAAATAATTAAGAGGAGACAAGAGCGTATACTTCAGTTCTATTAGATAGAGAACATTAAACATTTTGCAATTGGCGAAACAATCGACAGTAAATCAATTGTAACATTTGAAGTGCGATTTCAACTCTTGTAGCTCAAATAATGTTCTTACAGTATAAATTCCAAATTATTGCACTTACTGTGCTTTCGCCAATGTAATCGTGGAAGTGTCCAATTGGCACTGAAAGCGACAATTCGAGGATCAAGTCGCGAATACGGAAAACGTGTGGTGATGCAGTGTAAAATATATATTCTTGGCGAATGATAATCTTAAGAGTAGAGACAGAAAACTCGGTGGCAAAGCAAATATAGAGTAGCAACTAACCAACTACAAGTATAAACAACTAAGCCCAATCTATCCAACATAGAACAGAGTGGAGAATATCGATGGAAACCTACTCGAAAGAATTAGGAAGAGACCAAGGGAGAGTACGGTACACTTTGAATCTACATTCGAATATCAAGTATACGTCCAGGTTTGCTAATATTATCTAAAAAGAATATAATTTGCAATATAAGTTTTGATTTCTAGTCATATATGTACTACTACTTGTATATACTTAAATGTGGTATACCTATGAATGTCGTAGGTATCGGGAAAATGGTATTCCGACAAAATGTTTTCGGTCAAGCTCAGATCTCGCTAGTAATACATTCCGTATCGCTAACTAAATCACGGTTTAGATGCAATTACTATCTTCCAAGATGTTGGTAAGTAAATATTATGACGTATGAAATGAAAGACTCTTTGAAAATATCCATGGGCTAAATCTTTCTTCGAGCGATACCACTATTTCTTCTGTATTGATACACGAATTAGCTAAGAGTCAATGTAAAGATATCAACTAATATTTTAATGCATGTATTAGAATATTTCATGAGCTCTACCTTTTTATTATCGTTACTCTACTAAAGTAGCGCACATAATTGAATATAATATGCCAAAGCCCGAATTTTCCAAGGTTGTTTTGATTTAATGTTCATCAAAGCAAGGGCACAGATCTGCAAGTCACTTCTAGGTCACAGTTAATCCGTGTTAGGGTTTAACGACCGGCGTCGGTCAAAAGCGATTTAATTGAAACACCATAAACGGTGGTCCGATGGCCGCACCTGCGCCTGCGCACACCGATGCGTGAGCGCACATTTCCACCAGAGAGTAATTTAATACACGCATTAATCTTGCAATTGACTCTCACAGAGAAAATGCACCGAGTTATCTTGTTAGCTTTTTTATTTTATTATCTTTGATGTGTCTGTAGGTATCGAGTCTGAATTGATTAGTGGTTGAGCAAGGTATAAAAATTATTAACTTTTATTAGTCATAAATACTCGTGCATACTTTCTCGTGTGTATTAACAATATACTTACTTAACGATCGCATAAAGATCCTTAGTTGTTACTAGCTGTGTGACGCGACTTTACCCTTGCCTGTGGTTTTGGTTATAATAAATGGCACGGTATGAAAAGTAGCCAGCTAGATACTCAGGGTTCTGGATGTGGTGTGAAGGGGACAGATCCGTCAAGTGGTTAAATATTTTAAGCAGGCAAACGCTTGATGATCCAGGAATACTTATATTTAGAGGTAAATCAAAAATGCATAATCTATACAATATTGTTATTTGCTATTAGTATAAAATATACTCGTAGATATAGGTAAAAAGTAGACATAGGTTGTCTAGGTACCCTGAATGTGTTACTATGCCTTTTATCAATCAACTCAGCTTCCGACAGTTCGTTGTAAAATCAAGTTTCTCTTTATAACACCGACACTGCATGAGCGGTGAGGTGCGGTTCGTTTCCTGCACTTAATTTTATTTCGTTATATACATTAAAAATATTCATTAAAGTAAGCATAAATTTCAAATAACCTAACTAAAATGTCAGTATGGATAATCATAGGGATTTAAGTAAACAGGAAGAAACAAATATTCGACATAATGGGTTCATTAATGTGTAATTAGAATAGAAGTTACGTTAAGTACTTTTACAGCAATTAAATAAGTATTTCAATCGACAGCGCAAATTGACGATTTAAGCTCTTATGCCGACTAAAATAAAGACTATACAAAGTTTATAGCATGTGCGTTGCCGTTGTTTACTTACATTGCACATCATATTGTTAAAATTAAAATGATTTTTAACAAAGAGTTCCATATACTTACCTGTTATTAGTCGGTGAATCATGTAAAGATGTACTTACTTAATTGAAAATTATGCAATTCTCGCGTGCAGGGATTGAAGGGTCACTATAATCATACAGCACTTTGTAAGTGTATAGGTATCTGCTGTTTTAGGATTGTTTTGCAGTGTTCATTGCACGACTAAATTACCTATAAGTACTGGATATAACCGGTGAATGTGGGGAAGTCTGATGGTTGCTATCATCGCAGCAGATGGTCCATCGTCTCTTTGCTACCCTCACGGGAAACATGAGTTTATGTCTTTATGTCGTATGTCGTACATACACTGTTACTCAATATTGATATAAAAAATCATGGTAAACGGGATTCGAATCCGAAACCTTGCCATTCCTAATTACCTTCCTATCCAGCTTTTTGCCGATTATCTGTGTCAATTGTGACTAATTGGCGAAAATCGTTTGTAGGGATCTCATTTTATAAGATTTGGGTAGGTATCATTGCCTTGTAACTTGATTAACAAACAATTGATTTATCTTATCTTTATCTACTTAACTACAGTGTTTTTATATCATATCATATATCACAATTGAATCACCTAAGACACCTTTTCTTTTGACTGAAGTGATAGTTTCTTATGCTATGTCAGTAAACTGACTCCTTCAGAGATTGATGTGTCTTAATAACGGGATATGAAAGATAATCAGGTCCTTTCACCGGTATCCGTAATATCGGTTCATTACGGTTACGTAGAAGATAACTTACTTTTAAACAGATGTAACTGCTTCAATCTCTAACTCGGTAATTTTGTCAATCTACATTTGATCTAGTTTTGATTTGCTTTCTTGAATGTGATTGGTCAGGAAACTGATATTTTATTTACCATTTGATGTTTGGCTTTCTACATAATTACGTCATCCATATTTGGAGAGGCACAGTTAGTTGCAAATGAGTTGTTATTTTTTATCGCAATCCACGTTGGCACTGGATCGATATTGGTAATACACCTTATATACTTCAACATAGACACAAGACCAGATCTATAGTTTTGTTTAGTTAATTTATGAAATCATTTTTCTTTCCATTAAGTAGTCACTTAGATTGGATGATTCTGTTTCTAAAACTAAAATGCTTTATTCTTTTCATAACTAATATAAACTAAGATAAGAGTGGCCCCCTTTTTTGATTTTTTATATATAAAACATCACGAATTACATAGTAGTTGGTAATATTTGTTGAGGTGATTGAATTAATTTGTCATTTCCATATTTTTAAACAAAATGCGACCATATAACTTGATATACAATTCTTACTTATAGGTGTGCATAAAGTGTGCATATCCAATTTTCCAGGTAATTATCATTGTTATAATGAGAATAATATCCTATATCTTGTAAAACAACAGAAACAATTATATGTATATTAATGTTTTATATCACGTAACCTTCCAATTATATGTATACAAGGAAGCAATATCGCTTTAGTATTTATAAAATACTGTTACTAACTACGTAATGCCTTTGTCGTTACTGGCAATAACCTTCTGATCGGATTAACATAAACAATTGATATCTTTATCTTATATAAATTTTCTTAGTAATCCCATCATCTAGTTTATAAATAGTAGGTCGCGTGATGTAATTTTTTATGTACAATGTGGGGGATATAAAATCTATCAATTCGCGAGTCTGATACCTAACAGTGTAAAATAATGTAAAAAAAATTCAATTCAAATACACTTTATTGTACATAAAAGACACAAACAATTACAGTACAGAAATACAAAACAATATGTACAATTTTGGCGGCCTTATCGCTAAAAGCTTTCTTCCAGGCAACCAACTGTTGATGGAATTTAAAAATAGTAAAGTGAAAGAGGTAGATGAGAAATACAAGAAGAATAAAATGAAAAATAATTGAAAATCAAATGGTATTTACAAAGAGCAGGAATATACATTACAAAAAATTACATTAAAATTGATTGCCTTCTCTATTTACCGGTCATAAGTCGAGCTATTTTAGAAAATTATTACAACTGCTTTATTTACAACAAACATGTACACTAGATAGGGATGTTGCCTTGTGATCAAAACGAATCTAAGGATACCTCATGATATATACATCAAATCCACACTATGCTTTTCTGAAAATATATCAAGATCAGCAAAACTCCTCAAAGACTTCCAGCATCATGCATAGAAATTGCATATCGAGCACTCTGTATGTCAAGTGTTTGGCTCTAAAAAGAAATAATTTTCTATTTAGGTAACCTATAATGAACTATCTGCCTTGAGTAATCAATTATTACGTTGTAACCTTATTGTAGGTATGTACGGTGGAACACAGAAAAAGGTGTACAGGAGAGTTTTTAAGGTTGAGATTATCTCAAAAACTACTTGATCTATTGCAAAAATTCTTTCACAGATTGATAGATAAAGTTAAAACTATGTACCTAACTGTAAAATAATTTTTAAATTCGGTCCAGTAGTTTTTGAGAAAATCTCAATCTTATTGCGGCCCCCTGTATACTTATCTCTGTCTTCGACTGTACGTACATATCAATCATCCACAATATTACCTATGTCATATATAATGTTTTGCTAGATATAGATTTCTGCAGTAATCTCACACAGGTGCGAAGTTACGGTCAAAATTACGACCGACAATACCAGTGATGATGAGTAGGTATCCTAAAATAAATAACGATACCTATATTTGTAATTAGTAGGACGGTAGTTCGCAGCTGCGTGTAAGAACACAAGCGGTATCGTTCAAAATGAACTAAGAATAGATATCGCAATAACGCATTGTGGTAATTCCGACCGGTATTTCGGACCTGTGTGAGAGCCTTACTTAAGGCGTTGAAGCAAGGGTCTAACTAACCAATGTAATTGTAACAGAGATATATAAAAACCAGTGATCAACACAAAAAGCTAAAAGACGCGTAATCACGTAGTTCATTAATATTTTTTATCATTATCATTACAAAGCGGAAAATTTTAATTGATACCTGACATAAATATACCAAAATGTTATTTGTAGAAAATGACATTTTCATTCCTAGTGAGTCACATCAAAATTTTATTATTTGGGATATGTAGGTGGTGGGATCATAAAACTTGGTTTACGTCACGCATTACAATGCGCTTCACATACACGTCTACATCAACTAAGTATATAACACATGTTTGAACATATAACTCGAGTGGCTTGAAAGTCTGTCTGTGAACTAGCTATACTCATGGCAAGCAGGTCCCTCGACCTTGGTACCTACTGCACTACGGATATTATTTGTTTGTTTTTTCACTCTTTATTTCGTAAACCTGGACTCTATATTTATCGTCGTGTGAATTTGTTTACAAACGCTATAAAGGCGTTAACTGCAATCACGTCTTTGGCATTTGATAAATATGCATTTGCAATTACTTAGTTCCTTGAACCGATTGTCTGTTCGTTTATATTGGCTCTAGCGCAAATTGCATTCGTATTTTCTGATGATAATTTCCGAATATCTTTAATATCGTTAGTGAGAGTTAGTGTGATATTTAGTGGAATTTATCAAACGCGATGTGCGTCAATGCATTTCATATCCATGTCAACGATAACAATAAATGGGCATTGAACGCGGCATTATCCTTCTGAGGGCAAAAGGTGGCTCGATATGATAGCTAGGACTCCGACAAGTGCGGTCGAGGCCGGGAGCCCGGGAGAGGTGGCAGCCGCTCGCACGCCGCATTCAGTATACAATCGCGCGTCTCAAGTGCTGCGCGCACGCAGCCATTCACCGCACCAGCAAGTTAACGATCCGAACGTGTACCGCCCGCCACCTTCCGCCCGTAATAGCAACGCTGAATTTCGAACGGTGATATGATCCTGAACAGGTGATAATTCGCAGAGTTGGAAAGTGTAATCAACACGTGTATCGTGATGCAGCCGTAACCTGCAGGCGCCGTCAGTCGCAGACCGAGCGGCGCCGCCCTGACGGACCAGTGACCAGGCTAGTGTGCGTTTGTCTCTCGCCGGTGTCCAAGGAGATAACGTGATGTGACAACGATACGTGTCGCAGTGCCAGTGGAATAGTTTTGTGAAAGTGTGCAACGAGCGTGAGTGAGCAGACGGCGGCCGGCGCGGCGCCCCGACACGATGTTGAATTGCACAGATCTGGAGTGCATCCTACACCACCACCACTACTACGCGCACCTGCATCATATACACCACCTGCAAAATGCGCAGGACTCAGGTAGGTTCAGCTCTATTATAAAACTGATGATGGCTACTTTTTCCACAATAATCTAACAGAACAATGCGCATACTCCAAGGGTAGACAATGAAATGTTTGATGAACGCGCGGACGATGAGTGTTAATGATAACAAATGAGACTAGCGCTTCTGGTAGGCCTCGCTTGGGATCCTTGATTTAGATATCACTTTGAGAACAAACTTAAGAATTGATGTTAATGTCGAAATAATTAGTCTAGAATTGTTTTTGAACGCTGCAGTTGTTAGAGACGATCTTGACCTTTGTTATTGTGAGCAACGATGTAAAACAGAATTCGGCACAAGTGGTAACGATAATCGCTTGAAATGCAAGGTTCGTTGCGCGATAACTAGCAGGTGTTGAGCAGAATCACGCAATGCGCCCGCGCCCGCCCGGCCTGTTGGTTGCGGCTCGCGGGCTGCGAGCGGTTTTCACTCAGCCAACTTGGTAGAGTGGCTTAAAACCTGCCCGCTGCGGGGCAAGCGACGACGCCAAATGGACAAAATATTTGTACAAACAAATGTTCGTCGTTTTCTCTTTCAACGGCGCAGACGTGTTGGATAACCATCAATAAACTTTGTGAATATCTTCATTTATAATGTCAACTTCTTCTTCACAAAAGGCAATGGACAATTTACTAAACACGCAAAGCATTAAATGTTCTGGCATTGACGGATTAAGGATTCGCAATTGACATTAAGTGTCCTCGTAAGTTATTATAAATGTAAGCAAGCACCTAGGTAAGTACTTACGTTTGGCATATGGCTACTAGCATTACAATCGTTAAATAACTTGAATTTGTATAAAATGTTGTTTGTGGTGATCCAATTGTGCAAACAACTCATCAACGTCACGTCTAAAGACATTGCCACTAATTAACATATTATGCTTTTGCTAAGGTCCATTTACTTTTTTGCGCTATCGTACGACTATTGTTATTTAATTTTACTACAGATCTAAACCTACTAGCCGTCTTCCGTTGGGATAAATACCGTTGACTTCCATCTACTGTGATCCAGTAGGTACATGACGTTCGTTTCTTCCACATCAATCTCTTAATGCACCCAAACCGACCAGGACATTGGACGACCAGATAGTCCAATTTCGTCTTTGTTATCTGGATTCATGTCTCTGTCTACCTCTATATCGATCCATTTGAATCTCTTTCATGACACCCTGACTTCTCTTGAAGTCGTATTCGAATCTTTCTTCTGAACCTGTCAACATGACGTCATTCCTTTCATAAACTTCTAATAAATATTTCGTAGGTCTTCTATTTCATGCAATCCAATCCAATTTATCATATCCACAATTTAAATAACGCAATAAATGTTTCGATAGACAAAACCAATATATTTTTATGCAAACAATCTTTTGAATATTCAACAAATTTTAAAATTCTTAAGTAATATGGTAACACTACAAGTTGATTTGAATTTAAGAAGTCGGAAAACTCGATTTTAGTTTATCCTCCTTACGGTGTGATGATTATATGAAAATTATCGTAATTTGTTAAAGGGCGCTCTTAACTTTATTTCGAATAAAAACAATGGTTCTACGACATTGATCTCCTATAATGTATCTAGTTGTTTATAGGAGATCAATGTTCTACGAGTATTCTCAGATGCAAGTGAAATAAAATTATTGTTCTATTGATTCATTCATTTAATAGAACAATGATCAATGTTTTCAGGTTTGTTCATATCGATCGTAATTGTTTGTAGACTATTCAATAACATAAACATTATCGTTTCTAAATATATTATGCATGCGTATGCTTGATATGAGCGATCAATGAGTTTAATATCTCTCCTTGACATTAAATAACTAAGTTTATCCTTGGACATAAATTGACTTCTTAAAAGGTTTAGTGTTTTCAGTTGTAAAGTTCTTATAATGATATTAATTTATCATAAGAACATTGTATGCCTCGCTCGCCTCACAATGGTGCCTGAGGTATGTAACTTGATTATCATTATCATGTTACTCAAGAATAATGAAGTAGCTAACCCAAACCCAAAATCGTTGTAATTTCTCAAATTGAGTATTTTTGAAGTATTTACGGAATTCGAAATAAACCGAAATTAAGAATAGATTGCAGCAAATATGATACGAAAACTAACTGCTTTATTTAAGTACCTACTTACTTACCTAGTTAAAAGGTGGCAAAATATTTGTTGAACAATATCTAAATGCTTATAAACCTAGTTTCGTAGTTTTTATAGACTATTATTATTTCTTGAGTAGGTACAGTCGACAGCAGATCAATGGTAACACTTGCAGTACGATTTCAAGTCTTACGACGCAAATAATAAGAACTGTCAAAAGTAAAAAGTGTTACCATTGATCTGCTGTCGACTGTACCTTTACTTACGACACCGACAATTTGTTGAAATGTATATCATTTTGTTTGCGATGTCTTCAATAACCAGCGCTTTAGGAACATTTAGGAGGATCCAAAGAGTAGGATAACTTCTAGTTTTGGAGTGGCTCAATAGGGAATAGACCAGAGGTGTAGAGTACTTACTAATAGATACGGAAAACAGCAGATCAATGGTAACACTTGCAGTACGATTACAACTCTTACGATGCATATAAAAATAACGGTCCAAAGTGTTACACTTGATGTCCTTTGATGTGTACATGGTGTTTAAATCATAATATTTTAAACAAACACTCTACTCGTTATACAGGGTGTAACGTAAAGGGTATATTAAGCCGAAAGAATACAAACGTACCCGACCTACTAAAGCTGTACCCAGAGTTTTAACTTTTTTAAAAATAGTTGTGAGCTCCATACAAAACTTAATATTAATTATTTTAAGTCATTGTAAACGGTGCTTTTATTTAGGCGCGCTACTGCTGATATCAGTCGGGAGTAGTCGACCTTCTAAAAAGGTTAGGTATGGCCGCCTGGTACTATTCATTCACTATTCGCGAGCGGCGGCGGGCGGGCGGCACGGCAACCGCGCGCGGTTGCCGTGCCGCCCGCCCGCCGCCGCTCGCGCCGACTTCTGGCCTGCCCCACGGATGCACGAAACGGCAACACACTCAAAGGGTAGGTAATTATTTTATTAACACGTTCATGGACAGTAGAAATTACGAAATGACAGTGAAAATTCTCATACAATTCGGAACTACTGTCATAACCGTGTCAAGACCGACAAAAATGTACCTACAACCTTTATTTTTGACAGTACACATACCTATTTTCTACACAGAATGACAGTGGGACCGCTCCACAAAGAAAACCGTATACGACGCCGCGGGAGATGCCGTTGTGTCTTTTTAAATGCATCAAAATACTACGTCATACGCCGTACTGTCATTTTCCGAATACTCAAAGTACGGCATATGCCGCCACTGTCCATGAACGTGTAACGGGTTAAATAATACCTGACTATTGTAAAAAACAACATATTCTGACTGACCTGGATAATTTACTTGAATGTTGGCTGTAGTCTCCTGAATCCATGAAATCACATTTTCATAATAGGATTAATAGGTAGCCAAAATCACGTCACTTAATTTACATTCACAATCACATCACATCGCGGATAAACGTTACAGTGTTTAATGTAAAACATGGTAAAAAAGAACAAACGTGTCATTTAATTAAAGTTAAGTTTAGTAAATTGAAATTCAACCAACGAGGGAACTTCTCATCCGCACGAAAACTTTGCAACTTAGATACATAATTCGAAATAATGAATGAACAATATCCGGACAAATAAAATTTTTTACTAAGTTATCTCACTTCCTAAGTATTTCTCTTTCTCGCCATTACTACGATACTAACCGAGCGAAAAGGATAGCAATTTTTCGGCAGATATTTTGCAATTTGTTTCCATAATATTTACAGAAAGAGAAAGCATGCATTTGCACATTCTCTGTCGCACATTTTCGTGCGAGTAAAGAAAGTGACGTCATTGCAGGGCAGGGTTCCGCAAACGGTAAATTTACAAGTAAAACGGTATAAAATGCCATCGAGAGTTAAAATTAAGTTTAATGGATTTTGAAATAAAACTCAGTGAATCATTTGAGGTATGTACCTACTACCTAGCCTCTATGGCTGACGCCTAGCACATAGTGACCGTAGGTAGTCGGATAAGTTTTAAAGACAGCATTCTCGAATAAAATAAGTTTGACATCTGGTAGATAACTAACATAATCACTGCACATTATGTACTACTGTACATAATTGTGTAGACACCTGGGGGATAGGATTGGCATTTTTTCCTATTTTTCAACGCCCTTTTTTAATTCACTTGCTTTTGTTACGACTTATGTAGGTACCTTTCAACATACCGAGAAACCTCCGTAGTCAGTACACAACAAATGTTAACCACAATCAGTGCGTTTTATTGAAGGTCGGTGCAGGGAGAAGTGAAACAAGCCATTTATTTTAATATTCGCATTTATTTGTCAGTATCGAGTTCCAGTGCCCTGAGTACTTGATACTGACTTGAGAAACCGAGAGTTCATGATTATTATTATTGCATTAAACATAAACAGTATTTATTGACCATTTATTTAAAACCACATGTAAAACCAAAACCCGCACAAGATATTTGCTCTGTGACCATTAAAATTCAAGACGTAATCAGTGTTTTTAAAGGTCATTTTTCTCAGTTTGTTAATATGAGATCAAATCCAAGACCGCGGTTCGACCTTAACAAAATTAAAATTAAAATAATGTACGGAGCCCTGTGCGACACAATCCGCAACAGGTCATTCATTTACGAGGCATGTGTGTGTTAAACTTCTATGTAGTTTGTTAGAGTTGTTTCAATACGTACGCTAGCGCCGCTACTTCTCTAGTAGTGAGTAGCGGAACTAAAAGTCCTACCAATCCCAATTTGCACGCAGATAGGACAGTCTGTTCATTCAAATAGGTACTAATATGATCGCGTAGATTCACACTTTTTTCATTTTATCACTATCATTGGCATATTTTACTCGTACGTATCATAACAAATGTAAATATTGAATGAATATCATGCATGAGTAGCATACATACATACACGTGTAGGTAACTATGTGAAATGATGTAATAATCAGACACTAGCAGATGTTTCCATGTGTGTTAACTTCGACTGAAATTTTTCTTTCATTTAAAAAAAGGCATAATCAAACTTAATTTGTTTTATTATTTTCTCCCACAGAGGCGTAGGTAGAAAAAATGTCTTATCCATTAATTACTTAGTCTATGTTACCAGGGGCTCAGAGGCGCTATTCATCGCAAGGTCGGTCATTGCACGGGGTCATTGCCACTACAGCAGCTGTTCTTAGGAATATTTTACACTTGATTTGAGGCATACTTTGTGATCGTATAACTCCTGCATACAATTTTTTCTGGACCTGGGCGTATTTTTCCCGTGTTAGGTGGCATCTGCCCTACCCGCTGTTTTCGGCTTATTATACCCTTTACGTTACACCCTGTATAACGAAAATAAATTTTCCTAAAAATACTCTAAAATGTCTTCGAATCTTAAATTACATGCGGTCGCAACATCGCAAAACTTTGCAAAACACTCGTCGGTCGATCGGGTAATCTGAGAGTGCATTTTTTATATGTATTTTTATTTCTGAGTCATTCTCATTTTAGTGCACTTTATAATATTCCTTATTATGAGTACCTGCAACAATATAAAATGGTTATAATTTTGTCAATGATGAAACACCTTTTACCCCAGTCAGCAGTGGGATGAACGGGACAATGTTGATAGGATTTTACTTATTAATTATTTTTAGATGCATGTTTCATTTCATTCTAATTTCGACAATTTAGTAGTGTAATGTTATATGTGAGTTCACCTTAGTTGGCCTTCAGAATAGCTACTCTTGGCTTAATGAATCGGTTAATTTTTACGTCAAAACATTGGTCATGCTTACTTTTATCAATAACTAGCTTCTGCTCGTGACTTCGTCTGCGCAGGATCTTTATAAATTATAGCACGAGTATTTGTTATTCTGACGTATTAGCTATATTATTGTAAAGTTTCATTAAAATCCATTCATTAGTTTTTGCGTGAAAGAGCAACAAACATCCATCCATACAAACTTTCGCGTTTATATGTTAGTGGGAGGGATTACTGCGTATTATTTGTTTAAGAAAATATAAATTCCTCACATTTACAAATTGTGTTTACTTTTCCAAACTGAGTCAGACATTCGTGACTATTGTACTTTAATACGGCTGTATCTGAACGCATACCTAAAAGTAAATACGACATGTAGAGTCTAATAAAGGCACAGTGTGATAAGATAAAGCAATAATAATATATTCTATGGAAAAAATAATGATCTCCCACATTATAGGTACATATACCGACATGTTAATTTACAATTGACAAAATCAATTTAATATATGTACAGTACAGACGACGGCTTTAATACAAAACTAGTGCAATTTAAGTCGTATATGTACCGTCCTAAGATCTATAGGTACTGTGAACTGTTATATCTACACTAATCCTGTTGTTAAGTGAGTGGGAGTGAGACCAATCAAGATAATCTTTTGCCTCTGTCCATCTTTGAAAAAAGTAACAAAAAATTTTGTTATTTTATCCTTTGCGTAACTCAATAATAAGGAAAAACTCCAATATTATTGATTTCTCGCTCCGAACGTAGACATCACATCCTGGTGGTAATAAAACTAGTTTTTTTATTAAGCAATAGGAAATGCATGTCATGAATCGATACTAAAGATAATTTATCTTAATATAAGGTTAAATATAGTTTAACTTCCAAGTTGCGGTTAATTTTATTAGAGGTTATTAACTGTAGGATCGAATAGAGAAAGTCTGACGAATTTATTGATTAAAATTAGTATCATCATAAGGCATAGATCGTTCTTTTAGATAGGCATGAACAATTGAACATAGGTAATAGTCATTATAGTTTGTGAAAATCTCTATTTTACTCTCTAAATTAACTAGATACCACTGGAGGTCGGTAGATAGAGCAGATGCAAGCAATAAAGATAAAGATTAAATATTATTATAGCAAAAGTATTAAACAAAGAAGTAGGCATAAACAATAAGTATCACAATTGGCGGTCTTATCGCCAAAAGCGATCGTCCAATGCAATGTCAATGATAGAGCAAGCGCTGGCCAAAAATGAGCAGCAATTGACTTGTCGATATTTTTTGTTGTCTTAGTTAGTGAGAAATAATAAGATTCTAAATAACTTGACATTGGCGAAATTATCTCTTGAATAAGAGTAGAAGCCATTCAAATAAAAGTAGTAGTAGTAGGAGAAATAATAACCAAACCTATTGTGAGAGTTGTTCCCTTAGTTGTTACCCTGGAATCCATATCCGAGGGGCTCAGATGAAAGTGTTACCCTCGACAACCAATCCAGGTGGTATATTCCCGTTATCCCCCACTCGTTTGTCCTCCACTGGTGGACAGTGTTTAGACTGCCTCCAATCATTTTCTGAGCGTATTCACAACTGGACTATGAACCCCTACTTGGTGATATAACAACCCATAAACCCATATCCTTTAATTGTATAATATGTCCATAAGTTTAATTCAGACATCAGTGTACATTACGTCGCTCAAGCCTTGCAGGCTTGCAACACTCGACTTCGTAAAACATATTATTTAGGTTTGTATATAATGGTGTCAATGATCCTACTCGAAAATTCTAGAAGCATCCCGCACGCTTAAGGGGCAATACAGAGGCAGGTGGAGCCTTCAATCTTACAGAACCTTTGTAGTAAACCTCCATCATACTAAATACTACTTAAAGATATTCATTTAAAACTTCATCCAATTTCAGTAAACAATAAAAAAGAGAAGTTTTATTTATAAAAATTAAATAGGTAACAATTATACCTACACATTCAAAAATATAAATAGTTCAAAAGAACCGGTACACAAACTAGGTGACCTGTACTATGGGATAAATAACCAAGCCTTTACACCTCTGAATGTGATTCAAAGATAATTTATTATATGAATGAACATAGAAAACACATTGATCTCTAGACAAGAGATAGATTCCAATACATAACATAAGAAAAACGTCCTTATTTCGTAATAATAATTGCAGGGATTTTTTAATATTCTTAATTAAGATTTAATTTTTAACCATTAAACCGTGCTCGGTGAACAAATTAAATGATGAAAATTTATTTTTGTCCCGCCCACTGCTAATTTTTTTTCATATTTTAGTTTACTCTTAATTTGGTAAAATATGCAATATTGGTGGCTAGAATACAACTGTGGAAGCTTATAATTAGTTATTAAATTACAATTATGTGGTATATAGCTGTAAGCTACCCGAACAAAATAAAATAAAATATACCCCTTAAACAATTCCTTGCACTGCAAGGTAACTGTTTATCGCCACTTTGAATGTTTGAATCGCCTTCGATTACGGAAATGGCAAATAAAAGGCTTAGATGTAGAGCGACCACTTGACTTTCAATTAACCACTTCACTTGCAAACCAACAATCTCACTTACAGCATTAAACTCACTTTATTTTGTTGAAATCAAGGATTAGTACCTATCGGCTAATCTTTCTCTACAATGGTAATAACTACTTAGTAAGTGGTCGATTAAAACATAATCTTTGCATAATCAAATAGGTACTTAAATGGGAAAACATCAGTTGCATTTTCAAATACGACGTCAATTTAATTTAGCAAAACCTGCTACGAATTTTAGCCGCAAATGGTGGATAATTGAGATCAAATTTTGTTTAAAGTAATTTGTTGTCAAAGATAAGGTTGCAATATTTGGAAGAGCTCTTTAACAAACTGTGTGAGAAGAATAAGAAAATTGAAATCACAGAGAAAGACGGATTGAAGACGAATATAAACCTTACTAAATAACTCATATTATCCAAGACTACGAAATGAAAAATTAAAGTTAGGATACATAAATATGTCTTCTGTGCGGTAGTACCTAACTACGTACTTTATTTTTTCTAGTTTAGTGAAACGCTAACAGCAGATCAAGTGTAACACTTTGGACTTTGGACCGCTCTTATTATCTGTATCGTAAGATTTAAAATCGTACTGCAAGTGTTACCATTGATCTGCTGTTGTCCACAAGTCATTTAACCACTTCTCAATGTAGTTATATTTTCTAACTATAATATGTTCGTTTTTTTGGTATTCGTATTTAGAGAGTTATTATTTGAAAATACATAATTAGTACAGATAACATGGATTCTAATTAGTTTAAAATTTATATTGCTCAAATAAGTTTGGTCTATTTACTTCATAATGAGTTCAACATAAATAAAGGAAACAAAACAACACAATCAAATGTCTATGCAATCATCTATCCAGTTCTTCAACGTCGCCAACCAAATCGTCAACATCCGAGCGACATTCGTCAACTACGTGACCAGTTGATAACAGCCGAGGCAAATTCGTATCAGTTCTGTGTTACATAAGTCTTGTAACACTGGCTTCGTTCATAGAAGTAATAGGCCGTGAAGCTTTTTCTGTTTGTTGTTGTTATAAAATCGTATAATTGTTTTGACACGATTAGCTACGGAACCAATGCTGTGGTTGAACGGTTGACTGCGTTTTTTTCCAGTTTGATATCTGTTGCACGTTCTTCTGTGCTTTTAATATATTTTTAGATTACCATGATAAGGATTGTGTTGTAGGATTGCTTTTGCGTCGTCGGTGTGAGGGACATCCAGATGCTAAATTAATTTCAATAGCCTCCCTCATGTTTGGTTGGTTGGATATAATATGTGCACATATGTCAAGAATCGTTAGACGGGTAGAGATACGGTGACCAATTACGAGTTTATAGGTGTATTCGCCCAAGGGAGCTTTTACTATGTACATGTAGATTATGAAATAAAAATAATTGCATCCATTTTCATTTACTTCCGTTTTTCGGAACGGGAACTCACGTGCAATCGGTCCCGGAATGGTCCCGGAGCTGTCGCTGGTTGTGTAGTCGTCGTCAAAAGCCATTCTTTTGTGGAGTTTATATTTTTACTTGAAACTGAAATATTTCGGCACCGACTGCAGGTAGAAACGTCTACAACAATTTTTCCACGGCTTATGTTTGAATGTAAGACTGAATGTTCGTAACGTTAATTATGACAGTTTCAAATACATTTAACATAACTGCATGCGCACTTGACATTGCGTGAACCGTGAACTATGAACCTAATCAAATAATTACGACTCCTAACTGAGTTATCAGCGTAGGAGGCGAAACATGAGACAAATTAGCTGGCTCCTGTCAGCTCCAAGCTTCATTTAAATTTAATACATATGTGGATGGACTTGTGGCATTTATTCCTACGATCGCGGTCTAGACAGTGATTCTATTAAGATTTTTTACGATTTTACTTAATTTGTGCCAAGTTTAGCCTCTTAGATTTTTTGATAATTGACATTATTCAATTGCAAATTGATTTGTATAATTAAAGTAGTCAGCGAAAAGGAAGTTTTCTTTTAATCCGCACCAAAAATGTAGACATTCCACATTTTGGTTGAGATAAAGGAATGTGAAAGTATTTTACTGGTTGCGATTTTTAATTAAAAGTTACCCAAATGCTTAAGAAAACATACGACGTCGTGATTTACAGTTATTATTATTGCATACCGTTAATGTTAGGGATACAATGGGTGCCAGTGACTTGGTTACTTAGCATTTTGTCCACAAATTATTATAATATGAAAAGCAAACTTTTGACCGCTACGTTTTACGGTTAAATGGCATCTGTGCTATTCCGTAGCACTTTAATGTCAGTGGGGCAAGGAGTCTAGAAAAAAATCAGTGTTTGTGTAAAAACTGAATATTACAGGTTATCTAAATTACTACCTTATATTGCTGATTTTTTAAATATAGTTTTCTGCGACACGTTACCAATGAAAATCAAATATCTATCATTGGAGGCAATTCTTACGATATGAATAATCTATACTATACCATATGTATGCATGTCCCTAAAATGGACTTATTTACGGACTATAAGTACACAGTACTATTAACTGCTTATCTATTTCCTCTCACCTGGGGTTGTTTGGGAGATATCGTTTTAAGAAATAAAAGTCGCATTTTGTACAGCTAACAGCAGATCAACGGGAATTAAGTATAAAAAGTTGTGATGTTGTCCCCCAGTGGTGGATACTTTTTACAAAATGTGTCACTGTCCACCAGTGGGGCCAACGAGTGGGAAACAACGGGAATAAACCAGTGTAACACTCTGGACTTTGGACCGTTCTTATTATCTGCGTCGTAAGAGTTAAAACCGTACTGCAAGTGTTACCATTGATCTGCTGTTGTCCGTACCTTGTATGATGCTTTCTTCTGCAATGAATCTATCTACTAGTACCTCCGAACAATAAAGTAAAGTAACTATGAGTCAATACTATACTCAATATATTTATTGCATTCCATAAGTTATAATACAGATGTTTATTTTTATTTATTTATTTAATCTTTGTTACATTTTATGTATCGGGCGAACTTAATGCCTTGCGGCATTTTCTTCCAGTTTACCTTGGGGCATGCAGAGATTGCTTGGGCTGGTGTAACACAAAGATATTATAATAAAAGAAGAACAACAATGAACAGTAAATAAAATCATACCTATATACTTACATACAATACACATATACGTTTAAACCCTATTACATATATTATATACATGAATATACCTATAATACATACCTATATTATAAATAATATATAGTATAAATATAAATACATATACCTACTACTTAATAGCTAGATATTCGTATGACATACAATGACTACTTAGATGACAATTTAAGTGGATGTTCATATACTTAACATTAACATGTTACAATGTTCTTTATGGACCTTATTTAGGCACAGCAATATAAGAGAGAGACGAGTCGACAGTCTTTGAGTTCCTTCAGTATACTCAGAGAAGGGTCTTGCTATGTGCATCCCATATCCATAATTATTAAAACTCTCTTAAATAATATCTAGGCTTTGGACCATTGTTCCCGTGCAAGCCTTTCAAAGGACGGGGTTTAAACCCGTGAAAACTGAAGTTACAGTGATATTGTTATAATCGAAGGTGTAAAGGTCATTATCAGACTGTCTAATGTAGGTCATGGTAGTCAAATCACGCGTGTTTCGATTAACTTCATAATGAGTCGTAGTTAATTGCTTGTTAAATTTGTAGGACATTGACTTTAATGGTTCAGCGGACGATTATTTAAATTTTATGTTTGTTTTCAATAGCGGCTCGGAAGTGTCGGAAAGGATGACGTCATAGATTAAGTTGGCTGGAAAGATGGGTGGGTCATAAAACCTTGCATTGAGACAAGGATTGTTTTGACTGGCAGTCGGGTAAGTAGGTACTGTCGAAAGGAAGAGGGTAATGTTTTTCCTGTGGCCTCCTGTAGCCTATTATTGTTAGATTTGTCTTGATCACGGAATTTACATAAATAACGTTTAATGCCAAAAAATCAAATTTTTTTCTTATTCTTATATCATAATATTTTTTTATATAATTATGAAGCGCATTATTCAGTGAATGGTTAATGTGCAAGATGCGATGACGTTTATCATATTACTAATTAACTATTACTGTCGTCACAACTTTCTATGTAGCATAACGTTATCTCCTTTCTATTTATACTTCTGTGCAAATATAATAATAGAATGCAGTTTAGTTTCCAAGTTGAAATATGAGCGGTAGCCTGTCTATCGTTCACTAGACCATAGTTCTTCTGCATAGAAGACCGGCCACGACATATCCCGCTAGACGGTACGTTTAAGGGTTTTAGATAGATAGACTCTTTATTGTACAAACAATTACATTTTCACATAGTACATTACATGTTATATTATTGTACAAAGGCGGCCTTATCGCTCAGAGCGATCTCTTCCAGGCAACCCCTGGTGAAAGGAGCTGCAAAATCAATAAACAGTAGTATAGCGCAAAGAATCAATAACAATTATTTTATACTTTTCTAGTTACTATATACAAAGCATTTGTCTACTTTAAGACGGCCTTTCAGACTCGTAGGTATACCTACCAGAGAAAGGTCGTTACCATTAGTTAAGTAGCTTGACTTGATAGTTGAATCACTATAATATTTATAAAACACCAGTGGGCTAGTGCAGATTGTTTCGCAATTTAACATTGAATAGAACCACAGCAGACATTTGATGTATGTCTTATTGATATATGGTTATGGTCGTCTAATAAAAACAAACAAGTTTTGATATTACCTTACATGTTGACATTTAGACCAAAAGTAGCGCCCTCACAGTTATGTTATGAAATTCCCCCAATAAAATCAGATGGTAATCAAAATTTGCAGCTATCTTAATCATTTATCTTCATGGTGCGACGTTACTGTTTCTATGTTTGGCAAGCAATTATTATTACTAGTCTATTTATTTGAGACACATGCTTGGATTATGTCGACGATTGTTAAACTGGTCCATCATTTCAATTTTCATGTACATTTGGACCAACGGCATTTATCACTTTACGGGATAGCCAAAGCCCAAGTATTATACTTCTAATAACTACACGTACGGTGTTCCGTGTACAAACTGGCCTGCGCAGGCAAAACTGTAGTGAAGCCTGTGATAGGCCCATAAAATACAAGTTTTGCCTTTCCACCTTACAGAGAATACGAGCGATAGACTTAATAAATTAGAAAAAAAAAAGATTGCCGAAGAAACAAATAAAGGCTTGGTAGCGACACAATATTTCGTACCATTGTAGATTTTTCATAAAAACCTTTACAAAACCTGCAAAACCAAGTATTGCAAGTAAGAGTATAAACGTTGACTTGTTTGAATATTTGTTGTACGAACTTGTAAGCCGTGTGTAGTTTAAACGTTAGTATCTCGTTGCCACAGCGTCATTTGTGTTAATGACCCGCATAAACTGATATAGTTGGATAAATAGCAAGGCTCTTTGATGTCGTAACATGGTCGGAACCAATGTCAGGTGTGACCGAAGAAAGCTCGCGTACCATACAACAATGGGGTTTCTGTAACTAATATAGGTACTTATGGGGTTTTTAATATACTTACTTAAGTTTTAATTACAACATTGATTAGATTGCTTTATTAGATACTTAACTGTATGTAGTCTATGTTTTATATAGGGTTCCGTGCTTAGATTGATTTTATTTTATTTTGAAATCATTTATTACAGTGAATATCGAGGCTTATAATCTAAGAACACATTTTTAGGCTGAAGGTGCCTAAAACTTTGGCACACAGACACACTATTCAAATCATATTGCACAAGATATACATACCAAAATGTTTTATCGTGTAATGCAATCTTTGTTGGATGTGCATTTTGTGGCATTGAATTTACTAGTAGTGACTATAGATACAAAGCTGTAAAATGACACAGACACACAGATACACACTTTTAACTTAGTAGCACCCTTATATTTGGCTCAGGAGTCAAAAACTGAAAAGGTAAAAACGGATTCTCGTTGATAAAGCGATACTTGCAGTTTTACTGTACTTATACCTCAAATAGTTTTAAAATACCTCACTGAAATCAGGGAAGTGAATTTTATACTTAGCACCTGCAAATCTTTTGGTATAGGTACCTAATACCTAAACGAGGAGAAAATAGTAATTTTAAAATATGAAATAAATTCAAATAAATGAAGGTTGAGAGATTATGGGCAGTAAATGAGGAAAAAAAAAGATTGTAATAAATTATAATGAAAGAAGAATCACATTGTTACAGGTGTTTATAGAAGACCACTTTACCATCAGATGGTACCAGCAGCTTCTTTGTCGTCATTGTCAATAAAGTTATGTCCATCAGTCACAAAGATTTTTTGTATTTTAATACTTTGTTTGAGAAATATCAATTAGTGTAATTCTCCGTAAAATGCTGTGGTGGTTGGCAACTTTCTAATAGTCAGGTGTCACTCTATTATTGCGTACATCCTGTACATTTATTACATAGACTGGTGCTAATTGGACATTATTAGCGGCAAAAGTGACAGTGGGCTGGCCGCAATTGTCATAGAACCTACAATCGCTGTAATATGATTAACACTAGGTACGGTTACAGTTACCCAATGGAACAATTTTCTATGACCCCAAACGCACTTGATTGTAGGCCAAAGTGCAAAGGGGACGTTTAGGTCTCATAAAGTGTATTCGAGAAATATCCAAAATCTTCAAAACATACATTTTGAAGGCTATTTCCGGAAGGTTCAATTCAGGAAATGGCCAATTCCCCGAAGATTCAATTCCCGAAAAGTACACGTCCCTGAAGACCCTATTCCTGGAATGTACAATTCCCAGAATGTTCCATTCCCCAAATGTCCAAAGACGGAAAGTCTAATACCCATACCATACCCAATGTCCAATCTGTTACCATCCTTGCTGAAGCAGGCCTAAATTCAATTTGAAATCAGTGACATTCATAGACATCTTTAAGCTTTAGGCATGTGATCTCATGATCACCCTTATAATTGTCAAAATTATAAGCTCGCTATCAAAATTTTCTCTAAGGCCGATAGTTAGACAGTTTTAAGCAGGAACTCGGCATGAGCTCCTGCAGACTGTCAAAATTGTATGAAAACTGACATTTGTAAGACCGAACTCAATCTATCTACTCAAAACATTCTATGACTATCGCCCTCTCTCGGCCTTACAATTGTTTTACACACGTATCGCCAACAATCAATCAATTGTGTGGAAAGAAAAGTATTTACGTACACAGGAGAACAAGTTTGTGTGTGCACCTGACATACAGACCTACAAAATCTATCAGATTTTATTGTCTTTTAGATATTTCAAAAGGTACAGGTAACGCAATGTTGTTTGCAAATAACAAATGTTGAGCTCATGGTCTTAGAATATGTGCTCATGTTTGAATATTTCGAAAAAAATCAACCTCTTAATTTTTTACGCATATGTCGAACCAAAATATAATTATTTTTTAATTTAAATTACAGAATATAATTATTTATTGCACACATGTCATTATATACAAGTGTTACAAATACAACGATTTACAGCTTAAATATCACAGCAAGTACTCATGAAGTTCCTTCCCTAAAAATAGCTTTTATACATAATAAGTTAATTTATTTAAATAAGTTTATGTACATTTTTTCCACAGGGTAGGTACAGACATCAAGAGGTAAGTGCTAGGGGGGCACCGGTGCGTTCCGTAGGAGAACCCGGAGCCCTCCGAACAGCACGAGGTAGGCCATCGAGGGGGTTTTAGTGGGTACAAATCCCACATAACCCGTCCTCCCCCCAGGAGGTCGGGTATCTTTTAAAAGATTTCCCCCCCGTTAACAAAAAAAAAGGTACAGACATCAGGAAGTAAGGCAAAGGATTTATTTGCATAGGTACGAGTATAAGTAAGAGTTTTCAAAAATATAAATCAAAGCATAGATACGGACAACAGCAGATCAATGGTAACAGTTCGATTTCAATTCTTACAACGCAGATAATAAGAACGGTCCAAAGTGTTACACTTGATCTGCTGTCAGTACTTAATTCAAATCGGTCAGCGGATTGAGATCTATATAAAATGTATGGAAACGCACAAATATTTAATTTTTTACCAAAGAAGTTGGCAGGTGAAACCTGTGTTCAGTATCATAATTTTTGGCATCATCTAGATTAGAACCGGAATTTAGTTTCATAACTCAGACTAGACTTTAAAAGGATGTTTAAACTTTCTCACGACCTTATTTACCATCAACATTACAGACTTCCAATTACCATTTAGAACAAAATGAAATATCGTCGTTTCCTGTCACTTCCGACTGATAGCAATTTGTCACTGGTGTCCTTTCACTCTTGACGTTTGTTTTGAAGGTTCCAGTATGCAGATAAGTAACACAGATAGGCAAAATATTGCTTTCAAAATATACTAGGCTGCATGATCAAGTTATGAAAAAATCATAGGAGCTCTAAATCTGTTCTAATAATTTTGAAACTATGGCAAGAAGATTCCGATGGCTCCAAACGGAAATAAATAAACAAAATAATTTTCTTTTCCCACGGGCTCCATTCATTCCAACTTGATCCATGAATTCTGTTTTCACGTTAAATAATTAATTAATGACTATTTTGATGATTTTATTGAAGAGCATAATAATATATGTTTGTTATATTATGTCCCATTGCGTACCAGGAATGCAGCAATGTAGAAAAGTCACGTCGTAGATGTGACGTGATGACCACTATCACTCTGTTAAGAGTGTAGCGACAGAGAAGAAGTTGTCAAATAATTACCTTATTACCTTATTTTAATATCAATGCCCTTGCCCACTTACCACTATGCACAAAGTAATCGAATAACAATAACAAATGACTGCTGCATAAAACATCTGTTAAAATTTGTTCAATCTTTTGTTTCACTTAGTGTTGTAGGTATTTAGTAAAAGCATTTATCTGTTTCTTCAGCTCTATTCTTCAATGACAATGTAAGTATTTCAAAATAGGATGTTAAATGAGTGTAAGTATTTCGTAAGTGTTTTGAACATGTTACGCAGCCGCGGGTTCGCCGCTTCCTTCAGTTCATAAACACGACCGTGGGAAAATCGAAGAGCACTTTTGAATATACCTATACTAATTAATTGATTTGGATTACCCTTGGTGTTATACTCAATAAATATGCCTGGATTTCTGTCCGTCTATATCCATATTTACCTTACTTTTAGAAAGGTGAACTTTTTTTAAGGTCATTTGAGGTTTTCTTACAAATATCGCAGTCATTCCGCAGATAGGTAATACTGAGTAGGTAATAATCACAAAGCTCACTAAAGCTAAAAGGGTAGATATATTTTATGTCCATAAATCCAGCAGCATACATCTAACTACCTAGTCCAACTTATTTACGCTTTTACGATTAGCGATTAGGATCGTCTCCGCAATTAGAAGATTCATGTCGGGTCGGTCCCACACGCACTGACTCTCGACACGCATTTGGTACTCTGTCGGTCTACTGAACACTGAACTACTTTACCTTACGTCACCGATTTAAAGTAGACCAACACAAAAGTCGGACGTCCGATGCCCGCAGACGTGACGTCACAAGCGGCCGCATCAGACATTGGGCGGTTGCGTAGGACCACACCAATGTTCACAATAGCTGTGAAAGTACATTAGAAAGTGCAAGTCGGGTCAGTCTCACGTACACGTTATATCAGTCGGGGATTTACATAATATTACGCTTTATGGGTAACTGGAGCGATACTATGGAATTTTAAATCTAACACAATTCCGTGGAGGTCGGTTAGATAATAGTTATGAACTTATGGTTTTTAATTTATGGCCGTCGTGTATGAATATGAATCACTTCTTTTATATGTAGAATGAATAATTTCTATAAAGTAGGTCGCTTCTGATTGTTCATTTATTATGTGTTACCTAAATTAAGTTTTTAAGGATAGAATTCATTGCAACATGGTAGGTCTTTTGACCGACGAACTTAGGGACTGGTATTATTTTTAATTACAAAATACCCAGTGACCACAGTCGACAGTATATTAAAAGGTTTTTAAATGTCACATATGATTTATAGCAAACTTTTATTTTTATTAACGCCGTGAACTTTAATAAATTGAAACAAAGAATTCTGTTCTTGGAGCGGTAAAACTGGTAGAGTACCATATGTTTTGTTCGAAACAAAATAATAATGAGCACATTATAATAAGTTCGCTGCAGCAAAAAGTTAAGAGCCTAAGTGACAATACAATGCTATTCCCACAGGTCTGAGCGCAGGTGGACGCGTGAATAATGTCTGTCATGCTTAGCTGATTCGGGTAACACTTTATGACACACAGACAACTCGATGAGCAAACGTTACATTAAACTGATGTTGTACTCAAAGAGGCAATGAACTGATCACATCTGTGAAATGGAGACGCCGAACGGGTAAACGCAGTGTTGGACGCCCAGATAGAGGGATTACCTACGCAAGGTGGCTGCTAAGGACTGGATGCTAATATCTACCATAGGAGGCTAGTGCTAGAGTACTTACTCATTATACTTAAGTATGATACAACTATTAAGACTAAGATGCAGTAACAAAAGTAATGGAAATGACTGATTTATTTTTTACCATACACTATTATTAAGTCAGGAATCAGTGCAGCCCGCACTAGGCTAAGCCTATCCCGTAGGATTCTAAAATAATTACAAAATAAAAATGTGATTATTAAGAGGCCTTGATAATGGTAAGGCCTGGACTGCAAAAGACAACGATTGTTGGTAATTTGGAGAAACCCAACCGCCTACATCAAGTTCATGTCATACAAGTAAAAACGGTTATGTCATTGGTAAATTACCATATTATCACATAATAATATAACGACAATTTATAGATAGGAATTTAATGAATCAATGCCAAGATGAATGCGCAATTAATTGGCATCATTATTCCTTTTAAGATCACATACGTAACTTGTATTGAAAACATGACCTAACTCTACTTATGAGATGTGCTGCTGGATAGTTATTTGCTACCTTTTCTACTCAATAATGTATTTTTCTTGCTTTGCGATAACCATTGCTAGATTGCTACACGAAAAGTTACCTAATGATGGAAGCCAGTAATGATTTTCAAAATGAACTTCATCGGTGTCACCTATGGATGTCACTTTATATGTTTATACTAGCTGCTGCCCGCGACTTCGTCTGCACAGGATTATAAATTATAGCCTATGTGTTATTCTGTATATTATTGTAAAGTTTCATTAAAATCCAATCAGTAGTTTTTGCGTGAAAGAGCAACAAACATCCATCTATCCATACAAACTTTCGCGTTTATAATATTAGTAGGAGTAGGATAATTAATGCTCGCTGCACCGATGACGCGGAGAGATTTGTTGCTAAACCGGACAAAAGGCCTTGATCCTTTAGATCACTAAGCCACCGGAGTAAGTAATAAATATCAATAGAATATTTAAAGCCTACATTCACTAAGTGTGACATAAAACATTAGGTAAGCCAACACAAAGTAAACAAGACCTAGACAAAGCTCGTCGCCTGATGCAACCATGTGTCACATTAACCTAACAACGTCGCCGCAAAAAATAACAAAGGGTTACGTAAGAAGACTCAATAATCGAATGTTCGTCACGACCAGCTACGGCGAATGTAAGTCGTCATTTCGCTGGAATTAAACTGGCCACCTAGTGGTGTGCAGAATGGTCGGTCTTACGACGTGATTCATAGGCAATTTTTTCACGAGTTAAGCCTAAGCTCGTGTTTACAACTGTCAAATATGACTTTGGTAAGAGCCAGTGCGCTAAGCCTACGTTCAAAATTGGCTATGAATCACGGCCTCACGGAAATCTCTTAAAAAAATAAACCAGCTCTTTCCTAATCTATTTAACTCTGCATATTCATGCAATGCATGAATGCCATGCCTAACGACAAATAGGTTTATAAGATACTTAAGTAAAAATGGTACCTATACTTAATCACAAAAGTTACATCTTCAGAAAATTTCGAGTTCACTCCGCAAGTTTCTTCAAATTCAAATTCTACAGAATCCTCAAACAAAACAAAGCAACCTAACAATAAAACTAAGTATTCGGTTTGGTCTTGGCTTTAGCTCAACATTATTGGAATGGATCCCGCCACTTCATTGTGTGGTATTTAAATTTTAAATTACATTTTAAATTGTAATCTTTGGTAACGTTTTGTAACGTAATATTTCTCGCGGCACCGGTTAAAATCCTATTGAATATTGGACCCATTAAGTCACTTGTACTAACTCGTAAGAGATAACCCAGTGTTAAAATATTTGTAAATAAGTATTGTCGCCACTTTTCGCACTAGATTGAATTTTATTATATATTTTGGAGTCCGTGACTCCCGATGCCCTCCTAGAGGACATATTTTATTTATAGTTAATTTATTTATAGGTAGTTTTAGTTTTTAGTTATTTAATGTTAGTTTTTAATCATGTATTATATTATTCAATTCATTTATTTTGGAGTCTGTATACCATTGTCAACATATATTCACTTTCAAACTCTTGGATGTAGAGTTGTTTTTATCTTACGTTCATGGTCGAAATCTTATAATAATTATTGTAGATGTCGGAAAACACATTTCATTTCCTCGCAATACACATTATGAAAGATGAAATAAACTATGTGAGTAACAATGTTAAATTACTTGCATAATAAGGAAACCATTTCCCATAACCATATTGCTTTGATCATTCTATTCTTATTTACATAACCAAGTTTTCATACACGGTACGAGTATAGTGAGATGATAAGAATCATCAAATCAGTTTTCTCATTACGTATAGGTACTTAACTTGTCTATCTGCTAGGAAATATTAAACTACGTAATACTATGAAACATGTGCTATGGAAAGAGAAGTAGAACGAATGATTTATGAAACAGGTGCTATAAAGCGGATGTGAGTGGAACTGGAAGAGGCCGAGATTCAGAGACTCACTCTCAAAATGGTCTCAAAACACTTAACTGAAAATGTCACTATGTTACCCATCTAGGTAAAGAGCAAGCCCAACAACGTAAGCAACGTTGGGCGAGGTTTAACTTGATATAATGTTACAAAATTGACCATAATACAAATTTTGTTCGAAATTCGAAATTACTGTTGCATCATCCAGTGTTTTTCGTTTCGTTTCAAACAAAAGAATCAATTGAGTTGCAACCTCAAAAGAGATTCTGGGTGCTAAATTCCGTTTTCCCCAACTGCATCAAGGATAAAGGTAATATTTTTCATGTGTATGTAATCTGTTCCTTTTCCGCCTTCTTATAATTCGTTACTCGTTGCTTGCAATACTCTTGAACATAAATAATACATACTTTTAAATATTAATTGTTTCTTCCAAAGCTGCGTAAACATTGGCAATTACAATGGTAAGTTATGTTTTAACATGGACTATTGCACAATCGTTAAGTGTTTCTACAGCCTATGCACTTTGTTCTTAACTAAAAGGTTTATTTATTATGCGTTCTTAAACCCAAGGCTCAAGTAAGTATTAGGTCAAGGTATCTTCCGATGTTCTAAAACTCTGTGACAAACTAGTTCCAAAGACAATGCTTGATGGGTGTAAATAACGAAGGAATTGTTTTAGAACTTATATTGATACTTATATATTGAATGTTTTTGTTACCCACTTATGTGTGTAACGCATATGCCCATTGTGTTTTGAATTATTGAAAATGACAATAACAACAATATAGCCAAGTACCTATATTGAAAAAAGTTCTAATTTCTACCAGTATAACTACTTGGAATAGACCGACCATACTATATGAGGAGGAATACCTCCAAGAATTAAACAAATACGTAGAGATACTAGTAGGTAGTTAGTCACCGCATCAAATAAAATGATGTGTAATCATAAATTATCATTAATTAAATATCATTGCTCTGAATGTCTTTCAGAAGCCTTTCAGAGGTATTCAAAGTTTCCAAAAGATTCCAAAAATAAGGTTACTAAAATTCTTTTATATAAATACATTTGTACAGTCAACTGAGCTTACATTGCCAAATCTTATAAAATAATTTTACAACCAAGTTTTGTATGGTTTTGTTGGTAAAGGTGTAAAATCTGTTGATTGACTGTTGACATGACGTCGCAAGCTATATCTAATATGCTATAATAATAATAGGACTTAATAACATCAGTAAGAATATCTAAGCAGATAGGTATATATAACACAAGAGAACTGTATGTAATAAACTAAAGTAACGCATGGCCTCGCACGTGTATGACTGTATGTGCTTGTGCAGTCTACGTTCTAGGATTTCTAGGACACGTTCTTTAATCGATAAGTGCCGTAATGATTGTCTTAGATGTATTACTAGTAGAACTGTTTCTTCCTCTTCATTATTAGGAATTATGATTATAATTACAGTACCTATAATAATACAAACAAAATAATGACATTGATGTGGTTTAGTTTTGTCAGTAGTTTATAATAAAATATTGTTAGTCATCAAGTTAACCGCAGCTTTTCGCCGAGATACGACAATACTTAGCTAAAGTACTAGGTAATTTTAGTATTGAATCATCTCTACATAATTAAGTCTGAGTTTTCTAAGAAGTTAAGACCTGGTTTCGAAATTACTTCTTTAAAATTAACTTTGAGTTTAGATAATTTCTCTGTGTTTAGTAAGTATTAGGGCGACTTGAGGTCTAGAAATGTGCTAAAGTTACTACCTCGAATCTGACGAATAGACGTTGGGATACAACCAACGTTGGACTGGGTTTTTGGGAGATGATGAAGGTAGGTAAAAAAACTTGGATAAGTTTCAAGAGTTTGAAAAGAAAAATAATAACTTTAGCTAAAGTCAATCTAAACTGTAGAGACTAGTTCGACACGTGTTTCAATTAATTTCTATTGAAACTTCGAAAAAAAAGAATTAGGCACGTTTGTTTCCTTTATGTGTTGTCTACATTATGATATGGAGATATTCATATAACTTTCTCGTTTCTTGAATTGCAAATTAATTTTGCATACAATTAGTTTATCTTAGTCCCTGATCATAGAATTTCGATTGTTATCCGACCTTACGCGTCGATCTTGAAACTTTATTGGCGTATGTTAATGGTATTGTGTGAATAAAATCCTATGCATTTTAATGTTGGTTGAAGATGAATAACCTTCTTACTGTTTTGTACAGATGGTTTGGTCATGGTTAACTTAAGTTCATTTAATACGCACGTGACTCTTGTAGGAAATGGAAGGTTTTGCCTGTTTCATTCTAAGATAAACCCATCTTATTGATGTTCACTGCTTTTCTCCGTCTGTTTCCTGAAACGCGCAACCTCTTGAGTTAAGGTCGAATTGAATAGACCACTGTCTTACTAGACCCATCACGTGCTCCATCTTCAGGCTTCACCATCAAGTGAGATCGAGATCAAATACTCTTATATATAAAAAGTCTTATAAAAAAACTTTAAAACCTGTTGCAGTGCAGAAGTAAGTACCACTCCACATAAATTGTACCGCAATCCGCATTGAGAATAATATTGTCAAAATAAGTTAGGTATAGAATAAACAAAACAATTTGTTCGGAATTATGGACAAAATCAATTGATAGAGTTTCCAACATCATAAGTTTTATTTTACCAAATTCGTTACGATAACAATTTATTTAGCATGCGGATCTTGTACTATCTATTGTTTCCGAAGTACAACAAACATATGACTTATCTCACTATCCGTACTTATCTCTCTTTTATGTTGGCTGTAATTTACATATCATTATTTTCCTAAAGTAAATAACTAGAAAAGGTTCCAGAGTAAACTAATGTCAATAAACGCGCGAATATCTTTTATTTCTTAAACTCCTCTTTGTCTCTTTATCTTATTTACTTATTTTGTCTCAGCACATGCTTTTATTTATGGTTTATGTATGTCATAACCTATTTACTTCCTCCTTCTTGCGTTGGTCCTCATTTCTCAGGGTTCAATTCAATTTATTTATTTTCATTTATAATCTAACAGTACATGGTCTTAACTCTCTGGATCATCTTCTAAGATAATGCACCATCTGTCTCTACAAATGTTCGGTGCACTGAAGATGACTCTATATTTCTGTAGCTGATATAGTGGTATTGAGAATGAGGTTCACTTTGAATAACTTTTGTAGATTACTGTGTAAATAATAACTGAAATTTTTACTAATGAAACCCTACCACAATTCCAGATTCAGAGTCAGAAACATTTATATTTTGGGCACGTCAACATTTAGAAGGGTATCCAAAAAGCAAAAGTCTCCCAAATGTACTTTATTCCCACTACCACTATTTTAACTACACAGCTGTAGAACCGCACCAAGCATCAATGAACCAAAGGTTCGTACAGGAACAGCTATGTAGATGATCAGTGTCACTGTCACAAGAAGTTATCTTTTGCGATCCTTACAGCTGACTTTGTCTTTTGCTTCTTCCACTATCATCAATCTGTTTATGCATACTCGACTTATGAGTACATAATCGATACCTGCATCGGTTAGGAACTACACGAGCCTTAACTGGACACTACAGGCTAAATAAACATCTTAACAGAATGGGCCTGTCCGACGCCACTGCCTGTAGATTTTGCTGTGAAGCCGAGGAAACCCCCATGCACATCCTCTGTGAGAGTGGATCACTAATTCACAGCAGAAGCCGAGCCTTAGGTGGACACATAAGGCCACCCGAGGATATTAATACTCTCGCCCGAGTGCATCATACGTTTCCTAAAGGACGTTGGCCTTGGGAGCGAGATATAAGAACTTGGTGCGCGGCCACAATAGACCTTTGAGGTCGCAGTGACCCTTGGGCTTGTACAGCTAACAGCAGATCAAGTGTAACAATTTGGACTTTAGACCGTTCTTATTATTTGCATCATAAGACTTTAAATCGAACTGCAAGTGTTACCAATGATCTGCTGTCGACTGTACCAACACCCTGATATCAAATAATAATAATAAATCGATTAGGAACGTTTGGTTAATTTCCACAGCTCAAAAAATTGGTCCTTCATCGATTCCGCGACTCCGCGAAATCATGGACGGATGCCGTTACGCCAATAGGGCATCCTATTGACGGAATCGTTGTACTTATTAGTAGTTCGATAACTATTAAACCTTACATGTTATGCTGGTATTATGTATATTCCTAGTGACTCAATAGTCAACTGTTCAAATTGTTTTTAAAACTGTTAAAAGTCACTTTTATTATGATTCACTGCATTTAAGTCGGCCATAGCTCGTAAGTGATAACAACCGAACGAGTCGGAGCGATCATTGTTCCAATTCAAAACATAGGTACAATCTGTACTTTGACTTGCGATGATAAGCTAGTTTTATGTTTTATTTTAACTCTGGTTGTCAAATAAAAGCGAAGTTGTATGCTCCACTACGCCCATCTTTTGTTTTTCTGTTGTATGTTGTGGTATGTGTATATTTGGAATATTGTTGTATTATTCTGTAATTATTTAATATACTTACACAATTAAGTACACATTACAAAATAAGGTACGCTTAACTCTGGTTTTTAGAAAACTCTATCTATGATAGAGAGAGAGAGATGAAATCTGAAGCACGCAGAGCAGTGTACCTACATAATCATAGAGTAATTATATAGACAAAATCAATAATGTTTAATAAATTACTTAAGTAAAGTAAGATACATAGTATTATATGTGTTATTAGGGATTTTTACTCACTAAAACCGCCTGCCCGGCCCGGGCATCTCTTATATAGAACGCACCGAGTGCACGGTAGGACACCCACGGTGGTAGAGGGAGAGCAATTCTCCGTCTACCATAACTTCCCGAGCTCTTTATATCTAACCTATTAATGTTTGCATTCTATAAAACATCAACATTCTGCACCAAAACCCAAACAAGTTTATATCTCGTTTGCGAACAGCGCACGGGCAGGGTTTGCGAAATTACCGTTTTTGTGGCCAAAAGTAACGGATTCCTCGGTAATACATAATTTTACCTTATTTAAATTACGTTTAAATAACTAGTTTTTCCAGTAAGTTTACTGGCGATAATTTGTGAGATGGAAAATAATTATTATACTTAACTGAATTATGTGCCATGAATGAATAATGGCACATATATTGGGTAGCGATTCTATTTTGTGTTTCTTAATTTCTAAAAAATCTTTTGTAGTGTAGGTTAATTGTATATTAACTACATGATCGTATTGAAACTCTGAAGCCCTGAAAAGGACTGTTTACGAGAAACTAGGATTTAGCCCCGAAGAAGACTGTTTACAGAAACTAGGATATAGCCCTGAAAAGGACTAACAATCCTACACACTAGACATATCCAGGATTCTTGGACGATCTTGTCTCCGGTGATCTTCAATCTTCATTCAGCTTGCAGAGGAGTTGTCGTCACGCACGTCGCTGGAGCACTGACGCTGCCGCGTGGTGTGCGTTTGCTTTTATGTAACTTCATACATCACATAGTTGTGAACTAGCGTTTTAAATATAATAATTTTATTTAACCGTCATAAACTCATAATGTAATATGCTAATTAGGTCACTAGTTGCGATACAAAATTGTATATATTATTGAGCATTGTTTTCCAATAAAATATGGATTATTCTACACGTAAATTAGTGTTTCCTTTATACACCTCAAAACACTAAAGTAGGTATGAAACCTTGAGAAATCTTTTATTTCATTTCACTACTAGACAATAACAAACTGATTCCGCAGATTATCGGGTAAACCCCTGGGATGGCACGATGTAAACCATATGCAGGTTAAATACTTATTATAAAGAATATCAAATCAAATCAATTAATTGCTTTATGTGGTACATACATGGTGTTACATTATCATTGACTCTCACACGAACCCTGCAGGGGCACTACAACTTAATATCATAGTTTTACATTTTATTGTCAATTTTCTCATTCCAATTCAATATAAATTACAATAAATAAATTAAATTCCATTGAAGTTAAATCGCATTAAATAGCTTAGTCACAAAGTTAGTAGATATATGTTAACTGGTAGGGAATAGTGATAATAGTATTACCTATTAAGTATATTTGTCAGAATCGAAATATTCATCCAGAGTATAGAAGCTATTCTGTATGAGGAACTGTACCTGATTAAACCCGTTTTGCTCTTGTTGTAATGTTTTATACCACAAAACTGGGCATGATATCATTGGCGAGTGTTCAAGGGATTCGTGATGTCAAGGCTTTGGGCCGGAAATAAGGAAGTCAATGCAGCCTTCTTTGTATTGTTCCGCCTGAACACACATGCGGTAAAACTATCATCCAAAAATACACATTGGTATGTACTTATACCATATAGTAATTATACGTGACACGAATTGGTATTTTCTAAAGAGGCACGCAATATAACTAAGTAATCGAAACACATATATATATATATAGTACTTATACTCTCCAAATCTAACATTTTGTTAAGCTAGACTATAATATCCAGTAAACTTTTTTTAATACGAAGGGAAATGTGATGTTAGATGAATTTATGGAAAACAATAAACATAGGTAGGTACTTACTTATTTCGTTTAAAGTTACACTTTGAAAATTATCATGGCCCACACATTTTTTTTACTACCATTACCTTTATTTTACGATACATGCACCATGGTTTCAAATAAATTGTACTTAAGTATGTAAATTTATGTATTTACATACTTAAAAGTAAAACTACACACAGAAAGTGCAAAGTAAGTACATTAAGGTAACTATCCTGCTGCAATTACCCCATAAAATATAATACGTTGTTTTAACAGGAAAATCCCGTGTGAATAATTTTCTTATCAGTAAAAGTGCGCTTCCAGTCGATTGCACAAGTGCTTATTAAAATTCCAACTATAGTACTAAGCACTAGTAGAAGTCACGTGAATGTGTAAGTATAAATATTGGCTTCGGTATTTTCGATACATTCCACAATGCATGTTCTCATATGACGATTCAGTAATTATACCTAGGTAGGTACCTACTATACCTTATGTTATATTCCCCTGATCAACGGTGAAGGAAAACATCGTGATAAAACCTGCATGTCGTAGATGAAAAAAAAATTTAAGGCATGTGAAATCCGCCAACCCGCACTGGGCCCGCGTGGTGGATTATGGCCCCAGCTCCCTCGATGTAAGGGAAGGTCTGTGTCCGAGCAGTGGGGCAATATAAATAGACTGATGATGATGATGATATGCCCCTGAAGGACGGCGCGGCGTTGGCCATGCGGAGAGATGTAATTAACAAATCTACCAGGTCACAATTAAACTATTTTGAAGTCGAAGTGACCCTTGGGCGTTGTACTTGTTGCCCGGTCAGTCGCACAGAAAACTATTGCAACTGCCATATTACCAATAGCTTTATGTTATACTTGATGACTTGATATGCTATCAATACTAACCATCCTACCTACCACCTTTACACAAATGATAATAATACACAGATAGATGAAGTTTTTATCTTTGACGAGATGCACATTTACACAAAATACTTATATGTTTTGTTCCGATGCAACTATTTATACCGAAGTCCAAATCAAGTGTATTATTTTGTAAACAAAAACTACCCTACCTTCCTAACATTTTAAGCTAGATTAAATCGGATCACTTTATTTTCACAATGATGAACAGGTTCGATCAATCAGTTCCTTCAGTGTTACATCACAATAGGTCAAAAAAAAAGTCAAATTTCTTTATTGCAAGTAAGCACGTTGAGTACATTTTTGCACATCAATATATTTTTTGAATTTACATTTACACCACTTTGCAAGGAAAAGGTGCCAACGCTGAGGAGAAAAAGTTGCAAAAAACTCTCAGCAGCACATCTTTTAAAATAATGATAATACAATTATTACTTAATAACTATACAGGTACGTAACTATTACTATTGTTAGTAAGGTAATAGTAGGTAATTAGACGATCATATTTGTTTACAAAATAAGACACTTGATTTGGGCTGCGGTATAGTTGCGTTATGGCTACCATCGGGGCGTTGTGCACTCTTATCAATTTGGCCTACCCCTTATTTTACACTTAGGCTTCAGAATCAAGAACTGAAACAGGTTGTTTACCTTGCATTCCTGAGGACAATAGGAGAAAGCATTGAATGAACTGAAGATGACAATGTTAACAAAACATCGAGTGCCTACAGTCGGCTGCCCTGCCCATAGTCGGACACACAGTCATGTAGTTAATTCAGAAGTAATACGGTGTAAATTGCAATGACGTGTAGTTTGACATGCTGCAGACAGATTTATATCAACAGATAATAACTTATCAACATCTTGAAACCTGTACTTCTACCTAGGTATATGTTCGTACTATGAAACGACGACTCATATTTTGTATTGATTAATGATATCTAGGTAATTAAAACACGAAGGATTATAAACGAACGCTAATTAGTTTCAGTTTCCTTCGTTTTCATTAAAATAAATGTATCTATTACTCTTATTATTACTCTTAACAATTATTTCCAATCGTTCTTACATTGAACAAATGTAAGTACTTAAATGAAATATTGTGTTTTTTTATCATTCTCGATTTTTCATATCTTGTATCGTTATTTATTATTATTTGGAATTTTATCTTCATTAAACAGATAAGCTAGAAATAGTGCATGATTCATCAGACATCTGAGAAAAACCTTCATTTTATAGAACAAAAATATTAGAACGCACCAATTTATTGAACCGCGTCGAATACTTTCAAATTTTGCAAGCCTAAAATACAATACGATCGTTAACTAAATGTACAAATAATAAATTAATCTTTTTCATAACAGCAAAAATAATACAAATGCCAAAACACGAAATGCTATAAATTGCAGTATAATCGTGAACCACCTGGAGTTGAAAACATACAACTGCATTTAACGTCAATGATATCAGGCGTTTACCACGAAGGGCCCACCCTGACCTAACGCCCCCAGTATAAAAAAATTATAATATAATCAATTTTATTACAAATTCTATGTATCGAATCTTTATTACGATATATACAATACTATTTTTCAAAATATGTACCTACAAAACATCAAAATTACGACAAACTAAACTTTAAAGCGAACTACAACTTTTAGAAATTGAATCACGTTGATAATAAGCGTTTAAAAAATAGTATTTATCGTAATAAAGAAAGATACATAGTATTATTGATACATAACTTATTTTTATATTATATTAGAAAATATGATTTTTTAAAGAATGAGGGCGCTCGCTATTTATTTAGCTCATGTATGGGCCTCAAGTCGTGGTGGTCTTGTCAGAATACATAACCTGACGAGGAAGTGATAAGGTGACTAGACAGTTAGACTCACTGTATAATCACGGTCACGTCGCCATATGAAACCTAAACTTAATAAGAAAATCTTACTTTATACTAAAATATGGCTACATTTCAATCGCAACGTCCCGGTCGCAAAATGTTTGCGTATGTTCCCCGTTCATACGGATCTGGATCTTAAAAGTTAAGAAAGCGCAGAACAGTGATTTGCGAAATTGCATCTTAACCCGGTGACATAAGACTGAGGTCACGAGGCCAGAGGCAGGCGGGTCAGAATTAACACTTGTCACTTTTGGAGGCGTATGTGTACTGGTTTTGTATGTTGCAACTTTAGGTTACCTGTTTTGGAACTTAGAACTGTATTAGCTTCTTTTCATTATGGTCTATTATTTGGTCATTAGCCCACGTTCGATATAGCAACTGGGTGAATTGACTGTGAGCGCAGCGGTTTTTTGAAATTATTTTTAATATCTACATTACTTATTGTATTTTTAACCTAAATGCATAGTCTCAATTCCCAATGATTTTAGGGGTCCTTGTATAAGTATCTAAATCTGACACAGAAAGATACTTGTGTGATAGATATCTGACGCATTATATGGACGTTTTATATCGACTAATGAAAATGCACTATAATAACAAGTTGGTCAAAATTATCAAAACACGCGTCATCTCTTTCTATTTTTTAGATTTAGAAAGAGAAGTTTTTTTAAACTGACGATGCAGGCATTTTTGTATAATTATACTGGTTGATTAACATTTCGATTGACAATTTTAATACCTGCTTTACCTTGACATTACATCTCATAATCGCAACGCAGTAAAGACAAGTGTATCCTTGCTTGACAAGGGCCTGTTTTAGTCAAATCTTTGTTGATTTACAATACACTTGTCTTGCACAAAAAGATAATTCGAGTGTTAGCTATTTAACCCGTGAAAACACCATGCCAAAACAATGCTTGGGTGTATAAGGAAAAGCAATAATATAAGTTTTTATTTTGTCATGGTCTAAGAAGTATTACCTATGTTCTACGAGTATATGGGCTATTATACATATCGTATAACCTATTCCTCTCTCTTTCTCTCTCTCTAGGAAATAGATTGCCAATCTGGGATCTAGGAAAAAATTGGATAAATTAATTGCTCTATTGTAAGGCAGGTATAGTCATTTTTACCCGACTACGCAAGAAGGAGAGTTATGTTTTTTGTTCTTTATCACAAACTAAAATGACTACCAAATATCTGCTGTTTATAGCTGATTAGCTAACTGTATGTAATTTAATATAAATATTTTACACAATTATAATATAACTAAACTACTTAAAAATACATTAAAAAACTAAACTAAAAATCTACCTAACTAAAAATTATTATTATTGCTGATTAGCTGTCGGTGATGACATTTGACATAAAGCTGGAGTCATCACCCATTCTATTCGCTTCTAGTTTGGGTTTGTCTCGTGATGACATCGCAAAATACATCTTACGTCGGGTTTACGACTTTCACTGTTACGCTGTGTTCCGCGAATTTTTGTAATTGCCAGTTTCGACTGTGGTTGTCTTGTAGACGACCAGTTTTACTCGTTTGATCGATATTTCTGAAATGTTTCTGAAATTCGGTCACACTTGCATTGCATCTGACTGACAGCGTAATTGGACGACGTCAAAGTGCATTTTTAAGTGTCCGATACTGACCGAAAAATGCAATAATTATGAATTAATGTATGAAGTTTATTTCATGCCGGTCACGTTCAATGGCCACCTGTTATTAAAAGGAATTATGACTAGTAAACCTAAAAGTAAAACGTCTAAAAACTCATCAGAATGCATAGGTACGGTGGAACACAGAGAAAGGTGTACAGAAGAGTTTTTAAGGTTGAGATTTTCTGAAAAACTACTTAACCTATTGCAAAAAAATTTCACTGTTTGATAGATAAAAGTTAAAACTATGTAACTGTAAAAGAATTATTAAATTCGGCCCAGTAGTTTTAAAAAAAATCTTAACCTTATTGAGGCCCCCTGTATACTTATCTCATGTCTTCGAGTAGGTACAGCTACTCGTAAGTCTAAGAATCAAAATCGTCTAAAATTCCAAATGACTAGAATACCTATTGAGGACAATGCCTAACATGCAAAACACCTAAGAAACAAAATGTCTACAACGTAATACATCTAGGTACTGTAATGGACCGCTACCCACCCCAACGCAGGAAATCAAAAAGTACTGAGCTAATTATATTATGACATAGGTACACTGCAACGGCAGTTACGTACTTAATACAAATTATATTGGACAGACGCGTTCAAGGGACAAGAATTAGTTCCAAAAATACTGGAGGTTATTTCCTTTTTTTTGAAATGGATTTTATGGTCCTAAGTATTTCTGAAAGGCGATAAATTCTCTAAAAGTGTGTTTCTTAAAAGCGATATTTAAAAGTGTCAGTTCGAAGACTCAATTGTTTTATTTATTAGGGTTATTCTTTAGAAACTAACGTTGTTATTTTAAAGTTGTAACCTAAGACGCCAATTGAGAGATCTATTGAAACATTGGGGACAAAGTAAGTGGTTTCAACATTTGGCGCGACAAAAAAATCTACTAAATTACTTAAAAACATTCCTTTTCACAGTTCATGGGAAAACTCCACCCAAAACCTAATCAACCAATAATGAACCCCTAAAGATAATGTCGACGCCTTTAGGTTTTTTGCAGAGCCAATATTGACCAATAGCTAAATCGCAAAGCGGGGACGCCATGGATGCGCAGACGCTTTTGCATCACTAGGGGATGAATTTATCTAGTTAGTTTGTCTCGGAGCGTGGTCAAGTTCGCATAACTTTCGATAAGTTGGTTAAAAGTTACGTCGGACTTCTGTGAAAGTATAAATTTATAAGTTACAGTTTTAGTTACATTAGTGACAATATATTTTATTAATTAATATAAAGATGAGATCTTTATAACGAACGTATTGTGTCAAAGTGAGTGTTGTAAATATGGAGATGCAGCCCGGAAACCTCATCACAATGGAGATCTAAAGCTAAGTAGTGCTGGCCGCTTTCCACCGATGGCAAAAGTTCACGATATCAACTAGAATAAATTATACTGACACTAAGTAGTGCTAGCCGCTTTCTGCCTATGACAAAAGTCCATTCTATCATCTATGTAATTTCCTTTTACACTAAGTACCTGTGTTCTGCCTATGACAAAAGTCTATTTATCAAACTAAGTAGTGCTCTACTGACGACAATACCCATCTATTGTACCCCTATAACTTATTATTCACACTAAATAGTGTAAATTCGGCTTCTACTGACGACAATGAATCCAGATTGATGTTATGTTAAACTAGCTGCTTTATAACGACCACATGATCTATCCAAACGATATAATCGAACTGTACTATTTATATTTATCTTATATCGCAACTGACTACCTGACCAAAATACTTGACGTTATGCAATATCATACAGACAACTAATTAATATGTAACAACGATTTATACGACGATACCCGTACTTAATGATATTATTACAAGTGGATTTAATGACTCCACAATGACAAGGTCAATTCGATACCACAGTGGACACCGTCCTAAGTATTACCAAAACGAACCATTCATAAGGCTACGACAGCTGAGTGCCTTGTATATGTATAATAATAATCCTTCCTTACAGCTACACGGAAGCTTAATGTATTTGCATGACATGCGCATGAAATATGTATGAATGAACATAAGCCATACACATCAACACTGCCGAAGGCACACTCATTTTTAAATATTGATGTAAGAGGTGTGGTAAAAATACAAGACTTTACACTATATACTTTATCTATGTACTCTCGTCATCTTGTCTGCACAGAGCCGATTCATAGTCCTAGGAAAGCGGTTCCAGCCTTCTGTAACCGCTCATGTATGGAGGGTAAACTGATGCACGTTCTGAGATACGACTCTATCTATCATATGTATTAATATAACAAGAGTGAACGACCCAAACGAGGCGCACTCTAAATGCCAATCACACCTCTATGGAAGGAGAATAACAAACACTTTTTTATATTGTAACCAGCACCTTGCCTTATCCTTAGGGATACACGTCAGATGTAGTCGAAGCTATACCCCTGCATCTACGACACACACCAAACCGGGCAGAGCCCCAACAAACTGGAATACCTACCAAACTGGAATACCTACCAAACTGGAATACCTACGGAACTGGAATACCTACGGAACTAAATATAACCAAACAGGGACGTACTACCTTTATAGGTACTGTAAGCCAAGACTCTCTGACAATCTATCTATACAGAAACTCACAATATCACACATGACGTACGCCGAATACGTATTGGGGGAAATATTAAAGTCGCGAGAATTATTTTCAAACGAAATGGCCTATGTAAGTTCGCCCTTACAGCTATCTGAACGAGACGATGTCCAGTTACGAGTCGCTGAGGCTGACACCTGTTAATATAAATTACACAATAGCATAAGGAATCTACCTGTTTAAGCATGACAACTATTGTACCGAATTTGGCGCCAAACAACAACAAATATACTCGCGCGTGCCGTGAGCTTATGAATGGAACGTACCCTAGCTGTTCATTGACTGTTACTTTGGGTATTTACCTGACTACCACCAACTCTAATCTGACAACTTTCTTCTTAGAGATCCTATATTCTCTTTTTAGAGAACCTATATTCACCCAAGCATATTATAAATGTTATATAATACTCATCTTGATTTATAATTATTACCTTTCTATTTCATCTTTACGATGAAATCACCTTTGTTTTGAAAGTGGAACTTGGTTAGCAATGTTATTTTAAATCTACAGGACGCTGAGAGAGACACCTGTCGGAGACATGTGCCCTAGCGGAGAATCACCCAGTAGTTGCCCCGACAGGTTAGTTGCATGCCTTTACATGCGAATAATACCACCATAAATTCCGTATTAAAACAACTTCGACGTTTTGCGTTTGTTAATAGTCGCGTAATAATAATTGAATTAATCAAACATATGATTGTAATACATTTTATTTTATGAGCAAAAGCATTAAGACGATCACGGACTTTGAATTAAACAATAATATTTATAGACGATCACGCCACTAATCATTTTATTAATTATTTAGATCTTCATTCACGACTTTAGGTATTTCGACTTTAGGTATCAATAGGTTTAGGTGTTCTGAGGGGGTTAGGTATCTAGGCTTTACCTTAGGTCTAGGTCTAGATTTAGATTAGACCTAGGTTAGGTCTTAGCTCCTAGGTTCTTGCGGATTTGCGTTAGCCAGGGGGGTGGGCATTCTCATCTGTTGCCGGTGTCCCAGGATTTCGTCATTAAATGCACTAATGAGTTGACTGATTACTTTGTCTATCGAAAAAGTAGATAATAATTTGTTAAATTATTTTTGCAACGAGATAAAAGGGTTTGGGTTACTACACAACACAACGTAGAATTTATTGTTTAATTTCAATACATTTTAATAAACAAAAAAATACACAACGTAGGAAATATAAAGAATAGCTCATAAAATAAAACATTTGGACTTTAAATAAAACTTGCAACAAATGCGGGAAATAATAATAGATGATAAAACATTGTTACGGTTGCGCAATGAACACTTCTTTACAATTTGTCACTCCTTTGTTTTTACAATAGTTTGCGCAGGGTCTGGGCCATCTGCTGAGGAAAGAAAGAATAGTCTGACGCGCGTCTATTACTTAATTACCCCGTCACTAAAGCAATAGTTGCATAAAGAGAGTTTGAAACTCTGTTCAAAATAAAACGTCAATAAAATAAACGATTGTAAAACAGTTTACATTTATGGTTATGATGGCAATAGTTTGAGTAAAATCTTAAAAGAGTCTTGTCGTAAACAATTGTTGAGTAAAATAAAAGTTACAATCATATGGTGTGGTATTATGAGGCATGGGAAGGGTGTGCAACTACCTGACTGGTTGTATTGAGAGACGCCGACGCGTCATATTAAGCTTTGTATAGTTCAGGTTTCTCAGATCATTGGCGGAGAAACTAATAACAATTAGTTTTTTTCTGGTTGTAACAGTTGTAGTTTGGGATGGCGATGCACTGACTTACGGCGTTTTACAGGATTTCACAGTCTGGGAGGGGAGAGTACTTACATTCTTTCTCAGTTCATTGATGAAGGAACTAATAACAATTAGTTTTTTCTGGTTGTAACAGTTATAGTTTGGGATGGCGATGCACTGACTTACGGGGTTTTACAGGATTTTACAGTCTGGGAGGGGAGAGTACTTCCATGCTAAATGATACTGATTCAAATGATTAATGTCATCATCATCATCATCATCATCAGCCCGTATCGGTCCACTGCTGGGCGTAGGCCTCTCCCAAGGCGCGCCAATCAACCCTAAGCTCGGCCCTCTGCATCCAGTCCCTGCCAGCCATTTTGCGAGGGTCATCCCTCCATCTGGTCGGGGGGCGTCCCACACTACGTTTACCCGTTAGTGGCCTCCATTCGAGAGCTCGTCTACCCCATCGGTTATCGGTTCTGCGACAGATGTGACCGGCCCACTGCCGCTTCGGTTTACTGATTCTATGAGCGGTGTCAACCACTTTTGTCTTCTGGCGGATATACTCGTTTCTTATTCTATCAAACGGAGAAATTCCAAGCATAGCTCTTTCCATAGCTCGCTGAGCGACTTTGAACTTGTGGTTCAATGGTATGATTAATGAATTGATTGAAAATGGTTATTATAATAATGTGGTCGGTAAAATTGACACATAATAGGCAATGGTTATTTGTTAGTAAGAAATTAGGAGAGCCTATGGCTATTACTAATTAATTAATTTTATAAGCAGCGGCAGCCTATTTGAATGTCCACACTGTTAAGGCACATGCCTACATCGGGGAAGCTGAGCCCGTGATTCACCAGGCAGGCACAATGCGGATTGATAATTACACAATACACGTGCCTTAGGGGTTTGTTTTGTCCTCAGACATGTAGATTTTCTCACGATGTTTTCCTTTATCGTTTAGATATAACGATAAATGTGCGTAATTTTCCATTCTGGAAAAAGGAAGAAACGTGGAAGCCTCATTGTTTCATTGTTAATTTGGAGATCGAACTCGGGCCTACGTAACGGAAAGCGTCTTAGCCACTGCGCTATGAGATCTAATTTATCGATTTATTGCTGTCGGATTTACCTTGATGTCTTGGTACGATTCACCTCCGAAGAGTCCTTCAGACTAAACGGGACGGTCAATCAGTGAGTGAGTGAGTGAGTGAGTAAGCAAGTGAGTGAGTCAGTGGTAATCGAGCTATATATATATACTAGTAATTATTATTTAATTACCCTCGATGCCATGTTATATTCATAGGTAAGACGGTGGAGGCTGAAAACCAATGCTGGTGATTGACTTCATTGTGAAGTCATGGCCAGCAGGTAGATACTGTGTCTCGCCCATTACCACTCTTAACGGTTAATAACCGGCCGCTAGCCGGAACGAGACGCTCCTAGGTCTGTGCTAGGTCGGACATGTAGTCTAGTTTTGATTTACTATTATGTAAAATTTAATGTGGCAATTAATTGATTTATTATAATTTTGATTATTGTCTGTAGTGACGAGGCATATGCGTGTTAATGGGATCGCTAAGAGAGCAAATAAATATGGAGTTATCTAAAGAGATGGTAAGAAAGGTTTGACACATGGCGAAGGGAAAAGTCGGCGGCGGCGAGAAACCATTTTACTGAAATGAATGTACGTGGACGAATGCGAGATACGATGCGTTTGGAGAAGCTGTATCAGTAATCGCAGCATATTGATTTCATCGTCTCTGTTTACCATTACGGAGACAGACGTGAGTTTATTTATGTTATGAATTTAGAACCTATTGAATATTCGTGAGCAAAAGGGTAGTACAATTTCAGAAAGCAAACCTACCTATTGTGAACATGAGCGTAAATATTAGTCACATTTCCACACATGCTCAGGGAGGGGGATGTAATGGACCGCTACCCACCCCAACGCAGGAAATCAAAAAGTACTGAGCTAATTATATTATGACATAGGTACACTGCAACGGCAGTTACGTACTTAATACAAATTATATTGGACAGACGCGTTCAAGGGACAAGAATTAGTTCCAAAAATACTGGAGGTTATTTCCTTTTTTTTGAAATGGATTTTATGGTCCTAAGTATTTCTGAAAGGCGATAAATTCTCTAAAAGTGTGTTTCTTAAAAGCGATATTTAAAAGTGTCAGTTCGAAGACTCAATTGTTTTATTTATTAGGGTTATTCTTTAGAAACTAACGTTGTTATTTTAAAGTTGTAACCTAAGACGCCAATTGAGAGATCTATTGAAACATTGGGGACAAAGTAAGTGGTTTCAACATTTGGCGCGACAAAAAAATCTACTAAATTACTTAAAAACATTCCTTTTCACAGTTCATGGGAAAACTCCACCCAAAACCTAATCAACCAATAATGAACCCCTAAAGATAATGTCGACGCCTTTAGGTTTTTTGCAGAGCCAATATTGACCAATAGCTAAATCGCAAAGCGGGGACGCCATGGATGCGCAGACGCTTTTGCATCACTAGGGGATGAATTTATCTAGTTAGTTTGTCTCGGAGCGTGGTCAAGTTCGCATAACTTTCGATAAGTTGGTTAAAAGTTACGTCGGACTTCTGTGAAAGTATAAATTTATAAGTTACAGTTTTAGTTACATTAGTGACAATATATTTTATTAATTAATATAAAGATGAGATCTTTATAACGAACGTATTGTGTCAAAGTGAGTGTTGTAAATATGGAGATGCAGCCCGGAAACCTCATCACAATGGAGATCTAAAGCTAAGTAGTGCTGGCCGCTTTCCACCGATGGCAAAAGTTCACGATATCAACTAGAATAAATTATACTGACACTAAGTAGTGCTAGCCGCTTTCTGCCTATGACAAAAGTCCATTCTATCATCTATGTAATTTCCTTTTACACTAAGTACCTGTGTTCTGCCTATGACAAAAGTCTATTTATCAAACTAAGTAGTGCTCTACTGACGACAATACCCATCTATTGTACCCCTATAACTTATTATTCACACTAAATAGTGTAAATTCGGCTTCTACTGACGACAATGAATCCAGATTGATGTTATGTTAAACTAGCTGCTTTATAACGACCACATGATCTATCCAAACGATATAATCGAACTGTACTATTTATATTTATCTTATATCGCAACTGACTACCTGACCAAAATACTTGACGTTATGCAATATCATACAGACAACTAATTAATATGTAACAACGATTTATACGACGATACCCGTACTTAATGATATTATTACAAGTGGATTTAATGACTCCACAATGACAAGGTCAATTCGATACCACAGTGGACACCGTCCTAAGTATTACCAAAACGAACCATTCATAAGGCTACGACAGCTGAGTGCCTTGTATATGTATAATAATAATCCTTCCTTACAGCTACACGGAAGCTTAATGTATTTGCATGACATGCGCATGAAATATGTATGAATGAACATAAGCCATACACATCAACACTGCCGAAGGCACACTCATTTTTAAATATTGATGTAAGAGGTGTGGTAAAAATACAAGACTTTACACTATATACTTTATCTATGTACTCTCGTCATCTTGTCTGCACAGAGCCGATTCATAGTCCTAGGAAAGCGGTTCCAGCCTTCTGTAACCGCTCATGTATGGAGGGTAAACTGATGCACGTTCTGAGATACGACTCTATCTATCATATGTATTAATATAACAAGAGTGAACGACCCAAACGAGGCGCACTCTAAATGCCAATCACACCTCTATGGAAGGAGAATAACAAACACTTTTTTATATTGTAACCAGCACCTTGCCTTATCCTTAGGGATACACGTCAGATGTAGTCGAAGCTATACCCCTGCATCTACGACACACACCAAACCGGGCAGAGCCCCAACAAACTGGAATACCTACCAAACTGGAATACCTACCAAACTGGAATACCTACGGAACTGGAATACCTACGGAACTAAATATAACCAAACAGGGACGTACTACCTTTATAGGTACTGTAAGCCAAGACTCTCTGACAATCTATCTATACAGAAACTCACAATATCACACATGACGTACGCCGAATACGTATTGGGGGAAATATTAAAGTCGCGAGAATTATTTTCAAACGAAATGGCCTATGTAAGTTCGCCCTTACAGCTATCTGAACGAGACGATGTCCAGTTACGAGTCGCTGAGGCTGACACCTGTTAATATAAATTACACAATAGCATAAGGAATCTACCTGTTTAAGCATGACAACTATTGTACCGAATTTGGCGCCAAACAACAACAAATATACTCGCGCGTGCCGTGAGCTTATGAATGGAACGTACCCTAGCTGTTCATTGACTGTTACTTTGGGTATTTACCTGACTACCACCAACTCTAATCTGACAACTTTCTTCTTAGAGATCCTATATTCTCTTTTTAGAGAACCTATATTCACCCAAGCATATTATAAATGTTATATAATACTCATCTTGATTTATAATTATTACCTTTCTATTTCATCTTTACGATGAAATCACCTTTGTTTTGAAAGTGGAACTTGGTTAGCAATGTTATTTTAAATCTACAGGACGCTGAGAGAGACACCTGTCGGAGACATGTGCCCTAGCGGAGAATCACCCAGTAGTTGCCCCGACAGGTTAGTTGCATGCCTTTACATGCGAATAATACCACCATAAATTCCGTATTAAAACAACTTCGACGTTTTGCGTTTGTTAATAGTCGCGTAATAATAATTGAATTAATCAAACATATGATTGTAATACATTTTATTTTATGAGCAAAAGCATTAAGACGATCACGGACTTTGAATTAAACAATAATATTTATAGACGATCACGCCACTAATCATTTTATTAATTATTTAGATCTTCATTCACGACTTTAGGTATTTCGACTTTAGGTATCAATAGGTTTAGGTGTTCTGAGGGGGTTAGGTATCTAGGCTTTACCTTAGGTCTAGGTCTAGATTTAGATTAGACCTAGGTTAGGTCTTAGCTCCTAGGTTCTTGCGGATTTGCGTTAGCCAGGGGGGTGGGCATTCTCAGTACAGGTACGAGTATACATACAGGTGTGATGGAAACACATAGTACAGTAACCTGCAGTAAGACTGAGATTTTAAATAAAATAAAATATTTAACCACTCCTTATATAACCATCTGTTCTTCGATTTTTTAAACTTAAAGGTCTAAAGTTAACACAACGCATTGCGTTGTCTATGGCACAATGCACGTGGTCAACATTTTTGTGTTATTTGCAAATAAATGGCTTTTTTAAATGTCTTGGGAAATTTTGAACATGGAGACTGGTGTAATAATAATCCACATTTTTATACCGTGCAAATTTCGATTGCCTCAAAACTTATTTAGGTAGGTACAGTAAGTATTTTGCCTGGTGTGATATCAAAAGTGGTAAGTAGGTACCTATAGTAGGTGACGTCTTACTTTACCTCTTCATTGAAATTCCACTGCTAGTTTTAGCCGTAGCATGGACTTGTTGTCATGTGTATAATAAATAAATATCTAGACTGATGGTCAATTTTAAGTCATTTATTTATAAGTTTAAAATGACTAGTCGATGTGGAATTTAGACCTTGCCTGCTATGGCATCCATAGTCCATACCGCCATAAACATACCGTTGCATTCCTTGACAATATTACATGGTACGGTCGACAACATATGGTAACACTTCAAGTACAATTCAACTCTTATAGACAATTATTATAGTCTTTAATTACACTTGATCTGCACTTGATTCAGATTTATGTCGTTTAATGCAAGTGTACCTATATTTTAGGAAGTTAACAATCAAAAAAATTACACCATTTTAAAAGGAAATGTGCGCCAGTCAGCGCTGAGTATATTTTTTTAAAGCACATCTTTACACACAATATTTTTTATACATATTTTTAATAATTAATCATGTATTTACTACTAAGTAGATACATGATTAATTACCATTGTAGTACCTACTAAGGTACTACAATATAATTAAATAAATAAATAAATCATGTGGAACTGGCGACACATTGTCACTTAAGGGTATATTTAGTATTATATGCTTAAGGCGCATCCTCCACGTTAATGTCATGTACACTTTTTTATTTTGCTCGGTCCGAGATTAACAAATCTTCGATTCCGAAAAAAATCTACTTTATATTTTGAATTGGCGGTAGAATCATTTGAGTAAGTTTCAGTACTACTACAAGTTATGTGAACAAAAGAATTTTGTATAGTATATGAAAGTATAATAATCATGAAATGAAATGTTTATTTTAGTTTCAAAAATAGTACTTAGTTCAAAATAATGTTCCTGGTTAGGATAGGATCTATTATTGCTATCACAGCACATCAGCTTACTCGTAAGCTTTCTATATCTATTTTTTTTGCTTACGACTGTACTGACTCTACTTAGAACCTGCTTTATGTCCCTGAGTTTCATGGCTCTTAAAAGTTATTTCTTTGTTAAAATATGTGTTGTTTCTATCCATAAAATAGCTATAAAAACTCTATGTCGGACTTGAGACATACCTTGTGGGGATTTTAGTATAAATGTGCATTTCAAAAAGATAATATAGAGCTTAGAAATCTTATCATTGAATTTTTCAGAATTCCAATCAATGCAACTTCTTTATATTTACATAAATCTTTTGTTTTTGCGGAAACTAGCTTCTGGTTCTTACTTTTTATTCGACTGCCGAGAGGACGAGGGTTATGTTTTTCGAGAGTATGCAAGTCGGTTCCTTTGTTAAGGTCTCCTGTTGCCTAAACTACTTGATGGATTTCTCTGTATGTGATAGAGTTAGATTCGTCTTGATCGTGAGACTGATATAGAGACATTTCATGCCAATAAGCATTGTTTATTATTATTATTATTTTTGTAATAAAATTACTATGCTACTTTGCAGTAACTTTTTTGTACCAATAACAACAATTTGTATTGGGTGACAGCCTCTCGCTCCCCCTTAATAGGCACCATTTATTTTATAGCCGGTTCCGTTCAAATGTATTTAAAATGAATAAGTTATCACGTGTATAACTACTGACATTTTAATTAACATTGGCGAATAACATGTCGAGTAACCGTTATAAAAATCACAACAAACTCGTTCCTCTGTCAGCAACTATCAATCAGATATATTATGATATGATGTGTATTTAACTGTGTTCATATTCAGTTACTTTTAAGTCTTCGAAAACGTGTCGATTTGCAGAGTACCTAAGTAGGTATCTAGTAGCTAGGTAAGCTAAGTAGCTGTGATGTGACAATAAAAACACTTATTATAGTCTAAGAGATATTTATTCATATAATAATAATAAAAATTAGAAATAACTATTATAACATTACCCTAAAAAAAATAAAGTAATTCTAAGAGGAAATAATATTTACAAATAAATACAAATTAAATATATTCTAAGAGTATATCTTACTCTCCGACTTTCTTTCCGAATAAACAACTAAGACTCAAAACTAACTAATATAAAGGCTGACGCTTATCTCTCGCAAAGGCTTAGCATGGCCATACAGAGAGGTAATGCAGCCATGGAGCGTCCTCGGCACGATGCCCTGTGGATGGGAGCTGGACGACGACGTGTTCCTTTTATAATAATATTTTACACAATTAATTATTATGTTTATGTTTAGTTTTTTTTGGGTAGTATTTAAACGCAAATCAAAAAATATCCTTTTTCTATGCAATAAGATTCCGAATTCCCATCAAAATTACTGATTGCACAGCAAAATATTCAACTCAAAATATCACTAAACACACTACAATTTATTTTCGCAGCGTACAGCGATTTTTCCTAAAGCAAAAGCTTTTTCATCAATGCATAGTTAATAATCTTAATGCACATTATACATGTTAACTCTTTTTCTTTAAATATAGCTTCTATTTTTATATTATTTACAGCAGTTTTTCTAAATAGCATTTTATTAATCAGACTAATAAAACAGCATTTTATTAGTCGCAGTCGTCTTATTATTTATTAATTACCACATAATGAGATCAGCAAAAAAAATATAACATTGTATGTATGTGAATAAATGAACTTGCTTTTTGAATACAAAAAAAAATAACCTAACATCGAAGTCTCTGGCTTGGAGCGAAGCTGCGCTTCGCTCCAAGCCAGAGCCTTCTGAACCTAAACATCCGTGTCGTATCTGGTTAGAGATGTACTCATGTAAATTTGCTGTGCAGTCAGTATTTATGCTATGTATGTAGTATTTTTGTACAAAAATAAATTTAACTGTAGGTATTGCATTATGAGGAAAAAAGTAATGTCATATTGATGTATAATTTCGAATTATCTGCAGTTTGAGCTTTGTTAAACATTTAGTTTATTTGTAGTGAAGTAAGTTATTTGATGTAAAAAAGAATATAAATGATGAGTATGTATTGATAGGCGATTATTTATTTGATATGCAATTTATAATATCCCTTTTTTTAACTAAGACTCCTTATATCAAGACAATAATATCATGGTTTGGAGGATTCGCAACATAAATTCTCTTCGAAACAATACCAAACTATTTATTAACCTTTGCTGCAACCACTATAAAGTAAACTTACATTAATTTCTTAGTTTCCAGTCAAGTGGAAAATTCGTCAAATAAAATGAATCGCGTTGAATATGGACGCACATGTTTGACCTACCCCATTGCTCAATATAAACTGCGCACGCGCTCATTTCCATTGCTAATCTCACAAGTGATGGCATTAGCCACTACTACTGATGCCATGGTCTCGTTAAGGAGTTTAAAACGAGTTTGCTTATAACTTCCTTGGATTTGTAAACCTGAAATATTACTTTGCCGATATTTAAATGTAAATAATGTTAAAAGATTTTTCAAAAATAATATAGGTACCTGTTTATAATGTCAACTTATAAACCTAACATCATTGGTTGCTATGTGTACATTGGTTAAGACATCAAAATTGACTTAATAATTGTTATTATAGTTTGCCCAGATTATAATTTATAATTAATAATAATTACACAATTCGGTATGATGATAAATTATTAAATATCTGCCGCATAATTGTGTTTTTCAGTCAGTTAAAACATTTAGTGATAATTCGTTGATTTACATGTAAATAAAATATTTTTGGGGTAATTCACGAAGTCACATTGATATAAGGTTTTCTTTCGATTTCATAAAGCAAAACAGTAGTAGGAACCGAAAACTTAGCTTTTGGTGTCAAGTTGGCAACGTTGTGTGCTGATACATAACACGAATGGTAATCAGATTAACGGTGTAGCCATTCTATCTTTTGATTACCCTATGCAATAGCCAATATGGGAAAGGATAAATTGCCTTTATGAAAACAAAGTTTCCTTTAATAATGCATGGAGTAGATGTACAGGCTGACTGCTTCCACCTGAAAGGAGTTGTATTGAGTTAGGGGACAATTTTTGCAACAAATGATATTGCCACATTTCAATGGAGCTTTGCCCCACCTACAAAACTACGTGACCATTTAAGCTGTACCTATGATTTTGTTGGGGACTTGTTACAGGTTTCATATTGCATAATCATAATCAGTATCATTTTCTACTACTCTCGCAACTCCTATAGAAGAATAACAAAAACAATGAATAATTCGCTTCGATTTCTTACTCTTTTCTGAATTCTTAATTAAGCTGTTTTTTTGACTCGCTTGATGTACAAAACTTTATTTTAAACCAATAATTTTAATAAAAAACGGAGATATTTTTACACATATTCGTTATCTTGTACATCATGCGGTTGATGGTGGGGCAGAATCTGGCATTGTCATTTGTAGAATCGAAACGAACGAATAGTTGACTCTACCATAATATACTAATTTATAATCGACCAACAAATATTCGAGTCAGTGGCATTCGACTCCGCGAATATTCGAGCCAGCCCCCATTGATAGAACGATTTTCGATCCTGTGGGGCATTCAATCTTCGGAATCGTATAGTCGACATGAATTGAAGCGGTATTTTAATTTTTGTGGCGCAGACAATAAGAACTGTACAAATTCCAAAATCTTACTGGATGCGCTTTGACTACGGATTATAATTATTATTATCCTCAATACGAGTACGTAGATATTTTGTTAGTTCCACCTTGTGCACAGAGTACCATTTGATACATCGTGCACTATAAACATCTGTAACTTTCCTACAACAGCTGACTTAATATTCTCTCGTAGCGCTCCGCTCCGCTCGCCTTGGGCGCGGCCGACGACGCCGGGACAAGCTCGAACGCCAACACTGGGGTTAAAGATTTTAGAAGTGGCACTCGACTGGTTCCTGTACTAAACACTTGATTGAGAAGGGTTAACGATCGAATGTAAAATATGTAGGATGTTCATTTTCTGTAAAGTCTGATTTAAATTTTCAGTAATTTAGTCTCTAACTGCAACGGGATACCATACCTACATGTTTGTGCTCTGAGTTCTCCATAGGCAGTTAGGCACAGATGCATGCACCATGTTGTACCATGATCATGATATGGGTTGATAACTAAACTTAGGGGCAGATATACGATATGGGTAGGTAGCACTTATAACTTTGTCGTTGTGGTAACGAGTAAACAAACTTCACTATCATGTTACATCAATCTGGTTTTAATTACATATCTTAATTTGCCATTGACACACATTTGTTTCCTTTTCATATAACTTCTACTAGCCGTAAAGACAAGTCTATAAAATCATTCACTCATGGATGTATATTTCAGGACCATAGCATTCTTGAGTTTGTTAATAAACTTGATTAATCTTTATGTAAATTTCAAGACAGGGATGGGTGGAAGATCTCCCCTTTGCCCAGCTGTGGGACGATTTAAAATTTTTTTTAAAACTTTATGTAAATTTTTATAATTTTCTTACCTGACATCTAATTTCATAGTATAATTTGAAACATTCAATGACAAATGAATGGAAACATGATATCTACTACTAAATATTAGTATCATCTTGAGCGTACTGACTCTTGTCGAATCTAGTCGAGCCCTATATCTTCGGGAGCACCTTCTACCAGTCAAGAGGAAAATGACACACAATCGGTCACTTCCTAACAGTTATCCTAGGTCAATCTCGTTAACAACACCAGGTACCTAACTGACAGGCGGAAAACTATGAGGAATTGTAATGTGATGATTGCTAATTTAATTTAATATTTGTCAACAACAATGGAATTATTGTAGCCGAATTTGAACTAAATAAATAAGTTCTCTTTGTACAGCATCCGCTACACAAGAGTATTGAATAATATGATGTCAACAAAAAATACAAAATCGATAGAAAAAAACTATCTGTAGATTAACTATTCGCATAACAGTAGAAACTTAGCCGAAATCTTGCGACCTCAATTGAGAGCTCCCTTATATGCTACTTATACAATTTTAGCGCTTGTTAGAGCGGTCTGTGAAAATTATTGAATTTTGAAACTGTTGAATTCTTCTAAAAGGCAAACTCAACATTATTTCTGAATCCCGGCTTACTACTTCAAAACAACATAATTTTGTTCCCTAATATCTTTGCCAAGTTCGCTTAAAATGAACTTGCCGATATGCCGGAAGAATCCTACATAATAATACAATGAATTCTCATTAGTCTTATTGTATAAAACCGTTTTCACCTATCGACCCCATAAGGTGGTTATTACTATTCATTCATCATTTTATCTAATCAAAGTCAAGTCAGTGCGATTCCGTTACTTATTTAGAGAGAAAGAAATAAGGTGGCTGCAAGGCTAACCATTGGGATGACCGATTAGCCGCCCAGCCTGTCGGGCACCCTGTGTAACGCTGAAAGAGGTAGACCGAGGTCATCAGATGATTGATGGCGGAAAGGCAGAACTTAATATCTGGTTCAATGCTGTGCTGTCCTTTAATAGGACATCTATCTATAATTGAACTATTAATGGGAGAAGACAATTACAGGTAGGTACCTACTTATCGGCATTTGAGAACGATCTCACATCATGGTAATGGTAAGTGATGATGATACCGATGATCGAGAATAAAATTGTCCGATAAAAGTCGGATGGTTAGACTACATGACATTGGAACCAGTTTCGCATAAATGTATGCGGGATTCACCATAGGCAATAAAATTATAAGCAGTAATAAATTTGAAAACATAGCCACCTGAACAGGTGGCAGGTGGTTGGGATACCTACCATAAATTCTTATTGCGTGATTAATTATAGAAAAGCTACTCCTTATAGAACATAATTCATATCCTCGCGAATGATATCTGCGACGTTGTGGTTAGGACACTGGACAGAACACAAGACACAAAGGTCTAAGTTTGATCCCCAGGTACCAATTGAGTTTGTATATTGGTTTTTGTCGGAGAAGAACTTACGTAGACATATATTAATAGTGCATTTACCGAGTGCTCTCTGAAGTTAAGAAAAGCATTGTAAGTCCCCGCACTTTTGCTGGCTCCGACTTTAAAGGTTCATCGTTTACCCCTGAATGCAAAAACTTCACCAAGGGAAGGAAAATATTCAGAATTATTCTACTTTTAAACGAGTTAAGGAATTCTATATTGAAATGAACATACCTCAGTGGAGGTATATTATTCCAGGAAAGTTGGAGTTACAAGATAGTAAAGGCTTTCTTGTCAAAGCCAGTGTTAGTTTGTAATTTCTGCGAAAAAACTGCATATTATCTACAAATGGTTACTAGTCTTGGAGCTCTGCACTTTGAATGTCATTCCCGGAACTGTGGTGCTTGTTGCTTGTCGCTGTGTTACTAAGGGTCACTTGCACCAACAAGACAACCTGGGGTGATTTAACTCAGGTTAACTTTAGCCTGACGTTAATTAATGGGTCCTGAAAATTGCGTAGCGGCTTCTTGTATCGCTTCTGTGGACGGGTACTGTTGTTTCAATATCTATGTCATTTCCTATTCTAGTAGCTCTCTCTTTTGTAGTTCTTCCCAGGATACAGAGTTTTCAGCTGCGTCTAAATATAATGATCCAGCGAAAACCGTCTTGTGAACAAAAGGCCTACCTAATTACACAAAGCGGAATTTTAATGATCTCTTATGTTTACTCGATTGTCTTATGTTTATATCCTGTTTTACTTTGGTGAAGTGAATGGAACTTTTTGTATTTGCTTTACATATTCTGTTTAGTTTAATAATGTATTTCCTATTTACATAGCCGTAATATTTTAATGATTTTTTTGCTTCCGTCATCTTGCACGTCTATACCGGATATTAGTGACTTCGGGCTAATCCGGGCTTAAATAAAAGTCAGAGTCAATTGTCAGTTCTGTAAGTTTTGGGCGAGATCTAGACGCACATTAATTGATTCAAGTAGATTATTACGTTAAGTTTGGCATTTCCGGCCATGTCCGACTTAGTTATGCATGCATACCCTATATTGTACGAACTGCTATTTGAATATTCATAGGTAATAATAGATATGCATAACAATTGAATCTGAAAATAACCTCGGTGTTCAGAACCGGATATTGTAAACGTCTATTATTTAGACACTATAGACTCAATTTAGTAGACTAATTTTAGATTAGTTTCACCCCGTATGTTTTTGAAATTATTTATTACAATGCAACAGATTAGTTACAAGTTTACATAATTTTGTTATGTAAATTTTAAATATTACAACGTACAATTAGCTTTTTAAACCTTATAAGGCGAAACGGAATGATAATATAAACCGAAAGCATAGTGTTCGCGACATCGCGGTAATGGACAAACTTTAGTGGATTTTCATTAATGGTTTCGGAAAATATTTCCATTCAATCTCTCTAATTTCATGCAATCGTCAGTCATACATTCTTATACGAATGGGTCAGGTGAAAAATATATTTTGTCACATAATGAATAAAATGAGATAAGTACTTATATTAGGTACTAATTAAAGAGATAAGATCATAAGAATATAGCCATAGGTTGTTTCGGACATACTCACTCGTGGGTTATTTTTATCTAGTAACTGTATTTTAAAAACAGGATAACACAGTGATTTTGAATGTTTTTGGCAGAACATAGAGACGTAATATTCATTCAGACTGAATTGCCAGCTAAACAAATTTATAATGTGATAAAATCTGTTATCCACTGACCCATTCATATATTTATTTTAGGTACGTTTTTCTTACTCGATTGATATTGCCTAATGAAATTAAATAAATAATGTTCTCAAGATAATTAAAATTATCTAAAACGACTCCGTTAATTGATTGGCTTCTAACTTTTATGCTAATTTAACCTAAACGCGGATTTAATATAATTAACGTTTCGAGACCTTATAGAGACCATCTACTTGTTAGAGACAGGTGGCAATGACAACTCCCAGTTTATTGCCAATATGTAGTAATTTATTTGAGCAGCGCAAACTAAGAAATACGTACTTAATTAGAATGTGGCAACTAGTGCTACGAGTAACTCATTAATCTCTCTTCCTTATTCCGTTTCAATAACTTATGTTTATGATTTATTTATTTCCAGTAAATTATAATATTGTGTGAAGTTGCGTGTAGTAAAATAAAACAGTAGGTACGGTAGAAAGGAGATTGACCAAACTAGATCCACCGTTTATAGAGCTGTACTGTTCTTATAGGCCAGTCATTCTGGCAAGCGTTTGTATGGAGACCCCAACAATAACTCCTCTATCGATGAAACTTTTTTGTATACTTAATAGCATATTTATAAGAACACTTGTCAGAGAATCCAATAATATTTCGAGGCGGAAGTTACTTATTTTAATTGAAATTCAACATTATACCGTATCTTTGTCTGGAACAATGTTATGGTCATAATTCTTTTTCTATAAATTGTATTTTATTAGTGTGCTTCTGTACATTCATAAGTAAAACTACTTTTTAATTCGAAAGTGTAGGTATTTTAATAAAATGTCTTTTTTGGCCGTAGTTTCCATAGGATAATTGCTCCGCCGGGTTTCTGTTTTTAATATGCCTTCAAATTATTATTTCTAGTATAAGTACGAAAATCCAACAAAAAAATCCAAATGAAACAATTCATTATACAGAATTTGTCTTTTAACTATCTCTGGAAAATTACTCTATCAGATATTTTTTGCAATTGTAATGAGATACCCAAAAATAACCTGATTTCAAAGGATCCAACAAAATATCCAGGCGGAACACCATTATTTCGAAATACCTATCAAGCGCAGGCCAGCGCGGGGCCCGAGGCGGGCGAGGGGCGTCGAAAACCGGTCGCGCGGCGGGCGAGTTTCTTCAAGTAGGTTAATAGGTACAGCTAACAGAAGATCAACACTTTGGACTAAGTACCGTTCTTATTATCTGCGTCGTAAGAGTTGAAATCGTGCGAATGCGAGCGAGTATTACCATTGATCTGCTGTTGTCCGTACTATACGTATGTATGTATGTAGGAGGTTGATCTAAACATCGCAATTTAATTATTATTATCGTCATCGTTTCGAAACATACGAACGCCGTAAATGTAATATGCGTATTGCCTTGTATAAGTTGAGTATATAGTGTGTGTTTTCTTCGCGACACGGGGTCTAGGATAAACTAACCCAGAGATTCCTTTAGAGTGTCTTTAACTTAATTGGGCGCTTAGTGTTTTTTTATGTTACTTCCACCTTTAAGAAACGCCCCTGTTGTGAATCTGTACTAGATTATTTGCAATTTTGTCGAAATGTAGTCGCGTTCATGTCTCACGCTGGTGCATGAGATAGTGTTTAATAATTTCGCCACGCCAAACAGCGGGCGTATTGGTCGAGTGGCTGGAGCGGTCGCCTCCCGTGCACGCGGTTCCGGGTTCGATCCTTAGCTAAATATATATTTTTTTGTTTCGTGTTTTATTTTGTATTTTATTTTAATCGTGTTTCGAATTTGGTTAGTATTTTATCAAACATTTTGTTGTAATTATCTTTGAATTTTATTTGAGCATAAACTCTGAACTCATTTATACCGAAGTAGGTGTATTAGGAGAGCTGGGAATCTGTCTGTACTAGATTACTTGCAATTTTGTCAAAATCTAGACGGAGCGGTCCGTTAATGTCTCACGCTGGTGCATGAGATATGCTTGGTAATTTCGCCGGGCTAAACAGCGAACGAATCGGTCTAGTGGCTGGAGCGGTCGCCTCCCGTGCACGCGGTTCCGGGTTCGATCCTTAGCTAAACATTTTTATTTTATTGTTTTTATTTTATTTATTTTTTGTTTTGTATTTTGTTTCGTGTTTTATTTTGTATTTTTAACCGACTTCCAAAAAAAGGAGGAGGTTATCAATTCGTCGAATTGAAAAATTAATTGTGTTTGGAATTTGGTTAGTATATTAGGCAGATCACCCTCACTTGTAGATTTTTGTGGTTGCAGTTGCTATTACATATTATTGGTAGGTGAATATCACACGCTCATCGTACAAGTGTAGAATTTAAATTTGCTTAGCTGTAGTCGTCAGTATGACGTAAGTAATAAGACCTATGCCGCACGCAAATATACCCGTAGTCGATGTGCGAGCGAGTTGAAAAATAACAAGCTGTCTTTGTTACTCGAGGGGGTGAGGGGGGTCCGATCGCATGTTGCACGGCGCACCGTTCCGCTGAATCACTTATTGACTGATAATCTATTTTGATTCTAATAATATCACAATACAGTAGGGTTTTATATAACAGATAATTAAAATTTTAAGAAATAATTTGATACACGCACACCAAACGAGATCCCACGGCGAAAAAAAAGTGTTTTGCCATTGTCCGTACTAACCTTGACATATGTTGTCGTACTTATGCGTTGATGATACGGGCTAGATTACGTTTTGTGTTTGTTGGCGTAGGTACTATCGTCTCGGTCGAGCTTACTTAAACATTCCACGTAGTAGGTACCTAGTAAGTACACATAAAAACACATCAAGTTGTAACACTTTGGACCGCTCCAATCTATATATCCATCTGCGTCGTTAGAGTTGAAATCGTACTGAAAGTGTTACTATTGATCTGCTTTTGTCCGTACTAACCTTGACTTGACATGTTGCGCTTATGCGCCGATGATACGGGCTAGATTACAATGGTTTTGTGTATGTTGGCGTAGGTACTGTTGTGTCGGTCGAGCTTACTTAAAACATTCCAAAATCAGATCAAGTGTAACACTTTGAACCGTTCATCTGCGTCGTAAGAGTTGAAATCGTACTGCAAGTGTTACCATTTGTTTTGCTATGTCCGTACTAACCTTGAAATGTTGTCGTACTTATGCGCCGATGATACGGGCTAGATTAGAATGGTTTTGTGTATGTTGGCGTAGGTCGGTCGAGCTTTCACCACTCAGTAACGAGTTAACCTAAAATAAACCTTATTCCGTATAACTGTAGGTAGAGTACAGAATCCTATCTCCAAAATATTTGTTCAACTTCCAGTCCACGTTACCGATGCGATAGATATTTTCTACTTGTATAGGAATAAGGTTTATTATAAATTGACTTTGACTTTGAAGAACAGTTCGACTAAGATCGTAAGTATGTTCATAATGATAAGAAAAATCGAACTTAGCATTTTTCTCAACTCTAATTCTTCGTCGATTTTATAGAAAACGCTTGTCCGCATGGATCTTTACTGGACTTTAGTAAAGAGTTAATCTACAATTAACCTTATTTGTATATGAGTGGACAACAGAAACCCATCTCCAAATATCTCCTCCGCTCCGTCCAATTTCTCGTCCGCGTTCCCGCTGTTCTGTACGTGTAATAGGAATAAGGTTGTTAATCGGCCGCAGTAGCGATCCGCGCGCAGTGGCGCATGCACCGCCGCGTTGATTAGAAATATTTGAATACAACTCTATTTGATATTTATGTGCTTCGCCTGCATTTTTTATTGGAAAACTTGAAAAGCAGTTTTAATAAGATAGTCTGTTCATAATGACAAGAAAAATCGGGCTGAGCATTTTTGGAAACCCCCATTTTTCGTCAATTTCTGGATAACGCTTTTCGGTCTGGATTTTTTATTGGATATTCATAACTACTTTCGAAAGTAATATTTTAAATACATAATTAAATAGAAATTGGAGTGAGTAATTATCCCTTGGAAATTACGGCAAAAAAACACATTTTATTAAAATATATATATTTCCATATGGAAATATGGTTGGATATTCTGTCAACACTGTATGCCTATAGGTAACTAGAACTTGTAAAAAAAGAATTTTGGATAGAGCAATTTTCCTGTAATTGATACCACGTAATTTAAGTTTGACCTTGAAAATACCTAACTTCCGTTTCTACAAATTATTGGATTCTATGTCAATTCCAATCTACATATGGTACTCTATCACTGTGCCAAATTTCATAGATAGAGGAGTTACTGCTAGGGTCAACTCCTTTAATGACTGGCCTATTATAACAATATTCAATATACATCCCATACTTTTCTATCTCTTGTTAGATCGAAATATTATCGGAATACATTCAATACATATTTGTAAATAAATTAGTTATAAATGTACTTTTATTCCATTTTGAATGCGTCATTTCCTGATCAACTCTCACAAGGACCTTATTATACTACACTAAACTCCTTGAATATGATTAAAACTATGGCCACACATCATTCTAGTCAACGGTGACGAAAAATAAATTACGTGCAAAAATACACAATTTTTACTTGTACCTAATAAACAAAATGAATCTAAATCTGAATATACTGCTATACAGTATCTTGCAAGTGAGTAGAAATATACATATAAAGAGCTAGAATGAAATGTGTGTATTTATTTGTAGAGCACAGACCCCTACTGGGCCTTGGCCTTTGTCAAAGCTGCTCTATCCCGCCGAGCACGTCAGCAACCATATCATTATCTCGCTCGACTGCTTCAGAACCTACAAATAAACTACTCCGCATATTGCATTGGGAATTCCCAGCACAAATGCAGTAAGTGCCTTGCTTTTTATAAGTTTTTTTGTTCAGGAGACAAACTGATGTAGTACTGCTATTCTGCTAATTAAGCCGCGTACGTCATCATCATATCAGCTTCTACGAAATATAAATGTCAGTAGGAGATTTCCATTATACTATTAGTGCTAGGGACGGAGGTTGGTTCTTATAAGTTGATATCGTAACTGACGGAACCTGATCGAGATTGGTAATAAAGGTTTGCGGACTAGATTCTGCTAAAGTGCAAGTAATATAAGCTGTTGTATAATTAAGAAGTTATAGACCTTGAAATTGATGGAGAATTTAATATACGGGAAAACCCTCGGGCGGCGTAGCGGGGCATAAGTAGTATCATTATAAAGTCTGTAAAATTAGGTTGACAAATCAAATTGTGTTGAATTGCGAATTGGACGAATTGATAATGTGTAAAACCAATGTCGACCCAGCTGAATTTTCCAAGCGCTGTAGGTAATTAATTTCACCATTATTAATCAGCCGTAGGTAATCCTTATCAACATTCCATTTACGAGTGCTAGAAAATCAGCTATTGATTACTGACTAACTAAGGTAATATTTGCCGATAGTTCTCAAATGGTGAAGGAAGATTTATAGGACATTAGTACACAAATTATATTTTTCAATAAGTCCTTCAACCCTTTTGAGAACTATCGGTAAATGTATGTCAGTTCTGTACCTAAATTATTAAAATCTGGTTTTCCTAGGACAACATAGACATGGTAAATGTTTATTTATTTAGCGTATGGACAATACAGTAGGTATGTATAGGATCACAAAGGCAAAAGGTTTTGGGCACGGGATAGATTATATCTACATTTGTATGAGTATACATATTTTGTATATCTATATGTACGTACTATTGAAGACAAAGGAAGGTGTAGAGTTTTTAACGTTGAGATTTTCGTAAAAATTGATTCACTGTTAGATAGATAAAAATTAATACTATATAGGTACCTAACTGACAATGAACAACCTTATTAGGCCCTCTGTATAGGTACTTATCTCTGCTTTCGTGTGTACTATCTTTTTTGAGTTGTACCTCAGGTACGTAAAGAACACCCTATATATGATCTTGTTTGAATTTCTCCGGAAGTCGAGTGTTAATGCTTGCGAGGAGAGGAGACATGGAGACACGCGTACGCAATTTATAGCGGAGCCATGAAAATTGCCAAATAGCGATCATTAAAAAAATATATGTCTTCGTATTAACTGGCACCTATCGGCACTTAATTTCTTACGAAACTAATATTTCAAGTCTATTGATTTGTCATACATTCGCAAATAAGAGCTAGCAAAAATGAAGTAATGTAAAAAAATGTGTTAAAATAACTAAAGAAGTGTGACATCCGTTTTCGTGGCCGCAACCGTGTAGTTGTTTGACTTACTTGCCCTTGCTCATGGCATTGCACTTTGAGTTACGCGGCGTCCACGCGGAGGATGCCACTGTACCACCATGTTTGACAGTGGGCAAATCAATCATGTTTCAATGCCTTGCCTTTGCCGAACACGTTTGACAATTTAATGTTTCAATTGTCGAGTGTTTATTATTTATGTGCTTTTGTAATTTTCTTGAAGTTCACGGATAAACGAACGATTGTTAAGATCAAAATAATAGAATTTTCCTTATGTAGTTCAAGTTCATTTATTAAAGTTCATTTATTCGGAAACAATTCAAATCATTTTGTGTTTGAAATTACAAGTTATATCTAAGTAACAAAAAATATTAAATTAAAAGGAAATTAAGGAATTACTTGATTTAAGAATAACAATGTGTATTGTATTTTTTTTAAAATATTCCTGATTTAAAAAGTAACTTAATATAATATTTCGAATCATTGCAAAAACATCTGGTTAATATCGTTGCCTGCCATTAAAAGCTGACTTCAATTCATAAAGTCGTAGACATTCATTAAAATGTTAACTGATAATTTGTTATTTAAATAATAAAATACATTTGTATCAATACGAAAAGTATACTCGCTTATACACACAAAGAAATCATGTCTCACCTATTTGCATAAACTAAAATGATAATTCGCAAAATAAATGTTTTGTCCATTTATCAATGTGAAGCCTGATCTTTTCATTTGAATATGCTATCTAATAATATATTAAATGTTTATGATTTGTTATCATAAGTTACGTCAAATGCGTTTTTCACTGTGATCTTACTGAATTAGGGAAATTAAGGTTTGACTATGTATTTGACGGCACTTAAACTACCTTGTATGAAACGCATGTGATTTGATAATATAATAGTTATTGTTTTTACGAAATGTAGTTATTTTTTAATTTATGTGTTACAATATTAAACTAAAAATAACGGTACTAAAATAAAACTATATGTACGAAATAGGAAATACGAAATACGGTTGAACTATCTGAATGCATTACAGATAGTTCAACCGATCTCTGTTGTCCGGCAACGTGCCCAATGCTGGTTTCCCCTTTGAATAACCAAGCTGATTCTTTTATATCACAATAATGTACTTAAATTTTAATCTTTGTTTCAGGTAACAATACAATGTCAATATCAGTACCCTGTACCTATAAATGAAGTTTAATTATGTAAGTAGTGTTATTTTTGGAACTAATATTAGGTAAGTATGCTTTATTTTGTTACTTGGACCATCGTCTCTCAATATTTTAGGGGTCTTATAGAAAATATCAAAATTTAAAAATAACTTACGATTTTGAATCTGAATTTATATTGCAAAATAATTCGTTTTCTTTCACTGGTCCTGAAGTTGAGAAACGATGCTCTGGACAACACAGGTGCGACATTTAACAAAGAAACCCCAGCATAAGCAGGTACCTACAGTTACTTGTTTTTAATCTTAATTAACTTTTAACGAGGTAAACTATTAAACGATAATTCGTTTAATTCTCTTAGATAATGAAATAGATTCGATATTAATTTGTGATTTAACAGAATCATTCATATTTGATGGAAATATTCCAAATTTTATATGGCAGTTTAGGTTTTGTGTGTTTGTTGAGTAAGTAGATACTTATATATAGGAAGTCTCCTGAGTTCTCGCGTAAGTGAATAAGTATGGTAAATAACTGAAGCCTTTACAAAATGATTGAATTGGTTAAAATATACCTATTAAATATTATCTATTTTGTTATATCGCAATGATATTTCTTCCAGATTTAATTGAATTTTAAATGTGTTTGTGTAATTGTGTTTCTCATCATATCTGATAAATGTGTTAACATTAACGAAACTGGGGTATTTACTTAATACCGCATTCATTACAGTCATAATGTTAATTATGGTAGATATATATCTAACTACATCTATGTACTTAGACTACGACGATGTAGGAAAGGAATGCTCTGTTTGCTTAACTCTTCGGGCGTATAAGAAAGGGTGTTGGGGAGTTTTTCAGTTTTTCGGTGAAGGTTACAACACTAACTACTGAAATTAAGCGCCTGAAAAAAATATAACTCAGTTCTGTTTGATTGCTTGATAGGATAACCTCATAGTTCAGTCATTTTTGTCACGAAATGTTTATTCGTTGTGTATTGGGGGGATAAATAATCATATAATATACGTAGGAGAAGCCGTGGGTGTCCAAAAGTTTAAACTAGATCAATATCAGCTAGGGATTACCTATACATTCCTATACTGACTCTAGCAAAGTGAATTTAGTGGCTACCAGTAGTGAATATTTCTATAATTAATTTGTGACTCATGTTTTGGTTTTTCCAACACCATCGCTAATGTGATTTTTTATTACATAAAAAGGTAATAATCTTATTGATGCAGAATAGATGCTACATATAAATAGCTACTTCTAAGTAAGAACTTACCTATATCCAATTCATTGACACTTTTAGTTTTTAAAAATTCTTTATTTATAGATATTGACAGCAGATCAAGTGATCACTTTGGGCCGTTCTTATTGTCGGCGTCATAAGAGTTGAATTGGTACTGAAAGTGTTACCATTGACCTGCTGTTGTCCGTACCTACATAATGAACTTTTAAAAACTCATAAAACCACAATATAAAACTAACACAATAATAAAGTACACAGCTCAATGAGTTGGATGTACATAATACTTATTATTATTTTCGTATTATACATATCACAGCGAATTCTTTAAAAATAAGCTCTGTCAATGCATCAGGCAGTAGATCAACACTTTGGACTGTTCTTATTATGTGCGCCAAAAGAGTTGAAATCGTACTGCAAGTGTTACCATTGATCTGCTGTTGTCCGTACCTAATATGAATTTGCACGTAAGTTAGTGCATCTGGCTAGTCGGAACATTGGCAACGAAGTACCGTCCTCATGCGTGTCAGTGATGATACGTTGACGTCATTAGAGCAGTATCTATTAGGTAATTTAAATAATTAACATGCCGTCAATATGCAGGATAACGTCCGGTGAACGATGCAGCGGCGCGGAACGATATACAACTTGGTCATCTTAATTGTTATCTAGATAACATACTAATCAAACTTTATAGAGACATATTAGTGGGTTTCTTATTCCGTTTTTATCAGCAGCAATTACCAGATCAATGTGGTACACATTCGTTTGTTATATTAAATGCCTCTATATCTTAATTTAGCTGCATCTGGCATCTGCACTGCTGTAGAATCTATACCTACCTGTTGCGAATACTTACATATTTATTGATTAGGTACCTGTATATTTTTTATTAATATTTTTATGTTGGCTCATGTCAGCCGACATGAGCCAACTAGCGCCGCCAATCTTAAAAAAAACTAATATCTTCCAATATAATCAATTTTAATAAAAAAAAAGCTATGTACAGAATGTTTATTACGGTACATACTATTTTTTAAATGCTGATTTATAACGTGATTCAATTTCGGTAAGTTAATTCGGTAGATTCGATTTCGGTAAAGTAAGGTAGTTCGCATAATTGCGAAAAACGGCAGTTTTTGGCATAGTTGTGAACTACTACTTAGCTTGTCGCAATTATGCATATAATATAATTGAAAAACAGTATTTATCCTAATAAAGATTGTATACATAGCTTTTTAATTAAAAATGATTAAATTGGAAGATATTATTTTTTTAAGATTGGCGGCGCTAGTTGGCTCATGTAAGGCCCTTAACTTGTCAAGCCTCAGTAAATATAACATTGACTGAAATGTATACTTCCACCTATACAAATACCAAATCCATTTGGAATAATCAATTGCACTTCTTGTTGTCCTAAGGCATTTGGCATTAGTCATTCATAGGTACCTACATAAACGTTTTGTTAAAAACTATTTAGAAGTTTTTACTGTCCATTAGTGTCCATGTCGACCTTCAATTACTTATTTTTCGTATTCAAACTGCCAAAAATATGTTTACATTACAGTGTTTAAATAATTCCTATACTAAGTCGTGTCTAGTCTAGTATTAATATAGTCAGAGTCACACCACATCAAAAACTGACATAGGTACAGTCGACAGCAGATCAAAGGTAACACTTGCAGTACGATTTCAACGCTTACGACGCAGATAATAAGAACGGTCCAAAGTCCAAAGTGCTACACTTGATATGCTGTTGACTGTACCCATGTATTCACTATTGTGACTTGCCTTACACTATACATAATGTTATCTGTGAATATAATAAAGGCATAATACCATAAATCAATAAATCAGTCCCAAACCAAACCTAGCCGATAATAATTAACGCGCCAGAAGTACAGCATAGTTCCAAAAGGGTGAAGACGCGACGACGTCTGAACGCAGGATTGCACTATCCGAAGTTGTAGTGCAATTTTGCTGAGTCATTTCCAGCGCATTGACCTTGCGTCTATCTATAGCATAGCCGACTTTTTATGGGTTATGTTTTCGAGTGTATGTATGTCTAAGTCTTTGGCACGCCCTGTAGCCTATAAACGGCTTTATGGATTTTAACATATTATGAGGTGTCGTTAGATTCGTCTTGATTGTAGGAGTGACATAGGCTATAAAAATCAATGAAAGTAATGATGCAGTAGTTTTTTTTCAATAATTTCTTTTTGTTAATCTAAGTAGGTACCTATGCATCACAAATCGTCATTCGATTTGTTCTTGTTTCGACCAACTGGTTCGCCCAAGATTCTTCATCCCGAGTGTAGTGTATGTCGATAGATATACATTGACTGAGTTACAAATATTCATGTGATGAGATGACATACAGTCTGCCAAGGTATTACTCGTTTAATAATTTATGCAATATGCTCATTTTATTTTATAAATCGTAAGTCTCCAGTAAATTATTTCTTATGTAAATACGATCTCAAAACATGTTTCACATTTAAATTTAAACCTGATACATTTTATACTTTAAATTTAAACATGATACTTCTTTTTGTTATCAAATTTAGGAATCAGTGCAAAAATAATAACTAATTTTACGATCGCTTTCTTGATTACGATTTTTTATGGCCATTGGGTCGTTAACATTTTATCCACACTGAAGCAAGTAAAGTGAAGGATAGTGAGAGGTACCTACTTAAGTAGAAAATAAAATGTAGCTAACTCTTGAAATAAAGTAAAACGACATGTCAGAGATGCAAAATAAAACACAACAACTACAGATTTAGCTACAGATTAGGGTAGAGAGTCTAAGTACAGAGCAGATTAGATTATCTGCTAGAAAATAAAGTAAATGGTATCAAATATGCGGGATTTGAAACCATTTGATATCATTATTACTTAGTCCCTTTAAATTAATATTTAAAAAAACTCAGAAATGTAAAAATATAAACAATAGGATAAAAAAGAAAATTCCTAAAAATAGACTATCCTCCTCAGTGCTTTATCCGGAACTAAAAATGGAAATGACACACCTGCTTAAGTTCGAAATGAATACGAAATTAAGAGTTTCTTAGAAGGGAAACATTTCCGATGCACACGTGCATCACCAACGCAACGCCAATAGCTACTTCGTATTGTGTCTCGCAGCCATAGCAAACCGGCTCACGGACGTCCTTATTCCATGTCAATTGTGCCCATCGCTACGGGCGTCGGAGTATCGACAGGCGGCCGCGTCTGGACACCGGCCAGATTTTCCGCCACAGAGCCTTCTACCTGTAAACTCGATCGAAACGAAAATGTAATTATCGCCGTAAACAATGGACGCGACAAGCGGCATTCGTGCGTGGAACACCGCGCGGGTCGCACGCGCGTACCGACAACAGGTACAAACTTATCGCCCGAGATCGTATACGTTTTGTGCCTTATCGTGTGTTCTACACTTTTTAACAACGCATTGTTCGAACGAGATGCAGTTATCTTGATGCACTAGGCTAGAGAGTGATAAACATTGGCCCTTACCGGCAGTGCTCTTGAGATCGTCGATGCTCTTGACATTGCCGGCGATACCGCGCGAAAAGCTAATTGTTCTACCGTGAGTTAATTTTTAGGAGTTATTTGTGTTTAGTTAATAAGCAGAGGCTTCAGTGGCAGTGCTTCCAGTGATTAGTTTCGCTCGCTCATGAATATTTATGTCATTGTAAAGCTGTCAGGAAAACTCGTAGTTATCTGCATTTATTGTTCTGAAAACATTGTTATGCAGATGCTAGATGAGATACAAGGCTCGTTACACGTAAATATACAATGAGCTTAGATTGGCGGAAATAACAATTCAATTACGTTGTCATCTCGACTAATTCAGTTTCCTCAGTCAGAAATTTGCTATCAGTAGAACTAATGACTACGTTTACCATTAGACGCTGAATATTTTACGGTTATTATTGGTTTGGTAGTCTTGAATATTGAAGGTAACGTTATGAGTATTTTTTCTGTTGTGGAGTGTCAACATTTTTTCTGACTTTTCAAGGATAGACCGTGACAGAGAGCGCGATTTTCCGCTTGTCACGTGCTCGCGATGCGATCGGTCGGTCGGTGCGCGCGCGCAGAAAAACGCAGCTATTACAATGGGCCACAACAACTCACAACACAATACGTAAAGTACATCTTGACTTTCAAATAAAACAATTTAGTAAGATATTTTCAATTCGTCGCATATGTTTTTTTTTCTGTTTCAGTTTTACGCTATTTACACTACACGTACAAATTTTACACCTATGATAACATTGTCTTGTGCACAATAAGCTACACCATCATTTTGTATGACAAATTGTGCCATAGTCACGAATCACATTATTTTTTTATGAGGTACACTGGACAGCACTTTGATGGTAACACAAGTATACATTTCAACTCGTACATACATACCTACATAATATTATATAAATGGTACAAAGTGATACACATCATGTGCTTTCGACTGTACCTACTTTGCGCCGTGAATCACTGACTAGGTACTTCAACTAGAAAAACATTTATTTAAACAGCATGTGACGAAAATCACGCGCGCATTTTAGATAGTGATGTTGATTAGCAGCGATCTTACTTCAAACATTTGTTCAGTGTCTTTGTTTAAATTCCGAGAAGGTACTTACCTGTCTCCATATCCTACAAGCGTCAAAAAGATTTACTGCCCTAAAGCCTGTGCTTATTATAATTCTCGCAGCATTAATTGTATCGTAAAGATTTATTGTCTTAAATCTTGTACTTGCTATAATCTAATCACTGAGATTTAATTCTGTGCACAACTTCGTTTATTGCTAGCTCAATGATGGCAATCGCGTAAATAAAACATTGCAAAGTTTTCCTCGAAAAGGATTTTATCGCAATCGAGATAAAGTCCTCATGATTATGAAGATTATTCCTTAGATTATTCTCTTATTCTACGCGCGTCGAGGTAATCAGGTTAACTTTTTTTTACCTCATCATTGCAATGAAGTTTGCTCGCAGTCAGACATTTGTTAGTTTCGAGGTTATTGATAATAACGACAGCTCTTACGGAAATTCCTCAAATCGCTTTATCTTAAGAACACAGCTATTACTCGTAAAACTACATTGTATCTTGATTAGAATCTGTATTTTCCTTTTAAAATCCATCCCTACGTAATTTTCCATAATTCCCATGGGGCAGTGAAATTATAGATTTTCATCTGCCGCGATCCTGGCACACCACCTTCCCTTCGTCCACATCCATCCAACTCTTCATGCACGCTCGTTTTATAGTAGACCGTACTTGGTCATTTTTCAAAGTTTTAAGATTTTAATAGCAGAGAGTCCTGTTTTATATTACTTGTAATAAAATCAGTACAATGTCCTACACTTACCTACCAGTATATTGCATCCATACATTCATGTACAGGGTCATTTAAATTCCACTCAATGTTTAAACCGTCTTTTCATAAACTGGAAAAAATAGTGGTCTATTTTTACTATCCATAGTTACATAAGTTAATGAGAGGAGTCACCTGTTTTAATTGAATTCAAGGTTGATGATGTAAATTATATTTACCTACCTTATTAACATAGATCAGACCACCGTATCGGTCAAACTTTTATTAAAAATAATATTTACTTCCTTGTTTTATTATGTCGCTTCTTCAATCACTTTTTTATCTAACGTCCTTCAAATTCTATTATGAATGATAACAAATGCTTAAGGAAAATACAGATGTCCTTTTATATCTGAATCTTTGAGTCTACGCCGGGTGGAGGCTTGCTGGATAGGTTACTAACCATTGTTGTAATATAATATTGTAAAAGTATCAATATAGGTACGTAAAGGGAGTGACTGAGTTTTGCCATATCCCTGATGGATGATATACAATCTACAATCACAAACGTTTGTCTGATAGTTGACATACCTAACAAGTAACATAATTGCAATTCACTTGCTCTTAAATGCAGTTGTTACAATTATGGGACTAAATTGTGCTTTCAACGTCGTAGAGTCAATGATTCAGTTTATTTGCGTACAGGTTTGTCAACGAATTTAAACAACCGATAAGATCGTTGGAAGTATAAATTAAATTACGAACGAATTCAACGAACAATCCATCACAATTGTACAAACGGAAGAGGAAGCTGCGATTCCAAAGTCACGGTTCATTACGATGCAAAAAAATTGTAGTTAGCAACAAAGTAAAATTTACAGTGATATCGAATTTAACAGAATAAATATCGCTCAAGATAATAATTACGAGAAGTGAGAGACATGTGAGAGAAAAGTGAGAAAACAGTGATAAGCAAGTGATGCCACGTCTAGGGGTTTGACGTGGGTTTGACTTTTGCAACTTGTGTGCAGAAAAAACTGGAGGTCGACACGTATGAGGTGTCAGTTGACGTCCAGCTGACAACAGATGTCATCCCGATCGATGCCGGTAAGTTCTAGCTTCATATTTCATGATAAAATTCCAAAAAAGATAAATTAACATGAATGGAAAAAATCTTCCGCCGTTACTACCTTCATGCATATTAACGTCTAATGCTGTTATTCATAAACCTAGTTAAACCTCACTTCCTTTAAGTCGTGTTGCTATCCCTTTGACACTTCGTTAAAAAAGGTTAAGATAGAAGGGGACAGGGTGACCAAACGGTGGCGTAATTTTAAATCACGTTTATGAATAACAGCCTAAAATTACAGGACCGGCCATAATTAGATAAGTGGATCGCATTGGACATTAAAGAACTATGAAATGACATAAAGGATTTTTTCGTTTCTTGAAAATACATATTTTTGCGGATATAAGTATACCTACATGTCACTTCATCGTTGGTTTGTTCAATCATGATCACCTCTCTAAATATCCATAACTGGTAGGTTACAATGATACAACCATAATCGGTCAGTTACCGCGAAATGTGACAACTTCTCCTTAGAATATAAACCAATGTGTACAAAGACTTACCAGAAGATTACTCTTGCTTGTGTTCCGTTCCCAACACTAAACTCAATCATATTGTAAGTACAATGTACATAATCAACATCTAGGTACCTCCTGATAATGCCCACTATATTTGGCAGCCACATACTTCAGAGAATCAATCAAAGTTTATCTCTTCTTGATTGTACCCTCTTGGATCATTTTGTCACATCACAACACAGACAAATGACGACAAACTTTAGCAAACATTTTGAGGGAAACAAAAACTTTACAGTATCACACAACTTGTATTTTTGAAAAGACTTCTTAACGTTCCTCTTCTTAGCGAAGGTTGGACAACATCATAAAAATAAAATAAAATATAAAACAAAATCGACCATGCCTATCGTGTTGACCTAATCTGTCCTTACCATCGAGTGAGATTGAGGTATTAAAAAAAGAAAATAAATAAGTAAACACGAAGTAGTAAATACCATGACATTACAATCTATTATACTTATCTTAAATATATTTTTTGTAGATACGAGTATTTACAAATACAAAAACATGTACCAAACCATTGAGTAGATACCACGGTTTGACGACAATCATAATAGAACTGACTCATATGATGCATTTTCCATGTTTTCAGTGGTTTAAACAATGGTGAGTTATTTATTGTAATGCAAGATTTACGACTAACTTATCTACTTTTATGTTTAGTAGAGGTAGTTCGGTATATCTTTACATGAAGCGTTGTTTATTTCTACATCATATCATAAGAAACCTGATATCAATTTCAGGTCATGGATTTTAATTGCAATTCAAATTGTCGTACGCATATAAATAAAATACCTGCCTCATGTTGTGTTGATGACATACTATATCAACAACATATATAGTTCTCGTTTTTCATTCAGTACGAAACTATCTATTATTACTGTCCGGCTATTTTGTTAATCTACGTTGTTCCTATGTTATTTTTCTCTCCGCATTAATGAGCTGAGACCATTCACCATGACTGTCCTCAACAACTGTGATCAAAGTCATTAATAGTAGAGTTGCTCACTATGCCATTTGGGATTTTTGTTGGACTCCGTTGTTGGCGACACTATGCATAAAAGTATTTTTCAGTAAGGTCACTTGTGTGTGTTTAGCGCGAGTACCATCAAGTGGCATTCGATACTCGATCACGAGAAAGTTAATTGTAATTTCCATATAGAGCTTATCAAAGTTATCTTCGGGAGTAACGTTATAAATGTTACGGATAATCTACACAGGTCAAACATTTTGTACGGAGGCTTTTTTTTCATTGCGTAATCTATGAACTAGGAACACGACATCTGAAATAATTATACTCTACAGACTATACTGATCAGCACAATAATTACGATGAGTTGCTATAATAAGTTTGCTTACTAGAGAGTAGGAACCGTAGGGCTACAAAGTTCGTGATTGTAGCAATTTTAGTTCCGCTACTAACCGCTTGGGGCGCAACAAAAATCACATAAAATCGCGAACGTTGTAGCACTATACACTTTCGAGCAGATATTACAGGTTATTGCACGGTGTCGTTAAAATCATGCAAATCCGACTAGCCGGGAAACTAAAAGACTTTTCGTTGAACGGCCTCCTTACTGTAACATAATAGCAAGTGTCGCGTCGCTTGCTACATGTGCAGGCGCAGGTGTCACGCACGCTTCCGTCACGCTATACATACCAACCTATGTACCTGACACTTTGAAGAGAATATTAAAAGTTAGGAAAAAAACGTATGCCAAAAGCTTCAAACAAAAAGCGTTTTGTAAATATTGTAAACAAAGGTTTTTTTCGTATGTTTTCCTGTCATTTAACTAAGAAAAGAATTACTCAGTCTAAGCGAGTACCTACCTATATGTACGAATATGCATAATTTATTTAAAGTCAAGATTTCATGACTGTACGAGTACCTTAAAAACCACAGAACTATTGACAGAGGTTACAAATGACATGTAGCTTGCTAATACTTGAATTGTATAAGATAATATGGTTCCGCCCTATGACATTTACAACCTCTATAAAATTGTTCTATGGGTAAAATCATATACCTTTCCGTAACCTCGATAAACCTCACCATGGGGTATTATTATAAAAAGGACGCAGAAGGTTTTTGATACATCTACCCGATTTATCTAAATAAAAAAACCAATAAATACTTATAAATCGTTAATAAAAATAAAGTTAATTGATGACAATAAAAAAGTAATTTTATATGTTACATATTTGCCTGTCTGATACGTTTGAGGGATATTTTTCTCGATTCAACCTTGAATAAATGTAAATCTCGTCTGCAAGTCGGAAACTATGCATGAAGAATTGCTAAATAAATAAAGTGATGAAGGTATATGTTTAAATAAAACTATTCTTATTTTAGTGTCATGTCATTATTATATTAAGGACATTATTTCTTCATTTCTAAAAATGTTTACAAGTTGTAATTAGGAATATCGAAAGTGACCATTGTTACTCGTATTTTCCATCGTCATCACTTAATTGTTTCAAATCTAAATGACGATATTAATTCCTATAGTTTGAACCGTTTGCGTTCCATTCAAACGTTTATTGATACATGGTAAATTCATTTCTACTTAAGTACCTACCTACAGACAGTATTGCATCGGCAATCATAAAAGGGCCATCATATTGCTGATACTAAACAACTTTGGACTAGGAGGTCAACACTAAAATCTTTATAGAAATCAGCTTCTACATAAAAAAGCCGGCCAAGTGCGAGACGGACTCGCGCACCGAGGCTTCCGTGCAACGCAACCTAACCCCTTAACTTAATATACGAGTAAGTTAAAGAAGAAGAAAAATTGGGGAGATGTAATTTCAAATTTACAGTTGACCTATCTTCTTGCCAAATTTCATGATTCTAGGTCAACGGGACCTATATTTTTTTTGCATTTTTATACAAATATGCGATAAAATGCGATATAAATGGCCATATCTTTTGATTGCGTTGACGTAGAAGTTTGATTTTTTCACTGCATAAGGGTTAAGACCTGAGTATTTGGTATTAATTTCAACTTAATCCATCCACGCGTTTCTGAGATATAGGTCTTGACAGACGGACGGTAAGTGATCCTATAAGGTTTTTTTTCCTTTTGAGGCACGGAATTCTAAAAATAAGTAGCTGCTTGACTAAAATATATGGATCATCTGATATATTTTTCAAGATTTCAGGAGTTAACCCCATAGTGAAAGTTGTTCAGCATCAAACACTATAACGGAATGGTTTCCGCGAATGATTCGACGAAGTAAAACACCCTGTATCTATCTTCGTGATGAGCGATATTTTTTTCTTAGTAAGTAATACAATAACCTTGAGTAAATAAATCAAGAGCGAAGTGACCTTGTCAATGCGGCTGAGTGATGGAGATAAAGTACTAGGACTAAAGCCTCACTTGATTGTAACCTGTTGGAGTTTGTTTTGTGACTTTTCTTTCTTTCTGGAGAAACGCTATAGCAGATCAAGTGTAACACTTTGGACCTTTCTTATTATCTGCGTCGTAAGATTAAAAATCGTACTGCAAGTATTACCACTGATCTGCTGGTGTCCGTACACGCTATGCCACATTCTGCATATAAAACTATGTCGGCATAAACACGGTTAATTACAAACTTTATTAAACTAAATGCTAAATCGTGAGGTTCTACTGCCATTATCTGAATATTGTTCAAATTGAATAGAATTACAATTAGTCCAGTAATATCGGAGTGGTGATGAATTTAAGGTTGAAAATTAAAGTTCATCACATTTTTTACAAAGATAGTATTAGTTACATAATTCATAAAGGCCCTCAATAACTTAGGTAGGTACAGTCGAAGACAGAGATAAGTATACAGAAGGCCTCAATAAGGTTGAGATTTTCTCAAAAACTACTGGACCGAATTTAATAATTATTTTACCGTTACATAGTTTTAATTTTTATCTATCTAACAGTGAAATAATTTTTTCAATAGGTCAAGAAGTTTTTGAGATAATCATCATTACTTACTGGACTTACTGCGTATTTGCCTCATACTTTCATTATCATTTATAGCGAGCTCCATTTCCACTCCCCTAAAAAGACAATTGTTTAAGGGAACCGTCGCGTCGTCGCGACCGCCCACGTGAATACAATTGGCCTTGATTCTTTGCGTCAGTGCCTCTCCCATGGGCCATTTCACCGACCTCGTCAAGGCTACGACACACGGCTACGAAATTGACTGAATTTTCCATTTTCACATAACTTAAAACCATCATAGTTATTTACAAAGGAAAGGGTATGAGACAGAAAGAGTTCACTATCTATGCTAAACATTTTTTATATACCTACTACAACCTAGATTTTTGCGATTTTTTTTTAAATTTCTCTAAACTTATTAGCTGCTCGATTTGTAGTTATCCGTTAATTTATTTATTATTCGAAAAGTACTATAAAAGTTGTTCAAGGTTAAATGATATTGCCGGTTTTTTAATCGGCATATTGTGTCCTTGTTACTAATTTCTTCACTTCCTTAACTTGAAACCTGTCTTAGCATCTCGTAATTATTTTACATACTCAGAATACTTAGAATAATTTCTGAACGGCAGCGGTCAGTGCAGTAAATCATAGTACGTGGTAGGTACGATCCACATCACGTTTAGCGTAATACATACACGGGACCTTTATTTGGCCGTAATACAGCTAAGGTTGTAAAGGTTTTGTGTGATATGAGCTGTACCTATGTAATAGTTGTAGTCATTCATTATAGCATTTATAATTAAAGTAATTGTTTTCACTTATTTATTAAGGGGATATATCCCCTATATTTTATTTAAGGGTTAACAAAATTAGAAACAACTTAGTACTTTATAACAATAAAAAGTGTTCTTACAACAACAAAAAAATATTCCGAGTACTAGGTACCTACTAGTACTTACGTAACTATTGATAATGTTGTCAATATACGAATGAATGTATGCGCTTTACTTGCGTCTTTTCTCGAAGGATAACAGGAAATTAATTGTATATTTTAGATTATTTCGTTTAACCAGTAATTGCTCTCACTTCCATGTTCCTTTCACACTTCATTTCCTTTGATATTGTACTCAATTACTCCTTGTATAACTATTAATTAAGCAACTTAGAGTTGTAATTTTGAATGTTTATTATTATTATTATGGCAGCTTTTGGCAGCGATTTCCTCTCTTGGATTTAAAGTATTACTATTACTAATAACCGAAATCGGAAATCGGCGGCCACTGTATAAATTCATATCATTCAAACATAAATATATTTTGGTTTTTTAAGGATTGTCCGAAAATACAAATTCCATCCTATGCATAAATAATAGATACAAGAGATCGTAAAATATGTTCCCTTAAGTGACTTCTTATATTCCAAATTGTCATGTCAAAAGGCATTACATCCACATGTTTCAAGAACAAATGCATACAGGGCTGACCATTCTGAATGTACATTTTGCCTTGAAAAGTAACACTAACCTATGTGTATTTTTGTGAACTACCAATGATTTTTATTTTGAACCAAATACATAATTATGTTCCACATTATGAATATGCATTCCGAAGGGCGTGGCAGTGTGTCCCAAACGTAAGGTCGTCCTGTACTGTTCCGAATCTAGTAACATTTAGACGAGTTGAAACCAAATAGCTTGTGGTTTCGACACAAGGTCTCTTTGACACTGACTCTAGTGCAGTTATTAGATTAAAAGATTATTGTATCGAGTGCCATTAGTCACTGTATTAATTACATACTGCCCACTTGCTATTAATACAATGTGTGAACTTAAAGTTTCACTTGCGTATTAATCCTCTTTGGTTGTCGGCAAGAAATCGCTTTTGGCAATTAGACCGTCAAAATTATACGTGATTTGCAATAATTTGGTAAATTGTATTCAACGTTGGCAATTAGCATCAAGTCTTTCTCAATAAATATCCAAAATTAAACTCAAAAAATCAATTCTTTTTTTCTTTAAATTAACACCAAAAACCGACGTTGGTAAATGTGAATATTCATTTCACACGATTTTATATTATTATCATCGTGTAGTAACACACGCATGACATAATAGAGTTTGCGAATTTGTTTAGAGCAGACAGAGCGTGATGGATTACTTACAGTAGGTACAGACGAAATAACATCATACCTAACATACACGGGCACTCTATGCAACAGTATTACGGCTGAGATTTCAATGGTTTTTTGCAGGTTGGTGTGCCATCGACTGTACGCGACATGACTGTGCTGTGAAGTGTTTGTCGCCGTTTTTATGACAGGGTTAAGGAAATTTCCTATTATAGCAATAGTGTCTGCCTCTGTTCCATTCTAGGGCTTATATCCATAAACCTAGTTTGACCTCACTTCCCTTAAACCGTGTTTTGTCACTTTCACTCTTCGTTAAGTTAGAAAGCCGTGTCTTAAACCGTAGAATAATTTTGATTCCGCGTTTATGAATATGTAATCTAGATCTGTAAGCCTTTCCTATTTAGATGTCAAACTTTTTGAGCACAACATCGAAAACATAGTCTATATTAGTTGGTTTATACATTTTTTTTAAATCGATTTATCACTACATACAGGAGGGCTAGCTAGCTTTTTTAGGCGCTCAAGTCCTGGCAAAGCCTGTTGTACTGCTGTTTTGTACTAATTTTCGTCAAAAATCTGACATTGCCGGGACTTTAGCGCTAGTAAAAGTCGTCGCAGCGCGCCCCCCTTATTGCCATATTGCTGTCATAATATGTCATTATTCCGAATATTATGGATGTCAATAATAGCTACTTACTTCATAATTCTTATAATCCGATACGTGCCGTGCATCGAAACTACGTAACAAGGTCCTTAAACAGTTTTAACTTTACCTTTGAGTACATCAATCGTCTCCTTTATTTCCTGGGCAATTATGATGATTTTCGATTGTGCGTCGTGTTTAGAATCAGCAAATGAGGCTTTGTCCTGTTTTTCTTCGATTTAAGGACAAACAGGAAGATCCCTATTGGCTAAGTCCTTGATCTCTGAACCTTGTTATCAAGTTCGTAGTGATTCACTGAGTAGTAGATGTGATTATAAAATATGTCACGTATGATGTCCTTAATTAATTACAGCTGCAATACATACAGGGTTAACACGAATGCGTGCATTATTGGACTGACTACATTTCACTTCCTATATAGCGTTTTATTTGACAAAAATCTTGTCGACTTCATACAATATTCACTTATCGCAGTACCTGTATCTAATGTTAAATCTATAAATGACACAGGAGCCCCAAAACAACACTTCGTTGCTTCTTGTAATGTCTACCACGTTAGACATGTTAAATAGGTACTCTGGGCTCGTGTAGAACCAATACCAGATCTATACAATGCACATGTTGACATTTAGCTAGCAGCATAAGAAAAATAAATGGGGTTTATTCGATTTAGCGTTTCTCGCAGTACTGATACGCACCCCTCAAGATCTTCCTTCATTCTTCTCGTTTGACATCTAAAGTATCATTCGCTGCAGATCCATAGTTGCCCAGGTATATGTAATAATAGATCTATCGAGAATTTTTGCTCAGTACATCTCTATTTACGAGTAAAAAATGAAAAATGAACCTAGGGAACAAAATATTAAATACGTAATCTAGATAGATTTCACAAAAGATTTTGTGAAATAGAAAACTCCGTTTATTTGACTTTGGTAGTTTGTTAACCTTTTGTAAGTACGATAATTAAATTACGTTACAGTAATTTTAATCCCCGACTAGTACACGACAGCGGTGCGCTGAAATAGTAATTAATACTTACTAACCTACCTAGACTGCCTATTACACATATAATCTGTTCACCATCATTAGAGAGTAGAAGAGTACCAACCTACCGGAAGAGTATAAGTGGTATGTACTTAGGTGGTGCGTACATGATAATTATATCACTACCACAGTTATGTTGATATGATAATAGTGATTAAAAAACATCCTTTGTATGTAAATTTTTGTAAACTTGAACGCAATTGTGATAATGGCACATCTTGGCAGATTCAGTACCGGTTAATGATTAATATAGGTAGGTAGTACATCCCACTCGTTATATACATATTGGACATACCTTTAGCTTGTAATTTACTGATAGGGTCATATCATAGCTAAGTTGATCTTTAAAAAAATCATATCTTGTAATAAAAACGATTTTATTAAAAAGGCTAATTTGCAAATCTCTGTTCTCATAAATAATATATTCTAATAACCATACATTCGAGATATCATAACATAATTGAGACGAGCTAAATTATAGTTCACAAAAACGGAATAAGAACTACCGAAATTAAGTCACGTTGTTAAGAGCCTTCATAGAGCCAACTATGCATGCAACTTGTGCATTTCAAAAATATAATTTATACCTAACCTAATACATAAAATCAGAATTATTAGAAGATACGAGTAAGTATGTTTTTTTAACATTTGAGGCTTAAATACAAACACAACTAATTTGACATTAATGATGGCAAATTAATTGTGTTTATATTTTGACGTGACAATATTTTCTTGATAAAGATCACATGCGCACATAGCATTAATGAAGCTGCGCCGGAGTGCTATCATTGGAATCTGACTTGAAGTTTCGTAATCAATCACTACTGGTGTTAATTTATTTCTTACACGGAGTAATGATCGAGATGAGATTGTGATCTGCCTGCTTATGTATGGAGGTATGTCGGCTCTTTTATACAGTGAATTCATATGAAGTCCTGATGTAACAAGTTTTGCTGTAATTCGATTATATTGCGAGAATTACTGTAGTTTACAGTAATTCTGCTTACTTGACAAAAAATGTTGTGGTTTCACATTTCAGCTCCCTGAATTATTCTAATAACTTTGATTATTTAAGTTTTTATACGATTTTAGGGGGTTCTGATTACATTAGTGCCACATATTACACACTCGTATAGATCATTGAGAATGTAAGATATGCGATACTTAGGTACTTCTTATACCCACTTAGGCAGCGTCTTTGCCTAATGCTAGTTCTTCATACATTTATACTCACATTTGTTTCATCATAGCTATTGGTTTTACCATAATAATGTTTTAACAAGTTACAAGTAGGTAATAATTTTTTTGGTATTAACATTTGAAGTAGGTATATAGTTGTAATTAAAAATAAATGCTCTGGGATTACATAAAAATCAGTTGGGCAAGTTTTGATACCTACATAAGTATTTTTAGGGTTTCATTAAAGTGGAAAATTTAGTACAACTTACTTACCTATTAGTTACTTGATTAAATTGATTCATTTGAATTATAAACTATGATATTTATGTAAAACTGGATAAAACTTGAACTTGAAGAATAATAATTGTTTATTGAGGAATTTATTCTTGATTCTAATATCGTGATTTCCTGAATCCCTGTTTCCTATATAATTACCTAAGGCATCGATTGTCTTGTCTTGATCTAAGGATTTAGATTTAGGAAGGTCGGGGACATCAAGAGGGTTGCTGGTTCGGTGTGGACCAGGATACCATGAGACCGAACCACCTGTAGGATTCATGGATATACCCGGAGCGGACTGCAGTATGCTGATGCAAAAGAAGAAGTAGACTCTAAACTAAATCATCAACACAAGTTGTTTATTACAACAACAACTAATTATGCCACGACATACATATAATATTATTATATGGATTAGTTAAAGGAGGTCCTACACGATACTATAAATGTATCGCACACACGAACCAAAATAAAGGAAGTCATTATTCGCCTGGAGATTTACAATTTTTGTTAAAAACTTGTGCTTTCCTCAATTTAAAGAGACATGATAATAATAAACAAGAATCAGTGGCAGGGTTGAGGTCGTACAAACAACACCTGCCACTTGCCTAGCGACACACGTTCTACACGGTGTAACAAAATATTTAAATATTAAAATTAATTTAGACTTCAACAATGAACTTCATAGCGTTTAGCACGTCTCATAATAACAGCTAATAGACCAAACGTTAAACATTGAATTTCCTTGACGATGAAAAACCTTAGGACATTATATGTACGTATTTATGGAAATATGGAAAACACCTTTAACACAAGCATTACCTAAGCTCCCAGTGAATACATTGAATTATATTTCTACTAAATAGTAACTTTATTTCTTAACTTGAGGTGAGGCTCCGATATTTTGACCCATCAACAGTTGACTGTTGAATGTGTCAGTAGGTATTATTAACCTACATGATATGAATAAATCTCTTATTAATTTCGTGCATTTTATTATTATTTTTGTACCACCTTGAATAATAAATAACATAATTGTTATTAATTTGGACGTCTCATTCACCTTCCCCGGCCATCGCCGCCGGTAACCTTTGACACTCAAGGCATTTCCTTTCGTACAACTTTTAACTCATGTAGGTTTAAATATTTTGTTAAACTGATAAACGTGATGAGCATTTTTATAAGGAAGAAATTAAAATGAGTAATTGATTGCCAATCGATTTATCATTATGTTTGTATAATATTTATTGGGAAACATATTGAAATAATATTTAATAAATACCTATGCATAAAGGTATTGGCACAGCATTTTGTGTGTTCATCCAGAATGACCCATGTAAGATTCAGTTCATATTTATTTCAACCATTTGGAACATACTGGTTGCTGTTTAGTGGCTCAGTGGTTGGGGCAATGAACTTGCAATATGGAGATCCCAGGTTCGATTCCCAGTCAGGGAAGCCATGTACCAATGAGTTATCCTCGCTTTTTTCGACGGAAAAACTTACGTACATTTACCGAGTGGTCTCAAAACGGTGAAGAAAAACATCGTGATAAAACCTGCATGCCGTAGAAGAACAAAATCCAAGGCATGTGAAATCCGCCAATCCTACTGGGCCCGCGTGGTGGATCATGGCCCGAGCTCCCTCGATGTAAGGGAAGATCTGTGCCCGAGCAGCGAGGCAATATAAATAGACTGATGATGAACCCTTTGAAATTAGGGTATCAGTATGGCAAGGGTAGGATTTTGTAGGAAAATTTAAAATTCCTAAAAATGCGTAGTCAGTGCAGGTGCACCTATTTAAAAAAAATCTGTCGACGTTAAGGTTTCTCTTATATTTGAATACTTACACCAAACATCCTTTCTATTTACTTTACCATCAATATTTACATAGAAATGTCTTCCAATGACGTCAAGCAAAACAATGACTGGTCTCCTAAAAGAAATTGAAATTTTAATAGTTAAGGTCAAACCCCACTGTACGTACGGAACGCGTAATGTAGAAGCACGTTTTTCACTGAGACGTTCTTAAAATAAACGCTGCATAACGTGCATAAATGCACGTCATGGTACGCAAGCAGTTCAGTTTAGGACCTAAACTGTATCGCAAGAGATGACGGGAAGCCTCTGGTCGTCCATACTTCAAAGCATGTCGAAGGCGCAACGCGTACTATTGTAATTTTCGCCCGTAACAAACTCGCCCAGTATCATTAAAGCATGTGGGCCAGTTTACTACGTCAAAATATACAAAAGGGAAACTCGCCCACAGGCCAGTTATTTTGTGGGCGAGTTTGCGACTAAGCCAGTGTGAATCTATCCTTCAGACAAAATAAATATGTCTGTAGTTCAGTGGCCTTGCTTGCAATTTGGCAAGTTGCCTGTTGGAATAATACTAACTTGGCTACTTAGAACAGGTGTGTTAGTTCCTATTTGGTTGTGTTCAGTACCTATATGTATTGCATAAAAATAAACGACTCATTGTCAATATTTCTGATACCTACACTGATAAAAATAGATTCTGATGGTTTGTCTAATAAGTAGATGGATTGTCTTGATCGATAAATATTTTTTTATCCGTTTACTAGCAATCCTGATATTATATAACATCCCAAGATGCTTGCGTTTACTACACAGCGAGAGTCCATTAAAATTGTCTACTAACTAATATGACTACAGATGACTCATCCATCACTGTACAGTGTAATAACATCCCAATAAATCACAGTTTACGATATGGTACCTATAGATACTTACTAAAAAAAAGTCTGAACGGAAGGATCCAATCAACTTCGAGCATTTCTTCAAAATTGGAATCAACGTCCAACCGAACCGTCCGAAACCGGCTCCGCTCCGCAACCAAACCACATTTTTTCGAGCAAAAAATTCTCAATAAGTATGCGTTTGTCTCTACGAATCTCTTGCGGAGATGACCAAAAGTCATGACAATATTTACACAGTAACTACCTAAGTATTTACCTTTATAAACTGGTACAGCCAGCAGCTCATCAAGCTACATAAAACCATTGCAATCTAGATTCTAGAACGTCTTCGTCTTACAATTGGAGTTCCCGTGTGTTACGTAAACATGATGTGCTGTCCAATTCATAGTCACTTCATTTTTATCCTACTGCCAAAAGGAGAGTAACGCTTTTTGAATGAATATAACGTATGTCGGTTCCTTTGTGGCATCCCTTAGCCTAAACAGCTTGATGATTATTTGACGATACTGTCGTCTTAATTAAGGAACTAACATAGGAAGGAATATTATACATTTTACGCCAAAACAGCAGTCGTTTATTGTTTTGTGTATGAGATTTATAATCTCACCGCATGATACTTTTGCAACAGGCATTTCTAAATAAGTCTGTATCCTTCGGTGATGCATCTATGATGATGAGATACAAATAGATGAAAAATACCGACTACCTAGATATTTTCCGCAAAACATGGTATTCATGACCATGGCCGGGTTACCGAAAATAAGCTACTTCCCGTGTGATTTTTAATGACCTGCTCTGTTTGACAATCATGTTTGACAGTTGACAATGGAAACGAAGTTCATTTTTGATAACCCTATAATTTATGTAGGTACCGTTTGGTTCATAGGTACTTGTCATTTTTGCAAAACGAACTTAATTTTGCTCATTCCCATCAGTCATCTGGCATTTATTTTGTTCGATAGGTATATTGAACTACTGATACCCTTTCAGTCTCAGTTGTGAAGCCATCTCTTTACATAAAGGCCGTTAGAGACTGGTATTTAGCATTCTGAAGTTGGATAAATGTTCTGGAAAAATAAGAGTCACTCTTCTCACCCATACTTGCATTTTATATAGTTTATGTATAGTTTAGTTAAATAGATGATGTATGTATCTAAGATTTATATATATTGTGTGCTATGTTCATATACCTACATAATGTTTATCTCAGATAAAGCCGCAGAAAATTGTCGGTCGTGTGAATTAACACTATGTAAGTAAGTAGGTATTCCTATATTATTAAAATTCAGACGTTCACACAACCGTTTTCTGCAATATTGCACAAAATATTATGTATGTAATAACGAATTGAAATACTTATTGTAATAATTGTATACTATCTACTTATACCTACATATAATTGCAGCTAACTGTATTAATAGTAGCAGATTTTCCTTGTAGAAAATATATGTTCTATCTGTACATCATTAACCTCTATTTAACCTAAGAATATTCTCAAGCTATTAATGTAAATCTAAAGATACATAACCAATATCAATCGTGGCGTTTATCCCTGATCCAAATGATTGATATGTAAAAATATTATTTAATAAGACAACAGTTTATATTAGACGCTTACAGTCTGTTAAACCAAATTACCTACTTTAAGATAGTTTACACTTAGGCTTAGTCACTGAGTTGTAAACATATTGTAGTATTATTTATTAGTTCAAATAAAGATATTTTAATAAATAAATAACCTAAGAATAAGTTTTTAACCGTTTCTAAAGCCTTATTTTAGCAAAAATAAACGCACCGCTTCATAAAGACAATAATATAATTTTGCTTCAAATATTACGGGCAACCTTGGCAATCGACTAAATGTCCGTCGAAGTAGAATATAACACGCGATGTAGCGTTTCTTACATTTCTAATAAGGTCTTAGCTACCGAATAATGAATGTATTGGTTCGGATTTTGTTACCTACTGTATCGCCATGATCTTATGGTTAATCTACAGTCGTTTCTCAGAGTTTTGCAGCAGCCATTTATTTAGTTTTGTTATGTCATGTGCCTATCTTGATTTCAATGTGTCGTCTCTGGAGTTGAATAAAAGATTAACTAAAATATTCAGCCATATAGATCGAGCACAATATCAGATCTATTTTTTTTTTGAATATTCAGTAGATGCAAGGTTTACCAGTTGTGCACTGCAATAATTCCAAAGATCGTATAAGTACAAAAGGAATAATTTGTTTAGAAGTCAGGAGCAATCTGGAATTCATCTTAAACCACTAAAAAGCTGTTATCGATAGATTTTAAGGGTATTCGGTTAAAGGTAAGTTTCAAATTGATACCTTACCTGCCAATTCAGAGCTATTTCCAACGCGCGTGCGTGATACTACCGAGATAAATTTTCACGGGCGCGCACGTAACGTCGTTTCACGAATAAACTGAAGTGGGAAGCGCTTCATTACACTCAATTTGTTTTACGACCAATGAAACCACACGTGCAAATGCAGGCTCAAGGGTCACCGCCTACCTATTCAATATGGGCACGATAGGAGATTACATAATTTTAAATACGTTTGATGCGACTAATCATTACCTCCTACATGTAGAATGTGCTAAAGAATATTCATCTTAATTGCCTATAGGTATAGATATTAAAATTACATCCCAATGGATGTAATTCTTATATGGAAATTAAAACTGAAGAAACAACCCCACATTATCGATTAAACCATAGGGTGAAGTTTTATCTGAATTAGTAGGTACACCTGCAACATATTATTTGTAACTGCAGTATGTATTTATTAAGGAAATAGATTTATACTGGGCTGGGTCCACTAGTAAAGTCCAACGGATCTTCGAAGGATTTCGCTATACAAAATCGGTGGTTCAGCAATATAAACTACCTTTTATAGGACACTTTATCTATTATTTTAATTAACCACGGTGGTGGAACTTATTGCATGTGTATGTTATCTATCTATTATACGTAAGTTACGTAAGTAGTACAACCTCAGAATCCAACGATATTTCGTCGGGCTTTATCGGTAATTATTAGTAAGTATATCTATTTGATTAATTAGGTAGGTATTGTACCTAATAATAATTTCGTTTCAAACAAAAATATTTAAATAAAAATCTACCTTGTTAAAGTGGCTCAGACGAAAGAAATAAGTACCTAAGTAAGACCTAAATGTTAACTAAATAAAGACCCGCTTACGATAACATCAAATGCCGCTGATTAATTTCACCAAACCGTGATGAATTGCGGCGTATTCGGCTCGCCAGACGCACTCGCCACGCTACGAGTATATAACGCACCACGTGCTACCAAAAGGTCAATGTTAACTGATGTACTGCGAAAGTATGAATACGGCTCTAAAATGTGTGTTCAATTCATGTGCTTATGCAGTGCAACATCCATTAATAAAAAAATCTTACAGTGCAGTCAGGTACGATATCTTCTTCTCGTATGGTTTAGTGACGAAACCGAATTGTCAGAGTTAAGCTTGACACACACCTAGCCGCGGCCTGCGTTCTGCGATCAATTGAAACGCACGCCCCGCCTCATTTTCTGCCGTCGTTACCTACTGGACGTAGATCGCAGGCCTCAGATCGCTACCTACTGGACGTTAAAATGCCCAGAAAATAAGGCGGGGCATGCGTTTCAACTGATCGCAGGACGCAAGCCGCTGCTAGGTCGCGGCTGTGTGTGGAGGGCAATATTCAGGCAGCACGTAGGCCTCTGACATGGCCTACGGGACGGCTGCCGAACGACAACATCAACCGTGACAACTGCAAAGAGCATATAAGCACTGCCAACTGCTTAAGGTGATCTCCTACACATATAGAGATAAAGGAACGAAGATGCTCAGATCAAAATGCCAGTGATAATCTTAACTTAATCTTTAAAAAAAATTGTCTGATTGTCACGTTTCATTTTATTACGTTTACGATTCTAATAGATCCACTTTGTGCCAGACTGAGCCCTCATGATGTCAAATAGCACAGGACTAGCTCTGCCTGAATATAGATAAGTTTCGTACCGTTGTACCAAAAAAATCATTGATTCTAAGTATTTAAACAGCGGTACATAATGCATTCTGCAAAACATATAGATTTTTGTTGCATGTTGTAGGTACTTACACCTTTTTTTTTTTTTTTTTACTTGGGGAAATGCTTTTACGCAGCCCACCGCGCCAATAAGGAGGGGCGCGCGGTGGGTATGTGGGACTCCCGTCATGTACGTACGGTCCTATACCCACTAAAACCCCAAGGTGTTCAACTCACCGCGTTTGGACGAGGTTGTGGGAACGCAACGCCAGATACCACGACCTCGTCGGCGGCCGCCCGCGTGGGCCCGTCTTCGGGTTTATACCCCTAAACCTCCGCTTAAGGCGTCTCGGAACACAGGACGAGACGCCTTACAGCTCGGGACCTCTAAGCGAGCGCCGGACCCCCCGACCCGACGCTCGCAAGTCCCCGTTAGGGCGGCAGGCGGCGGATATACGCCCGTCGCCTGCGGCCCGCTCGCCGTCGGCGGATCGGGAGCGAGAGGGGATCATTCTCGCGCTCCCGCTCCGCCGACTCTTTCGCCGTCATTATGGTGGCGCAGAAGTCCGCCACCATCTTCCATCCCTCCTCGCTGCCCATAGCTCGCAGGATGGCGGGCAGCGAGAGGTCGTCTCCAGTGGCGGCCGCAATGGCTCGCCGCGGCTCGGCCCATGCGGGGCACACGGCGCGGGTGTGATGCGCCGTGTCCACGTCGGCACCGCAGTGGTGACACCGGGGGTCCGGCTCTCGACCCAGCACCCCGCACAGGTACCTCCCGAAGCAACCGTGCCCCGTCAGGACCTGCGCGAGGTGGTAGGTCATAGACCCGAACTTTCGTTCGACCCATGGGCGAAGCACAGGTCGAACGGCCTCCAAAAGTTCCCGGCTTACCACCGGGTCGACCATTCGCTCTGCCCAGTCGCGGAAAAGGTCATCGCGAGCCAACTCGCGCCAGCGTTTGACCTCCTCTGGGAGTGGGGGAGAGCCCTCCTCTCGCGCCTCCGCGCAGCGCCGGTAGACCGCCTGCAGAACCCCGGCTTCTAGGTCCCACGGCGGGCTACCGGCCAACACGCACGCCGCATCTCGGGAGACGGTGCGGTACGCTCGAGCCGCTCTGAGCGCAATGGCCCGCTGCGGACGTCGCAGCAGGACCACTGTTCGGGCGCTCAGGCAGTCCGCCCATATTGGCGCTCCGTAGAGTGCCATAGAGCGAACTACACCATCATATAAGCGGCGGCACGCTCCACTCGGGCCCCCGATGTTGGGGAGTAACGTCCCGAGCATTCCGGCGAAGGCCACCAGCTTTGGTGACAGTCGCCGGAAATGCTCGTCGAACCTCCACCGCACCGCACCGCACTAGGTACTTACACCTAGAGCTCGAATAGGGAAACCACAGAGCTGTCGTAAAGTAAGTTTTACTGTTCATAAAATAATAACAAGAGGCAATAAGCTAAATAACGGTAAATAAGTACTAACTAAAGCTAGGCTCCCAGGGCAAAATAAAACTTCTATTAGGATTATAGTTTTCCTTATAGGAAACAGGGATTGTCTTGATACAAGAACAATATTATTGACTAATCTAGATTTAATAAATCACTGCATTCTCTTGAAACAATAATAAGTAAATCCCTTTTTCCAGGCCAATATCGTACAACTAGGTATTTTAAAATGTTTCTTACCCCTACCTTTCTTCACCTTCTACTTGTAACCATATTATTATTGTATTGTGATTTATTTGTAATTTAATAACATTGTCAAATTTAACTCGTAACCGCAAATCCATGTAACTTTTGATTTATTTTGATTTGACTATTTGAGAAATATAATTTTTTTCGGAGTTAGATACAGAACAACAAAAGAGGCTACATGAACGGCCGGCCGGCCATAATACATTGGATCTCGCATTAGAACATTTCTAACCACTCTTATTGTTCCGTGTAATTAGATGTGTTTTCGACTGTATGTCTGTCCGTACAGAGAGGAAATAATCCATTATTACAAAATGTTGTCGAAAATAATTACGGATATCTTCCGGACATCGACCCACCGAGTTTTAAATTAGACTTTTTTTTGTTCCGAATAAAGCAAAGGTAATCGAAAGAATTTGAATGAACTTTGAAGAGCAAATAATTATGTAATTAATTACTAAGCCAGCTCAGCGACTCCAAGTACATCTTGGCCTAATAAAAATTAGCCCTCAAAGATCAGAGATGCATGATGGTATCCTTAGCAGAAGTGGACCCTACTAAAATTACATTTGTTTAGCATTCTTATTAGAATCGTAAATAAAACCTAACAAAAGCTTTGGCTATTCCGTCAGAAATAAACTATGAACTATACATAAACCGACAAAAAACAGTTTAAACCCGTTGAATTGAGAACCTCCTATAAGGAAGGCGTTTAAAAATACAGGCTTTAGTGTGGCATTTCATTAGCATGCCGTTTCAGCCCCATAAAGTACTAACATTTGAATTTAAACAAGTTTTCAGCTCAATCTTATACCTAATTGACAGTTTGACGGTCAACATGGAAATATTTACGAAAATCTTTAGTGCCCGTAGCGTTGACCTTAGGTTATTCACATATTCGTATGCGCTGAAGGCATTTATTGCTTGCGTAGTAAATATTATATCCAGAGATTCTATAAGAATTTATTCCTATTCTAATAAGTTTCTATCATTTTAAAATAACCGAACTACTGAGACTATTGGCTTTTATTATTCAAAGTAATAATGTATTTCTTCTTCCACTTCGTTAAATTATGTAAAGACCAATCGGTACCTAAAATCTTATACGAAATATGTCTCTATGGTTATTCATATGTGCTGTTATTCATGAACATAGTTAAACCTCACTTCTCTTAAATCGTGTTGCTATCCCTTTCACACTTCGTTAAAAAAGTTTAAGATAGAAAGGTACATGGGGCCTAAACGGTGGTGTAACTTTAAATCACGTTTATGAATAACAGCCATGATGTAGATATACTTACTTATTATTAACAATATTCAAATCTTGTTTCAGGTAAGCAACGAGTTCTCCGTTCACCTGACTACTTGCTTTCTAGGAGTTAAGAACTCTTCGTAAGTGTTTGTATCCTAGGCATGATGCTGGTTACATTGGACAGACTCTGTTGTCTGTTGTTGTGTTAGATCCTAAGATCCGCCCAACATCTAAGCTCTTTCATCATCAGCCCGTATCAGTCCACTGCTGGACGTAGGCCTCTCCCAAAGCACGCCACTCAACCCTACACTCGGCCCTCTGCATCCAGTCTCTGCCAGCCATCTTGCGAAGGTCATCCTTCCATAGGGTCGGGGGGCGTCCCACACTACGTTTACCCGTTCGTGGCCTCCATTCGAGAACTCGTCTACCCCATCAGTTATCCGTTCTACGACAGATGTGTCCAGCCCACTGCCACTTCATTTTACTGATTCTTTAGCAATGTCAACCACTTTTGTCTTCTGGCGGATATACTCGTTTCTTATTCTATTCATATATAGTCCATTTAAGGTCCAAGCACATTTTGCCGGGCCGTAGCGTGTCGTGACGGAACACAAAAATCCGCTCAAATCGCTTTATTACAATTTGTATGAACTATCGCACATTGTGTCGGGCCGCATTATTGCGAGGCGGATTTGCGTCCGTGCGATGCAGCCCACCCCGCCCCGTTGCGCCCCGACAAGTGTGCTATAGAAAGCGTATTGGAGTGCACGCGCGCCCGTGTCAATTTACGATATCTGGCAGTGGCAGTACACTGTACTCAAAATCCGTCAATGCGCTGCGACCCAGCCCTTCACTAATGTACTAAGTAAGCATTTTGCGCTGCGCTGCGGCCCGCCCCGACACGCTGCGGCCCGGCATAATGTGCGCGAAGCATTAAATGAAAAGCAAAGGTTGCCAATACAGATGACTGATTAAAAATACTCTGACATCCCATGAAGCGAAAGGTAAATGGACAGGGATGTGCGTCATTTCAATTGTAGAGTTATATGTCAGTGTAGAGTACGTTCATAGAGTAATTAATATACTACGGTATGATAGAGCAAGTATAGTAATTATTATCAAATCAACGCAAAGGTTTTCTGTTGACTTTGTAAGATAAGGTAATATCTAATCTGTCGCTGTGATGGTCGTTAGTAATGTGTAACAGACAAGTTAATAGACACCGGCTTGAAATTTCTCTATAAATGTTAATTTATGTACATCAGTTGCTATGTCTATGTGTAACCAGATCAAGTCGGTTGGCGATAGGCGTTGGCTAACAGATGGTCAATTTGCTAAAAAGCTCGCAAAGGTCAGGGCATGTCGTTTGTTAAGCCAATCTCTTTGTGGAGTATGATTCATAGGAGAAAGCAAGTCATGATACTTTATTCAAAATCGTTTTTCAGAAAACACTTTAAGGAAAAATTTAAAATAGGTTTTAAACTTTGATGATGTAGATTGCTTCAACGAAATATAAATTACAATTTCCTTTTAAAGAAATATGTCAAATGTGTGAAGCTTTTGTTGAGGCTTTTTGTGTAAAAGACGCTATACTTCCGTTTTCCATGGCTACATCCTTAATCCCAGATTCTTTCGAAATGTCAGTTTTATCTGAGAGTTTTCGAATGACCTATACGTCGCGTCGTGTCCTGTCGTCGTATTTAGTAACAACTTAAAACAACCTAACTATACCCCTCCTAACTTTAAATACGCGTAGTGCATCACACTAGGTATCCAAAATCTTATAAAATCGCTTCAGCTTATGCATTAAACAAGCGATATGGGTAAAACCAAAAGCTTTCGTGATTCCGGGCAATATTTTCTTTCAGATACCACCTTTATTTAATTACTTACTTTATTAATACTAGCCATGACCTATTAATATCTATTCTGGCCTTCTAGCTTTACTAATCACTATTATTTTAAATAACTTGACACATTTTGTTAGATGATTGAAGACCCGTTAAATAAAATATTGAGTAATTCTGAATATTTTATTTATGCTAATACAATTAAGCAAGATTTCATACGTTCTACTATATCACTATTTATTTACTTCTGCAAGGAGAAATTAATTCCCACTTTCTTCTATAAGATTTATATTTTACCCAATTGCATATTGTAGAGGGTAATGTTTTCTAGAGTATGTCGGTTCCTTAGTTGCCTCATACAATCTTACCGGCTTGATGGATTTTGATGCATGTTTTTGTAACAATTCATTCATTCCATTCCTCATATTTCACTTCTCATATTTTCTCGCTAGAGTAACGGTACGCTAGGCTATTAATTCTGTAATTTTGCATTATTACAGTAAAAGCTTGCGTGTAAATAATAACCATTTGTAATGCTATGGATCAAGGCTGATGGCATTGTATTGTGGTAACATTCAATTCAATTTTCTACGGAGCGTCTACTAACTACCTACTTAATTGTTTTTCATTTCCACGAAAGGAAAATTAGATTTTAAATTTAAATTAATAGGTTTTAGATGAGATACAATTTAAGTGTTACCTATTTAAAATAAATATTATAACTCAATTAACCTGGTTTTAGTACTGAGATGTATTCGAACTTGGTTAGTAAGTACCTCATATTTCTTAAAATTATCAGAATGGAATCATTTGAGACTGCTGACCATGAAATGAAATAACCACCGCACAGAGAGTAATGTTTTTTGAGTGCCTAAAAGGCTTGATGGGTTTTGATGAATAAAGAGTAGTTATATTCGTCTTGATCATGAGACTGGCAGGAGATTTTTATTATTTTTATTCAATAAAAGCAATGATCGATTTTCTTGGTCATTGCACGTAATAATCCATTTGTTCGTTAGTATAATATCACTCACCAAGAGCTCGGTGGCTCTATGGTTGTGTCAATGGACTTGCGATACGGAGGGGTCAGGTTCGATTGCCAGCCAGGGCAGCCATGTACCAATGAGTTATCCCCGTTTTTTTCGACGGAGAAACTTACGTACATTTACAGAGTGCTCTCAAAACGGTGAAGGAAAACATCGTGATGAAACCTGCATGCCGTAGAAGAAGAAGAAAAATCTAAGGGATGTGAAATCCGCCAATCAGCACTGGGCCCGCGTGGTGGATCATGGCATGAGCTCCCTTGATGTAAGGGAAGGTCTGTGCCCGAGCAGTGCGGCAATGTAAATAGACTGATAATGATGTTCATAACACTATTCTAGAAGTGTCCAATCACATCATATAAATAAACACAAGGCATTAACGCATAGGTTTATTGTTTAAAAATAGTTGAAGGTATTTTGTCCCCTAGTGCCCCAGACAAGCTGGGTATGAATAATTGAAGGGTTGAGTCACCCCTCCAGACAGCAGGGAAATGTCAATACCACCTAAGTTCCTTGCACACCTACAAACTAGTAGAATAGGAACTTGCAATGCATGCTATTGATTATCTTCAAACCTAACTAACCCTTATTCTTGAAATGTTTTGTCGGTAAACACGACAGCACATTAGTGCCACAGTATTGGGATTATATTTTCTAATCTAATAGAATAAGTTTTATCAGATATCCTTGCTAAATATTAAATATACCTACCCCCATTTATTTTATTAATGGACTTGACAGTTCGTCATTTGCCAATGTCATGCACAGAATATTCAAGATATCTTGTCTTTCTCCAGTGGAGTCGCCGTGGCGTCATCACCCTGGAAATCTGCGTCTTCTTGTCTCCATCCAGAGCAGTCGCCGTAGCGTGGTCACTCGGGACGAAGCAGCTCGACAGTCACGTTCACTCCCGAGCTCGTAGTCGGACTTCAAATCTTGCATGAGTTATTCAATAAATTCACCATACATTTTCTGATTAATTTAACGTGATATTTATATAGTACCGTGTAGATTCACTAATTCAGTTTTTTTTTTTAATATCGAATACGAGTCTGCATAAGGTACATACGTAAGTTATAAAGTCCATCAGTGACTACGCATGACTGATTGTTCATTCCAAAGTGTACATCACTGTAATGGAACTTTTTGCGAAGACAGACGTACGTCAGTGGTCGAACAAAGTTCAAAACCAAAGTTCTTACTCGTGAGCACTAAAAAACTTTATTTAGACGTTGAACAACCTATTAATTATAGTCTAAAGTTCAAACGAATGGAACGGTAATAGAACTACGTAAAAAAGATGGCCAAAGTCCTTTGTGAGCGAAAATTACATAGAGGTCGGTCGAGAGGAAAATTACCTACGAAGGTATTACAAAAGTTTGTAGATCGGTAATTTCGGAAACTATTCAGTTTTAGTTAGCTACTCGTATTGAATAACCTTCTTTATACCTACGAGTAAATACTAAGTAGAAAAGACGGGCTCTAGATTAATTTTACCGCTGAGAAAATATAATTATGATCTTATTAGAAACATGATTTTCAGTTATGTAGATAATTCTGTACCTACGCCTACCAGTAGATTTGGAGTAAATACATATACAACTTATTTGTGATTGTTGAACACATACTAAAAATTTAACAACCTTAAACGAACGACACCGTAAATAGTAGGTAGTCAAGAAGGAAAAAAAATCGTCCGGGTCGTTCGTTCCTTCGTGGTACTAGTTAGTAGGTAGTGTATTCGAGCGAAACTTTTAAATAAAGCATTCTGGTAGTCTAGCACTTATGTCATTTATTTGTGAAAAATATTTGTTCACGTTCTCATAGCACCCAAAACACGATTTTTTGCAAAATATTAATGCTAATGTAAATAAATAAAGCACTTTTAATTGACCGTAAAGCGTTTGTATTATTTGTTTTATTGTCGCGCACGGAATATTTAAGTTTATAAGAGGCGTATATTAGGTACCTTACCGTGGCAATATTCTTTTTAAGATGTAAAATTCAAGGTCTATTGGGTATTTAAATTTTTATGTATTGTGTACCCAGGACTTGGTAGCCATTGCGATTTCATTTTTTTCTAGCAGGAGGTAGCAAAGCTTTCAGGTATTCATTCTTCTTATTTGATACCTAGATCCTATTCAACATACATCAAAGGTGAAACTCCTTTTTGAAATCGGTTAAGGATGTTGCAGACAGCGTGCTCTATGTTATAAGACTTATTATATAAGTTTTGTCATTTAAACCTAATTCGATATTGGTAATGAAGAAGTAATAAAGAATTCATATAGGTTGTAAAATAAGAACATTAAGTCGCATTTCGTAAGTGCGTCATGTCAATCAATTGAAATCTAGATACATATCTACAATTTCACTTCATAATAGTATTATGGAACTGACCACTTTTATTGGAAAGTCTTCAGTTCTATATCATACTAGGAGTAGACGTTTTGCCAGTTAAATAAAAACGTAATTTTATTGTGTTTGTCGTATCTAATCAACCACTACAGTTGCGGTTTTCCTCGATGATGCTCAAACATCAGTCACAAAATCATTTCTACTAAATGACACTCGAATGCCGCAATGTACACGTGTTTTTTATGTCTGTCATATTCAATGTATATGGGTTTTGTTTTGTGAGTTCTGTTTATGTATAAAATATACTTACTCGTATAGGTAGGCATAATAGCATACATTATTAGTACCATTGTAATATCAAGTGCTACGGGGCGTAGTATCTTTTTGTGTCAGTAAAATTAGGTTGGCTTGTGACAAATTTAAATTGTGACGAATTGCGATTGTATCCAATGGCGACCAGTCCCTACTAAGTATGTACTGATTCGTATAAAACTAATAAAGCAAACAATTTTATAATTTTGCCATACAGAAAGTTATATTACAAATATTTTATATGCAATTTTTCCATGGGCAACATAATTCTGTCAAATATTATTTCAACAGAAAGGAACTTTTTCATTTGTTATTTAAGACTGTTTTGCGATGCAGTAATTTTATAAATCGATCTCTGCTATAAAAGGAACTACCATTGAATCAAAGTAATAATAAGGTATCGAAGAAAAATACTCGAGAAAAATAATTTAACACGTTTCGCCATTTATGTAAATAAATAAATAGGCTGACCGACTTTGCTAATCGTCCATTTCAAGATATGGATAAGGAAATGGACTTTTCCGATAACGAATTGTTTCTTGCGACATAGACGGCAATAGATGTCACCATCACCTCAAACTCCAAATGAATACACCTCTTATTGCGATCCAGTTTAGGAACCTAAACTGAACTGCATCGTAATTCAGTTAGGTGATGGTAGCCCTGCAGATAGTTGTCGAAAGGCCTCCGCGGAAATCGGCATACATTTTGTTGTCCACAAAGGTAGGTACACATCAGCCCCTATAGCCAAGTAGCGTAGTGTGTAAATTAAACATCTTTATACCTATATACTTACATATTTGTTATAAATTAAGTCATAAATAAGCAATTTTCGTTAAATTATATAACATTCAAGTTAGAATTATTTTCTATAAAAACTGATAAGTATAAATTACGAGAAAATTATTTTATACTTAATCTCGTTTAGAGTTCCCATGATCGAAAAAACTTGCGTTCCTTATGCTAATTTTTATTTGATTAAGAACACCTGTTTTGAAATGGCGCTAAATTTAGATTCTTTGAAATATTTTTGGTCGATAGAACAGGATTTGAAGGTTACGGTATTAGTAAGAACATAGTTTCATCGATTTGAAAAACAAACAAAAAGCAATGCGTAGAAAATTAAATATCATGATATCATGATGAGTTATTGTAGGTACTTACCTACTTATAAATATGTAGAATTAGATCCAATGAAAAATAAGAGAGTTTCCGCTATAATGAATTGCACCTACAAATAAATTTAAAGTTTCTTATAAATCGCATGTAAAAACTTACCTCTTCAAACTAAAAGTTGAATAAAATAACTAGTTTCATAAAAGGTCAATACATACGCAAAATTTGCAATATTAATGTATTAATAAGCAAATAAAAGATATTCTTATAATTATTCCGTGACAACACGGAAATTAAAATAATTAAATTACAAATGAAACATTTAAGGACTCATACAGTATTATTATTTTTAAACAGGACCCAAAGTAAAGTTATAGATTCTTGCGACTTCTAGGCTGAGATTCATAGATATTATATTATGTTGAGCGAGAGTTTAGCGTGAGCTAGCACTTACAAAAGTCAAACGTCTGTGGAATTTGACGTTTGTAAGAGGGAGTTCACGTTAAAAAATCTCAAAACCATCCATAAATCTCGGCCTCAGTTTTATTTTCTTGTATCTATTTAGCTAGTTTTATATTCAACAAGTAATAATGTGCCTAATTATAGTGCGTACTATGATATAAAGTTGCAGAACTCTCAACTCTTCCAGTTTTCCTGGTCCTATTTCTTTAATTAACTAGAAAATGTAGGTACGCGGTTAGACACGTTTTCCGTTACGTAATAGCATAGATATACGAGTCATAAACTCGTGCGGCTATACTTAATCTCCTGTTAGCCATATACCTAGTTTAACCTCACTTCAATTAAACCGTGTGTCCGGTTCACTCTTCGTGAAAAATCTGTAAATAAAAAATTTACCGAAAACTTAAACGGTGGACTAACTTTAAATCACGTATATGAATAACAGCCATAGTGAGAAATAATAGATTTATCAGAGAGCGGCGGTGTTCACACTTCAGTAGTAAATGAGGGAGAAAGAAGGGAAGGAAAAATATTTACTCTCAACTGCTTAACTTTCAAAAAATCACTAGAAAATTTATCTATGTGTCACTTTTTGTTTCCACACCCTACCCGCCTGAGCGCCTACCCACTCACCCTCATGCATGCAGGGTGCAGGCGGCGGCTCTGGCTTTCTATGCGGTGTAGTAGTAGATGCGGCGATTGTCTTCAGATGTGTTTACACCACAGTTCACACACACAGTTGTTGCACGACCACCGAACCGAGTATTAATTTCAGAGTGTTTAATTGTTTATTTAATCCGACCCATACCGCCAAATGTTTAGCAGAGATGGGGGCCGAACTTATTCATTTATTTTATTAATGGACTCGACAGTTCATCATTTGCCAATGTCATGTTACAGGAAATTTAATATATAATAGTCTTCTATCTTCCTCCAGGGGAGTCACAGTAGCGTCTTCACCCTGGGTAGCCGCGTTTTTTTTTAATTTATTGTTTAATGACATTTTATAAAAATACATTTGAAATCTACTTTCCCATCTTAGGCGAAACCACGTATGGTTTGTATGCCGATGGGGAGTTCTAATTTTTAATATAATATGTAAGTATATTACACGGAGTCACCAACCCCCACCAGAGGACGCGCGGACACGCGCGTCTTCTTGTCTTCATCCAGAGGAGACACCGTAGCGTCATCACTCTGGACGAAGCAGCTCGACAGTCACGTTCACTCCCGAGCTTGTAGTGGGAACTCTTGAAAAAAGCTTGTATCCCCAGATCTTGCTCAAATTATCCAACAAATTCACCATACTGTCACTCGCGAACATTTTCTGATTAATTTAACGTGATATTAAACACAAAATAGTCCCTGTAGACGTTAAAAGGAAAATTATCAAATAATTTCGCAACCGTCGTTTCCCGCCATTTTCAAGAGAACTTCTCCCGCCGAATGTTATTATTTATTTATTTTATTAATGGACTCGACAGTTCGTCATTTGCCAATGTCATGTTACAGAAAATTCAATATATATAAAAGTCTTCTATCTTCCTCCAGGGGAGTCGCAGTAGCGTCTTCACCCTGGGTAGCCGCGTCTTCTTGTCTTCATCCAGAGGAGACGCCGTAGCGTCATCACTCTGGACGAAGCAGCTCGACAGTCACGTTCACTCCCGAGCTTGTAGCGGGAACTCTTGATAAAAGCTTGAAACCCCAGATCTTGCTCAAATTATCCAACAAATTCACTATACTGTCACTCGCGAACATTTTCTGATTAATTTAACGTGATATTAATCTCAAAATAACCACTGTAGACAATAAAACAAAAATTATCAAATAATTTTGCAACCGTCGTTTCCCGCCATTTTCAAGAGAACCCCGCCGAATGTTTAGCAGAGATGGGAGCCGAACTTCTTTTTCTAAGGAACCGAATGACAGTGAGTGTCATAATAGTTTATGGCATTGACGTCCGCCGTGAAGGTGCATGAGAAATGAGGTGGCATGCACCCAAATGCGCCTGAATACATTTACTGCAAGTACATAAGTGCCTACGTAGATATTAGAGTAGTTGCGCACTTGTACTTGTAACTTGTCGTGTAATTGAGCTACATTCGAAGTGTGTCATTAGAGTTTTTATTGGAGGCTGTATCGTGCGAATTAATAGCATCGTAATATTCGTAATGCATTCGTACTGTGGCAATGGTCCTGGCAACTACAGATAGACTAATCGGTTTAGAAAAAGGAGGGTAGATGGCAATGGCTGGTAAAGGAACTCAGGACTTTATGATAACGATATTCGCAAAACGTTTCTGAATAATTAATGGGATTGACATTTGCTCTTTCATTAGCGACTCTGATACATTCTACGAGTAACGAAAGTCAATGCCTTTTGGCTAGGAGAGGCTGTGCAGACTCAGACCACTACGTCTCGCCATCGTATGCGCGGGCGGCCACGTGGACTTTAACGAGAATAAGTTTAACGTGACATTAGACACTAAAACAACCGATGTACAGTGGAAGACAGAGATAAGTATACAGGGAGCCTCAATAAGGTCGAGATTTTCTCAAAAACTACTGGACCGAATTTAATAATTATTTTACAGTTACATAGTTTTAACTTTTATCTTTCAAACAGTGAAAGAATTTTTGCAATAGAGGTCAAGTAGTTTTTGAGAAAATCTCACCCTTATAAACTCTCCTGTACACCTTTATCTGTGTTCCACCGTACCTATACACAATTAAATATGAATTATCAATCAATAATTGTAGCAATTCTAGAGTGTGACACGCTAATTTTAATCTAAATTAAGCGAAACGTCCCTCTAACTTTTACTATCCTAACTATTACCTGTCATGTTCCCGCCTTTTTCAAAAGTCAGCTAGGTCCAACTTCAGGAAATTACATTACCACCGTCACGTGGTAAACGCACAAACAATGGGTCAGCTGACCTCATATGCGCTATGTTATGTACCATTGTCAGTGGCACCCGAGTGTGGAGTGGTGGTCCGCCGTAACGCCACGCGGTGCATACAAATATAAATATTGACCTCTTCATTGTTTACTTTTGATTTGTACTTCCGATTCGCCGCTGGACTACGTAACACTCGATTCTCATCTTCAGTAGAGCTAGCAAGAAACAATATCGTCATCGAATCGAGATCGAATCAGAGCCAGCAATACAAATTGTATGCGAGTGATATATACGGAAGCTAGTGAAACTAAAGGCCCGTAGACCGTAGACGACGGTGGTGATCAATGATTTTCTTATACAAATTGCATACTTAAAGCCAAAAAATAACATACACAAATACAATTCACTCTAAAATACAGAATGTAATGGAAAAGATTATAGTAAGCCGAACTGAGGATGTTCAGTATCAATAACTGAACAATTTTTGTTCTACGACTTTTCGATTTTCGACATTCTTTGGGACTCTACAAACATATTAAATGGAACGCTTTAGTAGAGGCCTACGTCCAGAAGTGGACTGATATACGGGCTGATGATGAAACATTTTGTTTCGATCAGCTAATCGATTTGTATCTATGAGACATACTTAAATTCTTACTAACTAAACTAAACAAACTTCGGTACCCTTCACTTTACAGTTACACTCTGTATAGCCCTTCATCTTCTGGTAAAAAATACTTGCTCTGTCTTGATTGCAATGGTCATAATTTTAGTTCGTGAAAAAGAACAAAAACGAAAACAATTTTGCAATTGGTAAATGGGCAAGCAATTTATTTACGTACCGTATTTTGCCGACCGCGGCTGACTCAGAAAGAGCTGATGTTTTGCGTAGCTTTGTTTATCATTCATTCCATTGAAATCGTTGCTTGAAAAATGAAAAAAATCGCCCTATTACCCTAAGTATCGACCTACCCCAAGGTCGTCCCCAAAAATACAACCAAATGATATGTTTTGCCATTGTAATAAGTTGTATTTGCAAACAATTATTACGGCAACGGAACGTAGGCTGGCGCAGGCTTTTTATATGGCTACGAAGTTCAAGGATGGTGTATTGTAATGTAATAACTATTATAAACATTCATTACCCACGATTACGTAGAAATAATTCTTTATTGTGTATCTGTTACAGAACGGTCGGAGTTATTTTGATTTAAATACTAGGAAAATGTAGAGCTACGTAGATGTAAGTAGAATTATAAAGGCTTTGAACAACTTCATAGTAGTTATTGTAAAAGCATTTTTAACAAATTACCAGTCGTGTATTGTGTGTGTATTTTTGTACTTAGTACCTACATAACTCGACGTAGTAAATAACAAAGTTAGATATTTGTAGGTAAAAATTAATTAACTTGCTAAAATAATGGTCATTTGAATGGATTGGTCGAAGCAAGAATTGTGTATATTTTTATAACATAACAGTATCTAGTAATTTGCTATTTGTGCCCATCGACAACTGATTCGCTGAGAGTCGTGTGGTTTTCCATTTGAAAAAATTGTGTCTTGCCGCAAATAAGCATCAATGATGCTTACTTCTAAAGAGTTTACTTAGCTTAGTCCGTCAACTCGACACTTCTACAGTACATACATTCGGTTCGGTCAATGTCTTCTTTAGGACTCTTGTAATACGTACTTACCGAATAGCCATAAGATGATAGAATAGTAGGTACTTACATTAATACATATACCTAGTGTTGTTGGTTGATAGAGGAAGGAAAAGCCAGGGCAATCAATTTGTCCCCATAAATGTATACATTAGAAAACTCTCTCTCCATAGGGCACGGCGCGGCGGAATTTTTCCTTCATGCTTATACGCCGCTGGCATATTTTGTTTGATGCAAAGGTATCAAAATGATTTTCATTAGTAAAATTGCCATTTTTGCATAGAAACTCAGCAATGAACTTCATTTCCTTTGCCACTAATCTGTAACATAAGCAACAGAGGGTGAGCGGGTGAGCAGAAATGAAGTTGTAGCGCTCATTCAAGTACTGTCCATATCAGATTCTTTTACGAAAACTTTGACAGTACTAAAAAAGCCTTGCAGCTAACCTGTCGATCAGAGTTGCAGAGCCAGGGCAAGAAAGTCGCAAGATACATCTAATCTGAGAACAAAAGATCAATAGGAAATGTCAGGACTGCTGTTTTTCTAAGTCATGTGTCTGAGTAAATCCGTCCGCTGACAGCGAACCGTCAAATCACCGATGACCGGCGACCGTGTCGCTCTGGCGCGCGTCACGCTCGGCCTGCGCCCGCGCACGGCCTTCTGCGACCGGCTGGACTACAGCTAGGGACAGCATCAAACACCATCGTCATCGAATCGAGATCAAGTTCGATGCGAGCCATGCAATTTGTATGACAATCTCGGTCTTAGAATTTAGTAAGTAAGTAATCTCTTTATTTAGCAACAGAACATTTATGGTATGATACACATGCTTGTAAATTATAATTATATATAATTTGTATATATATTTATATATATATATATTGTATTATAAACTATAATAAAATAATACATAATTTGTTCATGTTACCGTCGTCGAGAGACCGTAAATTACGATTTTCTGACAATCCCTATTTTTGGTCATTAAACGACCTACTAGAAAGAAGAAGAAGAAATTATGATCCTTACATAAAATTGTAAAATAGCACAAAATTGTAAAGAGGAAAACCTAGTATACCTAATATAGGAATATCCATCCAAAAAGATTTATCAGGGACCCTCTGAGTTATATACCCCGCCTAGTGACGGCATACTTCTCACGTAAACAATAATAATAAACAATTTGTAAAATACAAACTGAAACTAATCCGTAGCCAGCGTAACGTGAAATATCGTTAGGACGAACGTATCCAATGAGTCGTTTTTTTTGCAGGGAACTTCAAGCTACGCTACGCAAAAAGTATCGGGTCCATGATTTTTGCTGTTTTGTTTGACACTTCGTCCTAAATGCGCTATTTTTAGTGCTCAACCGCGTCACTCGTGTCCGCGTAGAGACAGGTTGCAAGGACGAGGAGATAAAAAATACTTAGACCATATCCAATTAGGACTTGTCTACCTGTCCGATATCGATGGTAAAAAAATCTTCATTACATTTGGTATAAACACAGAGTACCCCCAGGTATAATTAACTAAGTTTGATAAAACAATGTAGATACCATGGCTATGTAAGTACTAAGTATACCTACCAGTAGATAATGCCCTTATTCCGCAACAGCATTAGTAGAAGAATACATTTTGGGTATTACTTCATATCTTTAAGTATCATTTTGATGGTTGGATGTGCTGTTGCGAAAAGAGACTTCAACTCACGATAAGAGTAGGTATCTATTGACCGCCCTGATCTTCTTCAACTATGGTTGAACCACCGGCATTAGGCACTGACCTGAGCTTTATTTAGTCCAAAATAAAAATATATGTTTATATAATGTGTTTATTTAAGTCCAAAATAAAAATGGATTATTATTTTTATGAGTCAGGGACAGACAAGAAGACGAGCAACTGGATACTGGATTATAGCTACCTATCGTCGCCAAAAGATACTATGATCTAAATACATTATAAATAAATTAAATAAGTAAGTACCTAATTATTTCTCAATAGGTAAACAATGACCATTTTTTATTTTGTTTCAGCGATGTCGACCGATGGGTCGACGACGGATATCAATGGACTGCTCAATGACACTGGTAAGATTGAGAATGCTATTTTTGTTTACAAAAGTTAATTTAAAAAATTACGCCATCTATGAACCTGGAGTCGAATTTCGAAGCTACATGTTGTAGTTGTGATATCAGAGCCACCTATTGGCTAGCCTCGTAACTACTTCTTCAGTCTTGGCGTTCAATTAGTCTAGACGTTACTCATGTAGTTGTAGAAAATCTCAGTAGGTGGCGCTGTACTTCGGTAACAGAGCCATCTATCAGTTAACTCCGGAATTACTTAGCAACATGGCGGTTTTAGGCCTGTCATGTAGTTCTAACATGTTCCGAAAGATGGCGCTGTAGTCAATGATATAAGAGCCACCTGTTGGATAATGTCATAACTATTAAGTAATGTGGTGATTTCACTTCTCGCCGTTCAGGTAGTTGTCAAAAATTTTAACAGATGTCGCTGTTGTGATAGTAACGCACATGTGATTAATAGATGGCGCTGCGCACTATGAAGCTAAAAACCTGTGGGAAATTCAAAAATGGAGGACAGTCATGTCTGGGATAGAAAGCTAATTTTTATTATTATTATTTATTATTATAAACGTGCATACAACCGAGCTTTTTAAATATTAGGAGACCACTGTAAAATATCCCACTGATAAAATGTGAAACTTTCACAAAGTCATTCATAACTGAGCTGCGCTGCGGTGTCCACATACCATTTATATATAAAAAAAAAATAATGTAAGTAAGTGTATGTTTGTTACTCAACGACTGACAGATCTTCATCTTTTTAGCATCTTTTGCACACATGTCTACTATGAAGTTAGCAGTTACGTACGACTTAACTCAGTCAGGCCGGGAAAGTGCCGTTTTACCACGAGCACCTCTAAATCTAAAATATAACGGACAATGAGGCGAACAAAAAAGAATGAGCTTCTCTTTTAGTTTGAGCCTTTCAAACCATACAAGTCCACCATGGGCATTATCCTATTACATCAGGATTTTCGCTTTCACTCCTACGTCACATTATGACGTTATAGTATTCTTTACGTAACCAAATCCTTTAATCCAATTTGTTCCATACACTCGGCAACCACACATCACGTAACTCACGCGGGCACTTTATGTCACGGTAGGTAGGTAATACTACGGTATATGGGCTATATTACCTACATACCAACATTTCATTGATTTTTGTGATACCGACCTAAGCAGTCGAGTCGACTGTACCCTTAGTAGGTGAATCATTATCGTACGTAAGTACTAGGTATTTCTATACAATTACTAGTAACTCTTTCATACTCAATAGTAAATCATGGACCTACGATAATTAGGTAGACAGTTTCTGATGTTATGAACATTTCTGTCATCGCTAATATCTACCTAGAGACCTACTTATCTACGTAATAGGTAAGCTCTATTAGCTTTATGAAAAATTTAAATGATGAAAAATTTCTAGCCTTCGTGGGCAGGACTTGAACCTGCGACCTTGTCATTGTTTATGAAGAATTGCCTATTGACAGTACCTACCTTTAACGCCCAGAACCAGAAGGCATCATTGGCTACACACCTTATTTTTACGATACACAGACAGACATACTATCCTTTTAAAACTCCAGAATCTTATGGTGACAGTGAGCGACCTTACCAGGACATTATTGGGTTAGATACTATCCTGTCCACGAGGGACAGGCAGGAGTCAGGACTCACGCATGACCTGGTTGGTTAAATACAAAATAGGTACCTGCCTTAGTTACGTTTGTTATTTCGTCATCTGGTCACGCTACCGCTACGCTGTGTACGCGTGACCAGTTATTTGAATTATATCACTCTGTGAGAAAATTTGAAATAAATAAATATAAGTATAATCACTTTCGTAGATGGAACAGTAATGGTATGGTAATACGGTCTAGCTAGATTGAAAAGATCGAAAACCACCTACGTACCCTGTAGCCTATACCTTACCCTTACGTACGTTACAGTAACTCATCAATTATCCTTTGACTACGTGGGTAATAAATACATACGTATTTTCTAGAGACTATACGTCACGTCACGATGATATCATCGGCTGGCCAGAATTTAGTTTTTTTTCTGCTACAATGGTCGTAACTTGATTCACGGAAGTCAGATTTTTTGTCAACTATAACGATTTTCGTCGTATTACTTAATGAATGCCAAACATCTTGTGACGCCAGTCCATTTGCTACGTAAATTAGGTTCATACGCAATGCGTATCAGATTGCAAATATTATTTTATTTATTTATCGCTATAGTATTTGTGCAATGTTCTCGAAACCTCATTAATCCGCTCTTACTTACAATGGGATGGAAGCAAGCTTGTCGAAATGAATTTAAAATCAGTTCTAGATCGAAAGAAGTTTTAATTATTTAAGACACGTCATAGACATTACCTACAGAAGTTGAAGATAGTTGACCTGTGTTATTGGAAAACTGAACTGGACTTACCCGAATCATTTATGCTTTGGCAACACGGGGATTTACCTGCAATGTTAGAGGAAATAATGATATTGATAACTGACTATCTTCATGTAGTAGATAACCAAGCCCCAAGCTAACCCAAGCTACGTAGTTAGATAGGTACTTATCTTATTAGGACATCATTCTAACGATCTGACCGCAAAGGCGGAAAAACATAGAAATTGTAAAATATTCGCCATGGAAACCCCAGGCAATACGAAACTAGGATATCGAGAATAGAAACGCGAAATTGACTTTCTTCTTCGCCCTCTGGCGATGGCTCTCCGCTACTGGACTTTGGCCGTTGGCTCATATTTCTTCATTGTAGCGAGGCAGAACAAAATATTATGGTTCAGCGCTCGCTATACTCCTGGTTGATTCTGAAAAAATTGTAAAAACTCTATAAAACCATTGAAATCTACGCTGTCGCTATTAGCACTTTATCATGTATAGGTATATGTTATTAACGACCCTAGCCATGTAGCTTTGACTTTCGTTTTCTAACTCTAGTACCTAGGATAGAAAGACAAATGTATGGGATTTGAATTTTCATTAAGCAAATGTCTAGTCTATCCTATGCATTTTTCTCTAGGATCCACAACCTATTCGGTTTTCGTGCACTATACTTACATGCTCTTTAGAAGATAACACATTAAATTATTAAGTTTGACGCCTATAAACTTAGTACTTGACCAAGGACCACGGATCTATTTGTTGTTTTAGATACACTTAAAGCACTTCCCTGTTAAAATTCTCGGAATCCAAGGAGTATATTAGTAAAACAGATTCAATACTTCGGTATTTCCATTCCAATAACTTGTTATTGAACGGTATATTGGCTAGCGCGATTACGTAGTTCTTGTGACATTATTGTTAGTTCTAACTATATTATGTTCAGTAAATACTGGAATAGTCAATTGCGTCAGTTTCAGATGTACAGACCTATTTTAGTTTCTATGGAATTTTCTTATTGTTTCTGATGTCATAGCCTATACGAGGAAGTACAATATTTATTTGGATGTAGTTAGGTACATCTATATTGTGAAAGAAACCGTCGCCTTTGCCCTGTGGTTCTCCATTCAGCATAAACCACAACAGTCCAAACGCTAGTGTGGAAAGCATCGCAGGTTCGATTTCGACTGTAGTGCTCTCGCTAGCAAAACTTATACTGTAGCTGCTAGGTTCGTTGTTGGTGGGATTATTGTTGCACTCCTAGCGGCCAGCAGAAGAACTAAAATCTTTTCACTAATGTTGTAGCGAGTGAACCAATAATACCAACTCATGGAGATTTGTTACAACCGGACTATATTCACTGAAAAGCTTCACTACTAAGTACTTCACTAGTTTGGTCGATCTTCTAAGAAGGACCAGTATCAGAGAATACCTGTTTCTCTAGTAAGCTTAGAAGCCTCTAGTTTAATTTGCTTTTAATTTGACGTTTTCTGGAAACTAGTGTTCCTCTAGCTAGATAAGTCAAATGCTGTTATTCATAAACCGAGTTAAACCTCACTTCCTTTAAATCGTCTTGCTATCCCTTTCACACTTCGTTAAAAAAGGTAAGATAGAAAGGGACAGGGTGGCGAAATGGTGGCGTAACTTTAAATCACGTTTATGAATAACAGCCAAAGTCTCCAACTAAGCTAGAACTAGCTTAGTAAAACTATAATAGTATTATGGAAGCGTTGAAATTCTCTTATTAAAAGCAAACTAGATGTAAGTAAGTATTATCAATCACACATATTTCTGACTGACAATGACGGAATATAAATAATACAGCACAAGCATTAATTAAAAGGCAATCAGCAGCTATAGGTAAGTACGTACCGTACCGACATATGTTACGTTACGTGAACGGTTCACTGAGCACCCTTGAATGATGACTCAGTTTGGGTTTCCACGTGGACAAGTGACAATTCCATATAAGTAGCATTGTAATTGTGGCCTTGTATAGTAGGTCCTGTACACTACTGATGGTCGTAATGACACTTGATCCCTGAATTCAATTCTCCAATGGCATATGCTCTAGGAGAGAAAGTTTTCTATTTTAAGCTCAGCATTCTTTGTTATTGCTTCCTTCCTATAGACTATAGATAGCGAAACAAGGCAGAATGGGGGTGACACTGGATGGTATTGGTTAACGTAACCTAACCTAACTATTACGAGACAATATAATTCTGTAAGTTGTGCAAGGGCCGTTACCATTCCTTTGTATAACTAATATACTGTACATCTGTCACGGTATGATCGTAATTACTGCTATCTTACCTTCAAAATGGAATTCGACAAATAGGGTTTAATCCATCTGATGGAAGTAAATCACTATCCATCTATCAAATGGTCAAATTAAAAATACTCTATGATGTAGCTAACATGTCCACTTGTTGTAACTAAGGGATTTTATCTCTAATACCAACTGTTCATGTTGTACAAAATAAAACATTACTCCGTAGATGACAACCAGTTAAAAATAACATGAAACAATAACATATTTGTGAATGGAAATGAATAAAATGACGCAAACACAACGTACAATTCCAATCGTAAGCTATTCTCTGATGAAGGTGCCGTCCGGACGGGAGTATTCCACTCCATGCTGATAACTGGCGTTAAGCTGTAACACAAGGGTTAAGTGTCAAGTCAGCTATAATTAGATCGGCACCGACGACACTATCACGCTCCCCCGCGGATCATAACAAATAATGGTTATCAGTTTGTTTGTTGAATGAGTCGTCTGGCGTCAGAGGAGATTTAGGCCATTGCTACAGGGTCCAATATAGCCTTGACATGTACAGAAACTAGACCCACGAATGGTCTAAGAAAACATCTTCTAAATTGCAGTAGTGCTTGCGTTTGATACGATTTGCCTCCGATTTCCTAAATAAGCGGTTGTTTTCAGGAAAACCTACAAAACATGTTATTTTGAAGTTGAATGACGTATTAGATAACTTTATTATTGTATGCGCTAACTGATGAAGACTTGTTATTTATTGCAACCACCTGTTTTGATGATTCTGTAAACGTCAGCAAAGTTCCAACAAAATAATTATAATTTTGGATAATCATAGATATATTAAACATATATATAGTTCGTATTTTATTTTAACTTTATTTGCCTATAGGTACTTACTCTATGATGAAATATCGAATATATAACTGTAGGTACCTACTTAGATATTAGCTATTTCATCTTCGAGTACCTACCTAATAGGCAAGATTGCCTATTAGGTAGGTACTGAGATTAATAAAGTCGGTTGGTTAAATAAAATAATTTCAATCCGAACTTTTCGTAAATTTCGTTATCTAACATTCATTTAATCATCACATCAATGAATCAATAAATACTCAATGATGATTATTGCATAATACGGTCTCTAATCATCATTTTGAATTATGCCAATTATGTTTAATTATTGCCGGTTCATTCGTCCAAGATGACGCCGATCCTTCGATGAATACTAGCAACGGACACAGTCACAGAATAAAATCGAAGATACAGGCTCGAGTAAATACTCAATGCAACAGGTCTAGTTCTCACAACGCGCTAATGCTTACGGTAAGTATTACGCTGCAGATTCTAGGAAACACGATAAGATAAATTACCTACTAATTCAGTCATCAATATTAATATCAAGTTATTCAACGTCTTGTTCAAATCATAACAGCAGTTAATTCCTGAATCTTCCCAAACGGTGAGAAATTAAATGGCAAACCGGAAATATACTCGTAAAGTAATGATACGAATACTTCAGTACACAGGAAGTAAACGAATGCCAACAGGAAACCGCTTAAGATTTATGTTAGTATCAATTATGCGAAGGAATAAAAAGGACAACATGGTCTGGTCTGTCCTTTAATTTTCCTAATACCTGCAATTTATTTTAATGAACTTGATAATGTTTCAATTACGGATCTTAAGAGGGACGGAGGGGTGCTCCATATAAGTTGTATCGCAACTGTGAAAGCATTGATATCAATATTACATTAGGTATTAGGGTAGGGATCACTATCGGTCACCCACATAGCCAAAAGGGCCATGCTGAAGAGTGACAGAACTGACAAATTGACTTTGTAGCAAAACTACAAAAGTGGCAAATTGACCTTATAGCAAAACATCAATATATGCAAAACAACAGGTAAGTACATGTATGTAGAGAAAGTGAAAACGCATTACTTGTTACAACACGACTGTTAATTAATAAGTTAAACAGCTTATAATAGAATATATGAAATATTCAATGTACGCGGGATAAACTCCCAAACTCTATAAGTACCATCTTATCTCTTTAACAATTTTATTTTTGGTTTATTGCATAAACTAGATGTTATGCTCAACTTTTGAATGCAAATATCGATTTGTGTTGTCCAATGCCTGTTGTGATAATCATGTCTTTGATAGGTGTCGCTGCTCTAACAGCTACAAAGTATGGAAAAACAGGAACCGGAAGGTTGATAAGTTTTCTAATTTACGGAATAGGAAATACCTAGTATCTAGTGCGTACAATATTTTATAAGTTGATTATTAAGTAACCTAGGAAGTACAACTTCTTCGGTTATGATGTTCCAGAATTATTTCTGAATCCTATGTTTGTGACGGAATATCACTCGTAGAGTCGAAAGCACCTCAAGTGTAGATCACACTTAAATGCTCGTTCGAGCTTAAATGTATATATTATAACCTTTGTAATGTTTAAATCGTTTTATTATCTACTCTACACCATTAGAGTTAAAGAGCAAGTTAGCACTGATGTGCTGTCGACTGTGCCTTTATCAGTAGTATAAGATTTCAATATTGCATGTCGATATATCTATTAATAGTATTGTGAATTGTTCTCATTGTCAACGTTTGTTACATGAACGCCTTTGTTTGTTTACAATTGTTATTATATTGAGCACGCATACCATTTTGCATTTATTCACACGCATTTCTTTTTTTCTTTTCAGAATCAGATCTCACCAACCTATCGCATCTTGGTAAGTGGACATTATTCATATTGTATTTGTTTCTCTCATCAAACATTTTAAAATAAATACTTATTCATTATTTATTCGGTATAGTTTAGGTTACCTAGTATTAATTGGTGGAAGTTTGCTTACTTTAAAGTTTTGCCTTTATTTTTATTTATTCCGAATTGGCCTAGCCAACTTAGTCTAGGTTAACATTGAGGATTAAGGTACCGATATTGTTAAACACGTAATTACCGCTTTGTCTCGTTAATAATACAAACCGTGTATCTAAATTTAAAGAGAGATAATGCACTATAACAGCTAGTAGGTAGCTACAGGCACGAAAATTGACCCAACTACTGAATACTGACATCAACAAAGTCCACGAAGAGGATGTTTTGGACAAACCACGACTGGCACGAGGCACGGATTTCAAAATAAACATCTATTCCTAATCCCGAAGCATTACATTACCTATTACCACCACTTACTATTAACACGACATTGTAATTATTATCTGACCATTGCTTCTCTAAATCCACATAAATTCCAACGAATTCGAATCAAAGTGGTAATGAACTTGAAACAATTGTTAACAGCGATTACCGAGTCACTATTGCATTGCATAATCTTGCGAAGGTTCCATAATAGTGTCAATTCAATCATGCACATGAAAAATTTATGAGTTTTGCGTTCGAGGTCAGCGGCAAATAGAGACTCGAGTTCGTAGTTTAACTTTGAATGGACGTGGGAACTAACAGCAATCGGTAAGCTGTTCTTGACATTGGACTCAAAATATTTTCCAACATTACCTATAACATTCACTGCCCTGTCTATCTCAAGCTATACTAGGCGGACTTGGGTGAACGTGTATCGTGGGAAATAGTATGTATCACAATAAAAACGCTTGAGTAAGTATATTGAATTTAAAAAAAATGCATAATATAGAAGGCGCTATATGTTTTTCAGGGCGCCAGTAATGCTAAAGTTGGCACTGATGCAATGCGATGAAGTAAATGATCTGTGGGACATTACGAATTAGTAATATACATGATTTTTGTGCATATGTGGATGTATATATCATATCACATATTCACTCAACAGTGGTCTGTGGGATTATTGCCATTCTCAATTCTAGCACTGTCCTGTCACTAACGCCATGTCATGATTTCATCGTTTTGAGAATGGCAAAGGCCCCATCGGCGCTAGAGCCGTGATCTAGAGCCAGCGTAGTTATAGTACATAAATTGTTTTGATATGTGACAAAGTACATGGCGTAGCCATTATTGTCGTGTGAGAATGCGTTTCAATTAGGCTTCATAACTGTAATTGATGTCGGTCGTAGTATCGGGGACCTTCCACACTTGTACAGTTCCTATGATGAAAAATATTACGCAAATAGTTTTCCGCTTACTACCAAAAAATAAAACATTACTCCTTATTAAAACGAAACTTCGTGTCTCTTAATGTTTCTCCGAGACATAACAGGATCATTTGCTTTTAAATGATATATATAGCTTATATATAGTCATTTAGTGATTGCCCTAAGCTAAAATCAACAATATAGAACCAATTCCTGTATCTTTCAAAGTTGTGATAGCTTCAAAATAACAGTGAATAGAGTTTTTCAAGATCGACAAGGTTATTTTCGCCTAGAAACAGACTCGCAGGTGTGTTTTAAAGGGACAATAACCGACTTACCATCAGGTGGCTCGTCCAATTGTTTGCAACCCCTTCTCATAAAAAGTACTGTTCCTGGTACTTGCACAGAGGGAAGATTTGCGGGGAATAAGACTACGAACATTATTTTATTTTGTAGTTATTATTCGTAAATTTCGTAATCGTGAGTAAGAATGTTTCTTCGTAAAAGATCCTTCCGTCTGTTTTTGTATGTATAGAAGAAATAGTGAGCGATGTGGTCGCCTATATATAAAACATTTAAGTGAACTTTATATTGTTTATTTTGTTTGGAATAAAGAGTCTAATATCGGAGTCATTCAAATGCCTATTATTTATTGCAAGTAACTATTGTGCATATTTTTGCACGTCATCTTTTTTATAGATAGGTACTTAATTTTTATTTAAGTGTATAAGTATACTAAAGTACAATCGGTATATTTGTGGTTAAAATTAACTATGATTAATGAAGCTAAGACCTTCATTTCCAAGTTTACACAACGCAAATACGAATGCTATCAAAATTAACTCGCTAATAAACGCATATTGCACATTGGTATTTAAAGGCCCAGACGTTTGGCAATTTACCAGGAATATACCATTTATACGGCTTATGAGTATAAATTAGTACTCCTCTTACTTTTAATGACGTCGTTGGCTGGCCATTGCAGTTACTGTTCTTGAAGGTTCATTCGATCTTTGAATAAAGGCGAACCAAAGATGGGTATGTTATCGAAATGACATTCGCACGAGTTTATTATTGTGAAGTTTTTTTTTAATGTGAAAGGGGGGCGGACAAGTCGACGAGCCACCCGGTGGTAAGTTGATTTTGAAACTTGCTCCTAAATACGGGCATGATGAAGCGAAAATGGTGTTCCAATGCTAAAAGTTACATATACGTACTTACTCAGCATAATCTCAAGTATTTCTTCTTAATATTATGTGTTTAGTCCTCTCCTTTAGGTGTCTGATAAAAAGAAAAAGTATGTATGTCCACAAGAGTTATGTCATACCGTACCGGGGTTAGCATTGTCTGAATTTATTTGTACTGTAACGGATTTTGTGTAAAATACGAGTAGAAACAGTTCATTGTAGTTCAATAGTATTTTTAATAAGACAGGTTTAACAGGTTTTTTATTCTTCAAAGAACGAAAGTTGATGTACATAATGGTTTATTATGGACTCTACGACGAGTAGAACACCCTTTTTTTTTTTTTTTTTTTTTTTTTTACTTGGGGAAATGCTTTTCGCATCTCACCGCGCCAATAAGGAGGGGCGCGCGGTGAGTATGTGGGACTCCCGTCACAATACGGTCCTATACCCACTAAAACCCCAAGGTGTTCATCTCACCGCGTTTGGACGAGGTTGTGGGAACGCAGCGCCAAATACCACAACCTCGTCGGCGGCCGCCCGCGTGGGCCCGTCTTCGGGTTTATTACCCTAACCCTCCGCTTAAGGCGTCTCGGAACACAGGACGAGACGCCTTACAGCTCGGGACCTCTAAGCGAGCGCCGGACCCCCCGACCCGACGCCCGCAAGTCCCCGTTAGGGCGGCAGGCGGCGGACATACGCCCGTCGCCTGCGGCCCGCTCGCCGTCGGCGGATCGGATGCGAGAGAGGGTCGACCTCGCGCTCCCGTTCCGCCGACTCTTTCGCCGTCATGATGGTGGCGCAGAAATCCGCCACCATCTTCCATCCTTCCTCGCTGCCCATTGCTCGCACTATGGCGGGCAGCGAGAGGTCGCCTCCAGTGGCGGCCGCAATGGCTCGCCGCGGCTCGGCCCATGCGGGGCACACGGCGCGGGTGTGATGCGCCGTGATGCGCCGTGTCCACGTCGGCACCGCAGTGGTGACACCGGGGGTCCGGCTCTCGACCCAGCACCTCGCACAGGTACCTTCCAAAGCAACCATGCCCCGTCAGGACCTGCGCGAGGTGGTAGGTCATAGACCCGAACTTCCGTTCGACCCATGGGCGTAGCACAGGTCGAACGGCCTCCAAAAGTTCCCGGCTCACCACCGGGTCGACCATTCTCTCTGCCCAGTCGCGGAAGAGGCTATCGCGCGCCAGCTCGCGCCAGCGTTTGACCTCTTCCGGGAGTGGGGGAGAACCCTCCTCACGCGCTTCCGCGCAGCGCCGGTAGACCGTCTGCAGGACCCCGGCCTCTAGGTCCCACGGCGGGCTACCGGCCAAGACGCACGCCGCCTCTCTGGAGACGGTGCGGTACGCTCGGGCCGCCCTGAGCGCTATGGCCCGCTGCGGGCGTCGCAGCAGGACCGTTGTTCGGGCGCTCAGGGAGTCCGCCCATATTGGCGCTCCGTAGAGTGCCATGGAGCGAACTACACCGTCGTACAAACGGCGGCACGCTCCGCTCGGACCCCCGATGTTGGGGAGTAACGACCCGAGCATCCCGGCGAAGGCCACCAGCTTTGGCGACAGTCGCCGGAAATGCTCCTCGAACCTCCACCGCCCGTCCAGGACGACGCCCAGGTACCGCATCGCCTTACCGACGGCAATGGAGGTCCCCCCAACAACTATTTGCGCCCCAGCCGGAGGCGCGTTCCGAGGTCCGTGGAATGTCAGGGCCTCGGATTTGTGCAGCGCGACCTCCAACCCTAGCGCAGCGATACGCCGCACCACGTGCGCGACTCCCGCCGTGGCGAGAATGGCCGCCTCCCTGTGAGTGCTGCCGCGAGCGGTCACGAGGGTATCGTCTGCGTAACAAGTTACGTCGACCCCCCGGAGATTATCGCCGCGCAGCACCCAGTCATAACCGATGTTCCACAGGAGCGGACCTAGGACCGACCCCTGTGGGACGCCGCACGCCATCGCCTTTCTCGCCCAGCCGCCACTGGTCGGGTACTCAATCGCCCGGTCGGCGAAATAGTCCGCCACCACGTCTCGCAAGTATTGCGGGACGCGGTGGAAGACTAGTGCCTCCTTGATTGTGGGCCAGGGAAGGGTGTTGAAGGCATTCTTGATATCAAGAGACACCGCCATCAACACCCCCCGCTGGGCCACCTGTTCTTTCGCGATCGCCATCACCGCGGAGATAGCGTCGATGGTCGACCGCCCTCTGCGAAAGCCAAATTGGCGGTCACAGAGGTTCGGCCCCACCTCCTCGAGGTGCTTGACCAGACGGGCTGCGACGATTCGTTCGAACAACTTGCCCGTCTCGTCAAGCAGCACAATTGGCCGATAGGCCGAGGCTTGTTCGGCCGGACGACCCGCCTTGCGCAGGAGGACGAGGCCACCGGTCTTATATTTTGCCGGAAATCGTCCTCCCCGCAGACACGCCGTGAAGTGGCGCAGGAATTGGGCCTCCAACTCCACGGAGGCCAGCGCCAAGACACGGCCCGGGATCCCGTCTAGGCCGGGGGCGGTCTTTTTAGCACGAAGCTTCAGCACCGCCACTCCAAGCTCCGCCTCCGACACGGGTGGCACTTCCTCCTCCTCGTTTAGCCCCTCCGACTGACCCATCGACGGAGGTACCCACCGATCTTCACTTTGTGGAAAGAGGGTTCCCACGACCTCTTCCACAAAGCGTGGCTCGAGGCTCGTGGTCAATGGGGGGGCCCAAGGTCGGAGCTTTTTTGTCACGGCCTTATAGGGGCGCCCCCACGGATCTCTGTTGAGCGTATCGAGCCACTCTTCCCAGGCCTCCTTCTTTGCCTCCTTGACGGCATCCTGGAGGGCGGTGCACGCGCCTCTATACGACGCGTATAGCTCGTCTTCGAGACTCAGGTCTCGGACACTTCTTCTTCTGCTCCTGGTGTACCGGCGCCGCGCCGCCACACATGTCTTCCGCATTTCGCGAAGCTCTGGACGCCACCAATACACCTTACGCCTCGGGGGGACCGGTCCGGCTCTAGGCATGGCCGCATCACAGACACGTGTCAGTGCCTCGCCGAGCCGATCCGCCACTGCGTCCACCTCCTCGTCCTGGTGTCCGAGACCGGAGTCCATCGACCAGGCTTCCACCAAGGCGGCCTCCTTAGCGACTTCGCGGTCGAGCCTCCCGAGAACCCAGCGGGTTCTTTCTGCAACCGGGAATCGATTACCTCCTATTGGGGTGACGGCGGAGGTGGAGACATCGAACCGTATATACAGGTGGTCCGATAATGTCTCCACCCCTACCTCGACCCTCCAATCTAGAACACGACGAACTAGGGCGGCCTCTGCAAACGCAACATCCACAATTGAACCGCCCTGTCGTCGCACGCATGTGTTTTCCGATCCCCGGTTGAGAACGGACAACCCCATGGACATCGCCCACTCCTCCAGCACTATCCCACGCGCATTGGTCGCCGGGGAACCCCACGCTACTGATTTGGCGTTAAAATCTCCGACCACCAATACGGAGGCGGGCTGCATCCGCGCTATGAGGGTACCGACATCAGCGAGCGTTTGTTCAAGGTCGGTGATGGCCCTGTTTGGCGACGAATACACCCCGACTACTGCAATGCCGCCCACGGTGGCCGACACGCATCCTCGCCCCATCTCTACTTTTTCGAAGGGCGGGGAGCCAGTAGATGAGTGGGAGGCGATAATGGCCACGGATTCGTCCCGGTCCCCCACCCAGTTATCCCGGGGAGGAACACAGTAGGGCTCGGAGACCACTGCTACAGAAATCGACCACTCTGCCATGGTCTGGAGCAAAAGGTCCTGAGCCCTGGCAGAGTGGTTGATATTCGCCTGCAGTATGCGGAGCGCCATTTATTGGACGGTGTCCATCGGGTCCTCCGCGCGAAGATCGACGTCGATCCCCTGGGACGGCAGCGAGGGGGCCCTGGGGCCATCGTTGCCTTCCTTCCTCGTCCTTGCTCTAACACCTCTTCGGCGCCCACCTTTTCGAGGAGCCGATCCGGAAGAGCATGTCTTTGCCCCCATGGAGTGTTCCGCCGGTTTCTTTGCTGCCGCACAGATGACGCAGTGCGGCGTAGCAGAGCAATCCCTGGATTTGTGGCCGGTTTTTCCACAGCGGTAACACAACCCGCTGCGATCAATCTCGGCCGTGCACTTCACTCCTAGATGCCCCACTTCTAGGCACCTGTAACATCTGATGGGCCTCGGCTCAAGTAGTTTGACTTGGGCCGACACCCATCCTACCAGAACGCGGCCACCCTGCACCACCTTTTTGGCGGCCACAACTGGGCACCGCATCCACAGTGTCCCCAGACCGGAGGGGCCACAGGCGATTTGGCCGGCCTTTATGTCCGACGGGACACAGCCGCCGGCCTTTGCGATCGCCGCAATCACCTCCTCTACAGAAGTAGAGTCGTCCAGACCTGCAACACGCATCTCTGCGCATTTCACTGGCCGGGATACTCGGACGTTTTCCGTGCCCAAGACTTCCCTCAGCTTTTCAGCGAGGGAGTCAGCCATCGCGGCGCTCGTAGCGCCAGGAACCTCTAGGACCCGGGCCCCCGTGGCCGCAGTCCTGAAGCGCACTCCACCTTCTATGCCCAGTTCCGCTAATTGAATGCGATCCTTCGCCTGGGCGAGGACCGCGTTATATGTCACACCCTTTTCTCGCGCCTCCGGTGTCAGCGTTATCAACACTGCGGCGGAGCGCGGGAGACGCAGCTTCACCGGCCTTTGTTTAGGAGGCGACTGTTTGGGTGCACCTGAGGCCTTTTTCCTCGCTCCACGGCCAGCTACCACGTTCCAGCCCTCGTCCATGGACGTTGGCGGCGGCGGCAGTGGGCGCGACATTACCGATGTAGCGGATTTCGCCGCGGCGGCACCAGGCAGATGGCCTTTCTTTGTCCTATTCATTTTGTCCTTTTCGAGCTCGGTAGGGACAGGGGCACTCGCCTTGCCCGCTTTACTCTTGGGAGCCTTGGCAGATGTCATGGCCGGGACTTTCTTCGAGCGCGCCTCCTCCGCTAGGGGCTCGGCAGTGGCCTGCTTCGCGCGTCGGTCTGCGGCCAGCGGGGGGCGCAAGCGACGCTCCGGGAGGAGCCTGTCCTCAATAGCCGCCAAGCGTGCGTTGATCATGGATCCATTTTGTTCTATGATACTACGAGCAAATGCATCCATGTCGAACGGGGCGGCTACGGGCGGTTCTGTGTTGCTGCCTGGCAGCGGCTGCCGCTGCAGATCCACTCTGAGCTCAGCTAGCTCCTTGCGGAGATCGCTGATCTCATTTTGCAGGCGGAGGTTATCCGCCTGCAGCCTACTCGTCTCTTCTGAGACTGTGCGGCCATGCAGGGCCTCTGCCGCCTCTCGTACGGCCTTTGCCGACTCCCTTAGGTCTCGCTGAAGAGTGCCTTTTAGGTTTTTCGACTTTGAGGCGACTCCCGAAATGACATCCGCGTGGCTAATGAGCTCAGCCCTCAGCAAGTACGCAGGCTTCTCATTTTGGTCGCCGCCGGCCAGCGATGCCGCTGAGAGACGTTGGGCCCTGAGGTCTCGGGCTCGCCGACTTCGTTCGGTCATCTCCTCTTCTCCTTCGAGCGCCAGCTCCTCACGTCTGAGCTTCATGTACTCGGCCCTGCCGGCCGCGGGTGGCCGACCACGTCCTTTCCCAGGGCCTTTGGGCTGCTTCGTCCGGGGCGGGATGAAGCTCTCATCCGACCCAGACCCTGAGCTTGCGCTCTTGCCCTTGCCTGCGCCCGATCTCCTCTGCGGCCTCAGCCGCTTGCGCCTTAACTGGCGCCCTCCATCCACGTCACTAGGCATTTCGGCGTCCATTTCCAAGCCACGGCTACCAGTACTGGACACGGTCAGCAAGGAGGAAGTGTCAGACTCCTCGCCAACCGTGCCAGTCGCCGGTGCCTTACGTCCGTTGGTTCGCGGGACCGGGGGGATCGATCCGGTCTCAGCGTAGCGGGTTGTGCCCTCCCCAGAATACGAGGGGCTGCCTCCCGAAGGAGGGTCGGATTCTCCCTTTCGGGTACCGACCTGGGGTATTTCATTTTTTAGTTCCGCCATTACTGTCAATTTAACGTCTAGAGCTTGACGACTCTGTTTAGTGTCCAGAGTTCGACGGTGGTGCAGTAGCGACTGAAATCCGTTCAGCCATTCATCCCTTCACGCTGCACCGGCCGCTTAGGATTCGGGGCATTTTTTATAGAGGTTGCCTTCCTCCCCACCTACAATGGTGGCGACCTCCACACACAACGCCTGCGGGTTGGGTTGCGGGTTTGCCCTGCCTCGGTCCTGGTAGGACCCTGTGGCCCATTACAGCCACATCTTCTTCCCCCCTGGTTCCATCCGCACTGCCATCTGCTAATCAGAGGGACACGCGGAGGAACCCCCCTAATAGTGTTTGGTCCGCGGGAGCAAGCTCCTACCCGCCGCGAGGCGGGCATTCCCCTATCCGCCACCTGGGGACGCGCCACGTCGAAGTTCACCTCTCCGCCCACTCGGACACCCGAGCAGGTCCGTGGCGAGTAGAACACCCTGTCGTGTGCCAATGTCATTCGTTATCCCATTCAAATATTTTTATTTTCTAGGTTAATATTATAATAGTTATTTTTATTTTTTTTATTGTTTTCGAAATAAATGATCCTTATTATGTATAGAAAAAAAAAAAAAAAAAAAAAAAAAAAATATATATATTTTAAGGACTTTTAAAGTAGTCTTATAAAATTATTAAGTAGGTACATAAAATATACATAAAATATTAAAGAGCAGTTATATTTAAATGCATTGTTTGTAAGTACCGCAATGTATTCCCACACCACGTCGTGGGTTAAATCGCGCATCAGCAAATAACAACAGGAATACAGTAAGATATTTTGGGAATAACCAATGTTGAGCTCAAACTGTAAAACAATAATAAATATACAAAAATAAATTATTAAAATACGCGCCACACGCAGATAACAATGCAACCTACGTCATTTAACAAAACAAATTACGTTCAACCACTTTTGTGTCCATCTGTGGCATCTGTTTATTGTTTTGCCGGAACATCCGAGTACTTTCTGTGGAACCTATTACGTACATACATAGAGAAGTTCTTATTTATATATGAAAAAGAATCTAATGGAACATACATAAAAACGAAAATCAGGTAAATTTTAATAGACTAATTTTACTTTTAAATCCTATATTTCTAATAAAAGTTCATACGAAATTCAAGAATGACATTATTAAATCTCCAATATGTAGATTATTTTTCTGGAATAATATCTTCTAATTAATTAGGTACTTAATTTAATCTACTTAACTATCAACCGAGCCACCAACGCAGCTAGAACGAAAACACTGCCAATGAAGCAGTAAAGATTCCTAAGCTGATACAATATAATTCAAAGACCTGCCCCCTTACCTTGAAGTCTTATAGCAGTATTACTTTCATAATACTTTGTTACTTCGTACAATGACGACCTTAACGAGCTTACTTTAAGGTCGTCATTATACGAAGTAACAAAGTATTATGGAAGTAATACTGCTATAAGACTTCAAGGTAAGGGGGATGAACTGAAATATAAAAAAGCAGTTACATAACTCCACGTTCATAATCATTTTCACGTAAGTTACATTACATACATTCTGTCCACGCTAGACTTCCTAGTTGCTTGTAATTAAAATAGTTTGAGCTAATTTACGACGAACGTGAGTAAACAAACCTTACTGTAGTCACATGGACAATCATGCGAGCTTGTTCGTATCATGAAATAGAATTAATATGTACAGTCTACAGCACATCTACATACACAAATACCTTCAAATATTATGGACCGTATTACCGCCACATGGACTGCTTTTGTGTTGAGTAATTGACTGTACAATTTAATGAACCTTTCATAGATCTGTCAAAATCGAGATAATCAACAGAATGGTAGTTTAATTGCGTATAAATCTAGCCTAGCCTAGACCTCTTTACCTCTATAATTATAGTTAAAAGTTAACTTATAGATAGGTATATAATTGCATGAGAAAAACCATGAAGTAAGTACTTATATCGCAATGACAATAACAAAAACGTTATTTAATGGATCGTATAATGAAACTAATGAAACAGTGGTTGTCGTGATTGATTTACAATTAATCACAACAAAACACGATTACAATTAATCACGACTTAAAGCAGTTTCCAAAAACTTCACGATCTAGAGTTTAAATTAAAATATTCTAGTTTTCAATCCGTGTAAGTACCAAATTAACACAGTCCTTTGAACTACGTAGATTGGCAGCTAGTAGATATTTCTCTTGATAAAAGAAGAAGATCACATGCGCTTGTTAGCGCCTTGGAATAGAATATACTCGCTTAAATGCATTGAATGGTCTATGGACTCAATGAGCTTCAATAGTGTTCTAAAGTGACCTATTTGAAAACTAAATGCAGGCATCAGAAAGCATGGATTCAAACTCATGGGAATTTAATTCAAAATGGGAATTATTGGTTTGATGCATTGCGATTTAAATATCTACGACTTGTGTGATCATCAGCTTTCAAAAGATACCTAGTACAGTCAAGCACATCAACCCACACATTCTAGACCATATTAACGTTGCGTGGAGTGCTATAGTGATGCACTTGATGTGCTGTCGACTGCACCTACATATTGAAGTGAAGTGTTCTTTTATCAGAGCTTGAATCATTATTATACATACTCCATTATTTATTTTGCATGTGAATTAATGTTTGGCGAAAACGTTAATGTGGTGGACGAAGGCTGTAGATATTCAAAATACAAAGTTAGTGAATTTTAGCAAACCATGTCCTTTATTTGTTTTTATGCCAATTTCCTTGTTTCCGCCAATTACTTAACGTTCGCAATCAATTCTAAGAACCAAAAGATTTACAATGTTTACGAAAACACTATTTTTAATTTTTCACGGCGCAGTATGTTTTGTAGTTTCGCCTGACGATGTCCAGAGAGTATCAAATGAACAATTAAACTCGGTCTGATTATTTGTGCAAGACGAAAAAAGATCTGACGGAGTCTGTGCCAGTTTTCCTGAAACCCAGTTGAAACATTTAGTACATTTAATTCATCTTCATTGTCTCATTACCTAACGTTTAATGCAGCCACTCGGAGTAGCCATCTCCTACACAGTTTTAATTTATGATTATATTTCCTTCCCTTGAACAATTTATATATAACTTTTTTATAGATAGAATTTCGTGGTACTAATTTTACTTTTAAATTACACAATGTACCTACATTTTTAAACGACACTAAAATATACCTGTTGTGGGTTTTTCTATTCATCAAACTTTCCTCTCATAAATAATATAAATATGTACTTATGTACAGTGATAAAGCTATAAGACTGTTTCTATTTAAATTGGGATTTTAACATCTTAACTGAGGAAAAAAGTCGTAAATTATATGTTGACTCTTATTTTAATTATTTTTCTTTCCGTTTGCTTTACTGCGTTGTGCAATAATTTGGCCGGAAGATCATACTATACAGTTTAAAAAATTAAATATTTCATATATTTTACGCATTGGTCCAATTATCCATTCCAAACAATTTGATTATGTTGTGGGTTGTTATAAATAAATTAACTGGTGATGCGATCCTTATAGTATCTACAATATACAACGCAGTTATGCGATGATTTATGAATTTATTATTATATTTATACGGGACAACATTAACCAAAAATATATTCAAACAAAGAGAAAAACATTTAAGGATATGTGGGTCATGTATTGTACTTTTACGAGTAGGTATGTCAACAGTACATCAATATACATTGTTGTCGACTATATACTATTTTATTTCTTTGTACTTACCTACTTATATCCATGTCTAAATAGGTATTTCATTATAATTATTGTTCACTCTTCTCCCTTATTTTCCTTTTTCTATCTTTTGTTTACGTATATTCCAAATTCGATCTCCACCTCTGGACTCTGTTGTGGCCGCTCCTACCACAGCTTTTACATTAGTTGAAGATCGTTGAGGACAAAATTAGTCATGCGAAGACGTTGCCATTGCTAAGTAATTTTCTGAAAAAATAATATTTTTAGGTCCTTTTAGCGACAAAATTACCGTAAGCGAATAAATTTATGATAACCATCCCATGATAAGGATTCAGATTAGGAAGTGGGAGCAATGGGACATTTTATAGGTTAAAAACTACATCATTGGCATTTGATCGTAAATTATTCATTGTGGCAATATTCGTGTTCGTTTGTCATCGTCCCAAACTGTCACGACAAGGATTATTTTTAAACTGATCATCCTTCACGTTTACTATTTTGTAGGCTAACAATTTAAGCTCTGTCTTTGACATAGAGTTCAAAGTCGAGCTATAAATAATTTTGCCTCTGAATTTTTTATTTTTGTGCTTTTCTGTCCTCGCTGTGAGGCAATGTAGTGTGGTGACCCAGTAACCCAAAAACGCACGGTATTATACAATTTTGCCAGATTGGTTGGAATATAGGCCATTTCATTGATATGTTGATTAACAATTTTGTTTGTACCATAGAAATTGTTAAGTGCTAATTTAAACCAAGGTGGGCTACCCGTGATTGTAATGTATTGCTCAAAAGCTATTTTCTATTAAAAATGTCTGAATGGATGTTGCTACACTGCAAACAAAGAAGACATAGATAATAGGTAGTACTGACATAATATGAACCGCTAAAATTTGGAATTTATTATAAACATTATCTTTTAGAACTATAGATACTAATAACTCTCTATACCTATTCTACCTTTGCAGGGAACAAGTCAGCTATTAATATCAAGCAAAACAAAACAATCTCGCCTTTTGCAATTATCCAACGTATAATGGCAGTTATTATCTTCTAAACACACATTTTGTCATCGTCGACAGACCATCAAGGTTGCCTTGCCTCATCAGCTGACCAGGAAGGAACCAGAGACGAACCGCTTTATTTATAGTGAATACAAACACTGTGGGGGCCTGACTATTGCGTCGTTTTTGCACAGATGTGGCTTTTCAACGATAAAGAACTTAATACAGTCTCAACGTCACAACGACACCGCTATTGGTGGCTTAGCGAAGTAATGACGTAGGTTTTCGCAGGATTACTCACAAAAACTGTGATTTCAATGTGTAACCTAACCAATGTGTACATAACAACTCACTTCCTTCTATTAAGAATGTATATCTTATAGTCACATTTATTTAGGTATGTTGGTTAGATACGTAGCAGGTACAATATATGTATATTACATCCTTTGTGTTTTCTTATATGTAAAAAGGTGATTACTAATGCCTGCCTCGTACGAAATAACGTAATATTTTCCACTTTATTCTGAAGATTATTTTGAAGACATGTCTTTAAATTCTTTCTCAACGCATATATTCATATCATAACATAATACACAATATACCTACTGCACGTTTGTTTCATGCTTTTATTACATTTATTTTTACATGCTTTTATTTTTTATTACATTTGGGTATATTGTCTAAATATTCATGAAAACACTAACGTCAATTCGTCAATTTGGCTACGGCCATCGGCTCTTTAGCGGAAAGTCATTTCGTCTTTATGTCTTATTTAAAACCATGGTTTCATGGCTACCGCAGCGAATTCGTTCATCAAAGAGTTAACGTCACAATGACGTAAACTCATGCTTATTTACTTGCTTACTTAGATACTAAAAAGTTTTTTTAAAATACCCCAACGAATACACAGAACGGTTTAACTATTAGGTATTATGATAAAGAAGACGTAGAAAATGCTTACTGAATTTTTCATATCATATTGATAAGATAATAGATATTCATGAAATCACTCCTTTATTAAACACATAATACGCACTACCGGAGATCAGGATAAGTAAAACTGATAACTTTTATGAAGTATGTAATATATATAAATAACTACGTAATACTTAAATATGTGTTTTCCAATCAGATAAAAAATATCAGCATTTCACTGAAATTCATATTTTTTTTCATCGTTTCCTCTTTGCAGTAATCTGATACGTTTGTCTCTACAATTTCATCATTTATATTTTTAGCAATATTACTTAGGTGGATATCTAACCTACGCACAGAATATATAATAGTACAAGTACAGAAGAGTCTCTCCTAAAAACCGTTAAAATAAATCGCGAGTCTCGCAGCGACGCAATAAAGTACAATTCAGCTCGCGCAGCGCGAAGTGCCTACAATTATATTCACCTACAACGTGCGTCTCTTTCTATCGGGTAGCTCTTTACTCTTCTGACACGATTAGGGCTGCCGGCTTGTGAAAGATAAATAATCTGAATATTTAATGAACATATATTATTATACCACTCTATTATTCTACTTTTGTAATCAAACTGATATTTCAAATATACCTACGGTATTAGATCACAAAAGACCATAGGCATGCTATCTTCTTACACTTTAATGGGTGTCTACAATACTAAACATAACTCTTTTAGGTTTTAGCTAGGTACAATCTAGTCCGGGAGCCGAAACCCATATTTACATATTTAAGATGCAAGAACTAGCCTTGCGATTTATTATATAAATCTAATCTAATTATTCGTTCATTATTCATTCAATTTCATTCAATTATCTGCAACTATTCTCTAGATTGCATGGTAAAACTACTCGTAAGTTAATGGAGAATAAAATCGGGGAATAAAAATAACCCTGGGATAGTTACTCCAGTATAAATTGAAGTTTGGTCGAATCCACCCTAAATAAAATAAATTATTATGGTAGGTACTAAATTGTATGAAAGAATATTTTAATAATTTAGACCAAATTCTTGTCACGATTTTTTTCTTCCGATACAATGAAAGACGGCTAAATACGTCGCAGACTCGCAGCGCGGGCGCAAAATAGCGGGCTACGTGCAATCAATCTGGCGCGCAGCAGCCCACTGAATAGCCGCGCCGGCGCGGCCCAAGGCCGCCCGCCCGATGTACCTGTAGATTTATACCTAAAGCGCGGAGTGCACCAGGCCTGACCTACGTACGTTTTTATTAATTTATCACTTTATCAGAAAAATCAGCGAGCTCTGGCTAATTTATCATTGCAACGGAAATATCATAACAAAAACATACCTACATGAAGAATAATCTAACCTATACACGCTTTGAAGATATACTTATATATTCCTACATACTAATTGTTCTACCATCTGAGTATTATACAATATCTAAGCAAAGAGAGCGTTTCATGCCAATGCCACTAATCAATCAAGTGTCGAGAACCCAGACGGTTCAGCGATCTTAAATTAGCACCTGCTGATCTGAAACAGTTTAAAAAGTGACGTTTCAATTTAACCCGTCGAGTGCGTAGGCGGTTGAAGTCGTCCCAAGTCCCAACAATGTCATTGCGGGAGGGTCGTGCGTAGCCCGAGAGCCCGACGAACGACGCGTCGGCGGCGACCAGCGTTGTCAATTTGACAGATTTACCGTTAGATCTGGCGGATTGGTACGGAACCGGGATAGAAACGAGATTTTTATGACATAATCTAAGAATATTTGCAGATATTTTCTGTTAAAACAGCTCACATAACCTTTTGTGAATCTTGAACTTTCAAATGATCCCATTTCAAAGTTTCGGGGGTTTAAGTCTTGATACCTGTAGGAATTTTTGAGTGTTCTAAACGGAATTTCAAATATATAGTTAGCAATACAACGGCAGTGGTGGCGGTGCGGTGTCACGCGACAGGACGCAATTAGACGCTGGCGTCTCGTCATTGAGTGTAGCGAAAATTATACCGCAGAATAACCAGCCATAACTCTCAGTAATAAGGTCCATATGAACAGCTAACTATTTGGAGCTAAAAAATATATTCTGCGCAATTTGTAACGTCACAGGAATATAATGCGTAACGATATTTGACAATGAATGAACTAATTCAAAGTAGCTCATGACGAGGATTATACCAATGGAATAAATGAATTTGGATTCCTTGTGGTCCTATTATCGGTAGGACAAAATGACAATATAGTAAGAGCAGGAAGGAACAGACAATGTTATCATTTTGGTGTAACTCGGTACCAAATTGCTGATGATATTTTAAAAAGAAATAGAAAACGTTTTTCCTTCCTTAAACAAACTGAAACATGAGTTAGACTGTAAAATAGTTTTCCCATTTTCCTCATGGCTGAATTTGCGTCAATCGTATATCCATTATTCACATTTAAATGGATTTCACTTCACCATAAAAAATGCAGTGCACACCATGCCACAAAAATGGTCGAGCAAATAACTTGCGTCATTATAAATTCATACGGGTCGAGGATCAGACATATTTGTAGACGGATCAATAACACGTTATATGACGCGTACACACTCGTACGACGCGTCACGAGGAGTACTAATGACCTTGGGCTAGCGACCTTGACATCATCCGTCACTTCTTGAGTTCAGAATGTTTTCGTAGAAATACAATAAAAACTGTTGGTTCACGTCGATTCTGCTGTTTCGACCTGGGTAGGTAGGTAACACACCCGTGTTTTTGTTAATTTAAGAAAATGTATTTTTTTTAATTTATTGATAACACTTAGGTACCTACCTATACGAATTAAATTGACATGGGAGTAATAATTATATTAATTTAAGAAAGTCAGGTTCTAAAACACAATAATAATTTTCATGTGAAAACAACATGTGGTGGACGGAAAATGACATGTGACAAAGTGAGGCTATTTTTAACACCAGCACACGAGGGTTGACCCAGAGACGGCCTGGCGGGTGGTGGTCATTTGTGACGCAATTGGAAACCTTCGGGGTTGATATTTTATGCAGCAAAGGTCACGTAAATACTGGAGAATTGGTTTACCAATAATTAAATTACCTACAGGCTACAGATGATCCTAAAATCGTCGTATGAGATACTTAGAGCGTTGTATTACTTGTATTGCAATTGTATAAGATATTATTCATAGACCTATGGAATGGTAGGTAAGTGAAATATTCCCACATCCACTTAAAAAAAATACTACATATTAACACGTTCATAAAGTAAATAATTATTGACATTTCTTTTCATAGATAAGCATTATCCGATGACCTGTTTAATGCTGATTCTGATCCAGTAAAGGTGCTATAAAATCGCTTCTTTTTGAAATACTATATATAGACATAAGGCAGCCTATTCCCCAATAGGTACTGTAAATATTCTGGGGAAATACTGATCTTGTCGGTTTTTCATTATTATCATTGGCGTTGAGAATTTTCCATTGAATCTGCCTTTGCTAACTATATTTTTTTCTTCAAACAAAACATGTCAGTAAATATTTGTACGCAGTAAAAACAAATACCTGTCCTCGTACTAATTAATACTTGGAATGTGGTTTTGTTTTTGTTTTTATCAGGAAAACATTATCATTTCAATCAAATAGACCACACAACAAAAATATTTTTGCGTTTGTAGCTTATCTGGCGTTGTTTTGAAACATATCTAAACCATATCGGTAAAGATTTACAACTGGTTTTACAGGTGATTTTTTTAATGTTAGTCTTACAATAGGTACTTTTAGTCATTCGCAGTAGGTAATGATTTCCGGGATTATTTCGATGATATCTTAACTTCACAAGTACGTTCTTGTTTATAATAATAATTGGTAGTTTGTATTTAATACTTCTTTCCTAAACCTTGCAGGAGTAACTGTTAGCTGACGGATAGTCACACTGATTTAGCCATAAGTATTTTGTTCGCTAGTAGCTTGTTATATTACAAAATCGTAATGTTTCGACGTGTTTATGTTTCTCATCTCTTCCTTAAATGTATTAAAAGTGTTAACGTTGTGACCTGTGTAATGCACTAATCTAAAGGACTAACACAATAATTTCACGTTCGTTTTCTGGCGTAATAAAATAACAAGACATCCGTATTCCTTCTAATGCACCAGTTATACGCGAACTATTAAAATCATGTTTGTGGATATAAAATTACACCTTGAGTCATCTGACTTCGGTTCCAAAAACCAATCGGGGTAATGCGCAAGCACATTACTCTCGTACAGACTACAGACATTATACAGACGTAGATACTAGCTAAACCCGTGAAACATTGCCGGTGATTTGTGAAGACAGCTTCGATAGTTAGGCATTTGCTATAGATAGAAAACGCTATCGTAACTTTCCTTGCGAAGCTGTTAGGCTGCATTTTTTCTTCTTCTTTTGGATTACTAAATCCACGTTGCGTGCGACAATATACAGCGCCTTCCTCCAGCTAATTTACAAAAAAAAGTGTTATTTTATTTATCAGCTTTACATAATTCTATATTTATTGTCAGGGTCAGGGAGTCCCCTTTAAAGGCCTTGGGGTTAATGAAATTAAAAATTTCCTGGTAAACAGACAGAAAGCAGAACGCGGAACACAATATCAAAACAAAACTCTGTGCCAATACGGATGCAGCCAAAATCATTGGATACAATACAATACAGTGGTCCTTGGCCATCGTATTTCGGCATTTTTTTAGCGTCTTGTTATTGATTTTACATGATGCTTAGGAAATGAGTAAATTGAGAATCCAAGACTAAGTTGCATATTAATTTGTATGTACAGTAGGTACCGTATACCAGGCGTGTGGCGCACTTCCAAAATACGCGAACAGAACTTTTTGAAGATCAATTTAATCGTCTGCGGGTTCATTCGAACATTTGCGTAAATAAAGACGTCTGCAGAAAGTTCCAGAACACACATTTAATGTTTCTGGAAGAAATTATCATTTTCTGGTATGCACGGTAGGTAGGTACGGTGGAACACAGAGAAAGGTGAACAGGCGAGTTTTTAAAGTTGAGATTATCTCAAAAACTACTTGACCTATTGCAAAAATTATTTCACTGTTAGATAGATAAAGGTGAAAACTATGTAACTGTAAAATAAATATTAAATTCGGTCCAGTAGTTTTTGAGAAAATCTCAACCTTATTGAGGCCCCCTGTATACTTATCTCTTCTTCGGTCGTCTTCGACTGTACCTTCTTGTCTTTATTGAGTTTGGTAAGGTAATAATTATAATAATATTTGGCCCTTATTTTATCAGAATTGCAATAGTTGATTAGACTAATCATTTACCCGTTTGAGATAATAAATAACGCTATCTATCTCATATTTCTACATAAATAAGAAATTAAATTACGTAAGGTATGAATGAGTGTTTTTAAAGTAGGAAATTCAATATTTGTACTTATTAAACAGGAACTTATTTCTTCTTTCGGTTTGAAATGAAATGAATGACATGCACTCTGTTTAGCTCACGAAAAACTTGTTATTAATTTATAAAGCGCATTTTGCCCACATGAAACGCGGAACTGCATCAAAGCAACCACAAATAAACTAACACCAAAAGAGCGGCCACAAATCTTTCCATGGGTTAGTTTTAAAAGTAATAAAACTGAAACGGGCACACGAGTGGCTGGATGCGTCTGCAAAGGGCTGAGTGCATTTTCTGGGTTAAGTATGACGTCAGCACTGCCCTATAAACGCTAGCCAATAGACTATTTTTGTCTATTTTTTTATAGAACGCATTTGGATGCACCATTTAATCTTAGATTACGACACCAGATTTATCTTTAGTGTTTCTTTTGGGTTTCAGAATATTTTTGTAGTGTTAGAGGTGTCAGTTGATTAATTATTGTGTAGTTTACTAATTTGTTCGAAGACGTCATCAGTGCCCTATGCTGTTATTTTGTAGAAACTAATTTAAAGGTTACGACATCGGCTTTGTCTTCAGATTATTTTCTTGTTTCGAAATATTTGTCTTGAAAGCTTATCGCCTTAGTAAATTCTAAACTGAGATGTATTTATTTTCTTTATTAGATTTGAAGCATATAAATGAAGAACATTAAAACTAACTAAAAATCAAAAACTAAGGTTGCACCATCCGAAAGTTTTATATAATTTTATTAGTTTACGTTATAGCATTTGATGGACACATCTAGGTTGATTACAATATTATTGCGTCTAACTTAGACTATTTTAAAACGTTATGATCTATTTCGAAACAGCGATAAATATTTAAATGTGTAATTCCTACACTAAATGTTTAAAAGAAAGGTTAACAGAATTAATGGATACATCATGCATGTGAGAGGTCACTGAATTTGACGAGTTCGACCTTTAGAGACTCACGCGTTGGAAATTAACTACGCATCAACCTACCTTGTAAATGTCGCATGTAAATATACAAAGTATCCCACATAACACCATGATACATTTGTGGCGATAATAATGTTTTATGTCTTCTTTTCAATAAGTACATTGTTTTTAGATTGACGCACAAAAAAGAAACCAACTTATTATATCACGACAATATTACGGTTGATGACGATGGGAAGACCAGAGGCAGACCAGATAAATTGAAACACAACTTGCTGCCATGAAAACTTGTAATCGACTCAAAAACTAAAACAAAATCCTTTATAAAAAACAAAAATAAAAACCAAACATTCCAAACAAACAGATTTAAAAATATTTCGAATTATGAAACTACACTCTACTACTCTACTTCATAGAGATGTTGCATCCGCAACATGGCACCCCCTCAGAGCGAAGAATCCGTGGGGAGAGGGACGAGTTTGCGAACTGGTCGCCTGTATCTTCCAGTTCTAGTCGTCACATCGGCCACCCTTACTGTACCGTCTGAGCCCGGGTACACCTCTGATATCCTTCCCATAAGCCAGGCTCCTCTTGGCATGTTCCCATCAGCAATTAGCACAACGTCTCCAATCTTCAACTGCGGCGCCGGCAACGTTATAGGTGACCTTGGCCTTAAGGACGGTAGATACTCTTTCACCCAGCTAGCCCAAAAATGATCGGCTAAACGGAGTCCCGCCTTGTATTGCGGACGACCAATTAAGTCTCTGTCAGTGAGGGACGTCACAGTTGGGATGTCATTACCCGTCGTCCCGAAAATAAAATTGAAGGGTGTGACCGCCACGGGCTCTTCTGCGTCAACTGCAACGTGGGTGAGAGGTCTAGAGTTGATGATCGCCTCTGCCTCTAGTAATAAAGTATGGAAGACTTCTTGGCGAGGGGTTCTTTCCTTTAAAGTAACAGCTAGTGCTGTTTTGACACTTCGCACTAATCTCTCCCAACAACCGCCCATGAAAGGGGAAGCAGGCGGAATAAATTTCCAATCAATCTTCTTATTGACTGCGAATTCATATAATTTAGGTAACTCGCTCGCAGTGGCAACAAAGGCTGTGCCATTATCCGAATATACTCTCATAGGACATCCACGTCGTGCGTGCAGAACTTCTGATGATAATGGCGGATCGGTGACTGGGTTATTGGGTGCCGGGCATCAAGAACGATTGGATTTGGTTCCATATTGACGCCTTGGGCAGCGGAAGTTCGTCCGCTCAATCTAAGCAGGCCGTCTTCTCCAATCTTCAACTACTTCGCTCCGAGAGGGGTTCTGACATTTTAATAAGGTTTGTAAGGAAATGAACCTAGCTGAGAGCGCAAACATAGATGCTGCTCAGCAGTTACAAATTTACATATAAATTTTGAATAATAATATTTATATACAATAAATGCCGAAAGAGAAGCACGAAACGGTGCGCACACGTGGCATGGACTAAACGGAGTCGCATGCCTAGACGAGTTATCGGCAACTACCGGTGAAGGTAGCTCTACATCCGAACATTGTGCCACCAACTCTGGACTATGATCGAGGTCCAGCGCCGGTGGGAACGCCTCGGCCGACGGTTCACGAGGCCAATAATCGTTGGGATGATAGATGAGAAAAGATGGACTAATGAACTAGCGAGATGACAAAATAAATGGAGTTGAATGTTAGCGAGTATCGACACCGGCAATGTTCAGGGCCGTCGACACATAACGCCGATCGGAAGTATTCGTCATCTCAATAATTTAGCCAACTCCATGGGCAATAAAAGCCCTGAACATGCGAGCGAGCGTCGCTGAGCAACCACTATAAACCGAACGTAAAATAATAAAGCGTTGATGGTTGATGACAATGAGCTTCTATGAATTAATGAGCAAAGTGAGCTACAATGAAATAGAACATGGCCTATTGGGGTCGACTTGAGCTTTGGCAACAATATATGAGTTTGACTGCACAATCGGAGCACAAAATCGCCAATAGACCACGCATGAATAGGCGCTCTCGCTTGCGTCAGCGGATAAATGAAGCTGCCTATCCATAAAGTCATCACGTTGTTGATACCATAGATGAATTGACATGTATACCAACAACGTGAGACACACGAACCAACTACTTGACAACAAACGGTCTTTTCAACTGTTGCAATCGAATGTGGTTAATAGTGTCAACTTTAACGGACTTCGTTGTATCAAAGGCGAAACCGTAAAGCACCCAGCCGAGGGGGGTCAAGGCGGCAACTGGCTGCGAACGACAACCAGAGCGAACCGATTGAGTCGCTGTCATATGCCAATTGTCCATACCTATGATAAGACCGGGCTTACATTTGTCGTAACATATTTTGTCAGCGATATCCGACAAATGCGAATAATTTTTGATTAAATCTTTAGGAGCGCACTGTGAACCTAAACCCAGGTTGTTAATGGAGCGCGCATTATTGACCTTATATTTATTTGGACTATAACGACCCTTAACTGAAAAGCTCACATAATTTATGTCCGCACTAGTTGACAAACCGGTAACACAATTTATCTTTATAGAAGACTGGCGGCCTTTGGCGCCTATTGCTGCGGCGATATCGGAGCTGATCATGGTGGCGGTAGAACCCTCGTCAAGAAGGGCGAATGTGTCCACACTACCTTTGGGGCCATCCACAGTGACAGCTATCACCTTAAGCAACGGCCGACTAACGTTATCGGCTGAACTATAGGCTAATGTTACCGATTGTTCAGATTCCGAGGCCTGTGACCGAGTATCAACGTCGACGACGTGAGCCACGGCATCAGTATATTTGTGAAGTAATACGTGATGATGCCCATTACACCCATTGACTTCACATCTAAACTTGCAAGTCTTAAAATGGTGGTTAGTACCTAGGCACTTACGGCAAACCTTATTCCTAGTCGCCCAGCGCCACCTATCATCTGGTTCAAGAGACTCGAAATCTTCACACTGGGTCAAGTCATGTTCTTTACTCAGACAGAACGTACAAACAGGTTTCGAAGCAGTTGAACCAGATGGAGTATTAGTTTGCTTACCAGGCAAGGAGTTTTTATTCTGCTTACATCCCAAAGAACCTTTTTTATTATTTACAGACTCCTTTGCCTGGGTAGCAAATATTTTATCTGTGGGCTTACCTTTTTGACTTTGAAAGTTTTGACGTTGCTGTGGCAACGGATAAAAATCAATATGCCCATGCTTAAGGTACAAGTCAGCTTCCCTATCGAGAAAGTCTGCCAGGAGCTCCAACCTGTATTTATGAGCATGACTAACCGATGCGTAATCTATCCAGCGAGACTGCAGTAGCGGAGTCAGCTTCCCTAGGATAGAGTGTGCGAGTTCAGGCGATGCCAGGTGCTCCGATGCGAGGACTCGGATCGTCTCGACACAGTTGCGGATACGGCATGATAAAATATTTAAGCCTTTACCTGTCTCGCTACTCTGGAACCTAGGGAGCGCGCGGACCGCAGCTAACTCATGCATTACGATGAACTCTGGTCTGGCAAAACGTGTTTCTAAGGCCCTCACCACGTCATCCGAATGCTGAGCGGTAATAAGTAGGGCGGCGACGGCGTCGCGCGCCGGGCTGCGCAGCGCAGCGGTGATACGAGCGAGGTTCTCCGCATCGCTGTACGACAACTTCGTATCCTCGTAGACCTTCTTGAACGGTAGCCACGACGCAGGCGAACCTTCGAAGATTGGGAGCCTGATGTCACTCACCCTTGTATTCCTCGACAGGCCGGCGATGGCGTGGGCTAGGCGCTCTATGTCAGTTTGTTTCGTATCTGTATTATAAGCTTTATTTGTGTTACAATCTGACATGTGTGTACCTAATGTATTGTGTACGTGAGGGTGAGCCGCCCAGCCCAACTGGGGAGCACTGGTACGCTGCTGCGACGGCAGCGGCGGTGGAGAACTGGGCGCGCCAGCCGCGAGCGCGGCGCTAGACTCAGGCGCGTCGTAACAATAGGGCGCCGCGCACCAGCCGCCCGCCGCTGTGTCCGCTGCGAGCAGGACCGCCGCAGCCTCGGCCGAACGAGAAACCTGTGTAAAACAAGGTGCGGGCCGCGCAACGGTATCGAATTTAATATTATTTTGATTAGGTGACGTGCACCACCGAGACGTCGGGGCGGTCGCGGGGGGAACGATCCCCGTAACCGTATTTGCCTGTGTAACAGACATGGGCCCCGAGCGGGTCTCGGGCAATCGATAAAATTGGGCTGCCGTGTATATAGGGGAAACCTGAGTAGGCTGACACACGGCCGCAACCGATTGCATTGCCACACTAGTCGTGATGACTTGGGGTGGCTGCGCCAGCGCGCGCGCGACGGGATACGTCGCGGGCGACATTGGTGACGCGATAGTAGTATCTACGACAAGCGGTAGAGGTTGATTAACGGAAAAAGTATCTAACCATTTCTCTACGGACCTCTGCGAGGAAGCACGTGTGGATCTGGAGCGGCGACTACCTTCCACTTCAGCGTCGATAGCAGCCAACTGTGCATCTAACTCCAAACGCTCCACTTCCGCCAATCGACGATCAGCTTTTGCTTGTCTCTCCGCCAATTGACGATCAGCTTCTGCCTGTCTCTCCGCCTGTCGACGGGCGAACTGCGCCTGCAACTGCAGCTTGCGCGCTCGTATGGTCGCCCCCGACGATGTAGTCGTAGCATCAGAGCCGGCGTGTCGTGTATGGTGTGAGAGCGGGTTGCCATCGCCCGTCGCGGGCTGCCCAGACGATGTGCTGGGCAAGGGAGCCTGCTCCGAACGTGGACGTATAACACCACTCGTATATTCACCAGACATTACCGACTCTCTACAAGGATTCACACACTCACTATTCACTTCTAGCTTTCTGGCCTGCGCCCTGGTCAACATCGATAATTATAATTTAGAAAATAATATGCTGATTCAAAACCGAGAAGGACCAATGAAGACGACCGGAAGACCAGAGGCAGACCAGATATAAATTGAAACACAACTTGCTGCCATGTAAACTTGTAATCGACCCAAAAACTAAAACAAAATCCTTTATAAAAAACAAAAATAAAAACCAAACATTCCAAACAAACAGATTTAAAAATATTTCGAATTATGAAACTACACTCTACTACTCTACTTCATAGAGATGTTGCATCCGCAACAACGGTATATATTCCTTATTGTACAATAATAAACCAGGTGAATATATCGATTTTTTTAGAAAATATTTTTAGGTTAAGAGAATCACGATTATTCTTCAATCATAAAGGAAGCATACCTACATCATCTTAATCCCTGTCTAAATATTAAAACATATACGTCTGCGTCGACGTAAAAGCGACGAAAATATGTTCACATGCTTTGAACTAATGAGTAGGCGTGGGAAATGAAAGATGGAACAATTCAATAATTTCTCCTCCTACGTCATCCTCATCCACCATAGACATAGTGGATAGTGGTTATAAATTAAATTTAGAACGGCACGCTAACGCCCCCTATGACGTCAATGCTGACATTTGGGCCTTGGGCGCGTTGGGCGGGCGGACTGTGGTGCAACCGTTTCTAGTCTAATGGTTCGGCGTGCGTGAGTTATGAAGCCTTGCTTTTGCTACTCTTACAGAAAACCATGTAACATTTTCATAATGATAAATCAAGATAAAACGGGAATCTGATGAATGAGATGGTTGGTTTCTGTGGTATTTTGGTGACATTCAGCCACCATATGTTAAGACAAGACTGCACTGCAGTAACACCGTAATATCTTGAATTCAATTCTAGTGCTAAATGCTGTTAACCCAGTTTTATCTCTAAGGTTACACAAACCGCAAGTTCCAAAAACAAATTGTGTTGTAGACCTATTATGAAAGTACCTACCATTTTTAAGTTAGCAGTAAACCCAAGGGAAGGAGTTCTGTACATTTTACCGTTGCTCTCTGTAAGTACCTATGTATCGCCGAGAGTATAGTCAACCTTAGTAGATTATGTTAGGATAGGTAATTCTATGAAACTTAAAATTTAGGCGCAAATTAAAATATACGACGCAATAAGATCGACCCAAATTATGCGTCTTCAAATAACGTGACAAAATTAAGAAAACCGTTTTATTGTGAGTCGTTGAACCGGCAACGGATACAAGCAGGTGAACAAACCCGCAAACACTTCATATTTACAGGGTGTAACAAAATACCCGTAATTTGAGAGCTATTTTACAACTGAAGAGCTTTTGCTATAATTTTCTCCAATTGATTTGTGTGGGCCCAATTGTTTTTTTTCTTCAAAGTTGGTCCGATGAACACCTATTGGTTTATTTTGAAGTTTCAAAAGGCACCAACATTGCCCATTGGCTTTTCTTCATCAAAATTAACTATTTGAAGTGTATTACTGCTACGGGAATAAGTCTTAATATCTATTTTAATCAGAACACATTATGCAAGCGTATGTAAGCGTAGGTACATATTTTGTTACAGCCTATAATATCGATAACGATCTATCGATACAAGGAATCGGGGGCACTCGATTGTGCATTCGATTAACTTTGCTAACAAACGGTCTGAGTATTGCGAGCACTCAAATGAAATTGCATTCAGAGAGTTCAGTGCACTCGATCAAAAGATAAGATGTAGGCGCCATCGCAAGAAGATGTATTCTGCTATACGAATATTAATTATTGCGAGTTTTCGCATCAAACGATTTCACATAGAAAATCTAAGAAAAGCCAGACAGTTTGTATGTTTGGCTTTTCTTAGTCTGACAATAAGATAACGATCAGAACAAAGAAAACAGCAGTATTATAATAATAATAATAATAATAATTCTTTATTGACAGGTATAAACCCATAAAAAATTGACATAATATAATTATAATAAAATAATGTAGAACAATACGACATACCAGAAATTAAAAATAATCAACGTAATAATTAAACGTATTGTCAAGAACATAACAGCTGTCAACATTTTTGTCCTACAATGTTCGTGTCGTAAGAAGTGACACAAACACAACCTTAACACAGGTCGAATTAAGGTTAGTTGATATTGATGTGGTAAGTGTGTATAAACAGGTAGGTAATAAAATCTACAATTGTACGAGTACCTGCACGAACTGCCGCTACTATGGGTTAACTTAGCTGCCGGCAACTATATTATCATAGTGGTCGTGTGACTACTAGATGCATTTTCCTACTTCTGGATCTTGTGGTGTCTCAAAGTGATCTGATTATTTAAAATACCACAGGTATAATTTGTGAATTTGTATAGGTCAATTGTTTTTGTTTAAATCCAAAATTCATTCACATCTGCAAATATTAGTGATTGGTCGAAGGTGTAACTTCCGTTATTGTATTGTAAGTAGTAAGATAATTATAAAGGCAAAATGATGACAAAGAGAAAAATGTACATATCAAATGTTCGCGGACACCATATTCGTAACATATGTTCAAAGAATGAAAATATTTTTTCTCTACATCTGCATAAATTGTGGTTTACACGTAAATCAATTGTAGATCATTACAACTCATATTTCGTAATATTAAATAACGGTGAATCGATTAGATCTATAATCGGAAACACTACAGATGTAAAATCTCAGTTATTCAAAAGTCCACTAATGTAAACACACAAATATAAATCAAATTGAACGCAGCAGACGCGCAGTCTGTAGAGTTTTATTGTAAGTAAATAACGTAATAAATCTTTGTGAAGCTTCCGAGTAATGCTGATTTCCTTGTACCTGGTAAACAATTTTTAGAAAAGTTCTGATGACTTAATTTAAGAAATAGTTGGATAGTGACCAAAAATATGGTAGAAAATAACCAGTTCCAGATTAGAAATGATAATGTATCTTACCTTAAATTTTTAAGCAGCTGATTCAGATCTTGGCTAACTAAGGACACCATCATTTACAATGGTTCTGGGACATAGTCACATCGTAATGGCAAAAGTTTGGCAAACCTGTTTTGTTTGATGCTTCTACCCATTTGTAAATAATCTTTCTGAAGAGATTTTATACCAGAATCAATCCTTAAAAATCCATTAAGTACGTATCATTTCATTTACAATGCAGGATGAAAGAACCAAAATTATATTTGTGCAACATTCAACATTCAGTGTGAGCAACTTCTTAGATCTTCAATTTGTTTAAAGAACATCCAGATTTGGTACTCTAAAAGCAATAATACCAAAAATTATGCACTATAGGAATTTAGTAGAAATTAGCGATAGGGTAATACTACTGATAACTATGTTATTCTACCTCACATAATGTACTTAGTACCAGTTTACAACGGTTAATGAATAGATTTCACTTCCTTATTTTAGAAGGAATAACTGCAACTTCCATAAATAGATGGAGGTTGTTGATGATGTGTGTGGTATAATTATAAAACTAGTTTAATACCTACTGTAGGTCTAGTAATTCAACTAGAAATAAAACTTACTAATGAATCAATTCCATACTTAGACGATTCTAGATACAACATGTGCAAATTAATAAATAAAATTAATTGAATTATACAGTAAATAAATAAAATGAAATCCGAATCTTCTTTATGGGAACAATTTTGTGCGCAAAGTAGAATACAAATTAAAACTAAAACTTTATATATAACGCAATGGAGTCGCCTGGTCTAATTTTACACTAATTCAGGGTGTAAGTATTAATTGATCTATGATCTGACTGCTTAGACATTTTCAATAAACTTTCACAGAACTCTGAGGTATAGATATGTATTAAGTCTCTGAAACGATTTTATTGGTCTATATTTTATAAACAGACGACACTTTTACGATTGAAATATTTGATGACCTCGAAAAGACGCTCGCAGATCGCCAGACATGTGATATTCTTTTAAAATATATATAGGACCGAGACATAGACATTAGAAATTTCTATCATTCATCTTCACTTTTAATGAAACATTTATAATATTGGTGACCTACTGCATAACTTTTTATTGAAAGAAGATGGAACTGTTTTAAATAGAACTTATAATTTAAAATCGCAAGGTTGTATCAACTGGAAATAACATAAATGCATTCCAATTTCATCATAATGGACTAAAATATTTTATAATAACTACCCATGGATTCAGCGCAATTCCCTTGCGGACTGAAGTTTTTCTTTTCAAAGTGACTATTCTAGTTTATAATGAAACATTACACTTCTTATCTATTGTTTTTTTTTTACATTTACGGTACTTACTGTGTTTTATTGCCTTTCTTGTATTGTATGTACTTTCAAACTTTTCTGAATTGTCATTAATATAAGCTAACAAAGTCGATTCAGATAGTTTGTTTTATACTTGTCATGTCATTCATTGCCGTCAAAGATAATGGTTAAACGAGACATGGTGACTTGTGTATTTATTTCAATTATCTAACATACGAGGTAAATCTTTGTTGTATAGTACCTACTTACATGAAGCAAAAAATAAATAATTATGTACTTACGATTACTGAAATTGTAGATACTTGATGATTTTATGGTAGCTACATTTATCTAGTCAGTGGTTGAAATATGAAAATCAATTTAAGCAAGAACAGCTTTATTTCCAATTGTTTTGTGTGCACTTTTGTAACCTACGTTATTCAAGAATTTGCTACTCAAGCAGAGTTAAAGTTCAAGGTCAATTATGTTCAAAAGAGCAGAATCAAGTTGAAGGACAATGTAATACTCGTTTATTTTGTAATGATTGGAAATGAGGCCAATCTATTACGGCATTCTGACCTTTATTACAAGCTGATAGTCGCTAACCTTTGTCATACTTATAAGACAGCTGTTTTACGATAAATTTCTTGTAGTAAGGAACATCAAAGAGTGTGAATTGCGAATATTTAGAATTTGTACTAATGTGTTTAGTAGTAGAATGCTATTTCTATTTTTTTGCAATATTAACAACCTATTTTTAGCAGTTTCCTTATTAGCAAAGTTATTGCCATTACTGAGCGTTACTATTGCTAATTTACACGGCTAAATATTGTATATTTGCACGTAGTACACATCAAATTTTAACACTAGATCACTAAATTCTTCTTAATTAATAAAAAATACTTATTGGACACTAGCAAGCATTCATCATTTTTGCGTCATTCACATCCTTCACTTTTCCTATATTAAAATGTTTTGAAGTCAACAGCAATTATTGTGACAAAACGCATTACCATGGGCCGCATATCCTGCATTGTTTAAAAGTCAACATTTTCTAAGAATCCTTGATCAACATTTTCTACATATTTCGAAAGCTTTGTCTTGTGTTTTGTAAACTTTGTAATTGTAATAACTTATTTATATGCATTATTCCTGTCTATATTCCACGTCCAGAGAGTCACGCACTACTTAAATATTGAGACTGCATCAAATTCATCTTTATTTATTTGACCGAAAACAAGCACACGTGAGTCGAAAACGTGACATGGGTATCTTGAATAAAAGTCTCGAATAATAAAAATTATTTCCTTGTCATAACTATTCAGTACCAAGTTTTATTGATACAATAGTGAAGTCGTAGATATTACATAGCTATACGATAATTTTAATTAAACGATAACCTTTTGTGGCAAATACCTAACTGTAATCATAATCAGACTAGTTCTTGATGTGAAGAAACTTAATCGGTGCAACTGCAATACAATTGCCATATTAATTAAAAGGGTGGTCATTAAAATTGCATGTCAGGATTGCCATTGTGCCTTCTGTAATTACTATACTACCTGTTTACTTTATTTACGTTGATATTTATATATAAGTACACTCGATGGATGATGTGATACATTTGTATCACCACTTTTTGTCTTGTGAGACGGCTTTTCTTTATATCCCTAACTTACATTATTAGGAGTCCCGGCCAGAATCCACCACGCGGTCCTACTTGGATTATGTGGGTTGTATTAAGACATTTTTTAAACTTACACAGTTTGTAATATTAATTAACTAAAACGGGAATTACCATAATAAATGTTTAACACGGTAATTCCCGTTTTATCTAATTAATATTACGACATTTTCATTTGGCTCTATTTTAAATAATAAATTGTTGTTCTGTATCGAACCGGATACCCTTTTTGCAGTTGACATTGGTGCAGCAGATTATGTTTTATAAAGAGGTTATCGAATGGACTGTATGTAAGGCAGATTGAAATTATTAGGTAGGTATCGGATTCTTGTCTCAATCATTTTCTTCTATTTGCTAATAACTCTTAAACTGTAACTTGAATGCGCGAGAAAATCACTTTAGTAACAGAAAAATATACAATATATCAAATCAATTTGAAGATAAATATTTTCCTAAACTTAAAAAAAAATATTCTAAGATACCTATTATGAAAGCTATAAACTCTACTATTATGGAAATCACAGTGTACCACAACATTGAACATGTGTTTGTTTGTTTAGTTACCGGTTCCATTTTAAACCCTGATTCTTCATTGTTTTTTAAACTTAGCTGTTAATAGATTTCTTTTAAATTTCTAGGAAGACGTTCCACAAATCAAGAGCAGCTTTGCCAAGGAAAATATAGTTGTTCTAAATATATGAAGCAGAATTTACCCAAATGTTTAGCGAGATTTTTCAATCATTATTCAACTGTTGAATGTAGGCAGTGTACTAATCTACTTTCGAAAAATATTGATCTACTTACTGAGAGCCTTTGAAGTGACATATGTTAAAATCGGTCGTATAATATAACTCCTAAGCCTTTTTCTATTATCAACATTCCACTTTGGTATATTTGTTTGTTTGTTGAAATCTTCCAAAGACACTTTATTTTTTGACATTTTTTCTACACGATAATGCCACTTTTTTCCTTGAGAAAAATCTTATATAAGAAATCTGAATCTTTGGTATATGTATACAACGTAAAAATTTAATCGTCACATTTCTTTGAATTAATGTGACAATGAAAAAAATGAAAGAAATGACCATTATTTGCACCATATCACGCTGCATTGTGACGAAAGAGATTGAAAGATAAGATTGAAGAGAGATATTGAAATTTGAAGATTGGAAGAGAAGAGAAGAATGAAAGATTGCTCGAAAGTCTTGAGACTCTACATATATTTTCCATCTATTTATTTATTATATTATACTTATGATGATATCAATAACTCGATCGGTTTTGACTTTATGTTATACTCATATTACGAGCTAATTGTGTCGTCATTCATTGCTGGAACATTCGTTATGTTATCCTGCAATTTAATCAACATCAATTCAATCTGATATTTCAACTGTGATGAAGTCTGTTCAGTGCTGCTGACCTTCGAGACTGTTTAAATCATCTTTCCAAACAAGCCATTGAGACTGTGGGATACAATAATCATAATTTCATCAGACAGACAGACGCGGGTGTTGAAGCGACGATATCTAAGACATAAACAGTGGTAGGTGGACTTTGTATATAAAATGTCTATTGAATTTATATGTACTAATCTATCGGTAGAACCCTGTAGTCGACAGTTGTATTTCATTCAACACATGACTTATAATTGCAATCTAGACGATATTGATTTGCCATCATTTATCCTTCTGTCATTGTTTGTGAGTTTGGTTTATGTAGAGCCCAAAGCACATCATCATCAAGTGTAACATTTTGAAGACTTTGTAGGCCTTATTATTTAAGAGTTGAAATTATACTCCAATTGTTATCTACCATTGATCTGCTGCCGTTATATTACCCATAAAATAACAGCCTATTTCTATGTTCGATGTTTTGTTATTATCAGCATGCAGGTTTCCTCATAATATTTTTCTTTGTCGTTTGGTAAATGTACGTAAGTTTTGCCTTCGAAAGTTATTGTTTGTTGACCCAAATAAAGAACCAATACTATAAAAAACATGAGGAAATCTCATTGGTACATGAGAAGAGATATTTTATTACACCTTGCTTATGTGGAGCGGCGCGGTGGCGTCTGGCTGCCGGAGTGTTGTTTAGTCTTTGGAACAATTAGGTAAGTATCAATATATCACGTTTGTCCGAGGTTATCCGAGTTAGCAACGGCTATATTCGCGTGATACTATAATTAATTATGCCTATCGAAGTTCCAATAATCGCTCATTAATTAATGTTGTACAGTATCACCCTAGTAACTACGAAATATTCAATGTCATTAAACTGCGTAGCTCTAACTGCTATTGGCTACGAAGTCCATTTAGTAGTCATTGAATTAATTAATTTGTGATTGAAGAATTTAAATCGGCTAGGAATTTGGTTGAAGATAAAGCTACATAATTTGGTGTAGGTAGGTATAATAAATTAGTAGCTACTAATGTCTTCTCGGTGGTAGGTACATAATGAGATGTGGATTTAACGTGATTTATTAACTAGCAAGTCTGAGTTTTTGATGTAAATCAATAAATAATCGGTTTAAAAAATATTATACTAAACGCAAAGGGGATTACCTATACAATTATGCTTGTCTTGAACAGCGTGGCACAATATTCCAATCCTTTGTTCTGTAAAGCTATTCACGTAGTAACTAAAATACATAAAGATTTCTGGACTCTATTCTTGGCATAGCAATAGAACTCGCAATTTGTTCGAAATTAAATTCTTATCTTGTTAAATAAAACGGGACTTTGACATTGTTGAACCAGAATAGAATTTTATTATCCAATTCCCAAATTCTGTTCTATTGCAAGATGCCGTCTATTTTGGTTGTTACTATATTTAACAACGCCAATATTGCTTCACTATGTGGGTCATATTTTATCGCAAATGCGGCACGCCTTGTCATTGTTCCGGATATAAAGACGTGAGATAAGTTAGGTAGTTATAGCCGAAGTATTTATAGCGTGTTGTATGCCACTGACCTAATAAGTAGGTACAGGAATATACATATAGGTATAGGTACCTAACTAGTAACAAACTTACATACCTTGTAAGATTGAAGTGGCTGAAAATAAAAGTCTAGCATTTAAATCTCTAACTTTAATTTTGTCTCATTACCTTCATTTTTGCACAAAAACTGTGATGTGTGCAGATAATGATGAAAATACTGGATTGGTTCTGATGATTGACGAAACTACTGTAAGTAGATAAGTATTCCTTAACTGTTTTAGAAATGACGAAATCTTATTCGAGATATACGAGTATATTCCCATAGCTAACTGAATGCATGAATAGGTCATTATAAAGACAATTCGATGTTTTAATATAGTCGACAAAATAACGTTCTTTGAAGTTCCATCCTAAAAATTATTTATCATTGTACACGACCAGCAACAAACAAAATAATAAAAAGTTAACCCTCTTTACTCTTCTGAGAATCACAAATTCAGAGCGGTCCGACATATCCAGTTACCTTTAATAATAACCCTGCAAAATCGAGGTGACCCACAAACCATTCGTTTGGCATCCCAAGGACTTGACAACCGTATTAATACAAGATTTAATTTCAAATCTTAGAAACATCAAATACATTTCTGCAAACATATAATTTACATACGATTTCATATCCATTGCATTTCTGGGAGATTGGTTTATAGCACGAAAGTAGTTTAGGACACGCAAAGAAAAAATTGTTCAACGATATTGATGTTTGACGTAGGTTTGACGAAAGTGGAATACTGACCCATTTCTGTTGAGGATTTCCCTCAGCTATGACGTCAATGTGATGTAATAATGTCTGTTTTATAATAAAGGCGATAAGATTGCGCAATAAAAGAACGATATTAGAATTAGGACGAACTGGATTATTTTGTTTATTTGAGATCATTTTATTGATTTAGAACGTATTCGAAACGTAGCCGACTGGAATTAAGTAACCTTTTCTTCTGCATTCAAGCGGAAAGGCAAATTAAATTCTTAAAAAAGCTTGCCCGTTCGTTTAGAAAAATTTGAACTGGATTACAATCTACCCTTCAGATCGAGTGCGAGTATAAATCGGTTACATTCAGGTATACAAAGTAAGGGATTGCTTGATACACATATCAAGTTCCACAATACTGCATATTGTAAAATACTTTAGAAGTCCTTCCTAAATAGTCGGATCACAGAAAATGAGTGTTATGTAAAACTAAGGCTAGGAGTGGGAAGAGTACCTAATTATAATATCGAACTATCTCAAAATTTCATTTGGTATTGAATATGCTTGTGATGCTAATAATTATAATGTATATGCAACTAAATAATATAATAAGCACCTACATTTTACAAGAACTTTAAAGTGAACAACTGAAAACATCACAATTTGTGTACCCGATGAACACAGAGTTTTACGAATGTAAGTACATACTTGTCATGTTGTATTCTCAAATTCAGCTGTTATTAATTCGATTGCTCATAAACTCATAACATGGGTACACCCATTAGTTGTTGATATTAGCCTCCACCAAACTGCTCCCTGACTTACCTAAACCGAAGCTCAAATCAAGTGTCTTATTTTGTAATCAAAAACTACCCTACCCTACTAACATTTTAAGCTGTTCTGTGATTATTGCATAGTTATTTTCACATTATTAGATCGGATCACTTTATTTTCACAATGATGAACTGGTTCATTTCATCAGTTCCTTCAGTGTTACATCACAACAGGTAATTAGACAATCATATTTGTTTACAAAATAAGACACTTGATTTGGGCTTCGGTTTAGGTAAGTCTGCGGTATACTCTAGCCTCTCAGCTTGTTTACTTAATCAAATTAATCTCAGTCAAAAGAACAACTTTGTACAGCTAATAACGTAGACACAAAATATAACTCCGTCTGGTTTATTATTTCGGTTGGCAAAATGTGCAATTGGCGACAGTTCAAGTAACCCCTGGAGCCAAATGGTAAACATAAACAGAATATTTGTCTCAGACCTGAGTCGTAAAAATATTTCATAAATGACTAACGAACTATGGATATTGGACTTGGTTGTTTACATTCAAAACGTTGAAAATAGCTAAGTGGAGTGATTTTATTTTAGCAATAAAGTTAACCGTCGGTCTGATGGCATACGATTATATTGGCACTTCAAGTTGTTAATAATATACCATTGGCTTTAAAACCGGTATTACCACCTAGTTAGGCACCTATGTGCCCAACTAGTCACATTTACAACATTTTACAGGTACACTCGACAGTACTATTTAAACTTAACGGTGTCATTTGCAGTACTATTTAAACTCTTTATGCTATAGACAATAAGACCGTTACAAAGTCCAGACTTCGATTGTGATTTCGACTGTAATAATTTCGCATGAAGCCTTCTGAGTCCGAAAATAACCACAATTTTCAGTAAACTCAAGTAGACACTGTAAATAACACTAAAACCCACACACAAACCTCAGATCCGGGACAATAAATACTTAACTTTTACCTGAACAATAATATTAGGTACCTACATTGTGTACACAGTATTCTCTCTCAGGAGTCTGTATACAATCGGTGCCAAACATTTCGCCGAAATTGGGAGATTGTTCGCTTCCTACTTGTGTAGTAGGTACACTAACCTTCGAGTAAACAAAGAAGACGTTTCTTTTTACGATCACATTGTACCTATTATTTTCTTATGTTTTATAGAAACTTATAAACAATTAGTAGATTATAAATCACAACTGTCTTACAAACTCAGACGTTTCTTTATGCTTCTTACTAGGCACTAGTACTACACTGTATGTTACGTTCTCAAGATAATTAATTGTTCTTCCTTCATGCGAGTATGAGATAACTTTTAAAATTTTGTCAAAACTGCTAGAATGAAAAAATTTAGTCAAGGTATTTATATACCTATTACCATCAGACTGTATAAAATAACTTTAATCTCTCTTGCATGTTATAAATAAATGGACATTGAATTGGTAATGCGAAGAATTCGTTACCGCAATGTAGAGTTCCACGAACACGTGAAGCGCAGTCACGCTTGGTTTCGGGGTCAAGAATCTGAGGGTCCTCGACTGATGCCCTTGGGTTTAATGGAGCCAATGATTTAGAAGTCTCCTACCTATAATGAAATACACCTTGCGGCAGTTTTTATCAACTTGTTCGCTAAAATTGGCAAGGGAACTCTGGAAGACGACCGAGACCAAATATCAAGACCCAACTCTTCATAATGGTAAAGAATACTTACCTTACATAATTAATAGGCCATTAAAACTTCATAAATTATAGCTCGTGGTGGATCTGTTCAGAATGCTATCGTACAAGATACGTGGTCCTAACCAAGCTGGATGATTGCAAAAAGGTCGACAAAATCGTTCGGCCACTAACCACAACCCAAGAAGACATACTATTATAATTAAGACAAAAGATACATGATGACGATATCTCCCTTCGAAGCTCATTGATCTTGACAAGATTCTACTAAGACTGTGCACAATGACCAAATAAAAACTCATTTCAAAGATACGAGAGATGGGTAACCCAAAAGGATTGTTTGGCCTCGGTTTCAATTTTTTCTCGTTTCTAATGCCAGGATCGAGTAAAATTCCACGAACACGTGAAGCGAAGCCGCGCTCTGTTTCGGGGTCAAGAATCTGCGGGTCCCCGACTAATGCCCTTGAGTTTTTATAAAACCAACGGTCTCAGACTGGTATCTGCCTATATCCTGTCTGGGGGAATAATGTATGTAGAGTACATTATCTATGGAGGTATACATGGGGTTAACAACTTTAAACCTGGACTTATGCTCAAGGATATTGCTATTTATTTCGACTTGCACAATTTTAATAGTCTTACTTTTAATTTAAGTATATAATGAAACTAGTCAATTAAGTTCTACAAAAATACCATGATACACTCGACAGTATATCAAAGGTAGTAGAAAGTATTTGAAGTACTAAAATATATGTCGCAGACAATAAAACGAAACAAAGTTCAAAGGTATGACTTTCGACTGTAAGTCTTGCACCAAAGTGAAATCGCCATACATTTTCTGATTACGCCCGGGTTAAACGCTAACCCTCCTCGGTGCTAGTAGTTAAAATGGCCGAGTATTATTTTATATTTATTATGTATCAGGCATAACAAAGAATAAAATAAGAACGATTGTAAAAAAGTTAGAAAACTCGAAGTTCCTTTAGAAGGGGTTCACCGCTCTGTATTTAGTTACGGTTCTTTTTTACATGGACGTCGGCAAACGAAACATGTTTTGTTAGGCACAGGTAATAAAAATAAAATGAGGAATGGCAAGGAACTTGGCTTGGGTCTGTGTGCCGGGTAGGTAACTATTAAGAACCACGTTTAACAATTGAACTTGTGTTTGCCACACTGGAAATTATATCTATTCAAAACAAACATACATAAACTCAGGTCGTGTAGGGGTAGACAGAAATGATGGAATCCCATCTGCTGCAATCCTGACACACTACCTTTCGCTTAGACCACCGTCATCAATCTCTTCATGCACATCCCGCTCAAAAGAAGTATACTTACCTAATCAATAACGCTTTGTAAGAACATTATCAAATCAACTATAGGACTGAAACGAATCATAGATGAGTTGCTAAGCCCATTGTATACTATACTCACACATCGCGTACTCGTGTATTAACGTCAACCAGTATACAAATATAATCAGGTGTAAAATAAGTATTTACTTACATTGTTTTAAATATTATTCTTTTGTAGTGTTGGCTGAACGTATTGTAGTGATGGCTTTAAAAGACACGTGGTTTTTGGAACATGGAATAATTTGGATTTGTAAATTGTTTAAATCTGGAGATCGGTTATTGAAATGCAAAACCGTAGGTACTCATAATATGTAATTCTATACGAGTATATAAATATGCAACGTATGTTACTAATTGCTTGTATTTTCTTAAATGTATTTGTACCTAATTAAGTAGTTGCATAACGTTACGTAAAATTCGAAGTTTCCACGCTCCAGCCACGCTATCATAATAAGACAAATTAAAAGGAATGATACAATTTTCTAGTAGTTTTCCTTCATGAATGAATAACAAAAATTCAGATAACAGGGCCTTCACACGAGATATGATTGCTGTGATAACTGAAAGGTGAGTGACAATCATGGGTCCGTTGAATGGATAGGAAAAATACTGGTGAATACGCTGAATTACCACATTTATCTTAATTGCTGCAATACTGTTCATAAGCTTTTGTGTATGTATAGTTTTATGATAACTTAATACGACTTAGTCTATTGATAAATACTGACTGACTATCGACGAATTTATTTGCGCATTGTGATTTATCTGACAAGTAGATACTCGTAAACCATAATGTTTACAATTTTCAATTAGGCCAAGTTCTAAAGGATTCTTATCAATGATTTAAAATTTGACTATATCGATGTTATTTTTGCTAATCGAATCGTTCCGTTTTCGATGCACGTCATATCGTAAAGTTCTATCTGATCCCAATTTGACTCTATGTAGGTCAGTTTCGTATCAATCGATTACCTTGTGTGTATGTCGTGGTCAGATCGTTAAATTGAGCATTTCATGAAATCGTCAGTCATTTCATGAAATGGTGGCATTTCATGAAATCGTCATGTTGGGCATATCGTTTAAACGTCAACGTTCGTCGATTTGTCCAACGACGTTTGGTCAGATCATTAATGTAGGGTGCCCATTAAGGATGTAAGTAATAATAATTCAAAATATACTTATTACGAACTTATTTAGGTATTGTTCTAGTCGGTACCAAATTAAAAAAATATACAAAATTCTTACAAGCATTTCAAATCAATTGTCCACTGGTATTAAATATACGAAATATTAATATTGAACACATTAAAAGGACAATAAAGATGTTTTTATTAAATGTTTTTTTATTATTATTATATTTATTACTACCTAATAAAATAAGTACAAAATTGTATTATAATATTATAGAACGTTAAAATGTTTCGTTTCACATACGGTATACCTTTATGAAATTCCGTTAGTATTTCAAAATATTTCTCCATCGTAATTATACGAATAATAGGATCATCAATGCATTTCTTCTTGTATATTAAAAACTTGTAATTCCAGTTTTTCCATGATGTAATATTGTGTAATCCATTAAATTATAGTCCGTCGACTTTCGTTGCCTGGTCACCCTACTTTCCTTTATTTGTTGTATAACCTAAAAATGAAAATTATGTATGTTAAATTTCTAGGATTCAATTATTAAAAGTAAATAAGTACATTTTAGATATTTAGATGAGATTTTAAAAGGATATAAACTAAATATTGTCATTTAAATAGGTACTAACCTGTGAAATGTATTCCCAAGATTTTTTTTGTAAATTGAGGTTGGTTTTTGCGTGACTGTCATAAAATTCACACCGTTTCGTATAGTAACACTTATTCAAGTTTCCAACACACTTTCTTATATAATTTGCACATTTTTATTCACTTTTCAACATGAATCCGCATTATTTACTTACGCACACAAACATAAACAATGACAAAGCGCGCTCTCAGCGCCTCTAGCGGTAGTTATTGCTATTTTTCTACGATATGGCCAATTGTGTTTGGTCATATCATGAAATAGCCGTGCGTTTGTTGGACATATCGTAAAACGTTTTCTATTCATTGATCTGGCCAAGCTATTTCATGAAATGACCAATAGACATTTGACGATTTCGTGAAATGCCACCATTTCATGAAATGGTCGACTATTTCATGAAATGTTCAATTTAATGATATGACCACGACATGTACACGACGTTCTGCTTTATAGGTTTGTGTCGAGGCGTCCTTCTCACTCTTACGCGATGTAGTATGTGAGTGATCGTGACAGTTTCGTTTAGGTTTGGACGTGAAACTCGGCCATGCTCGACGTTTATCTAACTGTTGGCATGACGTAATTCTGCAAATGATACCTACCTACCTACCTATCAAGGAAAACCTGTATATTCTTTTAAAATGTGAAAGCAACATTAATTAAATACATATGTGATATACGAGTAAGTATTATACGTAGGTATATATTTACTCGTAATGCACGGATTACCTTTCGCTTGGATTTTTGGACTTTAATTAGACATTGCACCTATGTAGGTTGGTACTCATACAACATACGTATTCGATTAGCTAAGCATCTAAAGTATCGACTACTTTATTTATTCAACCTTTAGTTTACCTTACTTAAATAATATTTTTCAATACCGAATAGTACCTTGTCACTATATAATATTCACTTCACTAATCGGTTATCAGTCCTTCATAATCTATAAATTTATGGGTTTCAGCAGTAGCAGCTGACAGACAATTTTAGTCTAAGGTTGCCTACTATCACACCTTGGATGTTATCTTATCTTTGACTAGGCTACTATCTGAACTGAATTGCCGTAAAACACTACATCAAATTCTGACACGATTCGTTGAAATCTTTATGAAACCAATACATCTCCCTTATCGTAATTGAAAGACTTTATCGCGACGCGTGCGATAATCGTAATGGTATGAATGTTTTGATTTGTTTTATTAGTCGCGTCATTAATATGATTATCTAATGTCTGATTATAATTTAATTAGTTACTGCCGCTCGTAAAAGACGGCGTTCAAATACCAGAATCCAAATATTTACTTTTTTTCATAACATACCAGACGTCGAAAGAGTGAAATAAGAACATTAATATTTTGCTCAAACTATTTAATTGCAACTATATACTATATCTACATTTTATTCCAAAACAAACCAAATCAGACATAAATACTAAGACTGTGCCTAGATAGAGCGTTCAATGCTTTACAATATTTCATGAGTAATCACAAAGACTGTTAAATGAATAAGTACAAATATGTACTTACATAGATTCCTTTTATTAAGTCATCAAAATAACGGATTTGATCGAAAATATGAAAAAAACATTACCTTCGGTAGCAACAACCCAATATATAAGTATGTAACCTTAGGAACCAATAATTTAGATATGCAAATGATCCTTAGATTGCATCATAGTGATACACTTACTATCATCATCATTAAAATGACCTATAAGTAAGTACGAGTAACGTACAGATAGCGTATCACTTGGGATTAAGTAAAGCTGTGGTAAAACCTCTCTGATCGATGAGAAGCCTAATCATTACTGAACTTTGGACGGAGAATCCTAATTGACGACATCCTCACACCATATAACTCCTATACTCCAGCTATCTATGTACTCTACCTATACTCTATACTCCATCTTGCTCCATGGGATTTTATGTAACATTCGCCTTTAGGTCTATTAGTAGTTAATTTTCTTTTATCATTTCCTGTACATGACTGTATGTTTCCTAATTAAAAACAATAGGCTGTATGTACTCTATCTACGCGAGTATACTTACTTACTCCGCTGGCTCAGCGACCCGAAGTGGGTCTTGGCCTCCGAAACGAGAACGCGTCAGTCATGCCGGTCCCGCACCGTCTCCCGCCACGTGTGTGCCTGCAGTCGGTGCAGGTCCTTCTCGATCTCGTCCCTCCAGCGGTATCTGGGGCGTCCCACCAGCCGACGGCCGCTCCGTTATCCCAGACACGCTCTCTTCGACGCACGATCTTCACCCATTCTCTCGACGTGGCCGAGCCAGCGAAGTCGAGCAGACTTCATCTCGTCTATGATGTTGGGCTCGGACACCAGCTCCTCAAGTTCCATGTTCCTTCTAGTCCTTATGCTTTCATCTTCTCGTCTCGTTGTGCCTAAAAAATTTATCCATATTCTCCGCTCTGTGACTAAGAAGTCTACAAGAATAATATGTCTTATTCCGAAGACCTAACAAAACGTTGAATAGTAGAGTAGAGATCTCTTATCCTGGATTTTGCGTTTTAAACCTGTAATAGGTCTTTTAGTGCATTGGAGGTTTGTTGAAAGTTAATTTGACCACATGAATTGCTTTGACAGTTTACTTAGCATGCTTCAATCTTCGATTTAGTAACCACTTTCTCAACCAGGAGCACTTAGCTTAGGTTTAATCAATTGCCTCAGTGAAAGTTTTGATAGAAACTCGAAAGCGTACAAAATTAATCTGTCACTTAATATGACAACTTTAGAAAGTGTACCTCCGTGCAACAAAAAATTACATGCAACAAAAAGTGCAGACGATAAGTATAACTTTTTAGACTCACTAAATTGTCTTGTCTCTACCTACTACATAGAGTTCTTAACTTCCCAAAAGCTAACAACAGTCTGTAGTTTAATTTACATTGTGACATGTACACTAAAGTAGTGCGATGCTAATTTTTATAATTATTATGAAATATTGTTATATTATTGTTAACGTATAAGTACTTAAATGATAATAATAGTAGAAATCTCAGAACAAGCATGAATTGGATTAATGTTTATTAAATTTTATATTATGTTAATGCATGCAATGTAAAATGGGTATAAATAATGGTTGCAATACCGTCTTTAATTGTACAACCTAATAGTGATCATAATGCTATATAGGTAGCTAACAGCAAATCAAGTGTAACACTTTGGACTTTGTACCGTTCTTATTATCTGCGTCGTAAAATTTAAGATCGTACTGCAAGTGTTACCATTGATCTGCTGTTGTCCGTACATAGAGAAATATATCTGATAAATGACTGAAATCATACTATGTACTAGTATGCAAGAAAAACGTTTAGTTTCAGATGAAATATACACGCGCACAATTTACACATTCTGCATATGTGTGTGTTGTGTGCGACCACCAAATCACAATCGTCATAGAATAAGGCGGCGGTTTACTGTGAATATATGGTCAATTATGCCTACACGTCTGGTTATTGTCTAGTTAAAAATTAGTTGGAGTTTGGACATAATTATTTAATTTTTGACCTGATAGAAGAATTATTCCTAACTATGTCTACAAATTTCCATGCTTACGTATATTATGTATATTTTGTTGATGCTCTTATAATAATATATTAAATACAAATAAATTTATTTATAGCAAAGCATCCTATCTTAGTAGTACTATGATAATTCTAAAACCTTGACTTGCCGGAAATTACTTCGGTAAAATGATATCCATTTTTGGCAATCTATTTTTGACATTCCTTGGTACAATTTTATTATTTATTAACATTCCTTTGTAATATCAAACCAAATACTTATTCATGGAAATAAATAATCACGAAAATCACCAGCTATAAGTAAGTACTTATATCCCTTGATTTCTTAGCAATTGCTGAAAATGTTCATTATCCGTTTTCCATTCCGCTTGCATGATTAATTAACTGGGAATAAACTTCCGATAAATCGTGTCTGATAAACGATTTCCGATTCCGACTATCGAATAAGATTCAATACATCTTCGTTCGACTTTTTAATCTTCTCTACTGGTGACATTCTTAGTCCAGTAGAGTCTTTTCTGAATAATTTTGTATCAACTGACTCGATGTCCCATCTGTGTTTGATATTCTATGGTTGCATGCTGAATTCACGTGGTTGGAGGTATCACTCACGAGACGCGTGCAGAACGCTGTTACTCGACTCGGTAGTTTTAATTATTATTGCTTTCGGTTAGGTTTCAGTTACTTACAAGGGGGCAAAGTCTAATTGTCTCACTTGTATCAGTATCATATGTAGTCTAGTCTACATTATACTTGAATGGACGTCAATTTGTTTAGTTACAAACCTTAACCATTAATTTATATACAACTCTATATAAATCGGTCATATAACACGTTAAAATGAACGGATTCAATTTAGGTTTTTTAGTTAACTGTACCTACCTTGTTTTATTTTTTTCAGCTAAGTAAATTATGCGCCGCCGCCCATTGTCACTGCAAGGATTTGTACTGGTTTTTATGTTTTTATATTACATTCTTGCTTGATGCTCATTTGTTTTGTTTTAAGATTTGTATTTATCTACCTATCAGAACGTCTGCAATCTACATCTTTGATAATAATTTAACTGCCTACTTATTATTTGATATTTTATCATAATCATCATCATTCATATTACGTTATCAAGAGCAATGCAAATGATTCATGTTTTATAACAAGCCAGCACTTTCATCAATAGGTTATATGAAAAATGACTAACATGATCACCTTGCTTGATATTTCTGACTCATCTGGACGCTGCTTACCAGAGCCAGAAAGCCTACATCAGAAGAAAATAACCCAATTCAAAAAATTTGGAGTGTGATCTATGATATCAAAAATCAATAGGTCGTCCTTTAAAAGACTTTTAATTGTAGTATAACTTAACTTACGCCAAGCTACTACAAACAATATAAAAGGACGAGCGTAATAGACAATATTGTTCAGCAATTGTTTTGTTCAACTTTCGATCAGAAAATCGCGTGGTGATGTATATCAATTTTATATTATGGAAGCCTAGCTCTCACGACACAGATAACTGAAGACTTGAACTACTATTGCGTATGGATATAAATAGGTTGATGATGGTTGGATAATAGAATATCTCGGAAACCAATTAATATACTTACATCGGATCATGATGGCAATTGTTTATAAATAGAATAAGACCTGCCACTTGATGGTTCAAATCGTGTAATTCCTGTATTTGTATCACATTTTGAAGCCCACACTTAATACAATAGATTCAATAACTTCTGATAAAATTTTACGATACGGTTACAAGTACAATGCTATTAAATAACACTTGCGACATTGACTGTCTGTGTCACCACCTGTGAATATAATAAACGTACATAAGATACAGGTATATAATAGTATATAATTACGAATGTCACTTCCATAGACTCTGATGTCAAGCAAGATCTATCCTTGTGATGTACAGAAAAGTCAAGATTGGTCTGAGAGATTTTTACTTACATTTATTTAGGTTCTCCATCAACACATACATTATACATTTAATAACATACAGTATATAGATGGCTGGTGCTGATGTATGTGTCTTTTATAGGAGGACATTCATAACAGCGCGCATGCAGAGATTACAAACATAATATAGTTATGCATTAAATCAATTTCTTTAGGGTCTATCTTCGCTTCTCCGCATCGAAGGACTTCACTACTATTCACATAGTTCATAGTCCTTTTGTCCTTTAAATATGTAAACTTAACTTGTTATTCAAGTACCTCATCGGTTGTCAGCACATCCCTATATTGTGTTATATTTGACTCATGGATTGTTCTCTCTTCACTTTTGGGTTATTTTTATTTACTCTGCATTTGCTATAAATATCTAATAATAGGTTATTAGATATGTCGACAACTTTTATTATGAATCTTATCTTTTATAGAGACTCTCGACGCTAAGTACGTATCCCTTTATCTTTATTCAAGTTCCTTGTAAAATTAACCTTGTCACCATCATACAGGTAACATCTGTAGATATTATTCCTCAATCGTTACGGCATATTGCACAATGTGACGATTCAGTATTTAAATCACGTGTCGATTTTGTTTTGTCAATTTATCGTTTTTGTTTGCAAAATGTTGATAATATTCCTTACGTAAAAGTCTAGCTAACTGGTGGTTCAGTCAAAATTATGACATGTTATGTTATTATGAATTTAATTAATATTTTCCTAATTAATAACCATTTTGTATCTATATTTCTATGCTTATTAATATGTAAAGAGGAGAATAATGCAATGAAATGATACTAACATAATCTTACTTTGTGAAGTAGGTAAGTATTAACGAGGCCAAGAGTGGAAGGCAGGAAAGCATTTGATTCGACCAGATGACACGGACCATTCACATATTATAATTAAATAGCAAGGACATGTTTCATTAAAACCAGTATTGACTTAGTTGTTAAATGGCGATATTCCAATACAATTGCACTGAAGAATATATCCTGTTATAAATAAATGTTATTCACTATTCTAACCTAACCGTTTAGAAAGGTGCAAGAAAATAGATCTTAATTATTAGTTTTTTACATTCTCACAACCAGTGTCTGTACGAGAAAAATTGAAAATTAATACCTAGTATTTGTTCCTATAATATGTGAGTGAATATTCTACTACTGCGAGAATTTTCTTGCACCATTGTAAACGATTAGAGAGTATTGTGTGTGATTCAACATCTCAACAACGGTTCATCACATAAAACACAATTTGAGTATAGGCATGACACACACTATCATGCATGTATGGCGTGGTATTTATTAGGTCAGTCATAGAATACATTAATTAAGTCAATTGGAGGTATGTAATATTCCACTAATTTATACGGTTTCCTATTTACGCGATATTTTCATCTGTGTTATTTATTTTCCTAAAACAATGTCCAGGCGTAAGTGGAAAAAATTCCATTTATTATTTAGGCACAGAAGGTACAGTTTAAGACACAGTGACTTGTGCATGCAATCTATATTGTAATATTGCCACATTGTGTGCGTATATTAAACTGTGTAGACTGTACTGACTGACAAACCTGCGTCATTGCCTGGGTAACTGCGCAAAACTTTTTAATAATCCTTCTGAAAAGTTCATTAGAGAGTTATGGTGAAACAATTTGACTCAACGACCTACTGTAGCTTGTAAGTACAACCCTATTTGATAGATAGTGTAGTATCGTTATCGGGTTTCACACGAAACCTATCTTAATATCTTTCAATATAATAATACTACGATTAAAAGGCAAAACAAGGGAATTCCCAGTGTTTGGCATATTTTTGTAAATTTTCATTCTGTTTTTTACATTCTGAGTCTACCAATATTGAAGTAACTGTAATTTCTTTAACGTGAGTAGCACAAGAAATGTGACGTGAAATTTTCGCTCACCAGCTATAAAATGTCAAAGCCTTTATTTTGGTTCTTTTAATTATTAACCAATTAGGAGTTGATCGAATTGAATTTTAAGAGTATGGGAAAAGTAAGCCTTTGGACTTTCTAATGAAATGCCAATTTTAAATTGTCTTTATTTGTTATTCTGTTAATAAAATAGTAACTTCGATTTAAAATATTTGTAAGGTTTCATCGTGTAACTTTTATAGGGCGACAGCTGTTTATCTCCCGTTAGGTACCAGTACAATAACCTTTGGATCGTACTGAGCCCTGCATTGCAGTACATAGCTTTGTTAGATAGTGATTCGAGGAAATGTGGTGGCACCGTTGTTATCATGCAAATTGATGTCACCTGAATGCCAAAACAGGCGCACAGTTAGCGCGCTACTCCACTAATCTTCATAATGAAGGTTCACGGAACTATAGGTTAGACTTGTATGCTACAGTGTGTGACTCATGCATGCGTATTATGTTATGAATGAGTTAACTTAAACGTTGTATGTACTGACTACAGAGAAAAATGCGAAGTATTCAATATTAAATGTAGACTATTAGATTGTAGAGTACTTATAGACAAGTTTAAAAGTAGCTGCTGCGTATGTATCAGCTATCGATGGATATATTATGGTTCTCGTAGATTTAGTAACTATAGGCATAAAGCCTGACACATACACGGGCGGACTGCACGCGGCCTGCGCCCAGTTGAATCGCATGCCCCGCCCCCTTTTCTGCTAGTTTTCTGTAGCGATATGAGGTCTCCGTAATCCGCTACCACTGAACGTTAACGACGGGAGAAAATGGGGCGGGGCATGCGTTTCAACTGGCCGCAAGCCGCGTGCAAATCGCGCCTGTGTGGGGAAGACTTTAAGCGTCGGCTTGATTTATCAGATTTATATATAGCTACAATCAGCTAACAAGCGTTTTATTATTTTATCTGTTATATTTTCAATATATTCAGCTCATTTAAAATTCGCAATTCTTTACTTTTGGACTCGGTTCCTTTACCGGTAATCTCAATAACATTTTTATTGCTTATCATCTTCTTCAACATTGATGACCTAGTAATTTAGTTAAAGTTAAAGTAGCTTTTGTATTTTGAGAAAGTTCACTTAATACTTTTGTGATTATTTCTATTGTGGTACAATGCATAGTTATCTTGTACATATTTACAGTCTGCAAGTTACTATTTTGTATTTTGTTCATTATTAGGATTTAGATATTGCGTGTCATTATTATTCCTTGTTTCTAGTTGCTAAATATTCTTCTCAATCGCTGTCGCTCGTAATATAATCACATCTTATATTGCAGCACCGCCTTGGCATACTTATGTCCAGTAATTTCACAGCTGTTCCTTCCTCGCACCATCATTTAGTAGCTCTATAACCAATGCTCTTTATCAGGGTCATGGTGTGTGAGGATTGGAATAGTTAATTGCTAACAGCACCCATGAATTCCGTTCATAGGGTTACAGGTCCATTTACGTAGATCTGACATTGGGAACTTTGAGTAATGTACTTGAGTCAACTGCCTATTAAAGTACTGGACACCGGCTTCATTTTATGTCAAGGGAGTCTATAACTCTATATCTGCCCGATATGTCCGATATGATCAATCAAACATATCCAGGTCACACTAAAGTTGGAGATATATTCATCATCTATTATCATACCGCCAAATCAGACGCAGGTACAAAGTACAAAGGTATAATTATTGAAATCTACGCAAATATCTACATCCACACAGCCTTTCAAAACTATCATGAGTAATGCGCGTGGATTCATTGCAACAACGCACAACGCTGTCCCCAATAAAGCTGAACTTGACATCCATCGTGTTCGCGTGTGTTTCGTTTCGACGGCCCTTTGACATAAATTCTTGAATAACGATTGCTAATAGAGGGGTACTTATTGATAGTCCTTAGAGAATTAATTACAACACAGATAAGACCTTTGACAGCAGTGACCGTTAGGTTGACTATGATACTATAAGGCACGCTTATGCGCATAGTAAGCTGAAGGTTGGGTTATTAGAAAACATTGGAAGTGATATTCGTCAGAAATAATCTTATTTGCGAGACTGTCTGGAGACCTATGGAGGTATTCTAGGGAGACATACCTAGAAGTCTGTTCAGGATATTAGAATATAGTTTAGTCTGATCCAGAGTGTAGATAATAGAGATTCCCAATACCGAAAATAGAATATACGGTCAGGTAGACGTTTCGTATTCAGATATCTTTTAGAAGATTATCATAGAAGATTTTTTCTAAGGCACAATTAGAGGGTAATCATTAGTTAGCCACATGGAACGAGACTTTATTTTTAGATCACATGACCTAACTCCAGTATGAAAGTTTTGTATATTTTTAGTAAAATAGCTCACGCATGGATTACCAAAACCCATACTATCGAGGTCATAATGGATGATTCAGCGTTGTTTGGGTTACCTTCACCGAGACAGATTCTACAGAATTGATGCGTCAGCTTTGTTTTCTCTCTGTTTTACTAAAATTGCATCGAATTTGCTTTATTATGTAATCACTCTACCAATGATCTTACTCTTACGAATAGGTTACATGACATAATCGACATGAAAGGCTCGATATCGATTCACATTCCTTCAAAGATTAGTACCTATAATTATTGTTGTAATTATAATTGATTATTATAAGTAATTATTTTACAATGTTTTGATGTTTACTGGTTATATTTTACCATACAATACTTAAATCTATGAGTTCCTCCTTTAAAACACAGCTGGTCAAGTTGCACCTTATACCCACAATATGACTGGATGTAGAGTTACCAACTTCTTTCTTTCAACGGAGAATTATGGAACTAATAAATACGTACTATTATGATATTCGATTGATGGCTGTATTACCGCCAGCGCCACTCCTGAACTGTAAAAAAAGACTTGTAGAACTCGTCAGACTTCCGTCGCAGCTGTCATTGCGTTGGCGCCGTCAAGACGAGCTCGGCATTATGGTAATGAGGCCACTGAATTATGATGTAGGTACTGTAACATGTACTATCTCGTGAAACACGCTACGTAACAGCCGGTTGATAAAATTGAATGAATCTTGTAGGAAAATTACATACATCTTGGTATGAAACTGTCCTTATATCATACAATACTATACAATAGTCTCTCTGAGAAGTCATTTTTTGCGATGAACGTGACTATTTTAAGTACTTACCTAAATACAAAACATTTGTAATGTAGGACAAAGTTACGGGAAAGTAAATTGAGTTGTACTTTACCCAATTATTTTACTTTGTATACAATAAGAACTATAAGCAATATCAACTGCTACTTGTGACTAATATCTTACTCTAAGGAGGCACTTAACCGACTCATGGTCAGCTGTAATGATGATGATTGAAAAGTATGGTAGGTAGTTCGTTCAGTCAAACCGTAGACATAATCGATTTTTTCTTTCTACCTAATATTCCTCACTAAATTACCATACAACAAGGAGTCAGCACCATAAAAATACATTAGAAATCGAGATGTATCATTCATTATGGCGCCCCGGATGCAGCATCCGTAATGAGAGACTGGTTTACAAAGAAAGGTATCGATCGTCACATTCATTCAACTTATATGCTTACAAACTTTCGAACATCTGCGTTTGCGCATATTGACAGTTAACTGTCAACCGTTAGCTGTTCAAGCTTGTTCCTTATATTAACGCAATCAAATATGAACTAAAGATATCGACTTATATCCTATCACAAATGTTTGTTTGAAGTTTTATAAACTTACGAGTATTTCTAGTATAGTATGATACTAAGTTCTAATTTACTAAACAAAATAACAAAACTTTAAAGAGCTGAGAACTAAGACGTTTATAAACGTTATTATAGGTACGTTTCTCTGAATAGAACAGTCCAAATAGTACGTAGGTACTCCATTTTAAACATAAACCCGGTTAGACTGATCCAAAAATTCAGCACAATGCTTACCGAATTACATACAAGAGTTGAAACTGTAAAGAAATATATTTTGCGAAATAACTAGGTACATCATTTCTTTTCGCTATTTCTGTATTGTTCGAAAACAAGGAACTTCGTAGAAGGTCAGGTAGTTTTAGTAATCCTATTTTAAAGCCAACCAATTTTGTAGACGCAAAAACCTTCTCGTCTCTGATATATTTAGCAAACAGACATTTTATTTTTGCTGTCTATTTGTATATTTATACCCTTCACCTTTCAAGCTCTCATCTCGCAGATCTATTGAGACTGGCCTCGACGAGTTGAATCAAAATTATACTTGGTGCATATTACAATAGGTAGTTTTGAATCAAATTTTTGGTCCTGCCCACGGCAAGAAATTTTTTGCAAATAAAAATGAAATAAATTAAAAAGATTTTTATTGACACAAAATTATGAACAACTTCTTGAAAATAGGTATACATTTTTTTCAATATATTAAATACTCCACATTCTTGTAACAAATGTTATTTCCGGGGTCATGTCCGGTGGTTTGGACCAGGATCCGACGCTCGGTCTCGATATCGAGTGTACCTACGTACTTACGTTTCGCTAATCTTATTGTTCTAAATCGTAGGTTTACGACTTATAAAATTAGGACGAGTTGGTTTTTTTGCTCCTATGTTTTGAGTTTCACTTTCGCTCTGTCACTTCACTTCATTTCATTTCACACTTTCATCTTCAATCACTCTTTGTTTTGTCACTTTCATTTCACACGAGTGGTTGAAGTATGAAAGAAAACTATCTTTGGCTTTATTAAATTAACTGTATTTACCATCTATGTGTATGGTATTCACTATCTTCCAACCTTGACCTTCAGAAGTCAACAAACCATTTGACTTCTGTAATTTTATTATGATTTATCGTTTTTAAATGATCTGACTTGAAATTGATATAGTCACGCAAGTTCGACATTAGGAAAACGGTGATGTTATGTTTTTGTTATAGACGAATACTCTATTATAGCGATACGATATAGTATCATAAAATGAGTTTTTGTTCACAGAGGCCGACCAAATATACCTATTGTACCTACCAAAATTCTATGTTACTTGAAGCGAAAGGACGTACGAAGATCACTACAATGAGTGAACCAACTTGAATGAGCTTTTGGGCTAAGGGTCTGCTAAAAACCACGAACTAATCAAAGAACAGCCATATGTTAGTGCGTAAAACGTTTATTTCTATGAGTACATTCCACGTATTAGATGAATCAATTAATGAAGTATATGCTAATGAGGATGAATAGGCATACTAACACAGAATAATAATGTGTATGTCGCAGCAGTTTACTACAATGTTTATTTGAACTTTGTACACCTGCACCTGACTCTACATACGAATTTCGAACTAGTTTTCCGGCACGCGACGTGATCCACGGTTTTCCGATTTCCCATGGAACCTGACATTTTCCCATGGTAAAACTTACTATTATGTCAACAAAAATACATTGCCACTTTTCAATGGAGCTTTGCCCCACCTACAAAACTACGTGACCATTTAAGCTGTACGTATCATTTTGTTGGGGACTTATTACAGGTTTCATATTGCATAATCATGTATCATTTTTTACTACTCTCGCAACTCTTATAGAAGAATAACAAAAACAATGAATAAATCGCTTCGATTTCTTACTATTTTCTGAATTCTTAATCAAGCTGTTTTTTTCGATTCGCAACTTTATTTTAAACCAATAATTTTAATAAAAAACGGAGATATTTTTACATTCATTCGTTATCTTGTACAACTAGCGGTTGATGGTGGGGCAGAATCTGGCATTGTCATTTGGTGATCTGTGTTTATGAAGAAAAGTGAATACATACCCAAACAAAATCATCCAAACTTTCGCATTTGTAATATAATATAATATTATTTAGTGGTAAAAGGGATAATAAAATCGATCTATATAACCCAAGATGTTATTTTTGAAGCATCTTACTCAGCTACTCGTAGTCGAGAGGTATGACTAAACCGAAGTTGTGATTCAAACCCGTCTTCACAGTGTGTTCCGCAGACTAATGCATGGATCATTCACATGCTCTCATATAGGTCAATAACATCTAAAATTCTGTATAAAATCTGTAATAAAATAAATAAAGTTTTCATGAGGTGGCCGAATGTTTTGTGACGCATTCTGAAGTTACATAACAAATGTTTACATTACAAAAAAAATGTTCTTCGAAACGTATCAAAGACGAAAAGAGATTGATGGCTATTGTAGCACGCGTCAGCGTTAGCGATCGACGCAACGCCGCGGATCTGTCAAATTGACGTTATTACATGTGATTGATAAGGAATTACAGATTTTGACATGTTACCTAAACAATAGAAAGCAATTAACAGAAATTAATGGTAGCAGATCTAATGAAAAAGAATTAAAATTGGGCGTCCCTCAAGGATCTATTCTTGGGCCATTATTATTTATAATTTATATAAATGACATTGTGGGCAGTTTCGAGGACGAAAGTATGGGCATTGTATTATTTGCCGATGACACAAGTTTGATTGTTAAAGATAAAAACATACAAAACGCTGCTGACAAAATTAAAGATTCAATTTACAAATTAAAGAAATGGTTTGAAGTAAATAATATGTTATTAAATGTAGATAAAACCCATGTGGTTCAGTTTGCGTTAGGTTCCAGATGCCAAGAGCTGCCACAATATGCAATAGATGTATTTGATGAATTAAATGTGCCCAAAGTAAAAATTTTGGGTGTCTGGTTGGACACTAAACTAACTTGGGCTGTTCAGATAGATGAATTAACTAAAAAACTTGGTTCTGCTGCGTACGCCGTTAAGAAAATCAAAGAACTAGTAGCTGCTAGGAACGTGTACTTTGCATATTTTCATTCCGTTATGACATACGGTGTTTTGTTCTGGGGAACGGCAGCTGATGCTAACAGGGTGTTCGTTTTACAAAAGAGGGCCATCAGATATATCTTGGGAATGAAATGTAGGGATTCATGCAGAGATAAATTTAGAGAATTGGGAGTCATGACAATGGTGGGAGAATTTGTATATCAAAGCATTTTACATATCAGAAACAATTTGCATAAAATGACCAGATGGGAAGAAATTCATGAATATAATACTGGACATAAAGAATTGCTAATATTGCCAAAAACGAGACTTTCAGAGAAGTAAAATTTTGGAGAAGTTTTATGTTTTTAGGTGTCAAATTTTTTAATAAATTGCCCTCCAATGTCAAAGACTTAGAGACACATAAAGAATTCTGTAATACAATTAGAAAATATCTACTTCAAACAAGTTTCTACACAATTGACGAGGCTTTTGCTGATGACCATTTCTGTAATCTAAACAATGATACTAGTATGTTATAAGAATTATTAAATTTACAACTGACGAAGCTATTGCTGAAATGATTGAATTGTATACACTAAATTAAATCATTACTTTTGTATAGACGTAACCAAGTGTACAATGGTACCTCAAGGTGGAATAAATGAGTATGAGTATGAGTACAAGGTATTTGACATTGGTTTGACAGCTCCGCGGCGTTGCGGCGTCGATCGCTAACGCTGCGCGTGCTAGAAATGTAATACTAATATTCTATAAAACAGCAGTATGAAGTTTAAAACGAATTTTCTGTATTCAAGTAGGTACCTACAAGGAAGTGTGACTAACGTGATCTATTCTGGACAAAAATGGTTTGCATTCCCCGCCGAGTATGTCCGATCCCAACCATCGTTTTGCTTTTATTACGAGCCCAGTTTAGACAAAGAAACTAAACCGAAGACTTGCACTTTGAATTCACTGTACATTGGCTTTGTGTCTTAACGTATTCCAGCGCTCCGGGACATTGGTCAGACAATGATAAATGCGGGAGTGAGCTTAGGTACTTTTCCTTTACCCTTTGTGTTCTAAATATAATGATCGACGACCAGAGTAATTGAAAGCAAACATTGCGGTGTTTCCTGGTAACGGCATATGTTGAATGTGTATAATATCCTCGACATATCACCTGGTATAGTTGAACACCTCATGGCACAGTTGGCGACCCCTTGGCATACTAATGGTTCCGTGTTCGGTTCCAGATGGGTGGATGGATAGGTTAAGTATACTTTCCCAGCCTGAATATCTGGATTCTTTGAGACTTAGATTATATGTACAATGTATTAGATAATATACAAGTACATTCAATGCTAATTCGGACTATTGAATGCTGTGTCTTATAAAAGAGATTTCAAGTGATGCAGCAGAGCTCGCTGATTTCTTTTGCGTAATTTTATTAACTTTGTAAAAATGTGGTGAAAACCGATTATATTAGTAAAAATATACTAATTTCTAGGGTTACAGGGACGCAACTGACTGTTAGTAAAAAGGGAACAATAATAATATAAACCAGCCAGTCGCTAACACCTTTCCTTTAATCAGAGGCTATAAATGTACCTTGGTTGGACTCATACTCCTAAGCTTTCTCTGAAACTGGACCGAACTTCCGCGCACGAGAACGAGCATAATAGTCTTAGTTGGACTTTACCAGTGAAAGTCGGTTTCAAGAACATTACTCAACAACAGTTGCCAAACCGGACTCAATATTATCACAGTTTACTGTTATTAATTCATACGCTGCGCTGTCGATGTCAAGTCAATAGATATACCATCAATTATAGTTACGAAATGATTTGTTGTTATGTCGTGTTCTACTTGAACCAGTGGGTAGATTTATGGTGACCCAAATCTTCAATTACGGCAAATTTTGAATCATTTTCTATAAATGATCATCAGACCATACGATGGTAATGTGAAATGTAACGTAAAGTAGCTCTTGTGTACTTTTGAAATTAATCCCATTTTCTGTTAGTTCCTAGTCTCCAAAACACAGTATATTATCATTAAAAAAACTCTCTCTTCATCGCTCATCTTCGTCATTGCATTCTAAATCACGGTGTACTTTACTATGATTAATCTGTACTCGTAAAACACTGTGTGTAATCGAGTAGGTGCCTCTTTGTAGTTCCTTTACAAGCAAGATTATCCAGATCGTGTCAGAGAGATTGACACAAGCAACCGTCATAGATATATCTTAAACATGACAGCTTCTCCATTCCACATGACTTCTACGACTATGTTACATGATAGGTCATATTTTATGTTAGTACTGACGCAATTCGGTTTTAAAGGATCGCTGTATATCACGCGTTTGACATAAAGACGTGCTTTAATATAGATTTCAGCTTTTATGATCGGCAAACGTGTCATTTTGGAGTCACGTGTGTTTGGATATTGTATCGTTACAATGATTGAATGGTTTGGTGATAAAACAACAAACACTGGCAGTTGCAGAAAGTTATAAAAGTTAAAAAATTACCTAACACATCCGTTATCTTTTTAATCAAAGCATAGACTTAGAAAGGAATGGTCGGTATCAAAATACTAGGTACATGTGGATATAGGCATCTAGACTCTTGGTCAACCCATTAGGAGGATTCTAGTCTCCAAAATACCGGGAAACCTACCTAGCGAAGCAACCAGTACCGGCATATAAATATTGCCTATATTTTGTTGAATTGTATTTTTATACGTAACAATCTATACTTACTTATTCATTAGCTAAATAGGTAAATGATCTCAGTTTTCCCACGGTCTCTCGTTCTGCAAAAAGAAAGCTTCTTCAAATGTTTATGTTTGATCCACTATCACTTTTGTATAGGTAATAGTCGACAGAACCGATGTGTTTCTTTTTCTTATATTATGCTTCTGCACAGCTACAACATCAAATATAGCAAACTAGACCGTATTACCATCACTTATAGTACGTTTGCGTCATAAACTTGGCTTAGTGTCGACTGTACTTAACGGTCACGTGCTCTCTTTAGCTGTTCTAACAACAATTGCCATTGTTTGGTTACTTTACTTACGTGCTCTTACTTCTATTTCCCCACACGTTCATTATAACAGCTAAGTACCTAATACATATTTTCCTTACAATATTACTGTATTATTGTGGCGGACTTATTCTTATAATAACTGAGACTTTAAAGTGGCTTTACATCTAACTTAGCTAACTTTAGGAATTATAAGTATTACCTATTGCCTAGGTAATCATTACAAAACATTTAAGAAGTGAGGGTTAATCTTAAACTAATAATAATAATAATTAACGCTTCATGGGGTTTACTACTATAAATCTCTTATATTAGAAATAAGTACCGCCCTTCGTAAGTATTATGATTTATTTTCTTTAACTCAGCTCAGCACATCAAAGACTGCAGATAGAGTTCTTTGTCTTTGGACTTCGCACTTTTCTTATTTGTATTGTATACATCGACATAAGAATTGTAATAGTAAGTACTTTATACGTATGTCACAGATTATCTTTTAGGTACTGACAACAGCAGATCATTGCAGTACGAATTCAACTCTTATGACGCAGATAATAAGAACGGTCCAAAATCCAAAGTGTTACACTTGATCTGCTGTTAGCTGTACCTGTTTGGTTTTTATTAGTAATCAATTCAATACCTTTACTGCTTAGCTGTCCTATTAATATATACTGCATATAGCAGGTTGCATGTAACTGGAGAGCTATCTGTACATGCAAAAATGCAAGAATCGCTGACTTAGTATTCAAAATAAGTACCTACTCGTATCGTATATACCATGCCTTATATGCAAGAAGGTTACACGTGTAGAGCGAAATCGTGATTTTGCATAAAATCCATTTACGTGAGTAAATGTGGCGCCAATGGACGAACATGTTTCTTTATTGTTATCGGCGATCATATTACGAAATCGATACTTTACCTACGATTTTGTTATTTGTTATGATAATTGAGTTATTAATTGTTTGTGATGGTTAAAATATAGTAATTATAAACGCGGATGCCAGTATAGTGTCGCCTGTTCCGCATAGATTAATTTACTTATAGTAACACTTTGTAAGTATACAAATTTTTGTTTTATCAAAATTTAGTTATGTAGGTAGTACGTATGTATAATATTACCGAAGTTAGTACAGTCGAAGACAGAGATAAGTATACAGGGGGCCTCAATAAGGTTGAGATTTTCTCAAAAACTACTTAATCGAATTTAATAATTCTTTTACAGTACATAGTTTTAACTTTTATCTATCAAACAGTGAAAGAATTTTTGCAATAGGTCAAGTAGTTTTTGAGAAAATCTCAACCTTAAAAACTCTCCTGTACACCTTTCTCTGTCTTCCACCGTACCTAGGTATTCAAAAATATGTATTCGTAACCTACTGTGTTGCTGAATTCCAAACTCTATCTGTAACTTACTAATTAGGCACCCATAAACTATATAGTACTTATAATACTATACCTCTCTCTCTACCTACCCTAGACCAGAATTCGAGACAACACTTTCATATTAAATATGCCATTTTTTCCTAATTCACAAGTTGGGTACAACTAGGTACTTATTATTTAGATACCAAACATCGATTAAATATCGACGTGCATTGCGATAGCAATATTTTACAGGTGGTCCAACACCCAACGGCAACTTGAACGCAGGGTCAGCTACATAGCTACCTATGTACATACATATTTTAATTACTTTTCTAACTACAAGCTTGGCGCCATGTCTATTTCTGCTGCAAAATGGTCGGGAACCGCTTAGGCTGCAAAATGCCCGACTCACAGTGCATCGACCCCAAGTGCCGGAGTGCGATGCACTTCTACACCTGACTCCTGACGCCTATTGGAGCAATCATTACGCGTGTAGAACTTTAGACCTTACTAGAATTGGAGTTAGCTGCCTATAAGTGAGCTTAGTTTAGGCATTGTACGATATCATTGTCCTAAATGGAGGCTTCAGATTTCATTCTAGCAAATTATCTGAAGTTATTGGCATACATCGTCGATGACTTTTGTCCTTATCATTCTGCTGTCAGATTATCCCTGTTTAAATTGAAATGTGGCTGCGTCATTTCCGTTTTAGAACGGTAATTGGTGGAAAATCGGGGTTCTGGCCAAGTCAGCGTAAGATAGATATATTTTTCTGCCCTGATCATCTTCTTAGAAACCTCATCGCTCATCACTTCGTTCTTTATCCTGTACCACAAAGTTTGCTCCACGCATTCATTCTAGGAGAACCTTCAACCGATATCTACTCGCATTCTTCTGCCACATCAAGACCCAACTTTCGCAGCCACACTTCGTGTTGGTACTATTTATTTATTCAGCACATAACTGACTGGTTTACAGATATCATAATGCACCATTGTATGCAGCTAACCTCGATTCGACCAAATGCGTAGGCAAAGACTTGTGTAGGCGATATCAGTGAACCCAACTCCCTTGCAGCCGTAGGTATCTAAGGAGCCTCATCATCACCAGTCTACGTCTACACTACTGGGGCAAAGATCTTCCCTTAAATCACCATGATCCACCACGCTAGTCCGCCTAAAGTAGCCTACATTTACGGAATAAGCCTAGGTTTACTCCACGCATACGAGGTCGCAAGCATAGGTATATACTGAGTACGATGCACTTGCTTGCTAGACAAGTACCTAGATCGTTAGGAAGTCATCAACATGTAGATCATTAAACCTTGATACCGTGTTATGGAAGTAGGTGTCATGTTGGCAAGGTTAATGACAGGTGAAGTATGCGATAGACGACATTACGCATGTCTACGTTTTAAATTGTATGTTTATTATTAATTACCAATTACCCAATAGATACGAATTAAGATACGATATCAGTTAAGTGTTGCAGCCACAATTTAATACGCTATGAGGTCGATGGCGCATTGCTACAGGATACGAGGAAAGGTACAGGTTTGAACCAATGAGAACACGCCATGAACCAATGAGGCAGCATATAATTGCTTTCTACATATTGAAGTAAAACATAGTAAGGACCTGTATGACTGAAGAATCTAAAAATGGAAGTAAAGTAAAGTTGTGATACATTGGTTGACCACGGTCACAAAACCCTCGATGAAAGCGATCTTTGCTTGTTTGTATTAACCTCAGATTAATAAAAGTATCAACGTGGAATGGAAGTATACATAAATAGTAAATTGATGGTGATTGATAATGTATCTATAACTCATGCAGCTGGTTTTTTAAGTCCCATCGGTAGGTTAAGTTTAAGTAAGTAGCGCATTCGCTGGGGAAAAACCAGTTCGTAGAACACAAAATCACACCCAGGTCACAGAATATATAATAGTACAACCCAGGTGGCCAATTGACCTTCAATCTTTGGGTTTCATAATTTGAAGAGTATGGGGAAAACACCCATCAGACGGAACGGAAAACGTATCTGTATATTAAATGCCGATTGCCGACATGTCTCGAAAAGTTACATCGTGATAGGGAAATACTACTTGATAAATAAAACAAGGAGGATAATTTTAAGTGATGAACTGGATATAAAAGAAATCGAATAAGACGCAGGAAATAATCTCCGGAAGTATAAAAACCCATTGAAACATGTTCAGAAAAAAAAGTTTCACTATTGTCACAGAATATAAGATGTACTTAATAGCATGTACAAGGTACTTTTGTTAAAAAAAGGTGGAAACGTAATGGTTTGGTTTTTAAAGGCTTCCTTTTAAATTTTAGTACAGAAATACATAGTGTATGGTGGAATAGGGGGAGTAAAGTTTCTTTACATATATGTAGATAGGTAGGAGAACAATAATTGATGTATTGAAGCATATTATTAATTACCGTATTTTATTAACTGATAGCTACCAATATTGCAAGAGGAAAAATATTTTAGGTTTGTTGGTATTTATATGTTATGGTTTTCAATTAAATTAAATTAAATGTATCCTGTTAGTATTAGATTTTTGCATAATACCTAAAACCACACATAACCGTCACTAGAATTTCCCTGGAAATGATTATAAGAGTGTCTTTTAAAACATAAACAGGGGGGAACCTACATAAAGGAAAAAAATATGAGGATTGTAACTTCATTATGGATTTGATTTGTAGGATATTTTGACTGAAGAATGGTTTGACGTTCGTTTTACAACCTTTCTGGAGTTCGCCTAGAGATTTAATTACAAGTTCTAATTTTGACTAGATAATTTCTTCGAGTTATTATTAAGGTTCGTCAATAACCTGTGCTCATATCGATCGGGTAATTTCCCATATTATCGGTCTGTCTGTACGGTTACGAATTAAGGATGTGGCATCGTACAATTGGTGCGAAGTGGCGCGCGTGCCCGTTAGCCGACACAAAGCAGTTACCGTACCTATATAGCTTTTACAGTTCAGTTACTCGACTACCGAATCATTCAGAACGATTTGAAACTCAGTATATCGATACTTTACTACTACAAAGCTGTAGCGATTAGTGATATAGGCAGGTCCTCGACTAGACGGACTATGACGGTTCGGGTCCGATAAATCCCAGCCCGTCATCTCGCATTCGTGATCGTTGAATTATTGTCATAGTAAGAGAAGAGAGTTTAAGGCCGAAATTCATAGACAGTTTTGAGCGCAACTTTAGATGGGGCTCGGTGTTATATACGTCATAATTCCGTAGATGACACTTAGCTGATGATGCGACGTTGTGAGAGCGCCTCAATGCTCGTCCTGAAAACTGCCTACGTGTTTACCTGATATTCCTGACACTTACTACGATTCTTGACACCTTTTTGTTGACCTGACCTCATTGTTATTTGTAACTACTATTTTACTTATACATAATACCTATACATTGTCTTTTGTTAAACATTTGGTTAGGTAGGTAAGCTATTGTAAAAACTGAAGACGCCAATAACGACAATACGCGTCATGTATTGAATTGTAATACGAATATATTGTCTTAGGGTAAATGTCCTGATATTGTTAAGCAAATTGTAGTTGACACAGCTGGGTATAGAAAAATTGACGAGGAGGGAAAGCTAAATGTAAAAGAACAATTACACACTTCGTAACGTTTCGTCACGAAGTAGTCGACGCAAAGACTTTTTAGAAGAATAACCTTTTATATTCTTACCATTCGTTGACACCGAATGACAATACAATACCGACTCTGAAATGTACATTTTCTATTGTAGTTTGCAAAAAACCAAGGAACTCTTGAATTCGAACGTCTTTTGCCTTCTTTGAGAAGAAATCCTGAAGAAATTCAATCTTCGTAGGAAAACATATCAAAATCCTAATCATAAGGCCATCAGAATACAACATAAAATATTGATGTATGCAATGGAATTCAATCATAGTTTCTTTTCTTCTTCAAATCACACGGATTTCCTTAATACATCAGGTTGTCTTAAATGCTACGTATTAAACCTGCTTCATCACGACTTTTGTGGCCTTCAGTGGCAATCACGTTTCGTGATGTGGCTGCACCATTGTATCTAAGTACCTACTTACATTATTACCGGATGAATTTGATTAAAATTTGCCATTTGTAGAAAATATGTAAGATAGTTTGGGCAAAAATTAAATGAGATGCAAAGGGTTTTGGAATAAATGTGTCTGGAGTCTGGATTGGACGGAGACGATGACTCGAATATAATAATACAGGTAGGTGATTGATATGACAGCACTGCTTGCTATAATGGATTTGAAGGAATTTAGCCATTCTCTGCAGGCATGGTCGAGTTATGCCCGGACTGTCTGTTGGATGGACCGCGGTCGGTTCCACTATGAATGCATTCTAGTGAATCCAGTTGATTAGTCCCTTACCACCACACTTTATTTACAGTGTTGAGTTTATTTATAGCCTCCAATATACCGTACTTGAAAGCTAAGTTATATTACTCCGTTGGGTAATCAGCTAATAGTGTTACAAGTGGCGTAAGCTGGCTGTATGCTATTACTTATGTTATGACCTCTATCTTACTTCATAAACGCTCATTGGCCACTAGAACGTCAATTTTATTATTTTGTTTATTCAACGGTAGCATCTAGTAATATGGTCAAATCGTAAACGAATGTTATATCTTCGACTCGTATGTAACTTCTAAATATTACGCTAACATTTTGGCAGATGTATAAGTTTAGGAAACATAAACAAACTAGGCCAAAAGCGTTGGTGATAGACCATTATCGTTATCAGATGCAAAAGGGCATCCAGCATACTCGAACTGACCTCTCCAATTTTAACTGCAGATGTTTTCGTTTATCTACAATGCAATCGATTGGACCTTCGAACCTTTGTGTCTATCGTAGTATCGAATACGATAGCCTATAAAACTCCTAAGGAACAACTCTGTCGTTTCGCAACCAACATGAGCCTCAATGACCCATAAACTTTGCGGCAGAACACCAGAACATAACTGAATCTGATATCCAAATTTTGTTTGTTTCAGATGCGCCGAATGATGCGAATTACATGATATGCGGTGTCGTGATTGCCATGGCCCTCGTTGGGCTGATTATAGTGCTGTTGGCACTTACTATAAAGTAAGTATATAGACAATTATCTTTTACAGTCACCAGAAAACATGAGTACGAAATTATATCAATACTATCATCGTCTTCTTCTTGAGATTAGGCATCTTCTTCTTTAAATTCCTCTCCTATGTACTACAGCCACACCAGTCTACAGCAGAATTTCAACAAGGAGTGTAATTTCTTCCGGGTGACTTGCTGACGAACTTCCTTTGTATCAAAAGTTGGAGAGTTATTGTTTGAGTTCCTCATCACATGTCCAAAAGATGATAGTTTCCGTTCTTTAACAGTTTTGATGAGTTCTACTTTCTTCTTCATCCTTAGCATTTCGGTGTTCTAGTTACTAACTGAACTTCATTCTTGCAAAGGAGCAGTTACTTTCGTTGACCCGTGTGAAATTCTTTCCATAGTCTAAAAGCAGGAAAGGTGGGTAAATGTTTGTGTTTGGATTGGTGTCAAGCGGGATTTAGTACACGGATGATAGATGGTGGGCTAGATATTTATAGTCATGTACTTTAGATTTCTAATTTTATCGAGATTACTTTCCTAAATATAAAAATCACATATAAAAGCCAATAGGTACCATTATGGTCTACTTTAGCACATGTTAGTATCCACTTGCTATCGTAACCATAAATACCCAATAAAACTATCTCCAACTACTAAATAGTTTCGAAAACGTTTTGAAGTTGTAACACAACATGTGATCATAAACAGCAACTATCGTGAGCCAATAAAAAATTACGTTCATGCTCTTCAGTTTTATGATATTTTCAAATATCACGAATCTTATATCTCTTAACGTAAACAGAGAACGTTTAAAGTAATTATTTTGATTGGAAACTAGATTAGGGTGATGGATGCGGACGGATAAATCAAAGCTGTGAGGAAGTCTGTGCCAGATTGTACAGACTGCGTTACTACGTCTTAGTTAACATTAGACAAAATTAGGATTTTGGAATGACGTTGACGAATTTCGAAGCATCCACAGAATAATATAGGTTATAAATGCCATGTATATATGTGCGGAGGCAGTGTATAGCTGCTCATACTTGCATTGTGATCCAAGTATGAGCGTTTACACTGTCCCTAATAGTTAATTGTTCTGTGAAGGCTTCCAATTCCAACTTTGATGACGATGACTTTGATATTTATTTTCACATCATTGTTTTCATAACCAATTTGTTTATCGTAATTATTTTGTGTTTTCGTGCATTTAGAACAGTTGAGTTGAAGATAACCGTATACTTAATGCATTACTATAACATTTGGCAAATTGTCAGATCGGTTTTTGTGATTCCGTGCATTCCCAGTCGATATGTAATTTCCGGCTGTCTACTACATTACATTCAAAATAAGAAGCAGAGAATACGATAATTAAATAAAAATTTAGTTCCTTTCAAAGATCTCTGATTTTAGATGAACAGTTATGGAGGGCGGTCAAACGTCTAATTCTCGCAAAAAAGATTAAGAAAAATGCTGCATAATATAATATCTTAAGAGTTATATACAGAACGTGAATATATTAAAAATCAATGTTATCTAACCTAAGTTCGTAATGTCTGTAATACTTTCAAGCTACGCAATTTCTTATTTACTTAAGAATTTTCTTTTTTTCTTTATAAATAAGTACTCACTTATTATGAAGTTACGAAATGAACAGTGCTATTATAATAATAATATTAAAGACATATTTATTAACTTTCAATAATACCTACTTATCACCCCCAGCGTTCGCGGAAATTTTGGGAGGTCAAATTTGTGCAATATCGCTAAATTCTTTAACATTCTTTTCTGATCGGTTACCCAACATCAAGATGATGTAATTTATTGAAGTGGTCAAGCTATAGTAAACCTAAGCCATATTAATATACAATTTCATTTACAAAGACAAGAAACCCGGCTACTTTTTGGCATAAAATGTTATCCTATACAGTCTCCAGTATGATCAAAACGAATCTAACTACTCCTTTACATCAAAATCCATCAAGACGTTTTAAATAGTATCCTCCTTCTTTCGCAAGTCGGGTAAAAGGTTTTATTTGACAGTTTCTGAATTAAAACAATCTCCATCTAAATCCCTTAAATTTTTCATTACCACTACCTAAATAAATTTAAACCCGTGGTTATTGATACAAGCTAAGTGTCAGACAATTTTAACACTAATCATTAGCTCAAGGCAATAGAGTGGTTGGTTGGTTCGTAGTTGGTATTGGTAATTTGGTACATATGAAATCACATAAAGTGTGATACTTTGGGTTTTGTACCGCTTTTATTGTCTGCATTATAAGAGTTGAAATCGGGCTTCAAGTGGTTACAAATTACCATTGATATGCTGTTGAATATCCACACTGCAATCATTGGTGCCGGACCATTTCAAGGATTTTAGAATATTGTTATAATATTACAATTTGTAATTTACAAAGACACCCTGGGCTTGTGAAAATGGCGGGAAACGACGGTTGTTTTAATATATATTATACAGTGGTTATTTTGCGTTTAATATCACGTTAAATTAATCAGAAAATGTTCGCGAATGACAATATGGTGAAATTATTCGATGATTCATGCCAGATCTGAAGTTTCCAACTATTATCAAGAGTTCCACTACAAGAGCGTGACTGTCGAGCTGCTTCGTCCAGAGTGACGCCGCTACGGCGACGGCGACTCCTCTGGATGAAGACAAGAAGACTCGGGTATCCAGGGTGACGACGCCACGGCGATTCCACTGGAGAAAGAGTAGACTATGATATTTTGAATATTCTGTAACATGACAATGGCAAATGACGAACTGTCGAGTCCATTAATAAAAAGAAATAAATAAAAGTCAGCCTGTAGCTTTGATGAAGTCGAAGGAGTTATCATAACTTTCGATTACCAATCAGTTAGTACCATGGCATAAACCATGAGTATGCAATGGTAAAATTTGCAGTTCAATTTCAGACAAGTATCTACCTAGTTTGTGTTTTGGACTGTACAATTATTTTAGTAAGGAGGTAGGTAGGTACATAGGTACTTCCTTATATTTTGATTATCATTTTAGTTACAAAGTATGCTTTAGGTATTTATTAACAAAGTGAGAAAAATCTAGAGGGTACTTAGCTTCTGCTTCATATTATTTAGTCGATGTTGAGGGTAGTTATAAAATTGTTATTTTGTCATTGAAATGAAGTTGATCCATTCGTATTGCGACCGCGATTGTGTGAGTTCCTCGCCAGCTCCTGTATTTTTTTTTCTTTTTTTTTGCTGTGACGTGGTGGGCGTGTTCCTTCCTATAATTAATTTTTTGTGTAGTTATTACTTTGAGAGTATGATGTTGGTGCTAACAACGATCAAATGTTCGTTTAAGAAATTTTTGGCCAATCTGTAAGTATAACATAAAATATTCTTTCTTACCAATCTAAATATCAATCAATACATAAATGTACTACCTTATTTGAACCCTTATCGATATTGATAATTGATATTGTAAATTAAAAACGTTGCATAAACCTTCCCCCAATACAAACATAAATTGTTCCCAAAATATGGATTTTTTTCATGGATTCCTAGATCTATAATTTCTTAATAAAAAATTAGGATAGAAAATTTATCTTTTTGGTTTTATTTGTGGGCCAATTTTTGATTACTTAGGTACTTACCAATATCGATCAGGTTACAATATCCTTATGTATCCCGGACTTTGTAGATCATACACAAGGAAATTTGACCGTCCTTTTAATAATCATTTAATTATCATTTAATTATAACCTTCTAAATAAGTGTATTACTAATAGCCAAAGTAAAGAACCTTTATTTAAAATGTACACATACGAACGTGTCATCGAAGTCTCGAAATCGAACTAATATGGTACCTAATAGGAACCCCTACATGGAAGTCCCTCGCATGTGGGTGTACTTAGGTATGAATGAACCGGACTAAACCGTTTACATCCAGTAAATTTTAGTTTTAATTGGCATTGTCATTTGAGTTGTTAATTAATATTTCCGCAATGGAGTACTGCGAATAATGTACGAAGTAATTAATATGACATTTAGAATTAAATTGTTTTTGTTAACCACTCGTTTAGCTACTATTCGTAGTGTGGGAACCGTGGAACATTCTTTGGAGGGGAAGAACGGACAGGATATAGGTAGGACGGTCTAACGCAAATAAAAATATACAGCGAGTCTATATTGTAATAAATGTCGTTTATTCCCACTAGTTCAGTTGACTGAACTTGTGTTAAAAAAATCCCATTTGTTCAGTTGAAAATAAGACTACTTTTGCAATGTAAGTAATGTAGGTTTAGGTTATGTAAAAAATTATCAGTCAATTTTTTAAATTATTTTATACTAAAGGAAGGTACCTAGTCTGCGTAGTCTCTAGTCTGTGCGGAATAAATCTGGATAAAAAATCATTGGCCCAACCTTCACCACGTTTCACACAACCATTTACGTAGTTTGTCGCTATTTATTTAACAGGTGGCCTTCTTCAACAGCCTAAAATACTTCCATAACTATCTAAATATCTACTATAAAATAGCATTTGGCGTAATTATGTCAGAGTAAAATAATTAAGTAATTTATGCGTTCGACAGTGCGCAGGGCCAAGTTCTGTAACATTATACGAGGATCATTTCTCATCTAATAATAAGTAGCTCAGAGTAACAACATACATAAAGCTTATTTATAAATTTCGAAACCCTCCAATAAAGATTTGAAAAATATTTATTTAGGCTTCAATAATAATATTATGTAGTTTATATACTTTTATAACAAAATAATCTGATGACATTTTAGTTCCACACAACACAATGAAGCTGTCGTGGTCATATCGTTAAATTGAACATTTCATGAAATAGTCGACCATTTCATGAAATGGTGGCATTTCACGAAATCGTCAGATGTCTATTGGTCATTTCATGAAATAGCTTGGCCAGATCAATGAATAGAAAACGTTTTACGATATGTCCAACAAACGCACGGCTATTTCATGATATGACCAAACACAATTGACCATATCGTAGAAAAATGGCAAAAACTACCGCTAGAGGCGCTGAGAGCGCGCTTTGTCATTGGTTATGTTTGTGTGCGTAAGTAAACAATGCGGATTCATGTTGAAAAGTGAATAAAAATGTGCAAATTATATAAGAAAGTGTGTTGGAAACTCCAATAAGTGTTACTATACGAAACGGTGTGAATTTTATGACAGTCACGCAAAAACCAACCTCAATTTACAAAAAAAATCTTGGGAATACATTTCACAGGTTAGTACCTATTTAAATGACAATATTTAGTTTATATCCTTTTAAAATCTCATCTAAGTATCTAAAATGTACTTATTTACTTTTAATAATTGAATCCTAGAAATTTAACATACATAATTTTCATTTTTAGGTTATACAACAAATAAAGGAAAGTAGGGTGACCAGGCAACGAAAGTCGACGGACTATAATTTACTGGATTACAAAATATTACATCATGGAAAAACTGGAATTACAAGTTTTTAATATACAAGAAGAAATGCATTGATGATCCTAATATTCGTATAATTACGATGTAGAAATATTTTGAAATACTAACGGAATCTCATAAAGGTATACCGTATGTGATACGAAACGTTTTAACGTTCTATAATATTATAATAAAATTTTGTACTTATTTTATTAGGTAATAAATATAATAATAATAAAAGACATTTAATAAAAACATCTTTATTGTCCTTTTAATGTGTTCAATATGAATATTTCGTATATTTAATTCCACTGGACAATTTTGAAATGCTTGTAAGAATTTTGTAACATACCTATATATTTTTTTAATTTGGTACTGACTATAACAATAAATAAGTTCGTAATAAGTATATTTTGAATTATTATTGCTTACATCCTTAATGGGCACCCTACATTAATGATCTGACCAAACGTCGTTGGACAAATCGACGAACGTTGACGTTTAAACGATATGCCCAGCGCAACATGACGATTTCATGAAATGCCACCATTTCATGAAATGACTGACGATTTCATGAAATGCTCAATTTAACGATCTGACCACGACAAAGCTATGACGTCAAAGAGTTTCTTTTGTTATTGCAGTAGCTAATAAAAATATCAGTTTAGAATAATATGCAATTAAAATTATGGTTTATACAAATTACGAGCCAAACCTCAAGGCCCGCTATCAACACTAGACTTTGGCCAGCTTCCAAGCATCGTTTGTCTGTGGGATAGTGTTTTAGTGATCTCTGTATATTTTTGCTAGCAGTTTGCCGTTTTAAAATCGCAAATCAACTGGTAAACGGTATTTTAAACCGCTACCAAGGCGTTTTAAAACCGAACGCTTGTTTCATCGTTGCTTTTGGGTGGCTGACCGTATCGTCATGGGGTTTTATTATCACGTGTTCTAAAAAATTGACACGTGCCCTTTTCGTATAGGTAGGCATTTAGGTACTCAATAGTTTTCTTAGAAGTAGGTATCGACGCTTCGCTTGTGTGTAAATCTAGTTAATTAACAATAACAATATGTTTCATATTTTTCGTAACTTTTAAGCATTATTGTCTTTTGTTATATGTTTTTTTAATTTCTTCAAAATTTGTAATTCCAGTTTTATTGGCCATATTCTAGCTAGGGCCAGCTCAGCAAACAAAACTACCGGCAACCATCCAAGGTGTGTTACCTTATGTATATTTGGAAAATAATTAATCAAGACTTGCGAAATTGTATAGGTGCCTGATGTAATGATCTGCATATACATAAGTATACAATGCACGAATAACTCTTCAAAGACTATCTGTAGAACTCAATTCGGTTAGCCGGCCTATTTGGTCAATAAAACGATTTTGACAAAATGTAACAGTTAAAATAACTAAAAGAAACTGAACATGTCTGAGTTGAATTAACAATTGTAGGCCGTTGGCAATAAATTCCGGGTTGTCCATCAATACACTATTAGCATAGCAAACTGACTGCGAGGTCAGCCTTTGTGGACATCCTAGCATGGTTACCTGACAGGGCCGCGGCCGTTCCCACGATTGTCACACCATTTTGTAGTTGGATGCCAGTAATGAATGGATATAAGGACGATCGATTGACATGATATCCACATGTATGTATTAAGGGGGACTGATTTGAAGCAAGTAACAACATACAAAAATATATCAATTGTTTATGTGGTTTGGAATCGCATCGTGCACTCATGAGCATATCTCCTATGAAAGTGAGCGGGGAAATACTAAACGGGCGTCAGGGCCTTCCATGAGCCAACAAGCGCCGCCAAGTTTGAAAAAATAATATATTCCAATTTAATCAATTTTATTAAAAAAGCTATGTACACTTTGTTTATTACGATAAATGCTTATTTATAACGTGATTCAATGTCGGTAAGTTGTAGTTCGCATAATTGCGAAAAACGGCCGTTTTTGGCACATTTGAGAACTACAACTTTGCTTGTCGCAATTATGCCATGTATTGTATATTAAAAAATAGTGTTTATCCTAATAAAGATTGTGTACATAGCTTTTTTAATAAAAATTAATAATTTGTAAGATATTATTTTTCTAAGATTGGCGGCGCTAGTTGGCTAATGGAAGGCCCTTGAGTTACATAGAATTTTCCCAATTATATATAATGAATGTCCCTTGTGGTGCCACACATCAAAAACGAAAGTTGCCATCTGGATTATAACGAGTAACACTCGAATGTTTTAAGCTTTTATCTAATCATTGGATGTTGAAGCAATGCTTTTGGCTGTATTTATTACGGTATGACGTCAATGTTTGATCGAATTATAATGTAAAGTCCTAAGTACTGCACAAAAGCTTTACAAACATAGCGTACATAGTATATTTTTAGAAATAATGTCTGCATATTGAATTGGAAAGCTATCTGCTGCGCGCAAAAACTAAATGCACTACATTAACTTACTACTTTCACTTTACAACCTTTTTCGAGTAGGATTTCTAAATACGACCATAACCGGATTAATGTCAATGCAAAATATGCCGTCACGCGCGCGTGTTACATATACAACACGTCTTCGATTGTCTCCAGCCAGGTCCAGGCCAAGGTATTTGTTATGTATGAATGCACAGCTCGCTTGGACCGACATCCGTTGACGTCCGACTGTTTTCAGTTAAGCTACGACCATCGGATAACAAAGCCGCGCAATTATTTGAATTTCAAAGACGTTCTCACCTGAAGAAACAATGAGATAATTAGTGATACTCGTCAAGCTGTCATGTGCGCAGTGTCTCGTAAATGTGTGTCGAATCATTTTTGTGTTTCCAATTTCTATATGCTTTGACGTCGGAGTAAAGACAATAGCATATAGCATTCATGAATCGCAATCGAAATGTCGCAATCGTTTTGTTTTGTTCTTTCGCAAACTCCACAGACCGTTGTGTGTTAATGTTAAGCCACGAAGGGAACTGTGCAGAGCACCGTAACGCGCCGGTTGATTATGGAGGGCTTTCGCATTGCGGGGTCGGGTGCCCATAACATAGCAATAAGGTAACGGGAGAGGTGCGTGTTCAGTTGCCAGTTGCCACCCACCGCTGCGCAAGGCGTGGTGACCGCGGCGCCTCAACTCACGACCGCCCGTTCAGGCAGTCAAATAGTCACCGCCGTGTCGGCCGTATGTATTGAAAACTCGCGGAGGCGGCAGTCTGGCAGTCTGCGCCAAAACGCGCGTCGGCTCGCCTCAATGCTGGCGCCTCGCCGCTGCCAGTTTGCAAGCCGCCGGATCCCTCGTGTGAAGTGTCTGTGCACGCGTTTCGATGCTCTTCGCTCCAATCGCCGTCGAGGCGATGAAGTGTAAAGAGGAAAACTGCGAGGTCGGTGTCATCCTGGAGCACAACTCCCTGATCGTGCTGTCGGTCAACAAGACCATCGTCTGCCTGTGCGGAAGGGACAGAAACAATCCCTTCGAGCGCGGGTAATTTCTCACCATTCTACTTCTGTTCTGGTACCCTTGATTACATCACTTGTCTCCTGTGTGCTATGTGCTAACGTAACTGGTAATCGTATATAATTGCTGTACTTTTATAAAGTGGTCCTAACTGGATCGTTGCACATTTTACACATGTGAGCCACTTAACAGGTTGAATTCCGTGGGGAAACTCTTTCTCTTTACAATAATTTGGTCACAATAATAGTTCTCACTATATTTGCAACGAGAAACTTGTTTGCAGTTATACCAATGTGCCCAAGGTTGTCTTCTGTATCTGGTCAAGGCGAATTCCTTGCAATTGGCCATACTCCAGTCGCGGTATTTGCCTTCATATGTATTGCTGCATATCTCGCACTATATCTGTAGGTAATCGGAGGAAATATTACTAAAATAGACGTAGTGTTTTTGGTGCGCTGATGTTTCCGTGTCCAGTGATCGGTTATTTTAGCCAACATGCTGTTCTATTTAAAAGCTATAGCAATTCAATGACTCAGAGTATCAATAGTCTGAATTAAAGTGAACAAAAAAGGGTCATGTATACCTACTACCTTTTATTGTAAAGCAGGAAACCGACTGATGACCGACAGAAACAGACAAGGTCGTGGCCGGTCGTACAACGCCTCGTAGACGAACCCATTTCGAAGAAAAGGACTTTAATTCAATGCTTGTTTAATATTTATGAGAATACAATTAAATCCAGCTAAATCCGCCTCGACCAATGCCAACCATTAACTATTGCTACAAATTAGATGAAAAAATTGAGCAAATACAAGTATCCCGGGGCCATACTTCAAATGTTTTGGTTGCTTGTTTGTATCTTTTTATTTTCTGCCCGATTTTAACGCTGACATCGGCGCTTCCACTCTAAATATATTACATAACAAACAATGTATTTCAATGTTTTTGTTTATTTGTGGATATGACCTATACAGCTGGTGTAGCAGTTCATTCATGGTACCAAATTCATGAAACTTTCACTCAACAATAGGTGGCAAAACCTACTGTTTGTGATAAATAAACCATCATGTGGCAACGGAATTACTAGTTGAATATGAATATTGAAAGTGCGTTTATTTGCCCTTCCTATACTTAATATCTGCTTGCATATTTTGTAGAATAAAATGGACCGGAAGAAAAATTAAGACTTGTTCGCAAATGTAAACCACTTCAGTTAGGTTGCTAGTAGTAGTAATTTGTTTCAAAAAGGTTATATAGAGAATGGAGGTTACAGTCTGACTAACCTTCTGTCTATATCGGTAACATGTTAACATAAGTAAGTACACAAATGCACGATAGGTGTGTTTAGGCCCCGTTCGCTTCTCCTTCCCCGGGAGACTTTCTTTCTAGGTTTATATACCGCTAGGTCGACGAATTCGTAAACATCGACAGGTCTCGTATAAATAAACAAAACCTCGCCGAGAAACAATTTTAGAATCAACACGTAGGTACTGTAAGAAAATATAGGTAGGTATAGTTACAATTACATACTCCTGCACCTATCGTAGACACGTCTGTCAGTCTGTCATCCATCACAGGTTTACAATATTTAACAAAAACATTTAATTACGTATAAGTAGGTACCTTATTCCCTGATCTGAGGTAATAATAATAATATAAGTACCTATTGCTTACACCTATCGTTGCTTTAATTTTATAAATAAATTCTTAAACTATGTAGGTAATATGGCATTATGAAATAAACAGATATTGGTAATAATTCTGGCGTTCGTTTTAAAAAAAGCTGATCTATTATATGTAGATAAATCTTACATGTCTAAAAAAAGCTTTTTTATGTAAGATAAAATAAGGATATCTTACTTTTAGAACGGCTCAAAATTAGAAAAAGCATCACAGTTTTTCTACCAATGTGAAATAAACCCAAGGGAACTCTAAAGGTAATATAAGCGCACGGCAGTGCGCAGGCTATGTTACCAAAACACCGGGCGGCACGTACACCGGCCACTATATACACGAAACGTTTCGAGTCGTCTTTGACCACCCTGTATCTCGGTACTTATTTGAGACACATATTTTTAATCTGCACATTTATATTGTTGCTTACGTAAAATCCATATTTAGGTACAGATACAATAATAATTTATTTGAACTCATTGTAATAATCTGACAAGCTTACGCTAGTTGGCTAGTCAGTCGTATTAAAAATACTTATACCGTTATTGACTCCCCATCATCATAATAGTTTGACGTCAATGGTTACAATCGAACTTTATCAATTCTTATTATTAAACTGCTACTGTTGTTGGGTAATCGACTTTTATTATTATTCTCCAGAAACAATCATTCGATGCATCATTGTCTTAAATCATGTAACTAGGATGACATTTGTTCATGAGTTGTGATTATATTTGTTCGTTGCTATGAGAATGTTAAAACATATATTTGGAAAATAATATCTAGCTAGATTATGTCACTTAAGAATATTAAGATGTTTGTCTTGGGATTTTTAAAATCATTTTGTTTTAGCATGACTACAATTTTGATAGCCTTTGATTGACGCAAGAAGGGGTCAAAATATTTGGATATATTTATTATGTTACAGCCATAATTTCTGAAATTATCTTAATTACTTTACTTAAGTACATGTAATCATAATTTATAAGCAAAACATGTGTGATGTGTGATGTAGACGTGTTGTGAAGGGGTGCATTATGATCTCCATGGTGACTGTGACTGATAGTTTTATAATGTACATAATTTGAAAATATGTATTCAATATGGAAATCATTATACCGTTTCAAATACTTCACCTGTCTGATATACTTCATATGACATTGCTTGCTACTACTTTATGCTTATGTTATTTATTAGTACAACATTATCGGTTTCTCAGTAACTGTTTGTTAAGTTAGGTATACTTTATCAATCAGAAACCCAGATGAAACAGAATGTTATTATAGCAATTTAGGTAATATATAATACTGGTTTTGATGTCCAACAATCGCAACTAAATTAGGTATAGTATAGGTATCAAGTGTAGGTTATAGGTATATTTATGTAAAGTTCTGGGTTCCTTTTCCTTGTACGAAGAGCGGACTGAGGGGCTATAGATACTTTTTCAAATAATTCTACTATCATCCTTCGTTATAGGTAATATGCTAAAAAATTCGCTGGATCATTAATGGCTTTTCCTACTTCTTTATTTCACTTGTTCCAGTAGAATATCCTACCTACCCTTTGTTTATTAACAACAGCTGTGTGATATTAAATCTAGAAATTGTGCCTGGAGTTGCCTTTTTTATACAATGTCGATATCCTCTAGACGTTTTTCAAGGGCAACGACTTATAATGGCTTACTACCTGTGGTTTTTATCCCATAACGCATTGTATTCGAGTCAAAGGCCTGGAGCTTTGCTATACTTAAGAGCAAGCTAAGGGCATTGCACCTTCCCGCTCTCCCTTGCCCTGCAGCCCTACTTTGTCTTTTGGAGTTAGAGGCAGTGAATATAGGCCTCTTGTTCAAATACATGCGTGCATGTGTTTGACGGAAAGAGATGCAATAACAACATTCACTGCGTCTATTTTATCCATAGGTTCAGCTGCGTGATATGGTATAGATATATTATACATATTTATTTGCTGTGGACTTTGAACTTAGTTAATGGTGAAATGCAAAACGTTGCCTCTCTCGTGTATTATCTGTAGGATCGATACTTATAGAGTCCGTTGTATTAGTATGGGCGATATCACTAGCACTCAGGATATGGGAGGTGTGTTCTCTGTTTACGTCTACGAATAATGTAAATTGTAATGTATTTAACCAGATTGATCTATTACTTTGAAACTCACATAAAATTCATGATTAGGTATATTATTTAATATCATTGTGTTGTATCTTCAAATTATGTATGTGTTTAAAATTAATATCTTAACAATTATCATTTGGCAGGTCGCAAGAAAACGGAGGAATAATTTTAACACACTGGATATTTTGAACGATTTTCACTCACGGTCGTAATCTTTAGTTTTGTATTAGTAAAATTAAAATCTGTGACGAACGAAAGACGAGTTAATTTTATAGCCCATGGAAGCTGCCTAAGTAAGCGGGGCAAACCAACGGTCGTCGGGTAGAGCCCGTTGTTGGATGCGTCACTCACTATACCTACCACTACGATACGAGAGCGTCGTCGGGCGCCGCCACCATTCGTAGTTTTTCGCGGAAAACCGCCACATCGCTCGTCCACCTCCTCCCGCAGCCCTCGCCCCTCGCCCGCGCTGGCGCCGCGTCACAGACGCGTCTATAAAAGCCATGCGCTCCCCACCACTGCAACTCAGACGCATGGAGTACTCCGTAGAGGTCGTTTGGCACGAGCGAGCGCTTTGCTAGGCACCTGCCGGCCACTCTTCACGATACAATCTAGTCACCCAGCGCGCAGCTGTAGCTCGCGTAACGCGGTCTACCGCGCGTTCCTATAAAGCAGTGATAAGTGCAATAAGCCTACTACAAAATAATTGTGATAATTTATTTAAATTAGTTATTAGGTTACGCGCGTCGATTTGACCGCGATACGGCTGTGAGTGAAAATTGTGAAGTTGAAATGTTGTGACTGTCCGACTGGAACTCTTTACCTGTGATCCAGCCCAGTGTGTTCAGTTATTCTTGCGTTGAAGGACCTTTTGCCAACATGGTTGGGAATAACGGTACTATGATGGCGATTCGCATCGTCCACAGCAAGCTGCGGAAGCGAGAGGAGCATTCCGCCTCAGTCCACCCGGCTGAGGTGCTGCAGGCGTCGCCTGTACCTCCATCGGAGCCCGTCGCTTTCCGACAGCAGCCGCTGTGGCAGTTCCCGCCTCCGCTGCCACCGCCTTACGTCTATCCTCATGATCAGGTTAGTTCCAAACAACAACAATAATATTATTATTTAGTTAAATCTATTTTAAGAACCCAAACTAGTTCCAGTCGTTATACTTGACCTCAATACCACTTAACTAGGTACGACTGCAATCGAAATAGGCATGAGATCTTTATCAAACGACTCGAAACAATATGGAAAGTTGTATCGCGAAATGTTTAATTGTAATGCAAAAGAAACCGTGACTGGTTCGACCCACGTCATCCCCGCCACAAGGGAGAGAGTTGGTTACTCGTAGCTTGCTTGGTCACGATAGGTGTCTAAGTGCGAAATACATTTAAATGTCGGGACCCGCTTGTGGAGTAGAAAGCTGTGCAAGGCAAACATGTTGTAATACTTCGACCTTCTTAGTGGCTGTGTCTGCCGAACAAAGGAGGCTAACTGAAACTGGGTACCCAGCACGAAGTTGCAATCTCGTAGAACAGTTTAACCTTAATACCACGCTCTGATTGCTGTTTTCCGAGGCTAATAAATCCGTCTACCGATTGTATACGAACGTTGATTATAAACTGTTTGCATGACCACACATCAAGACGCCACATCAGGAAGCTAAGAATGCTAATGTGCCTTTGAATAGTGTATTCAAGGCTTGCCTCGTTCTCATATTATGGCCTCACGTTTACTTTGCAATGCTTCCTATACCTAAGTACACGTCGCATACGTTCCATAATTGGAAATTAACATTTTACCGGACGATTTGAAAGTAAATGAACTTTAAAAGCAGTCTTGTGATACCTGGACATCTTTTGTATTCTAAATAACAATGAACGAACAGTCGCAAAAAGTTCTTTCATCGAATAACAATATTTACCTGGCCGACCTTCTGCAACACTCGTTTGTCTGATTTGAGTAGGTAGCAACCGTATCTTATAAATAGCACGAGGAGATCATTGTGTAACGGCTGGAAGTTATTTCAACACCCAGTTCCAATGCATACAGAAAATGCATTGGGGACGGTAACGGAACGACTGAAACGCCAATCCTTTAGGGGGCAATAAACTTGACGTACTCCGGACGCAAATGCTCTTAATTAGGTATATTTCAATTAAAGAAGTCATTGAACTTATGTTTCTTTTTCTTCTTTCTAGGACAACTTGATGCAGCCGATCGGGAATGAGCGTGCGAGTTTCCGCAGTCTTCGCAAGAACATCGGTGGCCGCTGGAAGCGGCTGGTGAAAAAGAAGCCTGAACAGGAGGTTTACACGATCCCGCCCGAGCTCAAACCTCAGCTTAAGCAAATATACGTGTATTAGCCTCCTTAGATGCATCATTTACTAGCAGCACAGAAGCAGGACACTTCAACGCTGGTCTAAAGGCGATGACTTCAACCATAACATGGTTGTTATCTAAACAATTCATATCTTTACTCGAATAACAAAATTTAAATCTTAAAACATCTGCACGGCTTTAAAGCTCTATTGTCTTTGAACATATCGTTTCGACCAATTAATTCTAATGACTAATTATTGTTTCTTTATATTCAGCACTATGTTGTGATGTAAAAGCCTAGATTTGTATTGTTAAGTATTAGAACGCTGATGATTGTGAATTGTTTGTTCCGTTGCAGAAAACTGTATGTTGTGCGAGCATGAGTGATAGTCAAAACGGATTTAGTTTAAATAATAATTTAAAGTTATGAATGATCTTAGGAAGATGCGGTCGCGCATACTAGTGACGAAAATCCAATAATTATGATTAAAATTATGATGCCTTGTTATGTGTAATTTTGACTATTAGGGCATTTTGTAGTTCATTTTAACTTATTGTAGACAATTGATCGCATACATAAGCGAAACTCGATCAAAAAGTTTTGTGTAACCTATAATGTAGGTAGTTATACAAAATGTTCATGAGATGAGATTGATATTGTAAAATCTTATTATTTGACGCAGTATTTTTATATCATTCAATTAGTGTTGTGAGTGAGACTGAGATATGGTACAAGTTAATGTAAAGTGACACATGCTGTATATCAAATTAGTTATTTTCTGATGTTTTTGACTGTAGAATGTAGATATTCCTATTTTAAAACACCACAATTTCAAATTATGAAGAATTATGAATGACCTAGTTGTTAAAAGGTGCGTTACTTGCATGCTGCGGTAGAATAATTTTCAGATTTTCGCCCGGTCCTTATTACGATAAAGAGGAATTTCACATTATTATCATAATTAGTATCATTACGTAGAATGTCACATTGCGTGCCTTAGATACTTTGTCAATTAAAACCATTGTACGGTAGAAAGGACCGTCGGTCGAGAATTTTGATAGCTCATATTGAGCCCGATATTTTGAAGAATTAAGTGTAGAATAGGTACAATACAGCCATGAATATTATTTTTGTCGTTAAATTCTAACTGTTGCAGTAGACAAGTTGACCGTGTTATAACAATGTAATTTTTAACAGCGTGAGAAGTTACTTTTGTTTAGAAAAATGTAATCTTTCATTGAGATAATGAAGAATAAATTCCATCATGATAATTTACTATTTTGTTTCCTTTGTCTTTTCATTATATAAACCTAAGATACCAATAGGTACTACAGAAATATATGGACTTACCTACCTGCCTGTCTCGTCTGCTTTCTAACTATTTTCTCCTTGGAAGCAGAACCTATATTCGTTATAAATAGTTGTACTTAAGCAATTATGGAAGATTAAGAACTGACATATCGATAAGAAAGGGTTCGCCCATAGCATGTGTTGCAAAATCGATTATCATCAGCTGATATGTGGTAAAGAAGCAACTAGCGAAACAAAACAAAAAATAATAACAATAACAACGACCACGTGAGTGTTGAGTCATGTTCGTAGTTGTGTAATAAAATGATATAGGTATACTTATCTATTACAATTACAACACACTTGGCGGTCGCACTGCCGTGCACCTTGTGATACAAACTAAAAAAGGTAGGTAACAGTAAACGTTCCGCCATCTCGTATCATTTAAAGATACTAGTAGAAAAGAGTACTTACCTACTTACAAAAACATTTTGTAATAATTCAGCGCCATCTGGTAGGATATTTTATGCATTATAATAAACTCGAGCATCATCATTATGTGTATAATATGAATGGCGCCACGTAGCGGACAATTAGGAAACTAGATGGGTTTGTGAGGTCATTTCAACCAGGCAGTCACTAAACTGCATAGTTCTTAGAGAAATCAATAGATGTCGCCTTAATAAATCATAGCACCATTTTGGTTGTTTTGGACCGTCTTGCATTTATTTGCCAATGGCATGGCAACCAACTATTCTTACCTGATGAAATTATTTCTGCGGCAACGGAAGTACGGCGTCCGCCATGTAATAGTTGCTGAGTTTGACACAATTACTGCAACAACCCAATTATCCCGGTTGGTATTATAATAACAAGCACATCAATCAAAGGTAAACTTTCTGTTAAAATTACATTTAATTCTGTAAAGATTTTAGATCATAATTTATTAGTAATGAAGTTTGATTAAGTTTGGTACCTACCTAAGTATTTTAGCGTGTAGTCACTCTGTTGTTCACTTTTGTTTCTTTCTTTTCTCCATTTTACATCTGCGATTGGCTTGTGAGCCGTCAATACAAATTTTGTATTTGTTTTAAGGTAACATTAGGATAAGGGATGCTCTTTTTGCTCCATTGAACATGATTTTATTGCGTCACGTAGTTCACAATTGCTGTTTTTTCCGTCAAGCAAGATTCAGAACTTGCCACCGCACCGCTTACACAGTGTTGAATGGTTTTTTTCTGATTAGGAACAAATCTCTCGCCTAATTACCTAGTTATTAAGTATAATTTATGTTGTTATTTTAAAAGACGTTCTGCTGAAAGTTTTTTGCCACTTTTTACCCGACTGCGCAAGAAGGCGAGTTATGTTTTACGAGTGTATGTATGTATTCTCCTCAGCGTTGGCATCTTTTCCATGCATGGTGGTGTACCTATATGAAAATTCCAAAAAATGATGACATGCAAAAAACACAACTTGCTATAAATAGATTTATTATGATTCTGGCCAATAGATAGGTACATTGGTTGGTGCTTCTTGGCGGTCTTGGCCTTAACTTATTCTACACTTCGATCAAAATTTTATTCTACGTTATCTTAATACACTTGGACCAACTTTATTGTACGTTTAAGACACTTGGTCCTTCGAGAGCGCACTCCAGGAGCTTGCCTAAGGGCAGCACGTGACGCGGTCTTTTGTTGTGAGTGAAATAAGCCTCATTGTGTATTGAGGGCCGCTCCCTCATTATGCCTCGCTTCATTACTCCATACTAAGGAGTGAGACGTGCCGACCTCAGAAGATGGATTTTAGGAGGGAACAGTGGTTAGTGACAATCACTGACAAATTACTTTGATGGTGTACAGGAAATGTATGTAACAGAATACTGTTTAAAGTATTTAGTGGAGAGGATATACCTAATCCAAATATGTAAGTATCATTTATTGCACACGGATAAAAAATGATACCTAATCGAGACAATAATGTTATCCGTCCATTGTAGACCACAGGTACTTATTGTCTTGATCTGAGAATCCCATCCCACTAATATATAAACGAGAAAGTTACGTAAGTACAGGTATAGGAAAGTTTTAGTGTTTTGGATGTGGTGAAGAAAACAATAATTTGCGTGTAGAAAACTCGATTTATTACAAATTAATTAAGTAATAAGGATTTCTTGAATCTGGGCTAAATTCTTAAATAGGTACCTATTAAGTAATTTATCAGTATAATGTGCATTGGCGTGAACATACTGTATGTAAAAGTGTGTCAGAGGACATAAGTGTGCGTTAGTGTGTATCTAAGCATGTCAGCTATACCTAAGTAGATAATAATAAGGAACCGAACTGGCATCATGAAACCTAACCTACATTATGGCAGTAAAGGAACAATACGAGTATCTCATAGCAAACAAAGTAAACATAGAAACAAGGAACCGTAAAACGGCTCATCGAGCAGTGTAATGTTCGTTTTATGGCACTCGTCATAAGTTACCAACTTCCATTCCACCGGCAACGGGAAATATCTAACTTGCATTCAATCGTGGCCAGACGGAGCGTAAAATAACTTCGGTCGACTCTATCACACTTTCTTTGTACACACAGCAACACTACAGTAACTATTGAAGTACGATTTCAAGTCTTATGGCTCAAATAATAGTGTAGTAAATTCCATGTGATTCGCTTGATCCGCTCTCCATTGTATGCGATGCGAACTTGAGGGTACTCTGAATGATCACCGTGAAGTTAGCACCCCAAACCTAGCACCCCAAATGTGAAAAAGGTTGAGAACCACTGACCACCTGGCACCCCAAAAAAAAACTTGACACCCTAAATTAATGTCAATAATGCCCTGGACATCCGAATATAAATTATAATATAGGCGCCGATGTGTGCGATAGCGATTAAAATTTTATTTTTGTAGTTCCATTCATGCCGCTAGATGGCAAGGAAAAAATAAACGTACCATTGGAAAAAGAATATTGAATATTCTAATTAGTCTAATAGTAGCGTATACTCGATACCCATTTATTCGCAGCATTCGCAGTTACTCGCACAGTCTAGGTTTCATAGAAATCGTAGTTTTATTCGTACGAAATTATCAAAAAACTACGATTTCTATGAAACCTAGACTGTGCGAGTAACTGCGAATGCTGCGAATAAATGGGTATCGAGTATACGCTACTATTAGACTAATTAGAATATTCAATATTCTTTTTCCAATGGTACGTTTATTTTTTCCTTGCCATCTAGCGGCATGAATGGAACTACAAAAATAAAATAATTGTGAGATAGTGCTTGGTAATTTCGTCACGCCAAACAGTGGACGAATTGGTGTAGTGGCTGGAGCGGTCGGTCGCCTCCCGTGCACGCGGTTCCGGGTTCAATCCTTAGCTAAGTATTGCTTTTTTTGTGTTTTATTTTATTTTTGTTTTGTATTTTGTTTTAATTGTGTTTCGAATTGGTTAGTATTTTATCAAACATTTTGTTGTAATTATGTTTGAATTTTATTTGAGCATAAACTCTGAACTCATTTATACCGAAGTAGGTGTATTAGGAGAGCTTGGTATTAGGGGAATAAAACATTATCTGCATCTCACCGTTTTGTTTATTCCATCGAGAACCCGTAATAAGAGAAATCATTACATACATTGAAGAGATCGCTCTCAGCGATAAGACCGCCTATTGTATAATAGTTGTTTAAGCTTAACATGTGTATCTGTTTTTGTGCAATAAAGAATATTTATCTTATCTTTATCTTATACATTATTGGATACACTGACAATTGTTCTTATAAAATATGCTATTAAGTATACAAAAAAGTTTCATCGATTGCTGGGGTCGTTTGTATGGACAAACACTCACCAGAATGACTGGAGTTATATTAGGAGTTATTACAATTTAATCACTGCCCAAACAAGAATTGATATTGTATATTCTAATATGCGCAATAATATCAGCACCTAGTGCAGACATAATTTTCTACAGTACTTACAGATATTTGCATAATCTAGATTTAAAGCTATATTCAAATAAATATACTTAATACAAATTACAAACTCCTACAAGGAAGTTGAAATCGAAGAAGCGACTTATTCTCATAGTAGCGTATAGTCGTTACCTAATTATTCACAGCATTCACACACAGGGTTTGGCACATCATAATCAATATTGAATCAGCCAATAATCAATATCTACCGATTAGGAGTTATTTCAGTTTAATCACTGCCCAAGGTGCTTATTATATAGGGGAATATTATAATTATTTCAATAGTAGCGTATACTCGATACCCATTTATTCGCAGCATTCGCAGTTATTCGCACGGTCTAGGTTTTATAGAAATCGTATTTTATTCGTACGTAATTAACAGAAATACTACTACTCGTGCCCTCTATGATCGATTAGAATAACTCCTAATCGATCATACTAGTAGTATCATTTTTCCTAATCGATCATAGAGGTCACTAGTAGTATCATTTTTGATAATTTCGTACGAATAAAACTACGATTTCTATAAAACCTAGACCGTGCGAGGAACTGCGAATGCTGCGAATAAATGGGTATGGAGTATACGCTACTATTAGAATAATTAGAATATTCAATATCCATTGGCCGTTCTGACAGACCGCTGTATAGTTGGCTTTGCCTTTCCATCTGGGAAGAATTTTACAAAAAAAAAAACGAAAGGGTAAATGTGCCCCAATGACTTAATACCTAATAATCTCTCTACGATTTGGGCTTCTAATGTCTAATTTTATATTATGTCACTATACAAAATCGAGCTTGGCTATTTTTCTCCTTTTATTGACAGATTTAGAGGAACTTGTTAAACGCAATTAGTAAAGTCATAATAATGTTGCCAGATAGACCGCCACCGCCGCCCGTCCGCGTTTCCAATTCCAGTGTTTTTGGAGATTCATATTATGAACAACATTATAAATAACTTCACTTGAGCTTCGATTCCGTATCTCCAAAAACGTTGAAATTGGTAAATATTGTTTGGCTGTTATTTCTGAATATACACATCACAAACCCTTAAAACCCACAATATCGTGATCATAGCAAGATCATACCTATAATTAATTGTTGTGTACGCGTCGCCTATTTAAATACTGCAACTGGTCACACAGAATTTGCCAGTTTCTTTTTTCTTTTTTATTTGAAACTTTGAATGAAAATGGCTGATCTACGAAAAAAGTTTTTTCTTTGAGATGCCTTTTCATGTGAAAAGTTTTTTTATTTAAATAAGTATCAATATACTGTCAAATTTACATCGTTTTATTTGATAGTGTTGATATTTTGTACTTTATTACTATTAAGTACTTATTATTACCCGGGACCCGGTGGCGCTGTCACCCGATCAACATGTTCTCTGCGTATTTTTAATTCCTAAAATTATAATTGTACACAAATTATAACGTAAATGTGTTTAGTGCGTAAATAATAACGACGATACTCAGTGCAAAAGTTATTGGTGATGAGAAATCACATAAAACTGTGTTATCTGAAAGACAAATGACCATACAATTTTTTTAGACAATATTCGTGTTAAAATCTAGTGATAGTACAGAAATTGCCTATTTATTAAATAAACTGTGCTAATTCAGTGAATAACAATCAAATTTGATCAATTAAATGACAAAAATTTCGACAAGTGCAATAAAATTGTTTCCGATAACGGTTGGATTATTCAAAAGTGCCGTCTATTTGTGTAAATTGCCTACAAAGTGATCCACTTACAACAGCTGACGGATGAATGTAACTTGTTATTGAATGAGTCAATACCAAACTACTTGCTAACTAAGGCTAAAAGTGCTGGTATATTTCGCCACTTAACGCAGCGTCGATTTGGTCGAGTGGTTGGAGTAGGCGGATTGAACAACGACGGAACTTGACTTCAAAACCGACCCCTGAAATTTTTTTTTTCTCCAAGTTATTTTTGTCGTTTGCTTTTTTATTATTATTTATTATTAAATTATTACACAATTAAGACAATGAGTACCGAAAACGTAACCATACGAAAACCGCGAAGACAAACTTCATACGAATCGAGTAATTCATCGTTTTTATCGACTGACTCCAAATTAAGAACAACTAGTCTCCCAGATCTGTCTACACATTGCAAATATGAACTTGAAGAATTGCGAGAAGAAGTAGGCAGATTAAGATGCCAGTTAGACAGTGCAGACCAACAAGTAGAGGAATTATCACTTGAGAATAGTTCCTTGAAGAAAATTATTGAAAACCAGCAAAGGAAACTGCAACAACTGAAAACAACATGGACAAATTGCACTAGCACAAAAAAAAAGCTACGGAAAACTACAGATGGAGAAGTACTGATGGGACGAAAACTGATGTTTGATCAGTCGTTTGAAAATGGCTTACTGCAAAATGAGACTACTGAAATTGTCACAGAGTCAGATACAGCACACATTGCTACCTCTACTATAGATCCCATCATAATACCGGAACCAGCTCCATCTTCTAATCCTGAAAAAACAAAAAACGACGAAGATACAATAAACCCTCTCATAGATGGCGCTGAAATAAATCGCTGCAAGGAAAAGAAAACTCGACAGCTATTTATCATAGGAGGACAACAGTGTGTAGGCTTGGCCTCACAGCTCATAACTTCAAGATTTTCATCTAGCTGCTTCCAAGACTATGTTATCTCAGCCGTCACCAAACCCTGGGCATCTTCTTCTGAAATCCTGAAGGAATGTTATAAGATAAATGCGTCACCGGGCGACTGCATATTGTTAGGCGTGGGTGAAAATGACACAAACCCCACTCAATTGATGTTTGAATTGTCTGCAGCTGTAAAACACTTGGAGAAATCTAGGATAGTAATATTAGGAGTCAATAAAAGCAAACATTTAAATGAGCAAAAGTTGAATAATACTTTAAAAACATTTTGTAGCTGTTTACCTCAATGTGGATTCCTGGATTTCCCCAAGCATGACCTGACCCATTCAAAATACTTAGAGTTAACATGTACAGATATTAATTTGCTACTACAGACAAGTAAAAATTACAAGAAAAATGCCTTACCCAAATCAGTAGGAGCAACAAAGGGAACAATACCCTTTTATTTTCCTATTTTAAAAAGTAATCGTCAAAAAACTAAACCCCGACGCAAAAGCGCCAAACAAAAGACTATATCCATAATAGAAAGTTCTTTAAACTTTTTTCGTCCCTACTAAAGACATCAATACTCACAAAATGCGGCTCATGCACCAAAATATACAGGGTCTACTGTCCAAACTTCCGGAACTGGAAATATGCCTTAATGAGTTTACTGACAACAACAAATATGTAGATATATTATGCTTCTCAGAAACATTCGTAAAGTTTGGCAGTGAAGGTAATATACAACTAAAAGATTTTGATTTGGTTTCTTCATTCTGCAGGAAATCTAAAAAACGAGGTGGTACTTGCATTTTATTGCGTAAATCTCTAGAATGTAAACCTATTCCGTTATGCAATCAAATGTCAATTGAAAATATTTTTGAATGTTGTGGTGTAGAAATACCCGCATACAAATGCATAATTCTTTGTGTCTATAGGATACCAAACAATACGTCTACTGAAATTAATAAATTCCTTAGTACACTGGACAAACTATTACATGAATTATCTTCTAAAACTAAATCTAAAAGAAAGATTATCGTCGCAGGTGATTTCAATATAAATATCCTTGCCGACACATCCTTTACGAGAGATTTAAAAAATCTACTGGCCGGTTATAATCTTCATTTACACATAAATAGTCCCACACGTTTAAACTCATGTATAGATCTCGTTTCTAGTAATATCGATGGTGCTATAGGTGAAGTTCACAAACTTCATCTGTCGGACCATGATACATGCCAGGTTATAGAATTTGCGGTAGCTGATAAAAAGCCAAGATTGAAGAATTGGTATGTCACAAAAAGAGATTACGGTAAAGAAAATAGTCTAAAATTTTATGAATGTCTCACAAATCTATCATGGTCTGATATAACCAATGATCCCGATCTAAATCTTAACGCAGCATTTAATAAATTCCACGATACATTGTGCCTATTCTACAATCTCTGTTTTCCAGTTATTAGGGTAAAAGTCAACGCGAACTTTTCCAAACCGAAATGGGTTACTAACGGGTTAAGGAAATCGTGTCTAAGAAAACGCCAGCTAAGGGCATTATGCTATAGCAAAAAACATAACAAAAATGAAACTAGAATAACTTACCAAAAATACAGTAAGGTCTTAAGGACATGCATTAATAAGTCGCAAAGAAATTTAAATCAAAATTTTGTTAAAAACGCAAAAAATAAGTGTAAGGCTGTTTGGGATGTTATAAAAGGCAGGACTGATAGTGTTAATAATGTTATAACGGGGATTGAGAATATCGATGTAAACGGCACATATGCAAGTAACCCCCAAGAAATTGTAGACGCATTCAATGAATTCTTCTTAAATATAACACGAAATACCACTAATAAGCCAAATAATTATGCCAAACCACAGTCTAACATACAGTCTTTAAATAGTAGTTTATTTTTGAAACCAATAACCGAACATGAGGTTGTAAAAATAGTTAGATCTCTGAACAATACCAAGTCAGTTGGTTTTGACTGCATCGCCACTCCGGTAATAAAATCGTGCATTAATGAATTGGCACCAATTCTGGCGTATTTAGTTAACCTCTCCTTTACAGAAGGTTCTTTCCCAAGTAGACTAAAATGTTCCATAGTAAAGCCATTACATAAGAAACTCAGTAAAACTGACTTAAACAACTATAGGCCCATTACCCTTATACCCATACTTTCAAAGATTTTTGAAAAAGCGATGCATGATAGAATCACAAAGTTTTTTAACAAACATGATGTTCTTTCTAAACAACAACATGGTTTTCAAAAGCAGAAATCTACAACACTCGCTATTTACAATTTGATACGAAATACTACAGAAAGCATAGACAAACGTGTGCCTGTCGTAGTAGTATTTTTCGATATGAGCAAAGCTTTCGACTTCGTGGATCATCAAATATTGCTCAACAAGTGTGAAAGGTATGGTATAAGGGGACCGGCATACGAATGGTTAAAAACTTACCTAACGGATCGCACCCAGTATGTTGAAATTAATCGTCTTAATGCACAGAACGAAGTGACTACATTTAGATCTTCTTCACAACCTAATAGAGTGGGGGTTCCACAAGGAAGCGTCCTGGGCCCACTTCTATTTCTTCTTTACATAAATGATTTACCTAACATAACTAAATACGAAACTATATTATTTGCTGATGACATTTCGATTATTATACCATACACTGACAGGACACAGGAATTTGTAAACACACTCAATACGACCGTAAAAAATATTATAACATGGCTTGAACAAAATAGACTCCAAGTAAATCTAGCGAAAACAAATTTCGTCCAGTTCTCGAACTATATGGCGGAAAGGCTACATCCTGATATTAACTGTCATGGCGAAAAAATTAAAGAGGCAGACGAGGTTAAGTTCTTGGGAATAACCCTTGATCGACATCTAAATTGGAAGCCACAAGTTCAAAATGTGTGCACTAAGCTAGCCCGTTTTGTCTATGCCCTCAAGCAACTAAGAGTCATAAGCGGAGAAAAGTCCGCCCTAACAGCCTACCATGGCTACGTAGCTTCTGTCTTGAGATATGGACTGATCATATGGGGCAATTCCACGGATGTAAATAAGGCATTTGTAATGCAAAAAAAATGTGTTAGAGCCATTTGTGGAGTCCACCAACTCGAAACCTGTAGGCCGCTATTCAAGCGACTTAAGATATTAACGTTGACCTGTATGTACATTTTAGAGATAGGAACATTTGTAAAAAACAATCAAGAACTTTTTAACAATGTAGAACAAATACTTAGGCCCGTATTAATAAATCAATCTCAGCTCAAAACCCAATCTTGAGAAAGACCCCAAGATGGCGTGTTTATTAATAAACGTAACTTAGGTGCGCGTTTTGGAATCGGGTATCACGTGAGTAACGCCGTATTAATAAACCAAACTCACTCTCAAGAGCTCACACTTGAGAACGGATTTGCTGATTGCAGGCGAACCGCGACTTGAGAGGGTGTTTTATAGTTGTTTGGTGGTTGCTAAAATGGATTTACATAATATTTTGGAAGAAATTGATCATTTCGACCATATTGATCATTACGACGAGTTATTTTGGCAAGATAATTATCGTATGCCTAAGGGATGCCCAAATCCCTTTCAAATGCGGTCGGATCTGTTTAAAAAAAGATACCGATTTCAACAAGAATCCGTGCTTTTAAATAAGGAGTGAACTAGAAAAACTGGACAACAGAGGACTGCCAATTGCTCCAGAAATAGCCGTTCTATTGACGCTGAGATTTTATGCTACGGCATCATTTCAGGTGAAGTTTTTGTGATTAATAATTTTAATATACTTACCCAATCATAAACATGTTAAAATATATCGGAATCATGTCGGAATTCCAAGGTACTATGTATTATCTACCAGTCTGGCAATTGTGGAAAAGCTTCGTAGATAAGACTCTGTATCTATAGATCAGACCATCATCTGTATTACAGGTCATCAACAGATGTAGGCTTGTGTCGCATATCTGTCATTTTTTTCCCCTTTCAGATTGTATGTGGGGATTTACTTCACGTATCACAGCCTACTGCCTCAAATATTATAACAAAAGTTTCAAGACTGCTAGCAGAATTAAACAGACGTTATTTCAAGTGTCCAGTTGGCGCAGAAGTTAATGCAAACATATCCCTTTTTAAGGAGTTGGGAAGTCATGGACGATGGCCTGGACTACCTGGAATTGATGGAGCAATAGACTGTACCCATATAAAAATCGTTTCAACCCAATGATTATGATGATAATTTGAAATAGATTTGATTTTTCCTCAGTCTTAACTGCTTGACCAAACTGAAATATATTAAATTCTTAGATTTTATATAAAAAATTGTGATTAAAACAATTTAGTAAGTATTAACAAATAAAACATGTTTAACAATTCAAAATATATCTTTTATTTTTATATTAAGTATCATCAAATTCAATTATGACTAATTTCTAGCCGTATACAGGACTTGGAACAGATCTTGACATTCCATGACATTGTTCGCTGAGCATGGCATTAGTTCGGCATTCTTGACTCACATCTGGATCTACCACAGCATCCTGAGTCGAGGGGCCACCTCCAGTAGCCAGGCAATATTAGCGCTCTTTGGTTAGAGCGTCTCTCTCCCGCTGTTTTAAGTTCATCCAGAGCCTTCGTATTTGTTTATCTGTAACATGAAAACAACTGCACAATCAAAAAAAAATGTACGTCTATTGTATAAATCGAAATGCTTATTTAACAACTTAAAGTTATATTTACCGGTGTTGTAGAATATGGACTTGCTTTGTACTCTCTTGACACGTTTTTCCACGCTTCGGTTTTACTTCGTAAAGAAACTCCATCTGTGTTTTTGTTTTCGATGACAGAGGGAGGAGTAGCTTTTAAAAAGGGCCAGAAATGTCAGAAGTAGATCAGAGAAGGTGTGATGCAGATGAAACACACAACTCACAAGTTCTATTCTATTTTTACAAGTTATCGCACAAACAAATCAAATCACAGAGCACTTCTTGACTTGTCCGCGCTTTTTGACTTTTTGACAGATGTGGCTGCTGCGTTTCGTTTCGCTAATTCGCTTTGCGCCTTCAATATGTCAATAATTTATTTACGTAATATTATTCGTGAGTTTTACTAAAGTAAAGTAAATTATTTTATTAAACATTGTTATATTTATCGTATTCATTACCTAATTTCTTTAATTTGATTAAGTTGTAAGTATTTTATAAAGGTTAATTGAAATCTCCTTATTTGCAAAAACGAAACGTTGCCGTTTACTTGAGTTTTTCCACTTGAGAAGAACATCACGTGATACGCCCTCAAGATTGGTTTATTAATAAACGGCATACTTGAGATGGTGATGGCATCTTGAGAGAGTATCAGCCGAATTCGCTCTTGGGGGACGGTTTGAGATCAGACTATTAATACGGGCCCTAGACTCCGAGACAGGGATGTAACGCAATTAATAAGACCGGCTTGCAAAAGTTCTCTTTGTGCAAAAAATTGTTTTAATATGACGATAAAAATCTATAATTACTTACCGACTAATTTAAGAGAACTGCCATTAAGACATTTTAAGGTAAAATTATATAAATGATTATTAGACAAATGCTATTATAACATGAATGAATTTATTAACAATAATAATTGACATTGTAATTAATTAATTAATTTATTTGTGACATATTTAATATTTATTTGACATGATGTATTTAATAATTAGTTTCATTTTGGAATATTTGGCAATGTTTTTTCTGACATTTTCAAATTTTTTTTTAAGTATGACCGTAATATTTTGTGTTAATGTAATATTGGGGAAAAGTAGAATCCCACTGTGAAATTTTGCATGCCAAACATTTGGCGAAACATGTACGTACAATGTTTACAACTGCCATCCTTTATACCGTGTTTCGAGCAAATAAACTCATTTCATTTCATTTCATTTCATTTCATTTCATATTATTTCAATATTCTTTGTATGTGGTGTAAATTCAGCTCAGCAGATATTACATCACATTTATTGTAAGTATTTCATTCAATTTTCTTATTCTATTCAGGTAGGTATGGACCAATATACAAATTAAACTACGGCTCTTTACTAGAGGCACTGGAGCGTGCAAGTTCCTAGACATCGTACAGCATATACAGAAGACTTCGGCTGGAACAATTTGCAGAATAGACTGCAGTCTATATTTGTATTGCTAAAACTTCTAGTTTCTAGACATTATGCAGCTGGACTTCAGGGATTGGTTTGGCGATGTTCAGTACTGCATATCTGCGATTTATAATGAAGTTTGTAAAAATCAGTGTTTCGTGGTATAATTTTGTTGAGGATTAGGAACGCAACCCATACTGTGGTGGAATGGAACGTCACCATCGTCTACCTATGACAGCTGTCACTCTGTCTGTGTGCTTCGTAGATAGAGAAGCCTATAGATGGAGTGTGGTTTCTGTCTCGCTCTCGAGTGACAAGAACAACATAATATGGATATCGTAAGCGTGAGAGAGAAAGAGTCATATATCTTCTGTCCTTATCGGCGTAGCCAGTTTTTCGTTATTGAAACGAACTGTCACCGGCACCAAAATGACAGATCGTTTTTACGTTGTTGTAAATTATGATAAATTATTGTTTTAGCAGCATTTTATGTGTTAAATCTCGTGTTTGTAGTCATATATTAGATCGAAACATATTGCCGTTATTATATCATCATTGTTGAGGGGGTTTGTTGTGTACAGGAGTGTAAAAATAGATGAGAACGCAATGATCCAAATATTTTGTTTCATAGGTCAGTATTTTCCATTCTTTAACTTTCTATGTTTTAAAACGTACGGTACATAGTTTATACATAATCAACACGTTGCAACGCGTTGTAATTTTACTTGGAAATAGTGCCTAAATATCAAAATAACATCGAAAAGTATTTTGTAAAATGTATGACATAAAATTCAGTGTTGTCAACAGTGTTGGTAAAAAATTCCCCAAAAAATATTTTGTTCCACAATATATGTATGGGAATTACAGTACTATTTAGCTAGTCCTAATTTTAAATACCTAGTCTAATTCATTAGATACTAGATCACTTACTTTGTGCAAAAGGATTGATTCACTCGATTGTCATGATTAGAGTTCCATACCTCAATAGGAAACAAAGGAACCCTTATAGGAAGGGACACTTTGTTGTCCGTCTGTCTGTCCGTTCGTCTGTCTGTATGTATATCTGTATGTATAAGACCTTTTGCTCTGAAACGCGTGGACGTACTTATTAAATTGAAATTCATTAAAATTTTTGTTACAGCATCCGAGCAATGGATTATAAAAATAGCAATGGGTTTGCTGTCACTTTCAGATTCTTCTTCAGATAATTGGCGGAAATGAACAAATCACACTTTCAAAATACGACTTTTTCGAAAATTACATATTATATTATATGCCTAAATATAGTTTTACCAAAAATATATTCAATGCATTTTTTATGCATGTTCATATCTATAATTTATAATTTTATTGTGAAAAATACCCTTAATGTTTGGTAATAGTTTTTCCTAGGCAACACCTGGCTGCCAGAAAGAAAGGGTAAATGTGGTTACGCGGGGACTCCGTCTATAGGATAATCTGTCTACGGTGTGCTTAGTCAAGATACCTTAGATTCGACATCAACAAATGTGACTGTGAGATCACGAAAAAGGCAAGACAACACCAGTCCCATATTGTCAAACGATAGTCCAACCTCATTTATCTGTATGAATGGTGAGTCAGCGATGAGTATGTTAGATAGAGATCCACAGGACATACATGAGGCTCTTGCATGTGAGAAGGCCAACAAGTGGAAAGAAGCAATGGACAATGAATATCAGTCACTCTTAAAAAACAACACCTGGAGCCTTACGGATCTCCCTACGGGAAGAAAGGCTATACCCTGTAAGTGGGTTTTTAAAACGAAGACAGATGAAAATGGTGAAATAATCAAATATAAAGCGAGGCTAGTTGTCAAAGGTTTCAAGCAAAGAAAAGGCATCGACTACCAGGAAGTATATGCACCTGTGGTACGTTATTCCTCCATAAGATACTTAGTGGGTTTAGCTACAAAGTATAACCTACACATTCATCAAATGGATGCCATCACAGCATTCCTTCAAGGCGATATTGATGAAGAAATATATACAACTCAGCCGCCACTATATGAACAAAATAGTAAAGTATGTCTACTCAAAAAATCGATATATGGTTTGAAGCAAGCAAGCCGACAATGGAACAAGAAACTTAACATGGCTCTTCTAGATATTGGTCTGACAAGATCAAATGTGGATCCTTGCATTTATTATCGGATTATAAATGATAATGACATAATGTTCATCGCAGTTTATGTCGATGACCTGCTCTATTTCTTCAATTGTGAAGAAACTGCTGATAACATCAAAGAGAAATTGAAGAATAATTTTTTTATGAAAGACTTGGGTGAAGCAAAGCAATGTATTGGTCTCCGGATTGGTCGCAACCCAAGTAAAAATGAGATTACGCTGGATCAGTCTGTTTACATAGAAAAAATAGTTACAAGATTTGGCATGACAGATTGTAACACTGTATCTACACCATGTGATCCAAGTGTGCAATTAAAGAATGCATGCAATGATGATGAAATTTTGAAAAATATTCCCTATCAAGAAGCTGTTGGTTGTTTACTGTATTTATCACAGGGCACAAGACATGATATTGCATATGCAGTTAATAATGTGAGCAGATTTAATAACGAGCCGACTGTACAACATTGGACGGCCGTGAAGAGAATAATAAGATATCTGAAAGGCACCACAGCATTTAAACTGACCTACAGAAGAGACAACACTGATATTGTTGGTTTTTGCGACGCCGACTGGGCAAGCGATTCTGAAGATCGAAGATCTTGTACAGGGTACTTATTCTTATTTCAGGGTGCTGCAATTAGTTGGAATTCAGAGAAACAGCGAACCATAGCTCTGTCAAGCACTGAGGCTGAATATATGTCACTATCGACAGCCACCCAAGAAGCGATTTGGTTAAAACAATTAGAAGAGGATTTCTGGCCCGAACGCAATGGTATCCCAATATTAATTTACTGTGATAATCAAAGTGCTATTAGTCTTGCAGGTAACGATGTCTATCATGCTCGAAGTAAACATATAGATGTCCGGTTCCACTTCGTAAGAGAAAGGATCAGCATGGGGGAGATCGCTGTCCGCTACCTGAGCACCCTGGAGATGATGGCTGACGTCCTGACCAAAGGCCTACAACACATCAAGCACTCCGGTTTCTCCAAAGCAATGGGTTTGCGTCCTGGGGAGAATGTTGAGGATTAGGAACGCAACCCATACTGTGGTGGAATGGAACGTCACCATCGTCTATGACAGCTGTCACTCTGTCTGTGTGCTTCCGGTGCCCCTGCCATTGTAACGTTATATTGTGAGAAAATAAAACGTTTATATAGTACTAAATTCTTTAATTATTTAACAAATTTTAATTCAATTAATGCATGCCGCCATAGAGTAGTAAATGCAGCGGAATTGTCGTAATGATTTTGATGAATTATTCTTAATATTTTTCTAAAATTTAATAAAAAGAACTTAGAACTTATATGTGCCTTGAAACCTTTTTGACAAATGAGTTAAGGTGCCTTCGAATTTAGCAAAAGGCTATTAACACTCATAATTTGATACGACTACCTCACTTAATTCCTTTTTGCGAAATTTGCTTGCCTATTTATAAATACGCAAAAAGGTATTATGTGCCTTGAAACCTTTTGGAAAAATACGTTATGATGCTTTCGAATTTAGCAAAAGGTTATTTTCGTTAATAACTCAAAAACAATTTTTTTCTCGAATATGAGCTATGAAGAATCCGGTAGAGGGCACCCAGATCAATAAGGTGGCATACCTAACACAAAACCTTTATGCATAACACCATCCATATACCTAGTATTAATTATTATTAAGAGCCTTCCTAGAGCCAACTAGCGCCGCCAATCTTAATAAAATCATATCTGCCAATATAATCAATTTTATTAAAAAAGCTAAGTTCACATTGTTTATTGCTATAAATATTATTTTTTAAATCCTTATTTGTAACGTGATGCAATGTAGGTAAGTTGTAGTTCACATAATTGCGAAAAACGGCCGTTTCTGGCACATTTGTGAACTACAACTTACCTACATTGAATCACGTTACAAATAAGCATTTAAAAAATAATATTTATATAGCAATAAACAATGTGAACGAAGCTTTTTTAATAAAATTTATTATATTGGAAGATATGATTTTTTTAAGTTTGGCGGCGCTAGTTGGCTCATGTCAGCGCCTTAAACAAAATTATGTATCCCAGATAATCAACAAATTAAAAATATTTATCTTATAAGTACTTAATAAAAAAAACTGGTACTTAAGGGCCTTCCTAAAGCCAATCTTAAAAAATAATATTTTCCAATATAATCATTTAAAAAAAAAAGCTATTTACGAAATGTTTATTATGATAAATATTATTTTTTAAATGCTTATTTATAACGTGATTCACTTTCGGTAAGTTGTAGTTCGCATAATTGCGAAAAACTGCCGTTTTTGGCACATTTGTGAACTACAACTTAGCTTGTCGCAATTATGCCATGTATTGTATATTGAAAAATAGTATTTATCGTAATATTATTATTTTTTTAAGATTGGCGGCGCTAATTGGCTCATGGAAGGCTCTTTAATGAAAACTTAGATATTGCAGAAGTAGCAGTAGGTAGACCCCAAAGTCCATTTTACCTGGGACTTTGTGGACTTTGGGGACGGGTGTAATAAATACTATAAGGGTAGACTGGGGCAGCATGCGATGTGGAGGCTGCGGCGGGGTATGCGTAGGCCGGGGCGGCGGGAGCCGGGGCGACGGCGGCTGGGGCAACGGCGGCCGGGGCAACGGCGGGCGGCGGGAGCCGGGGCGGCGGGAGCAGGGGCGGCGGGAGCAGGGGCGGCGGGAGCCGGGGCGATAGCGCCAATTAAGGCGGCGCAATTGGCACAAAAAATTTTCTTGGCGCCACGACTACCGCCCTGACCGCCGCCTTGGCCACCGCCCTGACCGCCGCCTTGGCCACCGCCACGACCGCCGCCTTGACTACCACCACGACCGCCGCCACGACCGCCGCCACGACCGCCGCCGCGACCACGGCCACGGCCTCGCCCCCTGTATGTCCAGCGGCCTTTTTTGGCGGCAGCCTGCGTTGCTAGCGGCGGCCCTGCCTGTGTCGCTGGCGGTGCGGCTGGCGGCGCAGCCTGTGGCGCTGGCGGTGCCATGGGCGGTAGAATTTGCTGAAATTATAGATACAAGACATGATAAGATAACACGGTTGTGCCGTTAGCCGTAAATCTACCTAATTACTTATAAATAAAAAAGGACTCTAGTGTGGTTCCCAATTAGTGGTGAGGCACTTGCTGTACTGCAAGCAAATGCTGTGCTTGGTCCTCGGAGTCCACAACCATAGTACCTATATCTACATTAGACTTGCCTAGGGCTACCTTCTTACCGGCTGAAATTCCAGCCTACTTTCAAGACCTACAAGTTCCAGACTGTCGACGCGACGCTCGAAGAATCAAAGTCTTATCTTGGATATCCGCTGAATTCTGTAAACAAAGGTTGTCTGGAAGAGATCGCTTTAAGCGATAAGACCGCCAATTGTGATACTAACTGTATTAGCATATTTCTTTTGTGTAATTCCTTTTACTTTGCAATAAAGAATATTTATCTTTATCTTATCTATAGAGTCCGTCAACGTCGTGCTTGCCACGTGCTAGGGGTCCAGACATGGCGAGGGAATACGGTCTCGGCGGGCGGTGTAGCGGGAGGGCACGCGAGCGCGAGAACACGGCTGTGCATAGAGTTACCTCGTCCCAGCCAACCCTTGTTATGCCGTGGGAGCGGTAAGCACGACGTTTAGGGTCTATAGAACAGACCACGTACGGAGGAAGTGTGTATTAAAGGGCTTAAAATAAACTGGTGTATCTACATCATCTTTTTATTTGAGCAAAAATCTACAAGATGTCTTGATAAATTAAAATAGTGCAATCATACCTGACCATAAGGAGGCGCGTAGGCAGGGTAAGGGGGAGGATACGGTAGGTATCCCTCGTAACCGTAGGGCCGGTACGGGTACATCTATGGGAATAAAATTGCACTTAAATGAGAATTCCTCGCGAAGCCCAAAATGACCAAAGCGAAGTACCGTCACACTACACTCCTCCAACTACGCGGAAGATCAAACTTGGAGACATAAGTAGGTACTTCCAGGCCCGTTTAAGGTCTATCCCTTGAGAAAGGGTAGACAAAATAATGTTTATTTGTAGATGAGTACCTGATCTTCTTACCGTGCACCTGCGGCAAAACGAAGTTGCGCAACGCAAAGTAGTTGGGTGAAGGAAAATACCTAGATACAAGTTAGTTACCAACTTTTTGATGATTTAGAAGAATAGAATAGAAGCATTTACGCCCCTATTCGTTAGGAAATATGAAAATTACTTATTATCTGTGGGTGTTTAGCTTACCTTCGCAACTACAATTTACTGGAACTAAGTAAGTACCTAATTGAAATTGAATAGGGAAAAATATCGTATCCAACTGAATCTCCACTGCAAGAAAACTCAGTGTTGCCAAACTCTTCCCAGAGGGAAAGGCAAAGCCAACTAGGGCATACAGCCTGGTCTGATGTTAGTAGAATGTCTAAGTTCTTATAAATACATACATAATATACGAATATAACCTAACCTAAACATACGCACAACCCTCAAAAACCCCTAAACGAAATAACTCAATGATCCACGCAATCATAAAGGAAACCTTGCTAAGAGCACAAAACTTCACAAACACGACTTCTTTCGAGCACTCCAACTAATAGAAACGATCGCGGACATCTACTGATTAACTTAACGTGATCACTAAATACCACGGAAACCATTTAATTAGAATTTTCACAAAAAAAATAGCTAGGATCCAGAAAATCTTCATAGACATTCAACAAATCTTAATAAGGATCGAGGGTGAACCAAACTATATGCCGCTAGATGGCAAGGAAAAAATAAACCGACCAACGGCCGATGGATATTGAATATTCTAATTATTCTAATAGTAGCGTATACTCCATACCCATTTATTCGCAGCATTCGCAGTTATTCGCACAGTCTAGGTTTCATAGAAATCGTAGTTTTATTCGTACGAAATTATCAAAAATGATACTACTAGTGACCTCTATGATCGATTAGGAAAAATGATACTACTAGTATGATCGATTAGGAGTTATTCTAATCGATCATAGAGGGCACGAGTAGTAGTATTTCTGTTAATTACGTACGAATAAAATACGATTTCTATAAAACCTAGACCGTGCGAATAACTGCGAATGCTGCGAATAAATGGGTATCGAGTATACGCTACTATTGAAATAATTATAATATTCCCCTATATAATAAGCACCTTGGGCAGTGATTAAACTGAAATAACTCCTAATCGGTAGATATTGATTATTGGCTGATTCAATATTGATTATGATGTGCCAAACCCTGTGTGTGAATGCTGTGAATAATTAGGTAACGACTATACGCTACTATGAGAATAAGTCGCTTCTTCGATTTCAACTTCCTTGTAGGAGTTTGTAATTTGTATTAAGTATATTTATTTGAATATAGCTTTAAATCTAGATTATGCAAATATCTGTAAGTACTGTAGAAAATTATGTCTGCACTAGGTGCTGATATTATTGCGCATATTAGAATATACAATATCAATTCTTGTTTGGGCAGTGATTAAATTGTAATAACTCCTAATATAACTCCAGTCATTCTGGTGAGTGTTTGTCCATACAAACGACCCCAGCAATCGATGAAACTTTTTTGTATACTTAATAGCATATTTTATAAGAACAATTGTCAGTGTATCCAATAATGTATAAGATAAAGATAAGATAAATATTCTTTATTGCACAAAAACAGATACACATGTTAAGCTTAAACAACTATTATACAATAGGCGGTCTTATCGCTGAGAGCGATCTCTTCAATGTATGTAATGATTTCTCTTATTACGGGTTCTCGATGGAATAAACAAAACGGTGAGATGCAGATAATGTTTTATTCCCCTAATACCAAGCTCTCCTAATACACCTACTTCGGTATAAATGAGTTCAGAGTTTATGCTCAAATAAAATTCAAACATAATTACAACAAAATGTTTGATAAAATACTAACCAATTCGAAACACAATTAAAACAAAATACAAAACAAAAATAAAATAAAACACAAAAAAAGCAATACTTAGCTAAGGATTGAACCCGGAACCGCGTGCACGGGAGGCGACCGACCGCTCCAGCCACTACACCAATTCGTCCACTGTTTGGCGTGACGAAATTACCAAGCACTATCTCACAATTATTTTATTTTTGTAGTTCCATTCATGCCGCTAGATGGCAAGGAAAAAATAAACGTACCATTGGAAAAAGAATATTGAATATTCTAATTAGTCTAATAGTAGCGTATACTCGATACCCATTTATTCGCAGCATTCGCAGTTACTCGCACAGTCTAGGTTTCATAGAAATCGTAGTTTTTTGATAATTTCGTACGAATAAAACTACGATTTCTATGAAACCTAGACTGTGCGAGTAACTGCGAATGCTGCGAATAAATGGGTATCGAGTATACGCTACTATTAGACTAATTAGAATATTCAATATTCTTTTTCCAATGGTACGTTTATTTTTTCCTTGCCATCTAGCGGCATGAATGGAACTACAAAAATAAAATTTTAATCGCTATCGCACACATCGGCGCCTATATTATAATTTATATTCGGATGTCCAGGGCATTATTGACATTAATTTAGGGTGTCAAGTTTTTTTTTGGGGTGCCAGGTGGTCAGTGGTTCTCAACCTTTTTCACATTTGGGGTGCTAGGTTTGGGGTGCTAACTTCACGGTGATCTCTGAATGTTGTTTAGAAATAATAATTTGTAATATTAAACACCCTATAGATTTGTTATTAAAGGATCAATTTCCTATTGGAATGTATTATCTAAAAGGCTGTCTAATTATTTGCATACAAAATAACCGTATAATGTAAAATTAATAGCTTTATGTATTTTGCGTATATCTCCTGTCTGACTCCTGAATTGTAGACCGCCATTCGAGCCTGTGGTTGAGTCACTTGCTAGATTAACATTGGCAGCATACATTTTATGCTAAATATGCCACTTTTGTTGGTTTTGTATTAATTCACTTGTTGCGTTTACAATTTGATAGTATCGATATCGGTTATTAAATTATCCTTAGCTACAAAGTGCTACCAGCGTAAGTTACATAATAAATCCTAGACTTGTTTCGCGACAAAGGCCGAAGACATCTTCCCAGTGGAACATTTCAAGTCATCAGAATGTTCCATCCAACTCATTCATTAGATTAGCATTCTAAAAAGCCAAAGTCATGAATAAATATAAAACAACGCGGTAGACAGAACAAACAGTTAAAATTGGTAGTCGCAATAAAAAGAAAGTTAAGAAAACAACGTAAAGCGTCGCGCCCTAATTTCTTTTAACAAATTGTTCTAATCCATTTACCCAACTGCCAAATTGGGGCAGGGCAAGCGACAATCAAGGAATATAAAAACGGTGGCACATAATGGCTTTGTGTCTTCGCTCGTTAAATTGGATATGATGGTATTTTGGGGGCACACTAATTCGCATTAGTCCACATTATGATTATCGCGATGTGATGACACAAGGAAGCTAGAATAAAATCGTAAAAAAATGTAATATAAGCGTTTAATTAACCAATTTGTATTGATTTAAAACTATAGTGAGCCATTACTACAAAATATTATATATAAACGGATATCACTCACTTATACTGTTGAAGTCGGCAATTAGACCGACAGTTTCGACCGATTTCGACGGTCTTTTTCAAGGTGAGCGCGCCACGCCCGCGTCGCCCACCGGTGACGTTTCTTCGCGCACTTCAACAATATAAGTGAGTGATATCCGTTTATATATAATAATTTGTATTGAGTCCGTCTGGTCGATCGAAAAGGCCCAAGTCAATAATATCACTCCTATATACCTACAATACACATACATAATAGTACCTATAATTACTACTATCATTATCTGACCACTGAATAAACAGCATGACACTGTAATAAAAGAGTATCGCAATTCTCTCAGATCAATAAATAAGGTCATGACATAAATGGTGGGATTCAATGCGAAATCGGCACGAGTGGTGTCTTCACGTTTTTCGTAATGACAAGACAAGTCAAGCCTCCGGGAGAAGCCTCCGAAAGATCCACCTCGTGTCCAGGTCGTCTGATCCAGCGGAGTAAGTAAGTACATGTCTCTAATCGGCTCTATGATAATGACTGAAATGCATCTGTTATTCTCACACACCTCCTCTGTTTTGGGAAACTTATACACCACATATACAGGTCTATGAAGGTTAGTGCTATTAAATAATGAACTAGGCATATAAACTGTAAAATTATACTAAAACTAACATCAAAGCTCGGGTATTAAGGCCAGGTAGGTGTTGGAATTAAAAGCATAAATCCGCCTTAAACACTACGGAGTATAATTACAGTAGCTATTTCTAATTCATGGGCAGCCAGGGGTCACGGAGCCATTACGCGGGTCCCCACCACACAATGAGTACAAAAGCCAGTGGCTTCACAGCTTTATACAACTGGAAGAGAAAGAGTCAGCTCTTTTCTCGCTGCTTGTGGTCAGTTTAATTGCTTAATTTTGATTTTAGTTACAAAACAAAAATAAACGGTACGAATATCCGAGCTTTCTACTGTACGAATTGTCGACTCTACTAATTATCAGATATTCGATCGCTTCGTGCCAATGAACATTCGACTAGCTCTCATCGATGAAATTAATTTCGATCCCATGGTACGGACACGTACCTAGATACCCTACCCTACCCTACATACATACAATAGCTCAATTATTTTCCGTAGAAATACTTATAGGAAATTTAAACCAAATCTTTTCTCCTCTTCATTTAAACATATATCTCTGTGCCTACAATCGTCGTTAAAATGAACAAAGGGATTTAAGGGGCCTCTTTAGCAGGAATTGAATATGTGTAAGTAGCAGAAACAGCCACGGTGCCTAAATTGGGACTGAAACGGAATTTAAAGTCGTTGAATTTTATATTTATTTACGTTTCGTAGGCTAAATTCTGTTCATCCAGTCTAAGTCGCACTGCTGTAATGGTAATCCGCTAATATAGTAATTTTGAACTAGAACTTTTGCCGTATAACCGACTCTTTGCTTTGTAACGTGCCACTGGGTAGAAATAACTCCAACTCGGGTTGACTAAAAATGATTACTTTACTTACTTTGTTTCAGATACTCGCAAAAAGTGATTCAGAAATAATATTTCCTACATTGTTGTTGGTAATGTGAAAATTTTTCAAGGATTCACACTCTCCAACATTTTATGGAGGTCTTATCGACTTTCTTAGAGCATTCAAGTTGTAAAAAGTTTAGCCCCTCTCATGTAACATTTGCGTGTATTTGACCACTTTTAAATGCAGTTGAAACGCACAAAGTTTGATTTCTGTGACTTCTATACCATCGTCCTAAGGTTGGCATTCCCCTGTGGATAGTTTTTATAAAAGTAAAGCGACTTTTCTGAACAAGTTCGCTTCGTATCTTGTCATAACATTTTACTGTCTCTCTCTAGTACATGAAGTTAATGTGTAAGGATATTCTCCGGAAATTGGCTTCACCGTAATCTGTTGATAACGTATGGCATCTTTGAAAGATAAAGCTCTACCAGAGAGTCGATGTAATGTTATTTAAGGCTCTTCATAATTTCTTTGTGACTTTTTATACATAGCCTATGCATTACCAACCAAACTCGTATAACTTTACGTACTCTAATGTAAACTAAATTTGAGAGGTCCAAAGCTGCTTTTAGCCACGTCAAATTTAGTTTAAAGAAAAATACGTAAACCAGAACCATGTCTCCTAAACCAAACTTAATGTATCTTTCACTAAAGTTAAAAATACATAAAGCCTGACACATACACAGGCGGCTTGCAGCCTGCGGCCAGTTTCAACGCATGCCCGCCCCCTTTTCTCCCGTCGTTAACGTCAGGCTTTATACTAGTTTAATGTAAAATGCATAAATAACGTTTAGTCACGCACACCACAATGAATTTAAAGTAGAAAGCGTAAGATATAATGGCTATAAATATTAGGTACCCTTCCAATCCTTAACCCTCAACTTAACCATCACTTGCAACAATCAAAATACCAGATTTACAACGCAGATGTGCCAATTTTCTTAGCAAACGGAGCGGGAAAAATAATATTCTATCGTATATGGAGTTATCTGCGATGTTTAACAAAAGGATGTGATTCCGATTGACTTGGCAATATCAAAGGGGAAGGCATTAACGCGATGAGGGCGGCTCAGCACTTGTAATAATGCGTGATATACATGTTATGGGTAGATATTAACTTTGTACGACGAAATTTTCTCATTTTGATTCTAAAATTGATATTATATTTCTGATACCTACTTAATATGATTTTCATTACGTAAATTTTAATAATGATAACGTTATTTATAGTCAGAAATTCTTATTTTATCTTCTCTTATATTATAACTATAGATCTTAGCTTATACGAGTACTTTAAAGATTTTGTTACAGTTTTCGATTCTACTTTATATTGCCGGAGCATAAAATAATTTTAAGATCAGTTCCAGCAGAAACTGAAGTTCTAATGTAACTCAGAGACAATCTTCTAAGATATTAAGTTAGAACCTTCGAGGATAGCAGTTTAGATATAAATACTTATATAGTATTACGATACAATTCGTGTAAGTATAAAATCCTATTGCTAACAATTATGTGTAAATACATCTAAAACTTCGCCTTCAATCATCGTTAAGAAACCAAGAGAAATTGCCAATTAATTAATTTTCTTCCCGAATGAAGCTGAAATTAAATAAATGTAATTTCCTTAAAATAAATCGCCAATAGTCCCTTTTGTTCCACCGACGGGATTCATAAAAACACTTTCGATTTCTTCAATTACTTAAAACATTCCCTTGGAGACTTTAGTAAGGAGGTCATTCGAGGAAATTTATTCTAATTTGAAATTTAGTTAGACTGGTCTGATCGTCAACAACCCCTTACAAAAACGTACGGTAAAATTTCGAGTGGTGACGCGCTTTCAATCTATTGTAGTGAATAAATATTGGTCAGAATGTAAAAATCCTTTCTGTATACAAAATTTTTCGTTTCAATTTTTAAGATCTGTGACACCTATAATTTTTTTTTCCGAATACCTTCAATAATGCCTCTCACTAAGAGCTGTAATTACACTGGTGCGCTTCAACATGGGCTTTCAACATGCGTTGTGGCCTCAAATCAGGTGACGAGGTTGTGACGAGTTTGTGACGCGTATTACAATTTGTAGACGATATTTTCACAGTGAATGTGTGTGAAAGATATTTTGAAAGTTTAACTGTTTAGAAACTTTTCGGTGTTTTCGGGAAATTGGAAGATAAATTTTATTATTAGAATTTATCAGTACATTGCGACGATCGTACTTTAAAAAAAATGTCGCCTACACCAAGACATATCCAACTAAAACACCAAATCACGCCTTGCGCGACTCTACTACTTGGAGACTTTTCATTTGTGATGTTTAACCAAAGGATCGAGTTTTCGATTGACTTGAGCGGTTCAAAGGGCGGAGGGCTGCGAAATTAACGCAGTGTAGGGTGTGCAATGGAGGAGCATGCTTCAAAGGAAAGTTATTTTCTTAAAAATTCAAGTGAAATTGGCTTTGTAACAATGTATGGATTTTTCGGATAATGAACGCACATGGGAATGTGAATATATTTTGCGTGGTAGGTATCTTAGTGGTTTTAGGATGAACCGAAAATAAGATAACTGATTATAAAGGTTTAAGAGAGATATTCAAATTATTTCCACTTGACTATAATTAACAATAATGAATTGCGAAACCATACCTTTCTTTTAAATATTTAGGTTTAGGATTATTTTGGCAGCCCCGATAGAATAACACATAGGCACTGCTGATTTTAATTGTGCGCAACGAAGACTCCACTGGGACGTTTAACATTTCAACTTGGCTGACTCGTAAGTGACAACCATTTCAGAATGAAGGTTCATAACTGGTATATCGAGGCACCTTATTCCAAATTCAACCCTAGGGTTGTAAAATATAGACGACAGTTTCCAAAGTGTGGACGCCAATTACTCAAATCTGTGCTCTTAACACTAAACTGGTGATGCTAATTGAGCGCAGCACAATGCAGCCTCCGCCGAGACATCGTAACGTTTCCACTTGGCTGGTTTGCATTTGCGACTCAATGAATAAATAAATAGCTTTCGATGGGCGTGAACCAGACTGTTAAGGGTTGAATTTATGGATGTATTCTCTCTGCAACTATTATTCTTGGTTTTATAGGAATCCATTTTATAGTGCAAACTGTTACACGCTGGCGAAATGCGGAAAAATGTGTGAACTCTTTAGTATGTTTACCTACTTACTCCTCTGACTCACCACTTGAACAAAGGGTGACACTGCTACCATTTTGCTCTAGATCTCTCCTAAATTAAATTGGACGACTAAAGTGCTCTCAGACTTTTCTGCAATTCATAAGTATGTCTAAGATATCCTTGCGAAGTGAGGATATACCTATATTATTGCAGATTTCCCTCCTGTTACAGGACACTGGGTTCTCATTGTTATGTTGTAATGAGATATGCTTGCATCGGCTCCACGAAGGTCGAAGTTTTATGTTTAACTCAACCAGCTTATCCAAAGAAGCTAACTGTTAAACTGTAGCTATCTGATCACAACCCTGTGCTATTGTGATCAGAAAGCCTATCTTTATAACAAGAGAATCATCAATTGAAAGCTTAATCAGTGCAAATTGGTTAAATACACACATATTTTTCCTTATTTCACCGTTTTATTTTCACGTTACATACGGATAGGTGTAATAAATGCAAAACGAGTAAATAAGAACATTTGGATACGAGTGGCTGTTAAAAGAAAATGTTGCTGCGAAAAGTCACAGCAAACGTCGACACAAAAGATTTAATCTCGGTTGTCTTACGCTTTCAATTGCGCATTGTTGTGATTAGCTCGCCTGAAGTGGGAGCGAAAACAGGCCCAACGCGTATCCAGTTACGACTGAATGCACTGTGTAGGGTTCCGTAGAAGAAAATATATTTTATATTGTAACAATTAACTTAAATAACATAAATCCTCATCAAAGGTCAGCATGCAAGGGACGACTGTGATAATTGATGATTATTGATAAAGAGAAAGTGTGTATTAAGTAAGAGATATAGAGTGAGATAGATTATAGATAATAAGACATCACACTTATAATCTAAATAACAAAAGCCTGTATGTTTTCAATTTCCAGCCAGTGGTTCGATAGAACCCCAGGGATTCCTATAAGTGTTTATCCGTTACAGATACAATTGCTTTCCAACAAGAATTCAAACTAAGGACCATATTAAACCCAGATGTCAAATAGGTACACTATCACCTAGGTCTGAAAATTTACAAGAAAAAAAGTTGAACCTCCACCTCCACCAAGTTTTGTATGAGTCGTAGCTTAAATACCAAAATCTCTGTATGAGTCGTAGCTCAAATATCAAAGGCTTATACAGATTTTTGCATTATTTTATTGCCAAGTAAGGTAGCTCATCTAATTCAAAGGTATTAAAAGTGTAACTTGATGATACGTTCGCAAATAAGTACCTACCTATGATTTTTCGTCACGCCTGGGGGACCCCGAAAATAGCCTTCGAAGCTCAATTTGTCCCATAAGTCAGCGGTCCACTTAGCAAGTTGCCAAATGGATTCCATTACAGCAATTTACTATGTAGGTACCTATATTTATACATGTATAGTACGTACAGGTCAGGGTTGCTTTTCGACCCTATTAATAAGTTGGGATAGTCAAATGATGATTTCATTTAATGATTGTTGTTGCTAACCTAACTTTTTTTCTTGAAACTAAAACTAATATTAGTCAGAGAACATAATTAATATATTTTATGCCGCCGGACTTTAATGGTTAAAAGCTAAAGTAACAAATAGGTACCTAAGCTAGATTTTGCGCCAGAAAATATCTCGAAATTCGAAAACCGCGGTCACCTCGCCGCTGCGGTTTCGGGCGCAAAACTAATATTTTCAAAATATTGAGTACAAAATATCTAAATATCGAAAGTAGAATTTTGGTCGTAGCCAGACCCAGTAAACCAGTTTTATGCGTTGTTTCACTATAAAAATGTTATGACATCCATTATGTACAAACAAAGTAAAACGACGGTGGAGTCGACAAGCTGTGTTTTATACCTCCCTGGTGTCATATCGGCGGATACTAAAACGGGCTGTTAGGCAACTGTGAGTGCCTGGATTGTATTGATTTGTGGGGTTCCGCATCATGAAGACCCAATAAGAGTCTATTGTAAGGCAAGTGACCGTCCATGTCCCGGAAAAGTCTAGTTCGCACTTTGATTAGTGATTAGAGCCAGTGGCAAGTGCAGCTTAAAGTTTGAACTACAATTATTAGTGCTAGTGACAAGTGATTAGTGAACTAGAATGAATAGGAACATGGTTTATTTTAGTGCAAGTTGCCGTGTCTCCCTTTCGCAGCATGTCGGTCCTGCTGACAATTATGTTCCTAGAAGTGCTAATCGGTTTGGGATAGTCCATATCACTGTACTGAACTTGTCACTCGCACTAATCAAAGTGAAAATAGGGTTTTAGACTAATTTGCTTAGTTATTTGCTAAGATCGACCTAAATTAATAAATTTAAATAAATAACTCTTTATCAGTCAGGTTATAGCTATAGTTTTACTTATCTTTAACTCTTTTAAGTACCTAAATTACTCACGGTGTGCTTAATTAAATACTTAGCTTTGTGTCATGCTAATATTTAATTTGGTTATACTTATACATATCTTACACATTCAGCATACTTTAAGCAAACTACTCGTAAAAACATAAATTTAAGAATATCTGACACTATACGTAAGAAATGTTAATGTTCCTCACGAAATAAATAACTAGAATTGTGTTTGCTTATCTTACCATAATGAAGTAGATTTTAATGTAAAAATTTACTTAATAAATTAAAACTAAAGAAAGCTTTTATGCAAACCATCGTGTGTTTCCATAGTGCACCTCTCGTAGCCTCGCTCGTAGATTTTACTACGGGCGTAGCACCGTAGCAGGCTACGAACGTTCCCCGGTATAAATATTTCAGTACAGGAAATTATGCTACTGCCGATATTGTACCACGCTACACTCTGAATGGGAAACGATCTTCTTGTGTTAGAGGTGGAAAAGGCAGTGAATTATGTATTTCCATCGTGGTACTATTGATATCTAAAAACACCTATTGTTTTATAGATGAATGATCTTGTGTATATGAAAACGAGGACATTTCGACAAAAGCACAAATATTTAGAAGTCTTGCAAAAACTGTTATTTTAACAGATTTCCAAAATCAGGTTCTCGTGTTTGTAGTAAGTATTTCTTTCATTTAATCATAATATAAATTACTTAAATATAAATCCCACCTAGAAAAAAAAATGTGTAAATGTATGATGTTCATACTAGCTAAACTCAGAATTTGTTTTATGCATTATACTCGTACCATGCTCGGCGAACAAATTTAAGTGAAAAATGAAAAATGTCTAGCCTTGCGACTTGAACCTTGTCATTCCGTGACATTTCGTCGCAGGTTCAAGTCCTGTCCACGGCTAGAAATTTTTCATCATTTAAATAAATTAAATATTAGCTATACATAATTATTTCGAGATAGAAGCTAACTGGCTGTCCTCGCAAACGATGGCGAGAAGAACTTGACGTTTTTATGAGAGAGTGATCTGAGTCTGCGCAGAATATAGATGAGTGAAAGGTTTGGGGGGAGGCCTTCGCCCAGCAGTGGGACATTGCGGGCTATTAAATAAATAAGAAGCGAACTACCATTTATTCAGCAATTTAAAAGTAGTGAACATTTTCGAGTAGCGGTCAAATCACATATCATTTGGATACATATCAGAAGCTAGAGCTTGAAATCGTAGAAATGATTGTGGGGAAATTTTCATGTAGTCTGTAAATTCTTAATTAAACAAAATAAATAGACTTGATTTTTTGGGGAAATAATGAACGTAATATGCAATATATTATGTTCATTATTTTCCAAAAAATCTAATTTATTTATTTCAACTTATAGTAGTCATAATTTAATTAACCTACGTTATAATGGATAATAATACGTGTGTTATTTTATTTACCTCCCGTTTAGAAATATCTAAACATGTCAAAACAGATGTTGAATTCGGAATTCGCTCAACACGTTACGTATTCATAAGCCCTTGATACGGAAATTGCAGTTTTGTAATATTCACGAGTGGTGTGGGATTAACGCATAGGCGCAAATATAAAGCGAAAAGCGTATGGTCCATGTAATATTGTATAATAGTCACATAATCAGTAGTTTTCACAAGATTACCTACATGATATTTAATAAATTAGACGATTTCATGTAAAAATGTATCTATTCAAATGTGCTTATGGTCCGCTGTAAAGGTCATCATCTTAAATTTCTACGTAGGTATTTAGTACAAGTACAGTACAGCACATAAAGTGTAATACTTTGGACTTTGGACCGTTCTTATTATCTGCTTCTTAAGAGTTCAAATCGTACTGCAAGTGTTACCATTGATCTGCTGTCGTATGTACAAGTTGTTAATTACGCGGTTTATAAACCTAGTTAACGAGATAATCCGGGAAGTATTCGTCATTGAGGATTAAATTAAAAATTTGTAGTCTAATACTAAACCTTAACGTCACCTATGACGTCATTGTCATTAATATGCCACATCGCGTAAGAGCGAACGAGAAGTCTGTCAATTTTTAGCGTGCGTCTGGAATCGTTACAAAAATCAACCCACATAAAATGGTAATAAATATCTGAATCATAGCAACCTAGCACGTATTACCGTAGCGTAGAATACATACTCGATATGCTCGACTGTACCTAGATAATTTAAAGTAAGATTGACACATCAGACTGTATGAAACCCGACACGTTCATTACGACTATTTGGGACAGACGACGAATGTGAAATTGAATGAAACTTGTTTAATTTCATATGATATATTAATTTACTGCACGAATATTTATAATTAATTTAATGTGAAGCTAGTGTGACTGTTAGGAAATTCTCGTATAAATGCGTGCATTTGTAGCGATTTCAGAGTGTTGCACGCTAATTTTAAACGTGGCTAAGCGAGGCGTCCCTCTCTCTTCTGCGTGATGTAGCAGCAGCAGCAGCGGCAGTGACAGTTGCGTTTAAAAGACATTGCCACATTTCAATGGAGCTTTGCCCCACCTACAAAACTACGAGACCATTGAAGCTGTACCTATCATTTTGTTGGGGACTTATTACAGGTTTCATATTGCATAATCATAATCAGTATCATTTTCTACTACTCTCGCAACTCCTATAGAAGAATAACAAAAACAATGAATAATTCGCTTCGATTTCTTACTATTTTCTGAATTCTTAATTAAGCTGTTTTTTTCGACTCGCAACTTGTACATACTTTAATTTAAACCAATAATTTTAATAAAAAACGGAGATACTTTTACATTTATTCGTTATCTTGTACAACTTGCGGTTGATGGTGGGGCAGAATCTGGCATTGTCATTTAGTATTAGATACGTCGGCCACGACAGTATCTCACCTATTATTTAATTAAGTTTAACTGGAACTATACTTGTAGCAGTTTAGTAGCTTGAAAACAGTTTTCCGAAAAACTCACCGCCTCTATCGATGAAAAGTTTGTTTGGAAATTAATTTCTGGTGTATATTTATGATTGTTTAAACTAAGTATGTTAGAAATGCCTAGTTGTTCCTTGAAGGTAACATATAGAAACATATAAGTAGTCGGTTTGAAAACCTCTTAATTTAAGTCGGGTTTTTTGAAAGTCATAGCAAAAGTTCAGGTGATTGATTGCGAGTAGTAGCAAAAATTGTGTGTGTATTTCGGAAACCGAAGCTTTTATTTGCACCAAACCAAACGTACCAGTGCAACAAGCCCTAGGGAGAGTGTTACTGAGTTCGTTTGAACGATTCGACACCTCCCTAGAGGCTTCAACCCTTCAACCGGCCGAGGGTGCCAAATACTTCCATTTATATACCTACTTTTATAATGGAATTTGTTCTATAAAAATATAGTCATAAATAAAATGCATAATAAATATTAAATATCACAGTGCGAGTTTAATTTCTAAAAAGTGTGGTATCTATATACCACACTTTATATCTATACTGAAGTGTATCCTTTTTTTTCCTGAGTCTGAATGTCATTTATGTTCCTAGTATGGGACTAACCAATTGGCAATGGCAATTTGAGTACTTATAAAAAATACTGACATGAATTATGGCATAGTCTAAAAATAGGCACAGTTAGGTAATTCTATCCTTATAGTTCGAGCATTGGGAGAAATAGAAATACCCTGTCGCCTGTCTGTATATTATAATTATGATCTATTTTTGTATTTATATAACTATTGTAAGCTATGAGCTATTATGAGCAAAACACAATTGCACAGTTTGACGCCTCGATATCTTGGAAAAATAAATTTAAGGTTATTTTTTTGTATCGATTCCAGAGTGCTCATGTTAGTAAAATTAATATTCGCTATACGAGAAGTCCCGCTTACTCTTTCGCGATAGTATAAATAATACGAGAGATAGTGACGGTCTGTTGAGTTTAGGTTTAGAATTAAATGTGGCCACGGCAGAATCACATTTATTGTTAATTATTATATTTTAGGTTCGCGTTAATTTAATTGGAAAAATATTAAAAGAGAATTGTATCACACTTCGCCTTTTCGGTTCAAACATTCTCCGCTCCCCTCTGATAAAAGTCGAAAAGTTAAGAGAAGTGTCAAAAAGTGAAGGGTGCTCCGCTTTTACTCAAAAGGGAAGGACTTTGCCGGTTCCCACGGAATCAAAAGGCATCTCGAGCCTTCAGGGTATAGCTGACACTTTCATGCAGTCCCAATCAAAGCGAGTCATAAAATATTAAAAGGTCATTACACTAATGAATCGTATCAGATTTCGCCGTCGTCTGCCGCCGTACCCTCAATGTCTTTCGGCCGTCTTTAGAATTTCTTACGAGAGACTCTTTTGTCCGAACTTCAAGTTGGAAACTTGCATATATGAAAATACTTGTTGTTTTGAAGACGGGGAGGTTATAGGGAAATAAGTTGCTGTGCGAGAATAGTTTTTTGTAACTACAAATAATAATAGAGAACTTCCCATTGTTTGCAATAAATATCTAAGAACCCACTTCCGAAATGGGTATAGTAAGTAAGGAAGGAATAATTTAAAAATATTTCTTACTTCACATTATATCGTAACATAAATAAAAACTGTATTTTCCCCAAACCCTGCTTTAAGAATCTAATCACAATACATACACTATAAAAACATTACATTTCTATTTTCAAATTCAAATGATTTATTGCAGTCGCAAAGACCATATAAGTATTAGTAAAAATAAAATAATAATTCCGATTATTCATGTGTATATTAAATTAAAAGATTCATAATAAATTCCTCGTCCAATATGAAGATAAATACAAATAAAAAAAGAGGCTTAGCATGGAGGGTACGAATTAATCATCCATAATTTACATTTCGGCAAACTATGTTAGTGTTTACACGAGGTGTATTACGCGCTATGACATGCGACTTAGGTCCGACTCTGAGACTCCGGGACATGTAAGTGTACCCAGCGTCTCAGAAACGGACTGTCCATGGTATCCGCAATGCCCTTCAGGATGCTGTAGGGCTGCCGCGAACCCGTTGCATCAGGGACGCGACTCTTTTGCGTATGATGGCATGCAGTTTCAATTTCCCTAGACAGAGCATCCTTTCAAAACTAGTTGAATTACAACTACATGCGAGTAACAAAGGAGAATAAATTCAATTTGCATAGATATCCAGCATTTGGTGCATTTCGCTATGAATTATACGGAGGTGAGATCCATAATTCAAACTGAAAACGACACGGTTTACCTTACGGCTACACGCTATATAAGATATTACGTTTGACCTGAATCTTTTGTATGGAACATGTGCTCTCTGTATTCACAGTTAAATACATCATTATTTGTATAGGTACTCGTATATGTATGTATTCATCGTTTAACTTCCTTTAAAAACTTCAACTAAGAGTCATCATCATCATCAGCCCGTATCAGTCCACTTCTGGACGTAGGCCTCTCCCAAAGCACGCCACTCAACCCTATTCTCGGCCCTCTGTATCCAGTCTCTGCCATCCATCTTTCGCAAGATAGTATCGATCGATAGCCAAAACAAAAATACTTAGGTATTCAAAACGCCTGGATACACTTATTTACACGCTTATTGTGTAGGTAATTGACAGATAAATAGATGGTAATGAAATTAATTGAAACAGTTTAAAAGCTTTAAGATTATTTTTAAATCACAAAATATCCCTCCTAATATAATAATTCGAGAAATCTCAGTATAACGTTAGGCGAAAGATTAGTGCTCCGTAATTACAATATGAATTATTAGGAGCATACAAAGCCAAGTTCATATAACTGTAACGCAGGGTTAATCAAAGCTTGTTAATAACAGACTGTGTCAACTGACTCAAGTCGTCAGAAGTGGTTAATATACCGCCGACAGAAAGCTAAATTGTGGGGTACATCATCCGTATATCATCCGATATAGTGTCATATATATAACCACGCACAGGACTATACTAATATTACATAGAATAGTGTAGCCGATTAATTTTTATTTATTGCCATTATCAACTCGATCATGCTGAGGATTCAGTCATTTGAAATTACATACATTCATAAACTCACTCTTATTTCCCGTAGAGGTAGGCGGAGACGATGGACTTCGATCTGCTGCGATCCTGGCACACAACTCTTGTTTCCTCCATATTCATGAATCATTGCATGCACGCTCGTCGGTTTGAATCTTTTGAAAAAAAACACCAATTTAGTCGACGTATGTCGTCCTCGGTCTAAATTTGTTTTTCTATATTCCAATTACCTCCAGATATGATTTGTTAAAGGTTCAACTTCATCCCTTTTGGCATAACGAACTTAGTAGAGTTTATATGGAACTGGCGAGACGTGACGTCACTTCTAATATTTCGATTTTGAGCAATTGTGAGAACTTAAATTTTCAAAGTGAGTAAACGAAACTTTGGGACAGAAAGGCCTTACGCACCAGTTTACGTAAATATACCTACGTACTTATTCATTATTTTGCAACGCCTGTATAAATAAGATAATATTCACCTTACATACATTCTCCAACTTACTGTAAACTGTAAAGTTAAACAACGCTAAAGTTTGGTGAGTTTCCGAGCACGGAAAATATTGTTGGAGCTGAAAGCTGAAGTTCAGTTAGTCGTTAGAGCTATTAATGTATGATGGAATGTTTCTCCGTGCCTTAATTATATTTAGCTATTTGTAGACTGGTTAATCTCCATTAATTAATTAAAAATTAATAATAACTTTATATATTGTAGAAATTGTATTCGTTCTATATTCTACCATGTTGTGTATTTCTTCTGTGTATGTATTGTGTGTTGTAGAAAAGAATAAATGCTTTATCTATCTATATAAATCTAAAAAAATATTAGAGAAAGCCCATCGTCCATCAGTAGATTGATATCTAATTGGTAACCTGATTTGAGAGGTTAACGTTGACAAAATCAACTAACAAATATCATTTTGATTCTGAAGGATATTCAAATAGTAAGCCAACTACATTGGCACCCAACGTGGGACACAAGTATAACTAGTTATTTATTTACAAGAGACATCCTTACACTTAGGAAGTCTAGGTCACCTCTGGGTTAGCATAGAAATAATCCGTTACTAGGTAGACCTAATTGAGAAATTAATTGTGGTATTTATTCAGCGGTTTATATTCATAGCCGCAAGGTTTATCCTGTGGTTGACAAAAGCAATAAAATCGTAGCCTTATTATTGTTAGTAAATACATTTAGCTCAAATATGCTGTGAGTAAAAGCAGCATAACAATCATGGATTTAGATTTTCATTCCAGAGTAAAATAAACAACTATTTTTTGTACCGAAGAATATAAACAAGGGAAAGAAGAGAAAAATGAAATATATTTCCTTGATTGGCAATTAACAAGAATCAAATCATTGAACAACTTGTTATACTCGTACTCGTAAACAAGTCTGAAATCCAGTGGTTCGTATTTTTCTTGTAGAGTGAAACTAATAAACTGTGCAATAACAATTAAGTACGGGTAATAATAAAGTTAAATAACTACAATATGAGTACGTAACATCTATATAATACCAATAATTGTAAGACTATTAGAATAACATAAATAAGGGTATTGCAAAAATAATTACATAAATAGAATTACAAGAATGAAATCGGTAGGTTACTTATCACAATTGGCAATATTCTCACTGAAAGCGATATCTTGCAGACAACTTATCAAATAAAACAAAAGTTATAAAGTTATAATAAACAAGATAACATCTTGAAGGGATCAACGCATTTCTTGCAAGAATAAGAATAACTCAAGATAAATGTCTATTATCTAAGTTAAATAGAGCTGAAAAATAGTAAAATAACCCGACACATTTACCATAATTGTCAAAATCCATTTCAATATTAAAAACAGCATTTTTCCAGTGGCGATAACAATCGTACTCGAAACTTTATGCAACCGTAACGCAACGAGTCGAAAAATATTGGAAGCCATCCAATAAGTTGATGTAATGAAACAACTTTTCAGTGGTACCTAAGACGTTCGCAATTTCCGAACGAAATCTTTGTACGTTTTACGAGGAACACGGGGAGACAATGGATGTTTACTGGCGTTCCGTGTTGGCAGACGGCCGGAGCGGCGATGCGAACAACTCATTTTACGCTTCATGTCATCAACTCGATCAGCCGTCCTATTCTGAATCAATCGGTAGTTTCTAGTCGATACTGCGATGCCTACGATGTGAAACGATCGCGATCACATCCTCCTCTAAAGAATTACTTGGGTGAACTCGTTTACAAAATAATAGGTAACTTAACAGGTCAATGCGTCGTGTAACTAAGGACTAGCTGATGCAACATTCTACTTCTAGAACTGCGGAAGTTTTGCTTCCAGTTCCGCAGTTCTATAACGGAAGTTTGTCGATCCAAAAAATCCTGCGGGAGACGCTATCCAATGGCTACAGCAACTGGATGTCGATGTCTGACAACTGTCCAGATGGACATTGATATATTTTTTCCTGCTGCGTCTTTGCGATATACGCTTAAATAAATAAATCGATACAAATTGTGATGCCCTCTAATTTGCAGGCCTTATATATAAAAGATTACGTAATGTGTGTGGAGGTAAAATAGTAAATATTTATATTATAGGAAAACAGTCGGAAAACATAAGCAGTTAATCCCGAATAGAGATGCGCGACATAGTTGATACTACTCATATAAAAGTGCAGCGACAAAACTCACAGAAGGCTGAAGATATATCTCACAAGAGAATACGTACACATTCGTTTCACTAGTTCAACGAAGAGAAAAGTTAGATAATCTTAAAGCTGGTATCCGTTTTATCCGTCAAACCTTTACACATGTCGGTGTTATATTATATTTTAATCGCCGAACGTAATGAAGAACTGTACAAAATTCTAATTACTGATGTAGGAAAACAAAATACGGTAATGTAACCTGTGAACTATAAGTTTGTTAAAGGCATGTGTAATCCATGAATCCTCTTTGGTCAAGCATGGTGATATTATAGGTATAATTTGCTTTAGAAGTGCGTACGATAAGTGAATATTTTATTACCTACACAATTATCGTTTGTAGCTTGTGTAATTTTATTGATTACTTACATAACTTTTTTATTAATTTATAATAATAATCAATATTTATACACACAATGAAACAATACGAAAACACGCTGTTGTTGTTTTTCGACAACACTGGACCATAATAACAATAAATCAAATAATAAGATAAATGAAGTGAAACGGGCGTGTTCCACGCGAGCTATATTTCTATGAGCATCAGTGGTCAGCGCCGTCTGCGGGATACGTCGGAACTAAAAACAGTAGGATTATTTTAGTTTCATAGAGAATGTTAATGATCAGCGCAACCTAAGGACATGCCGTAGGTTGCGCTGATCATCAACATTCTCGTAGATATAAATTGTATTGCTCGCATTGATCTCGATTCGATGACGATAGGGTTCCATGTTAGATACTAGGAAAAAGTAGTTTCGAACTGTAGCGAAACATGATTATGAATAACTCTAAATTACAACAGTATTAAATCCATTATTTAATTTTAATGTAACATGTAAGTTAATAAATATCTTTGAAATATACTTTAAATGAAGTGAAATATCTACTTGAAGTAATTTTGATTTTCTGCATTAAACCGCTTTCATGAGTTGGCGCATTTGATTCAAAAAATTGTATATGTTTACGTTTAGAGGCGATAGTAAAACTGACGAAGTGGCTTCTGCGTGACCGCCTGATGTTTATAGTGGCATGGCTATCTATATAAATTTTTGATCCAATAAAGTTCAAGAACCGTGAATAAATGTTTTTGTTACAAAATGTCGACTAACTTTCTTTTCGATTTATTAAATTACTTAAAGGTACTTAGTATTCATTCAGAGATATTTTCTACGATAAGTCCTTTCACATATATTTGACTTAAGTCATTATCATCATCAACCCATCAGTTTATTATAGAACGTAGGCGCATCTCTCAAACCAATCTTTCCCTGCCCGCACAGATTTTTCGTCCACTTGGTAAAGAGGCTTCGCACATTACGTTAAATGTCGATGGTATTTACTCTAGAACCCATCTGGGGTCATCGATTCTAGACTCAATAAAGTCAGATCGAGTTAAAAAAATATTATTATTTATAAAAATAATACGTAAATACTTGCTTACATAATTCTTATTAGTAGCTACTCTGAAATGCGAATAAAACATGGACGTTCAATTCTAGAACATAGTGCCACGGAACTGACAAATTGAGACTTTTAATTATGATTTTCACAACCTTAATAAAGCTTCATATCCAGCACAATGATGCGACCACAATGAGATGTACTGAGGACATGGCGCCGGGTTCCGCAGGCACGATGCATAGAGGTCGACCAACCTCGCTTTATTGTTGGTAGAAAATGTCGAGATCGAAAAATATTTCGGCTTTCTCTCTATTCATATCATTATCGATATGAATAGAAAGAAAGTCGTTATCCCTTTGTTTATAATGAAAATATAAAATTAAGATAAGTATGTTAGTGTCTCAGAAATAACGAACTCGGTGTAACTTTTCTAAAACTTGTAATGATAGTCAGTAGTGCAATATCCAGTTTATTCTAACAGATTACAAATCAAACATGTCCGTCTGCTACGAACGCTTCTGACCGAGTGTCCGCTCGTTTCACCGAGCGCCCACGTTTCACCCACCACGCGCCCATTCCGGTGTGGCCAGTGCAGGCAAACATTAATCCGTCCAATAATATCATCGTTTATTCGACTGAACAATACTTCAAATAACCGTTGAAATAATAAAAACCCTACACTCGACCATCCTGACGACGTGTATGTCCTCAGACACGTGTCCGGTGAAACCCTACACTCGGCGAAACTCGAGCAACTCTTATAACAAACACAAGTTTAGTTCTATATAATAATAACTGTAAGATGTTCACATAATGAGCCAGATTTACAAATGTATGTAATAAATTTTAGTTACCTGTTTATACATTATCTAAGTTTTATTATTTAAGTCTAGAGAGTATGTGTACATGTTTTGAACAATCGATATTAGTAGCTGTAACAATCAAAAATGTTCCTCCGGCATAATCTATATGACTATGTACTATCCAACGTCTATCCAGTAACAACAATTCAATTTTTATCCAGTAATTACTATCCAATATCTATTCCCTTAATAACTATTCAATATCTATCCAGTAATAACTATCCATAGATCCGTAAACCTTTCCTCGGTTTAGTAGATCAATCCCATGATCATAAATCAGTAAACCTTTTTTTCCTCGGTTTAGTAGACCAATCCCATGATCATAAACCAGTAAACCTTTTCCTCGATTTAGTAGATCAATCACATGATCACAAATCAGTAAACCTTTTTTCCTCGGTTTAGTAGACCAATCCCATGATCATAAACCAGTAAACCTTTTCCTCGATTTAGTAGATCAATCACATGATCATAAATCAGTAAACCTTTTTTCCGCGGTTTAGTAGACCAATCCCATGATCATAAACCAGTAAACCTTTTCCTCGATTTAGTAGATCAATCACATGATCATAAATCAGTAAACCTTTTTCCTCGGTTTAGTAGATCAATCCCATGATCACAAATCAGTAAACCTTTTCCTCGATTTAGTAGATCAATCACATGATCATAAATCAGTAAACCTTTTTCCTCGGTTTAGTAGATCAATCCCATGATCATAAACCAGTAAACCTTTTCCTCGATTTAGTAGATCAATCACATGATCATAAATCAGTAAACCTTTTTCCTCGGTTTAGTAGATCAATCCCATGATCATAAACCAGTAAACCTTTTCCTCGGTTTAGTAGATCAATCACATGATCATAAATCAGTAAACCTTTTTCCTCGGTTTAGTAGATCAATCCCATGATCACAAATCAGTAAACCTTTTTTCCTCGGTTTAGTAGACCAATCCCATGATCATAAACCAGTAAACCTTTTCCTCGATTTAGTAGATCAATCACATGATCATAAATCAGTAAACCTTTTCCTCGCTTCAGGCAGACGCACGTGAATCCTTTCACTCATGTCTTACCTGAAACAGCATAAACAATGATATAGTTATATTACTAAAATAAAGATTTGATTAGTTGTTTAGATTGGTTAAATGACAACTATACTATAGACACCAATTAAGATTCCCATTACTTAATCACTCTGACATATCCCCGTCATTAACCTCATTTCCGTCATCGTTATCAGAGTCATCATCAATTTCTAAAGACGCTATGTGGATCCATCGCATGCGATCTGCAGCAACTGTCGTCTTCCGTTTGTTTTTCATCCCCTCAAATCCTGCGATCGGGGCCACTTTGTATCGTATACTTACCTAAGATTTTTACGACTTTAAAGGGGCTTTCGTACGAGGGCATAAGCTTTGTACTCTGGCCATTATTTTGAAAAGCCACCTTAGTTATTTTAACTAATTCCCCGGCATTATAAACGCGTGCAGGTCGCCTACCTTGATCATAATATCGTTTCTGTGCGTCCTGAGCTTTGTCAATCTTTCGTCTGACTTCACTTCGAATAGACGCCCGAGAAGAAACCTCGCATGCTTCCTCGGTTATTCCATTCAAAGCCGGATTGAACTCACTGTTCATTTCTGTCCCAAACATGACTTCTGAGGGCGATCTGCCTATTGTCTTTTGCAACGTATTATTTAACCCCCATTGAATTCTCCCTAACTTATCATCCCAGTCCTTTTCATCCGTATCAAGATTCTGTGCTGTTAAAGAATCTAGAATGGTTCTATTGTACCTCTCAACGTGGCCGTTGGATCTTGGGCTTGCGACGGCGTTTAGAACGTGCTTTACCCCTCGATCCAAGCAAAACCTTCTGAATGCATGAGAAGTAAAACAGGAACCCCGATCACTCACCGATCTATCTGGGGATCTGAACGTGTCAAAAATGTCTTGCAAAACTTTTATCACGCTTTGTGCGTTCGTATTCCTGACCGGTTTGATGAACAAGAACTTAGTGAACGAATCTACAACGGACAGTATGTGAGTATGCCCCCTCTTAGACCTTACAAAGGGCCCGAGATGGTCGATGTGCAATGTGTGAAAAGGCCTTTGGACCTTTTCTATGGGATGCAATAACCCTTCACGTGTGTTCGTAGAATGTTTTGCGTAAGCGCATTCGATACAAGCGTCTACATATTTTTTTACGAATCGTTTCATTTTCGCAAACCAGTAATTTTTCTTGATTCGGTTGAAGGTCTTCTCGAAACCAACATGACCTATATCGTCATGGTTTCTCTTGCACAACTGCCATCTCGCCCCCTTTGGGACCACCCATCTCACACATTCCTTGTCACCCCCTACATATCTGAATAACTTATTGTTTTTCAAGATGTAATTTTCTTTTATGTATTCCACACCTTTAGGATCCAAATTGCTACCAACAATGTCGCGAATTCTGCACAATTCAGAGTCTCCCAGCTGTAAGGTAAGTAACCAGTCTTCGTCACTTATGGCCATCACTGCGGGGTACTGCTCCGGACTCAGAGTGTCAACGTCCTGAATCGGATTCCGAGATAACGCGTCAACATGTCCCATCTTCGTGCCCGCCCTATATTCTACTGAACAATCATACTCCTGTAACGCCAGCCACCATCGAGCGATTCTGGGAATAAGGTCGCGTTTCTGGAAAGTAGAACGTAATGCACTACAGTCGGTGACGATTTTGAATGCCTTTCCTAAGAGGTAGACCCTCAGCTTCTTGAGAGCGCAGATTACGGCCAATGTTTCCAATTCGTAAGAGTGGAAGTTCTTTTCCTCCGGTGTTGTTTGGCGACTATAGTACACCACCGGATGAAAAGGTCCTCCACTCTCTAGGGGTCGCTGCAATAGGATTCCACCAACACCTATTCTGCTAGCATCAGTGTGGAGTTCAGTCTCCGCCAACGGATCATAGATGCCAAGCACGGGCCTATCTATTAGTTTAACTTTCAAAGCTTTAAACGATTCCCTGATAATGCCTGCCTGTAGCATTTCCTCTACCATAGTTCGCACCTTCTCGCGTTCGTGATGTGATAACCGGTAGGGTCTATACACTACAGGCTGCTGACTGCTTAACTCGATCTTCATCTCGGTCGTATCCGTACAACCTAATCCCGCCAAATCGTACGCAAAACACTCTTTGTGACGTCGAAGGAGTTCTATGAGCTTTATCCTATCGCTTTCAGACACGGCATCGCCCAGGCATATCTGGCTTTCGTCAAAGGGTTTAACTGAAGCCATCCGAACTTGTTGGTTTGGTACTATCGATGGCTCATCGTCGTCCACGAGTCTGTACACCGCCTGTACCTTTACGGCTCGAGAGAATACAAAATTCTCTTGCACGCAACACGGTATCGAGCACGGTGTTATTGTTACGAAGAGTGTGCCATGCTTCACCTCATAAACGCCACCGCACACTACGTACTGTTCCTTTGGTCTCCCTACAATTTTGGTGTCTACTACTATGCTGCCAGTATACGCCGTTGCTGTCGCAGCTCTTACACTCGCAGCACCATATAATCTACTATGAGCTATCATTCTAACTCTTTCTAATTGCTCGTCATCCTCACATATGTTAGGCATCTCGTTATCGACATTTAGGAATTGTAGTTTGTTCACGTCTTTGTAAACGACGATATGCGGCTGCTCAGAATAAGTCTGACCAATCAGCACAGGCTTCTCCAACAACCGGTCGTCAACCACTCTACATGAAACAGCAGCCGTTACACCATCGATTGTCAAAGACAACTTCGCGGATCCCACGGACTGTACAAGATTATTGCCAAAACCCTTCATCGTAGTCGGAATGTGGTCGTGACTCAATCCAAGGTTAGTAAAGTCAGACTGTTTAATGAGTGTGACCTCACTGCCGAGATCAACGAATGCTTCCAGGGGCACACCGTTGACGCTTACAGATTTTACAAATTTACTACATGGATCGGAACAGGATATGCGCATGGTTTTAGCTACCGTGTCAGTCCCCGTTGACCCGATATCTCGTTTAAATTCACAAGCCTCGGGTTTGTGTCCCAGTCTATTACATTTGTTACACTTGATCAGAGGCTTGGGGCATCTGGAATATGGGTGCCCCTTTTCCTTGCAGTTAAAGCAATATAAATGTGGATTGGCTTTCGCACTTGACCTATTATTTTGTCTGTCGTCTAGTGAACTGACATTCCTATCCCTAAACGGGGGTAATTGTGGATAGAGTTCCTTGTTATTACTTAACAAGAACTTCAAAAGCTGATCAGGCTCCTTGCAACATAGTGCCAAAGCACTCGACCTCATGGTCCTATCGCTGATGCCATGAATGATACAGTCCACGGCCCGCTTACCTGTGATCTCGCATTGATTTATTAGTGCCAGCTTTTCGTAGTAATAGATTTCAATGGACTCGTTATGCCTACTCCTACGCTTAAGCATGTCCTCTAATAATTGACCATAATTCTGTTCGGAAGGGAAGGCGTTCGTTAACTTGGCTTGCCACTCGTCCCAAGAAAACAGTATCGTATTAAGGCTTTCGTACCAAACCTTAGCTAGACCTGTGAGCTTCACCATGGCGAAATGCACAGTAGTCTTCTCATCCCAGCCATAAACCTTTGCACATTCATTGACCTTTTTGAGCCATACGTCTATGCGTTGGTTCTTTCCTGAGGGATTGAACTCTGGAATAATATTTTTGTGATCTAAACTTCTATTAACTGATGTTGTGCTATGGTTTGGTGGCTGAGATGGTAAGACATCCTTAATGGATTGTATTATTTGAATTACATCTTTCGAAGAAAAAGTAGGACTACATGACCGTTTCGTGTGTTGATTGACGCTCGCAGAGTCTCGATCCCTCCTGTCGCCTCTACCCGGCAGCCTGCTGCGACTGCGACGCTCGCAGCTCGCCGTGGCATCAGGTAAACCCCGCCGCTCGCTCCGGCGCCGGTGCAGTTCGTCGTCTCGTTCCCTCTGCAGGTCCATCTTCATCCTTCGAATCCGGTCGTGCTCCCTCTCCAACGCCTGTTCGCGCTCCAGCAGGCGGCGACTGCGGCTGCGACTCCGGCTCCTCTGACGCATGCTATCCCGGCTGCGCCTGGAGCGGGAGCGGCTTCGCCGTGGTGTCTCGAGTCGACGACCCAGTCCATCCTCTTCGTTCATTATCTAGAACTCAACACCAAAATTGAGGCGGTTAATAAAAGGCAAAGGTTGAAACAATGACATTTAATTTCACCATTACGTGATTCCAGTTTTTGCATCCAAAAATAAAGCAACATAAAGTGAGGGTAGACCAAGAAAAATGACAAATATGCACGTGGTACGCATTTTTTTTTTTTAAACAGCTCAAGTTGGGGGTAGTATTGCTTTAACAGATTTGCCGTAACACGCATTTTCGTAAAGCAAAATCATTACGTATATCTCGAAAAAAACAAAATTTTGTCCCTTTTAAAAGTTCACACGACATATTTCCGATAAACCCACAAATACCCGAAATTCCCACGGGATATCCCGATGTAGAATTCTACACCCAAACCAGCGTTTGACCGCTTTAGTTGCGACCACGTGTTTTGCGAGCATTATTTTTTTTTTTAAATTAAATCCACACATAATATGAAGCGGGTACCTTAAAAACTTTGTCCAATTAATAACGGTATGTTTCCGTATATCGAGAACTATATTCCGTCCGACAGCGGGACAACTTGATCAATTGCCTTTTATATCATAACCTTATTGTGCATGCTAGGATTCCCCTATTGTCGCAACAATACTTAATCACAAAATAGTTTGTGATGGGTACTTAATTTCATGTTGCCACGTGGTAAAAAGTAAATGTAAAAAGAAGGCGTGTACTTACGGAAATTTCCGACTCGATCCCACTTCTGAGAAGTTAGTGTCTCAGAAATAACGAACTCGGTGTAACTTTTCTAAAACTTGTAATGATAGTCAGTAGTGCAATATCCAGTTTATTCTAACAGATTACAAATCAAACATGTCCGTCTGCTACGAACGCTTCTGACCGAGTGTCCGCTCGTTTCACCGAGCGCCCACGTTTCACCCACCACGCGCCCATTCCGGTGTGGCCAGTGCAGGCAAACATTAATCCGTCCAATAATATCATCGTTTATTCGACTGAACAATACTTCAAATAACCGTTGAAATAATAAAAACCCTACAAGTATTTAATTTAGTATTGTATCTAGTAAGGTTTTGTTATCTTCTCTATATTTAAGTCTTGTCGGTTGACTTATTTATAACTGAAGAACTTCTAGAAGGGTTAGTAGTGACTAAAATATGAGTACAAGTTCGCTGAAGGAAGCGTTTGGTCATTAAACTTTAAACTTGTACGGACAACAGCAGATCAATGGTAACACTTGCAGTACGATTTTAACTCTTACTACGCAGATAATAAGAGCGGTCCAAAGTCCAAAGTGTTACACTTGATCTTCTGTTAGCTGTACCAAACTGAAGGCGGAGTTTTAAACATATTTATATACAGTACATAGTTACAATTAGATTAGATTTACAAAATCTTATGTGAAATCTTATTATTAAAAACTATTACTTACATACATGAAAAGTCGTAAATATCAGAAGTGATATATATAGAAAATAAGGTTTTAGGCCGAAAACCGAAACATATTCGTACTTACAATACGTCTATTTCCTCGTTTTTATGTTTCTTCTGAATTAGTTTCAACATACGTATGTTGCGATTAAAAATGTTAGTTAAATCTTGTGTGACATCTTATGATTAAAAACTATTACCTACATACTTGAAAAGTCTTAAATATCATAAGTGATATTGAGTTTTAGAAAAGCAGATAGTTTTTGACCGAAAACCGAAATATATTTGTCCATCCTCTATCAATAATGGCTCACAATGCGGTTTACAGCGCACTCTGGTTCCGTAGGCACTACGACAATAGCCATGAATGAAGTCGCAGTGTCAGTACTAATTAACGCGTTTATTCACTTTAATAAAATGACAAATGAGCTGTTCTTTTTCGTACAATAATAACCAGCATGTCTATTCTCGTGCTGTGTCTGATGCATTCTTACTTAGTTGAAAATAGTTGAAATGCAATAGCAAGTTGGATATAAAATATTTTCGTGATACAATTAAACAATATTCGTTTATTCTTTTCTCAACATAGACATTACATTAGATTCAGATTCATATTCTTTATTGTGTAAGTAAATTCATTGCATATTTATTTTTACACGTAAACATTTTTTTTTAATCTAAACTGAGCGCATAGGGTTAAAAAACGTTAATAAACTCTCAGCGAGGGCATATCTTCAAAAAATATTATTTTTATTATTTTGATTCTTACTGAGTATGTACTAAGTACCATCCACTAATATTACTACTACCAAAGAATATTATACTTATATTTTTACCTAACGGAAGTACATATTAATATTGTACAGTCGACAGCAGAGCAATGGTAACACTTACGACGCAAATAAGTGTTACCATTGATGTTTGTTTGAGTTATCTGTACTGTACTATGTAGTATGTACATAAATCGCATGTCGACACCCTGTGACACAATAAATTTTCGCTACTACTAGCCTGTCTGTAAGCCTTTTATAACAAGCTTCTCTTTTATAAACTTAAATCCTAGTATTACCCTTAGCAACTAACAGAACATAGGAACAGAATGAAGACTTATTGTCACAGGATAGAGGGAAAGCGAATAAAAGAAAATCCTTGCAATATACGCAGTGGGCTGTGACTAATTCCTCTTCGGATAAGATAATGTATTTTTAAAACGTCGCCGTCTAGTCTTGGACTCGCTCAATTAGCAAAGGATATAATGACGTCATATAATTCAAAGTCTTCTACTTGGTTTAATGGTTTATTCCCTGGAAATTGCGTCTCTACGAGTGACTAATTTTGGGTGTAGAGATGATAATTTATGAGTATAAATTAAGTTTTCGTCTAAGACTTATTTACCTGCCTTTAGATTTACTTACTTCCTGACAGATATATAGAACAAATTTACAAGGGCCGTGTCGTTATACACTAAAATAATAAAAAAATCATGAAGGTAGGAAAGACTGGCCTGGAATTTTTTTCCCTTTATTAAATATTCTTAAGCTTCGTTTTATACCGGCCATTTATCATAACTCATTATTGGATTTAGGTCTCTTCATGGGCACTCTTAATGGTGGTACCAGAAAAATATATCGGTGTCTTGCAAGCCACATCCTTCTTAAGATACCTTAACAATCTACCAATGAAAAAAAAAATTGTACTCACATCTTACTGCAACTGTGCCTACATAGAATCCCTGGCACCTAATGTGCATGTGAATGTAGCTACACATACTCGAACTGCACACCTTATATAATTATATACACAAGTACCTACTTTCAGTACCAGAGGATGTTAATTAGGCTGACAGCAAACACAGGCAGTCAAACAACAGATTTAATTAATACAGCGCCCTATGTCTTCGAATTAGATGGATCTTGTCAATAGCAAACTGTGAGAGTGCTTGAGGACTCCGCTTAACGGATGTACTGCCTCTTGACTTGAGTTAGGTCATGGGTAATTTAGCTAGGAAGTACTTCGTGGAGATAAATAGCCCACTAAAATAGATTAAGATTGAAAGCCTAATTATATCGCAGGTGCGAAATGTGTTTATATATTATGTAACCTAAATTAATGCGACTGAAGATCTGATTTACATAATCAAACTGTCCATTGTATTGTTGGACGCAGTCAACCAAATTAAGGTAGACTATTTATATTTTTTTGGCATCAGTATCGTGCATATAACCCCTGAGTCGCTCGTCGTTGACCAAAACAACACCCTGTATATTGCCATAGAGATTGAACCTATAACATCTAGGTGAAGATAAAAAAATACCCTGAATTAGGTAATATAAATGTTAACATTTCCTTCTTGTGCATTTCAATTTATTGTCTGCATGTATATCTCATTTATGTGATGCTCTTCAAATCATGCTTCATGTGAAATTTTCACTGCAGCATAAAGCTTCTCATTTTTCCTTATTTCAAATTCATAAAGCGAGCAAATCCATCACATGATACAGTACAGAAATAACTTTCGATAAATAACAGATAGTACCAGAAATAAGGCGTGTATTCAAAACGGCTCAATTCTGAACTATTGCTACCAATTGTTCCTGAGATAGAATTTTTTCCTTATAAATCTTTGTGAAGCGGTCAAATCTGGCACATTAATCAGGAGTAGTCTGGCGTATCGGGCGATCCTGCAGCAATACCAAGTAGACTCGTGATTTATTGGCGCAATGCCGGAAAGGTAACGTCTACCACCTGTCTGACTGCCGAAGCCGTTTGCCAGCCGAACTTTTCACAGACTGAACCTTTGGTCGGAATATCTTTATTTTTCGGCCTTTTGTTACTTATTAGAATAACATACCAAAGTTATATAGAGTTCTTAAATTTACGGTGCTCACTTTAAAAAAAATACTTCGTTTAACATTTCCATTTATGCACTGGATTAATTTCACATCAATGTCATCCACCATGGGGCAGATATTTCTAAGACGATTAGAGATTAAAACAGGTTTCTCAATTACTCCAGTGAGCGTAACAGAAAATTGTAAAAATTTAACAAATTATTTCAACAATAGTAAGTATGAAAGACCAATACTCATATGAACTGTGCAAACTTTATATGACTAGTAGCATCCCCCGCTGTTCTGTAATATAAACGAAACGCACCCTTGTATGCTTTTTCGAACTTTACAATCTACAAAGGAAAAGTTTTCAGTTCAAGCGCTTGAGAAATATAACCCATCTTAAGTTTAATCTCTTGAAAATGTTCAAGAAAACAATTGTAAATAGGAACTCTTCGTTGCTAAGAATGGCAATGTTTGTTGAGACAGAAGTTATACGAACAATAAAGGTGTGTCCAGACATGGAGTTCCCCTGTGATTGTTTGTATTTGTCTGCTCTGTCAATATTTTCGTGTAATATTATTTTGTTACAGCGGTTGACTGGGGAAAAATAAATTACACAAAAACATTTGTTATTTTTCAAATTTTTGCTTCAAAGGACCTAGTATCCTTTCCAATATAGTCATATAGTGTAATTTTATACACCGGTTCTAGAGTGTGGCGGTACAAATAATAATTAGCCGATGAGGCTATTTTTACACCGTTAGTAGCAATGGGATCAAACTGACTATACCAATCGAATGTGCAATTTCTAATGAAACACAGTAGTGAAGCTGTAAACTTGTTGATCTAAAAAATACAACTAAAATTGGTTACTGCATCAAGAGTACGTTGTGACTAAGACTAAGTAAGTAAGTTGCAAATCAAATCTTAACTGTCACCTAAAGAAAATGTATGAAGTGAGTGAGGAAGAGCGTATGATTATGAGAGGCTGGATTGGATACTTAGGAACCGATTTAATGAAGGCATTAGTTTAGTAGCATGAAATTGTGTGTAGGTGAGTGTTTTGGTTACCTTAAGATCCTACCATCCATCTCTTCTTTTAATCCTGTCACCACCTGCTGGGGTAAGACTCGAATCAAAGAGCGTCATGCTGTTGAATCGTGAGCGACATCTTTCAACTCCTCCCACGGCTGCCAACACATCTTCTTCTGCTACATTCTTCTTTTTGAGGTTCATATATTATCGGAGTTTGGACAGCATCTTGGCTATCTTAACTTTAGACGCCGCAACTTCAAATATGAAATGTTTCTGCTACGAAATCAGTCATGGAGTTTCAGCTAGGAGTGTCTTCTTCTTCACAATGTGCGCTTGTCGGCGATCGTCATTTATCTGTTAAAGTTGAATAACTTTGTACCTGTCATTCTGACATGTGTCTACATATGGACTAGAAAATGAATGGTCATATTTTATTCGGCACCGGTGTGATATGAGGCATTATTTAATAAGTTTATTACCGGACCGCCACTAACGAACGGGCGAGTCGGGGACGCAAATTGACAATAAATAACAAATGGCCGGGTGACAGTACCCCTTTGTCTGCGAATTTGCTACCGAACTTAATTTATGTAGAATAGGGTTGTATTGGAATTTTAGCACACGTGATTTGCATTCTGTGGGTTTTGATAATGTAGGTTCATAATATAGATAAGAAAGTCATTGACATGTTTAACATGTTTGACTAGCTGCGGAAAGATTGTCGTTGCCGTTTCCCTGGTAGATAGAATCCGAAACGAGATTTTCCCCCCACCAGGGAACAAAAGTTGTAGAGGTAGCGTAGGAGTAGCAACTTGTAGTGGTATAGTGGATTGGTCAAATCTTAAAACCGATCGTGGAAAGTTGTAGAGTTGAGATCACACACACACTCTATATGTATAACTCCGAAATTCTAATATTACAATGTCTATAGCACTTATACTTACTACACGAAATCATTGCAAGGTCCCTCAGTACTGTCGACTGTTCAACCTCCATGTCATTTCATACGTTTGATCAAAGAACGAAGACATGAGGTACGTCCTTAATCTTTGGTTGATATCATTGATCTAAAACTCAGTTTTTTTTTATCACTTTTACTCGTCAAGCTACTTAATTTGAAGTAGAAGAAACCTGTGGTTATTACCTACATTTGACGTCATGATTAACAAAATCTTGTTTTCGTTTTAGTCAAGTCGATTTTTATAAGCTTTATTTGGATAAAGCTAGTATTTCTACTTATGTTCTATTAAAAATTAGTGGTGTAGGTAGCTTTCGATAATGCCACAAATTCCGACCATAATACAAAACAAATCAAATTAACAGACACGTTCAAACAACCTGAATTGAATTCTGAAATCCCACGGCAAACACAGCCAATTATCAACGCCCGTCAGTTACACTCAAATATCATGGACCTGGAGCTTAGTTTTTGTTATCTCCTTCATTTCATAAACAAACAGGAGACAAATGAAATAGATAAATACATTTAAAAAAAATACAGCGTACATTAAGCTATGTTTTCAACATTTCGGACAGGAATCACGTGGTGGATCATGTCCTGAGCCCCTTTGATGTCAAGGGAACTAAAATAAAATAAATAATATAAAATAAATGCCCGCCATTTTCCATGACTGCCATTTCCTATATGCCCTTTTCTTTTCTTTTTTTCTGGCCCAAAATGCCCCGTCCTCTTGATCAAGGCACTGACATAGTATACAAAAAACAAACACAGGTTTTTATTTCTGTAATACTGAATTATTTCTTTTTCTTTTCAGTCTGCTGACTGTGAATAATAACAAAAAAATATTCTAGCTCCTGGTACTATAGGTACGTGTAATGTCAACTACACCAATTAGGATCTATTAAACGTATTGCTTGTTTGCCGACTGCTTGTGAGTACAACACATAAAGTACCTATCAATTAAGGAGTTTCCCAGCGCCTCAAATTAATTGAACCCTTATGAAGTACTTATCAGCCTATTTTTATGTTTCCAGTGTTGGGGCACATACATTCCCTTACATCGAGAGAGCTCGGGGCCATGATCCACCACACGGGCCCAGTGCTTATTGGTGAATTATAAATGCATTAGATATATCTTTAGTATGCAGGTTCTTTCATGATGTTTTTGAGAGCATTCGGTAAGTGTACTTACCTAAATTTTCCTTTGAAGAAAACAAGAGAAACTCTTAGTACATGGTGTCCTCCATTAAAACCGGGCCTCTGTAACGAAAGTTCAGTATCCTAGCCAGTACACCCTGTTTATTAAAGACAAAAAAGAAGCGCCTTCCAAATTGCAAATGGCAATTTTCAAGATGAAATAAACTGATCAGAGGATTAAAGAACATTTCGTCCGATGTCGGGAGCGAGTCGAGATTAAAGTTATACAAGTGAAATATTTCTGAGCCGTCGACTTGGGGAACTTTCGTCTTTGTCATGTAGTAAGAAAGTAAGGAGCGGGATCGTTTGTCTTCCCAGTAGAACACTAAGCTTGCCTTTTGCATCTCGGGCAATAAATATTTGTGAATGTAAAAGCTACTGCAATAAGTGAGCCGTAATTAATTCGGATTACTTGTTCGTGTGGCTCTACGGAAGTCGCTTTCTTTATCTACAAGTCTGCGTAAAATTTAATTATCCAGTGCTGTAGTTTGTACATACAGTATTAATTCCATATAATCTCTGTATTTTGCCAAAAAGGGATGAAACAAATCTCTCGAGTTATGAATTAGAATATCGAAAAATAGTCCTATTTGTATAATTCTAGGTTTAGTTTTCCTTTAGCACTATAAGGTTCTAACATAATAGTTTTTTCCGCATCCCACAGAAGATGGCATGGCTTAGTGTATTTGAGTTGAGTTGAGCTCCTTTGAGAGCTGAATAGTGTTAAAGGAATTATGTGGCGTGCACTCCGCGCAACAGGCGTACTTTGCGGTACACAGGTTTATTCTATTGAAAGGCCTGGAAAGGATGCTTTTTTATTCTTTTAAAAGCAAAACTAGAACAGTAGTGATACACTCTGACTCAGAGTGAAGTACACATGCAGGGCGCCTCATTAAGGTAGTTATTTTCTAAAACCAAATAACAAATTAAAAAATAAGTTCAATACCTACTTAAACCGAAGCCCAAATCAAGCGTCTTATTTTGTAAACAAAAAATATTAACATTTTAGGCTTTTCTGTGATTATTACATAGTTATTTTCATATTCAGATCAGATCACTTTATTTTCACAATGATGAACAGGAACTGAATTATGAAAATGAACAGAATTAGACAATCATATTTGTTTACAAAATAAGACACTTGATTTGGGCTTCGGTATAGGTTAGAAGTGCAGACTAAGTACCTAATTGTAGGGTTTAACATAATTGGTTGAGTAATGTCACAGAATTCAGGCCCTAAAATTAATAACAAGTATCCACCCAGTGTTGTGCATGAAGGTAGGAAAATAATCTGTGAAAGTGAAATTTCGGAATTATTTGCTTGTTTAAAAGTTTCACCCGCGGATCAGCACGACTGGTATGCTTTGACTTTTACTGCAACCCTCCGCGCATACTTTTCGCGAATATTCTATTCATTTTGGTAATAAGCAGGTTGATGACATTGCTGGCATTAATACTTAGGTCATATATGTTGGTGTACTTACCTATTCAAATCAGTGCCATAATAATAAATATACAGTTATAACAACACATTGAACAGGATGAGGGCTCATGCTTACATTTTTTATTTATTTAATTTCTGTTATGGTACCAAACCATTTTAGAAAAATATAACGAAAATTATCTAATTATTTAAAATTTTAATGTTTTAAGTTAAAATTTCACAATAGCATCTATTATTAATACTACAGTTAGTTCTGTGATTATTTGGACAGTGAGGACATGCATTATTTGTACTCTGCCTTATAACCCGTAAATGTAAATATAGAAAAAAAACTAAAGATAACTAATAAATTAAAAAAAAAATTGATACTGATTTGGAACGCAGCCCTTTATGATTTATTCAAGAAATTATTGTAATAGTGAAACTCGTTTTAAATAGTGTTTGGTAGATTCAAATGTTTACTTTATTTACTTTTCTGAACTGTTGTTAGGAAAAAGTTAGATTATACAATAAAATTGTAACTATGAAATGTTTGTGTCTTTACAATTTTATAGCTATGCTTTACCTAACCTTCTACTTAACTGTTCAGAAAAGTAACAAAGCCACTACAATCTGTCTAAGTAAGGAATATACTGCAAGCGGGTAGCAACCCGTAACGAACACCACATAAATCGACCCCAGCAATAAAGGTAAAAGCGTATAAAGACACCATGCATTTGCATGGGTTAACAGTTAGCGCACTATTCACTCAACACCCTGCCTTGTTCGGACTTAAAGGTAGATGTAATACGTAGTTTATTCGTAAAACAGGATTTTACAAACAAGAAAAGAAATGCAAATGTGTAAGAATTTTTTCATTTATAGATGTCTGTTTTTGCTTTTTTTTACCTTTTAGCCTCTTAGCCAGTTCAGTAAGAAGCCAGTAAACCGCTCTGTTGCAAAATGTTTGTTTTAGATTCACACCATATGCTACGATTAAAAAAAATACTTATTTTTATGTCAAAGACGATTTTATGTAGAAAAGCCGTGTCAAGTAAAAAATAGATATCAATTCAATTCAAATACACTTTATTGTACAGTCGATAGCAGATCAATGGTAACACTTTTTACTTTTGACAGTTCTTATTATTTGCGTCGTAAGACTTGAAATCGTACTGCAAGTTTTACCATTGATTTGATGTCGACTGTACATAAAAGATACAACAATTACAGAAACAAAAATACAAAACATAATGTACAATTTTGACGGTCTTATCGCTAAAAGCGATCTCTACCAGGCAACCAAATATTCATGAGATCATTAATATTACACCAGTATTACGACTGTAATTATTAAAGAAAACATTTTCCAACATAAAATCACGTGCTCATCTGTTGTGTTGTCTGTGTCGGGGTAAAGTTTATACGGAAAAATCAGCCACGAAATTCCAATAAATCCAATACACGCAATCTTTTGTATAGTGGCCAGCAAGTTAACCTATGCACGTCATTGTTATTTATATCGTAATACCTTTGAATAAAGTTACACATGGTGCGCTGTTGACTCTACATTGTTGTCAAAGTAAGTATATGAAGTAAATGATAACACAAAATTATTCTAAGAAACGTGAATATACACGGTACCTCGACAGATATAGGGTCATCTACCGGTGTTATCTATTGGATTTTATTGCTGTAAATGGTGTTTAATAGTCACACTGAGAACATTATGACTGCGGTCACAATTATAGTCAAAGTTATGGTCGATAGAATAGTCGCATGAGATAAATAAAAATCATCACGTATTATATCCGGTAGAGCTCGGTGGCTCAGTGGTTGGGTCAATGGACTTTCAATACGGAGGTCCCAAGTTCGATTCCCAGCTAGGGAAGCCATGTACAAATGAGTTATCCTGTTTTTTTTTTATGGAAAAATTTACGTACGTTTACCGAGTGCTCTCAAAACGGTGAAGGAAAACATCGTGATGAAACCTGCATGCCGTAGAAGAAGAAAATCTAAGGCATGTGAAATCCGCCAATCCGCACTGGGCCCGCGTGGTGGATTCTGGCCCCAGCTCCCTCGATGTAAGGGAAGGTCTGTGCCCGAGCAGTGGGGCAATATAAATAGACTGATGATGATGATTATAGCCGGTGACCGAGTTAAATTAATTGGGTATGTTTTTGAATGTCATGTTTTTTAGTAGAATAAGTGGACAACAACTTTCAGCAGCAGCCACATCTTTTAATTTTGTAGCAGTTCCTTGCTGAATATATAATTAAACAACACTGTTTTATATCAAGCGTTATCTCTAGTAGGTACAATTTAAATCTGCACAACATATGTTTTCGTCAGACATTCAACAATTCTAATAACTTTTCAAAGTAACCCCGAAACCATTCAATAGTCTACAAATTTTCATTCACTAGCACTTCAAAAGGTGAGTATCGATCGTTTTCATTAATGCAGGGTATGTATTATGTACGTATTACGCTATACCTACACCTGTGTTTATCATCACTGAAATAGTTCCGCAGTTACTGTGCAGGTTAGTAGGTTAACTATCACACCTGGTTAGCCGCCTCGTCCATATAGCACGTCAGAATGCCTTCACTTGTTAAACATACTTACTCATAGTTATTTATTTATTAATGGACTCGACAGTTCGTCATTTGCCAATGTCATGTTACAGAATATTCAAAATATCATAGTCTTCTCTTTCTCCAGAGGAGTCGCCGTAGCGTCTCCACTCTGGACCAAGCAGTCACGTTCACTCCCGAGCTCGTAGTGGGACTCTTGGTAATAGCTCGATACTTCAGATCTTGCATGATTCATCCAATAATTTCACCATATTGTCATTCGCGAACATTTTCTGATTAATTTAACGTGATATTAAACACTTGAACGAGTATTTATAGGCAAGATGAAACTTTTTGCACCAAATTTAAAATATTGCTCTAGCTTGCATTTTGTAGAAGTATAATATTAATGGGCGACCCCTCAAGAGACTCATGCAAAATTTTGTTTACTTTGCAATAAATTCATTGTAACAAAATGACTAATTGAAGTAATACTGAACTGACCCATTAAAAATATAAAAGAAATATTTATGTAAAATGTAAACAAAGACAATTTTATGTAACAATTGTTAACATACCCACGTAACTGAGTCACTGAAAACTTTCACTTAAAAACCTTCTGTTTCAACTGACCGCATCCAATTTCAAATGTGTGTAGTCCCTCGACGAACGTTTCTGTTTTTTTTTTCAATATAATATTTTGAACATGCTGTATATTTATGTTCATTGATAAAAAAACATTATACTAGTACTTAAACCATACAATAACGAAGTTTAGTAACGAATTACTCTCTGTGTTTACTTACTGTGACATAAAACTATACAAATCCCATCCTAAAATAGAATAGTCCAAAATACAAAATGGATATTTCCTTTAAAGTTCTAGCGTGTCTTCTATTATGTGCTCTAAAAGTGAATTCTATGGCCATTCAAGGCACAGTTTTAACCAGATATGACCCGTGTGGATTGGGGGTTGTGCATTTTGACAAAGTGTCCGACAAATTTTGGCAAGGCGTTATCAATTTAGGATTGTATAATGATTTGGGTAGCGATGTATCAATTGATATAGAGTTCGTGGAACAAGTTACAATATACGGGGTAAGTTTTTAATTTTTCAACCACAAGAGGTTGAATGTTCAAGGAAGTGGGCTATAGAGGAAATGGTCGTTCAGATAATGTACATTCGAGGAATGGACCTAACAGATTGACATCGATAACAAAGGTCGGTAAAAGGACCTATCAAATCTGAGGGGTTTCGGATCTAGTAGAAGCATATTGGTTCATTTTCAAGGGAAATTCAGGCGTGCTGAGGGTAAGGTTAAAAAGGTATGCTTAACCTAACCTACCCATAGATGAACCCATGGAAGTCTCAATTTACCTAATTTGACACTGTACCACATAATATAATAGGATATTATTCACGGGCATTACTAAAAGCGTTTTATATAACTCAAGACGGCTAAATAACTAAACAATTTTTTTACAGGCCTCACATAACAGCTCTGTAAAAGTGAGGGACAACGGACATAAATACGTGTTCAAACCCAAAGGTGATATGCCGGCACGATATATATTTTTCGCTAAAATGGATGAAAATGGAACGGATGTGCCTATTGTGAAGAAATTCACATTGAATAACTTTACAATGTGCGATGATGCCGTCAAGGTAAGTTTCTTTTGTTCATTTTAATTTACAGTTAGTATTAGCTGTATAAAACCTATAGGAGCTTTATATTAATGAGAAATTATGAACAATGAACATATGTATTACGATAATTTCATCCCGCACTATTTCACATACCTACATATAATTTGTAATCAGTGAATTCTTAAACTAGGACCCAAAAGAATGTAATATACTTGTATGTAAAATAATAAGATCTTAATATCACTCTCAACACCCAAACTAGGATAATGTTCAGATATAAGTTCAGAGACATCATACGCGATTACAAATTAGACACAGACTCGATAAAGTGGTTATACTCGTAACTTAGATGTGCAAACACTTTTCCGATTAGTAATCGAACCCAGAACCTCTAGCACAGAAGACAAACACACTGATAACTAGATTAGGAGTAGGAGGTCATCATAAAAAGGACGATTGTTTATGATATTAAATAGCTTTTAAAAAATTTCAGGCTTCCGAAACTGTTGAATCTCTAAATGTCACAAGTGATGAAAATCACTACAGGCACGTGTGCGGAAGACGGGCCCTTCAGCATGCTGAGATGACCTCAGTGAGGACAGAGGCAGAGGCTGGGGACTGGCCGTGGCACGTCGCCATTTTTGTGAGGTATCACAACACAAACGAGCTCAAATACCAATGTGGTGGCAACATTATCTCCAGGACTGCTATTGTTACAGGTACTAATTGCACCGAATATTAAAATTTTAACACATTTTGTTTATACAGTGTTAATAGTGTTGATACTCTGGAAGAAACATGATTAGAGACAATATAACTTCAAAATTCAGAAAAAGCACTTGTCTCATGAAGGTTTTGACATGATACTCGTAATAGCTACATAATGATCAATATAATGAGATATCCGTTTGATAACATTACAGCTGGACACTGTGTAAGCAACGCTGGTTTGATGATAGACGCAGCCAGGATCATAATCATCGCTGGAGTCGGTAACAACACTGATGTCAATGAAGTTGGCAGGCAGACATTCACTGTAAGTAAAGACATCGTAGGGGTCGTGGGATCGATTATCGGGCAGGTATAACCACTAATTGGGTGTTATTTTGTGATAGTATTTGATTATACCTATTACTGGATATAGTACAGAAAATCCTTGTTAGGTAATTAGTGTGATGTGTAGGGAAAATTTGGTCCATCTATTTTCCAATTACGTAAATCAATTCTTGAAAAAAAGTAGATGTACAATTTTTTAAAGCGTGCGCGCTAACGTATATGTAGTTGCATTGCAATACACGTGAAATTATGCAGTCATGTGTACACTTCTTAATTTTTTTTGAAATTTCCATATTTTACAGGCAGAAGAAGTGATACTGCATCCGAATTACAACGATGTCCAAGCCACTGCAGATCTTGCTATTATCAAAATCAGCAAGATGAGGTTCACTGAATATGTCCAGCCTATTTGTATTTGGGGCCCTGTTTATGACAAGTCAAATCTTTTTGGATATCAAGCTACGGTGTGTAAAGTTTCAACATTCATTTCAGTAGATTACCTCTATGTGTTGAATATTACAATTTAAATTACACAGAAACCTTTGATGCGTTTCTGTTTTATATATTGTAGGTAATGTTGTTAATGATATAATGTTTTCAAATGGAACTTCATTTCCTTTCCAAAAAATATAGAAAAATACTTATAGTGACAATATTATAAACGTTTATTTATTAAAGGTGGTCGGATTCGGCAGAACAAAAGACAATACACCTTCAGAAATCCTGCGATCTGCCTACATATTGGTGCAGAATGACACAACTTGTATTGACTACTCTCCAAACCTCTATAGACCCTTGCTGAATGAATTTACATTCTGTGCGGGATATGGACCAACTTCGGGTAATCAATAATTTTATTACGTTGTTTTATAGTAAATTACAAATTGAAAGATTGTATGCAAACAAACGATTTTTTGCTAAGGGAATGATCAATGATGGAAGTGATCATTTGAACAAATCAAAATTTTAAGAATTTAATATTTCAAGAAGTCGACTTTAGAACATGGTAATTAATTGTCAAAACTTGTGCATTGGTTAAAAAACATCCCCTTGGACCAGGGTAGGTTAAACCAAATTAACTAATCAGCTGGACAATTCATTGGACCACACTTGACAAACTGCACTTGCTTTCAGAGATAAACCCTCGCAACGGCGACAGTGGCGGCGGTCTGGTGGTTCCAACCATACAATCAGATCACAAGATCAGCTGGTTTTTACGTGGGGTGCTGTCCAAATGCGGAGTGTCTGTAGGTCAAAAGGATTGTGACCCAAAATTCTACGTGGTCTACACGGATGTTGGTCCGCACTATGGATGGATTTATCACCACTCAGGGCTGCAGTTCAGTAACAATATTGTGAAATGAGGAACATCGTAATATTAGGTAGTAATTTATAGGATGTAGATGAATTTATGCACGATTAGTATATGTAATGTTATTACGTAGGTATATATATATATAACGTACAAAAGTTTTAAATTTAAGACTAGTAATAATTAAGTAGCCGGTACAGCTAGTTAATTATTTATCTAAAAGTTAGTATAAAAATTGTCACAACAAGGTGTTATAATTTTGCCAACACTTATAAACGTGAAATCAGAAGAGAATCGTCTACAAAAAATCGATTAAGTAGCTACGTTTTGTGTGCTTTACATGGATAAATACGTCCACACACTAACTTTCTAAAATAAAATATTGCTAACACATAAATTGTTTTGACTTTTCCCATACCTAGATAACTAAAAGTAAAGTAGGTACTAAATAACAAATAGGTAAAGTGAATTTCACAATTTATTAAAAGAAAAAAAATCAAAGCCGATATTTCAGAAACAAAACGAGGCGTAATTAAAAAACTTGGATGTCACAAAAGCCGAAGTTAAAGGACATAATAGAGACCTTTATAATACAAAAGTTTCTTTTGGTCCGGTGACAGTTTTTAATAAGATTTTAATAAATTATGCAGGAGCGCCGCTCCGCCAACTGACGGCGAGTCTTCGAGATAATGTTGGTTGCTTCTTTATTTATACCCTTTGGGACAAAGTCTAGCCTTCTCTTCGTACAAGCAATGTCGTATTATCTGTCTAAAAATAATGTCGCACTGTTGTCGTCACAATGTGTCTACAAACTCTGGATGGAAATAACAGAAAATACGGCCATTATATGCTTAGTAAGTAGGAGGAGTATTCACATAGTATGTATCTTAAATTAAGATTTTTAATATGAAATCGATTTACAAAGGTTTAATTTAAAAATTGAATCGCCTTATCCAGATTTTGGCTTAAAAACTTTGGTTCGTAGCGATAAAAATGGTTAAACGGTGGCTTAGTTACTAAATCACCAATTTTGTATGACGCAATTCAGCGAAAATCCTTAAATCTTGACTTACCTACATCACCACCTAACTTTAAGTCATATTTATAGCTACTAGCTGTCGTGATAGCTAGATTTTAAATTGAATCGTAAATGCTATATTTTCTTCGTTTTTCAGCAATATTTTAAAATATATTTTACAAAATTATAATCTACAAAATATATTTTACAAATTTACAAAACATCTAGCCAAAAGCGCATTAAGGAGTAATTCCTAAGAGGTATTCGCAGACATCCGTTAGGATATACTTCTTATGTGAGGAAGAAAATTCTAGGGCGTTTTAAAATAAAGCGAAGGCGTGTAATTGAATTTCTGAAGCGCAACACGTCCTCAACCTCCGCTAATAAATCGCTCTTACGAGGCGTTAGATGCTTATCTACCTTTTTAATATAGTTTGTTAAACTTTTCAAGAATTATCTTAAGAATGAAAAGAAAATCCAAATATAATAAGAAAATATTATTAAGTATGCGTTAAGCTTTAATAATATCGTAAAAGCGACACGTATATGTACTTTTGGCAATACACTTGACGATTTTTGAGTAAAATTAGTGGTAATTTTGGAGTGCGTTTTAAAGAAAAAACTTAATTAAATCTGACAGTTCTAAAAATGGGCCATTTCCTGCACCAAAATAAAAAGAATGGCATTACTTTTAAAGGTGTTAATGTTAGCTTAAAATTGTAAAACTTACTTACAGATTTCCCAGAGTCTACTACACACGAATATGTAAGATTATTTTTTATCTATCAACTCTTAAATAAATAATTTCTTTTAAATATAGAGTCAACGTGAATCCATAAAATCATACCGAATGACCCAATCCATTTCGAGCTTGACTTATATTGACCTTTCCAAACAGTTTATAATATTCAAATTTTTCTCCTCCAATCGAGAAATTACGGTTGAAGAGGGTTGCTTCCGTGCGGTAATCAAATAGGTGCCCTAAGGCTCAGACGGACCCCACGTCAAATAGTTATGCACAGCAATTTCTTAAATATAAAAATTTGTTTCCTTTACTTGTTTACTTTGCACGCTTTCGAGAATTCAATCAAGAATACAAATAAGCTGAGTAAGTACTTTTCAGAAAAGTATAAATGCGATTATTTTTTGGAAAACCAAAAGAAATTTTCGATTAAAGTATTAATTGTAAAGTAATTTTAGTTATAAGTAGTAGTTTTTTACCTAGTTTAGTTTTAGTTTTTTTACTGATATTTCTCACAATAAAAATAAAATACTACCAGTAATATTTTTACTGCTTATTTAACTTGGACATCTACGAGGATAAGTTTTCCATTAGAAAACCTAGTTATCAAACAGTAAACATTTTTCCTCTTAAAATACTGATTATCCTAGTAATCTAAGCGTAAAAAGGGTAAAATCTGCGGTTACATTCTTTGTAACCATATCCATTTGTTTCATACCTACCTATGCATAGGTATATGTTTGTATATGGCAATTATCTGTGTTTGCTTTTACTACTCTCTTGGGAAAAGCGGTCTTGAATTACAGAGACATTTTCGAGTGATAATCCTTTTTATTTACATTCTTCGTCGCTATAGAACATGTTTAGAATTGTGTTCTAAATCCAATCTTCCCCAAATAGGATACAATAACGTGAACATTTCCCCTTACTCTGAAGTCTGGTAGACATTTCCTACGTCATTTGCCTTTGTTTCAGTGTTACCAGCTACATTTTATGTATTTGCCTGTAGACTTTTAAATTGAGTTTTTATTTATATCACGTAAAATGAGTAGATAATAGTCCCAAGGAAATGAAAAAAATTTTCACAACACAATGTTTGAGATACTTTCAATAAAAGAAGTACTTTCATACTTACTCCGACATCTAAAATAAATATACTTTATGTTATGTTCATTCATAGTCCATGCCTCCATGGTATCTACGGGAAAAGTATACGTATGTATTTCTTACCTTTTACTATTTTAATTTACGTGAAATTGTACAAATTCAATAAATTATATTCTTTTTAAAACTAACTCTTAGGATCTTGGGAACACTAGGTACAATCTAATATAGAGAAAGGTGTAAGTACAGGAGAGTTAATTAAGGTTGAGATTTTATAAAATAACTTGGCTGTTTCATAAAATAACTTGGTTTTTTTTTAATCGGGCAAATAGTTCTTGACAAACTCTCAACTTTTGGAAGCCCTCTGTATACTTTTCTCGGATTTCGAATGTCACACCAAGATTGGTTGGAAACATCGTATCCTGGCAACACTGCTTCTAAGGCGACTAGTGCGGCTTTCTTAGCATAATGCAAGCTCAGCCGAGCGGGAAACAATTTTCCTTTGTAGCCGGTGCAAGTTGCAAAAGAGAGCACAGCCTGTATAACGATTATTGTAGCACAGGAGGCAGGTAGCGGGTAGGCTACCAACCCACTGGGAAATATTAGTGGGATAAAGATCTGGGGGCCGAGCCGCGTCGATATTTTGTAAACGTCAAAATAGGCGTGGATAACTTCTAGGATTGGTAGCACGGTGGATTTTAGGAAAGCGCCTAATATGTTGCTAGTGTAAGAAATAATTAGTCACAAATTGTCAAGACGTTTTCAACAAAAACAGAGAAATCAAACAAACTCATACGATATAAAATCTAGTGTACAAATATTTGTAGTGCACCGTAATGATATATTTGAGTATAATTGACGTAGAAACAGATTGAAAAACATTAAATTAGAAATTCGCCATTATTTTTACTGTCAACACTCCGATGTTTCAAATCTTTTCGTTACGGTTTACGCAGAAATATACCAAATAAAACTATGATATATAACAATCGAAAGATGTAACGTGAAATGAAACGTATGAATACTATCTATGGATTCGACCAAAGATAATATGACAGGGAGTCGACACTTCAAAAGAAACAATTTTTTCTATAATCTTACGTTCTACCATAATAACAACCATGAATTCGCTGTTATTATGTTGGCCCTCCCCTTGTAAAACGGACATATAATTCTAATTTATAATCTATATGGACTATGTCATTTTGATTTGGTTGTCTTATTTGTGATTGTCTCCATGACAACTAGTAGTACGCTGCTTTAACGTAGTTCGTATATCCTCTTTGGCAGCACTTGAGCGCCTATTTTTGGGCGACGCGGCTACCAATCTTGAAAACGCTAACGCTAGCAAAACGTCAAAAAACCTCCACCCGGCTAGCTTTGACAGGACTTGAGCGCCTAAAAAAGACTGCTCACTTCTCTTATTATAAGTATCTATCCATTTGAATCTGTGTAACATAACCAGAACATCAGAAGTCTATGATTGTTTCAGTTAAGTAATAAAGATATTGACTACTAACTTTAATCACTAGAATTTTTTTATCTATTAGGTACATTATCTAGCTGACCTAATATTTAGAAATAAATTTAATTAAACACAGGTCTACGTATCTACGAAAATGTGTCATAAATTACACATTTTCGTAGATACGTAGACCTGCTGCCTTTCCGTTACGCTGACTTCGGTCACGTAGGTCGGTCGCGACGAATGTATATACCTACATTGGTTTCTGATATGTAACATTTCAAATTGTAATATGAGACATTTCAAAACTCGCAACTAATTAATCACAAGAAACTGATTGGCTGACTTGATTGGTCAAGTCAGCCAATCAGTTTTTTTCCAATCAATTTGGTTTAAAATCCTGTTTTCAGATTCAGTCAAAGATAAATAATTGGCAAAATTGTGTAACTTTTCTTCACTTCATTGCTAACCATGTTACTATATAAATCTTCCCATTCATTTCTATAGTTATAAATGGCATCGAAATAGTAATAAACTGAGTAAGCTCAGCGCAAGCGAAGCTTTGCGACTAACCATTGGTGCATGACTGTGCATTAAATTAGACGGTAACAAACGTTCTCCATTCAGCTGAGTCGATATTGCGGTGAATTCATTGAAGTAACCTGTATCTCTACTTGTTAGATCTAACAGTTAGACAATAGAAGACCTTTTGATCTCGTAATTGTAACAACTATTGTTAAGATCACATATTGCGAAATAAGCTAAAAAAAGTAAGTTTATGTGGTCTTCCAAAAACCGACGAAGGTCATGAGATTGATGAATACGTGCAAGAAGTGAAAGTCGTATGGCACATGAAAGATCGTAGTGGTTGTGCAGTTCTGTTAATAGGAACACAGATAATAATAGACGTAGCAGGTACACATTACACTTAACTATACTACGTTATTAGTTACAATAGTTGTTACAAGACCCAAATGTGATCCATCGTAGTTGGTTGAGTGAGACAAAGTTTGTTATAGCAAAAATATATTATTTTGTTCAATGAGTATTTTGAGTAGAATAACAATGATTCTAAGAAGATTCTAAGTATTTTCTTTCACATGTATAAACTTTATATATATATATAATTTGTAATATATTTATTTATGATAGGACAAATTAGTATGTAGTATATGTACGTCGTATATGTAGTGTATGTAATTTATTGTATTATTATTTATAATTTATTGTATTATTATTTATATAAATATAATGTATAGGTACTCCTGCTCTTTGTAAATACCATTTGTTTTTCAATTATTTTTCATTTTATTCTTCTTGTATTTCTACCTCTACCTCTTTCACTTTACTATGCTAAATTCCATCAACAGGTGGTTGCCTGGAAGAAATCGCTTTTAGCGATAAGGCCGCCAAAATTGTACATATTGTTTTGTATTTCTGTATTGTAATTGTTTGTGTCTTTTATGTACAATAAAGTGTATTTGAATTTGAATTTGAATTCAATGCCAGCTCACGATGTCTTAATAATTGTTTTAGCAATCAAACTGCATTTCCCATTCTAGCAGAATTTAGTACCTGCAGATTACCTCTTCAAGTCCTATCATCAACTTTCTTTGCAAGTAGGTCCAATATCTTTCTTAGAAGAACGTTACATGTGAATTATTAGAAAAACAACCGAGCTTTAATGTTATAAAATGTTATCATATATCAGTCCCGTGGTCAAGACGAATCTAAAGACTTACATCATCAAAATCCATTAATCCGTTTAGGCCACAAAGGAACCGAGAAACATACACTCAAAAATCACTACCCTTCTCCTTTCTTCAGTCGGGTAAAAAGGTGAAATAAATTGAAGTAATACGCACATATAATTTATCTAGAGACGATGACGTGCCGAAATAAGATGTCGCGCGTCCCGAGTGAAGTGCCACCTGCGTTCGAATTGGTCATCCTTCAAAGGGCACGGTCATAAGGGTCACCACGAAGATGTACAATTACTAGAAAAGGCGGTATTAAAATTCAAATATTGAGGGGATGAATCTTTCCTTTTCTTACAAAGTTGATTAACTTTACAATACCTGAAGTATGAAGTAATATGTACGTATATACGAGTACGATAATTTGAGTAGATATATAGGTATTCAGTTTCTACTAGCTAAATATATTCAGTTATCTATAGACCTATAGATACTCGTAAGCAATAATAAGGCTGCAGTTAGATCTAGCATGAAACATGATTATTATCGATTCGAGATATAGGTACCTGCATACAACTGTATGAAAGTTATGATAATAACACCGCAGCGCAGTCTACGGGCGGCTTTGGAACTAAAACCGTTTAGATCTATAGGCGTTCGTAGGTGACGCTGACCTAGATTGTCATAGAAATTTTGTACAGCTTGCAAGGAGCTCGATCTCGAATCGATGATGTGGTGTTTAATGCTAACATTTTAAGCTTACAAAGCTTGGTCCATTAATGTCATCTGTGACACTTCTAGTTTACTCTAGCTTCTTGTTCGTAACCTGTCTAGTCCGCTCGTTACTTTTCACCGTGACTTCGAGATTTGAATCTAATTTTAAGAATTCGTGGGTAAAGTTGCCACAAAACTTTCAGTATACTAATATTCTAGATTTTATTAATGAGTACCTAATATAATGAATCCATCATACATTATAACCTAAATTGAACTTTGCTTTTAACTAAAGGTCTCGTAGGCACTTTTCAGTTGACTGCTTCTGAATTTAGTACAAACACCATGACATTTTAAAATGTTAACACTTTACGGTTGACTAGCTAACACCTGGCGGAAACCAGACTAATGTGATAAATAAAACAGACAAGCCCTTCTTTTTATTTGAAATGTGGCCACGAGTAGTTAGATTTATAGATTCTACACTTCAGTTAAGGGGATCAAAAGTATGTCGATTCGATTTTTTATGTTATCTAAATTAAAAAGGTCGATATCAGTTCAATCAAAATGTTCGATTAGGTTTAAGTGAGCATAATGTTTTCATAAATATTCACACGATAATTGAGTCTACAAAACCGACTCTACTACTCTTTCGTATTATTAAACTTTGTGAACACATTTTATGAGTATAAGTAGAAAGTAGCAAGTAATTAGTAACGCGACAAAAACATTGGTGTTATTTAAAATGACTGCAGAAAATTCAAATTATTATTTTATACCGTGTAAGCTACAAAAAAGCAATTCGATTAAGTAATTAACTCAAGAACGCCGTAATCGCATGTAAGATTGTCGTTCATGCACTGAATTTATAAATAAAGTAGCGTTAGTGTTGCTTATAAGCAGCCTTTAAATTAAACAAAGTTATCGGGGAAATCCAAGTAGCAGCCGTGAAACTAGAAGATAAGATTCAATATCGTTTGAAGAAAACGATGTAAAGCTGTAATAAGAAAGTTGCGGTGAAATAATTTCTCTTTTTTAGGTATTAAGTAAGCGTCAAGCATACTCTGTTTTCCGTGTAAATACATTCCACACCTGGGATCGTTTCGTGACAGTGCGCAATAAAACCTTTTGGTTTACAAGCTTATTCTTGCACTAAATCTCGCCTTACTTGACTAAATATAAAGTTCAAAATAAAATATCTCAGGTGAATTTGATTAAAATTGTGGAGAGTTAATAAGGTTAGTGGGGCGAGAGGCTGAATTCGGATGCGAATATAAAAATTTGGTGGCACGCATTTGCGTGATTCTAGAATATAGTGTGTGCCGTGACGTTTATGGTAGAAAGAACCCTTTGCAAGTCGATACTTACATAAATTTCGTTAGTGTAGCCTGAAATAATAATTTACTTAACAAATTTCTACAAAAATAATGCCGTGTCTATGTCAAATAAAAATATTCAAGGATTGCACTGTTATGATAGAAATATCTGCAAAGTAACTTTTGCTATTGTCATAAGGGCAAGTTAGCCACAAAGTTCATAAATAAACCTACTAAAGCCCATAGAATGGGCTAGAAGTTGTCAATAAATATCATTATGAACCTGTAGAATCTTATACGATCCCTATACGCTATATAGTCTCTATTACTTAGCACTCAGTAATCTTGCTCCGGTAATGGCAGGTGGACTTTCAGCTGCTGCAATCCTGTACACCATGTTCGTTTCGTTCAAGTAATGTCTGTCAGTTTGTAGCTGACTGCCAGAGTATATGTAAAGTTATTGATAGAATATAACAATATAAATGAAAAACTATGGAAAAACATAATTAACGTGACATCAGGAAGTACAAATACCTAAATTTCGCAATATTCAGAGTTCTCTAATTTAAATAAAACTACAATACAATTTGTAATAAAAGAGCCATAACGCATCCACTGCTCGTGAAACTTATATTTCGTATCAAGAATGAAATACGTGGACCATGTATTATCCTGGCGTCTTTTAAAGTCTTGTGTTCAAAGAGAAAATTTATGCAGTACCGATAACAAGAACACTTTTTATATAAGAATCAAAGCGTTGTTCGAGGCGCTTTGAAGTGCCACAATTCCTCTCGATGCTGCCTCTGATTCTAAGCACGTACACTTATAATCATGTTCGAGTCCTCCAATGTTTGATAAAGTCTCGCGTCTTGTACGAAAAATGACGTCCCGTACGCCAGCAAAGCGTACGATTACATAAACGAACAAGTGGCAAGTTCATGAAATATTCTAGCAACGTGGCGGTGTTATTGTGTACTTAATCACCCAGGCTTGTTCTCTTTTCAGCTGTATTAGTTAGAGAGATCGATTTTAATTCAGTTTTATTAGATCAATCGAACTGAAAGCACAGTAGGTAAACATTTTTTTTCACTGTCACTCCTTCAACTTCGTTCAAACGTTATGATGCCTCGTCTTTTCTGCCTGTGTTTAGTTAGTTCGTGTTTGAAGCTTTATTTTTGATAATTTCAAACCAGTTTATTTTTTGATTTTATATAACATGTAGTGTTATATAAAAGTATTTGTTACATAATGAGTAGGATTTAATATTATAATATCTATTCAATATTATACTTGGAATTATTCATAGATGTTATAATTTCCGCAAATCATCCCTGCATAGGCGTTAGGTATTTATGAGAAGGAATAGTATTTACTCTGGCAAATGGAAGCAGTTAGGCCGACGAAGCATCCGATTGGGCGGGATTTAGCCGAAAATTGCCCAAATGAAAGCTCAATGAACGTGTCACGGAGACTCGCTGGGCACATTTGTCCACGTCCGGGATTGTCCGCATTGCCGTACTCTAGTGCCGCCAAAAGTCGATGGACTAGAAAATCCAGATGCACAGTTGAGAGCTCATCATGTGAACTATATGGACACTTTACACCATGGTAATATGACATATATTGCAATAGTTTTGAGGACGTTGATGAGTTGTCGATTGTACAACAAGAGATGAAAAGGCGAGACGACGCGACGTGTACATTGGTACAGTCAACAGCAGATCAATGGTAACACTTGCAGTACGATTTCAACTTTTATGACACTGACAATAAGAACGGTCCAAAGTCAAAAGTGTTACACTAGATGTGCTGTCGACTGTACATAAAACAGGCATATTAGACGTAGCTTGACGATAACAACCAATGACAAAGTAACACCCAAGTTTTATAAAAAAATCAAGCTAATCTTTGAACATAATTATCCTTATTGACTCAACAGCTGTGCAAACACGCGCCTCGTCAGTAATTACAAAATGCGACGCTGAGAAAATAAGATTTATAAACTTTATCAGTTCTTTCGAATGTTTCTTAAAAATTTTCGCGGATGCTGATTTTTGAAACTCTAAAAATTGCCTAAGCTTTATCGACAATGCAATTACATTGTGGCACATTACTACAGACACCGCTTGCCCGCCCTAGGGGTCGGATGCAGGGTCATCAAAGGGGACGGTTCGAACTATCCGTGCCTATGACACGTCGCGTCGCGCTGTCATTTACCGGCCTGCACAAAAATCACTGGATGCAGCATGGAAGTAGACTGTTTCTAAAAATTGCTATCGATTGTGTTGATTTGGACAAAAAGTGTGTTGTAAAGTGTATTTGCATGAATTTGTTCTAGTGAATCTAAGCACTGTAGACTCATTTTGATTTTTGATCAAGTAGGTCGCAGCTGCGACAATCTAAGACGGTATTGAAGTTACTTCTGTGTCTTGAGATAGATTTTAGATTTTCATTATGTATATATCTTGAAATATTTTTTAACAGTCACAATCTCGGCTACTACGGCTGTTCCGTTGCTGAGAAAAGGTATCCTCTCTCATCTTCCCAATGATCTGTGTTTTAACCTTCCTCTGACTATCCTGCCAACAAACCACTCCCATGCACTTTCTAATGATTACAATCATCTCTACTCCAATCCTCCTTAATGTTTTTTATGAATACCGTCACATTATTTTAACACCTTCCACTTTTTCAACACAACCCGGCTAAGATTTTCCGTATAAGCGTCTATTAAATTAAACGTGCGGCTTTAAGAAAACACCTCCTTTATGATATAACCGCTATATCCTTTTGATCCTTCCCTTTCCCAACCGAGGATTTGGGCCAGGGACGGCTGTTATGTTTCCGTGTTGTGTATCTTTATTTCTTCTTACTTTTATAATGGTTTCAAATGAATGGAACTGATAATCTGTAAATTGTTACAACCTTGACAGTTCGCCGTTTTATTACGACACAATATTAAATTAAATTGTTATTATTGTTATTCTTGCTTAAATATTTCGCTAGTGGACAACATTTGCAATCGTAAACAGTAACTGGAATTCGCAATAATGAAGTCGTCTAAGTTAATGAAACGTAATTCGTTATTTATCTCCCATGACTAGTAGACAATGAGGATTAAGCCGATAAAAATGACGCAATCCAAGGAACTGAGCAAAAAAGCTTTTAACCGAATGTTGTGCGAGAAACATGCACAAAGCCCTTGAAGGTCCAATTGACCCAAATGGACACACAAATAGTTGAAAGGAAGGCCCGCACGAGGTCATTATTCGCTCTGTAACCCGGCAAAAGTGTCAGGACGCGAGAGGACGAGCATTTATCTACATCCTAAGGGCCTCACTGATTTTGGGAAGGATATATTAGAGCGAAATAGGGTTTTTCAAGAAATCAACGGGGAAATAAATTATTTTAGCCGGATTTAGTGGCGTGATGAAGTTCCGATGGAGATAGGCGGACAAGGAAAATTGGCTTTATTGGAGTGTTTAGAAGATAAGTATTTAACTACTTAACTTACTAAAATTTTCTAATTGGGACTGAGAATATTCTTCCGTTCCGTTCAAGAATATTGAGTACTTACTTACCTATAATAATATGTACATCATAATCACAAAGCAGTACCTAAGTAATATGTTGTTTGGCGTATGAGGTGTACTATTACTATTACTATAATATATATAGCTGCATTACCACTCACTGACTCACTGACACGTGGATTGAGGAACCTGGAGGGGGTGGGGGGTGGGTTGGGGGTTGGTTGTATAGACTTTGGGGATGTGATGTGCGGAAAAATATAGCGGTCCCCCTGGGGGTTGTTTATCTTGGGGTCACTATGGTGAACTCTGAGATGCGCAGTCCGATTTGGACCAAATTTGGTAGGTTTGTAAAGAATAGCATCTAATCGAGATTTTTTTTTTTAATTTTGAAAAAAACAAAATGGCGGCCGAGTTATAAGAAAAAAAGTGGGGGGGATGAAAAAGACCCAAAAGTAGGGTACTGGTAAATCGAGTTGGGTGAGCCGTAGGGAGGGGTGCAATATGTCGTTGGAATGGGTAAATCCTCTACTTTACCCAAAAAAATGGGGGGTTAAAAAAAACAAAATGGCCGACGAGTTGTGAGCGATTGAAAAAAAGGGAGGGAAATCACGAGTGGGCAAAGCGATATTACTCCCAGATGGCAACACCGCAGAGCTTCGGCTTGTATGGGGCGGTTGTAGGTCTCGGGGAGTAGTGTTGCCAGGAAAAAAAAAATTCCCCGAAATCGGGGTAATTTACCCCACAGGGTCCAAAAATGTGACAAATGGAAATAGGGACTTTAGGAAAATTCTGGGTATGCAGTCCGATGAGATTGGCCCACCCAAATGACGTTTGGGTATTTTCATCGAAATCCGCTGGCAACACTGAGATTGGCGAATTTTTTTAAATTTTCGGGAGTTGCCAACTTTGGAGGGCAACTTTGTTGAACCAAGTTTGAGCTAGCGGAACGGTTTAAATGCAGTTTGTTGGGAAATTTAGTCTACATAAAAAGAAAAATAAGGAAATTTTTTAAAAAACAAAATGGCGGCGAGATGGGAGACAATGTTTTAAAAAGTTGAAAAGTTGGGAATTTTCAAATCGATATTACTCCCAGACGCCTACGCCGCAGAGCTTCGGCTTGTATGGGCCGGATGTAGGTCTCGGACCGTAGTATTGCCAGGAAAAAGAAATTTCCCAAAAAGTCGGGTAATTTACCCCACAGGGTCCAAAAATGTGACAAATGGAAATAGGGACTTTAGGGAAATTCTGGGTATGCAGTCTGGTGAGATTGGTCCACCCAAATGACATTTGGGTATTTTCATCGATATCGGCTGGCAACACTGGGATTTGCGAATTTTTCAAATTTTTGGGAATGGTCAGATAAATTGAGTTAGTTTGTTCTACCAAGTTTTAGCTAGCGAAAAAGTTTAAATGCAGTTTGTCGGGAAATATAGTCCAGATAACCAGAAAAATCCGAAAAGTGGGAAAAAAACAAAATGGCGGCGAGTTGGGTAATAAGATGGTAAAAAGTAGGAAAATTGGGAATTTTCAAAGCGATATTACTAACAGATGCCAACGCCGCAGAGCTTCGGTTTGTATGAGCAGGATGTAGGTCTCGAGACGTAGTATTGCCGTGAAAAAAAATTTTCCCCGAAATCGGGGTAATTTACTCCACAGGACCCAAAAAGGTGACAAATGGAAATAAGGACTTTAGGGAAATTCTGAGTATGCAGTTTGGTGAGCTTTGGCCACCCAAATGACATTTGGGTATTTTCATCGAAATCCGCTGGCAACACTGGGATTGGCGACGCTTTGAAATTTTTGGGAATGGTCAGATAAATTGAGTTAGTTTGTTCTACCAAGTTTTAGCTAGCGAAAAAGTTTAAATGCCATTTGTTAGGTAATATAGTCCAGATAGCCAGAAAAATCCGAAAAGTGGGAAAATCAAAATGGCGGAGAGAATGGAGGTAAAAGTGTAAAAAGTACCAAAAAATTACATTTTCAAAGCGATATTTCTCCCAGATGGCGCCACTTTAGAGAATCGCTACGTATAGGTCAGTTGTAGCTTTCGGGGCGTAGTGTTGCTATAAAAAAGAAATTTCCCCGAAATTCGGGTAATTTACCCCACAGGACCAAAAAAGGTGACAAATGGAAATAAGGAGTTTTCGGAAATTCTGAGTATGCAGTTCGATGAGGGTAGCTCACCCAAATGATATTTGACAATTTTCGTCGAAATCCGCTGGCAACACTGGAAGTTATGCGACTTGAAAGTTGTGGTCAGAGCCCCGTTTGGGCGCCAACTTTGTTAAAGAAATGTTGCGCTAGAGCAATAAAATATATGCCATCTGTTAGGTACTATCCTGTACTTACTCATAAAAGTCTAAAGTGTTTCAAAATCCAAGATGACCGCCAAAATTTTGATATTTGAATGTATCGAAAATTTCCCCATACATTTTCCTATACAAAACGAATGAATACTGCAGGTTTATATAAAACCGTGGTCAATGCTTCCAATAATCGATGTCCATCGACAATTATAACGAGGCCGAAGGCCGAGCATCTACCCGCGAGGCCGCAGGCCGAGCTTCGCGTAGGGCGAAGCCCGAAGCGTCCCACCCGCGAGGCCGCAGGCCGAGCTCCGCTTAGGGCGAAGCCCGAAGCGTCCCCCCCGCGAGGCCGTAGGCCGAGCTCCGCGTAGGGCGAAGCCCGAAGCGACCCCCCCGCGAGGCCGTAGGCCGAGCTCCGCGTAGGGCGAAGCCCGAAGCGTCCCACCCGCGAGGCCGTAGGCCGAGCTCCGCGTAGGGCGAAGCCCGAAGCGTCCCCCTTGCCAAGCGGATACAATACGATCATCTGTGTCGCCTAAACAACCTTGGCGAGGTCGAAGACCGAGCCCAATGCGAGGCCATAGGCCGAGTTCCGCGGAGGGCGAAGCCCGGAGCGTCCCCACGCCAGCAAAAGCGAAAAGGAAAATGCGTATACGCTCCGAATCAGAATGAATTTTTGAAATCTATATAAAGATGATAACACTTGTCTTTTGAAGTACGTCTTCATTTAGTGCCAGGCCTTCGGTCATTTGGGGTATTGCATGCTCTATATTTATATTCAGTTAACAACTTTAAATCAAACTATTGTCGAAACATGTCCATTTCATAACGTTTTGAATTTTAAACTTTCGGGCGTCGCTTGATTTTAAAGTGGCAGGATAAAAGGCATTTCACCACACCAAATTTCAAAAGAAGCAACCCAGATAAAATTGTAGTTAGTTGCGCCGCCTCCAAACCTACATTAAAAAGGAAGCCCCGCGGGCCGCTCGCGGCCCGCGCACCCACGCACCTACTAGTTACAAATATATATAGCTCGACTACCACTCACTCACTCACTCACTCACTGACTGACTGACTGACTGACTGACTCACTGATTGACACGCCCGTTTAGTCTGAAGGAGTTCCCGGAGGTGAAAGTGATGTAGGGGGGAGTTGTATAGTTTAGTGATTGGACCAGAGGAAAACTATAGGGAAGTGAAAAAAACAAAATGGCGGCGGGTCACGTGATGCCATCTTCGCCATTTTCCAACCGATTTCGTTCAAATTTGGAACACGCGTCACATGGTCGACCTACTTTGTGATGAAATTGAAAAACAAAAGAAAAACAAAATGGCGGCGGAAATATAGCCGATTGAAAATTTGGACATTTCAGACCAATCTTTGACGAATTAGCTGGCCTAGCACGAGCGCATGAGGAATATCCAACCAATTCCACTTCGTAGCACATATGATGCAGTATACCAGAAAATTGTCATTTTTGGGAAAAACAAAATGGCGGACGAGCAGTAAACCATAATATTTTTTCAATATATTTTCCTATACGAAACGAAAGGATTACTGGCGTGCGGTAAATATCTATCAGTAACTATAGCGAGGCCGAAGGCCGAGCACCCTCCCGCGAGGCCGAAGGCCGAGCTCCGCGTAGGGCGAAGCCCGAAGCGATAGAACACCGCGAGGCCGTAGGCCGAGCTCCGCGTAGGGCGAAGCCCGAAGCGTCCCCTTGCCAAGCAGAAACAACTCCCCACCCTCCAAGTAACTTTTGCGAGGCCGAAGGCCGAGCCGGGCTGCGAGGCCATAGGCCGAGCTCCGCGTAGGGCGAAGCCCGAAGCGTCCCCTTCTCAAGCAGAAACAACTCCCCATATTCCAAGTAACTTTTGCGAGGCCGAAGGCCGAGCCGAGCTGCGAGGCCACAGGCCGAGCTCCGCGAAGGGCGAAGCCCGGAGCGTCCCCACGCTACCAAAGGCTGAAAGCCCTTGCCTTTCGAATTATGAACAAAGTTATGGAAATTGTGTACAGCTAGCAACGTTTGGGTTTCGAAAAACTTTCTTTATGTTTCTGGCATTCGGGCATTTCGAGCGTTGCTTGCGTTAAAAATCACAAAAAAAAACTACTTTAAATGAGAAAATTATTTTCGAAATAAATGTTTTTCACAGAGTTTTGAACTTGCAACTTTCGGGCGGTGCTTGATATAATTAGTGGATGGCTTGCATGAATTATTTGCACAGCGAACAATCCGGATAATGTTTATTTAGTTGCGGCGCCTACAACACGAAAACAAAGCAGTCTCGCGGGCCGCGCGCGGCCCGCGCACCATGCAACACCTAGTTCTTAGATATTATCCCAAAATGTATATTTATCCAAATTAACCATTCCAAGACGGCTTACTATGAGTCAAAATATCAAAGTCCCATATGCAAACCCCAAAATTTCGAATACCAAAAACGAGCACATACTTATAATTATCTAAGAAATGTCTAGATTATCGGTCTCCAACGCTCTGCGTCTTTTTGATTAATAGATTCCTACTTCTCAATCTCAATGAATCAATCTTAGTTTGCAGGCATCAATTTTTCACATCAAGTCTGAAAGAACCAAAAGTCTATGTGGTTAGAAAAGTTTTAAATTTCGTCGGAGGCCGAGTCGGCGCAATCTTTTGCTCCATTAAGTCTTTCACGCTCACCGCCTATGGAAATTGGACGTAAAACGAAATATGTGTAGTAGGCACAATTTCTGGAATAGTTACTAGGTGAGATTTGTAGCGTCGTTACAGGAGCGATCCCGGGCGCGGCGCGGCGTTGCAAATGGTGTATTACGTCTTTACGCTGATATTATGGTTGGATGTTTGCTGCAAAAGTTGCAACTGTTATTAAACTACTCTCTCAAGTACAATAATGGATGCAATAAACATCTCCTTACTTTTCTAAGAATTTCCAAAAAGGAGCGGTTCTCAATTCGTTGAGTTCATTTGTTTATGGTGTACAGTGTACACTTTTCCGAAATTCCGGTTTATCACATTTGAAATTCGTAAGGGCTAACGTACAACGCTACGGCGCGGCGCCGCGCCGTGCCGTCGCATGGCGCGGCGTCTCACGGCGTCCAGCGGCACCGGCCACCGTTGTCGGACGGCGCAAGTTACCGTCGGACGGCGTCGTGCCGGCGGGCGGCGCCGTCCACAGACGCGGTACACGGCGCCCGCCGTGCGCCGGCGGACGCCGCGCCGTGACGTTGTACGTCAGCCCTATATTTATTACCAGCTTTTACTTGTGACTCTACGTAAACGGTCATTCTGTTTTCATGAATGTAGAAAACCTGCTGAGAACGGCTGCTGTTTTACGACTTATTTCACGAAAACCATTTCATTACTGTTCAATTCCATTTTATTAATGATTAATGGTTTCTCATTTCATCATTGGATGAAAAACTTCATAAACTGTGTGGTGGTTTGATTTGGTATAGTTGCTGAACCACCAAACTAAGCCGCTTTATATAGTAAAATCCAGCTAAATAAAAGCAAATTATTAAACCACCGCGTACACAAATATACACGAGTATGTTACAACAAATAGCCAGCCAAAGATAGAAGGAAGGAACAAATTAGTCATCTCTCCGTCAAAACATGTGCACAGTATATCGTTCCATTTTCCCTCAATAGGGCGCGCCTGCGAGCCACGCAGATAACACGAGTGGTTTTCCGATAAGAAAGCTCTGAGAAGCCTTCAAAAGTGTATTAGCCCAGCCCCCGACCCGCCTCTTTTATTTCATAGCTGTTTATCAGAATATTTGCTTGGGTTTGCGAAATAGACAAATCTGGGGATCAAGTGAGATTGCGGAATGGAATAAAGTAATAATTTCAAGGTTACACTTGTAAAATGCCTAATTTTTTTGCTACTACATATTTAGATAACATTTTATTGAAACAAATAATATTTGCGTTTAAATTGCCTGAAATGTTAAGAAGGGTGTGAAGATTTTAAAATATGATACCAGATATTCCCATGTGAATGGGCTCTACCACTCAAAGACAGAACACCATATCTTTTTGGTTCATTCGTTCTGGTTAAAGAATACCACCTGATAGTTGATTGTTGCTTTCTACTTGTCTGATATGCCTATCTGTGTTTTCCTGCACTGGATCTAGCCAACTAATTTTAACTTTATAACAGTTGAATTAAACTTTCTGAATAGAAATGACAGTGTATACTGGGTTATTAATATACGAATAATGTACCTTTATGTTTATATCTTGCGAAGACAATAAACAAATCCCCACAACTATTCCAAGCCCGCATCGGGGAACTCGCTTTATGCAAACTTAAATAAACTTGGGACTTCCTCTAGTTTCTGTTACCGAAATGAGATAAAACCGGTTCAAGAAGTTTAATGAGTAACAGCTTTAGCAGGGTAAACTTTACCCCATTTCCCACTTTGTGGGTAATTAACTGTATCCCATAAATGACACAGCTACATACAGTCAACGACGATATTGCAATACATAACCATTGTCGTTGATACTACTTTATCGCAAGTGGTCCGTCCGTAGTCATTATTGCTCGTGTTCACTACCTTAGGGCTAGCGTACAACGCCACGGCGCGGCGCCGTGCCGTCGCATGGCGCGGCGTGTAAGGGCGGACGCACAAGTGCCACGGGCGCGGCGTCCGCCGGCGGCGCACGTCAGCGTACCGCGCCGCCGTCCGCCAGCACGACGCTGTCCGCCTGTGACCGATGCCGTCCGACAACGTACACCGGTGGTCGGTGCCGCTGGACGCGGTAACACGCCGCGCCATTCGACGGCACGGCGGCGCGCCGTGACGTTGTACGCTAGCCCTAACTATCTATGTATTTTGCGATCTGCAAATAGGGAAAGCAATTTTATGGATTAATTAATTTCCAACTTAAAAAATACCATAATGTGTGTCATTAACAATAACATGTCTTTTAAACATGATGAAAAATTTCTTGCCGTGGGCAGGACTCGAACCTGCGACCTTGTCATTCCGTGACACACTCTTGTGTTCACGTCATACGGAATGACAAGGTCGCAGATTTAAGTCCTGCCCACAGCGAGAATTTTTTCATAATGTTTATATTTGTTCGCCGAGCATGGCATAATGCATAAAACAAATTCTGAATCTGAATAACATATCTCTTTAATTGAAGCGATTTCAGAGTGCGCACGCTAAAAATCGTCGATAAAAGCGAGGCGTACCGCTTATCACACGCACATGCTTCACCACAGTTTTGCCTGCGCAGGCCAGTTGGTACACGGCGCGGCGTTTAGGTTTAGGATTGGACTTGCCGGCCACGACTGAATTACACCTAATCTAAAATTATAATGAATAGGGAATCAGGGTGTCCAATGCCTATAGATTCTGGCACTCTGACAGCGTTTACCCCGTTGGATCGCTAGACGCATTGACATATGTAGATACGTTCGATGGTCATCATTGACCTCTTCTAAAGGCTTAGACAACTTATTATAGCCATACCAAGGCACTAGGCCCCCCACAAGCCACGAACGATCGCGACACCAAATGGAACCAAGTTGATTGCCGTTTAGATCACCTTATAGGTAAAGTTAGCTGTCAATATCATACTCAAATTTTTCAGAATGAAAATTTTTCTCAAAATATTAATTTTGCAAAACCACAACAATCGAAAATATCATAATTAATCCAATTTTAGATTTTTTTCTAAAGTTCTTATTCTATCTATTCAATTGAGTAAGTAATAAAAAAATCATGAGTGTTTTAAAATAAAAATATTGTGTTAACTGGATTCATTATTAAATTTGTACCAATTTTTAACCGATAATATTGGAAATTATGGTTCACTTTTCAGAATGTATACAAACAAACTATTCATTAGTAAGTAGGTAGGTAGATGTACGTAAGTACTTTTTTCCCAAAATAATCAACATTTTCTATTTCACAACAAATAGATAGGTCGCTCTTCTTATAATAACTTTACAACAATGTTGATATTATTACCTATCTAGGTGTCTACGGCTAGCGCTAGGTGGTTATTAGAAGCAATGGAATATTAAACATGGGAAAACTGGGCAGTGGTGCAAGGTGCAAATGTTTATTAGTTAGACCACTATGCTGTGCTCTAAGTGTACGAAGTGATGGTAATTAAATTGGCCATAAACTAAATCAACACTTTATAGGTAATATTACCTTACCTACCTACCATATTTCGATGTGTTGGTTATGAATTATAATTTATAATTTGCCTGTATAGTTATAATGTAGGTTACCTACTTACATTAGAAAGATTTTAAGGAAATACGATGCTGAGATTATAATAACTATAAATACTTACCTGCCTAAATGGAACCCAAAACAAATCAAAGAAGTCCAAATGATATAGAGCCGCCTCAGGGATTAATTTTTGAATAAATTCATGCATAAATCATTCAGCGCGACCGCCACCCGCTGCTCTACATTAATAATGGCTCTATGACCTTTTTTGTCACTTAATTCACTGTAGGAATGTTTACTTAAGTAAATTGAAAAAAGAATAGTGTTATCCAAGAAAGCAATAAAAATATAAGCAGTTTGAATGAATAACTAATACGACAACCTCTTGAACAAATTCCGTTGTATCCAGAAAAAAATGTAAAACAGTTATTCAAACTAATATCACGTGCGATGCGATGCGACGCACACCTATATGAAATGAAACGATTATGCTACAAAATGTCAAAAAGCAAAAGCACGGAGGGCTAGGGGCGGCGACCGCGGCTTATGCAGGGGAAAGGGAGGTAGAAGGGAGCGTGGCCGCCAGTTTCTCGACAACTGCCGCGCCGCAAGCACGCCTTGTGATGCGCCACGCGTTTTGACGAGATATGGCCTCGTCTTCGACCGGCAACATCGTCATCGAGTGGTTGCGATCGCTCCACTTGGGCCAGTACGCGGAAAGTTTCATAGACAATGGGTATGATGACTTAGAAATATGCAAACAAGTCGGAGAACCCGATCTGGACGCCATCGGCGTCCTCAACCCTGCACATCGTCAGCGACTGCTCCACTCGGTCAGATCGCTGAGAGAAGAAGGTGCTGCGGCTGTTTACTTTACACTGGAAGAGGCAGCCGCAGCTCGAGACACGTGCCGATGCGACGAAGAAGCACGGAAAGAGCAAGCAGCAGCAGTCGTTGAACCGGCGAAGTATGCTGACGAATACGAGGAAGGGAAAGCTGAATTAGTGAAGATACCACGGATGCAGCTGAAGCGTCTTCTCCGGGAACGTCTCGCTCAAGATGGCATCCGTTTGAGTCTCCAGCCATACTCAACCACGGTCAGTGTTTTGTTAGCCCGAAACGGCGGCAGTGCTTCTCGCGGTTACACGTGATTTGTTGATTTGTGAAAGTGACGTTACCTAGGGATTGATGAATGAATCCGTATACAATGCGAGTGTCTGGAGTGGATCGTGAATAAGAAGTTTGCATTTTTAATATCAGACGCGGAGACCGCGTAGAGACACTGCCCGTGTCTTGGTATTTCTTTTGAATTAAGTCTGTGTGTGGTACGAGTACGGGCCGTCTTCGACCGCCCCGGGCGGATCGCTTCTCGGGACGTGTTGCCATAAAGTTTGTTGCGTGCGTGATTTCCCTCGAGATGAGGAGTTCGCGCGCCTTCCTGTCGTGAGAAGATTGTAATCGCGTGCCTCCCGGCTCTAAATTGGGTTTTACGATAAATCGCACAACCTGTTTTAGCTCCTTCAGGCGTTAATTAGTAATATACGTCTTGTTCTGACATTAAACCATATCAAAATGCATTTCAGAATGAGCAAGTTAAACTGATAGGCATGCGATCAAAACATGGCAATATAATTTATATTGTTATCTACCTATATTGATTGTATACTAATGTAGATACTTATCATTATGTTCAATTCTCGGAATAAATCAGATGTATGAGAACTAACATAAATACCACATGAGGTAATTAATCTTCAGTTCCGGTTTGATCGGTTAAATCAAGAAAAATAAATAGTATTTTCGAAAATTCATTATTTTCTTGATTCAAGATAAGGTCTATACCTAACCCCGGTGATGTTATTTTTAATAATCACCCAAAAGTATTTCAACCAATACTGGAATATTCTGTTTCAACTTCAATGACCAAAGAAATAAACAAAATTTTATACAATCCAATATACAATACAATTCTTTAGACATGCAAATCACATAGTTCCAACTTGGATATATCCAATCAAACAAAGAAGAACAAAATTCTAATATGAATATCATGGGTCTAAAACACATAACGAATACATACCTACTGCACTAACTAATACAGAATACATTAAAATTGTCACGGATATAGTTAAACAAAACGTCGCAAATAAATCAGATGAACACAATAACAATACATGCCGACACAAGTCAAAAATATGCCCAAGAACTAAAAACGAAGAAACCAAAAAATATCGAGACACATTTTAATCACATGACTTGTAACACCTTAAATATCTGTAAACCAACAATTTACGAATTAATTTATGTATCGCACACTCGTTTGTGTTCATCACATGGGCGGAAGCGCTTAGTTGATATTTTAATTGAGCTGTTATTAATTATTCGGCTGGGTAGTGATTAAGAGGGCGGAATATTGCGCCCAGGGTACGCCCTTCTGTGCCGTGTAAATTGTACTCGGCATTTGTCAGCTCCTACACGACATGATACCCTTATTTATACTAAGTTGACGCAACATTTATTATCCGGTGTTTTATTTTCCTTATCACAGCTAGGAAATATAAAGAAACGCTAAGTGCACAACAATGTTTTGATATTACTCTTATCTATTCTCAATTATTTGTAGTTAGCGCTACAACAAATAGTGATAGGGATCCGACTGTAACATATATTTCACTGGTCTAAAAGGTTATTACTTCCTGGGACGGCCGTAAAGTGCTCAACTAGACTTCCGCGTATTCCTTGCTTTTTACTACTTGCAGAACTTCTTTGTTTCCAACTCTGTACACAATGCAGCTGTTTCTAATAATTTCGCTAACAAGCGGTTGGGAAATGGCTTGCCACAATGGACAGCACATTGTAAGTCAAATGCGAAAGGTTTTGAAAAGAAAATGAACTTTACTTAAACAACTGCGATACTAAATACAAACAGTTTAGTTTACGACAGCTGTAAAAGATTTTGTCGAACAGGTATGCGCAATATGCTTCATTTAATAAATGGATTACTTTTTCCAATTATCTACATTATAACACATCTATCTCGGAATGCGTTGCGAGGCGATGAGCCTACCTGTAATTACCTGTGATGATTTTTTACCGGTTTTCGGTCCCTGCGTTGAAACCTGTTCGGGCTCAAGTGCGCCAAGCATCCACACCGTACAGACGCAAGTTCATCGCCAGCAAAAAACACCCAAGAAAACCACTTCGAGACAGTCACAGACAGTAAACATTTACAAAGCAAACTTTATTCTAGACACTTCTAAATCGGTACGCTGAGAACAAATGCTATCTTTACATTTTAGACAAAATTAAAGCAAATTGACATAATTTAACCGACAAAATTCGACAAATTGAAATTTGTCCCAACCGACATTGATTCCATTAATGTTCCCATTTGTATCCATTTTGCAATTATTAATGGAACGTGCTGTCACCATTAAATTATATCAATGCTCACTATCACCATGTTGCACATTGTGTGATCGATCCACCCCCATGTCTACCTGGGAGCATTCCTTTTATCCGTTCGCAAGGCAAACAATGCCTTTGGGTATAGGATTTTTTCTAGGCCATTTTGTAAAACGATTACCACCGGACGGAACTGGGCACAAAAGGTCTGACAAATTTCGTTGGGGATATCAATATCACGGTTCCGACTAATAGGCCAATATTTATGTTTTGTTGCCAACCATTGTACGTGCAGTGCGTGCTACATCCGCTTTCCGACGTAGCTTTTTCTAAACAAAACTTTTTCTAAACCTAACTACATAAATGGTTTTGATTGTACATATTTGGTATATTAGCTAGAACAGGTTTCGTTAACTTAATAAAAAATCTGATCTTTCACACATCCCATTGGTAACTGATCTTTTGTTTGCAGTATCTTTAGTAGGTAAGCTCTTTATGATCTATTGCTTCCTTTGTTGCTAATTTTATTAGAGAGGGGTGGTGAGCGGATGTAACGGATTATATCAACATTAGCACCTTTCTTTCGTTCGATGGATTGAGTTTCATTTATCTATTATCGTTATCTATCTTATATGGCCTATGTAGGTATCTCAGTTTTAAATATTAGTATGGTTATTATATTATAGTCACTAAATGTTACAATTACCTAATTGCCTATCTGTTCCGTCTGCTAATGTTATTAATGTAATAATAAAGATATAACCTAAAGCTCAAAGTAGCTTTGAAACGGTCTCTTTTATAACATGTCCACTTACCGATACATCGATATGGGAAGGTTTTAAATGCCACGCATATTTTAATGACGGTAAAAAAGATATTAATGTCTCACCATTAGACCTGCTTCGGAAACGTAAAAAGTAGCTTTACTATCTTATATTCAATACGTTGAAACGACTATAAACAAGCCGCAGTTGATAAAAGTAAATTATTAAATGGTCAAATTGTTATAAATAGAATAGTATCGAAGGTCAACTGATATTTATATTGGTTCAACAATAGTTTAGTCACTTAATTGGATTTGAAAAGCTACTATTTTATATAGGGATCTATATACTTTGTAGCTTATAAGTAAATAATACTTTAGTATCGTAACCCGATTCATTTTATCATTGTCAATTTGCTTCGATGCTGTATTTCTGGTTTACAAATATATTAAATTATTATGTTATATCATATTTACTTTAATTAAAATTATGCTTTTGTACAAAACTCGTGTTTACTCCGCTATGGTGGGGTCTAATATTAGCTCGGTCGGGTTTTTCTACCTGTATTCGTCTCTTTGTTACAGTGAATGTGTGCGAAGTCACGCAGTGTGGCTTGGGCTCCTTGTTTCGTGGCGGCTGCTTTACGTTTTATGTTCTCCTGGTATTTTTACTCCTGTAATTATAACTTTTTAAGCTTGTAAGGTTGCCCTTATGTCATTTAAAGTTTAATTAGGAGCTACATTGTCAGACATTTTGCAGAACTTTATTCTTGTTTTGAGTTTGAGTACTTTGAGTTAGTTATCTTTATTCAGATTTGGATATGTTCTGAATTTCAGAACTTTAAAATTCATTAGTCAATTCCTCCAGTAAGGCTCCAAGCCCTACATCAACAGATTGGAGATGAACTCCACCAGGTGTAAGACGAAGCAGTTTGCTCGGCGTGATTCAATGTTTGTTCGATCCACAAAGCCGCCAACCTAACGGCAAACTTAGGAAGATTTGCACTAGAGCTCGTTGGGAAGATTAGCATCGGTGATTGCGAGGTCAAGACAGTGAGGAACTTACAGTTGCCGAATTGGTTAGTGTCAGAGTTAGTTTTCAGTCTGATGAGCTGCCTTCTATTGATTGGCTCAACCGCATTAAATGCCGATAAACAACTTTAATTTCTAGTGATTACGAGTATTTTGTGTGATTTTAGCCAGAAATCACAATTTGTATTTCTGATAACTGTGCCTCTATTATGATGAGTGTCTTATGTGTAAACATTCGGATTTTGTATGCATATTAGAACCGTTCTTAGATCTACATATATCAGAATACTTATTAAATCAAAGATTGAAATTATTGAATTAAATAATATAATCTTCGTAGTAACATTATAGTCTGTGCTACAATCAAAACATATACCTACTCGTAAATGTATTTATGTTGGTCGTGTACAGATTTTTACTTCTTTCAAATTAATTTGACGATTACATTACAAAATACAACATTATATTAAAACCCAACCACAGTAGCTAAGTGTAAGTATTGTCGTGGGTGTAAATTTTTGTAAAGATACTCGTAGGTACTTACTTGCAATGGTAGCCATTTGTTATTGTTAGTATACACAGATAGCGTAGGCTGCAACCGGTAGTACTCTAGTGTTTATATTGTCATCAGAGTTTCCATTAATGCTTTCAAATATTTGGGACAACAATGTGTTTGCAATCAGAGAGACTAAATCACTAATAGTATATTTTCATAAATAATTTATTAATTAATCAAAAGAAACTGAAAATTTGTGTAGATTTTAACAGATTAAAAGTGTATTTCAATTATCAAATAACTGATTTCAAATATTTGTAATATTCTAGTCATTTGGTAAAATAATTTATCAAACAAATTAAATTTATTTTCTTTAAATCCTACAAGTTGAGTGAACAACAGTTTTCCATTTTAACACATCGGCGGTAGGATTATTTGTGATTTCTCCGTTCTAAGATCTTGTCAAGTTTGTAGCTACCAATTGTTTCATTTTATTTTCAAAGATTAATACCTCGCATAAAGCATCATGAAAGTAACGTTACAATGTTGTGTACATCACTTTAGTCGTGGCTTGTCTCGTATATTTATTTATAAGAGTTCTCAATCAAATGCACGAGAGCCTTCCGAGAAAGTGTGCTTGAAAATAAACTGTGTATTGGAATCTTTGTTTCGACTACTGCGGTAGCTTTTGATTGTTTATGTTGGCTTGGTATCGAGTCAATATTGAATAGTAAATTTTCCATTTTTCGTTTCAAGCACAATCCAAATAGGTACCTACTTAACTTACTTCGAATTGTTTAAGGTTGTATTTGTTTTTGCAATTTTCTACGTTACCTACCCATTTCTAGTTATTTTACGGAAGTATACTGAAATAATATAGGTCCTCTGACTGCATTGTTACGCATGTACCTACTTATAGTATGACGAAAATGGATGAAGATTTTGCTCATCAGATCCAAGTCATGGTAGCTCTTTGGAAAAAAAAGAGTGTGTCACGAAATGGCGAGCCGCATTCAAATCCTGTTCGTGACCAATATTTTTCACCGTCTATCTCTGAATTTTTATGAATTTCGAACAGATATTATTATTATTTGAATATAACGCATATTTTAAGTTTAACAATATGCTGCACGAGGAAAGCCTGCCCTATTACGTTAATAGCAACGATATAAAATATCATTTTTAACAAAAAACTCCAATAGCGCTTCACAGCGTTACAAATTGGTAACAATAGCGGAATTAAACTCAGCGGAAATTTTTCATTTGCACACCGTTTCACACTTTCGTGTTGGCTTAAATTTTAGCGCTTCGTATGGTGCGATGCGGCCGGACGATCAAACATTGGGCAAGTACCACATATTTAATTTATAGTTGCAACCGGGTACAGTTCTGATATTTAAAACCTATTTTAGATTTGGAAGTATGTAGTTGTAGGTACTCTTTTTTCAAAGACACACTCTGTAAAGTGTGTTAGGTAATTTCTTTCTTCAGTTTTCTGTCTCACAATCAGGCTATTGTGGTATATGAAACAAATGTATCAAACTAATATTATTCCGTTATTAAACTGTTAAACTATAACTCTGTGCTATGTTTTACAAATTACATTTCATAATTCGCTGACCTACCTCAATTTATCGTTTATCAAAATTATGTTCCCAGTTATAATGATCGTCAATCGAATGTTATTATTTTCATATTAACTTTTGATCGGTTCCAACCACTGCATCGGATTTAATGGTCCCGACACAAAATCGGTAAATAATGATAGCCTTCCCAAAACAATGATTATTACCTCCTGCTTCATTATATTTTTTAGCTTAATATAATACTATTAAATTCGGTTTCACCCAAAGCATGTTGTGTCATGGAATAATTGTTTTGTACAATGTCTACATGCATATACTTCAAATTAATAATTTTTGTGATAGTTGAATTTACAGTAAATATTTTTTTTAATTTTTCCCCAAATTGTTTAATTTACTTAAACGCTGTGCAGAAATAATGTATGTCACAAGCCTAACCATTCATTTAATTTTGTCGAATGGATTCAAGGCCCTGTATAGGTGCATTTTAGTTGAAAAGTTTTTGGTTACAAGATCCCAACCTACCTTATGTTCTGCTCAATCACGGTTATAAACTTATAACGTATCCTGGGTAACTTAATATGACGGTCAGGTCCCAGATTTACCTTCAAAGGTTAAACTCCTAAAGTCTCATGTTTCTTGTATGAATGGGACGATAAACCGTCGGAGTTAATAGCTCGCGTGGGTAGCCCACAAACGTATAGACAGGTTTTTTATGTGTATATCCGTCAAGCAAGGCGCCTCGGCCACGACTCCTCTCCCAGCGGGGTTCAAGCTGCAGCCATAGCGCCCAATGACCATGATTCATTTAATTTATTACACCCTGTGAATGTGACTGAACTTTTTTGCCCTTTGTATCGTCAATCGTTCAACATTCTTACTTGATTCTTCTTTTAATTTAATTAAATTGAATTCTGTGTTGTACAGTTTACAACAGAGAAATGTCTACATCCTCAAACTTTTGTCTTAACCGTAAAGTAAACTGTGGACCGACTTTTCAAATTCTTTTACAATTCCATAGTGTGCACAACCGTCCATTACAGTTTTTGAGAAAATATCAACCTTATTGAAGCCCCGTATACTTTTCTCTGTTTTGAACTTACATAGATAGAGAAAAGTACCTGTATCTACATAGGGTCTAGATTTTCTATAAAACTACTAGAATGATTGTAAATTCCCTTACAAAAAAATAGTTAAGATTGCAGACCATGTAATTATGAAAGAATTCGCAAAAAATCGGTCGATTTGTTTATGAGAAACTTCAACCTTAATGACGCCCACCGTATCCATTTCTCTGCGGTGGACTGTATAAAATGTTTTTCATTTTCTTATCGGGCGTAAGCAAAAACAAGTTCATTTTGACGGTTCCCTTCGCTAGATTGGAGAATTCGTAATGGCGAACAAATTGTAACTTTCGCTTAGTTTGCTTAAAATTGATTAGGACGAAAATGGAATAGGGATGCTCCAATTTGCAGACAAGTTTCCGATTCTTGAATTTGTTTGTAGAGCCCTAGAGCCTAACGGAATTCCTTCATTATTAAAGTAAGGAATGATGGATCTTTCTGTAAGGTATATTTTATAAATAATAGTGCTTAATTAAGGAAATTCCTCAATTTTGTCTTAATTTTTTTTAACAATATGAATACTAACTATGTATACAATTGTACATACGACCAAATCAAACTATAAATCGATATACGAATATTATTTTCTATTTTAATTGGGTAGTCAAATTTTGTTGTGGTTAGGAGATTAGTAGTCAAATAAATTGGTATGAAACACGAAAGTTAAGGAATCACCTTAAAGTTGCTAATTCATGATAACGATTCAATGAACGCTTTATTGGTACATTATGCAAGTTAATGAGAGCATTGACGTAGCCCCGGTGTCACTATAATCAGTTAACATTGCTAATTATTGTATAGAGGGTTGTTGTATATTCGTCACAAAGTAAATTCGTCACGGAAAATAGTATGTATAAATTCGTCACAGTTCTAATTTTATGAAGTGAATTCTTCATTTTTAATTTTGATTATTGTAAGTTCGTCACATTGTTATTTTCAGTATAGACAGCAGAGATACCTCTTTAATTGATGACGACATTCGTCAACTAACTCAAAATGTTTAGTTGTGAACTGATGTTGATTCCAGGATGACAAAACATACCGTTCACTCTACACCAAGGATATACCTATGTGGCCATGACAGTTTCATTATGGTGTGTCTTTAGATCTGCCGCGACAGAATTGCACCTAACGACTGACAGCTCATGGTTATAAATACCAGAAATAGGGATAAATTTGCAATTCCACGATTTACTATGCATCATTCATAGCATGGGATAGGACATTGTATTCATTCCATAATAAGTTGCCATAAAGTGTCACAAAATTGATAAAGAGATGTAAAAACTCCATTAAATAAAGACTTATATAGCCAAATCAGAATTATTAGAGACTGCACCATACATTATAAATAAACCTACCTACTTAGAACTAAAATTGAAATTTTTTATGACAACATTAAAGATACCAATACTTAATCGATTCTCATAGGAAAATATGTAATAGATAAGTCAAAAAATCATCGATAGGTTAATACGAGTATAGATAGATTTTCTGAAATCTTATCTCGTCTGTGAATCACTGGCCTGAATTCTTTCCACTAAGTGACGTGTCCACCAATAAACTGACTGACTCAGGGAGCGCGAGGGAAAATATTATCGTCTTTTTACAGCTAGGCCGGGATCCGGGGACAGTGTAACGGTAACAATGCATTCCAGCGTTGTTACGTTCGGTCAACAAAAAGGCTCAACAAGAGCCAAACGTTTTTTGTCGACAACCCTCGCTAAATTAAACAGGGAAGCTGTTTTGTTTTGCTTTTTTCAGTTTGTTTCTGTGCGTAAACCACCTCAAAACTGTGAAAAATAAACATTTTTTTGGATAATTCGCCAAGGCAAATCAGAAAGCGTAGTTTTAGGTGTAACGGTGTGCCGTCCAATACAATTTGTCATCGCAACCTGACTGATATTGGCATTTAAAAAGAACAACTTTGTAGGTACTTATCCAAAAAAGGATATTATTGAAAGTTTTCTTATGTAATGACAAATATAGTACCTGCCTACAATATACCTAGCTTCATGACAAAAAAAGGCTCCAAAAACGCCCATTGGCCTTTAATGTATGGGATATTTTCGACGCTCTATAAAGAATGCAACTTCTTGGATGTGCAATAATTTTTGATTTACATAACTTTTCAATATCAATAGGTTGCAGAAGTGTTTGCGGTAATATTTTTTTTGACCGGTAATCCTTCTTCGACACAGTCCTAAATATGTTTTTGGAACAATGTAGTTACTTACTAATTGCAAATAGTCCAAACATTCGTATTTAAAATGAATGAACAAGTAGAAATGTGGCTTAACGCAGTTTTGCATGTCTGTAATCGTGGTTTCTTGACTAAATATTTTGTCGCGTGCACAACAACTTCACTAAGTAGACTTAACAAACGATGCAGGCACGACTTTTAGTAATGTCAACATTAAAAGAACATTGATTTTTAATAGTTTCTACTACGCTCACAGTACACATTCGTAACACTTTATAATTACGATTATAACTCTTACCAAAGTGTTACACTTGACGCGATTTCGACTTTACTGTAAACGCTTGGAATCTTGACTACATTACACTTATCTACCTGTAGGTAATTGTATTACATTCTATATATCTATTATCTCTTGATTGAGTGCTGTTCATGGTGGTATTCGATGAGAATACTTACTGTAAACAATATAACTATTTCGGCAAACAGCACATCTGTTTTATTTCATGGTGGCAATCGATGTAATAGGAATATTTACGGTACATACTTTCTTTATATTTACACTATTTCAAGTAAATTGCCTGGCCATTAAATTTCAAGTAAATTGTTAACCAAATTGAAAAATGATATTGGTAAGGATCAACAGTTTCGTAGGTCAGTGATAGTTGCTGATTTACGTACTTACTTATATCAAAAACATAGCATTAACGTAAAAAAAATTGTGAGATAACTAAGAAGTTACTTACAGGACCTAGGCATTTTTGAAAATCTCTGATGTAGCTTCCTAATTATTTGTTTGTTATCTACTTATGATAATAAGTTTACCTAATTATGTTTCAGAGAATACTGTTTCAAAATTACTGAGATTCTTGCTGTTTTTATTTTTAGCTTATTTCAAAAGCCCTGGAGTCTTAATATTATATTACATTCCACGCCAACTTGTACCATAAATAAGCATTTTACTGGCATATTTATTTAGGTTTTACTGCTGAATTATATGAACCTAGAATAATTTGTGTACCTATAGGTAGGTACACAAATTATTCTAGTAGGTAGGTGTACGTACCTACCTATGCAATACGTTATTAGAAATTACCCATATTATCGCCAACTATACTGGGTTCTCATATATTATTATTAATATTGGTGTATTTACAGATTTATTGTCATAGGAGCATCAAAAACAACCGGACAATCATATTCTCAAACAGATAAGCTTAAATAATCTTCAATAATTTGCAAGCAAAAATAGACTGCATCTACTTAAGTTTATCAATCATTCGCAATTCCCATACCCCGAAGCAATAAGCATCAGTTGCAATAGCAACCAACAAAAGAGTTCCTGTTTACTTTTTGGGAAGCAACTGTAAAAATGACACAACATAGAGTAATCAAGCGCCAAAAATATCTCTGGCAACGTTGGCGACCACTGCAGTACAATTTGCAACTCCCATCAGCGCTGCAGCGCTTCGTATATCGCGGCCAGTGTCCCTTAATCCAGCAGTAACTGTTGAACAACAAAACTCATTACTCGACGCTATTCGTGGGTGTACTACCTGGTAGTTTCCTGGCAAGCGCGTATTGGTGTATGGTGTGACTTGGTGCTGAAAGCGATTTTTGGAGTATTGTGCCAAAAAAAACTCAATACTCGACGCTATAAAAACATCAATTGTAACGCTTTGTACTTTTTAGCGTTCTTATTGTCTGAGTTATTAGAATTGAAATCGTTCTTCAAGTGTAACCAATAATGTGCTGTCCAATGTACTAATTGGTAGATTCCTTCCAGGGAATTTCGTTTTGGTGAATGGTGTGAGTTAGTGATCAGTGCGATTTTTCAAGAGGAGCGGTGCTAAAAAAACTCATTACTAGACGCAGTTCGTGGATGTTCTTCCTGGTAGTTTCGTGTGCTGCTTAAATCGTCGTATTGATGCGTGGTGCAAGTTGAAGTTGAGAGCGATTCTTTAAGTGTACGCGATTATATACGATCATGCATATAATTATAATATCCTGGTACTGTTACTAAAAACGCTGTCTGCGAATAAAGTTGATATTTGGTCTTCATAATAATTAATATTGAGTTTTCATTTTGGACAATTTAATACTTTTTAATATGAACTAAATCTTGTAGTTAATGTAGTTAGAGCTATATCTGCAGATTGTCTGTTTTTGATTGAACGATTAAACTTCGAAATCCAAACCCACTTGAAGTACCGAAACCGAATCTTCGTTTACAAAGTTAGTTATCCAATCAACTAGTTGTCACTAAACGAGCCCGTTACGTCCTAAACTTATAATCTCAAAAGTTTATCACTTGCCCCGCCTCATTACTTGGCTTAGGAGATTAGCAAATGGGGGCAACTTGTTCGGTTTACTGTAAGGATAAGCTAGCCCACAAAACCCTGGAGCGAAGTTCCCGGCTACCTTGGACGGGGGATTTTTAATTATGTCATTAAAACTAGCCCAGGGCGCGTGCGTGCAACTGATTAACAGTTTATCGCGGCAAAGGCACGCTTTGTTATTTATAAGGCTTAGTGAGGACTCGGCTTATGTGGCGTTAAACTTGGAATTATTATGCTATCACCACTTAGTTAGGTACAATAACACACCTTTTTTACTATCTCTGATCCAAAACAAATCCATATCACATTTCGCATTTCTATGTAGGTTAGGTAGGTAAGTAAGGAGTAAGTCTCATACAACTACGTGATTTATAAAGATTTACAATTTCTTATCCATTAATCGTATTACACATAAATCTCAGTCTAGTAGAATTTAATCAGCTTAAACACAAACTAATTAGGTACTGATATGTTCCATTCTATTAGGTAAATTCCGCGGAATGAAATTATCCTCTTATAGCAAATTGTTATTAGCTGCTCGAACTAGATTACTTCAGTTCATCAGTAAACATGTCACATTATTGTATTTGCCCCTATATTATTCAAGAAAAATAAAATTACAGCGGTAATAGCTATATTATAATAGTTATTAGCTATATTATATTGAGAAAAACGTCCCCCGCCAATTGACTATTATTGACGGAGTAAATTAAATATTATTCTTCGCTTTTATTATGATATTGGACTGGTATACTGTAAATCCTTTGACATACTTATTAGCTTTCACAATTGTGCCTGTAGCGAGCTAATACTCACTGACCATAGTCAATCCCTTTAGATCACACAGATTAGACTTTATTTTTTTCTTCATAAGATTTGTTTTTCTATTATAATAATTTCAAATTCTAAAGATCTTAAATACTAAATCATCATCCAGGTAAGTAAATACTTTAATCTCATTGTCACTCATCTTCATGTTGATTCTCAATCCACTCTTCCAACTATAAGTTTTATATAATTTGTCTGATAAAACTACCTATGAAATCCTGCACAACATCTCTTTGAATTCCACGCGGACGAAACACCTGAAAAAGTCTGTATCTAATACATGAATAATCTGAATTTTAGTATTCTTAACACGACTGCCCGGCTATGAATTTTCACAGGTTTTTTCAACTTCAATGTTATTTAGTGCCTCTACGTGAGCTTTTTGTATTCTGCGTTAGTATGCTAAATTCAAAGAATTAAACTTAAAAATAATTAACTTGCTTTGAACATATGCTCGCCAGGTGAGTTTAACACACCTGCTGCATTTTTATTCGCTCATTGCGAAACTTAATATGTAGAGTTAATTTTATAAGTATTCGTTTTTTATTTATTATGCAATTTGAGAACTCGTGAGAGTGTGGTCGCAGACGACAGATGAGCCACTTAACTCACAGTCTATTGAGTTTGTCAGGTTTGAAGACTCAATACAGTTGGATCAAAGGAAATAAATAAAAGGAAGGTGGCTTTGTTTCGGATAATACCAGTTCTGTACGGATCGATAACGGACTGAATAACTAACCTACTCCAAACAATGGAATGAAATACCTTTCCGAGGCCTGTTTGACCCGAAACCTACACGTTGGGACCTTCAAGGACAGGTGTAAAGATCCTCATTTTACTTTTGTTATACGAGTACTTATGTTAAAATACATAAAATTATGATTGATGTCTAAAACTCTAAGTATCATTATCTTTCTTAAAACTTAAAGCCAAACTTGTTTCAATCTAGCTTTCTTCAGAAACTATTCGATATATGTAGTAGGTACAATAAGGCTTCGCTCGTGATGTCCTTCCCCTCCTGTAGAACGTCTAACGACACTTCGCCTTCCTTGTCACTTCAAATGACAGTCATTTATTTCCAACGATTCCAAAACTAACTAGCGAAAATACTGCCAGAGTGGTTACGTCACGAATCCGATTACTTGTGTTTTGTGGACACACGGAATTTTTGACAACGTATAAACTTACCTTGTTCTTTGTTATGATTATGAACACAGTTTTTTGTGGTTTAGGTTTAGAATCGAACTAACTTTGTTTTATTGCCGTGATTTTAAATTCATTATACGTCGTATTATCATACTTTTAGATGTACGAGTAGGTCTGACCTTAAGTATTTTTTCAGGATACGCCATTAGGTAAAAACCTATTCATTCAATCGAGTGCGAATATTCACCTAACATCAATAATTGTTAGTCAATACGACATAGGTAAGATCAAAGAAATCTGATATAAATAATGTAATCACAAGTTCAACTCTCTGGCAGTACTTTATGTCATTGAAAAATTTCATTTGGTAACCATAATCAGTTCGAACTTTGCAGGGAATCTTATGATGTTTTGCGAACTTCGCGACAATGTGTTTCATATGTTACCGAAAGAGAAAGAGGAAAACTTTCATTTTTACGCCGTCTAACGGATTCAATATCGACGCGGCTTGAATGAGCTTGGGGGTGGAAAATCGTTAATCATCCCTTTGTTGGATTTTTGTTACGGCCTAACTCGTTGCTCGCTTGTTTGGCCCTCCATTTTTCCTTTTGAATGCTGAAAGTGGGGCTGCTTTGGTCTTGACGAATTGTTTTCCGTGAAAAAACAAGGGCCTAACTATTTGTTTAGATGGGAATGCAGAGGATAATTGAAAAGATATATTTTATGTCATTTATCTTCTTCTACTTACTTTAATATGATTAAATTTAACATCAGTATCTTCGTGTTCATAGTTTTCATTTGGTTCAACCCCTGTTGTGGTTTCGTTCTATTTCTGCTACTTTATCTTAGTTTATTCTTTACAAGAACCCTATCAAACATTTTGTTCGACGAGCAAAGGGTTCTGAATGCTTTTATTGGTATAGAGTCGTAATGTAAACCGCTGGTCGGAACTATTCGCGATTGCGGTCGACTATTACATCTCAGCCCTTGGCAATGTTTTCTATCCCTTTTTTAACCCCGTACACAAAAGGAGCTGTGCTGGTATGATTTCTACTTTTGTATTTGTCTATATAAGTAGGAACTTCTGTTTCGAATGAATTATAGTGTTATTTATCATCTTCTATTTCGTGTACATCATGCATCTTTACAATACTATATACGTATTCGTACAATATTACTTTTATGTAGGTACCTTATTAGGAGTATTATATAAACTTGCCTAAAGGTCTATCATCATTTACAAATATAATTGCGTGTGTTACAGTAAATATTATTTGTATACGCTCGAGTACTTATCTACATTCGCACGTAATGATTTGTAATATTTTAGTTTCAACTATTGCATGTTCCACGGGGCTCATTAGTCAGATTTTTACGCAAGATTAAACAAGATTGATACTAATGCGATTAACTATATTGAACTAAGTAACTATTTTGTGCGGCTTAGTGGACAGTGAATGTATTACCATTTAGGTAGGTACTTTACTAATTCTTAGCAATATGTTATCTAATCGTTCGCTTTGTTATTAGTTTATGAATTTTCGATAACGATAAAGTGTTGCGTTTGTAAATACGCCTTGTTCTCACTTTATGTGAAGTTAGTTAAAGAAATCCATAGATGAAAATGATGCAAATTATACAACCATTTTATTTGCATATTTTCTAATTGTGATCTTGTTGTGAAATCTACTTTTCAATGAGCAGAGCTATCTATGGAATTTTGTAACTAACTTCACACTAAACTTGTGAGAACAAGGCGCATTTACACAACACTTTACCGTCTATATTTTTCTCTTGCCATTACTCAGCTTTTAATCCACTTTCAAAAGAGAACATTCTTAATTCGTCGCGTTTGTATCGAACACAAATACATATATTGTAAAAAAATTAATTTATGAATGGAACAAATAAATAACAGAAACAAATCAAAACTTATCGTCACCGAACACGCGCAACTGTTAATTGTTGACAAATAACCGTTTCGGTCGTAGGTTATCGGCATTCCCCTTGTGTTGACACAGCATTGTCGAGTCCAAATCAGTGCTGAACAAATACTAGGCGTTTACGATACCGACGACGCCTACTGTAACCGCTCCGTTCACGGTATAAGGGAAAGAATCTAGCGAGTTTAAAGCGAACACTAAAAACTTTCAAAAAATTTATGAAATCTTCACTACTATGTATGCTGAAAAAAAAGGAAATTCCATTTATTTAGATAACTGATTAATTGATCACGATAAAATGATGGGAAAAATAAAAGGAATAAAATTTCAACGCAAACAATTTAAAAGATTTTCCCTAGGCATGTTTCTTTATCAGGAGTACCTATTTTTTTTACAATGTTTCATTAGTACTAATGAAACATAGTAAAAATATATGTTCCATTTCGTAGACATGAAAATGAGAAATGAAACTTATATACTGTAAGTTTCGCTTGCCCTTATGGCATAGACCGCATGAACTGCGCAAGTCGCAACTGTGTCAACATTATCGAGATAATTCGAATACTGAATGAGGAATGCTTTCTTATCTGAAGGTTTGCGGATCAAGCGGGCTCCACGATGAACTTGTAACGACCAACGTTGGGTAATCGATGTTAGAGCATTTTAATCATAGAACCGTAGATGGATAGACATTTAGACAACCGGTTTGATTCATTCGGGTTTGGAAATTCAATGACATCAATCCGATGTTGTATCTCCGACTTGTTTTGAATAACTTTCATTCATATGGGAAAATAAAATAAGAAAGTATATTTTATTATTGCTGTGGAAGCATATTTTTTTATCGTCTTTTGCAACTTTGTATAAATAATTACAGAATTGAATTTTTGAAATATAACTACATATCAAATAATTATATGGAGAAAATAAATATATGAAGAAACAAACGGGCAGGATTCGAAGCGACCTCGTCATCTCGTGGCAGGGTCTAGTCGCAACAGTAATTACAATTTCTCCCTGTAAAAATAGTCTCCCATATATGTATCTTCCTAATAAACACGCAAGTGAGCAGTAAACGTAATTATATGCAATCACGCTCCTGATACTATTTTTGTGTCATACGATATTGCAAAGAATTTAATTAAAGCTCTTTGAGAAGAAAAAAACTTCCTTTCGGCTTGCCGTAGTCGGATAAAAATTTAGGCGGATTATGAGGTGTAGTCGGTAGATTTACAGCTTTTTCCATATGATTTAGCACCATTTTCTGAAACGGTAAAGGTAGATTAGGATGGAATGAAAACATAACCGCGTATAAATTACTTTTTTGGCAATGAATACTTACAATTTACAGCTTTTTGTACTAAGTTCAACAATGAATGAATTTTGAAACAATGTGGCTTGTACAAAATGTCACCTATGGTTATTGGTTGTAAGGCCTAATTCTGTCTAAAATCCACTTGTTATTCAAACGAGAATGTTAAGTTTCATTGTAGTTTAAGCTCAAACACCTATACAATTATATAAGTACTTACAGTAATATCATACTTGATGAAAAAACCTTGCTAACCACCTTTTTAATTGCAGTCGATAAGAATCTAGTCATTATTAAAACCGCTTCTACGTACTAGATTTATATCTAGAATCACAAAAAACCTCAGCAATCTAATGCACACAGGATGTGCTATAAAAATGTGAAGTTTATCCATTGAGTCGAGTAACATGCCAATAAAAACTTGATCTGTCAATCATGAAGAGCACTCGAACGAATAGGTAGAGAGATACCCACAAAGTACAGCAATTCGATGTTGATGTACCGTTGAGTATATAAGAACTGCCTATCTATATTTTTTATATCATTTTAATCTATTCGTATCTATTCAATCATATTTCTGGTTCAAGCACAAAATAATTAATTAATAATACTACGGGTGCATTGGCTTTAGGGGATCTCAACTTTTGTTATTTTAATGACATGCAACTAGACTATCTCTACTTTTTACAACGATAAGGAATTAATTTTAAAGGGGATTAGCAGTGTACGAGTATTCGCATTAGGTACTATTATTATTCTCTTCAACGATTCCAATTAAACGTTTAATCTTTGTGTGTTACCGATAATCACCGACTCTACATGTACAATGATTGTAATACTGTATCACTAAACTAAATCTAAAAATGGGTTTAAAAATGCTGCCTCTCTTTCCTACACCAAGGTTATAAAAAGAATGGCACTACTTTTAGAACTAACACCAATATAGGTACCACTAATTACTACCAATTTGCATATAAAATTTAAGTTAGAAACCCACACAGCGAAATTTAACTGTTTCTTGTCAAGACCGAGGCTCGATCTGTTAGAATTCACCCCATTTCAATGAAGTAGCCTAAAGCAACCTCAGAACTCCATACTCACGCGATCCAAGTATAAACATGCCACGGACTGTAGCCAAGCCTCGCCACTCTATATTTTGTAATAGATGAACGCATATTTCCTCATAATGGGCCAACTTTTGCTACAAGTATGGTTGTAAAGGAAAGTTCTGTAATTCTTTACGCTTTAAAGTAATGCTAAAATATGGGTTGGATGTGTTGAAGTTTGTGTTTAATATTTATTAGACAATATCAGCCTTATGCATAGATAAAGTTTCGATGTTTTATGTTGCGATTCCAAAAAATAATGTTCCACAGTATCTTACTAATTTGTTAGTCTCTAAAATAGAGTATGATGAAAATATAGATATAAGCAGTATGTATTCTGCCTGTATCTATCAACCTATCTTTAATTCACGTGAAAGAACATATAAGTTACACTATACAACATTGAAAAGTATTAAGCAGTTTAAGACAAAATGGTTGTCACATATCACCGAAAAATATAGACTCACATAGAATTAGAAAAATAGTACTGTAATATATTTGTGTTGAGTTGAACGAACAAAAGCAGAAGTTACAAAAACATACATTAAACCACACGCACGTCTACTCATCTGTATTCCTGACAAAATGTTCTAGCTAGACGAACCTATCCTTAGTCACTCGGGAGCCCTTTGAATTGCAAAATGCTCGGGCTATCACAAGAAACGGTATAAAAAGCGTTCAACACGGAAACAAATTTGACAGAAGCAACTTGCAAAGAATACTCTAACAATTCAATTAAAGGTGCTCTTTGTATACTTCCTATGATGAATTTGAGCTACAATGTATTCTAGTCTTCTCAACCTTGTTAGTCTCGTTCTTCAACTGTTCAGGCCGTGTCCCAATTGAACATTCTGCTTGCCACCAACTTTTCCAGCCGTTTATCAGAGTTTTAAGTTAACTTAAGTTGTTAACAATTTGTTGAAGGCTGTGACAAATCTGCTTTACACTAACGCCCTCCATCCGTTTCTAGACTTCTAAGTTAACTAAAACTTTTTATCTCAGGCTACAGTTAGTTTTACTGCTCCCAACCCTTATGTTATATTCATTATTATTTTCACATTGTCTGCTCATAATATAAATTCTACTACATTATCATGAAAATTATGATCATTGATCAATTCTCTGCTTATTTAATGTGTCCTCATAAATCTGCTATGCTTTATTACCGATGTAAGAGAATTTGTAAGTAACGCTTCCAGCACTTTCTTGAACTGTGACTTTTATTTCCTTGTAGCTTCCTCTCGCTCAACGATAATGCACACCCGACCTTATTCCTCGATCGGCTGGAAAGATGAAGTTAATGCCGCTATTAGGATATCTCAACCATTTGAATAGTTCCTATGGACTTGGTGATTTTGTTGATTTCTGACTCCGACGCGCGTGCGATGGATATTTTATGCAATCTACGTGTTTATAGAGTCTAATGGTGGTATGGGGGATCGGAAGAGAAGGCTCCGAGTAAATCCTACTAGGGTGACTGTAATATGTTTTTGAGCTGCGAATGTGCCTATGAACTGTTGTTTGATGTTACGTTTTGCGCAATTATAATTTGACTTTTATTTTGTCTGTTACAGGTAAGGGCACAGTCTGATCTTCCTTAAACTAATACAAAGTGGTAAGAATTATACGGCACTTTCCTAACCTAATCTACATTACGCTAGTTAAACATCTTGACGGGCGAACGGAGCAAGATGTTGGTCATTCGTTCGTTGATATAAGTTGTTATCGCAACCCACGTCGGACCTGAACGATACCTATTGGTTAATCAAAAAGTATAGCTAATAAAATATAGCTTTTTTGGTGGAAACTAGATATAAACTCTTGATTATTGTGACAACTTTATTTAATTTTTCCATAACTTAATAAGTCTTTCTAATTTTACTTTAATGGATGTGTCGTGTCAGATTCCAAAGTGTGGCGCGATATTATTTTAACCACTTTCAAACAGTCTTAACAAATGCGGATCTAAACGTGATCGAAACACACTAAGCAAAACTGTTCTATCTGCTCCACTTTCGCATAAGTAGCTACCCGAAGCACCGATAAAGCTGTCGTGCACAATGCAAAGACGAAGCCAATCTTAAATGTAACACTGTTTAATCCTGCCAATAGGTATTGGTAGCAGCTTCAGCACAATCAGTATGTACCTCACGTTCCACCAACAAATCAAATCTCTTACTCGCAGTCCTTCATCAACTTTCAAGACAAACCCCGAAATACACAGCAAATAGGACGAGGAAAAGAAACAAATAATACAACGTTTATGTGCAGTGCAGAGGGATTCGTTAAAAGGGTGAAGCGTTCTCGTCACATTGTTTATTCAGTCCGGTCGTCGGTCGGGCAGGAGCCTAATCCCGATCGATCGCGACCGACGGAATGTTTTGGTCGGCCTTTGAGCATTCGTGAGGTTGCATCACGTTAGCACTGCGATGCGGTATCAAAATACGAAGGTGTACACGGTTTGCTACTTTCGAAGGCAGCCATGCGACTAACTTACTCCTGTAAGGCTAGTTCGTTGTCACATTCCAATGGAACTAGATTAGACCACCGGCTAAGGGGAATCGGGTAAAGTCAAACAAATTGAGTAGCTGAATGTGATCTTAACTCTGGCTAATAAGAAATAATAGCCATATTTTACATTTAGTAATCACATATTCATTTATTTAAAAAAAATTATACATTGTGCATTGGCAACCTCATTTTTATGTTATGATAATTTATTTACCTACCTACTCCTATATCAATGTTACTCTATGATGGATTAGTCAGATATTTTTATAATGATAATTCATTCAAATTATAATTTCAAATCTAATTCGCGGTTAATTAACACAATTATATCTTTAATCGTTCACAGTGCTAGCTCATGATTATGACGTGACAAATTTAGGGAGACCCCTTCATATCCTTAATCATTTTGAGGAACAAATATTACGGGTAGGTCTTATAATGTTGGGCGTTTTTACGTGACGTTGGTTGCCCATCATCAGAGGGTCCGCCGTCGTTACCGTCTCTTTCTTTATTTTGTGTTTCAATATTTTCTATCTCTATCGCTCTTGTCGTGTAAATCGCCCATCTCATGTTTATAATAACTATGCAAATTGGAGCATTTCAATATTTCGCTTCGACGGCACGGATGCGGCTTATTGTAATTGAGTCCCTGACTTTTTTTGTTTGCTCAAAAGCTACGTTGGTTAAATCAAGAATAATTTTATTGTTCTTTGATCATAGAAGGATATTGCAAGCGGTATTTAGGTCCTTGATTGCAAAATACTACAAGATCCTAATCAGGCGCGTTCAGATTGTTGATCTGACCCTCTTTTTGCATGTACATTGCTGTCACAAGCTTTACTTGGTGCTATGTTTAAACAAGTCTTAGCTGCGGCTTGTTTATGTCATTGTTATTCTACTTTACAAAGCCTAGTTGATAGGGCAATAAATATACAGCTCCCAACAATGGTTGCAATGCGGCCTGCTTAGCTGGTTTATTAAAATTTGTTACTAGATAATTATCTATTGCCAATAAGAGAAACAGACTTCCGTCTTTGGACAATCCGGTATGAATACCGTTAGACATTTTTGTGTTTACAAGTATCGAATCTAGTAACTTTCTATACTATACGATATTGTCAAAGATTGTTGAGGGAGCCGCAATGATTGGCGTTTACAAATTCAAGCTGACATGCTTATCATTACTATCAGTAATTTATTTTGGTCATATCCTGCCGGTAAAAAGATTTGCATTCCATTTTCCGTGGTAATATTTATCTCATGTCTTAAACAATTATTTTATATCAATCTGCGATGTATATCAATTCAAGCCTATTGAGTCATATTGGTTTAAAACATCCAAATTGCCACGTTTATACTCTAGGCAGTGCTATTCGTATTATGTGTATAGGTACATGAGTTTATTTTAAAAGCTTCCAACGCAATTTTAAACTCTATCTATTCAAACAAAGTTTGTAAACACACAAAGTCAATTTGTGCTAACAAAACCTGTTATACTCCTAACATCAGAATTCTAACAATTTCATTACAATAACACACCCTCCGTAATTTAAAAGTAGAATTACATTACCATCTTGTTATCATATGCACAAGCCACCCCTTGTAGGTAGGCTGTGAAAACATCCCTTTGATCTCGTATTGTTCTCTTGACCATTCCAACGAAATTTATTTTGTACCCTCGGGTGGAACATTTTGTTCGAAAGATGTTTAGCTACCTGTTTTTCTCTAAAGGTAATCCTTCAATTTATGAAAGATTTTTTTGAGAAAGTGTGATTATAATTAGATACTAAAACCGTTCTTAAAAATATTGGCGGCAACTCATTGGTGCTGTCTGCTACAAAATATAAGGACTGTATCGAGAAGTTTGTGTTTTGTATTACATTATAAACCTCTATCGTGGTAATAAGAGGAATTGCAAACCTGAGAATATTTAACACAAAGTAATTTTGTTACAATTCCGATATCAAAATAATGGTTCCATTGTGGCAAAAGGGTAGAAGACAGTAAATCTTTAAAAATGTTGCTAATCTTTCTACAACTTTTTGCGGGATTACACACAACTCACAGATGGTAAACATTGCAGTTACGAAGAAACGGTAGCGATAAAATCTGTCATCGTCGGTTAAATGTTTGCTTTCATCCTTTGAAACATGTGCAACGAAATATGCATGAGCGATAAGACCGCTAAGTACTTTGTACTAATTTTGTGCAATACCTAATAGTATATTTTCTTATCTGATTAAATATATACAGAGGTTGTATCGTTCTTACAAACTATTCGTCGTCAGTTTTCAATGTTTTGTCATTATTACATACCTACCATTTCATTTCATATAAGTATATATCAGAGATTTATTTTTTATTTTTCGTATGGTCATATATATATATCAGAGAGACGAGTATTCTTATATCGTATCAGTGGTCACTTAAACCTGTTTCATCACAGATTACTTTACTAATCGTATCTGAGGCGTCCCTTCTATTAAAGGGGAGGTTGCGGCAAGATAAAGTACCTCCACAAGGACTTACCTCTTCAAAACTCTGGCCCCCTCCACCATTGTGTGGTGCATATTAAAGCGGGCCCGGCCTTTCTTATGAACTCCTTGATTGAAGTTCACGACGTTGAATGCCAATTCTTGGGTTTATTAATTTTGGCTAATTCTTCCTTTATATCTCTCCGGGCGAAAGGGTTTGTTTACTTAAAATTAGCCTTTGATTCCAAATGAATTTTGGAACCGTTATCGGAATTTCTGTGATTAGGTTTGGGAATTCTTGCTGTTTCGTGCCTACTTTGGTTTTATGAGCAAGTTTTTGATTGTTTTGTTTTTGGTAATGGGTTATGGTAATTCGATATCTAGATTAGATAATATAAATAGTTAATATCACTAATTGAATTTTTAATGCTCCGGTTTGGCTGTTCCGTACCAAAAGCACAAAAACACAGACATGAGCTCCTTTTTGCGACGGCAATATCTCCCTATTTTGTACGGTTCCCACAGGACAATGTTGCAGGTTGGAAAGTTATGTAATTAAGGGAAATAACGCTAATGTTTACAGTATATACTCGTATTCAACTGAGGAATAGGCATTCTTACACCTAGTTTAATTGCTAGCCCTGTCGTATATTATTTAAAGAGAGTATTTTATATTGAGTCTGCTGCTGAATGAGCAATCGAATATTCATGTTTGTAACAAGGTGTTATTAACCGTACATCTAAAGCCACTTCGAGCGAGAACTTAATTATGTAAATGGCGATACGTAAACCCGCATTATGGAGGCGAATATACCTAGGCCAGGCTCCTAGGACATCTGGGAAGTTTCGCGGTTCGCATACGAAACTTATCTCGTATGTATAAGGATTTATAATGAAATAATTCATATTTAGTGCGCGGAATTTTTTAGTATATAACACTTATTCTGCTATCAGAAGTTGAGTTGTACAAGCTGTACATGTAACATCATATCAATCTTATTTTTCTTTTGGGTAGTTTATAACTATTTGTTTTTAATTTACAGTAACTTAATTACCAATAGGTATCTATCAGGTAATATTTATTCAAACAACAATAACATCTTAAAAATAATTATTTTAAATAATACATAAACTAAAAACTATCTATCAGGTTCATTCATAATTTATGTCAATTTTTTTTTGTCATTATAGGTTTATCTGAAGCGGTATATCTTTCGTTTCCATTAAGGCAAATTATGATGTTACGCGTACCAAATCGAACTATGATAATCTGCTCGTAATATTTAACGTTCAACTTAATTTCAAGACGAAGGATACGTTGAATATCACATTTTGAAACAATTTATTCAACGATCCATGCCATTTATTATGCAAATTAGCCATATACGACACGCGTATAGCCACCTACGTCGAGTCAAGATTTTTTATACTTTTTTCGATCACGTTTATTAAAAAAAGCAATCTATGAATCGGCGGCCGTTTGCCAAAGTTATATTGCTTTGTTCCCCGTGTACTAGCGTTTTTAATGCGACGTTTTAAAGTCTACAATTGATGTGTCGTTTAGGTGTTAGACTGCAAATTGGCAGTGGTGTAATATGAGATTTGCGGCTATGAAAGCCAGTGTCGCTGAGCTTCGTGTATTAGATTACCCATCACTCGTTGCGGTTTGTGGAAACGCCACGAGCATTGTGGTCGCGAAGCTTCTCACGGCGAGTGGTGTATTTCTAGCATACGTGTCTAATTCCAGTGTTGTTTCAAGTGAAAGGTGTTACTAATGCGTTTTTTCTTACCCCACACAGTGTGGTCAAGTTACGTTGTTGCTTTTATTAGTATTGTTTTTACCTTTATGAACTATTCACGATAGTTCACTGTTTGGCCTTTTGTGCTATTATTTTATGAATCATGTATAAAAAATAAAAAATAAAATAAAATAAATTTATTTTCAAAAACACCAGCATATAGATGATACAGAAATAAGGTACCTCCTAGTAGGCAAATTAAAAATTCGCCTGTGTCAGGAGGGCCCACTAATGTATGTCCATCCATTTCGCACAGGATTTTTGGATCAATAAAAATATTTAAAACAACTTACTTATATGTATTATTTACAAGGATATACACTCACTTTTTAAAGTGAACGTGTAATTAGTCGAATAAAAGAAAATATTATTGTCTAGAGAAAGCAGTTGAAATGTAAAACATTGGCTAATTTACCGAGCTTATTGTTTGCGCCATAGAAGTTGAAATCGTACTTCAAGCATTACCATATTATGCCGTCGTGTGTATGTCGCCAACATTCTCCCTTTGTTCTTTACGTACAAAATGAAAATGTATTCTTTTCGGGTGTAGTATTTTTTTCATCTTAAACATTTCTTTCTTCTCGAGATTCTTCTAAATTAAGTTAACTTTAGAGAGCCTCAGACTTAATGCAGTGGGTAGGTCCTTTGAACGTCTCGTCCCGTAATTTATTCGTTCCCCAAAGTACTGCATCACCCAAGAGTTTCGCTGCTGGCTGGAGTGGGCGGCACCCACCATTGTGACAAAATAATGTCGCCGCACTATAACCTTCTCCCCCCACATCCGAAAGAAAGCCTTATATCCAAAACCTATAGACACAAACTTCCTCAAAGAAACCCCACCAGATGGTGCGCCACGATAGCGCTGAATAATCAACGCTTAAAACGTCTGGAAAAGGAAGATACGGTAATGTAATATGAATAACAAAACGACAGAGATATATACCCATTTAATTCTTATTATTGCGACCAACAATGGTATATAAATTACTCGTGAGCGGTTAATTCTATTACTATAAATCACGAAGTATATTGTCGCTGTGCAATGCTTGGTGGCTTGCGCTCAATAGCTGCGAGGATCTATCTTTGGTGTGACTATTTCTGAATGGAACACAGTACTATTGTGAAGATTTGCTCGTGAATATCATATTGCAGAACTAATATAAGATTATTCGGTATGTTAAAATTGCATTAATAAATATCTGTGAACAGTGAACTTTTACTAAATGACTAATTTAGTTTTGACTTAGTTTTGTAAAAAAAAATGTCGTTAAAGTATGCGTTAGATCTATTGAATTGAATGGTGATACAAAAATATAAGCAAATCCATGGGAACAATTTGCAGCTGTAGTGTACCTATACCTTGCCAACAATACAAAACAACAAAAGTTAGAATACAAATGCATCTAGAAGTCAATAAAATTCAAAGCTGGTAAATTGTATATTCGAATAAATCACGTAGGTGTTCTTTGATACCTGACTCCCTGACGCGAAAGAATATTGCATTCGATCAGCGAGCGGGTTCTCGGTCGAGTCACTGGGTACAGGTCCAATTTTCCAGCAGAGTGCTTGCGCGAGCAACTGATGCGACCCGACGTGGTGACAGCCCGCGACTCCACAAACCTGGCGAGTAGAGTCACAATCAAGTTACATTTTTGACCGAAGTAATCTTTGTAGTGTTGATGAATCCGATCCTTCGGTTTCTTTTCGGTCCGCTTTTGATTTAACTAAAGGTGACTCAGCTGGTTAAATTGATTAACCTGTTAATGTTCACTCACGCATCTACCCTACTTATGTAAAAAATGTACTTATTCATATTTTTATACGAATGTCCCAGTTTTGATCCTCGGTCAAAGGTGGATCACACAGTTCGAGGACCATCGACCGTTTGACTGTGCCCCAACAATTATAATATTGAACCATTCTGGTGCTGATGCACTTAATTTAAGACCAGATATATTAGGGATTTGTTAAAAAGAGTGTTCAAGTCAGGTTCAAGTTAGATATAACCACTATGTTTCAAAGTCGAAGCGTGTAAATTTTGAACAGGTGACCGAAGCCAATAGGCAGGTCTCTACTGTGCGATTAATTACTTCACCAAGTCGAACGCCCGCCGAGCGAGTACGGCTTCCTTCAGCTGTCGTCTTGTTGGTTTTTGCATGCGAAACTTCGTCCATTGTGAGCGTGAATAATTTTTATAAGACACTTGTGATTATATATTTGGACGCCGCGTCGTTAGTTTTTGACTGACAAGTCATTACTCATATTCGAATTTGACAAATTATGCTCTCCAGATTGTCTTACAACGTGATCCACATCTTCAGCTCTGAATATATCGTCGTAACTTCACTTCCGAGTATATCTAAAACAAAAGTTTTGTGAGTTGGACTATTGCATTATTGAATTTATATTATGTTATATGTATTGTTTGTCATGCAAGCATTGTTTTCTAAAGACCATGTTTAATAGACTGTGGAAAAATTACGGTAGGTATCTATGGAATGTTATCTCTTTTTGTACCGAGTAATTAATATATCTATAGCTAGCAGAATGTATTGTAGTTAGCGGTATGTAATGTTACTTACATTACTTACAGCTAACTGTAAGCTGAGTTGAAGCCACTTCTCGCAACAGCGAGCGCAGCGGCAAAGCCATCAACTGTGTACCTCCCAACATGTTTACCTCCTATAGCCTAGTCGATAATGCGCCTGCCTTCTGTGCTAGGGGTCCTGGGTTAGATTTCCAATCCCAGGAAGGCTTAATTGTTCCCAAGGCGTATCTCGGCACTTTTTCTGGTCATTTCTGTGTATGTTTCTGGAAATATGTCTCTGTAGTAACTGCACTCTCTTAGTAGGTACAGTTGAAAACTTTAAGGTTGAGATTTTCTCAAGAAGTAATTTTCGACTAACAGAGTAGGTACTTGACTGATTGTAAAAATCCTTTTCTAGTAGATAGTTTTGAGTACACACTACAGATATCTGCAATTTTAAAGAATTTTAAATATCATTCAAAACTTTTTTATAAAAATCTCTTGTACTTATACATTTCTCTGTGTGTTAGACCGTCCATAGCTATTCTTATGTTGTTGCGAAAAGAAAATTAGTAGTTTAGCATAAATGTTTAGTACTGTGATAGCATTTAGGTCACCGCATTAGACTGTCGTATCTAGTCCATTTGCTGTGTTAGTGTAAGTCCACGAGATAAGTCTACCGCGAGGGTGCGTGGCGCGTTGCCAGCGAGCGGTTTGCGCCCCGATGCTCTGCCTACTGCCGACTGCATGCATGTAGTACGTGTGCCTGATTTATGGCGGGAGTTCAACTTTGGCAGCGGAGGTAGCTTGTTGTTGTTGTGGATATTGAGATGATGGATTAGAATTGTCGAGTCACTTTTGAAGCTTTCGCGGTTGTTTTGTATGGATAACAGGCTCTTTTCTATTCTTACTTTGGTACATGAAGCAAGCATTATTGTATATTGAGCAAGATCCGTGATTATTTATGTCCAATTTGTTACCGATTTCATATTGTCTATAAGTAAATTTAAAAAGAAGAGAACATTAGTAAAACGTTACATTAAACTATCTGCTTATTATTTCAACATTTATAGACAGGCGCATACTTTTGACTATACTATTTAGGAGATATCATCGACCACAGTACAGAGGTGGCGATCAAACTTGCGGTCCTTATTTCTCTGAGAACTTGCGATACACCGCCGCAGTCTCATAATATAGCCGTTGAGCTAATTGTTGTGGCTTCAATGTTTCAATTTTATCCATAATCTATGTCACAAATTACCCTGAGCCATTACCATAATATGTCCTTTCTAAAGCTTCTGATAAAGATGTCGTGTCTATTTAATTTCTCCAACACATTCTATTTGACTTGACGTAAGTAGATAGCTCCATTAACCTGTTTACTTGTCCGAGTACCACACACATAAGGTATAATGTCACATAGGTAGCTAACGTGTAATTGAGGGTTAGACCGTGCTTTGATATGCAAATTCCGTGGGCAAGCAACACGTGGTGACTGTGTCGCAGTGTGACACCGGCCGCGGCGAGCGTGCCACTTCGACCGAGGAAATTAGCTTTCACTGTAGCTTTTGCGGGTTAACCATCGATTCTAGTAGGATCTCTACTCTGCAGGGTAGTTGAGAATATTTCTTGTATTGCCTTGTGATGGGCAGGTAACATTGTTTTAGCTTTTAAGCTCCGCGTATATCTACATATATTGAACGTGGACACGTGCCGTAGCAGACAATAATATAATATTCTTAGTAGGTATACTTAGGTACCTATAGATAGTTTTCAGGATACAACATATTGTATCTAAAATCAAATTACATTTAGTACAAACAAATCACTCACTGTGCACGCAATTGACACAATAAAAAGCTTGTGTTCGTAATCAATCAAATCCCAACGCCTTATTCAAAATTCGACAACCAATTTTAACCCGTATTTCATTGAAATAAGCAGTTTTTAATCATTGTTAAAGTTCACAGCAGTTTAACCCTTCGAAAGGTGTCACTTCGAAATTGACAGCTGGCGTTTGCTTTGATATTATTGACAGGCTAATTCATTAGGCAACGCGGTGGGGCTGACAAGTTGTCTGCTCCGAAATTCTAAATCCAATGTCGAAATGTGCCATTTTCAATTAGATACAAAGTCGATTTAATTTTGATTTTAAATAGATATTATTTAGAATAGATTTTCGTCGCGACCATCAGGATTGGGTCTTCGCTTAGTGCCATGCTATGATTCAACAGAGCCACTGTGACTCTCGTGTAATTTCTAGACAATTATCTATACCTATGTACGTCTTAGGAACACGTGCAAGAAAATTAAAAGTCATAAGTGGACTTATATTTGTTACTCATCAAACCATGTGTAAATAATTTGTGAGCTACACTTCTGATTTAATTTAGAAATCTCTTAACGATTACGTGTGGCAATAATATTTTGACATTGAACGATGATATTTGCACATTGATTGATGTTATAAAAACACAAATTCGAACGAATTCGCCCGCTCCCGTCGTATATTATAGAAAGCTTTAGACTGGTACGAAGTGTACGAAGGGTAGACACTCCGCATTTCCGATTAAAGCACCTTGTATGCCACCCCTTTTTTCCACACTTTATTGTGTCGCCCTCGTCTCGATTTTTCATAGACGTCACTCTCCCATCCGCTCTTGAACGCACTTGATTTGCAAGGCACGTATTCGGTGATACACAAACTTATATTAAAAATATTACTTATACCTAGATGCAACGTCACTGAAAATTGCACTAAGTAAACATCGTATATACAAATTCTCTTTCAGTTCATGCGAAGTCATGCAAAGTGGGAGTTGAATAAAAAGTTTTAAAAGTAACATTAACCACGACAGTAACGAGTGAGAACAGGATTGCACTATGCCATTTTTAGTGCAAATTTATTGTCCCAATCATTTCGAGTGCGTCGACCTTGCATCTATGTATAGTATTTTTAATCTTAGTACGTCCCTCTTCTATCCGCTGTTGAACGTACTTGATTTGCCAGGCACGTTTTCGATGATACACATAACGTCACTCAGCCTGTGACCTTCGTCTTTATTTCTTCGCAGCACGGGTGTTGTCGCCCGAACCGTCGGTGTTGTTGGGTTACGTTCAGACACACTCAACTTAAGGGGGATGGAGAGGTGCCGCTGCGTATAAGTTGTTAGCAACTGAAGTACCTATGAACTTGATCGAAATTCGTAACTAAAAGTTGCTTTGTAAATTAAGAGCAAAAATATAGTTTGTATAAACATTCAAGTTTTTGTCGCAACGCACGTTGATGGATATTAATTACGGAGTAGGAAAAATATTGTGTTAAAAAAGTTATAGAAATCGGAATCTATAAAAAAATCTACTTTTCGATTTCTTCGATTTATCGTTGTATTTTGCATGAACTAGATTTTTGTTCTGATAATAACATAACGGTTATCAATATCGATCGGTTTCTCCATAGTGTTATGTTGACAATTTATTTGACAGCTGACCTGTCTCTAACAGCCTTAAACATATTCTGTGGGGGCGATGTTTTGCAGTGCGGTGACATCGTTCAGTTCACCTTATTGGGAAAGTAAATCGAATGATCAAAGCCTTCGTGTTTTCTCATCGTTAGCTTACGCTTAGTAAATACATTAGATTTAAAATTCTATACATACGTAGATGCAACGTAAATGTGGCACAACAAAATTGCACTACATCTCAGATATTGCAATCTCACTCTTCTTCATCTGACTATATAAAATATTCCTATAAAGCCATGACATTGGCGACACAATACTGACGTTTAACCAATCACAGGACGGTTTTGACAAAACCAACGATTAACGCCACAATATACTGCATGAATAGCCAAAATTGTTTCTTAACTCAAAAAAGCGGGTGCACACGCAGATTTTCAACACTAACCGCGAGTGAACGACGATGACACACGTGACACGACTGATTGCGAGATTGCACTACTTGATGTTTTGAGTGCAATTTTTGTTGTGCTATTTCTATGCCTATAATTGTATCGACCTTCCATCTATAGTAGGTATTTTAATTGTAAGGAGAAAATTGAAAGTGACTGCTCTATTAATCGCGTTCCAAGTCAGATCAATTTGAATGTTTACATCAGTTTATCAACTCTTTATTTATTTCTGAACAAGTTGATTTATTTTAAGATTTATCTACTGGTTGTCATTATATGTTGGGTCGTAGTTGATAATTTTCTATAATTACTGCAATACATGCGTTTTATTATGTAACTAAGGAATAATATATGACTAAGAGGTGGACTGATGCGGGCGGGCTGATGATGATGCACGTTTAATTGGTGAAACAAAATTACCCTCAATTTTATCGTGTAGGTATTGTTTTACTTAAGGCTGTCGGGGTTCCGGGTCTAACTACATTACCTTATTATCGCAACACACTGTGAAAGAAACCTGGTAGATATTAGTAATTAAAATTTTATGAAAGCAAATTAACATCAAAACATCTAGATTCTGCAAAAATAAAAAGAGCATTTCGAGCTGCGGCATCTACAAGCATAAATGGAGTTGAACTATACGAAGAAGAAGTAAGTACGTAAACTTGCACTTTATGATCATGCGCCATTGTGCAATAAACACTTATCAATAAAGTTTACAGCGATAACAAATCCATAAACAGCTAATTAGGTACTTTGCCTCGACGAAATAGAGCAGAGTAAGTATATGACTAACAATTTTCTTCGTCAATAAAACTTCGTGTGTGGTCAGCAAATTGTTTATGCTTTGTCATGGCAACGGGTTAAGGTTTTTGCGGTATCCTTTGTAGGGTTCAGTTCACCCCTCGTCTATAAAACTTCGCGATACCTAATTAAGTTGTGGAAAGTTTCGGCAGCCTCATTGTGCGGGTGGGTGTACTTTCAGAGCAGTGTTTGATCATATTTTCAGCATTTGATCGACTCTACGATAAACAGATACCGTATCTGAACTTTATAAAAATAATTCTCAACAAAAATTAGATATTTTAAAGGTTCAAATAATAAACAATACTTGCTCATCTCTATTTGCCGGCACAAAGCAAGAACTAAAATGACCACCATTTCGATAAATAGACATCGCAAGCAATTTTTTAACGGTATTTAATTGATTACGATGGGCTCAGAATAAAGACCAAAATAGATACGGGATCCTGGATATAGAAACATTACTTACATTAAAGAGTCTAAACTAAGAGAAACTAACTCCATTGCAAAAAATTCGCTCAGTGTTTTTATGTATATCTAGAACCGATGCAATATTTGCAATAAAAACATTTTTCAAGCTATTTTAGCTGGGGAACAACAAATACCCCCGACCTGTAGCCGACACAAAGTAAATAAATCAAAACTTCTCGGCACCGCCGTCAAAACTATTGCGCTACACCGCGATAAGCCGCGAGGTGTTCATTATGTGGATAAATAACTTTGCCAACTGACAAATTACAGCGGCCTTTCCGCAGCAAAAAATTGCTTTTACCAATTTACTTTGCGAGTTTTATTTGTATTTTTTCCTCCGAGGCTCGTGTCGCATTGTGGAGATAAACTGTTTGCAGCAGGCATATTGTTATAGTGGATATAGATAGACAGCTACCAGTCTGAAGCACATCTAGTATAACACTTTTCACATGCTTAGACCTCTGGTGATTTACTCCAGGTGAATTAAGTCTAATGTTCAATGTTTATATGTATTAGAACAGCGCTTTATAATATACTGATCTGACAGTACGAAGGACGTAGGTGAGTAAGAGTAAATTCCATAAAGGAAAGACCTCGTCCCCTACCGCCGATTTCCTGCCTTCATGAGTTTTACATTTAGCCTATTATTCATAGAGCCTATTCCTAGCTGATCTGTATCTAGAACAAGATCTACGTATCCCAAATTATGCCAATACTTAATCTATTTGAAAACTCCTTACTCGATGCAATTGATGAATATTAAATTGGCAACACATAAGTACCTACATATTCGTAATCCAGCGACAGAATGAAAATTTGGTTACAGTTGAAACAACAGTCATATAAATAAACAGCAATACCTTAAATGCAGAACCAATTATGGTTGGTGTTGTACTACCAATCCAAATTAATCAACATCGATACGAGTATCTCCCAAGACCCATTGGTATTGTACAAACGATCATATTTCATACTGAGTTGATTGATTTACAACGGTTCAGATGCTTGCCGCTTTCCAATTCAATTTATTGTTCGTGGTCAAAGGAAAGTACCTACATCGATATAAAATTTAGCGAGAAGTGGCTTGATGACCAATTGGTGCCACATTTATTAATTTTACCTTGTTGTCGTTGTATAGGAGACTCTGTCAGTATCGTATTATTAAAATTGGGTGTATTGGTGACGGAATTAAGATATTTTCAGTGGCAAATCAGTAATCGATTGCGAATTTAGAATTCAATCACAAATGTGTCATTATTACAAACTACAAATACGAGTATGTTCTTCCAATAAGAGAATTTGCCAGTGGTTTTATCTACAATTGAACCATTCTTGGAACTAGTGTATCTCAACAGAAAGACTGGATAGATACTCGTACACGGTCTCTAAAAAGCATTAATAAAAATGGTGGAGATTATTTTTCAACCTTTTTTGTAATCCGTAATATAATTTTTACAACCTCGGTATTTTGCTTTCCGTGTTTCAATTCTATGGCTCATCCAGTTTCCTAAATTCTTTGTTAAACTGGAATGATTCAAATTGTTTAAACCAGAGTCGATCTATCAATGAGCTATTGGCTACCTAGGTCAACAGGTCAAGATTGGATTGGATGGAAAGTTTTAAACATATAATCTCTTTGTTCACTTTGTATAAATGCATATTAGATTGTCGTTACTAGATTTTTATTACGTACACGTCTTCCTGTGTACATTATCTAATAAACAAAACTTGTATATTTATACAAAGCAGTCTAATGAAGCTTTGTTAAGGAGTAAATAACAGGAAAGACAATCATTTGCTGACACGAATCCATCCGTCATCTAGTCATCTCACAAATTATATCTGCAGCATTCTGTGTCATTATTTATTTGGCAACAATCATCATTACTGTGTATGACATTCTCGAGAGATGCCACCGTGGTGTAAGGTATGAGTGAAAAGCGTTTTCATAACGTTTTTTTAACTATTGCATACAACGTCTAGACCGAATACCATTGTCAAGCAAAATCTTTCAATTTAATGTTGCGCTCTATTTGCCTGTCATTCACAATACAAATAAAATATTACCTTATGCTCCCACTTCACATGGCTATTCGTATTTGGGTATTTGTTATACTTGCCATGTGTGGTTGGTATGTGTGGCAAAATATTCGTCGTGTATATTGTCAAAATTTTGTCATTCGTATTTTGACAAATACGACAAACATCCAATAGCGAATACGAATAGCCAAATGAATTGGGAGCATGAAACATACAAGCCAATCCGCACTGGGCCCGCGTGGTATCCACCACCATGGCTCGTGCTCGCTCGATGTAAGGGAAGCTCTGTGCCCGAGCAGTGGGACATATGATGATACCTACATACAAGTATGTCCTGAATGACTGTTTTTTGCAGGCAGGAGCGATACTCTTCTGTTGCGATCCTGGCACATCGTCGCTTCCATATTCACACAGACTCGTCGTCGGTTTGTGGTCAACCGTATGTACTTAGTTCTTGTTCAAAACTTGTGAAAAGACTATAAGTATGGCATAGGATAGGTTCAAAGTTTATACCCCGAATTTGTTTACATCTGATTGGTGTCTGTCTTACATATATACCTACTTATCATCACTTCTCAGTCTCGGTAAGTCCGTTCGTCACTTAGACTGCACTCTTAGTGACTGTGTCCAATTACATCGGAACACGTTGTTCTCTGCTACAATTTGACTGAGATCACCGTAATTTTGTGTTCTTAATATTCCCCATTAGAAGCCCAATTTGCATGAGTCACTCAGTCTGATGGTGTCGGAATTAGACTGAATTCGCCACCGAAATAACAAAGTGTTTTTTGCCCATGTAGGTATGTCAAGAAATAATGATCTGCAAAACTGTCATAATATTTTATTTGTACCTAGATTATACATATTTATTTTATTTGTACCTAGATTATACATATTTTATTTAAAAGAACATTAGTGATTTTTTTGGCATTGGTGTGTGAGATGTTAATATTGTAAGAGTTCAATTACATAGACGATTATGATAATTCTTTAAAGCAAAATAAGAAAGAATTAAGTATACAAAATAAATAATACAGTTAGTACTTATCACAATTAATGGATTTATCTGCACTTAATTTCAACAGTACCTCGTGTGACAAAATATCTCTTAGAATTATTAAAATCTGATAGAAGAGAAAACATTTTTCCTTATCCAAGCTCTAACGTAAATCGTAATTGAATTTTACGTTCTTGCCCCAAATCCGGATTTGCTACACTCATTTTGCGTATTACGTGTGTGGTTAACTAAGGCAGATTCTCTATCTGTAACGTATATATAGAGAATTTAGATGAAGATTTAGATGAACTTTCTCATTTGTTCCGAGTACCTAAATAAATAAACAAACAACATACAAGAAGAGCTTACGTAATTATTAAAAAAAAAAAAATTACATTTGAAATGCAAATGTGTTATAAACCGATGATAAATACGTATTGTACTAATTAAATCCAAACATGATTTATCAACATTATGAATCAAGCTTTCACCCTTATTAATATTTATCTGAATATACTTACTTGTACATATTTATTATGAAAAATATAGGTAGTTACACCCGACAGCACATCGACCTACACAAAACTATTGAAATCTATGCCGTAATATTGTTATTCTTGAGGACGTGAAACAGTTACGTTTCACTGTAGTGATAAGTTATTATTTAAGTGATTATAATGTGAATGTAATTCTTGTTACAAACTGTTAATTCTTGCCGCAATTAACTGATGTTCTCCCATTAATCTAAGCCAGGGTGTAAGTAAATCGATACTAATTTCGGCCAACTGTAGCTACGAGTTCGTATATAGGTATCGGTCCGGATATGCCCCGTCGAATCGACTTGACCCTCTGAGTTTGCGATTGGGATAATTTAGTTACCACTTGCATTGATTGATCGTAAAACTAGACTGATTTAGAGCTAACTTTAGGTTATTAACATCTATGTAATTAATACTGTATTATGGTGCAATAAAGTGTATTTATCTTATCTTTATCTTATCTATTTGTAACACTTTGGATGTACCTAATTAAACATTTTTTAAATAACATAACGCATGTACATTTTTTTCATATATCTTCATTCATGTCGTGATAAGAAAACGCCTCTCGCGGTTTTGATACGCTTTATTCGCTTCATTTATTATTCTCATTCGTCGTATGCATAATTTTTTTATTTTTATTTATTAGAGCCCTCCTATAATTTAATTACAAATAATTACAATTCACAATTATCATTATGTCATTATAGCTTAGTCGTATGCATAAACCATCTATAAAATAATTAAATAACGATCCTAAGTTCACGAAAAAGGTAATATGTAATTTGCTCCTTTACGTATAATTATAATCCAATTATATACAACTTTGAAGTTCCCATTGATAAAAATCGTCTCTATAAAGTGCTGGATTTTTTTTGTGGTAGGACGAATTTGTTTAGTAAGCAAAAAGGTCACGCTGTTTAAGTAGGTAGATACGCGTACTAAGCGAATTATTCACGTAAGTTTATATTATATAATAAATACCTCTCCAAATGGATAAAATACCTTTTATTGATTGATTTTTAGAAATCAATAATAATAAATGCAAAATTACTTAGTAGATAGATTTCCTATAAATTCGAGTAGTTATTAACGCATGAATTATTGTATGTATGTATGATATCCCCAGAGAGATGCCATCGGACTATTCCGTAGCCCTGGCAGGGGAAATGAATGATTAAAGTGCACACATGTAGCCAGCAGTTCGTCACCCCTGACTCCTGACGTCACGGGGCATGTCATAATCCTTTAGCCGAGCTCACAGATTAACATTTAAACAAGTTTTATGTAAATCTCACTGGAATACGAGTCCCATTTTTAGGGTTCCTTGAAATATGAATTTGAGAGACGCATTTTTATATTCCAGACATCTCTTTCTAAGCTAAAACTGTTCTGGAACTTTCTGTAAGTAAATATACCCTAATATAATGAAAAATATTACTTTTACCTACGTAGTCTTTCTTATAAAGTAAAATAACGTTTAAGATAAAGAAATTGCAATTTTCTAACGGAACTTATTTAACTGAACGGAAATAATTACGCGAAAATTTCTGAAATTACTAGCTATTTTGCTTTTCGCATATAAATATTCCTGTCAAATAGTGACAAATCTTTTGATCTAAAATAATATATAATATTTGTGGTCAATTATGATAGCAAAATATGTTTCCGCAGAGGTGATGTAGAGTCACTACTAGGGCTGTTACCTTATTAATTCATTTGAATGTATTAAGTACGAATATTTCAATGGCGCCCATATTCTCCAATTACCGTACATAGGGTTAAAGTACCACCCCCTTAATAACTCCGCCCGTTCTTTATGCCCTAATAAACAAAAACTAAATAATGGTGTACGCACACCATGCTGCTATTGTTTTAACCCTAAATTACCTACGCTCTACACCCCCTTTCATCGACCCTAATCGATAAATAGTATTTTAATCATAAGTGTATGTTACGGTAAAAGTCAGCTATGTCCAATTGTCCATCCATAAACCGACATTTTTATTTTCCTGAAATTTGGTTTGTTACTTTGAAAAGTCGACGTGGTGCGATATTAGGTGTGATTCTATCGTAGCCACCAAATCTAATCCTAAACCTAAACACAACTATCACTTCTAGTCATTGCTACATGGCGTAGGAGTGAGGGTGACGCATCGCTCGGCGGCGATTAAAATTAGCATGCGTACTTTGGAATCGTTGCAATTATTTACCTAACCTACGTTAGTTGTACTTCGCAGGTTACGTTTCCCTACTAGACTGTTGTAGTGCAACGCTCTATTAGACCTACTTGTAGCATATAATGGTTAAGTAGAAAATTAGTACCTAATATGAAAACATTGCATGGCAATTTCCTTTAAAAAGTACCAATCCAATCTTACTATGCGTCAGTCATCCATTCCTAATCCTCGCGCTGCGTACACATAGCGAAACCTGTTAGCAAGACCTTACAAACGGAATATCGAATAGAAAATGGCATTTTCAGTTCGCCAGTTCATTCGCGGATAGTCGAGTATATCGACGGTATCGTATCCGGCGTCTGACTGATTGGATTCCGATGCTCCGCCGCTCTCCTTTGCCGGCGTGTGAAATAACACGTCAGTCAAATACAACCGATAATAAATTCAATTTTCCCTTCCCCGACCGTCGGGATGACGAACGGACAGGATTAAAACCGTCCCATTCGCCTTTTGTTCGCCACAATTCCGTCCGTCGCAGTTGTTTTTCTCCTTGACATTTTTTGGTTTATGGCAAGTGACGAGTGGAACGTTCAGCCCAGTTTTCACGGTGAAATGTGCGGAAATCAAGTTAATCCTGCCACTGGCACAGATTAAGGCCATTGGAGTGGACGTTGGTGTCCCATGAAATATTATCGCAACACACGTTGATAGAAATCGGATCGATATTGATAAGTAAATTATATCATACAATTCTACCTTAGAAGTATGATGATAATATATCGTACTTTATAACTATAGATCATGAAAAGTTGTAAGTATAACAATTTTATTATACTAGGTCATTCATAATATTATTATCAAACATATTTAAGTTTTTTGAACGCATTACGCTTAATTGTTTCTTGTGACCAAAATATTCCTATTGATTAGTAAGTGGAGTTGAGAAGGATTTATAAAGAGAAATAACCGCAGAACTCCTCTAGATGAGTACTCGAACCAATACACTGTCGTTCACGTCCAATTACAGCTATTAGATATTTTTACGGCATACTTACTTATATAGGTACCTACTTAAACGCAAATGTATAGGCTTTAAGAAATTACAATTAAATTGAAAGAATACGCCGCTGCGCCGCCCGCCCCGCGCCTCCCGCCGCCATATCAGCATTCCTGCATAAAACGCATTCACAACAAGCACGGTCAACCACACATCAATATTACATAAAATCATTGCAATCTAGGCCGTATCATTATTCGCGTAAAGTGCAAGAATGTACAGTGTACGTAGGAGTTTCTCAGAAAGCTGTGGCCATGTAACGTACGGCGCCAATTAAACCATGCTACTGCGTATTCTTTATTTGTTGTGCATATAAACGAATTAAACGAGCTCTTGCAATCGCAATCAAGAGAAAATATACAATACTTTATTTACCGGAATTTTTAAAGGAAGAGTTCTGATAGAATAGCGGAAAACATCTTCCCTGATATTCGTACATACCATCAATTGCTAACAAAACCCTTTCACGAAACATTCAATTTATCCCCTGCGATAGACATATGAAAATTAAATTTCAAAAATCGAACCCGTCCTTGGGTGCGTTCGGATTCACGGCGCACGAATATCAGGTTCCATAATGGCGCTGCTGTATAGAGAAAAATGTTTTATTGGCCTTGTCGCCTCCTCGGCTAGCAATAAAGGCCACTCCTGAGATTATCATCAGGAATATAAACCACACCTTTATTATTTCTTTGTGTTTTAACATTGGACTTCTAGCCTCGTCGTTTTCATTTTGCTTTTGAATGTAACCGCATCTCAGAACCGCATGTACTCAGGATTGGGTCCTATTAAGAGTGCCATTTTCATTCCCATATCGTTCGTATGATCAGAAAGTTACAAAAATCGATTGGAAGTAAAATAACGTTATTGTGAGTGTAATGGAATTTACGGTGCATTTTACGGCGATTGCATTGTGATTTACAATAATTTGAAATTTAAAATTCTTTCCTCAGTGCGAAAAAAAAATTAAGGCTGCACTCTTGAGAAATCTTGGGTCTTTAATCCGGTTTGATCGTACCACTACCAAAGCTACACCTATAAGTTATTTGTGAAGTAATTTGGAGATGTACAACTGTTTTTTATAATTAAATTGATTACCTACAAGATTTCTCAATATTTCCCAAACACTTCCATGTTAATTGGTTTCAATAATATTTCAAAAATTTATACGGACTCGATGTATTTACCTCACCTGGGTATATAGGTACCAAAATATTAGATGATTTTCAATTTTTGCGTGTAGATAAGCATCACTCGAAACGAGATTCAATTAATTTCAATAGGGTTCTTATCTTTGATGGATGATCAATTAAGTAATTAAAGCAATTTCGAACGCGTTATTTCAGGGACAATTTTCTAATAAATTCTATTACGAGTCGACGTTTAGTTAATTTGATAATCAATACCTTGTCGTTCGCTCTTCTATAAGTTTAGTAATAGTTCGTTTTCGTTATTGCCTGCTATAAAAGGGTACGGCGGGTTCGTTTGAAATCTATCTTAGAGTCAACTCGGAGCCATTTCTGGAAACATCTTGATATCATCCTGACAATTCAATACCACGCTTTCAGATAAGCCCCATTACAAATACCACCTGACAGTATGAACGACACATCACATAAAAATCTTTGTGGGGAGTCCGTGGACCAAAACGGAGTGTAATCGAATACAGCATTGGATTCCAGATTACAAAGTATTTATTTTTATTCAGTTGAGGCACTGGTATGCTACCTACGAATGGATATATCTTATTAAGGTAGTGTAGATAAGAATATACTCGATATGCATACATAATTGTGATTAAGCAAGTAAACAAACCAGGATTGATGAGATTAATTAACCAGGTTTCCTGGATAACCCGTATATTGCTGAATATGGTCTGGAAACTTATAATATTTGCAGGACTCTAGATTACTGACACATAGTCAATTTGTCAGTTCCGTCATTTTTCGGCATGGGTATTTTGGCTATGTGGGTATAATACGAGTAATATAGCTAAGTATGTCACATGTTACAGACTAATCTAATTTCAACTCTTTATGTTTCAGGTAAATACCCACTTCAAGACACGAAAGTCACATAACACTGGAAACTACCCTTTCTGGTAAGGTAGAGCAGTAATGAAAACCCTCCAATAGAGTGTAATTTCCTTTGATGCCGCCATAAAGGCTAAAATGCGTGAAAGTACCGTTCAGTAATAAATGCGATGGGAGCCGGGAACACTATCTAGGTGCATCAACTTGGGAATAATCGTGTGCATTTCTAGAGCTGCTGTAAAACCAGAGCTGCTAAAAGCTGTACGCACATTAAATGAATATAGTGAATCTAGAAGTGACTAGAGGCGGCATGAATTTCTTTGCACCGCACCCCTCCCATTTACAACCTTCCACCTTCGTTATCTTCAGCAAAAAGTTTATTATATATAAAAAATGCTAATGCTAATTGCTTTGGGCAAAATACCGTCGCGTAAAGTGAATTTTAGAACCTATGGCTTTCATTGATTCTAGCAGAATTATGTGAAAAAAGTCAAAAAAAGAAGTTTAAAAGCAATAAATCGGACCACTGTATTAGGTACAGTTAGTTAATTTTAGTAGATATTTATGATAAGACTTAACGATCACGAAACCTAAACCCTTTTCAAATATTTCAGTGCTAGACATTATTTGCTATGCGAACGGTTTATTTTATTATTGTCCTAGTTTTTAAGTAAGTACTCCGTTTTCACGTCTTACTAAAGGAACATGTTATAACGGATACTTTTATTTATTCCTTACAAATTGTTATTATAAGTTGTTATTTCGTGTTATCTATTACATGTCTAAAACACAGTGTGTATGTGTATATGTATTACTTACTCAATGGTCTAGGCCAGCAACTAATAGTGATTGATCAGTTTGTAATCGGTTTCCTTCGAAATCAATAACGTCTAGACGAAACAATTTTCTCTTGCTTGTAGTGAAAGTATCTAATATCTTTAAAGTTAGAAACTTTTTCTAAACCTTATCCATAATGCTCAGAAAATATCGCTTTACCCGCGACAACGCCGTCGTTGTACACTATTGTTACTTACATCACAGGTTTCAAATTGTATTAGTGGTAATAAAGTGTTTTTACCAAAAAGCCCTGTAATGCATACGGCGAAATACCATTCCTATTTTCAACTAAAATTCAACTCTCTCTGCTTTAACCCTTAAGGGTCTGCGTATAAGGGGAAACGGATGCAGTGATTTGACTTTGACTAATGACTTTGTGACCCTTATAAGGCTTAGCCCTTCTAGCTGCAATATTTCCATGTTTGTCACGATGATTATACAGTACGTGTGGACTGGTGGGACAGGGGGGAGGTTTCCTTTGAAGTTCTGCCGCCGTGGCCGGTGGTCCACCTTCAGTTTCTTCCTTTTATCCATTCTCACACATATATATGACTTCCGTCGCCATTATTACTATATCCATTACGAGATCATAGCTAACGATCATTATGGTAAACGATTGTTGATAGCTTTATTGCTTTATCGTCTCTATAGTTTTCCTTATTGATATTTTCCTTTGTTGATTCTACCTGATGGTTTTATTTGATGGTAAATACATTAGTTTGGTGGGTAATTTATATTGTTTTATATGCTAGTAACTGAATCAAAATCAATTGCAATGACTTATACCATCGTATGTTAATTCATCAATAACTAAAGAGTTCTTCTTTATTTCATATATGCAGAAATTACGAGGTTAAGGGTTCGAATCCTGCGCGTGACAAAAACAAATTTTCCATTCAACAATGTTATTATTATTCACAATTTTCACTTCAAATATTTGATCCGTACGGCCACTCTGTGATGCCGTTAGAATTGACTCTAAAATATTGAAACAATATTTTCCATTCTATTTTCGAGTTCGCACCGTAGGCACGCCGCCGTTAAGAGGATTTTGCGGCAGTGAGACGTTTACAAGAGCCCTAACAATGTTATTCTTCGTCTTGACAAGCTCGCGAGCGGGAAGCCGACGATCAATCATTTCGAAGTGCTGCGATTTATCGGCTGCTCTATCGATACTCGATTTGTTGGATTTGAATGTCGATAAAAAAGCTTTTGAAACGGCAGTTCTGTTTATTGAGTAGCTACTAAATATTTAATTTATTGCTTCGTATCGTACTTTGTATTTCATTTTATAAACACTATGTCACTTTTAATGAGGATCGTGTAAAGATATAAATTAAAAATTAATTGCATCGTTAAACGGAAACAGTAAACTTTTAACAATATTGCCTGTAAGATTTAAATTGAACGTTTAATTTATTAATATTTCCTTTTAAATAGGGAATTGATTGTCAATAAAAGTTATTTAAATTGCAGTTGGTACGGTACACCTATACAAAAGATCGCGCAACTTTCTTACATATTGAACGCGTTAAATTTTTGATGCCGTAATCGAGCGATCGCCTTGAAGTGTTGTCGCATAAAGACATCACTATATTTAAGCCCCTTTTCCGAGGGGATTTAATCGGGATAATACATGTGTCGCATCTTATTACCAATCCGAGATTGTGGCGAGAGCAAACAGGTCGTGAGGGCCTCCTCCGATGCGAGTCAACATGATATCACTTACCAGACCTTTCCTCACAAAGTGTATTTGTATTGACGAAATTCTTTTTCATGTTTCAGTGTATATCCTTACACAAAAGAAGGATTATTTTTTATTGTGAATAGAGAAACTCCTGTGAATATTTTATTACAAGTCTTCGCTTTGATCGCATTTATTAATGTATCGATACCTTGACAACAAGACAACACTATTGACGAAATCACGACTTTAGAAGTGTAAAGTCGAAAATTTAATAAAGTTAACTTGCGATTGCTAACTTGAGTAAGTATTACAAGATTAAAGATAAGGGCGGATAGGCGATTCTTAAATCATAACTTTGTAAATAAACCGTAAAAGCTTTGTAAACAATCTCAATTGTGATCGTTGTGAAATAAAACGTGTTCAACTTTATTACTTCTCTTTATAGGAGTGACAAACGCAATAAATTCCATACTGGGAACCCATAAAAAGTGAAGCGTATACAGTTGTCAACGCACCGTAGTATTTAATGAGGCAGTGAATTAGTCCCTCTTAACTTTCAAATAAATAAGTTGGAATGACTAAATGGGAGCGTTATGATATGGTTTTCGTTCAGCGGTTGATAAATGGTTCGGATTCAAAGAACGCGGTAGAGAAACTGCTTAATTTATTACTATTCATCATATTACGCAATTAATAATCGCGAGATATTTTCCCGACGGTTTATTATTTAAAATATGTCTAACGAACGTTATTGATTACCGAATAGGACACCGCCGTTTTGTACCGTTCGTGTAATTGTTACTAGTGTGAAGAATTCCTTAATTGATATAATAAATTAATGGCTTACTAAAGTCTAGCGGCGCGTTTGTGATAACGTGAGGAGATTAAAAGATTTATTGCCTCGCTCAAGTGTATTCTAATTGCCCTTTTATGACTATTATATTAAAATCTAAATTCTTGTGGTCATTGTTCGTGGTTTGATACAGTTATTAAAGATTTATTTAATTCCTTTTTATATTTTTATATAGTTTCAATGACATAGCATGAATTTACATATAAGTAAAATGTATCCAACATGCTATAACTTCCAGTAGGATTCATAGTTTTAAATTATAATGGATCACCTACAAGTATACCTAATGTATTACCAAACAGTATCAGTTGAGTAATAGAATACGTTATACTAAAATATTCGTGTATGTTAGTGCTCGAACGTTCTCAAGGGACTTTTCCAAGGGCCGACGATTGAATCGATGCATGATTTGTGTAAGTGCCTTTTGTATCGCCTACCTTGTTACAAGCTCTGATATGTAAGTACTTGCATACTCAAATGGATGTTTCAATAATGGCGCATCATCACATCTTTTGTGAATTACGTACTTCACTGAACCTACCATTCACGACACCAACCACTGCATCCCTATATTTTCTTTGACAAATTATTATTAACATAGACATATAAGCATTACTGCTATTCTTTGGAATAAATTAGAATATAGTTAAAAACACGAAATAATAGACATACTTTAACATAACTGTCTGGTAGCTATACGTGAAGCTTAGGAAAAGCTTGTGAAAATGAAACTAAGAATACACGCACAATGATATAAGCGGCATTACAATTTCATCGCTGGAACAATCACCAGAGGATTTGATTTACGTAGGTAAGGTCTTATCTCCGATGAAATCCCGACTGCTCAAAGATAAAAGGAATAAATCACATGTCAGACGACCGACTTACGCCGCATGAATCCGGAATCTGCTCAGGGAAATAAGCGTATCTATCCTGTTGGTACTGGGAGCCAAACCATAGATTTTTATCTTATGAAATGTCTGCCTAGATCGATTTATTGACCTTGGTATTTTAATGTGCAAAAAAGAACTTTCACTTGCAGTTCTTCTTGCAGACTTAAAAATTAGGTTTTCAATTCGTCTATTTTTTATTATTATATCGTGCTGTCCACTTACCTAACTAAATTTTCTTCGAGATGGTTTATAATTTAATAGTATTTTCATTCCCTCGTTTGTATATCGTATTTTCTTAAGTGAATTAAGTCGGTTCAGTTTTATGAAAAAATAATTAATCAAATAAATATTTTAATAGGTAATTACAATTACTAACCAATCAGCCCAAATCGACTGTACTTCTTTACAAAGTACTACCTGTCTCCAAGACTTAAATTAGAGAGATTCAATGGTGAAACGAGTGTGTCTAAGAATTCTGAAATAATCCCATCTATATTTAGAGAAACTGACAATAATATAGGTAGGTACCTTGAATTGTAACATTCCTCATTGGGGACAGGTACCCCATAAACTATCCCCTTTTAGGGATTACGATAGGGTTAGTTTATTTATTTATTATAATTAAAACAACCACTGTCTCCGCATTGATGCTATCTTTAAGACTCTTCTGTTTTCTTTAGATTACATTGCATTCATTAGGCATGGGTGCGAGTCATAGGTTTGAGGAAAATTCATATTAGACGCGAATTAGTAGGAAAGTCTTTATTTCAACCGGTTGTTGTAACATTAGTATTTCTAAGATATGTAAGCAAGGTGTATACAGGAGAGTTTAAAGATATACTTGACTAATTTTATAAAAATTCTAAACTATCTACTAGTAAAATAACTTTTACAATCATTCAAGTAGTTCTTGAGAAAATCTCAACCTTATTGAGGCCCCCTGTCTGTATACTCATCTGTCTGTACCTTGTTCCATTACAGTACAGTTCAAATATTTCTATTGACTGGTAATAAAATCTGATCTGCAATAAAATATTAGCCTTATTTTATTGCATTTATTCCTTCTCAAATTACTCGCTGCCGATCATAACTTATACTACACAACTAAAGGGTACCTATATTCGAGATATCCATTTATAGCGAAGTTAATCCCAGACGTCGGGATAAACCTGGCGTCTGATCCGAGGGTAGATGTGAATTTTTAGTTTACCAACATTTTGGTTTAATTAGCGGCGGGCTTAGGATTGTTCGGTTTTGTTTATGCTAATTTTGTTACTGTTAAGCGTCTCTAATTTATGGATCGCCCTTTGTGGCTAAATTTTGGTAAATTATAGAAGGGTAATTCTAATTACACAAAATGTTATGAAGTAATTATTATTAATAATTAACTTTTTGCATACGAATTGCCAATTACCTATAGAGTTGCTATTTATGTACTAAAAATTACTCAGAAACGATTTCGATATAGTGCAATGGTAAGTGTGTGATCTTTTTTACTGACAATAGGTATTATTGTGTATGTAGTGGTTGACAAATAGTACATATTTAGATTTGTACACGGTCCTAACTTAATGTAGATTCTCTGATACAAACGTGTAAGTAGTTGAAAGTGTAGCATAATAAAAATAATACGAAACTTTAATTAACTCACCTCGAATAATAAAGTTACGTAACCTTTTAAACTTCGAGACTCGTATGAATTAACCGCGCCGTATCGGAAAGGTATAAAGCTCAATTCCGATATTTTCCCCTCATAATGAAGCTGTCATCGTGTTCGGAAGTAATGGGCGGTAGGTCTGGCCTGGTCATTAGTGCCTCCACACTCAACACCGATAAGATTAGCTCTGTTTCGGCGTTTTTGTTCTTATCGGCCACGTCAAAATATTTTATGTCTCCACTATTATTCGGGCGCACAAAATGTGGCCCACACTACAAGGTAATTACGAATATTATGTGTGGGAATGGGAAGCAATTTTGAGGAATTCAAAAAGTTTATAGTTATAATAGTTTATGCACTTTCTTATCTCAAAGGAGTCAGTTTCATAATTTATTCTTTGACTCGAGTAAAGTTTACTGAGACGTTGCCACTTTTAGTTGATCGCGTTAGTAATTTGAAATTTGAAGTGGAATGTTCTTGGAAGTATTTGCAATTATAATTAGTACTTACCTGAGTATATTATTTAAAACCAGCGCAGCGGTGCATGTTGAGTTTCATAGTGTTATAATTAAAAATAAATATTGTACTTATTTGATAACGATTTCAATTAATTGTACTCTCAGTATAGAGATGCGATTTATAAAGAAATTGGTACTGATGCCAGTAGTTTCTGCCCTAAATTAAGAATGATTATGCGACTGATGGATAACCATTGTGCAGCATTATTTTAAGTGACAACACTTATAACTGGAAGGGGACACCTGTCCTTCGTTGTTCCTAAATTGTGGGTGAATTAGGTGTCATTAAATAATGAGCTTTTAATTTCGAATCGTTCGAAACACATTTTGTATGCATGACTATGAATTTATTGTTTGTATGTGTTCTAATAATAAAAAGTTGACATGTTGTAAAGAATTATGAATGATTTTGTAACATAATTACGGTAATTTATACTCAACCATGAAATATATATAGGTATTTGGAATTAGAAAATAAAAGTCTATTTTATGGCCATTTGGAATAAATACGCTCATTGTTTAATGCAACTATTCAAAACTATTAAAAATCTGATTTGTGAAAGACAAAACTAACCTCGAATTCTACTTTCTATAACAAACTGTTCAAAATCGTATAACAATCACTTGCATTGCACTACTATCATAAGTTTACGTATTACCTATTCGTGGTTCGAAATGTTCAGTTAAGTGCGCAATTACACCGACTTCCGATAGTAAATTGCATATTGATGTTAGCAACAATGTGATTTCACATTTCCCTCCCCTATATGTTAATTTCATCATTATTCAGTTGATGTTGTTATGTTACCTATACCTACTATACTATACATATATATAGAGATTGAAACATCTGCTTGTGAATTTATTCAATGGCATTTTGAAATCCATGTTGTCTCGTAGCTTGAATTTTTTTTGGACTTAAATTTTTCAAATTTTCACAAATACTGAAATTACCAGCCTTTGTACCACTTATCGTGCTACACACTCACCACCTATTTCATTTCAAGTCTAACCAATTTCCAATTACCCGCATGAGCAAACACAAAACATTCGAACCGAACGAAATCCTTTAGCACTATGGACCCCACTTTGGTGTTCCGTTCGTTTTCTCCTCACTAGTAGATATACCACTTCTAACCTCGCCCTTCTGGGTCAGGCCATACGTTACACCTAACAACACTTCTCATTACCACGCCCGGTCTAAGCCGGGAACAGATCGCGCCAGTAAACGAACATGCCTCCAACTGCCCATTCATTGTCATTTACTTTGATGCTGTATTGATCCCTCAACAGTCACGTACAAGCTCGGATGGTTGCTTGGTGTAGCTTTGAAGCGATCAGCGTGAAACGATCAGCCCTCCTAACCAAGGCTTGGATTTTCGTTAACGCTTGCTAGTATAACAAATAAATAAATTATGGGAATAAGCAAATGTCAATACATTTTTATTGATATTCTACTAGCTTCAATGAAAGTTAATGCCACTTGACTGGGAGGACATAATAATATCATTCCTTGCACCCTTATATTGTTTTTGCTATGGTAACAATTTGGCTATTAAAATACCTCATGGTGAGGGCTTGAGGGCAGCTATTAAACTATTCCTTTTGGGTGAACTTTTCTATAACACAATTTATAATTTGTATGGTTGAATGACCATCAGCGCCATCTCATGTTGATACTCGTCAGAACTTCTACTCTCTAAAACCAATTTGAACATAATATTTATGTTGATACTCGTCAGAACTCTAAAACAAAATTTGAACATTATATTTATTTTCTTCGTCGACTATTTGTACCACACACGACCTTGCATAGACATGTGAACGCACAGACAAAACAGAACTATTTCCTTTCGGTTCGGTACGTATAAGATCAAAGTGAATCACTTAATGAGAGAGACTAGTTAAGGTTTGTGCATTATTAAGTCATAATAAGTTATTTTGCTTTAGAAGAGGCTTACATGTAGCATATAAAGATGTTATTAATACTAATTAGATCTTACCAAGTCTCAATTAGTGACTAAATTACCTAACCTGGCCAAAACACGAAACTATAAGCCATATTGAGGTGATGATAATAGATTTTCTAAGAATTAAGAAAATGTAGCATTTTCCTTCCGATTATTTCTGCTGGAATTAAAATTAATCCGATCCACATACATGATGCACTAAGCTAGTTACAAAAATGCAAAGGTTTTTTTTCTTCAATTTAAATTACAAATAACGATCGAACTCACGTTGTCCTGAAACCGTCTGTCCCGTTTATACAGACAGCTGGCACTTATCATTTACCTATACGTATATAAGTCATAGGGGAGAACCTAATGTAACCGGATTTTCTCCTCGAGGGATTAAATGGGGCTTTCCGTTTCTGAGAAGGCTGTACGTATACATACCTACCTTATATGCATACGTAATACGTATGTGTAAGCACCTAAGATCTAAGTTATGAATATCGAATAGGGTTTCACATTAGGTAAAGTTAGGAGACTTCATTCAATTATGCACACAGTTTCTTGAAATTTCTCTAGATCAAAATTACAAGGACCATTGTATGGTCGATTCCACTGATGTGTGTGTGATATGTACTGTGTAAGATAAAACCACCACAATCAAGTCTACGGGTAGTATGCACGTTACATTGGATGCAATGTTAAGCCCTGTATCCACTAGGCAACAACTGACGCGCAACACGTGACGCTCAACAAGATCGGCAACGTTGTACAACAACATAGTGCAACATGTCGTGCGTTAAATGTTGCCTAATGGATACGAGGCTTCACCTGGCTTTTAAACAAATCCAAGTCACTACCATACATATAATAACCCTCCTTCTTGCGCAGTCGGGTAAAAAGAGATATAAACTTGATCATAAATTATTCCCACCTACTAACTCTGCAGATTCATTGCCGTTTAGAGATGGGAATAAAACCACAGATAAAACACACCAATTTGCCAATCTTGCGTTTGGGGACCCTCCTCTGAGCTGTCAACTCGACACTTGTTAGCGTCAATACAGCTTCCTGTGGACCTTTTGTTGATGATCACGCAATTTGGACATCCGCACTCCCTCTGAGAGTAATTAAGGAACATATCACAGTATCTTATACGATATCTATCTAGTCCTTTACTTTTTTTCAAATGACAATGTTAGACTGCATAGCAATAGCAGTAGATATACTTACCTAGTTAGAATTTTATGTAGGTAGTAAGTATATTATATTATTTTTGCAGTAGGCAAGTATATCTAAAAACTAAAGTAGGCATCTCGTATTTCCCGTGATTCCCTCATTGAACTAACAATTTTGAAAACATTCGGTGAAAGTTACTTCATTGTAGTCTGCAAAGGGTACTTTACTAATATTACTTTTATATTAGTTTAGGATGTTACGACTCAATTTTCGAGATATGACAAATGGAATTATTCATCAGTTCAATTCGGATTCGAGAAATGAAAACTTTTGATTGATTTCAAAGTAAAGATTTGAGATTGATTAAAATTTTCAAAGATCCATTATTCTTCTATCCATTATATTTCAACAATCTGTAAAAAATATAAGTTGTAGGTGCTTGAAGATGAGGGATCTTCAACTTTCAGCTATGAAAAAGTTTAGGATAGTCGGCATCAAAAACCCGATAAGTGTGAAGTTTATGCCTTATACCGTAGGTTAAAGTACCACTATGTAACCATTCTTGAAGCGTTGTCGACTTTTAAAGCGTCCTAATATTGTAAGCCATTAAATAAATTTCACTAACGAATACAATTTTACAAGCTAAAAATTCAAGCACATATTAAAAGTCAAACACCAACAATGCGAATGTGAATCAATAAATACGTTTTGCACGACAAAGGACCAACAGCTTTTTAATTAAAACTCTATAAAAGAATTTACAATCGACGTCCGTGGCGGATCGCTTTATACCAAATCGTGTCAAGGCATTAAAAATTAATTAGGATAGGAACCACCTGCGTACTTACTTACTAAGTGAATTCCATTGTCTCTTTCTGATACACGACAGGTGACAGAGATACATGTCTTGAGGGTCTTGGTCGATAAATTCGTGGAAGAAATAGTGATGAGCAGAATCGTCAGCGTTGATCTTGGTATTGCTCTAAACATCAGCTAAACTATATATTTCATTGATTCAGTAAGTATAATATATTAAGCAATGAGATGATGCTACACAAAAGGTTGGATTTTATGGAAGATGCATTACAATAAATGGATTATAAATATACTGTACAATGTACATATTCCCTGACCTGTAGTACATATGGAATATAAGTACGAAAGCACATCAAGTTTAACTTTGTATCAGTCTATTATACGCCATAAGTATTTGAGATCGTAATCCAAGTGTTACTATATTCAAATAACTAGAAATATAAACTAGTGTTACTATTAGATAATGTATTGTTGAATGTACAATCTTTTGAAATTCATTGAGTGTTTAGTAGGTAGGTAATAGGATTAGCTAATTACTAACTTCAATTAGGTACAGTCGACAGCAGATCAATGGTAACACTTTTTACTTTTGACAGTTCTTATTATTTGCGTCGTAAGACTTGAAATCGTACTGCAAGTGTTACCATTGATCTGCTGTCGACTGTACATAATTCAATTTACTAATTTTCTTCTCCTTAACTATTACGTACAAATAAGCTAAAAGGTTTAATAAAATATTAGTGGAGACTGAATATCTAGCCATTGAGCTGTTGATCTTTCTGAAGTATATTGAACTAGAAGCACGATATGATCAGCTATGGTCTCTGTCGTATTGAAGGCGGACAATTAAGTTTCAAGACATAATTAGGTGCAGGGAATTGGGATGCCGACTGCTGAGTTCACTATTTATGTTGGACCCCTACGCCGCCGGCGGCGGTATAGGTAGTTATAATATCTCAACTTCACCGAGACCCAAAATGCAGGACCAAGCCAGCTCATCTCTAGGTTGAGCTCGAGGAAGCGGCGATGGAGCGAACATCCGCCTCATTGTGGGTGATTCCGTCCTTGGCTGTCTTTGATGGCCTTTACTAATTACGAGAAGGCGTAAACAATTAGTGCGACGGTTTTGTCCATTAATTTTTGATTTAATGACGTCGATTAGACTCTTTAGAATTCTTATGTAAAGGAATTGATTTAGACCTTAAAATAGTATTTGGGAATAATAAACACGTTGGCCAATTTAGTTATATGTTTTCTTAAAGGTATTGAAATTTTCATATACATTTTATAAAAGTAACGTCGTAATAAAATACATATAGCCAATCTCTGAATATTTTGTATGGTATAGGTGTATAACATAGAAAATGTTTCATACATATAATGCCTGACAGTCAAGGAAAAGAAATACAGTCAATACGACAACGAAAGCTACGGAACACCAAGCAAAGCTACAAAACATATTTCTGAAAGCGTTTCTTAACACGAGGGAAAACCTTCGCTTTTGTACAAATAAGCCAACAAAATATAGTTAAGCAGAGCCAGCAATTTCAGTAGATTGAACTAAAGGTTCAAGAAAATCCTTTATTCAACAAACTAATCTTGCAGAAAACACGCTGTTCGACCAGTGATATAACAGAATTCGGTCTCGTTCGCCGTCTGAACCGTGGAGCTTTCGTGAAGGATATAGAGTGAACTGTTTTATTCAATCAATTTCAATCTCGTCTAATCTGCAGTTGCACGAAGTGTCTTTATAGTGCATTAACTCACTGTTTAACGAAGTTTAATTCAAGTTTAAAAGTAATGAAGCATTTTTACTCACTAGCCCAGTGTCCAGATGGATCAAACCTTTCACACAACAGTTTCAAGAATTGGGATAGGTACTTCTATAAATTAAAAATCCATACGGCGCGGTAACGCCGCTGGTATTATGGGCACCTTTGCATCGGGAACGATCAGAGGAGGCTTATTTGAATAGTTTTTATATTTTATCATTAGTTATTTGTTTTTAATTATACTTTTCAAATTGTTGTAAGAGAAAAAATATAAATTAAAAATAATATTTTAAAGCGCATATTGAGTTTCTTAAGGCTTACGAGTGGGACGAAAATTAATGTACTGTATCAGATTTTACCAACTTTGCTCATAGCGGTAGCCTAACCTATAATAATGTATTTTATATTTTATTGAAGTCAGTCAATTCAAAACCACACTAAAAATAATTCTAAAGATTGAGAAGACTGCTGAATCTATTTCACTTCCGCTTGTGCTTTATTTCTTGAACAGACATACTAGTCTAGTAGGTACGTGTACGAGCAGTGCCTTAAATGACGCGTGGAAAGCAACGCCGAGCAATTTGGCAACTATTCCAGTGCTAGTTTAGTGCAATAAGACGGCTGTTCCGACCGAAATGCTGTTTGGATACGAATAATCCATTAAATTGGGCATCGCAAATAATCCACGTTATTTTCCACAATATCTTAAACAATAGAAAATGATCGTGGTAGAAGATAATGTCGTTTTACGGACTATTCGTTTTGCTCTAGGGCGCATTTTGATGCAACGTTAATTAGGTACTCGTATTAGGCAAAGTCATGTAGGTACTACCAAATTACCATTAGTATTATCACGTCGCAATATACTAATAGCCCAAAGAATTGGTTACAAGTATTTGAACTGTGGACTATCCATACATACATTTTCTGTCCCAAAAACACTTCCCAAAACCTCGCGATATATATGTATCTCCACGTTTGCGTATTATAACCGGACAATATTAGGACCTTGTATTTTTTTTTGTCACAAGGGGCTGCCAGCTTTCAAACTCAAGCGCGGGACAGAAGTTGTCCCGTAGCGGTGGAGTGAAGAGCACGGCACAGTGACTCCATATTTTGTATTTTTATGAATTTTTGGCAGGGAAATAAAAATACGCCAACAAACATCAGATTTTTTGTATGAATAACTATTTCGGTTTAAACATAATTTTCATTTTAAAAGACGTGGTTGTTTGCGATATTTTTCTATCGAGCTTAGTTTGTCCAATCGTGTATCGGTATTCTTCAGTCTATAAATTGACACCCCAAGATTGCAATATATTTTTCAGACGCTTAATTTTAGTAGTTTGTGCCGTAGCCTTCATAGAAAAACTGAAAATCCACGCACATCCAGCCAAATCATATCTCTTTATTGCAAGTAAGCACGTTGTGTACATTTTTGCACATAATTTTTTGAGTTTACATTTACACCACTTAATTAATCAGCATTTGCTTTCAACACTAGAAAACTGGCAATATTCCTGCAAGACTAGGTTGCAAGTAGACTTACAAAGCAAGTTGAGGAGATTTGGCAGAGGTTCTGCTGAGTTGAATTTGCGTATATCTGAGAATGAAATCGGGTGAATATTGGTCTCTGCCAAAATAAGTAGGCAAGTAACGCTTGGGGATAAACACTTTTTGTTATGTGGTATAAGTGGTATATAGGTACCTTACCTATAATTGTGCACCAGTTTATGTATTACCAGTTAATATAACTGGTAATACACTTATCAGGTGAATCGTCTGCTATCTTATGTATCACTTGCTCATAAAATATATCATATGCGAGTATGTATATTCTCAACTAAAATCTACGTAGGCACTTAAGTTCCACTAGTTATACTTACTTAACTTAAGTAAACTGCAAGACGATAACTTAAAGACGCTCCCACTTGAATATTGCAACACTTGTTCGTACACTCTCGTGGCTGGACGCTAAATATTTGATACTCAATGCGTCTGGCCTCAGAGATGTACTTTTCATACACTTTAGAAATTGATCCTACAAGCAAAGCTTACTGAGAGATTTCGGTCTCTGTATATAGAATTGAGAAAATGAACGAAACTTGGATTTAGTAGGTACAATACTGATATTACGAAACTGTGTTGAGTTGTGGTAAGTCTAGGTACAGCACATCAATCTGAGTATAAAAATATTGCAAAATAGCACTTATTGCCGTCGCGAATCTATGGCCCTTTGGATACACTTGATTTGTATCAAAGACTCGGTTAAAGACGCTGATATTTTTATTAAAAGATATAAACATATATATTTTTTACATACTTCCACATATTCCACATATACATAGTTTCAATACTTCCAATACACATTAACAATGTTATAATTATTTTTAAGCAATATTTTAGCAAGTATTGTATTAAAACTATCCACTGACTCGGCGCTTTGGTGCCGTAAACCGGTCAGTTTTAAATGAAATAAATAAATGTGCTTTTAAATACTATGGTAATATTGTACGTCAAGTTGCCCAATGCAAGGTTGCATAATAAAGTAAGTAGGTATACCATATAACTAATCTACTATACTACCGAATCAATATAATAAAGTAATTATCCGCAATTAATCTTGAAACATACATTCTTGGTATTCTTATATTTTTTTAATTGATAATTGTATAATTTTTTTAAGGAATGAATGAATGCATGAATGAATGAATGAATCATTTATTTGTCAGATTTCTGGTTACAAATTAGGTGTTTTATAAATATAATAGTATCACAAAAATCTGCCATTTCTGGCGTACAAATATTAAATTTCCATTTTAAATTGTCACTATGTTTGCTTTTAAAATAATTCTAATTTTATACATTATTAATCATCATATTGTAATTACCAACTTCAACAATATAAGTGAGTGATATATGATTAAATGATAAATAGAGAAAATAATTCTTATATTTTGTCTAAGTATTTTCAAACATAAAAGTTTAGTGTTTTTCGTGATTTTAGATTAATTATAATAATAGTTTGAATCCGAGGTTAGATAATTATTATAAATTTTAATTGAGTAAATAACACGTAAGTATTTAAAACTGAGCAACTGTGTGGGTAGATGTTCAGTATTAAAAGTTTTGCATGTAAGAAAAGAAGCATTCGTAGATAATAGATAATGATTAACCAATTTAACCTGACTGTCACTGCCTAGATTATTACCACTGATAATAGACTCTGTGTCCGCTGTAATTACTGGTTGTACAATACAAACTGTAATTTGTGAAGCGAATGCAATAGCGTTTTGTACTCTACTATATTTAGAGCCTAACAACGATCGTAAAAATGCATACGTACCATAATAATAAACCAAAATATGGAGTGAACTTTTTATTGTAATTCTAATATTACTACAGGCTAATACTAAATTGTATGTACCTTACTAAACTTTAAGGTCCATATTAATAGACTGATCTCAAGAGCACTCTCAAGTGTGAACTCAGCTGATACACTCTCTAGACGTGATCACCATATCAAATAGGTCGTTAATTAATAGACCAGTCTTGAGCAAACACGCACTCAAGTCGCGGTCCGGCTGCATTCAGCAAATACGATCTCAAGCCTGAGATTGTATTTGCTGAACTTTCAGTGCTCTTGAGTAGGTACTGAATGTTGTTTACGGCGTTACTCACGTGATATCCAAATCTTAAACGTGCACTATAGAATATAAACACTATATTAGGATCGCTCTCAAGACCGATTTCAGAGTTAAGAGCGGTTTATAAATACGGGCCTAAAACTATACTTTCTCACATTTGAACCTAAGCATTAAAACACGCCAGTCTTCTCAGTCTTCTACAAGCAATATCCCCTTGAATGCAGTCCTAAAAGCAGAAAGCAGCCTTAAAAATGTCACCAGTTCAACAGTTCAATCGCCTCACAACGACTCTTCGTCCAGCTCGAAATATTAGAATACTGAATACCAATCCATTTCCCGTTCCAAATATAGAAGTAGATGCAGAAATAACCTATTATCTGTCTAATTCTAATTGCCTTTTATTAAAGTTAATGTGTTTCGAGATAGGTCCTAATAGCGCCTCAAACTGCGCCAGACTCCACTTGAAATAGCTGCAATTATTCATCATTTCAAGTACCAACATATAGAAAATCTTGTAGGCCAAACATCAAACGCAGAAACACATTCACTATAATCTATAGTGTGGCATCCGCAATTCAAAAACCGCTTTTACTATTAAAATACTTGCATTTATAGCCCTTAAAATGCAAAATAAAAGTTATAAAACTTTCACATAAACTTCACTTCAAGCATTTCTATTTATTAGTCGCCGATAAAATATAGTAGGTAAGTATATTAAAGTAGGTAACAGAATATTTTTTTTTTAACAGTTTTATAGTAATAACTTTAGCTAAAATATCGAAGGAAAACATAACCGCTATGAGCCTGTGAGATTGACATGCCCGAGAATCATTCAAATTCATGTGTTTGATGCAGGTACAATATAATGTGATCCATCTTTTAGCCTCCTGTTGGATGGGGGTTATTTTGGGTTCATTCTCGATGGCATATGCTCTACCAGTGGTAAAAAGTAGGTATTATTATTACTCAAATTGTACACGAAAAATTAATACACAAACAAAATAATTAATAGTCAAAACGATAGGCTGCTAAGATTTTTTTTGCCACTTTTTTTCCTCAGCGTTGGCACCTTTTCCCTGCAAAGTTGTGTAAATGTAAATTTAAAAAACAACATGTTGACGTGCAAAAATTAATTACGTAACTTATTAATTAACTTTGATAAGTTCGTTGACACGGTACTTTAAACTATAGCATACGGTGCCTAAATTTAAATGACATATTTGCTATACCTTCCTAGTTACATACTTACTCATAGCAGGGTCACGGTCGAAGGCTGTGCGTAATATGCGTGAGCTTAATCGTAAATATAGCGAGCGGTACACGTAAATAGCGCACGCGGCGTTCGTAAATCTTTCAGCAGTCGTAAAGCACAACCGCATTGTGAACGCCAAAGTATTGATTGCATTATGTCGCTCGCTACGTAATGTGACCGCAGTCCCAACACAGGGATCCAATTTCAATTATTCAGATGCTACCGACACGCAATATATTTTTTAAATGAATTCCATCAGCACCAATTTTTAAATCTCTATAAAACAGAACTCAGTAAAACATCAACCGAAATTTCATCCACAAAAATAAGTTACGTTTGACATTTCTGTCCCAGCAGTTAAAACAGTAATTACGAAAGAACCCGTCTAACGTTTCCCCGGGGTGTTCTACTAAAGCGTAATTTACGCCGGCCGAAATCCGAGGGGTATTCAGAGGATCTACAAAAAAACGAGCCGTATCTACATGTCTCTTGCATCCGACGACGCGACTCATTTCTGAGAAGACAAATTACGGAATCCATGGCAGTCGGGCGCGGAAAAAATGCAGCAATTAACTACAAGTCGACGCCACCAGAATAACCCACACTATTTTGGTAAACGATCATTTCGCTCGTTATTTATTTTCGGCTGTTTACGCTTTTTTGTCAACAAATGCTTTTTGAGTACAAATATTATTATTTATATTATAATTAGATATAACTAACGAGCACATCAAAGCGAATGGCTTTTATATTACGCTTTGTTGGTATTCTAAACGACTTCATTCATATCATTCTTGGCTGCTTATTAAAGTTCAAGAAGTGCGCATTCGTTTCGACGCGATAACAAATGGTCCTGGTCAATTATTAATGTGGTTAGCTACTTCGAGCTCGAGGCGTGCGTTCGTTTAAACCTCGCAGAATTTATAACCCTGGAACCGGTCGAAATGTAAACCATAAAAACGAGAAGCATTCTGCGCTTTGCAATGCCAATAAAATAATAAAGTAATAAAAATAATATTGAACTCTGCAGGGTGCATGTTTCAAGCGTGGAAAGCTTTATATTGCTGTTTCCATTTCACCCATTACTGACAATAATAATTGGCTATATTTCATAATGGACTGAGAAATATTGAGAATTTTAATTTAACTAGCGCGATAAGAAATCAAAGTCAGATTTAACTGTAATGTCGCTTAGATAACTGTTGTCAATTAATTATGAAAGCAAAATGCAGTGTAACCTAATCAGTTATTTATCACCGATGTGACAGAGACAGTCGTTTGTCACCGGTTTCGCCCACGGTGCCGCATCTCAGTCATTCGTCACATCAGAGTCGGTATTCAGCAGTATTCTAAACCTTCTGCCACCTTTTGTTAAGGACGTTAATTGCACATAAGAAGCTTATTAGGAAAATGTGATGACAGTCTGATATTGCCAGCTTATCTGATTTCATCTTCTGGAAAGACTTATTTTTTACTCGGACTAAATCTGACTCTCAAATCTGACACCGACTTTAATTTATAGCTGTAAATAAAGAAAATTATATACTTATTTAAAGTTTTAAACCTGAAAAGTTGTAAATGCAAACTGATATTGGATAATTACCATAATGGATGAAGGTAAAATAAATTGCAGGAATGCAATGAACACAATTTACAAAACAAATACACGGCTCCCGGTGTGCTTACATTCGGTTAAATCAAAAAGCCGACATCAATGCGTCTGTCTTCTTGTGCGACGAACAGAATGCAATCCATGCAGTCGGCTGCGGCTCCCACAATCGCGCCGCAGCCGACCAAAGGGAAGAATTCGAACAACGGCTTTTTCAACGGCTCTCTACCATTCAAATTAGCTTAATGCGTTTGTACAAAGCTTTGCGATAAGCGAGGGAAACTCCGCTCGCTCCTCTTTCGATCCATTTTAAAACTGCACAATCAAATGGGATTGACAATATTTCGAAATGATTTCCTGTGGTGTCAATCACATTACTTCCTTTAATTACCAACAATTTGGTCTGAAAAAAGAATTATCGGGTTCCGGTGCAGACAGTCGTCTCGGCAGTGACAAATCTGAAAATAGACAACAGATGTAGGTATCGTTTGCAACCATTCGTCGTCACAACACGCGCGCTCGACCGTTGACAGATTGGACGTTTTAAATTTAGAACAACCATCTTTTATTTGGTTGAAAAATTGTCTGTCGATTTTGAACCCACATTTTATTTTCAGTGACAAATTGAAATAGCGTCACATTTTAGTATATTTTAACAAGGTGAAGCCTTTAGGTTTTCACTCTACATTGTAAAGAGTAGTTTTCAAACTGACACATAACTGGTATCGATTCAAATATCTATTTTACTAGGAACATACTTTAGATGTCTGTAGTAAAATATACCAATCTGAATATTTACGACCGTGTTCGGGTTCGGGTGAATGTGTAGCACGCGTCGGTTGTCAGTCGCTGCCCACGTGCGATATTCAAATGCTTTTGTTTATCCACATCGTGGTTTATGGAATACTCTAGAGCGGTTACAACTGCACCTCAAGGACTAAGCGTTAAGTCTCTTACATTGTAAGCTTTAACATCTTGTCCTTTAGCTTTCTCGTTTACTTCTTTCATATTTGTTGGAAAGTTATATTGGTCTTTAGATTATGGTAACCAGACTTACCCTCAGACTTTGTGCTTAGATACTTTGCGAGACTATATCGTCTATCAAACTCTAAGCTCCATGACTCATAGTACATTATCCCATGTTATTTCACAAGCGTATACTTAGACGATGGTATCACGCAGCGTGTTGCACCCACGTTTATATTAAAATGCAGTATGTGGTTTATGGTTACCCGAGCTTTGTATGTTTGAGGAAATAATTCGTCATTGTCAGCTATTGATTGGTATAATAAAAGTTTACAATCTATCACTTCGAGTTGTTTGTAAATGCTGTTGAAATATTACAATATATTTAGTTTATTTTCTAGGACCATGTCAAATGTAGATTGATTTAAATTACCCATTCGAACATTTGTCATTAATCGTGATACGAATATGTTTCAAACTCAACCTAATTAAAAGTTATCAGTTTTTTGCAATAATTTCTCTACTTTAATTGTTTATTAATTTTAATTTAATAATAGGTAATCCATTGCCACGTCATTGGTTTAATCAGCAGTTTAATTATCCAAAACGGCACAGTTGAATATCACAATATGCAATATGCATACATTATAACTAATACGTATTTTTGCAATGAGACGATTGAATCTGTGGATAGTGTTTTCTAGAACGACATATCTATTTACCTAAATAAGTTATTCTTCTAACCCTGGAAACTTTATTACTATAAAGTCATGTGCATTTTATACGACGAAATAACACGGGTTCAAAGATTTAAAAAGCGTTGTTGCATTCATTTTTCTGGAACAACTGTGCTAAAGTATCTTATGCAATATACGAAGAGATGGGATAGGGTATATTATTTTATTATCGTGAGAATGGTGCAGACACGCATCATATATGACATCAAAACTCAATATCCGTCCAATACATTTGTTATGGATTTCACATTTCCTCTCCAGTAAAGCGCTCTGCTATGCGATTTACTTGGATAATATTATGAAATATATCTCTTTAAGTCGACTTTCCAATATTTGTAGCGGCATTAAACTTTACGACTATGTCGGTAGTCTTGTATTTCATTGGGTATTGTTTAGTTTGGTAATCCTGAGCTAATGGGTTTTCGTACTCGTAACTTCGAATAAAGTTTAGATAGAATCGGAAATAACTTTGGGAGTGTGAACTGTCTTCTATTGTTGGGCGAATTTTATTTAGTACCTTTTCTGTGTTGGACAAGAAGTTATGCCACAAGTACTTTTTTGTCTTATTTAACCCCGGGTTGAGCGCTACCCTCCTTGATGCAAGCCACCCTTTAGGTACATTTTAACTGGAGTAGATTTCTGTATAAATATATGAACCCAAACTCGTACAAAAACAGTAAACAGTGAATTCCATTCCTGTATTGCAATAATTCCCCACTGTTACGTTTCTTTAAATTCTGAATTTTTCGACTTCCCAATGTAAGTAAGTACCTACCTCTCATGTACCTCTTATTGACAAAAATACATACAGCGGAAGTTTTTACATATAATAGCAGAGTTTTTAACAAAAAGCACACGAATTTCGAATCACCCTGTATGATAAGAATTTATTTTGTCAATTGTTAAGTTAATTGTTATGACCCATCAGTCGCTGTGTCATTTTTCTGATTGGTCATTTTTATTTTAGAATTTTTTTATGATTTCAAATGATGACATGTGCTCGCAGGATTAACTTTTTCTAATTTGATTTTTTTCCTAATTGGATATCATATAGCTGCATATAGCCGTATTTTATTTATATAAACAAAAAAATCAAATTCATAAGCACTGATAATCTGTCTAGTTCTTTATAAGAACGTTCGTATTTACTATAGAATAAGAAGTTCCGTTTCGAGATATAGCGAGGGTTATAAATTTTAAGTACAGGGACGGACTTAATTGACTCGGCAGATTGAGAAACCGCCGGGATTATTTGAAGAAGATTTATGGCTATTTGCTAGAAATATAAAGTAGGTACATTTACCCAACTAGAGTTAATAATGGTATAAAAATGTTATGTAAAACCTTCAAATCAACGGAGACCTTATTATAGTTTTAAATATTTGTATATAATTTCACTTGTTTGAGTTAGTGCCTGATTAGAATAAGTAAGTATGTTATTCTTTCATTCTTTCTTTTCTGCCAAACATTAGAAACGCATTTATAAGAGAAGAACATTGTAGATGAATCTATTAGATTACGAAACAAACTAATTAATAAATACGGAAATCTTCAGGTATTACGTAGGTAATTCTTGATGTAGAATAGGATCTTTTAGGATGTAGCTATCTGATTAAACTAAACTAGATACAAAATAGCGATTTATCTTGCAACCCGTGTTGGGGGACAAGGCATGAATGAAAGCACCCTGTTTCGGATTTAACACAGGGCAGGTGATACTGTCACACATAAATTCTCTTCGGACGGTCGCGGTGGCACGCGGAACCTCGTCTTATTGTGCTACCATTTGTTTTGTTCAACTCACTAAGGGACGGGTTATTTTGGATTTGCGATCTCTTTATACGACTGTGTAGTACCGATTCAGTTGCAGTTTGCGATTCGACGGTTGCGCGTTTAGGCGTAATGAAAATTTCAGTGAGCGTATATTTGTTCCTTTACTATTTACTTTATATGTATATGTATTATATAGTCTTGTACCACCTATTTTCTAATCTGGTTCACATCTAAAAATTCTGCTTAGTTTGAATAAGTAAATATAACTGAAAGAAACTTTTACTTAATTACTTACTTTTTTAAATCTGATGATCTGACGCATGATGATGATATTCTTGCAGTTATAGTGTGGTCAACCATAGATAATATTTGAACTTTGTAGGGTCGCAGTCGACATCACTCACAATGAGTGGAACACGTGGGCATTTCACTCGACAGTAATATCGCGTAGTTTATAGTTTTGCGCACATTGACGGGTTGTAATATTATGTAGGTATGTATCGTTCTTAGACCGATATAGTTATAGACGAAACGTGAGTACCTAATATTGAACATGAGCTCGGTCTTAAGACTATTAAAATTGTATGAAAACGGACAGTTGTAAAACCGAACTCAAACTCCACTTATACCTAAGTACTCAAAACTGTCTATGACTACAAAACCATTGCAATCTAGGCAGTACCGCCTCAAAGAGAGAGTTCCCGGATATTACGATTGATGTGCTGCCGTCTATACTATGAAAGTCTCGAGACTAGACTTAGTCTACACCACTGCTGTGTCCATTGTATTCTTGTTTCGTTCATGACTGGCGGCGTGCAATCCTATTTTAGATTCGTGATCACTTAATGGCATTCGATATTCTGATACTGGCTACTGTAAAACGGTCTAGTGCTCGATACGAATTAATTTGCTATAGCTAATTTCAAAAGAGTAATAGTCTGAGACGGATTATTGTGAGTTTCAGTAAGCACGTCTTACTTTTCAGAAAATGATGCGTGCCGCTGGCAACAGGTCATAGAAATCACAGTTATCTATCTCGTGATCGAGTATCGAATGCTATCGATGGACTTGTACTAAGCAAATTATAGCCAAGCTTATTATCACTGCGTTAATTTGATTCACAGAAAATAAGTTCGTGAACTGAACTTTTCAGTTCACGATTTTTTTAGGACATACCTATTAATATGTGAACATGTAGGTTTAGCCAGTTTCAAGATTAATGGCGAACACTCTTCCACTCTTTATTACATTTTAATAATTTCCAATCTTCAGAATTGGCTGCTGAAGAAGAGGTCTCTATTCCGACAGATACCACTTCAGTGTTCAATTCTGAAGAATTGTCTGTTTGCAGATGACTACAGCCGTTGTTCCACCGCCGGCGAGTACGAGTATGGGCTATTTTTCGCGCAAGAAACGTACAATAGATATTTACATTCCGTGTAAATAAAAGAGACGCAGCGATACTCGCTCGGCGACACTCGCTAGGCGAATAACTATAAAAATTATGTCGCCGAGCGATTATCGCTGCGTCTCTTTTGTTTACACAGAATTGTACGTGCGAAAAAATAGCCCAACTCGCTTACTCGCCGGCGGTGGAACAACTGCCTAAACGGGTACCCAACTCGAAGATATTCAAGCAATAAGCACCAGTTACATACAGACTTCATGCATTATTTATAGCCATAACAGTAAACTTAGCGCGTAACATAACTGTGACTTTTATGACTTGCTTAACTAACATCCGCCCAGTTAACTAGTTGGCTGATTTAACTCAATTAAAATTAAATAATTATAAGTCTAATGCAAGATATTGAGAACTTAATTATCTCTCTGAAATTACTACCATCAAACTTGGTTGGGAAAATATTGATTGCGATGTTGAAAATTATGCAATTAAATGGACGTAGATTTACTATAGCTACTTGCATAATAAATTGATGTGTTTGTAATTATTAGTTTAACCATTGAACATTTAAAGTTAATTACGAGTAGTAGGTACATATTTTATCCGTGTTCTGACTTTGATGAAAATTGTTTTTATTTAGTAACATAGGTATACATTTATGGAATTACAGATTCACTACCTATATTAATCATTACATCCAATACCACAAAAATAAATTATTCCTAGGGTTGCAAGACTTTTAAAAGGCTTTAAAAATCCCATATTATGAAATTTTCATCCATTTCAAGTACTAGTACTGGTACGGTGGAACACAGAGAAAGGTGTACAGGAGAGTTTTTAAGGTTGAGATTTTCTCAAAAACTACTTGACCTATTGCAAAAATTCTTTCATTGTTTGATAGATAAAAGTTATAACTATGTACTGTAAAAGAATTATTAAATTCGGTCCAGTAGTTTTTGAGAAAATCTCAACCTTTTTGAGGCCCCTTGTATACTTATCTCTGTCGTCGACTGTACCTACCTAATACTTTATTACCTACCAACTGGTATACAACAATATGTTTTTTTGCAGAATCTAGATGTTTTATTCTTAATTTACATTACTTTTGATAATGTTATATTGATCACGTTTCCTCATTACGATAATAAATTATGTTGACCGGTGCTCTCCAAAGATTTTTAAGTACCTATGTCTATCTTCATCGTTCGATTTTTAACATTTATGGTTGCCATTTCGAATCTATATAGTATCATATCGAGTATAGATCAAATTAATACGCCCATAAACAACTTGAGTTCATTGAACTCGTCTACATACAATGGATGTAATGGGGCAGCATCAAGCGGACAGGCGTCTCTTACAAAGGACCGGACTGTCACAGCCTGCCGCGGTTAACTAGCGAAGAGCTGTGGTAAGTAACTGACTAAGGCACAATAAAAGATAACCCGAGAGTTAAACAGTGAAAATTTCATAAATCTTCACTCGTTACCTTACTTTCATGTATGCCTGTTCATTAAAAAATGGATTTGTGATTTTCAATGTAATTTAAATGACTGCCGGTAATAGGTACAAAATATAATATGATACTTAAGCATAAAATAATAATAAAATTTGAAAAATACTCTCAACATTGCTATTAAACAATTTATTATTGGATTATTCAAACTGCAAAAGTTATGCACATGGTTTAGATTCATCATCATCAGTCTATTTATATTGCCCCACTGCTCGAGTACAGACCTGCCCTTACATCGAGGGAGCTAGAGCCATGATCCTTCACGCGGGCCCAGTGCGGATTGGCGGATTTCACATGCCTTAGATTTTTTTCTTCTTCTACGGCATGCAGGCTACGTCACGATGTTTTTCCTTCACCGTTTTGAGAGCACTCGGTAAATGTACGCAAGTTTTGTCGTCGAAATAAACCGAGGATAACTGGTACATGGCTGCCCTGGCTGGGAATCGAACCTGGGACCTCCGTATCGCAAGTCCATCTAACCTAACCTAACCCAACCACTGAGCCACCGACCTCTTCATGATTTAAATTACATGTCCTGAAAAGATTGCATTGCAATGTTGCAAAAATTACATGCCGATTCGATTTCAAATAATATTACATAAAACATCTTAAAGTAAAAGTTTACATCATAAAATTACGATGTGAGATAAATAAAGCTAATCTTAAAGTCATAAAAAGCGCGCTTACTTTCAAATCAAACTGAGATCGTAGTTTATACTCCATAAAACTACCATTTACTTACAATTAAGCATCTGGGACCAGTTTTATGACACAGCCTTAATAGTAACTCCTATCCTGTCTGCATCTGTTCACTTGATGAGCATAAATTACCGATTAAACGAGCACTTTATAACTTATTATATTCATTTTATGCATTAATCATGCGATGGGAATGCGACATTTAATTTTCTCCTTATTGCTTTCTGCTGACACGTACCGGATCTCGAGGACGTGCTCTTAATTCCAGATTAAAATTTAAATTGTTGCGTATACGTATAGTCTACAATATACCGGTCTACTTAAACCATTGTAACCTATGCCGTATTACCATCACATAGTTGACACATGTCTACTGCATACGGGACTACCAAGTCTTCTAAGATCCTTGAGTATCTTTTAATAATTTTGTAATCAGTCCATTTATTTGCTTTGATAGCTGTTAGATATTCGAACAGTAACACGGTGACGGAAAACATCGTGAAAAAACCTGTACGGAGTCTTGTGCGTGCAATAGGATACTTACCCAAATAAAGCCTAGTCCTTAAAGAGCAGCTAAAGAATGTACCATCTGAAGGATAGATTAGCGCAAAGATCATCCTATTCTCAGACCATTAGAGTCACTTAAAGTATCCTAAGGGTGTTACCATACCAATCGATCGTTTGTCGATCGATTGGTTTGGTATGATGGTAGCGTTGCGTTGGCTGATCGACGGATACCGGTCGATGAAACGCGGCGCGTCGCGCGGGCCGTGCGGCGGCGGCGGGTGACAATAGGTCGGCGGTCTGTAGAAACTATTGATCTACGTCGACTAATCCATTTCACCATCGATCGATGGCATCGATCGATCGATTGGTCTAGTAGAAACTATCGATCGACGTCGACTGTTCCATTCTACCATCGATCGATTGGTGTGGTAACACCTCCGATCAGGGAATAAGGGTAACACCCTAATAGATGATTCTCTGGCTATCCTACGAGGGATGAATGCAATGTAATGCTCAAAACACCTATACTTTCTCAATACCATCATGTAAAATCAATCAATTTTTACATTACTGTAGAAATAGCTATCAGCTGAATATTAATTGCCGGCGAATAGTTTAATTAAACGAAACTACTAACTCGTTTACTGTCCATTAGCTCGCACAGCTAACTACTAGCAGCAGATTAAAATGCATGCCAAAAGTTTAAATTTATGTACCGGACGAGGTCTTCAATTAAACTTGTTATAATGAAACTCTGGAAAAACGGAGTAAATTGCCATGGAAGAGAGACGCAAATAATTCCCAAGTTTTGCAATTTATACTCATTTTAAAGTAAAGTTCGATGGCGCAGACATTTGGGCCGGGCTCGGGACCAAAATCGATTATTTGACAGGAACCTTTTGGGAGCACAGCTGAAAATTGTCTTCCTTGTTGTTTCGTAATAAAATTTCGAGAATATTGTTTCGTTAAATTCGCCACTCTGCAATATTACCGGCTAATAATGTCTTTTGTTTTATGATGAAATTGGTTTATAATAATCTTTAATTTCGCTGACTCTTTATAAGTTTATAATGAGTAACCTGCATACTTTTGATATCGTATCGTTATGTACTGCGGTACATCGCACCTTAATTCTAATCATTAAAAATTTGAATAGTTTAGTGCATTCAAATTTTTAACGATTACAATTGAGGGGCGCTTCTCAAAAACGTGATCCTGTTAGAATCTGTGTTGGCCAGCTCAACGAACAAACGCCGTGAGTTCATATTCTCTGGTACATTGTATAATGTATAAATACCGTTATTTCAACACCACGTTCGAATCGAACAAAGTTATTCCACGAAGTTAACGTTTTGTTTCTATTACCTAAGTTTTCGATGGGTTGTTTTTCGTAAACATTCCAGAAGTCGTTGGCGGACCATTCAATGAACCCGTTTCTATGCTTTAAACGACTGGACGCGGTCTAAATATACCATTTAAATTCAGCAGCAGTCTCTATGCCTTTTTGCCAACGCATCATGAGCTATTTATTGTTGCCTTTTATAGCACTTCTTTGACTTAGTTTTCTTTAACGTATTGCTTTGGTATCTTCAACCTCCGTTGTAACTTTCTTTCTGTTTGACTTCTTTAGATATTACGTACCTATTCGATAAGTTGCAACCATTGTGTTGGGATGTAGTGTAGTAATTCGCAATTTTTTTAAAGTGAAGTAATTTTGTCAGGATAACGACTAGTTGTGCATGCACTCTTAACATTGATTACACAGTGTATTCACAAAGCAAGCCACTTCAGCTAAAACCTCAATCGAACGGGAGATTTTCAAATAAGAAAGAAAAACCCTGCATCAAATTGCGAGGAGTGAGTGCGAAGGAGAGTCCCGCGAGCGCTTTCTCATGCAAAAGTCGAACGGTTACTTTAATTTTTAGTCGAGCACTTGTCGGTTTTACGAGCGTGGAGCGATTTAATCCACTTAAAACGCAGAGCACAACTCGTAGCCGACAAAGCTCTCAGCCGCTCTCATTTAAAAATGGAAATAAACCTCCGGCCATCTTTGACTCCGACGCGACCGCTGGTTGAATTCTAAGTGCGCTTGTCCACTGATGAAGTTCAGCACATTGTTTTTCTGCGGGTACTTTGTATCGCATTGTGGAAAGGGTGTTAATTCTGTATTGGCAATTTGGCACTAAACTAAAAAATTGAATAGTCTAAACCATTTGCTTAGTCTGTAAAACCTACTAATATTAGTTGACACGACTAAAATGCATTTGACGGTTCTAAACTTTTTTTATTCAATCAACCTAAATTAGTTTCAAAAGCTAAATCGCTATTCTAGTTTGTCATTTTAGTCAAACCACCCATGTCAAAATCAAATTTAGTTTTAAAGTGTGCTGTCAGAATCGGCACCGGGTAGCTTTACCTCGCGGTAGAGGGTCTTTTTAAAAAATTCCTGTTTGACAATATAAAGTTAAGATTTCCATGATGTGTTCAACGCCTACATTTGCAATTGCAATTTGTTAACTTCGACTTTCGCTCTAATCGTCACCTACCTATACCATTATTTAGTAATATTTATCGTACAACAACACATGTTACTATACTCGTATCTGCATGCTCTTCGATAACTTAAATAATGGAATATACTAGTGAGAATATATGTGTGGTTCTCAAATCAGCACAACCATTTGACTTTATTACATAAATCAGATTGAGGTCCCTGAATCTGAATAAAAATGTCTTTCAAGTTGTGCAAAAATTTAAAAGCAGAACCCAGGAGCCAAACCGAAATATTTTCCCCATGGAAGCCGCAACCGTGTTTATTCAAGGGAAACGAGGAGTTATTCGCTCCCAGACCATGTCTTGGCTTACTGGTCTTAATGAAAGAATTCGTTTGCGTGAAGATTATTTCGCCTTTTGTTTGTTTTCTTTGGGGTTTTCCGGCGTTGACTTAACTTGCCGATTTACTTAATATTATTTTTTGTTTTTGTAGAACTTTTTCGTCGTATTTTTGTTTTTAAATATTGCCAATATTTCAAGATTGTTGATGACTCAGATTTCCTCGTGACGGTCACTTGGCTTATTTTACTAGTTCTCATTGTAGCATTTAGTTTCTGCTGTTATTGATCAGAATCAGAATTCAGATCTAAATAATGCAATGTATCTTCGGAGAGAATTGCCACGTCCAGCGCCACTACCATCTCATGTCATGATGAGTAATGATGTATCATGATGCGTAACCGTAATTATGTTTTAGATACCTGGACTTAGGATATTTTATATTTAAATGGTATAATCTTTCAGATCTCATACCAGTTATATCGTATCAGCCATCTGCTAATCAAACTAAACTCTTGCATTCAAGCGAGCCATTTTTATATGGCTGATAAATAATATTTTGTGATCGTTAGGTATGTTACAAGGTACAGTCGACATTACTTCAAGTGTTAGTTACCACATACAATTTATGCTACAATCTGGGTCGTATTCCAGATTGGAGTGGTATGACTATTAAGGTGTCGCCTATACATTAGGAACCCTTTGTTTATTTCATAAACAAAACAAATTAAGGCAATAAATCATGCCTTACGTCAAACCTAAATCCTAGGTTCGGGTTTAGCGAGGTCAAAACTATTTGCAGCCAATTTGTAAGATTGATAACACAGTATAATAACATTGAATTCATTACGTGGTGGCATTTTGTCAGAAACCCAAAGGCAATAAATACCTTTTATGTAAATTAACTCAACCATTAAGGGTGCTGCAGAGGTTTGTCACCTGTCTAAAAAGAAATATCAACAAAAATATACAAATAATATACAAAATATTATTATAGAGCAACAACTCTCCGTCTCTTAACTTAATAGGTCGATTGCCACCGTAAGATTAGATGGTTTATTACGTTTATCTCACGTAAAGACACCCAAAATTCCATCCAAATATCTATACTTTCTATGATCTCCCCAATAGGCCTTTCCCTGTTAGTGACGAAACAACGTTTATGGCCAAATTCAAATGCCCAAAAACTTTATTTCCCTCTCTAATTACGTAATTTTCGGAAGGGTTTCCCGCAATCGTGAAACATCCTCAATATTAAATCCTGACCATTAATTCAGACCTGATGATCTTAATTGCCTCCCTTTGCATATATTTTCCCCTTTTTTTTGGAGTTCAGTGGAAATTGCGTGGAAGGAAAGGATCACTTCAGGCAAATAGGCCTGTAGATACAGGATAATTACGTTTTTTTTTCATTTTGTTAATTTTGGAACGTCCGTAACAGTTACTGGAGCAATTAAGTTCAGTATTGATCGTGTTTGCAACTTCAGACATCATCAAAATAAGCTATTTTTGGGTAGTTTGGGTCCTACGGGTACATAACATACACACAACGAAATATAAATTTTAACACCTGTAGTAGATACGATTTCAACTCTTATGGACGTTAAGACCATACTTGATGGAATTTCGACTGTAAGTACCTACCCAAGATAACCGATATAGACCTATCGTACCTACTATCGAATGTGCTTAACATTCGATAGTAGGTACGATAGGTATTCAAAACTAGCTTTGACAGGACATGCGACAACATAAAAATTGGGTACATGTGGTAGGTACATGTAGGTACGGCATAGAATCTATGAATTTTTTTGAAAATCGTATTATGACTATATTGTACTTATTTTCAAACCAATGTCAAGTGTACGATTGGCCCGATCTTCCTCCAATTTACGCTGTTTATTCTCTTCTGACTCTTGTAAATCTGTGGCTATAATAATCTAATATAATAATCTGTGTGTATAATAATACATACTTACATTGTATGTTCGAGTATTGTACGAGTATGAAGGTCCATGTTTCCTTCCATAATATATGTTTTCCACCCTTCATAACACCAAGGTGTAATGTACTTTTACAAAGCCTAAAAAAAGTGCTATACTTTTTCTAGATGAAGTTCTATGTCTCTGTCGTGGTCAGATCGTTAAATTGAGCATTTCATGAAATCGTCAATCATTTCATGAAATGGTGGCATTTCACGAAATCGTCAAGTTGTGTTGGGCATATCGTTTAAACGTCAACGTTCATCGATTTGTCCAACGACGTTTGGTCAGATCATTAATGTAGGGTGCCCATTAAAGTTTTAAGTAATAATAATTCTAAATATACTTATTACGAACTTATTTATTGATCTAGTCAATACCAAATTAAAAAATAAATGTTACAAAATTCAAACAAATTGTATACTGGAATTAAATATACGAAATATTCATATTTAATTTTTTCTTGAGACATGTTGGTTCTTACCTAATAAATATAATAATAAAAAACATTTAATAAATATTTCTTTATTGTCCTTGAAAGTACAAAATTGTATTATAATATTATATAACGTTAAAACGTTTCATTTCACGTACGGTATACCTTTATGAAATTCCGTTAGTATTTCAAAATATTTCTCCATCGTAATTATACGCATAGTAGGATTATCAATGCATTTCTTCTTGTATATTAAAAACTCGTAATTCCAGTATTTCCATGATGTCATATTTTGTAATCCAGTAAATTATAGTTTCGTTGCCTGGTCACCCTTTTTTTTTTTTTTTTTTACTTGGGGAAATGCTTTTACGCATCCCACCGCGCCAATAAGGAGGGGCGCGCGGTGGGTATGTGGGACTCCCGTCATGTACGTACGGTCCTATACCCACTAAAACCCCAAGGTGTTCAACTCACCGCGTTTGGACGAGGTTGTGGGAACGCAACGCCAGATACCACGACCTCGTCGGCGGCCACCCGCGTGGGCCCGTCTTCGGGTTTATACCCCTAAACCTCCGCTTAAGGCGTCTCGGAACACAGGACGAGACGCCTTACAGCTCGGGACCTCTAAGCGAGCGCCGGACCCCCCGACCCGACGCTCGCAAGTCCCCGTTAGGGCGGCAGGCGGCGGATGTACGCCCGTCGCCTGCGGCCCGCTCGCCGTCGGCGGATCGGGAGCGAGAGGGGATCATTCTCGCGCTCCCGCTCCGCCGACTCTTTCGCCGTCATTATGGTGGCGCAGAAGTCCGCCACCATCTTCCATCTCTCCTCGCTGCCCATAGCTCGCACGATGGCGGGCAGCGAGAGGTCGTCTCCAGTGGCGGCCTGGTCACCCTACTTTCCTTTATTTGTTGTATACCTAACCTAAAAACGAAAATTATGTATGTTAAAGTTCGATCGGTTTTTGCGTGACTGTCATAAAATTCACACCGTTTCGTATAACTAGTAATACTTTTCCAAGTTTCCAACACACTTTCTTATATAATCTGCACATTATTATTCACTTTTCAACATGAATCCGCATTATTTACTTACGCACACAAACATAAACAATGACAAAGCGCGCTCTCAGCGCCTCTAGCGGTAGTTATTGCTATTTTTCTACGATATGGTCAATTGTGTTTGGTCATATCATGAAATAGCCGTGCGTTTGTTGGACATATCGTAAAACGTTTCCTATTCATTGATCTGGCCAAGCTATTTCATGAAATGTCTATTACATTTGACGTTTTCGTGAAATGCCACCATTTCATGAAATGGTCGACTATTTCATGAAATGTTCAATTTAACGATTAGACCACGACATCTCTATAGCAATATATTTTCTTCAACAGGACGGCGACAGAGGTTACCTGGAAGGTCTGGCGTCACGGTACGCGGATCTCTTCTCCACCCACTATGGAGACGTCTTAGATCATCTAGAAGAGCTGAGAAGGCACGAATGGGAAGAGATGTCACCCAGGATGAGGGTACTGGGAGGTCCTGGGACACCGCAGACCCCTCCGTCAGCTAGCCCCGGGTCTTTGGCGCTGACCAACCTGACGACGTCACATTCCCAACCCATTTATGTGCCTGGAAAGTATTCGGTGAGTGTCATTAAACTTTGAATTCATTAAATTTGTCATGTGCAGGATTCAGTGTTCAATTACTCGGCACTTACTCGTATCTCGCATTATTCACTTGCCTTTCAGTTGCTGAACACGCTTGCAAAAGGTTTTCTAGCGTCATGTTAAATATTTAACTTGTGTACCTACTACGAGCTGAGCATGTATCATTTAAAATAATTAGAAATAGTTTCAGACAATTTCTTCAGTAGAACATTCGTAAATACAATGGATCAACCTTTAGTTTTAGATTTTAGATTAGATCTGTCTACCTTTTTTAACCACATATACTCATATGTGGTTAAAAAAGCTCTAAAGGTGCAATTCCAATCCGAACAGCAGACGACTGTTGCTGTCTGCCGTCTTCCGCGTGGAATCGGAATCGCACCTTCCTATAATTTCCCTAATATTTTTACACGAACTACTAGCAAATACTTTTTAGTGTAGATTTTATTAGATATTCTTTACACTTTTACACTGACTTGATTAGCTGATCATATCAGATTCCCCTTCTGGTTCCTACTTGCACTTTACGTCAATCTCTCACAATTTGTTCACCGTTTTGTTCAACTTACCACATTCCTTTATAACATATCATCGCAGTTTCTAACTCCACAGCCGTCGAGTTGCCTCACCGACAAGGAAGAGGACGACATCTACGGCTTCGGTTACGGGGTGTTCGGCAAGCAGATGCTACAGCGGCAACAACAACAGAAACAGCTGTTGTTGGCGCAGCCGACGCAGCCGCTCATGCATAATCCACCGCATAATTATCAAAGGTGAGTTCAGGAGATTTTTTGTGTTTTGTTAAATGTTTAACTTCTCTATGTTTATAAAACTCAATGTATCTCTGTCGGGGCGCTAATTACTCAAGAACTAGACAGGAAGTAGGTACCTAATGTAATTGCGTAAAGGCTATACTAGCTGAAGATTTCAGTACATAAACCATCAAGTTACCTATACTAAATTGAAGCCGAACATTTTAACAATATTTAAGAAATATTACGACATCCATTATTTTCTACAGCCGGTCGTCAACTTGGCGTTTATTAGATAAATACTCCGACAACGTCACGCAAAACCGTCATACAAAATAATATGCCGTCTTTCTGGGGCAGTCCGCATAAAATATTTCTGTAACTTTAATTTTTGTAATTTTCATGGAATTTTGAGGTGTGAACAGTTTCGTTAGCTTTAGCAGAAGTACTTATATCATTCTACCTTGTATAACAATGAAAAACCAAGGAATTGAAGCCACCATGAAGATATTGCTTTCATAATCCGCGTTCTTTCTCCATCTGTATAGGCCTTGCTACAAAATATTCTTATTCTGTGCAAAAAAGATTACGTATTTGTATTGTAGCGTATATCTTTTGTGGCGTAGGCAGAATGTGTGCTACGAATTCATATTCTTACTTTCTTTCACTACGAGTACATCTCCGTCCATTGTAATGCGGCTTGCTTGGCTTATTCTCTTGACCTATATTGTGTACATTTGTTTATTCGGTAACCTTGAACTCGTATTTTTTAAGTTAGTGATATACGTAGGTACCTACATTAAATACATACCTACCATACAACTAAACAATCGGACGGAAAAAGCATGATGCCTCAGCAAACGCAAAGCCGCGCAATGCATGATGGGTTGATTTTCAGAGATAAAATTGATTGAATTTTTTACAACTATTATAACTAGTAAAATTGTGCCTATCCACAAGATAGGAAATCCCAATTTAAAGATACAATACGCTAATCCCATTGAAATGTGGAAATTCGCGGCTGGCCTATTCGCTTAACGAGAATTGTACGGGTAGAGTCGTAGTCGTAAATTATTTTGACTTTAACAGGTGTACTCGTTAGATAAGCTTTTACGCTGCATGTTTAACTGCTAATCTAAATTGAAATCAGACATTCGATTGGCGACAGAAGCGGTCTCCTACGCGGATAGTTGGGGGCTGGAGTTATACGGCCGTCGCCGTCAACCGTATAGCCAACTCTATTAACATGGATTTTCTTTGAATTGGATTGCCTATTTACTTGTATAATAAAACTACTTCTTCACACAAAACAATAACATTATTGAAATTAGGATTATAATTATTGAAATTAGGTTTAACCATATTCTAATCGAAATTAGGCTGTAGAATCATAAAACATATAGATCGGACCATGGATCGAACCTGTTATGATAGTTTGAAGACCCGACTACGTTAACAATGACGAAAATATAAGTGTTTATTTGTATGACTTGTCCAGCAAAAGTGCATGGATATTGGCATCCAGCGCCAAATAACAGTATTGCTTTCTGTTTTGCTCCCTCTACCATCAGTCTGTTAACTGAAGCTTCCTCAGATCCTACTGCACATCGTCTTCGTACCTTGGACATTTGACCGTCCTTCTTTTTATTTGCGAAACTCTTTTTCATAATTTATGCAATGAAGCTCATTTTAGATTATAACTACCTAATTGAAGTTATCGGTCATGGTGCTGAGTTGCTAGCACGATTATATATTTTACAGCTTTGTTCAATCATATTATGTTTACCTGAAATGTTTGAAATAACTTTGTGGACACTGGTAGATAAATTCAAATTAACTCAGTGATGAATAGGCCGCTTTGTAACTGGATTTCCAGGAATATAAACTTTACCAGACTTCGACAGGCATCTTATATAGTCTGTTTAGAAATACAAAATGTACCGGTAAAAGGTACTGTGTAGATTATCTCTATGTGTACTGTACACATATTTTTGGATTACTGTCTAGACCATACATTTAAGACTCTGATATTTCAATTATACAATGATTGTAATCTGTTTTGTGTACCAAATAAAATAAATAAATCATTTCATAGTAATTAAGTAGGTACTACCACAACTAAGTTCGATTATGTAGTTAAGTGTAGTATATTTACAAGTAAATAATTTCGTAAGCGTTTGCCTAAGCATAAGGGTTATGAAACTAAATTCCAATTTCAAACTATTGTAGTTCTTCTATGCAGAATAGTCAATTACCAATGTAAAGAACATAGGTATTTTGTGAGACCTGACAATGTGGCTAAGCGTCGCGTCGGTGCTTCTCAAAGATCCGCAAACATCGGTCCCGTAACCGGTATTTGCAAATAGGAATTTACCGCGCCCGTGACTATTTACCATTCCGGCGGCATTCCACCTTTTTACCTCCTTCATTTGTATTACCTCATAAATTTGTTCCCGGGGAGATCTACAGCTTCCCGTGTCTCATTGTCGCCTACGCACCTAATCTAGAGTGTTGTTCGATGTTAATTAGATCTTTACAGCATGCTTTACTTAATTAATTGCCTCGTAAAGTCGGCACTTAATCGCGAACGGAGATAAATGAACATCCTTTATCACAACAATATCTTTTAAACGGATAGTATATTTATTTAAACAAGAAATTACGCTAAAATTTATTTTAATTGGCAAAACATTCTAGACTGAAACTTTTCCTGTAAAACAAATGAATAATTCAGCAATGCTGGAATATCTTTCGGAAGAACCTTGAATAAACTTTTCTCGAGTTATATTTAAAGCAGCGAGTCGACTGAGAGCAAAACTCGACTTCTTAAAGTATTAAAATAATATTACCCTCTCTTGCGACCATATGGGTACAAATAGGAAAGTTAAATATAACCAAAGGTTGTATATTTCGGGAAATACAGACGTCGCTATCGGCTTGGGTGTTCCGGGTAGGTTCTGTATAACCGGTCCCTTGACATCTTGCTACCTGTTAGGTACTTACACTTGCATTATATCAGATGATCCTCAAGATTACAATTACCAAGTATATTAATCAGATTAAATGTCACATTAAACGTTTATCGATTGAGCACATTGAGTGTTATGTCTCCTATAAATCTAAGTCAGATCGGATCAGACGGAAAATGCGTAGGAGTGATCTGATTTTGCGCTTTAATGCGATAACGTCAAACGAGTATTGATATTAAAGGGCCCTTAATGCTAGAGTGAACGATGACGTCACCAAAAAATATTGCATCACATATTAAACTGCAATCTATATTGATAATTATAAGAAAATTCCGCATAATGAAAAATAACAGTTTTGTTTACTGAAGATATTACAGAGCTTTGAAATTGTGGTATACCTACATTGAATTTTTGATGAATTCCAAACTCCTCCGTAAACAACTCTTTCATTTGAGGGAACTAGATTTTTGTTACTTTGTTTTTAATTCACAGAAACTTTTGATTACCAATGCATCCACTTGTATGGAGCTGCACCGGAAATTTATCTTTCCCCCAAAGTGCTTTTTTTTAAATAAATATTAATAAGGTAACTGTACATATACCCGTCAACGTTAATACAACGTGTATACACGTTATACCAACGCTATGTAGCTATGTTTTGATTTCACTCCAATTAGTAATAAACTTAAATTATTATTATTACTTACAATTAATTGAAAAATACTCATAGTTATAAAACGGACAAAGTTTAACGTCGAGTATTTCGACTTTCGTGTTTCCAAAGAGTTTAATTTATGAATGCTTTCACCTTTTCTTTCAAACCCTATTATGATCATTTTCTGTTGATTACATTCTTACAACTAATAAAATACATTTAAATGCAAATTAAATATTTTGTGTGGTACATCAAAATTAGGCGCATTTATATCTGTCCGCCTACGTTCAATATGGGCACGTTAAAATGTTATAAACATTCTGGAAGCGTCGAAACTTTATATTTAACGAACCTACATATGCAAATATGCATAATAAATTATACAAATCGTATTTCACTGAATTAACGAGACGAAACAGAAGACGACTAACGAATGCTGCTTGTTTTGTGACGCATAATTTTATGCCGCTTAACATTTATGCACGAAGGTGACATAAAAGAGAAGCGTATAATGAAAGTCGCGTCCACGAGATGCATGCATCCCACAAACATAACTCGGGACGACAACTCGGCATGGGTGTGTTAAATAAAAATGACATTACTCATTTTGCTCAATCACATAAACTCATTCGCTTTGATCTTGAACTTTAAGGCTTGTATTCATGTGCTTGATTAAAAAAAATCACTGGATTTCGCGTTCACCATACAATATCAGTAATTCAGAAATTCTGTAATATTTAATCAATATTTAGGAAGTTTTGCGCTGTTAGTAAAATACACGTGACTTAAAAGTTATTCCACGGTTTAAGCTTCGATATCTTTCTATCTTATTAGATTTTTAACGAAGTGTGAAAGTGACAAAACACTTTCGATGTGAGGGTAAACTTAGTTTATGACTATATTATTGGGCCGATATTGGGCAACATTTCGTTTGGTAACACACAAAACATTACTTAGCATACTATCTATATACAAATACACATGTTTACTATATCCATTTTACACAAACACTTTCACACAAATACTCACCCACCTTACACACGTACACACCCAGTCACCCACCCTAGTATAGTTCTAAGGGAAGATAGCACTAGGCTATCTTAGTTCAAGCTCGTTATCATACCGAATATCAGGTATACATGGCAGGGAAGAGGTGCATGTCGAAAAACAGCGCTGCACACCTCGGTGTCAGCTCAGCTGAAACATGCACCTTTTGCCACACCACTTAGCATAACTATATTGGATTATAACTTACTACTTGATTGATTTTTTTGTAAGCTTATGTAATTGGTGTAGGTATGGCAATAAACATATTTTCTATTCTATTCTATTATATATTCTGTGTTTAATGCTACAAAACTTTATGAATAATCACTAGATTTTTTTTCTTCGTTTCACTTTTGATTTCTCAAACTCATGACATTTTATTGTATCGGTTAAATACAACATTTAACTTTATTTTGCAAATCATAAATATTTCGGTGTAAGTATACCTAACATCATCATATCTCTCACTACACCAACGAATATTAAATTCAAATGCAACATAACTCGTTACTCAATTAACACTATGCCGAAGAGACTCCCGACTAACAAGCTTCGCGAGATTGCAACTCTACGAGATACCAAGAAACGGCGAGAAGCACCGAGAAATGGCTCTAGTGATGTGCTAGTGCTACGATAAAGTTGTAGTACTTACCAAACCAACTAGCTGGTAGTAGCAGTTTCGAATAACAAGATACATCATATCAAATTCGCTTTGGTATGATGTATCTGCTATGATGTATCTTCCAATCCATTTTCAAACAGATTCATCACCTATTCACAAAAGTGACTTGGTTTTTGTATAAATGAGTTCAGAAATACTGACTACCTCATTTTCACCCTGTCGTGCTGTCTATCCGTTATCGTACCTACTGTAACAGTTGTAAATGATATTTTTTCTAATACAGGAACATAATAAAAATAATATTACTCCATTATCATCATATCTTCCAATTATTATAATCAGATGTTATGAATACCCATATTTGCTGAAATCGTACAGTCGACAGCAGATCAATGGTAACGCTTTTTACTTTTGACAGTTCTTATTATTTGCGTCGTAAGATTTGAAATCGTGCTGCAAGTGTTACCATTGATCTGCTGTCGACTGTACAAACTATAAAAACAAGTGACGATCTCTATGTCAGTTCTGGTTTCGGTCTGATCTTTCTCACCACTATTTACACTATAAACGGTGAGATACGAGACGCGGGATGTGCGGAATACGTCGTTTAACTCGAAGGGATTTATCTAAGTGCCTGCATAAATGCGCAATGCTTCGTTACGTACATTCGTACTCCTATCTGTGTTCTTGTTAGGCTTATGTAGATCGATTGTGATTTAAATTAGAACCAGTTTGTAGATTATACTAAAAGCTGCTTCGATAGCTGTTCTATGCCTGACTGACTTTACAATTGTATTTGGTACGTGAGAAAAAATCTAACGGGCAACAGTGACAGGTGACAAGAACACTAAACAATTTCTCAATCTGACAAAGTTTTATTTCTTATTTTAATTTTATAAAGCAGTAGCGCCTTCTATAGCTGAATGTAACAAGGTAGATATAGGTGGTCCATATATGGAATGGCGTTGGTACGTTTATTTCATTTGTACTAATAGCTAATCATTTAGTGGAATTGAGTTATCAATGTATTTGAACCACTATTGGATTCGTAACCAGATTTAGTAGTTATTACTTCCAAATTGAGTGTTATTATTCCAAATGTGGATAGTTTGCAAATAACATTATTATTTATGTTCATCGAAGTCAATTGGTTTGAAAATCAATATTCATTGCGTCCGCAGCGTTGCATGCCGATACGATACTGCTCATGTTGATTTATTGCACTTTGTGAACTGTTTCTATTTCGAATTTCTGAACTATAAACAGGAGTATTAATTTTGTTAGTCGTTTTCTTTCCCCTAGAATTTGTACTTGCGTAGTTTTATATTTCCTTAATTGTAACCGCAATACTGCGGATCAATTGCTCCGTGTCTTTTTAAGCAGTTATCTCCTTTTTATGGAAACGTATTTCTAAAATATTTCTTCAAGCAATTGGGTTCTTTTGAGGAATATGTTAGTTTACTTAATATTCAGACTTGATACAACAGGAATCAAATCAGATACACAATATATGTAAATTAATACTTAGATGATTAATATATTGGCATAAACAGTTTTCTCTCGTTAACGCGAAATCGAAACCCTTTACGAATTAACGTATTCATTAAAACAGAACTCATTTAGCTCACAATCTTCATTAGCGAGGTATTGTTAATGCCGATGGCCATTAATTTCTCATTTGCCGCGGAATTCAGCAAGGCCGATCAACGGTTTTTACCTTTACCGAGTCATCCTGTCCCGTCCGGTAATCAAATATTTATTTGCGAATTATTACAAATATATCCGTCGTGTTTTATGACGCAACTGTGTTTTAATTAAACAGTCGGTTTGTTTAATTGTTTGGTTGTTGATTACCTTAATAATTATTTAATGGTTATTGTGCAAATACCTACATAAAAAGTCCCGATCGAAAAATTCCGTGTTTATTCTGTTGAGGAAGTATACTACCTATACCTACACTTTTGTCAATTTTCGTCTCTAGCGATAATTTGATTGTATAGCGTATAGGTTTAGAAATACTTGGTAATTAGAGTTAGGCTCAAATCCACCTTGAATCATTGATTTAATGATATGTGCTCTAAATTGTGGCTGATAAAGTTTGATTTTCATGATAACATTTTAGAACTCTACTATCACTTTACATCAGGTTCCGCAACTTTTCTTGACCTTATAGCCTGGGCGATATTGGGCTTGAATTATGTGCAAAGGTTCTGGGTTCTATTCTCAGTCTCTGGACCCTTATCACCAGGGAACCCTTGTTAAAGCCATGAGTTGGTTTTTTTTTCCTAATAATTATCCATTGATTGAAAAAAAAATACTTGGGTCAGTTACCTAATTATTTACGATTTTTAACACTCATTTTTCATTTGTTTCAGTTGCCTCAGTCCACGTTCGGCGTATTTTTACGAATTTCCTCCTAGTGGTAAGTAATACGATATCGTCACTTGCAATTAACCGCAGTCACGGAACATCGGTTACAATTAGTAGACAGTGAAACCAAAATACCAATTACCTAATCCAAATTAGATTAGCAACCAACTAATTGCTCTGTTTAACAGTCTAGTCTAAGCTCATTAAGCAGTATCGATTACACTTTTTACTAGGTTGATCATTAGGTTTTCATTTACCAATTTCCGATTAGACTGAAAGATGGTCAGGTCATTCTACTAGCTGATTTAATAATACGTTCTACGTGTTAGTATGTGATATAAAATTGAGTCCATGGTTATGACACAATATGTAATCTTCCGTAATAATCCAATATTTATTTCTAGTTTATACATAGATATTGAAATGAAATTTAATTTTCTGATTGGAATAAGGTACCTGGAGAAAATTGAAAGTTCGCGTGCAATGTAATGAAAACGGGCGGCTTAGACATGGTTAATAGTTTGTGAAAATATCCGAACTGATTATCTGCGTATACATTACCTATTTATCTTCATAAATCCTTAAAATCATTCCCACGAAGTTGTATTTCCAGATAATTGTCTCGGCACTGCCAAGAAGAAGGTGACGACGTTCTCAAGACTGCTTCGGGGGTTGAAGTCCCATAGGAAAGAGAAACACGGCTCCTGTTCGCCGAAACACGCCAACAGCCCCAGACAGATCCTGCCTCCACAGAGGGTGAGGGTTGTTTGTTTACACTTTCAGTAACATCTTGTGTTGATGTGTGGTTTCTACAAACAGAAGATCTTAGTTATGTGACTGTCTTTAGAAAAAATAATATGCAATTACGTAAAGGTATGTATAAAATGTTATCTACAAATGTCAAAATGTAGACAACTCCTGCGAACTTTTTCCACGTTATGACTTATGATATAAAATGACTTTTTGAACTGGATAAACAATCATAGTTATACGTGAGCAGGGCACAAAATACAGTGTTATGTTGAGAAAAACACACCGGGTCAATTGGTAGAGTTTAGGGTATACTATATGTAGGTAAGACCTGCTTGTAAGATCATTTGAAAAAATCGGTCAAGTCGTTATTGATTAAATATCGAATTTGATTAAGACGCATCAGAATTTTAGAAGCGTAGATATGATACACCTTGAACCTTTTACAATCAGAACAAAAGATAAACAATAGTATAGGCACTAGCATTCTTAGAAACAAACTATTCATATTGCCAAATACCTTTCGCAGCAATCACGAAAATGTTCATAACCAAATCTGCGAGTGCACACGTCGACACACGGCCCGCGGCGTCTGCTCAACGTCTGCTTTCTTTTTTTTCATACATTCCCTTTTTGCAACCCCCATCCGCCATTATGTAGATCCGACGCGACGCCGCCGGTCCGTCTTTGACATGCACTCGGTGCAATTAGTATGACGCGTCGTATGCAATGTGGGCATATGCGTGAAATACCCGCTTGCATTATTGTCATGGAAAATAATGAATTCAACTTCAAATTTTAATTGTTTATCTCAGATTTGAGTACCTATCCATATAGTGTGTAGTATACCTATTAATTATGTTTGATTATCAGTACCATGTATAGAGGTGGGTTAGTTTGAATATTTACATTTATTTGAAATGAAACTCTTGATATGTGAAGGTCCAAATCGTATGGTTTATTATTTTGTAAAACTTTAGAACTATGAAACCTATCTGATAGAGATACGAGTACGTAATAGAGATTTGAAAGTATATACTAGCACTAGTAACTGTTACTTTGTTTACTTACATAAAAAATTATTTCAAATGTCATTCGATATGCCTGATGTTTCCTTTTCGTACGTGTTGTTACTTGTCCATATAAGTAGACTTTTATATGATATTTTTTCTTTTAATATGTAGTAGTATTTTATCATAGTAATGTAACGTTATAATATAAAAAAAGGTTTGATGAAGTCATAATATAAGACCTAAACGAGAAACCGTTTGTTCACACCATTCACCACAGACAGTTTTGTAACGTCCCGTATAAAATGATTCACATTGGAAAGTCGCCAAATCATGTATGAATTTCTATGCCTTTCAGTTTCCGGGTGAAATTTTATGTCCTTCTAACACCTTCTATCCCTAAGCCATGTAATTGTTCGAGTCACGTGGAGTCCGCGTAAGATACACAACACATCTCTCCCAAATTAAGTGCTACATTTTTCTGCGCCCACGTATATATTTATTAATCTTCCGGGGTGAGGGAGGTACGTCACCGCATGCCTTTTGAGAAATGACGCCTGCCAAAGTTAAGTCGGTTGAGCCAAGGCGACGGCGGCGCCTGAGTTATGACCGTTTGTAGAGCCAAGGGATAAAGGCCATTAGGGCGCCGGGGTATAATCCTTATCGGCCAACTTGCACTTAGGATTAGTCCTGTCAGAAGTTGCTTTTTTCGGGTATTGGCGAAGATGTGTCCAGCTGTGATTAGGGGATCAGGGGTCGGCGATATTATTTCTGTAGTACCATGTCTATGGAGTTTAGAGGGACGTTAAGGAAGATATGTGCCCCAATAGCGGCGGCATAATAGGCTGTTGCGCGAATGAGCCTCTTTATTTAGAGGTCCTTGGTCGTACGTATTAGTTTTACGATTGAGTTAAACTATTCTCTCTAAGGTGTGTTTATACTGATAATCCGTAACATATTTCTATGATATTATTGTTCCATTCTTTAAAGTGTTCTTCGTTCGTTTTGTGTTTAGTTAAGAAAAGTATTATTGCAGCTTGAAATATTTTCCCAAATCTTTTCAACCAGCTTCATTCTATCAGAGATTATACAAGATAACGTGTGTTACCTCTCGTATATTACAATTATTACAGTACATACTAATATTATAATATTAAAAGTACAAGATTCATTTTTGATAAAATTAGCAGAAGCTTCGTCTATTTAAGTTAATAAATTTGCTTAGTCCCGTGCTCTGTCATCACTTCGCATTACAGGGATAAGCCAAGAATAAGCTTTGTTCATCTTAGTCGGCGGTTTGTGGATTTCTCCTTTCTTAGATAACATTCCAAACATGGGTCAAACCACCCCAAAACTAGAAATTGGTCATTTAATTATTCTAATAAATGAACGGACCGACAAGGTAACAATGTAGCACTGACGAATTTCAAAATATTTTTGTGGCGACCAGGATTTGATTTGAACAAAGAATAGCTATGGCACAATGGTTTCTATAGCAATGCTAAAATAAATTTATTAATCGATTACTTCTAGTTTTGTGTAGTTTATTTAGAATTCTCGTTCACTCCATTCGCCACAATTTTTCAGAATATCTACGGAATTATATTATATTAATTATTATTATTTACGGTGTGATTACAATCCAATATGGAAAATTACTTAATTTCGGATTTCATCCTCTGATGTAACTTACGCTGTTTTGTAAAGTAGTTTAACAAAAAATACTGTAATATAAATCACTATCATACTTGTAGAAAAGTAGCTATTTACCTAAACATTACATAAGTATACCGAGAATGACTTCATGCGAGAAGAATAACTTCGTACATGAAGAATAAATTCTAATAGTACTGGGTATTGGCACCTTGCCTTCGGAATGCCTTGTGGGACGCATTATACAGCCGCTACTATTCGCGCATTATGGTCCTGTAGACTGTAGATATCGGCAATAAAACGTTATACTGCGACTACTGTAGCTTTAGAACATACTGTAGATCGTAAAATAGCTAACATTTTGTCGATAGCTTATGCATGTTGCATTGTAGATGATATTGTTTTGTTTGGACATTGTGTTACATGATATACATCTTTGATATGACAAATCGTGTTATCAAAATAAATCCTCCAATTAGGTACATATTATACCTATTTGTGACCACTGGTCATCGGATTTGACTTATAATTATAAGGTGTAACCGTTACGCCGAAAATATAGTAGGTTTTTTATTTAGGTTTTTAATAACTCAACTGTGTTCTTAATTTATAAGTGCATCTCTTGATATAAGTATCTTCTGTTATTATATGTATTGTGCAATCCGACAAAACAGCTATTTTGCTACACGTCTGTATAAAATCATTAAATGAAATCAAACTGAACAAATTACTGAACAAAAGTTTGGTGTGTATAACTTCGTATTAAACCACAAAGTAGATTAAAACGAGTCCAATCCCCAATCCAACACAATGGATGCACAAAGTTCTGCAACTACGAAAGTTATTCCTTTGGGCACATTTATCACCTTGACTACGGTAATATTTTCATAGCCATGTTTTTGACACAAAATATTACTTTACGCTCCTACTCATTTTTTTGTATTCGTATAGAGTTAGTTAACCTACAATGATTTAATTAGTATTTTTGTTTTTATGCAATTAATAATATATTTTTGTAATTAATTACTTGTAACCTTAGAAATCCTGTCATTGTGACTTAATAACCTCCTTCACAGAAAGTGACAATAATTTAGTACAATGTACGTCTATCTACGCTTGTACGTAGATAGACGTACGTATTCATAATTATAAAGAATGGTTGCCACATAGGTAAATGTGAAAATTACGTAGATGCTTACACCATGAACTTTATTACCTATTATTTATATTGTAGTATAGCAATGGTTTTGGTCATAGCTCCTAATTAAGATGAAATATTTTCCGGAACAATTTTTACAATAACTTAAGTTTAGCAACATCGATCAGGTTTTAACGTGTGTTGCACGAGTATTTCAGCATTACATGCCAATATCTACTGCTGCCTTTGTAGAAAATTATTATACGCTTTGGTACTATTCCGTATAGACAGGTACTTACATCAACATTTTGATTTCTGTCACCATCCAACTAATCTTAAAATTAGAAAAGAGAGAATACGTGTGCATTTGATAATGACCCAATAAATTTCGTACGGCTCGTGCTTCGGTTCCGTAGGGTTGTCGCATTATAGAAGCGGCTATTGTCGGCTATTCGCATTATTCCCTTATCAAGTGCGAAGTTAATGGGCGAGCTTTGTGCCTCCTATGATTAATTGATTCGTCCGTATAGCCTCATTGTGATGCAGATATCCTTAGCTTTTTCCGTTCTTAAAGTGTGGATGATAAATGAAACGTTTTTGTCTGTAAAACTCTGTGTATCACTAGTTAGTTGGTTTGTTCCGGCAAACGTATGGTAATTAGTCTAGAATGATTTTGTGTATTTGTTTGGGGATGGATTGTTTGTTTTGTTTTGTAGATGACGTAGTCGGTGTTTTGTTTGTGGCAACGATGGAAAACGGTAGAAAATGGTTTTGTTTATTAAATTTCAATTCAAAATTTTATGGTTTTCATAATATTGAATATTTTGGGTGCTTCTTGAGTAGCTGAACTTGTTCATTTTATATAATAAGTTTTATATGAGCATAATATTTCGGATCTACACACTTAGTTACTTTCAGCCATACACAGCCAATAATATTACTAGATCACTAGGCAAGATTATTTTAGAGCCAAAATTCTACTAGGTGCTTAGAATCCTACCATTATTTCGTTTCGTACATCATTAAAACTTTTAGTAACTTTGGTGGATGTTAATTTATTAAGAATCACTGCGAATCTGCAGTGAATCGCGGAAAAGTTACAACTTTTCAAGGAAGTTCCTTGTGTATTTAAAAATAATCTTTAGGAAAATGAGTGGTTGGCGCTATGATAAATGATCCAAAATCTTGTTAAACTTCATGACAATCTTCATTAATTTTGTGCCTGTTCATCTATATTTTATAAATATCTATGTAAACTTTGTGTATTTTATTCATCCCATATTTCGATACTACCAAAAATGAACTACTTTGCGTAATGTCATGTACGGAATACCTACCGTACTTAATAAATTACAATATTGATAATTACATACCTAGTTTATGATATTATATATGCAAGTCACTTGCATTTCAACATTTCATCAGTACCTGTCATTTTGTGATAAGTACCTACAATACTTTTTATATTTGTTTAATAATTAGCAGCAGCTAGAAATATAATGTTTAAAGAATTTTTTAAAGAATTTTTGTAATAGAAAACAGAGAAAACATACATATTAATGTAGAGATTTTCAAAATAGTTTCGAGTTTTGTTATTGCAAATAGTTTAAAATATAAGTTACTTGGGTAAAAACCTTAATAATTACTATCATGTATACTTTTACCGTACTAGGTAAAAGTTGTTCATTTTGGTAAACTGGCACATGCAACAGTAATAATGTTGAGAAAATCCGTTATTATATTTTGTATTCCTGTACGTCCACCTTTCCCCCCAGGTCGACACCCCGGACAGCGTGCTACAAAGTGGCCTGGGCCTGGGGCCGGGCCCAGACACAGCCTTGAGGTCCATGGTAGACCCTCGGGACTATGACCGCCTCCGCTTCTTTCAAATGAGTGCCGCCCAACCAAACACCTTCGAAGAAACGATACATAGGGTGAGCTCCTTGAGAGGTGTTCCTGCTATATACATTTGGCATTGACGTGTAGGAGTGATTCTATAGTGGCCGCTAAATCTAATTCTAAACCTAAGCGAAATAGAATAATAATGGTGTTAGTTTGGAAGGGGGATAGGGGATCCCCCTCCATGCATAGATTTCTATTAAAATTTATAGACTAACCAAAGTAACCTCAGTTATGATATTATATTTAAATAGAGAAGAAAAAACCTAAGCGCAACTGTCACTGCCACTCACAGGAGAGTGAATGGAATACCTCGCTTAGCGACGACTAAATTTAGCGTGCCACACTCTGGAATTGCTACAAGTATCTAACTAATTTATTTACCAGTACAACAAAAATAAAATTTAGTATGATATTTGGGCAGACTTGTCAAATTGTGTAGCAGGAAAATAGCCTATTCTGTTATACTCTGGATGGCAAATGATTTAGAATAAATAATAATACAATTGATATATGTGTAATGTGTATTTATTTATTGTAAGTATTAGATACATACTTCATTTTATTTCTCTGAGAAAACAACCAAAACTCGAATAAATAATTGATATTTCTGTCTAGTAGGTACTGCAGCATAGACAGTGATGACATGGGTTTAGAAATAAAAGCTTTGTTATTTATTATTTATTTATCTTATATTTTATTTTAATTAGGATCACAGTTTTCTTTCCAATTCATCATGTGTTATATTATGCTAATATGTTATTTATATAAAAGAATATATATGTATGCTAGTTTCTAATTTTATTAATAGACTGCATTATTTGCCAACAGAGCAGTAACAGAATCAAAATTCAAAATTTATTTTATTAACTCTTCATTTTTGGTTTCCAATTTAATCGGCATGCTCAAAGAATTGGAGGTGGATCTACGATTACAGGCTGAATTAAATTTATTTCATTCATCATTCCATTTTCAGATGTGTCGCAACTCGCACCCATTGCATCGTATTACCTACTTATAGTATTGCATTGTTTTGTAATAAAATAATAGCACGCAAGGTTTTTGTTCACCTCACTGTAGACTATGCACGACTGAAATATTGCACGTTTATGTTTCACATAAATGCATGTCAGCACAGAAAATTAACTTATTTGATTTTGTTTAGTTTCTTTTTTTAAAATGGGGGTTTAGACAATCGTGTTCTGATTTTGTTATAGGTACAAATAGTTCAAGTAAAAATATTTTCAAAGTGTTGCTCGCTACTAATAAGCTTTCTTTTGTTACAGTTAAAAGTACAGGAAGCAATGAAGAAAAAAGACAAATTAGCAAGAGAGCAAGAAGAGGTAACTAGTTAAATATTTTGTATTGTTGGGCTTATTTTATACAAGTTTTCGTTTAATTTCCACAATAATAATTTTCAAGTACCAAACAAGATACTTACTTAAATTAGAAGGTTTCCCAAAAAACACATTCTGTTCCGTACGTACTTTACCAAAAACCTAAATATCCTTTGCAGCTTATAACGCACACATCCAAAACTAATCTGATATGAGAGTCACAGTAACTTGTAATCTTCCAACTGGCTCGAGCATTCGACGCGCGAACCGAGCCGTGGGCTAATCGTGCCCTAATCTCAAGCTAAGCCTATTAGAAGCAGTTGTATCGCTTCCCTACGAAACTTCGGAAGCCCCTTGCTCAGCACATTTCGAACGCTCGTAAAACTATGGGGCCTTGGTACTTTGGAATATCGAACATTGAAATTTTACGGCAGTAATAAACTGCTTACCGCAAGAATTTGGGTGACACGGTCTGGGACGAGATCCTGTTGTGGTTATTAAAAATTGGGGTAAATGATACGTACGAGTTTAAATATTTATAGCCAGCACAGCCATCGGGATAATATATCTTACTAAGTACCGGAAGTCTCATAAAACAGGGTAACCAGCAAGATATTTTATCAAATAATAAATATGTAAGGAAGTTCTGGTAGATTCTAGGTAGGTATAAATAGTCTAATCAAAGGTGCAAGCGACACTTGTCTTATTATGGACTTGAATTCTCATTTACACAAAACGAAAGGCAAATCCTTTTCGTGCACCAACTAACTACGCCGCCTCGGAAACAAAGTGTGCATAAATTAAGTTAATGTCCAATACTTTCCTACTTACGTGAAAGTGGTCGTTTTATTACCTCCTTTGAATATTTATTATCGTGTTCACGCATTTTTCGAAGGAAACATTTTGTAAGAAACACTTTTGAAAAGTTCTTCAGCTGTATATCATTTTACTTCTAAGCTGGTATGTTATAAATATCTATTTACATACCTAACACAGGTAAAGTTTTTGCTCGTACAAAGATTATGGCAAATAAAAAATGCTATATCTTTATAAAACCCATAAACCTTTTTATGGTCTTACTTTTCTACGTTGATGTTAGTATTATTTAGAGAATCATACTCGTGTACAGGTTAAAATAAAAGTATTAGACATGAAACAACCTATATCTACATTTCCTATTTTCTTCCCCTTTCCTTTTATGAAACAAGGCATTTATTATCTTTCGAAAATTTCCTCTCTTTTTCTGTATTTTCAGTTCACCCTCCTCAAAATGCCTAGCCCAGTTTCTCATACAAAATTAACTCGATGCAATTGCCTTTTGGGGCGCGAGAAAATTCCTTGCTGCCTATTTATTTATTCGCGTGTCCTATTTTGTAGATTTACAAGGTAAGTGATTTCAAATATTAACATTTTGTTTCAGATTCTAAGAGATATAAGACATGGTCTTATGAACATGGGCAGAGATGGCGTTCGAGGTCCCTTCGGAGGTAAATTTTGAGCACCAGACCTTTTCCGATTCGATTAATAAAATATACTTCAATATAAACAGGATGCTTACGAACACCTTGAAAATATATTTAAGGTTTAAAAAATTGCAAAATACTTTTAGATACATTTAATTAAGTTATTGCATATTTTCAAAAGCTTTAACTTACTAAGTTTATAGGACTTAGTAGGTTAAATCGTACTTCAAATGAAAAACTTCAAAGATTTATTATCTCTACAATATCTTAAATGTCATGTTCTTGAGTGACTGCGTTAGCATCCTGTATATTGAAATCAGATCGTCTCGCCAGTAGATCTTGTAAGCTGTCCAATAGTTAGAGAAATCAAAGGCTTTCTGTTTACGAAAATCTATTTAGGGACCTACCTATTGATTCATCAAATGATAGTATTAATTGAATTGAGCATTTGAATTTCGTAATTATAACTATTCATAACTATGTACTTGGTCACTACACTACCTGATATTTTGATAATATTTAGCTTCTTGTTTTATTGTAAAACTTTACTTATAATAAAATAAATAATATAATAATAAACAATATAGTATGTTAAAACATTGATCAAAATATCAAATGCCTGGGAATTATCGACAATTTTTTCGCATGTAGCTTGCACGATTTTATTTTAATTACTCTTTCTTTACATTTAATCGTTCAATTTTGCGGAATGCTTAATGTTGTTTTTTCGTACGTTTGAAAATTATTCGGTGCTTTCGATGTGCATAATCTCATTTACCATTTTATAAATAAAAGATAAGAATTTGAAAATATTTTAAATAACAAGTGATTAAATAATATTAAATGAGCCCCAATGTGGAAAATAAATACTCAGATTCATCATCATCCATCAGATATAATTTGCGACAAAATGCTAAGTGCATGTTGGTTTAAAAATATTTTGCATCAATCACGCACGGCTTTACGATGTTCGTACACAGCTTCAACGCAGTGTTGTCAGTGGAACCGCAAATTTGTGAAAAGGCATTTTACGGTAAAAGTTTTTTCGCAATTATATTAGCACTTTTTATTTGCATTATTGAAGCTAAGCTGCATTGAAGACTAATAGAGGAATCGTTTACAGACGACACGTATATGTACGACGACGAAGCGAGAGGGCTCTCAGGACGAGGCCATTGGTATGACGAGCCGCCGTACGAGAGCGACCCTGAGGATTTTCTCATGGGTGGAGGGGCACCGGCTGCGACATTTCAGAATGGACGCGTGTGTTTCACACTCAATCTTCGTAACGAACCCAGAGGTGAAGGCGTGATATCTCTGAGGAGCGCCGGCGATATAAGTTTAGCAAGAGCCCCTCGTAGGGGATTAATAATTCCACAAAGCGGCCCCTACCCGACCACTGTGATCCCCTTGCGAACAGCGAGGGACCGGGAGAGCGGGGATTATGCCGCGTCTGACATTCAATCTATAGGATCGCGACTGTCTGGAATATCACTAGAATCTAACCGGTCGGAACGGGACTCTAGGAGAGGCTACAGGCAAATGTCAGGATATCGGATAGAAGCCGATCCTCTGTCACCCGCCTCATCGGACTACGAAGATCAAGAAAGTGAAACCGATTCGCAGCACATAGCCACAGTACATCAGGTAATATTACAGTAGTTTAAACTTAAATATTGCAATAAGTGTTCATAAAATCGCGCCAAGTTGAAGAAAAATAAAATTGCTGCTACGGATCTATTGCTTTTGATTTACTAAAACCTTTGCCCGACTAACATTGTCTGCCATTATTTCAGTCAGCTGAAGAATGTGAAGGAGTATCAAACCTAGCGGGAAAAGTGAGAGGTCTTAGGCAAGATGTTCAAAGAAAAATATCAAGATTAAGACAGGAGAGAGGCCCTGACGGCACCGACAGACGAACTAGCGGCGACCAAGCGTTTCCGTGTTCTAATAGTTCTTTTGAAAGTCTTCCCAGCGGATCAGGCAGTAGTGAGTGGATTTATTGAGTTATTTGACTGTGTTAATATAAATGTTTTGTAAATATGTTTGTCTTTCCTTTATTTGTACCATAACGCTCCCCATTTTACTCACAGTCACAACCTACTAATATTGGTGTCCTTATACATTAACTGAATAAAATAACAAAATCGTAACTATTCACAGTCATACAAAGATGTATCCACAGGTATTTTAACTTTCAATGTGTTAGTATTTGTTTCGATATTTAACTAAGAAACCTAAGTATACATCTATTTATGTACAGGCACACAAGCTTTGGTTCGCGCCGGTAGTAATCACTCATCTCTCTCGGCAGAAGAAAACATAGAATTAAGTCCAGCCGGGCGGAGTTTACTTGTGCCGCAAATGCTATGCCGAGCTCGGGCACTCGTCGATTACGCGCCCAATATTTACGAGAAAGACGCCTTGAGATATAAGGTAAGATAACTTTCTTAATAATCGTAGTAAATATGCTATCTTCTCATCAAGGAAGAAAGTTGTAATAGCTTGCAATTTGTCAACAGAAAGGCGAGATTATAGAAGTCATAAACATGAACGCTTCGGGGATCTGGAGAGGAGTGTTGAACAACAAAGTCGGAAACTTCAAGTTTGCGAATGTAGAAGTGCTGTCTGATAGAGATACGGTTCGGTCGAGATCATCCAAATGGTGCAAAAGTCGAGAAAGATTGTGGGAGACAAGGCCGAGATCAGTAGAAGAATTACTTAGGAGGATAGACTTACCAGAATACACAGTGGCCTTTGCGAGAAACGGATATGAAGATATAGAACTGTTTAAAGAAATTGAACCTTCGGATTTAGACTACTTAGGAATAATGACTCCAGAACATCGCACTAGGATTCTTGCCGCAGTACAACTGCTGCACCAGCTTGAATGTAAGTTGTGATCTTCATACATTTTTAAAATTTATGGTCGGAACTTGAAGATTGATCATTTTGTAATTTGAATTTTTCGTCAATAGGTAGCGAAGTTGACGGCGAAGGTGATGGAGGTGGGTCGAGCTCGGAAGGTGGTGACTCACCGTTCGGTCGACGGCAATTTCCCCGTGACTCCGGATGCTACGAAGCGACTGTCGGCGTCGGTGGCGTCAGAGTTCGTACTTCACCATTAGTCCACAGAACTGATGAACCTCCCCTCAGACCACCAGAACCTGCGCCTCAAGTCAAACGCTCTATTCGACGACGACCACCTGATGACGTTGATTGCGACAGGATCGAACGTTATCCGGGAACAGTCGGTGAGAGAATGGCTAATCGTAGCGCGGGGCTACCTGGAGGTGCTAGAGATGACACTTGTGAATCCGACCATAGACTGAACGTCGTCAAATTTGTGGCGGGTGGTGAGCCGTGCGCTTCTGAGAAGAGTAGCGATTCCGGCGTGAGTAGCTCATCTCTTAGCTCGGCTCACCCACATCGTCCCTGAGCGAGGCCAGCCGCGCCCGCGCTCGCCTAGGCGCTGGCGCGGGCGCGGGCGCACGCCGCGCTGCCGCCCGCATTCCCCGCAACCCCCGCCAACATCGAACCTTCCGCGCCACCAAAAGACGAATAACTCTATCATGGCAATCTTGAAACGCTTCGAAATTGGTGTGGGCAATGCTAAACAATGGGGATATTATAGGCGCTTATAATTTTTTGGCATTCTGGCTTGAAAAATTACATATATTTTACGTTTTGACACACTTTCGCATTACCTATATGGAAGTCTATTTAACTTCAAGCTCGTCTAAGGCATTGACAATAGTTTTGGGGACTAAAAATATCTTTATGTGGCATTTAAAGAGTGAGGCGCATTATAAGTTTGAAATAAGACTGATTCATTTTTCATTTAATTTGATTGAAAGAGGTTCATTCTTTGATATGATTATTTTTCAGTTTCACATTGAATTATGATGAACATTTTAACATTTGTCATTTCTTTTGTTTAATATTAGTTAATTTGGTTATAGCTCTACCACATTTTGTCTAACTAAAAAGTATTTGTAGCTTAAATGTTGTAGACAACTTCTGATGTTGCTTGTTATTGATTTTGAAATCACTTTATATGTAACTATCATTCCGTTAATGGATTTAAAAGGCATATCAATGATGGTGTTTTAGTTGCGTTTATAAAATATTATTTTGGACTCTGTTAAAAATACACCTACAATAATTTTAGTATTTCACCAATTTTATTCATGGATTTGTCTCCCGTAGTTCCGAAAATTACTTGTTTGGTAAAGAAGTCATTGGCGTATTGTTTTTCTTTTTCCAATTGATTTAGGTATTTTATAAAAGAGTCCAAAATAAGAAGTGTTAAATTAATTAGTAATGGTGGCAATAAGCTGATAATGATTATATTTAAGGCGTTGAAAGCGCAAAATTTGATAGCAATAATTGTATATAAATTAGTAGATAGACTAATTATTGTATGTTGAGACTTTTTGTAATATTTAAGAGAGCTTTATGCGGTATGCCGCATGTACAGGATAGTGAGTAGACATTCTTGTGTGGGAAATTTTGAATTTCTCCCAGATCTTCCGAGTCGTGGTTTTTCCATTTGACGTCCTTAGCTAACACACTCGCGGCTTGCTGATACCTCATAAATGCACATTGAGTCCGAAACAACCCATCTTACTAGTTGTGTCTAAGATCTATCCTGTTATGTGACGATTCGACGAAGATTTTCAGTTTCCAGGTGGCCTTACGAACAAATGTATTATGTAAGATAATATGGTATATTTATTATCATTTCGACCATAGCGGCGTCCTTGTTTGTACTTTTATTTCATACATTGATTTGAGAGAGTCAGACTTTATTACTTTACTAACGATAAAGACTTTAGTAGATTTAATAACTTTCTTAGTTTAAACAACGATCAATGACCATTAAGATTTCATTAACACGTTCTTAATGATAGGTTCAAATGGCAAATGCGAGCAACTAGAGCTCGTTTAAATTAACCCTAGTGTTGGCATTAAATCGATCGCAATAACGAGGTTCAGCGACCGCAGTGTGGAGTAAACAAGTGAACACTTCGACTGCCAGTAAGTAGTGTTCCTTTTTGTAAATTTTGTATAAAAAAAATCCTTACACACTTTTTGACTACAATCGAGAACTAGTCCGAACTATTAAATGTATATAGATAAATGTTTGTTACTTGTATATTGTAGATAGAATGTATTCTTTTGACAATTATTATTGTATATTCAATACTTTATTAAAAATAAATGTTAAAAAGTAATTTATTTTCCAAAATTATGTTTCAAATGCTCAGGTAGAAAATTACCCTTTTGTACCTACATTTGTGGAGGTAGTATTATGGTAAAACTTGTGATTATAACGATACTTAAGTTGTACATTAGAACCCTTACTTTCATTTATGTTAGTGATACCTATTTCAGTAACTGTACTTTTTTGTAGCCATATTTATATTTTTTTAAAACAGACCTTATGTGTAAGTTTACAAATCTGTTTAAAAACATGGATTCTAAATAAATAAATCCAAAAATTAATAAGTTTTTTTTATAAATTCACCTACTTTTACATTGTCAATTATGACTAATTGACAAAATTAGCATCCGAATGCGACTTAAAATACAATTACTTACATCTTCATCTACGTGTGATACGTGTTCTCCAGACTCTCCACTACTGATACTCTAACTAACGATACATCAAGATGCGTATATTACGCATCGGCAGAATTTAGGATGCTGTTTTCTTATTCGATCACACGTTTGCGTGCGAGCGAGATTCCGTCCGTTTGTGAGTACCTGACAAGTATTGTAAGCATGATCATACCGAAAATGGCAGCGTAAGTTCTGCCTGCGTACTTACGCCGCTTTTTTATCGCTTTTAAGATACTTTACCGCTGAACCTTGTACGGAAAAGATCAGATCAATGGTAACACTTGCAGTACGATTTTAAATCTTTCGACGCAGATAATAAGAACGGTCCAAAGTGTTACACTTGATCTGCCGTTAGCTATACTATTATTTCTTCTGTGGCTGAACAAAAATCTTAACCCTAACCCCAAACCTCAATACACAATAGGCAGAAATTTATTACACTATAGCACAGAAGAAATAATAGTCCCTACATAGTGCCATAGGTAACATTAATTTACGTCTTCATTCGACTAACTTATTAAGAATGATTAGTCAATGTCCAAGTGCAAATGCAAGAGGAATATAATAATAGATTTCCTTTGCTATAAATAATGGCACATGCAATTGTAAACCATTATAAAGTAATAGTCGAGTAGATTGATATCGACAACATTGTGAAGTCTATCGTCTACTAACCATAACCAATTTTCTTATAAAGCTGGCTTCATATTGAACTTCATTCGCAACAAGTGGTAATAATAAAGTTTTGTGAAATGTAGCTACTTAAAATATCAATTAAATATTCCTTTTAGTTTCCAATGCCAAAAGGTCGCTTAAATTTGCTATTGTCATATAATTCTAGAAGAAACCTATAGAATATTCGGAGGTAGGTTTTAAGTGAGAATCTAATTTATTATTACACACGACAGATAAATAGATAGAACGCCGAAAATGGAATTGATAATTTGAGTGTTCTATCGGTTGACGAAATCAAATTCTGAAATCTAAAACTATTTCAAGCGAATAAGTATCTATCACAGTACGAAGGCTTCTAATTAAGACTTTGCAAAATACATACTTACCTTTTGTGTATTTACAAGTATATAACACTGTTGAGGTAGACCTTTAGTTGTTGAACGAGGTTCCAGTGCGGATTGGTGGATTACACTTACCTGCCTTAGAAAATGTATTTATTATTTTTGTGTTTCCTGACTCCATTTCCTGTTTACCTTCGCCATTTTGAGAGCATTCGTTAACGGTACGTAAGTTTCCCTTCTAACAACAACTGAGCAACTGAGGAAAACTCATTGGTACAGTGGGCAGCACATCTAGTGTAATACATTGCCGTATCAATACAGTACATCCATTGCAAGGTGTTTTTGTAAGGGTTATCTATGTGCAATGCCGTTGTCTATAAATAGCCAGGGATCGATTGACCTCGTCATTGTGCTTTATAACTATGGTAATTGGTAATTCACAATTTTTTGGACAATTGTGTTGATTCCAGAGTATCTCACGATTTTAATCGTCGCTAAGCGAGACGTCCCGCTCAGTCTTACGTGTAAATAAAGCCACATAATATGAGGTCAGTAACAATTGGATTTAGAATTAGATTGCGGCCACGACAGAATCACACGAACCTAATTCATATCAGCAAGTGTATAAACCTTCTTATGTATTGCGTTGCACATAATTATACACAGCGATGAGTTATGATGGCTCACAGTGGCTCCTTTATCATTCACCTGTGTTCATTTTTCAGTTCGCAGGAATATAAATCTTGCCGATTGGACGGCGGCGCCTATGGGACTGCCTGCGCGATATCTTGCGATGTAAAATTTTCTATTAGCCAAGTTCTCGGTGAGGTGTAATGAGTTTGGAGGTTATTTGTGTGGTGTTCGAGATTATTTATGGTCTGCCTGATGGAATGTTTGAAACTTTGACGAAAGTTTAATTGGTTGGGTTAATCCTGTGAGTCGCGGTATTATTGGTGTATGTAATGTAGTGGGATGAGTTTAATTTGAGGTGGTACATTATCTAGATTCTTGAACTTGTACTGTATTATGTGGTTTAGAATTTGAATAGTCAATTTTCATAAATTCCAGTATCCATTCAACCCATTTTCCTGTCTGTTTAAAGTATTTTCTATGTAACTATGGCACTCAACGTCTGTATTTATCCCTCGTATAGGATTCACTTTATGCCAGGTTCATCCCTTAGTATGACATAAGACGCAGTTTGTCGCTGCTCCTAAAATATCATGTTGTGGGCTATGAAATAGATAACATTGTCTAGCTAGACACTGTTTCTGGTGTTTCGGAGATAGGTAAGACGTATAAACGTTTAGTACTTTGAAAGACAATAGTATCGCAGTCGTTGAATACAACCATATACTCGTAGAAGTCAATTAAATAGTTTATGCACAGCTGTAAGTCTAACTCTTAAAGTAATCTGCAGTTACAATATTCGCTATTGGTATGCATTACGTAGGTATACAATATTTAAATAGAACATTTATCTACAAATAATTGGGGATTGAAAAGATTGATGAAAAATCACATAAAAATTGCGTGTGTTATAGGTAAAATCAGAAGGTGCCAACCCGCGCGCACTCGCGAGTTCCCCACTCGCCAGTTGACGAATAAGTCTTTCTTTCATAAGGATGGTTAATTTAGGCTAACTTAGGCATTTTATAAATCAAAATTTATTTAAATTCGAAGAAAATAAGAACACGTTTGTTTCAATCGACATTGGTACTATTACAATAGGTTAGTACCTACATTCGACTGGCCCTCAATAATTGTAACACATTGCCTACGATTTCAAGTTTTATGGCTAAGATAATAAGAATGGTATAAAGTCCAAAAGTTATACGTGATGTGTGTGTGCTTTAGACATTGAACTGTTCTTATTCTCTGCGCCAAAGAGTTAAAGTTTTACTTCAAGTACAAATGATGAATCGAGTGTACTTGGTAAACATATAATGTATCACATATATAATGTATCACATAAACATGTATGTATCAGTTGCTTACTGTGACATATAAATTAAAGTATTTCTCCCTCGACTAACAAATCACCCTTTAGAACCGGTGTAAGTTAGCATACTGTAGATATTATCGTGCCTATATATTTTCCAAGGCCGTATGTCTCATATTCAAGCCATTTGAAAAGGTAAATTGCAGTTTGCCGGGCATGAACCTCGCAGGTGGTCTGAAAGGAATGCTGATGTAGTTAAAGCAACATAACTTCTACTCAAGATACACTTAGATTTCTGCAGAGATAAGTACAAAGTGTACTAAAATACCTGCTCTGAACACAGTAATTCACTATTGACATTTTATTTGTCAAACCTTGAAAAAAATTTTCTGAGATCAAGACATTCCGGTTCCCTTATATACCTTACTTATACAAGGAAAACCATTGCTTACCTATTTACCTACTTGTTTGAAGAATTATATATATTATTGTTTATTAAAAAAAAAAAAATCATTTATGAAATCGTGGTATCTTAAACCAAAATTATATTCTTAAATAAACCATATTATTCTAGATCAAACCAATCCATCAAAGTTTTCTACAAGGAAATCTATAGTCTTCATCTAAGAATAATTATTTTTTATATGTGATAAGCAATCTAACATCATTTTCTTTAAACTTATTTGGCTCCAGCTAAAGACCATAAGTAATACCGCAACATAGGTATGGCTAATATTGTCTAAACATATCTACTTATAGTAAGTACCTACATATAGAAAGTTTCGTCATCATCATCATTATATGAACATAAGTCTGCCCAAATTTCTCCATCCGCTTCTACTGTCTGGTCATTCTATTATGCTGCCTCCCAGTTGTATATCATCAACAAATGATCCTATGCTCGTCCATGTTTCTTGAATCCAGTTCTACATAGTATAAAACTACTTATTTACTCGAATCTACCACGAATTATGTTATGTTATTTGTAAGTACTTTATTTTAATTAGGCCCTTGTTCAATAAAGGACATTGATCAGAAACTTGTATCAAAGTAAACACAGCTTTATTGAACAGGTTTGCAGGTGGTCTGTTCACATGTGTGCCCGCTGCCCGCTATAATTTCCCTCGCCGCCCTGCGATCTAGCTAATCGATGGTAACTTCAATAAGTCACGGAGAGACTGGTAAATGCGCGTGCGCCTTGCCCTTCGAGTTTATCCACGAGATTTCACTTCAGAAAAACCTGTTCTGCATTGTGAACTGACAAGACAAAATTGTCATTAGGTATACCTTATTACCGTAAATTACGGCATATATTACGTTTAAAGAATTACAATTTATGCACTTACTATGAGAATCCAATAACCTGCTGGTATTATTAAAATAGAATTTTCTCTTCCTGTAGGGTCAAAAAATTAAGGATCAAAATGTTAAAAGTGATACTTACTACGTAATAGCTCAAACAAAAGAGAGAAATCTAAAGGAGTGATTTTTCTTATTTCTAAACATTATCAAATTTGAAGGTCTCTAATTGATATGTTACAGTAGGTATTTCTTATTAGAAATTTACGACGATAAAATCTGCCCTAACTAAACCCTCGCGAATTCCGATGTTTCAAAATTCTCACAAAAAGGATTCGTGATCTAAACCTTCCTTCAGATCTCTGATTTGATGAAAATTCTTGCACCGCTGCGAAATTAATTTTGTAAGTATTTTCCTGTGGTCTTTTCAAATAGTATACCTAAATAATAGGATGTGAACTCTGCACTTATCTTGTAAATTTCTAATCGAAATGTGGAATATATGTAATGCATGTAAAATAATTTCATTGACAATATTTATTGCAATATTCAATGACATCTCTCTGACCACCATAATGGGTTCTACACGTATCCCTACATTATGGAACATTTCGCAACCCTGCTCTAAATTCTGCAATATTTCAACGAAAAAATTACCCACTTAATTCAGTAACTTACATAAAAATGTTGGTTAGATTTTCGAAATTCCTGCCGTCATATCTCGTTTAGTGACCCGCTCAAAGTTGCACGTCCACCGTCCGTTTGTAAAAACCCTTTTTTCCATTTAATTTTACGGCTAGGGCGGCGCAAAATGCTCGTCTCGCGTATCCTCTGGTCTTTTATTGTTTGTATTTTTTCACAACTCGACGGCATTCACCGGGGCTTGTAGAAAAAGAGGAGTATTCATTGTTAACGTTTCGTACACGGCGCCTCGGCTGTAAACGCGTCTAGTTTTTCATGGGCGCAGATGGTCGGCACTTTTTAGTAGTTAAATGGCTCTTGGAGTAATAGCATCATCACCTTAACGAGGAACTTTTTATACAAATCATTTGTTACTTTAAAAGAAGCGCTGGCCTTAGGCAACTAGCTCTAGGCGATTGTCGTAAATATATGTACACATTATGTAATACAATCTGTGCATTTCAACCAACTATTTTCGATATTCACCGAACAATTACAAATACTTTCCATCTGGTATACAAATGACTAGATATTTATAGTAAATGAAGACATTTACTATAAATATCTAGTTTCGGGAAATGTTGTTAAAAAAACCATTTATCTCATAGTGCGCGTCGCGGAAAATATTAGTATGGTTTTAAAGGCGATAACTAGTCTAACGTAACCTACGTCTGCGCAAGCCCCGACGTAGGCCGACTCGACATTGGGTCGTTTTATGGAATTCGATCTTGCTCCCACACTGCATACGGCAAAAAATACCGATTTCGCACAGTTGACCGACATTTACCAAGAATACGCAAATGTATAGACCGACATATCAGGTACAGACAAACGAATGTACTTAGTTGACACTCGTCAGCAGGTAGGCCTATAGAGTTGGAATCATCTCATCGCCGCTTACATCTCGACAGATGAAATCGATTTACACTCGACGTTCGAGTGTCCATTGCCAAGGGACCCAATCGTGTTGTGACAGCGGCGCGGATATTAACCACTCGATGGCTAATTGTTCCCAGTTCAATTATCGAACAGCTGTCAACGGACAATTCAACGAGCTGTCGGCCCCGAAACAAGATTGCGAGATTCGATTAACAATTTGTTAACTTGGGCCTCGTTGAATTTGAGTGTAGTGTGGTTATTTTTCTATAGGTAACTTGCATCCAAACTCTATTCAATAACAGTAGATATAAGCGTCCTTTTGCGTGCCATTCGAATTGATAATTCTTTCTCTCATTTGATATAGATAGTACGTCATTGAGAGAAGAATGCATCGTCTGTGACTATTGGATGGGTATTTAAAATAATGATGCACCTGAGAAAGAATTCTTCATGAATCAAAATTGAAATAAAATTGTACTTACCTGTGTGTGATTCAGTAAAGATACAAAATTGATAAAATCGGCTCCAATCAAATAATAAGTGTCCCAGGTTGCAATAATCACATTAGGGATGAATCCATCCGCCCATTCCTTGCACTTCAAGACAGTTTATCATCTCTATTCGTACATTCGTTCTAATATTAGAACAGTAATTTACACACACCAATTTTGTGTTTTACTGAATCACATACAGGTACAATTTAATTTCAATTTTGATTCATGGTGAATTATTTCTCAGATGCACCGTTCTTTTATTGTACCCATCCAAATAGTCACAGACGATGCATTTTTTTTAATGACGTATTTACTATTTATGCACTATATGCAGTAAAGCTATTTATAATACCTATATGGAATTAAAAGATATGGATGAATTTAATTAAGTAGCTATTAATTTATCAGCTCTGTTACTCGAACAGAACTTTAACAATAAAAGAACTCGGAAGAAGAGATGTTTCCCTTGTAACCCAAATGAATCGTTGGCGAATAATTGATGTCCCAGTAGTCTCAACACCATTGTCTTTTCCTGTAAAGATGTATAGAGAAAGTTCAGATTGGACAATAGGCATATTATACCTATTTTGTTAACTGGGTAGAGTACGTAAAACAAAAAGTGTTCCACTAACTTTTTTTTGGGCTACGATGTTTAATTAAAGGCCGTCGAAATCGGCCGACACTAAGTTCTACCTAAATTATTACTTCCTTGATGTATAAAATTTTAAAATAATAATTTGAAAAACCTAAGCCACCTTACACTTTCCGAGCAGCCTTCATTTGTAGGGCAGACTTACAGGTATAACATCTCTTGCATCCGTTTTAACACACTCATTCAGACACTAGAAAGCCCTTTAGCCAATCACTTAAACTTTTAAACTGGAAGTAGTTTCCTTTCCATTACACCGTTTAATTAATTTAGTACTCGTAGGTAACTATTCTTTGTCCCTCTTTGTAACTTGGCTCTTCGAGAGTTCGTTAATTGGATCAAGATCCCTTGTTTAAGAAAAACCCACTGTTGAGTTATCGAGACAAAGTTTACTTTGTGTTTAGCTATTTAGTAATTAAATTTTGTTGATTGGGGTGCTACCGCCATACCTACTGTAATTGTAATTTATGAAGCATGCAACGTCTGGAGATTTGAGATGCTCAAATAGGTAGGGACTGCAAAAAGAAAGACAACAACATTATTTGCTGCTTTTCAGCAGTTTTCTTTAAACTTTGCCGTTTCTAAAGTTTAAAGAAAGTGACCATATTATCTATAACGTTTTAGTCAGACAACAATGTAACTGTATAGACAAAGGCGGTGCATTAGCATGACCTAAAACCTAAGTGTTTAAAATAATGGGCACGCTACATGTGTTGATAGGAAAATCAAAAGTACCTAGGGTTCTCGTCAGTAACTCGTAAGTGACTTTCAAGAGACTACTACTACTTTATAAATTCCTGCCTAAAATACAGGTTACGTATGTAAGTGCCCTTATTAGTGTCAAGCGAAACGAAGGAGAACGTTATTTCTTTGCAATGCCTTATCGATTCGTTTATTTATATGAAGCATGCTAACGAGTGCATTAACCTGTATAGATAGGTACGGATTTATAAACCCGTCGATTTCTGTAGAAATAATTAAGTACCTAATATGGATAACAACATTTGAAACTCCTTCGGTATTAGTAAAATAACTTTAATGGAACATACTTGTTCCTGAATTAAGGAGATGAATTTATGTAAATGTTTTATCAATTGAATGTCTATTATTTAGGATTTATGAAATGCACTTGCTGACTCGGCAATATGTTAGTTGAGATGATTCTCATAATACTAAAAATAAAGATAGCTAATTCTAGATGAAAGAAGTTTACATTAGTTTTATGTTATTAGAATTAGTTTGTACTTAACAAAAATTAATTATAATAAATGTTCACACATATAGATACTATCTGTACTATCCTATTTCCGTAGCTTACCTATTGTCTCTTGGTGAACTTAAAAATCCCATTGGCGAGCTTCCACTTTCTAAAGTGCGTTGTGTGTTTCCAAAAGGATTATTACCAACAAAAAAATGTTCGTCACGCAAGCGTGGTGTTACATCAGTTTGTTCGGGACACACTGCTTCAACAAATGCGTTGCGGTACCTACATGTTCGTTATCCCACCCAACGGGCATTTTCCACTTTCATTTCTGACACTAATTGGTGTTTGGTTGTTGAAAACAAGGAGTAAACAAGTAGTGATAAACGCGAATTAAAAATAGCCTGTGCCCTAAGGTTTTTCACTGGATTTCGTCATACAAAATCTATGAAGTAGCAATTCGATGTTTTTGTCGCACAATAATTTTGTCGCAGTAAAAATGTATGGATTTCACGTATCGACTGTGCGCGCACTTCCATAGAAACCCATAGGTACGTTGCATTAGGTGACAAAATTATCACGCGATAAAAAATAGAGGTTCGCGGTACATCAAGCCTACAGTTTTTTCGTCACGAGCATATATGTTGTAGGAACTAAGTGACAGTAAATCACAAAATTTAAAATATTGTCACGCGTCACGCACCACGACCAGTGCACACCACGCACAGAATAATTGCGCCCCTCATTATGAAGTAATTACCATTAAATGCGTTCGATGCGTTATTTATAGCCTTAACTTTGGCTCCGTTCCGCGGCGTTACTTGTGCCTTATTTACTATAATCTTATGAAACTTCACTTTCTTAGAAAATCAAAGGTCAAAGCCACGTACAACAGCATATCAATGGTAACTTTACAGTACGAATTCAACTCTTACGACGCAGATAATAAGAACGCTCCAAAGTGTTACACTTCTAATGGATGTGCTTTGAACTCTGTAGGTACAAAAGAGTTTTCCTCATTTTTTTGGCACGAAAATTTGCATAGATTTACAAAACAGATGATGGAAAACATCTTGAGGAAACTTGCATGCCGAAGAAAAAATTGTAAGGCATGTGTAATCCACCAATCCGCAGTCATGTGTTGGATGGATAATATTGTTTAATGGCGACTTGCGGACTTGCGGCTCCGTAAGCTGTAAGATGATTTTAAGACTTGTTTTGTTCTCTAAATAATATACGAGCTAACCGAGAATTATGACGTCATTTTTCTCCACAGCACAACTTTACGGCTAAAACTTAATAATAAGTAGCCTCGCAACAAGCTTTCAAACAATAATGAGCGCGAGAGTGCTATTCCTTGTACACCATGAGGAGGTAACACATGACAGTTTGCTGCCACTCTATTATTTATACACTTACAAGACTCTGTAATAACCACCTGAAATATTTCCACAAGGCATTGATTATTATTAGATTTCGATTTCGTACTTTAACTGTTTTCAGTAAGTACTTAGGCATCTGTAATTCAAGAACTCTTGTTCTACTAAACACGTGTGTGTACATAAAGTAAACAGGGAAGATCTTCCTGTGACGAATTGAATTCTTGGTCTACAGAAACACCAAGGGGTAATTCGTCCCTTTATTATCGCAATGTACGTTGGAACATCGATGTTGATAATAAATAAACGCAACTGGCACTGTCACTCATTCATTATGCTACATTGCTTAAGAGTAAGCGGGACGCATCCCTTTAGTGCATAGAATTGTCATAAATAGTGTTACGAGTATTAAAAACACACACACAAAATCGAGTAACACATTTTTATCTTAATTTACATTAATTTTATAACTATATAATATAAATATATAATAAGCATTTGATCAGGTTTAGGTGCTGCTCTAATATTTTTACCCGACTGCCGAAAGGAGGATGGTAATGTTTGTGACAGAATATACAGACTTGTGTTGTAAGTACTTATTCAACCTTGATTTTTTTGAACATTACCACATACTTACAATTAAGTAAGTACTTATTCTGTTTATTTTTGTCTCTAATTTCTTTACCACCTACATTTTAAAGTGTACCTATTTATTAGTATTTTCTAGTATTCCAACTCAAATTCACAGATCCTCTTTGCCCTATGAGAACAGTAAGAATCTTGTGAAATGTGTGTTATCAAACGTAAGTGCAGCGCTACACCGGCGGCGCGACGGCGGGGCTCCCTCGCGGGTAACGTATTGGCGGGCTTACCTCGATCCTCGATCCCTGACTGATTTATGGCATGCGTAAATCTCCAATTTACACGACAACGTATGTAGGTACTCGTGGATAACTACACGAATAAAAAAATCTTAGACAATCACTGTTGTATGCTATGGAAAACTAAATAGGTATATGTAGTTGATTGAGGAATGGGTTAGGAACCTTCCGTAGGGTATAAGCTGCTACCCTCTCTATTTACTGATCGCAAGTGGTGGTCATTTGAGTAAACAAACATATAATATTAAAAAAAAACGACTGCAAAAAATTCAAGTAGGTAACTATGATTAAATTAATGTTATTAATTTTTCTCTCATTTTTTTCAAAGCTGGCCCAGAATACTTCAGCAGCACTCTTCGGGATGTCTAAATTCTGAAAATGTCATATTAGGTACCTTAGTTTCTAGTATCGTAACTGAGTGTGACTGATGTTAAGAAACAGATGCTTATAAACTTGCCTACAATATTGTTACAATACAAAAATATACATCAGAACTACGAGTATAAAGAAATAAGGGCTAAGTCTGTTTTTACATTAACACGGCTCGTACGTGAGGGTGCCATGGTCGTCACATTGTTTATTCAGTTCAGACCTTTCGGCCTAATCCTTATCGACCAGTCTATTCGGCGCTGGTGACAGCGCGACTGAAAAAGGTGTTGTGGGGATGTAGGGTACAGTCGAAAGCAGAGAAGAGCAAACACACATATCAAGGTTTTCCTTTCTCAAATACTATGTAAAACTTACTTCATCAATAGGTAGATAGTTTAAAGTGCACACTATACTCTTATTATAATTGCATAAGAATCTCAAAAATTGGTATAGTAGTGTCAAAAGGAAATCTTAACCTTTAATGAAGCCCCCTGTATACTCTGTTCTGTTTTAAACCGTAACAACCTCATTCAATGTGAATTAGAGGAACATAAAACTCTTTACATTTATTTGGCTAATTTTGTTCGATTCTGCTACGCTTCTGACGCAGGTGTGTACGCGGCATTAAGTCGTTTCCACACAGGCGCGATCTGCACGCGGCTTGCGGCCTGCGGCCAGTTGAAACGCATGCCCCGCCCCATTTTCTCCCGTCGTTAACGTCCAGTAGGTAGCGGATTGGGGCCTAGGCCTCAGATGGGCCTACTGGACGTTAACTGGGGAGAAAATGGGGCGGGGTGGGAAAAATGGGTGCACTGTGTGGGAAAGACTTTATCTATAGTTAAAATGATAATTGTTGTCTCTGCTGTTTTGAAATTTAGATCAACAAACATTTTTTTTAAGTACTTACCTACTCTTTTTATCCTAGGATCTAAAAGTATGTACTACTTTAGAACAGCTAAACTGTTGTATATATATAGATACACTTTACGAGCAGAGAAGTGAAAAATATGAATACTAGGATAAGTGAGGGATGAAATGGAATATCATCCTTCTGTCGTTGGCATATCAATGTCAACTTTACCTGGGTCTCGCCAACACGCCTTAGCTCGCAGATTACAATGGATAAAGGGATGATTGGAACCGTTAGCGCGGTTCTATTCACATTGGGTAAACTCACCTGAAATGTTCACGAAGCTTCCTGAGAATGTTTGGGATATAGAGCTCAATGGAATCGTCTCACGCGTTACTGTATTATAGTAAAGTGGTTTGTATTATTATACACAGCTATTTTAGGTTGTTTTTCTCTGCGAGTTTTAGAGCACTTTTGTGCCGCTTATGTATGGCAAGGATCTGGCTATTTGACTGATGGTGTAAGTAATATATTTTGGTTTTGTCGTCGCAATTCTCAGTCATTATCTCTCTTATGTTACGACAAAATATAGAATTATTATCTTTGCGGATATTCTATATGTAATTGCCCAGGTGTAGATATTGAAGAATTTACATGACAATTTATTTTGATCTTCACGTGAAAGCTCTGCCTACTTATTTGTTCATTAATCAATATTTGCTAATAATGTTTGATATTAACGACACGATAGATGTTTTATTGAAACATATTTTGTACTTCAAGTGAACATGAATGGTGGAATTAAGGTATCTAAGTCCCTTACGTATTTTAAAGAGTGAATATATGTTGTCAATTCGAGCCTGTATAGGTACCTAGAGCGGCAAAGCCTCCTTTGTACACAATGAGTACGGAGACTCATGCTAAGCTTATGTTTAGTTTTCCTGTTGATGTTTCTGTACTTTCTGTAAACTATAAAATACCACAGAAAACCTACTTTACCAAAACACAAGTATTAATGACACATTTGAAAATAAACCGGCCAAGTGCGAGTTGCACTCGCGCACTGAGGGTTCCGTATACAACGTGACATTTTGTGTGACCCGCAATAACTCATAATCATCATAGGTTATTCTTAGTTATAGGTTACATTTTTTATAAATAGGTTTTAAAGGAATAACGATAAGTTTCCTCACAAATTTAACGTTTTTGATTCTTTATTTCATCTATTTCCGATTGTTCGACATACAAACTTTAAAAAATGGTACCAATCCTGTTTCGCAAGTTTTACCATAAGGCAAAACTATAGTTAATTAGGACCTCATTTTCAACGGAATCAATTTTTTTTTAACAAAGATAGTGTATAAGCAAGTTCTACAAATATGGCAAATTTCAATTCGATACCATTTGCCAGAGGCTACCTGAGAAAAAAACAGCTGTGACATACACACCAAGGCACCGAACTATGGTTTTTTACCGTTTAGGTACGGACCCTAAAATACAAAATTCTTGAAAATAAATATAAAAGACAAAATTCTTTATTTATAACAAATCAATAACATATTTACATAAACAAAAAAAATGATATAAAAAATTTAAAAATAAAATACCTTAAAATTAAAATTCTAAAAATGTACCTACTTGGACGCGGTATTCCAGCTGTGAGTGGCCTCTACCAGTCACAGGTAATATAAAAACAAACTATACTTTCATATATCAATATTCGTACGGGACCTCTTCCATTGAAAGTAATTGCTTGTTTTATTTACATTTGAGAGACTGGGGCTGTCATCGAGCATGGTTTATGCAGGACTGACCCATGTTTATAATAACTATGCAAATTATTTCGATATCGCCCCCAATCGGGCCCGTTGGGGTAAATTCAATTTGTAACTCTGATTAAAACCCGCTTTTGAAATGCTTATTTCGTCAAAGGCTACGGCCACCACGGATTTCTAATGATTTTTTTCAATCAACATCCCTTGCATAATTTCGTACAGTGTAAAGCATTTTGAAAAGTGAAAAGTAAGTGAAATAGCTATATTTTTGTTTTTAGATTACTTCAGGATGTAACAAAATGTTTGTACTTATTGAACAATTAAATAGGCTAGTATCATGGCACTATTGGTCAGGGAACACTCCGCGGGGCCTATTTGACGAGATTCCTAGGTACCTACCTAATATATTTTAACTTTTTTTATTAATAATTTTTTTGTTAAAAATAAACTTAAATCGTCTATTTTATTATATATTAAAAATATAGTATTCTGACTAAAATATTGTTTAACTTTGTGCAGTATTTACACATAAACAAATCATGCCCCTGTAAAGTACCTATGATTTTACAACATTTGATTCTGCATTTGGTTTTAGGTACAGTTGAAGACAGAGATAAGTATACAGGGGGCCTCAATAAGGTTGAGATTTTCTCAAAATCTACTGGACCGAATTTAATAATTATTTTACAGTTACATAGTTTTCACTTTTATCTATCAAACAGTGAAATAATTTTTGCAATAGGTCAAGTAGTTATTGAGAAAATCTCAACCTTAAAAACTCTCCTGTATACCTTTCTATGTGTTCCACAGTACTAGTTACTTATTCATAATATTTAAAAGTGTAGGTTACCCATTGCAACCTACTTAACTACACAAAATCGCTGTAATTAAGACTATTAACGCATAGAATGTCAGTGTTTACACTTGACATACTGTTGAATGGCCGCAGTCGTCGAGTTTCCCATGGGAAACCAATATATTCTATGGGTAAAAATCTTACGTGTTATTCTGAGACTGTGTGCGTAAAAATGCGGCTACAGCGTCATTGAGTAGCAAACATCCAAACTTACGTAAGTATTTATAATTTTATTGGGACTCAGCAGGTTTGCGTTTTGGCAATCTTTCCATTTAATAAATTGAAAGACAAATACAACTTTCTATCTATTTATAAGGTTTTACCACCCCTACACAGGGCGATAAGCTGTATGATCGGCCACGTGCCACCCCTATTTGATACCGATACATACGGACAAAGTTATAAAAGGCGAACTTCGATCACTAGTTAGGTTAATAATATGTGTTATAAATGTAGGTAGGTAGGTAACTTCAAGAAAATGTGAAATAATAGAAATGGAGCCACCGGGAACAATGGATTCGGATAAAAGACGTCTTTGTTAGCGGAAATATGTTTATAATTTACAATTTGTTCTTAATTTACTCTAACTATCAATTCTATCTATCAATATCGATCAGACTTTAAATATGGCATGCGATAACAAACTGGTCTCCCTGCAGAATTCTCAAGTATGTAAGTTAAACGTCTTATTTGGCTGTTGTTTCTACTTACATAGAAACCATATTTCTACTTATAACATTATAAGTAGAAACCATAAACCAAACAAGACGTTTAAGTTATGTATTTACAGTAGTTTTAGTTTGACAATCTTTATAGCAGTGTGTCCCCATATCGTTACGCACATTCCTATGCGATTATACTAATGCCGTTTTGATTAAAATGCATTGCATTTTGCCTTTTTCAATATTGAATTTTTCGCTTCACTTCCTTTGAAATCCTTTGACGATGCCATAAATTCCTGCTTATAATTGAATGTTGCAGTCATTAGGCGTTTGTTTTGAGGTAAGTAGATTTGTTGACCGTGTTTGTGCAAAACGCTGAAAGAAAATATCGTATCAAAAATTAATTGTATTCCGAAACACGAATATTGTGGATAGCCTGTGAATGCTGCAATAAAATGAATTGAGTCCCTATTGTTTTGTTGTTTAAGTACGAATTTGTTTGTACATTTAATTATTTTTTAGTCAACTTGACTAACAGGTCAACTGCGTGACAATGCCACTCGACAGTCAAGCGTGACGAAATAATGAGTGTGACTATCAGACGCACCTTCAGAATACAAACACCAATATGTAAAGGTCCTAACCCCTCATTTACTGACAACCCTAAGATACTAGCTAAAGTGTCTCAATAGTCTGGTCGTAATTTCCGTAGAGAAATTATCATAGATTCAACTCACTCGAGCGAATGAAAGTTTGTTTTATAAAACATAGTGGGTAATTATTTGTTTATCTTCCGAGTTGTTCGTGCTTAATTTTGCATGAAAATGGTTCGACAATGGGTTTATCTACTTAGTAATACGAAAATATTTCCACTTTAGGGTTTACTTTACTACACAATTTGTAATTTTGAAACTACTGATATATTTTTGGATCAATGGGTTTATCCTTAAATTTTCCATTGCTGTGGACTAAAACTATTTGTATTCTACAATGATAATACGAGAGTTTTGTTTATGTATTAAGTAACCCGCTTTGAAAATAATCATTAACAATAATATATTGTTAAAAGTAGATTAGTAATGCATACATATATTTTCTGTACAATATTTGGTAGAGTTTATTGCGGATCGTGCATCACTTAGTCACAAGAATATATGTATTGTAAAGACCGCTACCAAATCATTCAATATATCATATTTAATCGTTATTTCACCTGCCTGGTCTAATAGCCCAGCTCGAATCTCAATTTCCGCTTCTTCCGCGTACGTTTAAAACCATTGTGACTGTAATGTCGCCTTCCAAATACTCTTAATTTCTTTGAACACATTCGAATGTACACCCTTTTCCCTAAGAACCTTAAGGGTTTTTATTGCGTGTAAGGTGCGACGATAATGTGTGCGAGATAGTATGGTATCTACCGTGTAATCAACGTTGGAACATGGGAAAGGAAGTGCTCAACACAATATTAGGTAAGCACTTACGTTGTATGAAAATATCAATATTGTTTCTACATTGTATTCACCTTTGAACAACTTTATAAGAGTAAGTATCTACCTACTTTGAAGATGGTTTTGAAGTTGAAAAAAAACGTACAATATTTGACTGATTTTAAGCTAAGTATATGATGAGATCAATATGCCTAATTTTACTATCGAATAATATGAACGTGGTTCCATTTTAGTTGCGGATTCAATTTCAAAGATAGAAAGGAACAGGGTGGCCTACACGGTAGGGCGTAACTTTAAATCACGTTTATGAATACGCGCTTTTAAGTCTTGCTGGTATGTAATAGGTATGTGAGTGAATTCAAACAACACTTCTTCTTGGAGTTCCACTATTGGAGATTAAACTGTTGTAATTAGGTATAAGTATCATGAGTTATTTTTGCTTTAGACACCGCAGCTCGTTATATTCAGATGATTTTGTTACTTATTATTTTTTAATCTCATAATCACACAGTCGGATAATATGGACTACTATTTGCCTGCATTGTATCTATACCTATACATGAACGAAATAATTTATTTCTACCATAATTTATTATTTTTACCATAACCTTCGAATTGCGGTGAGAAAATATTTGTGACAGATTGATTGTTGTACTGCAAAACAGCAGTTTCTTCTTCTCTAGCTGTCGATGACCCATTTCACGGGACTCATCAGTTTGTCTGTAAATTAAAAAAAAAATCGTTAATTATTGTTATTATATATTTTTCTATACCTACATGATACCTTAGCACAATGTGGTTTACATACATTATGTACACACGGCAATTATCACTCGCGGACCAGTCGCAGAGATTCTATTAGAACAGGTTTCTTAATTGTACTATAACTCTCAAAGGGTGCACTGAAAATCACGCTCAGTTCCCATTCCCATTCGTATTACAATCCATTCACATCCAAAGCAAAATGCGTGGAAGTGAAATATGAATAACAGAACGTGTTAAGACATCTGCTTACTTGTATACGAAGGCGAGGAAAGAGCAAAATTTAATATTAAATTAAGGTGTTACGTGGAAATCGAGAAAGGAGCGTAGGTGAAAATAAATCCTCATGATATATGAGACCCGGATCGAGCCGCGTTGACATTTTTGAGGTAACATTTTTAGGTTTTCCCCGCGGTATAAATACAATAAATGTTTGATATCTTCCTATTCGTTTTCGAATATCTTTGCTTGTCGTCTGGGAGTGGGAACTTAATCTATTTTTCCGTGGAGGTTTTTTTTTATCGAGAATCAGTCACACCACTGATCTAACCAGTGGGAATAACCCAGAAATAGGTAAGTACCTGTTGTATGTAATTTTTATATTTGATTTTCTGTATACACAGCGTGGTCTTGAATTCATTCGACAAAATTAAGTGGATGACTTGTGACATACATTAATTCGATAAATTAAACAATTTGGGGGAAAAATCATAATAAAATATTTACAATAAATTCAACTGTCAATTTTTTTCTACTTTGATGTGCATCGTTACTTTGCTTTGGAGTTTTTATATTTTAAGGTAGTTTTAATATTTTGCAATGATCTCTTACACTAGAATTTCACGTAAGTATTATCATTACTAAAGACGTGACGTACTTAGTTCAATTTTTTAAACTGAAAATGAAGAAATCCTTGCTTGTTTATTACATGGTATAGAAAATAGTTGAACTTAAGGCAATATTGATAAATGCTAATTTTGAGTAGGATAATTACTATTACAATAATCTATCCTAATTGCTACCGAATTTCGGAACACTTGAGTGCTACCTAGAAATATAATTAAATATTAGAATTGATTAGAAATGTCAGTAAATAATAGTGGTACATATCTAAACTGTTATTAAAATGTCAGTTTCGTTTGGATGTTCAATACAAATTGTAAGTGCATTAGTTTTGGTACGAAAACATGAATAAAGCATGCCCTGCGGTTCAATTTTCTACCCTTTACACCGCCACATCTAACACGAGCTGGCTGTTACAGCTTCCTATTTTCAATCCAAGTAATCTTGTAGACAGAATAGTAAGGTTTACGATGCATGGAATTTAAGTGTAAATTTGAATAAATTATATATTTTAACCTATAAATCGTGTCCCACTACTGGACAAAGGTCTCCCCCTCCTCTTCCATCCATCCATTTGAATATATATTCATTATTATTTTATTTATTATACATATGTGCCTACCAATTAGGTATAACAGTAAATAGCGATGTATCTTACAAGCCCTGTTGTATATTACATTGCATTGACTTTCGTTAATGTTAGTAGAATAGAAAGAAAAATGTATTGGATTGACATTTGCTTTTTAGTAAGCAAATGTTGATCTCATACATTTTTTCTATATAAGTATTTTAATTATGTTGGTTTGACCATGAGACAGGCTACTGGATGAAATTTTGAAAAATAAAAATAACTATAAAATAGTAGAGCAACATATGCCACGAATAAGTAGTGTGACAAGAGTGAAGAAAATCTTATGTTTCTCGTTGTAAACTGAGCGGATAAAATAGTGCAATATTTATTTTTCAGTTTAAAGAAAATAGAAGCAGGTATTTGTGCCCGAGGTGAACAGATTAAAAATACATCTTCCCGACTTCGTGTGTGGCGTTCTGTCAGAGTAGGAAAAACAGATAAAACGTAGCGATAACTTTTATAGCTATTTGTTTTATAGAAAATGGTAAATAAAATAAAACCAAAATGGAGTAAATAACTGCGCAACATAGTAGTGTATCTGTTGTTACACTCGAATCATACATAGTGTAGACTGTGATAATAATCGTATATAGTACATTTTTTCTCACTTATACATTTTTTTTAAATATATTACTATATATTTTTACTTTTAATTTCGCAATAACCCTAGTTTTTCAATATTTGTTGCTTTTCGAGACCTAAACTGGCAATAGTCGCAAAAAATGGTTTCAAACTTAAATCTCAACTTTAATTTCGCAAGAAATAACTCCGATTGTTACAATCATTTCTTTATTTGATAGTAACAGACTACAGACTATGTAATTGTGAAAGAAATTTAATAATAGGTCGGCTGTTTTTTGAGAAAATGTAAGTTTCCTGTATATTATTCAAACGCAGTAAGTATGGTAAGATGATGATCACGCATTAAATGAAGTCATTAGTAATACGTAAGATAAAACGCCCAATAAATTTATTTTCGCGTTTAGGACACAGGAGTCGTAGCTCGCTCGCGTTTCTACACAATTAAATTTAATTAATTCGAATAGTTCGCGAGTCGTACGCGCTAATGGCCAGAATACGTCTGCCTTCACAAAGGGTATAAACATAGTGTCGGTGTCTGTAATGCGATTTACGCCCGACAGACAGTCATTGGCTTTATGAAATCGAAATTACTCTGTGGTTTTATGTGTCTCTAACAGCAGTGGTTAAACAATACTAAAATCGATTTGTGGATAAGCGCTTGTGGGTAAGAATAAACGGACTATCAATACACATTTATTATTCTCATATTAGATGCTAATTGGACCTTTCGCGAATTAGGACATTGGACCAAATGCGAATTGAACTAAATGCGACGAATCGATATTATACTATAGCCGACCCTGAATTCATGACAAAGAATTCTATAATTTATCTCACAGAAAACACAATATTGAAAAAATTGGCCAATGTATCTTTATTTCTACAAAAATCGCTGAAATCTAAATCAATGCCAAGATAGAAATTTATTTCTAGAAACAAATTATGCTCACGTACCTTGTACCTACAAAAGAGAAATCCTTTCGGGTATATATGTATAATAGGTACGGCCTACTGCGTTTTTTGCACATGAAATGATAGTGCAATGCAATGCAAAATACACTAATTTGTTTTTCTACGTAGGCAGCGACAATGAATTTCCATCCGCTGAGAACGCAACCTATGCAATGCCACGAACGCTGCATTTTTCTAAAATGATAGGTATTTTCAGCACCATTTGATGGTGGGCAATACCTAGAGAATAGAAGGTATAAATTCGTCTAAAGAAGCAAAGCCCTGTCTGCAATAAACCAGGATTGTACGCTGTACCGGGGCGAGCAGCGGACCGTACATCGCGTTGGATTCGAGCCACCCTATAGCCTTCGAGTATTGGGAATAGAGGCGCTTATTAACTTACTTGGGGTAACAAACTGCGATGCGATACGAGTGTGGACATCTCGCCCGCGGCTCAGATTTTGAGCGGGCGAGTTGTACCCTAACCCGAGTATACGACGTCGCATCGCATATCATTTTTTACGAAGAGTAACTTTGAATATTACCTTACAGAATAGCTTAGCTGAATCGTAATCGTATCTATGTAATACGAGCTCACAGATTTTTGCTCTGCGATCGCTGGCTCAAAGACTCGAAGAGTAATTTGGTTTACCAGAATAATATGCCACATCACGTCTACGTGTCTCCCGTTGGCGTCCCGCCGTGCATTGCGCTTCAAGCAAGGCTAATCGCGTCGTCATCGTAGGCGGTACCTACTTGAAGGATGTAGCTGGATTTGCTGCCCATATTATAAATTTTCTTCTCAACCGCTCCAACAGAGTTAAAAGCTTGTATTTGTGCTTATATCTGAACTTTTAAGGGGAGGTTGAGATTCATGCGTAATAATTATGAGGGGAGACCTGTGCAAATGTATCTCCATTCTGAATGCTCTAAACCTCTAGCCGAATTTATAAACCCTCCGGCGATCCATTATTTGACTGAAATAACCATCAAATTATAGTGGGGTTTGTTTTGTAAAGTAACCATTTGGAAGTCTACGTTATTAAATTTTCAGTGTAGAATAACATGTCTGCGTATATGTAGGTAGGTAACTACTTAGCGTTATTTGAATTTTGATACCACAACCATGCTTATACTTAAGTACTTATTTATAAGGATTTAATTTAATTGTAATGTATTCTAATAATAAAATTTTAAAGAGATTAAAATAAGTAAGAGTATTATTTATGCACGAAATAATTTTGAATAGGACATTAATTTTCATTGAGAAGTGTGCAGTTAGGCTCTTTTCAGACTGACTATACGCGAAATTACAACAGAGCGTCGCGAAAGCGAAAAATTATCGCCGCGTAATGTCGACAACAGATAAATTAATGCCATCAAGACACAAGAAGAGCAAATGTCATCAAGGCATTCGAGCAGTTACTTAACAGTAGGTTCTTCTTCGGTACGAGTAATACTGCCTAAATGGCAAAAGTTTTGTGTAAGTATGATAATTAAAGTACCTACTGTCAACTGTCCTAATTTAATATGAATATGTAGTAACCTAGAAAGTCGCTTCATGGGACTTGAAACTTCGCCTGGTGACATTTTTGTCGGTGTTGCGTCGCTGTTGGGTGGTCTATCTGAATAGAACCTACGCCCGACTCGTCGCGCCGCCGCTCAACTCTAATGTTTTGAGCTTTCGCACAGGCTTTAGAAATACCTACCCACGGACCGAGAGACAGACCGACGTTATTCATGTAGAGAAATACTTAGATTTAACGGTAGAGTACGGGTAAGCTGATTCTGGTTGAATTCGGTCGAGGTTTACGCTTTTTGGGGCTTCGTTGCAATTTAAGCCGATTTGTACAGTTTTGTTTTGGCGAAACTGTCTTTTTGTTTGAAAGGGATTACGGTAAAGGTTTTCCACCTTTAAATGATAAATTATTTTGCTATTTTCACTGCTGGGTGAAGTTTCCTATAATTTCGAGGTTGACTTTTGGTCTTTTGGCTTGAAGTTTTAAAATTATATAATTTATATCCTTGTCATTCATTAATTATTATCTTGAGTTCATTTTATTTAATGCAAAACCTTTCTGTTATTTTAATTTAGTATAAAAGTCTGTGTTTCGTATTAAAAATTATGCTATATCATAACAATAGAAAGAATGGAAATAAAAATTAGGAATAATTGTGTTTAGTACTACATTTAAATGAACTTTGGATTGTGAAGACCCGAACGAAGATCGAGTTAGCGTCACATTGCGTGTCTAGCTGCTAGGTAGAGTCTATATAGGCTACAATGCCTACAATGTGCATTGTGCAATTGGAAATCTTTCAGTTCTATAACATGCCAATTCTGTCGGCCAAACGAGCTGTGAAGGTATTCTGGCCACGTACACACGTCCAACACAGGGTGCGGGGAAACGAGACTATAGCGGGTGCTGCTATATTGACGAGCGAGAGCGAGAAAAGCGATATTACGACTCTTGATTTGAAGAACATTGTAACTTTTTTGGTGGTAGGATTCCAAGCATCAGAGTCCGCCTGGCTAATGCTGAAGGGTAAGGGAGCCAATGTAATTATGGGAGTACGTGGCATTAAATCTTAGAACGTGATTCAGAGACTCGTATTAAACAGCGCTGCACAACTCGGTCGGTGTCAGCTCAGCTGAAACATGCACCTTTTGCCACACCACTTATCATAACTATATTAGATTAAGTATGACTTAATTCCTTAATTGATTTTTTGTAAGTTTATGTAATTGGCGTATGGCAATAAACATATTTTATATTCTATTAGGTAAGTATAGCATTTTGACAGTTCTCAAACGAGCTCTCGTTCCAAAATCGTCTCCGAATTTCGGCCTTAGTCACCAGAACGGCGGATTTTTATGGAGTCTACTCCATAAAAATCCACCACACCGCGGACGAGGACATCATCATAAATAACTTTGATGATGATAATGTCCTCCTCGTCGTGTCCGACGACAGCGACTCCCACTAGCTCTTGGCCTGTGCTCGAGGGTAGCTGGCGAATCCAAACTTCGTCTTGAAGGCTCGGTCGGTCGCACTGAGCATAGAAGAGCTGTCCGGAACTGTAGGGACATCCTACGTCGCTTGGGGATGCCGAGTGACTCCTATAGACATACAACCACAAAATAATAGCATTGACAATCATGTGTAGGCGTCTGTTACCACTATCAGTGGTATCAGTAAGCCTGTTCACGGTCCCCAAAAATATACACTTTAGTAATAACACAATTTTGAAAATAAGTATTTATTTATATTTACTTCATCAGTCGGACATTTTTGGCTCCGCTCTCGCTCGTCGCTCCGGTTATGTTTAGTGCAGAAGTTTATGGTCAACGATAGAAAAGAATAGACTTCGTGCACTTGTTCCAGAAAAAAAACAGTCCAAGCAGTTTGTACAAGTACGTATTTGAAAGCACATCAAGTGTGACACATTGGCCTTTGTATCGTTCTTATTTTCTGCGCCATTAAAATTATAAGTAATTATAATTCAAACATTACTAATGATATGTATGAATACAGCATTCTTACGACGACGATTTATAGTAGCAACCGCCTATGGTTGATATCGGTGGTTTTGAAATGGAGATATCTGCGCTATTAGCTATAAACATGACTTAAAAATTGTTTAACTCACGGTCCCTTTCTAATGTAACATTTTTTAACAATATGTTGAAAGTGACAAAACACGGTTTAAGGGAATTGTTTATCTGAACTTATAACTTATACTATACAACGGTTGTAACGAAAAATCGAAAAGGGGGCGGTCAGTATCGGTACCTATCTTAATAATGTTTGTAATTGTACTTTTCATACATTTTGTGCCGAACAGCTTTTCGATTTGCTATTTGAAGGGCCGTGGAACAAAATTTATTCATTTTCGTTATACCATGTACGGACGACAGAAGATCAATGGTAACACTTGCAGTACAAATTCTTATGACGCAGATAATAAGAACGGTCCAAAGTGTTACTCTTGATCTGCTGTTAGGTGTATATAGCGCAACTATGACTCGTTGAAGTGGTTTGGCGTAAATTGAGCGTGACAAATCAAAGGGAAAAGGTGGCTAATCGGTGCGGTCATGTCATGAAACTTACGGCCACGACACGGTGCGTGCCATGTCATGTCATCGAGAACTTGTCGGGAACTTATCGTCTACTAACATTTCACTCTTAATTCCTAGTCAATTCCTCTTTCTACCCTTGTAGGTATAAAAAGTGAGAAATATTTCATCAAAACATCAGAAATCATTATTTTCTTGTCGCTAACTTTTTCACGAATTAAAATGGGTAGAAATACAATACATACATGGCTACCTATGTAATATGATACATTTAATAGCAAAAAACAATATTTTCTTTGTTGAATAATTTACTTGTTGCTTGTTATTGTCGCCTGACATGCATGTATGCAGCTTCATTTTCAAATATTCGTTACCAAATGGTTTCCTCTAAACGTGAGCAGTGATTATAATTTTAGTTTAGGCAATGATTGTAATTTAATTTATAACATTATGAATGAGTTTCCAAATCGGTCATGGAACTTTAATCCTGTTACAGGCCACGAAAGAGCGCGTGTCGCGTCATCGAGGACTTATCGCGAGCGCTGAGCCTGTCACGCCCGTCACATGCACCTAACCCCTCGCCTATAAGGGCGAAGGCGATTCATTTCAATGCAACTACCCTCACGTACACTTCTAAATTATAATTCATTTGAGTCAAAAAGTTTTTAAGTTACATTATATTTATATTACTTTAAAAGCATTTGAAGCTTATTTACACTCGGCTGTCATACGAGAACGAGAACTTGTTCAAAATGTCTACAACTCAGCGACACATTGTCGTTGAGTTGTAGACATTATTTGTCGCCGACAAATAATTCAGTCTTTGGACATTTAAATAATACACAAACACAGTCATTAAATACTGCAAACTCTATGGAAACGAATTTAACAGAGAAAGGTCCAATAAATAAATAAAAAATGTTATGTATTTATGAGGTATCATCCGATCGATTAAGTTTTGAGATTCCAAATTCACAATAATAACGAAAGATATTAATGATAACGAATAGTTTAATACAAGTTGAATGCAGTCTATTACAGACACGCCAAAGTTAAATAACTTTTGCGGTTATGAGACTAAAGTTTTTAAACACTTTTGTCTCGACAAATAAAAGTTCTTAATAAAATGGTGCTTCCGAGTTGAAGCCGTATGTTACAGAAGTTCCAGTTTCCTATGTAATTTAAAAATGTTCACTCCACACCAATGCACTGAGTTTTATCTTTTATTGCGCTGAAATTTCATATGCACAACACAACAATAATTATTATGAAAATTAAGGCAATATTCATTCCGCTTATCCATGCATGTTGAATGAATTTTCGAATTTCCGATTTCATTCATTCAAAGATCAACAAGCTCGACCTCAATCTCTTTAGAGACAGAGGTTCGAAATTTAAAAATGGATTTAAAATTCGACGAGCGCTGATTTTAACTGCGGATGAGAGGAAAGCCGCTCCATAAATAATGGTTAGTGAAGTCATCAAAAAAGGTGGGAGTTTTCGCTCTTCGGCCAACCCAAATGACTTAGCCCAATAAATGATACGAATAGGTACCAACATTACAAGACCGAAATTCATCCACAGGTGTTGCTTGGCAGTTTTAGACATCCTTCGAAATTCAAAAAAATCGATTGATAGGTTTACATTTAAAATGTAAAGTTATATCTTTGGACAGACTCGGAATTTAAAAATGGATTTAAAATTCGATGAGTACGGATTTTAACTGGGGATCAGACGAAAGCCGCTCCATAAATAACGGTTAGTGAAGTCATCAAAAGGGTGGGAGTTTTCGCTCAGGGCGAGCGGTGTCATGTGAACCTGCCATCAATCTTGGACTCGGTCGCGCGGGGCACGCATAGAGCAGCGGCTCACGTTTTAGTGGTTGTGTTTTGGCGATTTGCGTAACAGTTGGACGTATATACGATTTTAAAATGCGTGGCTTTTTGGAAAACACAAACATTTGGTTTTTGGCCATGAATCCGTAAAATAGGTTAAGGCGATTCCTGACATGAACGGGATGGAATAATGGGACATCACAGTCTGATAATAATTATACTACAGACCATGCGGCACATATAGTCGAGACGTGTTCGCTGCGCGCATACCAGGGACATCCGAGGAACCTGTGGGAGCTCACGCCTGACGCTACCCAATGGCTGCAGCAACTGGATGTCGACGTCTGATAACTGTCCGGATAGACAATGATCTGTTTCTTTTCTTTTTGTTTTCCTACTGCGTCCTTACGCCATACGCTTAAATAAATAAATGATTATACTATGAATAATTCAGAATACAATAAATTAAACCCCAATGAGTAAATATGTATTATTTGTTGTTATTTTTTCATATTTAATTATTTGATATTTTTTTTGTATTTGCATACAAATGTTAAGTGGTTTCCGAGATCCTGTTACGTATCGCTCAGAATAGCAAGGTTTGTTTGTTCAGTACCTATTAAAAATTTACCGTGAATGAAATTTAAAAAATGCGACGCATTTTTAAACTGAATCAGCACCGTAGCTCAGTTTATACGGGTTGGCCTTGAATTCATTCGATAAAATTAAGTGGATGGTTAGGCTTGTGACATACATTAATTCTGCACAGCGTTTAAATAAATTAAACAATTTGGGGAAAAAAAGAAATATTTACAATAAATTCAACTATAAAAAAAAAATCATTTGATGTGCATCGTTACTGTGCTTTGGAGTTTTTATATTTTAAGGTAGTTTTAATTTTTTGCGACTATTTTTTGCACTGGAATTTGACCTAAATATGGTAGGATTATCATTTCTAAGGTCATTGTGCGATTTGTGGCATTCAATTTTTTTTGCAGTTTTGATTTAATCAAAAACCTTGCCAATTTATCATGAGTACAACTCCCAATTTCAATTTGTCGAATGAATTCAACCTGTATAAATCATACAAAACTATACTTATATATTATATACAATCAAAAGGTCAGACAGCAATGGTTTTGTGTAGATTGATGTACTGTAGACTGTACATTCATTTATATTTCACCGAAACCATCAACATCCTTCTCAAATTGTTGGTCTAGTTTAGTTTATACAGGTAAATCCTATTCCCTCCCCAAAGCGTTACTATGCTTATGCTTCGCTCGTCGGAGTTTCGCTTCCGGAAATCCACCATATCCTCACTACTTCTAAGGGCTCGAACCGGCTTTGTCTCGCGTCTAGACGCGTAATCCATTATTACAGACGCCGTAGTGACACAGGAAGTGGGGAGCTCGATTCTTATAAAACGAGACTTAGCATATTTACGCTACTGATAAATGTGTATCCTTTTTCTTCGCTATCGTCCTTGGGACGTGAACGAAACTGTTGCATTTTTCTTTTAGGCGAGATAACGAAGGAAAACAATGAAGGGCGCTAGATTAAATCAAAAAAGTCTCCCCTTAACAATTTCGTTGACTATGACGATTTTTTCAATTTATTTCTTTTTTTTCGTCGTCCACTCGGGAATAATTAACATGGAGTATTTTTTAGAAATGTTTATATTCTACCTCAGCAGCTATAAGTACTCGTAGATGTAAGAATAGTTAACATCCAAGGTACTTCTCAAAAGAAATCCTGATATATTGTAGTACAGTCAAATGGTCATACGATTACACTTTTACAGACAAGAAGAAAGAACACTACAAGTTGAAAGTGTGAACCATATCCCAATTGATAGAAATTTACAATACCATGTAGGTTGGGCAGTGTAGCAGCTCATACTTGAATCTCGTACAGCTAACAGCAGATAAAGTGTAACACTTTGGACTTTGCACCGTTCTTATTATGTGCGTCGTAAGATTTAAAATCGTACTGCAAGTGTTACCATTGATCTGCTGTTGTCCGTACAGTGCAACTGTGTATGAGCGGAGACTTCTTCGACCACATGACATCTCTAAACTTAACAGAGATAGAATTAGTTGTAATTGTAAGGCTTATAATTGTTACCTAACATTTCATCTTAGAAAAAAACTATCAATTTGCTTTCAATGAAAAAGCTTTTATTAGCCTCCTAAAGGACGCAATCAAGTCCTTCATTCTCAACAATCGGTGAGCACCGAACATGACTCCGTATTGTTTCAAAGAGAACAAAATGAGAATAACAATGGAAAATTTAAAATAATCGAAGGGGTGGCGTATGGGGTCCCATTTCAATAGACCTTTTTATGGTGCAATATCGGGAGTTGTTTTGCTTAAGCCGCCATTAGTCCGCCTAATAACCGGTAGGGGCGCCAGAAGAGGGTATCAGCCCTTTACGACTATCACCTGATCAAATTATCATACATAACTCGAATTATTGTCGACTGAATTGGTCGTTATAGAGTAATGTAGTTTGTTTAAATACAGCTTTCCGGCGGCGTGCTACAGGACATTTTTTAAAAGAGGGGGCCGAGTAATTTATTGCTTTCAATGATAAATTTCCCTAATGGATATTGTTCACGAGACAGAACTCTATTCAATGTCTATTAAGCAAGAGCAGGTTGTTAGTGCTGTTGATGTTAGAGGGGAACATAAAAAGAACTGGTATTAGTGACAAAATATCCATTATGCAGCCATTATGCAATCTATCACACTATCACATGCTGAAATCATTGGCAATATTTTAAACTAAGCCTACTCTGTCTACTGGTTACATTAGGACTAAATCGCAGAAAACTAATCGTTTGTGAGCGCAAAGTTGTTGTTTTTTTTAACTCTTATTTTTGGGTCATTAGATATCATTTCAATTTACTTTGAAATATTCCTCAATATGAGAACCATAATAAATTTTTTAACTGATGATTTAAATTTCTCCCTTTATAAGTACGATAATATCTTTGAGCAGAATCAAATGCAATATAGAACATCAAAGATGGATTCCGATGGGTGGTCACGTTCGATGCATGAGCTATGATTGGCCCCCATAAAAACCTTAACAAGGGATAGGGATGAAATAATATTGGATTTATCTTCCAGTGCGCATTTAATAATCTAGGTTTTAGGAAATCTATAGGTATCTTTATGTTCTAAAACCTGTGGGAAAATAATATATCCACAGCAATATTAAGATTCCTAATAAAGTCAGGTGGCTAGAGGAAGCTCTATATTTATTTTAGGAAAAAGGCTCCTTGGTATGATACAATTCATTTTTATATTAGTAGAAATTTTTTGCCAATATATAAATTAATTATGTACCTACGTGTGCCTATGTACTATGTACAATTTAATTGGGTACGTACGAGTAAATAAGCTATTGAAAAAATGTACTTTTCTTTTAGGTAAGTAGGTACGAGAGTTAAATTCCTCGAATCGCCTTAACTTTCTTTCGAGTCACGTATTTTGTCTAATAAATGGATATTAGGGATGAAACTCACGTATCTTACTAATGTAACATATTGTCAAGTTCCCCTTACTTACATGCACTTACTTTTCTATGAAATTGAAACATATTTGGGTCTTACTTAATATTCAGTGTATCCTCTTTTGTAAGTACCTACATCTTTTATTTTAGTAAGTTCAAATTCCAATATTTTAGAATAGCTGAATAGCATACAAAATGCACATACTTAATTTGAATTCATTACAAATAATAATAGACAAAATTGTGTTACGATTGTTGGAATCAACGCCTTTATCAGAAAGCAACAATAATATTTGTATAGCCAAGTATCTACTCGTAGATAAGTACCTACTCGTGATTTTTATCACAATATCAATACAAATTGTATTGGATTATAGGTTATTTTGTCAAGGTCTACTCCGTCTATATAGTTTTGCGGCAATTTTATGGAAAGCATTCTTCAGATAATGACAATACTAATATCGGTGGCCATTCTTTCGGTGATATTCACGCTATCTTTAATGAACTGTGCACCTCACCTCAGAGGGTAATTCTCCAGTCCGAACACGTCTCTAAGGGAGAAGACAGCAAAGTCACCCTTCAATGATGGAGCCCTAAAATGGCGCTGGAGTCCGCACTTACTCGGACATTGGAGCTAAGCATCATCTTAAATTAGTCATTCATATTGTAGCTAATTCTGTAGCGGCCACTAAGCCTAAACGCAAATTTCACTGTCATTCATGTGCTATATTGCGTAAGAGCGAACGGGACGACAAGCTTAGCGGCGACTAATACTAGCGTACGCAATCTGGAATCGCAACAATTGTCCATCTGATGCTGGATATAACGTTGCACGGCGGCATCTGGTTTCATCTCTATAGGCAAATGCAGACTTGATTTGTATAGAACCGGGCATGGTATCGGATGCCGTGCATTACTCAACGGCGACGCGACTTCGGGTACTCATAGGACATAAACCCAGGATTATCAGGAATGGTGCATATTTTTTAAGGTCCTGTGTCGGTTTTCTTCAGTCTCCGCTTGCTGTTGTATATTTGTCATCTGTACAATAGCAGCAGTTTTTGAATAATACACTCTTCGTAAGATATCAAGCTCATCCGCGGCCGTCCGCTACGGATTATCGCCTAGCGTCATTTTACGCTCTTCAAACCCCGCTACAATTAACCATAAGTATTAATACTGTTTCCCCCAATGTTTCCGCGCTATTTCTCCTTTGCTTATTGCATGGGGTGTCGGCCACGTTGTTTTATTGGCACCGATTGTATGTCCTCCTGTGTGCTTTGCGACACTTCCCCTTTTATGAATGTTATGGTTTATTGCACCCTCCCCTAGTGATAGTTGCTTCTAGTACAAATGTTAGTGTCTCCCAGAGTAATTGGTATTGCGGATACCGTCTTCTGTTAACGTGATTCAGCAATAACTACGAGATCTAAGACTTCAGGGTTAATGCAATTTCTGCTCCTTGTATCCACGTTGCGTATCGCTTCGACCCGAGTTGTTCCATAGCATGATACCTACTTCATATAGGTATATTTTTATGAAGCAAATTTGTAATATAAGTACTTGTACGTACATGTATTGATGATTCTTGAAGAACACAACGAATGGTCATACCTTTAACTTTTGGCAACTACCTACGCAAACTGGAAAGAAAACTATTAAGTAGAAGATGGATGATGCTCCCCATAGTACACTTGATGGAGTTTTCCAAACTAAAAGAACACGGCATTGGCTCTAAAGCCGTTAGAATAAGAGTCATAATACCTACCGAAGTCAGTAAAGTTCTGTAGGATGTGCGTGATATAATTACAGTCCTATTTGTTCCATGGAAAGAGAATTCGTTTTGGGGTTCCCGCGGTCACATCCTTTAACGTAGCTATTCTACACGAGGTACTCAATTGGCGATCCGCTTAATTACTCACGATGTTGGGTGCCTTTTACAGCAATTTAGTCTGGTTAACGTTTACTTGAGTGTTTCCTGATTAATCTTGGAGGGGCGTAATTGCGTTTTATTGGTTCGGTCATTTGTTTCTATGTCTTTAAGGTGTTTTGCTTCGTGAGAGATTAAGGAGTTCGTTACGTTTCAGGTGGCTTCAAAATGTTAGTGTGTGTGTATTTCGTAGTAGTTCTTGTTGTTTATTTCATGTTGTTTTAAAATATAATTTTTTTTTTCAATGCTACCTACTAACATTGATCACATACCTTTAGTGCTTTGTAAATAAGAAGCCTAGATGATTTTATCCCAAGTGAATTGAGTTACCTAATGCCTCCTAGACTCATGGAGCCATTAATTATATTTTAATCAAAATAATATAAGTACAACATTAACAGTACCTTTGCTGCAGTGTTACGCGGTTTGAGTTTCACGATAAATAAAATAATGTCACCGCAACTTTCAGCCAAAATAAACCAGTTTATTCCCACATAGTAAATAATTTATTTGACCCAAAAACAAATCGACCAATAACATACGATCTTTATGAGCTTGGGTAATGTATCCCGAAGTCCTAAGTAATTATCACTAACACCCATCTCGACCGTTAAATGATATCACAATGTTCCATCTCCGGCAGAAGTTAATAGCTCATATTAGGAACGTATACTATTGTTACAATGGCCTATTTCGATTCTGTAATGTCCTATCTCAACTAATGACTACACAGTGTAAGGCTGTTTGCAAATTACAATACCGATGTTTCGCTTTATTGCGACAATGTTCTAATTCAACAGTAGCCCGGGGGCAGTTAGGCCATTTGTAAAGTTTGCAGCAATATAAGTCCATAGGCACGATTTTACTGGTGTAAATTATTGTAGATAGTAGTAGCCTATTGTTTGATTGTTATGATTTTTATCCATTAATTTAAGTGTTCTCATCATTGTTATTACACTAGTGGACTTTCCTTACAAGAAAAGACTTATATCACTCACGCATTCATGCTTCTAACTATGTTTCCTAGTACCAAAGCTCAAATTACACATGTTCATGTTTTTATTGTAACATTTATATCAATATCGTGAATGATTAATGACAATTTATAAGGAAATAAATTATTAAATGCATTGTTTCTGATGATGTCCACACCACTTTTTGTTTTTAGATGGGGCATCAATACATCATATTCATACCTATTTACTTTTCTATTGATATCAGTCTTAGTAGTGATACATAGATGTAAAGGTAGATAAGTCACTTTATTGCCCGCCCAATCCCTTCCCTCTATAAATAGCAATGCCCTGACAAATGGTAGCCCGCAACTGATATACTGACGTGTTGATACGCGAAGCGAGTAGGGGACAAATTTTCAACTCCATTGATACATACACACTGTGCCTAAAATAAACTTTGTCATTCGATTTGATAGTTGAAATAATCAATTCTGAATCATTATTATTTTAAAAAAAATAACAATGTTCAAATTCAAATACACTTTATTGTACATAAAAGACACAAACAATTACAATACAGAAATACAAAACAATATGTACAATTTATGTTATTTTTTTTAATGTTCCTTGAGTTTGCTTCCATGGAATTTTAAATATCTATCCAAGAGCAATACTGAGTCCCTAGTGAATACTTAGATCTAACCTGCTCGAACTGGGGAATTTTCAGGACACTGTAAAATATCCAGAATATTAATAAACCATGAAATCATTTTAATTTTCACAAACATATTATGTGTAAGTGAAAAATCGAAATGTGAACATGAAGACGTCGATTAGTGATGTGAATCCCTTTGTAAACCAATTTATGAACGCAGATTTTCAGAATCAATAAATTTAAATTGCTACATGACGTAGCGATTTAAAATTTGTCCATCACATATGTTGCACAAATAATTTGCGGTCAAAATGCTATAAACTCATCAATTCCCTTAATAGTGTCACTGTTATTTATTTTGTTTGTACGTAGGTGATAATTTGTGAAAATTCGTATAAACATTTTGCGACGAACCGCAAGTATATTTTATCCGGTGCTTACGGCAACTGAATATTATTTACGAGGTAAACAGTCGTAATGTGGGGTTTTCGAGTATTGTACAAACAGACCGATAAGCGGCCATGGGGTGGCTTGACCTCGTTCATACAAAAAATTACATTTGTATATTTAGATCCCGAAATGCTGATAACTGTTTTCATTGTTAGGTAAAATCGGGGCGATTTTCATCCGTGTAAGCCGATTGAACATTTTGGCCCATATTTTTAAACATGAGCTGGAAATCCGAATTCGCAGAATTGTATTTGTTTATAGGAAACACCAGATTTCGCACCTCGTACGAATTTTCGCAACTCGCGCCAACCAATGGGACGCTACACCCTTTTAATGCTTTTGGTTACCGATGATTTTCTTTTTTATCAGCGCTATAGTTTATTTTTATTTAAAGGATTGTACATATTTCGAGACAAACGCAAAATACGGTAAGTATTACTATTCTACTCTGCTGACAAAACAATCCTAAGCAGATATTAGTTTTCGAAACGCCTCTGATGTGTCGGTTCTTCACCAACTCATCCATATTACGTGGTTTGAAGGCAATGCTTTTCTACTTCATCGACATATCGCTGAAGTTTACTATTATTTTACAAAATTGATATAAGGTAAGTATTAGTATTAGAACTCTCCATTAAGTTTAATTAAGCCCATTTCACATATAAGTCGGTAAGGCCAGCTGAGTGTAAGCCCATGTATTTTCATTTTTTACGACACATCAAAAGAAAGTGATACTGCGTAATTTTATGATAATGGATGGAGGGGTGCCCCACAAGCAGACGAATAACGAAGGCTTTTAAATTTACGGTATAAAGCCCGTGATGAGCCAAGTGTTTTATGGTTTGCAGCATTTAAATTCTGACATAAGTTAATATTCGAGTATGTCGGCCGTATACTTATACGGCCGACATGCGACCCACACTTGAATTTTCTTCTTTTAATCTAAACGTGAGTCTGAAATTGTTTTGCAGTTTCTCCGGTACATTATGTTTCCCTTATTTTTTCTTCTACTATTAATTTTATTATTTCTTATATTCTTATCGACTGGCAAATATATACTCACCATCTTCATTTCGTCCATATTCATAGATATCTTCATTCATGATAATAATTATGTTCAACAAGCGTATACAGTTAAAAGTAATTCACACGGTTTCATAAAAATATGTTTACTATTTCCTTGTACTTGAGAGAAAAAGTAAAATTTAAATAAAATTAAACGTCCAGTGTAAATTTTAATTTACGTTACATCATAATTCATTCCAATTTCATACAGCCCGACGATGTCTGACTACCTACCTACATTTTTAATAAGTTTCATGCAAATCAGAGGGCTCTGGAGACTTAATATCGGTTTGATCATGAGGTCCCTGGCAGATCAAATTGAAAAGATTCCGTGCCACGTCAAGTGAGGTCCTCACTTGACGAAGGTCTTGGCTTTCATGGAACCCTACTTACGGCTTTGATATGGGGACTGACAAACCACATTCTATATTAAAAAAAGTATTACCGCATCAGCCGTCGTCGTATCTGTATTCGCGATGAAGTTAAAGACGTATTTGAAGATATTGAAATATTGATAGTCGCTTGCGCAGTATAGTTGGGAAGTATAGTACACATCAAAGAACATCAAGTGTAACGCTTTGGGCTTTGGACCATTCTTATTATCTGCATCGTAAGAGTTGAAATCGTACTGCAAGTGTTACCATTGATCTGTTGTTGTCCGTACCAAAACATGTAGCTGGGAGATTTGTGAATAGTATGATTTTTAGTGTGCCTTTTTCAGCCTATACCAAAACTAAATTAACACCAATCACACACCTCGTAGCTCAGATTTTACCCTACTCGGTTCCAGTAAGTATATACTATCAAACGATATGCCTAAAATTTAAGAGTATCACAACGGAACCCTAATAAAATTCGCGATAGAGTCCCCGATTCGCTATCATCACTGGAGAGGCAGTAACGAGGCAGTCGATTGATCTCTCTGCGACAGCGATACTCTGATAAGCTGTATCCATTCCCGAACGATGAAATCAGCAATTCAATTAACCTAATGATGTTTGGCTCTTCGCTATCGGAATCTCTAACTTATTGCCTAAACGAATCTACGTTGATGGTAGTAAAAGTTTTTATGAGGTCATTAACAATGATTAGCAGTTTTAACTCGAGCATAATCTAGATCTTGATTACCTTCGGATATTGTCAATATATAGACAGCGTCAAAAGTAAGTAAGTCGTTAACCTAGCTGAGCATTTTATTACCTTTCCGTATTGTTTTGATGCGTTTAATGAAATAATAAAATATCTAAGTGAATATTAAAAATATTTTAAACAACTTAGAAGTATCGTGATCTTAATTTAATCCTCTTTTTAAAACGCGATAGGTATTGTTATCTTCATCTTTAAGTTTTTGTTCACAATCCGTGGTTATGTAACCTCTTTAGATAGTTTCCACCAGCTCTCCTTATTTAGCTCCGTATCATTTGGTCCTTCGACATATTTATCAGCGTACCTAAATTAAGTTTTCGCATTTGATATAAATTACAAATTAATTTTTTCATAGTTTATAAAATATAATAAACAAAAATAATAATAATGAACAATATTGGCCCGACGTAAACGACCCGTCTGAAACTGTGACAAGCGAGTGATCGCCAATGGTCCACCCGTGTCCATACAAAAGAGAAAAATCATGTGAACTTTTTGTCACTTGCACTAACATAAGTATACCTAGATACTTTGCCAAAAAAATCGTTAGTATAATGTTTTTGTTAGGTGGTGGTTTTGCCTTAAAGTCTTTCAGAAGAAAGATTATACAATTTGCGACACTGAATCACCCAGTCTCCCAACAGAGGTAGTTTATAGCGCCTGTATCTTGGAAGGCCCAACAAGTCATTTAGGTGCATTTATCTGCCGATAGCCAGTTATTTATGCGATCAAGCCGCATACCACCTCACTTATCCAGTCAACAGTAAACTGTGAAATTTTCAACCGTCTGTTATCTCCGGTCAAACATTTACTCAGATCAGGTCGGTTAAATTGTTGTACTGTTATGTTTGATACACACGGTAGTGTCGGTCTTAGATCTGCCAATGACAATAGATTTCCTAAAATATCATTGCTAAGAGCTAACACTAGTTGTTTTCGGAACGCACGCAATTTTAGAATATATATTAGTAATAGAAAGAAGACAATTAAAAGTAACTACTGTAAAAATGTTATTAAAATGAAGTTATTATTACAAAAGAAAAAGTTCTCGGAATCGTACAGCGTCATAGAAATTAGAAAAAAAAACTGCTGCTCGGTAACTGCACTGCAATATAGTAGTGAGTCTTAAAAATTAATTTAATCAAATATTTGTAACATTTGATTAAATTAAAGCCAAAATCTTAGAGTAGGGACTACGTAGCAAGCGGCGCAAATTCGATTCCTACCCAAAAGTCTGTAAAGTGGTAGATATAGGTATTATCCTGATGCAATTATGATGAATGATTAATGTGAAAACATTGGTAAAGTCTAATCTTTTGCACTGAATTTAGTAAAACGAACGAAACATTCACACCAAACATTGAATAATATTAAATATTTTGTTGGCCATAGTCCCCAGCAGTGTTGTGCATTAGTTCGGTAGTACAGCCGGAGGGTGGGCGGATAAAGCTTGCGATTTTCACTAAATTTCATAATTTGACTTTGTTTTATAGATCGTAACGGCTGGTTTGTAGCGCCTAGGGCGTTATAAACTAGCCATTATCTCGCGAGCCATTGAAATTTGCGTAAAGCACACTGACAACAGCCTTTTAACTTTATATTATATTAATCGCAATTGTAATTGAACATAATCATTTACACAGTTAATTGTAACTCACGCGTAAACATAATGTGAGTAGTACAATAAAACAGTGAAGCCACTATATTACCTACATCAAAATAATTATCATTAAATAATGATTTGTTATCGACAAACATGCAGTATATTTTTTTATATACCATAGCCAACTGCGAAATCTCAAGAGTGTATATGAGTGTTAAGGCGAGGCCATTGGGTCATTTGAGCCTAGTGAGGGGGTGAGGTGCGGGGCGAGGGAGGGGCGAGAGAGGGATGACGAGCATTGATCGGGGTCATTACTCGCGCAGGTACACAGAGTAAGCGTAACCAGTGTCCTCACTGTGACGTCACAGCTCGCTACCCATAATAATACCTATACAGAATGTCCCACGGATAGACGATATACCGAAGTCCACTTGGCGGTGCCAACATTATCGACCCATTTAATGCCAAATAGGGATATCCCAGCAGAGCTCGGTGGCGCAGTGGTTGGGTCAATGGACTTGCAATATGGAGGTCCCAGGTTCGATTCCCAGCCAGGGCAGCCATGTACCAATGAGTTATCCTCGTTTTTTTCGACGGAAAAACTTACGTACATTTACCGAGTGCTCTCAAAACGGTGAAGGAAAACATCGTGATGAAACCTGCATGTCGTAGAAGAAGAAGAAAAAATCTAAGGCATGTGAAATCCACCAACCCGCACTGGGCCTGCGTGGTGGATTATGGCCCGAGCTCCCTCGATGTAAGGGAAGGTCTGTGCCCGAGCAGTGGGGCAATATAAATAGACTGATGATGAGGGATATCCCAAGTCTGACAGCTTCGGAGTTACTTATTTCAATTTTCGCGATTGTCGGAAAATATTTCTTTCAATCTTGAACTTTTGTCTATACTAAATGTCGTCGCACATTATGTCAACTCGGAACCGTATCATCATCACCCCTCCTGTTCACCTCTCGCCGCCAACCAGGCTTCAACTTCTACACTGGCCCTAACACGGGCTGTGCTCGTGACTATCCCATACCACACCCACTAATATTATAAATGCGCAAGTTTGGATGGATGGATGGATGGATGTTGCTGAATGAAACTTTACAATAATATAGCTCATATTATACATCAAAATAACACATAGGCTATAATTTATAATCCTGCGCAGACGAAGTGGTGGGCAGAAGCTAGTTGACAATAAAGTAAAGCAATTTGTACTTTTAAACGTATTTATTTATACGGAAGGTCATAAGCAGACATACGTTAAACCGACCGTCCGGAGTGGGTTCAGTGCAGTCAAATTCGCGTCTACAGGTTATACATTTTAATTATTTTTTAAGTTATTTATATTGACGTATGATAGTATGACGTAGTAGAATAAAATACTAATCTGACGGAAAAAGGACCTGTTATAATAGGAATGTCAATTAGGTAATATTGTTATAACAAAATCAATAAAAGTGAAAAATTGGAATAATCAAATTATTTGCTAGGGGAATATATTTTCAAAGTACTTTCACGCGATTTAATAAAAAATTGAGCATAAATTCTTATAAAATACAAAATTTATTAAAATGGTAATAACCATAGAGATTACATTACAACAAATCTGTCTTTGACAAATTTAAGTGACAAACTGTCAAGTGTATCAATAAAACTAAATAAATGACGAATTTTTTAACGTGATGTTAGGTAAGTATTATTATTGGTGTCAGGTGTGACGTCAGTGATGGTGAAATCTGGCCCGTGTTATCACTGCGTAGGGTAAAACATGACACACATTATGTGCTGTTGACTGTACTTTTAAAAGTAGGCACAGTGTATATTGAATCAGTCTATAACTACGTAGCTATTGAAATTTGGCCCGTATTATCACTGTGCTTAGAGTAAAACAGGTATATATCGCACACCACATTACACACCACAGCTACACTTGCATAGCTATTGAAATCTGGCCCGTATTTATTATCACTGTGCGAGTGTGCGTAGAGTAAAATGTGGCAAACTTTATGTGATGTTCACTGTACATAGTTTTACAAGTAGCAACTACGTATAAACTATTTTAAGTTCGATTGCTGTTTGTTTGTTTGCTCTGTGGGACAAATCACCGTCAATAGTCATTTGTTTTGGCCTGTTCCACTTTGGTCAATTTGGAAGTTACTGATCAGCCCCCCTATTACCGTTCTCAAAACGATGAAATTATACCATGTCATGGCGCGCCAACCAGAGACGCCGCTATACCAATGCAATAGCACTGTCCCTTTCACGGCCGCTATGACATGGTTTGATTTGATCGTTTTGAGAACCGTAATGTTATAGCCCCACTGTAATGTTAGCCGACTTGTCTTCATCTGCAATTATCAGACCACTGCTCGCTCCCAATATACGACACTCGACACTGGTGTTCGTGTCGCGTGTAATATGATGACTTCAAAAACATGGTTCGCGAAAAATCTATTGTGTTAAGGAATATCTGTTTTAGGTTATGAGTCCTTTTTATATTCAAAACGATGCACAATCATTCCGTGATTAGTAAACTAATAATCTTAAAGTATAGGTGTGACCAAATTCGACTCGTATTATTTTAAATTTTATTACGTTATGACGATCGTGGGAGCATTCCAGGTAAAGACCAAAGTGGAACATTTGGCAAAAATCGATACAGGTCCGACCTCGACAGCGCCCAGCGGCGCACTGAAGCTCGTAGCGCCGTGCATTTGTATTTATACAAATTGTGTTTTTTCTTAAATTTAGCCTGGTATAAAAAAAAACGTTACAAACAACAGATTTTCATCTCATCAAGCTCTTCTATTTATAATAACCTACATTTTGGTATATATTTTGTATGAATAACTGTTTTAGTTTAGACACACTACTCGAGTGAAAAGACAGGAAAGGGGTATGTTTGTGATTTTTTTCTATCGAGCGAAGTTTGTCCAATCGTGTATCGGTAGCCAACAGTCCCTAAATAGATACCCCAAGATTGATATATATTTTTTTCAGGCCTTTAATTTCAGTAGTTAGTGCCGTAGCCTTCATCGAAAAACTTAAAAACGTCCCAACACCTCGCCTTAAAACTACATTGTATGTCTCCCTTATGAATGTTTAGCTCACTACTCTACCAACAAGAACTCTTGATGTTTGATTCCAATATTCTAAAAGAAGTTGAAAATCTAATACTAGATGATAATGGTAGCCTGCAGCAACTGTTAGTTAATCTATGCCTACGTTGACAAATGGAACTAATTAGATAGGCAACACATTTAGCATAATTCGCAATGTCCATAGCCATAGGCGCCTTAGGCAATTATTGATTAGGCTGTTAATCTGGCCAACCTACATACACTTGACTTGAAAGCATTCATAGAGTTTTAAGATGCTGGTAAGGACTTATATATGCCCTTATATCCATTTTGTTAGTCATATGTCGACATAATAGGCCTGGCTTTTATAGTAAATTCATATCACATCGAGTATCATCAGGAAATAACAAATCTTCATAGTTTAAAATTAAAACCGCATCACACATGCAAGCACATGCACAATAACACGCACATATGATGTAAGTAACCGATTCAGATTCAATACAACACGTAATTATAGAAATCAATTGCATTGTCTTGAGAAGCCGCACCTCAAATAAATCAGAGCACTCCAGGCGTAAAATATCAGTTTGCTCTTTAATATCCACCGATTGTTTTCATCTTGATGTGAAATATTGCTATTGCTTTCAACGACCAGTTTAACAAGGCCTCCCTAACAATCCTGCAGAATATTCTTATTAGACATTCAGAAGGATAAAGCAGATCTGATTACAGTGGTCATTCCCTATATTAGAAGCTGTTAGCATTCTTTCGTGCTGGTTCATTAGAGAACGCTCGGAGGCTTTTAAATGTAATCACGATTGTATTGTCGGCCACATCAATAATAACTGTCGAAATTCCATTTTGTATCACCGATTTTATTGCCTTCAGTATGAAGTTAGGTAAGTAGTGTTTGTTTTGTTCAATGCCGAATGCAGGGTGAAATTTAAGCTATTTTGGCAGTAACTTAACATAATATTAAACTGTAAGTATTCATATTGAGGAATACTTTAAAGTAAGTAAACTACATATAATCATATCTGGTAACAAAAGTTATAAAAAAAACTTCTTTGCATTCACAGGAAGTACAACCGATTTTTTTGATACCGCAATACACGTCTGCCATCAATTTTAAGAAATATGATAGTAACCCTTGGTATGTAGTAGGTACCTAACAACAAAATAATATTTAGTAGATAAAGTTGACAGCATATTTATAATTAATATAACACATTGGACTTTGGTTTTTTTTGTCTGTGCTATCCACATGATGTATTGTAGAAGGTCTAGAAATATGATATAGGAAAGTTACGTACTTTTGAGAGTTGAACAACACAACAAGATTACCCTGAAGTATAAGAATAGTAGATTATGATCAAAGAATTTAAATACATAAGTAGGTTGGTACATACTAACTGATATCAAAGAAACTCGTTCTTCGAAACTTAAGCCAAGTTTAAAATGAATCAGGAGTAGATTTTCTGCATTGTAAGGTTTGACTTTGTCTTTCAAAGAAGTTGGAAGTTTCAATTTGTAGAGCACGATTAATTTCGAGATTTGTGGAATTTTAATCGCGTACTAAGTTGCCGTTTATTTGGCAACGCCTTTAGGGCTGGGGATCAATTTATAGTCAGGATTTGTTTGTTTGTATACTTTATTGTACATATTAAATAATTACATTTTTTATTTTTTTATTGTAAATAAATACGCTCATCCCTGTAGATAAGAGATCAGTGTTAAAAATTACGCAATGCTAAAAATGTGTGTAAGAAAGAAATTGTTAACACAATTTCTAAAAATAAAAATATAGAAGCTTTATATTGTAGTCAAACCTCAATATCGGGAATGCGAACAAAAACGCTGGTTTAGCAACACTAACTAGATTGGCTTGTCGGATACACGGGCACGGGATTATACCGCATAGGGTACAATATGCTGCACTAAAACAAGCAACGAATGGATACTGGATTAGTGTGTGCATTTTTGTGGTTCATGGAGGATAATACTGGAATACTCTGTACTAGTAATAAGGTACAGTCTCATCTCAATCAGCACATGAGTGTGATAGTTGGTTGAGTGTAGTGAGAGAGTGTGCTAGGTATTGTGAGAAGAACTATAAATTGCATTCGTCTATTGTATAATTAATATTCTAAGCCATATGTACTGTAATATAAGTAAGTATAACTGTCCTACGCCTTGGGGCAACCCGTTATGTTGGACAAAATTTGAAATAAATAAATCTCATTATTTCCAGTATTGGAAATTAAATTTTTCTGATGCTCATCATTGTAATACCGGTTCCGTGTCAGGTATGATAAGGACACCCAATTAAATAGGTAATAACCTTACCTTGGATCTTGTACCACTTTTATTGTCTACGCCATAGTAATTGAAATCGTAGTTAGTGCTGCCGGTGATGTGCTCTCGACTCATTTACATACATTTGTCATGCGTTGACTCTGTGAGCCACTAAATTATATTTAGAGAAAATTTCTCACGCCCACACAAAATCTCGATAAAACAATGACGTATTTATGATGTTCCCACAATTTTGGTACATAAATCTAATTAATCACTCCGAGAACAGAACATGACGTTCTGTGTACGGTGACATGGACTAAGTTCATAATTGTATTCCGAGTTTGGACAGCCCTTGATTGATTACTGGGCCAGGCTGTGGCAGTTGTCCCACGGCTGCGCGAATTGGGTCACTGCACCTGTAGATGATACAGTTCGACTATAATTTCATCATTAGCCAGATGTTACTGTTGAAACTGGGAATATATAATGCTGATTAAATATGTACTACTTACCAAGAAGTTTGCTAGATGCAGTCAAAGATCAGACGTGGCGTCTTTATTGAACGGTAATTCTAGTAGAAGATCAGTGGGGTGGACTGCGACTTTCATCGTTTTCGGAATCGCATTCAACTTGACACATGGACGCTATACATTACTGCAATATTTTGGCAAGTTATAACAAACGACACCGAAACACAGCAATGTATGTAGACTAAGTGCCAAAATGAAAACGATAACGAAAACGATTGAAGTCGCGGTCGAGCCCCAGTGGAATTATAACGTTAGCTTCTGCAGAAAATCAATCAACAAGCCTTACAAAATGTTTTCTGTAAGAGATCGTAATACGAAGATGTGTTATTCAAGAATTTTAATAATTTGTTTCAAATAATCCTGCCTACCTTGCACCAACAATATACGTCTTACGTTCTGTAAGTATATTTTGTCAAATTACTTAAGTACATTCATATAATTCGAAAAAAATGTAGTCATGTTTGTAGATAACAGAAATAAAATTTTATTTTTCCGAGTACGCAAAGCTAGTACCTATTATAATATAATAATAACGTCATGTCGTCTACTTTTCATGTTGTTCAAAATAACAAGGGACTATTAAATTCCTGAGACAATCAAGTCGCGCCAGGTACACATGCAGTTTTCACATATTTTCTACAAAATGAGAGAGAAAAGCTTCAGTCATCAGAAAAGTATGGTACTTACTTGATGTTCTGTCGACTGTACCTACTAGAATCTTTTAATAAATTATAACCTCTCATACATTTTTTATCAGAAAGCTGTTTAGGGATAGAGGAGTACCTTTTTTAAAATTAATAAGTACTTAATGATTTCATGTTACATAGGTACTACTTTTGAATAGAAAACTTATATCTTTAATCTGTGGGTACTACTATTCTTCTCAACCGCTCCAACTAAGCTAAAAGCTCGTACTATACCACACAATCATAAAGCGTATTTCATATTGTTAGTATAGTCGTTCATGTGTTTAATAGACTTCGGTATACAGTGGCACTCGCTACTAAAGCGTAGAAATTAAAGCTGATTTCGATATCGAGAGTCGGTGGTAAGGCCATAAACAACTAATACAGGGATTGTTTGCGTTCCCTCTCTGAACACGTTTTAATAAATGCTCTGTCCGACTAGCAACAAGTAACTTTGTGTCATTTTTCAAACTAATCCTTTTGAAATATTGCTAATTACTTGCATGCAGTGTGGGCAGAAATATAAATCATTAGTAAGTAATGAATTTCACGATATATATTTAATTGCATTTATTGTGTTGTATGATTAATGAACGATTCATGTTTAACGGGCGTTGCCAAAAGTTTATACAAACAAACATAGTAAGTACAATTTTAATTACTAACCTAAATGTTAAGTGCTTATCAAAATACTTACGTATTTGTATTAAAATTATAGAGTAATCTCATAGAAAACTTGTTCATAGTTCTGGAATAATTAACAATATTAATCTACAAATATGCATGTTAGTTAGGTATATTAGTTAGAAGGAATTAATGGTTTTATCAGATCCCAAATCAGTGATGTCTATAGCTGCACTAAAAGAATACCAGACGATGATATGAAGATTTTTCTACATAAATAGGTAGTACTTATGTAAGTTATTTAATCTACTACATTGTTCATTTTCTCCTAGTATCTTCTAAAACTGTGCCAGCCATCGAAGTAACGAGCCAGGATAAAGTGGCTATTGAGTCAAAACTTTTTTCACCGGCAAACTCACGTTTCTATCACACTGACGCGATATTGAAGCAGCGGAATACAAGCCTGTGCTTGTATAAATTTTATCAATTTCTATTTCAGCTATATCTTTTTACACAGTTAATATTGGTCAATTAAAAAGTTTAAATATTTTTCATATCTTTCAATGAAGTACTGTAAAAGACTGCACTCTGTATTTAAAAATCATAATTCCAGGATTCCATACTAAACTAGAAGGTACAGAATATGAAGAGAAAACCCTTGGAAAATTATTGGTAATGCTTTCCACTAAACCTTGAATTGAGGCAGACCGAAGAAGGCTCTGCTGGTTTTATGGCATATAATCAATACCACGTAGTACATAATAACTAGTGTTAAGAAGCAAAAAATTCAATGTCGTTCCACGCTAAGAGTTGCATTTGCAACACATATTCAGAGTACTCCTAGATATACACAGTGTTTCATTATAGTTGCGTCATCGATCGCTCCGTTTCAGCTCTGCCAGCCGCGGCACTATGAGGGAACCTTAAATAAGGCATTCGACACACGTGCGGTCACAGCCTCAACGCTTTGACCACTTAATTCAATGAGGCCGGATTCACTAGGCTATCCGATGTGGCTTTACAAACGTGGCTTAACCAACTCGTGTCCGCTTTTCTGATGCGAATCGTGTTTTATGTAGTAAGTATATTTTTGTGATAATTACCTGGTGCTGAGGTTTTTTCTTTTAAAATTGAAGTGGAAATGTCATGGGAGAAATTGTAGATCTGTTATTATGTAGAAGAGGAAGGCAAGTGCTTTACTCTTTTGTCCATTCAAAAGTCACATCAATGGTAACACTTGCATTAGGTAGATATACATAATCACCCGTTCCCCCGGATGGGTGGTATACATTATGTATTTCTCCTGGGCAACAAAAAAAAAAAAAAAAGGTAGATATAGTTAAGTACAATTTTAATGGCGCATACGATAAGAATACTTTATATTGGGTTTGCTTTTAACTATGCAACCTAAGCTGTTGATTTTGGTACACTTCACATTACCACCCTCGCTTCTAACTTCTTCTATTTGGCTGAAACTAAACTAATTCGATAAAATACTCGTTCGCCGAACGAATGAATGCATGTAAATTTCAGTGATAAAAGTTTAAGTTTCAACAATAAATTCAATTGGACCGTCAATAAATTTTCAAAGCATAAATTTTGCTAAGGTCACATTCGCTAATCACTAAAACAAGGAGATACACAAATATAGGCACAATATTATCTTTCGTATGGTTTGTTAGAATGTAGGTAATATACCTACATAAGGTGTGGAATTTAAACTATCTTGCCTTCAAGTTTCAGTTTCACTATTTTACTAGAACACAGAGGCATTACCTTAAGTCATTATATAATAAAATACCTATAAATCGTCCCACTGCTGGACAAAGGTCTCCCCCCTTCTCTTCCATCCATCTCTGTCCTAAGCCTCCATTATAATTACCTACTCTTTATTTCTTATTATCATAGCAGTCATTTCACTTATTTTTTGATTTAGTACAGAGAAACTAGCTTGAAACGTTGAAACTGCATTATTATGACTATAACGCATCTAGATGTTTCTATAGCCCGAGGTCGCATTCGTCCGTCCGAGGGCCGTAAAAAGTTTTATTGGCCATTTTTAGTTGGAACAATAAAGCGAATGTGTCGCTGTAAATTATAATAAGGGTTGAATTATAGGTCGCTTAATTAATTTCAGAAATAATCATGAGGTTATTATAAGTTTAATTAGTTTAATAATAAATTAATTGTGAGTGGTCACACAATGGGTGCCTCAGAACCGACATCTACGTTGTGGTGCGACCGACTCAATCAAAGGTAGGTACGTGTATCACCCAAAGACGCAATATAGGTAATATAAGTACCTACCTCAAGCCTATTGCATTCGAACCAGCGCCCGTCGCGTCGATCCCATAGGGTACAATCGTAGACAGAGATTCAAATCGACATGTTAGTCACTATTGCATTGCGCTGACCGTTGTGATTTAAAACGAGATAACTGTTACATCACAAAAATGTATTTTTAGTGTTTGTGATTTAAGTTAACACGGATATAGGCACTTTTGGTGTTATTTTTTAGAACGAGCTTAGTGCAAATACTTCTTAGAAAGATATTTAAAAAATACGTAAGTTCTATAGTGCTAACATGCCGCCTATGGTAGAATTCTAGTACTTTACCTATAAATAATTTGTGTAAGTGACACGTCCGCCAGACGTTTCAACTATTACGCGACGTGACATATGGACACGGGACGTGACAATGAGGCAGGCAGGACTCTCAGTAATATGTTGCTGAGTCCACTCCAACGTGGCAGAAATATTACGACATAGGTAATACGGAAATAGAAGTGGAAAATATTCGTTAAAATTTGAATTACAGTCCCTCTGGCCTCTTCACCAATGAATGTTGGGTAACAGAGCCACATATCCTCTCACTGAAGCTAATATTTTCTGACAGCCAAAATAAATAATTTAGACTAAAAATCGGCAGAGACGCGACTATTTACTCTTATTAGTCCAAAAATTAGAGCATTCCGAAGTGAGGTGCCATTGAATTGATTATTTATTTATTTCATTTAAAATTGATGCACACTCTAATCTATTTATTTTTAATGTGCTGCAATTTAATGCCTATACCATCGCCAATCTACACTTAAACAATTGCTAATTAAGTTTACTGTTCCGTACTAAAAACACTTGTGATGTCGTTCATCTGAATGTTTAGTTTAGTGTTCCTTTAAGGCAAGAAAACTAAAAGTAAAATCATTAATGCAACGTATTTACACGAAAATGTGTATGTTAGAGTTTCAATTCTCAATTATCTCGGACCAGGAAACACGATCTGTCTTCTTCGCAGACGAGGCAATAAATTCCCCCAAATCTAACAGCCTCGTGATTTGTGCACTGAAGAGTCGGATTCAAATTGACAGTTTCGAATAAAGTTACCAACGAATTAGGTGCATATGTGCTTGATAACGACGTTGCTTCCCGACTTGATTCCTGTATCCACGTTTGATTTGCCAGGCGTCGGGAAGCGCCTAATAAACGCAATATAGCCAGCCTAGGTTTTTGACCGACTTATTATCTGAGTAGGTAATAAGAGTTTAAATCGCACTGCAATTATTACCCTTGATCTGCTGTTGTCCGTACCTATATTTTGCAATGACAGCGATTTTAATATTTTCATTGCCTAATAACAATAACACAGACTAACTTTTTAATTATACATTAGTATATTTTTCTTTTTTGCAAAATGTATATTAGTTTTCAGTGAGCGTTACGATACAACTATAATAAAATAACTAACAGGGAATATAGAAATGTCTTGCGCTTATAATTGCCTTGTATGGATTCAATTTTGTGTGTAATGGGGCATACCACATGATATTTTTGGTGTAGAATAATTATTTGAACGCTTTGATGAGATAAAAATGACATTGGCCAGATTGCCCGTGAATTGCTCTGACCAAACGGGGGAAAAATGACCACTTATCAGATTGATCGTGAACTTCTCTGACCGATGGGACAAAGATACCACCTGATCAGTTTGACCGAGAACTACTCTTACCAACGGGAAAGAAAACAAAACCTACTTGACACATTGATCTTGAACTGCTCTGACCAACAAGAAAAAGTTACTACCGTTCAGATTCATCCTGAATTGCTCAGACCAATGGGAAAAAAGTTAATACTAGTAAGATTGAACTGCTTTGAGCAATGAAAACTTGCTTACTAACTACTACTTTACATGTCAAATATGCTAGTTAATAATCACCAATTACTTAGTAGGTACACGATAAAAGTAAGCAGAATAACAAATAAATAAATAGTAGTGGACGTTGATAATTAAAATTTCTTTAAATTGTCATCATTCCCAGGCCTGTAACTCTTAATGACACAAATAAATGTCCTTTTATTTTACTTGGTATTTTGTATTCCTAGTTTAAAGTAACTTTTGATTACGAATATCGACCGTTATCAGCATGCTTTGCAGTAACTATTTATATCTGGTGACATCTCCCTACCCCCCGTTAAGTGCCCTCAAAGTAGTTCTGGTTTACGACTGCGACCCCCCAGTATTTATTAAACCAAACCGAACTATTTACGATTCGCACAGCCGACTATTACTCACGCACAGGAAAATGCTATCCTATACGATTTCATTACAATAAATCTCATTGGGTGAATAAAGTCACGACTACATTATGTTCATTATCCTCGTATGAGACATAAGGAGTAGGTACCTAAAAGCTTTGTTGCCATCGTAATACTTTACTCACTAATCTAACTTTTACAATCTATAAACTTATTTAAATATTGTAAAAGTTGTTGTCAATATAACCATAAAACTAAGTTAACTGCCCATACATTACACACAAAAATGAATCCATACAATGCAGGTATGAGCGCATGTCATTTCACAGGAACTGCTGGACCCCGTTCAATAACAGAACTGTCAAAAACCGACAAGAACTGTCAAAACTGATAAGAACTGCTATAACTGCCAATATCTGTTAGTTGTTATTAGTCGTAGTGCTCACTGAAAATTGATAGATATTTCGCAAATAATAAAAATGTTTAATTAAGATGTAGTCTGTGTGTTACTGAAACTATTAAAATCGCTATCATTACAAAATATAGGTACGTAACCTAACTACGTAAATTAGTAAAATCACATTTGATAGGTAGATATTCGTGAGGACAACATTTTAGAAATTATTATTTTGACAAAGTTTGGGGACAGAAATATCAAACCAATTAGGATAAAAGGCATATTATAAAATAAGGATCTATAATAAAATAATAACAGGCACATTACGACAAGTTCATAATGTTTCCAAAAACAGCGTCGAAGTCTCAACTTCTATATTTTCTTATTTTTAAACCAATGTCATGTGAAAACCTCCCCTTATAAAGTTTCGCGAGTGAGGAGACCAAACTAAAGAGATAATGTACTTCGGTCAGGCAATACTTTACGCTTCACTTAATTCCACAAACGAAATGCAACTGAAAGCTCAGAATTACAAAGCTTAAATTAGAGTAACAAAATTTATGCTAACAGGTTTTAAGTATTTGATAAATACGGTCCGATAGGTCGGGAGCGATAATTGACCCATTATTTAAAGGAAATGATAAGTTTAAATCTTGCACAGTATCTCGCGGTGTGATTGGAAACATTAATCAAGGCAAAGGTTATCCTAACAAGACCGAATCAATACATTGTTTACTGTATAAATACTGAATTTGACTCGTAAAATATCTCTGCCGTAACATTAGACCGGGAATCTTATTTGAGCTAGTTTTGTAGATCTAAATTTACCGATATGGAACGAATGAAAGAATGTCCTAACCTAAAATTTCGGCTTTAGATGATTACTCGTAGTTTTGTAGGTGGGGCAAAGCTCCATTGAAATGTGGCAATGTCATTTAGCATGCGACACTCTGGGACCTAACACTGTTAGAGGGACAACACCAAAGAACACAGTTGAAATATACCATGGTATTTGCTAGACCTTTATTTTGATTTGATGACTTGTGATCTGCCATGACATGGTAACGTGTAGATTAGTGATAAGAGTAGGTACACATAACATTCCTTCCCCCATATTACGTAATAAAATAATCGAAAGTGAATAAAACTCCAAACCTTTACATTTTCAATAAAATGCAAATAAAATAAAAACTACGTAAATAAAGGGTATCTACCTGCTTTTGTTACGACTCCTTGTTTCATTCAAACGGTTGCACGTAGAAAGAAAAGATTCGATACTCGAGTTCCCTATTTATAGAACCGTAAAACCTTTTTACGATCTGAAGCATATTCTGTGTCTGAAGCATAATCCGAACATAAAATTATAATGGTTGCGTATCGAAGCCACCGAAAATCATAAATCCGGGTTTTCATAACGTCAATATATCGATCTCTATGTAAATCTATTAGCCACATCACCTACATCTCTTCTTGGTAAGTATGAGTATATTGTAGCTATAGCGAAATACTTAGTTAAGGGGGTTCGAGAGCTGCAGCCACATTCCGTTATTATCTCACGCACGACGAAACCTGATTGATATTGCTAATACAAAGTTACTGTAAATTATAAACAAAATTTAGTTGGAGCCAAAAAATGCGATTATTTCACGAAAATTTTAGCCCTATACCTACTCACTATTTAATTTCAATTTGTATTGCCATTGCCAAAATTATAATATTACTGTAGCATGACTTCAGATTGATCAATCTTATTTATCAGCATTATTTTCTTCTACCCAGAATTCTCTAAGTCCCTAATATTACGGACACGACCTGCAATCTTCAGATCTGTTTATTGATTTCTACATCTACTTACATAATTCGCAACATCGCTACTCGTATAATTTGAGAAACGTGATCCCGTTCCAATCTGCAGTATCAGAACATTATGCCCATTATGGGCGAATGGGTGATTCTCGACAATAGACTGTAAAACTTGCTTTGTTGACGTCACGCGCCCATACGTCAAATTTGACACGATTGTGTTAATACGGTTATGGAGCGACGCATCTGCCTTCGCCTTAATGGATTGTCGAATTGCGTATGACTTTGTGGTTTTATGGTAAAATAATGATCAACAATGACATTACCATGTTGCTAAATGTAAATTCGTTCGGTTCGGGATTAATGAGATTTTTAATAATAATAATAACTTTTATTTGAGTACCATTAATAATTACAAAATATTTCATTATTATAAATTATTGAAGACAGAATTACAGTTAATTAAGTTAATTCAATTTGAGACTATGTGAGCTCTAGTTCCCACACTAGGATTCCCTGTGTGTTTTGTTACGAAGAACTTTAAGTTTATGTAGGAACTTCAACAAAACCTATGTCAATTAGGTAGGTACATTTTCGTCTCAATAAACTTATACCTACTTGCCTTTGATATATTTATACACGACCATATTTGCCAATAAAATAACACAGAACACCTACTTATTACGGAACAATACAATACACAGTAAGATGCACACCGATAACGACATGTGGAGAACGTTCAATGGAATTGTGAAATGTTTACGATCCTTTTGAAGCCGTTTGTGGCGACAAAAATCATTATTTTCACCCAATGTGGTGAAAGACATTCAATTACAAAACAGCCAAAATGTTGTATGCTGCGACCAGAGAGTCGAACAAGACTTTCATTGTTATCGTATTCATTTTGACAAGTGGACGTGGTTCATTGATATGTTTTGGCAAGTTTTCAATATCATAAACCCGTATCAGTCCACTGTTGAACATGCATCTCCCAAGGCACGTCACTTAACCCGAATCTCGATCTCTTGCATCCAGTCTCTAAACTCTATTATTCCAGAGAAAAGCCGAGCATATATTAGCTCTTTCCATAGCTCGCAAAGCGACTTTGAAGATGTGGGCCTTACCGTCAGTCCACGTTTCGGCTCCGTAGCTCATCACTGGTAGGACGCACTAGTTGAAGACCTTTGTTTTCATGCATTATGGTATTGAAGACGAGAAGATATGAGGTTTTAATAAAAGACAAAGTAACTCAGTAATGTAATCATCCAGGTGTCAAAATCGAAACGAAAACGATGACAGTCGCGGTCGACCCTCTGCACAAAGTGGCAGTTTGTGGAAAGCCGCCTTTTTATTTCACCACCACATGACTTCAAAAATACCTCACACGAAGCGAAGAAGTCAAAGTCACTATAAATTTCCCCAAGCGAGGGAAGGCTCAGATGAATTCGCCATTCAATCTCACGCTACATTCTCTTTTAATCTTTTTAAACGACGACAAATTTACTGCCACAAATTTTCATTTAATGCCCAAAATGCTTTGTGTTTCTTTTTTAAATGCCCTAACTGCTGACACATTTGTTTCTGCTCTCAAAGTATCGTTTTTATCTGTCAATAAAGCGAGAAGGTTAAAAGCGTTTGTTTTGTACAATAAAATTGAACGGAGCATTTTCTGCGAAGTTGAATTGGGTCCACTTTTCCAATTTGATGTTTAATTAGCTGAATAATGATGATAGCTTAGTAACAGAGTGTTTAATAATAATTGACATTTCAGGATAGTTAGCTTCATGAATCCCTATGCATAGATTGTATCTATTTAAATAGGTTGCATCAATATTCATGCTCGTATTGCATATTAATTATCTTGACTATTGATATCATTCGCCGAGGCCGTACCCACAAACAGTGGAGCGAGGAAATTTGCATCAACATAGCCGATACCATCGAAATATTTAGCTGTCTAGTCTTGGGTCGATAAAACACTGGGCCATATTACCGCCTCGCAGAGTGCCCATGTGTTAGACATGATGTGCCGTCGACTGTACCTAATATAATTTTTAACTAAGTGAACAAAGAGGTACTTTTAATAACCAGTCGACTTTTATTATTTCACTTTTAATAACCAGTCGCCTCTACATTTTTTTATGAATCTTTTGTTATTTCTGACGCTTTACGCTGAGGCTTTACGTAGTTAAAACATGAGATTAAACAAAGTTTGTCAATAAGCTGTGTTTACTTTCTCACGGTGTAGCAGGCTGTCGGGCCGACATAATAGAGGTGTGTTTTGACGTGTAATTCACGGTTCACGCTTTAATGAACCTGTCATTAGACCCGTACATCGGGTTGGTCAATTAAGGTCACTCTAGGGTCGAGGATTCGGCTCCACACAGATCTGCAAATCGAATCTCGGTCAGTAATCAGCTTATCGTGGGTACAATATACGAAAACAAGTATACAAATTGGTTGTCATTACCTGAGCACCATTTTACATATGTCTTACAATCGTTTCCACTGGTTTTATTATTGTTTCATTTCACACTATTAGTGTGGTATATTTTAATACTAATAAATATAGCATAGGTAGGTAGTTAAACTTTATTATTAAAATTAATAAGTACATAACATTATTTTAAAAACCAGCAACTAATAAATAACAATAAAACTGATTACGTTAGCCTGTGTTCATTGAATTAATTAACTACATAGAGTTTACATTTATATCCTTCAGAAATAAGAAATCAGCATTTAAAATGTCTTGACACCGTTGCGCCTTGAATATAAATTCATGAAAAAGACCAAAAATGTCTACCACTCGATCGATAAATAGAGAAGGGTACGCAATTTTGTACGGTATTTTACCGATCACGACTGGACCAGAATAAAGCATCTGATATGTTACGTTAACCAAACAAATCGTCTCTTACCTCTGACATAAATTCCTTCCGAGCGAAGTTTACAGGAACATCGGCTCTGCAAATATTGGCTTTACGCTGGACCCTCTATTCTCTAACGTAGTTGGCCATTTGCCGATATCTATGACGCTTGAGTTTATTACCCCTGATTCCGCTAAATGTATGCGCTGAGCCGCGTTTGACTGATTACTGCGAATAACTCCCGGAATCCTGTTAATTTTCGAAAACCAGAATTTGAAATGTACACTTAATTAATTCACGTAAAAGCAAAACGTTACAGAGGCTCGTTATTCAGTTGCAAGTAGATACACGTTGAAAACGATAGTATGTACTTAAAAGTTAAGCAATGTCGGATGAGGTCTGTACCTGGATGGGTAATCGCTCGCTAGTGACATTTTCATTTAAAACCGTCCGGGCCTCTAAAAGCACATTAAATCAGACGGTCAAGGTGGTTATCGCTCGGCAGCCAGTCGTTAGGCCATGTCAGAGGCCTACGGGCGGCCTGTACAATTCACTAAACCATACGACAAGAAAAATTATTATCCCGTTCAACAACATTATTGTCTAAAATATCTAAATTAGGCATGATACTTTTAAAATTGTAATTCATTTATTTAAGTATACTTTCATTGTGCATAATAAAATAATAACACGTTCCCAAACTTTCAATTTATATTTGTATGACACTTGTAACAGTGCGTAATGGGACGTGGGACGTACAGCTAACAGCAGATCAAGTGTAACACATTGGACTTTGGACCGTTCTTATTATCTGCGTCGTAAGAGTTAAAATCGTACTGCAAGTGTTACCATTGATCTGCTGTTGTCCGTATAAACCCGTATGTCCTCTCGTCAATATTAGTTCTGCTACAAGTGACAATAATATTAAACGTTTCAATGACATCGATTGTGTATTGAAGGTATGACTGACGGACCCGCATCTTAATTTACTCACAATATTCAACATGGAGTTGTGTGTAAATATTTAGGAGAGCAATGTAATAATATTCGTTGGTAGCCACATTGATAAATGTACGCATATTGCCAAATAAGCAAGTACACAAAATGCAAAACGCCACGAAAAACAGTAATTTTTATAATAAAAGTAATGAAAAACAACCATAAAAAGTAATAGATATATTACAACATAAGAAATACTCACATTCGTGCCTAATTACGACATAGGTTTCTAGGTAATATCCGGCTCGAAGGACCAAAATAAATGTATAAGAAATTAAAATCTATTGCCTATATATAATAGTATTGTTTTGGCTATTTATTAATTATGAATTTTATTAACGTATAATTGATGAGAGCTCGGTGGCTCAGTGGTTGGGTCAATGGACTTGCAATATGGAGGTCTCAGGTTCGATTCCCAGCTAGGGCAGCCATGTACCAATGAGTTATCCTCGGTTTTTTCGACGGAAAAACTTACGTACATTTACCGAGTGCTCTCAAAAACGATGAAGGAAAACATCGTGATGAAACCTGCATGTCGTAGAAAAAAAAAAAATCTAAGGCATGTGAAATCCGCCAACCCGCACTGGGCCCGCGTGGTGGATTATGGCCCGAGCTCCCTCGATGTAAGGGAAGGTCTGTGCCCGAGCAGTGGGGCGATATAAATAGACTGATGATGATGATGATGATGATGATAATTGATGACATATTAATTATTCTAATGTTATATCATAAAGCCATCTAAACAGATTGTAGGTAATCTTTGTAGTTCAGATTATATGAAGTTATGTATCATTAACATTTTTTTAAAGTTCATAAACAATATCCCAATATATTTGGCATCGAAATATATCCAAAAATATCCTGATGATTTGGTGCACAAAAGTATGAAAATGAATGGCACGAGGTGCGCTCGGTGAGCCATCAATCATTTCCAAACAAAATTAAACGTCACACGCGCGTTGGCCTCCGCTGGACGCTGATAGACACAGGGTAGTGTTATACAGAGGTAGCTGATGAAACCGATGAATGAATCTGATGCACCACAGGTTTCCTCAATTTCCGAAAAAAAAAACTGTAAGTAATTGGAACATTTCATCCTCCACAGATCCAACAACATCCAACTGATGAATCGACAAAACGCGGAATGATATATGAAATACTATTCGCTAAAAAATGATTCCTTGGATTTGGCCCAAAATGGTTACCCAGTTCATTTTCCTCAATTCGTCAGATTTTCATTCTGCTACTTGATTACACGTGTTGATTATACACGTCATGATATAGGCATTTAGTAAGACTAACTAGTTTTGTCGTTTATATTCCAATTTATCTAGTTGATCGTCCTGACATGTATTGTGTCGGTTAATTTTTCTAAACAACAATAATGTCATTTTTATCTCACTCTCTTTGTGCCTCGGAGACAGCATGATAAACAGTTGTTGGTCCCGCTTGATATCGTTCGACAGATTCGTCACAAGAAGATAATAATATCCAGCCTCTGTGCCCTTTTGCTAATCTGTGTACATTCACCAAGCGACTCACTCATTAATACTACATTTGTCTCGACAAGAGACAGAGTTCCTTCCTTATTCAACGTTATTAATATTGTATCAGAGTAATTATTTCTATCCTTTTCTCGATCAGTTGTGACAGAATTGTAATCATCTTTTGTCATAAAACTCATAAATAACTACAATAAATATGCGCATAATTAAAGTGACAGCTGTTTTCTCAAAAACCAAATATAATACTATTTCACTAGCAATACTTATTGGTATACCTAACGATTCTGGTTTATTCAAGCTAAACTACACTCAGGAAGAAAATTACTGTCCTGAAATTGATTTGAGTAGAATACATCTATCAGCAAGTCTTTTATTTTATTTATAAAGATGTGATGCTGAAACTTTTTTGCCACTTTTTCTCATTGTATAAACGAGTCTGAATATATTATGAACTATTGACGTAATTTTAGTGAATTTTAATCGTTTAGCAAAGACTTACATACAAAAAGTAAACATAATATGCGTTTACACGTGAAAAACATAAATAATTCCTGGTATTCCGCTTAAGCCGCGACAACGGTTAAAGATATAAAATAATGCAGGTTAAAATTATAACCCGAGAGCCCATAAACGAGGATTAAGGGAACAGCGCTGACATATATTATGCTAGGTTAATGCACAGGGTGTTTCTGAAACACATTAGTTAATATCTGGAGATAATAATTCTGGGAAAATAGTTGGAAAACTCTCCTGAATTTTGAGAATTTGACGACAATGTAATGTAAAGTAGGATCTTCTCCTTGTCCACGATTCCTAGTTATATATTCTGTGCTCCTAGTAGCACGACTACCTATATACCTATACATAGTTGTTAATTCGATTTGATTTGTTTATACATTCAATATCAGATTATTATGAATCTAGTGACAGTTTTATTAATAATTTTTGAAAACATAATTAAATACCTGCTCACTATGATACCCTATATATAATATGATACTTCACAAATTATTAAGTAGACAGACAGGTAGGTACCTAATTAAATATACCGAGAAGTTCTGACTTATTAAAAATCGAGAGTTAAAAAGTTGAGTTCGTTGTATTGTTGATTTCAATCAACTTAATCAACGAACTCCCTCTATATTACTGTGTCCACAACGTAACGGATGTTTCAGCGGGTTCAGCCGCGTAATCTGTTACTGTTTGGGGAGGAGAGGAATAATTATAGGTTATGTATTATCACCGTGTTATATTCACGATTTTTAAATTCACACCCGAAATATTTTCACTGCCTACGTGATACAAAGGTTTTATTTAGCAACTTCTAGCATTAACACTTGTATAAGTTTACATATTATGTGAATGATAGCACAAACCCTCCACTAGAACCTATCAGGATACCCTGAAGACGACCAGAGTCGGTAATACAATGGTACGTGTCGTCAGCAAAGTCCTGATTTTTCATCAATTTCCCCAAGAGGATCTTAAGCTTTTTTCGAAGGTAATAATAATGTGAGAGCGCAAACTATTTTCTTAACCTTATTTTACCTATCAAGGACGACCCCAAAAGAGACAGCTATTCTATCGATATTATCACTATCAATTTTTCCGATTGATTGTTCGAATAACGGTTAATTAGTTATTCTGTGTTACGATGAAGGAAAACATCTTGAAGAAAGCACGGTATTATTTGTATAGATATAGGATAGGATAAGCACAGCATATTTACAAATATGTAATAAAATTCATCAAAGGTTTAAAAGAAAACGGATCATTATATTATAATCATGAAAAATCTAATTAGTAGGTAAGTACCTCTCGGCTAGGCTGCTAAATACCATGAGATAATTCCATAACATATAAATTACCATTTCTTTATGATTCTGTCTCACATGTAGAGTATTAAGTAGTAAACACCAGCACATAATAAACCTGCTATAATAAGAATAATAAATTCGGTTCCAAATTGCATACACCTCATAATAATTTGTGAATATTAATAATGGTGAAGAATAAATAAATAAAGCTATGCCAACAAAACTGAGAGCGATGAAATATTTGGATCGTGCGCGTGTAACAACTAAATGAGACCAAATAAATCAATCCGCACACAAAGAATAAGCAAATGACCAAAATGTTGTCAATAAAGCCTAAATAAGCGTAACCTTCCTGATGAACAGTTGTATGAATATTGTTGAAGAATTATGATCTAACATCTAGCTCAAATAGGTCATAACTATATTTATAAAATAGTATCAATTACGCATATTTCATTTTCTTGAAATGGTATAACTTGTGTAAAAATAAACTGCTGTGCATAATCAAGTTAAGTACCATTGCCTTGTACATGTTGTTGTTACAAAAAGTTTTTATTTGACTACCCTACGGACCTCAGTTCGTCTGGGATGCTCCCAGAGGCCCGCAGGGTTTAGGCAGGGTCGTAAAAAAACTAATGGACTTTTCGACCCCCAACTTCTGACTATAGTGGTGTGAGAGTTGCATTGCTTTACACACTGGTACTGAACAGAGCACGATGTTTATAATTATAGAATTTGGCATCAACGAACCTTTGGATCTCCATGTCCAGAATGAATGGGCATTTAATGAGCTAGGATGGTCCATCGTCGATATCGTCTTCCCTGATGGAGACATGCGAAATAAAGGGCAATTGTGCATTGTCTTGTCTAAAAAATCAATGCATGAAGGCTATTTAAAAAAAATATACTGGTAAATTGGGTGGGCCTTATTTTAATATCTTCCATCGTCCTAAATTATTGGATGAACAAACAAAAACGCAGGACCGCGGTTCTGCGTTATTTATTCTTTGAAAATCCCCGCAGATGGCTGCGCACGCGTCTAGGGGGCGCGATGCACACGTTCGTGATTTACGGTTGGTCGGGACGTACAAATTAATCGACCCGTGGAAAATGGCTTCCATCATTTTACATGTGCAGTCGAAAACGCAGAAAAGTATACATTAAAGTTTGGATTTTCTCAAAATCTGCTAGACCGTTTGAAAAATATTTTACTAGTAGATAGTTGAGAGTTCAGACAGGATCAATAGAAGATCAATCTTACTACAACTTACCTATTAATTGTCTATGTTTGTTACAGGATGTGACTTGGTACAGAGATGACTAGAAGAAGATATCAGAGATCTTTGTCCAACTGTTGGACATTTTATAGGATCTTTAAACATCAAATTATATTCTATTAGTGGGTCAATGATAAGTGCACAGACATCCAGCAAACAGACGTAAGGTACACATCGTGTAACACTATGAATTAAATATCCCCTTAAACCGACCACAGCTGGCAATACGAAGCGCTTTCATGCGTATACGCACCGTGACAAATACGCCGAAAGGTTGATAAATCTCGAGGGGTCGATATTACCCGTAAATGGGACGATATTCACTTTAATTGCCCTGTTAGACAGCTGGGTTTTTGCGAATACCATGAAATTGATAGAGGATAATTGTAATGTAACACCATTGATTTTGCTGACATTAAATTAGGTGCCTATCCTATACCGACATGATAGATAGATAATAATAACAAAGGAGAAAATGTTGAGTCATAAAGGTACCAACCTTGATTGAGGGTAAAATTTACTAGATACATTTTGCAAACATTTGTTTCTAACTTAAAATAAACGAAGTAGGTATTATGGGCGGTGCAACAAGCCAGGCGCCAAGTTTGCACATGGTTTGTCCAGCCTCAGCCTAGGCCCTAGGGCCTAGGACCTAGGTCAGATTCCGGGAAATTTTTATATTCCTTCAGAGTCGTTTTCGAGGGTTCCATTTGGATCATAATATAAAACACATCCAAAAATTTCGAAACACTTTCTCCACAATTAATTAGGTTAAGACAAGATTTTTTGTTGTTGTTGTTAAATAATTATTTAGCCTTAATGAATATGTTTTGTATCTATAGCCTTTTGTACCCACCAGTTTGTTCCATTATCATGAGTTGTTCTGTAAGTTCGCTCGCTAGAAGTAAATTAGTTGTTTGTAGGCAGTGCACCGACGTTTAAGTTTCGTATCACCAAATCCAATATTCTCTGTTTCGTTGTCAACACATGCCTATGTTTGTTGACACGTCGCTTACGCCTGCCTACGCCCTTCTTGTGCCCTTCTTATACCCTACTTTGGGAAAATTCACCGGTAAAATGTTTCAGGCACTTCCTGTGGGTGCGAGTATGAGATGTAAGTAATAGCGTGAAAGCTCTGAGGTAAATCAACTTCGAGTTGTTTGAGTTATGTACAAAAATTTCTAAACTTTTTATGATTTATATTCCTGCTTACTTATCCACTTACTTATTCTCTGGGTAGGTATAAAATTTGAGTAGGTAACATAGTAGCCATATACTAAATCCTGCTTTGTGTTGAGAATCTGTCACCATTTAGTTACCGCAACGAAAATTTTAATTTCACTGATATTAATCATCATATTTATGCTGTACTTCATACCTTAAAGAAAAGATAATAGTAGGGTAGGTATTTTATTTTATGTGACATCATCAAAAGGGTGCTATTTCTGTTTCTATGTTTTAAAAAAAATATTTTGTCTATTGTGACCGACTGGGTCCTTCTGTACCTATCTACTACTCTTATCTACTTAGGTAGATATCTAACTGCGACTTTCCTGCGGGTCGCAACCGCAGGTTGAAAACCGAGTCAAGTTACATGTTGACCGTGCTGCTCCGTGATAAACAATTTCGAAATATATTGTAGCTGTACGTACAGCTTACTTTGTCATCCTTCCATAAAACCAATTTTACAAAACACGATGTTTCATTTTCCTCCAGTTTCATATCAGAGATTCAAGCGCCTATCAAATATTTCATAGCAAACGTATCTCGCTGTGAGACTACGTCGCGAAGACATCTGGCGGAACAAGCGGACAGAATTCAATTATATAGGACGATAACATCTCGCCCGGTGCTCGCATTAAAACAAACAACGCTTCGCAATAACGCCGGTTTATGCTGTTTGCATTTACATCGCATGGATACCATGTATGGAATATTTTTTATTCAGGCGCTGTGTTTAATATGCGTGCGTGTTGGGAATGTTTCGTCATAACTTTTGTACGTCACATGTTACGTTTACCAATTAACACATAGGTTTGGTCTAAAGGTTTCATATGAAAATTGTTTTATTCAGCGAAATCACCGCCAGTTTTTAATCCACACGAACTATCCATACTAGGCACCTAATATAAATACTTAATAATAGATTATTTAGTAATATGTAATCATCGTAGTATCAAGCACCTTATACCTACCTCAGGTTAGTAAAGATCTAAAGTAAGTGCCTTCTGTAAAAAAAAACTGCTTCTAGAACGAAAACATCTTAGACATTGTTTTACGCAAAACAGTCTATTATTATTCTATCTCCTCCTTTCCAGTCTAAACTCAGTAGTGTAAATAGAGACGCAAGTAAATGGAATACGTTAGTGGGCGCAAATATGTGCAACTGCATTGTGAAGACTTCAGAGCTCTTCGCATTGTGTGGAGAAAGATTGAATTTCTTCTGAATCCGCGCGGACGTGACGCATTGATAAATTATTTTAGTCAAGTAAGAACCATTTTAATCACCTAACTATACCACTGCTGATGCTAAGAATATGCCTCTTCCTCGGCAGAGGTATGATATGAGCTCTCTCGTACCATAAGTCGAAAATTAGAAAACCAGGAGTTTGGTGAGTTATTTAATGAACCATCTTTGACTATAAAATAGTCGTATTACTTTTTTGAAGGCATGTTCCAGCCATTTGCCAACTACCAACAAACATGTAAAGCAGATGGTGAGCAAGATAGATTACGAAAATTTGCAATCGTGACTACTAAAATCAATCATTTAAATAAACCATTATTTAATCAAGACAATCCCCGTTTCCTGTCACAAAACACCATAATAAGTCGATCTGCGAATTCTTTTTCGTGTGATTGAAACAGTCGTTGAATAACCAACATGCATGAATAAAAATTGCGTTGATACACTATCATCCTCAAGATGGGCTAATAAAACGGCAATACAGAGGTAATCGCTCGTGAAACGTCGATAAACGAATCGATTTAAGTTTCCTCCCCTGGTGCCTCGGCAACTCGCACAAACTTTAAATTGCTACCGAGGAATTTTACTTTGAAGGACTTGCCGGTGTCAGTGCCGTGGCGTGACGTCTACAGTTTATTTTCAGGATGTTGATCTTCGGTTAGCAAAATTTTGCGAACTCACTTTGGAAATAAAAATATTTTACGCTTTCTGTCGTGTCCTTGAAGTATAGTAAATCACGTTGTGTGTTCAAAAGTAGGTCAATTGAATGCGCATCACGCATTACCTGATATTTTGCTTTGTTTAATATTTTCGACAAGTTGGCGTTATTTGACATAGATAGTATATTTGTGGACAAGTTTTAAAACTTTCTTTAGTTCTTTACTTAAATTAGGAAAATTGTATTTCGCAAATTGTTTTAGTGTAACAATTTCCTGTCAGAAATTTTTAAGAGATCAAGCTCATTTTGTGACACACATCCTCACATCATAACATATGTAGGTATGTACGATTAGTTACTGGTAATGTACTATTATTTTATTTATTTTATTAATGGGCTTGACGGTTCGTCATTTGCCAATGTCATGTACAGAATATTCAAGATATCTTTGTCTTCTCTTTCTCCAGAGGAGTCGCCCAACCGATGAAACGATATCAAAAATGATGTGCATGACAGTGACATACTACCGCTTTGGTATAGCGCCGTCTTTGTTCAACGTGCCATTTCATGATACGTTGGAGGTGAGGCGCAATTTCGCCTTAATGTCGATGGTGTGCCGTGTTCTCCGCGGTGAGGTAGATTGTCCGGAGTTGGTGGAGGCAGTTTGTTGCCTGAACGTCCCGGATAGGTACCTGCGCGCGCGCCGACACCCCCTGCTGGCGCCCGGCGCTGCACGCACGGCCGCGCACCGCGCCTCGCCACTCGTGGCCGCGCCGGAGCGTCTGAACGCGCTGCTGACAGCGGCACCGCATTGCGACCTGTTCGCCGACCCGCTGTACTCAGTACTCCGGGAATGTTTGTTGTTTTGCGAGAGGATGGATGAATGACGAATAATTGACATTTTATTATTGTGTTGTACTTGTTTTTATTTATTGTATATATACCTATTTAATTGCTATAATGAGGCGTGATAACTGTAATACTAATATAATTGATTTAATGTTCCAATAATGTAATTAATGATTAAATGAAATGTATAGTGCATAGGTATGTAAACTGTAATGCTATACTTTTTAATGAATAAATAAATAAAATAAATAAATGATATCGTTTCAGCGTTTTGAGAACGGTAATTCCACCACTGGTCCAAAACTAGTACATTACCAGGGGGCTGTGCATAATTCAACGCAGCTGACATTGCCCCGTTTGCCCAGCTCGTTCACATTTCACGGACACCGCTTATTTTGGGCGTTCACCGGAACATACGCCGCCCGGGACGAAATAACAGCGGGAACAATCGTATGGAAATGGCAACCGGACGAGGAGCGTAGCAACCGGAACCGGGTGAATATAAACAGAAACGGTGCCGGTCGCGTCCGGTACACCGGGGCGTCATCGACCGTATTATTTTTATTGTTGAATAAAATGTCTGACAACCCCTTTACAGCCCTTGGACGAATTCGCCTCTAGCTACGAAAAATTTACTTTTCTTGCGGTTTTCGTTTAAATGGGAATTAGGTACCTTTTAACTTCCGTCAGTTTCTAATTTTAAATGGTTTACATGGGGAGTTTTTACTTCAATCCATAATTTCCTTTTTAAATTTGAGTTTTATTTTATATGTTATTAGATATTAGTTTAGAAATTGTTATTGTAGCCATTTTGTATAATATTACGATTCTAAAATTTCGAAATTTAGTTCAGCGTAGTCCAATAACATTTAAAACACGAATTCGACTCTTACAAACATGGCATAGTCGAAAGTGTTATGTTAGTGATTTTCTACTGTAAATTTTTTATATCCTTTCACGACCAAAGCAAGAGAAGCAAAATATGTGCTGAAATATTACCAATGTCCTACGTATGAGTTACAAGACCCCGAATACTTGCCAAAACTATAGACATCGGCTTCGTGTACCACTCTCGTTTCGCAAAACGGATTTATGCTTCAATCAATAGCTTTGGATACACGAATAGAAAGGATGATAAATCAGAAAGACTTCCTTTTTGGATAATATTAAGCTAACAAAAAAGTAAGCTATCCAATTTGAAGAATAAATAAGAGATTAGAATAGAAGAATAAAGGTAAGCCTACTTATAATGGTGTTAGTGGGACTCAAGACACAGAAACTGAAACTTAACTTTTTAGCAAATTCTAAAGTAGATAGGTATGGGCGCAACCGCTGCGGCGAGGTAGAGCTGCCAATTTTGGAAAGTTTTCAGAACCCATTAGGGATCTACATTTGCCTTCAATATAATATAAATATAACCCTAATCTAGCTCTATCCAAACTTTTAACCTGTCTGTAATATGCTTATCTGAAATAGACAGAAAACTTTAAAACAAACCTTATAATAGATAAGCTATTCCTTGGTTCCAGAAATATTGAATTAGATACCCATACCTATAGTCTATAAACTGCTTGCATAGTCAAGACAAAATCACATTAAGTTCTAAAGGCTGTGGTTTTATGGTAACAAGAAATGGTGTATGGTATCAAAAAATTATGATTGATAAAGAAATTATTTTCAAATCATGTTGACTGTGTGTCTCAGACATAAGTCGAAAGGTCTGGCAACAAGCCACGAGGCCCGTTTATATATCATCGTGTTATGACGCGTCTACATCCACGACGACGAACGGTGAAATGCTAAAAGAAATGCAGGATTTGTTACGGTTAATATGGTTTTGTTACGTTTCTCTATATCTACGAGTATAGGTGAAACAGAATTAAATGCACTCGCAATAAATACTTACATATAATTAAGTAACATAGCGAAATAACAAAAGTAAATGTGAAACCAATGACGTACACAAAACAAAACAATAAGTACACAAAGTGTTTCGCTTTCAGCTGCAATCTTACTTAGCTTATTCTAGTTGGTGCAGAGAAAAGTGTACAGGAGAGTTTTTAAGGTTAAGATTATCTCAAAAACTACTTGACCTATTGCAAGGTTTCTTTCACGGTTCGATAGATAAACGTTAAAACTATGTAACTGTAAAAGACTTATTATATTCGGTCCAGCAGTATTTGAGCAAATTTCAACCTTATTGCGGCCCTCTATATACTTTTGTAAGTCTTCGTGTGTACGAGTACAACTGTCAGTCCCGTATTTTGCTGCAGATTGCCCTAATTTCATTTTTATTTTATTAAATTCGTTCTTTACTTTATGCATTTATGTGCTGTTTTATCAAATAAATATCCACTCATTCACTCAAAGTGCACCAAACGATGTTGGTGAAGCGCACTTAAAACTGAGTGAAGCACGCGAACCCAAATGAGTGACACTACCAAATTACCAAATAAAGTGAGTGTAGCATGCCAGCCACAGTCAAGTGAGTGAGGCGCACCAACCAAAATAGGTGAAATATTCCAAATGACACAAATGAAGCTCGCTGACGAAAATGTAATGTAGGCGGAATGTATCAATTTAAGTGAGAGTCAGTTTTATTGCAAAATAAAATATTACAAAATGATGATGATCAATAAGCAATCGAACTCCAAAAGTTAATTACGAAACTATGTCGCCTCGCCATATTAAATGAAGAAAATATAAAGTTATCATTTATTATAACAATTTCGCTCGTAGCAACAAAACAATCCCATAATGAGACATAACGTATTAAAACTCCAGCGCTAAACATGAGAACGGCTCAATAATGAATAACGGCCAAAGTTACCTCCCTGAGCTTCAGAACATGGAAAATGTACACCGGTATGCACTTTCGCCTTCGTTACATTACTCTCTCGGGTGAAATGTTTGTAATTAACACGGCAACTTTGCCGGTCACAGGTGAAGCTGGTTTAGCTGATGGTCCCTTGACTTTTACACTTTTGGATTTACTAATGACGGCGAAACCGTTTTTGGAGTTTGAGATTTGGTTTAGCGTTAGAACTTATAACTTGTTTTATGTTGATTTTTTAAGTTTCTCTACATCTATCATGCTATTTCAGGAAGTTTGTGGGTTTAATGTTAAACTGTTATTAACATACATAAACCTATACAGAAGGGGAAGGCGGATACGACTGACTTTCATCTGCTCTGATCCTGATAAACCACCGTCGCTTCGTCCACCTTCATCAATCTCTTGTATTTTCTCTTCAGCTATTGTTCCCAATACTTTATTCCTCTCCTCACTGATATGAAATATAATAAAATTCCCTACTGTTTAATGAACAACTAAAAGATAAGCCACTATACTGCCCACATTTTAACTCAACAATCTCTAGAGAGTAGAGACTGTAGACTATACAATGTAGAAAGTTGCACCTAGAATGATAAATAGAATTAATTTAAAGAATCCTAGCTTTCTGCGACGAAGCAAAGCAATATGTACAAGATGTCTTATTCAAACATGTTAGCTTCGACCGTCGCGATGCAATCCTCTACGGAATGCCCAGTTACACTGCACGGTGGGGAAACTTATTCAATTTGACTGAAGAGACAACTGTTCTTGGGTTTGAAAGGCATTGTATTCTTACTTCACCTCTTTCGTTTTTTTTTCATTGTATTTGTTCCTGAACAATACTTTCATTCAATCCGCTTTCCGACATTAGACATGCAAGGCACGTTCTAGCGCGACTGCTCTCCGCCTAAGTTGTGTTTTGCACATTGGATGAGCGAAAGCGGATGGAATTAGTAGGGGAAATTTACTGGACACATAATATAATTTCCGCAAACAAAAATTATTACTGTATTACTTACCTTATTGTAGAAGTTACAGATATGATTGTTTGTATAAAGATTATATCAAAAACTACTTTGGCGATTATATTAAAAAAATATTTTACAATTACTTACATAGTATGCACTCTAGATCAGCTATTAGTGAATTTTTTTAGTTTTTTTATCGTTTTTGAGGGAATCAACCTTAATGAGACCCCTACAAACTTTTCTCAGTTTTAACTGTACCTAGAATTTAGCGTTGCTCACGTGTTGAACTTGTGAACCAAAATTATTTGTGTTGCAGTGTTGTAATAATACAGATAATTTTTTTAAATTAAACAATATTGTTGAGAAGTTATAATTTCTTAGAAATAATTAGTTGTAAAAAAATTCTACACAAATTTTTAACTCGTCTTTCCTGTGGAATATGATCGCTTCACAAGTTCAGCATGTGAGCAACGTGCAATTCTATTGGTACGTGCAAATGAACCACCCTACAAACGTCGTGTTTGTCTTCATACTTTGTCGCTTGAAACTCATACATTATTGATGACCGAGTATTCTCCGTTCAAGCTTGTCGCCGCCTATACAATCGTTTGATTATTTCATAAGGGCGCTCTCCGGAAAATTCGGGATTATTCTCACACAAATAGCATAGAGGATCTTGTATTTGTGTTCATATTTTGCTTACACATAGACCTGCAGTATAAATCAGAATTGGTATTTGGTTTTATCTTTACCAAAATATAACCTATCCGTTAGAAGAACTTGTATTGTTACCGACTCATGTTACGACATTGCGGACTAACCGAACATTCTAGTGGGATATTTTACGAATAGGATCCACTTTGTGTCAAGGTCATCTTATCCCATGGCAGAATCTCTAGTTGCTTGTTGGAAGCTACCATATTCGGCAATGTTTAATTAAGCCTATTCCATTTCACGATACGCAGAACCTTGGTTACCTCGCAATATTTCTTGTTATCAGTAAATGGTTGAATAACTGGATCACTTTAATTCGTAAATACCTTAATCCGCAATGTAGGCAACATGATCGTTCACATTCATTGTAATTAATGTCTCCTATCACCATGTAATTGCGGTGTGTGTAAAGAATCCGTAGTTATTAAATAGTTTAATTATGTTGAGTACTTTCAGGCCACCGGCCTATTAATCACGGCAGTTAATTCTATTAACACGAGGAACGCGGTTGTTTATCAAGCCACCAATTCGGTCGTTTGTCAACTCTACGACCACCCTTCGGTCGTCACGCACCACTCATGTCGGTCGACTTGGGAATTGCATTAAATCAATTGTTTTGTTATCTTTTCTACTGTTTTTTATAAATTATATCAAAAAGATTTTGAAATAATTTATGGCGAGAGAGATTCTTCCACCTTACTTTAAATTTTCCCCAATATAATATAATATGTTGTCGTTCCGTAAGCGCTGAATTACATACAAGTAAAACTACATTCAGAAAATCGTTGTAGTCTTTACAAATGTGTATCATGTATTGTATTCGTAAGAGAAATAGAAGAAATGGTACAAAGTAGTGTCTTCATCTCAGAGAATGAAATAAGAAATAGATCAACCACAATCAGATTCAGCGAATGCTAACCAAGCAAATGTTTTATTCATGCCCCCGCAAATGGCAATTACAGTAACAGAGTCCTCGGAACGGAAGGAAACATTGTATAAAAAACCCCTGGTGGCCGTTAACCGGACGAAGGAACATTGTTGGACCGCAAAATTATTCTCACAATATTATGGCGTGACGTTTCCCTTTGTGCTTACATCTTTGTGTTCGTCACTGTTTTTTCCTCTTTCGTATTCATTATGTACCACTCCACTGGTCTTTACATGATTGTCTATTTGTGTCAATTGATCTGATTCAAAGTCTATTTTCAGAACAGCTTCGAGCTTATTTTATTCCGAAAATAGTAATTTGAACGTAAATAGAAACCACGTCAGCTTCGTATTAAATTCATTACCTAACATATTTTTGTTTCACAACTTAACTATGAATATGAATGTGGGTGTCAAGGCTGTTATTATTGGCTTCCTTTCTAATTAAAGGATCTAAATATTCCATGTTATTATAAAAGGTTATTTTGCTTAGAAATTTAACCTATTTCGTAAACTCCGCTTCCAACATCGCACGTGCTAACTAATTCTAGGAAACCCTACCAAAATCTTCTAACGCAGCCGCAGCCACGGCCCGACAGTGTTAAAATTACCGTATACGTCAAAGGATAAATAATAGCAGTTGACATAAATTCAGAGTAGCTACTGCATTATAACGAAGCCGTGTCTGTGCATAATTAACGTATGTACGAGGAGCCTATTCGTGAATCAAACTTTACCCGTATGTATACAGCAGCAAGCTTTACTTATTAGGTATGTTATGTAAAGCAGACAGAGCAAATTTGACAAAATCATCCGGATAGTGTTGAACCTTTAAATGTAATCGGATATTGGATCTGTTTCTTGATTGTGTCGTAAATCAAGTGTCTTATTTTGTAAACAAATATGATCGTCTAATTACCTGATGTGATGTAACATTGAAGGAACTGATTGATCGAACCTGTTCATCATTGTGAAAATAAAATAATCTTATCTAATAATGTTAAAATAACTATGCAATAATCACAGAACAGCTTAAAATGTTAGTAGGGTAGTTGTTTGATGGGTAGAAGTTTTTGTTTACAAAATAAGACACTTGATTTGGGCTTCGGCTTACACTCGTCACTTTTGATCGTAGATTGATTCCAATTTGCATAATTGTTGTAAATTAGAAATGGAAGTAGGTATGACAAAGAGTTGCACTTAGTTTTTTACATGTTTTTATGTCAAAGTAAAGAATGTGGGTAGGTCATACATTACGTTGCATGTTGTCATACCATTTGTAATGTTTGACCGAATGGCACAATTAAGCAACAGGGTTAATCCACTGGATCAATTACAAATGTAGTCACGCAAACAAAGTTGAAAAATACCAGTACACTAAAGTACTCAGGAACATCGATTAACTAAAGGACAATAGCCGTTATACCACTTACGTTATAATTATTACTATTTCAAACTATTTCTATAATATCACGTGTTACATCATGATACGACAGAAAGCTTGATAATAACAATCACAAATAGAAAGTAAGAAGGACAACATAGCGAAGGTTGGGGGCTACTTAGCGTAATACGTTAGGTTAGCCTTCTGGTTAGGTTACACAATATACATCCACCAATATGTAATGACGAGGGAATTGTTTTAATATGAACGTTTCGTTTTTTCAGACAGCAATATTCGGAGGTTATCAACGAATAACCAAACGTTACTATTCTAGCACTAATTTTGAACTCGGTTAAAATAGAAATCCACCGAAATAATATTAAATATCTATTAATATTCTTGACAGCAAAAAGGCGCCATCACAGAACGTTGTGATTCGAATTGAGATCAAACTCAATGCCCATAAAAGTGATAAAATATCTATTTAGCTTTACTGTACGAGCGTTTGTCCCCATTCGTCGGCCTACGCAACGTTCTTTTCCTTCCTAAGAATGTTTGCCGACTCCGTAATTGCAGTTTATATTAGCCAAGATAAACATGACATAACTTTTTCTCGTTTACACCATCTTTCCCGAATAATGATTTGTTTTCATTTTCCGGCAGTACCTATATAAAAGAAATATGTATTTATGCAGCTTGTTGAGTTAATAATGCTGACTGAGTCTTCTTTCTGTCTATATTGAGAGTTTATTTTCTTCCATCTGCTATATCGAAGTCGTATGTACAGTCGTATGGATTTTAGTGATTGACATGACATGTCTTCATCGGCCCCTACGGCAGGGCATTGGTCGTACGGACTGCTCTGCGACCAATCAATTCAAAATCGAACCTGCCACATACGTATGAAGGCTTTACGACTGTCCTTACAATGCGCTAATTGAATGCCCTGTTAGAAGACTGTTTTTCTGATATACCTAAGATTTTTTTCCGTGCAAGTCTATCTAAATTGGAATCCGAAATAATTGAAAACTTTCCAAATTCCTGTTAAATGAATTTCCCAGTGTGTCCAACACGGAGCATTAAACGCCCGGAACTCGCCGCGGCTGTCTATCAAAAAGCACTTTTGTGGTTGCAACGCCACGTGGTGCGAACACGGATTTACCGCTCGCGGCATTTCCATGTCGACTCGCGCGATTTGGAAATTGTTAGTACTAGAAGGAACGTCTGTAATTTTAAATGGGAGAAGAGCCAGTTATCTAAAAGTTGTTACCGCAACGGAATGTGATCGATATTGGTAACCAAAAGTCCCTGTAAATACAAAATACTATATCTGACTTCCGAGAAATAAAGATGTGCCTAAATTGCCATAAAAAAAGATAGAGCTTGAATTTAATGTACTTACTTATGGATAATTGTTAAAGATTTGTAACTTCTTCACTTGCATAAAAATGTATGTGCTAACCATCCGGTCTCATTTCAATGTGCATTGCGATAATATCATTGCGAAAGTGAACATAATAAATGGAAGATAAGAACATGTGTTCACTTCCACAATCTTATGTGTTAAATTAACGATGAAGCTCGCCATTAAATTCTCGAACGGCGTTTGAGTTTCTTTTTCGGAAAGATAACATAATATCGATTTCATGTTTTCATGCAAATCCCAGCCAGAGGCAATATTGAAAGACTATAGAAGCACAGATAACAAACATAAAATATAACTTTATTTGATATCAGCTTACGTAACAGCACTTCTGGCCGTTCTATCGCTGTGTCTACCGCAGTGGAATACTATCACTCTTAGCTGACAAAGGTTAAAATTAATATCTGACTACAGGCAAGTTCCCTACATTTCGGTTCAGAAATTCAGTACAAACTGAATACAATAGAAAATAGGGTTTTATGTATAAGGCTAGCGTGCGAATCGCGACAAACTGTTTTCTTTACTTGCGTGCGAGATAGCGGTTTCCAATTTATATCACTCTGATAGACCAAGAGTCCTAACTAGTTATTTTTACCTTACAAAATGTTCTCAATGAAAAAATGCTCTAGCCCCATTTAATACTGCCGAAAGGTCAGTATGTAGATAATGCCGCAAGGCATTAAGCTCGCCTTTTGTACACAATGTGTAAAAGCGTAAATAAATAAATACTGAATGAATGAAAAAATAGTCACGAAAGAAATACAATACATTGAATCAACGTTAGGGTCGATAGAGGTAGGTAGACTGAGTAGGATAGTAATTACTGACACGGATGTCTGCCGCGGTTTATCTAAGTCAAATTCGACATATACTTTCTCACTCGGAAAATGTCAAGAAAGTTAGCTTTCTGAAAAGCTTTGCTGTAGTACATTTTTACCTAAATTTTGAGATATTTCTATTTATCGCTTCTCGTTCTCCAAGTTCATTACTTTGTAATTTCTTGTGTATACGTACAGCTAACAGCAGATCAAGTGTAACACTTCTGACTTTGGACCGTTCTTATTATCTGCGTCGTAAGATTTAAAATCGTACTTCAAATTTTACCATTGATCTGCTGTTGTCCGTACCTACATAATATACAAAACCAGCAGTCTATGCTTATTGCTTCGTATTTTTGTTACATTTGATGCGCTGTCGATTATTTAAAAACGTAGGTCTCGTGGTAGCCGCCCACTTGAATATGTGAAAATTAAATGCAAACATGCAATTCATTTATGACGTCATTAACTCCACTGAATTGTCCAATTACTTTTCCAGTTAACTTTCATCCAATTATTTCTATTGACTGAATGCCACTTGCTATTTGGCACCAATTAATTTTGTAGGTAGATCATAATAATTACCGACTATTTACATAATTAGCAAGTAATTAATCTGGGCTCATAATTTGTATTATTACATGTATGTTTAACTAAACTGCCACCAAATATAAATTGTACATAAAATTTCATATATCCGATTATTTTGTATAAAGAACCTAATTTCCACCAAATTACTTCGTCGTGTAGAATCCGTTCAGGTAAATATGTTGGATATAAATTCATCAATACACCTAAAGGATCTCGCTTTGTCTACGCCTCAGAAATTGAGATAAACGACCATCAGAATGGTATCGAGGACCAAATCCAATTTGCCAGTTGCAAATTGAAGAGGGCACATCCTGGGTCTGGAAGCGAATGTATCCAAATATCCGGACTCTGTGATGGATTGCTAAAAAGTCTAATATTGTATTAAAGGAAATATAGACTTGTAAAATGTGATGTTACCTGTTACTGATATGTTGTGACGCTGGGACAATGGCACGAATGTCGAGGTCTTGTGATACATTAGTCTTGTAGCTGTTGTTGTCATGCGGTTAGTGGTCAAACCTATTGCCAGAGTTGTTTAGTTAGTCCAACTGCCCATTAGGTGTCCGACAAAGCCTTGCCGCCTGTGCTGTCAGTGACACTAACTACCCAAACCTGCCATCTACCGTAGGTAAACTGCACTTGTCAATTTATCTATAAGTACAACTATTTGCTATAGTACAAAAATCGATTGAAAGTTCTGTAAATCTTTCTTCAATAGTCAGGACCTTTGTCAACCTTACCTTTTCAATTTTTTAAACTTTTCAATTTAAATCGAAAAGGGGCTGTTTGGGCGTTTGTCATTTTATTGCCCTATGTTGTGTTCGTGAATGTAAATTTTATGTGTATGTCCCCTAAACACAAGACGTTTACTATCCTAAAATATGTCGTATGAGCCAGCCCTCGTGACATTCAGATGTGTAGTATAATATTGTAAAACGTTACATAAAACATACATAGCAAGGAAACCTGGAAAATATTGGAATTGAATTTTTAGAGCCTCCCCGAGGTCTCATGAATTGTAATTTCTTCCTTTATTCGTGTGCTTTCGGATGGGCTTGACTTGTCAAATGCAGCTCTGTCTGAATTTGTTGTTGATTTAACTTTTTTGAAGATTCATGAATTCATACATGTAAGTAGGTGTAGGTAGACTGTAAATTACTGTCCCCAGTATGAGATTGAAATCCAGTCTCGGAAAATGTCGGATTGTAATTACAACTTATCCCAACCTTCGATTGTGTAAGTAAAGTATGCACTTCCTAGTTCTTGCCAACGCTATAACTGTACCATGTAATTATCTACGATTTTTATTAGTACACACGACAGCGCATCAACGAAATCACTTGAATGATATAAAATTCAAAGAATTGTTCATTTGTCCTGCTTTCAGGAGTACAATTTCAATTTCTTAACTGAATTTGTGATTTATTTCCAAGTTTCGCGTAAAAAACTTAAATTGCATTCGTAATAGATATTAGAGGACTTGAGTTGATAAACGGTCTCTCGCCCGGTGTTAACCCGATGATATATTACACAATTTTCTTTACGAGCGAAACGGATTTATAACAACGAAGCGGGCGTTTGGAACACACATGGTAGAGTTCAACCGACCGACAACGAATCGGCTTCGGTTTCATTCGCCAATCTCACTTTGAGTCGTCGTCATTCCTCAAAAATTGATTCAACCTAACCCATCAGCCCATCAGCAGTTTAAAAACAATGTACTTTCAGTCAGTCCCGTTCCGTTTTCAATTTAGTTCCTTAGCAATATCTGAGACGTTCGGCCGGATTTTTCGTTATAACTGTGGGATAAAAAATTTCCCGTAAATAAAATGACACAATACATTTTTGTGATTTAACGCGGGTCAGCTTTAGCCCGCGGTCGGTGCATTTGTAGTTTATATCCAATCCGACCTTAAGATGATTAATATAAATAACTAGTTATATTTCTAGGAGCCTATTACTGCCCCACTGCTAAACTTCGGCTATTTTTTATATATATTCGGCTTCGGAAAGAAACTAGTGTATCGGTCTCTAGCAGTATGTTTGCCGCACCAAATTCATGAGACCGGTTGAGGGTTGAAACAATGTATGCAAATAGAGTTCATGGTTTTGAAATGTTGAAAAGTAATGCGAAAGTTTTCAGTTAACAGATGTTGGCTCGACATTGGAGGGTAACATTGTTGTTTTTTAATTCACTACATATGTATGTATAATGTATATATTAGATAGTAAGGTGTGTTCTAACCACGAGTAATAGTTTATAAGCATACGAAAGCGACTACTCAAAACAGATGAATGGATCAGTTGAACACTGGTCTGATAATGACGTACTGATAATACGGTTGACAGCTGCTTTAAGAATTAAGAATGTTCATTGAGCGAATGCGCAATTTCTCACGATGAGGATGATATGTGAACCATATTTCGCAAATTTTTCGGATATTTTCATACCAATGGAGTAGGTAGTCGACAATCCTTCCTACCCTTAGTTTGTTTAGACATATATTCGTATACCTACTAAATAAGAATAGGTGGGGTGATCTAGTAGGATGTCGTGTCGACAGAGTAGGTAGTTATGTAGTACTGAAATTGCTTCGAAAATAGACGAGTTACTTAGACGAAATTTCTTAGCTTTGTACAAGAAATGAGATCCGAGCCAACATATTATGAGGAAAAACGTAGAGAAACATCTTTCACAGCGTCACGTACCGGCCTAATACTGTAGACAATCATAAAATGAAACATCATAAGGGGAATAAAAACTGAAAAGAGGCCGTAACGACCGAGGACGGGGTCTTAACAAATCGGTGGTCATCACTCAGGGTTATAGCCAGGGGGCGCTGGCATCTTTAGCGACATGTGGCTGAGGCCAGGTTAATTGGAGAGAGGGTTAGTTGATACTTTTTTCGGTTAGGGACTAATAAAAATCAAGTTGGGTCTAAATAATATGCCCAATATAATGAATAGGTTCTCTTTGTGTTACTATTTCAACCTCAGATCATTATTCCCTGATCTGAGATTACAACCATGTCGATTTTTTTTCCTTTATTATTCCAAATATTCTAAGATTACGACACTTATACACAATGATAAACTTAACCCCGTTAAGTTACTTTCGATGTTTTCACGATATATTTCACCTTCATTTTAATACTGGTCATGGTGACAAAATTGTCAACATGTACCAATAATTTTGTAAATGTGTATATACTTGGAATGTTTTCGTTCTTCATAAAGCCTGGCACATACAAGCGTGATCTGCACGCGGCTTGCGGCCTACGGCCAATTGAAACGCATGTATCTCCGGACCCTTTTCTCCCGATGTTAACGTCCAGGAGGTAGCGGATTGTGGCCTAGACCTCAGATCGCTACCTACTGGACGTTAACAACGGGAGAAAATGGGTCGGGGCATGCGTTTCAACTGGCCACAGGCTGCAAGCCGCGTGCAGATCGCGCCTGTGTGGGAAAGACTTAAGGATTTGTTGAAAGATAAATCGACCTTTCATTGTGTAGGAGACAGGGTTTGATTTATAACAAATAGAGGTCTGCAAGCCCACGTCTTATTAGCCGATATAATGGCAGATAAAACGGTAAGTCTGGAAAATACGTAGGATTTTAATACAATTTTTTTCTATCTTTGTAGCTCATCGAGTTTCCTTCTTGAATATAGGTATAAACTCGACAAAGTGATATTTTTTCTATAAAAAATTTAATCATGACCATGACAACTATATGGAATGTCACTTGCTACGTAGTCAGAAGGATAGAAGGACATGGTCTAAGGTCAAGTGAGATCGCTAAAACAGCGGGAAGAAAATTAATGAAAGAAGATTGGCGTACGACCTTTAGGAGAGCTGAGCTATTAGTGAAAAAAAAAACAGTTGGTGAAATGAAACCTGACAAATGTCAACTTTGACCGCCTTATGACCATACTGCCCACTTCCATACGATAGCAAAGGGGTTACTTTGGCTTTCGGCAAAAGATTGCAGAGTTTTCACATTACTCAATTTATCTTCGACCATTCCAACCTATGCTAAATAAATAAAAGCTTGTATTATGAGTTATGGGTCGCCCATCACGTGGATTTGAACCCTGCTGTCTTACTCTAGCTATTGTAGCTCTAATATTGGTCCAATAGCATGGATGAGTTGTTACTTAACCTAAACTATAGGTACAATCCCAAAGAGCCTCAACCGTGGTAAACATACTGGGATAGTGTCCTCATGAATTTACATAAGTTAGTTATTCGAGTATTTTAACTAACCGAAACTTAGTTCAGTAACTTAGTTCAACAGTGTACTAACTTTACTTGATTAAGTTTATGACCATGCACCTCCACTTTAAACGTTATTAATATTGTTAAGGAGGAGTGCATTTGAATTAAATTCAGAAAATTGTTAACTAAAGTTCAACCTACATTCCCAGATCATTTGTAGGTCAAAATATTCGGTCCGGTCGCGGTCCTCTAGAGTGACATATTGCAAGTAGGGTAGCTACGAGATCTACAGGAGTTTGCGCAAGACAGTGTAACAGTAGTATTCTTTGGTAGAGCAAGCATATTGTGAAACTGACAGACGTTCGATTAAAAGTTCATAAATGTTAACCATTCATGGGTTTCATAGCAATTAAAAAAATTGCACAGGAATCCAGTACTAGTTATCGAAAATAAACTTAATTTCCATTACAATTTAGATCGTCTTTCAGTGACACAATACAACCAGCTGGGACCAAAACGTACTTTGGATCGCTAAGCCGGCAGAATAAGTAAGTTCAATAACCAATTAGGTTTTGGTACCTAATGCATACCTAAGCTATTAAAAGCCTAAATGTTAACTAGTACAACTTTATATATCAGACAATCACCATAAATCAAATATATTCTTGGCTGCAGTTGTTTTTGCAGTCATGAAATCTGAAATGGGATTATCTCAAAGTCTTTGTAGTGATTGATGCTTTTCATTATGATAACGAACTCGGACTTTCTTAATTGCAAACTTCTTCAAAGAATTAGTGTAATGGACAGAAAAGTGTCTCTGTTGAAAACAATGGAAAAGTTCACTTCAATAGGAAATTTTTTGAAGGAATGTTTTCAGAAAAATGTGCTTATCTTATTTTTATTTGGTTATTTATTGAAAAACTCTTCATGGTGACCCCGAATTAATTTAAAACCCTTTAATAACTGACTCTGCATCTTTTATAGGTACATGTAACAACTTTCAGTAAGTATTTTTTTTATATTGGAAGAAAATCTTTTTAACTACATATCACGTCCATTGCCAAATAGTCAACCATCATTGGTTGGTCATTGCACCACTCGGGTAGGTACATAAACTGGCCGTTATTTTTTCACACCAAGGTACCTCTTCTAAAGTTCTGCAATTGTCATTTGACTAGGTAGCTCATTGATGGCTCCAGCCAATTATCAGGAGTTGTCAATTATTTTGCTTGGTTGGGACTGGGGTAGACTTTATTGACAACCGTCAAGATTTTTATATTATGCAAATATAATATGTAATAAATTATTGATTTTCTATAAATTGCGAATGGAGATTGAGTTTTTCAATGATTGTAAGAAATAAGTAACCCATTGATTATTTTATTTGGTCACAAACCTCGTCTATAAATATTTCATTAACCTTTTTCAGGCTGGGGTAAGGTGGAGGGAACACTAGCAATTGTACATTTTGACAAAACCGTTTATCTGCACTGTGGCGGAGAGCTCAAAATCTAGTGTTAAACTTGAAAAAGAAACCTAACTTTGTTGTGATAGATAGTAAATCATTTATTTTCACCAAAATATAAATTCCTGCAATGCGATATTCCTGTTTCATCTTAAAAGTCAGCCTACTGGCAACTGCCTGCACATCAATTTACAAAAAAGAACAGTGAAATCTATACCATATTGTCATCGTATAGAGAGCTCGTGTGTTACACTTAATGTTCCATTCAAATAAAAATAGAATAGAATTACATTTAATGTACTGTCGACTGTACTTATATCAGTTGTATCCCTTTTTTATCACTTCCGATTGCATAAATATGACTAGCATTCGTTTTCAATGACAAAGATTCGCCGGTTGAATAGCAAAGCGGTAGATCTCACTTTTTTCAAGGGCCGAGGTCGTTTCGTTGATATCGATTTCTTATAGCGAACGAGGCCGGAATCACAATGAACTTTTGGATGGAATCTTGGGAGACAAATACCTTTTCCCGTCAGGCGTTTTTTCTTCGCTCCAACATTTTGAATGTAAACGTTTTGATTAGTTACCCGTCTGAGACAGGCTGCTTTGCTGTCTAAATATATGTTGCCCTGTATTCGATTTGTCCTTATAAAAATATAATTTTTCCATGTATGAACTCGTCCGAAATGGATTTTCGCTTTTTGCTCATTCACTTTACCGTGCGAAATGTAAATTTTCACTGGATTGAAATTAATTCGGCGAACAAGCTTTTCCGTGTCAAATAATTAAGTAAGTATATCGACGTCGCCGTAAGTATGTTATCATTCCTTGCATGGTATGTTCTAACAGAGCTATGTTTTATGCAATGCGACGACATCGCAAAAATTAATAGCTAAAACTCACATTAAATCAACTATAGCATTATCTACAAGTGAATTACTTACTTACTTACTCCGCTGGCTCAGCGACCCGAAGTGGGTATTGGCCTCTGAAACGAGAATACGCCAGTCGTTGAGGTTCTACACCGTATCGCGCCACGTGTGTGCCTGCAGTCGGCCCAGATCCTTCTCGACTTCATCCCTCCAGCGATATCTAGGACTGGACGTCGCCTGACCGAATTATTAAAAAAAAAATACCCAGCTGTTGTTTATGCATAAAATGTAAAGCTATTTCAGGCAAAATCCAGGAAGCCGTTTAGACTACATGATGCCACAAAGTAGCCGATATACTTTTATGCATTCTAAAAACATTACCTTCCTGCTTTCGGCAGTCGGGTAAAAATTATACAATAATTCTTATTGCATCCTCATAAATTATCGTTTAAAGCAATTAACCAACCGTCTACTCGGGCCCCTGTAATCTGTAATAGCAGTTAAAGTTTCCTTGACAGATGTGAGGTCCAAACGGTCACGTCCCTGGAAACTTAATGCTATAAATCTCACAGCTGGAATATAACCCCTTAGTCACCTGTCGCCTTGTCGCTTAGCGCCAGCATTGTACTTTGTATGTCAAACGAATGGTTTTCCGTCGTAACTTTGCTGTCTACGAACCTAGTTTCCCATTGGAATGTGTTATCCAGTGGTAAAATATTGCCCTTGTGTTCAGGGACCCCCTATTTCTAATTTGATGGGTTAGTTTCTTATACCATATCTAGGTACTTTTAGTGAAAGAATTCTTACACACGGTCAAGTCTTTTTTTTAATATATAGGTAATATAATATTAACGGTAATAACGCATCATGTATATTTTTCTCTGTTTTCTACTATACATACATACCTAGTTATTTAAAACTTTGTAACATCTATGTTTGCGTTTCGACAATATTAGCAATAATTCGTTTCGCATACGGGTGATCGGCAAATAACCCAATAAACCTTACTTATACTGGACTGGAAGTGGCTAAACTTCTTGGTCCTGATATTACGACAATTTCAACTCTTCAATAAAATAATGATATGATTATGAATATGTATCAAGAACCGAATAAAGTCTTTACTTTTCTTGAGAAAAGTATTCACTGAGTTATCGATACTGAGCACCGCTGCAATAGATCATTCATTATACCTCTTGCGTAATTTGGTACTATCGGTACTTACAGTGACGGTGAAACCAATTTCAGTTCATATTACAGTGTTACGAGTTGAAGTCATTCACGAACAATTGGATGTACCTAATTTCAAACTTTGTTATAATTCTAGTTCCTCACATAAGTCCGATGCCGGTATAAGTATACATTATAGCAATCATGGACAAACAACCCTGTAAGCGATCCATATACGTACCTATTTATTACACTTGGTAGGTATTTACAACGCTTAATATAAAACCGTTTCCAGTAGTTTAATATTTCATTGTGATATCAAGAGTAAGAGTTGGCGTCATGAATCTACCATTAATACCTAGCCGCGGGCCACGTTGCTCCAATTTGTTCCAATTCCAAACTTTGAACAAACTTTGTTGGAAACTTTGCATGATTCCAGTGATTAAATCGATTTCGGATTGCCGGTGAGCTGGATTCCGAATATTTCCTAAACTGCCGATTCGTCGTTAACAGGGAACGACTCGAAGTTTGAGCACGTTAAATTTTAAATTCACATTTTATTTGCTTTGGAGTTTAAAATACGAATGCTTTTCATTTTGCGAATGTTGCCGGAAAGGTATTGGAACTTTATCATAAAAGCCGTATCTGTGGATCATTATTATCCCTCATTTACGTACTAGTTGTAAGTTCATGAAAGTTGCACTCCGAATCAAAATGTCAAAATTCAATTTGTTATAATCTCAGGTTATAATATAACAATTATTTATTCATTTTTAAATACTACGCGTCAAACTTACTTTCCTCAAACCTATCTAAAAAAATATTAATTTACAGTGTGTAAACTTACATGAATTTTTAATTTCCTTCATTAGTTGATAAAATTGTAAAATATTGTATGATAAAAGGCAGGTTTTATTCTTTCATATTCAATATATATCTACCTACTGGAGATACTGCGACTGAAAAAAGACAAAAATCGCAACTTGCAAAAAAAACTTTTCTCTACATTTTCTTTTAACATTTGCAACGAATTGAACACATCCTTGTGAATTATTCTCACAATGAAGTTCACCGTCTCACTAATAAAAGACTTGTCGGTTAAGTTAGTCTGTAAAGTTTTGGATAACGTACCATTCAGTCAAGTCTGGAACCTTGGAGAAATAGTTCGCACAGACTAGATGTCAGACTATCACACTTGCGCATTTTACAGCCCGTAAACGCCATTTATTTATATAGCCTGTAAAACGGTTTATTTCATAATAAATTACCTTCGTGTTGGAGCAGGCTAAGTAGTTTTGCTGTAAAACATCTTCTAGATGAGCAACGGGTCTGGATTACCTGCAAGAGTCATATAAAATGAAAAGTGGCTGCCGGTAATGATTGTACCTAATGAAAATTGTGAAATATAAATTGTTTCAAATTATTTTATACAACCGGATACACTCACTTTCAATTGGCTTACTATAGTTTTGATTCTAAAATAGAAATGGTTGAAATACTGTAAAAAATACAACGTTAAAACTTGGTAAGACTTCGAATAAAAAGCCTTTTTAGGCATTTGACAAATACACAGGGTCTTCATACCTTCATTTATTTGCATACTCATGGAACAAAAACTGGATTGTAGATAAGTTTGATAATGTTGCCTAAAAGTGGAGACATCGATCAAGTTATGACTTTATACGTTTTATATGAATAGTAACTACTTATCTATCTATAGAAATATCGTATAGTTTTTATGGAGATGTTTCAGTCTTCAATAAATAGGAACTACAGTTACAGTTTAGCTATTAATTAGAAATTATGTTTATTTTTTCTAGACTAAGGTAGCGAGCGGTTTGTTAAGAAAAATTGCGCCTGAACGGCGCTGGTGTGCAAAAAGCTAACGTCACGTATGGAGTACTCTCTACAATTCACTTATCTGGCTGCGGAGCTGCCTGCGGATCCCAAGTGGGAGCCATAGAACGTGAGACTTTTGCGCCAACTTTCCGAACGAACTTATTGTCCGACCGAATCAAGTGTACGTAAGTCTACTGATTTTTGAATTTCGAACATTTTTATCTCCAATATCAAAGTATACCGCTATGCAAGTAAAATAAGTGAAATCCCAATTTTACGTTGTTTCAGACGCGAGTGTAAGCGTTCCACACATTGCGGCCTGCGGCCAGTTGAAATGCATGCCCCGATCCATTTTCTCACGTAGTTAACGTCCAGTTAACGTAGCGATCTGAGGCCTAAGCCGCAGATCGATACCTACTGGACGTTTATTGGTCGCTTTATATTTAAAATTGTAATATTATATAATTATTTCTGATTGTTAAAAACTACCTATAAAACTAAATATACTCTGGTCAAAAATTTGCCGCCACTGTGTATAAACCCCGAAGAGTCCACGACGTAGCGGCTACAATACCAGTCGACTTAAGTTAAGATGTTTGAGGAGTATTTCCCTCTGTAGGTATACTTAAGAAAGTGCCAAGTAACTTAACGGCGACTGTAAAAAAATAAATTCAAAAACAAAATTACATTCCCGCAAGGAATATTACCGCCATTTCTTTTTACTATTTTACCAAGGCGAGTTGCCTGCAACATTAGTTTGCAGAGTTAGCGGGTTCCTTGGTCCAAAAGTGGTAATATTTTCCGACGATAAATTTTAAATGCCCCATTTTACGTGCACTTTCTCTTAGTTTGTTAGATTACGGGCTCACAGCGGAATTTATTGCATCTGCGTCTAGTAATATTTTAATGATAGACGTTTCTTTGTGGGGGAAATAAAACAATAAACATTGTGATACAATGATCGCTGCCCACCCAACATAACGGTCCCCACCAAATGTAGGGATTTTACCGTTCAGAAAATGGTTCTAGTTCTGCCAGTTGCTACGATTGCAAGATTCGAAATATGCTTCCTAGGTGCAGCCAGTTTTATTCCTAGTTTCTATTATGGCAAGAAATATTATTGAATAAAGGCCGTCGCACATTCGACCAACTCGACACCAGACCGCATCAACTTCAACTCTCGGTTTGGCATCAACGAGCAGCCACAACTAACTCGCCCACTAGTGACGCGGTTGTGTGAGATGCGGCCGGCGTCAAAGAGTAACCAGCTCATCGTCCACTAAGCGGTCGAGCGGGTCCGGTCGGCTCGACTTCCCGGCACATCCACTAGTCTAGTCGACCGCTCTCGATGTCAACGAGGCTACAACTCCTATGTTACACTCGTTGTGGTGTCAACTGTAATCTACTCGTATTAACTCCTTTATTGATATGGATTTAATCAGAAATAAATACTGCAATTTATTTAGAGCCAATGTCGTAAAAATGTAAATTAATGACACATAATTTCTATTCGAAAAGCCGTTTTTCTATGAACTGTTCGAATATTTTATATTGGACAGTTTAGTTCAGCTGGTATTTATTTTGCATCACTCTGTAATCCTGATATACGGTTACGACTACCAGTCTAGCACTCTCTGACCGTAAATATTTGTTAAATCACACGATTAAATTTATTTACTATATAAAAATGCGATGTGGTTTAAATAAATACTGAGCATACTGTCCGTAAAGTGAAGGGGGTACTTACCCTGCAAGGGATATATGGCGAGGATAGTATACTGTAAGAGTGTGGAATTCAGAACTGTGGAATGAAAAATTAAAAGTTAAAATGCTAAGTAAAAAAAAATATTGATGATCTTAACTTGTAACGAAATTCAGAACACTGTAATACCACATGTATATGTCGTGGTCAGATCGTTAAATTGAGCATTTCATGAAATCGTCAGTCATTTCATGAAATGGTGGCATTTCATGAAATCGTCATGTTGCGCTGGGCATATCGTTTAAACGTCAACGTTCGTCGATTTGTCCAACGACGTTTGGTCAGATCATTAATGTAGGGTGCCCATTAAGGATGTAAGTAATAATAATTCGAAATATACTTATTACGAACTTATTTATTGTTCTAGTCAGTACCAAATTAAAAAATATATATATGTTACAAAATTCTTACAAGCATTTCAAACCAATTGTCCACTGGAATTAAATATACGAAATATTCATATTGAATAAATTAAAAGGACAATAAAGATGTTTTTATTAAATGTTTTTTTATTATTATTATATTTATTACCTAATAAAATAAGTACAAAATTGTATTATAATATTATAGAACGTTAAAACGTTTCGTTTCACATACGGTATACCTTTATGAAATCCCGTTAGTATTTCAAAATATTTCTCCATCGTAATTATACGAATAGTAGGATCATCAATGCATTTCTTCTTGTATATTAAAAACTTGTAATTCCAGTTTTTCCATGATGTAATATTTTGTAATCCAGTAAATTATAGTCCGTCGACTTTCGTTGCCTTTGGTCACCCTACTTTCCTTTATTTGTTGTATAACCTAAAAATGAAAATTATGTATGGTAAATTTCTAGGATTCAACTATTAAAAGTAAATAATGTACATTTTAGATACTTAGATGAGATTTTAAAAGGATATAAACTAAATATTGTCATTTAAATAGGTACTAACCTGTGAAATGTATTCCCAATTTTTTTTTGTAATTTGAGGTTGGTTTTTGCGTGACTGTCATAAAATTCACACCGTTTCATATAAGTAGTAACACTTTTCCAAATTTCCAACACACTTTCTTATATAATTTGCACATTATCTTTCACTTTTCAACATGAATCCGCATTGTTTACTTACGCACACAAACATAAACAATGACAAAGCGCGCTCTCAGCGCCTCTAGCGGTAGTTATTGCTATTTTTCTACGATATGGTCAATTGTGTTTGGTCATATCATGAAATAGCCGTGCGTTTGTTGGACATATCGTAAAACGTTTTCTATTCATTGATCTGGCCAAGCTATTTCATGAAATGACCAATAGACATTTGACGATTTCGTGAAATGCCACCATTTCATGAAATGGTCGACTATTTCATGAAATGTTCAATTTAACGATATGACCACGACATATACACAGCGTGTATTTTTTATATTAATTATGAAATAATATTTTTACAAAATATTGGTCAAGAAATTGAAGAGTTAGGTATACTGTTCTACACCCACAATCTACAAGTTTTAAAAGTGGCAAGCTCCTCAGAATACAAACTCATACGACATCTAACATGTCTGTCCACTTTATGCAAAAGCCTGACTCACAATGTAAAATAAAGCCTAGTGCCCCAACATGGGGACACATAGGATGTTAATAGATTTTGGAAGCTATTTTTCTGATTTCCTGAAGATGTACGGACAACAGCAGATCAATGGCAACACTTGCAGTACGATTTCAACTCTTACGGCACAGATAATAAGAACAATCCAAAGTGTTATACTTGAAATGCCGCCAGCTGTGCCTATTGAATCCAAAATATACAACATCTACGCACTACTACGTAGACTGTGATTACACCGAAGGCCCAAAGAAAAAGAAAGTTTTTGGCACTGACTCTGATTGTCATAACCTCACAAGATGGAGTCAAAAGAGCATGATGAAAAATTTGCATTTAATGAAGGAGTACTAAGTGCGGCGCACTCACACCGCAACGGCCGAGGCAATACGTTCTGAGGAATTTGCATTTTTATGAAAATTTCTACGACACCGACGTCCCTCGGTCACGAGTTTGAACAAGAAATATTTCTATAGGAGTAAAGAATCGCTTTTGATCAAATTCATAACAACTACCCATTTGTTTGAGAAGTAAGAAGCAATATTAAATCCTGACTACGATTAACCCATAACATGGTCAATTATTAGTGTGTTCCTATTCTAAACATTAAATTTTTTTAAGGAAAATATATTTCTTTAATTTCTTTGATTTATGTAAATAATGGTTTTATGCTACCTAGTTTGTGTATTTACTTCCTTTCTCTCATTCTACGGATACATAAAACACAATCTCTTACAGTACTCTAACCACGTCTGGTAGATACAAGTATATAACTAACTTAATGCAGGGTACAGGTAAACAGTACCTACTACTATCTACAGCATGTGTCCAATTATATGGATGGATTAAAAGTAACCCCATTTATACTTAATACTATCACTAAAATATTATACCATCCCACTGTTTTATTTAAATTAGGGACATTGATCGCATCAATAATGCAACCCTATTGTGGTAAAATCGCACGCTAATCTATTAAAATTAAGCACAACGCGAGTATCATTAAAATCTCACGCTAATCTGTTAAAATGCAGCACACAATATCATCATAATCCGACACTGCTCTGTTAAAATGAAGCACTCTCTAGATGCCACATTTGGCCCACGTCCGCACCTGGCTTGGAGCTAATTGCCGAGGAACGTTAACTGGATTTAAGTTTGAATCTGGTTAGGTTACGTTTAACGAATACAGTCCCCTCTAGTTAGCCTCGCACGTGAACAAAAGCTCCAGTATAATGCTGTGTAGAGCTTGGCGCGCTGCACGTGAATAGTTTGGAAATGTTTCATCGATTTATAACACCATATCAGGATTGAAAATTAAAGGAGCGGTGAAACTCAATTTATATATATATTTATAATATGTCTTTTGTCTTTTTTACATTGATTTTGCAATGAAAGTTTTCCATGATTTCCATAATTATGTTATAAATATAATACAAAAAGGTTATGTTGAATCTACCTCTATCATCAATTTACTATGTCAAAACAACATCGCCACATTTGTTTCATGTGCTTCATCCATTGACTTTCATCATCTTCGTTGCTGGTCTATGGGGACTTGTGTTTTGCATATTTAAGTATATGAGCACTCATCCCATCTGATCCATTTAAGTCAGTCTATAGGTATTTTCTACATCTGATTGTCCTGTCGTACACCTATTTCGTCAATTGTTATTCGCATCATCAATTCATCAGTCATCATTATCATGAGAAATTTTGGTATTTTAACATTTATTTAAAAAAAACTGCGTGAAACTTTTGAAGGTTGATCGTTTAATTTTCACATAGGTAATTATAAATCGCACTTTGGTAAATTACTTGCACTGGCCTAGCGTAAACCGTAGTGCCCACTGATAGCCTCGTTTGTGTAATCCATTTATCAGGTCGGTTCACGCATCATGAAGCATTGATTCGATGTCGGTCATCGTCTAATGATGCGACACAATTGATTGTACTGCCTTTACTCTGTTTATACTTTTAGCTAGTTGTGAGTAAAGAAAGGACATGTTTTTACTTAATACGGACTAATTTACAGGGGAATTACGACGACTTCTTATCGACCCTTTTTGATCAGGTTGAACCCTTGATTTCTTTCTGAGTTCGGATTTTTCTTATTCTTTTTTTCTCACCATTATAAATTTCTTTTCTGTTATAGATCCGCTCCAATGACCAGTTTGGCCACGCCTACCACGCTAGACTCGGTGCAGATATTTCACGACGTAACGCCCAATGAAAAATGAATGACGAAGAGTCATAAATCTTAATGTCACCTGCATTCCTATAGGTTTAAATGCGCCTATAGTATAGGTAGCACTACCTGGCAATAGTTCCGAATGACCACTAGAGCGTGGAGTGCGGCGGCGAATACGGACGTATTACAAGCGGTCAGTGGATAATTTGAGAGGCGATATCCTGGTACTCCCGGGTGCGATCGGACAATTATCCGGATAATCTGGTCGAGCGCTCACTTATCCTAATTACATACATAATGATCACGGAGGCCGTGTGGTACACATCTTAGAATTAATATTAATTAATTATCATTCATGCCTTCCTCCTATATGAAAGATATAACAGTGCAAATGCATATAAAGGTATTTTCACACCAATTATTATTGTTCTAAAAAACTTAGAATACCTTAGTAGGTAAGCACCTAGGCGCCAAAAAAAAATTCTTTGAACTAGAGAAAGTTTTTTATAAACCTTGTTATTTGAGTAGTACTTAATTTTGCTCAATTTTACTGTTCATTAAAAAGTCAAAGAATTAAAAATGTCTTTTTTATATTTAACTTTATTAACGGGCCCAAAGCGTCACCTCTGGAATGTGTAATTTAAGTTTGAACGTAAAACCTTCCTTGCCTAGTAAAAAATTCATGACTATAGAAGCTATTCTTTTAGTTAGATGAAAATACACATTTTACATAATATGTACTTATACAGTAAGTGTAATGTAAGTAGGTACGTAGGTAGGTATCAAAGAACATCTATGGGACATTGGTCCCGATTGGTTCTCGATTTAATTTAGAATTCTGATAGGAAGGGAAATTCTACACAGAAGAATTAATAATAGATGCTACATAATTGATATTTTCTTGCTATGCGAAACGAAAATATAAATGATAAATGGAGAAAAATCCTTCCCTAAGACTACTATGGAGAAGAAATTCGGCGACCTGGGTACGATATCACGGTGGCTCTGTTAGAATAGGGCGTGCCACGGAGTGGAGAGTCCCGGTCGTGAGAAAATTTGTCTCCATTTATCATATAGCTACATAAGTGGTCAAAAATTTCAGCGTACTGTACAAGTACATGATTTTAGGATGAAGTGCGCAGGTCTCCGTCACCCACGCAAGAGAGCGTTGCATTCTAGAAGATAGCTAGAACGAATGTTGTATTACATTTACCTACTCATTAATTTGAGCAACATTCGGGTTATTTCCCGTGGTACACCCAGGTGACCCACGGGAAAATATTTTTGACCGTGGTCCACCCAGGTGACCCACGGGAAATTTTTGTTCCCATGATCCACCTCATGTGTTAAAGTTTTCAATTACCTACTTATTTATAAGTGTAACTGAATATTTATTAATTAAGTAAGAATTGAATAATATAATACATGATTAAAATTTATAAGTGTTGATGTTTTAAATGAAACTTGATTAATATATCATAATAAAATCTGTAATTTTGTTCGATGCCTAATTATTTTATCTTATTTAAAAATATAATTCAATGATCAGTGCGATCATCCGCCTCTGGAAAGAGAACAAAATGTTGAATCGCACAAACACAGCGGCTATTTCAATTTAATCCAAACTTGAGTAAAGCTTATTGTTTCGTAGCTGCACCGAGAAAATTGAATTTCTCCAATCCAAAAGATTACTCTGCCACTGCGTTGTGTGCGGCTTAGCAACAAATTGTGACGATTGTTCCGCTGCAACCTTATTTAGTAAGTAGGTCAGCGCGCTGATTAGTCAGATTTCTTTGTTGTACTCGTAGCTAACCAAGGAATTTCATACAACTTGTTTCTTTTACTAATACAATTTATCTAGCGAATAATCAGGTTAGACGTTTTATAATAGCAAAAACATAATTACATAACATTTTAAAGTTAAATAACAAATAATAACATATTTTTTTATTTAAAAAGGAACAATATAAAATAAGAGACATTCAATATTTAAAAAACCTTTAGAGTACCCAAGACACTGGTAGCGTTACTTAGAAATAATTAGATATTTTTAAACAATAAAATTGTCAGTACGATGCAGTGACCCGTCGATATGGTGTACTGTCGATGCAGCGTACCATCGATATAGTGTACTGTCGATGCAGTGACCCGTCGATGTAGCGTTTTCGATACAACGACCGTCTATGTAGTTAGTGACTTTCGATGTCGTGAACTAGACCCGGGGAGCAGGTTAATATGGTTTGAGTTTCTGTAGGTAGTGGGACGATTATAAGATCAAGAACATCTAAAGTGCTCTAAAAATACTAAGATAAGGTTTGCCACCCATCAGCCACTGTCCCATATAGTGTCTAAAAACAGACGGCGCGTCGGTATTTTTGGTTGAAATCGTACTGCAAGTGTTATTATACCATTTGATATGATGTCAAGTGTACATAATACAATATCTACGGTTGGAATCTAATTATCTACCTGCTTTTTTATAAAATGTCCAGATTTTTCGTAAAAAAAATCAATGCCCCACACGTATTTGATTTTCTTTAATAAATTCGTAGCGCCGCGCCGTTGTTGCTGCAGAATGTAAGACTGCTAAAGTCCTCTTCAAACTTGCCCCTAGAGCAACTTATCTGTGGTAGGTACATAGCTTTGCAGGGAAAACTTGTTCGGTGTAATTTCTATTTCGTACAGATAAGAGCACGTGCGGTGCATCAGGTGAATTCAGAAGAGCCTTGCATATAAATAGAAAAGATATTTTAAATATAAATAGTAAATAATGTAATGGTATGTAATGGAGCTTTTAGATTTAAGATTTTAATAAGTAGTTTATTTCATTTAATTTATTAATGCCTTAAATTGCATGTATATAAGGAGGTAATATTAAACATAAGTCTCAACACAATTTTACCCGAAGGTGTAGCGATCTGCAGACTTTTTTAAATTAATTGTGTTTTAACATATTGCACTGCACTACCCGTAACCACAAACATGTTGTATATTTCTTCTTTACGCATGTTCTTTCTGTGCTACGAAAGTATGAGAGTTTTAGATTATCTGTAAATTATATTTAATGATGCAGCAGGAAAAAATAATGAAGAATAATCTAAAGTCACTACTTTAATAACTAATTTAAAACTACTTTAAGTCACTACTTTAGATTATTTAGTTCTTTAATAACCCGTGTTCAGACGAGTGCGACGAATGCGTTAATTTTTTTTTGGTAACCTATATATTGTCCCACTGCTGGGCAAAGGTCTCCCCCCTCCTCTTCTATCCATGCTTTAATTACGTAATATTTTTTTCTTCTTCTTCAAATTAAGTTAAACTCACTATAATCTATTAGCCTAATGTGACGTGGTCCCGTCTAAGGTATCTTCTGGACTTGCCACAGAACCTCTTTACCGGACGGCAGGTACTCAAACGATTAAGTTATTTAAAAGTAGTAGCTGCTGCCCGCGACTTCGTCTGCGCAGGATTATAAATGATAGCCTATGTGTTATTCTGATGTATGAGCTATATTTTTGTAAAGTTTCATTAAAATCCATTTAGTAGTTTTTGCGTTAAAGACCAACAAACATCCACCCATACAAACTTTCTAGTTTATAATATCTGGTAATGACAGGTCTTCTCTGTGTCATTCTAAAATGAACTATCTAAATGACTGATTACTAACTATTCAGATTCTAGTGTAGATTAATTCAAGTGCAACTTGTAAAGAGCAAACTGTACCACTAGCATCCTTATCTAACCCGCAAGTAAACTCCGGTTTGAGTCAAATAGAATCCGAGGTAGAATCACGTAGTACCATTGGCTTGGCTCGGAGTGCAGTACAAAAGAGCTTAGCTTCCAGGAAAATTAACTAAGTCCCGCCCGTGGAAACTAAATACTCTCGTATCTGACCTGTAACCATTAAAATAAAGCGAATTCTCGCCTAAGTATTATTTTATACGTCAAATGTAATGTAGAATAGTTCACGCTTTTAAGTAGCATGTTTCTTCTTACTCTACGAGTACATTTATAAAATGTAAGTGGCTTCTAAGGTTTGGTCGACAATTAGACAGTTTATACCGATTTAAAACGAGTGTACCTTATGGGACCGAAATTCATTCTATCGATGAGCGCTGGCACGAATATTCGTGGGGTCGAATGCCATAGGCTCGAATATTTGTAGAATCGTTACATTTAGAACCGACAATTAGTTCATTCGAATTTCATGGGCTGGAATATTCGTGGGGTCGAACGCCATTGGTTAGATATAATGAATTTCGGTCCCATGGGGTACACTCATTTAAAGCCACTTATAATTTTAAGCTACAATACTTACCTACAGGTTTGGCAAGGGAAAGTGTTAATATAGCAATAGAAACACTCTAAAATAGAGGCTAGAGTTTTAAAAATTTAATAAGATATTACGACAATAAAGTTAATGTCAGCCATTTTTATCCGAGCTTTTCTTCTGTTTTTCTTTTCGCCCAGCATCCAGGTAATTTCTGCGGTTGAGGTTAAGAAGGAAGTTTTGTGCGTGGGTGGGTAGAACTACCGCCAAAATGTTATGTTTGTAGGTAGATAATAATGAAATAACTAATTATTACGTACAAATTCCATAAATTAATGTCATCATATTAGAACGTATAGGTAAATAGGTATATTTTTCTATAAAAATAAGATTACTCAAACTACCTACATAATATTGGTCAAAATGAGTGACAATAATATTTCCGTCAATGCGTATAGGTATACTCTTTATTCAGATAATTTATTCATGATGAATAAAACTCGACCAATTTTACAGGTACATACCAAATAATTACGTGGTTTAGGTTAAGACACTGCCTTCACTGTTAAATTAAATTTGATATCAATATCACGCTTGAAGGAATTCCGCCCACCCTCGACGCGGATATTAATTATTATCGCTTAATATTCCGTTAACTGATTAATTAAATTTAATTTTATCTCTAAGTGGGAATTGCCCGCGGCTCAGTTCGCGTGTAAAAGTACGCGTTAACAGACAGACAGACATAACGACGATGATGTAAATGTGGTATCTAGTTAGTGTAACCACTTTGATGTGCATTTAATTAAATTAGGTACAGTCGACAGCAGATCAATGGTAACATTTTTTACTTCTGACAGGTCTTATTATTTGCGTCGTATGACTTGAAATCGTACTGCAAGTGTTACTATTGATCTGCTGTCGACTGTACCTATTAATGAAAATTATTTATAAGCGACAGTATCGTAATTGCCGCTTCGGCGGCCTATGTAACCGGAGTTTCGTAACCAGTTACGAACGACGAAAAATGATCATCTTAGGTAACAGGCTATTTAACCGGTTGCGCGCGCATTTATTCCTCGTTCATAACTGGTTACGAAACTCCGGTTACGTAAGCGACAGCAATCGTAAATTGACCCAATTCTGACTGATATAGCTGATACAACCCCATAATTATAAAATTTAATTTATATATTTTCCAAATTTAAATAATAAAATATAAATTTAGGTATTATTCTCGATCATAGATTTTTTTAATGGAAACAATTGCGTACTATGTATTTTGATTTATTAGTCGAATTTTACATAAATTCAGTTTCATTTATAAACACGAGCTTTTACGAACACAATCAAGTTTCTGGCCAAAACCAAATTGCGTTTCAACAATAATTTCATATTAGAATCCAGATTATCCGAGTTTCCCAATAATGCCAGCGTTCATTGTATTGTAATGCGTAGGCACAATGCAATAATTTTTGTACGCGCCTATCCTGCTGTAAACAAACAGCCTGAAAAGTGTATTTGGATAAGGCAGTACAAACACGACAATATTGCCTTAAACGCCATAAATAATAACACAATTAGAGCTGTGGGCCTTGAGGGTTGATTTAGTGCCTACGAGAAATTATTTTGACTTCCAATAGGGTTAATTTCATTCCAGCCGCCATCGCAACCAGTTTTCACAACTAGTTGCGATAGAAAACTGAATATTCTTTGTACGCAACTGGTTGCGATAGAACAGTCATTTTATATATAAAAAAGCATTTCATACCTACACTTAAATAATTAATTACAGGACTTCATGACACTTCATTAAATATTTCATTAGTTTGTTCCTCTCTCGTATATTGGCCTCGCAATACGAATTATACGAGGGTAGGGCGTTAAAGGGACCTGTATATCGCACCGTAAATTGCCTACAATAAAATCGTAACACTTTCCTTGAACAAAATAAACTAGAAGTGTCATTGTAATTACCTATTAAACATAACAAAGTAATTTGAGCTTATGCTCCTAGCAGGAACTTATTACGATTCGAATAAGATTGAATACTCAATATTCAAATATTTATGGCTATCCTATAAAAAAATACAGATGTCATTAAAATGTTCGAAATTGGATCAAGAATGTGCAAGTGGCACAGTTAATCGCTGCTCTTAGACATGCAGCTTTTATTAAATTACCTAAGTGGTTTATTAATCACAGGAAATTACCTGTCTACCTATAATATAAATGACCTATCTACTTCATATACAATAATACTCAGTGTGTGTAGGTTTCCTATCGATGTGTTATTTCGCAGTTTTCGTCGGATCCGTTCGATCTTTGTATACAATTAATCACCATATGATTATCAGTGAAATGATCGCCAAGTGTGGAAAAGAAAACAGCAATTATAACAAAATTATAGCAAAATGTGGATAATATTTTCTAATAAGTGTGTGCACGTGCAAGTGTCATTTCCAGTAATTTTATTCAGACCACAAGAACGGTGTGATCGGCCCCGCTGAATAAGCAAGAGGAAAATAAGCCAAAAGGGAGGTCAATGTAATTAATGCTTGCGTTTAATTACGACTTAAGGTTGACGTAAACCGGTCGTTATCATACAAACAGGTTTTGGCAAATACATCGAAACCATCGCTAATCAAAAGTTGCTAAATTTGTTAAAATTAATACATGTATATAAATGTGAAGGAAAAACATCGTGATGAAACCTGCATGCCTTAGAAGAAAAAATTCTAAGGCCATGAAAGGATCATGGCCCCAGCTTCCTCCATGTAAGGGAAGGTCTGTGCCCGAGCAGTGGGGCAATATAAATAGACTGATGATGAATACATGTAGTGATCTCAAAGAAATAATCATCTTATAGTTGATTCACTGCAGGCTCTGCTGTTGCTTTAAATTTTATATGCCACAATTATCGTGCAACCATTCTCTCACAATGCAAACTCACGGCAATAGATGTGATTCTATCGTGGCCCCTAAATCTAATCCAAACCTTAAGTGCAACTGTCACTGTCACATAAGTATATGCTACATCGCGTAAGAGTGAGAGGGACGTTTCGTTTAGAGGCGAGTTTTGGCTTGCGTTACGCAGGAATCAGACACATTGAGATACACCAATAGAGCCAGACGCGTGAAAGGTATTCCACTTTGGGGTCGGTCCCTTGTTTTCATTATCAAAATGGTCCCAATCAAGTATACAATACTTTTGTGAACATTCTTCTTAATGTCGTTTGTTGGTATTTCTGCAAGAGATTTCACGAGATTTAGGGAGCACGATCTTAAAGGCGCTTTGTGCAACTGGTCGGCGCTCAAGCGAATGCTAAGAGACGATAAGTAACCTAACTTTTACCTCAAAATCGGAATATAAATGCTAATTCCGCCTGATCCATACTTTCAATTCCGCTGGTTCTTTTGAGAGATTATTATAATTTCGTCCGAATCCTTTCAGGAAAAGTTACAGTCTCAGAACTTGCATGAATAAACATTTAAGTATGATTGAAGCTTAATATCTTCCCTGGGAAGTCACGGTCTGAAATTTATGCTTCTTGTTTCTTATTTTTCGCTTGGCAGACTTTGCTGCGAAGTACATAATACAATGCGGACATTATGATTATACAATTCTAATAACACGAAGATAATGCTGGTATGAATGTTACACCTAATACTAACAAATAGATAATAATTTTAAGTACAATGCTACCTGAACTGGTAAAATATGAATTAGTTGTTAAAATAAAATAAGTTCGTCCCTATATTCATAAAGATTGATGATTGATTAATGTAACATTAGAACACTTTCAATTATAAGTAGGTGCACTGAAAAAGCAGGAAAAATAATTGTAAGCACTAATTTAGCTGTCCCTATAGTTTATACCGGTTATTTTTCTCCATGTGACCACATCTTCACCACATAGCTCATGTATATGTAATAGTATATAGCTATATGTATAACCTAGCTAAACATTTTTAAAACATCTCTCTGGCGGCTTGACTAATAGTTCTTTTTCTAACAGAAGGCAACGATAACGTTTAAAGGAGGCAGCACAAGAGAAATACTCCGCATGTGATCGAGATGAAATGGATAAGAAAAAAATAAATGAACTGGGTGTCACCTAAAGGAGATTCGGAAAAGCTCGTTATTCTGATAAATTGCACCGCTCACTTTATTTGGAACGGTATTTTCTGCCTTCCATCTCACTTTGTGGAGACATATTGAAACATAGCAAAAAGTTTTTCTCTTTAACTGAAAGTCCTTGTGTGAATAGATTTTTTATCCGGCTAGAGGTACCCACACAAATGAGAGGAAATAGTAATAAAAATCAAACTACGTGATGTACAGAAGAATTTTTATTTCCTTCGAATCATTGAATAATAATAATAAATTAGATTCAGATTCATATCGTTTATTATATTAAATTAAATTTTGTAATACATTGCGAAAACAATATAATATGAGTGGTTTTTGAAATAGGTAGGTACTTATATTGAAACACTGTTGACAGATATCGGTCGTCTTCATATGTCCTTAATCATGAGAAAGCAATACATTACTCATTTTGTTCATTCGCATACCATCTAAGTGACACCAAATGTCTGGAAATAGACTTTCAAACGGACTAAAATATACAGCATGTATAATATAAATATACGGCATGTATTCGTATAAATAAACGTTTACATTCCATTATAAAATTTATTCAACCGTTAAGAGATCCAGGACGCATAATCCCCTTAGGAAGGTATTAGAAAAATATAAGGGACTGATAAAGCTCATCGTTAGACTCCTTTTGCACATCAATCTAATAAGAAAGTAATAGGAGCTTGCATTCGCTTTTTTGAGAATTTTTAAATACACACTGACCACTGAATTCGTAGTCTACAAGTCGTTAAAAGGTCATAGTTTTGGAAAAAATGCACCCCTTGCTCATAAAGACTGTAATATAAAGAAAATAATTGCTATTATTACAGGCTTACAGAATAACAACGACACCTATACAATATTTTAATTCCAGCGTATTAAGTTGCCATAGTTTAATTTAACCACAATTAACAAAATATACATATTATGCACAAGTATGTAACATGTAAAATATGGCACAATAATTTCTATATTTCCTCGAATTTCTAAAATAAAGGAGCGATCACAAATTCACAATCTTAAAAGTGGAGACAAACTTATCTCCACTTTGCAGCCGTAATAATATTTTCTCTCCGCCTATCTAAAGGAGTCCCGGGAGTGTCCGACGTTGCGAGATATTTCACGGTATTTTAACAATTTTAACGAGCTACCATATTTACTTCAATGCACGTCACTCTAAGGATATGTAGGCACGTTTAATCATGAGCCCTTCACATGCTGGGATATGCCACTGAGAAAATGCTGTCTCTAGCTACTGTTGACAGCACATCCAAGTGTTTCCACACATCACACTGACATCTTACGTAGCAGTAAATACGATCTAGATTGAAACGATTTTATTAAGGTTTAGGTCGACTGTGTGTACATTTTTTAAGTCGACAAGTATTTTAGACGTTTATTTATTTATTTTCGTGGTCACTGAGTGTAACCCTAAAACCTAAATGCTACATCACGTAAGAGTGAGCAAGATACTCTGGAATCGCTTCAAATATCATAATCATTTACCTCTGAGTCTTTAAAATATTGCTTTGTTTAGGATACGTATTACTTTACTTTGATATGAGAGTAAGGACTTCATCAATATAATGAATATAGACCAGTGAATTTTAATTTAACTAAGAAAACACAAGTAAGAATCGGCCCCATTGATCAGTTTATTCTTTTTTATGAACCTTTTAATTTACAACGATAACTCTCCAAGTTAGAAAACTCAATGGACAGGAAAAAAATCTTTAGAACTTACTCGTAGGAATTTTCTTAAGATTTTTCCTCGTTGGCATTTCTCATGCTTCTCTAATTTTTGTGGTTTTAGTAAACTAATTAATTAGACATTCAATTAATAATTTTACAAGACGTAATTTTCCATTGTCCACAGTTGATTGACGTTTTAGATTTATTTACATTTATGAACTCCTGAATCTGATTCATGAAGAAGAAGAAAAATTAGCCGCACTCTAGTATTTTGTACTTGTTGTCGCTGTCACTGTCATACGTCAGAAAGAGATATCTGTTGTGTATGTGTTCGTCTTCTATTGATAATTCAAATAATGGAAAACAAATGAATGGCAGAATATTTTTATGTTGCAATTTGCCCGTTGATCACCTGGGGACATCGGAGGTCATCAATCAGTGCCATCAATCTAAGGCCTACGGGGACTAGTTCTCCAGAACACGTCTTAACATCGCCCGATTAACATTTCTAGATTCATTATAATTTACCTTAATGTGCTGCATAATCCAGATTTATTTACCATCAAGTCTCATCAGAACCAAAATCACACCAATGACCTTTCGTACCTTAAACGGGTTCACTTTCACGATAAATCATGGAAGAAAACTTCTCAGAATATTTTTCTGCAGCAATTTGCCCGTAGATCACCTGGGGGCATCGGGGGTCATCAATCTAAGGCCCTCGGGGGCTAGTTCTCCAGAACACAGTCTTAACAGCTCCCGCTATTATTGCGCAGATGGCTCGCGTCTGAAGAAACCAGTATAAATCAAAGGCTTGGTAAAGGATTTTTAGAATGCAATGGTTTATTGCGTGATTTGATTCACAAGCAATGTACTATATTTACTTATCGTAGATACCTTCCCGGTCATTGAGTGTTAATGCTAAATCACACAAAATTTACATCTGGTGATTTCTCGGGCCATCACCTATTAAGAGCTTCCTTGGTTAAATTTTATAATATGTCACGATGTATGTATGTAGGTATCTGATATTATTTACAACTACACAACCAAAGTGTAGCTATTTTTGTGCATTATTTTGTGATTTTGTTTGTTACTATCTTGTGTAGGTGTACGTACCATTGAATAAGTTGCTTTCTCAAGATCGCTCGATAGCAAATAGTAAAAAATATAGCTGTGACGTAGGTTATTTGTGCAATTCTCATTGTGTCCCTGGCGGCCAGTAGAAGAAGTAATCCCACCAATCAAGAACATCGCAATTGCAGTTTGTAAGGATTCTCTAACGAGTAAACATACTATACCTACCTACCAGCTCGTGATACAGTAGCTATTCGTCTCTTTTGCAGTATGCACCATTTAAATTCGGCTCAAAAATGTAACTGCAATTTACAAGTGGCATTTTACTTTAATGTTCTGTGAGTGACGTGCCTGAATAAAAGTAATGGCCATATAACGTCGACTATTTTCCCACCTACAACCGATTAACGACCAGAGAATAAAATTCAAATAAGTACGTAGGTACTTCACCATTTTAGACACTCCAGATTTTACGATTTTTGCTTCTTGGTGCTACATAATTATCTAATTCATTGTTCCAATCGTCATCAGACGAGCTGTCTAGTAAGTCTAACAATAGCAAGTTTTGTATGCGTTTCATTTCAAAAATAAACCTACTGTATAAAGACGACTTCCGATAGAATGACGTAGTTGCGATATATTAACGTATCTTACCTGTTGAATATATCTTTATGTTAGTTGCTATAATATATATTATATTCGTTGTGTGTGATGGGCTTTATTAATCTTTTTGAGCCAAAGGGCCTTCCATGAGCCAACTAGCGCCGCCAATCTTGAAAAAATAATATCTTCCAATTTAATCAATTTTATTAAAAAAGCTGTTTACGAAATGTTTATTATGATGAATACTATTTTTCAATATACAATACATGGCATAATTGCGACAAGCTAAGTTGTAGTTCACAAATGTGCCAAAAACGGCCGTTTTTCGCAATTATGCGAACTACAACTTACCGAAATTGAATCACGTTATATTTATTTAAAAAATAGTATTTATCGTAATAAACATTTTGTAAATAGCTTTTTTAATAATATTGATTGTATTGGAAGATATTATTTTTTTAAGATTTGCGGCGCTACTTGGCTCATGGAAGGATGTTAGTTCCCCTATTGTGTGACGTGACTGTGAAGTGTCATTGTCGTCAATTGTGACGTCTGGCCATTTTATAGATTTTATACCAAGACGTATATATATTATCTTTGCTTTTATTTATTTTTATTGTTGTACATACAGTACAGTTTTTTTTTCTTTGCTTGAAACTGTGAAATCATATATAAGGAGTTTAGCACAGGATAGTTGCTTCGAAACCGTGCACGAAAAACCATGGAAAAAGGTTGAAGAGGTTCGCTGTTCTAAAAGGTACCTAACCACTAATAAACTGCTTTGGAAATAACTCAATAAATAAATAAAATAAGGATAAATAAAAGTTCTCGAGGACTTAGGAAGCTAAACAATAAATGTTATTCCCATAAAACACCGTTTACTGTCCAATGGCTGTCCGTGTAGACTCTTCATACAATATTTATGCGCCAAAGGCACTCGCAGGCCGTCGTCAATGGCTCTTTTTTATTTTTACTACTTTTATTTATTATTTATTCGTTTCTATCAGCGCGTAGTGCTTCTATTTTATACAAATAGAAAACTATTAAATATTACCTTTTCCAAACATTTAGATTTATTACCTAAACGTATCCCATACCCCACCATCAACCGCTAGATGTACAAGATAACGAATAAATGTAAAAATATCTCCGTTTTTTATTGAAATTATTGGTTTAAAATAATGTTTAAAATAATTCTAACGAGTCGAAAAAAACAGCTTAATTAAGAATACCGAAAATAGTAAGAAATCGAAGCGAATTATGCATTGTTTTTGTTATTCTTCGATAGGAGTTGCGAGAGTAGTAGAAAATGATACTGATTATGATTATGCAATATGAAACCTGTAATAAGTCCCCAACAAACTCATAGGTACAGCTTAAATGGTCACGTAGTTTTGTAGGTGGGGCAAAGCTCCATTGAAATGTGGCAATGTCTTTTGGTTACTCAGTTTTTTGGCCGGAAATTGAAACGTATTTCCTTTCCCAATATATTTATATTATCCAAATTGAAATAAAAACTTATTTCTAAAATTCTTTAGGTAGATACTTAAATACAAATATAAACGAATCTAATTTTGTAAGAACATTCCCAAATAAAGGGCAAAAGATATTTCCGTCTTTAATTGGAAATACTTATTTCTTGAGTTACCGCCGAGAAACAATTTATTTGTGTTATCTGGCGGACCCTTTGTTGCGAAAACTCGGCGAATAGCCCGAATAAAGCAGTTACGATTCAACTAAATGGACTATAACCGCTTTCGAACGCTTGCCAATTAAAAATTAAAATGCTATCCTAAAAACTAATGTTTACAGACAGTATTAAGAAATACCTTTTATAATTACGCTAGCTGTTCTCATCATTGTCATCATTTGTGTGTCTATGATATCGTACCAATTTAATTTGGAAAGGAGGTCGGCAATTCGAGTTCTACTAAACCTTAGGTAAAGATCTTTTAAGTACTTACCTACTAAAAATATGTCAACATTTTATTATGTCATTCATTATTCATAATCAATAACCTCATAATGAAGATTTACTGATGCAGTTTAGCAAATAAATACCTAAAAGACTTAATCCGTCAATTGAGCATTCAATTATGTTTTAGTGAGGCGTACTACCTATTGGGCATCATATTTTTTTGTACCATGCTTTCACCATCCTATTCGCAATATAAGTAGGTACTTTATACGAGCGATGGAAATACATTAATTATATCACAATAGTTTAGTACATAATAGTATAGGTTGCTTTGCCATGGACTGTGCCTGTCAGAAAATCCTTTACAGGTAAAGGTACCCACTGAATTGAAAATTTGAATTCAACAGTCCGCCGAGAACAAACCATATTACGCGCGAATCGCTCCGGCTGAATCCTATTTGCGAAGCCAGTTTGTTTTTATTGTACAACTCTCTTGTTTCTCTACATTTACACAATCTACACTTACTTACATGTTATTGTTTTTTCAGAAGCTACAGTTTTCTTTACGTTCCCGCGGAATATAGTCACTGAGAATTTGATCCTGACATCAGCTATGGATTTTATTGGCCCATGTGGTTTATTGTTCCCTGGCCTAGACAATATCACCTTTTTTTTGGAGTCTGACTCATCAATGTATTTAAGTACCTACTGTAGTAAGTACTTTAACTTATTTTGTAAAGCCAAAAAACAACAACGTCCGTCATTACACCATAGCTAAAAATAAAAGCAAATAATAGAAACTCCATCATGATCCTGGTATAATTACAAGCACCTTAGAAGACGTACCTCTGTAAATAGAAGATTTGAAATCGCACTTCCATTATATAACTTCCATAATACTATCGACTGTACTACGATGATTCTTAGATAGTTTGTTCCTAGAATAAAAAAGGCAAAATAACGCTGTAAGTAAACAGTTTCTACGTGACCCTTTTTGCTAACTTTCTATCCACTTACGTTTAAGTTTCCATTGGAGACGAATTTTGGGGAGAATTTGAATAAGTGCTGAAACTCTTTTTTCGACAATGGTTTGAATCGTATCATTTGACTAAATGTAACTGGGAAATGTTAGAAAGTACTTAGTAGTAAATATTTGATTTGTCATCTTCATCTTTTGGTGTCGTCTTCTTGCGAAGCCTGGCAAGGGAACAATTAAATTTTTTCAGTTCTCAGCAATGTCTGAAAGAAATAAAAAAAGATCTGATATTAGATTCTTAGTGATTTCCTTCTCATTCCTGCGAGGTTACTCTCACCTCTTATAGCGATCCAGTTTAGGTTCCTAAACTGAACCGAATCGCTATTTGCTACAATGACGTTTGACGTCATTGTAGCAAATTGTCAATTTAGGAACCCAAACTGGATCGCTATAAGAGGTGGGAGTCCCGCAGGTCTTCTTCCCTGGATCTGTCTGCGTCATGTTACCATAGCATAGAGTAACGTTTTGTACTTGGTGCTGTCGCCTGTACAATAAAGCATTTACAATCAAACGATTAAAATTAATTTAATATGCCACATAAATTGTCGCATATTATAAAAATATAATTTGAGTTATTCAATATTTTTAAAATATTGAATAACTCAAATATGCGTACGTCCGATAAGTTAGAGTAGGTACGGTGGAACACAGAGAAAGGTGTATAGGAGAGTTTTTAAGGCTGAGATTTTATCAAGAACTACTTGACCTATTGCAATAATTCTTTCACTGTTGGATAGATAAAAGTTAAAACTATGTACTGTAAAAGAATTATTAAATTCGATCTAGTAGTTTTTGAGAAACTCTCAACCTTATTGAGGCCCTCTGTATACTTATCTCTGTCGTCGACTGTACATACCCTACATGCGGACCTTTGTTTACTTAGGTCTACAAACTCAGTAAATTTTATTTCCAATTTCAGACGTCGTTTATTAATTACAACGACACATTGTTGTTTGTGTTATTGTACCTCACAATAACACAAACAACAATGAGAAGAAAACGAAAATTTTTGAGGCTAATTAATTTAATAAAAAGCGATTGCGATTCGCCCACGTAAGGGAACCCCTGAAAGTTGGGGTCATTGCCTCACTGTATAGCGAGAGTCATTACGTTTGCTAATGCACGCCCGACTTCCAGAGATCTATGAAGATCTCTTTGTATATTCAAGTGTCTCTACACAAAACTTCACAAATATCAGACTTTAGCGAAGTGGGTGTATGATGGGACGGCGCAAGGGATCAACACAGTGGTCGCACTAAGGTGGTAAGTGCACGGGCAAAGGTAAGGGTCCAAATCTGTGGTAAGCAACCATTGATTCTATACTCCGCGGTACTGATAGAAAACTTCAAACAAATATTAATTAACAGCCTGACTTTGTGCTCATTCTTGCTGCTTGGTGCATTACAACTTAGTGAAGTACAGTCTAATTAGTACCTACATCTTCTAATTTTTTAAAAGCCAATAGTCTCAGCCATCCGACATGTTCGTTTTGCTGGTTGCATGAACTCGGTGATGCTAGTTGTCTCGTTCGTAACATTGAAATACTCTTGCCCATTTGCAAAACAAACGACGAGTTTTGTCTAGTTAGTCGACTCTTTATCCAGTGAATTGGCGGAAACGTGGCTTGTGGAATGCTTTTATCCCCGTAATTTTGCGAATTTCAACGAACACTACCTTCGTAGCCATTTTGTGCATTTGTAACATACATTCCAGGTTATTTTATGTTGTGTTATTTAAGTTATCTGGATAATAGTCTATAAAATACGTCCAAAATTATTAAGACTTCAATATCTTGTTAAACGGCGTAGAGCCTCAACTTGCCTAATTATCTTCAACCTAACTGCAATATCTACCGTACAAATGTATCAATTACGAACAATGTAAGTGCAACCGCTTACATAAAAAGATATGGAAAATGTATGTTATCTGTGTTTTTCTTCAAAGTTCAACTACTTAACCGTAAATCGATTGGTGACTATTCCATAATTTTCTTTAGTATTACAATGTGTATTGTTATGGTTTTGTGATTGCTTGTAATATGAGATGTCATCACTGAGTACTTTTACGAACTCCGTAGTCCGGAGCTCGTGCAAAATAGGAATAGTGGGTCAGACTCCTGGTCCAGCAGCTTACTGCGAATTTCGTGAGAATTTTCCCTCTGAAACAACAGGCTGTCGGTCGGTTAGTTCGCGTTGGAATGCCTGCATTTGCCCGCTATGTTTTCGCTTTGTCCGCCTCTGGTAAATTAGTGAACTGCGTTTTCGTTCCGTCGACTAAACTAACTAGTCGGATACGTACACTTTTCGTAAATGTACCCCCGTTGTCTAATTCAGTTGGACATGTGGAAGCTAACAGTGTGTAACCTGAATTTACAAATAATATTTGGTACCTAACGTAGATACTTACTAGGTGTGACTATGTGATTATGTTCCTAGTTCTATACGCAACTTTCACTGTCACTAATTTGATACACCGCGTATGCGTGAGCAGGGGTAGATAAATTCGGCTCAAATAAAATATTGATACCTACTAGGATTTTCACAACTAAGGGCCGGCGTACAACGGCACGGCGCGGCGCCGTGCCGTCGCAAGGCGCGGCATGTCACGACGTCTACCGGTGCACAATGTCGGACGGCGCCGCCGCCGGTAACAGGAGGACAGCGTCGTGCAGGCGGACGGCGCCGTCCACAGGCGCGGTACACTGGCGCTGACGTGCGCCGGCGAACACCGCGCCGTAGCGTTGTTCTCGAGGACTTAGGAAGCTAAACAATAAATGTTATTCCCATAAAACACCGTTTACTGTCCAATGGCTGTCCGTGTAGACTCTTCATACAATATTTATGCGCCAAAGGCACTCGCAGGCCGTCGTCAATGGCTCTTTTTTATTTTTACTACTTTTATTTATTATTTATTCGTTTCTATCAGCGCGTAGTGCTTCTATTTTATACAAATAGAAAACTATTAAATATTACCTTTTCCAAACATTTAGATTTATTACCTAAACGTATCCCATACCCCACCATCAACCGCTAGATGTACAAGATAACGAATAAATGTAAAAATATCTCCGTTTTTTATTGAAATTATTGGTTTAAAATAATGTTTAAAATAATTCTAACGAGTCGAAAAAAACAGCTTAATTAAGAATACCGAAAATAGTAAGAAATCGAAGCGAATTATGCATTGTTTTTGTTATTCTTCGATAGGAGTTGCGAGAGTAGTAGAAAATGATACTGATTATGATTATGCAATATGAAACCTGTAATAAGTCCCCAACAAACTCATAGGTACAGCTTAAATGGTCACGTAGTTTTGTAGGTGGGGCAAAGCTCCATTGAAATGTGGCAATGTCTTTTGGTTACTCAGTTTTTTGGCCGGAAATTGAAACGTATTTCCTTTCCCAATATATTTATATTATCCAAATTGAAATAAAAACTTATTTCTAAAATTCTTTAGGTAGATACTTAAATACAAATATAAACGAATCTAATTTTGTAAGAACATTCCCAAATAAAGGGCAAAAGATATTTCCGTCTTTAATTGGAAATACTTATTTCTTGAGTTACCGCCGAGAAACAATTTATTTGTGTTATCTGGCGGACCCTTTGTTGCGAAAACTCGGCGAATAGCCCGAATAAAGCAGTTACGATTCAACTAAATGGACTATAACCGCTTTCGAACGCTTGCCAATTAAAAATTAAAATGCTATCCTAAAAACTAATGTTTACAGACAGTATTAAGAAATACCTTTTATAATTACGCTAGCTGTTCTCATCATTGTCATCATTTGTGTGTCTATGATATCGTACCAATTTAATTTGGAAAGGAGGTCGGCAATTCGAGTTCTACTAAACCTTAGGTAAAGATCTTTTAAGTACTTACCTACTAAAAATATGTCAACATTTTATTATGTCATTCATTATTCATAATCAATAACCTCATAATGAAGATTTACTGATGCAGTTTAGCAAATAAATACCTAAAAGACTTAATCCGTCAATTGAGCATTCAATTATGTTTTAGTGAGGCGTACTACCTATTGGGCATCATATTTTTTTGTACCATGCTTTCACCATCCTATTCGCAATATAAGTAGGTACTTTATACGAGCGATGGAAATACATTAATTATATCACAATAGTTTAGTACATAATAGTATAGGTTGCTTTGCCATGGACTGTGCCTGTCAGAAAATCCTTTACAGGTAAAGGTACCCACTGAATTGAAAATTTGAATTCAACAGTCCGCCGAGAACAAACCATATTACGCGCGAATCGCTCCGGCTGAATCCTATTTGCGAAGCCAGTTTGTTTTTATTGTACAACTCTCTTGTTTCTCTACATTTACACAATCTACACTTACTTACATGTTATTGTTTTTTCAGAAGCTACAGTTTTCTTTACGTTCCCGCGGAATATAGTCACTGAGAATTTGATCCTGACATCAGCTATGGATTTTATTGGCCCATGTGGTTTATTGTTCCCTGGCCTAGACAATATCACCTTTTTTTTGGAGTCTGACTCATCAATGTATTTAAGTACCTACTGTAGTAAGTACTTTAACTTATTTTGTAAAGCCAAAAAACAACAACGTCCGTCATTACACCATAGCTAAAAATAAAAGCAAATAATAGAAACTCCATCATGATCCTGGTATAATTACAAGCACCTTAGAAGACGTACCTCTGTAAATAGAAGATTTGAAATCGCACTTCCATTATATAACTTCCATAATACTATCGACTGTACTACGATGATTCTTAGATAGTTTGTTCCTAGAATAAAAAAGGCAAAATAACGCTGTAAGTAAACAGTTTCTACGTGACCCTTTTTGCTAACTTTCTATCCACTTACGTTTAAGTTTCCATTGGAGACGAATTTTGGGGAGAATTTGAATAAGTGCTGAAACTCTTTTTTCGACAATGGTTTGAATCGTATCATTTGACTAAATGTAACTGGGAAATGTTAGAAAGTACTTAGTAGTAAATATTTGATTTGTCATCTTCATCTTTTGGTGTCGTCTTCTTGCGAAGCCTGGCAAGGGAACAATTAAATTTTTTCAGTTCTCAGCAATGTCTGAAAGAAATAAAAAAAGATCTGATATTAGATTCTTAGTGATTTCCTTCTCATTCCTGCGAGGTTACTCTCACCTCTTATAGCGATCCAGTTTAGGTTCCTAAACTGAACCGAATCGCTATTTGCTACAATGACGTTTGACGTCATTGTAGCAAATTGTCAATTTAGGAACCCAAACTGGATCGCTATAAGAGGTGGGAGTCCCGCAGGTCTTCTTCCCTGGATCTGTCTGCGTCATGTTACCATAGCATAGAGTAACGTTTTGTACTTGGTGCTGTCGCCTGTACAATAAAGCATTTACAATCAAACGATTAAAATTAATTTAATATGCCACATAAATTGTCGCATATTATAAAAATATAATTTGAGTTATTCAATATTTTTAAAATATTGAATAACTCAAATATGCGTACGTCCGATAAGTTAGAGTAGGTACGGTGGAACACAGAGAAAGGTGTATAGGAGAGTTTTTAAGGCTGAGATTTTATCAAGAACTACTTGACCTATTGCAATAATTCTTTCACTGTTGGATAGATAAAAGTTAAAACTATGTACTGTAAAAGAATTATTAAATTCGATCTAGTAGTTTTTGAGAAACTCTCAACCTTATTGAGGCCCTCTGTATACTTATCTCTGTCGTCGACTGTACATACCCTACATGCGGACCTTTGTTTACTTAGGTCTACAAACTCAGTAAATTTTATTTCCAATTTCAGACGTCGTTTATTAATTACAACGACACATTGTTGTTTGTGTTATTGTACCTCACAATAACACAAACAACAATGAGAAGAAAACGAAAATTTTTGAGGCTAATTAATTTAATAAAAAGCGATTGCGATTCGCCCACGTAAGGGAACCCCTGAAAGTTGGGGTCATTGCCTCACTGTATAGCGAGAGTCATTACGTTTGCTAATGCACGCCCGACTTCCAGAGATCTATGAAGATCTCTTTGTATATTCAAGTGTCTCTACACAAAACTTCACAAATATCAGACTTTAGCGAAGTGGGTGTATGATGGGACGGCGCAAGGGATCAACACAGTGGTCGCACTAAGGTGGTAAGTGCACGGGCAAAGGTAAGGGTCCAAATCTGTGGTAAGCAACCATTGATTCTATACTCCGCGGTACTGATAGAAAACTTCAAACAAATATTAATTAACAGCCTGACTTTGTGCTCATTCTTGCTGCTTGGTGCATTACAACTTAGTGAAGTACAGTCTAATTAGTACCTACATCTTCTAATTTTTTAAAAGCCAATAGTCTCAGCCATCCGACATGTTCGTTTTGCTGGTTGCATGAACTCGGTGATGCTAGTTGTCTCGTTCGTAACATTGAAATACTCTTGCCCATTTGCAAAACAAACGACGAGTTTTGTCTAGTTAGTCGACTCTTTATCCAGTGAATTGGCGGAAACGTGGCTTGTGGAATGCTTTTATCCCCGTAATTTTGCGAATTTCAACGAACACTACCTTCGTAGCCATTTTGTGCATTTGTAACATACATTCCAGGTTATTTTATGTTGTGTTATTTAAGTTATCTGGATAATAGTCTATAAAATACGTCCAAAATTATTAAGACTTCAATATCTTGTTAAACGGCGTAGAGCCTCAACTTGCCTAATTATCTTCAACCTAACTGCAATATCTACCGTACAAATGTATCAATTACGAACAATGTAAGTGCAACCGCTTACATAAAAAGATATGGAAAATGTATGTTATCTGTGTTTTTCTTCAAAGTTCAACTACTTAACCGTAAATCGATTGGTGACTATTCCATAATTTTCTTTAGTATTACAATGTGTATTGTTATGGTTTTGTGATTGCTTGTAATATGAGATGTCATCACTGAGTACTTTTACGAACTCCGTAGTCCGGAGCTCGTGCAAAATAGGAATAGTGGGTCAGACTCCTGGTCCAGCAGCTTACTGCGAATTTCGTGAGAATTTTCCCTCTGAAACAACAGGCTGTCGGTCGGTTAGTTCGCGTTGGAATGCCTGCATTTGCCCGCTATGTTTTCGCTTTGTCCGCCTCTGGTAAATTAGTGAACTGCGTTTTCGTTCCGTCGACTAAACTAACTAGTCGGATACGTACACTTTTCGTAAATGTACCCCCGTTGTCTAATTCAGTTGGACATGTGGAAGCTAACAGTGTGTAACCTGAATTTACAAATAATATTTGGTACCTAACGTAGATACTTACTAGGTGTGACTATGTGATTATGTTCCTAGTTCTATACGCAACTTTCACTGTCACTAATTTGATACACCGCGTATGCGTGAGCAGGGGTAGATAAATTCGGCTCAAATAAAATATTGATACCTACTAGGATTTTCACAACTAAGGGCCGGCGTACAACGGCACGGCGCGGCGCCGTGCCGTCGCAAGGCGCGGCATGTCACGACGTCTACCGGTGCACAATGTCGGACGGCGCCGCCGCCGGTAACAGGAGGACAGCGTCGTGCAGGCGGACGGCGCCGTCCACAGGCGCGGTACACTGGCGCTGACGTGCGCCGGCGAACACCGCGCCGTAGCGTTGTTCGTCCGCCCTAAGTAAGTGTATCATTATTACTCTAGTTTGAATTTGGGTCTGTAGGTACCAATAATTATTATAAGATCTGGTAACAGAACGGATGAAGGCATGACTGAACTACAGACAGCTAGAAGTGTCGGCTGACATAGATCAATTTGCTGAAGCTAGGTCGTAAAAGCAACCACACTGCAACTCGTGGAAACTTCACATCCGGCGAACACAATCCATCGTGCAAGTTGCGATTGATTGAACAAACTCCCGTCTTCGACTTGCTATCCGTCTTGCAGCCGTCTTACGTAAGTCGAAAATGTTCGCAAAGCTTATTTGAATATTTAGATGAAATCTATTCAAGTTTCACTAACATCGATCGATAATGTGAGCTGATTTGATTGTTAGAATGACGACAGGGCAATGTGGATATTAATATGACCATTGAGGTACATTTTAATAGAGAAGACACCACGAAGAAATTGTTCCTTCAATTTTATATTATAAGTGAGTGAGCTTACATCATTCAAACTACACGCACGAGTACACCATATTATGCTGCCTGCCGATACGCAGCCGCGCCCGCCGCCGCGCCGCCCCGCACCGGTACCACGCCGACGCGACCGCCGCCGCACCACTAATATATTTGAGCACTATTTTTCGAGGCTCCTCTGGTTTAAATTGCACTTTCTAATGTTATTAGGAATATGAGTGTATTTTGCTTTTACCTTTTGTCTAATAAATATCGCCCCTTTTAAAGAGGTTTTAGCTTCCATTTTAAACTAACGTTTCAAGTACATAGGAACATACTTACAAGAATCTTATGTGGGATAGAAACTGGCCACCTTTAAGCAAGGGGGACAATATTACACGATATCTAAAAGCCAATGGGCACATTCGTATGGAGGGTGGTGCCTTTTTTTTTTCGCGCGGCCAGAATCAGTTTCATATCTACTGTGTAGGAGACCATACAAAATGAGAAAAAAAGTTGTTCCCGGGGTTCTAACCGCAGTCCGGGCCGAGATAATAGAGTTTAACTTTTACCAAAAGAGAGGAGAATGTCGCAACTGCCATCTACAATATACTCCCCCTTTGCGTCAATTTATTGGTTTCCGGCCTTCAAAAGCGGAAATCCGGTGCACCATGTGCAATATACCTGCCCCCCCCCCCCCCTCCAAACCAAAAAGAAATTGTGTTTCCTATTATTCCTTAAGATGTCGCATCCGCCATGTTCAATACACTCCCCCTAGACGTTTTTTTTGCGGTCAACCAAAGCGGAAATCCGGTTCCACATGTACATTGAACAATATCCTCCCCCTCACCTAAAATAAATTGAAATGTATTTTATTTCATAAGGTGTCGCATCTGCCATCTATAATACACTTCCCCTTTGATGTTAATTTATTTTTTCCTCCTCCCCCCGTAAAAAAAATATTTATTTCATTTCCCATAATAATTATCCTCCTTGGTGTAACTTGTGTCCGGTGTAGTTGGATTCTCCCCGTGTAAACTTGACGAACTGAACTACACTAAATGGTTCCTCAGCATCCTCTGGCTAGGTGATCGATGTACGGTCGACAGCACATAAAGCGTATCACATTGGCACGCTACGCAGGGGTTATACGACGTAGTTTGCAAAGTTTGGTTTTTTGTAGGTTGATGTGCCGTCGACTGTACACAAAAGTTAAGACCTTTTGAAAAAAATACACAGAAGTATAACATACGCCGTAACAAGCCCAGTGGCTTGTTAAAAGAAACCATTGCAAAATATATCGTATAACTCCTGCGTATGGTGCCAGTGTGATACGCTTGATGTGCTATCGACCGTACATCGATGGTTGCGGCGTATGTTACACTTCTGTGAGTTTGTATGTGTTAGAGGATATTTTTGCACACATAAACACTCCTACATATTAAAACACTCCCAAACTCACACCAAACGAGATCCAAATACAAAAATATACTATTCCTAATATCGTCGATCTGGTTCGAGTCACGGTTTTCAACAGAGCATTAGCTCAACATTAGTTGAAAAAGAATGGCAAGGTCTCTGGTTCGAATCCCAGTCGCGATGTAATATTTAAAAAGATATCGTAAATCGTATGAGCAAAACACACCCTAAATAACACAAAAATACTGGTACATAAAAACTCTCTTACACACAAAAATTCTTCTAGATATCGTACCAATTAGTTTTGCGCGTCTGAGTATGTATTGTATAGGTACTGAGTAGGTAGTGTATTTTGAAACTGAATGTAAGTACCATCTAGTGTGTTGGGAGTATTTGGGAGCATTTTTTTTTATGTTAGGACACGAAAAAATCACAGTTTTCGTTTGTCTATGTGTTTTTTTGCGTAAAGGTATGTTTGTATTTGAGGAGTGCGTTGTTGATTCTAGATGTTTTGTATATATGCGTATTTGTGTGTATTTGTATTTTGTACGCTAAAGAGTATTTTTGTTTGACTATGTGCTTATGCATAAAGATGACTGGATTTTGTGTGTTACACATGCAGTTGCCTGTGTTTTGTGTTGTTCGTAAAGGTATGTTTGTGTGTGCGTTTGGAATATCGTTAGATGGGTGCGTTTTTGTTTCTAGTTGTGTTTTGAGTGTTTGCTTCTTTCTGCGTTAAACAGGGTTTTTGTATCGTAGGGTATATATATATCAGGGTGTAATTTGTGTGCGAGACTGTAATTATGTTTATCTGATTGTTTTTGTATTAAGGTGGCGTATTCAAACGTGTTTCAGTGTCTAGGTATATTTTATTATGTTTAGGGGTGTGCTTGGGAGTTAAGAGTTTATTTTTGTGTATGTCGGACTTTGGATATAGTTATATGAGTCAGCGTGTGTTCATATCCAACGTTTAACGCTTCTGTATACTTTTCTTTAAATGTTAGGGGTTCGTGATAGTAGCATAATAATTATGTATCCTAGCTAGACGATACTGATAAACGACTGAGATCGTCTGGATCCTTTATTGGATGTTTTAGGGGAACCGGAAAAAGTTTTACTGTTTTGGGGGTGGGGGTTCCTTACCTCAATAGGGAAAAAAGGAACCTCTATTTAAAATATTTTCAGTCTCCGCGATATTAGAGTTTAAATAAAATGACAAACTAAAGTAACGTGAGAGAGAAAGTATTTATTTATAACAGCCGAGTCGTGGCCTTTCGACGACAGTAGGGTCTTTAAAACCATGGGAATTTGCGAGATATTCGATTTTAATTTTTCCTTTACTTAAACTCAAATATCTCGGCCCCGGATGAGTGGGGAAACATAGACGCAACATTTTTACGTTCATCGTGAAGTCCGGGATTCTTACTTTCAGTCAGGGTATAAATATTTAAGTTTAAGTAAAGTCATAAAACTTGAGAGGGGGTGTGGTGTAGAGGATACACCGGATGTGAGAGGATTCTTACCTTCCGGGATTTTTACCTTCAGTCAGGGCAGAGATATTTAACTTTAAGTAAATGACAAACGTGAGAGGGGGGAGGATGTGCTCATTTTAGATGATGCACCGGCCATCTAAAAAGAACCGGAGTTCTAATGGCCCAGTCGGGATGAATTATAACAAAAGTTATAGTAGATGGCCGGTGCACCATCTAAAATGAGCATATCCTCCCCCTCTCTCACATTTGTCATTTACTTAAAGTTAAATATCTCTGCTCTGACTGAAGGTAAAAATCCCGGAACAACATTTTCTTGTAGACGACCTCATAGTGAATGTAAAAATGTTGATTCGACGTCTCTACCCTCCACCGGGGCCGAAATATTTGAGTTCAACGGAAGTAAAAAGTTAAAGTCGAATATCTCGGCCCGGACTGAGGTTACAGATGAGCTGCCATAATATGTTTTATTTACTTTGCCAATATGTACCTAAATAACCATATTTGGTTTCTGGCCGCGAAAATTTCAAAAGGCTCCAAAAACGCCCATTGGCTTTTAGAATAGGTTGTTCGATTAATCATTTTAAAATGAATCAGCTTCTGTGTAGGGTACTACTACAGTGCGCGAGGCGTAAGCAAGCTGCTAGCGGTAGGTACAAGAGGTGAAGTGCGGTGCGTGCGCGGCAGGGTGGCGTCCCGCTGTGTATAAATTTGTAAGCGTAGGATGTGCACTCACACAAATGCAAACCTGAGCTTACGCCTCGCGCACTGTACGTATATTCACAATACCTTGTTCTACGCCATAAATATTGAACTTCCGAATCGTGCCATGATAGACTAACACGTCGAAGGAAACTAGTGTCTGCATAAACAAAGCATCGACCCTCGTAACTCTAGGACACGGTCACCTATCTAAGAGACCATAAAATTCTTTCCTTTTCCACGTTGGCAAACCAGGAGACATCATAAATATGTATAGTGGGAATCAAGCATGCGTCGCGTATAAAACGCTACCGAAAATGCGATCTCGCGGGAGAGTCAGCTTCTATGGCCATAGAGCGAGCTAGAAGTGACACTATAGGTACGATAGTTTAAGTATTAGTTTAACGCCCAAAACTTTTAAAGTAGCAATCTGGAGTTGCACATTACTATAGGTTTTATAATCGGCATCAGTATGACTAAATGGACTAAATGGTAAAACTAATTGCAATCCACAATGTATTATTAAGACAATAACGTATCATGACTAAGACTATTCGTAGAGTAATTTATCACAATTAAAGAAACTTGGCTAAGCTTATATTTTAGTGTTTAAATCATACACCACGGTAATACATTCGGTAGATACTGTGCCTATATGATTTATATATAAGTAAGTGCCTAATAAAAGTTATCCATAATTTTATTGTATAAGCATTGAAAGTATCATTAAAGGATCCTTTAAACGGCAGATGTAATGTATATTTAATAATAATTAATACTAATACTTAATTAATTGTATAGTAGTTATTGTAAATTCAGAGATGTGGATCTTTTGCGCAAGCAGTTTCTATTCTAGCACCTCTAATTCTTTTTATCGTCGACTCGCACCCGGTTTATTTGCCCCTATTTGCATGGAAACGTTTTTTGTGGGCGTGCTTGTTTGTATAGTGGATAGGTAGAGAAAGCTTTCGTGTGCTTTCGTGGAGCCGGCTAGGAAACTCAAGCGTATGTCGTTGCCGACAGATTTGTTTGCATTGAGCGTAGTGTAGTGGGTTTACTCTACTCCTTTTTTCCAGTCACGCTATGAAATGGGTCACGACCTTCTCAACTATTTTCCTGTTCTCTAAAATTCGTTCCAATATTTGGTAGTAAACACGTATAGAATTTGCAATGAATCGTGTGGTGAAATGTAGGTGGATAAAAATATTTCTGAACCAAGACCATCTCTGTTTTGATACAGGGACTTTTTTTTCGGTATAACCTACTACTTACTTAAGTGCTGACTATTTATCAGAAAAAAACCCTGTATGAACTTTTCTACACAGTGCATATAATACATGTACACATCAAAGGATATCAAGTATAACACTTTGGACTTACACTTTGGACTTTGGACCGTCCTTCTTACCTGCGCCGTAAGAGTTGAAATCGTATTGCAAGTGTTACCATTGATCTGCTGTTGTCCGTACGATTCAATACTTATATTTGCTATTTTTTGTGATTACATTTTTTTTTAATTCTATAACACTGTAAAATTTCATCAAAATGTCTAGAGAGTAATCTACTCGTTTAAATATTTTTGATATTTAGAGTAGACATCTTGTTTACGTTACCTAGCTTTTCAACGCATACTTATTTGCAAAGAATATAAAGTACGAGTAGGTTTAAGCAATATGAAAGTTGTATAAGGAAGGAACTTCGAAAGTTTCGCTTCCATTACAAATAATCTTTCGGTCAAGGCGGATACCTATTAAAGTCGAGCTATAAATCCCTGTTTTGTTAGTGAAATAGTGGCTTAAAGCACAAATTTATGGCGTGGAAGTTAACGGCAAGGACTGGCGTAGATTTTATAAGGAAATATTCAAGGGTTCTAATTTTATTTACATTGCTTAATTCTACAAGGTTGTCAGACGGTCAGGGGCCGCCCTTTCTTTATCCCTGGTATTTGTACTGTAATCCCCTGGAAATTAATTACTACCTACGCCTTTAGGAGCGCGAATAGGTAGCTACCGCGTAAATTATTACTCGACGTTCCCAAGACTAAGGTGATAGTCGAATTAACCTGAAAAAAAATTAAGTATCTATATATGCTCTTACAAGTATAAGTTGTTATAATATAACAGAAGATGTAAAAGAGTTCCTCGTGAGAGTTTTTTATACATACTTATGTGTCCTGAGCCTTGTTACTTATTAAATTGTATACCTACTTCCAAACTAATATCTCTCTTAAACTCTTTAATAATGCAGACGATTGGGTAATTTTCGTCAAGAACCGCATGTGAGTACATACACTCTCAACTATGTTTTGTTACTGTCGATAATAACACTGAATTCAATCCATCAAGTGTCCACAGTACAGCCTATTAGTGTTGATATTGAATATCTATATTATGGGAAGTTGTTATTCCTTTCAAGTACACTAGGAAAATATAAAATCATTTAGGTCAATCTGCAAAATTTATTTGTAGTTTGACTGCAGAGCAGACTCTCGGTTTAAAAATAGATTTTATTAATTATTGAATTACTATCCAGAATGATCTTTTTATTTGCAAATAATTGACTTAGACTTTAAAGCTGCATCATATCAATGATAATATAAACATTTATCTAAATCGAAAGACTAACGGACGCCCACAGATTTGTCCGCCTAGGGTTCTCTATTCTGTGATAACAAATCATTCCATAGTTCTTAGGATATTTATAAAAGTATATTTTGCGTTCACATGTGTCTCTACAGTCTACACTGTAACAAAATTCGAAGAAAAACACGTAAGTATCTAAATTTATAAGTATGTACCTACCTAAGTAATTTTGAAAAAATGGTATGTAGATCACTTTAAAATCGGATCCATTTTTTATTTGAAGGTAAAATGAATAAATCCTGAAAACGTATTGAATCTAATGGCATGAACAGGACTTCACCCTGCAACTAAGTCCCTTGGGGACCCAATACCTGCCGTGTCTTAGAGGCTTCCGGCACTGAAAGGGTCTGTGGTCAGAAACGGGATCCCTAAACTTACCTTGAAAACCAATTTGTTAAATATTTAACGTTTCGAAGAGCGTGGGATTCCACAAGTGGGATTTCATACCCTTAAGAAGCTTTTAATGTTTGCCGATCCAATAAGTGTAACGTAATACTGTTACTTTGCAGGAAACTGTGTAAATAAGGATATAAGATTTGATTGTTTACTCGTGGGTATTTTTTGCATCCACAGTAAAACGTATCAAAGCATTTTAGAACAGTGTCATTTAACTAAAATCATGAGTGAAAAGAGTACAACATGCGAGGTGGCAGAGGGTTTGTTTATTTATTCGACGGTTGTAGGGGTAATATACACTACATACGAGTATTACACAAATATTTATTTAGTTTGCAATGCTACTCAAAGAATAAAATGTTTGGTTGTATCAGTTAAAATATGGAAAATAAAATATGAATATGTGCACGTGGACTTTTGGTAAACAAGATTCCGTATATGTTTGTTTTACTTTAATTAGCTAATGAAACAAGTGAAGCTACGTCTGTTTTCAGTGACATAGTGAGGTTTTATCTCAGTCCACCTGCTGTAGCGAAAAAAAAATCCCAAAAAGTTAATTAATTACGTATGCAAATTGACGAAAAAGTCGTAGCGGAGCTCGCTGCACGGGACGAGATAATGAGATTGTGCGAGGCACGTAGACTCGTGATTAAATCATTGCGATGGAAAAAATTCTAAGTTGAATATTTTTAACGATTTTGATGAGAAATTCGTGAAGGAAATTTGGAAACAATAATTGTGAAAATTAATTTTGTCGAGCAGAGTATTTGGTTTGGAGTGAACGATGTCGAATACCTAATTCCAAAATATTACAAGCTGTCTAAAATAATATTCCTAGTACTTACCTACATATTTTATTCATGTACCTACTAAATAATTACTCGATCATAGAATGATAATTTACATCAATTTTAGAATTGGTACAAAATATTTTGTAATTTCTTGAGTTATATAACATGTATTTTTTTTGCTCAGCGACGCCAACTCAGGAGTGGTAGTCTAAATAATCTTACCTCCTAAAATTGTGTTTGCATTATTTTTAACATAATTACTATTAAAAATCTCTGTTAAGTCTTTCTCACACAGGCGCGATCTGCAGGCGGCTTGCGGCCAGTTGAAACGCATGCCCCGCCCCATTTTCTCCAGTCGTTAACGTCCAGTATATGTCTATAATATCGTGTATATTATCACCCCTCGGTACTCATCGTTGATCAACCAACATCCTGTATAAGCGAATAGCCCACATCAGTCTGCTGCTGAATGTAGGCCTCTCCGCCGCTCAGTCAGTTTCTAGGCTTTTTTACATCCAGTGCCTAAAAATTATGATATCACTACTTGAATACATTCGTACATCCAGCTCGTAGAAACCATTCGTTCCGTCTAACCGGACGGGTATTTTTCGTGCATACGAGTGCTGTGCGGAGACCACGCTCGTTACACGTCATTAAGCGATACTTTACAGCAGACGGCCCTCGAGACTGCCTACCCCCCTTCTGCCCCTCCCACAGGCTCTCGTCGGCGTAGATAGGATACTGGATGCGATAACGATGACTTCGTCCTGTCGCATAAGTAAGATATGATGCTGACAGTAATTTGCACGGTATCAAATCGAAATCTATTAAATCAAATCGAAATCAAGTAAGCTCTAAAACTTTCAGCAGCACATCTTTTAAAATAATAATTAATTTACGTAATACCTAAGTAGGTAATTACATAGAGGCCGAGATTCAGAGACCGTTTGAGCGCGAGCTCACCTGTCAAAATTGTATGAAAATTGACAGCCGTAAAAGCGAACTTAGAGTCAGTTCGTGTTCAAAATTATCTCTGTTTTGAATCTCGTCCTAAATGTCAGATACAAAGACCTCGGCAAAAACTGAACTTTGCCTCTTCCTTCTATAAGGCCTGGATAGCCTGGAGGAAGAAAGGAAAATGCCATCACCCGTTACTGATGATAGCACATGAATAATCCGTAAGATCATTGCAATTCAGATAATATTATCGTAGCATATTATATTCAGAATAATAATAAAGGTTCGACTGGACTAATTTAGAACTTAAATTCGAATTATAATATTTTTTTCTTTCAATCGGGAAGACACGAAATTATTACCTACATATTGTGTACAAGAATTACCTCATTATACACTACAATAGGCAGCGGCAGGTCTATTCATTCAATTTTATTAAAAGTCGATTGGAAGCTATAGATTTAAGTTAAACATTTTGGTCCTATCCAGCAGGAGCATTTCTATGTTTCGTGATTTTTGTCAGGCTACCAAACGCATGCTACATTTTAATAAAAATTTGCCGCGGGCGTTAAATTCAACAAATACTCGTAGCAGTAAGCGTAGCAGTCCCCCGTACTAATTAAGTCCAACATTAATGATATTTGCATCCAGAGATAGGTAGGTACTTATGTGTAGAGTGGCAAATAAATTATTTAACGTATACTAGTTATGTAACGTATACCAGTTTTTAGACAACAAATTATTTGAAATGGAATTGGTTTTTACAAGCGAATTTATTAAAGTTTAAAACTAATTCATACAATCTTGCTAATTTATTGATATGAGTTAAAATAGACCTACTGGAAATATAAATTCAAAGCCCAGCGCTTTCTTCAATTTATTTAGCGAGATAATAAAAGAAATAAATAATTTCCTTAACTCCCCTTGGCTCAGCGTCGACAATTTATTCTCGTCTGACAAGTCCCCTTCTTGGGAAATACCGTCTTTTCTCGCGGTGTCATAGCGAATTTTTCAATGTGTAAGAAAAGGACGACGCTATCCAGTGCAGGTAAGTATATCTCGTTCCGAAATGGACCAGTTATGCCCAGTTCACATGTCTAAGAAGTTAGATTTGGAGTAAAAGAGAAAGGAATTAACCCAGTCCAAACCGGTACCACAGTGAATATGAGTACGGATATCATTATGCGCGATATGAGCCTGAAATCCGAAACTGAATCGTGTGTTTTTTGCGTATATATATGTCGTTATGCGTCTGTGTTATTTCGCGTTAATGGAATGTGTCATTTAAGTAATTATGTTATGCGTATAAACCGGTGATTTAGATGATTAAACAATAACTCCACGGGAAAAATACCACTTGGATATTTCAGTTGGACCCTAACGAAAATGCTTGTTTTAAAAAGATCAAAAATGCATACTAGACCTATGGGCAAGCATGATAAATTGATATTAATACTAATAATAATAGAGCTGACACTTATACCTAGTGTACACCGTCAGAAGAAGAAGGAGATCTACTTGACAAATAGATCGCAAGGAAAATACAGTTTACGATTTAAAAAAATAAGACATCACTCTTATGACCCCAACCAAGATTCCCTGTACAGAGACATTATATTTCATATAATAACCGATTATACGACAATATTGCTATATCCATCCCAACCTGCTTCTCTTACTTCTCTTCTTAGTTTCTCGTGGACGGTGTAAACAGGGCCTAAGAGAAGCGACAGTGGTATGACTTATTTCGGCAAAGGATGTGACTTGCATCCGAAATAAGGTTGTCACTGCATAGCATTTCAATGCAGGGGTTGCAACCAGCATTATTGAGTTTCGGTACAATGTGCGTCGTTAAAACTAAGCCCGGCACGTGTGCCTTATAGCAGGAACGAAAAGTAAAATGTAATTAGAAGTTTCGGAGGCTTTGTAAGCATAAATGAGGCTTATACTAATTAAATAGGGTGTACAAATTAGTATTATTACATGTACTATTACCATGAGTTGTTGATAAGCCCACAGCAAGTCTTATTTTGTATACAAGACGCTTCGTCGTTATGAATACTTGAAAGAGCTCATTCAACGAATCTAATCATATTTTCTTTCATTGGAAAAGTAAAGTGATGCGATTTGGTTTAAATCATAAGTACTCCTAGCGGCCAGTAGTCTTGATAAGATGGACTATTAGTTCTGACTAATATTCTACTTATCAAGAACATTGGAGCTATGGTATTAATATACTCCCTAGCGAACGAGCCTAGGTTAGTAATTCATGATAAAGGGAAAGTATTATAATGCAAAGAGAAATTTTTGTGATTACTTTTTGCCTGTACTGCCTAAAATGATCGAAAATAGAAACGAGTTTACAATCATTCTATTTCAGACATGAACGAAATAACTCTTTCAAATGTTTTGATATTTTCTTGCATATGAGCTATGAGAAAAGAAAATATAAATGATAAAATGGAGAAAAAAATTCTCTGGTTCGAATCCCGGTCGTGATGAAAAATTTTCTCCGTTCTATCATTTAAACTCTTTTAAAGAAGTATTACATACTCAAGCGTGTTAAATGTTAAAATTGTACGCTAATTCGTCAATTAACTATAATGTAAGTAGTGTTAGGATGACTCTTAGCGCAATTAAGTGCCCGTTTATGAACTTAAATACTAGAGCCAGCGAAGCCCAGAATAATGCTTAATTCGAAGCAAACTAAAGACAGCCCAGAATACACTTAAGACACTGCTGTTGCAGAGGGACCACTTCTCAAATAAAATGTTATGGCGACACACGTTGGGTTGGAGTACCTGATGATGATGATCGATAATGTTATATTTAAAAAGTCGTCTAAGTTTACTGCCGAAAATGAAGGAGTCGAACTCGAAGGTACAGAAAAGAAACCAGCTTAGAAATATTGTATGTCCCTAAAATTATAAGTTTTAATTAAATTAGATTGTTTGTACAAAATCGATTAAGTGCATGTGTAAAAAGAAATCTTAGGTCAAGACAATCCATACATTATGTATTTTTATTACGGTTGACAATCTGCCGTTTTTTTTAAATAAGGAAACCTTTGTATTGTCTAAGACTAGGAAGTCGTTTTTACTGTGTAAGGTCTAACCTGCGATGTAATAACAAATTATTACTGTTTTTGTTATTGGCCTTTCGTCCTCTGTTCTTGCTCGGAGCTCCATTCCCGAGAGCATTTTCTTCTGAATTTTCTCAGGTTCGATAATGACAAATCATATGTAGAGGTACATCTCCGTCCCTCTTAAGCCCAACACTCACGTACCGCGTGAAACTTCAGGACCACGTCTTAGCAACTTGGAGCGCCGCAAAGCGCTGTCACTGTAAATCCTAAATTAATATGAATCTCTAATTTGAACGCCACACGTGTTGCGAGCTCACAACTTTCCAGACTACGCCAAATTGGATAAACATGTGCGAGAAACAGCGGCCTAAGATACAACACACACAAATTACCCAAACGTATACCCGCTGACGTAGCTATGTTATAGGGAAGTACACGCACCGCCGAATTCAGTTTGTCGCATTTTGAGTCAACTTGAATTGAATTTTGAACAGGAAGGTAAGGAAGGGTTGGTGTCATTTATATCTACACACCCACATTAATTACAACATCTCTTGTTGATAAATATGTAGATAAATTGAAGTACGTGTTAGTAAAACCATTCAAATTTTTCATTACTTAAATTATGTAAACAACATACTTTTAAAAATTTACCCCATGAGTTTTGAAGCACATTTACTTTAATATCGCGTGTGCGTCAAAGTAAAAATAGGAGTTGAAGCTTCTCCTAATGCCTGCCAGAGGAGCCCATCAACTTTGGTACCAAATGGTTAGGTTGGTCAAGTGCAGATCGATATAATGAATTTCGACCCCATGTGCATCCGTGAGTTACCATCGAAATTGTCACCTGCTCTAGATATGTAATCGTGAATTCGTGAAAATACATCAAAATTACTTGCCTGCTCTATTTTCCGATCAGAAGTGATAAGTTTATTATTGTAGTTCCTGAAAAAAAACACAGAAACGACTACTAAGTTGAATTGCGATCAGAAAATAAACACAAGCATTTCACAGCAAGGTTTACAACTTCACTGGTATTTAAAGTATTATGTCAATCACGACTGGCCAAGAATAAGTCAGTCGATCCAATAAATACAAAGTAAAACTAAGATGAATCGCATTAAGGAGGAGAGTGAAAAATGCGCTAATTCTAAAGTAGCGCTTGGCCAGGAATGGGGCGAGCAGACGGGCTGTGCAATTCATTCTCATTAGCCACCAGCCTTTCTCATAACACGTTAAAATCACGACGCTGACACGGACCGAGAATTGAGGAGTGTTCTATTTGGCGAATTACGTTCTTGTAGCGACAGTATCACTACACGGAAATAATAGATTAGCTGTGATTGTAGCGAACCCTTCTTTCAGTGTATATCTCAAATACTATTCTTATAAAATTGATTACTTATATAATAACGAATACAAACACAAAGTACACACACTGAGATTCTCCACCACCAGAGGTGCAGAGGATCTTAGATTTTTAGACTCTAATGTGAACACGAATTACTCATTACTGAATCCTCCAAAACAAAATCTTAATCCATGTAGTTCTAACGGAAGTTCTCCTGGTAGAACTGTACTGACACAGCATTTTGCTATATGATTGATTAGATTTGTCATGTATTGACTAGGTCTTCATTCAAATATATTTTCTGTACAACATAATTCAATTTCCGGAGCAATCTGTCGAATATATTCAAAACGCACTTTCAACAGTTTCCAATAAAAGATTGGTTTATATGTTGGAATCTTTTCATCATGTTTATCAGAGGTGGAAGTTTAGGGATGTTGCCATTAACCTGGTCGATATGGATAATTAAATTTTTTGAGAGAAAGAGAGACAAGGGTTGTAACATTATAAACTTACAGAGCTTGGAGGTTTCCAAGAATATTGAGTAACTTGCATTTTCTTCAACAATTCTCGGGATATAATTCATAAATCATGTATTGCATATCACACACACATATTACTCGTATATATCACGGAAAATTAAGAGTACATGTTCGTTATCTGTATAATTTCACATACAAATCCAGAATTTTTGACCCATGTAACCACAGAACACTTCACGGGCAGTGTTCTGATGAATTCTTCTACATGGGGGAAAATTCGCGAAAATGCAGCTTGCTTTTTTATGGTACCTATTTGGCTTTGTTTCATTCAATTAACCATGAATTTAGTTTGTAGGTGGCTGGAGTGATGACCTTCTCAAGGTGGCGGCAGGGACTGGATGAAGAAAGCCTAAAATCGGATAATATATGGCGCGTCTTGGGAGAGACCTACTACGTCCAGAACTGGACTGATACAGGCTGATGATGATGAAATTTTGTTAACAAAACATGTACGTACATGATGTCAACACACAACACTCTGGCACTTATGGAAAGCGATGGATACTCTCAGCAAAGCAATCAATGGCGAGAATGCCTTTGTCTACAAATTAGCAAAGTCAAAGCTGTGTTCGGATAGGAATTAATTTATTTCTGCCTGTGTGTGTAGTAGTGTTCAAGGTGCCTAAGTCAAAATTTAAGTCCATCTGTTCCTATGTCGGTAACATCGGCTATGGTCGCGTAGAGTACTCGATATAAAATTATATTTCATACTAACTGTGGTCGTTGGTCACAGTCGCCTGTCACCATTCGAAAGTGACTTCCATATACTTACTTAAAAATGGAAAACTGTAAAATACTGCAGGTTTATATATGTCAATAAAAACCTGTCTGGCTATTTCATTCGCTTTAAACTACTGACACAAGAAGAAATACGTACAAGAAATGTAAGTAAGCACTATTTTATAAAATAGGTCACGTCCTGAGCCAAGAGTTGAGCTACTCCCAGTGTTCTCAGTTAAGTCCACCTTCTTAAGCCATAAATCCTTTAACTGCACAGGTGCAAGAAGGACTATCCGACTAATTAAAGTGGTCACGTAAATCGGCCTCTCCCTGTCCAGTAGTGTGCAATTTTCGGGGAAACGTTATATTAAAACAAGTCGCATTGCAGTGCGTTTTGCAGCTATTTTTTGTAACTATTATGATCATTTGCCAGCACTTTCTCCTATATTGGTATAAGTATCTTAACTCATCCGTAGGAATTAACTGAAGGCGACCGAAAAAAGACAAAATAAACAATAGTATGCTGTAAAAAATGTTTTCAATGCCTTCAAAGCGCCAAGCGCGACCGGTGACGTATAAATATTTATTTAAAATTCTTACGATATTGCTATACTTTACAATAAATTATGCAATCTCATAATAGGTTCATATTATGTTCATATAAAGAGGTCAAGGTTGTATCGACGGATAATGCTACCGTTTAAATGAACTTCAGTTAGGATAATTAGCTGCCGTGATAAATGGTTTATCCACTTTTTCAAACATGTTAACTCCTCATACGTAGCGTGAGCGTATGAAGCATGATTGATGATGAACAGCCCGCAGCGACGTGGCCATTAAGCTAAAATTGTTTTGTGTTAGGAGTTCTTAATTATGTGTGATTGTTCTTTAATTGGGTTTGTGATGTACTGAAAATTGACAAACCAGTGGCTGTAATTACTGTTTCCCGTGTATGTTTAGTTAGTTAGATATTAGCAGTTCTACCACCTGCTATAATACAATGCAAACCTAGGATCTCTGAATATGTATGTTGTTTCTAACGCATAGATTTAATGCTACGAAAGCCTACGTCGTAGCAACGCGTATAGCCGCAGATGATGCGTCTATCTTTGATGGATTTCAATGTACCTATTAATAAAATAAAATATAAAATGATGACGGTTTCTCTAAGTACTTAATTTGTAATGACCAAATCATCATCATCAGTCTATTTATATTGCCCCACTGCTCGGGCACAGACCTCATCGGGATCATGGCCCGAGCTCCCTCGATGTAATGACCAAATATTGTTGCTGAATGATTGTACCTTGCATGCATATTTTTTTTACTAATTTTACAAGATTGTACCGTACCTTAGGACTAAACTATCGATACAGAATCAGTCTGTGAACGATACAGCAGCCTTATTTTGAGCCAGGCGTGATCAATAAAACCCTATTACTGACCGCAAGTAGTGTGCATTTTAGTTCGTGAAAAGAACTAAAATGACTAAAATAGTGAAGGGCAGCCAAATTTCTTCTTTATTCCACGGGATGGCCCAGAATAGGCAGCTGATGACATCATGTACTGTAGTACCTAGAGGGGTATAGTTATTGGAGCATGCCAAATAAAATCCTTTTGTCTACCTTGCCGTGATCGTCAATTTTTTGTATCCGGTAACCTTTTTTTCGCCAACAAACGGCACAGCAATCGCAGATCCAATACACACAGCCTTTTGTCGGAACTCCAACGGCGGGATCGATTCATTCATACGATCGTGTCCGCTTTTTGACATGCAAAAGGAAATATAACAGAGGTATTTGTCGCCAACACACGGGCTATATTTTCCGGCGAGTGGAGGTACAGGTTGCAGTTTTAAGTTGCTTTTACACTATCCCATTAAAGTTAAATGTACAAAATATTTTTTTAAGCGGCAATAGGCGTGTATCGTCTTTAAGGGATAAGCATGGCACAAAGTAGATTAGAATCGTAAAATATTTCAATAGTAAGGTTGAAAGTCTGGAAGGATAAATACAGCGTGAGTCCTTATAATTTAAGTCTAAGTACCTACTCTATTATTTATTACCGTAAATATTTATCATAATATAAAAACATAAACATAACAGCATTGGATTATAATACTCGTATATTCTCGCGCAAACCGTTGATTTTACAAGCGAAGTAAGTCATGTGACTGATTCATACCTACAAATTAATTTGTCAGATATTTTTACACCGTAAATCGGAATCGAGGTAAATCTATGTATATAAGGCTTCATTTTATTTTAGGTGAAATTACGTAACATATTGTATCGTAGAGAGATAATACCTACTCGTAATTTTTTATTACATTTCGGTAAGGCAAGCAATGCAATGCAATGCCTTGGGCGATATCGATATCGTCATGACTCGAGGCATACCCGAGTGTGGATGGGGCTTTACATTTATATGAATATTGTATAAACTGCCCCGTGGGAGATGTCTCTCGGATGAACGTCCGTTTTAAAACGTAAACGAGCGAATTTTTCAGTGACACTAGAGAGATAGTAGTACTTGAGAGGTAATATTTACAACCCCGCTGCCTTATTTTGTACCAGTTGCTATCGGTAAAATACCAAAAAAAAATCATTGCCCCTCACTATTGACCGATCGCAATGGAACTATTAATTATTAATTTAAAGATATCGGTTTTACACTTGAGGTGTTAACGGTAATTAAGGTTGAAACGGATTGCGACCTAAGGCCTCAGATCGCTACCTACTGGACGTGGATCGTGGTTTTAAAAGTGTTGTATGCGAGTTTATACTGACATAGTTTTCTATGTAGTACGTAGGCCCCGTTCTGCACTTTACTACAAAGTCCGCACTCTAAACTATCTACTACCAAAAGATTTTTTTACAATAGGTCATGTGTAGTTTCTGAGAAAATCTCAACTTTAATAAACCCGTATACTTTTCTCAGACTGTACCTGCCCTGTCGTAATCAATTTGATGGGACGGTTTGCGTTAGCATTATTATTATAAAGGTTTTCTTAACAATTTGCCGCAGCGAGTCTGTCAGTCTGCGGATCTCATTTGCCTCGGGGTAACTATGTTATTTTCTTCTTGGTTGCCCCTCCTCATTATATTCTGATTTGAGAAAACAACTGTTAGCGACATGTTTTTGGTTTGTAACGGTAATCAAGACGAAACAATGTTTTTATTTCAAATTGATTACCTAGTTCAGCAAAAAATTCGGTCACACGTTAAACTGGCTGGGCTTAATTTTCATGATAACGTGAAAGCATCAACAAAATTAATAAACAAAACATAATATCTATATTTTCCCTTTACGAAGACTTCATTATTCAACTCAGTAAATATAGTTTTATTTTAAGAAACTGGATTTATCTTGACAACGAATCTATATTACCCATATACCGAGCCTAGTAGAAAGACATTTCGGTCATATATTGAATAGATTACTTCAAATAAAACTTTAAAATATCATTCACTTCAGGATTAAGCCTAAGCCAAACTTGTGAACTATCAGGAGAATCTACGGAGAGTGAGTGCCAACAAGCCAACTCGGAGACTCCGAACTTATATGTTTGACAGTAATAAGTCCGCTTCCTTGTTGGTCCTCCAACTACTAAGTTACCCAACTTCCCATGGCCCCTTGAACTCTTAACTGCGATCTCACGACGAACTCTCGAAGCAATTACTATTGCAATGTATACTTAGTCCATTGGGTTGATTTAAACTTAATGTTCGTGGAAAACCTATATACACGGATACGAGTAATATATCATGAAAGGTTTGAGTTGTAAGTTACAGAATCTTTTGTATTAGTAAACTTAATATTACGAGTTTTTGAGTATTATTTTGCAAAAGTTTAACATATATAGAGAGGCATTAAGAGGTACAGTCGAAGACAGAGATAAGTATACAGGGGGCCTCAATAAAGTTGAGATTTTCTCAAGAACTACTGGACTGAATTTAATAATTCTTTTACAGTACATAGTTTTAACTTTTATCTATCTGACAGTGAAAGAATTCTTGCAATAGGTCAAGTAGTTTTTGAGAAAATCTCATCCTTAAAAACTCTACTGTACACCTTTCTCTGTCTTCGACCGTACAAATGGATGAATTTGCAATGGATTAGAGTGGAACAAAAACAGAATAGAAAAAATTGCTACATTACATTTAGAGCATTGGTGGGGTGTAAAGTAAGAATACGATCCGTCAATTTCTCGTTGGGTAAGTTCATGTAGGTTATTATTATTGCTATCATTTCGGAGGGATGCAATTGAATATATTTGTAATACATAATTCGGCGTAGGTAACTAAGACCAAAAGTGTAATATTAATATTAAAGAAAACACACATATTTTCTTATTTTAATATTATCAGCTCAAACTATATTATAAACAGCGTCTATTAGAAGTTCTCTAAAAGATTAAATTAAAATCTGAGCTTGTTCTCCTCATATGTTATTTCTCAGCGTTCCCCAAAGTACACGCTTCAGGCCCCAGACACCCTTTTAATCTCAAAAGTATATTGCCACGGAGTAATTTAGATCCTATCTCGGGGAACCATTGAATATATGGCGCGGTAAAGGGTTGTAAGTGACGAAAAACGTGGAAAAAGTAGCAAATTCCTGGAACAGGGGATAGATAGCTCATCAAAGTGGATTCTTTGAGGGCTGGATTATGTACCTCATTTGAATCGGGTATCTGAAAGGAAGTTCTTTTCAGCTATGCTTGCTCAGATCATTTGATATAGCTTGAATGAAGGCTTATCTACCGAGAGGTATGGAAAGATTACCGGCGTGAGATTTTCAGATTGTTTTATCTCGTATCTTAAACTAGAACACAACAAAACATTATATGGAACATTCTGAATGCCTACATTTACATGCGTCATCATAAATAAACATGATGAGAATTTCAGACATTTTTAGTTAGGTTTTTTTAAACCTTGTATTTTAGAAGACTTGACGGAATAAAATTTTTCTTGTTTGAGCTTATGTGTCTGAAAACGAGATTTCGGCTAAGATTAAAGCTGAGATTCAACCTTTACACAAAGATTGTTCTCAAATTGTCTGTGGGTAAATCTCGGTCTGAGTACCTATCCGTAAGTAAAAATATATTATATTATTTGTGAGTACCAACACCGTCAATAAAATAATGAAAATCATTTGAAGCGTTTGCTCAAAATATGAAACAAATTACATTCAATGCTCATATTGGAAGTACAAAAAGATATAACGAAACAAAAAATAGACTCGTTAATGGAGAGACAAACGACCGAGTGACGCTGCTACGCGTACGGATCAAATTCAATTTGCGAGGTGAGAATTGAAGAGGGTCCGAAATGACGGGTGGAACGTCGATGCGTCACGGGCGAGAAACACAGCCAATGCACGAACGAAATAATGTGCTTTACCAAATAAATACCTATACTGTGCTTCAGTTCGGCAGTAGTGTGGAAAATTAGCTTTGTTAGAAATCAAGTTCCGGGAAAATCGGATCAAATTCTTATTAACAACATGGATTTTTATTTATAAGTACCTACCATTAGATTCGTGTACATCGCAGGACTGATATAAGACAAATGTTTGACCCAGAAACAGTCTCTTTTTTTTAATTTTGATATTTTTATTTTAATGGTTTCAGAAATGTAACTTCCCACAATTGTAAGTACAAAGAATAACGATCCTCCAGAAACGTCTCATTCGTAAAGGAACTATTCAAAATGCACTCCAACCACAACTATAATAGTTTAGTCCGGAACATTTTCACAGCCCGAGTGCTAGTTGAGAGGAAATGTAATTAAGTTAACTAAGCGCAGATGCCCAAAGTTAGACTACCTAAATGAATTTCACTGCTACAATTAACCAAATTATTTCTAAATAGCTAAAGATACCTTTTAAAATGTTACTCCCATAGTAGGTGATAACGTTCCCGCGTGACTCACCCGCACATAAAGCCTTCTTGGAATGAACATTCTTGCGCAGTAAGAAAAACAATAACAAAATAAAATAGTGGGTTCTCTTGAAAATGGCGGGAAACGACGGTTGCAAAATTATTGGATAATTTTTGTTTTATTGCCTACAGTGATTATTTTAAGATTAATATCACGTTAAATTAATTAGAAAATGATCGCGAGTGACAGTATGGTGAATTTGTTGGATAATTTGAGCAAGATCTGGGGTTTCAAGCTTTTATCAAGAGTTCCCGCTACAAGCTCGGGAGTGAACGTGACTGTCGAGCTGCTTCACCCAGAGTGATGACGTTACGGCGTCTCCTCTGGATGAAGACAAGAAGACGCGGCTACCCAGGGTGAAGACGCTACTGCGACTCCCCTGGAGGAAGATAGAAGACTAGAATTTTCTGTAACATGACATTGGCAAATGACGAACTGTCGAGTCCATTAATAAAATAAATAAAAAATAAAATAAAAATAAAATGGTGGACATAATTTTTTTTTTGCGTAATAGCTTTTTTTTATAAATTTCGCCTTCAGTTTGGTATGGCTAGTAATAAATAAAGCTATGCGGTTATGGGTTTAGCGATGAAAAACAACTATTATGCCAGTATAACTTTACATACTAGTTTATTTTACATTAATATTGCGTCTAGTAAATATTTACCCAAAGTCATAAAATTTTATGAGAAATTTATGAGACTAAGGTTTAGTAGCAATAGCGAAATAAAATGCCTACTGTAGAAGCCACAATTATAATCATAACTCATCGGTTCTACTTATATCATTTTACGACCTAATTCCTAAAGTCAACCCTCAAAATACAGTAACAGCGACGTCATCATAACGGGAGGCAATAAAACATGTCTACATACACGCCGGCATAATTTCTTTATCTCGGGCCCGCAGCTCCGTTTCCATTTGTCGTGCCCATCGGGTTGCCACCTGATCGGGTCCCACCGGGACTGTCTCGTATTTTTTTCAAGTATCCGGGGACACCGGATATTCATAAATTGTCCCGGATTTTTTTACTGCGAATAAACAGTGGTGTCTTATTTTTGTCGCCATTCATAGCTCAGCTAGAACCTGTCCCCCGAGACAGGAGTGATGCCTGCCTAAATATAGAAAGGACATTACGTCGAAAGACACGTTAACAATTCATCTAAGATTTCTTAGGGAAATTATCAGTAGTTTAATGCTGCGACTTTAGCAAGTCTAATTATTTGTTATTTTATTTAGAAATGGATTTGACGATACCATTGAAAGGTATACAGGTAGCAATCATGGAGGTGGGCGAATTATTTCCTTTATTGAAAGGAAAAAATAATATCAATCTGAAAAAACTATAATTCTAATCACCGTGGGCTTAACAAAGTAAATAGGCAACATACCATTAGTACAGTAATATAGTAATCAAACGGAGCGCATGGAATTAGGAAAATAATTTGCTGTCTTAATTGGGATTGTCCCGGAATTTAAATGAACGTATCTGGCAACCCTATGCGTTCATCATAAAGACGCTGGCTGGGGGAGGCGATATAAATTATTATTGCGACGCGTGCGTTTCTTAGCAAAAGTTTACGTTTGTATTGCGAGCGAGAGTAGATTGGGCTGTTTATAGGGCTATACGACATAGGCAATTCCTAGATTACACAATACAGTTCATAGTTCCTTCACGTCATTTACAGTTTCACCCCCAGTTCACACAATTAAATATCCCTATATGAATGAAATCCCAATTTTGTTCATATTATAAAGATCATTTGTTTTCATCAGTTTAACTAGAAACAGCGTTACATTCCACTCCACGCCCACGAAAGAAGTTCATTGCGGGTCATTGGCATTCCAGTGATAGTAATAGTATTAGTGTAGTTAATTTATATTTATATTTACACATGGAATAAAATTACTACTTGAATACCTTTTGGTTGTAGCAATTAGTGTCAGTTCTTATGCATGACATGACCGCGTGTTGTAATAAGTACCTACTTTTAAAATACATGCAGCCAATCAAAATGTAACCTGCTCGATACAGATTAACATTAAATTACTACACAAGGAAGACTGGACCTAGTTATTGAAGAAGAAAATACTGTAGTGTCGCAACAATTACCTGATGATTAAGTTTCACGGCTGCGGTTACAAGTGAGCACTTTAAGGAACAGACACATCGAAATAATGGAAATTTTCGTAGTCAGATCCACGGCAAGGGGTACACCGTAATTTTTAAATTCTAAATTATTTTCCCCATTTAAACCTGACACACACAGGCGCGATCTGCACGCGGCTTGCTGCCTTCGGCCAGTTGAAACGCATGCCACGTCCCATTTTCTACCGTCGTTAACGTAGCGGATTGCGGCCTAGGCTTCAGATCGCTACGTAGGTGGACGTTAACGACGGGAGAAAATAGGGCAGGGCATGCGTTTCAATTGGCCGCAGGCCGCAAGCCGCATGCAGATCGCGCCTGTGTGTGTCATGCGCCTGTGTGGCTTTACAGTAGCGTTCTTAAAATGGATTCCACGTCATAATTTTCGAATTTGCGACTGTCATTACGCGGAACGTTCTAAGAATACGACTGTACGGTAGGTTGTACGGGCCGCTCAGTCCGTTTATTGTAAAAGTTTAATAGAGACCCGAACCGTAAATGGACCAATCAATACTTTATCGTACTTTTGTGAGTTGATTCGGTTGCAAAGTTTATATTTGGATTTGGGTACTTATAGTAGATAGACAGACTCTATAAACTTTTCTTAGACATACATAGAACGTTAGTATGATGGACATTTAATAATATCTTTAAATAATGATACTTAATATATTATGAAACAACCATTACAAAAATATTATAAAAACTGACTGCTTAATCACCGCTGGTGACAAATTCGAATTGAGAATGCGTACAATTGTCGACCAAACCAATTGTTGTAATATGTTTCGATTGAACTGCAATTTGAACACACATACTTATAATTAAAAGAAAGACACCATCTACATAATTTCCAAAATTGTAAAATTCTAGTTTGTACATTTTTTATTTATTTATTGAGCCCGGAATGTAGGTAATTCAATTATCATCACACTTGTTGGTTTTAGTGATTGTATAACATAAACAAAACATAAACGGCTGTTTTGGTATAAAATACGTCAATCTCGCAATCATTCGGAGCCTGTGTGTAATTTGTGATCGTGTTTATTTTGTTCCAGACCAATCATTAGGGAAGTTATATAATACCTAAACCTATTCATTTATATCGGTTTCTTTGAAACTAACACTATAGGACTCGTGCTCCTTTCATTATAATTCCAGTAAAAGGCCTTTCCCACGGCCGCACTACACCCGAAAAAATAATGAATGCAAAAAAGAAAATCTTAGAAGAAATGAGTGCTGCGTCTTTCCAACTTTTAAAAGGTAAAGGAGGTTGCATTTAGTGAATACCCATTCACAGGAGAATTCCGACCACTGCCGCCGAGTATCTTCAGCACTTTACGAATGCATCTCCCTTTGAAGGAATTCGTGTTTTTTTTCGACAATCAGAGAGTAGGTAAAACTTTTATGTTAAAAACGTAGAAGCAACCTTTGTAAAATGACGAATAAAAATTCTTTCTGAAAGTCTTTTGATTAAAACTATAAAAGAAGTTGCAAAAGATGACCAGGAATAGATTTCCATTGTAATTAATTATTTTTATTTTATCATTTATGACGATGAAATAAAATGAGTGACGCTGAGAAAAAGAAAAATATTAGTCCAACAATGCACATGCTTGACTTTCACAACATCTCGAATTCGCCATAAACATATTTCTCTACATCTATATATACCTATTTCAATATAATAATAAAAAATACAGTTTCATTCGTCTCCATTGGAAAACTTATCATTTGTGTAATTATTTGTGCTAAGAATTTACGTGAACACAAAATCTAAATGTTATATGATAAATATCGGAATTGACCAACTTCACCCTAGAAGAGATCGGACCGCTCTTACTAACCAACGTACGCGTCGTGATTTGAGGTAAAAGACCGGTTCTATTAGTTGATACATACTCAAATACAATGTACGCGAAATAGTTATAATGAAAACTTAAACAAATTTTATTAAGTACGCTTAAAGTTTGAAATTCAAGTTTCCATTACAGCAAGTTTTAACTGCCCGTAACTAAAACATTACAAGAACCTTTCACCCACCGCTTCAGCTATATTCTCAAGATCAAAGCTTTTCCAAGTGGTTTCCGGAAATTTCCATTATACTCGTTCAAAAGGGATTTACATCACATTGTAGAATAATTTTTGTTTCAACTTTCACCTTTTAAAATCAAGTCGAGGCTTGGTTAGGTTCCGTCAAACTAAAACGGACGAGTCGGATTTAGTTGATCGAAACAAAAGAAGTAAAAAAAAAATCAGAAAAGTGTTTTTGAAATTAAATCCTATTAAAGTCTAGCTGATATTTCGGACAAAACGTTAGCCTAGCCAGAATACAGCTGGGTAACGCCGCCGCTCTAGGCACGATGACTATTGTGTACGGTGGACCTGGGGAAGATATACCTATTTATAAAAATTTTGTGTATAATTTAGAACAAGTTAATTGTAATTTCATGGAAAAGAACTAAATTCAAAATAAATCCTTTAAATAAAATATTAAATATACATAATTCTAAACACAAATTGGGGGGAGGCCTTTGCCCAGCAATGGGACATCGCAGGCTATTAAAAAAAATTATATACACTATTTTTAAATACTTATTATCAACCAATACATTTTTGTTACGTTATAGATAGCGTAATTATATTAGAAAATATAATCTTTTTGATATACATATCGGTAAATAAAATATAAGCAGAGCTCGGTGGCGCAGTGGTTGGGTCAATGGACTTGCAATATGGAGGTCCCAGGTTCGATTCCCAGCCAGGGCAGCCATGTACCAATGAGTTATCCTCGTTTTTTTCGACGGAAAAACTTACGTACATTTACCGAGTGCTCTCAAAACGAACATCGTGATGAAACCTGCATGTCGTAGAAGAAGAAAAAAAAAATCTAAGGCATGTGAAATCCGCCAACCCGCACTGGGCCCGCGTGGTGGATTATGGCCCGAGCTCCCTCGATGTAAGGGAAGGTCTGTGCCCGAGCAGTGGGGCAATATAAATAGACTGATGATGATGATGATGAAATAAAATATATGACAGGAAATTACTTCGGTGTCTCGGCTGAATTAGAAGCCTAAGAAATTATACACCAATTTGTTGTGCCCTTTTCTTTTTAACCTTGTTTTTTGTGAATCCAATTTGTACGACACTTGCGGAGAGCCTTTTTAATCAAAACGGCCCAAATCCGCTTTCCTGAACTTAGTTCGCATTAACGGCCTTCTTCAACTTTACTAAAATGATTAAATTATGAATTTCAACTTTAGCGATTTCGTTGTACGCTTACAGCCCCCAGTCGATATTTTTTTAAATCAAGCATTCATGATCTTTTATACCTTTATCATCGATTTCATCAACATGGTATGGGCTATACGTATTTTAGGAACACTCTATACTACTTGATGTCAATCATTAGATATCGTCTAATAATTGTGTTGGTATTACCCAATACAATTATTAACATAACATAATTAGTAGTTTAAATTTAATTGACCAGCTATTGACGGCTTTGACATGCCCACATAAACAGATTAACAAATAGTTATACCACGTAAATAGAGTCCATTGAAACTAATAATTAACAACTAATGACTGATCAAAGCATGTGTATACAGGGTGTAACGTTTACGCCATTAATGTGGTAAAGATACAGATCGCTGCGGTTATGTTTTCTCTTTATCACAAACTAAAATGATTACTATACATACCGCTTGCTATCGGCAATGAATATATTTTTCTGCTATCTGTAAATAGAACTAACAATTTTTGATCGTATACCGAAGCCCAAATCATGTGTCTTATTTTATAAACAAAAGCTACCCTACCCTACTAATATTTTATGCTGTTCTGTGATTATTGCATAGCTATTTTCACATTATTAGATCGGATCACTTTATTTTCACAATGATGAACAGGTTCGATCAATCAGTGTTTTTTTTGTTATGACGAAAAAAAAAACACATCACAACAGGTAATTAGACGATAATATTTGTTTACAAAATAAGACACTTGATATAGATGACAGACTAAAAATAATTATCTTGTGTTGGTAACTAACAACTGTAGCAGATGTAAAATTGTAAATATAACTTTTAAATTTTCGCGATAAATTCCAAAATAAAAAGGACTCTCCATGCATTGGACACCGATGAAAGTGAGGCTTCATTGCGATTTTTAATCGAAAAGTCGTAGACTAAAAGTTGTTCAGTTTCCGATGCTAAACTTACGACTCACAATGCACCCTGTATACGCCGGTTTTGATGATGAACACAGCCCGATAACATGCAGTGTAAGCGAACTCCTTGAGAACAAAAAGTTTGTAAGTGATAGTAGCGCTCGTTGGAATTGGCAATACCGTACGAACGCGGATCCCGATAGTTCTCGAAAAGGAATTCTCGGGGGAGAAAAATTAGATTTGTGAAACTGAAACGTGCTAGAGTTGCTGAGAGGTAAAGATATACGAATGGACGTAAGTCGAGGATTATCTGTACGTTGGTCCTGATTGCGATCAATCGATCTTATTGATGATGTAAGTGGCAAAAGATCAGTCCACAGATAGACGTTAAGCTTTGTAAATATATGTAGGTATAGAGAAGACGTTTCAGTATGGAGAAACCAAGATTTTTATTCGTGTGTTTAAAATATGAATACCGAGGGCCAATCTCAAACATATCTTTTACTTAAAATTCGATTTGCAGTGATTGCAGTTTGCATGTATAAGTGGGTGAAACTATGCATCAGAGATAAGATAACCTCAACAGGACGTACAGTCGAAGACAGAGATAAGTGTATACAGGGGGCCTCAATAAGGTTGAGATTTTCTCAAAAACTACTGGACCGAATTTAATAATTATTTTACAGTTTTAACTTTTATCTATCAAACAGTGAAATATTTTTTGCAATAGATCAAGTAGTTTTTGAGAAAATCTCAACCTTAAAAACTCTCCTGTGCACCATTCTCTGTGTTCCACCGTACCTATGCGATAACAATTTTTGGACGTCATTTGGCCATTTCATAAACCTTGTAGAAAATTTGCTTTCAAATATTATCAAAAACACTGATTGATTCAAACAAAAAATAACGAGTATGTATAACTATTGCGATACTTGATGACAGTGTAATAATAATAGGGTATCACTCTATATAACCTGGTAACGTAAACATGTAATAGTTTCTACCCCTAGGCTCAGTGTAGAGTGCAAACCGTAACCGTTAATGTAATAGTTCCGTTTTTATCTCTCTTATGCTAATCAGGAACTTTGCCTGCTCACCTAGTTACGTCCAGGAGTCTTACATTGTTGGACACTTTTACTAAACTTCAATAATAGGAAAAGTTTGTAGAAACTACATATTTTTTAATACAGGTCTTGCCTTTACATAATAGCTTTTAAAGTGGGCAGTTTTTACAAAATATCTAATATATCTTGTGGTGCGTTTTGTTACTGCCTATCACAATCAGACACTTAAATGTTTTATTGCTTTTACTGAAAAGAGTCTTCACTTATTTGTACATCTATCTACCTTCTCCTGCGACGTTTACCGTGTTACGAAACACGGTAACATGTTTCGGTAACAGATTTAACAAAGGAAAATTGTTACGCCACGCCCCTAAATCGGATGTTACCGTGTTTCGTAACATGGTAACACGTCGCATGGTGCTTTATGATATATAAAATACAACCATTAGAATAATATACATATATCTTATTCCATTCCCAAATTATATGGAAATGCATTAAACAGAGCGCAAAGCGGAAGTTGCAGTTACAAAGCCAAAACACTGTTTTAGTGATTTCTTCCGAGCGTCTGCAGCGAGCGAAAATTTTGCAAACGTAACCGCACTGTCCATTTAGACTCACATCAAAACATTGGGACTTCTAAATGTTTCACAACATTTGTAGAACGTACAACATTGTATGGAGAACAGAGATGCCAGGAATGGAGTTAGTGATTCGAAATACTACCCGGAATTACTAATTTTGTAGTATTCGATAGGTAATTGTTTTCCAGGGTGTTAAATAATGTTTTATTAGTCGAAAAAAATATTGGACATATTGATTTTTTTAATAAAACTTACTATATCAACATCAGATATCGTTGGAAGGATGAGGTTGAAAGTACCTACATGTAGGTACCGACTCCAATTTAAGAGCCACGTGGAAGGAATCGGTGCGAGATCGAGACAAATTCCGCGTTTACTTTAGGCCAAAATGCACTTGGGATCGCTGCGGCAGTAGAGTAAGTGTATCAAAGATATAAAACAAGTATAATCTTGTTAAGAACAAATAAAACATTGAAGATTGAGATTCCAAAATAATTCAATGACTATGCAGTTAGATACATCATCATCATCACAAGAATACATAATATCTTGTATCTCGGAAGCTCAAATTACAAGCAACTCAATTTGGCGACAGTCGTGTCGATGTTTACGGTTTTACAAAAGTATTTTTTAAAGTGTTAGTAGGTAAATATTAATCACCAAACACTACAAGATTTCTGCAATGCCGTCGAATCTTATCACAGCTTCGCATCTGTTAAGAAGAGCGAATCTGTGAAGCATTTTACGTTCGCCTCCTTGCACTAAACTCGGCTCGTTTTGTACGCGCACTGAAATCCTCTCCTAGATGGGAAATGAACAGTATCTATACTTAGCTGTAGCTTGGCTTATACTGCATGTTGTGCTTATCTGATTGTTGAATGTAACTTTGCTTGCACTATGTGAGATAGAAGGAACTGCTGTTATTAACTTTTTTGTTATGTAAGGCAATTAGTAATTCTATGACACACCATATAAGTATGTAAATATCTGCCTTTAGCTACAAGAAATATATCTCCTTCTTTTGGTAATGCAAGATACCTATGTATAACAGCAGAATAACTTAAGACTGTAGAAGCGATATGAATTTTTGGACGATTGTTTTTATTGCATCACAGTTTTTACTGTTGCAATTTATTAGCAATTAGTTTCTCGTTAATTGTTTAGTTATATATTTAAAATTAAAATATATTACATAAATTATCAGTACCTATTATCTAAATTATTATATGCGCTTAAAGTCAAAGTCAAATTTATTTATTGCAAGTAAGCACGTTGTGTATATTATTGCACGTCAACATTTTTTTTGAATTTACATTTACACCACTTTGAAAGGAAAAGGTGCCAACGCTGAGGAGAAAAAGTGGCTTAATTAATTGGTTATTATTAAGGACTTTTCTAGTAAGGTATATTAGTAGTTTGTGATTTCTAACATTAACACCTTTTGTAGAGATTTTGTACTAAGATTACACTGAAACAGTTTCTAACAAAAACCTACTTTCTCACTCCACATACTTAAGTATCCTCCTACATATATCTAAACTTTAACACTACCACTTTAGTTTGACGGAAGAAAGTCGTCCCTAATCACGTAGGATTTCACTCCGACGCTCCTTTTCTTATCTAAAGAAAAGGTTCAGCTAAATCTCGTCAGGTAAAAGTATTACTTAAGTTAAAAGTAACGCCATATGGAAGCCGACCCAAAAAATAGTCTATAATTTAATCTGGCTTAAGGGTGGGATATCTATTTTCCGGGCACACGCCTTCAAAAGGCAACCCTTATTGAATGAAAGGACTGTATTATTCAGGTATTATATTTTACCGACAATATGTAGGTAAATGCGGGACAGGGGCCGTGATAGAGAAATTGAATTTTATATTTTGAAACCCGTCACACATAAAGGAATTTCAATTCTAAGCGATATAGTAAGTTTACGTCCACATTATCCTAGAATAAATACTTACCTCAGAATAATCTTATGGTAGATAATCATATCCTATACAAGATAGTACAAATAACTGCCAACGTTCAGTATATCCTTTTCAGCAAGGAATCACGTTCAGCTTTTGTCCTTATTTTCGTATGGTCAACCTTTGTCAAAAATATTTGTGTTATAAAAACCTTTTTTTACGAATTCTGTAGGTACATTGTCAATAAAGTCATAAACCAAAATGATTAAATAAGTACAGGTATTTAGTGACTTCCATAATCAGGACGTTCAGTCCAGTGCATACAAACCCGAAATACCATCTTCTTTTCGCCAGTCGGTTATAAAGTAGGTATATATCTTGTGAGACTGCTTAAATTTAAATTTCAAGCAGAAATTTTTAAAAATCTATTACGATAAAACGTTTCTTATTTTCAGGGCGGGAAGTTTTATGGTTTGTAAAATATTGAGGACATAAATAAAGCAGCTGTCGTGTATTACAGCACGTCCCCGCGCCTGTTGCTACCTTCAGCCGTATTTTATGCGGGATTCTTCTTACACTGGCCACAATAAAAAATGTATTCAAAATGCTCAAGGTACACTTTTTAGTCAGTAATTTAAGCCTGAAGGGAATCAAGAATCCATAACATTAGAGCTCTTGTTTTATCACTCTGTAAATTAGATTCTTTTCACATTTTCATAAATTTTGGCGTGGTTAAATGAAAAAAAATCGATTACCCATATTCTTAAATTGGATTCAGACAGAGGTTTCGCGGATGAGGTTTATGATTTTTAATTTTTCGAAAAACATTAAATCACGACATCTAGGTATCGAATAAGTAAATGTTAATTCACACTTTGTTGTTTGAAAAACCGGCCTTAGTACATAAAACATTTATTAAATGGTACGTAATTACTCGTAATCATGTCGATTTTTTTATAAAGATACTATACTAACATTGATTTCAAACAGTATATTATGTGCCTAGAAATTTGTGCCACGACATTTACGACTCAAATGGACGGTCCTAAGAAAACATACGAGGGTCCGAACGGAATCGTGATTTTCTTCTCTACTGAATTGTATTTTGAATACACATATTTTTTTCCACACCTCACCCATCTATCTCGTAATAGTGTACTTATTAGCGAATTAGAAAAGATATTACGAAATACCTTCGTATGAAAATAAACAGAAAAGTCGGTAGCTACGAACTTGGCTGACATTTACGAAAGACCAAGATCCCACATGTAACAATGAAATTTCTCGTTTTTTCAGGTAACTTAGATAATAGACCTTACTTCCAAAGTAATATGGCATAAATTGCAATAGTTTTATGTAAATTGATGTACCTACTATCGACTATTTCTATGTTTAACGTTTGCTATCAAAATAGTAAAGGATTACCTACATAGTAAAAAACCTGCCACTCCAACAGCCTTTACGTTTCGTTCATCATTTAGACACTAAAGACCGTCAGTTTATGATGTTGATGTTAAATTGTATGAAATATATCTAAAATGTTAGACGCAACAGACATTGAAACAAAGCATTCAAGCACCAATCGTTAATTTCCGTCGTTAAAAGTGATATCAAGCTCGACTTTAGAATCGCTGTGTTAATGACGAAGCTGTTGAAATGGCTTCCACAGAAGTCTAAAGTATTTACATTGTTTAAGAAATTATATACCTGCAATGCAAGGTACTTAAACATGTACACATAGTCCATACATGAGTAAATATTTGTATCGTGTACTTTTACCTCACAAATTTACGATTTGTTTCCTATATTACGAGAAACATAATCTTAAAAACGCCTCATTATTTTTAATATAATAAGAAAACACTGTTAAACTTTATATCATCAGAAACTGTACTTGCAATAAAAAAGAAAAAGAGAATTATCGACTGAACCTGTGAAAAAATTTCACGAGCTTACTCTCGGGTTATCTTTTATTGCAAGTGGGCCTTACGGTATAACTATACCGTTAGAGTTTTATTATTGGTTATCTGAATAAGTCTTTTACTAACATCTTATAGATTTTATTGCATCAATTCGTGGATACGAGCTCGTAAAGTTAATGAACTGCGAACGGAACACCTCCCGAAATTAAACGGATTATATCTGTTGTTAGCGCCTGAGATTACTGCCTTTTGATAGTGTGATAAAATGCTATGATATTGCCTCGTAAATAAGGTAAATGTTATTACGACACGGGTGTCAATTTGTTAAATACCTTAATCTTATTTCAGTTATATGGCATATACTATAAAGGATGTGGAGGAAGCTAAAAAGCATGGTGTGCCCAGAATCTTTGCTGATGGAAATCCAGTGTATCTGTCTATGGAAACCTATGTAAAGTATGTACAGTAAGATCGGTATAAAGCCCAAAAATAACTGAAGTGGAGTCGTCGGGTGTAAGCAAGCTAGGTACACACGACAGTACATCAAGTGGAACACGACAGCGATATTCCCGGCGGGCGGCCTAGATTGCATGGCTTTTTGTATGTGTACATACACAGTCACTCTCTATATGATACTATAAACATAGTCCATCAACTGGTAACAGCGACTCGACGGTAGGTAACGCGGTACGAACAGTCCAAGTTCCGTAACAACTCGGAATAAATGACTTTGTCTTCTTAAAAAGTATTTTAATTCGATGAAAGAACCGAGTTGGGGGAAGTTGAGTCGTCTCATGGCCGCCGGCAATACGTTGTCGGGCGATTTGCATTTTTATGAAAACGTTTTACGACACTGCGATGGCCGTGGTCCTTTCATACGGCGCTAAATGGAAGTCAGTTCGACCAGCAAACTCCTCATAATAAACCAGCCATAAAGAAACCAGACAGTGATTTTTATTCTACTTTATAAAAGAAATGATTGAGATTTTGATAAGCACAGTAGACCTGCTGAACATTTAGGATCAACAGACAATTACTAGTATTATCTTTTGGTCCTAAAGAAATTAAAATCCGTATTTTCTATGCATAGCCGTACGTATTTGAGGCGACATAATCATGTTGCGCCCTGACAATAATGTATGAAGAGAGCGGCAAAGATTCACCAATGGAAATGGGGAAATAAAGATTCTTTAGTATGATATAATATCATTGATCTCCTATTAACAACTAGATACACAAAAGTCTTACTAAAACAATTTATAAAACGTCCAAATAAGGGTCCATTGTCAACGTCCAAATAATGTCCAATAAAGCAAATGAGGGTCCATTCATCCGTTTGGACCTTCTTTGCGCTCGGACATTTTTAGAAGACAGATTGTGTATCTAGTTGTTCATAGGAGATCAATGTATAATATACATTATTTGACTGTAGTATTGCTTACATTCTAAGCTAGTTTTACTACGAGCCAATATTAAAAACCGCTAGCACGATAGAAGATATTACATTTCCTGTTTATCCGAGATTCTATTTCCTAAAGCAAAACGGCTCAAATACACAAAATGGGGCTCTCGCAATCGTGTGAGTGATTCAGAACAGAAGTGAAATAAGCAAGCCAGCCAGCTGCATAAAATGTTAAGCATCTGGACCGTGGGACGCTTCTAGGACACCCCATTCATGGCTGCACTCCTTTTCCCGGCGTCGCCGTAGTATTTTTTCAAGTTTTACATTCTCGTGGACTACTCTGCTCGCTCGCCGGCTTTTGTGCTGGCAAAAGATTGCAATTTTTATACTCGCTGTAAGTTATTTAGTACCTACTTACCTACTCGTGAATAATCCTGTTACTGTTTGAATATTAATAAATGTGGCGGCCGTGTTGCTGATTATTTTGCTTTGCTAGAATTTGTTTCATGTCCCATTATCAAATGGACTAAACCACTTTTATTGAAGTTTTCTATCCACTGGAAAATCAATATTCATTCGTTCAATGAGGTATTTAAAAATATATTTATAAAAATATAAATATATTTTAATAATAATAGCATTCATCGTCAATAGATAGTCTCGATCTCAGGAATAAATAAGTACAACGTAAATATTAAATGACATTGCCACATTTCAATGGAGCTTTGCCCCACCTACAAAACTACGTGACCATTTAAGCTGTATCTATCGTTTTGTTGGGGACTTATTACAGGTTTCATGTTGCATAATCATAATCAGTATCATTTTCTACTACTCTCGCAACTCCTATAGAAGAATAACCAAAACAATGAATAATTCGCTTCGATTTCTTACTATTTTCTGAATTCTCTATTAAGCTGTTTTTTTCGACTCGCAACTTGTACAAAACTTTATTTTAAACAAATAATTATAATAAAAAACGGAGATATTTTTACATTTATTCGTTATCTTGTACAACTAGCGGTTGATGGTGGGGCAGAATCCGGCATTGTCATTTATACTCCAACTCACTTTAAGGTTTGCCAAATTTTCCCCAGCGCCCTGCAAACTCTACCGGTTCAATGTCTGAAAATTATGAACATCCGGAAGTTCAAAACAGTCTTAAGAAATTTTTACTTTAATAGTAGTCCGACCACTTTAACTGAAGAGCCAAGAGATCCCAGAACTTAAGCAATTAGTGAGCTCCAGTCAGACAGCAATTAACGAGAAATGCTATTTGAACGCAGAAAAGGTAGAAATAATTCAGCCAATAACAGGCAACGAGTCGAGAGAGTTCACTCGTTAACTAAATTATTCATTAACTACTAATGACCGAAATATATCAAGGACGTTAAGAGAGTGCTCTGTTTTATGGAATCTTGAAACGACTAATTTTTGCGGTCCCCAGTACTTTGCTTTCAAAAAGCTGTCAAAAGTATTTAATTTTTTACAAAATCAAGCCTCTTAAATAGGCAAAGCACTAGGCTACCAAATATTTAAATGAGGTCAGAAGTTCTTTAAAACAAAACTCATAGATATATAAAAGTAACTTCCGTCAGGCGGCTTGTACTCGTACAGCTCTGAAGGGACGAAGAAGAGAGAGAATACATAATATAGAATATAGATATACATATAATTTTATAATGGCACTTACTAATATTAGCATTGTTGCAATTTTCATAACCTTAAGATTAAGTACACTCTGTTTAGGCATAAGGGTATCTATAGTTGTAAACACTCTAATTCATTAATAATTTACTAAAACTAACCCACATATTTAAATTATTGGCGAAAACTTGTAAATGGCTTAATTTTTACTCAAGTTTATAACCCATATTACATACATAAAAGCTGTAAGTTTTCCTATCAAATAAAAATAAAATAAAATAATAAGTTCTATTCCATACAATTATTTTTTAATTGAAGCTATAAAAATTCTAGCCACAGTTCGTTGTACAATCGTATCAAGAATAGTTATTGACCTAACGAGGTTACAGTAATAAGGAGTGGATCTAAATCTATTGTGACAGCGTTCTGCAGTAGCTGCTATTATCAATTTTCTCTACTTTTTCCTAGGCCGTAAGCTGAAATAAGATACAAAAGGAGGTACAAAGTGGAAGAATGCTCCGGGGTTGGACTAAGCGTGATTTATATTAGGCTCCGAGGAGTTTCGCGGCCCGTGTCAAGGCTGATTCCGAGAGTTTCACCCATTAATATTCATTACAAAACCCTAACTTGTTCGCGTTTATTTAATTTTATCCGATATTGCACTACTCTGTGTTCATTCCGTATATACCACCACCCGGCATTGGAAGTATACATTGTAACTTATGGCTTGAACAGAAACGTAGATTGCAATCTAGATAAAAACAAAAGAAGATGGTTCTAAACTAACAATGGCTAAACTAACGAATATTAAAACAAAATAGTAGATTAATTTATCTTCTTTTTAGGGTTCCGTGAATGAAAAGGAAAAAAGGAACCCTTATAGGATCACTTTGTTGTCCGTCTGAAAAAATAAAACGTCAACGTAATCAAAAGGTATGGTCATTTATTTCGCAGTTTCTCGCATATTTGTATGAAAATGCAAGAAAACCAAAACCTATAGGGTACTTCCCGTTGACCTAGAACCATGAAATTTCGCACGAAGATCTTATAGCACAAGTAAAGGGAATTTTTTTTAAACTGTAAATCTGAAATTACATCCTCCAAAAATATATTTTTTTGTTATTACAAACTTATATTTGCAGATTACGAACTAATCAGTAGTATGACGATGTATGGACATAATATTTTGATAATGGCAAAGATAAGTTGGTCTTTAAATCTAGTTTATCTTTTCGTTAGAGCTAAGTCAACTACTACTACTACTGGTACTAATTTAAATTTTCTCCTAAAGTTAAGCTAAAACGTATGCAGATAGGTAGGTGGTAATCTACGTGATTTGTAGTAGGCACCTACTACTCCTTTTATACCTAGGTATTAAGAATCGAATTTGTGATTTTTGTCTCGTAGTCATAATGAAGCATTATGATATTGCCGCTTTTATTTTTTATTGTTAGCCTTATTTGAAATGAGTTCAATTTTTATAAAATCCCAATATTCAATACTCTAACGGCAACATTTAGTAAATCGTGGAGTGGTCAATCCTCCCCACAGTTTCCGCTTAGTCTTCAATTTAATTTGATCCAGATATCCCGCCCCCACCTCCCTCCATAAACCGCATCATGCTATGAGCTCTTCTTATAAACTCCTTTCAATCCTTCTGCGGATCTAACTTTAAGATTAGTAAATATGGAGAAGGCTTATTAAGCACTTATTAAAACTATACAGATTGTCATCTATCTGGCCATTGGCTTTCAAGCTGGATTCAAGTTGGAAAATATCGCTAAAAGTAACCATTTCGTGTAACAATTTTAGTGTTCGACCAATCAGAGAACGGCATTGCCAATGTTTCGCGCCAATCAAGATACAAACTTGAGATAGGTACGATTTTTTCCACTTGCTACGGCGTAGCACGCACGTAGCTATTAGTAAATTATTATCGTCATACATATTTCTCGGCATCATTTATTGAGGCAAAATATTATTAAAGATAAAGATAAATATTCTTTATTGCAAAAAAATAAAAAGTATTACACAAAAGAAATAGGCTAATACAGTTAGTATTACAATTGGCGGTCTTATCGCTCAAAGCGATCTCTTCCAGACAACCTTTGGGTAGAGAATTCGGCGTATGAATAGGTTGTTGAGCAATATTAAATACCTATCATTAGCTGGTACTTAAGATAAGTACCTACCTACATAAAAAAATAAAAAATAAAACTTATTTACCTACTAATAATAATTATACTTATGAGTATAAATAATTGTTTTTACCAATAAATAAACTGATACATTACATACTAATAAATACTTAACATAAAAAGAAATTATTATATATTATTATTGTTTATAATAATGTAATATTTATTTTGAAACAATATACTTAACTAATTTATAATGCTAAAAAGCTTAACTTCGTTTTATAGAGTGAAAATTGATGGATAATAAACACAATGGTACAATGTTCAATACTCCCATTATATGTATGTGCCAAGTAAGAGTTTCATAGTAGCGACCCGTATAGAAAGGTATTTGTCAGGGTTAACTATTCGTCAAATCATGAGAATGGTGTAAGTTCGTAACGATACCTTTCCAACTTCACGTCATAATAAGTTCATTTCAAAAAGATAGACAAGCGACCTTAAGGTCATCATTCATGGTAGGTGTTCCAGCAGAGTTTAATATCGATGGTAATAATATCTAAATGAAAATTGTATTCCACAATATCACAACCTAAGCTTAAATACGGTTCGCTTAACGGCTAGCCGATATTAAATAAGATTTCTGTTTTGTGTTGAATCAGCCTTCTTTGACTTCTTCTTACCGACTTGTTAAATGTGGCTCTTATTGATGGAAAATATTGCTGTGGAATAAATTGTCAATGATAGTTTACGAGTTTTGCAAAACAAATTGTAGCAAATTGAATATCGAAGATTGATATTTGTTGTTTAAATATCTGCACAAACCCAGCGCTCAAACCTTAATAAATAAATTGTACAAAAACGAAGCAAATACCTAGGTACTACTGTTTTTTCGGCATAAAATGTATCCTATGTCAGTCTAAGTAGTTAGATATCATGGTTGTGACTAAGGTTTAATAAAAAACGGGCCAATTTTTTTAAATTTTATGTTCTTTGTTTATGCTATATTTACACACATGTTACATGCATGTGCATGTATGTGCACTGCATGAAACAAATAATTGCGAGATAAAACTAGCAGCAAAAAACTACTCTAATATAAAATGGAATACTTGTTACAGACAAACCTTTGTAACTTCCAAATAGTACAACAAAACTGCAGCAGTCTTAGTACAAACAAAATATACGAAAGGTAGAAGAGAAACAATAGAACGCTCGTATACAGGGTGTAGTGCCATCGTCTGCCACTCACACTCTTTTTGGCTGCAACGTAACCCTTCAAAGGCGACTCTCATCTTAATATCCCTGTTTTAGTCTTATTTTACGTGACATTAGCGGGCCCTCGGCGAACAAAGCTGGTAGGGTTATTCGAAACGGAATAACGTAGTAAGTAATTATGTAGGTATTTTAGATTGGTAGCGATTCTTTACTGCGCTTTCTAATTTTAAGTTCTTTGACAGTTCTAAAAGTAGTGCTATCCTTTTTATAACTTTGGTGTGGAAAGGGAGAGGCTCAACTTTTTGACCTGTCAGATTTCAGTTAGTTTTAAAATTTTGCATAATTTATGATAACTGGATGTATAGGAAATATTCAACTCCTAAACTCAAAGTACAGGAATATTTTTTATATAAAGTATTCTATTGTTTCGATTTCGGTGTATCGGGTAGTTTTTAAGTTATAAGTGTACATACAAGTAGATAGAAATTAGAATTCTATAAATTTAAGTTACTTATGTGCGATTTTCTTCTCAATTTTGCAGAATGGAACCAAAATACAGGAGTGCATCCTAATGCAAAGAGCTCGTCTTGAAACGTGATATCTAGGGATGTGCAGGACGGCATGTTTGTATGTGTACACTCGACAACACATCAATTGTAATACACAGGCAGTCTGCCCGATAGTAATACGTCGTATATAGGCTGTACTGGTTGTGCGTAGATTGAGCGGTGTCGATTGTATGTTTTAAGTTCTGTCACAGGCGAAGCATCTATTATAGTAATAACGAAGTCCTCTTTGTGGACGTGTTTTGTTTTAACTTTAGGGTACTTAACATTTTCTTGCGTAAATCAACTCCCGTGATCATGATGAAATTAGTAGTTAAACTGAAATCAGTTTTTGATATTTCAATTAACATCGGAGATTTAAGGGTCAAAGTCAACCATTTTTGTAACATCTAACTATATTATGTACTACCTGATTGTGATTCCTGGTTTTCAAATGGCTGTAACTATTTTATTTTTCGATTGATTTCAATTCTATTTCCATAACAATAACTTGATTTTCTATATACTTGTCAACTAGCCTATTATTTTCAAACTGTAAGTGAAGTGGGTTTAATTATTAGATAATCCTAAACATCAAATTACGTCGCAATAGGTACTAAAAAGAGAAAAAAAAAACGAAATTCGTAACATAAAACTGATAAAAGAGTCGAACTTTAACACCATATTGAAATCCCCAAACACTATTAGCCAATTAGTGGCAAGCCCATGTTTTGATTGTTCTCACTACACCAACACTTCTTGGAACCAACTAAAACTAACTGTCAATTTAAATGTTTGTCTAACAGTTTAACGTGTAATGGATTTAGTACAAACAATTGAATTATAGAGTAAACCCACTAATCTGGTTACTGTGGATGTTAATAAACAATCCGTTTATTCAAATATAATTCAAATAGTTTGGCCAATTTGCGTGAATTCTTAATTACCTATGTAAATGGAATTGTTTGGTTTCAAAGCAATTCTCAAGTTCACTCATTGTTTAGTTATTAATTAGTTCTCTAAGTATTTGTTTTACTTAGGTACTTCCACTTGTTCTTTAGTATTTGCCTAATTAGATAGTATACTTTACCTACGTAGAACAGAACACTAAAATTTTGCTTCGTGTTAGTCAGTAATATAATGTACGATTTATGTATACCTATGTACATAATAATAGTAAACATTTAAAATCCCATCTATCTAGCTTCGAAGCTGATTTAGCGTTACAAATGGAAGGCAGACATGTAGTTTAATTTAAGATACATAATCTATACATATAATAAGAATGAAAAAAGCTGTGTCTGTACATTGGATTTTTTTTAAAAGAGTTTACTAGGAGATAGCTGAAATATCCGGACAGCTCATAGGCTATAAGCCATGGCGGTATGTGATCTGGAAACAAGGATCCAGAGAGGAAGATCTGCCTCCTGATCTCCTCCATCCTCCTCCTCTACGCAAACGAAGTTGCGGGGTACAGCTAGTATAGAATATACATATTTTCTATTTTACTGCTTTAAATGATTTACTTATACATCATGTCATATTTTGTACAGTTAACGATATTTTTTATAAATACTTTTTAACTACCAAAAGGGTGATATATCGTGTTATATTTGGCCTGTTTATTTTATCAACCTTTTTACTGATCACATCTGGAAGGACGTTGACACTGCTTGGATGGAGTCGTAGCTGTCTCCTTCGCCGTACGGCGCCAGCACTACTAATTTGGCACCATTACCGAACAGGGCGGTCATCAGTGCGGAATTGGTGCCAAAACGTATACGATTTCAGCACTCTTTCCGCCAATTTGAGGCGCGAGGCTCTGTAATTGCAACACATTATGCTAATACCGTTGTCTTGATTATTTCAGTTTCAAAGCAAATGTATCTGTGTTACACTTTTATCTAGCCCTTGAGTTAGGTTTCATTTATAATTAGGTCAGTTACAGCGAAATATTCACTGAATTCTCACTTAGCCTCTTTTAATAGATATATGTATAAGCGAAACCAAATGATAGTGATGCTGTGACAACGACGAGAGTATCTATCGCCTGGTCAAAGCTCGACTTGAGCTTATCCACCTGTCTGTGCTAATTTTGGCTTTATATGTAACTGATGTATTTTCATTTGTGTGCAAATAAAGTATATTTGATTACTAGCTTTCTAGCTTATTTTCTCTTTATCGAGATTAGAGAAATATCGTGAAATTTTACTTATATAGAAGTAAGGGCATAATTATTACTGAAATTCATATTTACAGAGGATAATATTACATTACTGAGAGAAACTAATAGGAGAGTAGTATGTAAGGTTCCACTTACGCTATTAAATACTTACTAGGATTCAAACAATAAATTATAATAAAGCATGTAGATTATTTAAATATAGCGTATATTACAAACATTTATTCGTAATTGAACGAAATTATATACGTAAAAGTGATGTTCTGTCATGAATCATGATTAATTCTGATGATGATGATGATATTAAGTCTTCATGATTTATGACAGTGTTTGTTTCGAAACAGCACTGTAGATGAAACCAACACTGAAAATATATCGATAATAAAACATATGTTTATTTCATTACAGAGTTCATAATATGTGATCTAACCTGTGTTGTGTATATATGCTCAGACAAAATCAATTTAGACAAAATATTCGAAAACCATCAATTATTTGAATACTTAAAACGGAATACTGATTAATATTCTCAGACGGCCAATTTGATGAATAATAAAGCCCTACAATTCTAATAGTAGATAATTTAATTAGGTAGTTATAAGAAAATACGCGATGCTACCAAGTTTCGACTCATCCAATGGTAAAACTTGTAGTATGATTTCAACTCGTATGACCCAGAGAATAAGAACGGTTCAAAGTCCAAAGTGTTACACTTGATGTTCTGTCGACTATACCTACTAGTATACTATGACATGAGAAGTTACGTTACCTCGGGTTAAAAATCTATCTCACGTTGGTGCAAACCGCACGGAGTACACGTTGTTTCGGTTGTGCTGTAAGAAAGAAAAAATATCTAATTACGTATCCTGTACCTACTATTAGCTCGAATCGAATCCAAAAAGTCTTGCATAGAAGGCGGGTGCACCCAATAGACTAGGACAGTATAACAAAGAAAATATAACGAAAAAAATCTGCAAGTGCGACAAGAAGTTCATTATTAACCTGACTAAAAATTATACCTTCGGTCCGATACTAATAATGTCTAAGAAACGATGTTTTATGAGTCAAGATGTGGCTCCATCCATCGTATAGGGAAGAGCACTTCAATTTATGTGCGTAATTAAGTGGAGTTTGCGTTGGAGCCCCGCTCGGCACTTTCCAGCGGTAAATGAAATTTACGTACGCCTCCATCTTTCGAACAGTAAGATTTCGGTACAAGTCGCAAGAGTTTTACACGACTGCCGAAAGGAGGAGATTAATTTTTGAGAGTATGTAGGTATGTAAGTGTGAAGGTTTCTTTGTGGTAACCTGTAACTAAAACGGCTTGATGGATTTTGAAGAATGAGGAACTTATAGTTTTGATCATGAAATTGACATTTTGTGTCAAAAAGAAAGTTTGTTTCTGATTATTTTTGGCCAGTAATTGTTTGTTAATCGATCTTCGTGAATATGTAGGTGATAGATCGATATATTAGACGCATTTTAACCTGGCATGCATCGTCAGATACTTATGTGCGAGTAGACACTTATTAACTTTTTCAGATTTTGTACTTAAAGGCAATGATACAATGTATCACTACAGTTTCTGATTCAGGGCATCAAAAAGAATCGAGTTCAAATAATAATTTGTATACAATTTCAGCTGTTCACCCATGACAGTCATACCTTATATTACTGGGACAGATTACTTATTTAAACTATCGCTTGTAGCCTATAACTTGACAACATCGTAAGGCTTTTAGTCTCGGAACGCAGAGAAAAGGGTGCCCAAGACGCTGACTCCGCTCAATTACATTAATAATCTGTAGTTCGCCAAAAAAGCTACCTATATTCCCTCCGTCCCATATGATAAAGTCTCAATATTGAGTTGCAAAAAAGGAGTTAGGAAAATAACAATGTTGGGTAACATTTATCTGATATTTCTTGTGTAAACGACCTCAGTCTTCCTGCTATTTTTAGGCCTATACGTATATTAAAATCTTTACGAAAAGGTTGTCTGGAGAGAAGAGATCGCTTTTAGCAATAGACCGCTATTGGTAACTCTAAAAAGTGTATGTATGTCTACTGTAATGTTCAATTGTATCCAATAAATATTGGTTCATGCTGTCCAAACTTCTACTCCGTCGTTTGTCATGTCAAAGACAGCTGATGCGACCGCTCCACAGAACAATAATACGGGTCGGATATGTCATGTGGGCAGCTTGTATTTGCATTGAAGAATGAGCGGTTACACTGCCCCGTACCCCTTGGTATTAATTAATAATAAAAGTTATAAATTTAACTTCTACTATTATAGTTACCTATTAGATACCACTATAGCTTGCTAATACTTCATGTGATGCAAAGATTCAATGTTCCTTTGCTCATACATTGTAGGTTAACTTCTGGATTTCTGATAGATTACAGTAACGCCGGTCTATCCACTAGAGAATATTCATGCAATAACATATAACGTTCTAAAATACGTAGAAGGTCCCTTCAGGGCAACGTCATCGCTTTAATATTGCATATGGAACGTAGGTACTATAGCAGACTTATAATGAGATAAAGTATTCATCAGATCCTGTCTGGAGACCTACCTCTGTCTCACGGAAACGTGGTTATAAATGTACCTATTCTGACAAGGATATGCGAGAAGGGTCGTATTTCAAAAGAATTATGTAATGTTTTAGAAGTAAAAATATAACCTAAATATTATTTACATAAATTTAATTGCATAATTTTACGATAACGTTAACCCTTCGAGGTTTGCATGAAGTGAAATTAGTCTGTCAATTTAAAAACTATACCTACGAGTATTCCCACAGATTTTTAAATTTTCGATTTTCATTTGAATATTCTTTATTTGTACTTACACGGAAGATAATTCCATAATTGAGAGAGAAAAATGATGTGTGTATTCAGGCGCGTGCTTATCACTGAGAATATTGAGGAAACCACGTAGTATATTTCAGGCTTGGCTCAGGCGTTCGCTCTATTAAAAACTAAAATAGTTAACGCAACCTACTTTGGAATACGAAAATAAATCGATGAAATGAAGTTGTTGTATAATTTAAGAATTTACATCACTACTACAAATTATTATATATAAACGGATATCACTCACTTATATTGTTGAAGTCGGCAAAACGCGAAGAAACGTCACCGGCGACGCGGGCGTGGCGCGCTCACCTTGAAAAAGACCGACGAAATCGGTCGAGACTGTCGGTCTAATTGCCGACTAATTTACATCACTATGGATTGATGAGAGTTCGTTTTAAGAAACACTTTATTAATTCCTATCCAACCAAAAGTTCAACGATGTTAGAACGGATGTTTTTTTTAAATAAAACTTTGTTAAATAAATGATAAATACTTATTTGCAAGATACGGTTGAATGTGGTGGTAAACTATTTGTTGAACAAAACAAGTAATTTGCTACAATAATTTGTTGCACCAAGCTAATAATGTGCTGTTAGCCATATACCTAGTGAACACTTCCCTTAAACCGTGTTGTTTCCAAGGGACAGAAACGGAAAGAAAGCTTCTAACTTCATCATTAAAAATGTTGAATGAATAGAACTGAAAGCAACCTCCGAACTAATCATAACTTCTCAGTTTCAAATGACAATGCCAGATTCTGCCCCACCATGAACCCGCATGATGAACAAGATAACGAATAAATGTAAAAATATCTCCGTTTTTTATAATAATTATTAAAATAAAGTTTTGTACAACATGCGAGTCGAAAAAACAGCTTAATTAAGAATTCAGAAAATAGTAAGAATTCGAAGCGAATTATTCATTGTCTTTGTTATCATTTTCTACTACTCTCGCAACTCCTACTGATTATGATTATGCAATTTGAAACCTGTAATAAGTCCCCAACAAAATGATATATGAGCTTCAATGGTCACGTAGGTGACCACAGCTCCATAGAAATGTGGCAATGTCATTTACGATGTCATACGTTCCAGAATAAGATTTCAGCAGTTTCACATCGTTGAATTTTTGAGGGCCCCGCGTGAGTCTGAGCGCATATTTCGGATGAAAATCTGCGGCGGAGATGTACAAAAAAGAATACTCATTTACGTAAGTTTAATCTCGTGGTTCCATACTTTTGGGACACGTTCACACCGCGCATACTCGATGCAAATGAGAATCATTGTTTTGTTGCGGATATGGAGTGTTGATTACACTAAGAGCCTGTTCTTATTTGAAATATTTTTGTTTCGTTGGAACTTCTATGTGTATGTAACCCTGAAGAAGTGTTGTAACTTCCAATAACTAACTTTCCATTTAGAAAACAGGGATTATCTTGATTTAAGAATTATTTTTTACCTTTATAAGTAGTTACCTACTTATCTATACGGAAGTTAATCGAGTCCTACATCTTAAAATGAATTTACAAGTTTTAAAGCTCTCTATGATATTTATTTATGAACTCACAAGATACGCTGAAGATTTCATGTGAAACAAAAGTTTGACCTCTGTTGACTGAGATTGTACCTTTCCTTTGTTAGCGGACAATAAATTGTAAAGAGCCTTCAATATAAATATGAAGCTTGAAAACAATATTGACTTAATTCGATATCGTTTTCAATCTTTAAGAATAAGTTTGAAGAAAAACCTCCAGGGTGGTGTATAAGCTTCTTGTAGACTCATTAGCATTGCAGCCCTCATGATTAAACCCACACCTCAAATAGCAGTAGGTAGTATCTAGCAATGTCATAAGAATCTAAATACAATACATCGTTGCAAACAATGCAAGCGTTTGAGAGATGCCTAAGAGGTCCTACAGGATTACTTATTAAGCAGATTACAGGCCTGTGGAGAAGTCAGGGCGAACCGTCTGCGCCGAAACCTATTCAAGGCTCGCAGACGGGCGATGAATTTTTGAGAGGACTTGACGACGCCGTGTGTGGAAGCCAGTGACTGAAAAAGCATTTTTAGGGATCCTTCAAAGAAAAAGCTACTCTTCATGTTTTGGGGCTGTGTTTGGTCAGTTTCGGATATATAATAACAAGTTTTGGCAAACAAAATGACTTTAATCTATCTTCATTTCATTGATAACGTTGTTCGTGCTTAACATTAAGTGGAAAGCAGACTTCCCATAGATATAATATGTTGTGCACTAAAAATTCAATGCATGATATGATAACTTTGTGTATCTTCGATTTATTTCACCGAATTATTTCTTTTTCTCCATTTCTAAAAAAGCCAATATTTATTACCTGATTAAGATATTATTGTTTTACTAGAATAAATAATATCTTTGCGACAATCATAGCTATTAAAATAAAAACTTTAAATAAATAAAATATATTTGTAAGGAACCCAAAATTCACCTTAGATTTGTACTTGGCAAACTTTTTTCAGAAAAAGAATCGGTGCCATAGCGGATAATGAACCGGTGAGTGAGTGAGGCAGACAGACGTGTGCTGCGTTTTAATGCAACGAGGTATTATGTGTAGAGCTTGTAATGAGATGCAGTAATTTTTTCGTCTCTTCCACTAATGAAGGAAAGAATTAGTCGCGCACTAGGAGATAGCCTAAACTATATTTCGTATGCTGACAGGATCTTGTTGTCACTTTCACTCTCGTACGTCAGAAAGAGACATCTGTTTTTATATATCTTCGATTTCTATTGACAATTCAAATAATGGAAAACCAGTGAGTGGCAGAAACGCGAAAAATTGTCATGCAAAACTGGAGTTTGCGATGAAAATATGGCTAATTCAATCGACGGTTCCTTGCTGCATGATTTAACTCCATTCCACGGAGAATATAAGGTGGAACCAAAGTTGGTATGGAGGAGATTTCGCCGATCTGATCCGAGTCACGGTTAGAAAAGAGCGTACCACGGTATACCAAGGTTTAAATGATTCGAATCCTGAACGTGACGAAAATTTCTCTCCATTTAATTTTAACGTGTGATCAAATGCCTATTTCAGGCAGTTTATCATGTAGACGGATACGGGTGAATTGAAATGGAAAATGCTCGATTTGAGTATGTTTTGTACCGATCTAAATATTCACGAAAACGTAACATATTATGTTCTCTATACGGCCTATCAGGGGTATAGGTAATAATTTTCTCTCAAGGAGTTTTGGGAATTATTGAAAAGTACAACTCTTCTAACTCGCATGTTATTTGACTCGCATATATTACTCGACTTCACAAATGAGATTTTCTTTTCCATACGATTTACTCGTACTATAATTACAAACTAATGCTTTTATCCTACGTAGGCAGGGACGACGGACCTTTCCTCCCGAATACCATGATTACCACATTTATTTGTAAGTTAAGTAATTGGGAATGATTTCATTGATTACTAAACTTTAATTGATTGTATTCAATTAGGCCACAACAGACCTTTGAGGTTGCAGTGACCCTTGGGCTTGTACCAACACCCTGCTTCAAATAATAATAGCATACAATTAAATCATAGTTTGGCTAATCTTTTGGCAAGAAACTGTAGAGTATTCTTGTCAGATCTTCAAAAGGTACTTGTACGAGTACCTATATAATTATAATAAGTTGATACTTCGCCTGCTTATTGGAAATATTGGTTACATTTTGTATTTCGTATCTGAATACAAACATTGAAAAGCGTACGAAAATTTTAATACCGTATAACATATTCATATCTACTCGTAGCAAAGACAAACAGAACATCATGCCTCGTCTCATTATGTGCCATGTTTGTGTTTATCCGTAAAGCCACGTGAAATTAATTAAACGGGTAAGGCGAAATTAACTAGGACATGAATAATAATCAGAGACCCTTGCCGTCCTTAACCTCTGTTTATGGCTCGGCCTGTCTACGCGTTGTTTATTTAGCAAACAATTTGGTAAGTAAATATTTAGCGAAACGTTTTCACGGTCAGTGTGAAGTGACCTATACCTAGTGCCGATTTCGTGAATTATAGAATGACCTTTCATTTATGTGAAACCCTTTACCTAATGGTACTGAACCCGTTATTAAACGACTCGCCTTAGATATTTTTCAACGACCGTATTTCATTTAGTTTTCTTTTATTTAAATCGCTTACTGCACATAGAGAAATTGTACCTATACTATTCTCAATAGTTTGTAAGAATTTGTTTTTTATTATGTATTTGTCTTTTGTACATAGTCATTTATAATTATGTGTACTTCTAACTCCCTCGTATTTAGATGTAATAATGGGTTAATGTACATACTTATCATTCGATTTAGAATGCCTCTTGTCGTCTGTAATGATGTTAAAGACTTATGAGGCACAAAATTCATCGTTATTTATACCTTTGGTTTGGTAAACGATAAAATATTTATAAGGGCTATTATCTGCCTTGTCAAATGTTAGGGACCGGAAGGTTGACACCGATTGACCCTCGATCTCATCCATCCATCACACGCGCCCTCGGTCTATGGCACATCAAAACAATGGAAAACATCTTGACGCCAATCAAATGTCTAAAAAATGTTCGTATTTTTATCGTCATTCTGTCAGAAACAAAGGAAGGGATCGTTAAGAAAAGCGTTTGTTTGAATTTGAAAATCATGATTTTTTTAAACTGTTTACAGATTCCAAAATGATGATGGTTATAATTAAATCCTTACTCTGTCTTAATTCTTTTAATGTATTGTAACTTACAGAATAAGTACACATTGAGTTATTATGGTATATGTCTCTATTGAACATTTACTTGTCGATTCAGTAACTACCTATACCCTAAACATCTACTAATATTTATTAGTGTATCAAGTCTATCATATGTACTAGTAGCTGCCACCTACCAGTGGTTGGGTATTATGGGTAAGTATTACTATGATTACCTACCTATAGGTACCTAATATTTCTGCACACACGTCTTAAGACTGCTTAAGAATGTCTAGCTTAATGTTTAGCATACAAGAACCTTTGCGCTTTGCGAAAACTCAAGGGTCCTCCACAGAACTTTTCTTTCTTTTTATGGTCTGGCCGGTTTTGACTTGCTCTCTTAACTTTTCATACACAGCGCACTAAAAGAACGTGGCAAGGATTCTGAATAAAACTGCATTCAAAACATCTGTACGAGGAAAACACGAGTTTTTTAGATTTTATTCTAAAAACTCTGGAAAAAAACTTCTGTGTTTTGAGATTTTTTTATCAAACTTTTTACACGAGTATGTATAAACCCGAACTTAAAGCCTTGCGGTATTTTCTGTGAGTTAACCTTTGACCTTTGGTAATGCGGAGGATTTTTAATCTTGTGATTTTTTCACGTTTCTATTTCTACTTAGTTCGAATAAAAATTGATTCAAAATCTGTAGGGGAACTTCTTTTTAGATTTTCACGTCACTATTTCTACTTAGTTCGTAACCAAAGAAGCCTAATATAGGTACCTATGTGATTCTAAATAATACGAGTGATTTATTCAGAGCATCAAAAGAATCGTGATTAAAATACAAGGGAAGTTTAATAATTAATTGGAAGACTTTGATAAAAAAATTCTTAATTAAAACCTGGAAACTTACCATAGGTATTTCAATATTTTACTTTATAAAATAATGTAGTTAAAAGAATTCACAGATTGCTTTAATATTAGAAGATAGGTCTTACTTATTATTAAAATAAATTTTGTAGACATTACGTCAAATTATACAGGGTCTCATTAAGAGGTTGAGATTTTCTCAAAAACTACTGGTCTAATTCTCATTAAGGTCAAGTAGTTTTTGATAAAATCTCAACTTTAAAAACTCCGTACATTTTTACATGTGTTATCCCGTACATGTGTTAGACCGTAGGTAGCTAACATCAGATCAAGTGTAACACTTTGGACTTTTACTGTTCTTATTATCGCGTCGTAAGATTTAAAATCGTACTGCAAGTGTCACCATTGATCTGCCGTTGTCCGTACGATACGAATATTAAGGTATACAATATTTACGTTAGTGCTTGCCATGAGTTTCTATCGTAAGTTTGCTCGCTAGCCAGTATGTTAAAACTGTATCTAAAACGTTGTTGTGATGTCCTATCGGACACTGACGAGCAAAGTTATACAATAGCGACAGCTCATAATAAATGAATAAAATAGGTTAGGCACCTATTCTATTAGTGTTCCAAATTAGATTACAAAGTACGTAAATAAATTTTAATATTTATAAAAAGGCAAGGAAAGGTGGATCCTGTATTTGTGTCATGTTCCAGATAACTTTCACCGGAATTTATTTCAGATAAACTCTAATTAGAAAACACTGAAGAGCGTAATTAAGACGGTACTTAAGGAGTTACGATCGCCTAATAAAAGCTTTGTCAGAGCTTTGCGAGAGACGCCGGAGATGGTAGAATTTATGCAAAATGTTGCGCTTCGTTGGTGAAAAACAAAAGTTAACGAAAGTGAGAAGATAAGTTACTGCTATAAATTAGGAAAACTTTTAAGTAAAAATTGAAATCCTCATGTCAGGTAAGAAGCTGCGATAAACAAATCCTTTTTGTTAATTATTTAACGTACCTAAAGGCAAATGCTTAGTTGATGTTGATGACAACAGAAATCGTAGCCGCGCAAAATTCACATAATTGGGCGCTACATTATAATTTTGTAACCCAAATACTGACACAAAGTGTCCAACAAGGATGACTCTTTATTGACAGACACCTTTATTAAAGCCTGACACACACAGGCGCGCCTTGCACGCGGCTTGCGGACTGGGGCCAATTGAAACGCATGCCCCGCCCCATTTTCTGCCGTCGTTAACATACAGTAGGTAGCGGATTGCGGCCTAGGCCTCATCGCTACTTACTGGACGTTAAAATGCCCAGAAAAGGGGGCGGGGCATGCGTTTCAACTGGCCGCAGACTGCAAGCCGCGTGCAAGCCGCCTGTGTGTGTCAGGCTAACAATAAACTTTCCAAACGTCGTCGTTAAGTACTTAATTAGTGATATGATGTGTATCTGTAGAAATTGTATTTACCCAGATCTATGGGCCGACGTACAACGCTACGGCGCGGCGCCGTGCCGTCGCATGGCGCGGCGTGTTACGGCGTCCAGCGGCACCGCTTACCGGTGCACGTTGTCGGACGGCGCAAGTTACCGGAGCGAGCCGTGCCGTTGTACGCTAGCCCTGATGTAATGATATAGCCAAGTGGTATTGACTTTCGTAAACTAGTATAATAGAAAGAAAACATATTATGGGATTGCCATTTGCTAACGACAACGCATATGTCAATCCCATACATTTTAGGTATAAATTACGAGTATGATTAGTTTATAGTAATACCGTACCTAACTAATAAAGCCCCATAATCATTGTTAGGACGATGCGTCAAGTTTGACAAAGCCGTCACATCCGGCTCTTTGCTGGCGAGTTTGGCAAGAGGTCTTTGTCAGCAATCATTGTACACAGTTGATTTACCTCCCTATAAAAAAATCTTGCACTTAATACTGTCAAACAGGAATTGTGCAATTTGTGCATGATGCAAAAATGCATTACCTACTCCATCAATACAATTAGGTATACATTAGAATAAGGTTCGATGACAAAAGGATCGTCGGCCCGTTTTGGATCACGAAGTAGGTACTAATCGTGCTTCACACATGGAGTTTTCAGGGAAAACCATACCCAGTAGTGAACTGCGATGTTCTGAAGAAGGAAAATATAATAAGACCACAATATTTTTTTTTGGGAAATGATAAGTTAGCATTGCGACTTCTCTTCAGTGCCTGTCGAGAATTAAATTCGGCCTTCAGATTCATCGTCTCCAAGAAAATGGAAGTGTTGTGCAAGGGACAAATATTACATTATCAATAAATTAATATACCTGTCTCCTGTCATGTATGAATTCATCTCTGTGTGAAAAAAGATTTTTAAAAAGCCAGACCGTAGACATTCTAAATTATGGCACCAACATTATGAGGTATTATGAGTTCATTTCTGTCCCTAAAGAACTTTATTCACTTTTCCTTCGAAGAATCCATTCCATTATCATTAAAAATCATGTTCATGGGTGTTGATGATAATAATTTTTATCTTATAGTATCTATAAAACCTGAATGTTACTTGGGTTCGTTGGTGTCTGTAAATGAACGTAACTTGATATCCCTCTGCAACTCAAGGGTCGTCTGTACGAAAGTGTAGGGTTCTCGACCTTCCTCAATATAAAGGAAACCCTGTTTTAACTTCATCTCAACGATACTCACGTATTGATCAATTAAGTTACCAAGGTCTCGGGGTTTCAAAATATATTGGTGTTTTACATCACAGTTCTGTTGTGTAGGATGTAGTTGTAGGTATTCTTACATCAAGACGATCCCTGTTTCCTAAACAAGCCAAATTGTTGACTTATTAGTCTTTTGTATTTTCCAAAAACATACTTGATCATAGAGTATTGAAGTTCATACATTCTTGCAGAAAAACGTATAATATAAGTAGTCCAAAACAAAGCAAAGTATACGCCCCCGTAGTCAAATGAGATATTTGAGGTTGTAATTTTCGGGATAACTACTTAACATATTGTAAAAATTATTTCACTAGCAGACAGCATTGAACTAGATAAGTATGTAATTGTAAAAGAATTTTAAATATCGGTCGATTACTATTTGAGAAAATCTCAACCTATAGACTCTATTGTACATTCTTTTTTTGCGTTACATAGGTTTTATCTGATTTAATTTCCTCTTCGGAAGAAACCCTTTAAGTAATATCAATGCCGGATCCAAATTACATTTTCTTTTTATGATTTATTATTACTTATCTAATATTTTCATAATGGCTTTCATTATTGTAAGTATATTTTAAGGCAGTTAGTTATTAATATATTTTATAAGTTTTAGTTTCAATAAGTTTATGTAAATTGTTTTGTTAAATAATAAATATTTCTTACATAAATAAAATTATATATAAATTTAAAATTACAGACATTTTAAGCAGTTCCAAATCATAATAAATTTAAGGAGAAATCATAAGGTCAAATCTAAACAGACCAGCCCACGACCTACTTGTAGATATGCATTCAGTATATTTATATCAATATAAAGTGACATACATAGATAACAACTAGTTATTAATAGTTTATTAAGACAGCCAATTTAAAATTACTTCGCAATCTTGTTAACTGTATGAAGATTGTATTTAAGGGGATTTCTCTGTTTTCATTTTACACGCTGTTTTTGTTTTTATATATTCACAGCATATTTTCAATATTGAAACACACACATTACTAACCGAATGCAAATTATATAGAACACGATATGTGACTGTCCTCAATTTGAAATTACCTATACGAAAATAGAGAACTACTGAAAAAAATTACAATAAAATATTTACTGAATTTTTTTTTGACTGTTGGTAGATATTAGTTTTATTTCATGATATTTTGTTTTGCTATATTTTCCTGATCATAAATACTTATACCTATAAATTAGGTATTTTGAAAGTGTTTTCTGTTGCCTTTACATTTTGATTCGGTATAGTCAAGTTGATATTATTAATAATAATATCTACAGTAAAGTAAGTATGATAAACGAAACTTGAGGATTCGCCTCAATTGGAAGTTGTCTTTCTTCACTCAGGCCTATTGTGCAAACAGTGAATTATCTGATGAGCGCTAATTAAATTTCTTTGCGTCTTGCTATTCCGATGGCGCTCGGAATAAGATCGGTAGGTGCTTTGTTTGCTCGAGAGTTCGTGAGAAATTACGCCTTGTTAGCAATTTTACGCCGCTTTTGTTTACAACAATTGTTCTAAGTGTATTGTATTGTTATGTTAAATTGTTGAAGCGGAAATTCGGAACAGTCTGCGTTGGGTTAGCTTTAAAGATTAAGCAAATGTGAATTCTATCAAAACGAAGTTAAAACTTTTACACATTTTACGAATCTGAATTTGCTAAGAACACCTTCGATCTCACATCGATATACCTAACCTTTCAAACGATAAAATCAAACTCCGTTCACCAGTTTGGCAGCTCCGATGCCACAGATACACTTAAGTACACATAAATACACACTTAAAACTTATAACACTTCTTTTTTGCTTCGTGAGTTAAAAAAGGGTTTTTGAAAATTACAATCCCGTTTCCAAAATACATATATACGAGTATAACGATATACAAGACAATTATTAACTAATGGACATAAATAAACATAGAATTATTATTAAAAATTACCTAAAAACAATAAAAAAAATCAGGCTCTCTCAGGGTGACCATCACACTAGGCAGGATTCCGGCGCAGAATGGTTTATACCTATTTAAGAATATAAATTGTACTTTGATGTTTCCCCGCAGATATTATTGCTCTAAGCGCAGGTGAGGCAGTACAAGCACGTCCGCAGTTATCAGCCGCTCATTGTACCCTAGTCACGCAGGTGCCACGTAACTCACTGCCACGGTACTGCACCTAGGGTATCATTTTTAATTATTGCACTTATTTGTAGCAACCCCTCTTAGTAAGTGGAGCCCACCATCAGTATCTTATTTTGTGAACAAAGATGACATACCATTTTAAGCTTTACTGTGATCATTGCATAATTGTTTTCATAATGACGAACAAATTCATTCAATCAGGTATTTCAGTGTTACACCACCACAGGTAATTAGACGATCATATTTGTTTACAAAATAAGACACTTTCTGTGTATAGGGTGATATTTAAGTCATTGGAAAGCCGAAATATGTGAGCAACTCGTGACTAAACAACTTTTATGCAACAAGTCGTAGAACAAAAGTTGTTCCGTTATCGATACAGATGGAACCGTCCCTTCGGGTTACTCTACTCTTTCTATTTGTATAGAAAAAAATATGTATAGAGAGCAAGATTTCTATTTATAATGGTTAATGCACCTACTACAAAGTAAGTTTTCTCTTTCACAAAAAGAACGATTATTCAAAATCCAACTGCGATTTCGTTCCCACATCACAAAATCGAGCACCTTGAAATAGAAAAATCCAGAGACATGCAAATCGTGATGTCTATCTCTATAGAGGAGTCACAGTCTAAAATAAAATGGGGTTTGAAAATTCGAAAACAGGCAGTGGGCCTTTCAAATTGTATGGAGAATGTTTTGTATAGGTATGCTAAGATAGATTTTGTTAAGAGCCCTGAGGGAGATGATTGTGGTGGGTGACGTCTTCTAATATTACCATTTAAACAAGTTTTATGTAAATCGCTCGAAACTCACGGGAGCTTATTTTCGGGAGAAATTTTAAATCGCACAGCGTTTTTCTTTGCAGGTTAAAAAGAGGATTTACGATATAGGCGACAATAAAAGGATTGGGTGTTAATTTGGTAATTAAATTGATTGAAATTTAACTCTTTCTTGGCTAAAACTGTAAATATGCTTTAAAATATCTACATCTGTTTTCCAATTCAAATAGGTCTTACTGCAGTTTCAATACCAAAGAATAATGTAAATTACTTCAAGGCTCATGCGAAGCAAAATACTAATTAATACAGAAATGGGGAAAATAGTTTCCGAGAGACTAAGATCGCGGGTTCAAAGATTGTCAAAGGATTTTATGCTCATTTTTTTTACATACCTTAATACGGACTATATTTTGTTTTAAAATCTACGTCGAAATACTTATTATACATTATTGTGCATGGACAAATGTAATTCTGTTAATTTGGGATATACTTTATAATCTAATCCCTCGTCGTACAGTATGTTTTCAGGTAGAGTTTCCTCAAAAGGAATCGTGTCTTCGTAAGCATTGATCGGGCACGGCGGCGCTGTGGGAGTCACCTCGAAGAGTTCTACCTTAGACTGCCCTTCCAGTTTCTCAATTTCGCTCCTCAGCAGTAGGATGACATATAATTTTATCACTGAAATATACAAAAGTTGTTAGATTATTTCTACTTTGGGTCGCTGAGCAAAAAAATCATCATCATTATTCTTCTTCTTCACAGCCTATTGGTCAACTGTTAAGGTACAGGATTTCCTTTACATCGAGAGAGTTCAGGTCATGAACCAACCCCCAGTATGGATTGGAGGATTACACACATGCCTTAAAAGTTATTCTCAGACATGCAAATATCACCATTAAGTTTTCTGTTTTCAGCGTTTGAAAGCATTCTGTAAATGTATTCATTTTTTCTTAAAAACATCAGAAGAACTTTTTGGTTAACTTATCTGACCGGCGATTGTACCTGGGTCACAAGTATAATCACAGAGTAACTTAGAGTAGGTAGGAATACGGTATCACTTTTTATATTGTAGTACCTAGGTATACAGGTAGTATAATAAGAACGAATGACGTTGAATACATGTTGGTATATAATTGATGTTTTTACGTATGCACTTGTACATAATTGTGTGCCTATTAAAATGAAAGTAAATAATAATGTTAATACTTACCAATAATAAGAATAAATGTCGATAGTCTTTGAGCAATTATGTACACAGTTATGAAAGGATTACTATCGAAAATATCAAAGCCAATCTTCAAAATAGTTAGGAATACCAACATAATCACAACAATTATACTGTAGTTGTAGTAAGCTTTTAATAGGTATAATTTTTTCTGAAAGGAAAAATTAGCACAATAAAATTATAACAAGGGAAACATATTTGAGCACATTAAGTTCATAAAATGTACTGACATCTTTACTTTAATAAATAATAGTAGTAACTTGGAAAATCCTGAATTAATAAAAGATTTAAATAGTTTTAAATGATTCATAAATTTTCAGCCTATAAAGTTATGTTACACGCAGGGTTATATTTACAATTATGATAAACAAGAAAATAAGCCTAGCTAACGTCAGGTTTAGAATAGGATAGATAAGATATAAAATAAACTTACCCCATGGACGCTGATAATAAATATGATATTAAATGCAATTTTCATTATGACTAGAATCAATACAAAGGGCCACATAAAAGCCCATGCGATCATTAAAACATCATCGTCACTTGGCATTGAAAATATCGAATATACTATTACCAAATACAATAGAAAAAGTGATGTTATCTGAAATACAAAACCCAAATATGAAATATGAAGCAGATAAGCCACCTGATGGTAAGCGATCATCGTCGCCTTAGAGACAACTACAGTATCAAAGGCGTATATATATTATATGGTTATCTGTCGACCAGAGTTAATTTTAAGGGAATTCACATAATTTTTAATTCATAAAATTTCATCTGTAGATACAGACTACCTAACAGAAAATCCCAGATATAATATATTTCATATTTTAATTGGATAGTTAAATTGTCTCGGTAGAGTATCTACTCTACTCTCTTTAACTATCCAATTAAAATATGAAATATATTATATCTGGGGATTTTCTGTTAGGTGGTCTAATTTAATATTTGTAATTTTAATTGTATATTTTCATGAGTTTGCGGCGCTTGTGGTAGAAACAATGGGCCCATGGTCGATAGACTCGAAACATCTCATCCACGAGCTGTCTACCCGGTTGGTTCATGTCTCGGGCGATCCAAGGGCTGGCAGCTACCTCGCTCAGCGACTAAGTATTGCGATACAGCGAGGAAATGCTGCCAGCGTCCTGGGCAGCATTCCACACAACGGGGATCTCGACGATGTGTTTGTTCTTTAGTATTTAGTTTTATTGTATAAGTAATGTGTGTATTTTTAGATAGTAGTTAGTCTTCCAATCATCAATGCGATGCAATGAGATATTTTCATATTTTGATTTGGAAGTAAACTTGGCTTGGTCGACATTCAACACATTCCTGTTAATAGTTCAAGAGCAAATGATGTATGATGTAAGGAATCGAAAACGTAAAATTACTAGTAGACGCATATTGTTTAGTGAATAACACGCAGTTTAATATAAATTCATGATGAAAATTATCAGTTCTTACCAGTTTCAAATAACTCCATACCAGAAGACTATGCCTTAGCGGTAAACATACGCAACACCTTTTCAACTGTGGAATGTCTTGATACATTTCTATACGTTTCGTTTTAACAAAAATATCTTAAAATTGTACTATTATTCCTGGCTAAGATTAGTAGTAATAAATTCCTTATGATGTGTACTAAAGTCACTTGTTGAATGACATTCGTTATAGTACGCTTAACAGTATTTCATACATAATATTAGTTTACATCGTTTTAAAAGTCCAAAAGGTTATCGTAATTAACAAGCACTTATTGATAAAGATAAATTAATAGTTATTTGATATGATTTGTTGTAAAATAGTCGTAATACAGCAAATTTATAATTATGTTTTACAATAATAATAGTAAGCCATTACTTTAACAAGGCCGAATCGGTCGAAAGAGACACACATAGATATAATACAAGAAATAGAGATAAACTTGCGTTTCCCGGATTCAGACTAGGTACGTAAGGTTAGTATCCTTCATGGGGCAATGTATTCGCTTTTATAACAAGTTGCCAGAAAGTTTAACGACGCTGACAGAGAGGAAATTTAACACTTGTTAAGAAGGCGTATTACAGAATAGATGACTAAGTAACGATGAACATGCATGGTGTGTGTCGCCGGTTCCGCATGAGGGATAAACTTACTAACAATAGTAATAGTTACGTACCTATAGGTATAGTTATTAAGTAGGTAATAATTGTATTATCATTATTTTAAAAGATGTGCTGCTGAGAGTTTTTTGCCACTTTTTCTCCTCAGCGTTGGCACCTTTTCCTTGCAAAGTGGTGTAAATATAAATTCAAAAAATATATTGACGTGCAAAAATGTACTCAACGTGCTTACTTGCAATAAAGAAATTTGACTTTGACTTTGAGTCGGTCTAAATACCGGCTTCCCTAAAAGTGAGTTTATGTAAACCGTCGATAATTTTTTTATTATTATTATTATATAGATATGTGTACTTACCTACCTATTGGAGATACCTTACTAAATGTTCTTCAATCGCCTCAGCTGCTGCGTTAATCACACGATTACATGTACCTAAACCTATGTACATAAACACGTTTATTGTCTGTGCACTCTCCTTACAATGGCTACAATGTTCAATTCCCAATTCCCCGCTCCGCTCAATAGTTTTCATATATCGTGGAGTTTATAACCCAGCTTGCGGTCCATAAGTTGTGCAACATATAAGGCGCAACGGTGCTCCTTCGGGACCCTGCGGTTTGCGCCACGGAGTACTAACATTCTGTTGGAGAATGCCTACTTTGCTCTCTTGGGCCATGCGCAAACATTTTCATTTCTTCTAGGAATTTTCGTGATGGGATTAACATATAGATTCATATTATGGTTTACATACGTTTATTCCTATCTAGAAGTATTATTATGGTAATGGATGCTACAAGAGAAACTTGAGCAGAGGTCGGCGGCGACCCAGTAATTATGCCTCAGTAGGGCTAGCTATGGAGCACGAGCTATACAATTCGTATAAGAATGTCGGTAGTCAGAGGGTTTGTCGTAAGCTACGGATTCCGCAGTTCTTCATTCGTCGTCTTGTTCATAGAAATAATAATGCCTTGTTGTAAATACGGTTACACATTTATCAACATTATTTGAAATACAAAGATAATCTCAAATCTCACATGGACCAGTTAAACTTTTCGCTATTTACGCGAAAGTTTTCGTTTTACGCGTAAAGTTTTTTTATTGCGGGAACGAGTTTGCGTAACTGGAATTGCGTAACGTTATGCGACGCGAGAAACAATCCCGGTTCCGATAAAGGTTTTTGAATCTAATGTTCCGAACTGTTTAAATCGAAAAAGTTGAAAATTCTGGTTTTGTAAAGTAGAAAAGAATGAGTCATTTTCAAACAAACAAGTATAGTTTTAAAGCTGATAGTGGTAGCATAAGCCAGACTTTAATAAACTATGAATAAGTTACCCAGGGACGTAACCAGGAAGACATTTTGAAAGTGTGTATTATTTTTGGCGGAACAAGAGTGATCGACAAGCTACAAAACAAAGAACTAGTAGGCCAGTCATTCTGGCGAGCGTTTGTATGGAGACCCCAACAATAACTCCTCTATCGATGAAACTTTTTTGTATACTTAATAGCATATTTATAAGAACAATTGTCAGAGAATCCAATAATATTTCGAGGCGGAAGTTACTTATTTTAATTGAAATTCAACATTATACCGTATCTTTTTCTGGAACAATGTTATGGTCATAATTCTTTTTCTATAAATTGTATTTTATTAGTGTGCTTCTGTACATTCATAAGTAAAACTACTTTTTAATTCGAAAGTGTAGGTATTTTAATAAAATGTCTTTTTTGGCCGTAGTTTCCATAGGATAATTGCTCCGCCGGGTTTCTGTTTTTAATATGCCTTCAAATTATTATTTCTAGTATAAATATTGTGACGATCCCACCCCGCCCTTAAGCAACCCCCCTCTACGCAAACCCCTACGAAGACTACGTTACCCTGAAGGGGTGAAAACCTACAAAAAGCTACAAAACTAAAGAAAAGCTCTAAGCTCTACGTGAATGCTACCTACAACATGAAGCTTTAAGATACTTACCAAAGCTCTTACTAAACTTGTTGCAAATAAAGCTAATACTAGTGAATTAATAATAATGAATCTAATTTATCTATTACAATTAAATAATAAGGCCATTTCGTGATCGTCTACCCTACGTTGTTATTTCTTACTGTAGTAACACTCAGAATCTTCAAGGGTTTTGAGATCGCATTTACAGGATTGAGAAAAGAAACATTAGTCAGGTTTAAAACATAAAAACATTTATTGACAGAACCTATCATACAGCATCTTCTTATTACTAGCACGATTAATAAAACTTAGGCTAAGTTATCTTAAATCTAATTCAAACAAGTTTCAAATACGTCCCTATCTATAGTACAAAATGATATTCGTTAAAATGGAAAATAAGGTATTACGGATGAACAGACTTGGATACAATTAATTACCTTTTCACATTATTCATTGCCCATCCCAGGGCCTGAACACAATACTAAACCTCGGCAATATATTTACAGAACTACCATGACTACGAGTCAACCCTATGAAACTTTCAAAGATCTTATACAATTTATATTGAAAATGAAATTAAACAATTAGAATGGCTAATTGAGAGAGGATCTTACAACTAATATTAAAATCGTAAACGGAGGTTGCCTGCAACCAGAAAAATAGGTTAATATCGACTTAAACATGATGTTCACACAAAAGAAGAAGAATTACACAAGACATATATATATAGGTAGGTACTGGTGGCGAATAAGTCTGGAATTCTGGATAGAAGTGAAGAAAATTACTCAGACATCTGAATCTCTGTAAAAAATTACTGTTAGATGTGAGGACATATCCTGTAAGAGGTTATCCTCTTAAAAAATATGATCTCACGGCCCCTGGCTCCACACCACCGCCATCGAGGCGATAGACACCAGCCAGGATGCGTGTCTCCTCAGAGTGGATGATGGAGAGGAACCTGATATTAAAAGCTGCTATTTCGCAAGACTAATAATCTTTCAGTCCCTCTCATTGAAGTTCTTAATATTACTAGATTCATTCTAGTGGTTCTGGAGTGCCCAGTTACTGATAGGATTGGTTTAATCCAATTAGGAAGTAATTCAGACCTTCTGGTCAAGTATTTGCACATTGTGCGTACAAAGGTAGGTTCGATACCTTGTACAACTGGAAAGGTAGGTTCGATACCTTTCCACAAAATAAAAGGCAGGATCAATACCTTTTATATTTCCTGTAGGAATAATATAAGAATAGAATGAATTGTAGTAACGGTAAGAATAAGACAGACTGAAGAGATTGTTCACGAATAAAACAAGTTACATTTAAAATATTGAAATCAGAAAGGAGTTGGTTAGGATTTAGACAGATAGGAGAAAGATACCTTGGAGGATTATAGATCGGAATAGTATAAAAGTAAAGCCTAGCATTTAATACTACGAATTAGCCTTGATTCGTCTGTGTTTGGTCATAGTTGAAGGTTGAATAAGCCGTGCTTTACATCATCGGCCACAATGATACTCCACACAGCTAATTCGGCGTACAGAGTGGGGAAAATTTGATAGCCGCGGGTATAGTGTTACTGCTTGCCCCAATACCCTCACGAACCAGCCTCCAATAAGACCACTGGATATTGAAACAGCTTGTGGGGCCCTTCCAATCACAGACTGATCATAAAGTAAATAGCTTGCTCACGAAAGCACCAGAGAGTTGATGTATTGTAGATCTATAGACAAACCAGTGCTAACATATAGCGCCGCAAGGACGTTAAAGGTAAATTAAATTGAATTGAATGCTAATTCAATTCAACTATGATGCCAGACCTCAGTTCCATCTATGTTAAGGCTAGGTTCGCTTTGCTCACCACCACCATTGAAGACACAGTAATACACAGATGTAAAATAAATCACAAAGAAATCCACGCGGATCAAATGCTAATATGGGAAAAGAGACATTAATTAAACACACACAAACACACAACAAAGAAATATCTCAGGTAAATACAGTTTATAGGTAGGTCAGGGGAAAATAAAACAACCACACAGGTTCGTAATTCAATATTATTGACAGGGGCACACATGCAAACAATATCTCTCTCTGCCCTCGCCTCCCCGTAGAACTGTACCTAGGTAGGGCCTAATTAAGGGATGGATGAGCCTTAATTGACTATAGTTACTGACTCTTAAAACGTCTCACTCCTTCCATTAACCGTAATAGTTATATCTTGGTTGTTTATAGAATTTATTTAAGAATATCACTGTTAACTACTTACTTATTTACACACTATAAAGATTATAAAGTAAGATTAAAACAATTAACTAAACCAAGAAAACGATGAAGGAAAACATCGACATGAAACCTACATGCCGTAGAAATTAAATCTATGACATGTGCAAACCGCCAATCCGCACTAGGCCCGCGTGGTGGATCATGGTCCGGGCAATAGGGGTATAAATATATAGTCTAAAACCACATTGACGTATTAAAATATCCATCGGGTCACAATCAATGGCTTCAATCACTAATAACACTATAATTCTACTAGGTTCAATGCAAAATTTAACACGTGGCCCACAGAACAATCGTATAAAACTACCGTCGCGCGAGAATAAAAATTATACTAGGTTCACTGCAGATAATAACACGTGGCGCACAGAACAATCATATAAAACTACCGTCGAAAGAGAATAAAATTATACTAGGTTCAGTGCAAATCCCAACACGTGGCGCACAGAACAATCATATAAAACTACCGTCGAGAGAGTAGCTGTAATAAAATATGTGATTAGCAACAATTAACGTATACTCACGAACTCTCGATAATGGGATTAGATATAATAAATACATATATGCACACATAAGTACCTTTCTTCACTTGAAATCGCTGGGATTCCAAGCAGTTGGATCATGGAATGTGAGGAAAGGTTACCCGGCACTCTCATCCAGACTCAGACGAGATTGTTATAATACTAACACAGGATAAAGGTGTCTTGTCCTGTACCGGGCTGGTTGATTTATAGGAGGAATTTGGTTAGGAAACAGGTATAGGTGATGGTAATAGGAAGAATTTGTCCTAATGGTCCCTACGTGGGAAATATCATAGATAAATAAGATATCCAATAAAATAAACTTCAATATAAAGAAGTTTAAACTAAAAGAGCCTACTATCACTCACTGCGTAATAAATTCCCGCCAACTAAGCTCGGCTAAGCTATGGTTGCTTCCTTGGCCATGCGTAGTGCCCCATTGGCGCCTCTTCCCAGCCCGGCAGCGTCTCCTCTTGATGGTCCGGCAGCGTCTCCTCTTGATGGTCCGGCAGTCAGTCCAGCAGCGTCTCCTCGTCTTGATGTGTCCCTCTTGAAGGCCCGTGAATAATTAATTCCAGCAGCGTCTCCTCTTGAAGCCCCGTAAAAAGTCCTTCACCGCGTGTCGAAAAAGTCTATTTAAGCTAGCGTTGCCTAACCCCTTCCCTCGAAAATGTCACGCGATGCTCTGAAGTTAGAACGCTTCCTATTGGCTGTCACTATAACGAAATTCATACTACACAAACCATACCAAGCACTATTAAAAGGAAAGATCGTTATTCGTTCATAATAATAACTAATAAATTAAACCCTCATTAAATGTTCCCTTGAGCTAATACTCTAGTATAAATCCACCCTAATTTCCCTATGCGAGCGTTCCCTCCACATCAAGGGCGGAAACCGTAAGTCCGTAGAACGTTTCCCATTGGTTGTCATTCTGTGGGAGTTCGTGCCATTCAAATCATACCAAGTACAAAGTACTATTAAAAGAAAACATTGTGATTTCTTGTTAATAATAACTAATAAATTAAACCTTAATTTAACATGCTCAGACCTAATATTCTAGAATAAATAAACCCTAGTTTTCCTTATGTGTTACTTCTTTCTATGTCAAAGGCGGACATCGTCAGCCCGTTCATACAAACCTAACTACCCACTAACAAAATGTAAAGTAAAAATAAATTCAATTACTTTTACCCGACTGGGCAATAAGGAGGGTCATGTGTTAACAATATGAATATTAATTTAGTATGAATCATTTTAAAAGCTCTGATTGTGGCAAAAGTACCTACCTACCTATGTGTCAACATATTGAAGAGTATTTTCAATTGATTACCGGAATGACCGGTACAGTACGAAAATCCAACAAAAAAATCCAAATGAAACAATTCATTATACAGAATTTGTCTTTTAACTATTAGGCCAGTCATTCTGGCGAGTGTTTGTATGGAGACCCCAACAATAACTCCTCTATCGACGAAACTTTTTTGTATACTTAATAGCATATTTATAAGAACAATTGTCAGAGAATCCAATAATATTTCGAGGCGGAAGTTACTTATTTTAATTGAAATTCAACATTATACCGTATCTTTTTCTGGAACAATGTTATGGTCATAATTCTTTTTCTATAAATTGTATTTTATTAGTGTGTTTCTGTACATTCATAAGTAAAACTATTTTTTAATTCGAAAGTGTAGGTATTTTAATAAAATGTCTTTTTTGGCCGTAGTTTCCATAGGATAATTGCTCCGCCGGGTTTCTGTTTTTAATATGCCTTCAAATTATTATTTGTAGTATAAGTACGAAAATCCAAAAAAAAAATCCAAATGAAACAATTCATTATACAGAACTTGTCTTTTAACTATCTATGGAAAATTACTCTATCAGATATTTTTTACAATTGTAATGAGATACCCCAAAAGAACCTGATTTCAAAGGATCCAACAAAATATCCAGGCGGAACACCATTATTTCGAAATACCTATCAAGCGCAGGCCAGCGCGGGGCCCGAGGCGGGCGAGGGGCGTCGAAAACTGGTCGCGCGGCGGGCGAGTTTCTTCAAGTAGGTTGGTAGGTACAGCTAACAGAAGATCAACACTTTGGACTAAGTACCGTTCTTATTATCTGCGTCGTAAGAGTTGAAATCGTGCGAATGCGAGTGAGTATTACCATTGATCTGCTGTTGTCCGTACTATACATATGTATGTATGTAGGTAGGTTGATCTAAACATCGCAATTTAATTATTATTATCGTCATCGTTTCGAAACATACGAACGCAGTAAATGTAATATGCGTATTGCCTTGTATTAGTTGAGTATATAGTGTGTGTTTTCTTCGCGACACGGGGTCTAGGATAAAATAATCCAGAGATTTCTTTGGAGTGTCTTTAACTTAATTGGGCGCTTAGTGTTTTTTTTATGTTATTTCCAGCTTTAAGAAACGTGTTGTGAATCTGTACTAGATTATTTGCAATTTTGTCGAAATCTAGACATAGCGTTCATGTCTCACGCTGGTGCATGATAGTGTTTGGTAATTTCGCCACGCCAAACAGCGGACGTATTGGTCGAGTGGCTGGAGCAGTCGCCTCCCGTGCACGCGGTTCCGGGTTCGATCCTTAGCTAATTTTTTATATATATTTTGTTTCGTGTTTTATTTTGTATTTGATTTTAATTGTGTTTCGAATTTGGTTAGTATTTTATCAAACATTTTGTTGTAATCATCTTTGAATTTTATTTGAGCATAAATTCTGAACTCATTTATACCGAAGTAGGTGTATTAGGAGAGCTGGGAATCTGTCTGTACTAGATTATTTGCAATTTTGTCGAAATCTAGACGGAGCGTTCATGTCTCACGCTGGTGCATGAGATAGTGTTTGGTAATTTCGCCACGCCAAACAGCGGACGTATTGGTCGAGTGGCTGGAGCGGTCGCCTCCCGTGCACGCGGTTCAGGGTTCGATCCTTAGCTAAATATATATATTTTTTTGTATTTTGTTTCGTGTTTTATTTTGTATTTGATTTTAATTGTGTTTCGAATTTGGTTAGTATTTTATCAAACATTTTGTTGTAATTATCTTTGAATTTTATTTGAGCATAAACTCTGAACTTATTTATACCGAAAGTAGGTGTATTAGGAGAGCTGGGAATTTGTCTGTACTAGATTACTTGCAATTTTGTCGAAATCTAGACGGAGCGTTCCGTTCATGTCTCACGCTGGTGCATGAGATATGCTTGGTAATTTCGCCGCGCCAAACAGCGGACGAATTGGTCTAGTGGCTGGAGCGGTCGCCTCCCGTGCACGCGGTTCCGGGTTCGATCCTTAGCTAAATATATATTTTTTTTGTATTTTGTTTCGTGTTTTATTTTGTATTTTATTTTAATTGTGTTTCGAATTTGGTTAGTAAATTATCAAACATTTTGTTGTAATTATCTTTGAATTTTATTTGAGCATTAACTCTGAACTTATTTATACCGAAGTATGTGTATTAGGAGAGCTGGGAATCTGTCTGTACTAGACTACTTGCAATTTTGTCGAAATCTAGACGGAGCGTTCCGTTCATGTCTCACGCTGGTGCATGAGATATGCTTGGTAATTTCGCCGCGCCAAACAGCGGACGAATTGGTCTAGTGGCTGGAGCGGTCGCCTCCCGTGCACGCGGTTCCGGGTTCGATCCTTAGCTAAATATTTTTTTTTTGTATTTTGTTTCGTGTTTTATTTTGTATTTTATATTGTGTTTGGAATTTGGTTAGTATATTAGGCAGATCACCCTCACTTGTAGATTTTTGTGGTTGCAGTTGCGATGACATATTAGTAGGTGAATGTCTCACGCTCATCGTACAAGTGTAGAATTTAAATTTGCTTGGCTGTAGTCGTCAGTATGACGTAAGTAATAAGACATATGCCGCACGCAAAGATAGCCGTAGTCGATGTGCGAGCGAGTTGAAAAATAACAAGCTGTCTTTGTTACTCGAGGGGGTGAGGGGGGTCCGATCGCATGCTGCACGGGGCGCACCGTTCCGCTGAATCACTTATTGACTGATAATCTATTTTGATTCTAATAATATCACAATACAGTAGGGTTTTATATAACAGATAATTATAATTTTAAGAAATAATTTTAATAAAAATTAAGTTTCGCCATTGTCCGTACTAACCTTGAAATATGATGTCGTACTTATGCGTTGATGATACGGGCTAGATTACAATAGTTTTGTGTTTGTTGGCGTAGGTACTATCGTCTCGGTCGAGCTTACTTAAACATTCCACGTAGTAGGTACCTAGTAAGTACACATAAAAACACATCAAGTTGTAACACTTTGGACCGCTCTAATCTATCTATCTATCTGCGTCGTAAGAGTTGAAATCGTACTGAAAGTGTTACTATTGATCTGCTTTTGTCCGTACTAACCTTGACTTGACATGTTGCGCTTACGCGCCGATGATACGGGCTAGATTACAATGGTTTTGTGTATGTTGGCGTAGGTACTGTTGTGTCGGTCGAGCTTACTTAAAACATTCCAAAATCAGATCAAGTGTAACACTTTGAACCGTTCTTATTATCTGCGTCGTAAGAGTTGAAATCGTACTGCAAGTGTTACCATTTGTTTTGCTATGTCCGTACTAACCTTGAAATGATGTCGTACTTATGCGCCGATGATACGGGCTAGATTAGAATGATTTTGTGTATGTTGGCGTAGGTCGGTCGAGCTTTCACCACTCGGTAACGAGTTAACCTAAAAACTAAGATCGTAAGTATGTTCATAATGAAAATAAAAATCGAATTTTTCTCAACTCTAATTCTATGAATTCTATTTCTAGAAAACGCTTGTCCGCATGGATCTTTACTGGACTTTGGTAAAGAGTTAATCTACAATTAACCTTATTTGTATATGAGTAGACAACAGAATCCCATCTCCAAATATATCCTCCGCTCAGTCCAAATTCTCGTCCTCGTTCCCGCTGTTCTGTACGTGTAATAGGAATAAGGTTGTTAGTCGGCCGCAATAGCGATCCGCGCGCAGTGGCGCATGCACCGCCGCGTTGATTAGAAATATTAGACTACAACTCTATTTGATATTTATGTGCTTCGCCTGCATTTTTTATTGGAAAACTTGAAAAGCAGTTTTAATAAGATAGTCTGTTCATAATGACAAGAAAAATCGGGCTGAGCATTTTTGGAAACCCCCATTTTTCGTCAATTTCTGGATAACGCTTTTCGGTCTGGATTTTTTATTGGATATTCATAACTACTTTCGAAAGTAATATTTTAAATACATAATTAAATAGAAATTGGAGTGAGTAATTATCCCTTGGAAATTACGGCAAAAAAACACATTTTATTAAAATATATATATTTCCATATGGAAATATGGTTGGATATTCTGTCAACACATGCCTATAGGTAACTAGAACTTGTAAAAAAAGAATTTTGGATAGAGCAATTTTCCTCTAATTGATACCACGTAATTTAAGTTTCACCTTGAAAATACCTAACTTCCGTTTCTACAAATTATTGGATTCTATGTCAATTCCAATCTACATATGGTACTCTATCACTGTGCCAAATTTCATAGATAGAGGAGTTACTGCTAGGGTCAACTCCTTTAATGACTGGCCTATATCTCTGGAAAATTACTCTATCAGATATTTTTTACAATTGTAATGAGATACCCACAAATTACCTGATTTCAAAAGAATCCAACAAAATATCCAGGCGGAACACCATTATTTCGAAATACCTATCAAGCGCAGGCCAGCGCGGGGCCCGAGGCGGGCGAGGGGCGTCGAAAACCGGTCGAGCGGCGGGCGAGTTTCTTCAAGTAGGTTAATAGGTACAGCTAACAGAAGATCAACACTTTGGACTAAGTACCGTTCTTATTATCTGCGTCGTAAGAGTTGAAATCGTGCGAATGCGAGCGAGTATTACCATTGATCTGCTGTTGTCCGTACTATACGTATGTATGTATGTATGTATGTATGTATGTATGTATGTATGTATGTATGTATGTATGTATGTATGTATGTATGTATGTATGTATGTATGTATGTAGGAGGTTGATCTAAACATCGCAATTTAATTATTATTATCGTCATCGTTTCGAAACATACGAACGCAGTAAATGTAATATGCGTATTGCCTTGTATAAGTTTAGTATATAGTGTGTGTTTTCTTCGCGACACGGGGTCTAGGATAAACTAACCCAGAGATTCCTTTAGAGTGTCTTTAACTTAATTGGGCGCTTAGTGTTTTTTTATGTTACTTCCAGCTTTAAGAAACGCCCCTGTTGTGAATTTGTACTAGATTATTTGCAATTTTGTCGAAATCTAGTCGCGTTCATGTCTCACGCTGGTGCATAAGATAGTGTTTGATAATTTCGCCACGCCAAACAGCGGGCGTATTGGTCGAGTGGCTGGAGCGGTCGCCTCCCGTGCACGCGGTTCCGGGTTCGATTCTTAGCTAAATATATATGTTTTTTGTTTTTGTTTCGTGTTTTATTTTGTATTTTATTTTAATTGTGTTTCGAATTTGGTTAGTATTTTATCAAACATTTTGTTGTAATTATCTTTGAATTTTATTTGAGCATAAACTCTGAACTCATTTATACCGAAGTAGGTGTATTAGGAGAGCTGGGAATCTGTCTGTACTAGATTACTTGCAATTTTGTCGAAATCTAGACGGAGCGGTCCGTTCATGTCTCACGCTGGTGCATGAGATATGCTTGGTAATTTCGCCGGGCTAAACAGCGAACGAATCGGTCTAGTGGCTGGAGCGGTCGCCTCCCGTGCACGCGGTTCCGGGTTCGATCATTAGCTAAATATATTTTTTTTTTGTTTTTTTTTATTTATTTTTTTGTTTTGTATTTTGTTTCGTGTTTTATTTTGTATTTTTAACCGACTTCCAAAAAAAGGAGGAGGTTATCAATTCGTCGAATTGAAAAAATAATTGTGTTTGGAATTTGGTTAGTATATTAGGCAGATCACCCTCACTTGTAGATTTTTGTGGTTGCAGTTGCGATTACATATTATTAGTAGGTGAATATCTCACGCTCATCGTACAAGTGTAGAATTTAAATTTGCTTAGCTGTAGTCGTCAGTATGACGTAAGTAATAAGACCTATGCCGCACGCAAATATACCCGTAGTCGATGTGCGAGCGAGTTGAAAAATAACAAGCTGTCTTTGTTACTCGAGGGGGTGAGGGGGGTCCGATCGCATGTAGCACGGCGCACCGTTCCGCTGAATCACTTATTGACTGATAATCTATTTTGATTCTAATAATATCACAATACAGTAGGGTTTTATATAACAGATAATTATAATTTTAAGAAATAATTTGATACACGCACACCAAACGAGATCCCACGGCGAAAAAAAAGTGTTTTGCCATTGTCCGTACTAACCTTGACATATGTTGTCGTACTTATGCGTTGATGATACGGGCTAGATTACGTTTTGTGTTTGTTGGCGTAGGTAGGTACTATCGTCTCGGTCGAGCTTACTTAAACATTCCACGTAGTAGGTACCTAGTAAGTACACATAAAAACACATCAAGTTGTAACACTTTGGGCCGCTCCAATCTATATATCTATCTGCGTCGTTAGAGTTGAAATCGTACTGAAAGTGTTACTATTGATCTGCTTTTGTCCGTACTAACCTTGACTTGACATGTTGCGCTTATGCGCCGATGATACGGGCTAGATTACAATGGTTTTGTGTATGTTGGCGTAGGTACTGTTGTGTCGGTCGAGCTTACTTAAAACATTCCTTAAATCAGATCAAGTGTAACACTTTGAACCGTTCTTATTATCTGCGTCGTAAGAGTTGAAATCGTACTGCAAGTGTTACCATTTGTTTTGCTATGTCCGTACTAACCTTGAAATGTTGTCGTACTTATGCGCCGATGATACGGGCTAGATTAGAATGGTTTTGTGCATGTTGGCGTAGGTCGGTCGAGCTTTCACCACTCGGTAACGAGTTAACCTAAAATAAACCTTATTCGTATAACTGTAGGTAGAGTACAGAATCCTATCTCCAAAATATTTGTTCAACTTCCAGTCCACGTTACCGATGCGATAGATATTTTCTACTTGTATAGGAATAAGGTTTATTATAAATTGACTTTGACTTTGAAGAACAGTTCGACTAAGATCGTAAGTATGTTCATAATGATAAGAAAAATCGAACTTAGCATTTTTCTCAACTCTAATTTTTCGTCGATTTCTAGAAAACGCTTGTCCGCATGGATCTTTACTGGACTTTAGTAAAGAGTTAATCTACAATTAACCTTATTTGTATATGAGTAGACAACAGAATCCCATCTCCAAATATCTCCTCCGCTCCGTCCAATTTCTCGTCCGCGTTCCCGCTGTTCTGTACGTGTAATAGGAATAAGGTTGTTAATCGGCCGCAGTAGCGATCCGCGCGCAGTGGCGCATGCACCGCCGCGTTGATTAGAAATATTTGAATACAACTCTATTTGATATTTTGTGCTTCGCCTGCATTTTTTATTGGAAAACTTGAAAAGCAGTTTTAATAAGATAGTCTGTTCATAATGACAAGAAAAATCGGGCTGAGCATTTTTGGAAACCCCCATTTTTCGTCAATTTCTGGATAACGCTTTTCGGTCTGGATTTTTTATTGGAAATTCATAACTACTTTCGAAAGTAATATTTTAAATACATAATTAAATAGAAATTGGAGTGAGTAATTATCCCTTGGAAATTACGGCAAAAAAACACATTTTATTAAAATATATATATTTCCATATGGAAATATGGTTGGATATTCTGTCAACACATGCCTATAGGTAACTAGAACTTGTAAAAAAAGAATTTTGGATAGAGCAATTTTCCTGTAATTGATACCACGTAATTTAAGTTTGACCTTGAAAATACCTAACTTCCGTTTCTACAAATTATTGGATTCTATGTCAATTTCAATCTACATATGGTACTCTATCACTGTGCCAAATTTCATAGATAGATGAGTTACTGCTAGGGTCAACTCCTTTAATGACTGGCCTATAGCCCGTGTACATAAATTCTGGGCGCGTTCTCTGATTGGAAATAAGTAAGACTTATTATACAGTCATTTGAAGTTGAACAATCCGCTGGTTCGTATATGCTATGCCTGCTTAGCTTACCTCAAATACAGTAGAGTGTATTACTGATAATTATCAATAATTTCTATGCGTCTACTTATAATTATGTAAGTACCCATTATTTATAATTATCAAGTTGCATAATTAAAATGAACCAATCCATTCTACATCAAATTACTGCGGGTCAATTTTATACCACTGAATGATACCTATAAATAAACAAACCCAATATCCATTACTTAGAAAACAACTCGACAATACTTAAAGTCGTTTTCTTAGTGCAGAGTCGATTGCACCGACAGTTTTAACAACGAAAAGGCAATACTTAGGTGTTCTTCAACTACTCCGAGCAAATGGGAGAAGTCTGAAACGGGCACCTTTACTAATTGCACGGGGAACTAACGAGATAAGATGGCTACGAACCGACTCTTTGAATGCATTCGAACACAAAAAAATCGACTGAGGTTCATATTTCATTTGTTAGATAGAACATAGATAGGGATGAGACTGCAGTGCAAGAGTTGACGGTTCAATCCAAAACTCTGGACCATTTGGGGTCCTGCACATAAAGATACACAAGTGCAGTACAAACTTTTTGCTTGTACATTGGTTGAGGAGAATAATAATAACAGGAAAAGTTGCTAAACAATACTTATATTAAAAATATGCAGTAGGTTGTGAAGGCGCAGCACAGACAGAAGAGATTTTGTATTGTCCATGAAAGGAAAGTCTATCTTTACAATAAACACCAAAACTAAGTTGGTAGTATTTTTTATAGATTTGTAGGCATGAACTGAACACCTTTCACGAAACTGTGGAAGCCAAAAATGTTAAGTACCTACATTGAAACTTAACGGTTTAGGTAGTTTTGTAGACACCTTTGTAACAATTTCATACAACAGTGCCCAATTCGGAAACGTGTGATAATACGAACAGAAACGGAACATCCCGGCTTTAACTTTTTAAATGGCGGACGGTCCGTGCCGCGATCTCGAGTGATTTATCGAGTTGAGGCTGCCCTGCCCTATCTGCGGGAGCCGGGAAACTATTTAAATGAGAATGTTGTCTTGCCCGATAGCGCCCCTAGTGGGGTACAGGGGTACCGGGACACTCTATTGTCAATTGAATTATTAGCTGTACGAGAACTTCCAGAACACTGAGATATCCATAATGTTTTACTTAGCTAAAGGCGAACGTTCACTTGCTCGTGCCACAAAAAGAAGTCAGCCGTCAAATAATTTATATTGCGATGCGAATAGAATGCGCTACCAGGCAAACGTTGCATTTGATGTTCGTTGCATATGACGCCCAATGTGTATGCGCTCACCTTAATGAGCGGATAACAATCACTTTTTTGTTCAAGTCGGTATGTAGAAACTTTCTACATAGTTTTGTATTAGTTTCGTTTTATTATTTTAATCGTAATAACAGCCGTTTTAGCTAGTATGTATACTTTTGGTTCAATACTGATTACAAAATTAGTTTTCACCTCTATAAGATATAAGAATGGAAAGCAAATATTTTGTATATTGACAATTAATATAGTAGAGACTATAGAGATGTCTAAAATAATAGCCTTCATACATAACGACCTTCCTGAATTATTATTTACTATAAGTAATATGTAACTTGCAGATTATTTATGCCGTAAAGTAACTTTCCGATACGCGTGTACATTGTTTTAATATGCTGTCTATTACAGTGTGCATTTGTGTCACGTTTATATTTATCTGGAAAGAAATTGGTATTTTATTGTTTTGCAGGTAACTTGGACGCTTTCAGCGACGTCAGGCGATCCAATTGAGTTATTAACGGATGTCCGCTGAGTGTACTATTCCGTTGGAACTGCGTCAACCACAGATCATAGGAGATATACCATGCATGGGCGAATTATGTAACACAGTATTTATTGTTCAATATAACATATAAATAACCTATTCCGAGTATTCATCAGGTAACAGTGGTTCAATCCAGGTTTAGCAATCTATACTGGTATTCTATCCGGTCTCCCGCGATACAGGTTTTAAATAGTGCCATTGAATAGGTAATACTTATATTTAACCTAATGGAAAATAAACCATTTTGATTTCATTTGATTAAAGACAAGCTTCTTGCTGATACTCGGATATGGTGCAATGTAGTAACTTGGTGAAGAATGTTCTCATACTTTAAAAAAATATTCGCGAGTTCTTATATGAGGTCAAACTTAAATAACTTTGGTCGTTGATTTATTAAACAATTACGCCTGAATATATCCACGTTGCAAAATTTAAATATACATTTTCTAATGTAAATTATATTAGGACAGGTCTAAACACTGCAATATTTTCTTTTAGTAAGTTACGATAGCAGCTACATTTTTAATAGTCACGTAAAATTATATTTTGGTAAAGGAACATCTGTAATCGAATCAAAACCAGAATCGTTTCTAGTGTACTCGTATACTTACTTAGGCGCTTAGCCATAAACGTAACTTTAAAAAAGTAAAGTTAGGAGGTGATTTACGTAACTTCGCTGGTTACGTAGCCACGATTTATGTAACTTCGCTGGTTGTCGCCATACAAAATCGGTGGTTTAGCAACTTTCAAAATAAGCCACCGTTTATAAATCTTTATGGCTATGAGTATTAGTAAGCATTACAGTGATATGTCTGACTGGCCATGTGGAATATCTAGTCGGTTTTCTATAATCTATGATTTCATCCTCTCCGTTACACGAAACTGCAACTGCACGGTTTTCACGTGGACAGGTTGCTGAGGATATTTTTCCTGCGCAATTGTTTTGGTTTGTTATGTTTTTATAGTGTAGGAAAATACTACCTTACTAAATAACTTTAGTAAGATTCAGATTCACATTGTTTATTGCAAGTAAAATACATTGTGTATAAAGTGTACCCAATGCATTTTACTTGCAATAAACAATGTGAATCTGAGTGAAAATCACGTCACGGTTTTTTTAAATTTACATAACTTTGCACCTTTCGTTTATAATAAAAGATATAATTTCTTATTCATAAACGCGATTTAAAGTTACACCAGCGTTTAGGCTATCCCTTTCTATTTTAACCTTTTTAACGAAGTGTGAAAGGGATATCTACACGATTTAAGGGAAGTGAGCTTTAACTAGGTTTATGAATAACAGCAATAGTCAGTCAATAGGTGTGATTCTGTAGTGGCCGTCAAGTCCGTCAAGTAAATACAACTGTTACTCATAAGAAGCGTCATTGCGTAGAGTAGACGGGAAGACCTCTACACTTTGGAATTGCCACAAATATATCCTGAATTTAATATCTACGTAACCAAAGTTTTGTAAGTAAGTGCTGAATAAAATGGCATAATGCACAAAAAATCTCTGATATTTATCTATACGTACATTTCGTTGATTAAGTAGTATAGAACATCTCCAAGAGAAACATGCGACAATATTTTCCCTCACAGTGACAAGTTGGCGCGTACTAATAACTCCTAAGCAAAACTTTGCCGTCCCAACAAAACTTTTTCATCTTCACAATTGACTATGAAAGCATTCCATAACCTAATCCCCTTGACACTAAGCGAAATTGTAGTAGGATCTAAAGATAGTTCGTGAACGCAGGAAAATTCATTCTCATTTTCCTAGACATTATTATTAACTTACTTCCGGTATATTAGACGGAAGTTTTCAAGATTCTCGTGGGAATTCGATATTATTCAGTGGCAAAATGGATTCTATCCTGACTTCCATCACGTGTGTACCACATTTTGTGTCCTCCTATAAAAGACACATACATCAGCACCAGCCATCTGTATACTGTATATTATTAAATGTATCATGTATGTGTTGTTGGAGAACCTAAATAAATAAATAAACATTTTATAAATGGTAACATTTGAAGTATGATATCGACTATTATGGCGGATGCAATAAGAAATATCGTGACCGGTTCAAAATTCAAACGGTTACACTAGACTGTTCAAACCTGCTTTCACCTACCTAAAACTAAAAAATACTATCCCCACCCGTGAAGTGTAAAGGAGCAAGATGGCAAGTGACAGTATGAATTATCTACACTTATTTATTCAGATATAATAATTAGCACCTTAACAGCTACTAGCCAAAATAGTACAAACATAAAATAAAAACAACAATACAATTATTATAATCAGCACAATTACATAACACAATAATGAAAAGAAAAAAACATAGGTACAGTCGACAGCAGATCAATGGTAACACTTTTTACTTTTGACAGTTCTTATTATTTGCGCCCGTAAGACTTGAAATCTAACTGCAAGTGTTACCACTGATCTGATGCCGACTGTTGTACATGTCGATTCCGTGTCGCACACTAAAAATCATGCAGAACGAAACGTCGCACTCACTCTTACATAAATCTAGTGTAGGAGTGACATTAATAGTTTCATTTAGGTTTAAGATTGTAGCCATATCAATCTAGCTCTAACAACAATAGACTGTAAGGAGGATAGTCTTTTTGAATACCCATGCCAAAACGATCGATACAATTCCCTCAGCTTCAAGGCTCGCCTCGGCGTACGTGAGTTCCCGAGACCCAAGGAGCACGGACATAAATTCCAAGACGCAAACTGAAGCCAGCTGTTCCGCTGTTTTGGGGAAATAAATACGGATTAGACGCGCCGAAGTAAAACTTCCCTCATATGGGAGCGACGAAAGCGATTCATAAAGGTGAAAGCATACTGTTAAAACGGTACGCGACCCGACGCAACTCGTATTTACCGCACATTTCTCGTCGGCGTCGGATCACGTCGAGTGTTCATAGTGTGATTCTGGCCATAGAAAATGTAACGATTTGATTTGTTCAACCACAGGCGTGGCTGTGCACTATGTTTGCACTTTTACCCGCACATAGCGACCATAGATGCCTTGTTGGCTCACATTGATTTAACATCGGTCCGTCGTCAATATCGCTTACCTCATGAGTATCGCTCGCTCACCTAAATAAAATGTTCACGATTCAACAATATCATCGTGTACATTTTATTTAGGAAAATTACTTATTTTAATAATTGCAGGGCGATTCAGCCGACCATTTTTTTTCGTAAATCATTATAACTTGTATTTTCTGTTTCAGGCTTTATTAATATACGTTTTTACACGACCTTTATAAAAAAGCTATACAAATTTTAAAACTCCAAAAATTTAAAGCTACTCTTTTTGACATTTCGTATTTTTTGCTGCTAGTGGCCATAGCCGTCCCAATATGTTTTATGCGCCGCCTCCGCATCGCCGCAACCGCTCCAGTATGGGGGTATCATAAAGCGTTGTATACACGGAACGCCTGAATTATTGATCGCCAGTGTACACTCCGCTCTATACACCGGGTTCGTGATAGGCCGCGAGGGGTATTCAATTACTAACCATCTTTTCGGCATGTAAAAAATAACGATTTCGGCCGAGAAATGGTGCAAGATTAAAGTGATCAAGATACAGTGGGAAGGTAGCAGTCTACCACTGGCAGATCTTGCGTATTCGGCATGCATTTTCAGAGAATTCTCTTGTACCTAATGTGAAAATTGTAGGAGTTCAATTCAATTCAAATACATTTTATTGTACATAAAAGACACAAACAATTACAGTACAGAAAAACAAAAAAGCGATTTCTTCCAGGCACCCAACAAAGTTCATTCACCGCTTACGACCATGAGGGGAAGGAACCTTGTCAAAGTGAATCGATAATGCCAGTTCTAGAGTAGGGTTCACCAATTAGTTCTAATTATTTACTAATTATTTGTCATCATCACATCATAGATTTTCATGAAGTAATGTTGAAGGACCTGAAAAGATGGAATAACGATCGATCGATCTGTATTGATCTAAAAGGATATGATGTCGAATAATAAACTGAATTATTTATCAATCGCTACTCGTATCGCGCGAATTTGCCAATGTTCGCGGGCTTAGTTCTAAAAAGATGCATCGCATTACTAAAATTACATGGAATGGAGTATATCAACACAATTTACGACTAAATATAGTAGTTGTGTAGGTAATTAGGTATATTAACTGGAACATTTAAAAATCGTTTATTGTAGGCGAATACATAACGAGATAAATAAACTACTCAGAGAGAGACGTAGAACAAGTGCTACGGGCTACGAAGCTACGTGGCAACTAGATTTATTGCTACGCTCGTAGCTCCATTGAGAACTGGATTCCTAATTGATAGTGTTAACTCATTTGTTTCTAAAGAAACGAAAGCACGACATGAAAGTATATGTACTTAGTAACTAAGAAATTATAAAGAAATACAAGAATAGGAAATACCCATTTCTTTTTAAGGAAATCGCCATATAGACCGACCGACCATCGGAATCGGTCAAAACAGGCGAGTATTTTGTGCTCTTATGCTTGTACTAAACGCGTTTTAAAGTCACGCAACGGTTTCAGCCATTGTTTAAGGATTGGACCATACAAAATGGTAGTTCAGCGGCTGCACAAATTATATAATAACCTTACTTAGGTATAACCAGTTCAGTGTCAAGATAATTGTAGTGCTAAATGTAGGTAACAACTTAAGAAAATGATTAAATAAGACTCTTAGGTATAAGTAGTTATGGGTTGCTTCATCCTCGGAGTTTTTAAAATTCTTTCCCTAGCGAAAGGCAAAGTAGAGCGCGGCATTTAGTCGACAAATAAATTCTAAAAGGGTACACTTAAGTCAATTAAATCGAAGTTGGCATTCACCGCTGCGGGTCAATTTAAACGTTAATCCTGTGGACACCTCGGTTGCATAGTAATTGAGACCATCTTGAAGGCACATCAACCACAACAACTTGAATATAGATTGCTTTGGATCTCTGAGGATTACACAAGATCTTCAACATCCAAAATGCTGATGTACTGTCGGAATCTTCAAATCGGTTTCAAGTCTGCATCGATAGTTATATTTAAAATGATTTCACTATATTAAAGGAATGGTGTGGATATAGATCAAATAATGAGACCAACAGCCTACAAGTATGGTCTCATTAATTGGATCGTTTCATGCCTATTTAAAAATAACATATTATATCCATTTCAATGCACTTTATTGTTCAAGTTTACAAAAACCATGCGATACTATTTGGCGGTCTTTAGTAGCATTAGAGGAGTTATATATATATAAACATTTTAGAAAAGAGAAGACTATGATATCATGAATATTCTGTAACATGACATTGGCAAATGACGAACTGTCGAGCCCATTATTATTAATAAAAAAAGAATACTCAACGCTTTTGCATGTTACTTTCACATCACGGCGACTCACAAAGGGTACAAGGTATGTATGTATGGCCTGTCCTAGTGCACAAACATTGATATAACACATGTAATTCTGGAAACGACCTGAAATACCTAAAAACATTTAAAAATCAGCGGAAAGGTACCGGTAGCGGAATGGCTGCAGCAGTGTCATTTAATTTATTTATTTTTATTTATACAAGATAGTTTACAGAGTAATATCTCCAAAACACTACATGTCATTCACAAATAATTCAAAATATAATAATCTATATAAATTAACATTACAAACATAAAAAATAACATTACAAACATTCACTTACGTACCTATAAAAGTGGCCAATAAAAGGACCGATTTTGTCGACAAATATATCTACGTCCTCGCGCGCAGCGAGCATATCGCCGAGCAGCGAGCGAGCGCGCGCGGTGGGCGCGTTGCGTGCGCGGCGCGTGCGCGTCAGGGGCCGCGCGAACAGGCGCGGGGCGCAGCGCGGGCCGCACGCGCCGCCGCGCGGCACCTGCAGCGACATCCGCTCCAAGGCAGACATGTTGTCGACCTCGTTGTGAAGCAACGAATAGTAGTGCACTACAAGCAGCAGTCTCCGCCTCAGAGATAGTGTGTCCAAGCCTACCATTCCCGATACGAAGAGCGAGGGGTACAAGAAAGGGTAGTACCCGTACGTCCGCTTATACACCCATCGCGCAAACTTTCGCTGGACCCTTTCTATCATGAGGGAGTACTTACTCTCGTAAGGGTCCCACACGATAGCGCCAAACTCGAGTGTACTCCGAACGTACGCATTGTACAGAACCTTGGCCACACTGACATCCCCGAACTGCGAAGCTACTCTCATAATGAAACCTAGTGTTTTGTTTGCTTTTTTGCAAACATTGGTCATGTGAGTTCGAAAGTCCAGCTTGCAGTCCAGGGTTAGTCCTAAGTCGCGAATTTCGTTCACTCTTGCCAAAGGGGCATCAGGCAAGCTATAAGTAGCGCATATAGGGGCACGGGAGCGCGAGAACGTGATGACCTTACATTTGGAAGCATTGAAAGGCAATCTGTTAGCACTGCTCCACTCAGCCACAGCGTCGATGTCCCTCTGCAGGGCCTCGACGTCGGCATCACCACCGACCCCCAGGCACAGCTTCAAGTCATCCGCAAACATAAGGCACTTGGCAGCGCTCACGGTCCTCGGCAAGTCGTTTATCATCAGTAAAAACAAAGTGGGTCCCAGGGTACTTCCCTGGCTGACTCCAGACCGAGTGTAATAGTCGTCGGACTCGTGACCACCCACTCGAACGAATTGGCAGCGGTTGCTCAGGTAGCTCGAGAAAAAATTTAGGAGCTTGGGAGCAAATCCTACCAGTGCCATCTTCTCGAGTAGAATGTCGTTATCTACCAAATCGAACGCTTTTTTAAAGTCGAAATAGGTCACGTCGACTTGCCCACCTGCATCCATTTCGGTAGCGACATAATCCACGAGGTTCACGAGATTAGTGGTGGTCGACCGAGCCCTACGAAACCCATGCTGGCAGTCATCCAGAACAGGACCCACTTGCTGGCCAATACGACGATCCAAAATGGACTCAAAGAGCTTGCCGAAGACCGAGAGGACCGCAATAGGCCTGTTATCGGATATCTCCGTGCTGGACCCAGTCTTGGGGACTGGAGTCACCCTGGAGGTTTTCCAACGCCGGGGGTAGACCGACTCGCGAAGAGACAGATTGTACAGGTACAACAGGGGCATCTCGAGAACTCTCACACAGTCTTTCAAAAGAAAGCACGGAATGCCGTCAGGCCCAGGCGCTGAGCGCAGCTTGAGCCGTTTCACTGCGGCCCGCAGGTCTGCCTCGTCCACGGCCTCCACCGTGACCCGCGCGGCGTCGCCCCCCGCGCCCGCGCGTTGAGCCGCCGCCGCGTCAAGCCGCGGCACCTCGCGCTGGAACACGGAGCTGAAGTAACGCGCGAACGCGGCGGCCGCCTCAGCACCCTCTACCTCCGCACCGTCGCACGTAAAAGTCCCACTATGTCCTCTGTCCTTTCGCTTGTCTTTAATATATGCATAGTATAGTCATGTATGCAACTCTATGAAATATGAGAGACTTAACGCTGCGCGGATGCCGCTCTCTTGTTTAACAGCTGACGCTCCGTTGCTGCGTTAATTCTGTTACCTCTGTTTATCTATCTTCTGCGGTTCCCTATTTTTGTGCATAAATTTTTATGTCATAATATAACATGGCATACTTTAAATTGTCCTAGTAATAACTACGCATAATAGTCATTAGGCATAACTTTATAGGCATAATATTATTAAGCATAACTACAAACAGCATAAAGATTGTTAAGAATAATATTATAAAGCCTAAATAAACTTTGTCATAATGATATTAAAACATAATTGTAATAATCATATTAATTACTCGCCGAAAAATATACTCCTGAAGTTTTAAAAACAAAAATTAAACCAAGGGCCACCCCCGCCGCACCGTAACCAACTATTACACTATAATACCTACTTTTTGATTGTAGGTATATAAAATAAACATGTTGGCGGCTTACGGGTGGCCCAAGGGCCACCCCCGCCGCACCGTAACCTACTATTACACTATGGTACCTAACTTATATCTGATATACCTACCTAATACCTACTTTTTGATTGTATATAAAATAATCATGTTGGCGGCTTACGGGTGGCCCAAGGGCCACCCCCGCCGCACCGTAACCTACTATTACCTAATACACCATACATACAACACCAATACCAACAAAAAAGAAGAAATACACAAACAAACATTATTTATGTATAATATCTATTAGACGAATAAACAATATGCCATAAAACAATATGGAAATCAAAATTAGGGCAAAAACGATTAGCCCAAACTAGAATTATGCTTAGTTAGATTGTATGCCCAAAAACAATTATGACAAAATATGATTATGACAAAAAACTTTATGCCTAACTCATTATGCTAAATTAAATTAGGACAAAAAAATTATGCGAAAAAAAGGGGTCCCATCTTCTGCCTACGTTTTGTATCAAATTAGGTAGGTAGGCATCGACATTCGTTATAATACTTGAGAGCTCAGTAGTTCAGTGGTCGGGACACTGCTGGCCTTACGATACAGAGTTTCTAGGTTCGATTCCCCGGTCAACTAGGTACCTATGTATTACATATCTAGGTTCCATGTACCGTTGATGTCCTATGTACATTTGATCGAAGGAAACCCTATGTACATTTACAGAATGCTATTAAAACGTTAAAGAAAATCAAAGGTGCATGAGAATAATAGAAATGTAATCCATCAATCCGCACCAGGCTCGTGCAGTGGATCATGACGCGGGCACTCTCGATAATATATATACCAGTAAGCTGTTGAAGAGATAACAAACTTCTCATATTTTCTATATCTGTGTTCAAAAACAAGACAAAGGATTTGAGATGAAAGATTAGCGAACCTTTGTTAGGTGCCCTTTAAATTTGATTAGCTGTGCAAACTATGTGCACGCGCCCAGAAAATCCTTTGAACTTCAATCAGAGGGCTAATTTGTCTTTTAATCTCGTACATGAGTGTAGTATAAAGTTACGTACCGTTTAATGAACAGTTTAACGTAAACAGTTTTAAAAGATTAGGGTAAAGCGGGGTAAAGTTTGGAGAGCGATGGAGCGCACAGAAAGTTTGTCGCGGTGTAATTAAAAGCTGCTCGTAACTGCTTACTTCCTCTTTAGATTTCTTAATGTGACAGGTTTTGTACAAGCTTTTATGTTGAACTAGCCAAGTGGTTTTGACTTTCGTTAACGCTAGTAGAATAGAAAGAAAGTGTAAAGGATTGACATTTGCTAACCAAAAAGTAAATGTCAATCACGTACATTTTTTTGTTTGCGAATCATTGTTGATTGTTGTCACCAGATACTAATACCATATTATGTAAGCTATTTTAATCAAGATCACTGCTGCGCATTAAATAATTAAATGTTCGACTCGCACATCTGTTTACGACAGGTTTATTTATAATTATTATACTATGAAATCCATATTTTGTTAGAGCTTAAATTAATAAATTCGTTAGATGTCATTCTATTGTGGCCAAAGTCTAATCCTAAACTTAAGCGCAACTGTCACTGCCACTCATTCCTTCAGAGTTAATGATAATAATTATACAGGTGGCCTTGAATTCATTCGATAAAATTAAATGGATGGTTAGGCTCTCAAGCCTATTTGTGTACGTCACAACGAACATTAATTCTGCACAGCGTATAAATAAATTAAAAAATATAGGAAAAAAAATATTTACAATAAATTCAACTATCAAATAAATTATTAATTTGATGTACATCGTTACTGTGCTTTGGAGTGTTTAACATTTTAAGGTATTTTTATTTTTTGCAACGATTTATTTCACTGGAATTTGACCTAATGGTCATTTCTAAGGCGTGACTTGTGACGTACTTAGGTAATTTTTTTTTGCAGTTTTACTGAAAAACCTTGCCAATTTAATATTTATCATGAGTACAATCCCCAGTTTCAATTTGTCGAATGAATTCAAGACCATACTGTATACAATTACAAACGTCACTTACACCAACACATTAGTGAATGTAAAATTACTTATTTATCTCAAATTGAATTATCTATTTATCTCATTTCTTTAGATATTTGCTATTAACGTGGTCTTACTTTTAACCAGTTAGTCATTTTATAATTTCATTTTAGGTAGGGATAATGTTCAGTGAAACTTAAGTCCAACTTGTGCAAAGAGCACCACTTAAGTTCGTGTCAGTCAGAACTTACCTACCTGAAGTTCTGAAGCAATTTTGTGGCTTCAAAGTCGTCTGGCGTGCTGTCTCTTCTCTACCGACACAAACCCCCAATTTCGTTCGTCTCAGTTCACAGGAAAATGCTCTTTAATCTAACCAAATATGTAACATAATTGTTTCAACAATGGGAATGAGTGAGTAAATAAATATTACCAATAGTTTTGTACCTATATTCTATACTTAGGCAAACTTTTATATAAGATGGTTTTACAAAAATTTAAGTCGGGGAATATTATATGTATACTTGTATTATTAGATTGTAAACCTCGATTTTTACTGCCTGATTAGAAAGCCAAAAAATCTTTCATTTATATAGAGTTCAATACGAGTATTTTGTGGCATCTTGTTAGTTTTCAGCATCATCATCATCAACCTATTTGTATATCCTCACTATTTGGGCAAATACCTCCTCTCACTTTGAGGGAGCTCGGGCCACCACCACAAGAGCCTAATGCGGAGTTGTGGATCACATGCATCCGTTTTTTATTGACTCACGATTTTTTCCTTCACCGTTTTGAGAGCCTTCGGTAAATGTACGAACATTTTCCTTTGATTAAAACCCTGAGGAAAACACATTGGTACAGGTCAGAGAAAAGTATACAGGGGGCCTTAATAAGGTTGAGACTTTCTCAAGAACTACTTGACTGATGGTCTAAAAAATACATAACTTATTATATAAAAACAAATACAATTATAAATACTTACCTAAATCTAGCCAAGACTACTCGTCCTCGTCTAGGCCCGTCCCGCGCGGCAGGGTGCCCAGCGCACTGGCCGTATTGCCCCGCTGTATAGCGAGGCTCAGGCGCTGGACAAAATACTCCCCAGCTCTGAAGTCCCCCGAGGCAAGGACCAGTTGAATAGATAATTCTCTTACTATTCTCACTTGACTGATTATAAAAAATATTTTACCAGTGTATATTACACACTATGTAATTGTAAAGAATTTCCAAAATCAATCAGTGAAAAAATCTTAACTCTCCTGTACACCTTTCTCGGCGTTGTGTCTGATCTGGGATTAGAACCAGGGCCTCTGTAACGGCAGTCCTCGTATCCTAACCAGCCCTTCAAGTTATGAGCCCTAGCACGTGTATTTGTCTCGACAAGCTAACCTCGCCGCATGCCTAGGTGCTCTAACTCGCTCCGAGCGCCGCAATATCGGCGTAATAAGTCTGGGGCACGTTTTATATTGCCTGCATGCAGCCAGAGATGGCACTCTATTTGTGTCACTTAGAAGACAGGATGCTCAGGAAGTGGGATGTGGTTCGGATAGGATATATTTTTGCTGTTTGATATTATTTTAGGTACGGTCAACTACGGTCTAACAAAGATAAATGTGTACAGGAGAGTTTTTAAGGTTGAGATTATATCAAAAACTACTTGACATATGCAAGAATTACTTCACTGTTAGATACTTAGGTATGTACATAGATAAAAGTTAAAACTATGTCTTCTTCTTAACGTTCCTCGTCTCATCGAAGGTTGGACAACATCATTGTCAATTTTCACCCTCTGAACGGCTGCCCGGAACAAGGAGCCGGTGCTGTAGCCGAACCAATCACGGCAAACTATGTAAAATTATGTACTGTATATGAATTATTAAATTCGGTTCGTAGTTTTGATCTCAATCGTATTGAGGCCCCTTGTATACTTTTCTCTATCTTCGTGTGTACTTATTTTCGGTACATCATTGATCCATAATCGATCATACTATCTTTGGGTAGGCACGGTTTAAAACGTTTTCTTAGGCTGTGGACCCATTTATGCAAAAATTATTTGCGGGCTGTTTGCCTCCCATATATTTTAAATGGAGCGGTCATACAATGCGAACTGAGCGCTTTTTATCGTACTTTTTGACAAAGAGACGCAAACTGTTTGCTTGATGAGTCCATCAGCTATTTTATTAAAAATTTACTAGACAATACCTATTACATACATGACCATTTTGTATAGAACAGCCACAAATATAATTATGATAAAACTAAAACTAAGTGAAAGTGGAAAAAGTATACGTCCCGCTTCTCAATTCTATATCTAAAATGCCACATCCAAGACATGTACCAACTTCGTAACTCCTGTTCGATCCAAAATGTAGTTACAGGGTGATGTCAAAACCGTAATTAGTTTGCTTTGCCCGAGACAGGAGCGGAAGATCGATTCTTGTCAAATCCCGCCATGGTTTGATGAAGACATGCTCTCATTATGGTATGTAAACAATAGTATTTTTGAAGTTTACAATCGCTATAGAGTTCAGATAATCTTATTATAAGTTGTATTTTTCCAATCTAGAATAGCATTTTAGGTGTTTAATAAATACACATCAAAATTATCTATACAACTCAATTTCTGCCCTCTGGAAACGGAATCACCAGATTTGAAGGGTTGAACAAAGCGGATATAATATTTTCTTCAATCTTCTACCACAACGGGGCAATTGCATTATAGGTACAAATTTGTAACAAAACTTTCGTTGTAGTTGTAGTAGCAACTTGGTAGATTACCTACAACCACTATAGCACTAGGTACATTACACAAGAGCCCAAAGTCCACTACAAGTTGACATAATAGTGATTTGTGGTCCAACTTTCCCCGAGTTTCCCTGCTCCCCACTTTGCCCGCTGACACCCAAGAGAAATAAGTCGAGTCGTACTTTCTTAACGAAATGATTGCCTACGTGTAGGTTGTTAGCTCCGTTTATTTGGGGGTGGTTTTTATTTACCCGCCGTCCCCGGTGGATAATTCACTTTCTAACCATTTCTTATCGACCGACAGGGAGTCGTAAGGAGTTTTATGCTTTCAGAAGTAAATAAGCAAACGACAAGTTGTGTAAAGTACACTGCATATTTGGAATTGACCATTCTTATTGTCAGGGATAAAATCGTAGTTTAATTGTAACTGTTCGAGTGCTGTCTAGAATACACACTGAGTCATTGGGAACTTTTTATTTATTCGAGATGTCGACATGAGTCATTGTGGTAGTGTTGAGTGTACTGGAAATAATTTTAACTTTATTTTCACGTTCATCAGGACCTAGCTTTCCGCTCGCGGCATCGACATGATATTCCCCATGGTAAAGAGTAGCCTAATATTACTCGTTAATCGCGTAATATTCATGTTGTGTAGAGATTGTAGATACTGGTATGTCAGTCCAAAAGAAATGAACACACGGACGCCGCCGATTCTTTTTCCTTCATGGATCCAAAGCGGATAGAACGCGCTTCATTCCTACTTAACTATTTGGTTTTGTATAATGTTAGATTTTATTTAAGGGTCTTTCATGAGCCAACTAGCGCCCCGCCAATCTTGAAAAAATAATATCTTCCAATTCAATCAATTTTATTAAAAAAGCTATTTACAAAATGTTTATTAGGATGAATTGAATACTATTTTTCAATATACAATACATGGCATAATTCGGACAATCTAAGTTGTAGTTCACAAATGTGCCAAAAACGGTAATTTTTCGCAATTATGCGAACTACAATTTACCGACATTGAATCACGTTATAAGCATTTAAAAAATAGTATTTATCGTAATAATCATTTCGTAAATAGCTTTTTTTAATAAAATTGATTATATTGGAAGATATTATTTTTTTGAAGATTGGCGGCGGCGTTAGTTGGCTCATGGAAGGCTCTTAACAACTGCTGTTATTGTAATAAAATATTAAGCATCGACTCTCACGTTCACTGTTAGTTGTAAACAATCTCCTTGAACAATTTGCCAACTCTCATGAAAAGTTGCTAAGAAATTTTGTTTGGTATTTAAAAGCTTTATGTTTGGAATTTAACTCGGCGTGCAGCTATTCTTGTGTAAGTTTATAATACTTACTTTGGTCGAGTTAGTTTTTTTATAAATTTCTTTAAGACTTTTATTAAGTTCGAAAACATTGTGAACGAGTTGTAAAATTAGTTTTTCCCATAAAAGTTCTGAGTATTGTTTATTTGTTTGTATTTTATTTAACAGAAATAAAATGTATATTGTTGGGCATATTATTTTTTCCACAACATGTAAAAGTGAATACGAGTACAGGAGTAGGAAAGCTCCACAATAATTATTTGGTTTCAAAACTCACACAGCTTCACAGAGCTGTGATGGAACAGAATGAACCAAACAAGAACTACTCCTCACTTTGTGCTTTTAAATTAAAGTTGTGCAATAAGCACGCACGTCGCGCACGTGTGTGGAACAACCCCAGTAACGCAAGTGATGATATTACCTGCTCTATTGCCGTGATTATGGCGGCAGATGGCGGTTATCTCGCCTAACTTGATGGTTTCTATCGGTTTTTATAACCAGTTTCCGTGAAAAACAGGTTTTTATAATGTTTTTGGATGTTAAAAAAAGAATGATTTATTGAAATGGGTTAACATTGGTTTGGGTGCAGTAAAACTTTGGAAATACGGTTTCTAAATTTAATATATCCATCAAGTTCGGACATCGAACCTTCGATAGAACTGGAATTCCTAAAAGAAGAAAATTTGGTCTTTAGGTAGGTAGTTTCAGTGAAAACTTCACATAATTTTTTTCTAATATGAAATGGAGAGATAATGTAACTATTTTAATTGAATACTGAGTAGCGTTAGTCTACGGATAGCCCTTATATCACCGTTATAAAGATAGGCTTAGAAAGGAATACCTACTTCACATTCGCATAGACGGCAAATATGACGGATGATCGGCTCGCGCGAGATTAGCAAATATTGGCCGGACAGTGGATACAGCCAGTCAGTGCTATGTGGACACAGCACTCCTCTTCTTCTGTCGAATATCCACAAAGTTCGAGAGCCGACACTAGAGTATTAGCACTATCGTGGTCAACGATTTTCCGTTATACTACCTATTTGAAAATGTTATATTAAGGCGACTTTACTACCGGAGATATTAATTTGGTCACATTAGTAAGAGTGTATGGGGTGTCCTATGTAAGATGCCTATATAAGTTGCATGCATTACTGCAACGCTTGTACTGATAATTATAGTGTTCGAATGTGCATGTTCATAAACGAATGGTATCATTATGTTCAGGTCAGCTATATATTGGCATGTCCATCGAGTTATGTATGAATTTTTTCACCCACTAGAGCACATAGCTGTATATTATTGTGCCTAAATGTTTTTACTTACTTGTGCTGGTTGTTTGTAAGAACGTACGTACCTACTACGTGATAAACTCTTTATTTTTCGTTCTTTCTATTCGTGTCATTTACATAAAATAATAACGACAACCACAACAATTTATGTATGTAAGTACCTATATTATGAAATGGTCCTTAAGTTTATTAATTACTTGGATTCAAAATATTTAGATAAGTAAGTACTACTTATTACTTAGTTCTTTCATCATTTTTGCAAACAATTTCACTCGACTCTCCAAACAAAATGACGACATTAAAGGTATTATAATTCCCATAAAGTGTACGTCGGTGGGAGTAATTGTCCATTAGTTAGCGATGCAGCCAATTACGCGTCCATTAGGCTCGAATCTTCCTAATAGCAATTTCATCGCCGAAGAGGCGCCCGAGGAACTTCGGAGAAATTACTGTAATGAAACAAGTGACGACCCACATAGATGCTGGCATAGTTTAATGGTGCGTTAAATACGTTACACATAGTCTAACATAGTGTTAGTTTATCTTAATAATACATTAAGAGGAACCAAGAACACACAATGGACTCATGATCGGCATTTCAAAACTTACTAAACACAAATCTAGTTTACGCAAAGAAAAACAAAAGAAAAATCTGACGATAATTAAGAATTACTAAATTGTGTAAAACGTATGAGATGCGAGATCTTACATTATGAAATAATATTTCTCTCTTGTTATCTTTGCAGAAACTATGTTTAATTTCATTATACGAATTCTCTTGCGATTCAATTGGAAAGTGAATATTTAGAAGATCTTAATTTAGAAACCATAATAACTCGTGATAGTTTTATTCTGGAACCTCGAGGGCATTTTCAGTGAAAAGAAGCACCTCCCTGAATATATTTTTAACATTAACCTGATATAAATCTACTTTGTACTTTACTTTTATGGTAGATGTTGCAATTGTACTGTGGACGTAAAAATATTATTATCCCAGATCCTACACAATCTACACTACTCAAGAAAAGTTTTGCAACACTTATCGTGTTTGGAAAAAAATCATGAATCGATTGAGATGATACGAGAGGTTGTTCATAATGTACTCTTTTTATCTTGATAATTATTTTTACCTACCCTCTTGATATCTATTTTTTTTTTACTTTTTTTCAAATAACCCGCCTTATTTCTGTAATTGCAGAGCCTTTCAAAACAGTTTATTTGTAACTTAAACCGGTTAATTATTTGTGTGAATAAAATATAGGGTCTTTCCTAATGCCTACAAGAAAAATCTCACATTTTCAATGAGAAAAAATGATTGCTTTGCGACATAACGAATTTTCTTCTATGTACTTTACTTGCCATAGTGATGTGTCGAGGATCTGCAAATGGTTTTTGGAGACGCAGGGTATTGCGATCGACCCAGATCACGCAGACCAAGGGCTACAACTGTTAGTCAAGGCCCGGTATATTCAAACATTAGCTCGCGGAAACCCGTATCAAACTGCTAGGATTTGAGAGATCATCTTCATACCGCTACTGATATGGAAGTAACTACTCAAACAATATGGAATCGAATACATGATGACATCCTTCACTTTTACTGTGATGGTTTCATTATTTTTTCAAATAATATAGTGTTGCAAAACTTTTTTTTACTAGTGTATTTATTATTATTTTTTTACTAGTGTATTTTGTATTATATTTATTACTTCGTATTCAAATAAAATACAAAATTTATTTTATTCCCTACTAAGATAACATAAAGAGTGATTAATTTCAATGAGGTTTTACTACCTCTAGCTCTCTCGTCGTGTCCATCATACATCCCTCATTTATAGAAAATCTAAATTATCTTTGTAACACACAGCTCGATTCTAGAGAAACTCTACGTGTACTGTTTTCCCTAATTGTGGAAGCAACGTGACATTTTCGCTAATTTCGACATAAAACACGAGTTTAGCCAACTATGGGAACGCAGCAAGTTGCGAAAACAATTGACGGTGGCGCCACGTTGTTGCAAAGTTCGCTTCTGTCCCCGAATCCATTTGCAGCCCCCACAACGCGCCGCCGCGTTGCAGTTAGCACTGTTTGCCTTTGTTATTGCAAAAGCATCATTACAAGCTGCATGATTAGGTGCATATTTTGATTTGATTACTTAAGAATATGTCATATATATATATGTGCATCTTCTCAAAACATTTTTCTTTGAATAGGTAAGTACTTACCTATATCTAAATACCAAACTATGTCTCAGTTTGCTGCAACGTAGTACGGTCTAACACAAAGAAAGCTATACATGACAGTTATAAAGGTTGAGATTTAAAAAAAAATACTTGACAAATTATAGAAAGTTACTTATTTACAATAACATAGGGGATTTTTACAATCGCATAAGTATCTTGAGAAAATCAACCTTTCGTACCCTTGTATACTTTTACTGTTTTCGCCTCAAATGACCAAGCCCATATGACAGGTAATTATGGAAATTACGTTGATCTGGATCAACATCATAACAGCAAATTCATTCATTAATTTTTTTTTCATTTTTTATTGTTGCAGAACAGCTAATGATCGACCCCCTTTGAGATTTCTTTAAATAATCTATTGAATAGATTCTATTCCATCTGGATTATATATTCTGTATTTACTTAAGACCACGTACGACCCTGCTGGCAGCAAGGTCATTCGTCCCAGATACTAAAGGTTAAGCAAGCTTAACTTGTGAGTTCACCTCAGTTCAATGGACTCAGCCGTGCATTACTAGGGATTATACCTAACCCTGTTACGTCTATGGACAACAAATTAAGGTGGATGTAGAGCTGTCACACAATACCTGTTGTTATCGCAAGGCACACGAAACATGAGCGGTATTGGCAATCAAAAGTTACTGTTGTTACGTTAGTCACAATATGCGGCGTTCGATCCCCACCTCTGAAGTACTGGTGGTGACCGCTCCTGCTGAGGAGTGAAACAAGATTTTTAAATTATAAATTCACTGTAAATACCACCACAACGACTACTACTTTTAATACTGCTCTCTCTTTCGCGAGTTTGCTGGCAGACATCTATTTTGTACCAATGAGTTTCTTCTGTACGTTATTTATGTATTTGTCTATGTTGTGCAATAAAGTGTTAAAACAAAGAAACAAACAAACAAAAAATCAATCTAGCACCCACCCCCATTAATAATAAAAAATATTATACGATTATACATAGGTTCAGAGCTCGAATTCTGACTTCATTGTAGAGAGTTTCCAGGTTCTGTTGTAGCCGCCGTTTGATGTTTTCGCGATATTTAAAACAATTCAGTTAAAAACAACCTTCGCCAGATCAATCAACTTTTTTTTTAACGTTTTCGACTATATCCGATCCAATCTAACTGACAACGGCTGATTGGAACGCCCATGCAATGGATACTGGATAAATAGATAGTCCATACACTATAGGTAGTCGACGTTGTAAACTTTACATACTTTACCAATTCTATTTATCAATCTTTAGTATGTTACGCTTACGACCGAACTACGATAAATCAGTCTTTTTAAACCAACTCCGGCAATCGATAGCGAAATAAATGTGCAATTTCGCATTGACTAATTGTTTATCTAACTTAACATAAATTTAACTGAAAAAAATAACAGTTACAGTGAGTTTCGTAACCAATTGACCATTATTGCACCTCTTGGTCGACTACTCGAAGAAGCATAGAACCATTAATATTACTACTTACGACGTAGAAGAAATCTATTTTAAACATTAAATAAAAATAATATTCCGCTACGACCAGAATTTCAATCCGGGACCTCTAGTTAATCCGTGACACGCCCTAAAAGTAAAAGAAAATAGCCTGGAGTATATATTCTTATCAAATTAAAACGAATATTTAGTCTTATTATAGTTCGCTGGATTTAATAGAAGCATCACATACAGTACCTACCTACTTAGAGGATGAAAATTAATTACGCCACTGAATTGTTAGAAAACAGAAAATAAACATTATAATTGCACATTAAGGCCTCGCTAATAGCTGAAGGCAGCTGGAATTAAGGGGATCGCTCCTAGGGCGCGCCCGGTGATATTAACCCAACCCTGCACCTACCAGATTAACTCGACACGAGTAACTTCTATTATTACTAGATGTAACGTAATTTTCGAAACATAAACACATATCTTACTTAGTAACCAAGAAAAAGAAACATATTTTTTTAAAGTAAATTTAATAAAATAATATTGTTCACAGAGTTAAATGTGTAAGGCATATTGTATTACATACATAAATGTTCACAGATGACGCCTTAAGTTATAAGTTATCTAAAATTATAACGGGAGTGATCGGATGACCGAACTTCACAATTAATGCATCTGGTTTTAAAAAGTTTACAACCAATGTGCTATGTGTGAGTTTATGACGACATAGTTTATGATAGTTTTGTATGCAGAACGAGACCCTGCGTTGCTCGAGGCTACTTTTATCCTGCAAATGACCACTACCTATAATAGAACGATGCAGGTGATAATGCAAAATATATTGTATCAAATGTATTCAGCCCGTAAAGTGTGACACTGCCCTGGCCATTAAACCGCTTATTGTCCAATTAGTTGAGTAATGTGATATTGAACCGACTATTAAGAAAATTAATTAAGAACACTTTGTTAGTAATAACATGAATCGTAAGTGCCTACCGAAATAATACATATAATTACGATGTGACGGAATAATGCCTTAATTGTGACCACATTGTGTGATTCTATTGCGGCAAGTCCAATCCTAAAACTAAACTTAATTGTCCCTGTCATTCATTGCTACGTCGCATGAGAGTGAGCGGGAAGCCTCATTCAGAAACTATTAAAATTACCATGCCACACTCTGGCATTGCTGCAATCGACGACATAAATGAAAGAATACTCTTATGTCTTAGTAGTTTCAATCAGCCATTTGATTGGCAGCCTGCAAACGGCACTTCTTATCTAAATGATGATGATTTTCTGATAATTATTATTATTGATTGTTAATGCATGGTTTAGGGATTTTCGCTGCATTTTGTCACATAACAAGGTTCAGCAACCGTCAAATGAAATCACAGGAAGTTTTTTAGTATTGTGGCTAAACGTCATTCAGTATTTTAGTCGAATGGCAGCGTTTGGTTAAGGGACATGAGTTAGCTAAACAGATGAGATAATTTTGAAAATTATTCGAAATCTGAAATGATACCAAGAGACTACGTTACACTAAAAAAACATTGGTAAAGTTGAACGGAAAATGCTTTTGTGTTGAATCCCTACTTTTATCCATAATTCATGGGGGTATCCCTCATGGAATAGACAGTTTGATGTCGCCGAGATCACAGGCAAAACTTCCACTCCTAAGGGACTACCTTCGCCGCTGTCCAATACAAAGAATCCATGTCTTGTTAGATATGCATATTATATCTGGGTCTACACTTAACAGTTGTTGTAAAGTACAGTTAGTAGCGATAACAGTTATATTCGTTTATGTTACATATTTTTTAAATATAAAAGTATCCACACAGTACCCCGACAGCTCACGATATACCTATCCTTAAAAAAATCATAAATCTATAATTTGATTACGGGTAATATACATCAATTCCCAAGAAAAAAACATTATTATACAGCTTCAATTTGCATAATGGCATTGATTATACCTTAGCTATTTTCTTTGTAGATGTATATTAAGATTAGTTAAAAAAAGAAATACCTACGAGCACCTTACAGAAAGTTCTCAAAGACTTCGACAAAGAGAAGAGACGGAACGATTTGTCTGGCTTCCGCCACAGTCCCCACGCCTCTGGCGAAAATAAATTTGGTAAGACACAAGGTTGCCGGTGGCACGAGACGAGCTAACTGAAAATCAACAATGCCGCGGCCCCTTGTTTGTCCATTAGCCAGCCGCGAACTGTACAAACATGGGAAGAGACGGCGAAGATATTGACGCATTGTTACAATAGCACCCGTTTGCTTAGAATACAATTCTCCTAGTATAAAGTAAAATTTTGCATTATATACTTTTATATCATAACTGATTTGTTACCGAATAAATGAACTTGAATTATTTTTCCAATATTTTGAAGAAATTGCTCATACATTCTAAAACATAGTTCACATTTACATTGGCTTGATTTTTTTTTACTAAAACAAGTTTTTCGTAGAAACAAATGATTATCACTAATCTAACAAAACAAAATGTAGCTATGTGTATATTTTCTTTGGCTCTAGAAGTCTAGATGATGCATGGATGAACCTGCTGTCATTATTGATTTTGAAGTTGACAGAATTACGGATTTGAATTAGCGTTGCCGAACTATCGATAGGTTTACTATCGATAGTTTTCATCTGAAAAACCCATTACTATCGACATTATCGATAGTACCGATACTAACGATAGTATCGATAGTTTATTATTTACGTAAAACAATACTATCGATAGTATTGCATTCGGTCGATAGTACTGCCGCGCTCTAAGATATCGATAGTATCGACAGTTTGTTATTCACGAGAAACAATAATAATAATAAGACGAAGTTATCAAGACGAATAACTACCGGAAGTATATCCTGAAGGACGGTACGGTCGACATATGTCGAGCATGCCACCGTCCCGGAGAGTCACTCAGGCATATAGTTTCCGGTTGTTCTCATCTTGCTAACGGCGAGTATTTGCACAGACATAATCAAGTAGCCAGGATAGTCCACCAGCAACTTGCCCTTAAATACGGTCTTGTCAGTACTGAGGTGCCGTACTATCAGTACGCACCAGCGCCAGTTCTCGAAAATGGTCGTGCCACGCTCTACTGGGATCGGTCTATCATCACGGACAGGACTATTGTCGCCAATAGACCTGACATCGTGCTGATAGACCGATCGTCGCGTCGGGCAATTCTGGTTGATGTCACCATCCCCCATGATGAGAATCTCGTGAAGGCCGAAAAGGAGAAGCTAAGTAAATACTTAGACTTAGCTCACGAGATTACCGCCATGTGGGATGTGGACTCAACCATAATTGTTCCGATAGTCGTAACCGTGAACGGTTTAATAGCAAAGAGTCTCGACCAACACCTTAAGAGACTCTCGCTAGACAGTTGGGTCAAGAGCCGGATGCAGAAGGCAGTGCTGCTGGACACGGCACGCATTGTGAGGAGGTTCCTCACTCTGGGATCCTAACCTCCGGCAGCTTGGATGCGCATGCATCCCGCTGCCGGTGGGTGGCTATTTTTTATATTTATATATTTTTCTATTTGTTTTTTATATTGAAATGTATAAATATATTAAATAAGAGTTAAAATAAATAGAGAGAATAATAATAATAATGTATTTATTTAGCAAAAACAAAAAGAAGTTATAACCTAATACTAAAGATTATCTATACTATTACAGTACATTATTTAGTGTAGTTACAATATTTGATGTGATCAGGCCTTGTAGCAGGTGTCGCGGCTGTACCTACACTAGGGAAACCTGTGTTGTAGGTACAGCAATTCTTCCGGTGAACATAGATAGTGCCATAAGTGACGCGCAGTAGTAGTGTTGGGATGAATAGGAGTGGTACTGTTTTAAGTGTGTGCATGCGTGTAGAGAGAAAATATGAGTTATAGAGATATATGTGTGTGTGTGTATTAATTTAGAGGTGTGTGGTTTGTTGAGTATAATTATATTAATGATATATTTAACATAATATATAGGTACATATGTACATACAATATATATATTTATATATACCTATACAAGGATGTGAGGGTGTGTGTGAAATACTATCGATAGTATTGCATTCGGTCGATAGTTTTGCCATTCTCTGAGCTATCGATAGTATCGATACTGTCGATAGTATTGCTTTCGGTAGACTACCGACAATCGATCGGCAACGCTAATTTGTATTTACTTTTGTATTTTTAACAACGAAGGAACACATACACTATTTATTTGTTCATTTTACGGCAACTGAAACAATGGTATGGCCAACGGACTTTGATTCCAGACTTGATGATGTAAATAAGGTAACAAATATTAATTCACATAGCACAGTAATTCAATTAAATCTCTAGCTGTTATGGCATAAAGTGTTTTAGCGAGGGCCCCAAAGATCCTCTATTGACGTTTCTGAATATAGAATTTAAGTAGATACTTACCTATATTATTTTGTTCAAGATTGATGCAACAGAGGTGCGGGGCCATCAGTTACGTGCGGCATATGCCTCTTCATTGCTGGACCACAGGCTAAACCTGGACCTAAAGGCAGAGATAAGCTGTGTACGACTCACGGGAATCTTCGCTTATATGGGTCAGTCCTTCCATAAATAAAATGATTGACATCTATATCACGGTTTCAACTTTGATTGGATTTTTTTGCCGTTTGAGGAATTATTGTAGATTTTAGATAAAGCTGTAAAACTTATTAGTAATACTTTCGACGGTACATCACACCTGTACAGAAACATTGCAATGTATATGCCGTATTTGCCTAGAGTATCGGCGTGTTACACTTGATATGCGGTCGACTCTCGCTGTAATAATGGCCAAAGTGAGATATATATACTGTATGATATACTGACGAAATTTATTTATTTAATACATCTTGATGACAGGATATTTTGATCTCGTCGAAATAGGTAAATCAACAAACGACATAGAAATCATGGAAAGAATGATGGCAGCTGGCATGAACGTAGCTGTCCTCAATTTATGTTTCGGAACTAGAGAGGAACACATAGAAACAATAAAAATGCTACAACAGGCTGCTGATAATATCACTATGGCTAGAGGGAAAACTTATCCTCTGTGTATAGCAGCTCGTCTGTCTGGCAAAAAAATCAGAACTGGGAAAATTGCTGACGTATGTAATGCATCAATCCATTCATATAACTCATTAGGTGATAGCCAATATTGGTTTATTAAAATGTTTTCCAAAAACCAGACATTGTATGCGTTGTATTTCAGTTTCACCTACACAGTACCTAATTGCTGTACAATTAATTTCAGATTTACGGCGATAGGATAGAAATCAAAGCTGACGAAATAGTTAGGCTGACGACAGACGAAACTTATAAAGAGAGATGTTCTATGTACACAATATACGTCGACTACGTTAACTTCGCTGATGACATCAAAAAGGGTGATAACATACTACTAGACAATGAAAGTATTTTGATTAAAGTAGAAATTATTTCTTCTACCACAGTTACTTGTAAAGTGGAAAGGGGTGGCTTCCTTGGATCATACAAAGATGTGTTTGTTCCCAATGTTGTATTTAATATGTCAAATTATTCAGAAAAAGATAAACTTGATATTCAAATGGCCATGCGACATCAGGTATTACTTAACTATATTTTTTGATGTTAACTGATATGGGTAAATATAAATCAAGCTATGACAAATTTCAGGTGGATATTTTAATCGCACCATTCGTGAATACAGGCAGTGCCGTTATTGAACTCAAAAATATGTTGGGAGTTAGAGGAAAGAAAATTTCTATCATCGCTGCTATACAAACTGTTGAAGGTTTTCACAATTTTGATGATATTCTACTGGTAATTAACATGTTTATATCGATTGTTCGCATGATATTATGTGAAAGCGTCCCAAGCTGATAAGTTTACTGTATCTGTAAAGTAAATTGAAACTGAAATTTCTATTTTAGGTATCCAATGGTGTGATGATTTCCAGACAAGAATTAGGGTCAGACATCACACCAATAAAGTTGATAATCGCCCAAAAAAATATGATAGCACAAGCGAACAGGGTAAATAACATGATTATTTTCAACGGTGCCTTCATAAATCAGCATGCCATAAAGTATCACTCTCCCAATTGTGTTTAAAATGTCAAAATGTTGTAAGACATCTGCTCAGACGTATAACTACGACCATAGAAATACATCCCCGCGACCCTCTATAATAAACGATTATGTGGGATTGATTGTTAATACATTCTTCGATTTCACAGGCTAATGTACCCATATGCATAAGCGCCAATATTTTGAGCAGCATGAGAGATCATGTTATTCCTCTCAGATCAGAGTTGCTGGATGTAAGCAATTGTATCTTAGATGGTGCTGATGGCCTGGTATTGTCTGCTGAGACAGCTGTAGGGATGCACCCTGTAGAAACTGTGGCAACCTTAGCCGCCGTGTGCAAAGAAGCTGAACCGTGCCTCTGGTCGAAACAAATATATCACGATCTTATAGACAAGGTAATAGCGTCTATCAAATTCTCACGAGTAAAATAAGGCAGCAGTCTCTAAATTTTATGATCAAAGAAAGTCCAATGGATCAGGAAACTCCAATTTATGTCTGTGGAAAGACCATTATAATTCAAGTAACTTCTTTCATTTCTTTAGACTCCGCTACCATGTGATCAAGCGACTGGAGCAGCTTTAGGGGCAGTGTTAGCTGCTCAAAGATCCATAGCGTCAGCCTTTATAGTACTTACCTCCACGGGCAAGTCGGCGCAACTCATCGCCAAGTTTCGGCCCCGGTGTCCAATTATAGCAATAACTAGATACGCGCCAATAGCAAGACGGTTGCACATGTGGAGAGCGATTGTGCCTATTTTATATGAAGGTTTGAACTTTATTTGATTATCATTATCAAGAACATGGCCTTATTTATGTCCCTATACCTACTGTTGAAGCACGGGACGTTTTCCCTAGAAAGTTCGCGCCTTGATCCATCATACGGTGACCCGTATGAGTCATAATTTCGGTTCTAATTATAGTTAAGTCATAGTGAGAGCAAAATAGAAGATTATAAATATCGACACCCACCGTAGCAATCCGCAGGCGACAGGGATACCTATATCAATTAACTATTATTTGAAATTCCAGATAATCCAGATAAAGATTGGCAGAAGGATGTTGAAAAACGTACGTCCAGTGGTATGAAATGGGCGATAGAAAGAGGTTTTGTAAAAGTAGGTGATCCTGTCGTTGTCGTTTTTGGATGGCAGCAAGGGACTGGGTATACTAACTCCATGAGGATAATCTACGCTACTGAGTTCAAGTCTACATCACCGCAGTTGGATACACAAACCTAATAAAAATGTATGTTTTGCTGTAACTTACAATAATTTTAATACACTTTTAAATCCGTTAAGGTGAATTCTTCATTTATACATTCGTTATGTCCTTGTTATACCTATTTTCCTTCTAAAACTCATGAATGAACCGGTGACGAAGATGTTAGATAAACCATTCTTAGATTTGCGTCCACCGCGATCACGGAAATATTTTCACTTTGAAATTGAGAATGGAACAGTAGATTGCGATTGCATCGAAAATTTCAGTAGATATGGAGTACGCAGACATGGTAGTGAACTATGATGGAATTAATTATACTTAATATTTATAATGGGACCCTTTTTACTAACCGTCTATGTCCAGCGCATCTTAAGAGCGGATTACTCGCTACTTACGTTAAGTAGAAATCAGGTAAATTACAAAACCGAAGCAAAGAATCCCGATCAGGGTAAGCGGAATGATAAACAAGCGGCACAGCTGTCGCTAACAACGCCGACTAAAATAAATAAAGCCCGCGAAAATAAACAAAGCCAAGTTTTATTTGTGGGAAAACCATTTGGGGATCACAACGAGGTTTGCGAAGGAGATAAATAAAAAGTGGAAAGAAATAACGCACATTTACAAGGATATGCTGGATTCCGGTGATAATTCGGTTATTTGTTGGGACTAGACGCATTGCAATTTACATGTTTTGATATTTTACCGAGTTTTTACTTATTAGCATCGTAATATTCATTTATTTATGCTTTTACACAATCGTGTACAAAAGGTGAGCTGAATGCCTTGCAGCATAAGTAGGTGTGAAATTCAGTTGCTGATTCTATTTTGTATCTAGGAAAAACCCTGCTAGATGTAGTGATGAAACTACTGTAAATACAAACAACATGCTAAAAGTAAACATATTTAATTGATAACCATTGTATACATTTTATAAGAGACAATAATTATCAAACTTATAAAGAAAAATATGATTCTCCTCTATAGTTTTCCTCATTGATCTCATCCGGGCATCTGAAAATATGAAAGTATTGACGTAAGTTGCCGCAGTACAAACGGCTATATGTACTTAGGCCGATAGTCATATAGACAGTTTATACTCAGCGTGAACTCGCACTTACGACTATCGAAATTGTATGAAAACTGACGGTTGTGAGACCGAACTCAAACTTCACTCATTAGGTAAATGAAGGCTTAACCAATATCTTCATCAACATAATAAATCATTCATAAATTTATGGATTATGATGAGATATCGTTAAATACAACTTGTTCTGAGATTGACATAGGGTACGGTTTATACAGAAAAAACGGTTTACTTGTTTATTTTTTGTTTTCGTAAAAATACACTTGTTTTGAAAATGTGATTTGATCAACAAATTGTTTGAGCAGGAAACTCAAAGTGGTATAAATATTTAGGAATATGAAGATTCTTGCTAGCATGTTACTCACTCGACAGTTGTTTTCCTCTGTATGTCTACTTTCCATACGCCGACAGTGTCACAATATGTCGTGGTGTCAGAGCCTCTGCTCAGCGTCACGTACAGATGTCCGAAATCAACCCAACGGTTCGACACCGCGTACTGTAGAGCGAAGTCCACACGGGCCTGGACGGTTTTGAACCAGGTATCACCACCGGGACCTTCAAAATACCATTCATGGCTCTTTTTACATCTACAGTTAAATCTATATAATTTCCCAAACAAACACTGAAAAGGACAAGTCTTGCATCTCTTTTCTGTATCATAACATGATGAAAATTCATCTTCGTAAAGAACAAGCTTGTACAGGAGTTTTGTATGAAACTATCCGCTAAATTCCCACTGGCGGAATGTAGGTACTGTTCTGCTTTTTTCATACAAATGTGTTAAAAAAGTAAACCTAGATAGTGGTTCATGTTAGTCGCGTAATCAGTTAAACATTAGTATGTGCCGTGTCGTGTAACTGTAAAGGGCATTACTGATCCATATTCTGTGCCTACTTCTTTGTATGCGGAAACTTTCAGAAGAATAATCAAATTACATTATAAACAAACCGTTGTATACCAGCGGCACCGTACACCTGTACATGGACAACAGCCTTGTGACTTTGACGTCGGTACTAACGGTGATGACGATACCGTATGGTTGCATACGCAGTAACGCTTTTGCACTACGGCCAGTGACAGTAGGCAGAATGATCAAGCGAGCATTGGTTTGGATAGCGACCGCAGCACATGACATTATTGCCGCCTCAGCTGCATTTAAAGGCACCTTAACCTGAAATATATGAAATTATGATTCAAGGTTCGAGGTCAAGGATAATGGCAGTGGAAAAGTTCTTAATTTTTTTTTAAACTTGTGAAATATTCTAGAATCTAGAGCTCATCTTTTGGCGGTGTATGTCAAGTCTCATTGTCTCTCTCGGCTAGTTTTATTTGAATGGTGCATTTAGCACATGTTCTGCTGGTGATGCTGGTACTAACCTCATCTGTAAGTCGCCAAAAATCATTCTTTCTATACAAAATGGGTTCTACGGAATTAGACACCTCATTAAGTGCATATATAGAGTCTACTAGATGACCGATATCATCACCTTTGTTCAAACAGAACCCAGTGACTCCATCTAATAGTGCATTCGTCACATCTGCTATCTGGTTGTCTGATACTACTCCACTTGCAACAATGTCTCCAAATATACCACCAGAGATATACAAAGGTTTACCGGCCTGTGAATAAACCAGAAAAATATACATGCAAAGAGATCTTTAACAAAATGTTCATAGGTCAATTTTATTGGTACTGGTTACCTGTTGACATTTCCCTGCGATCCACTTTTGAATCTGCGGCATTCGATACTGTTGAGCTTTTTCTAGTTCATAAGTAAGATACTCTCTAGGAAAAATTATACCGTCACTCTCCTGTGTTACAGAAAATTATATTTTACCTCATGTCTAGTTAACCAATAGTCATTTGTCCAAAAATATACATTTTTGAAACTTTGATGTTTAGAAACTCTTACCTCTAATATATCATCAATATTATCCAAGCCTTGCTGTGTACAAATTCCACTGAATATTAGAGGTCGCCGTCTACTGAAAGTGCTCATGAATTTTTTGGCTTGTTTTATCGTGTCAACATGCCGAACGTAATATATTATTAACATGTCTACCTAAAAAGGATATATCATTCTTAAATTATTATCAGAACGCCTTAACGATATCTAATCTTTCTTAATTCAGTAGGCAATAACATTTCCTCAAATATGTCATAGAAATATTATTAAATTTATATTATTAAATATCGTGTTTTAACAACGTATGTACCTGATATTCCATACAAAATTTAATAATTTGCAAATCCTTGTCCGTCATAAAAGGCCTCACACGTTTCATTCCTCGTACACATACTGTGAGCATACTTGTTAACATACCACCCTTAGAAACTACACATTTAATGGATTGCTCATCTAATATGTCGATGCAGTATAATACAATTTGTTCTTCATTTAAATTTATTTCCATTCCAACATTAATCTCTGCAGTTAATTCTGAGCTATCGACGAAAATCAATTTTTCATTACATTCATTGTATTTGGTGACATCATTTGTTAAAATAACTTCAGCACCTTCTTTTAATTCTACTTCATGCAGATTCTGTAAATATTGATTGATATGAAATTTTAGTGTAGTTACTTTTATTAGAAAGGTTTGCTTCTTTTCTCCTCAGCGGTGGCATATCTTTTCCATCGTGTAAAGTAAATTCTAAAAAAATGATGACGTGCAAAAATATACAAAATAAATATTATAATACAATAGTAAGTAAATAAAAAAATATTACAAATAAAAAATTTCGTTTAAACTCTGCCCACCCTGTGGGAGTGTGCCTAGAATACTGGCGACGTTCCCCCGCTGAATGGCCAGGCTTATGCGCTGGCCGAGGAACGCGCCAGCCCGCCTGTCCCCGGAAGCCTCACGCAGGCGCGACGACAGCTGTTTCACCAGCCGCCGAGCCGCAGGCCCCCAGGGACCCAGCGTCTCTACCCCGAATGGCACAAAAGAGTAGCCCACAGGGAGGGCAGAGTATTTTTTGACTTTCAGATTCTCTGCAGCTGCTGCTGCTGAGCCCGCCTCCCTGGAGGTGGTGGGGACATGGGAGACAGCGAGGGTATCCGCACAAGTTGCGTCCCACACCAATGGCTTAAATATAATAAATGGCTCAAAATAAATATAATTGCAATCAACTACATGATTCTGAATTTGTATACTAACATCTCTAAGAATCCCTGTTTGTATAATCGATGTTTTCAGAGCGCCACTTGTAGCAACTGGCCAATCCGAAATTTTATTTTTCATGGAGCATGTTGCTGCTGCCTTGTCCACCGTGCCCAGAATCCTTATCATCTCACCCTCTGTGCTAAAGGACGTTTTGACCTTAGCCACATTCATACCAGCCTCCATCATCTTCTTCAGGTCCACAGCTGATATTCTATTGTCCACTGCGAGGTGAGCATATTTGTATTATATTAGATTCTAGGTTTTCTATTGTGAAGAACAAATACTTACTATTTTTATTCATACTCAATTTCAGTCTATTGGCCGTCGAATTTCTTTACAGACAATTACGTACAATTTTGACTTTACCATAGGCCGAGATTCCTAGACAAAAATGAGTGCGAGTTGAATTTTAGCTCGCTCTTACGGCTTGATTGTATGAAATCTGACTGTTGTAAGACCGAGCTCTAACCCAGCTTGCACTCAAAACTATCTATGAATTCCAACCTGTCTTTCGTTAACTACGTACTGTGACTATGTCGTGGTCAGATCGTTAAATTGAGCATTTCATGAAATCGTCAGTCATTTCATGAAATGGTGGCATTTCATGAAATCGTCAAGTTGTGCTGGGCATATCGTTTAAACGTCAACGTTCGTCGATTTGTCTAACGACGTTTGGTCAGATCATTAATGTAGGGTGCCCATTAAGGATGTAAGGAATAATAATTCAAAATATACTTATTACGAACTTATTTATTGTTCTAGTCAGTACCAAATTAAAAAAATATATATGTTACAAAATTCTTACAAGCATTTCAAACCAATTGTCCACTGGAATTAAATATACGAAATATTCATATTGAACACATTAAAAGGACAATAAATATGTTTTTATTAAATGTTTTTTTATTATTATTATTATATTTATTACCTAATAAAATAAGTACAAAATTGTATTATAATATTATAGAACGTTAAAACGTTTCGTTTCACATACGGTATACCTTTATGAAATTCCGTTAGTATTTCAAAATATTTCTCCATCGTAATTATACGAATAGTAGGATCATCAATGCATTTCTTCTTGTATATTAAAAACTTGTAATTCCAGTTTTTCCATGATGTAATATTTTGTAATCCAGTAAATTATAGTCCGTCGACTTTCGTTGCCTGGTCACTCTACTTTCCTTTATTTGTTGTATAACCTAAAAATGAAAATTATTTATAAATTTCTAGGATTCAATTATTAAAAGTAAATAAGTACATTTTAGATACTTAGATGAGATTTTAAAAGGATATAAACTAAATATTGTCATTTAAATAGGTACTAACCTGTGAAATGTATTCCCAAGATTTTGTTTGTAAATTGAGGTTGGTTTTTGCGTGACTGTCATAAAATTCACACCGTTTCGTATAGTAACACTTATTCAAGTTTCCAACACACTTTCTTATATAATTTGCACATTTTTATTCTCTTTTCAACATGAATCCGCATTATTTACTTACGCACACAAACATAAACAATGACAAAGCGCGCTCTCAGCGCCTCTAGCGGTAGTTTTTGCCATTTTTCTACGATATGGTCAATTGTGTTTGGTCATATCATGAAATAGCCGTGCGTTTGTTGGACATATCGTAAAACGTTTTCTATTCATTGATCTGGCCAAGCTATTTCATGAAATGACCAATAGACATTTGACGATTTCGTGAAATGCCGCCATTTCATGAAATGGTCGACTATTTCATGAAATGTTCAATTTAACGATATGACCACGACAACTATACCATATAAATGTTTTATAAAGTAATAGTAATAATATTACAAAGAAATGTACACAAGTTCCTGTATAATGAAACGAAGTTGATGAAAGTATACCTACTTACATATTTCAACCATGACTGAGCATCTTCTGCGCCGATAATCAGGCCTCGACACAATTTCAGGGTTTGATAAGTCCAGATCTTTAAATACCATATTTTCAGGCCGATTATCCATTACTATGATGTAGAAAGGTGAAAGGGAAAATGTGTTCCTGAAAATAATAATAAAATACCGCATGTCATTAAGTCCGCCTGTACATTCAATGTGTATAAAGAATTAATAAATAAATATATATATATATATGTTTCAATTTTTTTTGGTATATCCATGAAAACAAAGGTACGAATGTAAAATGATGAATACTAAGATATAAGCTATAGGTACATACTAAATAATGAATTAAATGAATACATAGACACGTTAAACGTGGTATACCTACCTACTTATAAATATATTCTGCAAAGCGTTGTAAAATAAAGCAAGAAATAATCTCTATCAAAATCCTTCAGCCTTCACAGATTAGAGCTTTCGTAGAAACCTTAAAGCAAGAACCTAGTAGAAACATAGGTATATCAAAGAGCGTAGGATATGCGTTTACATATTTTATTATATCTTTGATATACAATACGATAATACGGTAGAATCATACGATAGAAATCCTATAGAAATGGATTTGAAATAGATATAATCTTTGTCATTGATTGACATATCTCTATCTGTGGGTTAGAAATAAATAATTGGTTGAATAAGGGTTGAATACGTAGAGGGCGTAGAGAGAGAAACTAAAAGAGGGAGTGTATTTCTGTCTCGGTCTCGAGAGACAAGAACAACATAATATGGATATCGTAAGCGTGAGAGAGAAAGAGTCATATATCTTCCGTCCTTATCGGTGTAACCGCTTTTATTACTAAACCCATACTATCAAAGTCATGTCACAGCGTCAGATGACATTGCGTGAACCAACATTGTTGTGAATTTTATAAAATAATGTTTTTGTACAATCATAAGTGGGTCAGGACCAAATTTTTGACATATTCTGTATTGATTTGCTGTCCCTCTTGATGTTGGTGAAGAAAATATATTTAAAAAATACTAATTGCGATTATTCAAAATGGGTAATGAAACTTTAATTTATTCTGGTCTCAGTGGTGAATTTATAATTTGAATTATTTAATTAAACCTTGATAATTAATTTTATTTAAATAAAGTAATGAACGTGCGTCTTCATCAACCCTATAGAAAACTGGAATGTCCCTAATCCGACCTACGTAGTTTCTTTTGGCTTTTATAAAAATAAACGATGGCACCTTTATTTTGCCTGTAGTTTTATAATATTGTGTTTATTATGTAATGGTTTTGGTCATTGATATTACAGTAAGCTCAATAATTTCATATATATTTAATTTTTTACGCACGTCCCAAATTTTCTTCCGTTGTGCGATTCAGTTGTGCGACACCATAGTTTGAGTGTGAGCAGTGCCTGGCATCTGGATTTTGATTTTTTGGGATAGCAACACAGACGAATGGCCCGTGGCCAACTTCGGGATACTGCCGCCATGTTGTTTTTCTGACAGTCGGGAGAACATGTTCGATGTTATTAGAGTGTCATTATAAATTGGTGACTTTTGTTAGATATTTGAAGCATTTTGTAACTATTTCTTTAATTTTAGAGTTTCAAAACCTCAAGATTACTTAATCTAGTGTTGAAATACACTAACGTGTATTCGTTTTCCATTATACTTTACGAAATTTGAAACTTGTTAGGTTAGGTCGTGGAGTTTTTTATTCCATTGTGCGACGAGTGACACGAAATTGTGCGACGTGTCACAACGGAATTTTCTAAAGGTGAGTACACATCATGTACAGTCCTTTATTGTACTTAGAAACTTTGTCTTAAAACCCTGAATTTAAACTAATGCTTTTTCATTAAAATAATTTATGCAGTATGTTTAGATGCAAAAAAAAAAACTTGTAAAGTAACCTCGTTCACAACTGAACAACTTTTGTTTGATAACTTCATAATTTTTGCAAACATCGACTTTTCATACAGATCATGTGTACAAAATGTACCTATGAAGCTATTTTTTTCAGTTAAACCAAACGTTGTCAAAAATGTTAATTATGAAAACCGAATACCCCATTTACGGCAAGTTTAGTTGTAATTTTTGAAGTGATTTTTTTTGTACATTAATATTAAATTTCTATTTTCAGATGCCTTTGACGTCAGCAGAAAGATGCCGAAAGTAGCTACCGCGAAAAATTAAAAGAGTCTAAATTAGAAATTCGAAGAAATGAAGAAAAAGAATGCCGAGAGAACAAAAGCCAAAAAAAGTCTATAAATAATACGTGTCATACTTTTTTATTATTACAACAGTTCTTTTTACCTCTTAGCTGTGTTTTTCTTTTACACATCTGTACATACCTTTATGAATTCAGTTGTGCTACAATTTTTCCAATGTGACACTTTCCATTGTGATTTCCGTTGTGCTACGATGCAAAAAAATTGGTCCTGACCCAAGTACTAAATCTTATGTTTGTAGTCATGTATTAGATCGAAACATATTATTGTCGATAATATATCATTAAATCGTATGGTACATAGTTTATACATAATCAACACGTTGCAACGCGTTGTAATTTTGCTTGTAATCAGTGCCTAAATATCAAAATAACATCGAAAAGAATTTTGTAAAATGTATGACATAAAACTCAGTGTTGTCAACAGTGTTGGTAAAAAATTCCCCCAAAAATATTTTGTTCCACATTATATGTATGGGAATTACAGTAGTATTTAGCTAGTCCTAATTTTTAATACCTAGTCTAAGTCATTAGATACTAGGTCATTTACTTTGTGCAAAAGGATTGATTCACTCGATTGACATGATAGATAGATAAACACTTTATTGCACAAAGAAGCATATACATAGAATACAGAGAGTAAACAATTTGTACAAAGGCTCAGAGCAATTTCTTCCAGGCAACCGAGGTCAATGGAAATTAACAAAAAATAAACGGCAGTGTATTGCATAAAATAAATAAAGAATAAGAAGAAATAAGAAAGAAGAAATAAGAAGCACATACACCAATATAGATAATAAACAGTATGATACACATACAAACAATATGTACTTACTTAAGTCTAGATACATACATACATACATACATACATACATTAGAGTTCCGTACCTCGAAAGGAAAAAAGGAACCCTTATAGGAAGGGACACTTTGTTGTCCGTCTGTCTGTCCGTTCGTCTGTCTATCTGTCAAGACCTTTTACTCTGAAACGCGTGGACGTACTTATTAAATTGAAATTCATTGGTACCTATAGTATGACCGCACCTCTCTCGGTCCCCGTTGTCGTCATACCCCCGCGTCTCTGTACCGCGCAGGCGAAGACTGATTTAGACGGTCATACTATAACATTATAATTCTTGTTACAGCATCCGAGCACTGGATTATATAAATAGCAATGGGTTTGCTGTCACTGTCAGATACACTGATTGGTAGAAATGAACAAATTACACTTTCAAAATACGACTTTTTAGAAAATTATATATTATATTATATGCCTAAATATAGTTTTACCAAAAACATATCCAGTGCATTTTTTTTGCAAATTCATATCTAAATGGTTATAATTTTATTGTGAAAAATACCATTAATATTTGGTAATAGTTTTTCCTAGGCAACACCTGTCTGCCAGAACGAAAGGGAAAATGTGGCTACGCGGGCTGCGGCTCTATTGGATACTCCCTCTACGATCGAATAATATTCATGTCAAATATCTCTACGTGTCTCAAATCAAAGAAAATATCTTGAAAATATATACTCTAACGAGTGTGTGTGTCTTTGTGTCAAATCAAATTCATAATAATAAATCTTAGTCATAAATAAATACCATTAGAGTATATATTTTAGAGTTAGAGTATATATATTCTTTGTTAAATACTCTCTCTACACATACATAATAATTTTTTTATGGATTTCTAATTTTAATAGTTTATCTTTGTTTAATTTCTCATCATGGTTTGGCCTACAGACTACGATGTTAAACTTGATGAAGTAAGTCTCGTAGATAGCATTTCGACTTCCTTTAAAAACACTATGAATCTGATTAAGATCATTCATGTGTCCTATAAAATCTCATCCAGTCACGTTTCTCTTCTCAGTTCGATGCAACGGAGTTACCAGGGCAGCAGTTACCAGCAGCATATGCTTCCACTCAGCTGGATCACGTGTTAAATCTAGACCTGAAAGCTCCTCCCGGATGTCAACGTCTCACGGGAATTATAGCCACCATGGGTGAATATTTTAAAGCTTGTTGGATTCTACATATTGCCCAATACCACTCACCTATGTTAGAATCAAGGGCGACGCCAGCCAAAAGTGTAAAGACGGAACAAGTGAAGGATTTTCAAAAATCAGTCAATAATTTTTTGAAAATATCTCAACCTTAATAACTCTCCTGTACACATTTCACTGTGTTGGACCATACCTATCGGTACATAGGTACTTCGTACAGTAATTTTTAGTTTTTCAAAGTTCGATTTAGTTAAACTAATTAATCGGAAATAATGAGATGACTCACATATTTTACAGGCAAATCAACTAACGATCTCGAAACCCTAACAAATATGATAGCAGCAGGTATGAATGTGGCTCTCATTAATTTGTGTTTCGGCACAAAGGACGAACACTTGGACACCATAAAATTACTTCGACAGGCGGCTAAGAATTACAGTGTCACTATGGGTAAAAATTGCCCTCTCAGCATAGGTGCTAGATTGTCTGGAAGGAAAATCAGAACCGGCCGAATTGCAGAAGTATGTACTTTAAGAAATTTTATTCAATGCAATTCATCAATACCTCTCTTCTATACAAATAATAATGTAGTTTCCAGTAATCAAAGTTGCTTCTGGGTTCTTACAATATTTTATGTGGTTATGAGTATAGGAAAAAGGTAATTGACAAATTGCGACAAAGCAGCTAAATACAATGTATACTTTCATCACAATTTATTTCAGACTTACAACGATGAGGTAGAACTCAAAACAGGCGAAGTAGTCAGATTGACGAGTGACGAAACGTATAGAGACAGGTGTTCAATGTATACAGTATATGTTGACTTTATGAACTTTATTACTGAAATTAATGTGGGCGATATCATTCTACTAGACAATGAAACTATATTGATTAAGGTAGAAGCTATCACTGCCACAACAGTTACATGTAAAGTCCAAAGAGGTGGTTTCCTGGGCTCGTACAAAGATGTTTTTATACCCAACGTTGTGTTCGATATGCCCAATTATTCAGAAAGTGACAAAATGTATATTGAAATGGCCATATGCCATCAGGTATGTTTCACATTCTCTTTCGAAAACTATAACAACACTTCGTTTACACCTCTTATGGTTTCAAATGGATACTGTCTTCAGAATTTAATAGATTCAGTTTTAATTACTTACTTAATTCTCTACCCAATAATATCATATAGGTAATGTATCCTGAATCAGGATTCCCGATCTTACAATAACTAGATTTCTTTCTTTCTCCAGCTCGATATACTAGTTGCATCGTTTGTTAATTCGGCTACTGCTGTTGTCGAACTCAGAAATCTATTGGGAGAAAAAGGAAAGAAAATATCTATCGTGGCTAATATCCAAACTATGGAAGGCTTTGAAAATTTTAATGAAATTCTCATGGTATATGTAGTAACAAAATATGTACATGCAATATAATTATTAGTATAACATTGCTCCTAATAAAACATAGACTTCAAAATACGTAATATATCCTTCTTTAGGTATCCAACAGCATTATGATTTCAAGACAAGAGCTAGGATCTGATATCACACCCACAAAATTGGTATTAGCTCAAAAGAATATGATAGCTCGAGCGAATAAGGTGAGAGATTGTGTAACTTATAGGCCTGTCGAATTGAGTTTATCTGAAAGGGATATATAGTATACCAATGTAATCCTTAAATTTAACAGGTTAACGTTCCTATTTGTGTGAACTCTCAACTATTGTCCAGCATGAGGTGTCAGAAACTTCCTCTAAGGGCGGAGTTGTTGGATATAGGCAACTGTGTCCTGGATGGTGCGGATGCACTGGTACTCTCTGCCGAGACAGCAGTTGGTCTCTACCCCGTAGATACTGTGTGGCATCTAGCAACCGCATGCAAGGAAGCTGAAGCCTGTGTTTGGACGAAACAGATATTCCTCGACCTAATTGATAAGGTAAATCGGCGATATTTTATTCGTCGTACAAGCTTTGTGCCCACGGTTCTCTCCCACATAAAACGACCTTGGTTTATGTAACGCCGATGATAGGGATAGGGAACAGACAGACAAACGTTGGGTTATACATATAAATATAGAAATAAGCTGCGTGGGATCTATGATAGATGACATTTACCTTTGGGAATGAAAGTAAGTCGACAAACCAGTAGATAGGGTTTCCCTAAATCTTGTAGATAAGATATTTACTCCTACTTATTTCTTTATTTATCCTTAGACGGTATTACCATGTGACCAGTCGTGTGCAGTGGCTTTAGCCGCAGTCCAGGCTGCTCAACGGCTGGTAGCAGCCGCTATCGTGGTGGTGACTTCCACCGTCAGGTCGGCGTCTCTCGTCTCCAAGTACCGACCCCGCTGTCCCATCTTGGCGGTGACACGATACGCGCCAATAGCAAGACAGCTACATTTATGGAGGGGCATTATACCTCTAATTTATGAAGGTAATAATAGTTTACACTTTCATATTGCATAACTCATCGAATATTACCATGATATCGTTACGAGGTGATAAAAGATACGATGTATTTAATGGATGCATGTTCGTTATCGTCCTTCCAGCGCTATCAGGCTCCTTCGATCGCTCTAGATATGCGATAGTCAATTCAAATGAGCCCACTTTTTACAGATCCCCCTGATCAAGACTGGCAGGTAGACGTTGAGAAGCGTGTCTTATTTTGTACCCAATGGGCCATGGAGAGAGGCTTCATGAGAGTTGGAGACGCCATCGTCATCGTCTCCGGGTGGAGACAGGGCTCTTCTTGCACCAGCACTATGAGGATCTCATACGTATAGAAGAAACACACGGAAAGCTTGTAAATGTGGTAATTTTTTTGGACTTCCAATCAGTTTCAACATGTGGATAAATGTTGTTTTAAAAGTATATATTAATTACTTTACTACCAATACTTAAATATTGTTACCCTAAAAACTATATGAGTAGGTATACTTATAAAACAAAATCGAAAAGCAAACCAAATTAAAATTACTTACCTATCTGACATTGTCGATTCCTGAATGAACCAGCCATTTTTGCTCATCGATTGGACGAAATTTTGGTGACGGAATGCAATGTAGTTGGCTTCAAAGGGTTGCGGCACTTGCCGGCGACGAGGCAATTTGCAAAGCTCTCTGAGGTGTCCAAATTGAATTTATGTAACCTCGCCTTTGGTCTTCGAACACACTGATGTCACGGTTTGCGAACTGACTGAGACTGCATTGCGTCCGTTACTATGGCCTGCTAAAGTCCGTCAATTGCTAATACAATTTTCCATGGATGAAAGGAAACACGGCGTTTAAAAGTTCACCAAAAATAATATTATGAACTCGTATAATGATTGGAAATTTCGATCGTTTCACTCTTAACGTCAGTAAATGAGTCATCATTTAAGTCGTACTGATTAAAGCAGGCTAAATCAATGGATGATCATTAGTAAGTAAGTGCGGTTAGTAGTGTGTTTAAATGCATGGAAAATTGGATTGGGAATTTGGGACAGACTTTATACGAGTATGAAGTCTGGATATATTTTATACGCTGTGGATTTTTTAGATGCTGTACATGGATTGAATACTTGTCTTATACACATGTTTGTTGTAAAATTCAACAAACGCTGTGTCTGTCTGTATCACGGGTCAGCACATAGATGGCCAATAGGTAGTTACGTTCGCCAGCCGCACTAAGCGATCGCCCGGCCCACGTCAAAAGGTAAGGCCATTGCACCAGGTTATCCGATAGATCGATGCAGTTTAACGATTCCCTTTTGTTTTTAAATTTTCATCTTCCTCGTACCGCGTGGTATTGGAGATTATTTTGCTCATAAATAACACTTATTTTTACCCGATAGGCGGTCGGATAAAAAAGGACGTCATGTTTTTCGAATGTATGTTTACCGGTTCCATTGTCGCCTCCTGTTGGACTGTTATTGTTAAGGTTCATCTTGATCGCGAGATTGGCATACCTGCTCTAAGGGATTTGTGTTTTGTAATAATAAGCTAGTTTATACATATTTAGGGGTATTCATACTTTTAAACTATACAAATACCTATATATAAAAAATTCTCCATTTATCGTTTAGATTTTCGTTTCGCATAGCGCATATGCAAGAAAATATCAAAACATAAGTATACAAATATAGTTTTTTCACGATCCTAGGTTATAATCCTAAAATGTCCTAGATCCTAAAAGGTCGTCGATTTCAGTGAACCTAGGCATAATTTTTTAGGTAGGTAGGTAGGGGGTTCTTCCCATTTTGTTCGGCTTGTAGAGCGATTTATTGTCTTGACTGACTTTCGCCAATATATTTTCTTTTCCTGCGATAATTTAGAAAAATCTTGCTACTTTATAGAAACACATAATATGCAAAATAAGCGATCAATCAAAAATATCTGAGTATTCGATGATATCAATAGCGGGGAACCACCGAAGCAACAATAAAAATACGGCACTCAACTATGCAGCAGTATTTTGTATTCTCTGACACGAGAAACTCTTCGATAAATGTGAAAACAATAAACATGAACACGAAACGCAAACATGAAAGAAAAGCTACAAGCCTTCTGCATACAGAATATGTATGGACTAACACATAGAACAGTGCACAGGACTCCTGTGACAGGAGAGTTTTTAAAGTCGATATTATTTCAAAAACTACTTGACCTATTACAATAATTATTTCACTGTTAGATAGACGTTAAAACTATATAATTGTTAAATAATTATTACATTTGAAACTGTAGTTTTTGATAAAATCTCAACCTTATTGAGCCCGTTGTATACTTTTCTGTCTTCATGTGTACCTAACCTACCCGCATGTTTCAATTTTTGTGTAGCGCAAATGGCGGCAAGATCGTAGCATTCCTGTAGGTAACTATCAAATGTTGCAGATAGGTAACAAAGGTTACCCAGTGGCACAGATCGTCGGGAACGGATGCAATTAGTCGCAGTGGCTGCAACGGCCTCTCTGGACAAATGCCCGATGCATTGTCAAAGCTTCCAGGAACAAGGCAATTTGCAGACGTTAGAATCCAATTTGATAGTCACGTTGAGCTTTATTTAAAGGAGACAGTCTCTGCTGCAACTACAAGTTGTTTTCTTATGCATGTTGAAACCATATCGATGTTTGTAATCAAAAGTTACTGTAAATTAAGAAGAAAGATGTTTCTGTATAAACAAATAAGGTTCAAAAGTTACAGAGCTTGGAAGCTTTTCAATACATCTATCATGTTGTTTATGCTGACACTAAACTGTTGAACGTACTTATTTTACAGTACCTATTTTTGATCGGCTATTGTCGATTAATTTTCAAGATGTGATAAGAATTTAAAAGTTCATTCGATATTCCGTTCGTTGAACAAGCAATCATTCGAACTTTAGGCCGTCGGTCGTTTAAAAGTTCATTAGATATTCGGTAACTCGATTAATTTTTTGTGGTAGTGATACGGACCCTTAAAAAACAGTGATCCGGAGGCTCTGTGGTTTTAAAATTTGTAAACATGTCTGTATACTCTTTGTAACTTGGACAATGGGTTTACGGTATGAATTGAAACATCGATATGACGATTGATTGTGCTGCCATCAACGACTTATTTCTGTTTTAGTATATTGCGAGTAGAGGTTAGATATCACAAATCAAGTGTTCCGTTGTGAATTTGTGATTTGAAAAAATCGTCATAGGTATTATGCAATACTCAGTAGTATATCTGACAATCAACGAATACCGAACACACGAGTAAGTAAGAATACTCGAAACATCAGTCGCTTCGTTCTGTACGCTCCAATAATTGGCTCGTTTCGTCGTCGTGATGTCCACCAGTGCCAGTGCCGTACTCAACGCTTTCAAAGGACTAATCAATTTACAGATCTGTCCCGATTTCGCTTCATGTTTTTATTTATTTCATTTCTGGCTGCTGTGACCTAAATAAGAATGGTGCCGTATAAAATTGGAAATACAGTTTTTCCCATTATCTATTTTATGTTCTATAAGGAAGATTGTTCTGCTTGTGTGATCACGAGAAGACATTCTCGTGATCTCATAGTAATAAAAATGACTATCGGAAACTAAAGCCTTAGTATCTTCTTTAGCAAAGACGCGTCAATGCAGTGTTTAACATTTTCTTCAATATTTTAGCTTCAGGAGAGGCGTCACGTACATAATGTACGTGTCAAAATATTATTATCGCATAGTACACATCAAAGCAGATCAAGTGTAACACTTTGGACCGTTCATATCATCTGCGTCGTAAGAGTTGAAATCGTACTGCAAGTGTTACCATTGATCTGTTGTTGACCGTACATAATATATTGTAAAATTAATGTACTCCAACAACTTAAAAAAATTAGCGCCTCCGGCAGTCATTTTAGGTATCTCTGTCTACAACCAGCAGGGCAACAAAGAAATAACAAGCAAACAAAAAAAAAGAAAATGAAGTACAAAATAAAAATTCTCGGAATGAAGGTAGCGAATGGCACTTTTGGAGGCATCAAGTCGAGATGGGCGTCTAAATTGTAATGTTTACAAGTTAAATTAGACGAGGGTGGTGGAAGTTATTCATAATGGAGCGAGCTCACCTTTTTGCGGCGGGATCCGGCAGATTACGCACAATTTGTGCTGTCAGATATTCACGGGATTCACGGCTTTCTTCGCGACAACGAAAACTAACCAGGGACGGAGTGAGATGAGGTATAGAGGGTCTAGTCTAGCCACAACAATACCAGTATAGTATTTTAAAACTTTACAATTCTAATTATAATAAGAGTATATTTTTAATAAACAATTATTACTTCCTTTTTACATGTCATTGTAAATAATAGGGGGAAATGTATATCACTATGCTAAGATAGATTTCAGGAATCAGCGGAGATTTTACTATTACTATGATCGATAATTGTATAATGGTTAATAAGTTAATAGTTTTTCAAACGGTATATAACTTCTTCATTAGGCAGTCATTTTCAATTTTGATTTTATAACTAGGTATATTTTTTACGAGTAAAGTAGCTATTAATAACTAATGTCGATAGGTCTCAATGTACATTACGACAACAATCATATGAGTGATCCCTTTCAGCCTCTTACTTTAATTTCGTTATATACATATAAATATAACATAAAATGGTGCAATTGGTTTTGAATTATTTGCCTTAAAATTTCACTTAGTACGGCACTGGTTCTACAGTGCCTATTTGTACACTTAATTTGATTTTCGTCGTCTGAGATGAAGGAAATAGACATAATTACGAATTTTGTACTGTGTAGTAATTTAGTTTTTAATCTGTAGCAGTCGAGTTTTACGAAGCCTACATTTAATTGGTTTATTTTTATCTGTCGGAAAGAGGAGGATTATGTTTTTCGAATGTATGTATGATAATTTATTTTGTGGCCACCTGTAGCTGAAACGGCTAGATGGATTTTGATGTATGAGGTTATCATTTATCATAAGATTCGTCTTGATATCGGGACCAACATGTTAAAGGATAAATGTATACCAAAATTAAAAGCGGCAATCTGTTTTTTTTGTAGTGTTTATGTTATTCGACTCTTTCCACAACTAAATTCATGAAGACTAATCTCAATCGTAAGTATAATTTGTGATAATTTAACCATATAAATACATATGCATAGTTTTCTTGTAAATTACGGGTAGAGTTGATTTTAATAATATATTTTATTTATTACTAGGCATTTTGGATTTGATTTTTTATTAGTAGATAGTATTCAGTTACGTAGTCACTCAGTGCATATAAACGTTTAATAATAGTAAAAGACATTGCCACATTTCAATGGAGCTTTGCCCCACCTACAAAACTACGTGACCATTTAAGCTATACATCATTTTGTTGGAGACTTATTACAGGTAGGTATCATATTGCATAATCATAATCAGTATCATTTTCTACTACTCTCGCAACTCCTATAGAAGAATAACAAAAAAAAATGAATAAATCGCTTCGATTTCTTACCTACTATTTTCTGAATTCTTAATTAAGCTGTTTTTTTCGAATCGCAACTTGTACAAAACTTTATTTTAAACCAATAATTTTAATAAAAGCGGAGATATTTTTACATTTATTCGTTATCTTGTACAACTTGCGGTTGACGGTGGGGCAGAATCTGGCATTGTCATTTTCTCAGGTCCTCGTACAAATTAAAAAAATCCTGTAAACTTGTTGGAGCTACGATCATGCTACACCGTGCTACGACTAGCTACGCAAGGTGTCTACGGAAGCTACAAAGGAAATGACGCTTAGATTATGCGATTAAGTTGCCATGAGTTATCGCAACGCAAGTTGAAGCGACGAAGACAGCTTACAATTAGGTGTCTTGTCTGCTTGTTTTCTAATAAAAAGTATAGAAAGAATGTGTAGTATAATTAAGACAGAAAATCTGGAAAAACTCATTGTGTCTCGGTACATTTCGAAGCTCCGTATACTGTCGTAAGTACAACAATACACTCTTAATGGGTTATTTTTCTAGAAACTTAAATATTTTGGTCTTGATTTATCAATATTTGCTGTGGTATTAATTTTTGTGACGTCATTAATGGCTATTTTATTATTACGTCGTTTCGTTCTGTTCTACAAGCGTTAAGGAAAGCCAATGTCACTTGGCTAGAGGGACAGTACATCGTTGCTGATTCTTTGTCTAATATAGAGATATCAACAACTTTGTGAAAGTACTTACATATGCAGACGTACCTATACTATCGAAAAACGTCTAGAATTTGCCAGTCTTACGCGTGCTTTAACACAAGAGAGTCAGGTGCAAAGGAAAAGGACAAAAGGGGATAATAAGGGTGGTTTGAAGGGGAACCGGCGGCGGACACACAGGGAATGTGCCCTATCATCCCCGCGGACGGCGCTTGAGAGCCTCCAACTACACTCCAAACGCACCTTAAGCCATCGGGAAATGTTCAACGAAACTCGTATACTTAGTGATTTTGCAACCGTTCTACTGTAAATCTGCTAGGAATTTTCCAAATTGTGGTACTGATTCGGACTTGTGTTGTTAGCCGACTATCATAAGAAGAAGGGTAATGTTTTACGACTGTATGGTCGATTCCTTTGTGGACTCCTTTGACATGATGGCTTCATGGAGTTTGATGTCTGAGGTATCATTAGATTAGTCTTGATCAAGGAACTGACTTAGGATAACATTTTATTTAAAAAAAACAGTCTGGTATTTGGTTTGTATTAATTATAATTATTTATAGGTCTGAAGTTATTACCAATTCGCCCATTATAATTCACTTCCTCTCACTTCTACGGTGTTCACCATAAATGTGACTTAACGTTATTCCACACTTTAAGCCTTCTAACTTACAGATTTATAACAAGTAACAAAACATGGTTTAAGGGAAGTGAGATTAAACTAGGCTTATGGCTAACAGCGCGTGAGTCTTCTCGACTTCTAAACGCTATAAACCATGAATTAAACCGCCGCTTAAATTTTAAATGGCGTTTATAACGACAGCAATTCCGTTTGGGTGCTAAATTTTTCAGTAGAAACTTAGGTAAATCTTTTCATAAATAGGGTGGTGTTATTGTATGAAATATAACCTTGCAACAAGCTCTCCTGGGATTCTTATCTAGAGTTTTATGGTCTCGTAAAATACCTGGTATCGGTGATACAATTTTATGTAAAATAGAAAATTGGAACAGAATTTAAATAGCATGGCGAATAAATATTGTTATAGTTTTAGCTACATTATTTGGAAATTAATGTCACTAGGACGAATTTTTTTTTATACTAAAACCACTCCGTACTAATATTGGCAATGGAATTTCGAATAACGCATAATCTGAGATTTTAGTAGGTATTTGTGGTGATCGAATTCAACACAACAGAAATCCATTGTTAGGAACAAATCTACTGTGCGGAAATAATATTTTTCCCTCTTATCATTTAAAAATGAAGATTTTACCCAAATGCAAAAATAAGCTAAATAAGTAATGTATGTTTCACACGCCGCGCCGCCGCCGCCGCTGTGCAATTTTTGTCGGCATAACGTAGAATACTATATAATATTTTTTTTTATATCACGCATGAATCGAGCCTGCCTAATGAGGCACGCTACAATACGTCCATTTCACGCGTCTCGCCGCCACAACTTCGTTAGTCAGCACTATGTAGACTACGCCTAATGATACGTTCCACGTATGACGTTTAGGTAAAGATATACAGCACGTGCACGAAAATAGGCTTTATTCAGACGGACTACGGGACAACCTCACGATAGAGCCGTGACAGCGACAAAAGTGTTGCCGGGCAGAAAACTTAAATCGCTCGAATCTACGACAAATCTCGTTCGAGGGGCTCGTAGTCTACTTGAAAAACGATTCTACAAGTTAAGCAACGAGGTATGTCTTTGGATGGGAGACCGCTCTAGTGGCACTTTCATCTAAGTACCTCCGTCCGGTCCCTGTCATTCGGCAGCACAACTGAATGTTCTGGCCATGTCAAAAGCCTACAGTCAACTCTGGCAATAGGTTTGGTCACTAAATCATACGAGAAGAAGATTACAGACTCGCTTTCATAGAAATTCTTGCCCTACATTTACAATTGTTATGCTGTTATTCATAAACCTAATCAAACCTCACTTCCTTTAAACCATGTTGCTATCCCTTTCACACTTCGTTAAAAAAGGTTAAGATAGAAAGGGAAAGGGTGGCTAAACGGTGGCGTAACTATAAATCACGTTTATGAATAACAGCCTAAATGTTTAAAGATCTCTCATCTAGAACCTGATCGAAATTGGTTATCAATAGATATTGTCAATTAAGAATGATGTCATCGGTCACGTCAACAGCCTTGTGTTTCCATATCAATTAAAAATATAATTATATTCTTTGCCAAGGATTATTCTAACTAGTTCCATGGGACAGTTCCATGATAAACTAGTTTTTTATTCCCAACACCAAGATATAGCCATACCCAAAAATAGTGTACACTGCATACGGAACAGACTTCTCAGACTTGTGAATATCGAATAAATAAATCTGTTTGTACGAGCGAACAAGTTTTCAGTTTGCACGGCTGTATTAGTATCTTATTTACTGAAATCCTAGACATGCAATCGAGGTTTATCTGAAACGCTTTTGAGATGCTAAATAAACATGGTTACGGTTTTTGAAATTGAGAATGTGAGACATTTTAGTTGTTTATATATGGACTCAAGGGATTCAGCTTTTGCTGGCTAGCCTGAGATTCTGTTTAGGATCTTATACGATTCTAAAATGATCATCTTTGTGTCGAACGTCATGCATGAAGTTCGGCACATGAGACATCGTTTCTCTTTGAGAGTTAGGTTGCGGTAGCTCAAGCAATGTGAGCAGGGCCTATATATCATACCTACACATAATAATATTATATAAGTAGTGAGTGCAGTTTTCCTCACGATGTTGTCCTTCGTCATTTTGAGAGCAATCTGCAAATGCACATAAGTTCTTAAAAATATGAGAAAAGCTCATTGGTTCTTATTCTTAGAACAAAACAAACACTGCCTATATAGGCAAATTTGAACAGCTGTGATACTGTAGTTGCCTCCAAGTCCAATCCTAAACCTAAACGCAAATGTCACTCTTAAGCTACTTCGCAAAATTATAGAGCGGGTAACATTAGACGGCGCACTTTGGAATCGCTACAAATGTCGATCTATGATTTTTTTTTCGTGCCGTAACGAACTTTCAATACATCTAAGTACGAGTATAGTAAAAGCAAACCTAAATTAGGGATAAAACAATAAAAATACAAAAACGGCAACGAAGCCCCTAAGACCTGCACTAATGAGACCATCGACTTTAACTTTTGTCCTGCAAAAGACCAGCGCCACAAAGAAATAAGTACGCAATTAGTGTTCCACAAACGTCCTTACTAATTAACTTGATCAACTTCTTTTATTCGAGAGTCCCTTTACATTTTGTCTTGTTCTTTGTCGTCATTAGTTCGTTACAAAACTACCTTTATTACCTACAATTATTCCTTAAGTCTGCAAAGTTGTTATGATACAGTCACATGTCGCTTAGTAGTTAACCTGTCTCTACATATGCCAAATAGATGATAGGTATCTAGCATTTCGCATCGCTAAAAAAGAATACATTATTATTTTTTACATTCCATGGAAAGATACCCAATTAGGTACCTACAGGGTATGCTTTGAAGAAAGTATCCAGAAGATAAATCTTCTTCGTCATATTTATTTATCACGTGATATTGATCTGTCTACATCTGTTTTGAACAAAAAGCAAACAGACGACTGAAAACAACACTATTGTATGATAGTATACTGCACAATCGTTGTACTATTGCAAATCTAGAGGATTGGAAAATTGAATGTTTGTTTTTGGGTCGGATCCCCCTAGCCGCATTGCAATCCGCCGGATTGTGGACAAATTCAATTTTCTCCGCGCCAATAACAGGAACAATAACCGGTTCCACTACTGGTATTACAAGGAACCGTGTGAGAAACCATAAACTGTAGGTACCCTTATTAATACTGGATAGTCTCATTCAGAAATATTTGTAGTTTTTGACATTGCAGTTAGTATTAGTATGGGCTCGCTATTACAATTACTTATCCAAATTATGAATTGAATTTAAAACATTAAAGCACTAAAAAGAAAATGGATGTAAGTACATCTATCTAATTAAGAAGTTACTAGGGTTCGAGCATTATTCCATACTAATCAAATGGTACCTATGGTGTGGGATAATGTTCGGACCTTTTAACTTCTTAATTATACATTAATTTGTGTACGGTAAGTACTGTTTGCTACGGTGTAACATAGGTATTGGGATAAAACAGTAAACAATTACGGCCCAAAGTTTTTAAACTACGAAATAAATAATTTAGTCTGGGCAGCGTGGACAGGCTAGCCCGGCTCTTAGCAAGTTTTAATTACTTTAAGTCATCGCCAGGGCGGCTCGGCCGACCGCTCGGAGTTCGGGCAAACGGTAGCCAGTCAACTCTGGTTATATGTTATCTTTTCAATCCAGCTAGATCGTACAAACTATTAGTATGTACACTACCAGTACGTAATTATTTTAATAAACTCAATTTAGACGCGAGTGCTGGGGATCTAACTATTAACTCTATTACAAATTCCGACTTGGTCGGTGCTCTAGTTACCGTACACTATAATATCCATATTAATAAATCATCTCTTGCTTCTCTGCTTTACGACTTACGACATGTGTTCTACAATACAACTTATTTTATTAACTTCTATTACAGTTGCTCAGCAGCGTAGTGATTGGAACAATATATTAAAGATATCTTTAAAATATTAAATAATATTATATTATATTTATTTCATATATTCTTTTACCTACCCAGGGTCCAGTTTTATAAAATATTAAAGGACAACACCGTATAAGTTATTTATTGAAATTGTTAATGATAATAATAATAAGGCAGTGCTGCTGGACACGGCACGCATTGTGAGGAGGTTCCTCACTCTGGGATCCTAACCTCCGGCAGCTTGGATGCGCATGCATCCCGCTGCCGGTGGGTGGCTATTTTTTATATTTATATATTTTTCTATTTGTTTTTGATATTGAAATGTATAAATATATTAAATAAAGAGAATAATAATAATATTTATTTATTCAGACAACTAGGTCCATTTGTGTTAGTAATCTATATAATCTGTATAGCTTAATATTTTAATAAATTGACTTGTAAATTTTTACTTATTAATAAACTACTGAACTGAACTGAAAGAAACTTTGTCTGAAAATTTAAAAAAATACCCGAAATATTTAGAAAATATTCACAAGACTGTTATTTAATCTTGAAAACAGGTAGGATTTTTTTTGACACTTTTTTTACCTAATACAAGCAGCATCTCTGGTAGTATACTAATGTAAAGAATAAAATTTCGGTAAAATGGTACGAAAACTTCCAGTAATAAACATTTCTCGAGACTGTTACGAAGTGGTTATAAAGTTTGAAAAATATTGGGCGCCTCCTACTACTTTGTCTTCAATGATCTCTTGCTTGATCATTAGACTTCTAAGAGTTTCCATTTATCATCCAAGGCACATTGTATATAAGACATTGTTTGCCCATAGTCCAAACTATGTAGGCCCTTACAATTTATTGTTGATATAGATAGAGCGGCTAACATAAACTAGTTGCGTCGGTGCTCTCAGGAGTTAGCAAAACTTTTAATAGTGTTCATGTCCCCGAAGTGCCTTCGAGACGTTCCGTCGATGTACATCGCTGTGTTTAGGTTACCAAGGTTGTAATATATTTACTAACTTGCCCTATATCGCGTATCATAGTGTGGTATTATATATTTTAATTCCATTTTAGGTACCTAGAAGAACCTACATCCTTCTTTCCATCTGGCTATTATAAATTACTGATGTACATTCGACAGCAGATCAATGGTAACACTTTTTACTTTTGACAGTTCTTATTATTTGCTTCGTAAGACTTGAAATCGTACTGCAAGTGTTACCATTGATATGCTGTCGACTGTACCAAAATACCAAACCCTTAGAGAAAGAGCCTAACCTTCGTTCTTTCTTAGATTCTCCCTCTACGTTAAGTTTAAGACCAAACCAAATAACTGTTTGTCACTCAGGTTTGTCATCAGTCACCTGTCAAATGTATTTAGCATATCAGCTAATCTGTGTTTACTATTTTTTCCAACGATTTTACCAAATGTTTACACACATTTTCAATCAAAAATGTCTTACTTCGAACCTAATTATGGCATCGTATTAGAGTGCAATGAAAACAAAGGGAAAATATTTAGGCCTTATTCTAAAAACGGGGGCAGCGTGGTAGCTATAGCTGGAGACGATTACGCTATTATCGGCGCCGACACCCGCCTCAGCAGTGAGGTCTCCGTCCTGAGCCGGTGCCAAACTAAACTCCGCCAACTCACCGCCCGAGCCGTGGTCGGTGTGGCAGGTTGCAGCGCAGACGCCATCACCTTCACCAAACTCCTCGACTTACGAACACGGATGTACAAGTTCGATCATAATATAACCATTTCAACTCCTGCGCTAGCACACATGCTGTCCACAATGATGTACTTTAAACGCTTTTTCCCGTACTATGTGCTAACCGTAATCGCCGGTATAGAACAAGAAGGCAAAGGTTGTGTGTTTAGGTATGATCCAATCGGCCACATGGAGCAATGTACCTACACAGCTGTAGGTTCCGCTGGCTCACAGTTACAGCCCTTACTGGACAATCAGATAGGCAAGAGCAACATGAAAAATGTGGTGGCAAAGCCTCTGTCACAAGCGGAAGCTATGGCACTGCTTAAGGACGGGTTTACTTGTGCCGCTGAAAGAGACATCTACACTGGCGACTGTGTCGACATCTTAACCATAACTGCTGATGAAATTCGAAAAACAAAATTTAAATTACGTAGAGATTGAAATGTATTGAGACTTTCAGGTTTTTACCTATTTTCTTATTTTATGTTTTATAACATCATACCTAAATGAACTTCAATAAGTACATATATTTTATTTATAAATTGCATGTTTTCTTGCATCTTGGTCGAAGGTTTGGCTTGCATGGATAGCCTAGTAGGTACATTACAAACGTCAACAGCTCTTTTCTAATAAACACAATTGCAGCTCTCACTCCTCTGTAAAGTATCTAAACTTTCTTCTAAAGCCTAGGTACCTAACCTACCTGTTTTATCATATCATATTATTGTTATGATAGGACTTCTGAAAGGGTCTAACATTCGATTTTTGATATCGCTGACGAATACGAGTGCGCTCGCGATGGAAACCGCCTGGGAAATTAGGATGTAAATTTCCATTCGCCGCTCCCGCGAACCTATATTCACGGGATTCTTTTGTTTTCAACGGAAATTTAAGGATACGAAGTCCCAGGAGACGTACCCGATACGTAGCCGGCAGCAGAATCGGAAGCCTTCGGTGGGAACGGTTTTATGTAACTGAGGAAAAAATATTCAATGTGAGGAGATATCCTGCTTGCTGCTTCGTTATCTCTCTTCATTCATAGGTTAGGTAGGTGTACATGTTTTGGATACAAATATGTGTATACGTGTACCCATACCATACCTTATACCTACCTATATATGCTACATAAGCCAAACATCCTACCTACAATAGCAAATCATGTCAGCAACATAATAAAAATGGGTAAAGCTTCGAACGAAATACCTATAAGTACAACCGACAAAACGTTAGAACTCGAAAAACTACTAATTGCGAACGACAGCTAAAACTAAAGCGCTTTTTTGATTACCGCTACCGTCTCGCTTACAGTGGTGCTCGAGACGGCAATTCGTCACCTGTTGAAAATAATTAGGCAAAAAAAATCAGCGTTAAAACAAAAATCCAGGTGCTGTAGTGCTTTCACAGGCTTCTGTGTTGGCCTCTTGAGGGAAAAATTCGAAATTTTCCGACGGAATTTCGACAGGATTTTCCATCGAACCAAACTATTTGAATGAGTTACCCATACCATACTTACACATACTTTCTCGCTTGCTGCAGGCTTTGCGAAAATGGAGCATATTAATTCGCAATTTTTTTAGTAGGTAATTACTTCGGTAAACAAGTAGGTACTTAAAGTCTACCTACATATACCTAGGTACTTAACTTACTTGAATATGTAAATTAAAATTGACAAAGAATCCAATATTTTTTCTAAACGGAAGTTAGGTATTTTCATGGTCAAACTTAAATTAAGTACGTGTATAAATTACAGGAAAATTGCTCAGTCCAAAATTCTTTTTTTATAAGTAAGTACAGGGGCATGTGTACGGCAGAAAATCCAACATTTTTTCCATATTATTTTTTCTTGGTACATAGGTACCTACTTATAGTTAAAAACCTCCCTGGTAAAAGATCAATAAAATCACTAAAACTAATTGTATAAGTACCTTTAAATTAAGTATACCTACCAATTAAAGCAATATTAGTCTTCTCATTGCGTATGAGGCTGCAAGTCACGGCATATGGGGAGCATAAAAATAGCCTCCTCAGTATAATTAAATAGTGAGGATACGGCAGATGTGATTATATCGTGGCCACTTAAGTCTGCCCGCACTACACATCGACAGACCGTCCGCAGATTCGATAGTAGTAATAAGATAAGATAAAGATAAATATTCTTTATTGCAAAAAAATAAAAAGTATTACACAAAGAAATAGGCTAATACAGTTAGTATTACAATTGGCATAAATAAATATCGATAGTATTACTATTACCTAACACTAATCTGCGGACGGTCTGTCGATGTGTGGTGCAGGCGTGCAGGCAAGCGCAACTGTCTGTCACGCATATGCTCCATAACGTCTCCATCGCATGAGACCCCTAGTGACGATTGAAATTAGGAAATTAGAAGAGAAGTCACTCTGAAATAGCTGAAGCACTAGCAGGCTGACTTTTTTGAGGCGCTCAAGTCCTGTCAAAGTCAGAAATTTTTGTACTAATTTTTGCCCAAAATCTGACATTGATGGGACTTTAGCGCTAGTTAAAATCGTCGCAGCGCGCCCCCCTGGGTATGGTATGCTCTCTTCAGTCCTACTCTGTCCTACTTAATTCCGTTAGGTAGGTTATTAGGCTGTGATGGGTTCTCTAGAAAATGGCGGGAAACGACGGTTGCAAATTATTTGACAATTTTTGTTATAATGTCTACAGTGGCTATTTTGTGTTTAATATCACGTTAAGGAAAATGTTCGCGAATGACAGTACGGTGAATTTATTGGATAATTTGAGCAAGATCTGAAGTTTCAAGCTTTTATCAAGAGTTCCCGCTACAAGCTCGGGAGTGAACGTGACTGTCGAGCTGCTTCGTCCAGAGTGATGACGCTACGGAGTCTCCTCTGTGTGAAGACATGAAGACGCGGCTACCCAGAGTGGAGACGCTGCTGCGACTCCCCTGGAGGAAGATAGAGGACTATATTATATATTGAATTTTCTGTAACATGACATTGGCAAAAGACGAACTGTCGAGTCCATTAATAAATAATTAAATAGCTGTGATGTGAGTGAAGTAGGTTTCTCTCTCTACGGAGTGAAGCCATCTAAATAAACACACATCGTAATGTCATTAGTACTTTGACCTCTTTTTATTTTTTGTATGTTTACGGCTCGGAGTGCATTGTCCTCACATATTGCGATTTTTCTCCTTTTCGCATTGGTGCAACAAGGGTGCAACCAAGATTAATGAAGGATACGCTTCAAAGCAACCCAAAACAATGTTTCTTTCTTTCTCTTAAAGTTTCTCTTATATCTTTTATTAGCGAATTTGATTGTTTGATTGAAATGTTGTCTGTCACATTTTCTGTCACTTATCTGTGGTCAACGTCCGACACAGCTTTTTCTCGGAAAATGTAAACATATTGATTAGTTGTACTTTTATCGCAATTTATTTACTCGCGGTCTCGCGCTGAAGCCGCCGTGCCGTGCACAATGGACCAAGAAACGGCGAAGACGCTCCTCGTCGAAGGGGGAACATTTGTTTTCCTCGGCGTGCCTCCGGAGACGCAATTTGGTATTGACATGCAATGTTGGAACACCGAAGAAGATTTCCGCGGAATAAAGATGATCCCACCGGGCCTGCATTATGTTCATTATTCGGCAGTAAGCAAGGGAACAGGCGGTGTTTCTCCCAGGTAAGTTTATAAGAACATTTTACTTTATCTACCTACAAGACTTCTGTAATGGAAAGGAAACTATTTGAATTTACTCATATTCATGCAAAGTGCTGAATTAGACAAATTATTCTTACTGTCCACAAGTACCGCTTATATCTACAAAACTTTTTAATGACTAACACTTTTTTATGACTATAACTTTTTACTTCAAGATAAGGTACAAGAAATTACCACAACATGTCATTGACTGCGGAATTATAATATTTTTTCTAATTTACAGGACCTAGGTAATACCAAATGAAACCTGTGGTTTATTGTATCATATTGTATTATAATAATTTCCTACTATGTACCTGACTATATATTTCACTCAGGTAGGTATAAGCTATTATTGGTATTGCAGGTACAGGGAGTGCACTCAGTCGATTATAATTCTTTATGGTTCACTGCCTTTTCACTGCATTAACCTGATATATTTAGAACTAGCTTCTGCCCGCGACTTCGTCTGTGCAGGATCTTTATAAAGTATAGCCTATGTTATTCTGATTTATGAGCTATATTATTGTAAATTTTCATTAAAATCAAAATTAGTTTTTGTGTGAAAGAGCAACAAACATCCATCCATCCATACACACTTTTGTGTTTATATATTAGTGGGATAGGATGGGATATTAGTGGCATGTGTCAGAATGTTACATTGTCTAATGATACCAAACAAAATGCAGCATTCTGTAATATTCAGATTTGTTTTTATGCATTATGCCATGCTCGACGAGCACTGTTCCATGTCACGGAATGACAAGGTCACAAGTTCAAGTCCTGCCCACAGCTAGAAAAATTTCATCATTTAAAATTCTGCAATATTATGATTGTTATCTTTGTGTTACTTGTTATCAGGTCAGGATTCATGCATAACTTCCAGAAGAAAGAGTTTTTGGTCAAAATGTGGGATAAGAAAACCGACGACATAAGCATGGAGGAAATAAGTGATGAAAGCATGCAGCGTTTAAAAGATAATCTGCTTAATTTGGACAGACATTTGGCCCCATATCCTTATGAAATATGGCAGAAGTGGAAACTACTGACTTCTCAAATGACAGGTGTGTATGTATATTAATATGAAATACATAGAAACCAGTAGAGTCACGATAACAAGTCGTCTGCTGCTACTGTCTGCGATCTGCTACGGTTGTACCTTAACACTAAAATTATATAAGTAGTACAGAAAACTGCACATCAATCACTTTGAACTTTGTAATGTTTCTCGTTGTCCACAACAATATTCATAGGTATTTTAAGTACTGAGCTTTGACTAACCATTCACTTCCAATATGTACCAAGACTTCTGTAAAATTTCAGGTGCTCTATCCATGAAATTGTCACCATCAAATGGTATTATCAGGGCATCAGTGGAACTTCTATCCACATCTGATAAAGACCGACCCAGAGGTGTCAAGACTCCTCAGATCTCCACTGAAAATCCTGATAGTGCTCCTGATGAATCTCCAACTAAGGAACCGGAAGCTTCTGCAGAAGAGTCTACTCCAGGCCAGTCTGACTCTAAGAGAGCTAAAAGAATTACACGAGAAGAAAAAGAAAATTCTATGTTGCCTGATTTGAAACCAGCACCGGGTCAGTATACAAAGTAGACTATCAGGTTCATATTTATAGTGGTTCGTCAGATACTCCTTTGCGTCCAGGGAGCCCATCCCTGGTTGTGGGGGTGACTGATGGACCTCTTTGGTGAGACCCAATGAGGCTGACATGAATAGAATAGAATCATTTATTGCAATTCATATTGTTAAAAAATACACAAGTATTGAAGTGTCAACAAGAACCCAGGATGGGAATGACAAACCCCTCGAAACCAAACCCTAGATTTGGAAAATATAGTCTGTATATTTTTGCTTGTCAACATGTTTTAGAATTTATTACATCAGAAGAAGTGACAAAATACTTTCAGCAGCACATGTTTATTGTTAACAACTTGACTGAAATGACCAATAAACAATGTGAATTTAATTTTCTTTACAGGCGCTGCCATGAGGTTCACAGAGATACCACGTGATAAATACCCGCCGGGCTCTACCCCTGAAGAGATCACCAAACACTATTTGGACCAGTCTTACACATTGGAGCTTATGATTTCACAACATGAAGAGTAAGTAATACGCCTCTTCATTCTTTCATTGTAGGCTCATAGGCCAGGCTCTAACTAGATAGAGCATAGTACTCGTAAGTTTTATTGAAGAGCGCCATTTAAGTATTACTAAATTACGCAACATCAATAATAAAACTGCGACATTATATTGTAGACATACTAACCGAACAATTGCAATATTTCCCGATATATGTAGCTATCGCTTTAAGATGAAAGTGGAGTATTCGGTGGGATGAGACTCACAATGGCCAAGTTCTGTTGAAAAAGAGTGTGCCAAGGAATGATAGGTGGTTAAAGTCCTGGTCGTGACAATTGTATTACTGCATTTTGCGATTCTATTTTATGGTATTAAGTGACCTAATGACATATAAGTTCTTATGTATTTATCTTATTTTACTATTTATTTACAGGCCACTCCGCATCATAGGCGAACTGCAATTTGCATACTTATGCTTCCTCATTGGACACTCTCTTGAAGCTTTTGAACACTGGAAGAATCTTGTCATTGTGATCTGCTCGTGTGATGACGCCATCCACAAATACAGAAGCATATTCTTCCATTTCATCAGGACTATAGAAATTCAAATTGAAGAGATGCCCGAGGACTTCTTGGCAGACATTGTGATGAACAAAAACTTGGTATACAAGAAACTGCGCGAATTTTTCCGCACGGCATACGTTAGCAAGGTCGATGGACGACTTCTGACCATGATCGAGAGATTCAAAGATAATTTGACAGATAAGCTCCAGTGGGACTTCACAGAATTAGATGCAGATGATGAAGATGAAAGGCCAGTTGTAGTAAGTATGAGCGAAGAAACAGAGTAAGAATGAGTACCATCTTTGAGGGAACAATCAATTTTATCTATTAGATTAGATCAGCCATACTCAATTTGAGGTCTGTGAGAAGCATACGTCCCATCAAGTTCTAATTCACGGCCCAAACAGAACACGCACGAAAAAAAATTGACTACTTACTGCCGAACGTTCGTTTCCAATGTCGTTTTCCATAAGTAATGCTCCGCCCCACAATAATGAAGTGCGATTTCAGTTATTGTGGCTCAGACAATAAGAACACGGTACAAAGTCTATAAAGTGCCTGTATTTGACATATTTTCGACTATACTTTGTGACCGGCCCGCTTTTGTGTGTCCCATGGATAAATAATATTGAGTATGTCTCGATTACATGGATCAATTTTAAAATCCTGTTTTAAATTATTGTGTACTGTGTACATACATTAATAGATGTAATTTTATCTTCAATTTTATTAGAATGATTGACACGCCAAACAGATACAGGGGAGAGTGAGATTAGTTTAGATTGTGATGTGTCGATTTAATAAAACAAAGAAATATATTATAAAATGAATGAAGTTACGACGACGACGTGCTACATTTGTATCAATTACAGATTCAAAGCAATAAACAGATGTGTATAATATCTTCAGTCAGTTCAGACTATTTTTGTGACCCACTTTTATCTTTACAATATTTTATATTTCTATTGATATCAGTGTATAAAGTAGATGTTTCTCTGTGTTTCATTAAACATCTGGATGTTTTACTTACTTTTAACTTTAAACTCTTGAAAGTCAATAAAATGTACCTGTGTTCAAATATGTTATTTTATTCTAAACTCTTCACATTTTTAATATCCGACACCACACCAACCGTACATGCAATCTAGGCGTCCTTACGGCCACGCAAAGTGGCTACTAAAGACTACAAAATGATTTAAATTGGATGTACTTAAATGAGAAAAAAAATTCTAATACAGTTCAATCAACAGTTTATTTCCTCTTTTTGAACTGTTTGTTAGTTGGCTTCTGTTTACCTTGCTTTTCAAACTTCGGCTTCTTGGCAGCTTTAGTAGCTTCTGAAACAAAATTATTATCATTACCATCATTAGGTTAACTGCCTTAGTGCTTTCTCATTAACTATCGATGATAATGCATAAGCATTACTATACGATTAATGTATAATGAAGCATAGTGATAACAGTAAGATTTTAAAAGTAACCTTACCCTGAGGAGATTTCCTTTTAGGCTGCTGCGGAAATTTCTTCTGCACTTCTTGTTTTGTAGCATTTTTCATCATCTGCATTAGATGAAGCTTTTTAGGTGCATTGCCTTTCTTCTTTGGAGGAGGTACATCTTCGACACTGTCAACAACATCAATAAATATTTAAAAAGGTGTCAATAAAAAAACTACTGCTTTTTTGGCTTAAAACGTATCCTAATAATATCCTGTTATTATGACAAATACAACCACTGACACTATAATCCATCACATTGTTAAGAATACAGGTTACAAGGGAACCAACATACATACACCCGAAAAAAATTCCTTGCGGCAGTCGAATAATAATTATGTCAATTATGTGCAGTCAACTTAATATTACTGACCTTTCAGCATCACTTCCGTTATCGTCGTCAGAAATATCGCTGTCAACTTCCTTCGATTCATCATTGCCTCCCTCTGAAGACACGTTAGAGTCAAACTCATCATCATTTTCAATCGTGTTTTCATATTCATCAGAATCAAATGCATATGAACTATCACTGTCATTGGAATCTTCTTGAGTTCTAATGAAATCCTCTAAAGGCTTGACATTTTTTCCATTCAGTTTTTGTTCCTGTTTAGTTTGGGCCTTTACATTGTCATTAGCAATTATTCCTTCTTTCTTATTGTTGTTCTTCTTTTCTTTGATTGGTTTGTCTGTTTTAATTTTTTCTACTTTTGTAGACTGTTCAACATTTTTCTTCTTTCCTTTGCCTTTCTTCTTGCCCCCCTCCATTTCCTGTGGCACCTTCTTTTCGTTGGATTTAGTATCTTCAGTTTTAATGGTGACATAATTTTCTTTACCTATTTAAAACAAATTCGCTTTCTAAATAATGCATGAATTCTCAGACTTTCCTGGCAGAGATGGTCTTTCCTCAATTCAAGAAAATTCATTAGTACATGGCTGATCCGGATCGAATCTGAGACGTATCGTAAGTCCCCTGGCTGAGCCACTATGTCACAGAGCTCTTCAAATGAAAGAAATAATTTTTTAAAGAAATTATTTATTTACCATACATTATTTTACATTAACTCAATCAGTGAAGCCCAGACTAGACTAACCCTGTCCCATACAAAAACAATGTTGTTATAGTCAAGTTACAAATTGGTAGATATATACAGTTACGGGTAGTTATACAAGTTAGTTAGGTATGTAATTCAAATTATTGAAGAAATTACACTAGCAAAATAATGATATCCATAAAAAACAATTTAATTTCAATATGTTGAAATATGTTCAAGTGGGATGTGCGAGGGGACTGCTTGTCAAGGAGATGTTTAAATACAGTGAATATCCACTTACCATTCATTTCTTCCTCGATTGGCTCCGTCAGCTTACCAAGTAACACTTCTGGGACATCAACTGGTGTAAAAAAGTCATAATTTATTCCTAGTTCACTCAGTTTCTTCTTGGTTCTACAAAAACTGCAATAGAATGTTTAAACGGTTTATACAAGGGCCTTTACTAAATATTTAATAATAAATACACATAAAATAGTATATAAATTACTTTGACAGCATTTTCTCTGCTTTCTTTAAGTCTCCTTCTTCGTCCTTGTTTGCATTGTATGCCTGGAATATTAAAAAAAGGAAGGATAAATTAAAATTTATCAGAATTTATTCGAATAATTTCATTTTAAATTGGCTTGTTGGCCAGATATGTAGGTACCTTTTTCTGTTTAATCCTCATATCATTTCCTGGATTATTATTTGGACTCCAGTGTTTCCTCATAGCATTTGGTCTCTGCTTCTCTGGAGGAATATATGCAGCTGAAAATGAAGAAATAATATGAATACAGAAACTGCAAATAAATTAACTATAAACTCACTATACATAAATGATCTTCAGAAACTCTGAAAAATGAAATTGTATTATAAATTAAATCAATCACCTTTGATTAATCTCTTTCCCATGAGATAGTTATTCATGGTTTCGGCGACTATCTCAGCGACCGCCGTCTCCTTGAACTCTACAAAGGCATGTCCCTTGGAGTTGCCAGTTCGTTTTGAGCGAATCACTCGGGAGTTTGTGACTACTCCAAATTGCTTGAAATATTGTGTCATCTCATGCTAAAAAATGAAATGAAAAAACCACACTACATATTTGCTTAGAACATAAATCTATAGCCGGCATGAATTGGTTAGTGATAACATCTAGGCTTTGGGATGACTCGAAAGCCTTCTGAGTCTAAACATATTATGATCCACTCTATCATGATTGCATTGGTCGCTTTTGCTGTGTTTTTTTCTCAGTGCCCTTTCTAAACAACACTCTAACCCGCAAATGGGTTAGGGTATTGTTATTTGGTATCAGGGTATTCGTTCAAGGCCAAAGGGACACTGCGACCTCAAAGGTATATTGCGACTGCTCACCATATTTATAGTATATCTCGCTCCCAAAGCCAACATCCTTCAGGAGTTGTATAAACCTTGAAACTTGGGCGAGAAAGTTTTTATGTGTTCAGGTGGCTGGGTAAGGTTACAATATTAGGTTAATTGGCAAAAGAGTTCCTCCAGCTTCAACTGGTATTTGCCATATCTACATTCTGATCCAAATCGTAGTAATGTGCCTCGCCAAAAAAACTAACCTCATAAAATCCATGTGGAATGTGAGACAAATATACCAGACCCCTCTGCTTGCGCTTCCGTTTGTGAACTTTGCCATCACTTGCCTTCACTTTGGCAATGTTATCAGGCACAGGTACAGTATCATTTTTCTGTAAATTATAAAATTAATTAGAACATGTCCACAATAAGTATAACCTCAAAAGTTATTCAAAAGTTTACCTTTATCAGCTTTTTTATTCCCTTAATGGATTTCACAAATCGCTTCTGTTTGCTAGAATCCAAAGCAACGTTCTCCTCCATTCTGTTCTGTACAATGTTTGTTTGTAGGAAGGATCCACAATTCTACATCCACACCCTCAAAACAAAAAGCCAGCCAAAACAATGAATATTTGATTTGATTGATTGAGCTGAGCACGCACGCATTCACCGATTATGATATGATTATGATTGATAGATTGTAATCCTTTCCTTTCCTTGATTGACAATTGGCTGTTGGAACGCAGCATGACTAATACTAGTAATGACTACTATGAATGATGATGAAACGAACATACCCCTCAGCGCGCAGCGAGTCAGCGCCTTCCATCCATCCATAAACATCCATCCACCGTTGTTTTATCCCAAACGTTTTTATTTTGACACATGGATGATATACATTACTGTGTTTCCTCATCATTTATAAAAATTGCATAAATATTTACAGTGATGTATAAAGTCCATATGTCAAAACTAAACTGCTTGCCTGGCAAAAAAAGCCACAAATTTTAATTTAAAAACAATGTTTTCGTTTGTTGGTTTGGTTTTAAAAGTTTAATAAGGGTTCTCTTGAAAATGGCGGGAAACGACTGTTGCGAAATTATTTGATAATTTTCCTTTTAATGTCTACAGGGACTATTTTGTGTTTAATATCACGTTAAATTAATCAGAAAATGTTCGCGAATGACAGTACAGTGAAGTTATTGGATTATTTATGCAAGATCTGAAGTTTCAAGCTTTTATCAAGAGTTCCTGCTACAAGCTCGGGAGTGAACGTGACTGTCGAGCTGCTTCGTCCAGAGTGATGACGCTACGGCGTCTCCTCTGGATGAAGACATGAAGACGCGGCTACCCAGGGTGAAGACGCTACTGCGACTCCCCTGGAGGAAGATGGAAGACTACTGAATATATTGAATTTTCTGTAACATGACATTGGCAAATGACGAACTGTCGAGTCCATTAATAAAATAAATAAATAATAAATAAGTTTAATAAGTCCGAATAAGTCAATGGTTTGGTTGGTTATTGTTTTTTTTCCAGTGCGTGCATTGATTTTCGAAGAAACTTCCATTTATTGTGATTCTACGGCTCACAGTTTAGTTAGAATTTGAGCCCCCTTAACGACACTCTGAACCTCTCTACTTTTATTCTGTGGAGAGTTGTTGGTTGGTTTGTGTGCTGTGCTACAGCTGTAGGTTGATTGGATGGACTTGCCGGCCGGCTTGACTGGAGTGGACTGTGTTCTTGGTGTTCTAATAAATTAAATACTTCAATCCATTATGATGTCGAATTTGGCAACTGGTACTCTCAATCAGTACATTCAGATCGCTGAGCGAATGTTCAGAACTGGTCAGGGGACTGCCCTGGCGAAGCTGTTATCCTTGGCAGATGACCATGTTGCCAACAGAAACCTGCGTTCCAGCGACGTTGCCACTCTTGTTGAAGGCAACTGCTTGGCTCCCCTTGATGAAATTATTATTTGTCATCTTGTATGTGTGAAGGTAAGGACTCAATGTACTTTAGCTATAATCTTTTCTACTTCAAGCGAAAACAGAAGCTTGGAGAGTTTATTTTCCTTTGTGTTCTGACCTTGTACTTCCTGCCCCCTCACTATTAACTCTTATAGCAGGATTACTTAAATAATACTTTATTACTTCGTATCATGACATCCTTATTAAGCTTACGTTAAGGTCGTCATAGTACGAAATAACAAAGTATTATTGAAGTAATCCTGCAATATGGCCCCTGATGGAAATTATTATTTATTGAGTAGGTCCTACTTACCAAATAAACATTTACATTTATAAGGATTAGGTATGTATGTATAAAATGGTTAGTATTGTAATTTATGTAACCCAGTTTTGGTTTTTTATTATTAACCACATTGAGGTGAATAAAGATACACAGCTTGCCATGCAGTCTCCTATGTACCTACTACAATTTCAAGCAAGAATTGAAGTATAATTTTGTTATATGCCCTCTCATGGAACAGGCATAAGCTACATAAAATTATAATGCACATAAATAGTACTAGCAATGAATTATTTCATTTCCAGGCGCTGTATGCCCGAGAATACATGGAGGCTTATAATCACCAGAGTACGTGTGTAGCTTTGGTAGTGAAGATGTTGATTGCGCAGAAGGAGGAGAACTGGAGCCTCCCCATCATGTATACTGTCTGTCTGGATTTAAGACTAGTTGCACAGAAAGCATCTGCACTAAGTAGTCGTAAGTATAATAATAATATGTGATTTAGATATAACTAATTTGTATTTTCTAAGAAGAAAATGACCATTGCTAGACTTGCCTCACATCCCATTATTTTCCATTTAGGTACATAATTTTTTATGAGTCCATAGAGCTTTTATAGCTAATAAAGGTGTAGTGGAACTTGTAGCATAAAAGAAAATGGGGTGTTCTTACCGTGCTGTGATCCACTGCATAACTCTTGTGGGTTAAGAGCCTTCCATGAGCCAACTAGCGTGGCGGCGTTAGTTGGCTCATGGAAGGCTCTTAAATAAAAATATTTTATTAGTTCTATGTATACAGGTGGACCAAAAGAAAGTACCTAGTTCATACTTTAAAATGATTTACAACATAATAATTTATTTATTTAACATTTATTTATTTATTTCAAAGTCCAACGTAACGGGTTGCCCCAAGGCATATAATAATAATATAGGTAGCACCTACCTACCACTATTTAGGTAATATAAATGAGTAAAATACCACCAAATAAGTAGCACTTGTTCGTGAAACAATTAAAGCATGTGGATAATCGCAATTTCGGGATAATGTATCAAGTATGTTTGTGGACATTGTTGTGGGTATGAAATTCTTGTTATCCAATAAATAAAACCCTTTTTACAGCACAAAGTAAACACCAAATCTTGAAAAATGCTTCTGAGAGTCTACTGGCCTGCTTCAGAATGTGTGCAGCTGACAACAGAACTTCGGATGTCGACACAAAAAGACTTGGAATGTTGAATATTGTCAACCAACTGTTCAAAGTTTACTTTCGCATAAACACGCTACACCTATGCAGACCATTGATAAGGGCTATAGATTCATCACCCTTCCTAGACCAGTTTCCACTTGCCCAAAGAATAACGTACAAATATTTTGTGGGACGCAAACTCATGTTTGACTCAGATTACCGCGGGGCAGATCTGTTTCTATCATATGCATTTGAAAACTGTCTCAAGAAGAGCAATAAAAATAAACAGTTAATTTTGACTTATTTAATACCTGTGAAAATGCTGCTAGGCTACATGCCATCGAGGCAATTGCTGCAGAAATATGATCTGCTACTGTTCTGGGACCTAGTTACGTCTGTAAAAACTGGAAATTTGAAAGGAATTGACCAGGTGATGGAGAAACATGATGATTTCTTTGTAAAAGCTGGAATTAATTTGATTGTAGAGAAATTGAAGATGATCGCCTACAGGAATCTGTTCAGGAGAGTGTATTTGGCTGAGGGCTCTCATCAGATTAACATTGAGAACTTCCAAGCAGCACTGCAAATTATGGGCCAGGGGGACGAGGACATTGACGAAGCACAGTGTCTTGTTGCGAATCTGATTTACGATGGACAGATTAAAGGCTACATTTCATTTCAACATAAGAAAGTAGTTGTAAGTAAACAGAATGCATTCCCGCCACTTACTAGTTTGTAGTTGACATAAATAAAAATATTCCTCATTATTTTTTGTGTTTTACTACTTAGTAAAACACAACTTAGTAACTACACTTTACTACTTAGTAAAACACAATAGTTGATAGGATTAAAAATCAAACATCAATGACATTAAAACTTTTTTATTAAATCCACAATATATTTTCAAAGAATAATATAAATATAATAAACTTTCCTGATTACTAACATAGCATTATTTGCAACAATGCCGAGTTATATAAATAGTTTTAGTCTTAACATTTAAAATATTTGTGATTCTAATAGAAAGACATTATCTATTCTATTTATACAGTTATGCCCTTTAGCTGGAATATGTCAAGAGTTTGTTAGCTGAAACTTGAAAGGGTAAAACATCTAGTGATGCGCAATTTTTGTTGTTTGAGATATTTTCAATATCTAACATTCTTTGTTGTACATTTGTTTTTATAAACTGTTTAAAGTAAATACAAATTAAAGTACCTAGATGTGATTCTGAAATGGTTACTGCACAATGAATCATACATTTTATATTAAATTGGGATATGTCATATTCACATGATATGCTCTGTTAGTAAACACAGGGTTCAATAACATGTTATGTGGTCACTTACTTATTTTATAAATAAGGTAGGTACGTAGTTTTTTCTAAGGAAGACTTTTATTTCAGGGACATTTTCTTCTAGACAACAAATAATTGCACATCACATTTTTTATTAGAAAAATATTAAGAAGATATTTGACTAGCTATTTTTATCATTATATTTCAGTATATCTTAATTCTAGCACTTAAAGATTAACACAAGTCATTTCATCTACTTTTTGAATATATTATTATAAAATTAAAGCTAAACAAGAATACTATAAAACATGGAAAGCTACTTCATTTTGTCATTACCACATAAAAAGATTTTTTTTGTAACACATACACATTTATTTTATACTTGCATCAGGCTGACTGCAAGATTGTATCAATTGTGAACGTTGAAAACAAATTGAAGTCGTAAGTAAGATTCGAGATTAATAATGACTTGAACTTGTCTGAGAATGCATTTGGTTTGATCAAACATTTAAATCATGAATTCGGCGGTTTCTAAAGCCAGATATGAAACCAAACAAGGGGTTGCGATTGATCATGTTCGGTGCTATTACAATTAGTTGCTGTTGATTCCGCAATATGACAATATGGCGAAGTCTCATATATTTCCAGTTCACGTTTAGTAATCTAAACAATACTTCTGAATGCCATTCAATTGTAACACTTTAAAATTTTTGGTCATAATTATAATGGCAAAAGCAGGCTTAAGTTTAAGAGGGTAAACTTATGGTAAACCTTTCCTATATCAGCCATATCTACCTACCTACATACATATGAATCTTTCTCGGTAATAATTTGAATCCTTAGATTCATTACATGTGAACTAAGGATTAATATCTCAATAATGCAATGTCCTGTAATTCATTAATACAAACTACATATTTTAAACAAACATCTGAATGATAATTTTTATTATAAACATGTAAGTAAACTAGGTCCATAATGCCCGTAAATTTCTAGTATCGGATTTCTTAAAAAAATACATCGTTTTACTAATTAAATTACCCAAAACAAAAGTAGGTATCGATATCGAGGCTTACCTATGTCAAAAACTGGACGTAGGATGACGATCTCGCCCCCAAAGTATATTAGGTAACTGAACCTAGTTCACATACCGTATAAAAAGGAAAAGTGAACTCTGAAAAAACTAAACTTGACAAGCATCCAAAATTTAAGACAGCAAAAGCTTGTAAAATAGCCTTTAAAGTCGCAACTGTCCTTCAGCTCCAGAAAATAAACTTTAACGGTCTCCACAGCAGTATAACCGCCGATAATAAGCGCTGACATGGTACCACCATAAGTCTGATTTTCGATTGCAACTTCCAGTGCGCACACTGAATCTACCTATCACATATCTATCGCAGTAGATATCATCTTTATATGGTGAAATCCATCCAAATATATTTTACCTAATAAAACGAAAAGCCTTTACTAACTTTTAAGCCGCGTTTATCAATACAAACCTGGACTTAGGCCGAGATTCAAAGATAGTTTTCAACCCATGGTTAATGTGAGCTCTCAGGCAGTATTAAACACGAACTCACGACTGTCAAAATTACTTATATGAAAACTGACAGCTGTTCTTTGTAAGACATAACTCAAAGTCCACTCTTACTCAAAACTGTCCATGACTATCGGCTTTACAAACGTCTATATAATTTGAAGTTTGTAAGAGCGAGCTCACGCTAAAACTATTTATGAATCTCGGCGTTAATCATGTGCAGCTTCTATAAAATAAATCTTAAAACTAAAAAAATAGAGCTGTTATTCATAAACCTAGTTAAACCTCACTTCCCTTAAATCGTGTTGCTATCCCTTTCACACTTCGTTAAAAAATGTTAAGATAGAAAGGGACACCCCTGTCCTAAATGGTGGCGTAACTTTAAATTACTTTTATGAATACGCGCCTAGGTGTCTGAAGTTGTTGACGGGAATTTAGGACCGAATAACATCCGTACCAAGTGACCTATACCGAAGCCCAAATCAAGTGTCTTATTTTGTAAACAAAACTAGGTACTAATATTTTAAGCTTTTCTATGATTATTGCATAGTTATTTTCACATTATTACCCGACTGCGCAAGAAGGAGGGCCATGTTTTTCGAGTATAGGTATGTCTTCTTTCATTATTTGGCACGCCCGCCCTACAGCCTAAACGACTTAATAGATTTTAGCATATGAGGTGTCGTTAGATTCATCTTGACTGTAGGAGTGACAAGGCTATAAAAAAATAATCAAAGGGGGTTAAATTTATTGCCGTCGAGTTTTTTTTGAAATAGTTTGATCGGATCATTTTACTTTCACAATGATGAACAGGTTCATTTAATCAGTGAGTGTGACATCACAACAGGTAATTAGTCGATCATATTTATTTACAAAATAAGACACTTGATTTGGGCTTCGGTATAGTTTCAGCACTCATCACGAGCGGTATACTGTGGGGGCTTATGTCAGTTTAGTTTCTCTCCGGGAAGGTCATCTTGTGCATCGGCGGGCCCTTCAGCAGCTCGTCCTTGTACGCTGCGAGGATAGCGCGAGACATGCCGGGTTCAGAGGCGCTCGTCTCCAAGAACTGATGCATCAGTCTGGGGACATCGAAATACATCATCAATAGGTCCCAAGAAACCCTTGCACTTGCATGCATGGGTTCAACCGTGACAGAGAGATCAGCCCATATTTACATCGCAAGGTCGCTGTAACACAAAGCAGATGCCTCTTTCTGACTTATGAGAATGAAATTGACAGCGATGGCCTGTCCCCGTACAAAATATACTTTAGTTAGACTCTCTCGAGAATTAAGTAATACCATATATCTTTATTGCAAGTAAATAAATTGTGTAGGTATATTTTTTCGTCTACATTTTTTGAATTTACATATACTTACACCACTTTGCAAGGAAAAGTTGCCAGCTGTAATAAGTGGCGCCATATAGAGCGCGGCGAATTATTATTATATTTTAACTGATATATTTACCGGTTAGCAGGAATTCCATAGCCTTCGCGTGCCTGCAGCAACTCAGGGTGGTCGCCAATAGTGTCCGTTAGTGCAGCAATCATCACATCTGCAACGTTATAATTCTAATTTATATACATTAAAACAAAAACTTCATACACATGCTAAATACCTAACCAAAGATTTTTTTTACATATATCAGTTGTGAACGTGGTCAAGATGACTCTCACAATATTTGATAAGTACATTGTAGTGCATTCAGAGGGTGAAAATTGCCATGATGTTGTCCAACCTTCGATGAGAAGAGGAACGTTGAGAAGAAGAAGAGTGCATCAAGGCGTTTAGGCTAGAAGAGAGTAGGTACATAGGTACTGACACACATACCTACATCCGAAATCTCTTTCCGCCAGTCGGGTAAAGAGGTAATCTCTATTGGAGTTAGCGAAGACAACGTTCAACAAAAACAAATTTCGAGAATATGACAAACTTACCGAGTACTTTCTTCTCAATGGTCCTTGAAAGTTGTCCCCTCTCGGCTTCTAGTTCGAGAAACGCCATGAACCGCTGCGTTGCGGCGCGAGCCGACGCCGGGTCCCGCGATAGCGACTGAGAGAACATCATCTGGAAGTGAAAATATAAATATTTCAACAACCGCCACATTCCTACCGATATCGGTCTGGGGCGACGAGGTGCAAAATAACTGTTCTGTTAGGCCCGCAATAATAGTCTAACCTCAAACCCAAGAACGAATTCAGCTGATACATTCTCAAGACGTGATCAACATCTCACGTATGTCATTTATAAATAAACCAATCTTGTGGGCGTATCACGTGATGTCTTTCTCAAGTGGCAGAACTCAAGTAAACGTCGCGGTTCGCCTGCAATCAGCAAATACGTTCTCAAGTGTGAGTTTGACAGTTCTCTTGAGAACTGAGTTTTGTTTAAATAAAAGCGTTAGATTGTATAAAGTCCAACAGTACACTCCCATCGTAGATACATTAGAAATAAGTAGTCACCTTGGCGAGCTGGTAAATAATTTCCTCGAGCGTGTATTCGGTGTAGAGTGTGTCTGCAGCCTTCAGTTTGTCCATCATCTCCTCGTACTCTTCCTCGCTGATGACGGGACCATCTCGATCGTAGTCAGATGTGCCTATTTACAAAGAAAGTAAGTAGGTTAAAAATCGGTAGGTACAATATACCAGCAATGTTTTAACATCGCAATAGATTGTGAAACCGAATTTAAATTAACAAAGTACTTAATTTCCGCTATAAAATTATAAAGAGAAAATAGTTGTAATCCTGAAGTACATTATCGCGAAAAGTGATATGAAAGATACATAATAAACCAGATTGTCCATTCCCTGGACATCCCATTTATCCGAAGGACCAATTCCATCGATTTCCTCGAATATCCACTTTTGGTAAAGATAGTTTACTCATTAATTTTTAAGCATTAAAAGCCACTGTCGGCGAACAATATAAATGATGAAAAGTTCATCATTTATATTGTTCATTCCGTGACGGAATAAGGTCGCAGGTTTAAGTCCTGTCCTGAAAAGATTTTTTTTATCATTTTATGACATATTGGTTCAACAACACAGCTAGGGATTGCAATCCGGTAACCGGTATTTTTGTAAAATAACCGCAATGTCACGAGTGTAGGTATTTTAAACGCGTGCGAGTCGGTTGTAACCAATTGGTTACTGCAGCTGTGTTACACGGTTATACTAACGGATAGTATTTATTTCGCCGGACATAATTTTTCGTATTCTAAAACTTACTAATGATATTAGTCTGCATCATGGGATCGTACGTCCTCTTGACCGGCTCCGGCCGCAGCTCCGAGGTGACCGGGAGGGCGTACGGGGACAGGTTGTTGCTGAGCTCCCAGTTCTTGGACGCGATGGTGCGCACGATGTCAGGGCTGTTTCCGAACGGGAACGACTGTAGGGGGACGGCGTTGCGGTACTGGTATTCCTGCTAGGACAAATAACATATTTGTTTAGAACGTATAATATTATTATAAATAAACGGATATCACTCACTTACATTGATGAAGCCGGCAACTAGACCAACAGTTTTGACCGATTTCGACGGGTTTTTAGCAACGCGCGAGCGTGGCGCGCTCACCTTGAAAAATACCGTCAAATTCGGTCGAAACTGTCGGTCTAATTGCCTGCTTTAACAATATTTAAGTATTCGTTTATTTTTAATAATTTGTAGTAATGGCTAACTATAGGTTTAATTTTAAAGTAAGTATATATATGACTAGGTACCTACTTATATTCTAAAGTCTGATGAATACTGATGAGATTTTCGGAATAATAAAGTCCCAAAAACTGTTTTCATAACAACGCAGTATTTTGTAGCGCACGTCTATCTATCACGATTCACGGTAGCGTTGGAAGAATATCGAATGAATCACAACTGAGCAAAGTAGGGAACTTAAATCAAAGGTTCAGGTCAAAGTAAATAAGTAACCCTTTTCGTTAGGTAAGTACCTACCTATGTACGTGTTTTCCTGGACGGTCAAATTAGAGTGTAAAAGTGAACGGACTGTTCCGTCGGCGCCGCTCTAAGTGTATCTAGTAAATATGTTATTTCAACTATTCTTTGGACTTGGCTCTATTATAGCTCTCACACTGAAATTATTGAAAGTGGACAGGGAGTTTAGGCAACACAGAGAGAGTACTATCAAGTGTACTAAAATATTTCCGTTATTTACATACCTACATGCTAGTATAATAAACACATCTAACAACGTATAATCCATAATCCGCTCGTATTAACACGAAGGCATTAACTTCGGGTCACGGAACAACACAAGGCGTTTGATTGACCTTTAACCTACTTTTTTATTATATTGGCTTTAGTTGAAAAATGTTTCTTGGTCGACCTCCTCTAATGGATTTCAGTAAAATGGAATTATACCTTGTATACCGAGATTCTATCGGCTTCGCTAAAAAAAAATAAAGAAATTCATAAAATGGAGATCGTGGGTACCTACATACATAATTTGACTGTACCTTAGGTATACTTGAACTTGATTATAAATATACTTTAACGATGAAAGCATTTAGGTATTGCAGTATTTGAAGGTCTTCGTCCTCTAAAATCCCATAAAGTACACTAAATCCAATAAGCCTATCTCGCCCTTATTGGCACCGTGTAAAGTAAATCCAGGGATGTGTAAATCATTTTGCTACCAAGCCATTGGCCGCTAATAAAATAATGAACTTGTTTTTGTAGACAGGTAACGATGCGGAAAGTCAGTAAATTGAGTTTAAACGTGATTGATTGCCTGCCGTGATCGTATTTAGTTTACGTCGTAGTAATGTACTTATTTAGCACGAAAGTTGTTGTTTGTTACCAATTAGTTTTTAGCAGTATTAGTGATTCCCGAATCTAGTCGGGCATTTTACTTAGGAGCGTTAATACCTATACCTACTTACAGCTTTTTAAGAAAATGTTACTAAGTAGGTCCATTTTTATTTTTATTAGAGTTAAGACAAACTATAACTTCATCTTCGAGCTCATGTCCACTTACAATCGGATGAGATTGATATCAAACGTAGGCTTAGGCTTGCTGAATAACACACACACACTTCATTCTTGATATTGTACCTGTCGTGCGTTTTATACAAGTTAAATACAGACCTACTATGCAGGTTATTTAAGAAATATATTGCCGGATCAAGCTCCGCGCTTCTTCCTGCTTTTAAGACAGTAGGTATCCCCTTGTATTGGGGACACGTATACATAAGTGTTCTAAAGAGACCCTTAGAGAGATCCAATTTCCGTCGCTATGACGAATCGAGATCATAAGAGAGAATTCTTGCGTATTTTCTTTGCCACTCCTATTCATGATTTACTCGTAAATCCCTTCGGAGCTATATTTACCTACTTTCTTAACCCTAATGCATCTTAGCATAATTTAGAAGCTGATAATCCTTTGTAATACACTGCTCTGTATTTAAAGCTTGAAGGTTCATTAACGTATAATAGCGTTAATCTTCTTAAAGATTTCTCTTTTACCGAAAGCGGACAAAAGCTGTATAAAATAAATAGGGTAATCTTTGGGGTAGATAGATACTTTAAAAACGATCTTTAGGTAATGAAAGAACAGGGCTCTCATTACGAGTATACATAGACCGTGTATTGTAAGTTTAAGTAATTGCAAGTGTAAGTCCTTAAGTATACTTAGATAATTTAATGGAAAACCCATTTTTAAAAGATAAATATGTAAAGACAATGCATAACAGTAATTTAGACTCTCGCTCCTACGAAATATTAAAACACATACGAAAGAGATGTAGGTATCGAGATGGCTCTCTACCCACCCCGTCTAACTAAAAGAAAACTAATAACTAAGAAAAGCCGGGTGGGCTCAATAAGGTTGAGATTTTCTCAAAAACTTGATCGTTTGTAGAAATTCTTAAGTAAATATAAATATTTTTTTAAATAATACATACAATATTATAATTGTGTAGGTACCTTTGCGTTGGCTTGTTCAATCAGTAAACTCCTCAGTTTCTCTTGTTGGGCGGTTTCCTCTCTCAAGTTCTGAGTGTAGTGCGCTCTCAAGTAGTCGATGTTGAATTTTATCTCTTGGAGGAATGCTATCGCTTCTTCTTTCGTCATCTAAAAATTAGAACATCTTGTTAGAAAACTTACTTATAATCAGAGGCGCTTCACTATAAGGATTGTATCTGGTATAATAAGTCGTACTTTTCGGTCGAGCATATCAAATCAAATATACTTCATTTGCACACAAAAGGAATAGGTAAGTACATTGGTTACATTATAAAACCAAAATTATCTAGAGTACAGACAGGTGGCCTTATAGCGATTTCTTCGCTTTAAGCGTAGGTTTATATATAGGATAGTGATAGAATAATGTTTTGTTTTTATCAAGGTAAAAATCGACATTCCTGGGTGTTGTGTTAGGACGTATTATACCTACAATATTTTTCGTACCTACATAAGTAGGTGGCGATATGCCTGCATAATGCTACCGAAATATTTCTGCTAGCCCCAAGTCTACAAAATCTTTTACGCAAAACTTTCATTTTGTGAAACCTAGAGAATATGATTAACTGAGAGATAATAAAAACAATCTTTCGGGCCGCGACTATTTTTTATCCTTCAGCCGAGGACAGAGCAAATAGGACTGGTTATAACCATTCAGTCACGCTCTTGACTAATGTTGTCCCCAATTTTACGATTGCGGATAGCGAAGGTCCTAAAAATAGTCTCTAGAGTAACACTAAAGTGCTAATAAATATCCGTAACTACCTATAGAGTATATCTACTTTCGTAAGTCTGTTGTTAAGTAATGTCAGACCGTGTATAATCTCTTAGCCAAGTTTTGAGCGAGTTATTACGGTTAAAGTTGCAAAGTTTAGGTTCATTTATTATGATTATGAAGGAAACTGATAAAACTGAGAACAGAGAAATAAGAAGAAGCAAGATATGTAAGATAAAATTATGATTTTAGTCGGAGGATTTCATATAGGTAGATTTATTTTAGCCTTTACAACTAAGAGCTATTGGTCAAGTCAACACTCTGGCCTTACACTTATTTAAAAGAAGATTGGTACTAATTTAATTTTATGACTAGGTATGGCCCTAAATAAATTGTATCGCCTATATCTATCACTGCACTCGCTTGTTAAGTAAGCGAAATGCAAGCAAGCTTATGTGTAAAGAAATAACGTTACTTATATTAAGAGTGAAACACTTTACTTTTGTCAAATACCATATGTATGTACCTATATCAATATTACCCGAATCTATCATAAGCATTTTCGCTGACGTCGATTGCAGATTACAGCTGTACATTATATTCAACATACGTACAGCTAACAGCAGATCAAGTATAACACTTTGGACTTTGAATCGTTCTTATTATCTGCGTCGTAAGAGTTGAAATCGCACTGCAAGTGTTACCATTGATCTGCTGTTGTCCGTACCTACATTCTCAACTTTTTATTAACTAGCCATTGTTTCCGTGATCTAACTGAAAGTGTAGTTAAGTTAATAAATAAACAGATTATCAAAGTACAGCAACCACGAGGGATTCTAATAAGTTTAGCACTTGGCTTGAACATAACACATTAATAAAATAATAAACTGAGTGTTAGATAATTTCTGGCAATTTGACAAGCCCTCGCAATGATTAGACTCTCTTGTTATTACAAAAGACCTTCGTCTAAGGCTACTCCAATAACTAAATTGATACTGACATTATTTTCTTAAAGCTCAAGGCCACAGAAAGGCAAAATATGTCTCTTGAGAGAACTCGTGCTAGCCTACGAGTATAAATAGTCGTTCTGTACACAATTTGCGGGGAAGAAAAGTAAATCTTGGCTAAGCTAATAAACACAGTCGCTATTTCCAAGTTCACGGTGAAACTATATACTGTGTGTCGATGTCTAGGAAGATTCCATTCTATTCCACTATATCGGGAGAAGTGAATGAAGGCTTGTTTATTCAATAGATTTTACTCACGACGGAATGGAGACAATTGCGTTTGTTTCACGTAAAAAAAGATCTCAATCATTCACAACAGTACACATACGCCAATCGACTCGTATCTGTATTTCGGCGACTTTGCCACCACATAATACGGAATAATTGTTTGATTCGATTATCAGAAGGTAGATCAAGTCTTACATCCAAATATGTACGAATAGTAATTAATTACCTAAGTAGGTAAGAATTACAAAAAAATCTACACCTGGAGCCATAACAAGGATGAAATGAACCCTAAGGATGTATATTGTATCCATTTTACCATTCTTCTTCTTCTTTTAAGCCTCGGAAATCACGTTAAGCAATTGGCCCCGGTTGTTGTCATTCGGCAGCAGCGTTAGGCCACGCCAGAAGCGTGCGTGCCGGAATAACTCTGACAATTGGTTTGGTCACAAAACCACACGGGAAAAGAAAGATTTTTTCCCCCGGAATTTATTTTATGCATTATGCAATGCTCGACGAACAAATTAATTGTTTCCCCCTTTACAGATACATATGTATAATCATAAAGCCCTCACCATTCCCTCTTGAAGGAAGTCTTCGATAGCGGTGGTGACTCCACGCTCGTCTCCCGTCCAGAACACGTATTCAGCCATGTCGAGAGGAGAGTACTGGATCCCAGAGTACGCGGCGTAGTGGTCCATCTGTTAGAGAACAGCGTAAGAAAAGGTTTAATAATACATATTCATAGTTCATGAATAAAAATGTATGAAATTTGTAAAAACTAAACCTGTTTTCTATTTTTGTTTTATTTCTAATCCTTACGTGAAATAGAAGAATGAAACAAAAAAACTGACTAATAATTATTATAAAAACAAAACATCCGCGACTATTTTTTAACATCATAACAATCCCTAATTATTTTCGTAATCAAGACGGATCGAACGGTAACTCATTTATCAAAATCCTTCAACCCATTTTGCTACCGGATACTACAAAGGACCTGTACATAGTACGGACAACAGCAGATCAATGGTAACACTTGCAGTATACGATTTCAACTCTTACGACGCAGATAAGAAGAACGGTCCAAAGTGTTACACTTGATCTGCTTTGATGTGCACATACGCCCAAAAACGATTACCCTACTAAGTACAGTACCTGCGGCAATCAGTTAAAATCCCAGGCATTTGTTTACAAGTGATACTTGAGCTCAGGAGCCTTACCATGAAGTCTTATGGTCTTACCATGATTACTTCAATTAATAATATAATATTATTGAAGTAATCCTGCTATAAGACTTAATAGTAAGGGCACAGAATCCTTTGCACGGACTTTACCTCTTCCATGAAGATTCATCAACTAAAACGTCCTAATTGGGAACAAGTGTCCAATTTCACTAAAAATACCAATCAAGTCGTATCTGAACATTACGTAGCCGTTAAGAGCGTTTTACGATGAAGCCTGTATACTACGATAACCCATAAAAATGACGCAGCTGTCTTTTCAACCTGACCTAAACTTGGAAGATTGCCCCATCAATCTAGAGTAGATATTAAAAAATATCTTTATTTGGAACACAAAGATAACACGAGAACTGGTAAAAATGAGGTTCGGGTATCGGGCAGGGCTGAAACGAACAATGACATCTGATAAACCATCATTCATAATCAGGGTATAGACCGAGAAATTCCATCGTACTTCGTAGTTATCATCACTCAGACACAGGGATGACAATATTGTAATACATTACTTACTTAAGTTTTTTCATCGTTAATTAAAAGATGCAGAAATATTGTAGCAATATATTTGTCAAAATGAAAACGATTACAATATGATGGAACTTCGCGTCAGTGCGAGTCTTCTTTTTCCTCGGTCCTCTAGCGTCTACTCCAGAAAACGCAAAAGTTGTATGCTTCCAAATCTAGTGAGTGACACCGAGTCGAGTTGAGCACGTATTCGGACCGTTCGTACTTTTCGATGCGAGCTCGATTTCATGGTTTTCTGTGCTAAGGCTACCGGACTTTATACACCTCTCCCCTCCATCCAATGTCAATGTCGTCCTTTTGCATGCTGACTTTACGGATGTGTGCTCTGGATGAAAGGAATATTTACTGCTAAGATTCTTTTGATTTACTAACATTATTCTTAGTTTCCTTAGTGATGTCTGCGTTGAAGGATCGCCGAGCAGCCGTGTGCCCGTTCGCAGGGCTGCTGACACCCGAGCCCGCTTGGATGAGGCGGGCCGCGCCGTGGAACACCTGAATGGGATATATTATTACAATTCAAGGCCGTATATTATCCGGTCGTCATATAGATATCGCTGCAGAAACGTAATAGAATATATTATGTACTGACTGCAGACACTTAAGGTGTGAGTCGATGCTGAATCGACATGACTGGCGTCTTTTCGTTTCAGAGGCTAAAAACCACTTCGACCAGCGACCGTATGTAGCTAAATATTAAATAGATTTTTTTGACACTATTGGGATTCGATGAAGGGACCTAGTCAGTCCGTGACAATCTCTTTTCTAATAGAACGACCGTACGTAACTCGGATCAGATCGGAGAAATCTTCCTCCATTTGTGATAGGGTAGTAGTATCTATAGGTATGCATTCGCTAAGCATATACATATATGTTCCAGTTTGAAGTGTGAGAGATCCAGTGTACCTAATTATTGTACATCAGTAATTGCATTATATCAAATCAATTTATTGCTTTATCTGAGGACCCCAGGGCGTTTCATGAAACTCGGAAAGCACGTTAAGTAGTTTGTCCCAGCTGCTATCGTTCGGCAGCAGTCGTCAGAGCCTATATGCAGCATCAACAACACTGACTATAAGGTCACTAAACCACACGAGAATAATATTCTAAAGAAAGCACCTACCTTAGTAGTGACCTCATCGCTGCCCGGCGCCACCGTGGCCGTGTCGAGCACGGTGAGGTGCGCGCCGTCCTGCTCGAGCACGCTGTGCACGCCGGCTGCGGGCACGTCCAGCTGTGTCTGCGCATGCAGCTGCGGCTGCTCGCCGGCAGCGGAGTCCGCGGACGCGTGCTGCTCCAGTCGGGATATCAGCTCGCCGTTAGCTCGTACGGCGTCTGGACAAAGGTAACCGTCATGTTTATGCTCCTAACCACAAAATCTTCTTCCGAAGCTTAACGCTGCACGGAACAGAGACCTGCAGGGCTAGTACGCGCACGCATTAGCAATCGGCGTATCGTCAGCGAGCTGTCAAATGGCTATGAGACTCAACATTTCGTAGCACAACTACCTTTTGCGGCCGATCTTTCATATGTGCTCTCAACTTTGTCTCGGCGTCACCTTGGCGTGGCGTTGGCGCGGCGCGTTACAACGAACATGTGCTATAGGGGTTATAGTACTCTTACCGTATGTAGGTATGTACCATACCATTGGCGTAAGTTCCTGAGCAATGATATTCTTCTTCCACCACCGCCACAACCACAGAATACACTTATCTAATGCCCATTCTAGTATCTTATTTCGTAAACAAATATCATCACTTAAATCTAAATAAATATAATAAGTATCCAAAAAAATACATAACTCAGACATGCGGAATTGGAGACTTACTTTATCGTAACGTTACATAAGTATATTTTATGTTGTTTAATATAATAGTATGCACGGACCTTCAGGAAATACATACTGTAAGCATTTAGCAATATCTAAACCGAGCCTATAAATCAATAAGCCCATGATGAGTAACATCAAATTGCATTAGTAACAGATAGTGGGATATAATAGCCATTGATAGAGTGGTTTGATTAACTTGAGCTATTTAATTACCTAGTCTGTGATATTCCATGTGCTCACTGTTCCCATCAGATGGAGTTTCCTTGCTAGAGTCAGCTGTAACAAATAAAACCATATAGGTATATGTACGGTTGAAGACAGAGAAAGGTGTACAGTAGAGTTTTTAAGGATGAGATTTTCTCAAAAACTACTTGACCTATTGCAATAATTATTTCACTGTGAAGTGTAAAGTTAAAACTACGCACTGATTTTTTATTATTAAAATCGGTTCGGTATTTCTTGAGAAAATCTCAAACTTATTGAGGCCCCCTGTTTACTTATCTCTGTCTTCGACTGTACAGTCGAAAACTAAATACACAGGCCCGGGGTCTCATTAGGTCGATATTTTCTCAAAAACTACTTGACCGATGTATATTTTCTTCAATTCAATTCAAATATACTTTATTTGCACATAAAAGGAAGACTTCGGTTACATATAAAACCAAAATTATAAGTACCTAGGTAATTAATTATTCTTCGTTGATGTTAATGTTTTTATTACAAACTGTTACTGTATTACAAACAAACTTAAGTATAGGAATGCTATTGGAGCTATGCTATGCTTTGATCCATTGCCCAGATCCATGATGGATCTATACATAACTTTGTTTTCCAATACATATCTTGAAAAAAATATTCAGTTGAACTCAATAATTATGTATTATTGTTATTATCTTTAGATATATTTTCTACGTTTTTATTAATATTTTTAATAATAATTAGTACTAGTTTTTCGACATTATAATTAAAATTTATATCTCTCGAGCGTTGTACTTTATTACATCATCTCCGACAAAGCCTTCTATACATACTACTTTCAGTGGAAGTCTTAATAAAAGATGTCAAAATCCGTAAATTCGCAATAATGATGTTAAAGCCGCGTTTATCGTGTCACGTTTCCAGTGGCTTTAGCTCTGTTTTGTATAAATCAAATTCACGTGGCGCCGTTGACATCCGAAAATTCCTTTTTGTGATAATTATAATAAACTGGATACGAGAACTGGAAAATATCTGCGAAGGTTCCAAACTTCTTTGAAGGTACTTACAGTCGAATCTAGGCTGTAAAGCCTACGCAGTTGATCGATTTTACATTAACTCAGTCAACACGTCCTATGTACTTGTGTTCCTTTCTTTGTCAAACTGGCACATAGGACGATAATACATATTAAATAGATGTTGCAAGTAGGTATATGGCTAGCTATATTTTTTTTAGGGTTCCGTACCGCAAGAGGAAAAAAGAACCCTTATAGGATCACTTTGTTGTCTGTCTGTTTTTAGGATAATACATTTTTTTGTACAATAAGGAAAGTCAAGTTATTAAAATTGTACCTTGATATAAGTAATGAATCTGTCAGCGGACATATAGTTTATGCTATTGCAGCGGTCGGTGATGTCACAATAGCATCGCAACGCATGTTGAAACGTGATAAATATTGATATGACCCAGTTAAGAAATACTGTAAAACAAAACATCTCTTTCAGGAAAATAAACGAAGAAAATTATTGTACTTCTAATTAAAAAGTTATGGAGCTCAGAAATTTCCCCATATTTATGTACATTAAACTTTTCAGGATTCAGAGAGCTGTAACTTTTAATTAAAAGTTTATTTTTAATTTTTTGCAGGAACTAGAATTTAGTTTGAATGTTTTCTTTAGTATGAATTTATATATAAAACTTTGTGGGACATCGTGATTCGTGACCTACGTTTGGTCAACGCATACAACATTTCGAGTAGTAACACTCGAAAATCATTACCCTCCTCCTTCAGCCTGTCGGGTAAACAGACTAGATGACGACAAAAATGCTTATGGTGTCAATGTGTCTCAAGTTTCGAGACTAGTTTTTAGGTATTAAATATTGTTGCAAATTTTTTGCCACTTGTCTCCTTAAATAAAAATAAAATAAGGTATCATAGGTCGGTTAAGCGTTTCAGTATAATAATGATTAATGAAATGTATGAGCAGGTACAATACTGCACTTGACCTTATATGCACGGGGGATGTTCATTTCATCCCTTAAGCGGATCATACATCGTTCGCAGCGAGTTTAGTCTCGTTATATGAAGCTTTTCATTAAATCCCAAAGATACACACGTATGCCTGTTACGTCTATATGTTATACTACGTCAAATGTTTGAATATAAATCCTTTACATAACAGTACCTAGTGTTTAATTGTATATGGGTATAGATAGGTTATATAGATACATATATATTCTTGGGTGGATTCAGATTCATCGTTATTGCAACTTCTTAAATACATTATGTATATTTTATGCACATTAACATGTTTTAGAATCTACATTTAAGTACTTTGCAAGGTTTTGCCAACGCTGACGAGTAAAAATGGCAAAGTTTTCAGCATCTTTTAAAATTAAAATATTGTTAAGAACATTTATAAATAAATAAATATCCAACGAGGAATCCAAACAAAATCAAAAACGTTTCAAATACTGAAATTACAATCTTTAGACAAAAGTAACCATAGAAATACAAGTACCTAAACCTTCTAATAATTTTTCACACCCTTTTAATGATAGAACTTATAATAAAGTTCGTTTCATTGTTTTCAAAAAGCTGTTTCGACTTTCGACGCTTTTCTAGAAATATCTCGTTGCTCAACATCTCTGCTGTAATCATACTCTCATTACGGAGGACCGTCTGACCTTGCCATTATATGATATCTGTGTAAGTAATCTTATCTGCGGCTGAAAGTACCAATTACTTTATCTATAATAGGTTTTTATTTTAATAAACTAGTCTTGAGTTGCCTCAATTTCAAACGATGGAAAACTGATGAGATTAACGGAACGGTATATCATAGTTATAACTCTATAACTTTTAGGTAAATAATTATCTGATTTCAAATTTATTTCGATAAAGTGATCAAGCAATGCCTGTAGTTATCTATCTTTACAATACAAATTGTATGTAATGAGACTGATCAGCCAACGAATTTCGCTTTCAGGCGAATGAAGCGAATATTCGGATATGCCGGAGACATGACAAAATTAAGCAATATAATAAAATGTGTTTAGTAATGTACAGGTTTCAGACGTATAGATATTATCCATTACTCGTAAAGACATCAACCTACACAAACTCATTTCGCCATATCACCGCTCAATGCGAGGTATCATGTAGTGGTTGCTAACTGTAGGTATAGCAATGATCTGAATATGAATATAATATCTCATTAGACTCCATATGAGTATCCAATGTTGGACATACACCTCACCTAAATTCCACCATCATAGACTTACAGGCTAATTCCTGAGCCCAGTTCGATCATTCTTCATTAAGTATCTTTATTTCTATGATACGTAAATCGCGGACTAACCTGATTTCAGTTTTTCCAGTTGTTCAACCGGTACGTCCTGGAACAGAAATAAGCATGTTACAAAATACTTGGGTTTATTCCCATCCCACTAAATTAGAAATAAAATACGAAAGTTTGATACTGAAATAATTTTATATGACTTTTGATAGATCCATACTCATTTTCACACAACATAAATGTCATGCATGAAGCAACGAACTAGCCTAACCTATCATAAGGCTGTCTGCATGTGATACCGCCCGAACAAATACTGCTTGCGCTTGAATAAAATTGAATACCTACTGAAATCGTGGCCGATTGTTCTCTTCTGGGGCACTCGAAACTATTTTTAGAATGGCTCTGAAACTTTTGTTTTCTTACATTTCCAAAGGGAAGCTACAACGCAGCACAAGAGTATATTTAACTCAAAATAACATTTGAAATCTGACGACTTCTGATAAATAGAAATTACGCCAATTTCGCCAAACAATGGGACAGAACAAACGAACCAAAATACACAATTATATTCAATGTTTAGTGATTGGAATGGAACAATGTTGTCAATTGTTGAATGGATTCACTCCAATTAGAATTGATGAATTGAATATTATTTGGGTATTTAACTCGCGACGGGACGTCCATATACGACAGCGACAAAAGTGTCACCGGGACTTGAAGCGACCACATTGTGTAAGTACTATGTGTGAATATAACTACGGTTTTCATACAAATTGGAACCCTCGCGTCGTTGTAGTGTGAAGAGTCTGAAGAAACATTAATACTAATCATGACCAAAGAAAAATCATTTATTCACGTAATTACTACGTTTTATTTATAATTTTTGAGGCAATTTTAATGTTAATAATGTAATTTACTTGTTGCAATATGACGTTTACGGTCAACAGCAGATCAATGGTAATACTTGCAGTACGATTTCAACGCTTACGACGCAGATAATAAGAACGGTCCAAAGTGTTAGGGTTGTGATGTGTACCAATAAAGTATGTCGATTTCATAAAATCGTCTCAGATATTTTTTCTGTACCTACTTACATAAGGGCTCTAAAAATCAATGAGTTCATTCATCCACGAATTTATGTTAGATATAACGTGGTCGGGGCAAATCCGCAATTTGGAATCGCCCGCCTACGAATAATCGAATATTTTTATTGGGCTTTTTTAGTCAGAAAACCCCGACAACTTTTCTGGTTAATTCGACAAGACGCAGCAATAATGAAGTTTGGATTCGGGACGAACGGACGTCCGACAGGCACGTCCCTAAAATTGGATAATTCCCCAAAATGTGTAGCCAATAACATCGCATTAAATTGTCCTAAAATTCAGCGACTTTTATCACTCCTAACTTTTTATTTCCCTTTTGGCTTATCCGTTCGAGATTGGAGATATTATGTACGGTCTACAGAGCACCAATAATGCCAAATATGTACATTTCGGGTCCTCTACACAAATAGGCATTTTACGGTAGAATAAATATTCCCATAACATTGGATTTAAGGGTATGCTCTAGTGCTTCTTATGTAAAGTAAAGTCGAAGATAGAAGATAAAAGTATACCGAGGGCCTCAATAAGGTTAAGATTTTCTCAAGAAATAATACGTGACCGATTGTAAAAACTCTTTAACTAGTAGATAGTTTACAGTAGGAACACATTATGTAATTGTAAAGAATTTTCAGAAATTACTCAAGTACCTTTGAGAAAATCTCAACCTTAAAAACTCTCTCACTCTAAATGACTTCTGATTCTGATTCTCCTGTACAATTTTCTCTGTATTAGACCCAGAATGACGATTAATTTTAGTTAGTTAATTCCTAAATAATGTACAAAGACTACATCAAGACAGTGTGAATTTGATGATATACACTTGTATTTAATTTACATATTTAGAGCTGTGAATCTTGACGCCTCCAGAATATTAACTAAACTAAGCGTCGCATAGACGCGTCCAATCAAAATGCTTTGATTAAAGCAATTAATCAGCCTTGCTTATTATAAGTACATACTAGTAGCGGCTCCAAATTGCGTACTCTAAAGTCGTCCCGCTTGCTTTTACGCAATGTAGCATTTGAACGATTGTGACAGTTGCGTTTAGGTTTAGGATTCGAGTTAGTGCACTCTTAATGGCCATGAGAGCTCTAGAATTAGCTACAGTGTTACATTTAAAGTAGTATTTATGCCATTATTGGAATTATAAAAAGCAAGTGCCTTTTAAGAATTGTTTTTCCTTACACATGGTAGAAATTAAACAGATAGTAAGTACACAACGAACATAATTTTGGTCATGCGTATAATAGATATCTGTAGAATTTATAAACGTTAATTAAATATTTTCCATCTTGATTAAAATCAGTGAGGAGCCTAAATATCAAGTAGCGACTTATAATATAGGCAAAAACATTACCCTCCTCGGGTAGCAGTCGGGTAAAAATAAAGGCCAGGCTAGATAACGAAATATGAGATACAATACAAATCGCTCGACCTTCTGTGCTACGAGGTGCTACGTCAACTCGTACAACGCGTAGAATTATTGCTACGCAGCCGTAGCACTCGTAGCGTCTCGAGAGAACCAGTCGTAATGTAAGTAAGCACATCAAGGGAAGCTTTGGACTTTGTACCGTTCTTATTGACTGAGCAGTAAGAGTTAAAATCACACTAGTATCTGACGTGCTGCACATAGTACAGAAATTGATTGTAAACCGTATGTAGCAACATGTCGTTTCGTGTTGTCAGAACGGAACGACTTTGTAGTTACGTTTCATGACATTTTTATTCGAAACTTTATGACTTCAACCCCACCTGATGGTAATCTTCTGTTTCCAATGAAGACTGACTAATTTAAACGTAAATGAGTCTAGTCTGTACTCACCGATTTGGTTTGCAGCGCGTCGCTGTTTCCTGGAACAATGGAAAACACTTCTGTTTAATTTGCATTAAAATAGCACTTAATTTGCATTGTACAAAGCTTTGCACGTAGTTTACTCGTCGTGGTCACACGGGCACGTGAGATGGCTTTAATATGTTTGCAGAGCACTTTGCGACTGGTATTCAAATAATGCCGGATTCATTGCACCAATTTTGTATAAATGTGGCATTCGCTCGTAATTTACAGAAGACACGTACTGTTATTCATAAATCTAGTTAAACCTCATTTTCCTTAAACCGATTTTCACACTACTTTAAAAACGTTAAGGTAGAAAGGGATGAAGGTCTAAACGGTGGAATTACTTTAAATCACGTTTATGGATACGCGCTGTAGTGTTTGAAACTTGGACTAGGAGACTTAGGGTCTCTTGCAATATCGAGATAATCATGGGTTAAGTACTTAACCCGAGATCACTCCATATAAGGCTACAGATCTTAATATTTTAGCCGACTGCCACAAGGAGGAGGATAACGTTTTCCGAGTATGTTTGTTGGTTCCTTTGTGGATTTCTGTAGCAAACGTTTCTTCTTAGATTTTGACGTATTAGATGTGTCGTTAGATTCGACTTCATCACGAGATTGGTATTACAAAAGAAAACATGCCGTAGCAGCTACGGCATGTTTTCTTTTGTAATACCAATCTCGTACATGCTTATTTATAGCAGGCATTTATCATTTATAAAAATATACGTTTTACTGATTTCCTATAGAAGCACTGGTCTGATCAAACATAAAATTATAGGCCCAATGAACCGGAAAACAAACGGATGAATGAAAATTTGAAATTGATTGATATATAGGTGTGTTTTTATATCAGAGATGATTCTCTGATATAAAAACACACCTATATACAAACTCAAAACAATTCGAAAATTAGAACCTCCTGCTCTCTGGAAGGTTTAAAATAGGCATTACTTACAATTAGTTATTATACAAGTACTCGTATCTATAGAATGTAATATGTTTACTCATACATAATATATTTCGACATATGTGTGATAGACATCTAGATAGTAGGTAACTAACTGCCATTAATAATGTGAAACATTAAACCGCTGTAGGTTTCCATATATGCCTACTCGACCGCGAGTGGAGCTGTGAAGGGTCATATTGTGTTGTATAAACCGGGCTGTTACTACGAAGATAATAAAAAATCTTCATCCCTCGTGTATCTTTTACGAGCTACCTCCAGGTAAAGACACTATAGGGAGAAGATAGCAAAGACATACTGAAAATGGTACAAAGAAAAGATTCTAATTTACTTTGCCCTTAAGTAATTTTATGTTACGAAAAGTATACTTAATATACATAGTTTAAATAGGGTCAGATCAGACCCTTAGCCATAAACGTGCTGTAAAGTTTTAGCGTTCGATCCGTTGTTTTTCGGTTTCGTTTTAACGAAGTGTGAATGTGACAAAAACACGATTTAAGGGAATTAGGTTAAATGAGGTATATATAACAATATCAGTGCATAGGTTGCAGCGAATGTTTAATATGAACCGTAAATAGAGCGGAAGAAATGATGGAAAAGCTAGATTGACATTGAGTTCGAGTGCTCCAGATTTTAAGACGAAGGGCACTCGCCAGAAATATGGCATGCAAAGACGGTTTGACAGAATAAGGCCCAGTGGTTTGAGAATTTAGGACACAAATTAATAAAACTCCATTTACTTTGTCTACCTGGCAATTTACGTTCCGAGAGTCGTCTATTTGGTGATAAAATCACCATATTGTTTTATAAATTGAAAGAAGAGAGAGCTTAGGGATTCAAACAAATGTATTCAGACTTGAAGGAACACTTGTTGAGAAGGTGTATTACAGAATATATGACTATTTAAATGATGAACATGTATGGTGTGTGTCGCCGGTTCCGCATGAAGGATAGAGTTTAGATTACTAATAATAGTAATAGTTATGTTGTCCTTATTGTAAAAGATGTGCCGCTGATAGTTTTTTGCCACTTTTTCTCCTCAGCGTTAGCAACTTTTCCTTGCAAAGTGCCGTAAATGTAAATTCATAAAAAAATGTTGATGTGCAAAAATATAGACTACGTGCTTCCTGGCAATAAAGAGTTTTAATTTTGACTTTTGACTTGGTTTATAAGTTCATGTAAATAAGCACACCGAGAGTCATTTGCATACACTAGTTCACTAACTAGTCTATCCAAAAGTATAAGAAAATGGGTACTTTTTAATTAATTGTGCAAGATATAAATAAGTAATAAAAAGTAAACAAAAATAGTGTAAACAAAAGAGTGTCATAAATCTTCCCTCAACTGTTGTCATACGAACTAATGCCGGTGTCTCCCAAAATAAAGTTATCTTTTATCGTCGGCGACGCCCACGCACCGGATAATCATAAAGCCTCATTGCAGACAGGGGCTTTGTGAAAAGCGATGAAGTTACGAAAATATACCTATGTACGAAAATGTATAAACGATAAAACGTTACTGTATGGGGTAGAACCCTTTTCCTTCATAGGATAAATGAATAATCATCGTCATCCACAATAAGATTTTGTAATACTAGCTAGAACACCAAAATTTGAATACATAATTAAATTACATACTTATAAGAATTTCCCAATCCTGTTCCAATCAATCCACGAATATTTTGCCCCTTTAAAGAAATATTAGTAAAAACAGTAGGTAGGATGTAAAGTAGCCACATCTAAATTTCTGTAACCGTAAAAAGATAATTCGTTTCATATGTGCGTACACAATAGAGTGATTTGTGTCCAATATTGAGTGATCCAGTCTGCCCTACGGGACCGTTTTATTACGATATAGGTCGATCAAAGAATAAATATTTTTACTGCGTATTGCGGCTCAATTGAAACGTTCAAAACGTTTCTGAGTCTATTCTGATAAATATAATTGAATTTCATCGTTCTTTCAACTGTCGTCTTTTATATTTCGATAACGCCTTATCTATATCGAATGTCTGTTTATTCGCTTGCCAGCGGAGAACCTACCTATTGATTGCGGCCTTCGGCTTGCGGCCTGCGGCCAGTTGAAACGCATGCCCCGCCCCATTTCCTTCCGTCGTTAATGTCCAGTAGGTAGTGATCTGAGGCCTAGGGCCGCAATCCGCTACTTACTGGACGTTAACGACGGCAGAAAATGTGGCGGGGCATGCGTTTCAACTGACGAGCGACGACGGGGTCCAAAGCCGCGTGGGCGTAGCTCACGAACAGAAGCGTTAAGTAAATATATATAACATGAGATAGTAAGTATGTAAGTATGTTACAACAAATATCTGTACCCGTATATGTGGAGCGGATTCGACATTCAACTACCAGCCCCTCGGGAAAAGTCGGTCCGCTGCGGTAAGCCCCTGTTTGCTTCGGATGCAGACCTCGCCTCATCTACAGTTCTATTTGCTAACTTCGATCACCATTACCTCTAAACAATTGTAGGTCAAGCATGAAGCAATTACAAGATACTAATTGAGGTAAGATAACAAAACAGGAGCACTTCGGTTGCCGACGAACATAGCCCGGACCATAGAATACTAAATATCCCGGACAGGCATTTACCGTAACAACACAATGGGATACCTTTTAACCGAAATGTATTTATCATCAATTGACATTGGAATTGAAAAGCTAAACCTACACAATTTGTACTCGAAAGGTGAACTCGTTCAGCGAAACCACACTTCAGTTTATTTTTCTTATGTGCTTACCTTTGGCAGGGTTTGTAGTCTTTCGGGTACCAATCTGATGGTGGCACTTCACTTTGCTAATCGTATTTGTCATAATTGCCATGTGTGGTTGGTATTCTTGACAAAATATTCGTCATTTGTATGTATGTACGTCAAGTATTTGACAAATACGACAGACATCCAATAGCGAATACGAATACCAAGTGAAGTGCCACCATTACACAATGCTACGCTATGCTATCGCGAATTGCGAATTCAATAGCTAAATGTATCGAATCTTTTAGACAATTATGCATCAAAAAATCAATGAGTGAATTCATGATATGGAGTGAACTTTTTTTTCAATTTTATGTAAAAGTTTGGCTAAAATACAGTTTGTAAATTAGCAACAGGGCGCAAACCATTGCATTTTTTTATGCCCGCTGCGAGATAGACATAAAATTAGGTTGAGGAATCCCACTGCCGTATAAAAACGTCTTTCCGATTCTTCCCTATTATCACGCGACCTTTTCACTTTCCTTGACGTTCATTCAGTGCAATGACCATACAATAACCACATTCATAGTGACAAGTAGCTATAGAATAAGTCAAGAGAGTGTCCAGTCCAATCTCAGTTTAGCTTTTGAGCCAGAGTTTGAGATATTAAATAATTATCTAAGTGAGAAGTAATTACTTAGCTCTACTAATTTCCCAGGCGTAATACCGTCTCCCGGCGCTTCCCAAATTGCGTGCTCAGAGGTTTTAAAAGCGTTTAGCTGTACAACTAGCATTATAATGACCGCTAAATTCCTCGTAGTAATGCTGTTTTCTGATGAATTGTCGACCGAAGAGTCCTCTACGAGTATAATTACTCCGTCGCAGAGGGGCGCTGTTCCGTTAAGTTATGCAAATTACAATAGACTCCCACGCAAACCTTTCAGCTGAAGGTAACGTGGAAAATCATTGTGACGATAGAAGCGAAAGGAAAAGAAAAGCTGGCGAAAGAAGGAAAACCTGACCATAATGAAAGCAGCGGTATGTTCAGCGATTTGTTTTTATGCAAAAATTGTAATAATATACTTAATTTCGATAATTCCTCAAAATAACACAGGTTATTAATATTTTGGTGTATTTGGATAAAGTACGGTCAGCCCACAAAGTCTTAAAACAGTCTCAAATGTATTAGTTCAATGGCATTAGATAATGTCTATAAACTATCAAGGAAACGACTCGTCCGCCACCTCGATTTTTTAATTCATGCCTACTGAATTCATGAATTTATATAAATATTTCTGTCGCAATTCGTCAAAGTCGTAAGTACATTAGACACGGTCAAAGCCGCGTTTCGTAAAAAGCATGTTTGCGGTATAAGGATACGAATATTTAAGATTTTCTTAGAACGACTTTAAAAGAGCATAAATAAAAACAAAACAAACGAAAAATATTCTAAGGATTCCGAATTCATTTTTTTCCTGTTTTTTGGACCACGTTCCAAACTTACTGAACGAACTTTTCTACTGTTTCGCAACCGAATTCGGTTGAAAAAGCTGTAGTTACAAGGGCTTCTCGCAAAACTTAGAGAAAAGCGTTAATTTATTCATTACGTAGTGCCTATAAGGGAGCCGTAGATATGCCGTCTCATGTAAATAGTTATCGCACCTTACATTTATAGATAGATATTGGCATAATCACAAGTTTATGTCTCCTGCATAATATTTACAAAGTTCTGAAACTGGATCATACCGGAATCGGATTGCAGGCAAATCTGGAATTTGGGTCATCGTCACACAGTGAGAACAGAGAATTGGGGCAGCACCTACATAGGCAAATGTTATTACGCGTTACACGATTGAATACCTTCAGTGCGTTATCGTCTAAGCTAAGAGAACTCGTAGGTATCATAACGGTTAGGTACTAAATTATAATGCACTCCAATACTTATTGTACAGCTAACGGCAGATTAACAACATGATGAACAGATGTAACACTTTGGACCGTTCTTATTATCTGCGTCGTAAGATTTAAAATCGTACTGCAAGTGTTACCATTGATCTGCTGTTGTCCGTACAAGTCACATTATTATTATGGGACCTTAGTTCGAAAATAACACGATTAAGTATTATTACTATACACTCGAAAAACATTTTTCAGCAGTTGGGTTAAAATGGTTAAACCGTAATAAGTAGATATATACAATACAAGCAACCATGGAACTATATTCTTGGCAATTAAAATATTACCAACAACAAATAACACTACATAATTATCGTGCTTATAATTACGTCGAATAATTAATTGCTTTAGTGTAGGGCGCCGAAAATTGACATGAACTTCGTAGTAGGGCAAAATGTTGGTAAAGGTCAAAGGAAACTGTTATTCCAGGCCAATATTCGAACTGTAACTACATGAAACTTTAGTAATTACCGCACCTATCCTATCAATCAACTAAGTGTGAATTGACTGTGGATATGTAAGCTACGAATTTTGGAGATATATTGGCAGAGACTAGAGAGCGTGGCATATTGGAAAGGTAAAGTGTTGGCATGTTAGATAATTAACTATTTATTTGAAATAAGTTATCTAATTGTACCTGTAATAATAATAATAATTTTATTAAGTAAGTATCAAATAACAATTGACATCTAATACTTACATCAGAATGTTAAACAAACGATAATTAATTTAAAAGTGTACTTATTTACTAACTGTAAAATTTAGATTCCGAGATGCCTTAAGTAATCACTGCGAGCACTTTCCAGTCCATTAATTAGTAGGTATCATACGTAGAAAGGATTATTATTTCCCATGTGGCGTGTTTGCTGTCAATAAATAAGGCAAGCAGGAAGTTACCCGGAGGTTAATCAAGATATTACCGCCGCGGGCGAGACTATTTCCGCTAAGCGATGAGCGAGCGTTTACTATGAACTATGCTGTTTTTAGCTTTACGTACATACCTAATTGCTTTCTACGAATAGGTTTAATTAATAAACATTAGAACAAAATCTTTAATTGCTCCAAATATGGCTGTAAATTTTGTTAGAAGAACTGACAACATCTATGATATACCATACATTGTAAAACTCTGCTTGCACTGATTTAGAAGACTATTGGTTTAGATAACCGTTACGCAGGGAACAGTGAATTTCTAATGGGTTTAATAATAAGAAAGGCATCTTAAATCCAAACTACTAAACCAGTAAAAAAAATATTTTACAATAATTCCAATTGTTCATGCCTCTCGTTTTGAGTGTATTACGATGGGCCATTCACAATGGATATTGGATTCAAGTACAGCTAACAGCAGCTCAAGCGTAACACTTTGGACCGTTCTTATTATCTGCGTCGTAAGATTTAAAATCGTACTGCAAGTGTTACCATTGATCTTCTGTTGTCCGTACATTCTCTCACCATGCTGTCATAATGTTGCAATACTAAATACAAAAAAAAATTCTAAGTATCAATAATCCAGTGCCCTAATTGTGATCTACTGTGCCAAAACGTTCATCTCTTGTTTTATTCATGAAGTCGAATGAAGCCTTTGAAAGTTTCAGGTGTACTCCCTTTACTTTTTGTTTAGTTAAGTCTATAAATAAATTCAACGCTGTTTGAAGGTTTTCACTTGGCAAGAGATGATATTGACTTAAAGTTGGTATTCATATTGACTTACAGCGTTTATTTTCAGAATTTTCAAGTAGGTATAAGGTATCAGGGTAAAAATAACTAAATAAATGAGGTTACATTCAAACGAAATGATTTGGAATATGATAGAATATAGGTTATACGCCTATATTAATTTATATCAGTAAATGACACCAAACGTGAAATAGCACAAAACCGTCAAGAAATTGGCTGAAAGCGATCAATCAAGAAGCAATCCTGAGTTACACGGTAATAAAACCTGAGGTTTTATGAGCGTTAAGCCTCGTTCAGTCAAACCAAGAAAAGCATGCGGGGTTTGGTCACGTAGGTAGGAAAAAAGTATTTTTTTTTCTTTGAAATCTTCGAGGCTTTGAATTTGTATTTACTTATCTAAGAATAATAATTGTTTACTTATGTATCGATTCTCGGTTTCAGTAATCACGATTTCTTCAATCAATAATAAGATCTTAAATAAACAATATATATTCTTCAACCAATTAAATACAGTTTTCTGTTACCGGATTATAGTTAGCCGCGTATACCTACAATAAAAGTTCTGAAATGAGTTCACATACTAGGGAAGCTCTTGTCCGGTTTATGTACTAATAAAACAGGCCATAAATAGTTACTGATTTCAATTACTGGTACCACTTTCGACCTGCGAAGTATAGCAGTAGATCTCATACACATTTTACGACTAAACAATAATGCTGTTATTCATAAACCTAGTTAAACCTCACTTCCCTTAAATCGTGTAATACGTGATCCCTTTCACACTTCGATAAAAAAAGGTTAAGATAGAAATGGTCAGGGGGCCTAAACGGTGGCGTAACTCTAAATCACGTTTATGAATACGCGCCTGAGTCTTTAAGAAAATGTTAAATTTTGATTTGGCAGACAAAATGGGCGTTATGCTGTCCATATTAAACAGTTTATATTTTTACGTAAGTAATTTGCATAGAAGACAAAACTTAAAAGATCGGTGGTGTCAGATAAATCTGTATAAATAGATAGACGGCAAACTGTAAATATAGATTTAGGTTTATCGACCACTTCAGAGTTACCGTCGTTAGGTTATTTTGCTGACAAGATCTAGATGAAACGTGACCTGAATACAATGAGCAATATTTAAGTGCTTCCGTCAGTAAAATATTATCCTCGTCACAGGCACCGAACTTTATAAATAGAAATGTTTATAAACTACTAAGACTTAGGGTATAGCACGCGCAGCGTTAGCGATCGACGCAACGCCGCGGATCTGTTCAACTATAGTCCGTCAACGTCGTGCTTGCCGCTCCCACGGCGTGACAGGGGTTGGCGGGGACGAGGTTACTCTATACAAAGCCGTGCGCGTCGCGCTCGCGTGCCCTCCCGCCACACCGCCCGCAGGCCCGCCGAGATCGTAGCCTCCGCAATGTCTGTACCCCTAGACGCGGTAAGCACGACGTTGACGGACTCTAATGTCAAACGCCTTGTAATAACGTCAGTTTGACAGCTCCGCGGCGTCGCGTCGATCGCTGACGCTGGCGCGTACACAATTGGGCTGTACTTACTAACAGTCAATACAATACATATTATTAAGTATTAATGGAGAATAAATTTCGTCACGAGCGGGATCCGTTACGAATGGATTATTTTTCTAAAAAAATTCCAACAACACATAAAATAACAAAACATCTAGTTTCCACACAAAAATAAAGAATAATAGAGAACCGTTATACTTACTTACAACTAACACTACAACTTTGACCTTGGAATTGGTGGAAATTCAATGAAAAATGGGAAAATTTTCAATGTGCTGCAATACAAACTTATATGTAGTTGCGCCTCTCCGTCCTCTCCTTAACGCTAGGGGCATCCTTCAAAATTTAAATTATTCTGACTTCAATCAGGTAACTTTGGCAATTAAAAGACGGAGGAAATTAACTGCATTGAGTTTAATTTACCCCCGAAGATTATGAGGATATTTTGATTTCGACTAACCGTTTGGGTACGGTACGAGGAACATACAAGTTGTTTCTGTTGTTGTTAAAAAGGATTTTGAGTTCATAGGTACTAAGTATCAGATTGACACGGTAGCAGATTGAATATATCACAAAACGATCGCAAAAAGTCTAAGTAGCAAATTACCAGGATCTAAAAACGATAAAGTCCTACCGACAACACAACAGAATGACTAAGTACATAGCAGATTACATAGATATCTAAACGACCAGGTAGCAGAACGACAAAATAATAATAATAATTATATACTATTAGAATACATACTTATATTGCTTATACTCGCCTACAAATCCACGTTTGGGGCAAAGACCGCATACTAATTTCGATTCAATATCAATTTCCTTACTAAACCCATTAATTGTCTCGTCTAAGTTCATTGTCGCGCGAAGTTCGTTGGCCACTAAACAACACCCTCTCGAAAATAAGTTACTTAGTTAGCTATTTACCAACTACAAATGTAGGTAGGTATGTAGAATATACGCGCACAGTTTCACATGCGTGTAAAACCTCTTTGGGTTGGAGGCTATCTAAATCTACAAAATTAAATGAATGGTTAGGCTTGTGACATACATTAATTTGGGGGAAAATAAAAAAAATATTTACAATAAATTCAACTATCCAAAAAAAATATTAATTTGATTTGCATCGTTACTATGTTTTGTAGTTTTTACATTTTAAGGTATTTTTAATTTATTGCAACGATTTCTTTCACTGGAATTTGACCTAGTGGTCATTTCTAAGGTGTGAATAACTTAGTTAAATTTTTTTGCAGTTTTGATTTCCAAAAATCCTTGCCAATTTAATATTTATCATGAGTACAACCCCCAGTTTCAATTTGTCGGACATGTATTCAAGGACACCTTGTATATATCGTATTGTTTTTATTTTCACATGGGCCCCCAGGTAGACGAAGGCTGTGCAAGGAATTATAATGTTACTAAAATGAAACCCAGTAATGGTACTCGATTTCAAGTCACTGTTAGTTACACAAGAGTTCTTAAGTTCAAGAGTTATCTAGCCAAATTTGTTAGCTAAAATTACAATATCAACTTTGTTTCTCGTAGTTAGTCCCGAATTTAACAATAGGTAGGTATACAGATGTAGTAAGCTAAGCACCTACACCACCTAGTTTGCAGCCAAACTCCGTGTGGCTGGAGTGGCAAAAACTCATTACAACGCTTCTACATTAAGTAAGGCTATTCGGGATTCTAACTGCACAGTGGGGCACTGAATCTAAATTATTTCGCTCTCAAAATAAGTGCGGCAGAACATTTTGCGGGTATAAAAATAACTGTTGTAAGACAATGTTGCTTTCTTTTCCTACTTACATTTTAGTAACACTTTGGGAAATTACACGTATTATTAAACAATTTATTTAGGCTGAGAATACGTTACATGACTTATCATGGCCTTACTTTTTCCATCGACGACGATCTGATGGTATAGTCGGTAGCGTACCTACCGCCTTCTGAGTTAGTTAAGTCACAAATGGCACAATTGGTGGCATAGTACCATCATTGATCTGTTCCCTAAAAATATTTACTCTTTACGTAGAGTAAATATTTTCCTAATGTCTGTTGATTCCATTACTTAAAGTCAGATACTAACACGCCCAAGAGACTCAATTACAAGATAACCACATCAATTATTGTAATGAAACTGTTTTAATAGGTATTGGATACCTTTGGGAATCAGCTTCGCATGATTAATGTTAGTTTGTGACCCTGTTTACAGACGGGGGATTCAGGAATCCTTTCAGAAACTGGGGCGTCCTTTCAACTGCGAATTAGGTAAACATAAATTTACGGTCTTAGGTAAAATTACTCGCTCAAGGCAAAATTAAATGACAGAGTTATTGAGTAAATTCACAGGGGTTAAATAAATCAGGAGTAGTTTTAGGCATCCTAGGCGTCGACATATCACAGCTTGTCATCTGAATTCTAATTTAGTTAATTAGAACCAATGTATACGCAGAACTCTAGAGCCTTTATCCTTTCATTAAATCAACCTCAAATATTGACGTTATGTAGACAAATTGAACTAAATGTAAACGTAAACCTTCCAAATTAATTTAAATTCTGACCACTCTAACTTTAGCTACGGATTATTTGTGACGCTATGCAGTATATTAATAAAAAAATTAGATTTGTACGACTTTACAAATCTAAAAATTCACGTCACCATATTACATATAGATTAGGTATACTTTGTGTGCAATAAGATTAGTATAGGTAGGTACTACCTATGTACCTATTACTAATGTAATCTTTGGTAAGAATTTCGTTTCAGTTAATTCTAGATATCCAGTCAGCCTATAAGTAAATACATAGTAATAATATCAAAACAGTATCACGATAGAGTTGTGTTGCATTGGCAAACAACGGAACGTGTTAAATCCCAGTCCAAGAGTTCGTTAACAAGGGTTGGTTGGTGATAGATTATAACCGGCGGTTTCATCAACAAACATTGTTCATCCCATAGCGCTGCATTAATTTATTCAAATAATTTGTAGTGTACTGCAAATTATGTAAATTAAAAATTGGTAAATGCCTATTACTTTCGACCGCACTTGACCATCACAGTGATTTCAAATCTACGATATAGGTACCTAAAATCACTAAGGTAAACAATCCGAACTCTATTATCCAACAAGTTAGATGGCATTAGCATAAAAGGCCTACAATTGAACTTCTGTAGATAACGATAGAAAATAATTATATTAACTGAGCTGGAGTTGGACACGAATTATCTACTTTGAACTTTGTAATAACTTCGGTATTTTATGATGGACTAGGCTAAAAGCCCTAAAAGGTGTAACTACTGCTGACGATGGTTAACCAAAACCAAGTAAAAACCCAAACTCTCAAATAATCTAAACAATAAATAGATAAGATAAATATTCTTTATTGCAAAAAAAGAATTACACAAAATAAATAGGCTGTAGCTGTTGTGATTAGTATAGTAATAGTAAGTGAGTAGAACATACAACGAAGTGTATGTAGATGATGCCTAGGAGTACCTAAACCTGGTTGTACCTACGATAAAGTTGGAGGACCGAACAATGTCAAGACTGTTAAATCCACGTGCAAATCAAAGTATCAAGAACACAAATCCCTAGGCGACGAAGTTTAGAGATATCAAAACTATCAAAGTTACTGTAGTCCTTTGATTATTATCAAGGTAGGTAACTCATTTTGACGAGAAATTGTAGATTTCCAAAGTAGATACCCTATATAATGTTTGATCCAAAGTTCAGTTTTCGATCCAAGAGCGTCTTTACCATTTAACAACATCCATTGTTGATATAATTATAAGATATCCTCGGCGATTGTGCTACGATTCTCGAGATGCATTATTAATTCATTACGGACGTTATCTTGTCAAAATTTTCGTAGCACAAAGGGATTGCATTGCACTGGGATTATTTTATTCTGTTACGGATCCACTTCAGACAGTCGGTCAGTAGTAGCATATATTCATACAATGAAAAGTTCAAAAAATGTACAAAACATTTTAAAAATGCTACGAAAATTCTGAACCCTCTGTCTTAAACGCGATAAATAAAATTGTTACCATACTATCTCGCTCTGTACAGTATTTGAGCCTGTTCAATCCTAAATATGTGGTTGCGAATATATGCTCGGTACTTGATGGTAGAAATAGATGTAACAATGTTCCACACCATCTATGATAAGCTTATAGCTATGGTTTCCGACAAAACCTAACCAAACATTGGTCTTATTTCTCTTGGGGTTGCGGCGTTGCTGTAATAACAAAATAGAGCTTGCCGTGCCGTTCCGAGCTACTTGGATAGGTAACAGATGTCCAACTATACCTGTGAATATTGATATACTACAACAGATGTTAATTGTTACACTGACAGTGCACAATATCGCTAACCATAGTTTCATTATCATATGACTGATACCTAATTACGCTCTCCTTCATAGAAAATTATATCATGCATAACTTTTGATCGATAAGTACTAACCACATAATTTGACTATCAAAGTATAAAGAATATTCTCCCGATAAAAATTTCTAATAAAGGTACCATCGCCGATAACATTTTATTTGTCTATTTTTGATTTTTCATAGAAATACAAAAACATCAAAAGTGTCGTGGGCCGACTAGGTAAGCTATTTTTAGCAGCGTTTTAGATATTTGCCATTATTATGTCACTGGAATCTCAGAACACACCCTTATTCGAAGGAAACGGGTCGTGCATGTTTGATAAACGAACGGGTAGTGTCGAATCTCTCCGAAATATAAAATAATCTTGGAATATGACTGGAATCTATAAACATTACGCTAACATTTGCTAAGCTACGAACACATGACATCTATTTCTGTTCAGGGATATTTTTTACATTGATAAATATCATTAATACTATTCCTTGCCATAAAATCCGACAACTGAATTTAAAATTGAAACAAAACCATTTCAACTGAAACCGACGTAACAGCTTTCCATTCTTTGTGTTATTTGTATCACTCTGTAAAATGCCAATCTATTTTCATCATAACATGTTTGAACTAACTGCGATTAAAATATCAATCGAAATGTAGAGTTTTCTCACGATCAAAACTACACTAAGGAAACTACTCCATCTACTTATGAATAGGCCGTGGCTAGAAACTCTTTGTTTGTAAAGTATTTCGGTATTACCATATATATTATTTTTATCCGGGTAAGGTCTCAGACGAAAATAAGAATAGTACCTACCTACGTGTACGTAAGAATATAAAAATAGAAATCGCCTCGTGAGAATTGAAAAACTGATTGTCAAACATAAATAAAGAACGTGTTATCGTTCTTTGCTGGTGTTCTCGTGGGCATCTATGCCATCTAGCATCTACTTAAAAGCCTCTACGGAAATAATGTGTAAAAATATACACAATTTACTCGCATTAAGCGACACGAATCCAAATCTTAAATACAAGACTATAGGTAGTACAAATATAGGTATTGGAATAAAACTAAACGTAATATGAAAATTATTTCATCATTATGAAAATGATCGTTTAGTTACGACGTTCAATTCACATGACTGCCTCAGATGATTAACAATGCAGACCTGATGCTTACCAGAGCTTAGCTTCAAAAGGCCCTATTTCACGGGTGACCGAACGATTTTATAGTCTGTTCATTTAAGGGCATCTATAGGCGTCTGTTATTCTAGATTTGACAAACCTAGTCTGGACATCGTCATAACAAGTGTGACTATTATAGTTCTAAATAATGGAGATTTCGGGAGGGGAGAACCAGACCACCAATCCAATAAGGAAGAAGAATACGAAGACCTCCGGCTAGGTAATAAACTGAGGAAATCTCCTAAGCATATAAATACATAGATTATCTGATAAAAGTGACTACATTGTAGCTGTAATCACTTTTCTGTCAGATATACGCGCAAATGCTCGTTGGTAATAAAATAATGTGACATTAAAGTACTTAGGTAGGTATGTAACTACATTGTGCAGTTATATACCTACTTACTACCTTCAAATAATATTATCAATATATACAACTCGATTTTCTTCTATATTCATTGATTGATATGCATATAGGTACTTATAATTTGTGGGTCTTTGCACACATTTCTTTTGCTACGCAACTACATAACAAAAAAATCTTAAAGAAGAAAATTGGTGTACGAGCGCAACTAACATTTACACGCCTTTTTAAATACGCTGAAACATTTAGTAACTGCATGTAACAACCCTGTTTATTCAAGTTAACATACGAAAAGACGTTCACAAAATGCTTGAAAGATTACGACAGCGTGAACCTTAATTTTCATTGTCATAGCCTCGAGCTACACCGCACCGTTTCAGTGTAATTTCCTTTTCGAATTTTAAATTCCTCAAGTCAAATTCTTGGAAGATTTTTACAATTTCTTCGCTACAGAAGAGAAAGGGAAGATTCATTATATGATTTTAAAACAAATATTGTAATGACAACAAAAAATCTACACGATTTTCATCTCATACAGATATGCTGCTTTCATTACATAACTTAATTAAAGTCATGAAGCCGCGCCGGGGCCTCGGTCGTTCATTCTAGACAAAAGGTTAGAAGTCACATTTGATTTAGAGTATTAGCTATGTATCATTAGGCTAAAATGTTTGAGTATTCATCAATAGTCAAAGATTCCAACCGTCTCGATAAGCCTTTATTCTAGCTTCAAACGATTGCCTTTGGTGTTATACGAGGCAGAAGTATATCAAATATGTGAGAGGTATTCAACGTTCTCAACTTTAGCCCGCATATTCTCTCTACGCAAAAATCAATCCATTCATTCATACAGTCATACATACTCTCTGAGATCCTATCTTTAACTCTACGGTTAGTAACATCGCACTTTACCATATCTACTCGTAAAACACCCAGAGAGCAATAAACATTAAAGTCCGTCATACACTCTGCGCAACATGAGTTTACGACCGACGACGTGTTTACGTCATACAATACGTATGATGTTGATGTATTAGGCGTATGTAGATCCCATTGGTTGAATAGCAAAATAAATATTATCGCACGAGTACCCCGCCTTGTTGACGTCTCTTGAAACGTGATTATATTTGATGTGGTTGAACAATGTGATTATTTTAGGCATGCCTCGAAGTCGATACGACAGGACAGACAAAAAAAACATTTTCAGTCGCATACAAGCTCTACTCAATGGATAGAATTATGTCTTAGATTCCCTATAAATGCGCATTTTGTTTTTCCTAGTACCTACTAAATTTCATCGCGCAGCGATTTTCTTTCAATAAATTTCCACTCTTTAAATAATAAATCGGGTGACGGACATCTAATGAATTAAATAAGGGCCTTTCACGGAGGGTTATAATAAAATTGGACTTTTTATTCATGAAACAGTAAAAGGCCATTTCTAATTTTGATTGGGCCATAAAATAATATTGCATATCAGTGAGTAAGTAAAAAATATGTGTAAAATAATGAGTAATGACTATTATATTCCTTTTAAAATATATGTCGCTATTCATTGGGAACTAGACGCAATTAGGAATTTTTAAAGTAGCTACATTTGAATAAATGGGTATTCTAAGTGACAGTAATACGAGATACTAGAATGTCATGGTTTTATATCCGTTGATGTACTGTCGATTGTACTTATGTAAATAATTAACCATCATAGAGTCGTGATCGCATGACACCTTTCTGCCTTGCAACATGAACACAAACATCATTTATATTTTTCTGAACACATTTCTAATAAATGCGACTACAATTTAAGTAGGTACACTCGTCTCTCACACATTAATGGTTCCATTTGAATTACGATTTAAACTCCTATGGAGCAGACATGAAAAACGGTACGTATAGTGCAAAGAATTGGCATGCGTTCGATTATATTTTACACCCCTCTACACCTCCAAGGTGTCCATTATTAAACATGATCAAGCGAAATGATCATTCAAGAAGCAGTACAATGGCCTCAATAAGCCTTACCGGTTAGATAAAACCTCTGAAACGTGCTGTTGACCACTTAAATACGTACTTTTCACAAAACGTAAGTTATGTAATCTTAGCGGATTCCATTATAATTTTTTACTATTGTAATAGGTTTTCGTTTCATATTAAATAATCAGGGATATCAGCTAGGACGAGATAAGAATAACATAGCTGTCATATGTTCTTTTTTTATTAAAAAAACTTTTTCAACGGAACAAAAGTTACTAACTATTCAACTACTGAAACTTTTTTAATAACGCACACTTTTATATTCGTACGGCTGGACTGTTGAAAAAGTTTTCACGATATTGCAGCATAGAAGTAGTATACCTACGATAGGTACAGTCTAACTAACAGAAAGAAAAGTATACAGGGTCTAGATTTTCGCAAAAAGCGCTCGATCGATTTTAAAAATTGTTTTCTTATTGGGTGTAGTATAGTCGACGCTCTTAGATGTTTATAAGTGAAATATGTTTTAGTATCCGCCTGAACCACCCGACAGTATTTATAATCTCTACTATTTGTTCCGTGGTGCGTGAATAATTTAAAATCCGTAGCAATGGTTACGGATTTACAACTCGTAGCGCTGTCGTTCGTAGCCGATTGGCTACGAAATTTTGCAGTTACTCGTAGTAAGATTCAAACTTTCAGACTAAATGACATTGCCACATTTCAATGGAGCTTTGCCCCACCTACAAAACTACGTGATCATTAAAGCTGTACCTATCATTTTTTTTTGGGACTTATTACAGGTTTCATATTGCATAATCATAATCAGTATCATTTTCTACTACTCTCGCAACTCCTATACAAGAATAACAAAAACAATGAATAAATCGCTTTGATTTCTTACTATTTTTTAAATTCTTAATGAAGCTGTTTTTTTCGAATCGCAACTTGTACAAAACTTTATTTTAAACCAATAATTTTAATAAAAAACAAAGATATTTTTACATTTATTCGTTATCTTGTACAACTAGCGGTTGATGGTGGGGCAGAATCTGGCATTGTCATTTATAGGTATTTTAGTTTAGTATGTTTCTTCATTTTATTCATATAATAATAAATAGTACAAAGATCCGTTAACTTCATAGTTCAACATAAATATACCTATTCGACATTATCCTGAAAAACAATAAACGCAAATCAATTCGTAATTTATTCATTGAAAATGTCAAGAGTTGAATAACAAATGTAGGAGTATCGGTCGTTCGTTTCGTTGTAGGTCCTTGAATCCAGTCGACACTACATCACTATCGCAATTTAATACGTATTACAATCGCGTAGAGTGCCTGTAGGTAATAATTTATATGCTGCCGAGTGTACTATGCTGGGACCAGTGTGACAAATCAAATAAGACGAGGAAACAATAGCTATGGAACCATTTTAGTGTTCAAAGGTAAGTTAAATGGTCTGCTGCCTTATCATGGGTCAGCCGTGATCGATTGAAATATATTTTTGCTTATTGTGGTTACTATAGGTATCTTATAGGAAACTGAATGTGAAAAAAGATACCTATACGATGAATTATCTAACCAAGGTTGTCTAGAAGAGTATAAGACCGCCAATGTGATAGGTAGGTACGGACAACAGCAAATCAATGGTAACACCTACAGTACGAATTCAACTCTTATGATGCAGATAATAAGAACGGTCCAAAGTGCAAAGTGTTACACTTGATCTGCTGTTAGCTGTACTAACCCTTTTTTGCAATGAATAATATTTATCTTGTCTTAAATGACGAAATAAGTCCGTTGTCTCTACCTACATCTACGGGAAACAGGCGCGAGTGTATGTCTGATACTGAATGATTTGTCCGTAATGTATTTATTTTATTTATTTACTTTCAACGTTTTTCAACAGGTTGCCCCTCTACTATAACAACAACAGTTATAGTTATATTATACGTTTTAAGACGATTAAGCAACAGCGAAGAGTTATATACCTATTCCCGCTCATAACCGACACCTTCCATATCGTCTAGAATCATTATTAATTAACGTATGAACTAGATTAATAAATAATGTAATAATGATGAGTGAAGTCTTCAAAGCGCAGGTTCTCATGCGTTAAACTGAAAGAATAATTTAAACATAAGTCCTTTTCACGACGTCAGCTGCTAAATATTTTAAAGGGTTTACGCGATCCGTGCTGACAAAACTATGTGTAATTTACACAGGAGACTTTGAATAATAGACGAAGGATACAGTCGGCAGCACATCAAGTAACAAAGAAGATACTTTTGGGCATTGCAATATAGCCTACACAACTTGTGGTGTCCACTGTATCTATCTTTCGCGTTCACTGTGGTCCGTTGCGAATAAAATTACTTTGTAATCAACCAAGGAGAGTTGCGAAGTTAGGAACTCCCCTTGTGGTTTGTGGACAGGTAATTTTGAAAATAGGAAAATTAGATTTTCGAAGCGCACCGGTTGTACGTTAAGTATTTAGTTTTATCCAGTTGTACAGGAGCTTACGGAACAATGTAAGTAAAGGACAGTTAGCGGTGGAAGGGACGACATGTAACCAAAATTTTAACAAGATTATCTTTTTTTTTACATTTAAAATTAGTGGATCAACAGCCTTATTAGAAGTGTAAAATTACTAAATAAATTATTAAATTCTACGATGTCATAATTTTGCGTGTAATATGAGATAAGTAAGTGTGAATATATGTGCGGGTGTGTCTGAACGTATTTCACCCAGTATTTTACGACACAAGGACCTGTTATATTAAAGTACCAATATCATGTAGAAGCTTCATTCGCATATCACGGTTTCGTTTTTTTCAGATCACCTATACTGGCATAGCAATATCTCAATAGCAAAAAGAGGGGTCAAACGAGCCGAAGGTCATAACAGGTCATTGAATCCGAAAAACCACCCTGTTTGAATTTAAAATGCTATTTATAGCTGTTGGAGATCGCTCCTTGTTAATTACTTCGCAGGTTCGTGTAGTGTTATTTCGGTATTCATTAAAAGCCACGGAAGAACTTCGGAATCGGTATAGCTACTTAGTCTGTTTTGAGTTTGATGTATTTATATTCTTATGTTTACCTATATAACAAACCCAAAACATCCTAAAAGAGTAGGCTCATTAGCTTTTTTTTTTATAATTTAAATTATGTGTTTTGAAAAGGCTTATGTTTTAAATAAATAACTGAATATGACAATATACCGAATTCTTTATAATTATAAATTATTAAATAGGTAATGTATGTATGGTATGACTCAACAACAAAAAATCATGCACCCCCACAATTAAGAACTCTGATTTCTGTGCACGCAACCGCAGGAGGTCACATCGTCGTCGCGTTGGCCCAATATGATTCGGTGGATTTTAAACGTATCGCCAATACTTAAATATTGCTCTGCTAAATACCGTGTACGTGATCAAATTACCTAAATTGAGAATTCGGTGCCAGTGAGCCGGCAATAATCTGGCAAGGGCACAAAATAAATGAATACAGGAGGGAATATCTGGGGACTGACATTTACTACAACGCCTTCTTTGTACTATTACACACTCACTATACTCATACGCACACACTCTCAGATAAAATTCATACGTACACCCGCACAAAAACTCACACACTATATTTTATATCTTATGTGGGTCTTATTTTACGTGGGTCTCGCGGTGTCCTGAGATGTCTTCACATAAAAGTGAAGAAATCTCAGTTTCTTACTTTTTGTTATTGGTATTAGTACCTATCTACTTATTTTGTGTTACTATGCATACTATCCCTCCCTACCAATGATCAGAATTTCTTCTTTGACTTGGAGGTTTATTCACGGTCAAATAAAAGGCTTTATAGATAGATACTGATACTTTGGCAAAAATACTCTTCGTATTATAAGCCTCCTTTTCAGCATTTCACGCTCAACGATCTGATGTATTTATTTAAATATTACCTTTGGAAATGTGGCAACAAAAATAATAATATTTTACTGTAGCAAAAATATATATATATTTTACTGTGGAAATCGATGAAAAGCTATCAACATATGATATATGTTTTGAGAATAATGCCGTATATAAATCGGATATCTAAGCAGTAAAATGCAAGTAGATGAAAAAAAAACTGTGATCTTTACTGCGCTGTCATATTTTCACATATTTTCTATGAAATGCGTAAACATTTTGTTTTACTATCGAAATATCATAATTACGCCTATACCAATTTTAACATACGTAACCCAAGTAATAACAACAATTTCCTACAAGGCACAGTAAACAATGTTCAAGAAAAATAAAACAGTACTAGGGAACTGTTTCATTGTTGTGTTAACACAAATACATAATCAAATCGGGCTTCAATAATAAAACTAGAAAACCAATGTCAAGCACTCAGAGCGGAACACAAAAGACTGGGAAATAAAATTGCATCTCCCAGTTACGTAATACAAGAAAATATGAGATAAATTGATAATACAATGTTTATCATACTTATAGGTATTATACGAGTAGGTAGACCATTCAATGAAAAAAAAATTGTTATATAAAGAGCATTTGTCAAAGATTATGTCTGTCAGCTGAAATAAACAAGTCTATTTGATAAAGACTCAATTTAATCAATCGATATCAACCGTAGAGGGATAAAGAATCGATATCAACACTTTCTACTCGAAAAACTTATGCTTTCTAGAATCGCTAGTGTACCTACTTAATATCACTTTAGTTACAAAGACGTTATAAAAGATGATGATAAGGTGTAGGTAAGTAATTTCACCCGTCAAAGATCTTTGTAATGCAAATCGCTTTGAAAGTCTTTCTTTTCAGATAGCGCAACTTAAACTTGGAACCATAAATGCTTTTCCATCCAAAGAATAATCGCTACGTTCACGAAGATACCTGGTAAATTATGATATCTCTATAAACCATTATAATTTTAAAAATATGTATGTAGGTACCGATTATGCAAGGTTCGGTCAAGCAAGACTAAAGCAAGCTAGAAACATACGCATCCGTTAGGAATTTGGCAAACAAGCTTAAAATGTCTGTAGCAAAATTCACACTGCCTCACTCAACTTGTTGAATGTCAAGAACGCGCCGGGGTCCGACAAACTGTTAAATAATTTCGTGTCAGTGAAGGTCGTCGCAATATACGGCCGTTTCAAATTAAATCCTTGTGTACAACGTAAAAAAATCTCTCCCTGTTTAATACACAGACTATATTGCGTTGCGTTTCTGCATGACATGTTTTGTTTTGTCGTTGCACAAAATACTTTCAATATTCCCTGAAAAAATGTTAGGAACAGTTTATGACTTTCCCCTGTGGACGGCAAAATGAGTGTACTCGTGGTATTTGATTATATATGCACTGACCGAATTAACTTTTTAAAAGACATATTATAAAACGCATGAAGCAATGAAGTCTGAGACCTTCATAACTTCATAGGCTGAAGCGCATACCCGCAAGCCTCATACCTATCTACGAGTATAATATTATAGAATCAAGGATTTATCATGGCCTGATATTGTTTGAAATCAGAAGCAAACATTAGCATATTCGAGCTTATTAGTATCATGATTGATCGGTGGGTTACTCTCTAACAGCTGGGGAGGCTTATACTGATTTACATTGGAGGGTCACTAAAATACATCCTATTCCTATTATTAAAGTTAATTCAATCACAAATCTTGTTAGATTTGTTCTGGCCACGCATTAATTAAACGTCTACCAACAGGATTTGTTAACAATGGGCTCCTGCTATTAAGTTTGTTTGCCTCAGTCAAACAATTTGTCTATTTATAGTCTGCTGGGTCCTCTTGTCCTGAATACATAAAGGGGGCTTACCTGTGCTTTGTGCGACGGGTGCAGATAGGACAAGGGGCGAACCAATCAGCGTCAAAGTCAGTACCAGTTTGTACCACATGGGAGACGCCATTTTCATCTGCGAACAACAAGAATACATGAGAACAGCGATAATAAGAACTTTAATTGTTAAATTAAAACAATAAACACTGATTTTTTTACCAATCGCGTTTTTACCAATGATTTGGTCTCCTCGATCGGTAAAACTCGACTACATCAACTAAGTTATTCAACCACATACAACCGGTACCGGTTGCCCCATCACTATTTTCTTGAGTGCGGATGACGTCAGCGGCCCGACCAGCTGAGCTCGGCGCATAACACAACAATTATTAAATTTATACCCACCCTCATGCAATAGAAATTACTACTTATCACTAAGTTTTACTCAAAATTCTTGACAATTAGTTTACTAAATTCATTTTGATAACTACTAATGTTATCTATTATAAATTTTTCTTATATTTTAATCATTGCGTAGACATTCAAGCCTTACGTAGTATTCCAGTCCGAGAAAGAGGGTTAGAAAGCCTAGGTTTTAAGACATATAATTAATACTATATTATCATTCATGTAATATCTGTTTTATAAAGGCGTAGTTAGTCTGTAAAAAACTATTAACTTTAAGTTTGTGCGTTCATTGTTAAATGACATGTACTTTTATTTCTTTTATTTAAATAAAGACCTTTTAAAAACAAACAAACAACCAATCGCGTGATCAAGGCCAATCTATATAACGATGCCTCATATACCAAAATCCATCAAGAAGTTTATGCTACAAGAAGCCATAAAAGAATCGACACACATTATTTTTTTTTTGTATATAGGTACCTAGACTCTTAAACATTACTGTTCTCTTGCTGGCAGTCGGGTAAAATAATAATTGACTAAGGTGAAGTGGAGTGGTATACTTGGAGTACTTAATGGAGATTTTATATGTAAAACTTTTAACACGAAGTCAAGTTACCCTATAGGTACAACTTCTAAAGTAACTAATAATAGATATTTCCAAACAACTGATTTAACGATAGGTTTGCTAGAAATCAGCGGAGTAGTATGTGCTGTATTCACAGGATTATGTGTGTCATGCATATTCACTTACGTGTATGCGGTTGCAACTAATGGCGGACGGAGCTGCTCTGAATAGCGATCGACGGAGCGGAGAGGAGCAATTGTGTTTCTATAGCCAAATAGTGTATACCTGTGGTTTGGCATTATTTTTACCCGACTGCCATAAAGAGGAGGGTAATTATTTTGTGAGGGTAAGTATTTCGAGTGTAAGTATTTTGGCCTCCTGTAGATGAAATGGCTTGTAATAATAATAAAAATACAGTAAGATTTGAAGCACATATAATAACTTTCGGTTACTAAATAATAACTTAACGCTAATTACAAATCTCCATATAATATTCGACAATGAATTTCAAAGTCCAACCAAAGTGTTACCTACACTTGATGTGCTATCGACTGTGATTAGGTACTTTGTCTTTATAAAAAAAACATCGTCGATGACTGTGACCTCATAGCTTTAGTTTGCACCTATCCGCCTTCCGTGCAATGGTTCCCGGGTTCAATAGATTCAATAGATACGGTGTTTGTATCTCTAGTTAGACAGTGGCCCATAAACCAGAAATATTTTCCCATTACTTTACATACTCCCTTAATTCGTTCGACTTTCCATTTACAAAATATACGATCCCAGAAGAATTTAATGTGAAACCAAATATGTAGGTACCTATGTACTTATTTACTTGTACCGTAATTTCCATGCTTGAGAAAAAATGCGAGACGAAAAAAGTTCGCGATATACATTACAAAGAAACATTATCCTACTTTTAGCAATACGGAAAATGTTTAAGTATACCTATAAAATAAAAAGGCGAAAGAAAATATTTTGTTACAAACTGTCGATGTCTTTCTAAAAGGCAATAGCCGTCGAAAAGACAATCTGTCCAACGAATAAACAAAGGATCTCCCAAGAAACGAACCTTTGTCAAAAACTACCTACCTACCTAACTTACGTCCATTACATTAGATCAGTCTGGAGATAACTGAACGTTTGGTTAAACACCCATAAATGTCATTACTGAAGTAAGTAATCTAGTTTACAGGCTTAACTAATTAATTATATGATACTACTAATAGAAATTAAGTTGATTCCCAATTAGGTAGTATAATTTACAATTTAACTTACATACCTAAGTAAAGAAGTATAGCTCAAAACACTAGACCAATTTTACTCGGAACGACTAGAAATAATGAAACTTTTTAATTAAACAAACTACAAAATTAGGTAAGTACCTACGTTGTCTTTATTTACAAAAATTCGTAGTAAAGTTCTAAGAAATATATTTTGCAGGGTTCTCAGCAATTAAACTTTCCTATAAATCATCCCACTGCTGGACAAAGGTCTCAAATTAAAATCTATAGGTATCCGGATATTTTATATGACCTAACTTAATTAATATGAAAACTGAAACAAAACTTAGGTATCTAAGTACCTACTCGTAAGTCGTAACACTGTAGGTATGCGTGGGCATAAAATGGTGCAATTATTGAAACCAAACTGATACTAATTAAACTTATGTGGCTCACTGGATGTTAAAACAAATCATTATTTTAGCATATGAAGAATTATGTCACATATAACATAACTGATGTTACCAGGAAATAAGGGAAAATCCGCGTCTAGAAAACATAAAAGTGCACACACTGCAACCAGAGTAATAGGTACTTAGTTCTTAACCTATTGATTCATCTAAAGTAGGTACGTTATGTTATATTATGTTTATGTTCATAATTTGTCATTTTTCTAACATTGTGAAGAAACATTTTCAAAGTACAATTAATAACTATTTAATCTAACCTCTGAACACAAACATGTACATGAACTAAAACTTTTCTCACTTATTATAAGTGAATCTCGCCTAATAAATATAACAATTAATACACCTAAGAAATTAACATGAAATTTTCTATTCTCTATTTGAGTTAGAGAATCGCGTAGAAGGAATAAATAAAATCAAGAAAAACCGGACTTCCGCATTTAAACATCACTAGAAAATAAATTGGAATATTCTATCATTCCCTATGAAAATCAGATATCCAAGCCAAGAGCTTACTGCAAATGACAGAGCAATCAAGAAACATCACTGAAGAGTTAATTGAAATACGTTTTGCTATTGCATATTTTAAAATAGAAAGCAGATAAAGTTTATCTGTATTATGTTAATATTGGTTGGTTTACCGAATAGACCTTGAAAATAAACAAGTATTTACCTATATTAAAATTCATACTGTTTGCTTGCCTCCCTAAAGTAGGAATTTCAACACAGGTAGAATAAACACAAAATAAACATGGTTTAAATTAGTACCACAACACATTTTATACACATGTCTATCTAATCTAGTCACTAAAATAGATTTTGTAACATAAAAACTAATCCGTATTCTTGCGACGAAAAGTTGTACTTATCAAAAAATGATTATAATTAAAAGCCCTTTCGAAAATTAAAACTGCAGCACCACAAAGCTTTTAAAGTATAAATAAAGGCTTTTAATTCAATTCACCTGGTGCACCAGATTTTGAGTGGAGTTGGGTGCTGGATGCTCTGGTGACCCAGTTCAGTCCCCGCTGCCCGCCCGCCGCTCGCTACCCCTGAGACCCGGCTACCTACACAGCAACTTAGCGTTGTAGCACACGGACCCACCCGGCACTGCCTCGCCTCGCCCCTCGTTGTCAACAAGTTGTCAAAATAATGCGAGGCGATGACGTTACGTAGGCGATTAGTGTGCGTTGCAGTATGAAGTTTCATACAAAGAATACTGAACGACTCAAGCTGAGGTACTCTACAGCTGGGTAGGAACAACTTCGAGAAAGAGAGTGACAGGAGAATTCAGCTGGGCTGGGCAGCGTTTGGGAAGCTACGTCATATCTTCTCGTCTTCAATACCACAATGCCTAAAAACTAAGGTCTTCAACCAGTGCGTCCTGCCAGTGATGACCTACGGAGCCGAAACGTGGACATTGACGGTGAGACTGGCCCACAGGTTCAAGGTCGCTCAGCGAGCTATGGAAAGAGCTATGCTTGGAATTTCTCTGTTAGATAGAATAAGAAACGAGTATATCCGCCAGAAGACAAAAGTGGTTGACATTGTTCATAGAATCAGTAAACTGAAGTGGCAGTGGGCTGGTCACATCTGTCGTAGAACCGATAACCGATGGGGTAGACGAGTTCTCGAATGGAGGCCACGAACGGGTAAACGTAGTGTGGGACGCCCCCCGACCAGATGGAGGGATGACCTTCGCAAAATGGCTGGCAGGGACTGGATGCAGAGGGCCGAGAGTAGGGTTGATTGGCGCGCTTTGGGAGAGGCCTACGTCCAGCAGTGGACTGATACGGGCTGATGATGATGATGATGAAGCTGAGGTGGCGTTTATCCCTTTCCGGGGCGTTAAGTCTTCGACAACCTTTAGGCGTAGAAGCGCAATTTCAATTTGCAGAACACACAAAAGAATCACTCCACAACAGATATACCTACCTACCTTTCATATTTAATAGTGTAATAAATTTTTTAGAAACAATTTCGATTTACATAAGTAAGTACATAATTCAGAATCAACATTAAAACTGTATAAAATGTAATGGCACATAAACGCCAGGAAGGCAGTAAACAGAGAACCCTATAAGCTACTTTATTATACAGAAGATGGATATCTATGTCTATTTTCGAGAATCCAAACATTTGAATGAGTTTAGATTGCCGTTTTTGAACAATAAAGCTATTGTGGAATGCTTTCCATTCAACCATTATGCGTGAACACCTTTTCAAATTTGATTCCCAAGAAAACAAATATCTAACACTCTGTACAGAGTTTTTAAATAAATAAAGGAAAGGAAGTAGGAACAGTTAAAAAGTTAATTTTTTAAAAAAACATTTCCGAAACTAACCAAGCTATCTATTAGTTCGTTTAAATATACCAATAGGGTCAAAACGAGTCACTATGCACAGAGAGTCAGTTAGGTAGACACTTATCTAGCAGTGACGTTTAATTGAAAACGTGATTAAATTCGCTGCGGTTTGGTGGTAGTTTGCACTATACAAATTATGGAAATGAAAGCCTACTTCGATATAATATGATCTAAAAAGTACTTAGCTGGTAATTTTTATTTTTGATACATAAAAGATGCAGGTAGAAGGTGCCTAGGTGCGTATGTGTTATTAAATATATATATGCTCGTCGTTGTGGTAGTGCCTTAGTTCAGATTTATGGTGTTCTTCGAATTAGTAAAATAAGCCATATATAAGGACTATAGGTAGATATGGTATGGTAATGTTTAAGTACTGCTCGTTATCCGTCATTTATCAAGTTATCACATCACTATCAGTTAACTTTATCTATAACTAATCGGAATAAAAGCTTGTGCGTGGGACTACCACAAAATAAATATATCTTGCAATCAATTTAGAAAGTAGAAAAAAAACCACATACAACAAAATCAGAACGTAAACGTGGATAAGTACTTGGTTGAAATATTACGTTAACCACGCACTGCGTGGGATTTTGGGGCTTTAAGTCTGACACACACAGGCGGCCTGCGCGCGGTTTGCGGCCAGTTGAAACGCATGCCCCGGACCCTTTTCTTCCGTTGTTAACATCCAGTAGGTAGTGAACTGCGTAGGTAGCTACCTACTGGACCTTAACGACGGGAGAAAATGGGGCGGGGCATGCGTTTCAACTGGCCGCAGACCGAAAAACCGCGTGCAGGCTGCCTGTGCGTGTGTCAGGCAGTTTAAGTTGTGATTGAATATAACTTCTGTTAATTGAAACTGAATTCTCAATATAGCAGATATCGAACAATCGAATTGACTAATACCTACTCTCAACTAAAATATGCACACATTTTCTCTCTCATACTCGGAACACACTTAAAATATTATAATACAGTAAAATTAAAGTTTCATTTTAACGAGACAGTAGTTTAAATTGCAGTATTTTGAGAATTTACTGTACTGAGAATCTACTATCTAATTTGAGAGTCTATATTCTAAGAACAACCCTCAGGCACTGGCTACACCTACATCATTGTCCTGAAGGAGCGGTCGATTCAATACACAAATTAACTGGCAGACATACCAATAGTCCTCTATTGAATAAATGGTTGACCAACACACAATGACTACAAAGAACTCTGTCACCTCGCTTGGGGATATGAATGGCTGTAAATGGGATGAGTTCACCTCGAGTCTAGAATAGCTAGAAATAGCGGACCTAGACTAGGATTAATTATAACTGCAAGGTATTGAAACAATAGTATAGAGCTGTCGAACTAGGTAATATTTAAATAAGTACTTAACTAAGCTGTTGAGGTTTGAAAATTGTGAAAAAAATAGTGCTAAATACCAATAAATATATTCTTCCCAGGGCCGAAATTACTATATCGCTGCATGTAGTAATTAAGTTTTGAAAACTAGATATCTACCTAAGCTGAAATAGATGCAATCAAGGTCCTATATTTTGTTAAATACCAATAAATATATTCTTCCCGGGGCCGAAATTACTATATCGCTGTATATAGTAATTAAGTTTTGAAAACTAGATATCTACCTACCTAAGCTGAAATAGATGCAATCAAGGTCCTATATTTTGTTAAACGAACCTATTTCGTTCAAATTTCGTTAAACGTAACGATCGATAAACGTAAACGTAGTCATGTCAATAAATTATTTAGGATGTTATACACTCGGGGCTATTTGTCAACAAGTCGACATTTTCTGGATATTTTTTCACCCGCCCATGTAGAGATGATTGAGAGGCAATCCATTCCCTTTTGCTGAGTTTTATCGGTTGACATAAGGTTGACATGGAAAGGGATTGGCATGATGTGATGAACATAATATTTAATACAGCTGCTGCTATTGTTGTAATAAAAAAGAAACAAGGTTGTTTAACATAGCATATTCCGCGAACTTTGCAGTTCGCTGAGCAAATTTATGTTCTCGACAATTTTGAAGTTCCATAACTTTCTAAAGTTTTCAAACTTACACAGTTTACTCCCGTTTTATCTTGATGTCTTTCTACACATAATTTTTATATTTTCTAAAACAGAGATAACTACCTATTTATATTGAAATGTACTTCTGGCATATCGATAATGTTTTGGCCTTATTTTTGGCATTGACACTACATTATGCGACATTACAACCCGATTGGAAGGCGTTAGCATCCGTTATACAGTTTTTTAAACTAGTACGGTTGCTATCGTTTCACATTCTTGTAAATTGTTTCCAAACAATGCTGTTATAGCTATAAGTTTTCAATCAAGAAACTCTGTTCTTAAATTCTTAAGTCAATAAAAACCTTTATTATTATTATGTATCTCTCTAGGTTTCACGGGTCTAAGAAAACCCGGTCCTTTGAAAGGCTTGCACGGAGACATAGGTCCAACGCGTAGAGGCCCCTTAGAGAACTTTAATTTGAAGAGATATGTGATGCACCTAGCGGGACCCGTCTCTGAGCGCATCAGAATGCACTCAATGACAGACCCCGTCAGGTGCATAAACTATTGCAGTGATTGGAAATTACAACTTAATTGGGGCTATTGGTTTGGGGTGTTGGTGGGTCAGTCAGTCTGGTCTATAGAGCGAGACGTCTATTATTATTATTATTAATGTGGTATATCTAGATCAATCCGTAAAAAGGACTTCCGCGATTCATGATGACAACCCTTCGATTGCGAAGGAGGAGTTTAGCATTAAAAGTAATATTATGAAAGCAGGAATTTAACATACCCTTACACTACCTAGCTGAGTTTGTAAGGAACCGTTATATGTAATAGGCATCAAACCTTTTATTATACGATCATAAAAATAAAGTCCAAGTCAATATAAAACCCGGAGACCAGTGCAGGACATCAATAAGCTATTGTTCTAGGGGCAATCTCTGAGCGTCAGTCTAGAGAGCCATGCTCGATTGCACATTGATTGATTTTTCTTTCAGCTTGAGCGAGCTCTAGACCTACGATAATTACGCGTAGGATATCCATTGACCCTGGTTTTCCTCAGCTTATCACAGTCGAGTGAGCTAAATTCCTTTATAGAAAATGACAACTTAAGGAATTGTGTAACTAACTTCGCTTATTTATTCAATCTAACAATATATATATAAATGCAAAACTCTAATACAGATATCCCGAAAACCTCTCCTTTGGTAAAACATTCACTAAATATAGGTACATTTTAGTAGCCATGTTAACTTTTGTTTTTAAGGTACCGAAGATTCTTTGAAATTAAGTAGGTAGTTTTCTCTAGAAATTGATAGACAGATAAATATTAATCATTACAATGACATAATAGGTAGGTAGGACTCTAATACTAACATTTCATTCCTAAGGGTAAAATAAAGACCTTTGTTTTCTTTACCATATTTTTACGTATGGATATTGGATACGAAAAGCTTTAGGCGTTTCGATGCCGCGATGTTCAATAAAAACATTTATGGTCAAATGTTACCCCTACGCAATAATAATATCCGAACACATGAACCATAAAAACAATAATTTATATCAGCAATCCGTCCATCTACAAGGTATTATTATTAAAGTACACTAAACGTATGCCGAAGAGGAGGGGGAGACCTTTGCCCAGCAGTGGGACAATTTATAGGTTAAAAAACTTATGCCAATTCCAAGCATAATCCTAGCTGGGACAAGTTGGACAAATTATAGGACTTATCGCTAGATACTGTTAAAATACCTGACAATTTTCATTGAAAAATTACAAACTTCAAGTAGCGCAGAGCTACCTTCATCGGTTTATATTTTTCAAAGAAAACATTTAGTACAGCAAAATCAAATAAGTTATATTTGAATGACATATTTAGTTGCCTTTGTGAAGTGGCCCGATCTCTTTTTATTTTCAATAAATAAATATGATAACAATAAAATAAGTTTATTGCAAAAAAAATAGCTACGTTACACGATTCCAATTGTATCTAACATGGGGCTAAACTATAAATAGCCCTGGCTACATTTTCTTTTAAAAAAGTTATCGGACCCGAAAGACTTAACTTGGAGTAGTAGGTACTGATTAAATCAACAAGTGACCTCTTCACCTATTTTATCGCATAAGGGTGACTTGCAATCGCGTTGGAGAACACTTAGTGGAGATCAAATCGATCGAATACACTTCGCTACATTAGACAAGATGTCCATAGAAGCGTGGCTGTAATGCAATAGGGAGCCATTTTATACCTGAAATACTTATGAGTGCTTTGTATTCTATGTTTCTATTGTTTCTATGAATTATTATAGCTTGCGGTACGTTTTGGTTCGTTAATATGACTTTGTTATACCTACCTACGTTTGGTATAGTTAAGTTAGGAATATCACTTTTTAAACTTACACGGTTTGTATACATATTAATAATTAGATAAAACGGGAATTACAGTGTTAAACATTTATTATTGATTTATTTAATATCGAGACATCAATAATAAATGTTTAACACGGTAATTCCCGTTTTATCTAATTAATATTAAGTTATGAATTATTCAACGTGTACATTTATTTTGCAAATTGTTGATGAAGCGGGGCCAAATAGTAGTACATATTTATCGTTGTACCTACTTACAGTAATTTCCCGATAGGTAAATGTCGAATCGAACCGATATAAACCACGGACTAGCATATACAGTTCTAAGTTAAATGAATTAGCGTATTAAATTGCTTCACTTTGGGAGAAACAATATCTTTTCACTTATACCGTAATTATCATGACTGCTACGGCGTAGCATCCGCACGTAGCAGCCATTGTTTTACTGTTTTTTACCGTAACAGTGGACCGAGCGGATTGCCGTCGGCTTACAAGTGTCAAGTTAAATCCGTTTCAAGTTTGAGGACTCAAAGACATGATGCAGAGCATTCACAATGGAATTAATCTTCTTATTGTTGTGTGGACATTAGACATAAGTACCTACCTTTAAACTTATTTATGCCGTCAATTATAAATCTAAGTTCTAAACTGATATACTTCGTATACCTATGTAGATTAGGAAAATTCAGGCACAGATTCAATCAAACATGCCAACGCGTTCACAAAAAGACGAAAAAGATTCGTGGCATTCTATAGATGAACCGAAGGGGGTGTGAAGATCGGAATGTGTAGCGTTTCGTTCTCTCTACAACGCAGGGCAAATAGCGTGAAGATTTATGATAAATATTATTTATTGCAAAAAGCATTACCTACACAAAAAGGTAGGTTAATACACTTTCAATAAACCTACAGCGACATTTTTTACTGCAAGTGGGCGTTAGCATCACAATTGGAAGACTTGTCGTTGAAAGCGATCTCTTCCAGACAACCTTCGGGTAGAAGCTAATGGATGTGATATCTTTCACCATACTATCATAGATAATGCGTGAAGAATTATAAGGACAGTGAGAACTATGATAACGTATTTACGACAAATTATAAGAGCAAGAACAATCATTTCCCTTTTTCGCAGGCGCCATTAGCGGAGAAAATTAAATTTCTCATATTAAAATGCAAATGAACCCGTTGAGCAAATGACTACACCACTCCTATGGTAATGTATAGAGGTACGGAACACCTTTCGGTTTTAATTACACGAATATCAGCCGAGACAAAGCGCCCCGCCATAATGAATGAGATGAAACAACATAGAAGCTCGGACACGGTGTTACACGATATACGATGTAATAGTTAATTATTCAGTCCTTTCTATAGATTAGGTATCCTACCTATTAATAGAGTGTATCTAATCTAAATCAGCAATCTCTCTTCTCGTGTGTTTTAGTGACCAAACCTAATTGTCAGAGTTATTCAGGCCGTTCCTAGGCCCCTGCCCCCTTACCATGAACTCTTATAGCAGGATTACCTACTTCAATAATACTTCGTTATTTCGTACTATGACGACCTTAACGTAAGCTTATTAAGGACGTCATGATACGAAATAACAAAGTATTATTGAAGTAATCCTGCTATAAGAGTTCATGGTAAGGGGGCTGATCTAGCGGCAGCTGCCGAATGGTGGAACTTGGTTACAAATACTTTTTTTTATTGTTCTCGGGTATGAAGGTTTCCTGACGATCTGTTCTTTCGCCGTTTGGAGGTATTCGATGAATGTACTTGAATTTTCCTTCAAAAAACACGAAGAAAACTCATGTCTATAACTCGAGTTAGTAAAGTTCAAAATCGAACTAATTTCTAACAAAAGCAGCCCATACCATGTGCTATAAATCGACTAACTTCGAACGAAGCACCTAATCTAGTTACAAAACATGTTTTCTGTTTCAAGTTAGGTGTGAACGCTAGTTTGTTTATATTTACTTAACACATTCGAACTTTAAGCTTTTCCTAAGAGGTTTGCGCTGGTAGATTAGATTTACTTGTACAGTCGAAGACAGAGATAAGTATACAAGGGGTCTCAATAAGGTTGAGATTTTCTCAAAATCTACTGAACCGAATTTAATAATTATTTTACAGTTACATATTTTTAACTTTTATCTATCAAACAGTGAAAGAATTTCTGCAATCGGTCAAGTAGTTCTTGAGAAAATCTCAACCTTAAAAACTCTCCTGTACACCTTTCTCTGTGTTCCACCGTACGTATTTAAAGTCCTCTACACCGGAGGAAAAATTCTAAGATCAATACTTTTAAAAATACCTACTTTTTCTGTGTATTTTTATATACTTACCTGTTTATTTTGTTTATCTATCTATATGTATCAGCTAATCAATAGATAAGGTAGATTTTTACTACTTATCTCTATTCAGTGGCGGTAGGTGCAGTTTTTGTATGTTCTAACCAGGTTCTACTGACCCAATTGTAGATCATTGCTTATTATGTTATATTACCATTTCTACCGTAATTTTTTTATCCTGAACTTATTTCAACTTAATGATAATAATTACATCAAAAGCGGTGACATTTAAACAATAGACCGGCTATGCTACCTATAAGCACGCCTACTCGCCCACTGAAGCATAACTTAAGAACAGCATTGCCCTTACAAAATATATCGTTCCGTATAGAGGTAGGTAATAAAATTAATAATAAAAAATCCGTATTCAGGTTTAAATTACGGTACCTAACTACCTACTCGAATAACTAAATATTTCTACTAATCACTGTTTTCGTTGGGCAGTCTTGAAATGACTTTATCTCCAAGTATTTTAGCCGAAAACAGTAAGTGATAAATAAATTCCCGTCTACGAAAAGTTTAGCGCATGTAAAAATCTATCTACACAAGCTACAGTCATTAGGTCTACCCACGTATCCTAAAGCTCAACTCCGAAGATACCTATACAATTTATATTTACAACGAACATTTTTACTTCACAAGAATTGTATTAAATTATTTTTTTATTAACTTTCTCTTTATTTGCAATTTTATATTAGCAATAAACACTTCGTAGATTTAATTACTTACCGGTGGGGGAGATTTCCCGCGCTGGCTCCGAAGTTTTCCTTTCGTAGAAACGTCCGCCCGCTAATTCAGCGTGCCGCGTTCTAAATTCTTCTATCTTCCTCTTGGTTAATGCAATGGCGACGCTGAGCTCCGCGCATGTGCCAACCCTATGACGTCAATGGTTTCGTTCACAAAGCATACAGGTGTCGGTATTCATTTATAATATGATATACAGTGACCACCGCGTGCTTTCAATGGGTTAGGTTTGTCAGAATTTCGAAGGTATTTTCGAAGCCTACTGTACTGCGGCTATGTTGCGGAACGACGCAAGTTTGCAAGTCGACAAAATATGTATAGGTTGCTGGTATACTATATTGCGCAGTTAGGGCAAATAGGCCTAGACATAATGCAGTAGTTTGGTAGAAATAGAAGTAGATACTTCCGTGATTGTGCACCTATACCGAAGCCCAAACCAAGTGTCTTATTTTGTAAACAAAAACTACCCTACCCTGCTAATATTTTAAGTTGTACTGTGATTATTGCATAGTTATTTTCACATTATTAGATCGGATCACTTTATTTTCACAATGATGTACAGGTTCGATCAATCAGCTCCTTCAGTGTTACATCACAACAGGTAATTAGACGATCATATTTGTTTACAAAATAAATCACTTGATTTGGGCTGCGGTGTAAGTGCTAGCTGCCAGTACCTATTAGAAGAACGTAGGTAGTTTGAAACGCCAGTACCAAGCTTCAGTTCATTAAATACTTTATTATTAAGGGGATTACAGCCCAAAAACTTTAATTTTGTTTTATTACCAGCTTAGATTTTTTGCGAAATTTGAAACAACATCTTGAGTAGGTAGGGACCTACCTAATATTGTGACGAAATAAATATTTCAGACTCCGTCATTTGTTACCCGTGGTAGGTAGGTACTTACTACCAGTGAGTCGTACTACCAGGCAGTAGTAACACGGGCAATAAAATCTTATCGTAGTAGGTACTACCAAGCTGTCGAGTAGGTAATAAGATGGAAAGTTTTTTGTCTGGATTTATGCAGGGGATATAATTCGGAAAATACTATAAGTAGCTATACCTACATACCGTAAGGTAGGAACATTTAACTATTATAAGAAAACTGAAATGAATAGGAGAGACTGGCTGGACCAAATCGGGACTGATTTGTCCAAGGGGTTATCACGGCGATTGTGGTATAACGGCCCATTTCCGCTCAACCGTAAAACTTGATAAGGGAAGTTTGTGCCAATCAGTGGGACGGTTACTTTTTATTACAATTTTGGCCATTACATGATAAATTCGTCGTGTGATTATTCGAGGGTAGGCCAATGTTAATTTTTTTTAAACAAGAATTTAGCCTCATTTTGTATTATTAAAACCAGGTTCAAACGTAAGTATAGCAGAATAAAATAGACATGTTAGTATAAAAGTAACATTGTCCTTGTCCACTTACGATTTGTATGTTCGCACGGAAAAGTTTTTAAACTTGAGATTATCTCAAAATCTACTTGACCTATTTCAAGAATTCTTTCACTGTTTGATAGATAGGTAAAAGTTAAAACTATGTACTTAACTGTAAAAGAACTATTAAATTAGGTCGTAGATATTGTCTCAACCTTATTTGAGGCCCCCTGTGTACTTTTCTCTGATTTCGTGTGTACATAGGTGCCTTTGGTATACTTTTCAACGTTGAATAATTAACATTACCTATGTAAAGCGGCGGCGTGATCCATCCCATCAAAGAAAGATTGTACAAATCAAAATGATGCTGGCAACAATTTTAGACGTAGGTAGTATTACTTATCTCTGCTGGGAACACCGAGCAACTGTCAAGTCAAAGGCGTTCGAAATATCGTACCTGGGAACAGTACTAAAATAACTATAAAGTTTAATTTGTTTGAATAAAATTTAAGCTACTTATATTAATTAAATCTAAAGTAATATACTACTTACTTCAAAGCAAACAAGTAATAGGTACCTACATACCTATAATTATCTTCTAAAGTAAGAACATTCACGGGAAATAGCTTAGATATGTAAAATATGATTTGATTTACGAACGCCTCTTAACCTTAACTTTTACAATAGCGAGTTATCCACAAGTGTTTACAAATTCATGAATAATACATAACAATTGAGTAAGTAAATTGCCCTTCGATCTTTTAAATTATGTACAATAGTTTACTAAGAACACTCATTAGTAACACTAGCTCTATAACAGCCATGGCGATAAGACAATCTAGTGATATGGCCAAGTTTCGAGAAGCTATGAATTCAGCAAAACAAATCGTCATATTATCTGGTGCCGGTATAAGTGCGGAGTCTGGTATACCAACATTTCGAGGTGCCGGAGGATTCTGGAGGAAGTACCAGGCGGCTTCTTTGGCCACCCCTGAAGCCTTCAGGCATAGTCCGAGCTTGGTGTGGGAGTTCTACCATTATAGACGAGAAGTAGCCGCTAAGGCTCTACCAAATGCTGTACGTATCTACTTACCAATCACTATCAGGCCTGTCCCATTTTAAATGTTTTTTGTCGAAATGCGATTTATAAAATCTCCATTCCAAGCGTTACAAATACAAGAGACAGATTTATTTCGACACAATATGATTACTCGTATTTTCTTGTAATTATTTTACTGAAAACAAAACAACTATAATAATAATCACACTCATTGCGCAAACTAGGATTTCCTGTGCCATACAAGGAATAATCACAAACTAATAAGTTTTTATTTTCCATTTTATTACCTATAATTTAATTAATACATGTTCATTGCTAGATATACTTATATTGATTGACTTCAATAAGCATTAAAGTGACCAATTTCAGGGCCACATTGCCATAGCCAACTATGAAAAGAAGCATGGATCAGAAAAGAAAATAACAGTTATAACTCAAAATGTAGATGGGTTGCATGCAAGGGCTGGTACCAACAACCTTATAGAACTTCATGGCAATCTGTATAAAACAAGATGTACTAAGTGTAAAGAAGTGTTGGTGAATACAGACAGTCCCATTTGTGAGGTAAATAGATGAAAACACTATTACTTAACAAAATTAAAACAATATGTACTACATCTTAAATATTCTCCAATATTTAGGAGAAGGTATAATATTGTTACTACAAGAATCTACCAAACTCTCAATATCAAGCAGTGACTTGAAAATAGACTTGGCCTCCTTGATGGGTTTTTAGGCAAAAAGAAAAGATATATAGATAGATTTAACTCGATTTATTCACGGAGACCATATTGTCACAGCAATGGCTGACGTAAGAAGAAGGAACAACAATAGACAACTTGACAGCTGACACATGACAGTGACATAATAAGATGCGTTTAGAAATAATTCAACACTTGCCCTTAAACCAACGATCTGACAAGTTGACTACAACTATCACTATATACTAGCTGTATATAACAATGTTACAACTTAAGACACATTAATGAACACAATGTACATAATAAACTTATGAACTTGTACACATACAGAAATATACTATTTACTATCTATACTGGACAGGCTGTGTTATATACTACATGCAATTACCTTATGTATTACATCAAACCATGTTTATATTAATTAAACCTAACGCAGTTACAAATTTACAATGTTTTTCCTTTGTTAGAGGTTTTGTGAGTACGTCAGCCGTCATTTCATCAGTTGATAGGTATTTTATATCAATAAAGCCTTTCTTTACAATATCACGAATGAAATGATGTCTGACATCAATATGCTTAGTTCTAGCATGGAACATTGAATTGATACATAACTTCTGTGCTGATTGATTATCATTGTACATAGTTATTTTACAATGTTTACCTAGAGTCTCAAATATAAAGGTACGAATAAAGATAGCTTCTTTACAAGCATCAGAAATTGACATATACTCTGCTTCTGTGCTGGACAGAGCAACTGTTTTTTGTTTACGACTTTCCCAAGAAACAATAGAGTTGCCGATTTTAAAGATAAACCCTGTGTATGACCTACGGTCTACTTCATTGGCTGCCCAATCGGCATCCACATAAGCAGTGACGTCCAGGCCATTTTTCTGAAAAACTAAACAATAGTTTACAGTACCTTTTAAGTAGCGTAGTACACGTTTTGCTGCTTTCCAGTGTACATTGGTGTAACAGTTGTTAAACTGACTCAGTGTACTCACAGCATGGGAGATATCTGGTCTTGTACATACTGCAACATACATAAGACATCCAATTAAATTCCTATATTCACAGTCTTCATTTTTCTCCCCTTCTTTGACTAGTTTCTGTCCTGAAACCATTGGGGTATCTGCTGGTTTACATTCACTCATGTGGAATCTTTCCAGTATATTTAGTATGTACCGGGATTGATCAAGAGTGATTTTTTCATTGTCTCTGCAAACCCGCATGCCCAATATATGATGAACTGGACCTAGATCCTTCATTTCAAATTCTTTCATCAATTTTCCTTTTATTTCAGCTTTTAATTCAGGTGTACATGAGCTAAAAAATACAATATCGTCAACATAAAGGGCTATGATGATAATAGACTCTTCATGTCTTTTAAAATATACACATGGCTCAGAAGATAATCTGATGAAATTCATTTTCTTCATTAAAACTCCATTTATTTTATCATACCAGGATTTGGAGGCCTGTTTTAAGCCATATATAGCTTTATTTAATTTATAGATTTTATTTTCAGATCCTTCAGCTTTGAAGCCTTCTGGTTGTTCCATGAACACAGTTTCCTGAAGATCCCCATTTAAGAAAGCAGTTTTAACATCCAGGTGATCAATTTCCATATCAAACTCTGCGGCAATGGCTAGCAATGTACGGATCGTAGAGTATCTTACTACAGGAGAGAACGTCTCTTCGTAATCTATGCCATACCGCTGCGTGCAGCCCTTGGCTACCAGCCGAGCTTTGTATTTTAGTAGCTCACCATCTGCTCCATATTTCTTCTTGAAAACCCACTTGCATTTTACAGCTTTTTGTCCCTTCTGTCTCTCTGTGAGAGTCCAGCAATTATTGTCAATGAAAGATTGATACTCATCTGCCATTGCAGCCCGCCACTCATTCGCTTCAGGACCCGTCAGCGCCTGCTGTACGGTATCTGGTTCATCACCCTCGCTGCAGATGCCTCTCACCAGCTGTGCAGACTCCACTAATGTATCTTCATACTCCGACAGCTCTGTATTGGTATCCTCACACTCGAGGAATGATGAATCTGGAATGTATGTTTCATCCGAGGAATTACCGCGTTCAGGACTGCTCCAGCTCTCAGTGTCATCTCCAGTGATTGGACTTTCCAATTGTGAAGGTCCCCGTGAAAAATCTTGTGATAATGTTATGTCATCAGATTGTTCACTCACATCAGATGGCCCTGAGAGCACAGAGTCCTCAGATGGTTGGCTAGTACTATCAGTACTAATTTTACTTGTACTGTTAGTGAGTATAGGTACGAACATGTATTGCATGTCCTCATTAGTATCATCATGTGACAATTTCCTAAAAAAGTGGTTTTCTAAAAATGTGACATCTCTAGATTTCACACATTTCAATGGGCTGTTAGGGTCTAATAACCTATAACCCTTGGTTTCTTCACAATAGCCCACAAATATATACTTTTTACTTTTCGAATCCAATTTCTTTCGATTATGTGAAAGAACGTAGGCTAGACAACCAAATATACGTAAGTGACTGAGGTTCACCTTTTTATTCGTCCATTTTTCTTCAGGAATGACTCCCATCACAGCTTTGGTAGGTGACCGGTTCTTCAGGTAAACAGCTGTATTGACAGCTTCAGCCCAGAACCTCCCGTCCAAGCCAGCACCCTGTAGCATGCACCGCGCCTTCTCAACTATGGTCCTGTTCGCCCTCTCTGCTACTCCGTTCTGCTGAGGGGAGTGCGGGACCGTTGTCTGATGACGGATGCCACTAGCCTTCAGGAATGCCTGAAATTTGGAATAAATATATTCTCCTCCATTGTCACTTCTAAGGACTTTAATTTTTCTGTTTGTTTGGTTTTCCACTAAAGCCTTAAATTCTTTAAAATTCTCAAAAACTTCTTCTTTTCTTTTAAGAAAATAAACAAATGTTTTTCTAGAATAATCATCTACGAATATTAAAAAATATTTATAGCCACTTAATGAATTAGTTGGCATGGGCCCACACAGATCTGTGTGTACTAGCCCTAATAATTCACTTGCTCTGTTATGAGATTTCTTTGGAAAAGGTAATCTACTTTGTTTTCCTTCAATACATGCAATGCAAACTCGAAAATTAGTATCATCATAATTAATGCCAGTTACCATACCTTGTTGTAAAAGTTGCATACTCCTGGAGTTGAGATGTCCAAGACGGCGGTGCCATTCCTCCTGTGATGCTGTCACACTGCTGTCAGATGAGGTAGCCAATGAAGTAGACACGACTAACTCTCTCTGTGGCTTGGGCACACTGGCCAGAGGCTGTAAAGACTCACAGTTGCCCGACCCCACACAGCTTATACAGTTTGTCTCAGTTGATGAGACCATACTACATAACATAGGGTTTGTACTAATGGTATCGAGTTGATAAACACCATGTACTAGTGTAGCACTAGCTATCACTACCCCTGCATCATAAATATGACAACCACTTGTACTAAATACAACTTTATACCCCCTTTTAATCAAAGTACTTACAGATAATAGGTTAGCTGAAAGTTTAGGTATATAAAAAACATCATTAATTGTCCTTATACAGTCTTTCAATTGCACTTGCACACTACCACGACCGGCAGTCAACAATTTTTCACCATTCGCTACGTTAACTTCTAACGATTTCTCACTCACAAAAGTGTTCATGATTTTCCTATCGTTACACATGTGACTCGTTGCCCCGGAGTCTATGTACCAGACATCACGATCAACACTCACACATAGCGCGGTCAGTAGGCCTTTGGACGCCTTATCCTTACTGGTTGTGTCAGTTTTGTTGTTCAACTTAGGACAGTCCTTCTTCATATGGCCCTGCTTCTTACAGTTAAAGCACTTGAGTAGTTTTCTTCTCACTGCTAAGGCTGTCACGGCTTCACCCTTGTCATCACGGCGCTGATATTCCTGTAACAGCTTACCCTTGACAATTTCACTGGTCAGCTTCAAATTGGAGTTCTCCAATGCCATAATTAGTGGATCATAACACGACGAAAGACCACTCAGCATTAGTACGGCAATAAAATCGTCATCAAGAGGTGCTCCGATGTCATTCAGTTGTTGTGACATTCCGATGATTTTATTCAGATAGCCCTCCATGCCCTCGCACTCGTTCAACTTGGTGGCAAACAATGCCCGTAGTAGACCAAGCCGTCTGCTCAAGCCTCGATCCTCGTATGCATTTTGAAGATTCTGCCATGCCTCATACGGCGTTTTACTATTTCTAATGTGAGGAAATGCCATCGGTTGCACGGAAAGGCAGATTCTTGCCAGAGCTTTCTCCATTCTTTTCTTGTCCTTGCAGGTTTCATCAATCGTATCCCATAATTCTTCATGAATTAATATCATTTTCATAAGAAATTTCCATGTATTATAGTTTTCAATACCTTTCAACTTCTCGATTGCCTGCTGCATGACGTGTGAACCACCGGCGGCGGAACTCATGGCGGAAGAGGTTATGTTTTATTTTATTTCGGAAATAATAATGATTTTACAAAAATAACACTTTTCCCGTGTACAGCGTCTTCTGGGCCCATAACCTGATGGGTTTTTAGGCAAAAAGAAAAGATATATAGATAGATTTAACTCGATTTATTCACGGAGACCATATTGTCACAGCAATGGCTGACGTAAGAAGAAGGAACAACAATAGACAACTTGACAGCTGACACATGACAGTGACATAATAAGATGCGTTTAGAAATAATTCAACACTCCTCTCATGCATGAATGTTATGTTTAGCACAAATTGGATCTTATTAGATTCGTAAAATATATTTTTAAGTACAGAATAATAAGTAAGAAATGTGTCCTTATTCTTATGAGAATACATGCAAAACAATAATTCACAGGCACTATCAAACAGAGGGGCACCAGATGCCAACATTGTTGGATCAGATATACCAGTAAAATCGTTGCCACATTGCAAGAAGTCAAACTGTGGTGGCCTCCTTAGACCACACATAGTCTGGTTTGGTGAAGGCTTGGAGTCTTCCGTACTTGAAAAAGCTGGTATGTATTTTATTTTATACAAATATCTGAACTACTCATTATATAGATAGGTATTGAGTAAACTTAGGACACTTGCATGACATGCTACAATGTTTAATCTAATAAGCCAAAAATTAAGAAACTAAATGGAAAATTCTTCACCATCGGCGGCGGGGCGGTCAAACTATGTCAACGCAAACCATCATCACAGCAATATAAATATCTGTAGCTTCATATATTTATATTGCTGTCATTCATGGAAATTCATAGTAAGTCAGAATATCGAAATTTTTGGAGTAAACGAAATAAACTCAACATACCTTATTTTAGGAACAGCAATGGAATCATGTGATGTGTGCCTTGTCGTCGGTACATCCTCCGTAGTGTACCCAGCAGCTATGTTCGCGCCCCAAGCGGCCGCCAGAGGCGCTGTCGTCGCCGAATTCAACTTGGAGACCACGCCAGCCACACCAGATTTCCACTTTTATTTTGAAGGACCTTGTGGCACCACTTTGCCACAAGCTTTAGCGGATTAACTATCTATACCGAAGCCCTAAGTGTCTTATTTTGTAAACAAATATGATCGTTTAATTGTGATGTAACACTGAAGGAACTGATTGATCGAACCAGTTCATCATTGTGAAAATAAAGTGATCCGATCTAATAATGTGCAAATAACTGTCCAATAATCACAGAACAGTGCAAATGTTAGTAGAGTAGGGTAGTTTTTAATAAGACACTTTATTTGGGCTTCAGTATACGTATACTGACGGCGATTCTGGTTTATGTTTTTTTCACTTTAATTACGTGCATAAGAGTATGTGCTATATCTTTCCTAACTTTAATACAAAAACAGGACGACATTATTTGAAGATCTGTAAGGTCTAAATTAGAAAAGACAAATCAGAATCGCTACCATTGTATTTTAAAATAACGACTGTGATATCTGGTTTTAAGAAATAACGTTAATGGTTTTGAAAAATGGCAATTTGTAGATGTAGATATAAATAAAATATGTAAATAAAATGTATACAAAATAATTTATTACCAAATTTACACTAAGAGAGCAATCAAAATGAGCTTCTAAATACATGAATATAAATAAATTATAAACTACTTGACTTGTTATCTTTGTGCCTTGCAAAAAACTTCGCTATACTTCCAACAGTCTGTCCGAAGTTGCAGTTAGACAGCAAAGATTTCTGAAAAGACGAAATTGACATGACATGTAGCAACTAATAATATATAATTTATTTATAGCTATTATGGAACATTAATTACCTGTACAAAAGAAGGCAGGGCGGCAATAGTTTGGGATCGAGAATATCTTTCGTCAACTAATAAAACGCAAGCGTAATCATTAGCATGCCTCACAGCTCTTCCTGAAAGAATAATTACATCATCAACAAAAGAGTTGGAGAGGACTATGTTATCAATTATCATCATCAATCATATGAGCACAAAGCTGATGATATGGGGCGAATAGAGTTCAAGACAGACAGTCAATCAGAAACGACCTTGGCAGCATTTATAGGTATCTAATAACATTGAACACTTCAGGTGGCTCATATGAGAGTCGACCACGGAATAATATTCCGTGGGGCCGACCGTGACTTTCTTTATAGTTTTCATTTTGTCACATGGATACATACATTACTGCGTTTCTTTCTCGTTTATAAAGGTGCTAAAATATTGAAATTATGCACCCCTTGTCAAAATGAAAACTGGGGTAGAGTGTCTTTCTGTCTGTCTAAAACAAGTTAACTATTAATAGTTAATTTAAATTAAAATTTAAAAAAGATAAGATCTCGATTCTCGAGGCTATCTTTTCGGTCATCATCAGACACAGGATCCCTGTCTAAGAACGTTCTCGTCAGCACCACCTATAATCAACGAAAAACCTGCTATCAAAATAAACCGTCCGCTCTGGAGCTACGATAACGCAGTCACACAGAGAGTAAGGCGTGAAGCTTATAACTCTGCGTTGCGTCGGGGGTTAATAAATGGACATACCTATGCATTGATTGACGGCCTTCATACATAAGTTCTCGTAGTAGACGCTCCCTGCACCACCGCCTGACGTTCGGTTCAAGTAGCTCATCTTTTCCTGTAGTTCTGGCGACTTCACGTTTGGGTATGGCATGCCGACTACTATAACACATCGGCCTAAGTCGTCGCTGTTAGAAGAATGAATGTGTTATAATATTTATCAATGCAGTTACAACTAAATAAAATTACTATAATTTGTTTTAAAAAATCAAATTACTTACCTAAAATTCAACCCTTCGCTCAACTTTCCTCCAACGACACTCAGTAATAAGGCACCGTTGTGATCAGTGTCTTTACTGTTTACGGCTGAAGCGAACTTATGTAAAACCTGTAAGTAAATATATATTTTTAAAGCCTATAATGAAATGCCTCAATGTTGGCCAAAAATCTCCCCTTACATCCACATATCTCTCTGACCATATTTCCAAATTACTGATTGACTCAACCATCGACCTACACCTGGATGATTTGCACGACTATAGTCTAATTTTTTTTTCACCATTCGATGTCCAATTGCTATTATTCAAAATTATGTTTCGAATTAACCGACTACTTATTAATAAATCTGCCTAAACCATGGCATGTTCAATGTGACCAAATACATATTGTAAGACTTATTCAGGCCACCCGTAGGCCTCTGACGTGGCGTAACGACTGCTGCCGAATGACAACAACCGGGACCAACTGCTTAACGTGCTTTCGGAGGCACGTGCTCAGATGAACTTGTCACTAACGGTCGGTCACCCGTGACCGTGGTGATAGTGATCTCGCCCAACGTTACTTAACTTGTACGATCGTTTCCAACGTGAACTCACGACTGGACTACGAGCCCCTCAAAACAGCCAAAAACGATTTAGCGGTCCAATTCATAGTGCAGTATGGATTGGACTATTAATCCCATACACAGTTACACAATCGATTTAAACCATATAGCTGAACAGCGGTTATTTATAACCAGTTAATGAGTCCATGTTGTACAACAATTAAGAGTTAAGTTAAGACCACACCTGATCAACTTCACAAGCAGACTTGGGCTCGCGAAACACGGTTTTTTTCTTAGTAATAGTCTCTATTACTTTGCTGGTCTTCAAATGGTCATACACAGTCTGCTCGTAGGAATACGAAGGTAGAAAACAAACCACACCACCTGGCACTACGCTGCACACATTTCTTAGAATACGACCGACTTCATTCAACTGGAAAAAAGATTTTAACATTGGTTTTGCGAGCGAGAGGGTTCATAAGTTGTGACGGTCGCCACAACTTTTTTCATGGCACCCCAGCGAGATATTATGGGCCATTTGCGCTAAGCTAGATAACCCCGGGTTAAGCAATTAATTTATTAACCCAAATTGACTCAAATTTATTTAACCCATGATTGAGTTAATCCCGACCTTGTTGCTTGATTAACCCGATTCAGACATATTTAACTTGAACTTTCTGGGAACTGGTTCTTATTACAATACGACTGAAACTAGAAGAAAATAGGGTCAAGAATCAAATACAATATTGAACGTTAAACTTATTGTAAGCTCGCTCTTACAACTGTCAAATAACTATTAATTTTGCAGTTATAAGAGCGAGCCCACTAAGCTCGCGGTCAATATTGTCTTTGAATCTCGGCCTAAGAATGGTACCAAGTCCGCGTTAAACTCGTGACGCTGCGATCGACTGTACTTTCAAAACAACAACAAAAATATACTTATTCAATAATAAAATTCAATCTAGAATTGTACTTACCAGTTCATGAGACATGCGGTTTTCATAAGAAAAATTCAAGTTGACGTTAGAAGGTCCTTTAGCGAGACAAATAGCTAAGACATTATCCGGCGGCACTACATGGTCGCATCTCACTATGTTGACATTGTCATTGTTAACCGAACCGTTGGCGAGCAACCCTTGGAACTCGCTTATCGGTTCCATTGTCCCGCCTGCCACTACGACCTAGAAATATGATACTAATTATTCTACGTCAAGTTAATAAAAATGTCATTTTGCAGATATAGGATTTGAATAAACAGAAAATTATTTAGATTGATAATAAATACAATGTAAATTAATTTTCTGTAAAAGTAGAACGCCTTGGTTTTAAAGGATTTAAATTTTCATGCATGTAAATACGTCATACGAAACGAAAATCAAAATATATGGATGGATTTCGTTACGACAAGAAGTAAAACAAGGCTAGACCCTTGTGGCACAATTGTTTAACAGAGCTAATGTCCCTAAGACGAATATAAAGTTACGCCGATCAGATCTGAGTCTCAATAGTTTTGTTGGAAAATATCATCCCATGGAATAGCGTGGTCCCTAAGTTCGAAACCAGGTCGAAAATTTGCTCCATCTCAACATATCTAATATTTTAATTGGTTTCAAAAGAAACAAGACAAAATACAATAAATATAAATTTGTTTCAAATACAGAATAAACGAGAACATAATGTATGAAGGCATATTGCAACATTTTTTTTAAATAAACCATTGTAGCGATTCCAAATTGAGTACGCTAATATTCGTCGCCGCTAAGCGAGGCGTCCCTTTCGCTCTTACGCGATGTAGCATATGAACGACTGTGACAGGTGCGTTTAGGTTTAGAATTCAACTTAGCTGCTACAGAATTAGCTTCAATGGCTTGCTTTTAAACAAAAATAAAAATCAAATTGCATATGTTGTAGAAATGAGAAGAGTTACTTACAGATCTGCACTGCGTAACTACATCAGCGAAATGCTCCGCTGGGTTGAGCAATAGGTACTTCAAGTGGCCACTCTGGTCGTCTCCCGTCTGCGCCAGAACACGGCCGTTTTCGCTGCGGTCGCACAACATCTCTAGGAAATCTAATATGGCGTATAAACCGCTACCAGCTGATGTTTCTGTTGGTACCTGTAACATATAGGTATGCAGTAACTACGAGTATATCGAGAAAACTATTTACAACTTAGTAGAAAATGTTGCAAGCTGTAAGATGTTGAAACTGCTATAAATCAAAATAATGTATTTTTAAGACTTCTTTTTCCAACTATCTGACTCGTATATGACATTAAGTAATTGTTGTAACCACTTTCTAAATTCCTTCTTTTGAGTACATTCAATAAGGCACTAAAGGCTCGAGGCTCGTTTCAACCTGGGTCTGCTTTTCTTGGCTCCATATCAGTCTAAAGGAAATACATCTCTTCGTCCTTCAATGTATTTATATTTAGGCCACACAATGTTTCATTCGTGACGTACCTCAGCATTTTTAATTGAAAACTTTGCCAGATATCAAATTCCTCACAACTGAATAAGTCCAACTAGTGAGGATTCCCCATAAGCCCAAACTTACGTACCTGAGCAATTTGCTTCACATCTGGTTTCGGTTCCTCAATAACTTCCTTCTCAACTTTTTTCTTAGAAATATTACTTAGAAAAGATTCGAATGAACTTTTCTTATTGGCTGTACTCTTCATTTCCTCCTCCAATGCTTGTTGACTGTACCTCATCGAGAAACCGTGTATTTTAGGAGCCAATCGCGTGGTCCTGCAGAATTCTACCAATGGCCTCAAGTTTAGGTGGTCGATTTCAGCTTTTATGACGAAATCTTCGAGGGTGTATATTGTTGTATCATTCTTTTTGTTTGAAACAGACGGCGTTTTGTTTTTTGTCATGACTGAAAATAATCAGACAGAATATGGCTAGGGTGTGGACACAGGGGCGCCGGTGGTAGATGCTCCTTTTGTTTTGTTGCCCAGGAGAAATACATAATCTGATGACGGGTGGTATACATTACGTAACATAATGTATACCACCCGGGGGAACGGGTGATTATGTTGGACTCGCACCAACTAAAACTCCTGGGGTGTTCCGCCTCCGCCACCATGGACAGGACCACGGGTACATCTTTCGAAAACTACCGTGGCCCTGTCGGCGGGTCCCTAGCACAAGCTTAGTTTGGAGTGGTTGAGGAAAAAAATCACGGAGAAAAATAGTAAATTGATAACAATGACATTTTTATAAGTATTCCAAAAAAATGCCATTTAAAAATGCAATGAAGCTTTTTACAAAAAAAAATGTCATAAGAGTTATACACTCAAAATTAAGATCAAATAATATTTCACATGTGAATAGCAATTATATTTATTTTTAAAAACGGCATTTTAACAGTTTTATATCAAGTTTTGTCAGACAAACAAACAAACCGTCCGATGATTTATCTCCACCTGTTTCTCTTATCTAGTGCAACACAGGCGTCGTACTGCAGATTACAATACGTTTCAGTTTTCACCCTATTTATTTACTTACCTAACAACTTTCCTACAATAAACTGAATCTGATTCAGAGACAAAAGGTTTTTACTGCTCAATCTTGCTCTGTACTTGTTTATGTAGAACTGTAAGAACGTTTTCACGGACGACAGCTGTTTGGCCGAAACGGGCGCAGAATGGGCGTTTTCTAAGGCTGCTGTGAGTCCATGGGCTTCATCCAAGATTAGGACATTGTTTTGTAGCTTTAGTGAGACACCGGATCGGGCACCGGAGCTCACTATGCCTGCGTGGCTTATCAGTACTACCTGAAAAGAAACAACAAATTCTGAATGTTCAAGACTATTATAAAAATATGTGATAGGAAAGAATACATGTGCGATTTGTAATTAGGTATAATTTGGCGCTGCGTTCCCACAACCTCGTTCCAAACGCGATGCGTTGAACACCTTGGGGTTTTAGTGGGTATAGGACCGTATTATGGCGGGAGTCCCACATACTCACCGCGCGCCCCTCCTCATTGGCGCGGTGAGATGCGAAAAGCATTTCCCCAAGTAAAAAAAAAGGTATATCGGTAGTTAGGCCGATAGTAGTAGATAGACGGTTTATGAGCACATAATAAGTAATAGTACGTAGTATGAGTGGAGTTTGAGTTCAGTCTTACACCTGTCAGTTTTCATACAATTTGACAGTCGTAAGTGTGAGCTTACGCTGAGACTATCTGCCTTAGTGCCAACCATGGGTACAAGACAGTCAGTAGTTTCATAAACGATCGTTTTTGCAGATGACAGGACTTATTTACAACTCCATGGCCCTTAGCAATAAAACTTCTAAAATGGTTGTTTAAATTGACAGTTACTGAAGCTCGGAAACTGCGATCGACCTCGGGGTGCAGAATTCTAGTAAGAAATATCTTATACAATACCTCAGCGTCATCCAAAGCCATTCTGGACGCATAATAGGGACAGGCTTTCAATTCCTTCCCACACTTGACCAAATCCTCCATGTCCATAATATCAACAAGAATCCTTTCCTTCAACTGTGTGATGTTGGCCTGATTGTAGTACGGACATGCTGTACAAGACTTCGTCTTGGTTTTCTTGAGGACTTTACCATCGTCGCCAATAGAAGTGGATTTAGTTTTTGACTTTTGCATATCGAGGCATCTGTTGACACACTAAATCCTTACTCAAAATGGTTATTACATACATAAAGTTACCATAGGGGTAGGCAGATTCGACGGAATTCCATTTGGCAGTCATTGCAGTTAAACATATTACCACCGTCTGCTTTTTGCCAATACATAGGCCAATGGCGTGTTAGGTGAAGATTTGATGAAACCTCAATCGCCGTTTTTAGAGCACTTCAAGTTTACTTGGCCTCATAGTGGTCCCATGAGTATGGATAATACCTCATCACTACAGAAAACCTAACCATGTCATAGACAAAGTCAGGACTGTTGTTTCTCACTCCCTATCTCCTCCTATCTGTAGATTTCCTCATATGTGAGAACAATCCATAAATACATAAGGTACATTATGGCACAACCTGCCAACGATCAAATGTCGAACATGTGACTGCACCACTGAGCTCTCTAATTTATGTACCTTTCATTAATTAGATTAACATTCTTCAGTCTGGTGACATCAGAGTTGATGCAATAGTGTTGCCTAGAAGCCAGGGTAACAACTCTCGTATTTTCTTTGAACACTGTCCTCTTGATTTCACCCACAAACTGCGATAGTTGACTGTGAGTTCTACTGCTTATGTAAATCTGGAAGCATCAGGATAATATTTTAATCATCTGTAGATAAGCATATATCTTCAGATGAACAAACCAGTTGAACTGTGGGTAATACTTTTTACAATTACTTGATCCGAGCTTGAAAGGTTCCTTCCTTCATTATAAAGGTGTCTAAGTTCTTATTTTTTTAGTTTATTGTTTAGTAACATTTTAAAAACATACAATTTAATTATCTTTCCCATTTTTGGTGAAACTATGCTGGTTTTGAATGCTGATGGGCACATGATGATTTGATGCTCGCTTACATTGGCCAGGAAGTAATGTGCGACTTTGATATTGGAGATAGTGCCAGTTATTTCCATAATTATGATGTCCTATATAATGATATCCTGATATATGATGTATATATGTGTGAGTGTATTAATGTCTGGAGGCTTACATTAATATACAAGTACCTTCGTAATATCATCCTTTTCGTCTTCAGCAACTTCTTCACTATCTGATTCTTCTTTTTCCTCTAACTCCTCCAAAATAAGATCTATATCTCCTTCAATCTCAACATCTTCTAGAACATTTTCTTTATTACCTACTTCATTTTTGTGCTTATCAGTATTTTTAAAGTAAAACTCTAAAGTTTTCTTAGTAAGACCTGACTTCTGTTTCACAACCCTGAGTTTCATTTCGTTGAATATTTCAACACTTCTCCGGATCTTATCAAGTTTACATTGTAAGGTGGCCAAGGCCTGGTTTTTCCTTATTTTGTCATATTCTTCTTGCAGCCAGTCTTCTGTACCTGATAATTAAAACGGTTTGAACGCTCTATCTGTGGTTAAAGCTCTGCAAATATTCAGCTGACATTATGGTGGTGAATTGCAGATACTTAACTCTACATGTGGGACCTATTTGGTGAAAATTTTCACTGTTGTGTAGGATTTGATTTAACAGTTTTACATGTTACCTACTTTGAAAATCTTTAAATACACCATTATGGCCAAAAACTAGGATTGCCTGTAATGTGGGTGGTTGTTAGACAAAGATCCTTCCGACACAGATACTATTGACTTTATTTACAAGACCCTGCTGGATTGGAGTCAGCCCTAATTCCTTACACAAAAGAAGATGTCAGCATGTAGGAAATCCACTGTCAAGCAATAAAAATGGGGTTTGTGTGCAATAAAAATTCATACACCCATAAGGTGCCTATATATTGGTTGTTACCCTACAAAAAGATAAATTGTGTGCCTATAAAAACATACTTGTAGTAGAGGAGACCTCTAGTTTCAGCTCAGAAACTTCTTTCTCCAGATCCTGGATAGCTTTGTCATTGCTGTCTTTGAGCCACTGTAGAGCTCCGCAGCATATGCTCAAAGACTTTCCCTGCAAAGTAACACACTACATAATATAATTGAAATAAAAATTTATTGAGATATGAGAACTCTATGCTTGTATTTTATATGTGTCAATTGTTAAAAAGGAATAAAAAACATGTCTGTCTTTTGATGCTATAAATACGTTTTATTTACTGATATTTAGATATCTCCAACATGGTAGCAGATACGTGGTTAGATCATAAAAATATTTGAAAATATTAACGATAAATAGTGTGAAGTGATCAAGTCTGAAAGTTTTGTACTTTTGATGATTCAAATTTCAAACGGTTAGTACAGACAGCACAAACAAGGAAAAATAAAAATGGCAACCAAACCATTTGTTCTGGATAGTGCTAAAGTCAACATCGGAAAATTTGATGGTACAAACTGGTTAGTCTGGAAATATAAGATGTCTATTCTACTGAAAGGTATTCCAAAAGCCTTAGATCTGATAGAAGGAAGATACAATATGCCAGTACTGAGTGCACAGACGCCGGATGCTACAGATAGTTCAGAAGACGTTATTGCTCTGGAACAATTTCAATCTGTAGACAGTATGACGCTGTTGATGATCACAAGCAATATGACAGATGAGATAATTCAAAAGGTTATGCGTTTCAATACTTCCAAAGAACTGTGGGATGAACTCAAACGGCTATTTGATGGAGACGGAGATGATTTTATCTACGATAACTGTTTGAAATTCTTTGAATATAAGAAGCAACCAGATGATAACATGGCGGAACATCTTTCAAAGTTGAAGAACATATGGTTCAATCTTAACAAAGAGATTGTAAAACTTGAAGAAAGCACTGAATTGCCAGAGATACTACTGATATGCAAGATATTAGATACATTGCCTGATGAGTATCTCTCGTTCAAATCTAGTTGGCTGCTAATGTCTAAGAACGAAAGAACTGTTGATAGATTAACATCACAACTCTGTGCCTATGAGCGAAATATAGATCCTCAAACATCGAAGAGTAACCAAGCTCTGATAGTTAAAGGTTCAGATGAACAAGTGAACAAAGCATATACTAAAAGGATTAAATGCAAATATTGTGGTAAAGAGGGACACAAAATTAAGAAATGCTTAAAGTGGATAAGCGATGGTCGACCTCCCAAGCCAAGTTCGAGTGCAAATAATGTAAATGTGAATAACACAGACCTAATGGCGATTGACAAGAGCACATACGCTGACAAAGATAGCTGGTATCTTGACAGTGGAGCTACAAGTCACGTTACATTCAGGAGAGACTTATTCCAAACATTTAAATGTTTCGATACTAAACACACTGTGACAACTGCAAGCGGTGAGAAAGTTGAAGCCACTGGTAAAGGTGACATAAGACTGGAAGCCACAGTTGGAGATCACAAAGGATCGATAACGTTATGCGATGTATGGTGCGTGCCTATGCTAAACAAAAATCTTTTTTCGCTATTGGCTGCTCAAGATAAATTACCACAGAGTTTATTTGAGTCTGAGCGAGAGCTATGTAGATTGAAATCGAAAGGTATAGTTAAAGTGGTTGGCACAAGAACCAAGAATGGTGGACTATTCAAACTAAATGTGAAGAACGTTATGCCACAGTCACAAGAAGTGAATGTATTGACGAGCACGGATTCCTTACAGTTATACCATGAGAGGTTTGCCCACCAAAGTAAATCCTATGTGAAGAAACTTATTGAAAAGGAATTTGGCGTTCAAGTTTCAAACGAAACAAGTGAATTGTGTGAAGGCTGTAGCTATGGAAAAATGCACAGAAAACCGTTCGGAACAAGAGTTAGAGCCACAAAACCTGGTGAGATTATACACACAGATGTATGTGGCCCATTTCCATTCTCATACAAAAAGCTACGTTATTACGTTCTGTTTAAAGACGATTTCAGCAAATACCGATATGTATACTTCATGAAACAGAAGTCAGAGGTTCATGCAAAGCTTCAACTGATGTTAGAAGAAAGCAAGGTAGCTGGTCATGTCATAAAAGAACTCCTAAGTGACAACGGTGGAGAGTTCGATAATGAGAAGACTCGAACTATTTTGCAGAAGCATGGCATTAAGCAAAGATTGACAATGCCATATACGCCACAACAAAATGGCTGCAGTGAAAGGGAAAACAGAACTCTCGTTGAAGCTGTCCGAGCCATGTTGTACGCGCATGAAGAGCTGCCTATTGCCACGTGGGCAGAGCTCGTATGTACTGCAGCATATGTACTCAACAGAACAGGAAGAACTCCTGTTGATGGAAAGTCACCACATGAGTTATGGTATAACAAGAAGCCAAAGATTAGTCATTTAAGAATCATTGGAAGTCCTTGTTACGTACATGTACCCAAGCAGAAGCGTAAGAAGTTGGACAAAAAGGCTCAAAAATGTATTTTAATCGGCTATGATGGTGATGATGGGTACCGACTGCTACGTATTGAGCAAAATTATAAATCATCACTGGTACGATCAAGAGATGTAGTATTTCAAGAATCAGCAATCAGCGCAGCCACCAACCAAAGTGTTCCTGACGTGAAGATTGAGAAGAATTCTGAAATAGAAATAAGTCTAAGATTACCAAAGAATGATGATGATAGTAGAAGGATTCATGATGTAAGGGAGGAAGAAAATGAAAGGTCAGTACCTGATAAATTTCAAGAGTCTATTATACCTCATGAATCATTCCACAGCTTACCTGAAAGTCACGATGAAGAAGTTTCTCCTGAACCTGAAAGTCATGATGATGGTAATGAAATTGATGATGATATCAATGATCAAGCAATGCCAGAGCGTTCTGAGTTAATAGATAATGATGAGATTTTGTGTGACGGCGAAATTGAAGATGAAGGAAGAATGACTCTAAGAGCAAGATCAAAGCTTCGACAACCTATAAAACTTGACGACTACGTAATGATGTCTGTAGATGATAGGACAGATGTGACTGAGCCTACAACTTACGCTGACGTACTACGAAGTGAAGATAAGGAGAATTGGTTGAAAGCAATGGAAAGCGAGATCAAGTCTTTAAAAGAGAATAAAACCTGGATTTTGGTCGATTTACCCAAGAATCGTAGAGCTGTCTCATGCAAATGGATCTACAAGCTAAAAACTAACGCTGATGGTACGATTGATAAATATAAAGCAAGACTTGTTGCTAGAGGTTTCTCGCAAAAACAAGGAGAGGACTACGATGAAACGTTTAGCCCAGTAGCAAAGATGACGACGATCAGATCGGTTATAAGCATTGCGGCAAACGAAGGACTCTCATTGACACAGTTTGATGTTTCAACTGCCTTTCTGAATGGCTCTCTTGAAGAAGAGATTTACATGAAACAACCAGAAGGTGCCAATGATGGGACGAGTCGAGTCTGTATGTTAAAGCGCAGCCTCTATGGGCTCAAGCAAGCACCGAGATGCTGGAATAAGTGCATCGTAGATTATCTGAATACAATAGGGTTTCAACAGTGTAAAACAGATCCCTGCCTGTTTATCAGAACACGAGCACAGAATAAAATCATCTTGGCACTTTACGTTGATGACGGACTAGTGGCTGCAACAGACCAGAAAGACGCAGAAAGATTTATGGCAGAACTCAAACGAAGGTTTAAGATAACCGTAAAACCTGCTGATTATTATCTGGGTTTGCAACTACAGTACAGAGACGATGGGTCTATAACCATAACACAGAAACACTATGCTGAGAAAGTACTAGCTCGTTTTGGAATGAGCAACTGTAAAGCAGTGTCTACACCTATAATCAGAGATGGTGAACAAGGACAGTCAGTAAAAGAGATAATAGATGAAAAGTCATATCCTTATAGACAGGCTGTAGGTGCTCTTGCTTATCTGATGGTAGGAACTCGTCCAGATATTGCCTACGCTGTTGGCGTCGTATCTAGAACACTAGAGAGTCCTTCCAAAGAAGATGTTCTAAAAGTTAAGCGAATAATGCGCTACTTAAAAGGCACATTGTCATTTGGAATTACATACAAAAAGAGTTTTAGAACGGGAATATTAGATTGTTTCAGTGATTCTGATCATGGAGGTGATATCAAGGATGGACGATCAACGAGTGGCATCCTTTGCCTATATGCCGGAGGAGCGATCTCCTGGGCAAGTCGGAAACAGTCTTCAGTGGCAATTTCGACAACGGAAGCGGAAATTGTCGCCGCTAGTGAAACCTGTCGTGAGATAGTTTGGCTGAAGAGATTGTTCAAGGAAATATCAAACTTGAAGGATATTCCTGTGCTTGAAATAGACAACGACGCAGCTGTCAAACTTGCACAGAATCCGGAGTTGCATCGAAGGACTAAGCATATTGCTATTAGACATTTCTATGTCAGAGAGCTTATTGCAGAAGGGAAACTGAAAGTCAAGCATGTTGCTTCGGAACTGCAAAGAGCCGACATTTTAACGAAGCCTCTTTCCAGACCAAGGATGATGTTCATTTCAGAAAGATTAGGTCTTTCGTAGATTCTTTCCAATGGACTATATAAAAAGGGAGGATATTGAGATATGAGAACTCTATGCTTGTATTTTATATGTGTCAATTGTTAAAAAGGAATAAAAAACATGTCTGTCTTTTGATGCTATAAATACGTTTTATTTACTGATATTTAGATATCTCCAACAAAATTATCAGTCAGGAAACTGGGCACAATATGATATAGTATTTGCTACTATGTGGGTGGAGCCGTAGACCAACAAACACAAACATTATAGTTTGTACTTATCCCAGACAGACCACTTTAAATGCTTGTTGTGTGGGCCAAATGCACTTAGGGGCGCTAAAGCAGCGATCTAAGAAAGTATTAAACAATACCTATAGGCTCTAATACTTACAGTTCCAGTAGGACTTTCGAAAATACCTAACTTGCGGCATTCAAGAGTTTGATAGAGTTCACTCATAAATGTTGTTTGAATTGCATAGGGATGGAAAGGGAATACAAACTTTGGCTCCATGAACTTCTGTTCTTTCTAAACCGTGAGAACACACAAACACTGCCCAAAAAGGCTATTTAATTACGCAGAATAGCAGAAATCAAACATGAAACACCAAAGAAATCATAATTCACAACACAAAGGCGCGCAAAGATTTTTTTCCTTGGTATTACTTTTATCAATCGTGCTCTGTTTTCACCATTTTTGCATTGATTGACGATGAAACGAACGGCCCCCAACGATTGAGTTGCGTTTTTGTGGCATAAATAATGGTACATGTAAAATATTAATGGTGACAATATTATAATGTTATATGGAGCTATTTCACTCGCTCTTATAGATCGAACAGAAATTAAACAAAAAACTAAATGTGGAATTGCAGTCGTCAAACAGTGAATTTTGTTATTTATTTTCTTTCTATAATTTAATTTTTAACCAGTGTCTGTAATTCTACACATTTCTAATTTTTTGTACGCTATCTTTAATCTCTGAAGTAAACTTTACTTTAGTTCTATCAGTACACAAACATTCCAATTAATGTAAAATTCGTCTTTTGAAATGTCTCACAAGTATGTACATAGTTTTCATTATTATTCACAGATAAATAAATATCTCTTGTTGATCCATCAATATATATCTCGTTTATTGTATTTTCTTTTCAGTGTGAAGATTCTACCTGGAGCGACAGTATGTGAGGACTGTACTCTTGAAGGTGACATCACCATAGGAGGTGGAACTGTAATACACCCTAGGGTCACCATAATCGCTGAAGGCGGGCCTATAATCATAGCTGAGTACTGTATAATTGAAGAGTACTCTACTATCATACATAAGTAAGTACTTATTTTCATCACTAGTCACTGAGGCCGATAAAGACAGATTTGAGTATGAGTGGAGTTTGAGTTTGGTCTTACACTGACAGTTTTCATACAAAGAGTCACACTGAGTTTGTGCTCAAAACTATCTTTGTCTGTGGGCCTAAAATTCACGCAATGTATTTTTATAATTTAACACAGGTTATCTTTACCCCACAGTTGGTACACTAGGCTAGTAACCCCCACTTGCAATAAAGGATAACTTTATCTGTGAAAACTCCATACATTTTTCTTGTGTTAAGTCATTAATTCTTGGGGTTTTATTTTATTACAAGCCGACCTAAGAACTGCAAATGCATCTGTTTATGAATGAGGGTATTGTTTAGCAGATAATAGTGTCTGGCTAGCCTGCACACTGCACGCACAGGGATAAATACCAATGCATACTTACCGAGTCATTTACTTAAAATATGTTTTTCAGAAAAAGTAATAACCAAGAGAACCCTCCAAAACCATTGTTTATTGGTGCCCACAATGTCTTTGAGGTCGCATGCAAGTTGGAATCTCCATGTGGTCACATCGGAGAGAGCAATGTGTTCGAATGCAGATCTTTTGTTGGAGTCGATGTCAAAATTGGCAGTGGTTGTGTTATTGGTAAGTGAATTATTGTATTTAAATCAAAATTAAGAATTACTTTGCATAGCTTTTATATATGCCAAACTGTACTGATCATGTAATGTTTATAATTGAATCCCCTCAATGTGGATTGAAAAGGAGATAAACGTATCTGTGGATCAATATGTGGAGCGGAGCTGTGGATCCAAGTGGATAGAGGGTTCAAAAATAGAAAAAATTATAATCATATAATTTTAGCATTATTCCAGATTGCGTACACTAATATTAATCGCTGCTAAGCAAGACGTCTCGCTCGCTCTTACGCGTATCATATGAACGACAGTGACAGTTGCATTTAGGTTTAGGAAACAGCTTAGTGGCCGTAGCGGCAATAGAATTAGCTACACTTGTTGCTAAAAGTTTTTTTTTCTTTTAGACACCCAAAATAATATTGGATGCGTTTATTACAGGTGCAGCATGCCATCTGACAGCCCCTCAAACACTGGTAGATAACACAGTGATTTGGGGCTCGGACCATCACATCCGAGAGGCATTAGAGAAACAGCCGTCTCAACTCTTGCAGCTAGACTTTTTAAGCAAAGTAATGCCTAACTACCATAGACTGAGGAAGCCTAATGTACACAAACGCCAACCTTCATCGAGACAGTCACAAGAGTCATCACCCAAACAATAAGACATTTATAACCAATGACATGCAAGTTGCAATAATACAAATGATGCTGTATTCGCATCAATCTATAGCCTAATACGGCCCACATTTATGCTTGTATCAAGGTATTCATTTAGTATCAAGGAAATTAAACATTAATATTAATATATTTAATTTAATTGTTTTATTTGGTTGTCTGGAAGAGATCGCTGTCAGCGATAAGACCGTCAATTGTGATATTGTTATGCCTATTTCTTTATGTAATACTTTTGCAATGAATATTTATCTTATTTTCTGATTGTTGCAAATTATTGTTAGCATGCAGGTGTGAGGCAGGGTTGCTTTAGGGTGTTGCCACACCAATCGATCGACGCGACGTCGACTTATCCATTCCACCATATCGATCAATTGGTCTAGTAGAAACTATCGATCGACGTCGACTGTTCCATTCTACCATTGATTGATTGGTGTGGTAAGACCCAAAGGTAAGTAACATCCTTAGTCATTGTGAAGGAAGTGTTCATTGTATGGAGTAATAATTATGGAGAGTAAAGTTCCTTGCTGTTGAATATTTAGTGCTTTTTAATTCACCTCCCTGGTTAAGCCAGGTTAATCTGAGATACTAAGCTTGCTCTGCCTACGATCTTCTGCCATTTATTTCGATCACGTTGACTTTGTTTGTATCCGGAGTCGTATAATATAGTGTAAGAAATGTAATCCTTTTTTAAAATATTGACCTGGCTTGACTGTTGAGGATTTTTGCCGGAATTCAACAGTGTTACCAGCTCAAACTAAAAATGTTACAATGAGCTATTTTAGCAGATAGTATTGAGCACAACTTGATTCTAGTGTCTAGTCATGTTCGACTAAGGGAGATTCATAATCATAGATTGCCTTGCGTGATTGGCGTGAAACGATGGCAATGACGTCCACGTGATCGCGACGATTGGCTGGCTTGAAAAATGTGTCCTCAAATATCTGATTATGAATGTAAGGGTGAAAAATGAAATGCTGCACTGTGAATTTTACTTCGTGTTTCTGGCGTTACTGAAGGATTTCGTATCGTATTATATTTGTACCGTTTTTCAGAGTTTACCTGGCAACATTTTACAGTTGTCTTCATTTTGATGGAGGCAGGACATCGATTTCTTTGATTTTGAAAATTTATTTCTTTTCATTTACGGCTGAACTTATTTATTTGTTTTATATGATTTTGAAGTTAAAAATCAAACGTTTTCTGGCTTTGTGTTGTGAAAATTTGTCGTGTGTGCTAAGTACCATACCTACGTTACAACTTTTGTTTGTAGGGCATCACACGAAACAACATTTTTTTTATAAATTTTGCCTTGTATAAAATATTATGGGCTGTGATTAGTTTTGTTGTACTGTAATAGTGGCTGTATTGATAGTGAATGTTATTCAAATAAGTGGTAAATAGAGGCGTAAACTCGTTTGTAAATTGTAACATCGACGCCATGTTGTTATTTACTTTCTGATTGCCGTGGACTTTCTTTGCTATGGCGCTTTGTTGTGTGCGGCGCGTGTGAGTGTGTGAGTATGTTGGAGGATGTGCCTGTCCACGGAAGCCGGAGCGACCCTCGGGGCTCGAAGGTCGTGCACCAGAGGAATCTCAGCTTGGACTTCAGGTGAGCTTATCACTATGTTGTCATTTGATAACATCAATTGTTTATATGGACCTTCCTGCTTTTTGGGAAACACAACGCCTTGGATCTTCATGCATAAGATTCTTAGAGTTATATTCTAAGGGTAATGTATGTTCTAAAGCATATTATCACCTAGTGATACATGACAGGATAATTCAGTTTCTGTCAACTACATCGCTAGCAATAAAGATAACGAGCACTAATCACTACCCCAATAAATGTTAAGTTACTTAATTGCTTCACAGATAGAATTGTACAGTCAACAGATAAGTGGGTCTGATTCCAGTTTGCATTCTTTGATTAAATTCAAATTGTGATAGACCTACATTATTCTTATGTCATAAATTGATGCACAGTACAGTTGAAAGCATATCAAATGTAACTACAAAACTTTGTTATGTGGTGTCGATTTTACACCAAATGAGAGTATCTACATCATCATCTCTTTCTCTTCTCATGTGGTTTATTGACCAAACCTATGGTTAGAGTTATTCAGGCCGCCCATAGGTCTCTGACGTGGCCTACATCATCATAATAAACATCTGATCATGTCACATAAAACATGGTTATCACATTCTGTACATGGTCTTACTCTGATGTGACACCTCATAACTCAATATTACAACTAGTAGGGTAGGTATATTACCTTATATTGAGGAAATCATCATTTGTAATAAGTATGAAACTATGCTTGAGTAATCTGTTGGTCACAGACTACATATTGAATAAAGTAGGTACCTACATACATATCTCCCTCTTCTTTGAATATGTACATTGTGATTGATATTGTAGAAAGTACACTGAGTTTAGCCGGCGGTACTAAGCGTTTTGCTACAATGAATGTGAGCGAGGGAGGGATGCGAGATAGGGTGAGTTTGGAGGTGTGGTAAGACCGCGGCAGATGGTATTCCATCGTCTCTGTCTGTCCCTATGGAAGACAGGCTTGAGTTTGTATGTGTTTACGTATGCACTGAGTTTATCCATTCAACTGGGTATGTCAATATTGTCAATCTTAGTCAGTTAATTAAGTCCTTAGCCTCATTAGATATTAATCTCATAATAACACAAGATAATGAGTGTACATCACCTAAATTGGTCACTCAATTTAGTCATTTTCTAAATTACTTTAGCCTGCCCTACATCTACTACAGATAATTTGATGCTAGATTGCTTGTTCGTTTCATACAGTCAATAACATAAATACCCATCTACCTATTTCAGGATTTTTGTTTTAAGTTTCGAGAAATTTAAGATCTTTATACCTACGTAATAGTAATGCTTGGTATAATCTTCTTATTTAGAGATTATCATATGACCTCTAACATCTCAGAGATGAAAAGTATTGTAATAAAATATATGGCTATTAATAGTTGGGTAGTAAACATTTAGGTATAGGTAGGTAACTAATTAACTATGTATCCAGTGCCGTATTTACGTATGGACAAATTGGGACATGGCCCATGGCGGCCGGATTCTAGGGGTGGCCCAGATGGGAGACATACAAGATTCAGCAAAAAACAACAACTTTTTACTCAAATAATGTGTATTGTATGTGCACCCAAGCGAGTATAACAGTTTCATAAATAGATACTTACTGTGTTTTTAAATTATTTTTATAATTTATGGAAAACATGTAAAGAAAAACTATCAGTGAGTTAAGTTTGGCCAGTCTGGGTGGGCCAAATTCAATCTAAATACGCCACTGTATGACAATGTACCTACCTAATTTAAAGCCTTATAATCTGAGCTAACCGTTTTTTTTGTGACTGCAATGAACATACCAACAAGCCTGTTTACACATTTCTACATGGCAGACTCAACACTACTCAACAGTAGTATTTTTTGGAATTTTATTGGCACTTTATTTGGAATGCTTACAATGTATGTAACTTGTAATGTTCTGCTCCAGTAAATGTTTACAGTCCTGCTTTGTAATTTGGGGCAAAGCAAAACAAGCAAGCACTTAGCACCAGGTGTGTTTGAAGTAAACATGAGCTAACTAGGTTAAAATACTAAGACTTGTTTAGTAGACATAAAACAACTATGTAATGTAATAATCCCACTAAACACATTCATTTGCTAGTAGACTGTGTAAATGAATAAAATAGGCACCTAGCACTGTACAATTCTAGGTTATTTAGTTACCTGCTGAAAGAAGGGCAATCTTTTTCGAGTTTAAGTACCCCCTATATTATGGTATCGGTTCCTTTGTGTCCTATAGCTTAAAGGGTTTATGGATTGTGATGTATGGTAATGGTAATCATATTGCTGGCGTAGAACACATTTTATGCCAAAAAAAAATCAGGTTTTTTTGTAATTCAGGTAATAGAAAAATAATTCAATAAATCAGTACTACCTATCATCATCCCTATCTATCATCCATTATCAAAGAGATTAGGTCACGTTTCGGTTCTGTAAGGGTTCACGTAAACACCGGCCGATATCTAGGCCAGTATTCGGCCGTGTTCTGCCCAGCCCAGGTGAATGGACGAGGGCGAAAGTAAAAGTGGATGGCGAGGCGAGTCTCGTCGGCGACGGAAAGCGGCGACACGGCGGTTTCCTTACGTGGTTGCTACTCTCATATTTTCCTTTTTTGCTGTCTTACGTAGATAGGTGTATGTGTGACTTGCTAATTTGCCAGTTCATTAAATTCCGACTACGATCAATTGGCTCATGATAATCTTCAATTGTTTGGGTTGTTCTATTCAAAATAGGCAGAAATGATTACAGGATTCAACTGTATCCTATCCTTTGTAGGAGTAATGTAGGAGGTATATGTTCGAGTGAAATACCTGTACAACCTTTACTTTAGTAATAATTAGTAGTAACATTGAAACTAAGTGTCAGGGCGAAGTGAGCTGCGCTTATACTGTCATTTTTTCCTCAATGGTTGCATTACTCTCAATTATCTTATTTATTTCATGAGACTACGAACTAAACAGAGTCACAGAATATATATGACAGAGTTTTATTTAACGAATCACATTTTACAAAGATTAAGAATGAAAAACTTTTACGATCCTCGCCCTTTCGTTTATGTCTCAAGGGAAAATAAAAAGAGAAACAGTAATTTTCGTTCATTTCAAAGTAAACTTGAACATTTTGCTAAACGAACAGATTGCGAATTGCGAAATATAAAATTTACGACGCAACTAAATTGTACAACGTTATTGTTTATTACTTACTTTCCTATTTCATTACCAAAAGGAATAAGTAACTAGCTAGCTACAGTCAATAAATCATTACATAAACCTATAACTTTTCTGAGATACGATGGGTTTGGAAGAGGGGTGTCAGGATCGCGGCACACGGAATTCTGTTATCTCTGTCTACTCCTATGGGAGATGGGCGTGAGTTTATGTGTGTATGGTATACCTAGTAGGTCTACTTACCTTTTTTGTTAATATTTGGTTGGCATAAAATGTATCCTATGATGATTGTGAAATTCCCAGTCGTCAAATTTATAACAAGCCATATCAAACCAATCCAAGCTAATCCTGAAACTATTAGAGTACCTAATTATTTCATTATTCTGTGCTTACTTACCTATGGTTGAATGAAACGCAATTAACGAATGACTAACTAAATTTTTTGTTTCAAAAATACGTGGGCTGGTGGACCAGGTGATCGATTAATCGAAAAACAATTGTCTATACCCGCTTACCTAGTAGAATAGAATGTGAACAACCTTCGACTCTGCCGGTGCGCGGTGGACCGACCAAGGCAATTCTATTGTGGGTTTGTCGTATTTAGCCATTAGAACATTACTAGATAGGTAAGCTACGTATTATGAAATCCACAGATGCGACATCTACGAAGATACATGTAACTCAATGCTACTATAATGAAAAGCACAGAAATAAAAAAAATTACATGTCTGCACATAAAAATATCTTCTGTGACCTTGATATCGACCGATCACGGAGCGTCCATTATCATCGATTGGATACTGGATTTTTTATACTCTGACGAAGTACAGTAAATGTAGATTGAATAGTACAGACACATCTCAAATCGCCAACGGTGTACGCTAGTTAATAGCGGTTGAGTCTATTTTTTACCGATTAGAATGTTACATGGGAAAAGACGGAAGGGATTCTGTCTGTCTGATATGAGTATGATACTAATATATGATATGATACTGGTCTGGAAGAAGGTACCTACTGCTAAACCGAAAAGAAAGTGCCTTCTTCGATCTTAGTAAGCTGGTACGATTACTTTACAGGTAGCAATACATCAGGCAAGCATATCTGATTCTGAAGGGTCGGTACGCATACACTCCGGTCTTTTAATACCTCTTCTCTTCATCCCCTGTTATTAGCCTTGCATAGTATTTTACAGTAATTATATAGTTTACCTATACTGTGACCGAAACAACTGTCCTCGATGCGAAAGATTCATTGACTCTCCATTTATTTACCCACCTTGACGCAGAAATAACTTCCGACTTGAGGAAAAAATTGACGCGCTTCAGTTTATCATTGTCAGTTTGGTTCGTCTCGCATTTATCACAGAATACTTACCTTTATCTTGGTATCTGTGTGGTAATTTAGTTCTTTTTTCTGGCACTATCAGTACAATGAGTCTTATTTAGTTAGTCGTCTCAATGGATTCTCTGTGACCATCCATATTTTAGGTAGTTTACTTTGTTAATCAACACTAATTATGTTGACCCTTCTGTCTGTTCAATCAACGGAGGCATGCGAGGAATGCGGCACGCGGACCGCATCGCTTCGTACAGTGTAATGTCCACAGTTAGAGAAACATATTGTTTGGTTTTCAAAATTGTTTAGAAACATAGCTCTACATATCATAATACTATTGTATGTTTGATTTTATGGGTTTATTATTGCCTCTTTTCACAGCCAGTCGATCACTAATAAAATTAGAATCATATACTTCCTGCTAATGGAGTGAGATAAGAATTCGCTTAATGAGCGTTTAATTGCGTGGTTGGTTTTCTTATCACGTAGAAGGAATTTACATTACTATAAATCGTTACAGGGTGCTAACTAGTAATTACCTACAATGGAAAACATTAGAAGACGATCATTCATTGCTTAGAAAATCACGTCAAAATATTAATACTAGGTACTAATTAGTCTGATTTCTTCTCAGCTAGAAGAGAGAATTCAATGCCTGTAATGTAGAACAAGCAATATAACAATGTTAGGCCAGATTACATACGTTGGTACTTACCTCTTTTATATTAATTGATGTTTCAAGAAATGAAAAACCTACGTAGGTACAGTGGAACACAGAGAAAGGTGTACAGGAGAGTTTTTAAGGTTAAGATTTTCTCAAAAACTGCTTGACCTATTGCAAAAATTATTTTACTGTTTGATAGATAAAAGTGAAAACTATTCGGTCCAGTAGTTTTTAAGAAAATCTCAACCTTATTGATGATATGATATTTCACTCTATACTTATCTGTCTTCGACTGTACCTACGTTACATACATACGGTGTCCTTAACTCTAACTTAAGAGTTATCTACCATCAGACCAGTGTGAGAGAGCAATGAAATTTGGAGCAGGTAGGAGGTATTACCTGCAAACGTATCTATAATCACCAAATAAATACCGTATTAGGTAGGCACTAACATACCGCACCAACTACGATAAAACGGTCAGTGCGCGTGCACTTGAATTAATTTCAGGCACTGCGTAATTTTTAGGAATTATCACTATGATTTCATATTTTCAACAGTTGCCTTGTTCTTCTTGTTAATATGTACATAGCAAATGTGTTGGGAGGGCTTAACGTGCGTGTCTAGATGGGGTAGGTTTCCGAATGTAGTACAGGCGTACTAATTGTCGCAAACAAGTTTTGTTGAATCGCAAACAACCAAAGCCTAAAATAGTGTTAGCATAGCACACCTTATAAAAAGTTACTGTTAGGTAGGTATTCTGAAAAGCCACCTATCCCTTTCTTCGTCCTCTGATCTGTTTTATGGGCATAAGTTTCCTCTGACCATCCTTCTGTGTAGTTTATCCCTCCAGCTTCGCTTTGGGTGGCCCAGCCAGACGTCGGTGTCCGTCCTGTGGCACCCATTCTGGAAGGTACCATAGCTCTGGATGAATAGCATAGCATTTGATGCATTACCTGTAAAATTTTAGTTTAGTATCGATGCTTTCGTAGACACATCTACTGTCAGTCTTTATGAAATCTATCATCGTCTAAATCTGTAGTAAATATTAAACTGCGGTCTTTCAATTTTATTGTTAACAACCCTAATTCTCATGTGATTCAATGATACTCGATGTCGCGTAGGAGTTACAATGTATACTATGTACCATTACTACCTACCTATAATGATCAATAACTTAAAGTTCAACTCTGTGTTACATTGACTGAATCAACACAATATCGCTGAATGAATAACAATTTAACTGGATTATTAACTGACACATTACAGTCCAATGTCCGTGTTATCATTAATTGTGACACTGGTTGCTTACTTACTTTACTCGTGCCTACTTATGACATGACTCAGTTTTATTTTGAATTTCTGATAGTTGTTTCCGTTTTAGTGTCAGTTTATGTTCTCGCGTTTTCCTGTAGTGCTTATTGTCAATATAAATTTAATATTTAGCTATAATATGTGATCAATGTCATCTATGTTTTATATTGACAATAGGAGAAATGTAAACCACCACACCACAAAACCACATCTATAGCCCTTAATGCTTTGTCAAAATTAAAATACTTCTTGGACTGTTGTACATTTATACCTAGTAAGTATTGTAGCGTTTACAGTTACCATAAATTCGCCATTTTTTGATAAACTATGCAATGCAAACCTACCTATCTAGTACTTCAGTATTTATTTCGATTCATACATATGTGTTTTGTCTATTTTAAATACATATTTTTTTACTATCCTGAACATTCAAACTCAAATACAAACGCTAAATTAATAGAATGAAGAGTAAACAAGTTATCTTAACAACTTGTCAAGTGGGCAATTCTCATGTATGTTTAGTGCGAGTTACATACAACGGATGGCTTCATATTAGCGACAGCAGCGAACTCATGGGATGCATGTAACGGCACTATTCTTATTATACTGCCACTATACTCCGCTTGAGAGCTGAGACCTCGTTGGCAGTCGAGACGCCCATAATGTGCCTTCCCACGGATTTATATCGAGGTCGTATACTCACTCGCCTACTATACCAAATAAAGGTCAATCTCACTATTCCAGTAGATACATTTGTAGGTTTGCCATTTATATTTGTGCTGAAAACGTCTAGGCAGGCCGCGTAGGGTGTGGCAGTGAGTGACACAATCGCCTAGGAAATACATACGTAGGTATGTATCTACGTATTCGTTTAGTTTTGGTAATTCCATTAGTTTGACTACGGTTTGACTACTAGATCAGGCCTGAGTAGACATTGTCGTGACAGATGATAGATTACAGACTCAATTTGAAATCCGAAAATTTATTTTGTAGTATGTTAAATCCGTTAGTGCAATTATTGTTTGGAAACATTTGATGTCTGTGGAGAAATACGTTACAAAAATACGACCCTAGATCAAGGGAGTTGAATAGAATACGAGTTGTAGCTTGTGCTTTGCGTGATAGGCTGATAGCCTTTGGGTCACGCTTACGCATGTGTATTCTCTCCACGTTAATGTGATGAGTTGATGACGCACCGACACACCGTGAGAATCAGATCCATTTGCTAAACCTTAACGCAATCAACTCCTCACAGAACAAAGAAATTGTGTGCGAACGTTGCTGGCCAATTCCACAATATAATTTTAGGAAACTCATCGTTCGTGTCTCGGCTCACTGACACCATAGATTTACTAATAGCCCATTACTGTCAGTTCTAATTTATTTTGGCCACTCGCTTTGAGAAGATAATACCTACCTACCTATAGGTATTTTTTTAATGTTATATTATACCACATCTACATTTTGTAATGGTGCCTATGTTGTTTGTTAATTCATTCACCAGAGTTTGTAGTGAATCATTCATGCTCTTATTAGTTTGTCTAATATTAGTCATACTTTGTTCCAAGAAAATATTCTAGACCAACGACTTTATATTTTTATGGATTGAAACGCTTATGGAAGTCTACTTTCCTATCTACCATAGGTGTATGGTAATACTATAGATCTTTAGTTTTGTATGGTATACCTAGATAGCGGTTAAAGTCCTAAACCCAAATCGCCCGATGACTGTCGGAAGTACTGTATGTACATTACCCCAAAGAACGGGGTCGTGCTGACACAACCCGCAATAAGTTAGTAGATGGTTATAAAAGACACACCCCTCTGGTAACCTAAAATAGTGGTGCCGACGACACTTAACTAGTATTTAGTGTCGTTGGCTGGCACTGCGGTTTAAGATTATACCAAATTCATCATATTACATTACAAGTTTATAAAACTAAGGATTTCAAGTGTTGTAAAGGTCAATTCATGTGGTATACCTACTAGAAGTTAAATTAATGAATCATCAGTATTCAATACAATATTATTGTAAAGAAATAAAGATTAAATATACCTAGGTCTGTATGTGCTCGTAATTAGGACTACACGGGAGTCACGGTTCGTACCTAACAATGGCACGAAATTATCGCATCGTATTGTTACTTGACTATAGATAGTATAACTAAAATGAAGAAGACAGGCAATGTAATCGGGACATTCTATATTTGGATTCGACGTGGGGGGATTACTAACGTCATCTTGTTCTGTAGACGACGTTGATATTGTTGTGGACAGTTACAGAAGCAAACGAGATGCATTAAGGCGAGGCCACTGGGTCATTTGAGCCTAGTGAGGGGGTGAGGTGCGGGGCGAGGGAGGGGCGAGAGAGAGATGACGCGCATTGATCGGGGTCATTACTCGCGCAGGTACACAGAGTAAGCGTAACCAGTGTCCTCACTGTGACGTCACAGCTCGCTACCCATAATAATACCTATACAGAATGTCCCACGGATAGACGATATACCGAAGTCCACTTGTCGGTGCCAACATTATCGACCCATTTAATGCCAAATAGGGATATCCCAAGTCTGACAGCTTCGGAGTTACTTATTTCAATTTTCGCGATTGTCGGAAAATATTTCTTTCAAATCTTGAACTTTTGTCTATACTAAATGTTGTCGCACATTATGTCAACTCGGAACCGTATCATCATCACCCCTCCTGTTCACCTCTCGCCGCCAACCAGGCTTCAACTTCTACACTGGCCCTAACACAGGCTGTGCTCGTGACAATCCCATACCACTCCCACTAATATTATAAATGCGCAAGTTTGGATGGATGGATGGATGTTGCTGAATGAAACTTTACAATAATATAGCTCATATTATACATCAAAATAACACATAGGCTATAATTTATAATCCTGCGCAGACGAAGTGGTGGGCAGAAGCTAGTTGACAATAAAGTAAAGCAATTTGTACTTTTAAACGTATTTATTTATACGGAAGATCATAAGCAGACATACGTTAAACCGACCGTCCGGAGTGGGTTCAGTGCAGTCAAATTCGCGTCTACAGGTTATATATTTTAATTATTTTTTAAGTTATTTATATTGACGTAACGTAGCGTAGTGATGTAGTATGACGTAGTATAATAAAATACTATGTTAATACTAATCTGACGGAAAAAAAGACCTGGAATAATAGGAATGTCAATTAGGTAATATTGTTGTAATAAAAGTGAAAAATAGGAATAATCAAATTATTTGCTAGGGGAATATATTTTGAAAGTACTTTCACGCGATTTAATAAAAAATTGAGCATAAATTCTTATAAAATACAAAATTTATTAAAATTTTAATAACCATAGAGGTTACATTACAACAAATCTGTTTTTGACTTTAAGTGACAAACTGTCAAGTGTATCAATAAAACTAAATAAATGACGAATTTTGTAACGTGATGTTAGGTAAGTATTATTATTGGTGTCAGGTGTGACGTCAGTGATGGTGAAATCTGGCCCGTGTTATCACTGCGTAGGGTAAAACATGACACACATTATGTGCTGTTGACTGTACTTTTAAAAGTAGGCACAGTGTATATTGAATCAGTCTATAACTACGTAGCTATTGAAATTTGGCCCGTATTATCACTGTGCTTAGAGTAAAACAGGTATATATCGCACACCACATTACAAACCACAGCTACACTTGCATAGCTATTGAAATCTGGCCCGTATTTATTATCACTGTGCGAGTGTGCGTAGAGTAAAATGTGGCAAACTTTATGTGATGTTCACTGTACATAGTTTTACAAGTAGCAACTACGTATAAACTATTTTAAGTTCGATTGCTGTTTGTTTGTTTGCTCTGTGGGACAAATCACCGTCAATAGTCATTTGTTTTGGCCTGTTCCACTTTGGTCAATTTGGAAGTTACTGATCAGCCCCCCTATTACCGTTCTCAAAACGATGAAATTATACCATGTCATGGCGCGCCAACCAGAGACGCCGCTATACCAATGCAATAGCACTGTCCCTTTCACGGCCGCTATGACATGGTTTGATTTGATCGTTTTGAGAACCGTAATGTTATAGCCCCACTGTAATGTTAGTCGACTTGTCTTCATCTGCAATTATCAGACCACTGCTCGCTCCCAATATACGACACTCGACACTGGTGTTCGTGTCGCGTGTAATATGATGACTTCAAAAACATGGTTCGCGAAAAATCTATTGTGTTAAGGAATATCTGTTTTAGGTTATGAGTCCTTTTTATATTCAAAACGATGCACAATCATTCCGTGATTAGTAAACTAATAATCTTAAAGTATAGGTGTGACCAAATTCGACTCGTATTATTTTAAATTTTATTACGTTATGACGATCGTGGGAGCATTCCAAGATTTCCAAGGTAAAGACCAAAGTGGAACATTTGGCAAAAATCGATACAGGTCCGACCTCGGCAGCGCCCAGCGGCGCACTGAAGCTCGTAGCGCCGTGCATTTGTATTTATACAAATTGTGTTTTTTCTTAAATTTTGCCTGGTATAAAAAAAACGTTAGAAACAACAGATTTTTAATTTATCAAGCTCCTCTATTTATAATAACCTACATTTTGATATATATTTTGTATGAATAACTGTTTTAGTTTAGACACACTACTCAGTGAAAAGACAGGAAAGGGGTATGTTTGTGATTTTTTTCTATCGAGCGAAGTTTGTCCAATCGTGTTTCGGGAGCCAACAGTCCCTTAATAGATACCCCAAGATTGATATATATTTTTTTCAGGCCTTTAATTTCAGTAGTTAGTGCCGTAGCCTTCATCGAAAAACTTAAAAACGTCCCAACACCTCGCCTTAAGGCAAACTTACAAATAAGGTGCAGACCATACGAAAATGGAATTTATGCCGTTATACAATTTCTTAATATTGGGTCTGGAAAATTGCGTACGCTCCTCAACGAGGTCCTGACGCTTGGTTTGCCAGACCCGTTTTATTTGGTGCTCTATCCTTCATGTCGAACAAATATCAACTTATTTGAAAAAATGTACGTCGTCGGACTTGTCGGTGAATGAAGGCTAGATAGTTCGGTCACTAATGTGCCTGTGGATATTGCTTTAGTCCGATACTCCCTGGTGAATAAAGGGAATGACACAATGGACGGAAATCATCAATCAGTGACCGCCGACCACGACGAGAGGGTCCGCGGGCGTAATAACTGTCGCCCACCAATACTATACAGAATTGGCCTTTTGATAGGTACATATTTCTCAAGCAAGTCATAATAGACAACATTACACACATGTATGTCATCATGTCTGATGGTGTATGTCTCTGTACCTATCTATTAGGTACCTAGTTAAAAATCTCTCAAGATTACGCATGGTACTTATATGCTTTGTTTAAATATGTAATGCTTGTTGCCTTTGTGCAATAAAAATGTTATCTGTATCAGTTTTAATAGCCTTGTTCATGGAGCCGTTATTTTGTTGTTTACCGAAGGTAGAGTAGGTAAAGTACATGTATAGGCATACATGTACTGTACGTTCGCATGGTTTTTATAAGGTGAATTAGGTTGTTTATTCAGTTACTGGCGACAGGTCTTTGTTTTTTTATTCTTACGCTAATCTTTACCATGAGTGGTTCTAACATACACAACGTAATTTCTAAGCTTGTCTTTCATTGCGTGCAAGCAAATTGTGGACGCTTAACTTTCTAAGTAAGCGTTTTTCCAAGTAGTAGGCGTATCCAACTGCCTCTAGATTACCTCAAATCAAGTGGATTCGACGACGAACTGAACGTCGTTAAACAGCTTTTCCATTGAACTGGTGTACATTTAGAGTTAGGTACATAATTTGACGGCCTCGGTTCAATTTCGGAAGTGGCAATTTGCGAGTATAACTCGCCTTGCACGCAGCAAGGTCGTATCGCTAGCTAACGGCCGAAATCCTATTGCTACTATGTTGTACTATACCTGTAGACCTATCTTTTGATATTTTCTCATCCAATATATATAAATCTTAAATGTGAATTGCTTTACTCCAAGTGCCAAAGATAAAACGCACACTTCTAGCTAGACGAGTGAAACATTTACGATATTTTATTTCTGGTTATTTCTATTCGCTTTGTGTAAAGGGCAGAGCTTTTAGCCAACATAATAATAATAAACATTGAGGCCGCAAAACTCTGCTCGTACGTAATACATTTTCTTTCATGCGGCGTTTGAGCAGTTCTGAACTCCCAGCGGTCGTCATGAAAAATTGACGGACGTTGTATATTGCGGAGATAGTTAGGGTACCTACTGCGGACGAGGTTGTAGTATTTGGCGCTGCGTTCCCACAACCTCGTTCCAAACGCGATGCGTTGAACACCTTGGGGTTTTAGTGGGTATAGGACCGTATTATGGCGGGAGTCCCACATACTCACCGCGCGCCCCTCCTCATTGGCGCGGTGAGATGCGAAAAGCATTTCCCCAAGTAAAAAAAAAAAAAAAAAAAGGGTACCTACTTTACTAAACGTATTGATAATGCATATCTGGGTTGGATTTAGGAGGAAGATTAATGTTAAAAACGTGCGGGAATTAGTTTCTCAGCGCCTTTATGGCTCGTTTTATTTGTGTCGGATAACGTATCTGATACGACATCAAGGGTGACTCGGAGTTTTTCACGACTATCAAAATGTCTTCTATTTCGGGGAACAGTGTTGTGTCACCCTCCTCGGTGTATAATTGTTGTGCCGTCATGGCAGCTGGTTTTTACATTCTATTGTGTGCAGAGGAAGTAATCTAATTACCCCTCATAGCAATGGAAGGAAGTAGGTGCTTTTGAGTGCGTAGGAAATGAAATGACATTGTTTTACAAAGGAAAACGTTGCGTTGACGACCTAAGTTTAACATCTTAAGCCAACTCATGAGCCAACTAGCGCCGCCAATCTTGAATAAATAATATCTTCCAATTTAATAAATTTTTGTTAAAAAAGCTATTTACAAAATGTTTATTAGGATGAATACTATTTTTCAATATACATAATTGCGACAAGCTAAGTTGTAGGTCACAAATGTGCCAAAAACGGCCGTTTTTAGCAATTATGCGAACTACAACTTACCGAAATTGAATCACGTTATAAATAAGCATTTAAAAAATAGTATTTATCGTAATAAACATTTTGTAAATAGCTTTTTTAATAAAATAATCAATTTTATATTTAAATTAAATTGGAAGATATTATTTTTTTAAGATTGGCGGCGGCGCTAGTTGGCTCATGGAAGGCTCTTAACGTGATTCCTCAAAATTCGTATTTCGTACATAATAATACAACTTTTAATGCTGAACGGGGGTTCAGTTCACAAAATTTTACTAATCGTCTTGTATTACCTACTTCAAATTAAGTATATAAATATCTTATTGTTGACCAAATATTGCTAAAGTTTTATTGCACATTATATCTAATTTAAATGTATTGAGTACATTTAGTCCATGTTGTGAATAATAAATTGATGATTGCTTTTATCAGTGCACGTGATGGGTTGCACTTGCAATGCATGCATTAATTTAAACCTTAAGTTTTATAACTGTATTGTTTCGCAATTGTATAAAATATTCATGTTGCTAAGTGTTTACATCTATTGTTTAGTGTCATAGAAGCATGTAAGTTAGACTCGTGTATACTCGGGACTAATTCATTAGCCCCACATAAACCGTATAAGGGTTTGCGTATACCATATAAGGCTACATCTTATTATGTAGCCTTCATTGTCTAGCACGTGTCCGGTTTCGGTCTATATGGTTAATTAGTTTTTAGGAGATGTTGCAGACTTGCTGAGCACTGAGAAATACCCATCACGTATTTGTATACGCCCCCCGTTCATTATCTATCACCGTGCTCGCTCACTAATGCTGTTATTCATAAAACCTAGTTAAACCTCACTTCTCTTAGATCGTGTTGCCATCCCTTTCACACTTTGTTAAAAAAGGTTAAGATTTCTATCAGAAGAAGAAGGGCCTAAACTAAAAAACTTAACTACGTAACTTTAAATTACGTTTATGAATACGTGCCTAAGAGATAAGTTCGTACCTACTCTGCGTGAAGGACTGAAAAATCACTGAAACCTCAAATAACTTAGAAAATCAAGTCACTTATTAAAATAACATACCCTGGAAGTCAAGCCTTGCGTTGTGATGTTTCGCCCATTGTATTATTTCGCGCCCACCAATAATGCAATCCGCTGTTGAAATCGATTCGGCAGATGGCTCGTGACGCGAGTAGATGCCAACCAACATCCAACCAATCAGCAGTGGTACTCTCAGCAGCTGTACACACGACGAGCTCCCTCGCGAATATTGTGAACATACGATCCGATATGATTGCTCTGAGATTGTACTCTTGACATTTTTATTTCAATATGTTCTCGAGAGAATGGTTAGAATTTAAAATATCTATTTGAATTATTTCGTATAAATATACAAATGAAAAAATTACGTATTATCCGAGAATTGTGGATATATAATATAAATCCTACGTTATATTTGATGGGGGTAGTAATATTTTGGGCGTAGCAGTTCGGCCGTTTTTAAAGTAAAATAGTTTCCTCTAGTTTATTGGTAGATAGGCAGGAGATGAGTGAGGGTATTTATAGCTAAATCTGTTGGGCCCGAACGATGCCTAGTGGTTTGTGAATTTTGGCTTGAGTACACTCCATTGCCTCCTTTGTTCCTCCCATCCATCAACTCAACAATCATTAAACCGTCCCATTTTTCAATGCGCTTTAATAATTTCAGTTTCTATACTAAGCACTGTAATTCAATTGGGATGATGTTCAAGTTTACGGTATCGCGCGTATTCTCATTCTCACACAATATAATCTTGGAAAATATGGCTGAATAACGGCTAAATGGCTCTCATTATACGTTTCACTTAGCTTCTTGCTAGAAGACCGTGGCGTGGGCGTGAAACGCTCAGCATTTCATGTAATACCGGTTTTGACATTTGCAAATGGTGGAGGTCAGTCAGCGCACTGTTTAGGAAGCTTGATCTGACTTGGAAGGTAATTTTAGTAACACGTAATTTTGACATGCTTAATTGCATTCAATTTAGATAAAGGCGGAGAACAGGTATATAATAATTCATCTTTTCAGACTGTTGCAGATGATCCAACTCTCAAATAAATTGTTATTGTAACACACGTTGGACCTCGATCGATATTGGTTAATTATCGAAAAGTAACAAAAATCAAAATCAAAAACTGTTATAATAAATCTAAAACAGCATTCTTAATTTTTTTCACTTAAGATACAGCGTTTGAAACCTTTGTCAGGGAAGCCACATAATAGAATCAGGGTGCCGTAAATAGATTGAATGGGCTTAGGCACTTATTAGATTAGGACCCGCATACTAACGTGCCGTGGTATGTATCAGGGATGTAACTACTTCGATAGCGGTTAATTTCCTTAATCGGTTTTTGATGGAGGACATATGTTCCGTCGCCGTGTCTAAATGCCGGTCGGTATGGGGAAATACCCGGTCCATTAGATACTAAACGGAAACTATCACGAGAACATGTTTTTTCAACACTGGTTGACCGTGCACCGGAGTCAGAACAAAAAGTGAAGTTAGTGTGTTGTATGTTGTATTGTGTTTATTTTAATTTCTATTAATTTCACTTTATTTTTATATTATTTTTACATTTTACATTTCTGTGCTAGTTGTAGATAATATGGAACTCTGTTTCTGAAATAAATGATTTTATTATTATTTATTATTATTATTATATTAATTGAAAACTTAAAGTTGAGTGATTTTGAAACTCTACATATTATAATCTTATTTTAACACGTTGAACTAAATAATTGTAGTTTGACGTAGTTGCAGGGTATTTAGTTAATTATTATTACATTACATGATAATTTATTTATACAAACAATTATATTTTTAATTGCCAATATGAATCAGGTTTCGACAATTTGTTGCGATAAATTAGGCAAAATATGATGTAGCTATAAAACATATACCTACCTTGTTGTAGTTTCTTGAAATCAAACTGAAACAACATTAAACAACGTAATACCCTTTCGATCACTACCATAAAGTAACCATAATGAAAATAATTGTATCGTAACTCGCCTAATGTAGACATAGACGCCTTACATAATATTACGCTCCAGAAGCCTTGGAGAATAGTTATGTTACATAATATACTTTTATAATTGGCAACACCACCATCCCGCGCATGCTAATGCGTAGAGCCTGTGTGCAATATTAGATAATTATGTTGAAAATTTAACGTTTTAACATTATTGATCTTTCATAGATTTATTATGCTTTCAAATATTTATGGGCCATAATCCGGTTTATTAGGCTGTGTGCGGTGAATCGACGTGTGTTAATTAGAGCTTTTATGTAAAGTTCTTGCAATACAAATTATTGATATACCTAGATAGGTACTTAGGTAGATAATGTAACTTTGAAACTAAACTTTTCAATAAAATTCCGGCCTTAATAACTTAGAATATTCTAAGCTTGTCTCTGATCAGTTTCACTGATACTTAAGGGAGCGAAGACTAAAACTTTACTGATTAGCGAACCATTGTATTTGTTCTTGCATGGTATAGACTGCAGTATGGTATTATGTAGTTTAAAAGCCAAAATGTGAGTTTGTCATCAAACTTACATATTTACATCATTAAGTATATACGACTGAGTGACAATTATGAAATAATACCAGTTGGAGATGAAAAGTAGGTTGAAATGAGAACAGCTCAAGCTTTCATACAAACGATGAACTGGATCATGGCATGATGTAACGCGAGAAACCTGTAGAAGTATTAAACGATGCTACCAGCGATAACAGTTTGGGATTGGTCAAAGTGTTCTATTGAAATAACATTCAAAAGAACTGACTAGAATTTCACAACGACAATATTATCTTGAAGGGAAATGTTATGGGCAAAGTATTTTAAACACTTCGAAGTGGTGATAGTAAGAATGAAATGAACAATGCTTATTTTAGACAAATGTCGTATTGTTAAATGTGTATTTAATGGTTGATGAATAGAGTGCTATTGTAAAACTTTCGGAACTATTTTAAGGGTACGAAGAGCTGTTTAGTTATTATATTACAATGGAGAAAGCCTAAAGCACAGTGTTATAATATGGACTACGCTTTATTACCACATACCATTACAAGAGATAGAAGAGATCGTTGTCTATAGTTTTATAGCTTTTTAAAAGCACAGACTTAGCTTTATGTTGGAGTAGCTATTTATTAGTTCTACACTCGTTCGCATTTATTTGCATGTAACGCAGTTGTAGGTAGATATATAGAAATAGATACTTTATTGCACATTGTTACACACATTTCAAAGCTCCACTTAAGTAACAGTACATGTAAGTAAAGATTATATTTTTAATTGTGATTTCTGCACATAGAGAGTACGGGACCGAAACGAAACGATAACTGAAACGACAAGGTCGAGAGAGGCGTTCACTTTCGCCACTACACTACCCGCAACTGCGATTTAGCAAGCACGGCCGTGTTCACTCACACTTGGCAAACGTAGCTTTTTAAAGTAATTACTCAACTTAGCCCAAGCAGCCGCTATTCACATAATCTTGACTTTAAGAAAATTGATAGAAATCTGAGTAATGTTAAGAGAGAAAGTTATGTATTTGAAAGTAATGAAAATGGTGTTGATGGCTAATCGATATGAAGTCGCAGTGCAGGTGTATTGCCGGCTGTATGTACATAGATTGTTTTCTCCCGAATGATCGATTGTGTTCAAATCTGTTTGCCTAAGCCAAGCCACTAGCTCGAATAGCTTTCACCGGCTGCGGCTGTCCGTCCAAACAATACAATACGCCATATGGTGCCGCCTCCAATCAATTCGCCATTGTTTGATATTGACGTGACGTCATCCAAACCGAGAAATGCGGTAGAGGCCGTCTATACAGGATCCTGTGTCCGATCACAATCTCCTGTTACTTTTTACATTTCAGAATTTCCACTTGTGCTTACGAGAGACTACATTTGCCATGCCGTCTTTGTAAACAACTTTTACTTTTTAATGTTGATATTTGAAGGTTTTATGTATGTTTTAGCCTGTTGTTTTACGAATGTAATAGTCAATTGATGTGTCGCCAGTGGCTACACGTAGAGTATCAACAAGGCTTTAATTGGAATCAATATAGAGACAGTTAACTTTTAAGTGGTGTGGCAATTCATATATGATTTTTATTGGCTCTAGTTTAGCGAATAAAAACAGTACACCTAATAGATTTGTTGTTCTAACTGGTACTTATGTTATTTTCACCTTATTCTACACCCTACATGCTGTGATCAGGTGGCTGCTTGGAATTTTGTGGTTCATCGTGAATATGCATGTAGTCTTCATGTCGGTACCTATAATCGTAAATTTTTGATGCGTGATGCCTTATTATTATGCAACGTTCAAATTGAATTGTTGGATCGTTTCGCGCCTCGCAAGCACGCGAGGCCATTCTGGCTAGCAAGTGTTAATAAAATCCATCGATTGTGATTGTTTGACCCAAATTAACTGTGGTGACCCCTGCGGTGCCCAGCGAGTGACTATTTTTAACTCATTTCCGAATCGATTTTCAATTCTGCGTTTGCGAGGTACTACGCTCTTGTTCTTATGATGTTATGTATGACGTTGATGCGTTGCATTACATGTCGAGCAAATTATGTGGTAATTTATTCATTTATATAACCAATTAACACGTGCATCTGCGCGTATGACTAGGATGAACTCTGAATACATGTTAACTCACGATTTAATTATGTACTCTGAGATGAACTTAAATGTTACTCTCTTTAGGTAGTTGTAGGTACAAGCTCCTTCCCAAAAGGGAATTGAACCCAGCCCAGAACCCTATTGAGTAGGATATAGCAGGTCGTCAATAGTCGTCATACGTCATTGTCCAACACGCAATATCCAATGTATTTATGACAGCAGTAAATTAATATCATAACTAGTTATTTATGCCCCAACCGATCGATGTTAGAATGATACCGTTAGCTCTTCATCGCCACATGTGTTTTTGGAGGACGACGGAACACATGCTCCATTCCGATACGATAACACACTAGAAATAATCACGTGTTAAGGCGCGCTCACTGAAATAACCACGAAATGCTGCTAAAAGTTACCACCATTAAATTTACTGCCATTAGAGACCCGAGAATTTTATGACGCAAGCTTTATTAGCGTTTCGATTAGTTACTATTTTGGTCGATTTCTGTTTGCACATAAATCTTGAAATGTTTTCAGTTCCGCATCATTACAATTCACCTATGCACCTGTTAACACAGATCTACATTTTTGATTATTCATGTACTCATTTTCTAATGCGGCAGACAAGTGCATTGTTGGCTTAGCCTTTTTTGGTTCTGTGTTATTTGTAAGATTGTGTGTGGACTACGCCTTAACTCGTCGCTACTCAGGAATGCTCGCTCATTGAGTGTCTGCTTCCACGCTTCCACTTCCTCTACTTTCGTGATTGAACGACTACACGACCGCTTTGAGAACGCGTTGGCCACTTAACAGATCAGTGTGTTACATGCATCTCTTGAAACCGATAGCTTAAGTGGTGATAAAACTACACGGGGGTCGTCGTACGCTTTCTCTCTGTACTGGTATGCTTTCGTAAATCTTATGTCATGGTGCTACTGGGAATCGTGAGCTTCAGATACTAATCATATCCAAACTATTTATACGCGTATCTTTCGATATAGCGCAGCATAACACACTATGTTTTATGTCTAACTGTTCTGTTACGTTGTTAGTATTCTCTACAACGGTAACTAATAATACACGTAGCCTCATAAGGAACTACCTTCATTCAACGCAATGAATACAAATACAGCGCTCATGTTATCCTTTAAATATTGCATAAAATAACATCTGGATGAATGACGTTGTACTGGAAATATAATTAGTAGAAGCATTAATGTTATTAGCAAAGTCATACGTACGAATTACGCAAATACAAAACCTGACGCAGATTTACACAAGTGTATTGTAAAAGTCATGGAAACTGGTTCCACATCTACAATGGAATGGAAGTACATATGGCACCGTAAAGTCGGTCGGGGAAATCTTTGGCCTGTGAAGATATTTGTTTACTGTTTCGTTAGTTGTTTAGGCGAGGTTCTGCGTAATCGAGGTGATCCTTATTCGAATGGTATGCGGCCGCTTGTCTGCGTTGTGTTGTTGCGTAAAGCAGTCCGCTGTACGTCGTCCGCGCGAATCGACGTGCGCTCAGACCTCAGTGCCACCATATCGCGGTACAGTCACGGTCGCGCGCTGTGATAAGTAAATCGCTCCGCAGTTCACATTGTTTTAGTTCTCTGAATCAGTGTACAGTGCATAATAAAACCATGCTTGTGTAAATCTATGAGGTGTATTGAATTACGTGCTCTATAAACCAGTGATTGGATTTCAGTGTAAACGGCCAAATGGTTAGGAAAATAATTGTCGTCGGTCTCCAGTACTATCAAGACCCGTTTGATAAGTACGTACTGTTAAGAATTTAATCCTAAAATAGTATTATATATGTGCTATAGATACATTATGTAGATTTTGTGGTGCAGGTAGTCATTTGGAGAAGACACGTTTTGTTGGTGTATTTTCCTTGAGGAAAAGGTGAATGCGAGTTCAATAAGGCTGAAGCTTATGTAATGTTTTGTTTGTCCGCAGACATGTGACGGGTTCGAGTGGGCCGCCGCCAGGATGTGGCCATCAGAGGAACAGATCTCTCGATTCGGTGCTCCAGCGGATACCGGAGGACATGACACCGACGTCACCGGAGGGCGCGCCGCTGCGGCTCCCGATCGAGGTGCCCGCGCCGCGCCTAGCCCTGCCACCGGAAGTGCCCGCCGGCTCCGACGACTCGGGCATCCACACCCCGCCCGACGGGCCCGACGATGACCGGCCGCAGCCGCCCGCCGCAGCCAGGTCCAGGGAGAGCCTCGACTCCGGCAACCCAGAGGACACAGATAAACCACCTGACCCGCCGGACACGGTCGTAGAACCGTTAAAATGCGAAGTCTCCGCCGCCGACACGTCAAGAAACAAAGACTTTTTGCTACGTCTCTTCGAAAGTAAACTCTTCGACATGAGCATGGCGATCTCATATTTATTTAACTCGAAGGAGCCCGGTGTGCAAACTTACCTGGCGAACAAACTGTTCTCGTTCCCTCACGAGGACGTCGATTTCTATCTACCCCAATTGGCAACTATGTATGTGGAAATGGGCGACGTGGCGGACGTGCTGAGGCCGTACTTGGTCTACCGGTGTAAACAGAGCGCGGAGTTCTCGCTTCGGCTCACGTGGCTGTTGACAGCTTTCGGTGGGGACGTGAAGAGGTCGAAAGCCACGAAATTGAGAGACTCTATTCTCGCCGAGGAGATAAGGCCGGCGGCGAGAAGAGGCCACCACAGATCTCAGTCGGACGCGTCTGCGTTGAGGCTAGCGACTCCCTCGGGGAGGCACCTGGGCGACCTGGCCTCGGGGCGAGCGTTCGACAGCGGGTGCGTGTGCGGCGAGCAGTGCTCATGCGGCGCGCCACGGCTAGCACCACAGACACAGGTAAATAAACTACCTATTTATATTCAATGTACGATTTTATATCTGGTTATTAATTAGATAATTTTTAATTGCATAAATACTGGATATTATCTATAATGCATTTAGCATGTAAGAAATAAGCGCTCTCAGTGGATATTTTAAGTAGGAATTAAAGTTGAATTGATAAAGATTACTGATAAAAAGATATTCGTTATATATGTACACATCTTTATAAACACGATAGATAAGATATAGTCGTTGATACGGATAACACTGGCGTCATAGCAAAATTTCCAGATAATCAAATTGTATATTAGAAACCTTTTTAAACCCCAAAGTGTCGGAAACATTCTCACTCAACGTTTTCATAATTTTGAAAATAGTTGATATGTAAATTTATGTTAGTATCGAGTAGTAAAATTGATCCCCTGCCGTATCTAGGGTAAGGTATGTTATGTACATACGGAAAGTACGGCCGCACCGCGCCTTATGCCTTTACGTCCATTCCATACCGTCCGTTTTACGGGCAGGGTGAAATGGAACAGACCGATAAAATGTTGAGTACGAGTGGTTTTACGCGTTTTTTCGAAGAGTTTACACAAGCAGACGCTTAGTTTACAGTTGGTAATATATCTGACCGGAAATTGGCATTGTTAATCGGTCAATAAATCTCTGGTGAAATTATCATCAGGGAGTTTGCATTTTACGGGGAAAAGTCTGCGTCGAGACTGGCTTGTTTTGTAGCGTCTGTAAATAGCCTATTGCACATACCCGAGACTGAGACATTATTTTTATAATACCTGAAACTAAATAAGGTAAATTACGGTAAAAGCATCTTATTCTTAAATGATGGGTTCTGCACTCACTATGTGCTAGCGTACAACAGAACGGCGCCGGCGGACGACGCCGTGTACGGCGCCTTGTACCGCACCAGTGGACGGCGCCGTCCGCCGGCACGAATGTTGTCCGCCTGTGACCGGCGCCGGCCGACATCGTGCACCGGTAGACGGGGCCGGCAGACGCCGCGCGTGATACGCCGCGCCATGCGACGGCACGGAGCCGCGCCGTATCGTTGTACGCCGGCCCTATGGGTCGGAAGTTTATTACATTTCTGAGGGGTTTGTAGGTTGTTGAAGGTCATCATCTTCCTACCCGAAACTTGAGAAACCTCAGAATAAAAAAGTGTAAGGCATATGTAATCCATCAATTCGCCCGCATGTTGATCATGACCCCACCTCCATGTTAGATGTCCCACCGCCGCGCCGCCGCCGGCGAGTAAGCGAGTAAATCCCGGCTATTTTTTCGCGAAAGAATACAACAGATAGCACAATCCGTGTAAACAAAAGAGACGCAGCGATACTCGCCTGGCGACATATTTTTATAGTTCACCGCTGAGCGAGTGTCGCCGAGCGAGTAACGCTGCGTCTCTTTTGTTTACACGGAATGTGCTATCTGTTGTACGTTTCTTTCGCAAAAAATAGCCGAGATTTACCCGCTTTATTCGCTGGCGGTGGGACAACTGCCATAGGCCTGTAAAACAGTGGGGACATATAAATTGCTAACTAAAACTTGCACATTTTGTACATAAAGACTTTTATGAAAACCAATATTGAGCGTCCTACTGTACGCCTCCGCTACTCTTATATTGTGAAGTAACATGTAGTATGGTAGTTATGTTTATAATTTACATAGAATTAATATATTTAATATTTATTGTGTACACTGTTTGTTAACCCAAATAAACAGAAAAAAGGCAGTATTAAAATAACCGATGGTAAATAGAGTTCATTTGTTTACAGTTCCTAACAGCACTGACGAATATCGGGCGACGGCTCACAGGGGTGGCGGACAAAGAGAGGCGGAATGGCCGCTTAAGGGCGGAGCTAGCGACCCTGGATCTGAACCTGCCGGCGCGCGTCTGGCTTCCCCTGCACCATCGGCCGCACTGCGTGCTCCGGATACCACCGCACGCAGCCGCCGTACTCAATAGCAAAGATAAGGTGAATTGTGTTACAATATGGCTAATTCTGTAGCGGCTGGCTACTAGTCGTATCCTGAAACTAAACGCACCTGTCACTGTCGTTCATATGCTACATCACTAAGAGCGAGCGGGACGCGTGGCTTAGCAGCGACTAATCTTAGTGTACGTAATCTAGAATTGCTACTAATATACGTATACGATGGATGGATGGATGGATGAATAGTTTTACACGTGGTTATTCTCATAGAAACGAATGCCATACATACACAAAGCTTCCTCGAGTGTCCGGGGTGGCCATATCAGCAGCCAACTGTCGGTTCTGCAAATCGTAGCATAAGCGAACGGGCATTCAATTAGGGTGGAGGTTCTCAACTCCCGACAATGCTGTAAGTCAAATATTAGTATCTTCGTAGAAGCGAAACAATTCACAATAAACGATCAATTTCAATGTTTTAAATTGCATTCACAACGAAAATATGGCGAAAAAGTCAATATACACAAGATACAATTTCAGGATCCTACCAATCAGAGGATGGTATCTTTTAACGCCAGTAGGTTGCAAGAAACGCTGATAAAGTGGCGATAAAACATAAAAGCTCTTTGATTGTGAGTTCACCTTAATACAGTCCGGAAAATGTTTTAAAATATGCCGTCCTAGATGTTAAAGATGACCAGCACCACGGAAGTGCTTAGTTAGCGGACGAAGCCACAGCTTTTTACATAATGACAAATTATGCAATTCCAAATGGATGACAAGGCATGTTTATCACAGGCAGTCGTGTAACATGTGGCGGCTATCTACGTATGTATTACATATCATACATTTCCGGAATCCTATGTATATTGAAGCTATAGTTTTTGTATTAAGTACAGCTCAATACAGTATAATATTTCAGTACAACATTGCGTCCAACCACTACGCCTAATGGAACCCATAATTTGTAACGACGGAACTAGTCCCCTTGAAATGATAAATTATTTATTTGTGAAAATGTAACTGGCAGGAATCAAGCTCCTTAACATTTCCCGCCCTAAATACTCCGCGTTTCGGCTTAAAGCCTCGCAAACGATGCTGAGCAGCCGTCAGTGCTAATGTTATTCAGACGGGACTATTATGGAGCTGTTATATCTATCTAGGTACGCATGGTTGGCCACCGAAACTACGTAATTCCCGTGCAATTTTTTTAGAATTAAATATTTACTTTTATTTACAGCAATCACAATAGAGATAAAATTGAGCCAAGGCTCCAAGGGGATCCCCAAGGGGATCAAATTTTAATTGCACGCGTTTGCGTATATTAATATAACAGATATCTGCAAGCGAGATATTTATTAGAATAGTCTTATAATATAATTCTTCAAATTTCCAAGAAATTTCCAAGGCACTGTTACAAAATCTACCGATTTCTTCGAAAGCCTTGTAAAATAAGCATAAGTGAAGTTGTGATAGAGATAGCAGCCACTTTTAGCTGCGTCCTAGCTTTAAGTAAAAAGAGCGAACCAGAATATAATCTCAAAAACAGACGTTATGTTTTATGGTAATAAGCTAACAAGATGACGCACGGGGAATATTTAGATTCACTTCACTCACATGTTAATAACCCAATTTTATTTGAAGCCTGTTTTAATGCCAAGAAATGACTCAATGTTTTGACTGTATGCATGGTGAGTGGATGACTTTATTCTCGTATTTCCGTATAATATGTTGATGACGTTATGCCTTGGACGAATCGTTATCCTCAGTAAATAGCTGGTTGCTGACTTACATGCGGATTTGGTTGTTGAACGAGTGTAGGTACCGACTTTATTCAATTTTCTGATGACGATAGTTCAACGATGTTAGGGGTATTCGTATTCCCAGGCTCGCGATATAGTTTCGAACTCGTAGGATTATCGAATGTTGATGAATAACTACAATCGGGAAGACTCAGTAAAGAGATGAAGAAGACTCAATTCGCTGACGATCAGATGCACTTTTCGTTTTTTTCTACTCGTCACTCGAAAGTGTATTGTATTGCAAGTTTGCATACAGTACTTATGGCATAACTTAAATATATATAATATGTAAGTAATAAGCATGTAGTAATTTAATTGCAACATATTATATGTTGTGTGTACCTTCTGTCTACAGTACGTAGGTACATACATTTTCGGTTTAAAATAAATAATTGGTTTGTATCAAATACCGAAGCACTTAAATAAAATGTAAATTAATTTATAAGTTGACTGGTAAACGGGCCGTTCACTCCTAACTAGTTGAGACCTACATTTAGTCAAAACTAAAACCAATTTAAGCTAATGACCGAGGTCAAGGCACTTATGTACGGGCGTCAACTAGCCAAATCACTTGCATGTCCTTTCATTCAAATATACATTCGTGTTGAAGTATGCACAAAGCCTTTTCTGGTCCGTGTACTTTTAAATAGTTTCAGATCCTGATTCAAAGTACTGTACCACGGCCAGATGACCTTCAGTTTATTGATAGTGATACATGCAACTCACGACACAATCTCAATAATTGTCTTTATTGATTAGCCTTGATCAATACAAAAGAACCTTTACCGCAATGGTGTACCGATGTTCGATGCTGATAAGGCAATGATTAACATGATTATGAAAAGCCTTAACACGAACTGGATGTAATTAATTAATGAAACCTTAATTATTAACCTTAGCTGTTGCAGTACAGTCATTAAAATATTTAAGTATGATCCAATGTGGTTGTAGCCTTGTATTAAAGGAAACGAAAATGGAACATATTTGGTGCCTTATTTTCTTAATTAGAGGCACGTGTAAAGCCAACATTAGAATGCATATTAGGCAATTATGTAAATATGTAACATGTTGTGTAGATTTTTGTTTGTGGTTAATTTAGGGGTTAATGTAGAGCTTGTGTGCGCGATGTAATTATGGAATCGGACTCCTGGACGAGTTGGTTGTGTACCTGCTTTATGTCCAAGGGATGTCCAGTCAAATTTGGATTTCTGTATTTTAAATTCAGGGTATGTGTATCGCTGGACCTGTACGGACAATAGCAGATCGATGGTGAATTGGTAACACTTGCAGTACGATGTACGATATCAACTCTTACGACGCAGATAATAAGAATGGTCCAAAATTCAAAGTGTTACACTTGATGGTTTGATGTGTACACAAGACATTCAAAGAAGCTTTGAAATACCATTCCTAATCGAAACATTTGTCAACAGGCGCCATACATCATGTACGTGGAAGTACTAGAAACAGAGGGACATGAGCCTCTTCCCCCTCGTCTGCTGCCCCCCGCGCCGCCCACACCCCACTCCCCGCCCATCCGGCACACGAAGAGCGAAGAGAACCTCGTGCCCGAGTGGCCGGCGCTGTCTCTGTACTCAGGACTGGATGACGTGGATGCAGGGGACTGTTGGAGCCATGATGATGAGGATCTGAGCACGCAGTACGCGACCAGAGCGCCCGCGCCTGATAGTTTGTCTCAAGTAAGTGTTTGTCTCAGAATAATAATCTCTTTATTGCAAGTAAGTACGTTGTGTACATTTTTGCATGTCAACGTTTTTTGAATTTACATTTACACCAGTTTGTTGCAAGGTTAAGTTTGATAGGTGGAAATGTAAACCACAGTATCTGGCATCATGTTCCTACATGATTCGAAATAAATAAATGGGGATGCAAATTAATGATACTTGATCTAATTTACGTAGTTACCTACAATATACTCTGTGCTGTAGTACTCAGTGTTTTCAAAGGATCTACTTATTACTAAGTATACTTTTTTAAACAGTTTCAAAACTAAGCTAAGCGAAGAGAAGTCTTAGACGGTAGGGTTAATCATCAATTCATCATTATCTTCCACTGCTGGAAATCTGCCTCTCCTAAGGCGCACCTGATCCTCGACCTTTTGCATCCAGTCCCTGCCAAAAGAGAGGGTTCCTTCATCGAAAGTGTCTAAACATTACCAGGCATTGGATTGTACGAGGCAGGAATGTATAAATTGACGTTCATTTATTTCTTGCGTCATCGCTTATTAAATATCAAACTGCACGACAGAGCAATGAAATATTTGTTCACTTATGTCTCGTCAAATGTGATTGATATGATAATAAACACAGAAAACAAAAGTAGCGCCTTCTACACTTTGCACTATGTAGTTTGTCAGTGCGTCACGGTTTTGAGTTTGGGATCAAAAGGTTACCTCATCATATTGACGCATTTGACAGACAAAATTGGGTGCAAAAACCAAACAATGCATTGTACTCGTATGTGCGGAAAATTCCATTTAGAGCTCGTCTGAATAGGGACATTAGTACCACTTAGGTTTTGTGATAAATACAATACAGTCTATGCCATATAAATGTACATATAAAAATCATTGCAATCTCGACTGTGTCATCTTCACGTAGAGTATCCGTCACTTGCATTGTTGCCTGTACTAAACAAATACATAACTTCCATAAATGTGACTCAGTAACGACTCGAGACAGATCAACGGAAGCGCCGATAACGAAGTTGAATATTTTGTCAATTTGTTTCCGATTATTTTGTTTGTTATTTAAAGTTTTTGTGAATTTATACCGATACTTCGCTGTAGGTATATTGTTTATGAATCACTCGAAACGTGATCATGATAAATATTAGTACTTGATAAAGGTGATAATAATCGATTTTGTGTATGCAATGTTTGTATGTCATGCGGTATAGAAAATTTGATCTATATTACCTACTAACTGCTGCCCGCGACTTTGCCTGCGCATGATTATAAATTATAGCCTATGTGTTATTCTGATGTATGAGCTATATTATTGTAAAGTTTCATTAAAATCCATTCAGTAGTTATTGCGTGCAAGAGCAACAAAAACGTTGTAGCGGTTTTGAAACTAGACGCCTCATTTGTGTGTTGTATATCTTAGGTGTCGGCTGTGTCAGCGCTGTCGACGTCATCGTGCGGGTCTCGCGAGTCCGTGGCGGTTGGCGCGGGCGAGGTGCGGCGCCGGCTGGCGGACGCGACCGCCGCCGCGCCGCCGAACGCGTTTCGGCACGACCCGCACGACCCGTCCGCTACCACACTCAAGGTAACGACGCAGATGACGGATGTCGAATCTTATTCCATTCCTGGGTTTCATTTGGTAACATTGTAACTCCTGACACAGCAACCGAGCAATGGATTATAGAATGGGAATGGGCTTGCAGTCACTGTCAGTTACACAATAGCCGCACGTCCAGAAATGAAAAAGTGACACAAGAACTCCTACAAGTGTGCGGAAGCAAATGTCAAATATAAATAAATAGACGTTTCTTACATGGAATATTTACAACTCTTTCTTAAGATACTGAAATAATTATTGGGAGGGATGTTATCATAGAAGATTACCTGTAACTATACTAAATGGAATCTGAAATAATCATTTTAATTAATATGGCTTGCCAACACAATGTATCCAAAATGTTAGATGAAAAATTATGATTGTGACAGAATCTAATTTTAAAGACCGTACGCGTGTTAAACGAATCTTTCGACAAACAAAACTAATCTTTTATAAATGTCAATTAAAGATTGAAAGAGACATTAACATAAAAATGAACATGGACTCGTGGACATATTCTAGTAACGCTTGTGCGGATATATCTAAAGTACGAATCAATTGATAACTTACTCATGGATAAGTACGGTCTAGCACAGAAAAAAGTGTATGTATGTATGTTTTTAACTTTTTAATGCAAAAACTACTTGACCTATTGCAAAAAAAAATCCGTTAAATATATAAAAGTAAAACTATGCAACTGTAAAAGAATTATTAAAACCGGCCCAGTAGTTTTTGAAAAAATCTCACCTTATTGAGGCCTTCTGTATACTTATCTCTGTCTTCGTGTGTATTACACAACAATAATACCTTTTATTGACCAATAATCAACATTAGGGTATTTGACTATTTTTTTTTATTGCATCAATCAACTCTCATATTCCATCTGAAGAAAGGAATCAGTTTTTCGATATCTTAATTTACCGAAGGTATTAAGCAGCTAAGTCGAGTGGTGGGCAGATGCTCAATCTCTTTTTAGCAAACAGTAGTTTGTATGGCGCGTTCAGCAGCCCCAGCAGCTGACATCACGGCCGCGGTAAATCGTGTACTGTGTCTGTCTCTTTCTAACACAACTTTTCTAATTGCTGTCTGTAATTAATTAATTTTTCAACTAATTTTGATCAAATCAAATCAAATCAATTTTATTGCCAGTTACAGGTTATAAATACATCGAGATGACATTTGATACATTTTGGTGTCACTGCAACTTACCGGGGTCGGCATGCAAATAAGTTATAATATGTTTAACTAGAATATATATAAAAAATACCTACACTATTATCTAGTTATAATATGTCAATGAGTGGGCAATGCAATGAATGTCAAATACTTATTATTGATTGAAATATGTCCTCTAAGTCTAACCTATCTACTAAAATATTGCGGAGTCATGTAATTATCTATCAAATATTCGTCAAGACTATAGTAACACTTATTAATTAATAAATTGAATAATTTTATTCGAAAGTCTCTACATTTGAGTTCTTTTATGCAGTCGGGTAATTTATTATATAATTTTGGAGCCATAACAAACGCCGTTTTCCGATAAAATGCCAGTTTTGCTGTGTGTTGTGATTGTACCTCGATATTATTTCTTGTTTGTCTTGGACGTCTAGTATGTACAAGCTTGAACTTATTTAAATGAAATGATTTCACAGTTGATCATGAATTTGTGTCTATTTTATAATGAAAACCATTTAATTTTCGATACTTATCAAATACCCTATACCTTACATCCCTAGGAATCATGGGAGAGCAAACTAGTCCGCATGCGATCCTCGTCCCCGTACGGGTCGTTGGCCGGGTGGCGTCTCCTCGGCTGCATCGTGAAGGTGGGCGACGACTTGCGCCAAGAGATGTTGGCGGCGCAGCTGCTGAGGCGGCTGCAAGCTGTGTGGGCGCTGGAGCGAGTGCCTCTCAAGCTGCGGCCCTACGAGATACTGTGTCTTGATAAGGAGTCGGGGTTGATACAGCCGGTAAGTCGTCATTGTTGTAGTATTTACATCGTAAATACGGTGTTAGCTGTGGAAGTCAGAATGGTTGTCTCTTGCTTCCTTATAAGATACTGGGGCCGTTCTGGTATGCGTTTTTCATAGTATTCTTTCACTACACGAGAAAAACATCATACTTATAAAATTTACTTTTTTATAACTAAAATTAGGTATTTGTCTTTAGTGAAACGGACGGCAGATCTGTCTATTATAATTTAGTTTAAATAACACTAGTCAGGGTCGCCCTCGCTCTGTAATTATGGTTGATATCGGTCCCGCTGCTTATTATTATAGTCACAAGTTGTAAACTGGAGTATACGTATTTTTGAAACATACGCTCTTGGTCCTAAATATCGTGCTTCAATTAGGAAACGTATCACTATCCACAGTTCACATTTTCTTTATTCTGATGTATCAAGAATATCCTAAAACATTTAACACAGAAAGAAAATAGCATTTTAACACCAACAACAACAATGGACTATGGTTTCAATTAGTTACACTGCTGTACATTGTGCCATCGAAACCGTGTCTAATTTGTTCCGTAGCCCAACCTTACAATTAACCTTGCTAATTATTCATTCGCCAGGTACTGAACTCGGTGTCACTGCATCAGATCAAGAAGCAATCGGGCAAGACGCTCCGAGCGTGGCTCGAGTTGGAACACGGGCCGTCCAATAGCGAAGGGTTCTTGCGAGCGCAGAACAACTTTGTGGAGTCGGCAGCCGCATATGCGCTCACCAGCTACCTTCTGCAGTTGAAAGACAGGTTTCTGCTTTTACTTTTAAAGAATAAAGTCGATTTTGATTTGTCGGAGGTTAAATAACAATTTTACGCATACAACACCTGTATTGTGGAGAACAATGTATTTCATGGGTTTGCAAAAAAACAGAAAGCTATTGAAGTTGTAAAAGGTTTTCCAATTCTCTTTTCAGTTTGTACTAGGTTAGATATCTATTTATGATCCATCATAATCGATTTGGAATAAGTCTGCAAATATTGATAGAAGTACAATACTCGTAGGATTTAGTCACGCTGGACAAGGCATTAGAAAAAATATAGGTACTTATATAGGTATTTTTGGGCAACAGAAAATACATATTTGTTTGTTCATTTCATTATACTGATCGACTTTTAGAACAATCAAGTCTTACTCTATCTATGGGAATGGTAAGATAATTAATTTCTTGTATTTTCAGACATAACGGAAACATTCTGTTGGACAGCGCAGGACATATCATTCACATCGACTTCGGGTTTATTTTCTCCATCTCTCCCAAGAATTTAGGATTTGAGAGCTCACCATTCAAGGTAACTTGACATTATATATATATATATGGAATCACTGCCGCGTTTTTATGCTAAAATTTTCACGTTAGCCAATCAGCGAATGACATTGCCACGCCAATGTCTAATTTTTTTAGGTTTTTTTTATATTCTGAATCCACTGTGGTAGTGGAATACTAACATCACATAAATGACCTTCTGTAGTCTAAACGACTTGATGGATTCTGATGAAGGAACTTAAATTCAGACTTATATTGTGAAATTGGCTTCGATGGAGTAGAGTGGTTGTTATCATAGATCAGTATATGAGGAGGGGTATCATCTAGGTTTTTTTTTGTAATAATTGTGTTATTTGTAATCGTAGTTGACGCCAGAGTTCGTTGAGGTGATGGACGGCGAGAACAGCGACATGTTCCAGTACTTCCGGATCCTGATCCTACGCGGGCTGGTCGCCGCGCGCAAGCACTGCGACCAGATCATACACCTAGTGGAACTCATGCGCATGGGTGCGTAGTCACACCTATCTATATTTAGATTTTAGAATTAGTTTTCAAGTGTACCCCCTGTAAAGTGGTAGTAATTCTTTTGGTACAGAGATATATGACACAATGGTTCTATTAGTGAGGACATATTATTGGATTTCCGATACTATTATTATCGTTGTGCCTATTCACTTATCTAGCTGTTGATCTTTCCTAATATTGTAAAATAAAACATAGAAAATTAGAAATACTACATTTGGAACTACGACGATTTTGTACCGATCAGCAGCGGCTCGATTTGCATAATACATTTGTTTATTACAAAAGTCGTAGAACAAAAGTTCAGTTTCCAATACGGAACACGTCACTTCGGCATATACCCTTTACGTTACACCCTGTATAATATATAATGTTATGTTGCAGGCGGTCAACTATCTTGCTTGCGAAGCAGCAGTGCGGTGTCGGCCTTCCGCGGTCGGTTCCACGTCGGCAAGACGGAGCCGCAGCTGCAGGCGCTGGTGGAGCGGCTGGTGCGCGACGCGCTGCACTCACTCTCCACGCGTCTATACGACAACTACCAGTACTACACTAACGGCATACTGTAGTTAGCTCATTATAGCGATGAAGTGGGCACATGGGTCCAACGGCACAGTTCCAACTGCATACTGTAGTCAGATTAACAGTTCCAATGGCATACTGTAGTCAAATGTACAGTTACATCTGCGTACTGTAGTCATATGTACAGTTACAACTGCGTACTGTAGTCATATGTACAGTTACAACTGCATACTATAGTCATATGTACAGTTCTAACTGTATACTGTAGTCAACACAGTTCCATTTGCACAGTGTGGTTCGAGTACTAGATGCTTGGGGCGATTCTATTGTAATCAATTTTGATGCAACACGCCGTCGCATGACGTCGTCACTTGTTTATGCGTTCCAAACGACTTCGGTATGATGAACAGATGGATCCTACCTAATTTAGATACTTATATGGATATTTTGCTTTTATTAGACTATTGAAATTGACCGATGAATATTTTGTGTTTCGTGGAATTTGTGCTATCTTCAATCGTTATTATGCTCAATATGATGTTAATTAATATTCGCGAAATATAGCTAGCTGATCGAATGCTGCAAGCAGAAATTATGTTTTAGGCTGTTGTGTTACCTACTTGGCCAACATAGTTTTCAGCAATATCAACTAAGTAATGCATGAAACCTATTCAGACACGCAATTACAGTAGTTGCAAATCTTAGACATCACTATAGCAATGAATTGTGTAATTGACCGCGTTGAATTTTAATTTAGTATTTAGTATGTGGCTTACTTAACCCATGCTGAATGAATAAAATTCAATAGGTACATGTTACTTTTGCTTGTAAATTTTTGCTTTCAAATAATATTTGTTAAGATTTAGTGCCATAACCCACTATTACTCGCCTTACCTTAAAATTAACTATTGAAGCAACAAGCAAGATAACATTTGATATATTTTAACGTTAATAACTTCAATATACTTCAAAGTTGATCAAAAGAAAATCTATCGATTTAAAAAAGGTATCCATACATTTCAATAATTTCAAATGTTATTGTTCTTGTTGGCTCTTCTTTTAAATCATTATTTGCTCAACAACATAACAAAAATTGTTAAAATACATCCTAAGACCCGTCCATTGTAGTTACTTTATAGGACCCAGTAGTGCTTTGTAAAAACCTTCTCATGATTAGAAAATGAATGCTGATGTTTTCTTGTATAAAAGGTAATTAATTGCGCGCATAGAATTCTAAATAAATCTGAAATTGAAATGTAAATAGTATAATATTATGATAATTTTTTAAAGAGAAGACTGATTGTTCAGGCATGTAAAGGGATTAGGTTTAGATTTCCCAATTAAATTTAAGTTTCATCCATGTATATTGAAAGTAGTTGTGTAAATGAACTTATGTATGAGAATCAGCAGATTATGCTAGACAAAATTGCCAAAGCAATGATAACAAAAAAGGCACGTTTAAAATTTAGGTGATAATCAAAATTTACGGCAGAGTTAATTGTTAATTTGGCTATTCATGTTGGAGAAAAAGCAATTAAGGTGAATGTGAAAAATGACAGGAAAATATTTGAATTTTAAGCAAATTTATCTATGTTGTGAATGTTTAGCTTAATTCGAAGGCTGTTTGTTATTTGAAGTAAAGTTTAGTGTGTCGTTAAGATTTTTCTGTAGTTTTCTGACCGTTTCATAAATCACGTAGGTAATGATTTTGGTCAATTTACAGAAAAAACTTAAGTGGTTTGTTCCACTGGTTTCTTTCCAACAATCCAATGTATTTGATGAAGCTTTGTGGAATGAAGAGTAATGAGATTGAAATAATAAATATTGTTATTTGTCGCTAGATACATATTTTACTTTTAATAATATATTTCATTTTATTATGCTATATGTGAAAGTCTAGTAAGTATTGTAAATTACCAAAATTTCTCGTAATATTACGTGAGTCGGTTAGTCTATGTGATGGTGTATATAAATTATATTATTCACATGAGTGAGAATGTTGCCAAATTTTAACCGATAACTTACTTGCGCAGGCCGAAATGCTTATATTTTTCGATCTAACCACGATTTTTCAAAAGTAACATACAATTATTAGAACTCATTAATAAACTGAGAGATTATTTTAAGATAAATCTGTACAAAACCATCATTGTGGATTCATTGATATCACTGTTGTTTATACAACGATACATGAACTAAATTATTATTCCTATAATAAAATACTCTTAATGACTCAAGGACTGTTTATGATCTATTTGAATTATAAATAAATTAAACATTCGAATCAACAAAGATTTGTTATTTTATAAAAATACTAAAGATGATAACTTGTACTGTACTTATTTAGTACCACCATAAATAAACTCGCTATAAAACTTGAGATAAAGCTTAAAATTCTGTATCTATTGTGAGAGTGGATCGTTGTTGTGTATTGACATATTGGGACTTGTAGATAGATAGCTTATATTAATTATTATCCGAAGTACTTTGTAATATTTTATTCGTAAAGGTAATAATTTATAAGGTGTAAGTCAGAGTTTCAATATTTTAAAGGTGAATAGGATTTTCTATTATCAAAGCTATCTGTTTTCTAAACAACGGTAAGGTACGGTTTCACTTTCACAAATGCGAAGTGTTTGTTATGGGATGATATAATAATAACACGTTTCACCTTTAAAATGCTCGATTTCACCAAAAATATTCATTTTAAATGTTAAAATTGAATCTGTAAATATTAACTCGCTTAAGTTAATGAGCAATTATTCCAAGTAAAAATATTATCCAAAGTCCAAATTAAATACTTTCCTCCAAATTAATTCAAGTTATTTAACTAAATGTACAGGTAATTATAAGTAGGTACTCTAATGTTTATCTTAATTTTTTAAATATACATATATCATGATTTTTAATACGTCTTTTACTTCGCATCTGCAGACCAAGGGGTTAGCGAAAGTAGATGGTCCCTCAAATAGTTGTGTTGTAAGAGCAAATAAGCGCACTTGCACCAAGATAATCCGTGTTTTTGCCTAACCTCGGTTAAAGTCGCCACTACACATTGTATTGAACTAATACCGAGATTCATTTACAGTTATTTATATGCCTACGAAGGCCTGAGGTTAAAAGACTTCGACTCAAATTAGCGTTTAGTCTTAAGACTCTAAACTTAAGGGTTTAAAGTCTAGCCTAGTCGTGAGGCGTCAAAATGAGGCGAGGACTTAAAAGACAGTCTAGGTAGGAAGCCCAAAGTAGGTTTTATTTACACTTTATTTAAATAAATTATCTTTTCTTCTTTTTCTTGGACTTGGTCTTGTGTTTGAGTTTCATCTTGATCTTCTCCTTGCGCAGTCGCTCCTTGACGATCTGTTGCTTGTTGCGGAACTCCGCGGAGGACGCGCCGGCCTTCTGAGCGACACGCTCGTTGTGCTTCACCCAGTGCGGTCGGAACTCCGACACTGCGATGGAAAGGACATCAAATAAATATCAAAATGTTGCAGTTTCTGTTCTCAAGAACCTACGTTTCTTGAACGGATTTAAGGTTGGCAATGTCGCCCTGTTATTGGTCGAACGCTAAAATTAGGCAATGCGGCAACTTGCGTAGATGGTCGCTCGCTCCCTCTGAACCTCGCATTCGTGGTTTCGACGAGAGAATTCTTCTATCCTATCGGTTATAGATTCTATGATACATGTAATCAGTTTTACATATCGAATTATGCTATAATCGTTTCATTTCGTGTCTGGTACTTAATATTATGTAGGTACGTATGTAATTGTAAGGAGTTTACAATCGTTCGAGTGCTTTTTGAGAACGTGTGTTAGACAGTATGTATGTATTATTATTTCCCTGAAGACGAATACGGAGAAAGATTTCGATGATCCCGAATACGAGTCACGGTAGTTCTGTTGGAATATAGCGTACCACGGAAGGATGAGGTCTGTTTTGAACCCCGATCGTAACGTAAAGGGGATGGAACTTTTCACAATGGAGGTTGGCATAGTCAGGTTGCGCCATCTGGCAGATGTTTTCCAACATCCGCCAGATGGCCACCTGGACTGCCAGAAAAGTTCGATTCCCTTTTTTCTCCTATTTAGTACTATATATTGTCCGCGGACCCTAGCTCCCATTTACCAGGTTTCTTCCTGTTTGCGTCCGCTTGTCCGTCGTCCGAGTCGTCGTCTGGCTGCGCGTTGCGCTTGCGCCACTCGTCGTAGCGGCCGCTGCGGAACGACGCGGGCACGCGGCCGCCGCTCTCGGTGCGGATCATCTTGCGACCACCGTCCTAAAGTAATCGTAAACATGTCTGGTAAGCGGAAATTTAAACTAAATAGGTATTTACTGTAAGTAATTAGTTTATTTCGCAACATTATAGTGGCTCGCACACAATACACCAAATAAACATAGATCAGTTGTGCTGCCGTTGCGAAAAGGGCCTCGCTGGTCATGTTGGACCCGAGGTTGTAGTCCGGCGGGACCAGGTGCGAACACTCACTCCAGCTAGTGTTATTCTTTTATTTTTCCACCTTGAGGTACCATTGTACACTTGTTAGATGCGATTTTCTTGTCTGCTGAAGCCAAACCTAAACGAAGCTGACATGGTCACTAATACTAGAATGTGTAAGATACGAGTGAGACGTTTCGTTTACAGATAATTAAATTAGCGCGCGACATCGGAACAATTACTTATCAAAGAATATATTTTACTATGTACGCTATGAATCGCATATCATAGCTAACTTGATAATGCAATATATTTTAGGTGTTCATCGTCAGCTGGATGCTTATATAAAGGCAAATACGGCCACGTGTTGTGTTCATTGGTTCGTCGCTTAAAATACGACAGTAAATCTAGATTTTAAATACACAAAACGCAACAATCCTAACTCAAAACTTGGGAATTGGCTTACTTTATGTGTGTAATTTGTTCTGAAATTCGATGATATAACGCTGATTTATCAAAATCATCGGCCAAATAGGCCAGGCTTTAGTAGTCAACATCCAAAACTCTAACACCATATCTTACCGGATCCACGTGAACCATCTTCTTCCGCTTGCGGTCCCAGCGCAGCTGACTGGTCCGCCGGCGCTCCACCTCGCCGCTGTCAGCGCCCATCTCGAGCTCGGCGGACGCCGCGCCAGTGTTGAAGTTCACCGCCATGCTGAAAGGAATTTAAATTATGTATGTACCTACAATTTGTCACACAGCTGGACAAAGGATTCTCGTCTACTTCGATTCATCTGGCAAAAACCTTATCTTCAAGTGAGCTCATCCACTCTATTATTGCGAGTAATAATAATTTATTTCGGTTTGCATATGACCATATTATAGTGTTAATTTAACTAGTATCCTAAGTTAGGGATAGTCGCTTCCCTATAGCGACGGTAAACCACCCCCTCGGGCCAGTAATCCTGGCTGAGAACAACTCGTTGGTGTTTCGACAGCACCCTGAGCAAGAAGGTCTTAAAATGTGTCGGCCTTCTTGACTCAGAGGTTCTATCTTCCCCTCCAAGAGTCCATAATCTTATAAGAGTATAGAATGTATCCTATGTTAGGACCAATCAAGACAAATCTAACGATACCTCGTACAACACAATCGGTTAAGCCGTTTAGGCTACAGGATGCCATACAAACATACACTGGAAAAACATTTATCTTCTTTTCTACAGTGGGGTAAAAACAGACAGAATCTTGTGATAAACGGAAGGTAGCGCACCGAACTTCTTTTAACTTTGATGAAAACAATTGTAGGCGGAATAGGCAGAGGCACGGCCGGCCGAGTATACCAATTACTCGTGTTTTTTAAATTCGAAAAGATTATTATTGAAATTACCCAGTTTCGGTGTGTTCGTCACTGGCTTGGTGTGGAATATAATTTTCATCTCGAATAAATTCTTTTTTCTTTTTCTTCGGGTTTTCTGATGTTTTGCTTGGTTTTAGGTCAATTTCTTCAATGACACCTGCAGCCTAGGAAAATTGAAATACATTATTATTTTAGTACATGAACGAGTACCTAGTCCAAATCGAACTATTATCTAGTAATTGGGTGTTTGCGTACCTGTAGCTTCTTATTTTCTCGAACTTTCTGTACTGTTTTACCGTGGGCGTGTTTTTTAGCTTTCATGGCTAAGTACATAGGCGAGTCGTTCTTCGTCGTCAATTCTAATATTGTCTGAAATCATGCCTAAAACATTAGGACTAATAAAACAGTAGTCATAATAAAAAAGACTACCTAAGAAATTCTAGTCATCATAATACTAGCCTATTGTCGTTATTGTGCTTTAGAGATTTGGTGGGTATGACATGATCGGCGGGCCTAGCTAAGCTAGTGTAGTTTCGTAGAATACACTTTAACACTTAGAAAGAAAGGAAATACGTTTATTCTGGCACATACACAAATACAAATATTAAAAACTCCTTAGTTAATATAATATAGATGTGCAGCGCCGGAAGGGGTCAACTGCCTCAGCATAATGCCACAGCCACGCATTACATGGCTGCGGCTACCGTGTCACGTTATATCGTACTGCAGCGGACAATAAAAATGTGAATATTTCGACGACTCATTACTCTTAGTGTCTATTCACACGTACCACAGCAGCACCACATCTCAGCGTCAAAAAGTAGCCGTGTATGCGGTTGAAGATGACACCAAAATGCGGGCGGGTGATGATGACAATATTTCAACCATCATCATCATTTATCATCTTTTCGCGGAATTAATCAATTTCTATATAAAGACTAGATCCCAGTTGATCCAATTCTCGACCTAACAGTCACCCATCCTGTTTCGGACCGTGCCTAATGTTGCTTAACGTGTACACTATCTTGGGGCTTCGAGTCCTGTGATTTATACTTCCTCCGTGCCTCGGAAAGCACGTTAAACCGTTGGTCATGGTTGCTGTCGCTCGGCAGCAGTCGTTACGCCACGTCAGAGGCGCCTGAATAACTCTGACAATATGTGTGGTCACTAAACCACACGGGAAAATATGAAATTAATTTAGTATATCTCACCCCCTTAGGCGTGTAGTTTTTTATCTGCTGTACTAGGTCTACCGTTGCTTCCGAGCCCTCATCCACGAGGAATGGGTGTGTAAACACGGGAGTGGCCGTGGTCTTGGCTCGCTTGTTGGCCTCGGCGGACGCGGCCTCGCGCCACTTGATGTACTGCTGCCAACCGCGCGAGCACACGCGGGCGGCGTCCTCCTGTGATAACAGAAGTTTCAGTTACTTGTGATGATTAGGTACAACAATGTCGAAGTTCATCAGATTTAGATCGTTTGTAATTTGTAATTTAATTGAAATGGATTTTTGTTTTCATTTTTAGGGTTCCGCAAGCCGCAAGTCTAACACGCACTTGGCCGGTTTCGGATTTACTTTTGACTTATTTTATTCACGCATTATTACAGACTCCACTGTTACAACTTACGATCTCCGAGTGAGTCTTCTCCCACGTCATGACGTCCTGGTGCCTCATCTCCAGCTGTCCCGTGGGCGTGGCGCCCCACACGCCACTCGGGCAAGTCAGGCCGCTCTCGGTGACCTCCGAGGGCGTCATCAGCTCCGTGCCGAGGAACAGCTGCAGGTCTAACAGGTGGGCGACGTCGGATGCTGCTATGAGGGAGAAAGCGCGACCAGCTCTGCCAGCTCGGGCACTGCGACCTTACAAAATAATAATTTTCATGTATACAGTCATCAATTAGACGTAAAACAGACAATTCGCATTCCACGTTCTGTATGATAAATACAGGTACATATTAAACCAAAGATACTCAGAGTGGTCGTCGACCCCTGGAGGTCGATATAGACCACTAGAAAATTGTGTAAGTTAGTTGGATATTCGCTTTGTGGTCGCGATAAACTTTGAACTTGTAGAAACTTGCACATATACAAATACATGCTACTTTGGCAAGTATGGCAAGTGATCTACAAGACAATAAAGTTTGTGGAACTCCGTATTAAACTCACCAACTCTATGAACAAACAACTTAGGTTTTGCTGGGAAGTTGTAATTGATGACAGTGTCCAACGCTGGAAGATCCAGCCCTCTGGCTGCTACGTCAGTCACCAGAAGGACTGAACACTTCTTGTTGGTGAACCTTCCAAGTGCTATCTTTCGGGCTGACGGGTCTAGACCAGAATATGCGTATGTGGACGATATTCCAGCTTGTTGCATAATCTAAAAAAACACATAACTTTATTTATTTTGGTCCGGTTTCCAAGCCACATTGAAAATATCACATGTCCACAAAAAACCTCATTCTTACCAAATGTAAATATTCCACATGATGCTTTGTAGCAGCAAAGACCACCGCTTGAGGTGTACTAGCTGTCAATACTTTATCCAGCAACAGTAGTAACGCTGCTGTCTTCAGTTCTGCCCTCACAGATATCCAGCCCAGCCACAGCGTAGACGGCAGCTTCCAATCCACATCCAATCTAATCAGCATTGGGTCCGATAGACCAGCTCGGGCGAATTCGACGAGCATTTTCGGCAGTGTCGCCGAGAACAGCAGGGTTTGACGGCTGGATGGCAAACGAACCACTATTTCTCTTAACTGCTCCCCAAAACCAAGCTCAAATAGACGATCTGCCTCGTCGAACACTACCACCTCTGTAATAATGTTTTCATGTTATTGTCATATTTAATCAGAATTTGGCTAGTATACAACCCTACTAAACTTGACTTTGACATACATACAAATATGCCATATAATGCATCCAGGCACCAAAGTAGACTTAATTTCATAACATCTTTACTTATACAGATACATCCCATAGATAGAGCATCACTATCACCAGCTTGTATCAATTTAGTCCAATGCTAGCATCTAACGTAGGCCTCTCCCAAAATTTGATATTTCAGTGATTACATTTTTGACAATATTTAGAAGTTTACACAATTAAACTTACTAATGTGGTCTAGTTTCAAGTTCATCTCAATGCAAATGTGCAGGAAGCGACCGGGTGTGGCAACTACAATATCTGGTGCTGTGCCTGACATGACACTGAACTGCTGTTCAATGGATTCTCCTCCGAGGATTGCTGCTGATGTAAGACCAGTAAACTTTCCCAGTTCTCGAACAAACCTGAGGGTCTGAAATACACATAAAAGCCTTTACTAGATACTCTAGATACATAGTGAACAGGGGTATTTGATTCAAATTGCTTTATTATATCAATGCAACTCTGGAATCATAATATTTAATTTCAATGTGTTAAAACATGTACCTACAGATAACCATTTTCTCTTGCAATTGATTTGATTGATTTATAAAAGTCTTCATTTGTCTTAAAAATTAATAATTACAATGTCTAGTGTAAATTATTATGATAATCATATTAACAATTTCTAAGAGAAGTTTCCTATTTTTAAACTTATGTCTATGGTACTACAATGACAACCATTGGTATACATTTTATTATGCTAACTTAGTTGCCATTTAGTTCTAGGAAATAATTCTCTTGCAATTGCATGCTGTCTTTCCATTCCAATACCTGTAATGCCAGCTCCCTAGTAGGTGATAGGATGAGAGCCCGGCAGTGTTTCCCCGGCACTGTCTTGTTGACTGGTGCCGTGAGCTTGTCCAGAATAGGCAGCACAAAACATGCTGTTTTGCCAGACCCCGTGCGAGCCATAGCCACTACATCTCTGCCTTGCAATGCTAAGGGTATGGTCTGAAAAAAGGGGATAATTATGTTTGTTATCATCAGTACTGGGATGGATGTCAAATCAAAGACAGGTGTGGTGTATATAAAAAAAATTGAGTGTGTAAAATAAACAATCTTATTTTTAGTGCTGTGCTTATGGCACATCCTAGTGTCTATAAATAAATCTAGATTCAGTTTCCAAGAAAAAGGAATATAAAACTAGCAATGCAGATAATCCAGAGGTATACAATACATATAATACGTTTCTTCAACCTGATAACACCTTTGTTTTACTATTATTGTACCTACCTTTATTGTACTAGGTAGTTAGAAAGTCTGCATGCATTTGTATTATTAGGTCAAATATTGCATATGTTATTGTTCTAAATTGCCTGGATTTATTTATTTTAGACCAACCACATCTGTATGAATACACTCCGACCAGGTATCTCCAGTCCCCACCAAAGAACAGAATATACAAAAAATTAACATTGTTTTGATTTTTGAGGTTATGAAGATCTATGTTTTTTATGAATTTACGAGCTCACCTTTCGTTGAATAGGTGTTGGCTGCTTGTAGCCCCTCTTAGTAATACCTTTCAGGAGAGGAAAACTCAGCCCCATTGACTGGAAACCACCAGAACTTTTCTTTTTCTTCTTACTACTTTGCGGTTCATTTTTCTCACTGGGTTCCTCTTCCGGCGCTTCGAAACCTGGAAGGTCATCCCCTAAATCTTTTGGTTTCAACATTTTGTGTAGTTAGATAAACGGGTCTGGCTTCTATAAATTAATTATTACATTTTCTCAAAACAAAATGTGAACACACACGCACGTGTGAGTGACGGACGGACAGGGTTGCCTTGCCAGGCCAGATTAGATTGTTCAAATTTTCCCGGATTGATAATATTTACCCCAACATGAAGCGTTACCAAAAAAAAATCTGATAATAATTTACTATCATAACATTTTTACGGTTTAAAATAAATGACGACTGACAAGGCCACTTGTCAAGAAGACACATTAGTACATTTTATATTTAACATTTCCAGCGATGCCACGTCCACTAATCCCAACAACAATTTTTTCCCCATAATTGCGAGAAAACCCTATAATCTGGCAAACCTGCGGGACGACAATTTTTTTTAGGGGAAAGGCAAGGCTGTCTAGAGCATACAGCCTGTGTGACAGACTTCCTTGCGATGGGGCAGGCAAAGAACTAATTGAGCCATACAGCCTAGCCTGCCTTATCTCTGTAAAATGAATGCATAAGATACATATGTCAATAATCATACTTTTTGTAACAAATTATCTTTTGGTAGATAGTGAACTTGGTATTCTCGTGACCTCACTAAATGATGCTATAACTGCACCGTTGGGCATGGTTGGAACCTTTGGTTGGGACGTTGAAGGACACTTTTATTTGTCGTAGTCTACTATTACATCCACTTACTCCTCTCTTTTCAAATTATTGATCCAAAGTTCCAATTACAATGACTCTCTTGCCCTCTAAGGAAAAATATGAGTTAACTAAATCATTCACAACCTCTATTAATAATAAAATCAAATGATAAGAATATGCGTAGTCCGTTCCGTTCATTGAACCTAAATACTACTTATATGTACTTAAACCCAAGTGTCTTATTTTGTAAACAAAAACTACCCTACTAACATTTTAAGTTGTTCTGTGATTATTACATAGTTATTTTCACATTATTAAATCGGATTACTTTATTTTCACAATGATGAACATGTTCGATCAATCAATTCCTTCAGTGTTACATCACAACAGGTAATTAGACGATCATATTTGTTTACAAAATAAGACACTTGATTTGGCCTACGGTATACTTACTTATTACTTACTAATACTTTTGTACTTACTTTTCACATTCTTCTTCTTTAATTTTTTGAGGTACGATTCCGATCTATTCGGCAGACGGCAGACAACAACTGCAGACGGCAACTGCATCTGCCGCGACGGCAAACGGTATTGCTTTACAGTAGATATTAATTTGTATGAGAGCAGTTACTGTTTGCAGTCTGCCGCGTTGATCCGGAATCGCACCTTAACTGTTATTAAGCTATGTGTTGCGATGAATAATGCGATGACATACATTATTTAGGTAAACTTCTTATAAACTTAGATTCAGTCGATAGTACAACAAGTTTAATGCAATGGGCCGTTCTTTGTTCTTATTTTCTGTGCCACAAGTGTTGAAATCGTAAGTCATACATTATTGCCATTGATGTGCTGTCGACAATACCTTGATTCCAACCAAAGTTGCATAACGTTTCGCCTATTTATACTTACATTATTTGAAATATTACTGTGTTAGGTTTTCCGAACTTTCCATTTCTATAAATCCATCCCATTTAGAACTTTCACTCGGTAAAGCTTAGTTCAGTCATATTGACGCTGACGGGCTGTCGCTCGTAGTGGATACTCGACTGTCTGGTATCCGACCACCGGACCCGGACATCTGTCAACCCTGAGTAGGTACCTGCAATGACAATGACAAAGGTGACATGCAATGGTATTATTTGATATTATTCAACCTTGGGCTTACCTGTGACTAACCGATTTGTTTACAATTCGCATTAACTGTAGTAGTCAACTTTTCCATAAATAAAACTTCCTAGTAGGTAAGTATTTACTCGCACATAAACGTTAATCAGAAAGGAAAAATAAGAAATCCCGGATTATACCTACCTACTTACGTGGCTTAGTCGGAACTGGACATTGACGTAAATTTATTGACCACTTGCGTCACTGTTGATGTAGGTGTTGTGTGTGTGGTCGGTGATCGAGTCAATAGTTAACTTAGTGACTTGGAAACTAACATAATTAAGTAACCAGGTGCATATAACATAAAGACGTCTTTTTAACACTTTATATGATTTAGGTCATACCTATTAGTCTTTTATCAAATGTGAGGAGTTATATTTGTACTTACCTTAATAAAATATCTCTATCCCCTGGGAGATCCCTTTTAATATCCTGATATTAAAAAACCTGTTCCATAACTTTTCTTACTTTTGAAGAAAATTAATCGTAGGTACTTAAGTAACAATTATCTCAATTAGGTACATGTATATTACCATTCCCCTACACACGACGAGAGTTTAGTCGTCGAAGTTAAGAAAACTTAAAGAAAATGTCTACAACTCTATGACAATTAACTAATGATGCCTTTAAGAGCAACAGAGTTTAGAGTGCATTTATAAGGAACCTTGCACATGTAAAGTAGTTTTAATCTAATCAGAGGTATAGTAATTTAAGTAGGTAAGTAATTAAGTTAAGTACTTACCTACCCCTTAAAGATTTTTAGTGCTAAATTAAATCACGAAAACGGAGAGACTTATTGCGATTTATACACAATCGATCACACAAGTAGTTACTTATTATAGTAAAAGTAGATATTTAGATACTTTAGATAGGTACCTACATAATTTTTTAGTTCTTCACTATAAGATGTTGTAACCAACTACGAGTAGCCTACTATTAGAAAAATGGAAAGTAATGGAAAGTTGTAATTTCTTTGACAGTTTTTGGACGCTACATTCACCAAAACATGCAGATTGAACATAAGTAGATAAGTATTGTATTATGAGGATCTAATTTATTATGAAAGTACTCTTTATAAGTACTTACGTGTGTGGCCACAGACAAGCTTTCGCTGTAGGAAACATTCACATAAATTACGTTCTTATGCCAAAGTTCGTCATAGCCTTATCTTAGTGCCTCAGTCAGTTCTTTGTTAGGGCTATTCTTGTTCGAAGAGAGATTACAAAAACAAATGAACTGAGTTACTAGTAGGCACTTTGTTTAATAATTTATTTATTAATCACATTCATATCGCGTGACTGCCAACTGATAAACCCATCATTACGATTAATCTGATTTATGATCTAATTATTAATAATAACAAAAGGATAATAAACTATTTGTTACAATAACAGACACTATTTTTGTGTTCAACACATTTTGTAATATACTACACTTTAATTTTAATTCAGTACTTAGGAACATACCGAAAAAACCTAATATACTTATGTGCACATGCACATAATATAGCAAATAATACTCGTATACTTACTTACAATAGTACCCTCACAGCTCGCGGTGGCGATATGGCGCCGTGGGCGTGGTTATGATACAGACTTCCGTTACGGAGGATCCCGTATGTTGTCGAATATAATCTAAATCTATCGTAATTATAGAGTAAATTTTTTGGGCCGGAAAACAAAACGTTGTAGGTACTTATACCTACATGATATTTTTTGCTGCTCAGGATTTTTCCACCTGCTGGGCAAAAACCTCCCCATTTCTTCCATACTACACGAGCTTGCGCCTCATTCGGCCAATCAGGGAGAATTAGGGTGTTTATTATCAGAATCAAAATTATTTTAGTATTCTTAGATGAAGTTATAATGAGTTATAACATTTTTATTGAGCATTTAGCTCTGCATATTCGAAAAACCAGTTTTCTAGACTTCATCTAAGAATACTAAAATAATTTTGATTCTGATAATAAACACCCTAATTCTCCCTGATTGGCCGAATGAGGCGCAAGCTCGTGTAGTATGGAAGAAATGGGTGAGTGAGCCCACGCATAGCAAATTAACACTAGGATATAAAATGTTTGCTTCGGGTTAGTTCATTCGATTCAAAAGAAACAAAAAGGATAATTTGTTATATAGGTATTTTATTTTATTAAACATAACTTAAAAGTAATAAATTGTTGATATTTAAAGCTTGAAATGGCTTCATAGCATTTTAAAGTATGTACCTACATACTTACATTAAAAACAATAAAAGGTAAAGACCTACATGTATGAGTAATTTAAACTAAAGTAATGTTTGGTATTAGGAAACATAAATTATTTCTATGTAATATTATAAGTTTAATTACAACTTAGCTACATACAACGAAATATACCTATCTACAATGCAATTAGTGGTGTGGAGATTGTGATAATATGAGAATATTCTACCAAAAAAAAAAACAATATTTAGGTGACGAAATGTCTAATTATATTTACTTGTCGAAATGAAAGAAGCCGAGCTATCAATTTTCCCTAGACCGAAATAAATGAGTTAGCTCGTCAGTATTATGCGTGCGGACTCTTAAATTCGGACAATAATTGACCTTGTGGCGAATGCCGAGGCTCATCGCCCAGCTTCATTATGGATAATTACACTGGTCCTTCCGTCGTAGGCAGTGGCGGCGCTAGGGGACCTCACAAAAGTCGAAAGTTAAAAAAGTCTACCCACTTACTACTTTATAATTTTATATTTATTTATACTTGATCCTGAAAAAAATATGCGAAATACCCGAAAAGTGCGTCTATTATAAATTTGTGTTAATATGCGACACTGATTAATAATTTTAGCCACAATAAAACTTTTGAAAAGTTTTTTCTAGAATAACATAATTAAAATTCGGAACTCTCAAGGCGCGAGTCCTCCCAATAGACCGTTTTGTGTTTAAAAAGTTAGTGGGCCTCGCGGAGTTGATTTCGCCGTCGTAAAATTTTGGTGTCGCGCCGCCACTGTTCGTAGGATCGTGTTACTTCCATATTCATAGCTTTCCATTGCATAGCCTAATGTTTCATATCGGCTTCTGGATCGTTGAGTAAAATATAATTAAATCAAGCATTTTCCTTTCATTGTAGACACTGGCATTAATAATAGTGCTCTTTGGGTAGATACCAAACTTCGATTATAATTAACACTTTGTGTCGTTACTTGATGGAACCTAACTTAAGAGTATATTGTAAGACATTTATAAAAAAAACACTATACCTACCTACTTTGTATTTGGTTCCACATTTATTTTCGATTTTTACAATATATTCTACCTGTTTGACTTTCACGTAATCTTCAAGAAAATAAAATAAGGGTTCCTTTTTTCCTCTTGAGGCACGGAACCCTAAAAAGAAAAGAAAATTAGAAACCGGTAGAAAATAATTATTGTAATAAATCTAAAATAACTTAAGAGGAGTTAAGTCATGTTGTTAAAAAAATATGTCTCGAAATAGCAGAAATTTCAGTCTTGCTCACTGGCTATAATTGGGACTTTAGTAGATATCGTAGGCTTCTTAGGAGTTCCATATTCTCTGAAAGTAGTAACCAAAGTTATCTAATAAAAATGTTGACGATTGATTCACATTTTATGTTCCATTCAGTAAAAGTTTTTGTTTTAATACATTTGACATAATTTAGTTTGCTATTAGATTATAGAAATATACAGAAAGTGTTCCAATTATTTTGTTATGATTTATTATTACTGCAACTCTTGTGCAGTTTTATCCATGGGATCTATTAGACCAATAGCTTCGTTTTTAGACTTGACTCTCCTTGTGCTGTAAATACTTCGTGCAATTATATTAAAAGTGTTACGCCAATTGACGGTTTAATCAGACTCCAATATAATTCCAACTTCGTGGGCTTAAATGTTCCAATCCAGAATATTCACATACCTGTAACAAACAACAAATATATTTTAATAATTTCATCTAATTTTAAATTAATTAGACATTTCAAATTCACATTACCATTGACTGTGTACTGTGTGATTAGAATTTGGTCAGTTTTAATAACTTTGTTTAAAAATTAAGTTTTTAAGTTTTTGTTTGGTGTACTCATGAATAAAGTTTTACCTACCTACCCTAATCTTAACTCTTAATCGTTAATCCAAAACTTGGACGAAGTCACAGAATATATAATAGTACCTAAGTCTAAATAACATCATAGTAGCCGTTACTACATAGCACACTCGTAGGTAGAGGCACCTAAATGCTAAATGGTTGTCATAAAATGGTTAGCGGGTGTCAAAATATAACCCCAAAACTTGGAGCAGTCCAGTAGGTAGGTGTGGATATTATCACATCACGTCGCTCAGTTCATATTGCATAGCAAACTGGTCTGGAAATTTCGATGTATGCAATGCAACCTGTGTACACCGCCCGCGCCGCGCGGCCGCCGAGCAACCGCAGGCCGGCGCAGGCGCAGGTGGCTAGTTGCGAAAGGTCACTTTCACGCAATTCAATTTAAGGCGAAGTCGTCTAGGCTTTTATAAATTTGGTACTGACAGCAAGTATATTAGTGATACACTTGAAGTATGATTTATACTCATATGATTTATACACATACAAAAAGGACGGTACAAAGTCCAAAGTGAAGTCCACTTGACATGCCGTCGACTGTAGGTACAATTTATAACAGTTGACTTGTTAGTTTATTTAGTAGGTGCCTATCTCCGATCTCGGCAATAAAATGTATCCATTTGAACTTAGGTAAACGAGTAATTTTATGTGAACGCACCATCCTTCATGTTTAGTATAAAACGAATTTTTCAATTTGATCTGTCAAATTCTTGGGTCAAGTGTGTCACCTCACCCATCGGTAACTGTGACTGTGACTATAGATAGAACCATGTAGCGAAGATTAGATACATTTAATAAGATGGTAAAACTTTTTATTATTGCACAAATGAATACCACACAATTTGGACAAAAAGGTGTCTTTATATAAGGCTAAGTATCGCCCAGTAACCCCAGTACCCATAGGCGATAGAAATTAAAGAGCTACCCTCAAGGCAGCGTGGAGTGGGTAGAGAATGAAAAGCAACAATGATTGTTACTCGTAATAATGCATGAAGAAAAATGCAATGAAAATTGCTGATTGGTGCCGCACTTGACCCAACTGACTTTACAGACCAACTGTTTTTCGATCACTCATCACTTCGCCTTAACCAGCTGGCAACCGGAAGATGCCCTTGAGTTATTCGGTGCGTTAACCTACAACATCTACGACGAGTGAACATTACAAGTATATAGAAAAGCTGCCATCATCAAACAAACGTCGCCGCGCCATTTTAAAACTGTCGGAATCTCAAAGAGAAGAATGTGGAGAGATAATTTTAATTAAAAATAAACTATTTACTTATTGCAGCTCCTAGAATTTTTAAGCCCACGCTACAAATACAGATATGCATCTTACTTCCGTAAAATATTTATTCTAAAATCATGCGAAGGCTATACTCGTGCAAAGGTTATGTTACCACTTATAAATATGTACTAGAGGAAGACAACTTTTAGGAATACGCTTTGGAATGTTGGACCAAAAAGTAGTCAAAAATAACAAATGATTAATTCGCAAGACCGCCTGTCTGTAGACAATTTTCTTAGTTTGAGGCTTTTGAAAATGGCGGGAATCGTTTCTCGCCATTCGGTTGCGAAATAGAAATATATAAAATTGGGAGTGAATGTGACTGTCAAGCTGCTTCGTCCAGAGTGATGACGCTACGGCGGCTCCTCTGGATGAAGACAAGAAGACGCGGATACCCAGGGTGACGACGCTACGGCGACTCCCCTGGATGTAGAGAAGACGATAATTATGATATTTTGAATATTCTGTAACATGACATTGGCAAATGACGAACTCCATTAATAAAATAAATAAATAAATAATTTTCTTACTTGACATATTAGTCAATGACTTATTTGCTTTATGAACGTAAAGTAGGTACGCACTCGAAAGGATCGGCAAGCTTAAGTGGGAGTGGGCTGGTAATCTGTCGTAGAATCCATCCATAGGTAACCAAAAGGATAGACGACTAGACGTGTGCTCCAGTGGAGTGGAGCCCATGAACGTGTGTGTGGGAATAGTGTGGGAGGCCACCCGATCAGATGGAGGCATGACCTACGCAAGGTGACTGACAAGGACTGAATGAAAATACCAAGAATCGGGTTGAATTGCGTATACCCTGAGAGAGACTAAAGGCCGATAATCATAGACAGTTTTGAGTATGGGTGATGGAGTTTGAGTTCGGTCTTTCAACTGTCAGTTTTCTTCCAATTTTGACAGTCGTAAGTGCGAGCTCACGCTGAGTTCGTGTTCAAAACTGTATATGACTAGGTATAGTGGAATGATACGGACTGATGATGTACTCGAATGTAGGTACATGTAACTATTGAATGTACAAATAAAGTACCCACCTACCAATTGATTTGGATTTGATAAGCTAGCTTACAAGAGTATATTCTCATGTACCTAGTACACTAGGCAAAGTAACATTTTGAATGGAAATTGATTTTCACGTTTTACGGACACGGGTCAGAACCTAATAGTATTATGGAAATAGGAGATTGATGTAAATCAGCCCGTTAGCATATACGAATAGCGTTTCCTCTAAAGCTATAGGGGAACAAAGTCATGGAAACTTGATTAGGTGCACGTTTACTACAGTCAAGTTAGATCAAAGCCTTTGAGTGGGTACCTATTTCAAAACGTACCTACCTACAAGGCTATTGAAATTGAATGTGCATGCTACTCGACATCAATTGGTAGCTATCTACTATTTGACATAGAAAAGTAAGTAGGTACCATATTATTTTTACGAAATAAAATTAAAAAAAAAACAAAGCGATTGTTATACTTAATCATAAGTTTTTTCTAATTTCACTTCTCTTTACCGCAGCAGTATTACAATAAGCTTACTTTAAGGACGTCATGGTACGAAATAACAAAGTATTATTGAAGTAATACTGCTATAAGAGTTCAAGGTAAGGCCCCAGTTAGTGTTTTGGAGTAATATCTGAAATATTACTGCTGCTTATTAATTAAAAGATCGAAGGGTTTTGGTGAACCGAGACACGGTACTTTGTAGGTAGAAATATTTATTGATATTAGATAATAACTTTATAGGTTCAACGAAAAATTATCTAATAATCACTAATAGTTTTCCCTTGTATCTAATTGTGACATATTTAGCATGTAGCGTTGCTATGAAAATACATTACTTTATTATAATTATGCATTTTCCTTGGAGCAGTATTACTTATTAGAAATAATGACATACTACGAATCCGATTAAACCAATTATGAAGGTATTTGAGTCCAGCAATGTTACTGGTATAATCTCATTGCTAACAACGTGACAATGACAATCCTATCTATTTAACAGTATAAAGGTAACGACTCTGGAACGCACTCAAGCTAAAAGCATGTTATGATAGACATACCTAATATGTTATTATTTAATTGCCGGTCTTAAGCCATCAGGCAAACACAGGCAGCCTGCGGTCAGTTGAATCATATGCCCCGCCCCCTTTTCTCCCGTCGATCGATCCAGTAGGTCGATCACTACAGAAAACTAGCAGAAAAGGTGACGAGTATGCCGTTCAATTGACCTGTCTGAAAAAAAACCTATTTTTTCAGACAACTTTTAGATACTTAAACATTTAAGATATTTTCGAATGTTATGCAGCTATAAGTGCAATATTTAACTTTTAAACGAGATTGTAAGCTTTCTAAGCTATTTATTTAATTAAGTATACCTATCGATTACCCTTTTATAAACTGCTTAAAGTTCTTTTAAGCTTTTTGACAAGCCAATTACGAAAATCGATACCTTTAGTCCGAAAACCATTTTCTGATTTCGTTAACAATATAAATAAAGAGCTGACTTTGGCGACAAGTTTCTTTAATATACACATGGTTTACTTGCTAAATGGATATTATACCTTGACTTAGAGTTACAAATATTATTTCAGAAGACGAACACAATCTTGCAAAAGATGTTACTGCCTTACCTACATGCGTTGCTCGGTAGTGATGTATTTTTGACCACTCGTTGCTTAAGATGAAACGAGGTACTGATGGCGAAATTAGTTGAAACTCAGATTCTACTATTGATAATGAAATTAAAACCATTAACATAGGAGAGACTGCCGACCTTGGAGAAAACTTGGATTTTGCGAAACAATTGAGAAATTTAAATAGAGGCTACACCCACTCTTTCGGAAACGGAGACCTTTGCACATCGTATATGCCTTTGTTAATTTGACATCGTGCTCAGAATTTAATTTTATGTAAGTATATGGAAAGGCCTACCTATAAGTATTAAGATTACTATTTCTTACTCACCTCACACAGCTAATATTTTCTGAATGAATTGATTAAGGCAACAATACAATTTACAAAGTTAGAGTCATATCTTTTATTGCAATCATGTGGTTAGTTGTAAATCAATTCATTCATAAACTATAAATTATATTTCATGGATGAGTATTGTAACTACAGGGTTTAGCGGTGGGAATAGATAAAGCGCTAGATTATCAACCTAATTTTTTTTACATCAGAATCACATCAAGGTAATACTTGACTTCAACTCTTATGGCTTGATTTTGCTTGTACCTGGGATGATATAATGATCATATAAATAGCATCAAAGTAGAGTATGAAATTCCACCAGACTGTATACTTTAAAAACTAAACTAATGTTGAACTAAAAGAAAACTGATATCAGATCTAATATAAAACTTACCAAAATTGTAAGTAGTGAAGTTCAGTGACTAGTAGATTGGTAACATCCAATTACAACTTGTACACAAATGTAACTATCACTAATATATTCCATTTCAGCTGCGGAGACTGTAACTGCGGAAAATCTTTCGACTTTCAGATGAACTTGTCGACGACGTCGAACATGCTGAACTGCTGCTGCCTTTTCGTGACAATCCATGTTTTAAGTCACTCGTTTTATCTTTAAATAATCGATCCAAGATTTGACGTATAGTCGAATGTTTTCTATCAAAAGGATTTGGGTACATTTTTGCACTCGTGCGCACTGTGTCGCGGATATTGCGAGAGTAGTAGTTGTATGTATGTATTGCAGCAAGCCGACGGCCGCCGAAAAGTGGGGGCAAAACAAGCTGCAGATGCCGGTTCCACTTCCAGTATGCTGCGTCGACTGCCAGCTTTGCAAAACTCTAAGAGTCAAGTTCAAAGACGTTCACATTATGACAAATCGATGTTACGAAACCTTTGTTGCTTGGAAAGTTTTAAATTACATGCAATCATGTAACAACAGATTATGTTGTTTAAAGTATCTTTCCAAATTACTCCATTAAATCATTATAAAGGGTCTCTCTTCTATTGCAATTTTGCATTTGATGAACCGACATTGAATAAGTTTTATGCAATCTAAAATGATGTAAAACCGGTCGTTAGTTTATTGTCAGTAAATAAAACATTTGTGGAATTGTAATGACGTTCATTGCAATGGAAACAGGTGGGGAATTCCGCGCTAATAACTACATTGACCGTGCCAGTGCCATTGTCATGTGTAATATCTTATATAAATCTACAGGTACCTATCGCTAATCGTATCGACTTATGCAAATCTAATTGAATACGGCACGTGTCTCCACTCGTGGTTTACAACTTCCGGTCTGGTAGATATCTACATAGTTAATCAGTTAAGTAGGCCATTTAGAATTCGTACGTAAAAAAATCATATTTGAGAAAATTGGATGGGTTGGGTACAGATTTCTAACTACTGTAAGTCTGCAACTAAACTAACATGTATCGTGAATAATCAGGCAGAATATATTTACTGAAATATCTGTGTAACCGAGTGGTCGACTACCTGTGAATGTGAGATTGAAAGAGTAATTGAATATCTTTGTTTGACGTACTCTATAGTAATAAGAAGTTTTTTTTTATCTCTGTATCACATTTTAAATGATGAAACAAGCAAATAAAACAACAACACTGTTTTGGGGTTTGAAAATTACTATATCGCATTTACTATAGGCAAAGTCATTCAACTGCAGACAACGAAGCAGTAGTATATTAATTAACAGTCACCTGTAGAATCTTGACCTCGCTATTGCGAGTTCGTAGTAAATAAAGTATTATCAGTGCTCACTCTGTATAGTAATTAGCATTACTAACTTCAAATAGGCTTCGTCTGCTGCAGCCTGATTTATTGTAAAGGTGACACCACCCTTGTCGTGCAAACATCTGAGGGTGCCCTAGGGCACAAGGGGATATTGAAGGGTCGATGAAACAACAGACGAGTCCAAAAATACCTATTTATTAGCAACCCATCTAAAACAATTACTAACGCCTACATAACAACTCCATTCGTGTAAAGAGGCACTCTATGACCTTTACTTGTTGAAATTTAATATAGTAGTAATATGGTAATAAATTAAGAATTTAGAGAGATAAATCAAATATATTACGGTTAGTGTAATAAATGCAGTTAGTAAGCATTATGAGTATGTTACGGTAAATGTCTGGCACCGACATTTACCTCAAAATGATCCACGACTTACGAGTAGGTAAGGTAACGAACTTAGCAGTTGACTTGTGCTATAAGACCTTGCGCATTTATTGTAACTGAAGTTGGGTCAGTCTCCTAGCCAATAAGTGGCATTGACTTTCCTAGTAAAAAAGAAAGCAAAATGCCAGACAGTTGCTTTTCCATTAGCAATGTCATTCCTATACATTTTTTTCTATTCCATTGTGAGGCTTTTTCGCATTTGTAAAAATAACAATTATTGTTATTCCACTCAAAAATATTATTACATAGGTTATTATAACATAGGTACGTTACCTATGGCGTCAAACACCATATTATGTAGAGAACAGTGTAGAGATACAGGGTTCATAAATGTCAAGCGAGACAATAGATAATGGATAAATAACATTTATTTTAATTTACATTATTATTCCATACAAACATAATAGGTACCTACGTGCTTAACTGCTTACTTAGGTGCTTTTTGCGTTATTCTATTGTAAAAAACACACACACCTGAGTATATATATTATTGTGGATTCGTTATTGTTTTCAGTTCAATAGCAAATACTAAGAGAATGAAACATGAATATTTAATTATAAAATAACAGGCAATTTTTTTTAACGTGAAATTCATTCAATGTTCATACAAAGTCACATCACATGAGGGAGCGAAGCTAATTTTCCTAGGTATTTATTGGTATGGTAAACACACCACATGACGTATATGGTGGACATGCTCCGACTAACCTTAAGTTACCTACATATAATTATTTCAAAAATATGCCACCTACACCGTTTCATGAAGACATCATTTAATAAAAACGTACATGTTATAAATTCTAAACTAACGACGTAATGTATTAATAAACCTTATCATAAATTCGTACTACATTTGCTTAATTTGAAAATAATGAATTTTGAACGATGTTTACGAAAGGCCAAACATGCTGTGCGTCAACAAGTGAAAATAGGTGAATATGTTTATTAATTATTAATTTAATTACGCTCTACGTTACATGATTGTCTTTTGTCGTTTAACGTGTTTGTTGACTATTAGACTACCATTATAAAGAAAAAGTGGGCACCTATCTTGGTCATGTACAGTAGAGACAAAAAATACTTGACTGATTTTTGAAAAAACTTTAAACTATCTACTTACTAGTAAAATATTTTTTGCAATCGGTAGCGTAGTTCTTCAGAAAATCTCAACTTTTTTGAGGCCCCCTGTACACTTATCTCTGTCTTCATGAGTACCTACAGAGGCTTGAGCAGTATCATCTCCTCCAACTGAAAATGTTGGGCAAGGTTGAGGGTAAGAAACGGGTTGTCACAAGGAAATCAGCAGGAGAGAAGCAGGAGAAAATCGTGGCTTCGCAACATAAGGGAATGGACATCCGTAGCCAGAGTCGAAGAACTATTCCGTCTGGCCCAAGACACAGAGAAATATGCGGAGTTGACCAAACTTCATCAGCGATGAATAATCATTATTATTTAGGTAGGGTAACAAGGTCGATATTTCCCTAAACCGGCGAGGTAAATGTCGTTAAGGTCCGGATAAAAACCGAGACAACGTTTATTTTGTCCAGTCCACACATCAACCAATACAAAACCAGTGCAATGTAGACGGTAATGTCGTCGCGTAGAGTTCTCGTGTTTCATTTGATGTGCTGTTGACCATTCCAAGCAGTAGAACGTCACTTTCACAGGCACAAAAGAATGTGTGAACACTACATGTGTCGTTAACCTTATACGGATGGAGATGCACGTTATATTTGGTTTTATGCTATAAATTATTTTTATTTGAACTATCCAATCCAAAAGTCAAACCAAACGTTATTCTTAACCAGTAAGTTATTAAACTCTTACTGAAACCCTAGGTATATTGTAACTGTAGCGGTAAAAAAAAATTCTTTGCTTCTAGTTAATGTTTCAGAGCGATTTAATCTACCGGTCACTAAACATATTAAATATTATCAGAACCTTGTGTAGAACTTTTATTTAATTTCTATCTTTTACGAGACAATAGAACGCTATGTACTTATATTCTAATATAGATTTAAGTATTACCTATTTCATTGTATCGCTAATTGCTGGCTCAAAATAAAGCTGGTATATTCCTATCCTATATCCTATTCAATCCGGTATTTTATTGTGCTAATAACCGTCATAATATTATATTTTCTTATAGTTTCGTAATGGTGTACAGTTCAGGGGAAACACACTCATATTTATGCAAATATAGTCTAAAATTCTGTATAATTTGCCATATGTAATGCTAGATTAACATTTAATTGCTTGACATTCAACTTTGAGATAGATTTGAATATTGGGCTAAAATATATAGGGTGTAAAAATATTTCTTTAAAAAACCTAATATACCTACTTTTACAGACAAAAGCCGACATTGTAGTTTAGTTGTTGTTTTTACAATCTATTACTATTGTATATTGCTTTTGTCTGTAAAAGTAGGTATACATTATGCATATCTACTTTTGTCAATAAGAGAAAGCACAGAGCTACCTACACTTACGTCAAACTGTTACCAGCAAAAAAAGTTTTTAAAATAGGTAGAGTTTGCAGTTTCTTTGGAGTTATTACACCTTTCACACATATTTAGTAATTAAAATGATACAAAAAGGCTAGTTTAACAAGGTATTTATTAAAATGGCACAACGTTTCTCATTCGGCAAAATATCAATCTTCCAATAACCGGTTCCCATTTGGCAGCGCATTGACGTCAAAGCTGACCACGAACTCGACCTGTGGGCAAAAAAAACGAAACATTAGTAGGTATATTATATACATCTCATAATTATACATCTAAGGACATGTAACTTTCGAATTTAATCAAGTGCAATGCTCTTTCAGTTTGATAAAATTGAGTGCGATCCGTGACCATGCGCAATTATTAAGTAGAGATAACTCGACAAATTCATGAAATGTATTTGTAAAATGATATTATCTAAACGTAATACGTAAATATTTCATCTCATATTTTCAATTGAATAATTTAATAAGATAACATCCATATAGGCAGATAAGTTATTAATAGCTGTGTAGAAATTTAAATGACAGAATACAACTTTAGTTAAATTATTAGACTTTAGTATTAGGTCCTAAAGATAAATTCATGATATTGTAGCATTATTTTATTTCCGACAATTTGGACATCCCTTAATTTAAAGTCATTCAAAATTTACTAAACACCAACCTGCTTGAAGAATTTTCAATCAAAAATTTTCACTGGCACCACACATTTCAAAGTAGCGTTCATCTTTTCTCATTGATCTTCACTCTGGAGTCTAATATACTCGTGGTAGACGAGGCTACGGAGGATGTACTACCGGAAGAGCTTCCGTTCATTTTCGATAGTATCTTCTTCGCCCTAAAACTCTGCCTCGTTCCAGTGATAAGTCGATCCAGAGTCTGCATCAGGGAGGAATGTTTCCTCTCGAATGGATTTGTATACATTTTCAATATCCGCAATTAGTTCACTATGACTATCACGACCGTCCGCTTTGAGCGTTCAAGTTAGTTTGATGCCATTCAGTCCCTCCCACTCTTATATGAGTTAGATGCGCATAAGCAAGATATGCTTAATGACCAACGACGTCAAACGTTGTCGGCTTCGAAGTAAGTTTTCGATTTAATTCAGCGCAACGATGTAGAACGTGTTCCTGACGTCAAGATTTTTGGGCGTTGTACAAAACACGCAGCTTAATAACTGGTCCATAACATTCCCATCCATTGTATTCGTCATTATCAAAATCATTAATTATAGTATAGTAATAAATAAGGCGTGTATACGTCAATTAGCGAAAAGTAGTTATATATTCTGTATTCTTTATTGTACACGAAACACATTTTTTACACAAGTCATGGATAAAATGATGTACACAGGCGTGCTTATCTCTGAAGAGAGATTTCTCACAGTAAATCCTATAGTATTTTGTGTTATATTTTGATATACATATATTGAGGATTGTAAGCAGGATTATTATTATGATGACGTTAATATAAGAAATCATGTAAAAGCTGACAGAAACATCGAAAACAACATAGTGGTCTGTGCCTACGACGTAAACATAAGTGTAAATCAATTCCATCGCCACAAAAACTAAGTCACAGTTTAAGGGGTAGGTAAGTAAATTTATTTTTCACTCAATTATGACTGATGTCAGTACCGTATTAGTAGAAAGTGATTTTGTATTAGGTAGGAAATAATAGCGAAGCAAAGATGAAGTATTAGATCGAGATCTTTATGGTCTACAAGACCATAAAGTTTGGGGAACTATAAATCCCAAATTTAAGGTCTTGTATAGATTTCAGGTAGACCCCTGCCAAGAGCCCACGAGAGCAAGGGTCCACGAGGTGTTACCTCTTTTCTCAGGCTGCAACGGCATCTGAAAGACTTCTGTAGGCTACTGGTGACCCTTACTATCAGGTGGCCCACCAGCTATTTGTCGTTTATTGTCAATTAAATTATACTTAAAAGTGTAAATTGTTTACACCGCAGCAGTTAACAGAAATTGTTCAACGATGTACATAATTAATTAATCACCTGTGCCGAGATCAATTAACGTCAACAGGAATTTTCGGTTTGTCAGCATTTCGTTAATTACCTGCTGATGCAAACTAGTTGTATGAGTGGTTTACCAATTATGTTGTTTACATTCAACTTTGCCCCCTAGCGCCAAGTGGCTTGTAGTTTCGTTAACGCTAGTAGAATAGAAAGAAAATTGTTTGGAAGGGTTATTGCTACCTACCAATTCACAGCAGAAGCCGAGCCTTAGGTGGGACACATAATGCCACCCGAGGATATTAAAACTCTCTCATCCAAGTGCATCATACGATTCTTGAAGGACGTTGGCCTTGGGAGCGAGATATAAGAACTCGGTGCGCGGCCACAATAGACTTTTGAGGTATCAGTGACCCTTGGGCTTGTACCAACACCCTGATATCAAGTAATAATAATACCTACCGAAAAAGCTAAGGTTAATCCCATACATTTTACTTTCTACATTTGGCTGTTATGATTATGGTACAGTCAATCATACGAGTATAATCTGCAAACCATACTTACATCATACAATTAAAATGGTGTAATTTAAGTTAATGTTAGTACCTACTTAACTCTACTTTATTTAATCTTCAACATGAAACGTATGAGATAATATTCATAAAGACGTAATTAGCATTGGTATAGCGTTTACGTCATGACATTTTTTATGGAACTAATACACCGCTTCATTAAACAAATGATTTATCAAATAGTTACCTAGATGCGTGTAGGTAGAGTACGTAATATTTCATAATATATTGCATTAATTTAACTAATTAATCATCAATGTACTCAATAATACATTACTTTAAACATATAAGTTAAAAAGCTGGTAGATTTAATAACTTATCTATCAGAAACTCTGCTTCTCATAAATAGAAATTTCTGTTATTCGTTGTTCGTAGAATAGAACTCGTACATAACAACATCTTCAGTAAGATAGGTCAGTTAGGGCAACAGCATGATGCATCTCTAGTGTATATCCGTCAACAATCGATATCTTAGAAACTATTACTTACTAAATTATAAGTACTAAAATAAGATAAGCATTAGGTATAATAAATCAATATAAGTAGTTATTAAGGCAACTGGGGTTCTGGGAAGTGAGTTTAATCGATATATTAACTACTTAGATTGTGAACGTGTGATGACGTAATTGGTAAGCTGTTGGTTTCCATGTGTAATTCGTCAATCCGTACTGGGCCCGCATGGTAGATCATGTCCCCAGCTACCCAGTGTGATGAAAATAGGCTAATGAAGAGGTAGAATAAAAAAAATCAATAAAGTGGTAATTTTGTTTAATATTGTCATAAAATAAGGTTTACAAAACCGTACACAATTTCGCTATTTGAAACTGTCTAAACTGAAAATTTAGGGTTACAATTTAAGCTTTCTGAAACTAAGAAAATCTCACATATTCATAGAAATTACGAAAACAAGATTGACTATAATGATACGGTTCAAATTGTGAAAGCTAATTTAATTTATACATAAAAGTTAGTTTCTTCACGGCTTTTTCTCAACAGTTAACGATGTCAACCACTTAGAAATCCTGTTTTAATCTGTTCAACCGTTACAAGACCCTATACACGCTTCCTACGCCCATATTAGATACCTACTTATATGTAGAAATAATTTAGGTAATGGCTAGGCTATCCATTAGATTATTTCTATAGAACGTTATAAGATTCCTTTAGCTCTTTGTAGAGCCATTATGTTTTACACTTATCTAAACATTTCCATTTTGTCCATAATAACCTTCAAGAAAGGAACGTACTATGGAGTAAACCATATTTACATCCCAGACTCTGCTCTACATGGCAAATATCGGCTCTGCCACTCTTTTGTTTATTATTGTTTTAATTTTTAACACCTTCTAACGAATGAGAGTGAAAGTGTCAACAAAGGCACCAAGGCAACAAGGACACCTGTCCAATACAAAATATACTTAGGCTCTCTCCATAGAGCGCGGCGACTTTTTTCCTTCATGATATTAAGTCTCGACTATAATCGGGACAGCGTCTGGTTAAAATGTCATCCACGTTTTTAATAAAATAGATGTGACATTTTTGATGATGATGGTATACTTTGGCGGATGTAATGTCCCATTGACGTCACATGACTGGTTTGTGAAGCTCGAACTCGACCTGAGGGCAAAGAAAAAAACCCGATTAGATTAGGTATACCTAAACTTGCAATATTTTCATTTAAATTCGACGAGCTTTCGAATTATTCGCATATCTTTGTGTTCATGATAATTATTGCATTGGAGGCTAAGAGTGTGTCTCTACCTACAGTAGGTAGAGTATATTATAGGTAGAGTCAAGCTTTTTCGTTAGCAAATATCAATCCCATACATTTTTCTTTCTATTCTTCTAGCGTTAACGAATGTCAAAGGCTGATACGAGACTATTGTAGAGTCAAACAAATATTGTACTATTTTCTATAGATTATATGACCTATTGGTATATTCTAGCTTTGTAGTCTGCCTAGTTTTTATAGGTGACAGGAAAAATTACCTACTTATACAATAAAATTGAGTACGTACTTATAGGAATGCTATATTTAAAACTACAGTTTTATTAATGGGGAAACATGATGCACAGCTTCAATTACGTTTTGTACACGGCAAAACTCATCAGCTGCACAAAATGATACTTATGTGAAAATTTCTAAGCTCTTATCTTCTTAATTAATTGTACCTACAACAATTTTCATTACTTGTAACTTCTACAGAAAATATATATTTTATTCTTACCAATTACTTACTAATCTCGATACTAAATAATTATTGTGATAAATTGCTGCTTTAAGCATTTTATTTCACTATCATACGCATATCATATAAACATTGAACTGGCTGAAGGCCAACCGACGCATGCCTTAACACTGAATTTGGAATTAAGTAATGAACTTGACACCGACCTGGTTCAACAGTTTCCTCCGCTTAATTTTTCACTAGCACCACTACAATAAGATTGCTTTTCATCTTTTCCCATTCATCTTCGTTCTGGAGTCCAGCGTGGTCGACGATGATACTGATGAAGTACTCCCAGATACAGTTCCGTTGATCGTCGAAGCATTCTTCTTGCCTCGGAAGCTCTGCCTCGTTCCTATGATGATGCGGTCCAGTGCCTGCCTCAAGGCAGAGTGCTTTCTTTCAAAAGGGTTTGTATACATTTTTGTATTTGATTAGATTATTTGAAACAAACGCGGCCGGTCGCTGCGAGCGCTCGAGTGGTATAGTGGGTCAATACTTCCCACGTTTAGTATATGAACCATGATGCGCATACGCACGAGCATACAAATTGACATCCCGACAAACTGATAAGAAATGTATGTAAATAGAATTACAAAGTGCGTGCTAGGCAGAAGCCAGGAATAACTTTAAATAGAATAGATTGCTACAGAAATAAACACATTTCTTAATGTCATTTCTAAGTCGAGTATGTAGTCGAGTCTCTGCAGTTGGTTGCCTGGAAGAAATCGATTTTAGCGATAAGATTAATACTGTATTTTGGTGCAATAAAGTGTATTTATTTTATCTTATCTTTATCTTATGATTTTGCAACTGGAGCAGCATACCAAGTCGTGTCATGAGGAGAGGTGGAGCTCCTCAGGTCACCGACTTAGGGACTTTATAGCCTATTAATTAGACTTTAAATAAAATATGTGGGTCTGGAGCAATTAAATTCAACCATCTAATTATTATAAATTTATATCCTATCCTTCTTATCGCATAGATTGAATTACAAAGTAACTGTACAAGACGGTAAAACACAAAGAATTATCGGAATATTTACCAACTTACGAAAAAAACGACTAAATAAACAAAAAACTTGAACAACGAAAATTTACGTATGAAATCAATATTAGAATATTTAAATCTTACTCTACTTAGTTTAGTTCTTGGTGCTGAACAACTTTTAAGTAGCACTACCTTTTTGCATAAATAAAGTAATTATTCTTTAGCAACAACTGTTTACAGTTTAATTTATTCTTATTTATTTACTTAACTGGCTACTTACATACAAACACGCCACAAAAAAATAGGAAAGGAATTTTAATTACCGCCTTTGTTGTGTCAACAAATTGATTACCTTCAAGCTTTAAGTTATTGTTAATAGGTTCATTAAACTACGTTAATCGCCAATAATCGAGTAGTGGTTACCGAGAAGTTAAATTTGAAAAAAAAATTGTAAGTGTTTTTCCACACCTACCAGTCTCAGCCTACTACTTCTCATTCTCAGACGACAAATATAATAGTTGGGTTTAGGTAATTAAAGCACCCTCTTTAATGTCGTAATTTAAGGATGTAGTATAAGGAAAGATGTAGATTAGTAACACATTGTGAGTAGTTAAACAATAGTTAATATGGAAGGATTTATGTACAATGTATCCACTTAATTAATCAGAGAACAATGAAATTATGTTGTATGGTGTTGGTGAGAAACTACGCGTAATGAAGAGCACAATTAAATATGTATGTTAGGTATGTCTGTACACTTAACAGAACAACAATGGTAACACTTTATTCATCAAGTTATACCTATTTCATTTACAAATACAAATCGATAGATATGACAAAGTTTAGATCACACTACCTACGTATGCAAAAAAGAAAACAGCAACCTTATTCTGGGTCAATCGTGAGCGGTAGAATATCGTAAAACAAGAATGCTGCTCTAAAATCTCTTAGAGTCATGATAAACTTTTTAATTTTTTGTAACACTGAGTACGGAATAGTCAATTACCGCTATTGGCCTTTTATGTAACGCCTAGAATTAACCACATGATTGCAATTAAACATTTTGACTTTGAGACGAATAATAATCAATGAATAATATCCGCCGATTATCCGTCCATTACGTGATAATGGTGGACCAGCACTTTGCCTAGAGCTGAGTCTGTTTTGTGGCGTTGATTTGCACGTAAAATTGAGTTTGGTCCGCTCACCCCACTGCAATTCTCATCAAGTTGAAATCGAGCTCTCAGGCGGTTTGGAAACCACAAATATTCTCTCTACGAACTTTGGTCGGTTTCTGACCTAAACTTGTGTTCAGAATACCTACCCAAACTATTCATTGTTCTAGATCCGTAAAATGTTTACTCGACAACACAATAGTTAGCTGGAAGCATGTAGGTATATTTTAATACTTATAGCTCAGACAATAAGAAAAGAACGGTACCAAGTACAAAATTTTACATTTGATGTTCTTTCGGCTATACAATACAATATATTCACATTTAAAGGAAAGTTCTAGTATTTTTTTGTAATTTTGTCCCTGGAACCCCGGAACAACATGTGGCATTTTTTGTAGTCTTAAAACCATATTTAGATGCCATTGATCTCCTATAAACAACTAGATACACAAAGGTCTTACTAAAACAATTTGAAAAACGTTCAAATAAGGGTCCATTGTTAACGTCCAAATCCAAATAATGCCCAATAAAGCAAATGATGCGCAAAGAAGGTCCAAACGGATGAATGGACCATTCATCCGTTTGGACCTTCTTTGCGCTCGGACATTTTTACAATTACTTAATTTTAACTTTATCTATCTAACAGTGAAAGAATTCTTGCAATAACTCAAGTAGTTTTTCAGAACATCCCAACTTTAAAAACTCTTCTGTACACTTTTCTCTGCGTTAGATTCTTTCCATCTAAAGGTAGGGATAGATGGGATAGTCCACTTAGCTATCCCTACCAGCCTAGGTATCTTGGATAAGTGTTTTTAGATTTTAAGTCCCTAATACATAGAGCATTTAATTTACACCTGAAAGAATAAATACTACTTCCTATATTTTTGATGATCTTCAAATAAAAACAAACTGGCACGCTTCCAAAATTAACGGCATTGTGGTTTCCGATAAAGTTTCAATTAGCAGAAGATAAACAGTCACAATATTTGAACAAGGACAAATGACTTGGGTATTTTAGACTGCGGTATATGTTAGAAGTCACGTACGCGATGGGATATTGATATGTTTCAGTTCAATCGGTCAGGGTGCAGGGAGGAATCGCGGCCAAGGCCTGAAATCAGGGTTTGTGCCTTGTAGACAGTTTTAGATTGACTCAACTTGTTTTTATTCTGTCACTTCTAGAGATTATTAGTCGCACGCAAATTTTAACCATGGCATCCTGATTACTATATACATATAATATATACATCCTGATACATGATCGGGGCATATAGTGACAATGATTCGCAAGGCGAATGGCGAGCTTGCATGTGGGACCGAGGACCACTCTCGAGTCGCCTCGGCACTTATCTTTTCATCGAATTGAGGAAACTCTAATTACTTATCTACGAATAGTCAACATGGATAAAATTACCCCTTGTGCCTGCTAAATAAATATTAGATAACAGTATCTATTCTAAAAGAAAATGTAATATCTACTGTTTGGTAACTGAGTTTTCTAATGGGAAACTTTATTCCTCGTAGATATCATTTTATTTTTTGCTGATAATCTGTTCAGTTATCAAAATACACCTGTAGACTTTGTGTTGTGTATAGTGTAATTTTAATATACAGTAGGAAAAGTGAAGGTAGAAAACCGTGATGTAGGTACATATACCGTTAAGTTTAGAGCTCAAATCTGTCTGTCAAAGGTCGGTAATGTTTTCTGGCACGAGAATATTTTTCCTGTTGACTAAAAACAAAGTGTGCCCATTACGTAGTGTTTAATAACAACAACATGTCTGGCGCAGGTACATGTCCTTACTACGTAGGTATTGTCGAAAGCACGTCAATTGTATTGTTAATATTTTACATTTTACAGCTCTACTAAAACGGCTAAAGCATAATCAAGCTTTTAGTTCCACAAACGCCCGTGAGTGGCGCTGACCAACGATATTCTCATGCAAAACGCTCACATCGAGCTCGCTCGATTCGATGACAATGATGTGAAACATTGCTTGCTCTACGAAAGATTTTTATTCTTTAAAAATAAATATTTCATTTACACTCCAAATAAAATGACATTTTATTGAAAATAATGTGAGAAAGTAATTACCAATTTTCCCTTCAACCCAACTAAGATGAAAACTGTAGCCTTGTGTGAGGAGCGGCTACCGCAGGTAGTCCAGAGGTGGGGATCGAATCTGCGACGCTTAGCTATTGGGTATTATGACCTTTGTAACTCAACTGATAGGTCAGTTATTTTACTATTTCAGAAAATGACAAATTCACCCGAATTAACTCTAGGTAGGTACCTACCTACATATTTACATTGTATTGTACATAATAAGTAGTATAAGTAAATATTTGTTTCTATGATTTCATATGGGTAATTCTAGATATTAACTTCCTTATATGCTGTGTGGGTATTTATGACTATCTTGTTACCAGAAATAGTACATTACAAGATTAACACTGCATTGTTAGATTGTATTTGATAATAACGCTATCATGAGCTGTAAAACCAAATTACTTGAATGTTGACAGTAAACATTAACCACTACGATCTAAGATGCGTCACTTAGAGGAGACGACTTAGTAGATAATTAATATTTGATATCACATTTACTGTCACATCAATAAGTAAACGCATGAATGAAATCAGTACTGAAAGCTGTGTAAAATATAGGTGGGTGGCAGAGACTTGATGCAAAGGCCGAGAAACGGGTTGAGTGGCGTGGTTTGGGAGAGGCCTGCGTCCAGCAGAGGCCTGAGACGGGCTGATGATGATGACATATAATATAACACTTTGAACTTTGTATCGTTCTTATTGTCTGCGCCTAGGAGTTTAAATTGTACTTGAAGTGTATTGATTTGCTATCGAGTGTGTACTGTAGGTACATTATTTCATTATTGTTTGAAGTATCTATCTGAATGTTAATACTTTTTACGTCCAAAATAAGCCGCTTTGTTTTAAATTAATCTATTTTATTGTCCCGTTGCCGTTTTGATTGAAAGCCACGCAAAGCTTGATTAAATACGAAACCTTGGAAATATCTATTGATTAAAAGCTGTGGTTAAAGTAAAGTATCCCAAACCTACCTATAAACACAATATTCTTGCAGTCACAAATTGCAAGTCATCAACATAGGTAGGTAAGTACCTATTATAAATCTACATAGTTTCCCTAATACATATTGTGTTTTCATAGACACAAAGTGTGGCAAACACTCAGAAATATCTATCCCATTATGAATGAGTAAAGACAAAACAAAAGTTGAAAATCCGAATTAAATTTTCCTATAGCCATCGGACTACTGGAGTACCAGGATAAACTTTCAGAGTCTCCGGTCATAGGTCGGGACGAGAGATAGAACTTTTCGAATAAAAGAGTCTTGAAGAAACTGAAATGAGAATATCGAACAGATGCAGAAATATGTAAGTACCTTACCGCGACCGACTATCATCATCATCGACAGCTGCTTCCATGGATCTTTTGTAGCGCTGAGTTAACAAGATAAACACACACTTGAAATAAATTAAAGATAACTTCAAGAGCATATACTTCACCCACTCCAGACTGTCTTCTAAGGATCTTTATCAAACTTCTGTGAATTTATAATAACAATTTAATGAAGCACTTGCCCTGTAGGTGCCTGTTGGTCCAATTCGAGTTGAGCAGAAAGGATTGGATTATTTATATAGGGGCTTGCGGGTTGTATAGACACAGTATACGGCGAATCTATGTGGACCACTTTCTACTGAACTTAAAAATAAAACACCTCTTAGGCCTGCACATAATAGGATATTTTAAAAATATACAAAAAGAAGGTGTCATTTTATCGTGGCCGCCTCAGATAATCCTAAACCAAAGCATACGATTGACAATTAAAAAAATTTCACTCATATGTTACCTACTTAGATCGAATAAGAGTGAGAGGGATATCTTGCTTAGTGACGAAATTAGTGTGTCACACTCCGGCCACAAGATTCGCTGCCATTGTCGTACTGGGTCAACAGCTCCCAACACCATCTCCACGATGCCACCTCCCCACTTCGTCGGGATTTTCCTTTGATAACGTACTAAAATAAGCAGCATATCGTCAGCATAAGTGCCTAAGTACATAACTAGACGCAAACCAGAATGATGTCATTATCTAGCTGAACCGCTTAAAGTAACGGACTGGACTATTTTCACGAGAACATTTATTAAGTATTATTAATAAATATGAAGTATTTATTGATAATACTATTTGTTAAAACTATAACTGCTGAAAGTACTTCTGGTAAGTTCAAGTTATAGTGTGCTAATTAACGATAGTTGTCACAATAGAATTTAAATTATGTTAGAATTTTTAGAATTAAAACTATAGTATTATTTAATAATATGTTTGAAATGTACATATAGGAAGGTAATTTGTATATTTTGAAGGTATCTCTAGGTGACGGTTACCGGTTATCATTATCAGGTGGCTTTTCTGCTTCTCTGTTCTTTATTAATGTAGTGTATGTATAAAGTTTTAGGTCATGTTATTTATTTATATTTTGTTATTTTATTCTTTTTTACTTTCACTTTTATTTTATTGTTCTTGTGTATGCCTTAGTTGTGAAAAGGTAAATGTTATTCTTTCTTTCTTCTTTAATTTATTCTCAAAAAATTATTAGATCCTAATGAATGTCATTTTTAATTGCCTACATTATGATTTTCCACAGCTACGTGTAGATAGATACATCATATTTATACTTATAAATATCAGCATCTATTTCCAGATTCTAACTGCGGAGTGATACCAACACCACAATGGGCCGGAGAAGCATCACATCGTAATGAAAACCTGACCAACCCAGACAGGGTTGGTCAGGTGGCAATTTTATCGCACACCGCTACAAGAGAGTGTTCAACTGATCCCGACTGTGAAGACCTGCTCAAAACAATGAGGAACTACTTTATTGCTCACATGGCATTCACTGATATGGCACATTCGTAAGTTTTTATTCTCTGTCGCTACACTTTTGACATACCTAGTGGTCATGGTTGACACTTCAGTCGCAGTGACCCGCCTCAAAACTCATGGACGGACACTCGTCTCTGATGGGTCACCTCCTGGTGGTGACGTGAATCTTAATACATTATTACCGTCGTTAAAAGTGCCCGTATGTTACACTAGCTGTGCTGTCTGTACCATAATTTACGTTACAGTAAAAGCCCGCGGTTTATTCAGGCGTAATGAATGATAGGTAGATCGTCTGATTTTTAATATCGTCATCGTGCATGGCCTAAACTAGAATTTCATCCGTTTATACCTACAGACTCCAAGTCTAAAGAAAAGCAAGGAGGTCGTCAAAAGTCAAATTGAATGAAATCCTACAAAAATGATGTATTGTTGTTCGTTTTGACTTTATGTAGTAGGTATCTATCTAACTTACGAGTATTTATGTATCGATGGGTCCAGAACTTCCCGTTTCTGTAACAATCCTGTATCAAACTTGGAAATTAATTCAATAATTAATAACATTATCGCACGAGTTGGCAATTTCTGTAGGACATTTTTCATCTCCAGCACTTCTGAAGAAAGGCAAAGTCAATTAATTTGTCGAAATATCTACGCTGAATTGTCTTAAAAATTATGAATTTTAATAACACAACAATACCCGTGGCTGCGGTATGTTTAGACAGCGTTGCAGGTTTGATCTCTCCTCTGCACTTTGTAGTGGACAGCTCTTAACATAGTTGGAAAGATGCTTCTCAGCAAAATATTCAAGTAAAATATTATTAACATGTGAAGTGTAATGTAGAAGGATAATGTATGTGTAGATCCAATTCGGCCCAAGATGATTTTTATTCTTAGGTTTGGTACAAGAGGTAGCGCCCTTCGAATTTTCATTGTAACCTATGCGTGAAATTATTCAAAACTGTTAACAAAAGGCTAACGCAAAGTATAGTTACTTAAGCAAATAAAGCAAATTAAGGGTTAAACGTGAACAAGCTACTGCTAATAATTATGCTAATTTATACCTATCACGAAAAGTTCCAGTCACGTAGTAGCTGTATAATTTGTTCAAATTTAATTCATGTTCCAAACTTGTTAAAGTGAAAAATACCCAAGGAAATTATACCTTTTTCGATGTAAAGTTGAACTTTCCCGTACTGTCACGCTGACGCAAAATTATCCTATTTCCCTTGAGGTTGCACACGACCTGACGAGCCACTTTAATTATTTTTTACACTCATTCATTTTCATTCATTTCACATCGTCGAGTTTCTAAAAATAAATGTGAATCAAGATACTTACTTGTCACATCTCTCTCACGACAAATTATATTAGGTATAGGTAATAGGTCCTCTATGGTAGTGATGTTTGTACTACAAACATTACCTACTAGTTACCTATGTTGAAACTTCACACAAATATTAAATTATTCGTCACGACCGGTATTCGAACCAGGGACCTCGCCATTCCACACGAGTACTGTACTGAGTACCTACGAGGCACAGTAGCTCTGTTGGAATAGAGCATGCCACGGAATGGCGAGGCTGGTTCGAATCAAAAATAGGAGAAAAATATTTCATCACGACCGGGATTCGTACCAGGGACCTCGCCATTCCGTGCAATTCAATTTTCTTCATTTAATATTTAGATTTTTTAAATATCAAAATTTCACACAAGTTTAATTTCAGGTTTTACGTGGTTGGAAACGGCAAAGAGTATGAAGGCGCCGGTTGGCATCACGTTGGAGCCCACACAAGAACCTATAATAACCGCTCCATCGGAATTACTTTTATTGGCGATTTCAGAGGTAATCTTTATATGGATTTAGGCTACTAATGTAATAGGTTTATACAAATACATATACTTGTCCAAAATTACCGCGTAAATATAGGAATAATTTATTCACATTCTGAAATAAATATTTTCAGTTCCAGTCACAAACGTTATTTTTAAACGGTAAAATAAATTAGTGTGGAATTTTATTATTAGTACGGATTTTTATTTCAGTCTTTATAATTTTGTATTTGTCGAGATTGTAGGAGTAAAAATGTGATACAAAGTTTCGCGAATTAAAAATGTAAGACAAATTAATAATTACTTACTTACCTCGTAAATAAAATAGGATTCGAGCAAAAAGTTAGAGAGCTATAAATAAAACTGTAATTTTAAATTAAAATGTTAGTGTCATACGTTCATAACATTATAGGTAGAGATAGAGAATAATTAGTATTTTCCATAACTACTTGATAAAATGTGATTATTTCTATTTATCAGAAAAAAAACCAACATACGAGGCACTGCAAGCAACTCACGACCTTCTAGCTTGTGGAATGAACAAGGAGTATTTGTCTAAGGACTACCATCTCGTCGGACACAGACAGCTGTCCCAAACAGAGAGCCCTGGGACAGCTCTACAGGCGCACATACAGACTTGGCCACATTGGACTGATGATATTCACTCGCTATGAGTTAAAAATTAAATATAATGATTGTTTATATTAAACATTTAAGTGACTACCTAACCTATTTAAATTTAACAATTAGTCGTTACATCTTTTACTTAATTTGCTATAATTTGTTTGCTTATATTATTGCTATGCCACGAAATGTTTTAAAGAGTCTAAAACAGTTCCTTTACTTATGGACCTTAAGAGCCTTCCATGAGCCAACTAGCGCCGCGAATCTTAAAAAATAATATCTTTCAATATAATCAATTTTATTAAAAAAGCTATTTACAAATTGTTTATTACGAGATTTTTTAAATGCTTATTTATAACGTGATTCAATTTCGGTAAGTTGTAGTTCGCATAATTGCGTAAAACGGCCGTTTTGGGCACATTTGTGAACTACAACTTAGCTTGTCGCAATTATACCATGTATTGTATTTTTATTCATCCTAATAAACATTTTGTAAATAGCTTTTTTAATAAAATTGATTAAATTGGAAGATTTTACTTTTTCAAGATTGGCGGCGCTAGTTGGCTCGTGGAAGGCCCTTAAATATTATTTGCGACTTTCAGTAAAATACTACATATTTCAAGTCTAAATATGTAATAACCTGCGATACCTACAAAATGCTTACAAAAGTTCTTTATTCGTTCTTATAGACTTTAAACAATGTTTATTTTACAAAATTCAATTTCCCACAGGATTTCAATTTCCATTGAGCGCGGTTCGATGAAATTAAATATATTGTACTAGGTATACGAAACCGATATTTCTTTCATCAACTAGGAGCAAAAATATAACGAATTTTCCACTCAAGTTGGTTAACCCCGTCACTGACACCGTTTTATGCCGTTATTATAATAATTTTGTTGGTATTTAGTATGGTAGCACTATTTACTTCAATAGGTTTTACATTGGTGTTCCAGTGACCACTTCCAACGGAAAGCCTACTGACACCAAAGAATATTACATTTATTTAACTATTGTGTTCTTCTAAACCAGGTAGGTATGCATGGCTGCATGCACAATGCACATCACATACTTAGGTTGTGTCTCCTGTTTTGGGCGTGTACTTTACTCGATGTGGTCCTATAATTATATATATCATAAAATATTTTGTATTTTGTATAAAAGATTGAGTATAATAACTGTATCCTCTGTTTTTTCATCCCTATTTTATACAATAAGTTACTTAAACCACGGACTATGAAACATACTCTGAACATTCAGAAGTTCAGAAGTGGCACTTACGAGTACCTACTTTCAAGTCAAGATCGTTCGTAATGACGTTGCACATTATGGTTACATGGTGTAAACAGGAAATTTACAGGATGTAATTATAATAAAGAAACAGATGATAATTTTTAATTTATTATGGAGAAAATGGCCATGGCATGAACGCAATTAATTAACCTAAGCTTTGCTGTAAATTGGGTCACGTAATAACGAAAATAAAATTATAACAAAATAATAATTCTGAAATCGATTACTTATCGGTTTCTCTTCCGGAAAATATTAAATCCGAAGGTTTATTTAGGGTCGTACTAGAAAGTCGCCAAAAAGATAATTATGCAATATGAATTAGAATCATGATAAGTATTATGATTTATTATATTAATGTATTCTTTCAGAAAACCTGAAAGTGCTTGGCTTAAAATGACTTAGCTAGATGAATTAAGCTAGGTAAATGATAAATGGAGAAAAAATTTCATCACGACCGGGATTCGAACCAGGCACCTCGCCATTCCGTGGCACGCTCTATTCCAACAGAGCCACAGTGATATCGTACCCAGGTCGTGAATTTTGTCTCTATATATTCGTCTTAGGGACGAATTTTTTTTTCTCCATTTATCATTTAGATTTTCGTATCGCATAGCGCATATACAAGAAAATATCAAAACATATAAGCTAGGTAAGTGCGTTAGTTATGTAGTAAACTGTAAAGTCTACTAAAAGTACGGTTACTAAAGTCTCCGCGGCTATTGAATGATAACGGGTTTTATATTGCACATGCATATGTGCTGAGATTTGTGATTCAGTCGATATGTAAGTAAACAGCAGAAATATTTTTGATTTATTTTTCTGTCAGTCTATGTACCATAAGGGTATTTTATTCATTTGTTTCTTTAAATATATGAGTTCTTAGCATTTCATTCTCCAACAACGGAAAGAGCGTGCGTATGGACAGAATAATTATGCAAACAATTCTTGGAGGGATTTCTTGGCAAATATTAGATTTCCTTTTCCTACAGACGTTATGACTACAAGAAAATATTTTGTGCCTTCTTTTCCTCGGTTGACAAAAAACTTATTTTGTATTTATGTATGCATGTTGTCTTTGATTTTATTATATTAAAATTAGATAGTGGATAATTTTATTTGAAAAAAAAAGGGTAATAACAAGTATCTACCTAACAATCAACACTTACTAAACAGTACCTACATCTACAATGCACAATTAGTTTCAATCTAGATTATTAGGTAACCAAACACATACGTACGATTGTTATGAAAATAAGTAATTAACAGTAGGAGCGATTTTTTGTAACATTTTCATTTTGTTCGTAAAGGAGTTCAAAGCAATAAATTAAAGCAACGGAGATTAAAGAAGCCAATTTTTTACTTTTTGTTTGTAATCTTAATAAAACAGTGCTGTTTTTCTCCGTTTAAAATAATATAAATTGCAGCAAAACAACATCATGTTAAAATTTAATTCCAAGGAGCAATTTTTATCGCTGTTACTTTATTGGCTTAGCTAGATACAAAATCTTAAGAGTTTCGTTAAATTTTTACTATTATTAGCAATATCATTTATTTTGTACTGTTTTAAATTATTAATACAAAAATAATTAATAATTTCGTCTATAGTGCTAAATTAAGTAGGTAGGTAGGTATTGTAGTAAAAATAAGTTTTGTTTTTCACATTTCCTTTCTTTTAGCAAGGGTCAAAGAATCATCGAGATACTTATATATCTATTGTATGTTAATTTACAATTATCGTTTGGTTTAAGATTTTTTACATCAATTTTTTTATTCAGTAGACTACATCACATCGAGTGTAAAACACGGGCACTCTATACGATGGTAATTAATACGTCATTAGATAATAATTTATTTATTTTATTAATAGACTCGACAGTTCGTCATTTGCCAATGTCATGTTACAGAATATTCAAAATATCATATCGTTTTCTCTTCATCAAGTCGCCGTAGCGTCAGTTTTGTGTAGGATACTGTTCACGTAGGCTCCCGTAACAGTTTAGGTACTAATAGTAATAAGTAAATCGAATACTGTGGCTATGTCGGGTTTAATGATAATGGGAATGCGAAATAACGCATACGTTGGCTTTGTGTGTGCATATCAATCTGGCTGGAATTATTCGGACATAAGGCGTGTGTGTTTTGCACCAATTAGCATGTTCTCTAGCTGCATTAACACGCACAGGACCAAACACAGTTGGGAAAATAGCCGACACAGATGTCGAGGGTCATAAATACTCATCCCTTAGGAACCGACCCGGATCTAATAAGACAGACAACTTGTTTTAGGTTATATTTATTTTATGACATAGGGTTTGATTATTTTAAGTTAAATATAGGTATCTTTATCTGTCTTTGTAAAATACTCTTTCCGGTTTTATTTAAATAGTACCTAGGTATATGACAAAATTGTTTACTTCTCAGATTGTGTCTATTTACTGAAATGCCGACAGCTACTGTTCTTTTACTGCCAGCCTAACTATACGTAGAACGTTTGCGACTTTGTGGCAATCACACTACACAAGGTTCGAAATTATTTAGAAGTTATTTATATCGAACAGTAAACCTAAGTTCTATATCAAGTGTCTTACGAGTATCTATTTTGTAAACAAATTTAAAATATGAGCCTATGTGTGTAACACGGAAGGAACTGATTTAACGAATCTGTTCATCATTAAATAAAATGATCACAGCAATGCATTTTTTTACATAATAGGAAATTAGCGCTGGTATCCACTATACATATTACACTTGTTTAGTACGACTACTATCTATGCTTACTTATCCAAAATAGAAAGAAAAAAATTGTGCGGACTAGATACACGTCTGTCCCATTGATTAAATAATCCCACGTACGGATCGTGCATTATGGCGCTGTGTCGTCGGTTGCCAACCACTCATGTAGGTAGAGGCATGGACAGTACACGCACGGGTTGCTCTATCTACTAACATCGAATAAAAACCATGGAATGTTTTTTTTGTTTCTCTAGTAGCCTGGACTTTGTATCCGCGATCAAGTTTGTCCATTTATCTTAAAAGTGATCAGTCCAAAACCTTGAGACTTCTTAAAGGATATTGCGCTTTGAAATAGAAAATATATGCTTTTGACTAAATTGCCATTTTTCAGGAAACTTTGAATAGGCAAAAGTAAAGAGGGTCATCAGGTCGTTTCGTAAATAGAACCTTCAAACATTTACGCTCCACTCGCCGAGAGATTTATAGGTATAGCGCGGCGCTGTCTTCGTCACTTCAGAAACTTTATTTATGTAATATTGTAATATATATGACACCAGAGAAAGATCAGATATATTTATATTACGAGTAAAACTGAATGTCTGTCAGTGGTAGGACTTATATCTTCAGAACCTCTTGAAGGAAAATAAATTTAATGAGCAGAAACTCGCCCAAGGAAAGAATAGTACCTATATTACGACAATTAAGACAATAACAGTGCCAATATGGAGGTGGGCGGGAGTTCAAAAACATGATACAACAACAATAAAATGGATATCCGCTATTTTCTCCGTTATTGTTTTTAAGTTTACAGGCGAATAGCTTATTGCATTCATCCTCTATTCCAAGGTTTTAGACGGGGTTTAAAGGTTACCTAAATAAAATACTATTCTCCTAATGATAATTTATATTTGTGGAGTTATTGGTGTTTGGGTTGGTTACAGGTTGAGGAGTGGGTAAGTGGGTCCGTCATCGATAATCCAAAATAGACACGATAGATAAAATTGCCATCTCAGCTTTATCGGTTACTTTAATAGTTTCCTAGTTATTGCGATACCAGATCTACTTACCTCGCCCAGCCGGCACTCGACCCAACTACCTCACTCAGCTTTAGTGATTATACTCATATAGGTGACATATATTTACTTACTTATATATCATCTACTGGCACTACTCGAAATGGATGTTCTACGAAAATACGCATTAAACGACACAAATTCTATAATATAAAATTATAGTTTTGAAATATATCTTAAATTGGCGAAATTATAGACCGGACACATTAACGTTTCCACCCTGTATAGTAGACCAAATTCTGAAAGATCGTAATCCCAGAATACGATTATACGAGTTTAATAACCCGACAGAAATAGCAAAATATTCAATGATTTTTTAATTATATAAAAATGAATCTAAATAACCTCAAGTTTCAATTCTGTACAACTCCTGACGAATTCTAGTATCTTTGTCACCCAAATCCCAGTTGAATTATATAATTATCTATAGGTATTTACCTTAATCACTGTTATTTAATACGTAATACATACATATTTATTAAAAATAGGTCATTAAATAAATAAACGTTAGAGCTGATTACAAATTCCATTAAAATGAGGAAGAAGTTGCGGTTATCATTCCAGGGCAACCTTTAACATAGATTATTTTTTGTAGGCCACGCCCAAAACTGTGTAAGTAATGAGATTCGGGTGAACTAGACATAAGTAACTTATCTCTTGCATTATAACAGTATACCTACGTAACTTTAATGTAAGATATGAGCTTTGATGAATTAATTACAATAACTTCTTGTTAACATTCAGCTAAGTTATAGCTGAAGGTTAACAAAAAGGAATTATTATTAGAAGTTAGAAAAACAAATGATAATAATCATTTACTTTTTTCGTTTGTCGAGCAAAAATTATTCAGACACAGGCCTGAGTCTGTTTACTTTAATTTTATTCTAATTAGGACAAAATAGTGAGTAAATTTAATTTTCCAAAAGTTAAGTAGAATTTACGTGGAATTTACATAGCCTATGTTTTGGACTATAAATGAGATTATGCGGATTATTAACAGATAGATATACTTACTACTTAATAATTTTAGATTTAAGATATAATGGCGCTTCTGCAGTAGAATACGACTACCTACCTAGTATGTATGAGTATCATGTTGACCTGCGGATAATAATAATAATGAAACGAACATTGTTCATCGTATCAGTGTCTATACGTTTGTAGATACAGTTGCCAAATATTTTTACTAAGTGCTCGATGGCTTTACAAAATCTATATTATGTATATGTCGTGGTCATATCGTTAAATTGAACATTTCATGAAATAGTCGACCATTTCATGAAATGGTGGCATTTCACGAAATCGTCAAATGTCTATTGGTCATTTCATGAAATAGCATGGCCAGATCAATGAATAGAAAACGTTTTACGATATGTCCAACAAACGCACGGCTATTTCATGATATGACGAAACACAATTGGCCATATCGTAGAAAAATTGCAAAAACTACCGCTAGAGGCGCTGAGAGCGCGCTTTGTCATTGTTTATGTTTGTGTGCGTAAGTAAATAATGCGGATTCATGTTGAAAAGTGAATAAAAATGTGCAAATTATATAAGAAAGTGTGTTGGAAACTTGAATAAGTGTTACTATACGAAACGGTGTGAATTTTATGACAGTCACGCAAAAACCAACCTCAATTTACCAAAAAAATTTCACAGGTTAGTACCTATTTAAATGACAATATTTAGTTTATATCCTTTTAAAATGTCATCTAAGTATCTAAAATGTACTTATTTAATTTTAATAATTGAATCCTAGAAATTTAACATACATAATTTTAATTTTTAGGTTATACAACAAATAAAGGAAAGTAGGGTGACCAGGCAACGAAAGTCGACGGACTATAATTTACTGGATTACAAAATATTACATCATGGAAAAACTGGAATTACAAGTTTTTAATATTCGTATAATTACGATGGAGAAATATTTTGAAATACTAACGGAATTTCATAAGTATGTGAAACGAAACATTTTAACGTTCTATAATATTATAATACAATTTTGTACTTATTTTATTAGGTAATAAATATAATAATAATAATAAAAACATTTCATAAAAACATCTTTATTCTCCTTTTAATGTTTTCAATATGAATATTTCGTATATTTAATTCCAGTGGACAATTGGTTTGAAATGCTTGTAAGAATTTTGTAACATATATATTTTTTTAATTTGGTACTGACTAGAACAATAAATAAGTTCGTAATAAGTATATTTTGAATTATTATTACTTACATCCTTAATGGCCACCCTACATTAATGATCTGACCAAACGTCGTTGGACAAATCGACGAACGTTGACGTTTAAACGATATGCCCAGCGCAACATGACGATTTCATGAAATGCCACCATTTCATGAAATGACTGACGATTTCATGAAATGCTCAATTTAACGATCTGACCACGACATATATACTTTATCTTCACGTATAAACTAACCTTTGATGAACTTACAGCAAGAAATACGTCCTGCGACTCCAGATATCGAGTTTGACCACAAACGCTCCCAAAGGAAGGCTCTAACTCGAAAACACATAGTAAATAAAAGTTTTTTCGGGACACATAGTAAATCTGAAGAATGAACTTGTAGGTATTATTTACTTAGTTCTCTAGACATAATCATCGATCTGTCTAAATCTCAAAGGCAAAATATTTTCGATTACAAAAGAAAATACAAAGAAAATATAGGTATAGTTTCAATTGAACACATGCGGTAATTTGGTAAGTTTTGAACAGAATATTCGGCCGAGAAGTTAGTACGAAAGCACAGAACGCAAAATAGACAAAAAAGTTCAGTTGGAAGTTGAAAATGGGAAAACTTTATCTGGTGTGGAAAATGGTCGTCGTTTTGGTAATCGGCAAGTTTTATTATTATAATTAATGTTACCAGTTTCAGTTTTGGTCTTTTCATATGGAATAATGTAGTGTCTAAGTTCTGAAATGTTTACGTATGAAATAAATCTGTTTGATTTGATTCCTGATCTAATTAAATAATAATGCATACATAGATAATGTAAGTGGCCACATAATTTTATAGAGTGACAGGATGAGACTATTAATGTCGTTTAGTTAGAAGCAACGACCAATATTTTATTGAATTAAAGACGATGTACATTCTACTTACTTTTGCTTACTTTGGGCACACTGATTTCGAAATTATACACGAAGTTATTTATGTTTCAGAGAGTTGTGAATGTTAAAGACAGAGATGAAAGAATTTCTATAATAGGGTTTCGACTGAAATGTTTGCTATTTTCCACAGTGTAATGTAAAAAAACGGATAGGAAACCATAATAATGAATATAAACAGAAAAATAAGACCATGCACTTTTAAAACGTCAATGACCCTAGCCATTGACCTTTAGAGCACCGGAATAGCGCAATACATGATGAGATAATGCAACTACTTGCAACGACTATTTATTATGATAATGATAAGTACTATTAAATAGTAGAGACGTAATGTAATCACGGCAGTCGGATCGAGAATTTAATCCTATAAAGTTTAATATCACATCGTTCATCACATCAAGTAATATATGTAGATGCTCTACGCGATGTTAATATAGAGTGCAATACTTTTGAGTAGGTGTATGTTGTGTCGATTGTACCTCATTGCGGTCACGGCTTTGCCAGTGACCTGTCACGTTTATTACTAAGTAGAATACTTAGGCATAAATGTTAGATTGAGATGATAGACTTATAGGGGTATACTACCTTCCTGCATCCGGTGACGACGTCACAAAAATATCATCGCAACCATGTTAAACCTGATTGATATTGAAAATGAAAAGTTATTGTAAATTAAAAATATAACATTTAATTTTCACAAGAAAAACAAAATATTATATTAGGTGTTTAAAGTTACAGAGCTGGAAAATTATTTTATTCGGAATTCAGACTTCTGCGTGTGCTTTTTAATTATACGACTATTGTCTTTTCTTTTTTACTTCCCAAAACTTTATTTCTTGCTTTAAATTTACAGTAACTTTTAATTACGAATATCGCTCTGGTTTCAACGTGCATTAATTGCGATAAAAATGGTATTGAGCAACACTCTACGTACACAATAAGGCTGTTGCAACCCCGGTGACGTCACAATAACTAGGTACCTGTACCTAAGTAGATATACTAAGTAGTTAGGGAACCCCCGAATGTCTACTATCCTATAGTATCTATACGTATTAACATTTTGCGTCTGACGAAGGTGAAGGTTACAGTAAACACGATTATTTTTAGGATTCCGTCATCATGTGAACAAATTAATTCAATAGGTACTCTTAAATTTTTAGTTGACTTGTGAAATAGCGATATATGATGATGGCGATAATTTCAGCTAGTTATCTATCTATCTCTATACATACATATATGATATCATTTATTAGGTAAGTAGGTATAATTTTAAGGAGTTACATACGTATGTAACAATTACTATATAACTAGTTTAATTACTTTTAAATTCTCTATTAAAATCAACTTGAAAGATTGTGTTTATACCTACCTCTTATAACAAAAATAAAAGATTGTATGCAGGTACTATATGCCTCGCTTTAGAATGATATGCTCAATGAATTACAAAGATGCAAAGGAACAGACGGAATTCAATTTGTTGACGGCGGACGATGGAAACAGGAAAATACAACCGGATTACTATCGGACGGACATTTGCTTCGAACATGTAATTGGTCATCTACGGTTATTCACATTGCAATTCTTGTTTTATTTGCGCAAAGAGAACCTTATGTAGTATCTGACCGAGACTCGTGTAGGAAACTTGTGAAGTGATATTTCAACATGATAGCAGTGTTCAGTGTTTTTATTGTATTCGCTCTACGAAGTGGTGTAAATGCAGGTATAATACTCGAGAAAATTAATTTATGTCTGGAGTCTGAAGTCATTAACCGAAGGTCTTTATTAAATATTCATATTCCATTTCAATAACTTAATGAATATTCAGTTGAAAAATAACATTTACAATTAAAATAACTTTTCTTAAATACAAATAAAATAAGTAATTTTAATTTTTTTTGGGTAATGAATCTCTACTATATCCTTTAAACTCAAGTTGTCGCATTTTACATTGCAATTTTGATATCTACATGTATGTACAGCAAATTGTAATCAATGTATTGTAAGTAAGTAAATATGTATATTAAATAATAAGAACATATTCGGTTAAGTAAGCATATAGGTAGGTATACCTACTTTCAAAAAGCCGAGAATCGGGCTGTGTAGCATGCTTTGGGAGAAGCCTATGTCCAGCAGTGGACTCATACGACCTAATGATGATCATTACTTCCAAACCAATTTCGAAATTATTACGTTATAAGTAGGTAAGTACTGAAAAAAACCCATTTTGATTTATCTACTAATATACGCATAATACACCTACTAATACCCTTTCCACGTGATTTCAGACTGTGGTATAGTAAGCAAGAAAGACTGGGACGGTCTGAATCCAAGCCACGTGGAATACCTGCCCCGGCCAGTAAGCTTGGTCATCATCCAGCACACAGTATCGCCGACATGTGGCACTGACGACGCATGCGCAGAGAGGGCGAGAATCACCCAGACCGAACACATGGACTCATTGAACTATTGGGACATGGGGCCATCGTAAGTACCTAGAGGTCACTGATAAAAGTGATAAAATAAGCCAATGTTCCAGTGCACAGTTCGTTGATCTTCATATAGGTCTAATCATTACGCTGGATATAATAAAACTACAGGGTGTAACGGAAAGGGTGTAACCTACCTATAGTAAGACGAAAGGGGTGTTCAATCTGTAACTGAAAAAACTTGTTTTACGACTTTACGATAATCGCACTTGTTTTACGACTTTACGATAATCGCAATTTTTTAAATCTGTTCGTACATTTTATAGATAGATACATACATAAACACTTTATTGCTTAAAAAAGCATGCACATATTGCACATAGAAAACAGTAGAAGCGAAACATTTTGTATCGATCAGCTGATCGATTTGTATGAGACATTATTTTTATTCGAAAAGTTGTAGAATAAAAGTTGTTCAAACAGCAATACCGAACAGGGTGTTCGGATTGCTACTTTTCGTTACAGCCTGTATGTACCTAGGCAATGATATTATATTTAAAATGAAATGGGTATTGTGAAAATAGGTCACAACAACAACCTAATCGAGCTCGTGACATCGAAAATGATCAAACGCTTTCATTTTTCTCCAATTCATGGTAGATTTTTGTCTGCGGATTAACTACGATGACAAGTGTAACTAATGGTAGAAGCGGTCATTTAAGTAACCTAAGCGCAGCCAGTTGACAAAGTTTTCTAAAAGGACTCTAAAAGCTTTCTCCTGCGAAGACTTATCCACGTATACAGTCGAAAGCACATCGAGTGTTGGACTTTGTACCGTCCTTACGGGAGTTACTCGTGGAGATTCTGGTGTGGATTTTATAATTTTAGGCTTAAGTTAAAGTTTCCAAAAGTAGTGCCAACTGTCCAGATGGACATTCATTTCTTTTTTCCTACTGCATCTTTGGGCCATACTCTTAAATAAATAACTTGAGTGTATGAAAGGGAGGTATAGATTTAGGCTAGTTTTGAAAAACTAACGCCAGAATTGCTACCAATGTCTGGAATTGAAATTCTACTTCTAGTTTTACCACCGTTATGGTCGAAGGGGCTCGTATGCCAGTTGCGAGTACACGTTGAAAACGATCGTACAAGTTAAGCAACGTTGGGCGAGGTCAGTACCTGGATGGGTGACCGCTAGTGACACTTTCATCTGAGCCCCTCTGTGCCTCGAAAAGCACGTTAAGCAGTTAGTCCGGTTGCTGTCGCTCGGCAGCAGTCGTTAGGCCACGTCAAAGGCCTGCGGGCGGCTTGAATAACTTTGACAAATAGGTTTGGTCACTAAACCACACCAGAAAAGAAAGAATCGATATGTTGTCGAGCGTACCTGTGTCGCTGACTATGATAAATACTTTTAAATATAATTTTTTGCTCACAGGTTTCTCGTAGGCGGTAACGGGAAGGTGTACGAAGGCCCTGGCTGGCTTCATGTCGGCGCCCACACTTACGGCTACAATAGGAAATCTATAGGCATCTCTTTTATAGGAAATTTTAACAGTAAGTTATCCATTAACATATAAAATCCTTTATATTGAAACCAAACTTAATATTATATTAAACCTTCTCTAAATTAGATTAAGTTTGGAATATCTCAATAGTAGCGATTCCAGATTGCGAATCAAGCCAGCAATATTATTCGCCGCTAAGCTTGCTCGCTATTACGCGATGGGGCATATGAACGACAGTGACGGTTGTGTTTAGGTTTAAACTTAGTGACTTCTACAGAATGAATTACAATATCCAAGCATTTTACAAACAAAATACTCGTATTTCGCAGTCTGTAATTATTAAATTTCAAATTTCAAATTCTGGAGCACTAAAGCAATTAAGAGTGTAATAAAGTGGTGAATAGCTTTAGGTACGTCAAATACCAGACAGACCACAGCTGGTATGGCTCTTACTACCAGAAATTGGGGTTTCGCCACAAGAGTGATTACATTTACTTAGATTAGAATGGCAGGTGAATGCCCAACTGAAGACAGCTCAGATAATAGGATTCACAATGTAAAGGGGACGTTAATATATCTTCACAGAACTAGACACATAATAGTTAGTGCGTGAAATTGATGAAACATTCATTTCAGTGTGTGAGGAAAGCTCTGTAGCTTATGTACTTACTTGTAATATATATATATATATTTTTTTGTGTGTGTGGGTGGGAGGGGCTATAACTATTAACTAATTAACAGACGTTTCATTAGTAGTATAACTGTAGACGTAGTTGTGAATAGATGACGGCTAACATGAGATAAAATACCTACTCAATCCCCACCTAATTAGATTTTTGATACAATACGTACAAAAAACAATAGAATCAAAGTAACATAAGTAGGTACTTCAGTGAAGATATAGCATACCTACTCGTATCAGCCACCTACACTGAATCGGGAGTCAATTAAAATCCTTTTTGTATATTCGGTTGCCATGTAGGATTAAGGTAGATATAGGTCTACTGATAAAAAATCAAAAAAATCCTCCGGTAGATTATACCAGAATAATAGGTAGCGTAGGTTCAACCAAATGGTATCTTTTTCACACCTTGTAAGTATAAATAGGCGTACAATATGCTAGATTCAGAAGTAGGCAATCAGTCAAAGTCCATCTCTTCACTCGTTGATCTAGATCAGATCCCCGAGGAAGCTACAAGACTTACAAGTAAGTTTCATTTGAAGAAACGAAGTTTACGAGTCTATTGAGTTGTAGCCTGAATTACGCGTTCATAACTTTGTGACACAGTTAATGTTTATTAAATACAGTTACGAGTATATTTTGAGTTGAATAAACAAGCTTTTGCCCGCGGCTTTACTTAGAAAGTAGGGCAAGGAAATTTGTACTGCTCGAGTTCGCCTCCGGGTGTAACTTTATGGAAGACATCACCAGGAAATGTATGCTGCTAAGTAATTATTTTCACTTCAATGAGACTTTACGATTCAGTTATGTTTTAGTAGTTTCATATTAGGTCGAGTAACTAAGGCTGTACTAATTTAGATTTTTTGTACGTACTCGTACCTCTTATACGGCTCATACCGCGCATTTTTACATCGCTTGGTCAGCGACCCACTTTGGCCACACCTCGTGGAATCCAAATTAACAAAGAGAAGTCACCAACAAAACTGTAACTTTTACTCAACTTATTAAATGATGAGAAAAAATTACATCCGTGGGCAGGACTCGTAGAGCACTCGTAGAACTGCAGGACTGAACCTGCGGCCTTGTCATTGTGACAAATCCTGTCAACTTCCTTCTTGTCTTTGTGGGGTTCAAGCCCTGACCACGGCTAGAAATTTTTCATCATTTAATTTGTTCGTTCGAGCATGGTATATGCATAAAAATTAAAATCTGAGTATCATTTAAAACATCAACACTTATAAATAACACAAGTGGTGGACGATGGGAAGAAAAAAATCCCGTGGTTCAGCCTGGGTGGACCACGGGGAAAAAAACTTCTCATGGTAAACCGAGGTGAACAGCCGAGGTGAACCACGGGCAATAACCCAACTAATTAAACTTTTAAGTAGGTATTTTAACTTTTTTTCTGTCTGGTCTGCTACTTAACCAATAACTTAATTAAATCAGTACAACTTACCTATGACATCTTCTATAATGTGCAAACTTAAAAAAATCTAAATACCTATAAGTATTTATTTGTATTGAATTGCAGAAGCTGAACCTTCGCCTGAAGCTATCCAAGCTGTGACGGACCTCCTCAAATGCGGCGTGGAGAAGGGCCATCTGAAGTCCAACTATAATTTAGTGGGCCATAAACAGCTCATCGCCACCGAAAGCCCTGGCAGGAAACTGTACAATGAGATCAAGAAGTGGCCCAATTGGCTCGAAAACGCGGACACGGTCAAGATTAAATGATTCGATTGATTTATGTTTTTTACTTACTGTTTCCCTATTATTTGCACATCAAAGGCATTGAACCCGTAATAAGTAGATTCCTTTGAAAGGTTCGTCGGAAAAACAACATTTATTTTAGACATTTGTGGTGTTAATGTTAACGCTATCAAAGGGATAGGTAGTTTTGTTTGATCCCATTATATACATAAGTTTTCCGAGTGTCTAGGATTTATTATGAAAATGTTAAATTATTTGTATGCTTACTGAATTGTATAAAGTTACAGTTGTCTGTCTCATGTCCTAAGATAATAGCGCGGACCTTAAATTGAAATAAAACCAATAATATTAAAATAGGTGCAGAAAGAAAATACAACTTTGTCCTTTATTGCTTATAATAAACAACTCAAAACGGCACTAAAAGCATCATAACTTTAGGGCAAAGTATGATGTTGGAGAAACGTTTCTAGAAACATATTACAATACTGCAAAAAACTACAGATTGAATTATATTTAAACAGTTCCAAGGACGAAAAGTAAGAAATTTTTTGGTACATAATATATCACAGTAAGTAACTTATTGTTATTTAATTATAACTTTATATGAAACGTTTCTAAGTTGACGTTCTGCTTGATAGTTCATCAGTCCCTAGACATAGGTACGTCACAGGTAGGTACTTATAGTCGTGAATATATAAAAATAACTACCCATTCAGATATTTTACAAGAGACTAATGAATATACTTAGCTAGATATGGAATTCTTTCAGAAAAGGTCAAATAGTTTAGGAGTATTCGAAAGTCAGCAGGGGTAATAAAGAAGCATGTCAACATACATAAAACCATTGCAATCTGGAACGTATTACCGTGGCATTAGGTACCTGTGGTTTATACTTGACGTGTTGTCGACTACATCTAAGCGTTCCTCAAGGAACCGTTTTCGTTTGCCGCGGTCACTTGCAAATAATTTACCCTCCTCTGAAATAACTCTTCGATTTATAGTTTGGCAATTTAAATGTAGGTGAATCGTTTTCATTCCTCGTTCTGGAACTGCAGACGGACTTCATATTGGGAGCGATACCATATCCACCATCCCAGGGCGTGGCGCGTCGCAGCTGACACTATCCAACAATAGTAACATACCTGACAAAGAACCATCGATTGATTATAAGATCCTGAAAATTAGTAGAAGAATAATGTGGTGGAAGTAACGCCAATAAATTACAATGTCCAAACCATTCTTGAATTTTTATGATCATCCGTACAATACAGAGTGTCCTTGAATTCATTCGACAAATTGAAACTGGGAGTGGTACTCATGATAAATATTAAATTGGTAAGGTTTTTTCGTAAAACAAAATCGCAAGTTTTTTAAAGTAAGTAGGTACGTTATATATGTAGAAATGATAATAAATACCATATTTCGGTCAAATTCCAGTGAAAGAAATCGTTGCAAATGATTAAAACTACCTTAAAATATAAAAACTCTAAAGCACAGTCACGAATCACGATGCACATCAAATTAATATTTTTTTTGATAGATGAATTTATTATAAATATTTATTTTTTATTTTTTCTCAAATTGTTTAATTTACTTAAACGGTGTACATAATTAATGTATGTCACAAACCTAACAATCCACTTAATTTAGTCGAATGAATTCAAGGCCACCCTGTATATTTCAGGTTTCAAACTTGCGCAAATCATAAAATAGGTTATAGGTACCTACTCAGTTTATTGGAAAAGCGTTAGAAAATGTAGTAACTTATTTAGTCTAGACTGAAAGCTTTCCTAAAGGTTTGATTTTTACCGAACGATTTGAGGACCTTGTTCGATGAATTTTTACTAGGTTATAAGTAGGTCAGTTGTGTTATTGTATAGTATCTACGAGCATAGAATAAGTAAGTTGGGTCGACCACGTCGAGGGAATAGGAGAAGCTCGTGGTGCGGAGCGAGTATATAATTATTTAGGTCGACCGATCAGCCCCTCTTGGATCCCTGAAAGTATGATCGGTGTCGAGAAACTCCAGCACCGATCTCTGCGAACGAAAAGATGACAATCGTGTCGGACCGTTGGCCACATGTGTACTTACAGGTCCTTATTGACCTCGTCATATAACCACTGTGGGTCTCTGAGCCAGCGGAGTAAATAATTAAGTTATATTTATTATTATTTTTCACATGAAATAGGCAATTTTACGTAATAGTATATTATGTGAATTGGATGATAATAAAATACCATCCCGTATGTTTTTAATCCGGCGGGCGTGAACAATATATTATTATAAATAAAAAAGTGCTTACTAAGAATTACCTGCAAAATTACAACGATCTAACATAAATCAGGACCAGACATTTACAGTAACATAATACCGATAATTAGCTGATAACATCCCCCACTAAAAGAAGATTATTTAGCAGAAACGTATCTGGCGACGGACATTAGGATTAATTGTCGAGTATTATTTGCTGGCATATCACGTAATGTAAGGATAAGTATAACCTACTTATAAGTAGGCCTTGAAATAGAAAATGCCGAATGTATAGCAAGAATTACAACTGTCCGAGCATTCCTATTGAAAGCGAGTATCAGATTTTCGAAATTAAGAAGGTTCGGTATATGAAATTCAGAAACAATATTGAGTGTGAGCTCAGCGCAAGCACGCTCCGTCAAGATTCATAACAGCAATATGAATTTTGACGGAGTCACACTAAATTCTCAGGAAAAATCGTTGAATCTGCCGAAGAGATTAATGCAAAAATGCACATATGTACGAGTAAGGTGATGTTAATAAACAGTTCAATATCCCTAAATACCGATACACAGATTACTGTATTATCTAAGGTTTCGATAGACAAAATGTTATATCAGTCTGCTCACATTTTCTTGAACAAAACGATATAGCTTTGTAGTACACTATTAACTAAACACTACGTGACCTGATGATAATGGCCAGTGTAGACATTCTGGGCGTCTAGTTTAGCAATATTGATTGTCCTCAATCAAATACAATCAGCAGAGTGCTCTCCAAATACGACAGTTATTTTTGGATTTCAAGTCGGACAAGACGTTTGCACAGCTTAAGTAAATAATCCGTCTTCTTCGATCACATACTCGTAGTTGAAGAAACACATGCCAATAGAGATAAATCGCCCCTTAATTTTAAGCTTACACCTTGAAAAACGATTTAGTTCGTAAATAATGAGGGACCTGTACATTTAGCCAACAAACAAAAACAACAAATGAGCTAAAGATTTGAGGCATGATGTGGCATCTGAGGAACAAACAAAGGTAGATTTAACTAACCGGCTAACGGGACCATATTGCCGACTCAAGAAAACCCCATTAGGGCTAATTCTAGGATGCGCACGCTAAAATTAGTCGCCTCTAAGCGAGGCGTCCCGCTCGCTCTAAGCGATATAACAATGATCAACGTGACGCGTTTAGGATTAGGATTCGACTTAGTGGCCGCTACAAAATTAGCTACCTACAATGACACATTTAGTTTAAAATAAAAAGTGTCAACAAGATTTGCTGCAATTATAAATGTCGTCAGATTCTCTAGTTTACTGTGGTGTGAGGCTACATTACTAATATATATAGCTCGACTACCACTGACTGACTCACTCACTCACTCACTGACCGTCCCGTTTAGTCTGAAGGAGTTCCCGGAGGTGAAAGTGATGTAGGGGGGAGTTGTATAGTTTAGTGATTGGACCAGAGGAAAACTATAGGGAAGTGAAAAAAACAAAATGGCGGCGGGTCACGTGATGCCATCTCCGCCATTTTCCAACCGATTTCGTTCAAATTTGGAACGCGTGTCACATTGTCCAACTACTTTGTGATGAAATTGAAAAACAAAAGAAAAACAAAATGGCGGCGGAAATATAGCCGATTGAAAATTTGGACATTTCAGACCAAACTTTGACGAATTAGCTGGCCTAGCACGAGCGCATGAGGAATATCCAACCAATTCCACTTCGTAGCACATATGATGCAGTATACCAGAAAATTGTCATTTTTGGGAAAAACAAAATGGCGGACGAGCAGTAAACCATAATATTTTTTCCATATATTTTTTCTTATACGAAACGAAAGGATTACTGGCGTGCGGTAAATATCTATCAGTAACTATAGCGAGGCCGAAGGCCGAGCACCCTCCCGCGAGGCCGAAGGCCGAGCTCCGCGTAGGGCGAAGCCCGAAGCGTCCCCTTGTCAAGCAGAAACAACTCCCCACCTTCCAAGTAACTTTTGCGAGGCCGAAGGCCGAGCCGGCCTGCGAGGCCATAGGCCGAGCTCCGCGTAGGGCGAAGCCCGAAGCGTCCCCTTGCCAAGCAGAAACAACTCCCCACCTTCCAAGTAATTTTTGCGAGGCCGAAGGCCGAGCCGGCCTGCGAGGCCATAGGCCGAGCTCCGCGTAGGGCGAAGCCCGAAGCGTCCCCTTGCCAAGCAGAAACAACTCCCCACCTCCCAAGTAACTTTTGCGAGGCCGCAGGCCGAGCCGGCCTGCGAGGCCATAGGCCGAGCTCCGCGTAGGGCGAAGCCCGAAGCGTCCCCTTGCCAAGCAGAAAAAACTCCCTACCTTCCAAGTAACTTTTGCGAGGCCGAAGGCCGAGCCGGGCTGCGAGGCCATAGGCCGAGCTCCGCGTAGGGCGAAGCCCGGAGCGTCCCCACGCTACCAAAGAAAAAGATGCCCTTGCCTTTCGAATTATAAACAAAGTTATGGAAATTGTGTACAGCTAGCAACGTTTGGCTTTTGAAAACTTTTTTTAAGTTTCTGGCATACGGGCATTTCGAGCGTTGCTTGATTTAAAAATCACAACAATAACCTACTTTAAATGAGCAAACTCTTTTCGAAATAAATGTTTTTCACAGAGTTTTGAACTTGCAACTTTCGGGCGGTGCTTGATATAATTAGTGGATGGCTTGCACGAATTATTTACACAGCGAACAATCCGGATAATGTTTATTTAGTTGCGGCGCCTACAACACGAAAACAAAGCCGTCTCGCGGGCCGCGCGCGGCCCGCGCACCATGCAACACCTAGTTTTACTATGAGGCTACATGATGTTATCTATAGTTATGATTATTGACTGTACTACTTACAAGAGTCATACAAGCGAGCACGAAAGTCGAAGCTAGCGGCCACGGCGTGATGTGTGTGTCCTGTGCCATCAGCCCCGACAGCGTCCGTCCAGACAGCCACGCCGCCAACACCGCGAGGGGAGACATCAACATGATGCCCAGACTGTCCACCATCAACTAGAAAAACCATAAATGCACACCATCCTTAATATACCTTAAAGCCACTCGGCAAATTGACGCCTGACATGTTGTACAATACGTTGCTCATCATGTTAAACGGCAACCAGGAATTTGAGGTACCATTGTTGGTATTGGTACCATTTGGTCATGTTGCGCGCCAGCTGGCAACGTCGCGCGTTGTTGTGCAACGTTTCCGATCTGGTTGAGCGTTACGTGTTGCGTTGCACGTCAATTGTTACCTAGTGGATACGAGGCTTAAGTGATGCCGTTAGACTAACACTTATGTATCAATTTATAGGTTAGGTTAAAAACAAATTACCTAATTATTTAGTAAATCGTAATAATAATAAAAATGCACATCGATTACGATATACGAGTATACCACTACGGCATCATTCAACAGTTATGGGAAAATATAAATAGGTTTTAGTTTATACAGTTACAAAAGTTAGATTTTCTTTTCAAGAATTCGATTAACCATTCAAACATAGGTACTGATAATGCTTCTTGGGCTGGGCAATTTTCTTTTAGAGTACCGTTGATTTATAGATGGTTAATGATTAATGTTAATATAACTTAATCCCATACAACAAAGAATTCTCGAGCATAAGCTAGCAAGCATTATCTTAAATTGACTTGACTCCGTTAAAGAAATTGGATCTGAACTTGAAACACTTATACATGTGAGTCGGTACACCTTGTTAAACCAAGCGTAGCAATTCCATTACTCTCTTTCGCTTCCTGGAGTTCCTGGCACTGTTGATCTAAGTTAAAGGTTCACATTCATACAGTAATTTCCATGTCTTTCACCGACGACGATGGAAGGGAAGTATATATTTTTTTAAAGTTTTATTGTTACTTAATATACCTACTACTAACAAAATGAATTTACCTGCTTAGCATTTTGACTCAGTACCCACATGACCAAAGCTCTCGGTACGCCGTATCTGTGCACACGCCGAGTTGTGTACCGAGTTCCACAAAGTTCACATCTAGACTTGCCAGACTCTGTCAGCCATCGCTCCAGGCACTTCACATGTATCCTACCAACGGTACCTCGACACAAACACGCCGATATCAATGGCCCGAGTTCAGATGATAACAATTCTCCACCGTGACAAATCCGGCACATGTCTTCTATGGAATGGTTACTTGCTCTGCGAGTAACTTCTTCCTCGTAAGTTTCCACTATACTAGTTGCCGTGTTTGTGAATAATTCTGTTTCTTGATCCCAATTAATGGCGCTGGTTCCAACGCTTTGCCTTTTTTCGATATCACTGAAATCTTCAGATGTGCTCATACGTCTTTTGGGACTTCTTACTTTTACGCGATGCGGGCGTGGAAGTTTTTCTCGCCTAGACATTCCTTCTCGATTGGTTTGGCTTGTGTCGCGTTTCTTTTGAATCTCCTTTTGAACGGGCGTGGGTTCGATGGACTTAACCGATGGTTGGTCAATTGCAACCATGAGGTTGAAAAGTTCTATGTTGCTGTTGTTCGCTGTTACATCCATGTCCACGGTGGTGTTGGATAGTTTTTTTACTGTCACTGAAGATGAAGAACTGTCGTACTCGGTGACAATTTCTAATAACGAGGAGTTCTTTGAACTATTTGGAAATGCTTTGGATTTCTTATTCGGCTTAGTATTGACTTTGTGCATCATTTTAAATCCGGAAACGGGTTCTGGGTGGCTGAAAAAGGATTGGAAAAAAATAATAGTAGTTATGTAGGCAGATATTTATGTTAGGTGTTGTTAAGTCATGTGTATCATTTCCATTACATCTTACCTGCATTGTCCAGTGTTTTGTAATTTATCAGCGTTTCTACTCGCAATTTCATGTTGCACCGAAAATCTTCGACGCCTCGAGTTGGGCATTTTACAGAAATTTATCTATATTTTTTTTGGAATTTTTAATTGTGTATTTTATTTTTGTGTGATTATTTCGGATTATTTCCTACATTTTCTGAATTTTATTTAAAATGAAGAGACCTCACAGATTAGATATAGTGTGTAATCAATGTCAATATCTTGTCAAAATCAACCCAAGTGATTTTAAAAAGAGGCTTTAAAAACAAAGCTATTCTTATTACCTAAATGATAATTAAATTGAGAAAAAAATTCATCACGAACGGGAATCCCGGTCGTGATGAAAATTTTTCTTCAATTATCATTTCTAAATTTTCATAGGGACTTATATAGTTTGTAAGAATAACTACTTATTTCAGTTTAGATATAATTTTCATTTTAAAAGACATGTTTGCAATTTTTTCTATCGAGCGAAGTTTGTCCAATCGTGTATCGGCAAAATACCTGTTCTGAACAGATATCCCAAGAATGCTATCTAATATTTTCAGACGTTTAATTACACAGTTTAATTAGTACAATACACTGGATTGAAATACTGACAATCCGCGCTCATACGGTCGTTATGAATAACTCACAATCGTAATAAGATCGTAATGAATATTGTGCATGAACAACTCACTTTTCCTTAGATCAAGAACCTATAGATACACTTTTATATAGAATCTGGAAACGATAATATAATCTAAAGCCCAATTTTATTAGGCTCCGATTTGTCTAGTTTCAGTAAGTACCCTTTTATCGTAATGCAGTGAATGAGAAGAAGGGCAAAGTAAGACAGCTTGTTGTTATTACGTATAAATGTAGCGATAGGCGCTCTTGTTGGCGTGTGAAAAGGATATATTGGTCCATTTTTTCCCAGCCTTTGTTAAGTACGTAGAACCTTATCTCGCTCAAGAGCGAGTTTCGCCTACATATATCTTATTAAGAGCATCGGGGCTACACTGAAACTATCTTCGATATCGGCTGTAATGAATAAATACCAATAATTCTCTTCATTTAATTATTTATTTATCGATGTAAGGAATCGACCGACGACTTTTAATGATGAAACCTACTTCTCAAATAAAATAAGACTCTACTTATCTTGAATATGGTAGCTCTATATTTTATAGAAGTTATTTTATTTGTAAAAATGTTTCGAAAAACTTAGCTGCATTACAACTAAATATTTAGGATTTCCTACTTTATTTATTCAAGTTTCATACAAAAACGGGATCAAAATATATCAAGATATAAAATAAGTACAGGCACTAGAATTTTAACCAAATTATAAAATGTATGTATGTATACTCTGTATATAAATAGAAGAAAGATGAATTGAAAATATGACCGTCTTTTTCGATCATTCCGTTTCTGTAATTTGAACTTACACAATGGATGGCACTCTTCATAAGGCAACGACACGCACAAACGAACAGTAGATACTTACTCACTTAACAGTCTTTCAGGTAAAACCTATGAATGAAGCACTTGCCTTTTAATTAAACCATCGTCAATTACCGAATTTCCTCAATTAAACCTTTTACAATTACGGGGATTTCCGCTTCGAAATCTTATTTGTACAATGGCACTTTATATGTACTCCTAATAAAGGTATTAAAGCTGTCAACGTTAATGTAGGTAGCCGTACAGTCGACAGCACATCAACCTGTAATAAACAGTTGTAATCTATGCCGTAGGTAAATTGTCCTTACGTAGAGAGCCCGTGTGTTACCTACGTTTGATGAGCCTCGTGACTGTATGTACTCTTGGCTTCGAAAAAGGCATATCACATTATTTGCGATTCGCTGTAAAAAGACAAACAATTGTTTAATATTCCTTATATAATTACAAAAGTTTCCCTAGCATAGGTATACTCTGCGGGTAGTACCCAACAGACATTGTCTTAATTGTTTAACTTCTGTTGCATAATACCGCCAAGTACGACTTCTAGTGTGAATTAATTAGACAGCATGACTTGTGAAGTCGAAGCCGTGACTTAACTTTAAGTCGTTAAACAACCCTGTACGAAAAAAAACTTTTTTGTTTGGAACTACCATGTCAACAAGTTCCTCTAATTATGTATGTTGTACTCACGAGTTTTATTCCTTGAGGGCTTGAAAATTTTCTTAAAATTTATACATATACTGAAATTATTCAGGGTTCCGGAAGATATTTACAACAAAATTTTCATAAAAACTATTACAACCAAGGTTTCATCGTGAGTTGCAATAACAACTGATATAGGACGACAATTCTAAATACGCACAATGCAATTTTATGTTTATCAAACAGTATAAAATGCTATTTACAAGGAGTTTCGTTCGTTGAATGACCAATAAACAAGTGGAGCTTTAGAAAACAATATTTTGGAAGCTCCTGAAAGAAAGGTCGTATTTGTACAATTAACAGTCAAGTCTAGCTAGAGTGATACATAGTCGCTCTACGTGATTATATACGGGCTAGTTTGCAGTTGTTTTGTGGGTCGATGTTCTGTCGACTGTACCTATTGGTAGGACCGTGGAGCCAGCAGTTCATCCGCCCTACGTCTCGTATACGGACGTTCGTGGCCGCGCGACGCAGGTGCGGGCTTTCAAGTTTGACGCGAATTTCGTCCTGGCTGATCTTATAACACCAAAAAAATTCTGTTATCATTATAACAGAACAGTTAAAATTCAAATAATGATTACAAAATTTATGAAGGAAAATTGTGAATTAAAATAAAGTTGCATGAAAAGTTTGGAACAGTTGGTAAGTACAGTAGATAATAGAAAATAATGTATAAATAATACGAGTAAGTTGTGAAACAATAAGTTAACGGGAATTAAGATGCAATAAATTCACAATAAATGGCGGTGGTCTATGTATAATCATATAATTACTTATTTATATAATGTATATACTCTAAATATGAAAAAATATTAAGTGTATATTAAAAAAAAATACAAATGTATAAATTAGACAGCAACTTAATCCATATTACGACAAGCCCATTGTCCACGGCTAACCATCATCAATGGTTTTTCTTTTCGAACAGGATCCAGCTAGCTGCTGAGTTAAGATACCAAGGTTTTATGCGCGTGTCAAATAAGTATAAATAAATATCTTTTCCCAAAAATTCTCAAAACACGCATGAAACTACTGTGACAAAAATGGCATCGACAAATATTTTGATATTTAAGATAAGATAAGATAAATATTCTTTATTGCAAAGTAAAAGGAATTACACAAAAGAAATATGCTAATACAGCAAGTATCACAATTCAATATTTCGTAGTTGACGTCGCTTAAAAAGGTTACGCATTCATATATAGTTCATGTATAGTTCATAAGACCGAATTTCATAAGGCCGACGTATAAAACATCGAAAATCATAACACCGAAAGTTCAAAATGCCGATACCCGAAATACCGAAGTTTGAAACATCGAAAATTAAATGACCGAAAGCTCATAAGGCCGAAAATTAAATGACCGAAAGTTCATATGGCCGAAAGTTCATATGGCCGAAAGTTCAGATGGCCAAAAGTTCAGATGGCCGAAAGTACATAACACATGCAGTTCATAATCCCGAATATAAAAATGTTGGTGTTGACACTTACTTTTTACTATGCACACATTTACGTTGTACAGTCAACAGCAGATCAATGGTAACACTTGCAATACGATTTCAAGTCTTAAGACGCAAATAATAAGAACTGTCAAAAGTAAAAAGTGTTACCATTGATCTGCTGTCGACTGTACCTACTTATATATACAATTTTAGCTGTACCTACTTGTTAATTCAAAAGTAAACAGTGAAGTAAGTCTTCAGATGCAGGTATATTAATCGTCAGGATTTTTGTCTTCGGGATTCTAAACTTTCGGCTAAATGAACATTCGGGATTTTAACCTTCGGCATTTAAACCTTCGGCGTTTCAAGCTTTCGGCCAAACGTCCATTCGGGATTTTAAACTTTCGGCCAAATGAACATTCGGCGTTTTGATATTCGGCCTTTCGAGCGTAGGTCTTATGAAATTCGGTCTTATGAATTTCGGCCTTATGATGCGTAACCCTTAAAAACTATGCAATGTGGGGAGAAGTAGTATTACCAGCATACCAACTACTACTAGGTGTACAGTCAAATATAACATCTACTTATATTTCACTGTTAGGAGTTGCTGATAGAAAAGATTCACCCAGGGATAGGTATGGAACCCTCTCTCTCTCCCTTTGTGTACGACGTACAGTTTCCAGCTTTTTTTTAGATTAAAAATACTATACCTAGCTAGATGCACGCACAGTCAATGTGCTGGAAACGTCGCAATCAAAATAGCACGAAAACATCGGATATTGCAAATTTCTCGTTCTTAGGCCGCGTTTCCATCTGCAGTAAACTTTACTCGCAGCCATTGATCTCCTATAAACAACTAGATACACAAAGGTCTTACTAAAACAATTTAAAAAACGTCCAAATAAGGGTCCATTATTAACGTCCAAATAATGTCCAATAAAGCAAGATGAAAGGCACATCCGTTTGGACCTTCTTTGCGCTCGGACATTTTTAGAAGGCAGACTGTGTAGATATCTAGTTGTTTATAGGAGATCAATGCTCGCAGGTAATGTCCAACAGTCTGTCCGACAGCAGCTTACAAGTGTAAACACTGTTACGATAAATTGAAGGAATTAGTACGATATTGCAAGTAAGTGTGTGTAAGGCCGAGTTTCCACTTGCAAGTGGAAACACGGCCTTACACACACTTACTTGCAATATCGTACTAATTCGTCACTGCCCTTCATTGGCTCCGAGTAACGAATGAGAGAAGAAACCGATGTTTTAGCTGCAATTTTCACCGATACCTAGGTAGTAGGTATTTTTAATTAAAAACTTCCAGACTTTTAATTTGACAATTAGCTGGGATATAAAACTTGATCTTTTCTGCAGCCTATAAATCAGGAATGAGTAACGGAGTACCTAGCAATTTTCAAATCCAATTAAACCGAGCTGGCTGGATTCATCCCTCCCTACCGAATATTTAATAAGAGCACGCAGACTTATTGCGTTTTTTTTGGTGAAGCATATTGTAGTTGGATATCGCGATTCAGCAGGGTTCCTCTCACCTCTTATAGCGATCCAGTTTAGGTTCCATAATTTGCTACAATGACGTCAAACGGAAAATTATTGGAAATTATTGGAAAATTTTCAGGTCAATTTAACAAATTGTTGACATCAATGGAAAATTTCTACCCTCAAACAAAAGAGAGTAGGTACCTACATCCTTATAGTGAATACGGCGTAAGACAAATTGCTTTCTCATACCTAAATACCCATCTTATTGGGATCCGTTTGTCGTAGGAGAGGACGGATTGATTAATTATCGTGAATGAGATATGGACTCTTGGACCGATGATTGCACATACGGTTGATTAGTTTCTGGCTATTAATTTAACCGCAAAAAGTTAATATATTAAGGATATTGGGGAGGTGTCATCTGTCAAAATCCCAATAGCAATTTCAGATATAATGAATTAACCAGCGATGATTCCATCTTTAAGACGTGTTGTCCTAATTAGGGAATTTGTTTAAGATATGTACCTATTCGATCAATTACGGTTAGATTGTATTCGGAATATCCCACATTTCTACAAAGTATCTATGTACAATCTATTTTATCATTTCCCACAAATACATTATACTTTAAATTCTTACATACCATAGCACTGACTCACAATCTATAGTTTAAATTCTATGCAGTTATGATTATAGATTAGTTTTTAGAGGTTTCAGTTAGCTTAGTGAAACCCGAAATAGGCATAAAAGAGAGCTACGCGCCCCGTAGCGTAATAGATATGTTTAGAGTTGATTTCTTTAGACACAGTTATGAATCATTCATGCGTATCACGTAGAGCCTCTACAACTCGCGATACACACACGGCGCGTGTAACGCACTAGCACGGATAACGCGACAAGAAAATTAAAAATGAGATGATTTAAAATATTGTATAAACACATAGAATATTGTTTAAAGACAGAAAAAAATTCGCCACGACCAGGAATCGAATCCGGGATCTCGCCATTATATGGCACGCTCTACTCCAACAGCTATTGTTTAAATTCCTTTGATGTTGATTGCCTGGAAGAAATTGCTTTTAGCAATAAGCCTGCCAAAATTGTACATAAGTACTAATAAGTAGGTACTGTAGTGTCTTGTAATTTTTGCATTGTATGTCTTTTTTAGGGTTCCGAACCTCAAAAGGAAAATAGGAACCCTTATAGGATTACTTTGTTGTCCGTCTGTCTGTCAAGACCTATATCACAGAAACGCGTGGACGTATCAAGTTGAAATTAATACAAAATACTCAGGTCTGCAATCTCATGCAGCCATGATAAAATTAACCTTCCGATATGTCCGTTTATGTAGAATTTTAGCGCATATTTGTATGAAAACGTAACTTTCTGTTGACCTAGAATCAGGAAATTTAGCAAGAAGCTAGGTTTTACAGCACAGATAAAGGAAAAAATCCGAAAATTGTTTTGAAATTAAAATCCTATATGTCATTGTTTAAGTAGGTATGTATTTTAACGCTACTTCGTGAAAAACACTCGGCGAATCGTAGCAGCAGAGTATTATACGTCGTACGTAGTCAATCTCTGCCCGATAATTCGAACCATCAATTTTCATACAAATGAGAATTTTAGATTGAAAATTTCTTATTCGAATTATGGAACAGTGTTTTGCTAAACATAAGATATGCATTATGCATTAGCGTCACGGACTATATTGTATTGCTATTTTCAAACGGCGCATCGTGTCGTGACTCCAGTACCGACCTTAACGCAGTAGCAGTAGATCGCTACTGCGTTAAGTTAAAAACACATAAGTTTCAGATTTAAAATACGTGACTATCATGCAAAAGTTTATCCTACACCATTCCTAGCTAGATCCTAACGTTATACCTACAGGTTGGAAAAAAATATTTGTTTTGAAACCAATGTTTAGCGTAAAATGTATTCGTATGCCCATCTCAAAGACTAATCTAACGACACCTTATACGTCCAATCCATCATTCCATTTAGGCTACAGGAGGCCCCAAAGAACATGCACATACTTATACCGCAGCCCAAATCAAGTGTCTTATTTTGTAAACAAAAATTAATGAACCTAAAATTACCTGTTGTAATGTATCACTGAAGGAACTGATTGATTGAACCTGTTCATCATTGTGAAAATAAAGCGATCCAATCAAATAATGTGAAAATAACTATGCAATAATCAGCTTTAAATGTTAGTAGTTTAGCTTCGTCATACTTACCTACACTCGAAAAAATACCCTCATCCTTTCGGCAGTAGGGTAAGTACAGAATTCATTGGATTTCCATCCTGTATACCGCCGCTGATGGGGTGATAAATTGTGTTCATTCAATACCATTATTAACACTTTCTCACTTCGTATTTAACAGTAATTGTTTCCCAAATTGAATGAATTGATAACTTTAATTGATAACCCACACAGCAGATGTTTCACGCAAACTTAACGAAAGACTCTAATTGATAACAAAACTGTTACACTGACCTCAAAACTTCCGAAACTTCATGTTAGGATAGTTTCCAATAACGTCAAAGCAACGCTATACTTTGACGTTTGCTTTAACATTTTGTCTGCTTCGCAAATTTTCCTAGTCTGTCGACTCGATACAAATACCAACCGTGGGAAGTAACACCATAACAATGACGTCACATTGACTGACATTACAAGCATTGTAGCTTTGTGGAAGCTCATCAATCTTTTTTGGCGACAATAGGGTGGTTAGTTCCCTTTGCAATTTGCATTTCGGCAAACATCGTGTGGTCACTCGCCACTAATTTGAAGAGGCCTATGTCCGGCAAAGGACAAGTTGTTGCCTATGATGGATTAACAACGATATTATTGCATAAACACACCAAAAACGATTTCTTTTTGGTATAAAAATGATCAGGCAGTCTCGCGATCAAGACAAATCTTCAACATCGCATATATTGAAAAACCATCAAGGCTACAGAACGAACATACATACATACATAAACATACATATACCTACCTACACGAAAAACTTTACTCTGCTACTTTCGGCAGCCGGGTTAAAAATGGGTACAAATAGTCAGTAAAGTAGATAAAGTAGTTGCGAATATGGCCAAATTACATGTAATGGTGGCTCAACAATTCCTGTACGCCACGGTCTATGCGATCAGAATAGAGATTTCAATTTGCAATGTGTTTCAATGTTTTGCCCTTTCAGCGCTCCGTATAATGGAGGCGCGGTCGGAGCATGAGTTATGCGAATATTGATCAATGCAATGCGTATTGCATGAATGTCTGATAGGTCTCTTACCAACTAATATAATAAATTCTCGAACAAATAAGTTTTCTACTTATCGGGGATGTCTTTCCAACTTTATTTATTTTTTTAATTTATAAAGCCTGTCGACATGACATTCAGCAAATTACCGTTTTTTTTTGTTTTTTTTTTGTAAAATTCTTCCCAGTGGGAAAGGCAAAGCCAACTAGGGCATACAGCCTGGTCTGATGTTAATAGAATGTCTGAATTCAATTTAGATTTTTTTTATTGATCTTATTTGTTTCTCGGTTTGGGTTTTGTGTGTTAGTAAGTTAGTGTTAGTATCCTGATAGTTAAGGTTCTTAATACAAGTGCCACTTACAGGATAGCAAAGAAATCACAATTAAGATTTTGTCCAACATTTTTTACTGAACTGATGGTTATCCAGCTTAGATAAACCTTGTACCCTGTGTGCAGGTGACTTAAACCTGACACACACAGGTGCGATCTGCACGATGCTTGCGGCCTGCGGTCAGTTGAAACGCAATAGGTAGCGATTTGAGGCCTAGGCCGAAATCCGCTACCTACTGTACGTTAATGACGGGAGGAAATGATCGGGGCATGCGTTTCAACTAGCCGCAGGTCGCAAGCCGCGTGCAGATCGCTCCTGTGTAGGAAATACTTTAAGGCGCCAGCGCGCGACTGAGTCGACAGTGTGTAATAGTTCTAGAATATAATTGCAAGATACTGTTGCCAGATTGAAACGTGTAACCTGAAAAACTGAAAACCGTGACGTGTTCCGAGAAATGTCTGTGTTCTATTATGAGCGACGTACTTAAAGTAAAATAATTTGAGATCGTTTAACAGTGTTATTCATTCATCATCGTTAGCCTATTTATGTGCTCACTATTATCACAGGCTTTCATTTCCCTCACTTTATACGAGTTTCGGCGTTTGAACCAAGATACAGCGGGGGACTTGAATTTGTATAGCGAGCGACAGCGACACATTCATAAATATTAATGACGACATATCGTATTTTGACAACGTTTAAAATGTTTTTAAAAAAAAAAAAATTAAACATTTCCATACCTTGTCAATTAAGCCTGACACACACATACACAGGCGGCCTGCACGGGGCTTGCGGCCTGCGGTCAGTTGAAACGAATGCCCCAGCCCTTTTTGTTCCGTCTTTATAGTCCAGTAGGTAGCCATCTGAGGCCTAGGCCGCAATCCGCTACTGGACGTTAACGACGGGAGAAAATGGCGCGGGGCATGCGTTTCAACTGGCCGTAGGCCGCAAGCCGCGTGCAGATCGCGCCTGTGTGGGAAAGACTTTGCTGTGATAAAATGCGTTTGTTCCCGTTGAGTCACACCATTTTGTGTGACACTGTTACCCATTGGTAAAAAAATTACCGATTAGTAACACTGTTACTCAATGCCACATTTTTCCCATTTGAGTGACAGGTGTAGGTAACTCAACAAAACGCTGTGTTCCCGTTAAGTAACACCTTCTTTTGTAAAATTATTGTTCAAATACATCTTGACTTAATAAAACGGTTATACGACGTGTCAAAATGTGTCGCTATAAAAATAACATGGATGCATATTTTAAAAATAACTAGTATGGACGTTCTATAACTGTATTCTGAAGTTGAGAGCAGAACCGTTAGTGGATTATATTTGCCAAGAAGCAGGGCGTGGGATTGAAGTGAGTTACTTACTGCGGCCAAAATTCGTGCTTTATTTTTGGCATTAAAGTAGAATATAAGTAAGACAAATGGGGATTTTCTTTTGATTCCTTGGAGCCCTTCCTTGCAGGTTTTATTTTTTTCATTGATAGCACCACTCAGCTGCTTTATCGTGTGAGTGAAATAAGATGAAATGGCTGGCATCGGAAATTCGCGAGTGATTGATTGAGAGATTGTATTGAGGTACAGGAAATAATGTGAGTAAAGCACCACACCACACATAGACCCAGTGATCAAAGTTGCCTGTTTATGCTCCAAATGTGTTAATGACCCTCGACATACTTACATCTGAATTCGTACATCGCACTGGCGATCGAAGGAACGTTATTGACCAATTTCCGAACCGAACTACAATATTTAATGTTAGACAACAAAAGCTAGAAAACATCTCGGCGTTATGTGACGTGTAAGTATATTATACAATAATATACTTATATTATACAATAAGTACAATATACTTACTCGTATTATACAAGTAAGTATATTGTACGAGTCGTATTAGATATATTTTTTAAATCCATTGCTTTTTAATTGAAATCAGTGATGGAGTGAAAGAAAACAAAATCACTACCTAATGATTTTTAATATTATGTATGTGCCTAGGCAGATAACGTCGTCGCCCGAGTGGGTAAAATAATCAGGTAGGTACTATAAGATACTTATATAGAAGATGGTATAAAAAATATTTTTGGCGTGGAGGGAATTTCGCACGTAATTTAAATAAACACTACATTTTAATAACAGCGTTTTCAATTACAGACTTAATTAGGTTTTATTTATTCAATTCGCATATAAACCAACTTGTTATTTTCTAGTGTTATGATAAGTTTATGACATAGAAAAATAACTTTTATATGAAACTCTAAAAAATAAAGGAATTTCGTTTATATCTGTTGGCGTTGTTATCTTTTCTAGTAAATAAATACGAGATCATTCGTTGGTATTTTTGGTGAACGAGTGTTCGATTTATCAGTCTGTCTGTACTTCGAAGCACAATCGAGTTCAATCATTTTTTTGATTTACCGAGGCCTGTGCTCTGATCGCTACCTACTGGACGTTAACGACGGGAGAAAATGGGGCGGGGCATGCATTTCAGCAGATCGCGCCTGTGTGGGAAAGACACACATATGCATGCAGATTATGTGGACTCACAGATTCTTTGGTTTCTGTTATATAGCTGTTTGTTATTCAATAACTCGTTCTAATAACAGTATGACAGATCAACAAAATTTGCCTTGGAAAACTTCAATATGGCAGACAACATCCCGGGACAGAACCTAGTACAATATAAACAAGAAACGCCTAGACCCAAAGAATATCCCAGCGTTATTTTTCCCACGTTACGTCACTGAAGGTTTGGGATTTTTGCACCTAATAGAAGTACGAGTTGTCTCAAATAAAATAATAAACACTTTTCTTTTTCCTTTTCTTATCTGCTTGTTATAAAACCCCAAAGACGTCCTTCATCACTGTATTATGCCACCTTTCGTATATTTTTAATGCAGTCTGAGAAGACCTTGCCCACTTCTGCATAATAAAGGAGTCATTAAAACAGCCGATAAATTCATATTGTTGCTACGGTTCCCACAAATTCAGTGGTTATTTTAACATTCGGAACATTTCCCAAGATGAAAATTTGCATAATGGAGTTTACCTGGATTTAGTGCGTATTCGGTAATGGAAAATTTATGGATTTACATTCTGTCACGTACGATAAGCACGATCTTGGGTTTTTGTGTCAGCTAACAATTAGGTGATCGTAGGCGGTAAAGCGTTACTGCCATAATAATACGTGTACGCTAATACGTGTTATCATGAATATTTTATTTATAAATAGTTATATCTAATATTTTACTTAACTACTTGTATTTCGATACTTATGTGACATTCGATATCCTTTGAGGACTAGATTGTCATAAGAATCTATACGGTTCTAGTAGAACCCAACATACATTCTAGGCGAATAAATAATTTCATCATTTCGAACCACGGACCTCGCCATTTCGTAAGGACAAATTGTTTTGTTTTTCTATTTTAATAATAACATTTTACATTACTGCTTACATGAGGGTTTAATCTTCAATACAAAAAATACCCAATTTTCCATATTGCAGTCGAAAATAAAAAAGCAAATAAGAAACGCGAGGTCAGCACTCGGTTAAAGGCTTTCACATAAATTCCATTCACCCTGTATGCATAGTCAACAGTAATCCCGTAACGATAAAATCCATGGGAAAATTGCTCCCCAAGTTATCCTTGTCGTCACATGCTTTCAAATCATGTAGTTTATTGGATCAGGTACAGCGATAGAGGTGATTTAGGGGTAGGCTCGATGCAGGGTCATGCGCAGCCATTTATATTGGTTTATTATGAGGAATGGAGAATACTTATTGAAAAATGATGCTAAAAGCACCGGAACGCAATGTGGACGTAAACCTACCCAATTCCACAAATAAATATTATGATTCTTATTTACGGATATGTATCAGTCAGTACAGAAAATCTAGAATTTTTTTAAACTTACACGGTTTGTATATGTTACGGTAAATGTGATTAATTGAAAATTATTAATAATTACCGGTGATTATTAATAATTACCGGTGATTATTAATAATGTGATTATTAATAGTGAGATAAAACGGGAATTACCGTGGTTATTTGAAATTGATGTCTACTCGTGACCACGATCGCTGTAATGCTGTAGAAATATCGAGACATCAATTTCAAATGTTAACAACGGTAATTGCCGTGGTTAATATTAATTAAATTTAATAAAAATAACGTTCCCATAAAGTTTTTTTCTGTAAATCTTTTAACGAATCATTGACTTTACGTTTAAATTGGCATGGTTCATTATTAGAATCAACTGCACCCTATACTAGTTTCAGATTTTTCTAAACTGATATGTAAATAATAGTATGTCTCCTATTTATAAAGCCAATATTATAATGAGTAAAGGGTTTTACGGTTCCGTTTCTATTCTCAAATAATTCCAACAAGCAGCGGAGCAAAACCCGTGTCTGATCAAAAAGATAAAAAATCCGTATTGTATAAATTAGGTACAGCTCCACCCGAGCCTCCTTGAATTTTTTTTATTTTGTAAGTAAAACTTATTTCTGAAAGTAACGAAAACTTCTGTAATCATTTATCTACCTAAAGGTGTTATTTTACTTTAACGAAATTTGTTAAAGCACGACAAACCTCATAATGTATAAAAACGTTACCATATGAACTTTACGTATCAAATGATTCGTAAGCACTTATTTTAGGTATATTTATGTTCTTTTTCGCAAGGCTTTTCTTTATAGGCACATTTGTAAGGTACAGTGTAAGGACGAATATAGGTTGATGATGCTAATATTTTAGAACTACCCGAGGCCTTATTGATGAGGATCCATTACTTCAAATTTATATATTCGTGACGCGGTGTTCGATACATCGTTTTGTACTCAGTCCACTCTATATTCTGTCTGTGAATTATTCTGGAGACCACCTATTTTTTGCTAATGGAACAATTCCATTTGATCGGAATGATCTCGATTTCATGTACAAAAAGCGGTATGGAAAAACAATTGCAAAATTTTAAACTTTGTCGGTATTTAATTAAAACTTACCAAAATCGTTTTGTTTGCTGATACAGGATATTTATGAGTAGGTAAGACTCATACTCGTACACCGGTTGTTGTAAAGTCACTGATTTGTTGGAAATTTTTAATTAATCTTTTGTTTCAGAACTTTGGTCTGATAAAACGACTTATTCATCAACTGGCGAGTGTGGAACTCGCGAGTGCGCGCGGGTTGGCACCTTCTGATTTTACCTATTGTTTTTGTCGTCAACTCGCTTATTCGTAAATTATGACGTATTTATGTACAGTCAGCTACAAAAAGTTTAATAAATTCAATATACGTACATGGGCGTACCCAGGTAGGGGCAACTCGCGAGTTCCGCACTCGCCAGTTGACGAATAAGTCGATAAAACAGGTACCTCTTTTATCCTACCATAAATACCAATATACAAAAATATCTTCTACAATAAATAAACTGTGGACATAAACAGCCCATATTTTATGTTTCAACAGATAAAGTTATCTGTAGACGGATACTTTACGAGTTTTTGTTTGTTTTCAGGTAATCGTAGAGCAGATAAACTTTATATGGAAGATTTAAAAAACAAAAACAATTTGGAAAGTGTTATATAACTCGAATATTTGTGTGCGAACTAATGGATTGTCCATTAAACTCAAAATGAAAATACCTTTCGAATATGAGCATAATAAGTCCTTTCAAATCAAATCGATGTGTGAGGAGAACTGCTGAGTTTATATTGAAATTGAAAATGTCGCGATAAAAGTTTGTTAATATGTAAAGAGTGAAGGCATGGGAGACGACAATGGATGTTGTATATAACATAACATCGGAAAAGCTTGACACAAGTCACGGCGCTGATATTGCGAAGATGGAGGATATGGAGGTATGTTTAATGATGTCTTAACTCGATTATGTGATGTTTACTTATCGTAATTGTGTACCTGCTTGTAGATTAGCACAGTTTGTTACGAGAATAAACCATAGTACATAATGTCGCCGTAATCAATCGCGAGATTAAGTTTAGGTTTCCTAATATTTAGGTAATGCATGTTAAAAAGAAAATTACCGGCTCGTGTGTATTTTATAAATTCCTTTTTAGATAAATTAAGAATTTATAAATATAAAGATATCTAGGACCGGAAAATAGTAGAACTGAACCAATAGCAAATTAGTTCCCTAATATAAAGGCGATGAGGACATCCGGGGGTTGAATGGGCGAGGGTGGGATAAGCGTCGATATGAGAAGTTAATATTGCTGCGGTTTAATTACTCCGTGTGGGCGAAACACATCACACATTGATTGAGCCTAAATTCAACTGAACTATCATAAATCAAGACCCATATGCCTTCAGATTGCTTTGCAACTATAATTAATTAGAATTTATTATAAAAAAGATTTAAGTATATTATTTTATTACAATCGATAAAGTTAAGGCATCAACGACGTCAATTCATTTTTGATATGCTTGGTCTATTTATAACTCTTACCAAAGCTACAGTTTACCAAAACATACATGTAGGTATGTCACAAGGTGAATATTTAATTTTGTTGCGGCCAAACTGGGAGATGTGCTCGACTATTTTCAAATAAATAAAATGAGAGCTCGAAATAACAGCGACGATGAACTTTATTTTATCAATGATCGCGATGAAAGCAATTTTCTTATGAACTATTTATGGTTCTCACAAAGTATCCCATAAATACAATAAAATCTGGGTCACCGTGTCATATGGATATAACTGAACCAAATTGAAATGAGAGTCAAACGAATGCCTTCAAATAAAAGTCGAGCCGTTACTTAGTACCGCACCCCTTCCGGGCCCTCAGTAATAAATAATAATAAGTGCCACAATTTTTCTTCCGTCTTCTTTATTATGTACAGTCGAAAGCACATTATGTCTAACACTTTGGACATTCTTTTTAAATACTAACTAATATTATATTTAAATACTAATTAATATTATATTTAAATACTAACTAATATTATATTTAAATACTAACTAATATTATATATAATGTTATATACGAGTCAAAGTAGCAGACCACTTACCCCATAAACCTCTAACAGGAGGGCGCCCGTTTCTGCCCGCACATGAGCGCAAAATTGCATCGCGACACGCGTAACCTAGAGATATCGACATGGATTTAATATGGCACCCCTGCCCCCGCTTCGTCTATTGCGCTCATCGTTTGACAGAATTTTTCGCTTGCAAATTTGTACCGATTGTCTTGTCTATGGGGTAAGTGGTCTGTTAAGTAGCCCAATGTCTATGGCGTGAGCAAATGCAAGGACGTTAAATCCCCACTGCTCTACTACTGTGGTGATCACTCCTAGCACAGGGTTGTCGCCGAAATCAGTAGTGTAAAACATTATTAATTTTCTTTTTGAGAAAAATTACAGGAATCGATGAATCAGGAGTTAAAACATAATTATCTAATTATCTACCATTAGCACTCCTACTACTTGGAATATACCACTGAGAAGCGAAAATGTGACGTCACATACTACCATCACGATATTATAATCTTACTAAGCAGCGTATAATTGCTAAAACAAAAACATGGGGATGAAGCCCCCTTCCACCATTTGAATTAGGTAGGTATACAATTAATATCTCTGCAGTTGGTTCCGATATCGAAAAACGTATTTCAGGTCTATCTTCAGCATATTTTTATGAGTTGATTGATGCAATAAATAAATATTAGTCAAATTACTGCGAATCATAAATCGAAAGGAGCGCGCCCGCCGTACATAACCATCTAATGAATATTTTATGAAACGCTATAATATCTAAAATTGGAATAACTTTCGACATTATCATTGTTTCGTGTATAAGGTATATTTTATTACGCCGTTTATTACAAATTTTGATTGTGACCTATCCCTTGGAAATTACCCAGTGACTTCATTTCCCTGTGGTATCGACATAAAGACAATAACTTTGTTTTGACCAAGTTTCTTCGAATTATCTACATGGTATGCATACAAATTGGTTGTTACCCCACAACCAAAACGCTTGCACAGTCGAGAGAACGTCAATTGTACCATAGAAATATCTACTTTATGCGATGGAATTATGTGAATTTATAGGTTGCAAAGGCTTTGACTTCGACTTCGACTGTACTACGTATTAACTTTAGATTTGTATTAATAAATGCGATTTAAAGTTACTCGGGTGACCACATAATGAAACACTTGTTTCACGTCATTCGTCGCCTTAGATGAACTATGAAGATCTATGATAGGGCAATTGTATTTTTAGGGTTACGTGCCTCGAATTTTGGCACATATTTAACTCAAAACCTATAGGGTATCCCGTTGACCTAGAATCATGTTTGGCAAGAAGCTAGGTCTTACAGCACAAGTAAAGGAATAAATCAGAAAACTGTAAATTTGTTCTAGTTTATCTTTTCATTAGAGCAAAGTTACGGGGTTAAGTTGCGTTGCACGGAAGCCTCGGTGCACGAGTCCGACTCGCACTTGGCCGTTTTTTTTATATAAAACATTTTACTTCAACCCTGCGCATATCACGCCATATAGTCAGATCATTTTCAATATTAAGTGCTACGATTTATATCGGAAATACGATAGCTACGCGTGTGCTACGGCGTAGCTAATATACCGGTAGGTAAAATATACTTACTATATTGTTTAATTAGCACTCAGCATGTAGGCGTTAATTTTTATATCAAATATTTTGCAACACAAACAGCAAAGCCCACCAAAACAAAGAGGTTTTAAACCTGTAAATAGGACAAAGGTGCCGGGGGTTCTACAGGGATATAAACTCGCGGCCAACCCCGTTTCGTGCAGAGATAATCCCGCATTCCCACTTCTAATTTCAGCTTAGGGATGAATAAATTAAAGAATATATCGTCCTTTAGCAGAACACCCTATTATAAAATTAAATACTCACAGAGTAAATTAAGAAAGGGCCAGTTCCTTTGAAGATACTAAAAGTACTCATGAATATGCAAAAGTTTGTAACTTTTATGAGTTAAGGAAAAATTTTACTTACATAAATTATGAGACCCTACCTAATATAAATTAATATATTATTAAACTTTGAATTTTACACGGTTGAAAGTATCAAAGGTTCATTAATTAGGCGTCCAATTCTCGACCAGTCGTAGTGAAAAATTGGTAACCCCTCTAGGTATTTCAATAGTCATCTTACGTGAGATTATATTTAAATTATTATTAATTTTAGTTAGGTAAATGCGTTTATGTCGCTGAACATGAATACCAAAAACCATCAAGCTTCAACGTAGTATTGTGAGAAGATTTTAGGTGTTTGAAGGCCTTTAATCTAGCCCATTTTTAGAACTTAATGTTGCACAATACTACGTTGAAGCTTGATGGTTTTTGGTATATAATTGAGGGTAAAGAAACCTTGTATAAAAATGCAACTTAGAAACTTTCGCATGCTTAAAATTCAATATTTATTTATTTATTTATTTATTTTGGTAGCTTGCGATAACAATTTATATGGGACGGCGTATCTCAGTGCCTCTATATGGTTACCTATAAGTTACGTAAGCTGATGCAACTGTAACATGATTGAATTGATTTAAGCCTTCTCTTAGGTGGTGTACACATGGGAGATGGATTTCAACCGGAGTCTCCTGGGGGCAGCTACTCTCCTGGTCCCCAAGAAGCCGACTCCCGCGCCTTCATCCAACACGATGCCGCCGTGGGCCCACAACTCCTGGGTGTGTCTCTTCACCGCCATGCTGGCTGTTGCTATTGGCGGGAATGCAATTGTCATCTGGATAGTTACAGGTAATACTTTTAGATGAAGGGATTTACATGAACGAATTTTCGCCCCACGACAAATAGCATCAATCAACGGACAAGTCAATTATTACGAAAACTTATAAAAGACTACTTTTTAAAATGTTATCCTATATCATGGCCAAAATGTATCTAATGGTATCTAATACATTACAATCCGTCAAACCATTGTGGATATGAGAGGTCAGTAAGCAGCTGACAGACATCAAAAAACATTACCCACCTCCTCCCGGTTGGTAGATAATACAAATCGCAAATAGCCTATTCTCGTGCGGCGAAAATCGACCGTGTAAATCCGCGACATAAGTGATTTGAATAGGTCGACATTCGCCGTGCTGTATGATTTTTGCACGGCATAATACGAAACGTACTTTGGCGAAATGCAATTTTGTCCAGTCGATTAGCTGTGTATGCTTAATGTTTTAGATACTGTGTTAATTGTCAGTCCATATAAACTCAGTTTATTATGTTTTTTTTACATAATATTAGGCGAAATATTGCTTTTTACCATAAAATTCAGTACCTACGCATGAGTGTAAAATTAGATATTAACGTTATGAAAATATTAGCATACCTACACGTAATGTGCCTTCACGTTTGTCTTTATGATGTGACATTAAAAATTTACAACGCTATTCTAATTACCTTTTTAATATGGATTATGCTAACTTGTCGGATACCATTGACGTCGGTGTGTCCTTTTTCGGCATCACGATGTCGATGATATTTTGGGCAAAATTGATTTTCAGTTCGTTTACTTTACTTTCGTAGCAGATTTTCTTCATAACTTCATTAGAAAATTTGAGCTTTGCACACACAATATATTTTCTTATTTTAGTTGAGGTCGAGTATCGTGAATTGTAAAGTTATAACTAATTATAAAGTAAACTCTCCGTCTAATTGCCGGCATCAACAATATAAGTGAGTGATATCCGTGTATGTATAATAATGAATAATTTAAAGTAAACATGGTTGATTTCAAATAATGTAGCACACAAAATAAAACCGGCACACAGTCCAAGTTACAGTTGGCGTGCATGAATTGTTCATTGTACAGCTAACAACAGATCAAGACTGTGTAATACTTCTTAACGTTCTTATTATCTGTGTAGTAAGAGTTAAAATCGTACTGCAAGTGTTCCATTGATAATCCTAAAGTAAAGCAAGTATTTCATACAATTTGACAGGAATAGTGTATAATGGAATATCATCATAATAGGCACTAGTTTAATCCGGTCTGTAGCCAACACAACAAAGTTTATTGGATTAAATTAATGGGCGGATAGTGGTAGGATGCCTATTAGTTACTCAGTAGTTTGCTGTATAATTGGAGCTTTGGCTCGCGATTTCACGCCCTTGAATGCGCTTAATAATGCTATATTATTTCAAGTCCATTGTTGTGAACCTACGATGGAATTTTACTGAAGAACAGACAAACCAAAAAACTGTCTTTATCTTCCCACCATATTATGTGATTCAATGGTATTTGCCTAATTCCTCATTATTTTAAAATTTATTTTACATTGGCATATACTCATAAATATCGAATTTAAACCTTAGTTCAAATATGTAATAGAATGTGAAATTGCGAGAATAGAAACTGAAAAACAACTAGGTGAATGTGAAGGCTCCATTTTGAACTCCGTTTTTCCTTTATTTCGTCCAGCAACAAGCATTAGTGTATCAAGAAAAAGGTTTGCTCGTATTTTATTATTGAAGCTGTTTTATCTATTTTGTGCAGCCCATCGGCGAATGAGGACAGTCACAAACTACTTCCTAGTGAACCTGTCTTTCGCCGACCTGATGATGGCATCTCTCAACTGTCTCTTCAACTTTATCTATATGCTTCACAGGTTAGTAAAATGAATATTTAACCCGTATTTTAGATTATTTACTAATATGTTCTGTGCGTCGTATCTTGCGATAATATTTTTAAAAGGTGACCCCTCAATCAGCCCGTGTCAGTCCACTACTGTAGGCCTCTCCCAAAGCACGCCACTCAACCCTATTCTCGGCCTTCTGCAACCAGTCTCTGCCAGCCATCTTGCCACCTTATAATAAGTCTTATGGTTTAGTAATAACATTTTGGTAGGCGACAGTAATTAAGGCACTTTGATTATAGATTAATATAGAAACTTCACATTAGTTTGCTTTGTTATAATTATAAATTTTCATTACACGGTGACGAAGTTTATTTACCCTTAATTGAACCCGTCTTTGAAAGGACAATCAAATAGACTCATATGTGTCTGTGTAACTGAAAGCCGAGACTATTTTATTTATTTATTTTATTAATGGACTCGACAGTTCGTCATTTGCCAATGTCATGTTACTGAAAATTCAATACAATATAACAGTCTTCTATCTTCCTCCAGAGGAGTCGAAGTAGCGTCTTCACACTGGGTAGCCGCGTCTTCATGTCTTCATCCAGAGGAGACGCCGTAGCGTCATCACTCTGGTCGAAGCAGCTCGACAGTCACGTTCACTCCCGAGTTTGTAGCGGGAACTCTTGATAAAAGCTTGAAACTTCAGATATTGCTCAAATTATGCAATAAATTCACTATACTGTCATTCGCGAACATTTTCTGATTAACTTTATATAACGTTATATTAAAAACAAAATAGCCACTGTAGACTTATAACAAAAATTATCAAATAATTTAGCAACCGTCGTTTCCCGCCATTTTCACTGAAGTGACGACAAATATTCAGCCAATAAATGAGAACAGCACACAAAAGCCAAAGGACAACCTTTGGGAATTACGTTTAACTTTGTTTATTGATATAGAAACGGTTTCGTGGGTGATCGGCTTTATATAGAGAGAGGTGTAAATAAAGAGAGTGTCTTTCAATATAAATCCTTGAAATGTCATAAAAATATTATCGCTCACACATTGAAACCTGATCGACATTGAATCACAATTAATGAAGAACCAAAATAAAAATGCAGTGTTCTTCAGCTCTATTTCCTCTTTGACTGTTCTTGACTACCAATATCGATCAGAATGATAAATGGAGAAAAAATTTCATCACGACCGTGATATCGTACCCAGGTCGTCAAATGTGAGTGAGAACGTGAGTAATTGCACATTTACTGGATAGATGTCGCTACCGTCCCTAAGACGAATATGGACACAAAATGCGACGAAACCTGGGTACGATATCACGGTGGCTCTGTTGGAATAGAGCGTGCTACGGAATGGCGAGGTCACTGGTTCGAATCCCGGTCGTGATGAAAATTTTTCTCTATTTCTCATTTAGATTTTCGTTTCGCATAGCGCATATGCCAGAAAATATCAAAACCAATATTGATCAGGTTTCAGCATACTTACAACTTGTATCGGTTACGCATCATAGGCCGAAAGTTCATAAGACCGAATTTCATAAGGCCGACGTACATCGAAAATCATAACACCGAAAGTTCAAAATGCCGATACCCGAAATACCGAAGTTTGAAACATCGAAAATTATCGGGTCTATAACAACTTGTAAGTCGTTGCTTTCTGTTTCCCTTAAATATACCTATAACCCTACAATCTACAATGCAGGTGTCAAACACTTTTCGTAGAAACCAACACAATGTTTTCGCTAAATCATATTAAAGAATATTAAAGAAAAAAGTATTTAAGTATCTTTGCTTCCTTTGTAATATTTTAGACGATATTTTGAGGTGAAGATAGTATAAAGGTTGTGTTTTATTTGTGGGAAAGAAAGGTGACGTCATGACCATAGCATGGTGTGATAAGGCACGACCTGGCAAGTAACACAATTAACTTTAGGAATTTAACCCCGTTTTGCATCAAAAGATAACCTTTTATGTTAGCGACTTAATTTTTGCTTGTAAAACAAAATAAAAAAGTTACCATGGGGTTTAAGTAATTAAATTAAATTCTGAGCTCTACCTAAGTTAACGCTAAGTAAATCATACAAATTCGATTGTGTTAAATACAGAAATGGTTGCTTTTAAGCCTCATTATTACAATAGTTGATAGACGCGTATTGCTTATTTTTCAAATATACATTGTAACTTTAATTACACAAAGTTACCATTCAATTCCCAATTAAAATTTGGGTGCCAAGCTACAGTATATAAAGTTAACTAATTTACTTAATAATCTACTCACATACATTGTCTGGTAAAAGTTATTTATTTCCATGCGATATATCTTGTATATACCTTGGAGACAGAAAGAAGAAAGATTATTAAATTAAAACCTTAAACTACATACCTACGTTGTAAAAAAATATTACAGGATTAAAAAATTACATGAAAATATTATAATTTGGAACCAGTTAGACAAATTACTAAGATAATAGGAATTTTAATAGGAAGAGTTCATTAGTTTAGGACTAAGAAGTTTTAATAGGAAAATCGTACTAAAGAGATAAAACGGGAATTACCGAGTTTAACATTAAAGTACGACGAGGTTCCAAAATTTAGATTACATGGTTACGAGAAGACTCAGTCAGTGAATATAGAACGTCACAGAATGCCGCACCACACCTAGTACAGAAGTGGTGATATATTTGAATATCTACTATGAATAATAATCTTTCTAGATATTATTACGACACTAAGAAAGCATTACTGCAATGGCTTTTATAAGTGGCATATTGTTATATCGGTAACTCTGAATTATAAAAATATTCGTGTATAGGCAGCTGAACTATAAACGCTAACAAGCCTGGTATAAATAAACTATGAAGTAAACCTATTTAGTTACCTACTACCCTATTCCATAGTTATTTGGTCGAATATAGCCTACGAGCTATTAATACAACTCTTGCGTAGGCACTATTAAATGCGACTCCAAATACTAGGCATTTTTAATATACTAAGTTGGGCATGTGAACGTCATGCCATAAATACTCGTCACTACGATATTAATATGCTGTTTTGGGTCACTGCTATCGTAGCTTGGACACTCTTTAGGTGATGTAGATATATGAAATGGTATAGAGCTGGACTGGATTTTAATTATTATTTGTCGTGTTTGAATATTATATAGTACTCATAGACTGCACACATCTTCAGAGGCGAGAACACTTATAACAAAGTGAAAGGGATGTGTAAAAATCGTAATACGTTGCATCGTAAAGGAAAAAAGCTTAACCGTTGCATACTTCCATTATGTATATTTGCACCAACAGATGGTATTTAGGTAATAGACAGATAAATAAAAATTCTTAAAACAGGACAATCCTTGTTTTCTATAAGTACCCGTGATCTCAGAGGTTTTATTTCTCGTAAGTCGATTCGTTTTTTTTATTCATATGCTTAAATTATGTCTTCGGGAATTATATTAAGATCGGCTAACATTATCCAAATTGTTTGGTACCACTTCGCTATTATTCCAATTCATTTTGATAATAAAAATCCAATGAAGTTGACCAATTACTAACAACCTATTCCAATAAGTTAGCGGATAATAACAATTGGTATCGGACCGGGACAACATATCGGAAACCGACGCATCCGGGTCGATAAACCGGGGACGGACTAAGTAACACATGATCTTTGTGAGAGATTATTGGAGAACTACTAAGAGAAATGATTGCGAAATGTTTGGTGACATACATTAAACCCCCTGGGATTTGTAAAGATAAGGACAAAAGTAATTTGGTGATCTGCCTGATATGAAATCTTTATTACAAATAAGCGCGCTTTCTCCACGTAAAATCCCGGTTCAATCTAAGCTCGCTGGGTTCAATTTAGAAACAGAGAAAAATACCTACGTTATCGCTTGCTTACGACATACGACCTTGCGACAAACATACGACCATAATGAATCTCTACGTATACAACTTTCTATATCTAACAATTTAGGCACAGAGAAAAAACAGTATAAACATAAGAATTATCACTTTATTCATTAAACTTTCTATTCAACTTTATTCTTTTACAATATTTTAGAGACAATTGGAAAGTAAATATCATACTAAAGATATCAACTAAAATGATATCCATAAAATAGCTCATTCCAAGTTCAAGTTGTTAGGAAAACTCACAAAACTCCGCTTAGTTCTGAAAGACGTTTACTTGCTGCCACTTGCAGCAAAGTTCGTAAATTAAACGGCAAAAGCGAGGTGATTTATTAAAATTATTCCATAAAATCAGAGTCAAAAGATATGCTATTAAACTTTGTCTGGAATAAACTGTAGGATTAACAAAAACTTCACTTTTAAGTCGCTACCTTTTTTAATAGACAATACCTAAGTCTATTTAAATCAATTACCTAGGTTTATTTGAAGCATATTAAGTTTTTATTATTTAAAAGGTGTGACATATTAAAGGATAGATAGGTCGACGACAATGTTTAAAATTACGGATATTCTACCTAGCCCAATTAATCAAGTGTCTTATTTTGTAAACTAAAACTACTGACATTTTATGCTATTATGTGATTATTGCATAGTTATATTATTAGATCGGATCACTTTATTTTCACAATGATGAACAGGTTCAATCAAACAGTTCCTTCAGTGGTACATTACAACAGGTAATCATCTATTCCACTAAGTTAAACTTGAAGCTCAACCAGTTGAACTAATTGGACAAAAATATTCCAATTATATCAACTTTATGTAATCATTTCTAAATAGTTAAAAAGTTGAAATACTTGGAATATTCTTTTCGTTTAGTTCAACCACAAAAAAAGTAATAAACTATATTTTTTCTCCGTAAAAAAATCTCAAAATCTGACAAGAACTGTCAAAAACTGACAAGAACTGTCAAAAACTGTCAACTGTCAAAAATTGACAAAACTGTCAAATCTTGATTTTTTACAGTTTATGACAGATTTTCCAGTTTTGACAGTTCTCGACAGTTTTTGACAGTTTTTGACAGTTTTTGACAGATTTTGTCTGATATTAACAGTTCTTATCAGATTTTGATAGACTAGTCCTGTCAAAATCTGATAAGAACTGTCAATATCTTATCTTACCGATAACAATCCTTCCAAGTAATTTCGAACCTATTGCATTCAACATTATGGTAATTGATACATTGTGAGATTTCAACATTTTGTATGTTTGCTTGCCATGATTAAAATTAGAAAGTTGAACTAATGGGATCAATTTTGACCAGAAAATTCAACTTTCAGAATAAATTACAAAGTTGAATTAATTAGAATATTTTTATGCAATTAGTTTAACTAGTTGAATTTCAAGTTGAACTTTGGAATAGACGATCATATTTCTTTACAAATTATGACACGTGCTTTGGGCTTCGGTATACATTAATTGTACCTATGTTGTAACGTAGTATAATTTTTTTTTCTCTAGTGACTGGGTGTTTGGAGTCCGATACTGCCAGCTCAGCAACTTCATAGCAAATGTGACGGTAGCAGCCAGTGTGTTCACTCTAACTGGGATTTCCTTTGACAGGTACGAGAACCATGCATTTCTTTGCCTAAGTAATACCTAGTTAGGTATTACTTAGTAATAAAAATAAAGAAAACCGACGTAGTTACGTTGGTTTTATTTTTATTTATTTTTATTACTCTCGATAGTAGTATAGATGGTAAATCAAAGGCCTATAATTTTTTATCCATCTTGAAAGTCATTTTTTGAGAGTTGAGAGCAACGAAAATGATAATTATTAAAAAGTAAAAGGTTCGACTGCTTTTTTGGACATAAATGTATCCTTCAGTACCGTGATCAAGTAGATACCTAAATCAAAATTCATTAGAGACAAAGGAACCTTACATACAAACACGAGAAAAACATCTACCGCTTCCTACTTGCGGCAGTTGGTAAATATGTATGTATATACCTAATATCTATGACTTCGAACCATATACATTCATATCTAAATTCCTGGAAGATACACTTACAAATCTGCAATCACATTTTGGTAGACACGAGTAGGTACCAACAATGACATTGCAGATTTCAGTACATCATAAATTGTTTCCCAACATGAAGAAATTGTTCTTGATTTCCCTGTAGTACCTACCTAAGTATAAGCGAAAACGCAAAAGTACTCATACATACCTCAAGTTGCTCGGGGACAATTTTCGACAGTGACACTGTCGCACTCGTTCGCGTCATAAACTCTTAACAGCTCCTACATTATTTATATTGTATTTGGTTTTAGAAAATCTGAGTATATGATACATTTTATATGAAGTTTGTATTTGAGTGAAGTACACGCATATGTCTCGGTCATATATTGTACAGCCGGCAGCAGATCATGTGTAACACTTTGGAGCGGTCTTATTATCTGTGTCGTAAGAGTTGAAATCGTACTGCAATGATCTGCTGTTGTCCGTACACACGAAGACAGAGAAAAGTATACAGGGGCCTCAATAAGGTTGAGAGTTTCTCAAACACTACTGGACCGAATTCAATAATTATTACAGTTTTAAGGTTTATTTAACAGTGAAAAAATTCTTGCAATAGGTCAAGTAGTTTTTGAGATAATCTCAACCTTAAAAACTCTCCACCTTCCTCTGTGTTAGACTGTAACCCCGCATGTTTAGAATGAATAAAAAACCAAAGAGTAATAAAAGAAATAAGACATCATACTCGTGGCCGAAACTTGTACTATTAATAAGGGCCTTCCATGAGCCGACTAGCGCCGCCAATCTTAAAAACATATGTACATAGCTTTTTTAATAAAATTGATTAAATTTGAAGATATTATTTTTCAAAGATTGGCGGCGCTAGTTGGCTCATGGAAGGCCCTTAAAGTAACGACATAGATTTATTACGTCCAAGTAAAATGTTACAATCAATGGTTACTTTCATAAACACATTAACGTCTTAATAACCATAGTAATTTAGATCTTATCACCGACGCAACAACTAACTATCCACGTGTTTATACTTGGACCCGTATAAATAAAAAGGGTACGCGATGGGACATGGGTTATTTCATGGTTTATGAAAGTGCTTATTGAGAATGCAATGAAGTGTTTCCTGGGTCAACAATTATTGTCCTCTAAGGCAGTTTTTATCCGACTGCCGAAATAATAAGCGTAATGTTTATCGAGTGTAGGTATGTGTATGTATGTCGGTTTTTTGTAGTCTAAAAGTCTTTATAGATTTTAATGTATGAGGTATCGTTAGATTCGTCTTGATGAGGGGGCTGGCATATAATATAAGCCATCGTTATTTTGAAATAATTATTTTTTTGTGTGCTGACTTGTTATATAAGTATGTGTGCTGAATTGTATCTTACTCTAATGTTTTGTACAGGTATCAAGCGATCGTGAGGCCGATGAGACCACGAATGTCCAAATCGTGCTCTCTCATAATGATAGCCTGTATATGGATCAGCGGCATGCTCCTTGCGATACCATGTCTACTTTATTCTACGACTAAAGAATATAGGTAAGTGACTAAAGTTCTATATTTACCGTACCGTTCTTGGGTTTACGGGAAGAAAATCTTCCTTACCCAATTTAATTAAACCAAATATTTATATTTTATTATACCTTAATTCGCTCATCCTTATCACAACACTTATTCTTATCTTATCAGCCTTTTTAGTATAAGTAATACAGCTGGGTATAGGCAAGACCTCTGCATATATGCACTCCTTTCTTTCTGACCATATCAAAATCCCTCCATGTTCGGAAAATTGCTTAAATAAGGTAGTTGTTAATTTTTTATCATTATTTATTCATTCTTACCTATTCTTAGAATTTATATTCACACAAAAAAGGCAGAATTGTAAAATCTCCTTACCTAAAAATAAACACATAAGAATACTAAGAAATTGCTACTCTTGCACACATTCATAAAGTCCGTTACCATATATCACATTCACCTTTATCTCGGAACCGGACCGGAGCTGCGAAGTGAAGAAACGAAAGGTTCCAATAGGAATGAATAATATTATACTACAGTATCTACGCAGAAACGTCACAATCAGGCGTTCACAAAGGCTAAGCTTGGCTAAAGCTTTACTTTAGTCCTATTATGTGAGCAGGATTCACCCAACTGGAACACTATATATTCTTTTTAAATGTCGGGTTGAATGTACAAGTTATCGTTTTGTGAACTTAGGTTGACGAATATTATTTCTGTAATATTTAATGCAAATACAATACAATCGGAACCATATCCAGTGTAACACTATGTCGTATATGTATACCGTTCTTATTGTCTGAAACACAATTGTTGAGTGTTACCTACCATTGTCGTGATGCCATCTGTACGTCGTTAGACCAGAAGTCGGAATCCAGGAAATTGTATTAACTTTGCCAGAATACATCATCAAACCAACAGCCGGGAAGAATTAAGGGCATACGAATGGATAAGGCATGCATACATACTTACAATAGTGCTAACAATGTTACATAATACCCCGAACAAAAAACGCCATATTACAATTGAGTTTCTACAATCCGGTTAATTTTATATGGTACAATTAGAGAATATACAATGCAAACTTGACGCATAGAGATTATAAGCCTTAAGTTCAAATATGTTACACAGACATAACACTTCAAGGGACTTCGGTGAAACTTTGATCGTAGCATAGTTAGTAATCAATTACGGAAACTTTAGCTGCGGTCTCAGAGAAATAAGGACGCGGTTATTGACAAATTACTCGGTCGTTGAGTTAACCGAACACGCCTTTTAGAACTTGATTCAATTACCTAATAATAAAGTGAAATTAAAAGATTGGAAGAGCTTTTAAAAGGTAACTTCCGTTTTAATCTATCTCACCGTTAATGGCGTCTTATGTTTACCTAGTATGGAAATATCTGATACATGAAATATATGTATAACGACAACTTAATTAAAAATATATGTAGGTAAGACTCCCGAATACTGTTTCTCATTGATAAATTAAACAAAAAACGTAGCCTTTATTCTTTCTTTTTCTAATATCAACGGAACAAAGGCTGCTTAAAACTCTAGTGATGCTGAAAATGAAAAATTCTTTCCTATTCGCTATGCTCATATAAAACCAAAAAAATATCGCGCGAAAGCTACTGTAATCCGGCTTGCCTTCACAATACCTGACGAGAGTAGCCTGCCTTTGTAATCTGTGGCTTCATGATCTCGCACCTAAGGTAGACTTTTACTCTTGGTTCTGAAAATGTAGATTTGAGAGTGTCATAGTTACCTTTACATTTTTCCATTAATCGACGCTCGTAGTCATGCACGGTCTATCTAATACAAAGAAAGGTGTACGTACAGGAGGGTTATTTGGGTTGAGGGTTTTTCTCAAAAAGTACTTGTCTGAGTTTTGTACAAAAAGTATTTGACTATTTTCTAAAATCCTTGACTGATTTTGAAAAATAAAATACGCAGTTTGTATTCTAAACTATATCTACAGTGATTAATGATCACGTTAATTTTTTTTTTCAATTGGTCAAGTAGTTCTTTACAACTCTGACAATTTGGTTTGGTCACTAAACTTCACGGCAAGAAGATTTTTCCGTTAAATTGAAAATTATTCGCTCGATATGATGATCTGATATCGACGAATGTTGTGAAAACGAAAGTTTCGTGATTAAAACGATAAAGACGGTATAGTGACCTGAAATGGAAGATGTGAATAAGATTTCTCAAATAAATATAACATTTCTTGAACTTTCCACGTTATAGAATGTTATCGGAAAAATATTTTTAAAGGACTTTCAAGTTTCAAATTGCAATTTGAAATCCTACATATTGCTATATCCGCCTATTTCGGGAAATGACATTTGCTGCCCTAATGTTAGGTCGAATCGGATCGACATAAACCTGGAACGAAACAAGAATAGATTTAGATTTCATTTATTTCACCTTTACATAATTTTCTTACAATAGTATATAATACATATAATGCAGTCCTATTTGTAAATATGATCGTCATAATTTTTTAATAACAATAATAGTATATTTTACAGTTACACTACTATACTAGTAGACGATGTACATAATGTAATATTAACTAATATAATAATAATACATTGAGATTCAATGTCATCAATAATAAATTAAATTAAAATTTACCATTACAAATAATAGAAAATGGCAAAGAGTATATGGAATCAAATCCCAATTGTTTTGATTATAAAATAATGTCCTATTAGATTCATAAATGTCAAAATAAATTAGTAAGTAAATGTCAAAACGTACTTAAAACAATTAAAATTTATTGTCAATAAACTCCTTGACTGAATAATATTCTTTATCCAATAAAAGGTTTCTCAGCCGGCGACTAAACGTTTCGTCATTGGTTTCGTTCCGCAAGTCCTCCGGCAAGTGCTCGTAGAACGTGGGTCCTATGACGCGCGGGTTTTTAGTGGCCATCGCGCACCGCCGCGCCACCGTGGCCAGGCGGCCCGCGCCACGCAACGCACGGCCGCCGCACGTATGCACGTCGAAACTCGACACATTTTGCCGCACATACATTATGACTTGGAATAGGTATAGCGAGTACAATGTCATTATGTTTAGAGTTTTAAATAGAGTCCTACAAGTCCCTCTCAGTTTCACTCCAGAAAGTATTCTCAGGGCACGTTTTTGAAGAACAAAGACGCGATCCGAGTCGGTGGAGTTACCCCAAAGAATTACTCCGTAGGTCATTATTGAATGAAAATGTGCAAAGTATACGCTCCTAAGTACGCTATCCGATACGAGGAAACGGAGTTTTCGTAATGCGTACGCTGCACCACTGAGTTTATCGCACAACGACTCAACGTGAAGCTTCCAGTTCAGGCAAGGATCAAGTGTGAAACCTAGGAACTTGCATCGGTCGCATATCGGCACCGGACTGTTCACACTTAGTGTCCGTTAATAAATTCTACTATGTCTGTGTATGTATGTCACTCTACATTAAAAGGTGCACGCCTGAATAAAGTATTCGAATTTTTACCCTTTTCACAATTTTCCGCAGCGACGAGGCCACATTGTGGTAACTACGGGTATTCATTATACAAAATGATTTTCCGCCGTACCCCTTCCGCGTGTTGTTTTTGAGCTTGAAGGTTTTTACATTCCGACCACTGCTGGGCTTTGTCCGAAGCGCATAGTTTTAATTAAAATAGAGGTCCACCTAGCCTACTTACCCACTCTGCTTACTTTTCCTTTGTTCACAGATCTAAGGGCATACTCAAAACGGCTTGTCTTTTATCGTGGCCCGACGGTTTGCCCGACGTTTCTTATATGGACTTTGTGTAAGTATTTTTGACTTGTTTGAATTAATTTCTTTTGTATTACGAGAGGCGAGTAACGAGACCCTAACGAGATCGGTGCGGAGGGCAGTGTTTAAGGACGAGATTGATAGCCGATTATGAGTACCTACTTAAACCAAGCTTAGCGCTCGCTCTTACAATAGTCAAATTCCAAGGATGTTTGACAGTTGTAAGAGCGAGCCCACGCTAAGTTCGTGGCCTAAACTGTCATATTCTCAGTAAGGTTTGTGTCAATAATAACATTTCGGATTGCTTGGGGTTTCGATGATATGAGGATAATCTTAAGATCACTTTAATCGAGGAGGAGTCGAAGAACCAACATCATATTGTTGTTCCTAGAGGAAGTAGATTTTTTGGTAATATCCACTAACATACATACATATGTATAGGTAAGGGTTTAAATATTAGGTATATTACTGTGATATTAAATTAAAGTGTTACGGTCCACTTGTAATAAAAGATAACCCTCACTTTTACATCCTCCAGGTATACTAATATCACAGACTTATTTTGTGGGTCCCATGGGCCATAGATTTTGGGCCATAAAACGAAATGGATCCACGCAAGTGGGTCGTAAGGGTCCGCAGCTATCATTTTCTGTAACGGTTGAAATTCAATGGTGGAGGAAAACCGTTGCAATTGGAGATTTAAATTACTCTGTGGTGTAATTATTTACTTAAAATTATGATAAGAAGGGTAGGTAATAACTATATGAGGGTTTAGAATGACATCTAAATTCAAATTCCCGTCATAAAGGAGAAAGCCCACAATAAGGCCCACCCATAATAGAGCTGTCCTGTTATTGAGATAATATTCAATATTCATCCCATATTTTTACCTAACCATAAAATTATTAACAAACCTAACCTAAATCTTAGAAATGGAAATACAATTTTACAAGAACCCCAAATAGATAAAAATGTTTATTTGTACTGCATTTGCAAGTAGGTACGATATCTCTCCTATTTTGTGCCTAATTTGAACTCTCTGAAGATTTTTTTTTTGGAAAATGCGCTTTATTGGCTCCTGTGCTAATGCTAATATATTATTATGAACTTTTGTACAGTAGAATTAATGTGTTGTGTAGTCTAGGTTATACCTGGTTTACCTGGGATAAATAAGGGCTTTGTTTAATTTAGATGAGATTTGAGCCTCGCGATCAGTTACCTGTCTCGTTGAGTAGGTAATTCAAATTACCGAAATTAATTTACCTTCTGAAGGATTACTTTAAAAATTAAAATGGGTATACGGATTAAGTTCGTAAATGAGTATGTTGCTCTACTCGGATGTGAGGAATACAGCCTAAGTAAATATTGTAATTTTTTCATAATACAATTGTTATTAATTTTTAAACCTTGACAAAACGGTGGCGCTATGTTCGATTTATTTGAGTATAAAACAATATTAATAACAATAAACAACCAGCGGAATATGGTCTCTTGATACTTAAATTTGGTTCAAAGGCTCTTGAGGAAGAAGAAATTAACATACGGCTCCTGAAACTGATTACGTTATAATTTAATTTATTTAGATTAATACAAGAGTTAGGAATTTCAACAAGATAAGCGAGTGACATAACAACGCAAGGATTAGATAAGGCTGCATGGCTTAAGGGCCGAGGGGTGCCAATCCATACTATTTGTTATCGCAAGTTGAGATATGATGGTAATAAAACGTTACCCAAGTTAATATTTCAACGTTAATTTGACAGGTGAAACCTCTCCAACAGCCTAAAAATATGTTTACTAGCGAGATCCACACTCGCCAGTTGACGAATAAGTCGTTTTCTAAAAAGTCTAATTATCTTTTATAAAACAAAAAAACTACAATGTAGGTAGGTACCCAAAACCTTCGCAAGTAGCTACTTTAAATGTATTTTGAAATACCTGTTTATCCCCTACACTATACCTACCTCTACTGACACGTATGAGTATACAGGTCGGGTATCAGATTTTATCGTACCGTGATTGGCATTCATTAATTTCGCAATCACAATTAGTAGTATGTCATCATAGCCATGCGGGCCAATTGTTATAGCAAGCATCATTATGAACAGACAATTTATTTGGTACTGTTTGTTAGTCACGTAATTTTTGTGTACTTAACTGTACGTAGGTTAATTAAATTGTCGATAACAAAAATAAACAAATACTGAAACGGCAAACAATACTTTTCCCGTGTTGGAATGGTTTTTGGCGAATACTTAACAAAAATCGAAATAGAAAAGAATTTACACAAACTAAGTAATTTAATAGTTATAGATAGATACCCACCTCATACATGGTAGGTAAATATTACTTAACAATAAAATACATTTTAACCTATACCGAAGCCCAAATCAAGTGTCTTATTTTGTTAACAAAAACTACTAACATTTTAGGCTTTTCTGTGATTATTGCATAGTTATTTTCACATTATTATACATATATTAAGAACTCTATTCAAGTTCAACGTGTTACCACTGATGTATTGTCGGCGGTGCATTGCCTGCATTCATTCTTATGTTCAACGATATACAAATCTCAATGTGTACACATATTTTTGGATTACTGTCTAGAGTCTAGACCATACATTTAAGACTCTGATATATCAATTATACAATGATTGTAATCTGTCTTGTGTACCAAATAAAAAAATAAATTATTAGATCGGATCACTTTATTTTTACAATGGTGAACAGATTCAATCTATCGACTCCTTCAGTGTTATTGTATTAGACGATCATATTTGTTTACAAAATAAGACACTTGATTTGGGCTTCGGTATACGATTTTACTAGTTAGTTGTTATTAGCATTGAGCCTACAAATGGAAAACCTTCATGTCAATAAAGACGGGGATTCTTTTGAAATACTGCATTCTGTTTGGCTCTCTGCCAGGCAAGGTCTGTTTGTCTTACGTAGGTACGTAAATATATATGAAAATAGCTACCTATGTTATTTTATTATTTACAACATTTCCTCATAAATCTGTCACTATTATTAAGATATACAGGGTGATTAGAAATTCGATACATTCCTTGAAAGGGATGATACTATAGGTGGTTTGCAACAAATTAGGCCCTATTACCGAGGGGTCGAAAATGAGTGGTTTCTGAGTTAGTTTCTGTATATTACATTTCTGTCACAGGTACCAGGTGCTGTTCTTCGTAGTCACATACGCAGTCCCAATGTTGGGAATGACTTTTTTTTATTCTGCCATGGGCAGGGTGCTTTGGGGATCGAGGTCCATAGGAGAGTTGACACAACGGCAAGTGGATTCAATACGTTCGAAAAGAAAGGTGTGTGTCTTACCATGTTGACCCTAAGTTTTATTAAATAACAGTAGGATAATGAAAATGATTATTTCGAACCGATTTACATGCGTCTTGTATGCAGGCTGTATCGAACAATCAAAATGCTTCACAGTTCATCATCATCAGTCTATTTATATGTCCCCACTGCTGGGCACAGACCTTCCCTTACATCGAGGGAGCTCGGGCCATGATCCAACACGCGGGCCCAGTGCGGATTGGCGGATTTCACATGCCTTAGATTTTTTCTTCTTCTAGGGCATGCAGGTTTCATCACGATGTTTTCCTTCACCGTTTTGAGAGCACTCGGTAATTGTACGTAAGTTTTTCCGTCGAAAAAACCGACGATACTTCGTTGGTACATGGCTGCCCTGGCTGGGAATAGAACCTGGGTTCTTCACAGTTGAGAGTATTTATTTGTTTGTGCATGTCTCTCTGTTCTCATCCACAATGTACGTAGGTACACATGGCTTGCAATAATGCAATCTCTATCTATTCCGTAAGGGATATAATATTACAATAGCATACAAATAGCTTCATTTACACAGGCAAGAGGGTGTTTGTTACATAGTAAGATTCATTGTGTCAATTCCATCCATCAGGGAATGTTGCAGTTGCAGCCGACATTTGCTTATCGATCTAAAATTTGGATTGCTGCTTACGATTCTGAATATGTAACAAAGTTACATTCATGTTACATTCGTACAGTCTAATGTCGAATATTGCAAATCAATCGTATAACATAAGAGCTAATGACTAGATTAGTTGTCAGATTTTATTCTAATATTATATTAGTACTCCACTCCATGTATATTTTAACTCTAAAGAGTGTCAATATTATTGATTTCCTTCTGTGTTATGTAATAATGTATAAAATGTTCGTAAACTTGTATTTCGAACTGAATAAATAAAATTCACAAATAAGAAACTATTGAAAAATTACTCTTTGTGTAAATTGTTCCGCTCACTCTTAACCGAAGAGCCCGCATCATGACTGGCACAGATGAAAGTATCATTAATAACACGAAAAAGGCATGCTCAGATGGTTTGATCGCGGTGACTGAACGTGTGAAGAACGATTCAAGAAATATGTAGGTACCGTAGTCTTCCAAGAAGTGAAAATAAATGGAAAGACGAGAAATCTTAGATTGAATTTCTTGAATGAAACCGATCGAGCATTTTATCAAATGTGAAATCATGTGAATATATGATAATGAAGCGTAATAATGTAGATACGTACGTTCTATTATACGGAATTGGGTGTTATATCAAGCCAACCACCACTAAAACTCTGTGAATATATCACATGAAATTCCTTCTCTCATCTTCATGGAACTAAAAGGACTTGTCTAGTTACTATAGTAAATGATCTCATTTGTATTATTAGGTCCTTTTCTATAATATACGAAAGTAGACCATCCCATCCACGCATTACCCAGGGGGCAAGCATCATTTAATCATTATCATTGTCAGTGCTATTATTTAGTCTACGTCATTGTCCCAAAAGATTTTCGCATTTGCGATAACAACTCTGTTAAGAAAGAAACTTAATGTTAGCCATTAATCTATTATAGAAAGATGATATATAATCTCACTTCGAAAATGATAAGATGAGATAAATAAACTTTATTGCACTATAAATACAGGATTTAATACATAAATGATGAAACAAGAAGAGAAAGACTAATCTAGTTTTATGAGTAAATTTACATACAAGCAAAATATACATACGCACTTATCGTGGTGAAAACGGTAGAATTTATATTCTACTGTTATCACGATTTTTTAATTGGCTTTATAGTCAATTTGCAATGCCTACTACTCGTACCAGCCTATGTAAAAAGAGTTGATTTATTTCCTGGCTCTAGAAAAAAAATGTAAAATAATTTTTAACTTATTGATTTTTTTTTTGTTCTAGGTTGTGAAAATGTTCATTCTAGTCATAGTAATATTCGGTATCTGTTGGCTGCCATATCACACCTACTTCATCTACACACACTTCAACCCGTCTATCTTGTACATGAAGTACGTGCAGCATATGTACCTGGGCTTCTACTGGCTAGCTATGGCCAATGCTATGGTCAACCCTATCATCTACTACTGGATGAACGCCAAGTAAGTTATGAGACAAAGTTAGGATAGGTCGTAAATCTTTGCTTGTCTGGATGTGCTCACGCTTAATATACAATGACCGCTTTCAACTGAAAATCAGTCGTCTGGATATAATTTGTACCTAGATGTACTCTCGATATATGTAACGATTTTAGTAAAATCGATGAAAATTCAGTTGTTTTCTTTGTAATGAGTGGGTGTACTCGATAACACAAATCAATGGATATTTAGTATTCTATATATGTCAATGGTAACACTCTTGTACATGGTACGATTTTTTTAATTATAAGAACACACTTGATATTGTTTTCGATTGACTACCAACATATAGAAATCGTTTAATTTACATTTTGATCATACGTTAGTAATAGGTAATAAAATAATAAGAAATAATTAGAAAAGGCAGCGTGACGGTGAGTAACGGGTTTAATATAAGTTTTTATCTGAATGAACGCGTAGATGGACAATTCGGCAAATAAAATCCGTACTTTGAGCTACATTTATACAGCATCACCGATTTTTTAATAATGTCGTTTTACGCTCTACGAGCCGCTCTCTGAAATAAAATTTAAAATTGCCTAAAGCGGCGGACCCGCGAGCTAGCTTTCAGCTTCATGGATTTCAAGAGTTTCGGCATCCTATTTCGTACATGCCAATTTGGTCGGAAAATTACATGTTTCATTTTTCATATTTCGTAGATGTTATGTCTGTGAGTTTACTTTCGTGTTCATATGCACGTATACAAAAATATAGTTTTCGTAAGAGCTTCAATCATAGCATTATAGTCCTTTTATAATAGCATTTTTTCTATAATGTTTTACGAGCAATTTACTTTAGATTTTCGTGACAACTGCCAATTAAATGAATAATGGAACATCATAGTCATAAATAAAATATACAGAAGTTCGTTGCCAGAATTAAAGGCAAAAGTGAAATGAAAGTTTACAAAGACAAAAGGGTATATAATTTATGTATCGTGAGAATGCCTACCGTTGTTCACGTAATAGGAAAATGTAAGGAATCGTGAATAACAAGTTTATAGTCTCGTTTCTCATTGCATTACCCTCGGAATGTTACCAGAATAATGTCACACAGGGCCGCATGTAGGCTATGTGCCCAGGTTCTCTTGAAAATGGCGGGAAACGACGGTTGCGAAATTAGTGGATAGTTTTCATTTGTTATTTTGTGTTTAATATCACGTTAAATTAATCAGAAAATGTTCGCGAATGACAGTATGGTGAATTTATTGGGTAATTCATGCAACATTTGAAGTTTCAAGCAATTATCAAGAGTCCCACTACGAGCTCGGAAGTGAACGTGACTGTCGAGCTGCTTCGTACAGAGTGACGACGCAACGGCGACTCCTATGGAGAAAGAGAAGACAATGATATCTTGAATATTCTGTACATGACATTGGCAAATGACGAACTGTCGAGTCCATTAATAAAATAAATAAATAGGCTATGTGCTTTGAACTTTCATTGAAGCATGAACAGGTTCAAAACCGACCCTTAAAGGATAATATAAGGCAATGGTCAGAGAATAAACATTCCATCTCGGAGCTAGTCCTAACTTTATACGTATTTTTTTTTCTGAGTAAGTATGTACTACAATTTACTACATAGGTGCATGATTACTATGTTGTTACATTATTATGAATGTGAAACATCATGCACCTAAGCTGACTCTTTCCTTTACAAATAAATATGTCTTTATTGAATATTTAAAGAATTTGTTAAGTATGTAGTTAAGTATTAAAATTAAATTGTGAAATTAATAAAATAAGCATAATTTTAGATTGGATTGCGGTTTACTAAAGGCAAATTACACTAAATATACTTCTATGGGTAGTTATTTTTCCCCTTTCACTGATGAAAAGGAATTTATGAATTAATGAGGCAATGCCATCCTAATTTAGGCTCTGTCTACACAATAACGCTACACTAGTGTGAGAGACGCAAAGTCCCTAATAGATGTTTACTATTCATTTGTTACTGTTCTCTCCACATATGTTTTCTTGGCGCCCTAATTATTCTTTTGCAAACACACAACAGACAAATAAATTTACTTTTTTAGTGTACTCGTAAGATTTGGATTATCTGTATTTGGGTTGAAACTTGGAAATGTATTGAGGGAATACTTTTACTCACAGAACATAAACATAGGTATTATACCTATAATATAAGTATCTGCGAGTAAAATACTTAGCCATTTAAATTGTTATGACTTTGGGTCTAAGCACATAATTAAGATTATGACATGCTACGACGCGACGCGACGCCGGGAACGTAGCGGCGTAGCACGCGTAGCAAAGCGTAACGTGATTGTAGACATTTATTTATTTATTTATTTTATTAATGGACTCGACAGTTCGTCATTTGCCAATGTCATGTACAGAATATTCAAGATATCATTGTCTTCTCTTTCTCCAGAGGAGTCGCCGTAGCGTCGTCACTCTGGACGAAGCAGCTCGACAGTCACGTTCAATCCCGAGCTCGTAGTGGGACTCTTCATAATTGCATGAAACTTCAGATGTTGCATGAATTATCCAATAAATTCACCATACTGTCATTCGCGAACATTTTCTGATTAATTTAAAGTGACATTAAACACAAAATAATCACTGTATACATTAAAATGAAAATTATTAAATACTATCGCAGCCGTCGTTTCCCATTATTTTCAAGAGAACCCTGTAGACATTATGAAGACATATTTTAAATATTTGATTTGTTGCACTTTGTTCCACAGGTTTCGGACGTATTTCCGCACGGCTATCCTCTGCCGCTGGAGGGATGCGTGGCGCCGCCACAAGAGGTCGCTGCCCGAGTCGCCACCGGACTGTGTTTCGCAGTCCGGTAGCCGATCCCGATCAGGTTTTTACTCGTTAACGTAATTATTATTATTCAAAGTGATATCTTTGGTATCATTATTGATGCATCTTTACCAAATGCTTAATTAATCACGAAACATGCGTACGATGCAAGAATTTTATTAAATTTCACATTTGCTTTTCAATGCTATTGCAAATATATACTAGTATAGTAACTGCTACATATTAGACATTACATTTCTAATCTTTGATATGCCTTTCATTTTCATCATTTATATTACTTATCAAAAATTTGTAAGAGCAATTATTTAATAAATTGTATGAATATACAGTAAGAAACAGGATAAACAAGAATTGCGACCCATAATTCAAATAACATAGATAGGCAATGACTTTCTATTGAACAATATAATTTATTTATAGGTATATTATTATAAGTACTTTATGTGTAGGTAACATAGTTTTAGATTTTCTCTACACACCTACATACAAATCACATACAAATCATTTTCAAATATAGGTGCCATTTAGTAAGTAGCGGGTAATTTTTAGCACCTCATTATATTAATCGCACTTCATTTGTAGCTTATAAAAATTTAAATCAAGGTGTTTTGGAGTACGGAAATTTTAACCCCATATGTACTGTACTTATGAATTATTTTATGTATACGGATTAAACTACCTTTTAATACCTAATTTAAGTACTTTTGCATACTTAAATATGTATCTACGCAATGGGTATTCATGTCGCATTTTATGAAATTCAGTGAAATTATAATTCTGTTACAATAATTCCTAATACAATTAATATAACATCGAATTCGCCCGAAAGTACCTAACCTCATATCTTATTTTCGTTATGCGATACAAAATGCAATTATTGGTGTTAATATTACTTTTTTATATATATAAAAAATTGCCATTGCTAAAGCTTGGATTGCAATTCAACAGGTTTAGAGGAACTCAGAGACTCAAGAGGAAATATAGCGCGAGGATGGCCGCGCTTATCGTGTCGGACCAGCCTAGACCACCAATCGCAGAAACCGCCTTTGCTTGCTAGCTGTCCTAGGTGCCCAAATCACGCCTATTATGATCGTAAGTATCCAATAATTACCTATAGTAACAAACTCACGGATACAGAGGGAGCAAACCTTTTTACAACTAACGTTATTGGTTAAATTGTGACTACTTATACTAAATAGCGTCTCTTATTTTAACATTTTCTAATGAATACGTCAATTTACTCGGCTTTTAAACTATGCCACAATAGAAGAAATCGCTCTTAGCGATAAGGCCTTTGCACAAATTGTTTCACTTCTACGAGTTTCTATGTATATGCTTCTTTGTGCAATAAAGTGTTTATCTATCTATTTAGTCCATAGAGCCTTCGATATACCACTAATTGTGGTAGACAATTCTCTTAGTACCATTTTCGGAGTGGTCGAGGAGAAAATTAGTAATGTGGAAACATTGCTAATCTTTCTATTTAAACAATGTGCATGGTGTAGGTAATTGATCCCCGCCCTGTTATGAGTGTCACAATAAAGCATCCAACTCAATGTCAGTAACAATGCCTCTTGAAAAGGTGTACCAATAGGCTCTTTGTGGTGAAATCTTTTGTACCTCGATTAATACCTTCTCTCAGTATTTGGCACTTGAGAGAAATGCCACCTTCAATTTATCTCCCACCATAGATTTTTCTATTTTATGAATGAATTACCTATAAAATTATTATTATTTTATTGTATATATCTTATTCTCCTAATTAGAAGTATTCTTAAAGTAAGTATGCTTTAAGAATACTTATCGAGGTTTATGATATATTTAATTAGACATGGTTTCAATCGGCAATCGGAAGTAGTAAAAAGTAATTTTTGTCTTTATTGTCTACGCCACAAGAGTTGAAATAACACTTCAACTATATTACTGTAGATATGCTGTCGTGTATAGGTACTTTACAATGTTATTTATCATGTTGTCTGTTTGTATTTTTTCAGCTTACATTCATGGGAGAAAAGTGTAAATAAGTGTTGTAACATAAACCTGATTGTTAAGATCGATCGGCCTAAAGTGTTTCATTGCAAATAAAGTGTTATTTAAGTACAGTGTTGTAATTGTAATATGTTGTAAATGGTCATGTAAATAAAATATTTGTACCTATATTAAATTGTACAGAATGTAAAACTTAAAATTGCTCACAAAGAATAAGATATTTCATAACATTTAGAGAAATGAATTAAGTATGAAATTAATTCGTTTATGTAGATTTTAACCACTCTATTCATAAAATATAGCATCATATTCTTCAAAATAATAATACACTCTGTTGAATTGCATAGAAAGCAAATATGGTTTGTGGAATATTTTCAACCAAAATATTTTTTGCTAGAAAATTTTACTCACGAGAATCTTTGCTAGCAACATCCCAAGAGCTCCGCTAGCTCGCTGGGCAATATTTGTATGCATGATCGTTGTTATAAGACATGTACCATGTACTAGAAAGATCAGGAACCGGAATTATATTCACTTGTTTTAGTTATGTGGTTCACAAACTACAAATCTATTGAAAAGTTGTTTCAGACTGCCCATAGACCTCTTACTCTAACGACTGTAGAGCAACCACCACCAGTGAGTAATGTGCTTTCGAGGGATAAAGGGGGTCAGGTGAAAACATACGATACCAGCGATCCTAGTTCTCATCACGCATGTGACGTTGGTATATAACTTGCACGATTCTGATCATGCAGACATACGTCATCACAGAGCGTAGTACTCACTCTCGTATATTTTTCTTTTCAAATAATGCCACGAACTTTTTTTAGTATCAAGTATGTGAGACTGGCACTACTCTGAATATTTTTTTTTACAAATGCCATGTAAACTGTATGACGGAATGTAATACATGGTCATAAGTTACTATATAAAAAAAACTTATAAACCATTGCTGGAATTGCCTATGTAATAGATTAATTTGTGATGTTTATTTGTATAGGATTGTGGACTAAGAGAGGTATTGGTAGGCATAAAAGACTAAATGATACTAGATAGGTAGCAAATGTATTTGGAAGACAGATATATCTACGGTTATGAGTTTAATCCAACTCTCTAGGTTACGATCTTAGAAAAAGTTTCCCCATTGTTGATAAAGCCGCAGGGTAATTTATAAACGGCCTTTTCAAATACACTTACGATATAAAATTTTAAATTATGTTGTTGAACGAATATCTAAAATGATTACTTTATATTCAATCTTCTTCTCGCATCTTCGAAACAAAAAGAGATGGTATAATATATACATAACAATTACGTGCTTTATCTATGTACTTATATAAGTATATTCCTCGAGGGGAATATTAACGACATCACTCCATGCCAATAAGAATATGGTGGCTTCGTTAAAAGCCTTGTCCTTTTCGCTCGAGGTAATAATATTTCACATGTGACGTAACCGTAAACAGCTACTTTCCTACATTTACTAAGCCACCTACTTACGTTAGCAGAAATGGTACTAGTGTTTAGATTCTGCTACCTATGCAATTCCCAAAAAAATGCAGGTCGATTTATAAGAGACGTGTTTTTTTTGCATGAAAAGTTTTAGTTAAATGAAGTTGTGCAGTTAAATGAACATAAATTATCCTTTCAGTTTGCTAAACCTACGAGTTACGTAGTTTATAACAGGTAGTTATACAAAGAAATATTTCTTGCGAATTCGTTCCTCTACACATGAACTAAAAGAAACAACTCTAAGGTTCTCTAGAGACCGTACTCATCCAACTATTTGTTTTCCTGTACAAGAAATAGGAAATACTTAGATTGATCACTTACAGCGTGATATAAATAGGCAACTGTTAAGACCTAAGCCTTCCGGGCATTTACGGTGTAGTTTTATTTACTTAGTACCTAACTACTATACTTTAATTATTACTAACTTACTTACATATTTTTGTATTTCAAGTTATTGAGATTTACACAAACATAATGACTTCAATCTTATCTTTGTAACGCATTATAATGTGTCAACGATAATCACTATTTTCATTCCAGTGAATTTAGAATACCTAGGTGTTTTGTTAAACATTGTAATTGTATGTACAGACTTATTGTTAGGTATAAGTACCTACTCGTTTAATATTTAGTGAGATTGTTAAAAAATAAACAAAGTGTATTGCACTGTTATTTAGAGTTAACATAAATGTGATAAAGTTTTATCTATTTTTCATTTTGTGACATGACATGTGTAAAAATAAATATTTTTTGACCAATTAAAATCCGAATTCCTGAGAGGTGTTATTTTATTATATTATTAAGTACCTACCTGCTAGCTTAATTTATGATGAATCTAGAAAGGGGTTCAAAAATATACGTACTAAGACGCATATCTTATATCGGCAGTCATTATCTTGGTGGGTGTAACATTTTTTTCTGAAAACCATTATAATGAGCTCGGTTAGGCGTTGTCAACGACTTTTCTGTTAATACGCACATAATACAATTTTAATGTGCTTTTTATGTACAACCCACCTTTACGTGAATGAATCTAATTTCCCTTCTGAATAGGTAGACTTGGCGACAATTCCTTTCACAAATTAGGAATCGTAAAAGATATTAGAAAACCCTAACCAGAATCATGCCTATTGTCATTAAAGTGAGGTTTAGTCAAGGACAGTAATATGCCAGTCCAGCACTGTCTACCATTGGGTCCGAGTAAACACTAGTTTTCTGCCAGTCCAGCGCTGCCTTTGGCAACTCAGTCCAGTGATAATCGGGCCGCGAATGTGTATTTCTAGAGTTTGTTCTAACATAAAGCTGAAAGCCTTTTTCAATAATGCTTTAACTATTTTCGATCTCGTGAGGACAGTGTAATTAGTTTAATGAATTATTTAATTTTGAACACAATGTAATTTGTTACCGAATAAATAAATTTTAATTTTCACAGTTTTCGTATACCAGTACGTATTATTTCAGTCGCAGTCCATTCATGGGTTCTACTGAACTAACGCGCGCAGCTGACTGCTGTTTCTACAGTGCCAGTGACTGGCATTACACATAACGTCGCATTGTGAACGAACAACATCCTTCCTTATCCTTATGAATGATTATTATAATATATTTTTTTATTATCTTGACTTGATATTGACATTGTGGAATCATTTAAATTTTTTATACTTGTTTTTAAATTTATAATTATAATTTGTAAATAACATTGCATGCTCATTTGGGTGAATTATGTGTACGAATTTTTTTGTAATTACGACCATGATTTTCCAATAAATGATTTCTATTCTATTCTTACATCGGCAGACGGAGCACGAATGAGCAATGAAACTAAATAGATAAAGTTCTAAAAAATATGTGACAATTTTGTTATTCAGGTCTCTGAAAATCCGATGTCTATCCAAGCGATAATCATAAACGAATTAACTGCAAATTAGCGCAAGTGGCTGCACAAAGGTAACGTAATAGTCCTAATTACTCTGGCAAGCGAATGAAATTACAAGTGTACGTTTACACAGAAGGTTCGTGGGCCGGGTAAGGCGAATTTGATGCCCCAGGTTAGTGTAGATTTAGATTTCATTTATTTTCATTTAAACATAGGTAGAAACATATTATTGAGTCTACACAGCATAAATCACACCTATTCATTATTATGTAGGTAAGTAGATCACAAGAAGTACCTAGTCATATAAAATGACAACCACTAACGATCTGTAAATTAGAAAAAAAACATTGTTTTCACCATGAAGCGTTATGATAAAACAGTCATTGGTTTTGACATTACCAATTTTCGCCTCAAAATCGAAAATCTAAAAGCACTCACCACAGTAGGTAGCCCATATGTGGTGATCGGACCCGAGCCGATTGCGTCTCAGTCTTACGCACTAATCAATGCCCAGACTGTATCTTTTTTTAAAGAGAAAGGAATAAATAATTCTTGATCACGGCTGGACCATAATGAAATGAACACGGATGGAGTTATATTTCTCACTACGTTATTTTCTAACTTGCCACTTATGTTACGCTCTGTATTATTGGGGACAAGTAGTCTCTCTCTATCGGGGGCCCTCGTTCTAATTCTAATGTTGCCCCTGACTTAGGAGCTACGACTAAACCATACGCATTCGAGCGCGCCCGCAGGAAGACAAGGGTAGTAATTCAACTTAACAACCTTACCTACTCGTTACGTCTGACTTAATGGACTCCACATTAATTATCACTTTTGTACGTAAGCATAGGCGTTGGATTATTCACGATTTGTGAATGAGGTTGGAGGTTAAAACACTCCACTTCATTCAATATTGAAAGATAATAATATGTTTACGGTTACGTATTTATCAGTCAAATATCATGGAAACATAAACAACCCTTTACAATTATTCCCTTCTGGCATCCACGCTAGGGCGCGTATTCATAAACGTGATTTAAAGTTACGCCACCGTTTAGGCCCCCCTTTGTCCCATTATATTTTAAACTTTTTTTTAACGAAGTGTGGAATGGATAGCAACACGATTTAATTGAAGTGAGGTTTGACTAGATTTATAAATAATGTCAATAAGCCTCGCTTATCAGAATTGCGGAATCCGCTTCCTCTCAGATATAAGTAATAATACCTACGAGTATAAATTATTTTAATAAACTCTTATGAACCCGAAACATAATACTTACACAATACTTATTTAGCCCATTAAAATTGAATGTAGGCATTTTCATTTATGTAAAAAAATAATGCCGCTCTCTACGACGAGATTTCTTTCCTTCATGCATTTATGTAATAACTAATAACTAATAATAATATTGGATAACTCACGTCGGTTTAAATACACTATGTGACGGACCCACACCGGCTTCAACCAAAAAGCGAGTCTTATGTGTGTATGTAGGTATACAATAATTTCAAGCCTAAATTTATGTAATAATACCTTATGCACACCTAATTAAATTGATACAAAGCCCAGATGAGGATCGAACCGACGACCTCCGTATCGGCAGTTTTTATGTGCAACAACTACTGCGCTGGCGAGTGGTATCATTATCATAATTTTTAATAAGTAAAATATTTATTTTGGAAACGGATGTCATGTAATGACGATACAATGATGGAGTTATGTTCATCGCAGGTACATAAAATTTATATTGTCGATTAATTTTTTGCACCTTTTTTAGGCCTACCTACGCTTACTTAGATATCTGGTTGTGTATTAACGTACTGTCGACTGTAAGTACGTATATCCAGCCGCTTGCGTTGCCAACACCATCCCAACATAGTTGATTGCGTAGATCAGTTTAGATAGGTACTTGCACTACACCTAATAGTACTTACCTGTTTTATCCGCTACAAATTGTGCTGACTCGCCCTACCTTACCATTACACGAATACGAGACGCAGTTGCAATGAAAATTGTATTCACTGCTGTGCTAGTGCATATTTGTGCGGAATTAACTCTGGTGAAGGTAAGCGATGTACGTAGAATTAGATTCCTTATTTTTATAAGTGTCGCTGGTATTCTTTAAAATCTTCAATTTAGGATGAGATTCACAGGTAAGGTCTTATAGGTAACTAAGTATCAAAAATAGAGTTGTATTATTTGAAAAGTTTAATCTTTTGTCTAGAAGATAATCGCGAGTCGCCAATCACACGCATGTTGACGCTCGCAAAACGCGCGAACCTGTATGAACTCGGCTTGGGCTTAAACCGCCTCATCTAGACAGACTTTGCTGGATCTTAAAATTATAAAATTTCTTAGGATTTTGATAATAAGTATAAGTGAACTTAATGTGAGAAAGAGAGAAACTTTCAAATTCTATTAATCGCGAGCTTAGTGGTGGTCGTATGCATTCAGTGTTTCCAGGTGATACCGGAGCGATCAAACATGACGTACCTTAATCCGCAGTACGTGCAGTGGGCGCGGCTGCGCGTGCAGCGCTACGCGCGCCGCTCGCAGTACTACATCCACCTTGAAGGGCGCATCATGCACACCTGGGCCAATAATATCACCGTCAGTGTTCACACCTTGCTTCATAGAGTATCTAGTGTATGAGACAGCAGCTTCTATTACCTTTTGAATGCTAACCCACGATAAACAGTGATAGGCGTGTCATGCATGAAGGTGGAGTTTGGCACAAAGAATCTTTAAAAAATCTATACAAAGGTTAGGATTGCCGTGAATCTATCTTCTTCTTGGGGATCTTCTTTATCAGAGATTGGACGCTTGGACAGCAACATGGCTATTTCCAATTTTAGACGCAGAACGATAATACTTACATGCAAACCAGTTCCGCAGGTTTTTCAACCAGGACTCTCCGTCTTCTTAGTGGCGAGGGATGCTTCATTCCACACTTTTCGTTGTCCATATACGGATGCATAAAATAACGCGTACTGCTAATCTACAGGTGCATATTCTGTACAAAGAATTGCTGCACAACGAGTTTCGGCGCACCTTCATCGAGACCCACAAGCGATTATGCGAGCTCATCAACGTGGAGCCGTATGTGGGTGGTACGCTGCGAGCCGCCGGCGTTGTATGCCCATTACCTGCCGTTAGTACTACCTGATGGAATTAGTACGTCGACAGTACAACAAGTGTAACACACGGGTACTCTGAAGGTCATAGATGGCAATCAAATGGTCTTGTGTAGGTTGATGTTTGATGTGTTGTTGGCTATACCCGCATATTATCTGTTGTTGAGAATGCCTCGACGATTACGATATTATGATTTAATACTCAATATATTTATTGCATTCCATAATATTATGTAAATTAACTACCAAGGAGCGGAAAGGTATGGAGAGAGTGGTTGCGATTTCTGCGTAGGTTTGTGCGCTGGTATGATGACTCCCAATGAAAATTGATCACATCCAAGACTTGTTTTTTAAAATAATATGTTTATGAAATTGTAAATACTGAATATACTGTCGTGCACAACGGGTCAGTTAGTAATAGTATCGTGTTTATGACACTATTTGTTGGCTAGCATTTATCTTTCAAACTCCAAGCCAGATGAAGTGAAACAGACCGAGTATACCTAATCACACTGACATTCCAGAGGGAATAGTAAACGTTGATCAGGATAGACATGAACCGGCAACAGATATTTAACTGTGACATACATAGTGTCCAGTTAACTATCCGAAATCAAGGGTAGTTTGCGTAACATTCTTAAATATTGTTTAGCACTAGCGTAAACACATTTAAACCCTTAAAACATGTTTGATACCTTGCACATCAAAATTAAAGTTCTTAAACGTATTTATCGAACTGTCAAATGTATTGTAATTGTGTTTAGGATAAACTCGTTTAGACTTATTTAAATAGAATCACACGTAAGTCGCCCTAAACCTCTGTATAAACGGAACGCATTAGTTTTAAAATAATGTAATATTTGTATGTATTGTGTGCGTCAGGCCGAGTATCACGTAATGAACATGACGGCGTCCACGCATCGCTTCCCCAACGTGTGGCCTTTCGAGAAGGGTCGTATGGACGTGGAGTTAACCCTCACTGCTACCGGAGAGACCGTCGCTACCTTCTACATAGTGGCTACATTCAAAGACAATATCAAAATCTGAATATAATCGTTTGTGACTGCAATTAAATGTTTTACTGATATTAAAAGGATTTTAGATGTTAAATTATAGTGAGCCATTACTACAAAATATTATATATAAACGGATATCACTCACTTATACTGTTGAAGTCTTGAGAAAGACCGTCGAAATCGGTCGATACTGTCGGTCTAATTGCCGACTTCAACAATATAAGTGAGTGATATCCGTTTATATATAATAATTAAAAGGATTTTCAATGAAGTCTGTCATGTGTCACTAAATACAAACTTCTCAGCATCGCACTTAATTCGCTGAGCTCCCACTTATTAGGTATTGAATAATTGGTAGATAGGTAGATAATATTATGTAAGTACTTGAATTGAATTACCCACTGAACTTCTGAACGAGATTGTGGCTATTACAAAAAATATTTGTTATAATTAAGTTAAGAAATTCATTATATTCGAAACGTAAGACTGAAAGCTCACCTCGCTGAAATTATTACAATAATCTACAACAAACTTTTAATAAGTTTGACGATGATGATGAAGTTTAACACGAGTTCAGCAGAATCGTTGTTGTTTACTTTCATTTAGGCCCAATTAGAACAACATTTATAATGCCAATCATTGCAAGGATTTGTTTGTACAGGTGTTGTTTAAATATTAGCTTCACAATATTTCCTGCTATTTTAGTTTTATAAGGAATTAGTTTTAGATTATAAAAAAATGTTGCCGTGCATAAATATACGCACAATTTCGTCAATAAAGAGATTTGATTCTGACGACTTACTAATTGGACTAAAACTGAAACAAGTATTAGTTTATTGGAGGTGAAGGAAAGAGCCCCGTTGTGACGTTTCATTTCTTATGGCAAATTATTAAATTACCTATAAAAATGGAATATCTTGTGCAAAAAGAAATTGGTACAATCTCGAGCTATGTATCGAACCTCCGTATCGGCAGTTCAGTGTGCCACAACCAATGCGCTGACGAGCGTTGTCATTATCATTAATTTCTAATATCTAAGTACTTAGATATATTGAAAAGCGGATGTAGATATAATGGCAATACAATAATGGAGTTATGTTCATTCAATAATTTATATATAGGTATTTTCAAACAGGGCGTTAAATGCTCGGAATCCTGTTCATAATAAATTAGGACAAGTCGATATTTTAACGACTACTTGCTAAGCTAACTATTCAATAAATATTACGTGGACAACATGTGAAAATCATAATTTTATTAATTTGTGCATCGTAATTTTTTAAAGTAATACTGAACTCACACGTTTGAAATTATGGAACAAATGCCATACCAGCATCGTTATGTCACATACCTATAAATCGACCATATTGTAAAAATATCATGCATCCGCGAAATGTACGTAGCATGGGATCTATAAATGTAGTAGCCTAGAACACCGACCGCAATTAAAGAGACGAAGAGTGGCTTTTGAGACCACCAGCTCCCGGCCTAACTGCGAATTTTTAATAATTCATGTTAGTCATGAAGGCTATGAAACTTACACTACCGCCTCCCTTCCACAGGTACAGTCGCTATTACATCAAGGTAACACATTGATACTGTCTGCGACTATAATTAAGGCATTGAATTCATTGACGGTTCTGTTGATGTGGTGTTGACTGTAAAGTGTCGTATGCGGAGCGGCACGCGTCATGTACGCTATTGGCTATATGGGTAGGTAAGATTCGTTCAGCTCAGATTTTCCAATATGGGCCGTATTACAGCCGCGTAGAGTACCCTTGTGTTCAATTACTTAATTATCAAAGGGCTGGTCAGTGCGGTGTACCGGTGCCCCCGATTTAAAGGGGCCTATCCAGCCAACTGACACCGAGATTTTATTTCCTACTTTGACATTTTATAAACACTTTACAGGTCAATTTTCGAATATCTTTTAACTGAGTGGTCATATGTTTTGATATTTTCTTGCATATACGCTATGCGAAACGAAAATCTAAATGATAAATGGAGAAAAATTTTCATCACGACCGGGATTCGAACCCGGGACCTCGCCATTCCGTGGCACGCTCTATTCCAACAGAGCCATCGTGATTCGTATCCAGATCGTGAATTTTGTCTCCATATTCTCGTCTGAGGGACGGTAGCGACATCTATCCAGTAATTGTGCAATTACTCAAAAATCAAATCAAAAATTTTTCTCCATTTATCATTGAGTGGTCATACCATTCAGTTGAAAGATATTCGAAAATTGAAGGGAATTTCCTAAACGATTCCTGTTGTTGGAAGGTTCCATGGGTATTTTTAGTCATACGCGAAACGCAAAAAAACCTTTCGTTCTGATTCCGCATTAACCATTACGTCGTGTTTAATTCCCAAATTGTTTGGTTATTGGGTGTTGCATAAATTGGGAAAGTAAAATTATTCAAATTTAACTGAGTAGGGCCCCACTTTTTAGTAGGTACCGGGGCCCATGGTTACTTAATTACGCATTTGCGTGTGTTACGCTTGATGTGCGTACCTATATCCAGTCGCCCGCATCGGTCTCTCTTCGCCTCAACTTATACAAATATATAGTATTTCTGGTACAATATTCTACTGACTCGCACTACACCATTACAAGAGTAAGAAGTATATAAGCAGTGGCAATGAAAGCAATACCCGCTATCGTGTTGTTAGTGCATATTTGCGCGGAACTGACTCTGGTGAGCACAGATTAATTTCATGTAGATCCATTATTTGTTATAATTGAAAGGTAAAACAACAATAAGAATAGACACGCAAAGGCCTAAGTTATATTGTATCGACATATAGGTAGACGACTAAAGTTAACTAGTAATGTTAACTTTTCGGTATGGGGCGTCAATAAAAATAGGTTTTCCAAGACTGGAAAAGTACTCAGTCGGTTTTATATGTAGTTATGTTAGTGTGCTCATTCACTTCACAAAGCTTGCCATGCTCGCAACGCTATTATATGGTTAGGACGGAGCAGTGGTGTCGCGGGTATTCTTTAAAATGTTAAATTGAAGACGAGATTAAGAGACAATTTTGAGTATCTAAGCTCTTGTAACTCCTACATTTCAACGAATAATCGTGCTCAAAATTGTCTTAATTTTGTGTTTAGATGAGTAGTTCGCAATTCGAGCCTCGGATAGGCATGCATGCTAATCATGCTATTGTCGCTCGCAAAACGCGCGACGTGATTATCGACTCGACTTGCGCTTAAAACGCTTCATCTGTAGGCAGGGTCTGAGAGATCGCTATTACAATGTCATTGTCATGTGTTTCATTTTAATTGTAATGACTCATGAGTACTCATAACAATTAAAAGTAAGAAAGATCGAGCTCATACTGGGTAATTTCGCCTTCGAATCTCAGCCTTAGCGGTTTTCGTGTGCGCTCAGTGTTTCCAGGTGATCCCGGAGCGGTCGAACATGACGTACTTCAACCCGAAGTACCTATTCTGGGCGCGCATGCGCGTGCAGCGCTACGCTCGGCGCGCTCCGTACTACTTCCACCTGGAGGGATCCACCAAGCACACCTGGGACAACAACATCACCGTCAGTGTTCACACCTTGCATACGAAATAGTAGATGAGAGAGGAGCTGTTACTATCTAAAAGCTAACCCTCGACGAGCAGCGACCGACATAAAAGTTCAGATTAGTACAAAGTGGATCCTATAAGAACAGTAAACAGCCAACAAGAGATAAGTGTCGTGAATCTATCTTCTTAGGTTTCTTCTGCTATAGCAGATTGGAAAGAATCGCGGTTATTTTCACTACAGATGTCACAGCACAAAATCTCGTATACTGTTAATCCAGTCGTTACGGTTTATCAACCAGAAATGACCACGCCGATTTCAACTTGTGGTTTAAACCTTCACTTCAGTCTGGTTGGAGGGGTTGTGACATTCTCCACTTTTCTCGCCGAATTTGCCGAATAAATTGTATACTGCTAATCTACAGGTGCATATAATATACAAAGAGTTCCTGCACAACGAGTTCCGGCGCACCTTCATCGAGACTCACTTGCGGTTGTGTGAACTCATCAACGAGGAGCCGTATGTGGGCGTCACGCTGCGCGCCGGCGGCGCCGTGTGCCCTGCGCCTGCCGTCAGTACTACCAGCCCTCTAGCCAAGTGACATTGACTTTCGTTACCGCTAGTAGTAATAAATTGACGTTTCCTAACGAAAAAGCAAACGTCAATCCAGTCCCACTAGCCAAATGGCATTGACTTTCCTTATCGCTAGTATAAAATAGGAATATACTTAGTGTGCGTGTGTGATTTTATTACTTTTTGTGATTCTAACCATTAAACGGACTTGGACTGATCACATCCATTACTTGCTTTTTAAAAGAATTATGATAATGGAAGAAGTGTTGTACTAAGGTGTACAGAGTCGAAATAGACCGAGTACAAGACTGATATTTCCCGAGGGAGTAGTTAAAACGTTTAACATGGTCCACATAAACCCTAGACAGATTTACCGTGACATAGGTACATGGTGTCCAGTAAATATATCCCTATATTACCCCTAACATAGGCAGCCGAGTATTTTTCAATTCATTACCTTGAAGATTTTTTTTTAGGTCGAGTACGAGGACCGCATAAAGTCTTAAAATATGTAATGTTTGTATGTATTGCGTGTGACAGGGCGAGTACCACATGATGAACATGACGGTGTCCACGCAACGCTTCCCCAACGTGTGGCCCTTCGAGAAGGGCCGTGTGGACATAGAGTTGGCACTCACAGCCACCGGAGAGACCATCGCCACATTCTATATGGTGGCTACATTCAAGGTTGTCGACAAAAAATCAACGTAATCGCATTGATTAGTTGAAATACAAATGTATTTTGTGATTATAAATTACAATAAATATTCTGACATTTGAATGAACTTCCATTAATTTGTCATTTATAGTGGCAAATCAATCAATACTCCAATGTCTCAACCATTTCGCCGCATAGTAAGATTGTAACTAATTCTGTAGCAGCAAATAAATCCTTCCTAAACGCAACTGTCACTGTTGTTAATAGGCTACTTTGACGTAAGAGCAAGCGGGACGCCTCGCTTAGATGCGACTAATACCAGCGTTCGCATTCTAGAATTAGCACTATTATCAGTGGATACTCGGTAGATAGGTAATTAATTATATTTACTTTTGTATATTAGGGAGAATTTAATTACCCTCTAAAGTTTAAACTGAACGAGATTTTTTAATTATTACAAAAACATTTTGTAATAATTAAGTCTTAAAAATTCATCATATTCGAAACGTAAGAATGAAACTCGCATCGCTTCCCCAAAGTGTGGTCCTCCGAGAAGGGTCGTGTGGATGTGGAATTGACCCTCATGGCTACCGCAGAGTCCGTTGCTACCTACTGTTTACGTGGTGACCACATTCTGGTATGTAGCCAATGCCACGTAGAAGGTAGCAACGGACCGTAATGTATAAAGCGATTATGATGAGATTTTGTTATTGTCCGAGGACAATGACAAAATATCATCGTAATCACATTGATTGCTTTTGACGATGTAATTTGTCATTTAATTATACACGTTTTGTTGATATTGAAATGAATTTCCGGTATCATCGGTCTGTCATATTATTTACACACCTTACGGCTGCTTATCAGATGTGCCATAAATTAGTTAATTATACGAGTACAGTGCTTCAGTAAAGATCATACACATTTATAATTATCCGCTTCAACTTAAATATTTTCATTTGCAAATTCTTTAAAGCTGTTCTCATACTAAGCCAGTTTTTATTTGGACATTATTTGAGTATTTATATTACGACGAGTTTAGACAAATATTCTAAGAATTACTATATTCGACATCAAAGACTTTCGCAGTCTTTGAGAGCTTTGATATTCTACCTACCATCAACCGAAATTTTATCCCTGTGATGCTTAATTTAATGAAAATACTCATAAAACCACGACCGGATTGTGGGATATTCAAATTAAAAGAGATGATGCTCAGGAGTTGGCAAACTAGGAATTAGAGTAATTAATTGAAGGTTGAGAAAAATAATACTTCTTTAGCTATTTATTTCCAAAAAAAAATTCTATATTTGTCTCCTGTGACCGTCAGTTCAGTTCAGTAATTTATTATTAAATAAAAATTTACAAGTCATTTTCTTAACAAAATAGGTCCATTAGTCGAAAGCTCTTCAAGTGTAACACTTACCATATTTTATATTATTATATGGGCTACATGAAGTGTTACAATTTATGTAGTACCTACACGCCATTTGATTGGTTGACAGTTTTTACAGAATCTTGGGAAGATTTTATCACCCCATACGAAATCTTAATCAAATCCAAAATAAAATCAAGTATTCTTACCTATATCAAGACAATACGTAAAATCATTTCTTTCCTTGTAGGTACTGTCTGTCTGACCCAGAAAAAGTGTACAGAGGTCTTCATATTGACATTTTTGAAAAAACTACTAGACCGATTATAATTTTTTTTTCATTAGTAGTTCAGTATAATATTAGTGTAGAATCCCAACTATATTTCTGTAAAATAATTTTAAAAATCAGTCTAAGTAGAAGTTTCTGAGAAAATATCTTTGACGCCCGCTGTAACTTTTCTTTGAGTTAACTTATTAACTAGGCACACAATATTTTGGCAACATGCTTGCAAAACATTTCCACCACTTGTATATTAGTGAATCCCTGCACGTTGCTATAAAAAGACGCAGTAAAAACTTTTACAATAAAACTCTGGCGCACGCACGTAGCGTCATAGTCATGGAATAATCATATTTCACTTGTAGGTTCATAAAGTGTCTTCTCGTTAGACAGCTGTCGTCGCCTTCTTCGCGTCGTTGTGATTTATTTCTACTTTCTTTCATGTTATTATGAATTCGATGCATGACTCAAATAAATATATTGTTAATCGTAGATATAACTTACCTCTATATTACCCTTAGATCAGTTTTTTTTGTAAACCTATAAATTGTCCCACTGCTGGGCAAAGGTCTCCCCCCTCCTCTTCCATCCATCCCTGTCCTGAGCGTCTTCCAGATCAGTTATTTATCACTTATTAATTTATTATGTTTATAATTTAGGTTAATTACCTAAGATAATATAATAATTAATTTGGCAGGGTTGTACGGACATATTCAGACACATTTTAGGTATTTAAACCCGACGCCCTAGAAATGAGAAAACATTAATTAAATAAATTGAGCAGGAAATTGAATTGTGGGCACCGATCGCATTCTAATGGTGATGTATTGCCCGGGCCTGTCTGTGGCAGGCGGTTAAATCGTTCGGGATACTAGATGACAGATTTTAAATAAATACTTGCAAAAAATTGGAACTAATTTATAAAACTGACTAGAGTCGAGCTAGATTATCGTTTTCACGTGGCACATACAATATTATGCGTACCTAATACCTATTGTATGTGCCATGGCTCCGTATATTTTATTTCCTGTGGAATTGACTAAATATGGATGCCTACGTTGTCTGTCACATTATTTGAAACAATAGAATACTATTAATAAATTTGAACATTGACATAGGGAATTATATTTATCCTCGTTGAATCGAATCCTCGAGACGAGATAATAATAAATGTACAAATTAGGTCAAACATCTCTGGTGCTATTATAGTAATAAATAAAGCAAGATTTGTCACGGTTACTCATTATGCTACATCGCGTATAGCAAAAATAGCTATTCCTGGCAAAACTCGCTAAGTACCTTCAAGAATTTTATATTTTTTTTGTAGAAACAACTTATTTTTAATAACCAATATCGATCAGGCTTCGATATTGTATATCTATAGTAGATTTTGTGACGTCATTGGTCACTGCAACTAATCAAACTGCCTGAATCATAAATTCATAACACAACGCAATTGATTATTTCTTAAATAGAACCTACTTACTGAGTGAGTATTTCTCATTATTTCTTTTATTATTCGCTTATTTCGCTCAGTCAACTGAAAAGTCTGACGTTGAAACTAATTTTCTTTAGCTTTTCTTGGAGGAAGTGCGTTTATGTTAAACTTCCTTTGATACGATAACGACAACAACAGTACTTAACTGGATTGAACTGGAAATTCTTTCTAAAATAGACGTTAATTAAAATTGGGGTCATTTTACAACAGAAAAGAAAATATGTTTAGGTACCTATAGGTACTTATGTATGAGACATCATTTTCATCGTATTGTACCTCATGTGACCAAAATTAATTATATCGATGAGAATACGTTTACTTGAATATTGGTGGAGTCTATAAGGTGTTTTTTCTAAAGTATTTTGGCACTTAAATAATAAAACCGTATTTTCCCCAACAATCGTTAGAATTGGTGTCACTATACATAAATATAATAAGTATTCGCCCAAATTATTTAAGATGTTTTGTCTCCTTTGTGGCTGATATTCAAAGACATTTTTTTCTGCAGACATTTACGAACAAAGCTTGGATTGTACAGGCAATCGGCGGTGCTTGCAATTGAACTGAAGCCATTTTTAAAGTAACAGCCTAGGTACTTTTCCATTAGGCTGAGTGAAGTTTTCATCGAAGTCGGACGACGATTCTACTAGGATATTATACGCTCGAGTCCCGTTCAGAGTAATTGAAATCGAAATCGAGTGTCGAGTATTGAATTTCAAATCATGCTAGACATACGAGTATTTGTACGTCATCTAGGGAAACTTCATCGTCTCAATTCAATATTCTTGTATACAGGCTGTTCTGGTCATTATTATGCTAGAATTTTTGTTTTGTGAAAAATACATCAATATCTTGAAAACCGTAAAGCTTTTACTAAACAACAATTCTAGCATAATATAGTAAAACATGATATGGCCTATGAATAGGGTGTCCTGTAAATGAAGTTACTTACCTAGTTATATAAAAGTATGTCTATGTCTACTATCGTATGCGATTACTTGAATCCGAGCCCAGACAAGAAGAAATACCTACCCTGCTCTACTGAAGTACCAATTAACCGAATTGATATTTAAAAACACAGTAACAATAAATTGTCTGATGACCTATTTCATTGTTCTTGAATTGATTCAGTAAAACTTGGAAATTTTTATTAATCACTTAGAGATTTTTCGGTTAAATCTGCGGAGAATTAGGAAAACGTCCTTATAAAGTGGTTAAACCACATCGTAAGCTACTGTTACGGAAATGCTGGCGGAAGCCTAATTTTCATCCATAATTTGAGCTTTATTCGTGTCTAATGAAGTGGTTCGGGACGCAAATTACGTTTTAAACAATTTTGTAGGTCGTTAAAAACATTTTATTACGCACTTTACCAGACGACGCGATGGTATCTATTGATAAAGTAGGCTGGGTGTGTATTACTGCGATATTGCCGATATTCGAGATTTCCCACAGGCGTTCTTTGTCTTACAGATGAAAAATTTAGCGGTATGATCTTATATTAGATACTCTTCAAAATGTTGCAATGGTCTGCCTTTATATTATCGTACAATAGAATTTTTCAACGGCTAGGAAAAATTTGACGCTATTTTCACACGAGGCGCTCAGACCAGAATCATTCAGTTTCCCGGTTCTCTATATTGGATTTTTACGAATAAAATGAGCTGACACTCGGACATATCGACAGCTTACCTAAACGAACGACGCTGCCCGATTTGCAAACCACGGAAAGTTTGCAAGCGACGTAGTAGCCGGCATGTATTGTTTATCCTATAAATAATAATCCCACTATTTGAAGCGATGAACTGGGCAAGATTTATAGTCAACGGTAACTGGATACAGAAAACTGAATATTGGGTCTGGATCGGTTTGGGAATAACCTACGTCCACGGGTAGAGTGCGCCTGGTGTATACAGGCTGATGGTAGAATGATGACAAGAATAATGAGGATATGGAAAGTAAGGTTTGTGGATCCACAGATATTTCTTAATTTTTTATACACTACATTTAGCAAAAATTACAACACACCGCTTTTTCCTTAAAACGGACGGTATTTAGACCGACACAGTATCGAACAATTTCTACGGCCGATTTGCATATTCGTTCGTGGCTGGATTTAAGCATTTGACTCAATGGTAAAGAATATAATAAAGAAGGTAATAAAATCAGAGTATTTTTGGTCGATTTGACAAATACTGTAGATTCAATGAATACATACTTAATTACATGTATGATATAATATTGTAGGTACCTATACTAATGTGCTCCTATATGGAAATTTCATCACGTTTCGTAGGTACATATTACTCGTATAGGTTGATATATGGGGAGAGTTACATGTTTATCTCAAATCTAACCTTGTTTTCCCATGTGTTGGGTTATTCCCAATTAGGCGATAATATTTTTTAAATCATCTAAGGTCGAACTGCTTCCAATATTTTTTACCCCACTGGAGGGTATTTATACACACGACAAACATAAGTTGTGTTCCTTTGTGGCCTCCCTGTAGTTGGATTTTGAATTCGTCTTGATTACGGGACTGATATGGTATAAGTACATTTTATGCTAAATTTTCGTAAATTTTTAGTGTTGTTTCCCTCCTATTGATGAGCGGGTTACCTACCAGAGCCTTTCTAGACTATATAGTAAAGACTAAGGCTTAATTCACATGTACCACCACCACAACCATAACCACGCGACAATAATACGTGGTCGGGCTATAATATGTATGAAAATTAATAGTTTAGTTCACACCTACCGGATTTTGCTGTAACCTTCAACTGCGTGTTAGATACCAAGTGTATCCCAGCTACACCGCGGCCATAACGCACTCACCAGCAGCACCGGCCGTCCACCTCGCTAAAAATACGTATCCACATCGTCATTTATGCTGTTATTCATAAACCTAGTTAAACCTCACTTCCCTTAAATCGTGTTGCTATCTCTTTCACACTTCATTAAAAAAAAGGTTAAGATAGAAAGGGACAGGGGACCTAAATGGTCGCGTAACTTTAAATCGTTTATGAATACGCGCATTAGTAGTTACCGTTAGCTGCAAAAAATTGCCGAGATCGTAACCACTGATCGGCCACTTTTTCTCGCTGCGAAGTCGTGCGGCTGCGGTACGTGTGAACAGAAGCTAAATGGCAATTAGGTAACCAATCTTTTCAGGAAACGAAATGTGAACTAAGGGATGAAATGCGAATACTCCGTTAAACCAAATCCCTGGCTTTCTTCCAAACGTCGCCGTTTGCTTAATGGTATATCGTTATCTAAGCCTTTGTTACTTCCTTGTTGTCCTTCGGCTGCCTATAAAAGAGGCTGCGTGTTACGCCGACGATGAACATTAACTTTGCACTGTTATTAACATACGAGTATATCGGATTTGACGGGTACTAACAAAATGGCATCAACAAAATTGTCACACATAGCGAGAAATCGCGCTGTATGTTTATTAGTTAAAAATAAAAGTTACTACAAATTGCAAGAGTTTTTTGACGACACAATGTAATTACCTAACACTACTAATAATGACTAATTAATTTACTAATAATTACTAACCATATAACTATAGAATTTTAATCACGAAATTAAATAATGTTGTACCTATTGAAATATATTGTATAATAATCATAACTTGATCTATCGAATATAATAAAAACTGTAGTGCCTCTGAAAATATTGTAGTGCCCTTACAGGGTACCATATGCGAACTCTGTTAATTAAGACCTAATATTAACCATATGATAGCAATAAATTGAATTTGAATTAACCGACTGGGTAAGGTTAGGGGAATGAATGGCGGTTCCTTTGTCACCTTCTGTAGCCTAAATGGATGGATGTTGCTGTATGAAACGTTGTATAAGGTAATCATTTTTACATTTTATGACAAAAATATGTCAGGTTTTAGAGTTTATAAAAATGGTCTAGCAGATTTTGAGACAATCTCAACCTTAAAGAGGCCATGCATACTTTTCTCATCACTGCTCTGTTAGTTTGTACATTGATGTGCAACGGTAGATAGATATAAATATTATACTAAGTAATTCAAATCATGGAAACAAAGATGGATGGTGCTTCGCTCTTTAGGGGCAAGTAGGAACTTGTCACTTCACTTTTATGTTAAAGTTGTGTTCGTATTTTAGAGGTCTCTGTCTTCATGTGAGTAGCATGTGAACACATACAGTACAGTGTACCACAATTGCACCTTAAACGATAGTAATAATAAGAAGTATGCAATCGTTTTGTGTAAGTGGGTGTGCTGTCCACTGTATGCCTTCTATTTATTATACCCTACATTAAGACAGAGCTTAAAGGGAAGCTTTCATTGTAAATACTCGTTTTGGAAACTAGTTCCTAGTAAATAATTGTGAATATTTGCGTTTACTTTAGAGAACCTCTGCGGGTTTAAAGTCAATAGATGAATAAAGTTATACTTGAAGTGAAACTTTGGATCGTGGTAACTTTAAATTAAAGTAAAATATTTTACTGGTGCACTTAATTACTGTGTTTCACTTAATTTCGTTTAAACAGTCATTTTATATCGACTCACAGTCGCAACCACATTTAACTTAAGGGCCTACCATGAGCCAACTAGCGCCGCCAATCTTTAAAAAATGATATCTTCCAATGTAATTCCTAATCAATTTTATTAAAAAAGCTAGTTACAAAATGTTTATTAGGATATATATACAATACATGGCATAATTGCGACAAGCTAAGTTGTAGTTCACAAAATGTGCCAAAAACGGCCGTTTTTCACAATTATGCGAACTACAACTTACCGATATGGAATCACGTTATAAATAAGCATTTCAAAAATAGATTTATCGTAATAAACATTTTGTAAATAGCTTTTTTAATGAAAATGATTATACTGGAAAATATTATTTTTTTAAGATTGGCGGCGCTAGTTGGCTCATGGAAGGCCCTTAACTGTAGATTGTAGAACTTTGTACCTGCCGTATTTTGTTACCGATTCTTATCGTATTTTGATTGCTCCCAGTGAAGTTCCTATCGAGTGTGTGTATCAACCACCATAGTCCATATTTTACACCTAATTATATTACCTATGGATACCCACCTGACTCAGCGACCTGATGAAGATTCGAATGCGTATATAATATGCGTATTCTGCGAGACGAGAATACGCCTAACAATATTGCAAACGCAAAATATTTACAACAACGTTTTCACTCATACCTCTATGAAGGCACGTGCTATTCAAAAACGCGCTCGCATTGGCCGAAAGACAAAAATATGACTAGAAAAGAAGTTAACACATAAATACGGAATTTTAGGGAGCTCTAGTGTTAGTAGAGAACCTCTACTAACTTTAAATCTTGTAGCGAAGCGAACCAGCAACGTCTTCGGTGTTGCAGGTGTACGATAACTTATGACATTAACACATCTGCTTGTTTGTCCCCATTTAAAAAATAAAATGCTATTGTCTAGCCAAATGGCATTGACTTTCGTTAACGCTAGTAGAATAGAAAGAAAAAATATGGGATTGATTTGAGAACGAAATAGCAAATGTCAGTAGCGAACATTTTTCTTTTCATTATACTACGAAAGTCAATGCTATTGGGCTGGTGTATTATAAGAGTGCTCCTACAGTACTCTAGTTTCTCATTTGGGTTGTACAGCTAACAGCAGATCAAGTTTGACACTTTGGACCGTTCTTATTATCTGCGTCGTAAGAGTTAAAATCGTACTGCAAGTGTTACCATTGATCTGCTGTTATCGGTACTTTAACGTCCATTATGATTGTATGGATTTACATTCACTTCACCGGGAGCTATTAACGTTGATTTTGAAAACAGAGTCAATTTTTTCTTGATACCTAAACACAACACAAGGCGTCAACAACATTTATGGTACGAGTTGTTTCCTCCTGAAAAGCTACTTCAAACACATAGCCGAGGATTTCTACGGCCACATTATGTAAAATCAGACGCAACAAAAGCGTAGGAAGATCAACAATGTTGCATGTGAATGATTTTTGAAAAGCCGTGATAAAATATTTTCTTATTTCAGGCGTGGGCTGCGAGTCTCAGAAAACACCCTCGACGCAATTTTCCTTAGGTCATGTATACCATAACAACAATAAAGTAGTGGGCGTAACAGAAGATACTAAGTAATTGTTCTTATTTGGCAAATAAAGTTACACCCGAGCATCCTGCCGTCTAATGAATTCCGGTAAAAACTCTTGCTAAAGTCTTTTGATAAAAACTGATTAAGAACTGTTCCCAGCAGCAGTATTATAATATACAATTATAGATAGGTATCATAAAAATGTGAAAAACGCTCAGTTTTTCATCGATGTATTTATTTATTTAATAGCCTGTAATGTCCCACTGCTGGGCAAAGGCCTCCCTCCAACCCTTGATGCAAGTAAGCGTTATGTTTTGTCGAGTGTACGTATATGTTTTGGAATTTTGATCCTTCCGTGTAGCCCGCCTGCCGGATACACAATAAATTGTTTACAGGGCCATAACGTTGTGTAATTTCATTGTTTTGACAGAATGAAGGTATTTTCACATACAATATCAAGAAACGAACCCGGCTGTTTATAATACAAGCAATTTGATACGTAGAAATTAATTAGTAACTAAACAAGACACCTACGACTCCTACGAGCATTCAAATAAGACAGCAATTTCCTTTGACATGGTTTATAGTTTGCTGAAGCCTGACTTGTTTTCTAGGCATACAAGTGCTATTCATAATTATTATTGCTGTCTGTCATTTTAATAATTGCTACTACAGTAAGTAACCAATTAAATACACTATTTATAAGTAACCGACAAGCGTGCATGAGGAGATTGATGAATGTGGTGGAAGTGAGAGTTGTGTGCCAGGATAGCAGTAGATGGCAGTCCATCGTCTCTGCGAAACAGGCGTGATTTTATGTATATCTATTTACTAAACAAGCTTCCATACATTGTACGCTCTCTCTTAGAAACTTTAAAGATGTTGTGTAGAACTATAGTATACGAACAACAATTTTATGAATCAACTCCTAAACATTACTGAGAAGACCATAGGCAATGCAGTTGAATAACTAAAATATCTTTGTAAATTCAACTCTACATGGGTTAATTTAGGAAAAACCGAAGTAACATGGAACAGTAAAACCAGTATATTGGTGCTAAGTGGGGGAAAGGAGGCTCTGGCGCACGCAGCCAGTGTGACGCGAGCGCTGGCGCGTTGCGCCGGAGCAGTTTTAACGGTTTAATCAACATTAAAAAAACCGAAACAGAACTGCTTTTCCCCGAGTGAAAGTGCCAGGATACTGTGGATTGCACGTGCTAAGTGTTTGGGTGAATTGAATCAGCTCTAATCACATCTTTGTATGCGAACACAATAACAGTGTGACGCAGAGTAGATGACGCTACTGTTGAGTTGTGATTCTGCATATCATTTTAGGTAAGATCTTATATGGAAATTATGCTTTGTTTAGTCAATAAAACAGAAAATACATCTATTGAGTAGTAAAAAAATGTTACATAGGTACTTATATTTTCTTATCTTTCAGTTGGATTGGTTTGTCTTTAGTGCTATTTTGATTGACTTTGTACAGTCGACAGCAGATCAATGGTAACACTTGCAGTACGATTTCAACTCTCATTGCCTAGACAATAAGAAGCGCACAAAGTCCACTTGATGTGCTGTTGACTGTTCAAGTACATACAGTCGCCATCACATCAACCTACACAAAACCATTGCAATCTATTTCGTATTAAGTTTGCATGCAGAAATTTATTTAATATAATAATTTGGACTAAAACATGATTAAAAACTAACATTAAATAACTAAAAACTAAAACTACCTATAAATAAATTAACTATAAATAAAATATGTCCTCTAGGAGGGCATCGGGAGTCACGGTGCCCAGAAGGCTGGCAGCATTCCCTCTCTGAATTGCCAACGCAATACGTTGGCAAAGGTAGCTGCCAGCCCTCTGGTCACCGGACTCCTCGACCAGCCGCTTGGACAGCTCTTTGACGAGCTGTCGAGCGTCCGGCCCCCACGGCCCCAGTGTCTCGACCCCAAACGGCGTAAATAGGTAGCTCTGACCAAGGCCACTGTACTTACGCCGCTTGAGGCTTTCTGCGGCGGCCGCAGCCGCGCCGGCGCTCGAGGAGGTCGCCGGGATGTGGGACGGTGCCAGAGTATCAGTGCAGGTAGCATCCCACACCAGCGACTTTCCGAGTTTGCATTGTGTCCCATTCCACGTGTTACATTTTATGTGTTGTTGACTGTACTGATTGAAAGTCAAATTTTACACCTTATTTAGGTGCTACGATTAGATATTCAATAGTTACACGATTTTTAAATATATTTTGTCTATGATTTAAAAGTACTCTATCACTATGTGGTCGATCGATATAACATTTGAGTTTGGCTTAAAACCGCAAATCATACCTTCCTGTCTTGCAATGTCTTTGTTAGTTCGCTTTTACGTCTCTACAATCTACATTTTCTAACCATTGACAAATCGTGTAGAGCATATGTGAAGAGCACACTAGACCTACATTTAAATACTAAGGAAAGTGCATTTTAGTACCTACCTAGAAAGTTGTCAAGTGGGTCTCGAACAGGTTGAGTGGTTGATTGATTGGTCTCTTAATAATATACATTTCGCCAAAATTGGTTATCGTTGAGTCGTGTGAGAATGTTCTCACGTTAATGTGCCACTTTAAAGTGGTACTGATCATATTTTGGTGTAAGTTAATGAATAACAGAAATATTCTTAATTTAAAGCGATTTAAAAGTTACACAGTGGTTCGAAGCCGCGGTTTATTTATATATTTTCGTCATACAAAATCTATAGAATAGAATACAAAATATGTTTATTGCCATACACCAATTACATAAGCTTACAACAAATCAATCAAGTAGTAAGTTATAATCTAATATAGTTATGCTAAGTGGTGTGGCAAAAGGTGCATGTTTCAGCTGAGCTGACACCGAGGTGTGCAGCGCTGTTTTTCGACATGCACCTCTTCCCTGCGAGAATATATACCTGATATTCAAATATATACCTATAAATCAAACCACAGTTTTATTAACATAGCCCGAATCTGAAACATACATTAGAATTGGGCATCGAATATCTTTATTGTAAAAATGTAGGTAATACGAGAATAATAACTTATTCTTTATGTATCAAAACTTTTATCTATCAAACTGTAGAATTAGAACATTTTTTTTTTGTTTCAATGCCATTAATTAACATTTATATAATTTTTTCTTTATGTAAAATAGTCTAAAACTAAGTATAAAAGTACTTAGGATATTAAAAGCCGGTTAAGATAAACGACAAGGTTAACTTACGTGAAGTATTTTGAACTTCCTTGTACGTTAAATCGAAGGTTAAATCCGGATAGAAGGTATACATTTATTTGAATGGATCACACGAAGGTCGCTTAAGCTTGGCCATGTTGAACTTTAGTAAAATATACCTAACTAGATTCGTTATAATGTATATTACATAGGTATAAAAGTGTGCAAAGCTACTATAGACCTAAAGTTCCAAATAGTTAAGACTCAACATAGTTTTTGGGATTCTGTTGGTTTCATAATTGATTCTTGGATGGTGCAATCTCTCTCTATTCTAGCTCTTTGTAGCTCAATGTGATTGATATTATTATATTAAAATATAAATTATAAGCCTTTTTACTTTAAGATTGTCATGGAACTTTTAAATTGGACACACTTAAAATTCAAGTCATTTCTACACTAAATCCAATTCTTTTGTCACGTTTTCGCACCCTTCGGGCTGTTGCAGTGGATACACCTGTGAAACAAATTGTTATAGCAACATTATTACGTTGAGAGCTGATCGATATTACTAACCAAATGTTAATCCAATTAAGAACCAAAACCGCATTTTATTTTTCTGTATACTTATGCACTTTGTTATGAATTTGGAATTAGAATAAGTATTTGCAATGTAATGGGATTTCGAAGCTCTAACAATTATCTCTTTTTTACGGTGATTTTTTGTTCACAATTTACAATTACTTTTAATTACAAAAATCGGGTAGGTATCATGTTTGTTGTATGTAACGTCACCGAACATTCCGAGAGCCTAACGAGGCATGTTGGCCATTCTCGTGACAATTGACGATATTTCCACTTGATGCAACTTCTTTCATGTGAGTTTCATTAAATTCTTTAATTCGAATATAACAGGCAAACGAGATTCCGATAGCGAATAGAGACGACATTCCGATGTTTCCGCCTTTCGGATTCTTGTGGCATTATTGTCGATCAGGTTTTTATATCATGAACGTGTAGTCATTTGTAAAAGTACAGTGGGGCATATGCTTACATGTGCCGACAGTCAAAACTGCAATCTGTATTCAACTGTAGTACGTATATCGTAGAATTCAACTTGATGGTCTTGCATAGATATTACTAACAAGCCAATATTTATTATCTTTAAAGTGTTTTGTTGTTCATTTCAACTATGAGTGAAGATTCAAAGTTGTTAAATTCCTGTCGCTCGTTGCTTTTAGTTTCTCCTTGAAACTTGAAGCAGTGTAAAACAAAGGACTAAATTAAATGGCTTTCAGCAAAGCTCCTATGAAATAGAATAAGGCTCGGGGCTTCACGCTCACAACAAATAGCTATCAGAGAATGTCCATCAATTCGTTAAACAAATAAACAGGTTAGGTACATATAACTGTAATACTAATATAATTGAATTAATATTCTAACAATATAATTAATGATTAAATGAAATGTATAGTGAATAGGTGATAAAACTGTAATGTTATACTTTTAATGAATAAATAAATATACTATACAATCAGTATGACATCAAGTAACACATGAGCACTATAATGTGACAGTAATAGGTATGGCCTATATTGATGTGGTTTTGTGCTGTGGGCTGTAACTAGTCATTTTGTTACCCATATTGTACGTAAAATATACTTTGGTACCTATGTACCATGTGTTATAGTTATTATGCTCATGTGTTACTTGGGTAAAAAAAATCAAAAATATGGAGTCGTTGTAAACATTGAATATAGATTCTATTTTGCAAAGTAAGAAGATTAAATTTTGCATTTTCCTGGTATATTAGACTTCCTCCTCCAAAAGCAAATTTCCGCAAAACTACTGATAAAAATATACAATCTAAATTTCGTCAGAAAAGCGCCACCGCACCGTAACAACAAAGAAATATATCGCGAGTCCTCTCCAGTTAAATAATGATGCACATTTTATCCAATTTTCCATTTCATTCCTGGAAATCGTAAACGGTGGCTTAAAATCTATTAGTAAGTGTGACTTCTGCTAAGTTTTCATCAATCACATCTCTTGATGTGTGGTGTTCGGCTGACAAGGCAAGGTGTAACTATCCTGACCACCAAATCTAATCCTAAACCTAAACGCAACCGTCCCTGTCACTCATATGCTATATAATGCATATACATCTTGTAAGGTCGAGCGGGACGAACTCTGGAATCGCAGATTTGGTAGTTTGTTTTTTAGAATCTCAAAAGCTAGCTACGAACACCCAAATCATGATCAGAACATGTTTAAATAAAACAGTGGTAATACATAAATACATGGGGCTAAAAAGCATAGATTTGGTTTTAAAATTAAAAAAAAATTAAATCATTAAAAACCAGCGTTTCTCTTCTAATGAAGGCGCCGACACCAAAGTGCCTTTTCCGCTAATCCTCTCACGAAGGATACTTCCGCCCGTCGCTGTTTTACGACTGTTTGCGAGTCTAAAAGGAAAATTCAGAAAATAAACAATATTTTTAACGAATTTTTTCTCACTCTAATTCAGACACATTAATTTAATGAAATGGTTTAATAAATCTTTATTCCTAAAATACATTTTATAGATGGATACAATAAAAAAACTGTTTATTCATAATTATTATAAAATAAATTTATAAAATTAAGTAGATTGTTCGGCCCCAAGTCTCAAGGTCTCCTCTATATTTTTCCAACTTTGGTGATCTTTCGCCAGTCTAGTCCATGTGTGACGAGCGACCTGCACTAGGTACGGTATCACACCAGCATCTCTTTGGTCCAGCGCTCGTTCTTGGAGCATCTCTTGGGTACCAGTACGGGACTCTCACTTAAGCGTCCGTCTGTGGCCCTGGGGATGTGACCGGTCTATTTCCACAACGACTCCCAAACGGGGGAAGGAAGGGATCTAATAAATATATATATATTTAAATTATAGGTTATTATTGTTTATTTTATTGTTTTTATTTATTCATTAGCAAAGTCTTTCTTTATTTCAATGGAGCTGGGCCATGGATAGATACACCACGCGGACCCGATATTCCCGTCATCATCACTTTCCCAAAATGTATATTACCTATTTATGTTTCAACATCATGCCTAGTCTAATAAATATTACTATATTTTGAGGTGTTATAAGTGTAATTTAGTTGCGTTATGCGAGCAATCAGGAGATCCGTACCACATTTTTAGCGTAATGACTGGAATAATTCTGCCGTTTAGCTAAAGACTTGTAGTTTATCAGACGAATACGAAAACTGAAAGTAGATTTTACGTCCTCCATCAAAGAACTTTTATTATGATTTTGTTATCATGACCTTTATTATTATAATTGCTTATCTAATTATGTTACATTTACTTGATTAATTTAAAACCAATACTGCAATTTAGAACATCACTAATTAGGAATAGTCGACGGCAATCAATATAGTAGGTAAACTACTCAAACCCATTGTAAACTATTATTTAATACACATCGTGTAACGTTGTCGGGTCTGGTGTGCTATTATTGACTATACATTTCCTTAAAGGTACAGCCACACCATTCTATAAAGTTTATAAATAGGTAGGTAAATATGTCTATACGACACAAATAATTTTACATAGTTGCATTGGATACTACGTGCATACCTACTACGTACGTACGTACTTAGAAAATGAAGAAAAATGCATAGAAATCAAATTATATGGTGAAAGTGTAATTGAATTCCGGAAAAATGTGGCTTTCTACTTATGTTTAACTTAAAGATTTGTAGAGAGAGGTCCAACTTCTAAAGAAAAATATACCTACCAACATGTTGGTAGGTATATTTTTCTCTTGCATTTGATCTCTAAAGTATCAAATGAATTTAAAATTTAATAATTTTTGGAATTAGGTACTTATTTATGTAATTGTTTATTTAACAGAATTTCCGCTACGGCAATAAAATCGTATTTTTAAGACGACGAGGACTTCAATTAATCGACGGTATATTTGTTTATTTTTCACTTTGCATTCTAAATTGTATTTAATATCGGCAGCTGAAAAAATTGGTTACAAAACCAATTATATTACCTACCATTTTCTACCATTAAATTTTTCCCCTATTTTATTCGTATAAGATATATTTGTATATTATCCTATTTACCTCTTCTGATCGGTTTATAGAAAGTGGAAAGCAATATTATAATATATTTTCTGCTTGATATGACGTCTATGCCACAATACTAGAAATCATGCTTCAAGCGTTACCATTATGCTGTCAAGTGTAACAAATACGGTAAATGCGAGAATAATATTCTGTCATACCTATACGTAACAACTCTAATAACATAACATAATATTAAATTACTTGAGCACATTGAAAGAGTGCCTGGAGGGCTAGTTGGTTATTATTTTTGAAAAGGGCCTGTCAAGCGCAGCCGTGCACCTGCCCATGTGACCCACTAAAACCTGATCTTGGACTTACTATAAAGCTTTTTACCGGGAGCGATGTGAAAATGTTGTAAAGTAACTATAGTACCACACATACCTACCTATAATATGTACAGTCGACAGCAGATCAATGGTAACACTTGCAGTATGATTTCAAGTCTTACGACGCAGATGATAAGAACGCTCCAAAGTCCAAAGTGTTACACTTGATGTGCTGTCGACAGTACATAAAGTCTTAATGATAAAATACCCCGTTCCCAGTTTTCAAGGATAGTCTCAATGTCTTACGACTATCGGTCTGTCCATTTACACCCAGTAATAAAGAGAAATAAAAGGTGATTTTGAACTCTTGTATGTACCTATATATCCAACTATACCTATATTTCTATTTTAAATGATGTAAGTAGATAATTAGTACCTACCCACTTCTTAATTATATGATTTATAAGGGTTGTCATTATGAAAATGACAAAGACTTGAAATGTGTGGGAATTATTTGAAGGATGTAGGTAGAGTTAGTACCTACTGTACATCTTTCAAATTACAAATCTTCGAATCCCTATTTGTTGCTACATGGAGATAAAGGTTTTAATGTATTTCTTTACATGTAGAATTATCTACATGCCGTGCGATAATGCCATTTGTACTTATATCAATTATGATATAAGTACAAATATGATATATTATCAATTTTGTACCTAATAAGAATGAAGTACTGATTTCAAATTATTCACATTCAGTCATGAATAATATAAAAATTGCTTTGAATATTTTGAATAATAATATAGGTTTCAATTACAATACTATAAATAACTACACGTAAAATAAGATACAGCACAATTCAGTTTAAAGGTCTAAATGTCTACATATTTCCATTCCATGTTATCATATTTTTACTACGAAGGGAAAGAGAGATGTCGCAACCATATTAGGGCAATGCCCCAATCTTTATTTCACACTGTTTGTTTTTCTTCAGTGCCTATTCAATTCGTTCTTAATTTTTATTTCAACGGGTCCGAGAACTTTTCCCAAAGTTTAGGAATCTTTTCAAATATAGCCGCTTTCACTCAGCCATATTTGAAAAGTTCAGTGGGTACTTAGTAAAAGTTTTGCATGAAATAAGTTTGAATGAGCATGTCACTCGGTTCAGTTGTTGCCAGTGACCGATCACCATACAACTCATAAATAATTAAATTATTGTAGGGGTTATCACGTGCATTATAGACATATTTAACTTTTTTTTAATCGGTGGGTTTATATAAACCTTGACAAATAAATACATGCTCAGAAGCTTTGCATGAAATCACCCAGTTGCCACAAAATCCACAAATGCGAATGTTTCGATGTTGAAAAAGCAGAAAAGTAAACAAGCGCGGCTGAATTTTTACTGCGCTGTAAAATAAATTGAATCGCTCCCAGCCGTAAGAAGTCAGTCCATGATTTTAAATGGACTTCCTCTTTGGGTAAAACTTTATCTTTAAAGTTGTCCCAGCTACATTGTGAGGCAAGTGGTTTTGCCCCAAGGGCTAAAACCTCTCTAATGAGGTATTTCTGTCATCATAATGAAAGTTACTGTTTTATGTAGGTCTTGTAAATAGCTCAGTTTACTTTGTAGTAAGTGGGTAACTAAAGATTTTTAAAAGGGAATACAACCTTTAATTAAAGGGAACGACTTGGCTAAAACATAGAATTACACAAATTATATGTTGCTGATTGATACTTTGAAAGTTTGAACCTTTGTGGTCGTTATGGAATAAAGTGTAAATGAGAATTTCACCCTATCGATGATTACAGCCCTGTCTCAGGCCATGAATATAATAGTAACCCCTGTCTGTCGTATGAGACGGCTAAAAGGGTCAGGTCATCAGCATCAGGGTTGAGGGATATCAAAGTGGGAGTTTTTAGCGCCTATGATGGCAATAGCGACTGTGAGAAAGGCAAGTAGCATGCTATGGACACGCCTTGCTCGCCGTGTCGTGGAATTCTGGAAGATGAGGCATCCTCCCGTGATTGAACAAAAATTCTAAGTCACCAATTGAGCCAGTGCGATGCCTCACAGCGAATATAGTTTTATTATTTGATGTGATCGATATGATCCCAGCAATCCCTGGTACAACTATACATACATACGTATGTATAGTTGTTATATCCAGCATATGACGAAAATCAATTTATTTCTCGCTGCATGTACAAAACATTTGCTAAATATTTTTGCTAGTAGTTCGCATTCGCAATTTATTTTTTGGTGAATAAACGGATTTTATAAACGATATAGGCCTTCGTCACGTTTGTTTCTGACACGTTTGTGTTGTTTAATGGAATCATAGATTAAAAGCGTTAGTAGACCGGTCATGTACTATAACGGGTCGTTTATGCCTATTATAATGAAGTGTCAGAGTTTTCTCACGGTCTATTCCCTCATTAATTACGGAGATAGCAAACACGGAAAAACTTGTCCTTGATTTAAATTTTCACACGAACAGTTTTGAGAGTACGCTTCTTCTAACATTCTTACAGTACCTATATAGTACAGTCATCGTTTGAAAGGCACTCTGTTTTTATATGACATGTCAAGTTTAAATTGAATATACCCTTAAGTTGAGCACTTAGTAGTTTTAAACACATCTGAGACAAAGATTGTTGTTAAACCGTCGACGATGTGATGCTAAGCCGAAAGCCATTAAACTTGCAAGGCCACTGAACTTACAGACATCCTACTGCCATTTGCACAAACCTACACATTCCTATAAGTAATAAGTACCCTACGTCTTTAGAAATTAGTTTATCTAATTTGAATAGTTTGTCAAAGTTCGTACCTACTTGTCATTTTCATACAGATGGTCGTAAGCTGCATACAGTGGGTACAACAGCCTTATTTTGGACCGGTCGGTAATAGTACTGTAAAATTGCTTGAGCTCTCAATTTACCGATTATACAAGTGGTAGTATGATTACTAACTTGTAAACACAAAAGGGGCATTTTTTTTTTACGGAATTTTATCGAGCACGAATTCTTTTGCGGTACCTATCTATCTTGTTTTTAAATATTCTTCACTGATTTTCTTACACTAATTTATAGGAGGACCGTAGTTCATTTTAACAAGAGGACTCAAAAATTGTTAGTTATATTGTTTTAGGCCAATTAACAACTGTTCCTATCAAATTATATGGTCGTCGATAAAGATAATTAACGAGTTTTTATAATTACATACTTTCACTGACGATCGATGTCGGTGACAGCGTCCTCTGGGTAATTACCGCTTTGTTCCGCGGTTAGAAAGCTTGACACACACTACACTGGTCACACAGAATATCAAAATATTGCCAGTAATTGCCTACCACATGTTGCTTGTTTTCGTCTATGACAAGCGAGTGGGCAATAAAGCGAATTTGGTTTTCGCGTTTTACTTTAAACTGACGTCCCTAAAAATAGCCGATTTAATATGAGTACCTATCCTAACATTAAAAATATGACAGTTATTTTATTAGACCATTTATTAATTAACAATTATTATATTAAATTTAATCTCAATTAGAAAACACGCATCAGTTGTTAAAGTAAGTTCGCTAGCTAACGAGTAGGTAAACACTGTAGCTACAGCATTCGGGATTGTTAGGATTTTAGCTGAATCTCTAGTGACAAGTAGCGGAACTAAAATCCCACCAATCCCTAACACTGTAGCTAAGAAATTCACAGTCTATAAAGAACGAATTTATATCAATCCATGTCACAGGACCTATATATCGTTATGTTGTAAAGTGTTAGATTTAATACAAGACTGACAAAATGTGCAGTTGCATGTAAAAACTAACATTTTACCAAATACGAGTTCAAATCGAGTTACCAAATACACAGCAGTGTGGTGACAAAACCTGATGAGGTACGCTGCAACGTTAACAAGTTTCAACTGAAAGCGGATCTCTCTGGTTTGTTGACTCCCCATTGATTTAACTTCCATATGTTCCCAGCTTTACATAGTTGGCTAAAAGTTACTATGTAGGCTATAGTTATACTTGTAGTCAGATATCTCTAGCGCTGTGGCAAAGTACTGGGAGTCGAGTTCGCGTAAGCCTATCGTAAGCCTTTGGTTGCTAGAACGGTCCAATCCTCTCAATGACAAATACCGATAACTATTCAGCCCCCCTAGCATTATTATATTATACCTATTAGTAGTGGCATTGACTTTCATTAAATCTTGTAGAAAATCAAATCAAATAAGTACTTACAGGGTGGCCTTGAATTCCTTCGACAAAATTAAATGGATGGCTAGGCTTGTGATATACATATATAATTCTCACAGCGTTTAAGTAAATTCCACAATTTGGAGAAAGAAATAAAAATATTTACAATAAATTGAACAAAAAAAACTATGAAAAAGAAAAAAAAATTATGTGCATCGTTACTGTGCTTTGGAGTTTCCGCACATTAAGGTATTTTTAATTTTTTTGCAACGATTTCTTTCACTGCAATTTGACCTAATAGTCATTTCTAAGGTCATTGTGTGACGTAATTAGTTTTTTTGGTAGTTTAGATTTATTAAAAACCTTACTAATTTAATCATGAGTACAACCCCCACTTTCAATTTGTCGAATGGATTCAAGGACACTCTGTGTATGGGGTTGATATTAGCCAACGAAAATGGAAATGCAATCCCACATATTTTTTCGGCGGTTCCTTGTATTATGTCTGCACTCCATATTTAGTTACAATTTATTTATTACCTATAAATAAATCGGTATATTTCTGCATGTCTGCTATATCAATTAAGAAAGTGGAACCAAATAATGAACTTCGTCTTTGTTATGAAATAACTTTGTCTGGTGAAATAGAATAAGCCGACGCATTTTCAAGAGAAACTCATAACTTTTAGCTTAAGGGCCTTCCATAAGCCAACTAGCGCCGCCAATCTTGAAAAAATAATATCTTCCAATTTAATAAATTTGATTAAAAAAGCTATTTACAAAATATTCATTAGGATGAATACTATTTTTCAATATACCTACAATACATGGCATAATTGCGACAAGCTAAGTTGTAGTTCACAAATGTGCCAAAAACGGCCGAACTACAATTTACCGAAATTGATCACGTTATAAATAAGCATTTAAAAAATAGTATTTATCGTAATAAACATTTTGTAAATCGCTTTTTTAATATAATTGATTATATGTTAAATGTACTAAATCAATAAATAAAAATATTGGAAGATATTATTTTTTTAAGATTGGCGGCGCTAGATGGCTCATGGAAGGCTCTTAAGATAAAATTAAGTTGTAGCCATCGACATGCCAGGACCAACTGTTGAGCAAAAGACGTAACTTTTATATCTCAAAGATTTTCTGCCGCATGTCTATTTTTGTACCTATCCTAAAGTTCATTATAAGATTAACTTTAGATGGGTGTCATCAGCATTAACTTTTGCAAGCCAATTTAAATGCAAAAATATACAAGTATTTAATGCAGGATTATTTTATTATGACTCATACTCATATAGAAAACAGATAAGTCGTAGCAGAGGGCTAGACTAGACTCCAGGTTAGTTTCCACTTTAACCGTATTTTTTTCTAAGCATATAAAGGCTCTACCTACTATTATCTCCTTTCCCTTCCTCTCTATCTCTCTCTCCGGTATATAACCCGTATGTATTGATGTGTAACACTTTGGACTTTGTACCGTTTTTATTGTCTGGCTCATAAGACTTGAAATCGTACTGCAAGTGTTACCATTGATCTGCTGTCGACTCTACCGACATACTAATCACGTAGGAAGGTGAATATAATATGGAAAGAAAACAGGCACTGGCGGACGAGACACTATTTACGTAGCGTTGGACCCGGATAAACGGCTGAGTTTCATAACATTATTCTACGAGCTTCGCACTTCGGAGATTTTAGCGTGTGGTGCATGTTAGAAATTTGAAGCGGAATAATCGTAAAGAGAGATAATAAGTATAAATGATTAAGAGTACAAAAACACCCACTGCATCATTACTTGGATTAATTTTTTATAGCCTATGTCACTCCTACAATTAAGACGAAACTAACAACATCTCATAATATGTTAAAAATCCGTCAAGCCGTTTAGGCTGCAAGGCATGCCAAAGAATTAGACTTACATACATACACTCGAAAAACACAACCCTCCTTCTTGCGCAATCGAGTAAAAATATATTTATATAGAGATAACAAATATCCATTTATTTAATAAAAAACGACAAGAGGCGATCTGAGTCGAATGATGGTAGTGTGGTGAATAAAAGCGTAGAACCGCTCATATGGTTCAACAACAGACTTTGGGGGAGGCGCTAAAAATAATTATGGCAGTAGCACAGGTTGATGATAATTATACTATACTCGTATCTGGACCCAAAAAGTTTGTGATAGGACCAAAAATAAGAATTTGGTTTATTTCATGTAGATAACATTGTAACAATGTGTTATTAGGTTATGGATCATAGGCCGAGCTCCCTCGATGTAAGGGAAGGTCTGTGCCCGAGCAGTGAGGACATAAAAATAGACCGATGATGATGTGATGAGGATTTAAAACTTAGAACTTTTGTTATTATATGGCATGTAACCGAAGCAAATGCTTGCTTTCGGGTAAAACCTCTCGTGACTTGCTACCTTGCTACTTATTACCACACTATCGGGGTTTTACCTTTAATCCGCGCAAGCGTAAATTTCATTTTCTAGGTTTCCTTGCGTAACTTCCTTGCGGATCACGGATCTTGGCAGTTTGTACTGAATTAAATCTCAATGATTATTTTTACTCTCTACTGCTATACGTATTTCTTAAAGGTATGTAGGTAAACTTGGATATCAAAGATTTAGATAATATATTATAAATCCGGTGTTTTGGGCACTAAATAAGGTTAACTCTACCTTTATGTATAACTTAATCATAACAATCACAAATATAGAAGTTTTCCGTAGTGCGAAATAGTTATCCCTACCTTTTAAAATACACCTCCAAAGAACGTTTAGGTAGGTACTCATTTAATTGAAGATCAATTTATAAACCGCTTTTGATGAAATAACAGTTCCTAAGTATTAAAATATTACTAACGTGACTTGCAATTTAAATGAGACGTTATGTAGAGTCGACACCTCATCCACTTACACCATGGTTTGGTAGAGTCTCGTAGTTAGCAAAAGTTTAGACACTGTACTGTCCACATACTGGAAAAGATGTGGTCATGTGGTCGATCGGCATGACGCTACCGTTAGATAGAGTCACTGACCAGACCAGTGCGCGTGCGCCGCCAATCTGAGTAGCCTGACGCATCTGCCGAATATCTAAAAAAATGGAATGGCGAAACTATTAAACATGGACGTGACGTAGCTATGTATATTATTTTGCCAAAAAAAGAAGGAAATTCCATGAAATAGTTGAATCTATAGTCCATAAAACTATATACATATAATACTCCATAAAATTCAAAATAATTGTGGAAGATGATGATCAAATCAGATTTACTTGGGGGTTAAAACTCGTTGAACACTATTTTCGTCTTTGGATATATAAATTCCAACTAGATTAATTGGCTCGAAAGAAACGGAAAAGTAAAATGATTAAATTAGGCGTTTTCTTGACAAAACATATAAAAGCTCTGAATAAAATCATTTCTGCGAAGTGTCCCATGTGGGCTTATTTTTTTGACGTAATTATTTTTCTCGTTTCACTTTATGTTTGGATTACTTTGAATACCTAAACGTATTTACTCTTAACTTAACCTGAATAAAAATATATTTTCCCAAATAGGGAAATAAAGGAGTATTTGGAAGGAACTAGGGAAAACTTTAATTAAGTATTTCGAGTGAATTATGTCAAGTAATAGGTCTAAACTAGGCCGTTACGACTACTTTTATTGAATAAAAAATACATATATTGGCCTAAATAGGCATTCCAAAGCTTAGGATAAAAACTATTAAATCGAATTACCGACATCATCAGCGATCAGCTATCCAATAAGATACAAAATGTAGTAGAGTCAATAGAAACTTATGAAATCAGTATATATTGGTAATGATTTTGCTAACTTGTAGCAGTTGTATTCAAATATTCTTGTGTTTTCCCCAACACAAAAATAACCTGTTGATTTATAATCACCAGTCACGTCAACTTATATTACACTTTGTTACGCAAGAAATAAAGTTAAAAAATAGCGCAGCAGGCATGCATACCTCTTTGTGCACTCGGCTAAATCTGGAACTAAGTATAACACCTTACGAAATGCCATACAACTGGCAGATGCACGTAGACAGTGGCGCCATGGCTACATGATTATGTAAGTGTGTCAGGCTGTTGTAGAGGGGCTTTGATGTCATTGTCATTACTTGTGCGTGAGCGCAGTCAGCCGCGAGATCCGGTGTGCGCGCGCGTTACTTGACGCCATTTTGAATTTTCCCAAAAACTTTCGGATAAATTCGTGAACAAACAGCGTCGAGTTTTCTTAGGATATTAATAAAAAATCGTATATTTTAAAGTTGGTTTTGTGATAACTGTTTCTTATCTGCTGGATGGCGGTATTAACTGTACCTACCTACAATAAATGTGATGTTATTATTGAACTTTTTACAAGTTATGCCAAACGGATTGTAAAATAAGTAAGAAGTAAGTTGACGTTAATATCAAACTAAGTATAGTGAGAGCACGATTTCGTCAATACACTTTCTATATCGATTTATCGAATGATCATTGGAAGTAAATCAAATGACGAAGCAGTTACATCCACGCTTTCCTATGTAGGTACTTTCTCTAACGCTAATTTCGTCATTGCTTTCAATGTTGTTATTTTCTTGTCAAGGGTTTACCTAGACTAGAAGATAAAACGCAATAACATTAAGCTAGGGCTCTTGTAATGGAACGATATTCCCTTTAGGACCGATAAAGTCATTTTAGTATGACAGAAACACCTATTTTAGAAAGATAGACGGCTATAGTAACCTAGGGAAATATCGTTTAGACTTTAGATATCGCTACGTCCAAAATGGAAGAATTCTCATATTTATTACATAAGAAAGCTATCACTATTTTTTTTATTTTTTTTAGCTCTAGTGCCACCTAATCCCATTTCATTGGGGTTTATTATAGTCGGGCTCACGTAAATCGTAATTTCAATTTAAGGTTCACTGTAATAAAATTACTAGAATGTTTAAGTAAGTAGGTAGGTACCTATCTACGTTAGAAAACCACCATTTAACTTCTTATACCAATGAGAAATAATGGAATCGACTTGTTTTGTGGTCATTATCATTATGCTAAGACGTCAAAGAGCAATTTAATAACGCGTGACTTTATAATCGATGTAATTATAAAAGATTATATTGCCCAACGCATCGCGTAGGTATCAACATTGTTAGTTGAGTACTTGATGTTAACTCTTGCATTGCATATTCTGCTTTGTATATCGATAGTCTGGGCCAGTCGTGATCACTGATCAGTAAAATGATGTAAAAAAATCATCAATAGTCATTATTGTTATTTTCCCCACTGGAGATCGGATTTTAGCAATATTTTCATTATCATTTGGTCCAGAAGAAGGTTTCATGTCGTAAACAGCTGTTTGAAATTTTTATTAATAACAAATGTTACACGTTGTGGTTGTAGGTACATTAAACAATGTAAGTAATTAGGTATTACAAATTAATAATATTGGATTAAACCATCAGAAATTAAATAAGTAAGATAAAAAATCTAATTGTTAGTGCTCCTTAGTTTGGTACAGCCACCACCATGGAATCAAACTCTGACTACACAGGCATTTAGCAATTCACTAGTCGAACTTGTCGGCAAAAACCAGGCTTACACCAGGCAGTTTTCCACTGGGTAATATAATAAGGTAATATAGTAAGGTAAGATTGTGTTTGTTCTTAGTCACATGGATTCAGGCATTGGTCCGTTGTCCTCTAGCTAGCTACACATTTCAATATCAACGAATAGATGCACAGGTAGGTGTGATTCTGTGGCCGCAAAATATATTCTCAAACTTAAACGCATCTGTCACTGTCATTCATATGTTACAGAGTGACTTTGATTTTCCCTTATCTAAGTTTCTGTACAAAATGGTACAGTCGACAGCAGATCAATGGTAACACTTGCAGTACGATTTCAAGTCTTACGACACAAATAATAAGAGCTGTCAAAAGTAAAAAGTGTTACCATTGATCTGCTGTCGACTGTACATAGCATCGACTATACTTTAGTCACATTTGCTTGTACACCCTTATGAATAATTAAGACGAGTAAGCTCGTAATAGGTATTACCACCACCGCTCTATTAATATTTTGTCCGATACTGTGGGTTATACATACATTATACGAGACACATGTATTCAGCTTGGGCAGATTATTCATACACTTCTGGTAGGATCTCTGAGTCATTTACTTACAATAGCCTAATGACGGTCAGGCTCAACTGGAAAATATACTTTCTAAAAGCTTTTAAGGACTTTTATTTTCATTCTGATTATTCGAACTACTTCGTTTATCAGAATATTTGGAAATAGTATGTCGTCGAAAGATGATAGACATGGATATTGAATTTGAAAAAAATTTCATCTCTAGAAGAAAATAGCCCAAAGAGTTATAATGAAAAATTAACCATTGTCGACAATAGTGTAGAAGGGCTACAACCTACAACTGATACTGATACAGGGAGATTATATGCTTAGGTATTATTAAACTAATACCTACACACCCACCGGTTAAAAATACAACCATCAGCAATATGTCTTTCCACTTCTGGGATGAGCCTAACTGCATGATATAGTAACGTTGTAAACGCATTGGTCATTTTGATAAACTACGAGTACATATAATATGTGAATATAACTAAGTGAATGATAAACTAATCGCCCTTTAATGGAATACTTTAACTTATCTCTGTTTAATGTTAATTAAGTAAATGGGCACTTGCCTACTTTAAGTAGGGTAGGTACTCATCCGTTTGGAATGTTGCGTCTTTCCCATCAAACCTTTACAACTTAACAAATAAGTAATTGGCGTCTATAACTACACGCTTACATAAAACTGTCCGTTAGTCCGTCAAGGAGAAAGCTCGAGCCGTATGGCCGGCACGCTTTACCGCGTTGTGATCAAGTGGATCACGATTTCAACTAACTCTTTACTCAGCGGAACGTGATGCATTTTCAGTTGTCTAGTTATACCCAACAACAGATGCGGGCATCTGGGGCGTTTCAACTGCTGGGAAGTTTCCGAAACTAGTAGCGTTAATTGTGTCTTCTTAGAAAACGGAATAATGGTTGAACTGATAGCATCATCCAATTAACCTTTCGTTTTTTTGGTTTTATTATTAAATGTTTGATCATCATTATCACTTATGATCTCCTACCAGGGTTTCTTCATATACTTTTCCAGAATCTTTATTTTTATGAATGTTATCCACACTTTTAAAAGAAGTCTTACGTTTCGAGTTGGAACCGTTTTTTAAAATTAATTTTATGCATTCTCTATCCGATGGAAATACATTCTGGATTACAATCTTTTTGTGCATCATGATGTTATGCCTATAGCTTACCCATTCCCATAAACCATTGACATATGGCGGGAATTGCAAAGCATTATTCTGCAGTTACAGTCAGATTTATTAAATAACTTTGGTAACTTTGAGTTGGAAGGAAAAGTTTACTTTCCCTTGTGTTCTTTATCCTTAAATCAATTCTTAGTCAATTTAAATGTACGTTTCAGCCCTCGTTGGAAAACCTCTCTCACTTTCCACCGGAAATTACTAAATAAGTACGAAAAGGGAATTAATTTCCGATAAACCGCTAAAGCAAATCTAGAAATTTAAAGAGTTTTAACGTGATTTGTTATTTCATATTCTTTTGTATTTAAACTTTAAGCATAAACACTGCATGAATTAATAAGTACACAGCATTGCAAGTTTCTAAAATGTAACAAGATTTTCTATGAACTATGCAAAATAAGTACCTACATAATTCGCAACAAAAATTTAAAAAAATTGTCTGTCGACTATGCGTAATTCATAAACAAATGAACAGTTTTATTCATAAAGTATGATATGCTCTTAGTTACATGATCCAGCATTTAACTCTAAATGAGGGTTGCGGCTGATTCTTGAACGCGAGGAAATTGTAGGTCGTTTATTCCAGCGAGTCCTTTCTCATAAATTTTAATACACTTGCACGACCGAGCCCGTCACAGGTGTGAACAATATCTGGCAATCTCATCACTGGGTCAAGGATAATTTCCTCCCAAATGGATGCGCCTTTATTAAATTGTAAAGCGAACCTTACTTAATTTTAATTAAGCAATGCAAAGTGGGCACTTAAAGCCACAACTGTAGGACCTGCCTAATTACAAGAACATCATGTTGATATTTTAATACTAGGATAAGAAATATAAGGTCTGGTTATCTTTTAAATTTATGAAGCCATGAATATATCAAGCGATGAATGCTTGATGATGCTGAATCTAACTAAACGTTAGGCGCTAACAAAATATTGTAGCACCTATATGACAATGCAGCGTGATATAACTTCATTAGATGTTTTAACATATGCCATTTTTGTTTCAGATCCGAAAGGACCAATTAGTGTTGTGAATGTGCTATATTTTATGTGAAAAATATCCTAAATGCGTTTGAAGTGATGACAAAGTGCAGTGCTATATTGTTACAAATGAAGCGACGTAGACTGAGGATTCTAAATTCCACTTCGGCTGTACAGTGAAACCACAACAATGTGGGTGAATACTATTTGGATTGCCATCACAGGATGTATAACATTTGGTAAGTAGATTTTCAGCTAGCGATAAATTTAGACAACAAAAGCGTTTGCTTTTAGACAACTAAATTCGGTATCGAACAATAACATTTATTTTACACTAGTGTATATGTCCTATTTTGCACAATGACGGTTAAACAAATAAGTAATGGGAAACACTATGGATCTATGTCGATCAGTTACTGGTTATACACCCCTATCAAGATATATCTATTCATATGTTGGAATCAGGGTCATTTGAATAAATTATTAAGTTTTCTTTGTCTACAATCGCATTATTATACTAAGTTTCGATTTTATCTCATATCTTACAATGTATGAAGTCACGAAGGAATACAAGAATAGTATGAAGTGTGTGCGTAGAGTCTGTTGTTGTAGTGGAATTGACTTTTACTCTGACGAATTTCTAAGGTCCTAGTACTCTACGGGAGCATTGTCCCCTTTTCACCTAGTTCCGAAGGCTGGCCTCGTGTTGTCTCCTATCTGTCCTGCAAGGTACATTACGTTTTTATTGTGGGACTCTAGTGCGAATTAATATGTCTTTTTTTTTGTAATTTGTTTGCTGTATGTAAATTTATTTCCGAGGAAGTAGGTAGGTACTAACCATTCACCACAAGGAATAATAGAGTTTTGTGGTTTTAGACAGATGAGTACGATTTTTATATCAACTTGTACCTAATTACAATGTTACCCATAGAAATTAGTAAGTTTTGTGGTTAAGTTAAATAAGTTTTGAATAAGTATCTACAATTATTATAATGGTCTACAATGGCTTGAGCAGCTAGAGTTTATTGATTTTCATTTATTGATTTTCATTTCCATTAAGACTCTATCGTTCCTAATACCTCTAATAGCTTAGAGTTCCTTAACCCTTCAGCAACCAACCTCTTAAGGGTATTAGATTCCGCAGAGCATTAGATGTTCTTAGAAACTACCAGGGCACAAGAACTGGCGAGCAGGTTTCACCTCCAACGTTCCCGTATGTGGGACGCGGGACGCGTATCCAGAGTCCAGTGCATGCATACTCGCAGCTTGCACACATCAATAGACTGGTTTTCCATCCCTATACCTGTCGCACTTTAACTCATCGTAGGTACACCTAGTGTTAGTAAGGGACGGCAAACGGGTGCACACCTAATCTATCATCTGTATGCGAATAAAATTGTCCTGTACAGGACATATCTTATACGTTGTTGTTATAGGTGCATATGTCGTGATTGAATTGAAGGTTTGTTTACATGTAGCATATATTGATAATCCTCAAATTGAAGTAGGTTGAACAGTCTGCCCGAGATTGCAATATTCTGTTCTGTGGTGACAAATATGATTATCGTGGAAGCTAATTTCATTATTATTTTGTCTAGACGTAGTGGGTTGATTGTTAAACATTCAGGGGGTCTAGATCTACTAAGTTTACGTTTGTGGTTATGGAATATGTTGTCTGTCGAATAGTATTTGTGAGAGCTGCGAGTGACTAATTTTAGATCATTTGCATCAATTTGAAGTATAAAAAGTTAGAGAATGTACAGCCTAAATTAATTACGCCGTCACCCGTGGGCAATCTCTGGGCGCACGTCCGTTCGGTCTGTAGTGAAAAGTTTTCTCCAACTCTAGGGGGTTAAGGGCGGAAACGAGAGTTGTCGTCCAATACCTACCAATTGTTATCGTTATGTTCGTTTAGTTAGATGATCAGGGATGATCTATGTAAGGTGGCTGGCAGGGACTAGATGCAAAAAAGGAGTACTTATCGAGTTGAGTGGTGTGTCTTGCCACTTTGGGAGAGGCTTAGCAGTGGACTGATACAGGTTGATGATGATGATTGTGTAGACATATTTTACAATCATGGACACTGAATAACATGTTGCATAGGCGCCATACGAGTTGAAATTGATGTCAAATGCAACTCCTTAGGCTCTGATCATAAGAAGGTACCTTTTCCGAGTATTACACGTTATGCTTTCGACTGTAGGTACTTAATTCAAGCCTGATAGCCAAGTTTGTGAAAAAGTCTCGATGAACTTAGATATTATCTACCAACACAAATAACACGTTCTCTTGTAAATACTTATGTACAGACATCTCCTAAGTAAACTAAAGTTGAAAGCTAACTTCACACACTAAGCCGATACTAAACCTTAGGTTTCCCAAGGTATCTCTAACATATTTTCATCTCAACACGTATCACATTACGGACCATTTTCCTACAGGCACATTCCTATGTGACTCCAATGGATTTCTGCGGCCCTGGTAGCCCACAACGCACACTCGTCCCACGACTCGATTCTCTCCATATATCAAGGTCACATAGACGCACATGGAGCTGGTTTCATCCCTCTCTTTCGCACGTTAAGTTATGCCGTAGGTTTGACAAGGTCGTATAGGTTTTCTTAGGGTCTCCTCGTCTGCGTGTAGAGTCTAGACAGCGCTATGGTGGAACACAAGGTGTATGTGTGTATGTTATGGTATCATAAGGTATGGTAGTAGTAGATACGCGAACTTTCTTGCGGACATAAGTAGGCATGATATTTATGTCACAGTCAGGTGTCACACTAGCTTCTGTTGCTACTTATTGTATGAATGGTGTAGCTAATTTGATTTTAGTACATTTTGTTGTGTTTCCATTGGGAACAGGACTTTATCCATATGTGTGCTAAACTCGAAACATTTGTCAAACGGTTAGAGTGTGCGATTAAATGTGCATTAATTAGGTAACAATAATAATATCCATGTTTTCGCATTTACATCATTAGGTATATTTAGTTAAGTACCTAGTTAGAGAAAGAGTGTGTTTGCAGAATACCTAAAGTTTTTTTCTTTCTCTAGAGCTCTAATAAATATCACAAAGTTGCAAAGCGATTTCACTTCAGACCTAATTAGGCACCCTTCTTAGAAAATCTAGGGTACAAAGAAGTACCTACTTCGGTCGGCGCAATTCAATAAAGTTACTGGCCACTTTGAATTTTAGGATGACTGGTCATAAACCATATTCGAAAAATATATTAAAACGGACTGTTATATTAAAAAATGAATCGCGTACTATACAGTTAAGGCTGTAAAGGCAACGACTGTCCATTTTTATGCAATATGTATGTAATCTCTCTGTCGGTACTGTGGTACTTAATCCACAAAGTGGTATTTCAGTGGCTTAGGTTTACGTGCAAGCTAAGCCAACCCAACCAATATCACAAGCGTTATTACGAGGCGTAAATCCTTAACGATTAATAAAATATTCACAAACTATAGCGGACCAAGACGCTTTTATCGATAAAAGAGATCGCATTCTTAGAGCTTATGATGATTATATGATGTTTATTTGTACTTGGATAGGTAGGTACTAATCTAAGATACTTGTGTTGATAAAATACGTGATAAAATGGATGTATTTAAACATAATTTCCAGAAATTCCGTTCGGTAAAAAAAAAAAATATCAGTAGGTAAGTAGTACTTACCATATTTTATTGTAAGTAGAATAGTTGTATGCTTACTATACCAACATACAGCAGCACATGTTTCATGTTCTCAACAAATAATTTTAATACAATTGTTTAATTTCCTCAAAGCCCTTACAGATTCCTAATCGATTACTAATGTACCTAATCCAGATTAATCTACTTCATGTAGGTAAGTGAGTTGTGTAATAGGAGGAATTGAGTACCTACAGTATATTGTACTAAATAATAGCAAGTAATTAATACGTACAATGTCTACACATAGGTACATACCTTTACATGTTATATATAGGTACCTACCTTGCGATTAATTGGCACTAACGAGAATCGACCCTAGGTATTATTTCTGTAGGAAGCTCGAACACCACATAGTACTACAAGTTTCGTTTAAATTTACCTAAACGAATCGCCAGTTAACGTTTCACTCGCGGCCCGCTAACCTAGCGGTTATTTACCGACGTCTTCTCCAGAGCAAGCATAAAATATAATCGTTACAACGTTGTCTAATGCTTCTCCATAAAATTGAATAGGCACCGGTACCTACCACGACCAAACTAAGTTACTATGTATTTATGCCGACATAAAATCTTTAACAGCAATTTTATATCCCATGTATCTACACTATAGTTTAATTAAGACGGCTGATTTTTGAAAGTAGGTATTGAAAACAGACTATTCACGAGTTTGAGATTAGGTATACAGGCCATAGTAGGTAAACAAAAAAATCCTAGCATAGGTAGTTCGTACTTCGTTCATACAGAATTGTATCGGATTCGGATTATAGCACTAGAAATGTCAGAAATCGCTAAAACTTTCCCCATATACAAAAGAAATTTCCCATAAACTTCCTAAAATATACAAAACTACAATTACGGTTAAGGCTTAAAGAAAATAAAATCGCCGGTGCTGTTCCTTCATGGGTATAACTGCCCCTGGTCCGTCACAAAAATCTACCCTGATGAGTATTTATTATATACCCCATGGGAAATTTGAAGAGCCGTGTCAGTCTAGTTTTTCGAGAATATCCCACGAGAAGATTTTGATATATTTACGGTTTGAAGTCTTTGGATAGTGTTATTTAGTACTAGCTGCTGCCCGCGACTTCGTCTGCGCAGGATTATAAATTAAAGCCTATGTGTTATTCTGGTGTATAAGCTATAATATTGTAAAGTTTCATTAAAATCCATTCAGTAGTTTTTGCGTGAAAGAGCAACAAACATACATCCATCCATCCATACAAACTTTCGCGTTTATAATATTAGTGAGATGCTATTCGTCGTATGCTGAAAAACGGCGCAGCTCACTTTGACATTTTCATATTGATTTAATATTTGTATTTACATTATATTGCCATTTAATGTGTGGCAATGTTCTCTATTTTATATTATATTTTCTATGACGCTCAGCGATATTGAAAGATCCCCTATGTAGAGAATGGCAAAGATGACAATACTCTACGCAAGCGAAATCGCAGATAAGACCTGGTATTACGCATAAATGAAAACCTAGTCTTATTTTCGACATCAATTTACTATCAAAATAGGTCACGAATACATCGAATCGTACGTGACTTTCCATGTGTACTTCCCACTCGTTCTTCGAGAGGGAAAACTCATTGATGATTTTGAATAAATAAAATCATGAATACGTAATAGATTTATGTTCATTCCAAGAATAGACAAGGGCCAATATATTTTGTTTCTTCTCGTTCCGTACCTTTTTATTATTTGTGGACAATGGTCAATGGCTAAACCTATGGTTAGAGTGTGGTTTAATGCATATATACTGACAAAACCTAATTACTTTTTGTCGAACGACAGAAACCGATACCAATTACTAAACGGGCTTTCCGAGGCACAGATGGGTTCAGACGAAAATGCCACTGGCTTGCGGTCACCCATCCTGGTTAGGACGAGTTGTTGACCGTAGTAGCACTGCTCGTCCAACGCTCCAAGCTCGATATAGAGAAAGAAAGATAATAAACTTTAGTGCTACGGAGTAGCTGAAAGAACTCGGATCACTAAAATTGATTTTATCCTTATCTCCCACAACTAAATGGTTCCTCATGCATGCATGATATCTCCGATGCACCTGCTATAATTATCTATGAATGCACCATGGTTCTTCCATCCCATTCTGTTAGCTCAAAATTAGAAAGGGACCAAAATATTCTCGGTTGAACGGCGCATTCGTTTGGCGAGTGTGGTGAAAGTATTACCACGACCTCACACTTTCACTTCGAGGATAACCTTGGATTACGCACACATCACGTAACATGTTACCATATTACTTATAATCATTATTCCGTTCACATATTTTGTAATATCGAAATATTTTCAGTATCATCGGTAGCCTGTATTGGGTGAGATACCTACTCGTACTAAGCGATCGGTGGCGATCTTAATTCATTACAGATAGAAGTGATCATATGTAAATAATATTGATAGGGAGAGGTCTCTATAACCAATCTGTTTACCTTTCACAGAGAATGGATAATAAATTACTACATCACTAATTTGTATCTACGATGCTATTCTTCTTCTTATGTATTGTGCATTGTTTGCGTGTGTCAAATAAACGCTGTTGGTTGTAATTATTTATGAGAATAAACTGAGTGCTGTTTTAAAGATAAAAATAATAAAAACATTCCTATTCATTTATTTCTTGAAAACTTTATCAGAATTTCTGTAGTTTTCAATTTTTTGAGATAAATGTGAAATTATAAAAGTAAAAAGGACCATTTTTCCGTTGTACAGCTTATAACTCTTAAACAGTTCTATTAAAAAACTTTGCGTGCGATCTCTTGTAAACCCATCTATAGCTAACATATCGCACCACTTTCAAAACTTTATTAATTATGCCACTTTTCCCATAGATTGAAATATAGAATGAACGAGCTAACTTGAAAGGAACCTATCGGTCGTCGTCGACTGAGCGGCTAACCTCATTGAAAGTCGGATTATTAAATTAAATCTATGAAATAGCCAGTAGGTTTAAATAAGTATAATATAATCTTATTAAAATGGCAACGGAAGGAACAATAATAGTACCTAGGCGTCAAATTAATTTGCTTTCATGTTGACTGATGCTCTCAGATAGATAAGTACTTACTTAAGTAGACACTCGTACTATTTATTTATCTGTCTTATTTTTACATCAGTTTGAGTTTGATGAGTTTCCAAAAATAGACACCTTAGACCAGAATGAAGAGATTTGATTCTGATTATCACGATTTAATGTTAAAGTTATTATTAACCTTTATGAGGATAAGCTTATTCTAGGTAACCTAGATAAGCACTTACCTACTTTTAAATTTCACTAGGTAACACCTACCTACTTTGCAGTAAAAAATATTCGTGGATTTTTCACATCATACATTCTAGTGGGACAATTTTGTTGTTTATTCCAACTTTTCCAAATATTTTACATGCGTTTCGACTTATTTACCATAAACAGCTAAAATAGGTATCACTATTATGAGTTTCTGTAGTAAGTTCACTCTCTCTCGAGTACGTAATAACGTTATAATATTAATGGTTATCTGTGTACTTTTTGCATATGGCATAATATATGTCCAGCTGTAACGTTTAACGTCTCGTAAAATGTTCCTAAGTCTTATTTTATTCCGGATGAAGGCCTATCATATAGCCATTTAGGCCATAATAAATGAATTTAATAGATGATATACAAAATTAATCAATAAGTAATTCAGGGTACGATGAAATGTCACGAAGTAAATTTAAAGATAAAATCTGTACAATATTCGGTATTTATACAAGAAGGTTAGGTAGGTACCTAGTAAATACTCCTAATGAATTTCTTTAGTACCTATCAATGGAATTTAATTTTTAATATTTAGTGACTCTCCGTCTTTAAAATACAAATTCATGTTAATTTAATGAAAATAACGACTACGCTATTTTCATTATACAAATAACAAATGTAGTATTAAGCATACTAATATACTTAATTAAGTCTTAGAGAACCTAGGTTTACTATTAGGTACGTCTTCCAAACATTAACGAAATCGAAAATAAACGCAACTTTGAAATGCTAATTTGATGTGGGTAGGTAGATACATGAAATAAATATTGTAGTTAATTTCAATGTTAATTAAACAATATTAATTTTCCAGCGTCGGCACAGCTGCCATTCAACCTCCCGGCGATCACACATGTCGACCGCAACTGGTACGCAATGTCGACGGATCCCATAGGGTCTGTGGTCACCAGGGTCCACCGAGAGAGGACCGGAACACAGCCGGTGAACTTCGGCTTGGAGACCACTGGCCCACCAGCGCCATTCAAGATTGACTCTCACACTGGGGTTGTAACCGTCAATGATACCCTAAGTGATAAGGTAAACACACAAAATATGTAATAGTAGTAATATAGTCATATACAGTTTTGATTGCGAGCTGAGCTGAGTTCAATTTTGTAACTCTTAGGTCGATAGTCACACTTTTGAGTACGACCGTAGCGTGAGCTTGGTCTTACCACTGTCAAAATTTAAAGAAATCTTACAGTTGTAAGACCGATTTCAAACTCTGTACACACTCAAAACTGTATATCATTATCGGCATTAAATCTCACGTTGAGCTCGTTCTCAAAAGTTTCTATGAATTAATTCGGTGTTGCAATGTAGGATCACACCTGTGAAAAATATTTTTTATACCTAGGTATAGCTTATCTATAGCCTGGGTCATTGATTAGCTACACTGAACTCTGGGGTACATTCACCCCATGGTTCATGGATTAATGGAGACTAATCACTTTGTTTAAGACCTATTCGTCCTTTGACCTCTTATATAATTAGACGGAAATCATATGAATAATCTACATAATGCCTGAAATGAGTTGACATATAGCGACGGCTTCCATTAGCTATTTGATCTAGAGAGATAAATCTAATTAGAAGGATAGATTAGAATTTGTAATTTGATATTTTGTTTGACATATCCATTTGTTTAAATATAGCTAAATTACATTATATTAGGTATAGGTACGCATAATATTTCGTTGCATAATTCACCAATGAAAAAATAGCGCAGAAATACATGCTAGATATACACAGATCACTGATTATTATTACTTATAATATTGTTTTATTTCTTTTTCAGGAAAATCGTTCGTACTCTTTGTGGGTGACAGCGTTCGACGGGTCCATACCTCAACGTACAGAAATTTTGGCAACGATTACGGACAATTCAGGCCAGAGGCCGAAGCTACCTCATCCACCTCCCTTCTCTCTTCCGAGCTACCCCAGCATACCGCTCCAGCCAAAGTTCACGAGAATAACACCAGTCACAACCAAAGCTACTGAAGTATACAATGAAGAAACAGTACCTGACACAACTATAGCTACAACTTTGAGCCCACCTAAAACACCTGACGATGTACCGACAGATAATTCTATAGAAGGCGATTACAGCAATAATAATAAATCGAAGGTTCCAGAAGAAGAACCGGCCAATGATGTGCCTCTTACTGTAATACCCCTGATTGCTATAGGTGGATTAGTGGTTATTGTGGCCGGTGTTATAGTTTTTGTTTGGAAGAAAAACACGAGCCAGAAAGCGAAGAGCAAAAAGGAGGACATGGTAAGAATATAATTAAGTATACCACGTGTAACACAAAGTGTGTATGTCTAGGGTAGCATGTTTTACTTCGTCTCGTATAAACGCCCATTCATATAATTTCTAAAAACATCGTGCTTTATAATGTCTAAGTCTCAACATCACCCACATAAAATTTACATGAACTCTCTATCATATTTGCTTTGATCATTTATATAATGTTTATCATGGCCACCTACGTTGATTCATTTAAAGGAATACTTATCCACAGAGCAAAGACTCAAGTGGGATCGTCCTACAAGATGCCTCTACCAATATATGGGACCGTCCCCGTGCCTACTCCAATCGTTACGAGTCTTGGGACAACACACACTTGCAGGTCAGTCCTTGGCCTTTCCATTTCAGTCTTTAGGTTTTCAATTAGTGACAACAACTATACCGTTTCCAATCATTTATTTTCTCGATGACAGCTCCCTTAGAATGTAACTGCGTCATGTTACGCAAAAGCTAAATTAAATGCGAGGTATTGTTATGATTGAAATATCGATATTGTATCGGTATTTATATTGAACTTATTACGTATACGTTACGTATACGTGTTCCCGCGACTTTGTACGCGTTGTAATTTTTCCCGAGATAAAAAGTTGCCTATGTTACTCAGATATAATGTAGCATTACTGTAGTATTAATGTAGTAGAAATTTGTCCAGTATTTTTAGTTATATCGATATCGAACCTAATGTTGATCACTTATTTGGTCACAACACTATAACTTTCCAACTATGTAGATCTGTGATTCCTTGTTAAGCGCGCGAAACGCCATTAGCTACTTTTTTGTGAAAATTCTAATTAAATAGTTTCCGTGGTATTTAGTGATTAATGATCACGTTAAGTTAATCAGTAGATGTCCGCGAACGTTTCTGTTAGTTGGAGTGCTCGAAAGAAGTCGTATTTGTGAAGTTTTGTGCTTTTAGCTAGGTTTCCTTTTGCATAACTTGATGCTTGCGTGGATCATTGAGTTATTTCGTTTAGGGGTTTGGGAGGGTTGTGCGTAGGTTTAGGTTAGGTTATCGTCGTATATATGTGTAATTATAAGAATTCAGACATTCTACTAACATCAGACCATGCTGTATTCCCTAGTTGGCTTTGCCATTCCCACTGGGAAATTTTTTTCAAAAAAAAAAAATTTGATCTGTCATCGAGAAAATAAATGATTAGTAAGAGTATAGGTCCCTAATTTATCTTTCCACGAAGAGAATGTTTTAGTACTAGAGCTAGCGAGCTCTTACTTTTATTGGGTAAATTTTACTTTTATTAAATCTTTGTTGATTTTCAAATCAGCAAAAACAATGTCGATATTCTTGATGGCTTAGAAAAATCCTAATAAACATTAAAAACGTGCCTATTTTTTACTCTAGAAAGAACGTAATAATATATTTTTGAACGCGAAAAATAAGCTCCAATTAATAAAGTACACAATTATATCAAAAAACAAAAAACGAAGAAATTAAGGGTGAAGGGATGGCAGGGTACGGATGTTGATAAAATATTTACATTCAATATAAGGGGCTTGTAGCCCAGTTGTGGCTGCGGTTAGAAAGCTATCGTACTACGCTAACGTAAGTAAAGTAACAATAGGCTCAGCCTGAACAAAGATGGGTGGCTGAACTGACTGATAGGCATTTTCCTCTGAGCCCCTTGTAAAGCATGTTCTCGACTGCTGACGGTCAAAAGCAGTAGATAGATCATGTCAATGGCCTCTATAGGTACCCTGAACAGCTCTTGACAATATTAACCCACACACGACACAAGAAGTATAACAATATATGATATTATTGATTATGTGATATGTAAACACAAAACAAGGCTTTGAATAATATAATTCATTATGTCCTGTGTCTCTGATATCTAATTTAAAGACAGGGTAAATTCATACTGGTGCGAGTTGCGACACGATGCAACAGAATCCGACTTGAAGTCGGACACATTGATAACATCCATAACACAGCTGCTGCAGACAGCTGTTGCTTCTTGTCGTCATATCGCTCTGCATAATCAGATACTCCTCCGTCAATCACGGAAATATATACAGCGCTTGTACACATCGCCAGTGTGACTTTTACGTACACCTCTTGTTGTTCCAAAGACAAAAGACAACACGCAGGGTCGCAGGCGTAGGGATGACACCATTATCAAAATCACAAGAGACACCCACGTCATTTTGTACAATAACGACGTAAAATATTACCGACCTATTGTCGTATTTAATTCAACAGGAAGAGAGTATTTAGGGTAGGCGGAGTAAGCCTCCCCAAACAAGTTGTCATCGCAACCCACACTGGAACCCGATATTGCTAATTTAAACTTACAATAAATTGAGAATGAAATTGTGTAGGTAATTTCCGCCATAAAAGAATAAAGGGAAATGGTATTATGTAGGTTTTATATTTTACCCTGAGCATGAAAAAGTCAAATAAGGAATTCTTTTTTTCTCTTTAGCTTTCCGAAGAGACGACTATAAGAGAAGAGAAGGAGGAGCCTCAAGATGAGTGGGAATTCCCTCGTCATCGGCTGAGGATCTTCAACATTGTTGGCGAAGGCGCATTTGGGCAGGTGTGGAGGGCACAGGCCATCGATATTGACGGTAAGCTAATCAAGCACCCGATTTTACTTTGAGTGATTAATGTCAGTGATAAGGTGATTAGCGAAGTATAATGAATGGGGTCACATTATTAGAGGGATACTTTTCTCACAAATCACCCGACCGTTGTCAATTTTGTTTCTAGAACTACTAAAACCTTTGAAATACTTCTCTCACTGTACCGAACTAAAGTGTGAGTGCAAAAAACGCGATGTAGAGTCAGCGCTATTATCCTTCTCAAAAGAATGAAATCATACCATGTCATAGCGCGCCGAACGGAGACGCCGCTATACCAACGCAGTAGCACTGTCCCTGTCACGCACGATATGGCATGATATGATTTTATCGTTTTGAGAACCGTAATAGACCCACACCACAGTTAACATTTGCGTCATTGTAAGAAAAATATCATGTAAGTAGACTTGCCGTTTACATTTCATTGAGAAACAAAAGAGGAGTTGAATACTGTAATTGTTTTAAAGAAATATGTGAGCACAGTTAAAAACGCAAGTGTAACATTGTGGCCTCATTGATTAGTGTCCTAAGTGCGAGTGGCACTCCATCAAGTTACCTTAACTCTAATTCGTATGGAAAGATGAAGCTTCTCCATTCGCCATGGACGCCATTCAACGTTCCATACAAGTTCCGTACGTTAACGTGATGTAATATCGAGTGTCATTCGCACTTAGAACAATGTTGTCGAGTGTACGTTAGGCTCTACGTTCAACAAAGTTACTTTGAATGACATTTTTATTAGAAACTCATCCCTCAACTGTGAAACGACTGTTTTAATAATGATTCATGAACTATGGTTTCACGTGGGTCGCTCACATTTAGACGCGAAAGACCTTTTTTATAGTCATCTGATCATTCTACCGTCAACTCATTTTAACACAAAGATGGTGACTTGAAAAGGTTTACCCAAGCGAATTTACTAAATGGCGAGACTAAATGGACCGGATTTAGGTAACCTTATAGACAGCCCAGCATTTTAGATTAGGCTTTACACTTTGAAATGTTTGTAGATTTTGGATCTTTATCATGCATATATATTTTTGTTTTTAATCTCATGAGAGACGGTTTGGCTTATCATGCTAGCCTATAATACCGGTAATGTTCATAACCACTGCGCAATTTATGAGAAATTGGCGATAGCATATTTTATGACACACATATTTTACGGATATTGTGTACAAAAGTAATAATCGGAGTAAAAGCCAGTTTGCGGAAAAGTACATAATTGTGGACAAATATAAATTGACTCTCGGATTATATTAGGATTTTATAGGTTCCACTTTATCCCAAGCCTTCATGTCAGGTGAAAAATGATTGCTTGTGTTGTCAAATAAATAAATATTATAAATAACTAGGTGGGCAGTTGAAATAAAATATTCAGATGTTACCATTAAGTTTTGCACGGAAACGTGTAACAGTTATTTTTTTGTAAACCAACTGAGGTGTATAATGTCACGTTCCACTGTTGAACATGGCTTTTATGCAAATGCAACGAGGTAGATATATCGATTTGCTTCGGGTCAGTAGGTATGGTCAACAGCACCATTGCAATGACTTATGTTTGCGATAATGCGGTCTAGAATGCAATGAATTCTGTATAATGTATGTTCTGTCTATTATACAAAAACAGATTAAGTATATTATGATTGAAAATAACTGACCGGTAATAACTAATACTAGTAACATATTATGGATTAATTGTGACTGAAATTATTCTTGTTATATATTCATTCATTTAATAATAGCTGATGCTGATTGCTTGATAGAGAACGATTGATCAAAGGGGGGGATGGTTTTTGCTCACATAATATACATTAACCATACCTTTTCCATATTTCTAGGAAAGAAAGGTGAACAAACAGTTGCAGTGAAGACCTTGAAAGAAAACGCATCAGAGAAAGAAAAGACCGATTTAGTGCAAGAATTAATCGTGATGAAAAACTTGGGCACCCATCCGAATGTCGTTAGACTTATAGGATGCTGCACTGAGAAGGTATGAGCATAGCTATACCATATCGCTATGAACGTCTATGAGCATATTTTGTTATAGGCGACACTTCAATTCATTGAGATTATCTATGTTCCTCTTTCTCTTAATCTCTTTCTTGTAAAGCAACCAATTGATATGGAATCTGAATCTTCTAGTCGAAGCCCTTGAAGGCCCTTACGCTTCCTAATCAAGGATCCGCATTTACATCAATAGATGACCAATATCATTGACAATTAAATATAGCTCCCACAATCATATTAGGAATTGAATGCCAATGAAGAGTACATTTGTAATAGGAATATGTACTATCTAATACCTATCATATACATAATTACTTGCATAGGTACTCGTAAGTAGTGCCTACTTAAAAATAACTGCTAACCTAAATATGTAGGTATATGATAAGACAATTTCAATTGACACTCCTTTTCTCCTCGCACCCCATTCCATCATATCCATATTATTAACTATCCCTTCCTATTTTGATTATGTTATTCAATATTTCAGGCGCCAACTCTGGTGATCATGGAGTTCGTGAGCCTCGGCAAGCTGCAACAGTTCCTTCGTGACTCCCGGGCGGAGAGGCATTACGGAAACACACATGGAGGCAGCCAGTTCCTGACCTCACGGGATCTCACACATTTCGCCTTCCAAGTCGCGAGAGGCATGGACTTCCTTAGCTCTAAAGGGGTAATTATCATCAAAACAGACTGCCACTTGCAATAAAATACCTACATACAAAACATATAATATCTGGTTAGTCCTGCGATTCAATGATTCAATTTTTCGAAGGCCTAGCTTCCATTTTGTTTGTCGCAAAAGCTCTCCCTGACAGACTATTTGCGTTGATCCAGACAAGCGAGGACAATAGAAATTCGGCTAGCTTGCAAATATCAATCAATTCTTCTATTGAATATTGGAAGACTCCAGGTATAAATTATGCTATAATTTCAGTCAAAATGCTGACAAATGGAATAATCTTTTCGTTCACTAAATTACAGACACTGAAGTGATGAAAAAAATCATTAAGGCATATAAAAAGACATTTTAGTCGGAAACTAGAACCATAACGGGCAATAAATTACCTTCACTAATTTAATTAAGTTTAAGGATTTTAGAAGGAAGGAAAATAGAATTGGACCACTTTGTCATGCAAAATACTGAAAGTAAATTACGGTTTGTCTTTCGGTCCTCCTCCTGTTCAGTTCTTCGATAAGTGAATTCAAGCGGAATAGGCCCTGTCACTTAATTTCTTTCTATACCCAAAAATTACGAACATTGATTATGAAGTATATATCGACGAATTCGAAACATACATGGTCACATTGATCTAATTAGGTACCAATCGGATTGATTTCATGGGATCGGGGAATGGTAAATATATGTATTGACATGGCTGAATATGGTGGTTCACAATTAATAGGACAATATATCCATCAATGGCTAACACTTGCAGTACGATTTCAAAAATCTTAAGGCGTAGACAACATACGAGTATTATTTTAGTCCCAGAGTATTCTGTCTCATATCTCAATAATGAGATAGCAAGAAGATGATCTTGTTTAAACCCTTAGGATCCTGCTCTCCGCAAATCCGCACAGCCCGACACTTAAATGTAGATTAAACGTAATCCTTAAATTAATGTCTAAAGCACCGGCTGCTCAAGTCGATAAAATATTGAAGTCAAGTGGACGCTAGTGAATCAGCTCTTGCCGACGAGTACTTGTTCTAAAGCCTCACCACCACAGGGAGGAATAATAAGCGGAAAGGGTATCTTGCTATTACTTGCCGGACACGGCACGGACAAATGACGGTGACATCCCATGACATTCAAATGTATCAGCACTATCTACAGAACACGCATGGACATGAAAAATCGGGAAACATAGGCGAACATACAATAAACCACTATCCTAATATTGTATTAAGTAGGTATATCATTAATTTTAGTCACACATAAATGGAATCATCATCATCAGCCCATATCAGTCCACTGCTGGACGTAGGCCTCTCCCAAGGCACGCCACTCGACCCGATTATCAGCCTTTTGCATCCAGTCTCTGCCAGTCACCTTGCGAAGGTCATCCCTCCATCTGGTAGGGGGGCGTCCCACGATACGTTTAAATATTAAATATGTCATGGATGATGATTATTGATTATGATTACAGACAAACTAATATAAATCTTTACGAGAATGCAATGTCTAGTCTAGATTATTATTGTGTCATAAGATGGTCGGCTAGGTATTTGGAAATAATGTACTTCTACCAGTAGTACACATACCTAAGTATGGCATTTTTTCTGCTGGCCAGTGCAGCAGATACATTAAATTCCACAACCAATTTATAAATTACGCTTTTTCTTTTCCAGATAATCCACAGAGATTTAGCAGCGCGAAACGTGTTGATCACAGACGAGAGAACGTGTAAAGTGGCTGATTTTGGATTCGCCCGAGACGTGGCTGGGACACACGTGTATGAGAGGAAAAGCGACGGACGTCTGCCTATAAGGTAATGAGAATATAAACTATAGGGAACTGTATGACATACCTACACATCAAAAGAAATGTATTTATATTCATTTCCTCTGTAATTAATTTTAACATGACCAAATCCTATAAAATATTATACCTATTGATATTCATTCGATGTGATACAATTGTTGGGGTTCCGAATCTCAGGAGAAGGATAAATTTTCTGCTGTCTGTCTGTGCTCCGTTTCATTTTCTCATCGAGGGGTTCGGGTCCCTACATAGGTACTATAAATGTTTTCGAAAAAAATGAAATATATTTCTTAGTTTGGCTCCTCATTTATGTTCTGTGATGTTATTTCATAATTTAAATACGAGTATTTCAAATTACAGATGGATGGCACCAGAGTCGCTCTATGACGACATATTTAGCGTTAAGTCAGATATTTGGAGCTTCGGGGTTCTTCTCTGGGAGATTGTCACCCTCGGCTCTACACCCTATCCTGGCCTATCAGCCGGTGATGTTATGAGAAAGGTTAGTACTATCGTAGGCATTAATAAATCTACAGACTTAAGATGTCTTTTGGGAATTCGCATTGTTTAATAGATCGTAATACAATAGGTCTTGTACTTGCTTCTGAACAAAGGCATCAAAATATTTTAGCATTCTACCTAGGTATTTGTATTTCTGCCTCCCTCATGCCGCAATGACTGGGAATGGCTGACATTATATTATATGAGCGAATAGTACTTACCTACCCAGAAACAATGCGAGTAAAGCCTAACCTTACATTGTAAAAGCTGCTAAATATTAAAGAGCCGGAAATCTCTTAACCCAAAACGGAACCTTGTTTACTTTAATAAGAAATCGTATTAAGTATTTATGTTCTTTTACTTCCCTGTAATTTAATTACAGCGAAATGTTGACGATAACATTTGCTTTCTACTCGTGTACACTGCTGGGACGTGTACACTCCTGAGAATTTCGACCTATTATCTTATCTAATAAACGTAGGAAATATCGGAGAAGGAACCAGGAATTCCGACATTTTTTCTTCCTTACCTACAAAAAGATGTGCAATCAGCATTCAAAATGATCCCAATTTATTTTATTGGTGTGACACTACAGTTTCTTTGGTGTTCCTTTTCTTTTACTCGTAATAAGTCTCCCAAATGGCGTTAAAAAGCCACCATAAGCGCCTTAGTTATGACTATAACTCACCTTTACCATTATTGAAAGAGAAAATTGCTGGTAATTCATGTAATAATGTAACGTTGCCTCGGACAACTTTATTTTTGTAGCTTGTAGTCAGACTTTTATTTCCAAAAATGTGCAGTTCGTTTTAAATCTAGTCAAAGTCAATTGAGCGGCAGAAATTATTTTTATTGATACTTTTTGTACTAGGTTCGCGAAGGCCATCGTCTTGAGAAGCCGGAGCATTGCAGAAGAGAACTGTACAACATAATGTACTATTGCTGGGAAGCCGAGCCTACCAACCGACCAGACTTCAAGGAGGTGGTCGCTATGCTCGAGCGACTTTTGTGCACAGAAACCGACTATATCGAACTAGAGAGGTTCCCAGACCACTCCTATTATAATGTACAGCATTTGGACGGAGAGAAACTGTAACCAAATTATTCACTTCGGGTGTCAATTATTATAAGTTTTGAATAAGTAAGATCTGTGTATATAACTATTAAAACATACACAGTTTGTGACCAAGATGGTGTTTAAAACACTAAGGATTGAGTTTCCGATATTTCGATTGCGTTAGTTACCCAGGTCTCAATATCGGGAGCTCATTATAAACATGATGATACTATGTAAATAAGAATAGGTAATAACTTAATTTAAAGATATTCAATACACGTGTATCAAAGGTAATGTAGGTAATCTGTATGTGCAGCTTTTCTCATGTTTTCCTTTACCATTTTTAGAACCTCGGTTAATGTACTAACTTCTCTTGAAAACGGATAAAATCTCACTGAATCTGAACCGGTCGAGCTGTGGATCGAAGTAAAAAAAGTTAATTAATAATTTCAAAATACTTGGAATTAAACACACAATGATAGATCTCACATGACTATAACATAATATTTCGTGTATTATCATTATGATATTTATTATATTTTATATAAATTAATTTTATGAAATTAATGCAGAAGCAGGTAGATAAGTACTTACTTGTATTTATTTAGTACATAAAGTATGGCAACAAATACTTACCGAGATTTATCAATACTCTGGCAACAATTATCATGTTTAGCACTAGTCTCTAGAAGTAACAAATAAAAGATAATGATTTTTATAACTTCAATTTACTTTTAAAATAATGTACATACGTAAAACTAATGTAACATCAACAATTTTTAATGAATGTTTTGTTCTTAAAGTTCTTCGTTTCATTGCCTACCTACGAGACCATTTATGTACCTTTTCCATTGTGATATTTTACTTTTCGCATATGTTGTAGTTAATGTTATTTCTATTGCTAATACAAATGTTCCTTCAACAATTCCTAATCCCAACGCTAAGAAGCCGCCTTGTAGATGCTGTAACGACATAGCATCTACATCGGACTGTTCATTATCTAGTGAACGTAACAGTTTTGCTCTTTTTCGCGAATTGAACGACGCAAAATAGCGCCTCACACCAGCATTCGCTCCTAATTGTTGAAATTTTAATAAGGAATCGGAGAACTCAGCGATGAAAGCAAAACCTCTCAAAGCGACCATTTCTATTGATACCGTAAATGTACTTCTTTCAAACGCATAGAATTTATCATTGCCTGCACCATCACTAAGCTCGGGCATTATTGCAGATAAATAGGCCAGTTCTAGCCGACTACACAACACTGAAAAGTTTCTATGAACGGCGACGTCTAATATAGCGTTAGTCATATTATCAACGTCTCTCCATTTTACGCCGATCTCGTAGTCAAAAGGGTCACTTGAATTTTCAAACAAATCGTGGATTTCTTCGATGCCACCATATTCTAAATCACTTAGAACTAACTCTTCAATAGTATTAATTTGTTTTTCAAAAGTTGGGTTTGTTAGAACATCAATTAACTTAGTTTGGTATGCTGTTAATAATAGTATACAGTATAAATTGAAGAATATATAGAACACACGTAAAGTATGAGTAACTGGGCGAGCGTAAGAACAAAATCCTAATGATGAAATCCATACATTAAGAGAGCAATGTTTTAACGTCTTATGATATAAAGATTCACCACTCAGTTGTCCCAAAATTCTCCAACTTATGATGCAAATAAAGAATCCAGCAATTACTGAATACCAAACTAATTCTTGAAATATAATTATCAACGCAACCCACGGGGGTCTGGGGAAAGCACGTGGTACAACCCAAGTGTACGAATCGGTTAAGTAGCCATTACTGCATTCAAAATCTTCATGAACATCGAAATCAGGGAAAATTCCTCCCAGAAGAACATGCCCCTTTTTGGCTACCAATTTTTTTAGTGCTCCATCCCAATTTCCATTTTCTCTTTCGCCCCTGAATAAATTCAATATTTGATATCGTGTTTCGAATTTGTGTCGTTTGGCTAACTCGTTTATTAATACTTTTTCAATGTTCGGATCTTCCATATAATTATTGTCACTGATAAATGGCTGTCTCTCCAGGGCAAGAATTTCCAGAACGCAACCTTCCATTTCTTTTGGAACTCTGTTCTTGAATATGTCTTTCTTATATTTTACGACTCCAAATTCACACATATTTTCTATTATTACCCTATTATTTGCTGTTTCATTATAATAACCACAATATCTTGGGGGGTCAAATGGTTTCCAACTGTAAATTATTGCATTACGAATTTGATTTTCTTGAGGAACTATTACTGCAATGTTTATGACATTATGGTAGAAAAAGCAGTTCAATATTTTTTCTACTTCAGCAATGTTTCCTTTGTCAGTGTCTTTAATACTAAAATATAAAATAATAAATTTAGCATGAGGGTTCCAACTACGAGAGCGAATTAGTCTGCTTGCAACATGTGTAAAATCTTTGTAACTATCAATAACAATAATAAAATATTCAGCTATGCTTTCAAATATTCTTGCTTCGAATTGATCCATATGAATTACATTCAATTCTTCGTCATCTTTGTTATTCTCGATGCAAGCAGGTGGTTCGTCTATTGGACTACTAATTTGAACGGGATATTTAATATAATTGTTTATTGTCTTCAATAGTTCGGAACGAATTCTTGCAACAGAAGTGCTAACGTTTATTGTGCTTGAAAAAATTAGCAGACCCGGTTCTTCAAAATTTTGTTCTATTAATCCACTCACACATTTTGTGAAATCACTCACCACAGTCGGTCCATACGGATTAATTAAAGATTTGGCACTAGTTACTAACATTAGTAACACAACTATCATTATTAAAAGACCTGAGTTCGTATTCTGTATATTTTATAGACTGATCAGCAATTTTCATGCTAAATGATAAAATGCACACGGGCAAATGTGAACAATTCTCGTTAGCGTGTCATTTAATGCTACTATTATCATGTTGTCACTTATCTACAGCGATCGTTACTTTAACCCATTAATCGGTTAGGTTAATTGTAACAGTGTACATTTATTATTATTTTTTGTAATACCTAAACAAGTTTTGCTAAATAATTAAAACTAAAGGACATGTTTCCTTCCTAAAAAAATATTAAACATACCCGAAGAAGACAACAATAAAATTGAAAATTGCATTTATGTGAAGCGTATAAGTAGTTACTCTGTGTAGGTACCTACACACATGTCTGAACTTATAAAATAGTACCTACATCAAAACCAACATAATATACAAAGCAACCTCTAAACCGTAATGGGAAAAGGGGGATAATCACTATACGGAGGTCATACAGCCGCCGGCTATGAACCAACTTTCAGGCTAATTTGCATATTAGTAATATTCTGAAAGTATTACCCCTGATGCAATAAAGTTCAACCCTGGCCGAGCCCCCACCACCAGGGCCGAACCTTCATGTATTTACCCGTATATTATTTCTGACCAATTTCTTTGTTGTTATTATTTAGCTAATTAGGTACAGTCGAAGACAGAGATATGTATACAGGGGGCCTCAATAAGGTTGAGATTATCTCAAAGACTACTGAACCGAATATAATAATTATTTTACAGTTATTATACATTAACGGATATCACTCACTTATATTGTTGAATCCGTTTATATATAATAATTTGTAGTAATGACTCACCATAGTTTTAATTCTTTTACAGTTACTTAGTTTTAACTTTTATCTATCAAACAGTGACAGAATTATTGCAATAAGTAGGTCAAATAGTTTTTGAGAAAATCTCAACTTTAAAAACTCTCCTGTACACCTTTCTCTGTGTTCCACCTATTGATTTATTGCAGTGAAAAATAAAATATATATATTTTTTTGTTAATTTAGTCATTCATAAAATGTTAATTTGACAGCATATCAATAGTAACACTTATTAAAGTTCAATTTCAACTCCTATGGCCCTAAGGCCAGTACAAATTCCAAACATTTGATGTGTTGTCGACTGTAGTATACATATATTCTACCACATTATAATATGTCGGTAACAGGATAATGTCATTGTTATGGAAACGCGTGAAATTCTAAAGGAAGTCATTCAGATAGACAAGAATAAAATTGCGCAGCGAGTATCTCTCCAAACAACTTGGACGTGATTTGAAACTCCGACGTGCATTCAATATCAAACCAACATAATATTTGAGATAGAAAACTTGTTTGTAAAATTGTAACCTGATGCTCTTAGAAGAGCATGATTTTTCGTTCGTAGTTGTAGCAGCTGTTGTAATATCATAATACTTATGTGATATGCAGTTTTGTATTATGAATGTAAGACATGACATAGGTAGCTCTAGTTTCGATAGTACCTATGTTAATTATCCATAAAGGATAATCAGTCTTTCCCTTAACCATATACAGGTGACGAAAGTACTAAAGCCAAAAGTACTTACCTACTCAAACTTATAAATACTGGGCTATATCCCCAGAATCTCACAAAGAAAAAAATATCAACATTATTTTATCAAGAGAGGTCTGTATTCAATTTCTATGATTCGATGACGACGGGAAAATCTTCAGTAGGTACTTAAATGATATCTAATTATGTGGGAGACGACGCCGGAAGGACTATTGAAAATATTACACATTTCTTTCCGACTGCCGAAAAATGGAAAGTATGTAACATTTTCAAATAATTGGTGAATGCCCCATTGCACTATCCACACAAGCAGAATCAAAATTTTTATAATGTAGGCATAATTTAATTTATAATGTATTTTTATGATAGGTAGGCAACGTAGGTAGGTAGTATCCAACGACTAATTATAATACCTAAACATGCAACTAGTGTTAAAGGGGCTTATAGATTATTCTAGGTAACTGTACTTAAACATTAAATACTAAATATTAATTTGTGAAACATCGCTTCTAAGAAAAGTAATAATCAGATGATCTTGGGATTCGGGTTACTTGTAGGTATAATATTAATATTTGGATGCCTATATACCGCACAATTTCATTGATTCCTAGAATTATTGAAGAAAGGTATGTTATTACATAAATGTAGCTCAGGGTATTACTCACAGAAGAAGGTCTGGAAGAAAAGTAATATCCTCGTGGTTCAGCCAGAATACATCTATATTCCGTGCCGCGTTGGCGACAGTGCAGACTGCCGATATGATCACCAACCTACGTAAAAAGATAGTGTACTGTAAGAAGAAAAAATTCTGCTTAATCTATCTATATTTTCATCAGCAAAGAATTTTGCGAGTGATGATACGACACATTAGCTTGACATATTCGGATTCTGATTAATGGAAGTTGGAGTTGGGACGATAGATGAAATATTTCAGTATTGGGACCTCACCTTCTAATCTCAGTGAAGAACTTTTTCATATGGGTACTTATGAGTTTTTTTTTATTTCTGTGATTTTATGTCCCTCAGTTACTATCAACAACATTAACAAATAGTGTTTTGATTAAAGGAACAAACAGAAACGGTAATTTACAAGTATCAATGAGAATATATGATTAGGTAGATACTACTTAGATGCACTACAAGGACGTACCTACATATTACATTCCCATTAACGAGGGATAGAGGGATGATGCCAGTACCAAACAGGAGGACCTTGGAGAGACGAATTCCTACTTTTCACTTAATGTGACAATTGAGTTCACGGAAGCTAATCAAAGTTTGGAAAAAAGTTGTTCCATTCCGTTGTTTGGCTAGCAACTTAGATTGTTAAAATTGTTCTGTACAAAAGAAGTGTATGAATTGAAAGGAGCATCTTTTTTAAAATTGCTTTAATTATCTAAATCATATTTGATGGAATTGATTTGATTGGTTCGTCACCTCCGTAGCTTTTGCAATGGATCAATTTGAGAAACTTACCTTGTATTCATTGTCCCAATAAGCATGCAGGTCGAAGGGTGTCTCATAAGAGCTGGCAGCTACCCCGTTCAACGCATCAGCATTGTGATCAAGCGCGGTTACTGAGCATACTCGTTAGAGTATATATTTTCTTTGGAGCATACTCATACTACTCTTCTGAGCATCTTACACGATCGTTCTAGGATTTTCGTAAACGCCATTTAGCTGAATTTCGCCATTATTGGCCATGATAGCGGCATACAAAGACGGTCACAAATTAGATATACTTTTACTTATGAACAATAAAAATAATATTACTTCACTTCACTTTTTAAAATATTACGATTATGTTTCTTCAAAAGACGGTTTATTGAGAAATATTACTAAAAAAATAAACTACTTATTTAAAATAAAATCCTGTTAATGATATACCGCTTAGAGCAAAGAGGCTAATAATGTCAAAGATTATAGATTTTTTAAATGTAGCGGTTATAATTATGTTATCTGTAGGTTCTATACCAAAGAAAATATATGTTTTCTATACTTACTTCCTTGTTACTTCTATATAATATTTCATGCTTATTTCCTACGCTTATTTCATGTTATTGTTTGAGTAATTTGTGAGTAATCCTTTGTCACATTTCCTTCACATTTTCTATAAATACCATTTTAGGTTCTCTTGAAAATGGCGGGAAACGACGGTTGCGAAATTATTTGATAATTTTCCTTTTAATGTCTACAGAGACTATTTTGTGTTTAATATCATGTTCAATTAATCAGAAAATGTTCGCGAATGACAGTACGGTGAAGTTATTGGATTATTTATGCAAGGTCTGAAGTTTCAAGCTTTTATCAAGAGTTCCCGCTACAAGCTCGGGAGTGAACGTGACTGTCGAGCTGCTTCGTCCAGAGTGATGACGCTACGGCGTCTCCTCTGGATGAAGGCATGAAGACGCGGCTACCCAGGGTGAACACGCTACTGCGACTCCCCTGGAGGAAGATAGAATACTATTGAATATATTGAATTTTCTGTAACATGACATTGGCAAATGACGAACAGTCGAGTCCATTAATAAAATAAATAAATAATACCATTTTATATGACTACTTTTTAGATGGGTCTAAAGACAATTCACAGATTAAAGATATAAGTTTTCTATTCAAAACAGATAGGACACTAAGGAGAACGCATTATTTCCATAGCTTGTCAGTCAGCCCAACAAATCTGACAGATATCCGACCAATAGCAAGCCAGATATAGTGTTGGTCTTGTAAAAGCTTTTTGAAATCGATACTTAGGGATGTACTTATTATCGACTAGCTATCGATACATTTTTCTTATAGATATTGCATTTTATAATAATTTAATAAAAAGGTAAATTATATTTTAAAAAGTATTTATTACATTTTGTTCATGTTTACCTGTACACATACAATTCACAAAAGTGCCTACCTAATACAATTTCGAACATTAAAACAATCATTCAAGCAATTCATCATTTGCTTTTTAGACGTTATGTTCCGTCCAGGTCTTCTGTTCCTTAATTCCACAGTTCCGGAAATTAATAAGATTTCATTTTTCAATTAATGAAAGTTGGTCGATTAGCAAACATACGTCGCGTTCGGTGTTTTCCTTATAATTTTATTGATATAGTCTCCGCCTCTTCGTTTTTCTGGAATCAATATTATAAAACTGTCTAATTTATATAAAATAATTTAGCTAGGATTATTGCAATCAAAAGATCAGGGAGAGTATGTGATTATTTCCATAGAATGACCGCAGCCCTCTTTAGTGATGATGCGACTATAGTCAGACTCGACCATGGCGTGAAGAAAGATATCAAACAGTATTTACTTACCACTGATTATCATCTTCCTTGTTTTCTCTTGATTGATTGATATGTACCTCTGTTAGATAATCATTTGTTTGAACCTCGTTCTGCTAGTTGTGATGAGTCCAGATAGTCCATTCATTTCGTTCCAATTATATGGGAAAACCTTATTGCATGGTGTTTGTTATTTATTGCCCGTATACATTAAACAGCATTCAGCATACATTTTGTTGTCATTAAGTAAGATACGCTTGAAATTGTGTAGCGAAAATATCTAAAGCGTCTTCGAAAACAGAAAACACAGAACGGAAACAAATTAAATTAAAATAAAACGGATTTGGTTGTTGTTTGTTGACATGACAACGAATGTTTACAATAATTTTTTTCAAAAGAGTATAGGTACGTTCTTACATATATTTTATTTTGTTTGGTGTTAGCGGGTTTTCTTTAACGTGATCTAAACGTTTGCATAAATTGCTCTTGGCGAGATCTGACAAACACGACAAACCATCAATCGATTAAACATAACATTGCCATGTCAAGCTGTGCTACGACAAAGGAGTATGAACTGACAGGGGCCTGAGACAATTTCGCATGGTGCTGAATGAAGGACTAATAAAGCTCATAATATGGTGTCTTATGTTTATCAGTATACAATCCAGTGGATTAACAGGTGACACAAACATTTTAATTCAAATTATAGATGATTTCGACCCGTGAGAGCATTTACACACGACGTCATTAGTAGCCCTTGGGTTTGTATGGAACCCTACACATGACGCCGTCGCGGGGGTGCCGCTGCCGTGTGTAAACGCTCTTAAGGTATTTCTCTCGAATCTAAGATGATAAAATGAATATGAATTCATCTGGCCGTCAACAGCAAAGCGATACCAACTATGAAATTGTACAAATAAAGATTAATCAAGCTTAGCCCTCCAAGAGATGTGGTAGACTGTGCATTAAAAAGGATGATATCCTCTGCTAGGCTGCAACAAAAACTATTTAGGAGTAGGTATGCAGTCAGTCACTATACGAACAGAAGAATTTATAATAAAAAGCTAGATTTCTCATAATTAAGTACCTGCTCATAACTCAAATTGGTCGCGGTAAGGAGTAAGGGATTATTCATTTCTTTTAAAAAGGAGGTCAGGAATGTTACCTTTAGTATAGGTACTTATTTTCATCCTGTCCAACTATGCTGAGTTTGTACGCTAACAGCAGATCAAGTGTAATACTTTGGACTTTGGACCGTTCTTATTATCTGCGTCATAAGATTTGAAATTGTACTGCAAGTGTTACCATTGATCTGCTGTTGTCCGTACTAGAAGCGACCCAACACAATACCCCGATCAGAGGCCTCAGTCTAATACTCGTACCGCAGCCATTGTGCTATTGTGGCAATAATGTTTATTATGTCTACGCGTAGTTTGGACAGAGACAAGAGGATAACTAACAATTTCCTTAGAATTACTTACCTAGCTTTAAATTTTCCCTGAGGGGCTTTCGTAGAGTACGGTCAGAAAGTGATTGTATACAAGATAATCACGGTTCCGGCTGAAACAATATGAGTTTGATGTTTTCATCCAAAGTCCTCCGCGTCTCGAAAAGTACTTTATGCATTTGTAAGGCATATCAGAGAGGTGTGAATCTAAAAGCTACTTACTAATCTAATAGTTACTTAGTACCTAACTATTATCAGAGCTGTTTAGCTTACGTCAGCTCTAAATCACCAAAAATAAGACAATCATCCACATTCTGGTCAGAACAAAATAAACGATTTAATAACGATAATTTTTGCCTAAAATAATTACACAGGTATAAAAAGGGTATGAAACTATTGTTTTTGACGCATGAAATGTTTGCTTTATTCTGAGGGTACAAAAAAATTCAGTAAATGAATAAAAAAACAGTTAATTTTATTGTGGTGAGGTGGGATGAAAGCGATTGTTTAAACGTATTTCCTCGTATTTTAGCTTTGATGTTTGAGACATTAGTGGTTTTACTACTAATGGATGACAAGTTAGTTAGGATTTCTAGTTAAATATGGTTTCAGGCGTAACCCAAGATCAAACCAGCTCCAGGCCTAATACGCTTTCGGACGACGCAGATGACATCCAGAGACAGCTAGATAATGAAGCACGCGATAGGCTAAACTTTGGACGGGTAAGCCAGGCAACATTTACCGCCAACAAAATTGTTTGATGGTTTAATAATATTAGCAGTATAGTTTTGTATATTAAGTAGAGTAAGAGTTAAATTTGAAAACGTTATTGTGACGAATTTTTTTGATATCTTGAACAATTATTATCATACTCGTATCTCTTTATTGCAAGTTAATACCGTTTGAATATTTTAGCAAGTCAACATTTTTTTAAATTTAAATTTTCACCACTTTTTGCAAGGAAACGCTGAATAGAACAAGGCAAAAAACTTTCCGCAGCACATTTGCATCTGAATTGATTTACCTATGTAGGTGAGGTGATCTATATTTTTGGTTCTATACGATCGACGAACCATATACCGAGGGTTATACCTATGGTGGTAATGAAGGGTTTCCGATATTTCGCTATGAATGGCGTTGCTGTGAAAATGTGATGAATGTTTTAAAAACCACATACTTAGTACATATTTCGGATTTTTCATAGGCTATTTCTGCTGAGAAACTGTCTGTACTGAGTGACGCACACGAGCACTCTACCTATGTGATGTAACTCTACATTGCCTCTAGCAATAAAAACTTCCCAAATGGTGGTTTAATTTGATAGTGCCTAAATCAACGATGTCGTATGGCGAAATCCAACGTAAATCCTTCAATCATTGCTTAAACCACCGTCTAACTAAAACTAGACGTCTACTTAAAGTCGCGTTTAACACTCCAGACTTAGATTGCAATAGTTTTGTGATGAGGAGTGGAAGACAGAATGCCCTTAATTAATCCTGTATTACCACATTTACCTACAGCAAATAAAGTACTTTAATTAAGTCCTTAACTAACGAGTAGTTTAAGTGCCCATTTTGTGGTTGTTGCAGCCTAAAGCCATATGGGTGGTAAACTTTCCCACCACATTCCCCATAATTACATCAACCTACGGCAGGTTAAGGCGTCAATCTGAAAGTAATGTAAGTATCTTACTCTAATAATAATTGACCTAATGTTCCTTACATGTATTACTGATACTTACATTAAAGTTAAAATCAATAACATTTTGTTTACCGAAAACCAGATAAATTAAAAAAATGTTGTTTGTACATTCACACAAATTCATCTGATCCCAAAGCAAGTACAAAGCGAGGTAAGGTAACAATTTGGAAATGGAGATGTTTTGTTCTTCATTTACTATAACTTTTAATTACCAATATCAATCAGGTTTCAACGTGTGTTGCGATAATACCTTTTGTACTGCCCCCCTCGAGAGTCTTGATTTATTATTTCAGAGAAAGCTGCCCTGGAGACATGAAAGAAATACTGGTAAGTTAAAATATAAATTACGCCAAGTATTTGAATGAAATAATAATTGCATACTCGTATATTATAGCTTTTATTTACTTATCAGCTTTCAAATGTGTGGGCTTGACATATATATAAAATCAATTTACTATGAATTATCAGCTTTCAAATGTGTGGGCTTAACATATGTATAAAATCAATTTACTATGAATAGGTAGCCAGAAAATCATTTCTAAAGATATCTGCTACATGATTATACTCATTAATAAAATAATTTTGCAGATACAATACTTGACACTTGGAATTATAGTGGTTAGTAAGTACTTATATAACTATTACTGAAGCCAAATTATAGAAATGATAATTTAGTTATACTTACTCGCTTGTATAAAAATAGACTCTTATTATTATCTTGACCAATTTCCAAAATGGCCATCACTATTATACTAAAATACCTACCAGCAACAAAACGATTACAAACAGCAATGACCACTGCGATAATGACCAAGGTAATAACACTAAAGTTTAGACAAACTTTTAAAAGGGCATATTAAGCTTTTATGCGCCGGAAGTTTGCAAAGATTTTTAAACGTTTGAGGAGGAAGCTTTTTTTTTGCATTTTGTTCTTGAAGTTGCACACAAAGCGATTTTATTGGACCCTCTTCAAGTGTCAAAAGATGCTGATGGGATAGTACCTATTTTATTACATTAATCATTACCGAACTTTGGCGATTGTTTGCAAAAATGATGCCTTTTATTTCCTGAAATAATGGAAATATTTCTCAGACGTAACATTCAATTCCCGGGTTTTGCGTATTTACGAATAAGTAATTACGCAATATAAGTTAAAAATATTGTTATTACTTTGTATTTTGTTTGAAATATATAATTACAGGTATAATTTAACATTTTTAAGGCCAATTATACTTACCTATATATCAACACCAATACCTATTAAAAAAGGCCGATTCCATTTTTAGGGTTCATCCCCCCCCCCCCCCCCCCCCCCAAACAAAACAAAAAAAGAAGTTTTTTTTTCTTCATAGGTATTACAACAGTATTTGCAGATGATCAACTAATCAGGAGTATGTCGATGTACATAATATTTTGATAATGGCAAAGATACGTTGGTCTCTAAATCTAGTTTATCTTTTCGTTAGAGCAAAGTTACCGGGTTATGTTGCGTTGCACGGAAGCCTCGGTGCGCGAGTCCGACTCGCACTTGGCCAGTTTTTTAACATTTATTTCCCAGCTAATAAAATCACGTCCGATATAAATAAATAAGCTTATCGGTATAAAACACTTACAATGTCAGTATTTTTGAAAAGATATGTTAGTCACCGAGGTCACCCTCTTTTTGACTAAAGTATACATAGTGCGATTCACATTATTTGGAGATAAATATTTATTTTATAAAAGTTCCTTGAGGCGATTCATAAAGTGGAATAGACATTTCCATTGCCAAAAGAGTTAACATTAACTGAGGTTTCTAGGTCCGTTTTCGATATTATATTACAAAAGATATTACCAATTACGCATTGATCCCATAGATCGCTGTCGGGCAAAACAAATTCGGTTAGCTTCAAGACAGAAACAAAATTATTATATGTATTTCGTACAGAATCTTCATTATTTTAGCTTCATTTATAGGGTGAATAATCCATTTGTAAATGGTAAGTGTCATATAAAAGAGATATAACTCAAGAGCCTAAATGTTATAAATAATATTTTTACTAAAATTCATTTAAAAAAAGTATTATTTCCCAAAATTATATTTTTTTCGAAATTTTCTGGCACAAAAGTTCCCACTAGTATATTATTACTTACCTAATGATACAGGAAAAATCACACCAAGGAAAAAAGTTACTTCGCACGTCCCATATGCTATCACGGAATAAACAATTGCAAAAAAACGCGCATGGACGTGATACGGACTGACCGCGATATGAGCATTTTATTTAGGGGAACAATATGTGATCGATTGAAAAAAAATAGAGATGAAAAAACAAACCATTCTTACTGTTGGCCAACTAATCAATACTACTTCACAAAATGGGATTTGGAAGTGACGCTTGAGTTCTGCTTAGCATTTTTTTTCGAATATTTTGATAATTTGGAAAGATCTAAAATAATAAATCGATGGATTTGTCGGGAATGGTTTTATCTAACATTTTATGGTCTGTCCTAATTCTAACAGAGATATCACGATTGTAACGTTTAATAACAAACGTTTTCCATTTTAGATATAAACAATGCTATCGATCTGATATGATATAATATAATATATTTTCCCTTCGCTCATAAAATAAACATCAAAGTTGTCGAAATGAAACGCAATCAGAAACTTATTTACGTAATATTTGCGATTTCTGAAAAACTTGTCTGCTTTGTTGTCAGCTAAGTCTCGATGCCTGGCATCTAATGTTATTTTCTGTTCGTTAGATCAACACCAATGGTCAGAAAAATACGCTGAATGTGCCAGCCGCTCACAGTCCCCAGTTGATCTTCCAATTGAAGGGCTGGTAAAGGTGACAGGCGGTCGTAAACTTATGTTCGCCAACTATGACGCTTTACCAGTGAGTCTGACACTGCAAAATGATGGCCGGAGACGTAAGCGCTTTAAATTTCGTTTTGCATTCTTCTATATTTGGTATTTGTATTCTTGCGATGGTTGGCGTTTTTTTATGGCAACTTTAACTACGGGTAATAAATTTCTAAATCTGAAATATATTACTACAGATCTGATAATCTCCTTGTACCAATGACAAATATAGGTTCTTTACCTATGGCTCAATATGTCCTTCTTTGCATAGACATGCTTCTGTCCTGGATTCTTCTTTGTAAGACCCATTGAAGAAGAGCTTCAATATTATTTTCATTTACATTACGTAATAAATAAAACGTTAGAGTCGTCTAACTCATTCAGTCAACAGGCATTCAGGCAGTCGTGCCTGTTCAATGAACCAGCTTCAAGGTGTCTGTCGAAGATAAACGATTTAAAGTTGAAAAGTGCTAGGTATCTAAATTATCTTATTGATTTTCGTCAGTAGTTCCTATTCTTTTAAAAAAAGTATCTATGATTCTTTTACTGCTGACATTATATAACAGCCAACTTACCGACACCGATCTTATCGAAAAAGCCAATGAATGCTTTCTCAAGGAGTCAAAGTAAAAGTGCAATTATGAAAGTGATGAAAAAAAAGTAATTTAATTTAAATGTGAACGCCCTCAAGTTTTGACTAAATGAATTTTCATTCGTTCATAATGCCAGACTCATTTCAAATGCGAAAGTTTTTGATTAATTGATACCTACTCAAAAACAAACGGCTTGACAAATACTAACACATATCTATATTGGCAAACATTGCTCGACTATTTGAATATAGAAAATATCGGTTTCCCATAGGAAAATCGACAACCGCGGACAACGTATATGGAACACAAAATTGACTTAAAAAAGAGGAGCGAGTTAAATTGAATTTTAAAGTAGCAGTGCCACAGAACGAGTATTAGCTGAACTCGGGCTGACTGCTCTGTAATATACTTAAAGAAAAACTTTGACTGGTTACATTTGCGAGGACATCTCTAAGGAATATAATTATGTCGAGTTCGAACGCATTTCCGATTTCTTTTCCTTATTATACGAATACTTGAATTGGATTTGCTGCTAACTCAGTGATGTAACGTAGGTACATAATAGGTCCTTATTTGTTATAATTTTTATTTATTTAAACTCACGCCTGATTCCCATAGGGGTAGGCAGAGACGATGGACTTCCATCTACCGCGATCCTGGCAAACAACCCTTGCCTCCTCCACTTTCATTAATCTCTTCATGCACGCTCGTCGGTTTGTAGTAGACCGCACTTGGCCCTTTTTCAAGACATCGCCAATTTGGTCGATGTACGTTCTTTTTTTTAAATCTAGGCGTTTGTTTCGAGGCTTTTGTCATTTGTTGAATATGCCAGCGTTAACAAGTTTAGTGTTAAGTATAAAAACTATCCTTGTGCGATAGAACGACATTTTGCAGGTCATTATATAAAAATGTGTCCGAGATTAGAATTTACTGAGCATAATTTACGTCAAATGACCCTCTAATAGCTGCCGTCCTGTCGTATAAAGGCAATTTTGCGCTTGTAAGCTGAACTCGGGGAAAGTTTCCGACTCCGGACAGGCTTAAGGTTGTTGCAGAGATGATGCCGCTCTACGTAATAGACCAAATGGTCGAAATGGGCCAGTTTTTAATGACCTATATTTATAAGTCATCCCACCTTCTCTGGGCAAAGGCCTCCCCCCTCCTCTACCGATCCTTGTCCTGATGGACCGGGCGCGTTTTGCCATCTGGCGCAATTCGCCAACAGTAACTGTCACAGGGTAATCTTATGACTATAATTCCTCCTCCAACCATCTATCCATGTACCTATCTAGTGAGATCGTCTCTCCCTCTGTCCCGACGCCGGCGACCGTCCAGTGGTACCTCATTGTAACAGACCAGGCACATCGGTCCGACTGCATGCGGCAAACGTGCCCCACCAAGTTCCACTTCAATGTGTAATAGCTGCAGCGGGCCACGAAGAAATAACCGTACTTTGTAGTTAATGCACTACCTTTATAGAATTAAAGGTAGTGCATTAACTACAAAAAGGTGGTTTTGAAAAAATCGAAACACATTCAATGCATATATTTTACTTTATTATTAGTATTGGTTGGGAGTCTCATTACTTCTGAGAACGATCAATCAAGGACACAAACAAAAATTGGGTGGTTGCTCCGGTCCACCTGCGTAGTTCACACAGGTGTAGGTACTTCATATATTCAGTTCAGATTAAAATATTCTGCAAAAGATCTTTATTGTACTCGTACATAGCAAATATACAGTATAACTTATTATAGGTACTTAATTTTAATTTGTATCTATTATTACAAATTTATTATTTTATAATTTATTTACATGTTACACCATGCGCATGAAGGGTCTGAAAATTATAATTAAGTATAAAGTTTCATCCATGTTTTGATGCACATTTAGGAATATCCTATAAACTGTTTAGTAGTATTGGTGCCGGCCAGACGCGATCAGTATTCGACGAATTGATCAATAATTAAGTTAGTCCCGAGTGTGCACCTCCATATAAGCTTTCAGCTTAGGTGGAGAGTGGTTGAGAAGACAATTAGTAAATGTGAGAACATAGCCTGGAGGCCTGGACGTGGCTTGGTTGTACTGACGATATACCTACAGACAGTCGCTGGAAAGCAGTGGAGTCTAATAATGACAGATAGCAGGAAGCGAAATGTGGGTTGGGGGGCTTAATCCAGTACCTATTGGGCTCATAAGAACTGAATATGATGAGAACAAAGCTTTAAAAATGTATACTTATGCCAGCATTGTATTTAGCCACCTACTGAACTGTTTTGTAGGTGAATCAGAAATTGTCATTTATTGACAATATGGAACATTTTAGTATGTTAAAATTTATTGTAACGACATTTGATCAGATTAAACAACTTTTATCTTACAATGTTACTATCGAATGTAGCGAAGGCTAAAATCTAGTACCTATATGAACCTTGTTTAATTATAATAAAATTAATGTACCTAATACAATATTAATTGTTTCACATCAATCCTCACTCTCTTAAGAGTTCTAAAATTTTGAGCCTATCTTTCAAAACAGAAAGTGATTCAATACAAAGCCACTTTAAATTAACTTTAAGAGGGGTCCTGTCGCATTGTTATCATCTATTTCATTTCATCTACAGCTTAAAACGTCTAATTAATTATTTGATATGATGGGGAATAGCTCTGAGTTTATAACTTGTTTATTGTACATTATTTGTAAAATAGGCAAGGAATTATATTACGATATTCTCTTGCAACGTATAATTCCCTGATTACGATTTCAACGGCACAAAGTCCAAAGTGTTACAAAGTGGTAATTAAGTAAAAATACATTTTTAACCATGTACTACATAACTTACAGTTTTCCCATTTTTTTCTCCTTGTATTGATGAGTATTTAATGGCACATTTTCCTTTGCAAATTGGAGTAAATGTAGATTCATAATCTATTTAGGTACTTACTTTCAATATACGGTATGAATCTGAATCTAATTGGAACGCACTCCTCTCAGACATGAAAAATAAATGGATACCTACTCAGATAATACATATATTCATTTGAAACTGCTACGAATAGATAAGGTACTTTACATTCAAATATAACAAAATTATAAGCTGTGCGGGCCACGTGTGCCGCATGCAGCCGGACAGATGGGCCCGGACTATCACAGAATGGGTTCCATTGGACGGTCGCCGGCGTCGGAGCAGACCTCGGTGTAGGTGGAGAGACGATTTCGTTAGATACAGGGATGGGTGGCTGGAAGAGGCTCAGGACAGGGATGTATGGAAGAGAAGGGGGGGGGGGCCTTTGCCCAGCAGTGGGACCACATATAGGTTAACAAAAAAAATTAAGCAGGTAGAATGTGACCACTAACGGAATATACTATATATAATAGACCACTAACAGGTATTGCCTGTATAGGTATGTAGGATAATGTGTATGCTATAGGATTTTTTATTAGGCCTATCGTATGTTAATGTTATAGGTACAACTCAGTGCGCAGATATTCTTGGGATATTTTCTTCTAATGAGAGATAGTTATTTCCAAAATTTACTACTTGACTCTAGGAAAACGGCGCCTTAGATTAACGAACTATTGTGAACGCACTATTGTATGATAGTTTGAATATATTCGATAAAAACAATTATCTTTCAATGGTTTTGCCGTCTGGTAATGAGACCCTACGATCAACCTTTTTCACGCCATACACAAGATTTTCGTAGAACCCGCAGTAAAGTAAAACTGATTTTCTCAAATTCCCCAACGAATTACCTTGTTAGTGTTGAATTATTTCTAAACGCATCTTATTATGTCACTGTCATGTGTCAGCTGTCAAGTTGTCTATTGTTGTTCTTTCTTCTTACGTCAGCCATTGCTGTGACAATATGGTCTCCGTGAATAAATCGAGTTAAATCTATCTATATATCTTTTCTTTTTGCCTAAAAACCCATCAGGTTATGGGCCCAGAAGACGCTGTACACGGGAAAAGTGTTATTTTTGTAAAATCATTATTATTTCCGAAATAAAATAAAACATAACCTCTTCCGCCATGAGTTCCGCCGCCGGTGGTTCACACGTCATGCAGCAGGCAATCGAGAAGTTGAAAGGTATTGAAAACTATAATACATGGAAATTTCTTATGAAAATGATATTAATTCATGAAGAATTATGGGATACGATTGATGAAACCTGCAAGGACAAGAAAAGAATGGAGAAAGCTCTGGCAAGAATCTGCCTTTCCGTGCAACCGATGGCATTTCCTCACATTAGAAATAGTAAAACGCCGTATGAGGCATGGCAGAATCTTCAAAATGCATACGAGGATCGAGGCTTGAGCAGACGGCTTGGTCTACTACGGGCATTGTTTGCCACCAAGTTGAACGAGTGCGAGGGCATGGAGGGCTATCTGAATAAAATCATCGGAATGTCACAACAACTGAATGACATCGGAGCACCTCTTGATGACGATTTTATTGCCGTACTAATGCTGAGTGGTCTTTCGTCGTGTTATGATCCACTAATTATGGCATTGGAGAACTCCAATTTGAAGCTGACCAGTGAAATTGTCAAGGGTAAGCTGTTACAGGAATATCAGCGCCGTGATGACAAGGGTGAAGCCGTGACAGCCTTAGCAGTGAGAAGAAAACTACTCAAGTGCTTTAACTGTAAGAAGCAGGGCCATATGAAGAAGGACTGTCCTAAGTTGAACAACAAAACTGACACAACCAGTAAGGATAAGGCGTCCAAAGGCCTACTGACCGCGCTATGTGTGAGTGTTGATCGTGATGTCTGGTACATAGACTCCGGGGCAACGAGTCACATGTGTAACGATAGGAAAATCATGAACACTTTTGTGAGTGAGAAATCGTTAGAAGTTAACGTAGCGAATGGTGAAAAATTGTTGACTGCCGGTCGTGGTAGTGTGCAAGTGCAATTGAAAGACTGTATAAGGACAATTAATGATGTTTTTTATATACCTAAACTTTCAGCTAACCTATTATCTGTAAGTACTTTGATTAAAAGGGGGTATAAAGTTGTATTTAGTACAAGTGGTTGTCATATTTATGATGCAGGGGTAGTGATAGCTAGTGCTACACTAGTACATGGTGTTTATCAACTCGATACCATTAGTACAAACCCTATGTTATGTAGTATGGTCTCATCAACTGAGACAAACTGTATAAGCTGTGTGGGGTCGGGCAACTGTGAGTCTTTACAGCCTCTGGCCAGTGTGCCCAAGCCACAGAGAGAGTTAGTCGTGTCTACTTCATTGGCTACCTCATCTGACAGCAGTGTGACAGCATCACAGGAGGAATGGCACCGCCGTCTTGGACATCTCAACTCCAGGAGTATGCAACTTTTACAACAAGGCATTCCTGAAGGCTAGTGGCATCCGTCATCAGACAACGGTCCCGCACTCCCCTCAGCAGAACGGAGTAGCAGAGAGGGCGAACAGGACCATAGTTGAGAAGGCGCGGTGCATGCTACAGGGTGCTGGCTTGGACGGGAGGTTCTGGGCTGAAGCTGTCAATACAGCTGTTTACCTGAAGAACCGGTCACCTACCAAAGCTGTGATGGGAGTCATTCCTGAAGAAAAATGGACGAATAAAAAGGTGAACCTCAGTCACTTACGTATATTTGGTTGTCTAGCCTACGTTCTTTCACATAATCGAAAGAAATTGGATTCGAAAAGTAAAAAGTATATATTTGTGGGCTATTGTGAAGAAACCAAGGGTTATAGGTTATTAGACCCTAACAGCCCATTGAAATGTGTGAAATCTAGAGATGTCACATTTTTAGAAAACCACTTTTTTAGGAAATTGTCACATGATGATACTAATGAGGACATGCAATACATGTTCGTACCTATACTCACTAACAGTACAAGTAAAATTAGTACTGATAGTACTAGCCAACCATCTGAGGACTCTGTGCTCTCAGGGCCATCTGATGTGAGTGAACAATCTGATGACATAACATTATCACAAGATTTTTCACGGGGACCTTCACAATTGGAAAGTCCAATCACTGGAGATGACACTGAGAGCTGGAGCAGTCCTGAACGCGGTAATTCCTCGGATGAAACATACATTCCAGATTCATCATTCCTCGAGTGTGAGGATACCAATACAGAGCTGTCGGAGTATGAAGATACATTAGTGGAGTCTGCACAGCTGGTGAGAGGCATCTGCAGCGAGGGTGATGAACCAGATACCGTACAGCAGGCGCTGACGGGTCCTGAAGCGAATGAGTGGCGGGCTGCAATGGCAGATGAGTATCAATCTTTCATTGACAATAATTGCTGGACTCTCACAGAGAGACAGAAGGGACAAAAATATGTAAAATGCAAGTGGGTTTTCAAGAAGAAATATGGAGCAGATGGTGAGCTACTAAAATACAAAGCTCGGCTGGTAGCCAAGGGCTGCACGCAGCGGTATGGCATAGATTACGAAGAGACGTTCTCTCCTGTAGTAAGATACTCTACGATCCGTACATTGCTAGCCATTGCCGCAGAGTTTGATATGGAAATTGATCACCTGGATGTTAAAACTGCTTTCTTAAATGGGGATCTTCAGGAAACTGTGTTCATGGAACAACCAGAAGGCTTCAAAGCTGAAGGATCTGAAAATAAAATCTATAAATTAAATAAAGCTATATATGGCTTAAAACAGGCCTCCAAATCCTGGTATGATAAAATAAATGGAGTTTTAATGAAGAAAATGAATTTCATCAGATTATCTTCTGAGCCATGTGTATATTTTAAAAGACATGAAGAGTCTATTATCATCATAGCCCTTTATGTTGACGATATTGTATTTTTTAGCTCATGTACACCTGAATTAAAAGCTGAAATAAAAGGAAAATTGATGAAAGAATTTGAAATGAAGGATCTAGGTCCAGTTCATCATATATTGGGCATGCGGGTTTGCAGAGACAATGAAAAAATCACTCTTGATCAATCCCGGTACATACTAAATATACTGGAAAGATTCCACATGAGTGAATGTAAACCAGCAGATACCCCAATGGTTTCAGGACAGAAACTAGTCAAAGAAGGGGAGAAAAATGAAGACTGTGAATATAGGAATTTAATTGGATGTCTTATGTATGTTGCAGTATGTACAAGACCAGATATCTCCCATGCTGTGAGTACACTGAGTCAGTTTAACAACTGTTACACCAATGTACACTGGAAAGCAGCAAAACGTGTACTACGCTACTTAAAAGGTACTGTAAACTATTGTTTAGTTTTTCAGAAAAATGGCCTGGACGTCACTGCTTATGTGGATGCCGATTGGGCAGCCAATGAAGTAGACCGTAGGTCATACACAGGGTTTATCTTTAAAATCGGCAACTCTATTGTTTCTTGGGAAAGTCGTAAACAAAAAACAGTTGCTCTGTCCAGCACAGAAGCAGAGTATATGTCAATTTCTGATGCTTGTAAAGAAGCTATCTTTATTCGTACCTTTATATTTGAGACTCTAGGTAAACATTGTAAAATAACTATGTACAATGATAATCAATCAGCACAGAAGTTATGTATCAATTCAATGTTCCATGCTAGAACTAAGCATATTGATGTCAGACATCATTTCATTCGTGATATTGTAAAGAAAGGCTTTATTGATATAAAATACCTATCAACTGATGAAATGACGGCTGACGTACTCACAAAACCTCTAACAAAGGAAAAACATTGTAAATTTGTAACTGCGTTAGGTTTAATTAATATAAACATGGTTTGATGTAATACATAAGGTAATTGCATGTAGTATATAACACAGCCTGTCCAGTATAGATAGTAAATAGTATATTTCTGTATGTGCACAAGTTCATAAGTTTATTATGTACATTGTGTTCATTAATGTGTCTTAAGTTGTAACATTGTTATATACAGCTAGTATATAGTGATAGTTGTAGTCAACTTGTCAGATCGTTGGTTTAAGGGCAAGTGTTGAATTATTTCTAAACGCATCTTATTATGTCACTGTCATGTGTCAGCTGTCAAGTTGTCTATTGTTGTTCTTTCTTCTTACGTCAGCCATTGCTGTGACAATATGGTCTCCGTGAATAAATCGAGTTAAATCTATCTATATATCTTTTCTTTTTGCCTAAAAACCCATCAGTTAGTGTATTACATGATCCTCATTTATTTTAATTTATAGCGCGGTCCCCGTGGACTTGTAATTTTGTAGTTCGAAGATTTATGTTTCAATAATGAAATTCTCTTATTAGTGCCGCTAAAACCCAGGGATTGAAATTGATATTTTTACAAAGTGCAAATTGAAGTTATTAAGATAAAGAGTATTAGTATCGTAAGGTGTAAATTCTAAAACCAAGGCTATCGATTTCATTTAAAAAATACAAATTGTACGAGTTGTTTTTATAACCAGTTATTGGACGAAACAAATTAAGCAGCGCTCATATAAAAGTTAATAAAGGGTCGATGGGAAAGGGTCGAATGCGAATCCATTGTTGTGCTTGAGTTACTCGTATTGGTCAGTATTTACTTACCAAATCTATAAATATATATTAAATTACAAGCAATAATGTTACAAGTCTTGCAAATTCAGTAACGTAGATATTCAGGGTCCTACCAAAAAAAAACATGATTTCAGCACGTCGTGTCTAAAAAATGTACTTTCTACTAGTAAGTTCTAAGTAGTCAATTGTTCACTTATTTGTGTGAGACGGTCTACGAATATTATAGATATGTATGTACAAATAGGTACCTATTATTTATCCAATATCAATAAATATTATATCATGTAACGTAAACAACGATTCCTTGCATAATGTTATTACCAAGAATTCCATACGAATATAAATTTCAGCTTTAGATTATAATATAATCTAAGGTTTCAGTTTTAGGTAATATTAATTACTCGTAAACCTACATCACGTAGAGACGTATAGACGCAAGTCAAACATAACAACGAAATTCTATGTTACATTTGCTATTCTGATTTGCTCTCAATAGGTACACGAAAACACAAGAAACATAAATACTTTCAATACAAAATGAAGTTTAGGGCTAAATTATAGATTTCATATACTGAAAATACTGAAATAATGTATGAATTCATACATAATGTTTTATGAGTTTCGAAACATTAGGTACCTATATCTAAAAATATAAGGACGTTTGTATAGTTATTTAACTACTGCAATAAAAATGACAATTGCCATTTTACAAAGGGGAGTCAAAGTGATAAAGTTGTCATGGAAAATTAATATGGATGCGACATTTCCTCTTCTTTTTATGGTTGGGCTTAGATTGAGCAGACGTATTAGGGGGATCAGCCGGGTAAAGTGCTTTTGTCGAATTTTTACGATTCTTTACCGCGTAAGTCGGCGGTTTTCAGTTTATAGACTTCCGTGTTTGAACGCAGGCAGGAGGATGATTCAATGTGGGTGTCAGTCGTCATTCTTCACCGTCGTTTTATGGTTCTGCATTGCCCTTTCACCCGAAGTATGACGTGTCACGTGTAGATTAATGTGTTATGTTTAACCACTGATCCGTTATCTCATTGACGTCATCGTCATGTTAGCAAATCCACATACTTACTTATGTAAATTAAGATTTTTACCATCTAGGTAAGAATTTAAGGTTTACTATACTAAGGACACGCCAGGATAGCCTATTTGATACATTGCAATAGTAATGTGAAATGTATGTTTGGTAGCGAAAAAAATATACTCAATGCGTGTCGCATATGTAAGTTTTTGGATTTATTATTTGCAGGTACGGACAACAGCAGATCAATAGTAATACTTGCAATACGAATTCAACTCTTATGACGCAGATAATAAGTACGGTCCAAAGTCCAAAGTGTTACACTTGATCTGCTGTTAGCTGTACCTAAGCTTATTACAAAGTTTTATTAAAACGAAAAATTAAATGTTTACTCAATGACCCTTTCTATACAGGACCTACCTATTCCATCTAAATATTAATACACTTAGGGCCGATGTACAACGCCACGGCGCGGCGCCGTGCCGTCGCATGGCGCGGCGTGTTGCGGAGTCCGCCGGCACCGTCTACCGGGGCACGATATGTCGGACGGCGCCGTCCGGCGCGGTACACAGCGGCGCTGACGTGCGCCGGCGGACGCCGCGCCGTGGCGTTGTGCGTCCGCCCTTAGTTCTACTTGTACACATGTCTACTTAGTTGGAAAAAAATCCAAATAGTCCTACACGTATGTAGAACTACTTGAACTTCATTAAAACTGCAATTATGTATTTTATCGCAATACAATAGGTAGACTGCCAAAAACGGCACAAATCGAATCGATAAATTTTATATCTAACAGCCGCCTTACCATGAACTCTTATAGCAGGATTACTTCAATAATAAGTACTTTGTTATTTCGTACCATGACGTCCTTAATATGCTTACTTTAAGGTCATGGTACGAAATAACAAAGTATTATTGAAGTAATCCTGCTATAAGAGTTCATGGGAGCTGCACGTCACTATTGACAATAAAGAATAGCAATTTGTTCTTTCATTTCAAACGTAGTATTAATTTATACGAAACACCATGAACGGACAAACGACAAACTGGCCTTCCTAGCGTGACCCTAGCAATACCTAGAACCTAATATAACAATATATTGTCATTAATAGTTATAATATTTATTACAAGGCTTTATCCAACATATATTAATACAATGAAAACCCTCATAAACAAAACTATGCAATGTATTGCAGTCCTTTTAATTTATGAGTGATTGTAAGTGATTACGCAATATATTTTTTGACTGGGTATTCGTAAATAATCACAGCAGTTCAATAATTATTGTCCTATTTTAGGTACATACTGGCTGACTTCGTAATAGATATATAATATTTCTCTTAATTTTCTCTTCACTGAATAATTTTTGGGAGATTAATACAATTTTATTTGAGAACATCCACTGTGATTGATTAATTATAGTTGAGCAAAGTGTCTTCTTTGTTACTTGCACCTGAGAAAGTTTCTAGACCACTTTGTCACTAACGTAAACGAACTAATAAGTTTTACTTTCTTAGAAAATCCATTTGTCGAAATTTGTTTAATTTTCAGTAATTTTTTATGGTGAATGGGCGAAGAAAAGGCAGCCTCTTGTGTACGGTGGGCCTGCATACAGTCGAAGATATTTGTTTCACTGTCTCATTCTCCACTGGCCTTCGGAGCATACCGTGGGTGGTCTTCAGTACCCCTTAGAAACCCAAGCATTGCATATATCAGCGGACTATAGTAGCTTCCAAGAAGCTATTGAAGCTTCTTCAAGCGATCCGCAGGCGTTTCTTGGTGTTGTCAATATTTACAAGGTAAGTATTCAAACAGTAACGTATATTTGACATTGTTAGATGTAATAGTGTACGTAATTACGACATATTTGTAGGTGTATAATCTTATGTCCTATGACTGTAGGACGATATAATTTTGTTTACAGATTTCCCGTTTGTTTTTTTAACAGGTTAGAACTGTTTCTTGAAAAAGAAAATAGAAAAAGCATATTCATATATACCTACCCATATTTGGATCATAACATAAATTAAGAAATAGTTTTTTTTAATATATTTCTACCATACCTATGTACCTTACAAATAAGCGACGTAAATTGAAATTAAATCTAGGTTACATTAACTTTCATGTAAGTTGGAACCACTCAATGTTTCATTTGAATAAAAATAAAAGATCAACCGTGCTTAAGTTTTCATCTAACTAATGTAATCCAAGCAGAATTCATTACTTTTATTTTATTTTAGAATCAAGAAACGACTTATGTTGAAATCGTTTATTAAAAGTGTACAGTCACACCATGCCGAAGTTCCGCAATGCCGAAGGTTCGGTCTGATCACGGTCACAAAGCTTATAATTATAAATGTACCGTGCCACAAAACGATCTCGTCGCGTTCAATAACGTACGAACAAAGCGTTTGCTCAAAAACATTAAGAACTAACGATATGCCCAATTCCATCGAACCGTAAAATACTTGACTTGCTGGTGTCTTTGGTCGCGGAATTTTGGCGTAGTGTGCTGCTATACCTAAGGAGGGTGTGCTTATCTAGATAGGGTTGTCTCTACAACAATTACGTCGTCATTTAGACTTTGAATTGAGGAGAGATTAAACTGTTTCAACCAGTGTTGATCCTTTGTATTTGTTTATCTTAGAAAGCGTCTCGACTTTTATATTTTTGGGAAAGGAACCAATTAGTCAAGAGTGGCCTGATATTTTATCTTCTTAACCTTTTCATAAAATGACAACATAATCCATGTATTTTCGGAATGTCGGTCTCGTTTAATCTGTTATTTACTTGTTTACCGCTAAACAACTTTTCTTGGTAAACTTAGGTAGTAAGTCTGGATCGAGAATGTAAACGAAAATACACTGGACGATTATTTTAATAAGTAGGTAGCAAAGATTTCCTAGTAATACCTTCCTTCCTATTACTCCCGACATCGATCGCTAATATTTTTATGTCCAAGACACGTATTCTTATTAGATATTAGGGGAGTTCTGAATGCATTTCCTCGCGTCTTCAACTACCAAATTCATGGCAATGGATGACTTTGACTTGTCTTGTGGTTGATCAAATTATCTTAACTTTTTTTGGGCAATCAATTTCACTTTGCCAATTTCTTACAGTTCAGCAAAACAACACATGGTGGTTTAAACGTTTTACTGCGGACTGCAATGTCGATGGGCATGAGGAACGGGACCGTCGCTTCTAGCCCTGTGAGCTACTTCAGCCCTCCCTTCCGAAGCTGCGCGTGTTACCAGGGCTCGCTGACATTCCCGCCTTGCACGGAGTCCGTCTTGTGGCTGGTTAGGGGTAAAGCTTTGCCCGTTACCAGGGTAAGTAAGTTGCAAAATTGTCTCAAATTTTTTTATGCAATTTATGGTCTGATCGGTCTTGTCGGATACAATCACACAAACAAATTTGCAATTTCGTCAATGTAGTCTTACCTATACAATTGTAGTTTAGGTTAGCAATATCGCACAAGCCTAATAGGTTGACATTTTACATTGAATTGAGAAAGAAAGAAATATGTTTTCAATTTTCAATTACCGTTTCCTTTGTTTATTCTATTCCAATAGCAGCGATAGAAATGCAATGAATTTATTATAACTAAAGTTTAAGTTGATAACTTTTTTTAATTAAAAAAATCCAGCATCGATATAGGTAGGTAATGTCACGTTTCTTTTGTGTCAGTATCGTAAACGAATCATAATAATACTTACTTGTTCTTTCAGGAAGCCGTGGAAGCCGCCCACAGTTTAATTGGAGATGACAACTCAGGGCAGCCAAAAAAAATCTTGGTTCGCCAGCGGCAGCCGCTCAATGACCGGAAAATATTCTGGTTCACCTAGCAGGACTTTGATTGAAGACACTGTAAAAATAACCAACAAATATAATTTAATTTTGGTGAAATAGCTACAGTAAATATACAGAAGACGATAGAATAAATGATTAAATAATTTAAGATAATAAGGTAGGTCCTACTTACATTTATTACAAACGACGTGAAAAGTATTTCTAAACTGAAACTTAATAAAATATAATTTTGAAGCAAGTTTTACGTAGCTTTATTTATTGCAATGAAAATTAGAACTTATTTCTCTAGGATTGAGGTTATTGAAATCAGTTCGTTGACTTAAAAATGTAGAAATAACTTCTGACCAAACTCTTTTAAATTCTCTTAAATCAATACATTCCAATGAACTGCGTACAAATCTCAGGAAAATATCTTGGAACTGTGGATCCACATAGGTATTAAGTTGTTGCATGAAATAGCTTTGGCTATAAGGTAGGACGAATGTATGCGGGACAAGTTTTAATATATTTTTAGAAGTTCCTTATGATACCAATTAGACAATTATTACCGGTATTTACAATTTTTTTTACTTATTTATATTACTGTTGTGAAACCAACAAACGAAACTGCTCTTATATTATTATAATTGTTATTTTTTTTGCAATCGGTCCATCAGTTTTATACACAAACAAACTCTTGATTGTAAAGGTCACCATCACCATGGTTTTCTAAAAACCTCGGCCGACCAATACAACAACAACGTATGCGTGCCTACTTCTGACTGTATCCAGCCAGGTATTATTAATTCTGTGTCAGTAGTTTGAAGGTGGAAGTAGTTTTAGGTCGATATGGTATCGATTTCGACTGAAATATTCATAAGCAAATGCATACGGGGCAAAAATGTGACCACAACTGCCAGTGCATTGCGTGCTGTCGTCTAGTAAACAAAGTTAAAACATTCAACAGGCACCTAAATAGAAAACTCCGAAAAATGGAAACACTAAAATTTTATAAGATCTTTCTTATCACCACCTGTCAGCTAAATCAAGATGGAGATAATAAATAAGATATTAGTTATGGTGACGTAACTATTGCAAATGGAATAATAACTTAATAATAATCAACATGGAGCGATGATCAACGCAAGGTGACTAACAGTGCATTGACTGGATGGGCGGGACCGAAGATTATGTTCAGAGATGTGTCTCAGCTTTCGACAGTATCTTCAGGTTAACCAATACTAAGTACCTATTTCAGTTACCCTCCTACCTTCATATTCATACTCAACTTCCTGTTTACTAAAAATATAGAAAGCAGCTAGCTATTAAAAGTGAAAATATTATGTCACGCAACCAATGTTATCGACGCTGCCGTGCCGCCTCAATTGATGGACGTATGATAGGAGCCATATTTTGCCAAGAATTTTATCTACTTGTCAATTTTATCGAGCTACCTCAAGCCATTAGGATAATCCATCAAAGATAAACAAAACAAAAGTTAACTAATCGACAAGCCATTGAAAATATGCCGCTAACTTTTGCTCGCAGTTTTGCTTTTGTGATTTATTTAATTTTCTTAGAAGAACGGTTTTGAGGTGGAACTGCGGCTAACGTCAGAAATTTTAGGCCAAACTACTTGGGTACTTTAACTGGTACTTGTCATGTTCTCACTAAGCTTAACGCTATGGCTCTCATGGGAAATATCTTATGCCGCATGTGTTGTGTCGTAATGTAGGTACCTATGCCATTTGAAAAGCTTCACCTACAAATTTTCGCATTTAGTGATTACGATATGATTAGACATAGATTATCAATAATGAGTAGTTTATGATAGAAAATGAATGTTTGCCTATAACTTCAAAGCAGATAATTTATTATGCTGAATTTTTAGCTTAGGTATTATTTTTACGTAAGAACATAGTAATCGTTAATCTCACCTATCTGTGCAAAAACACGATAAAATATTTTGATAATACCCAATCCATTTGCTTTGACTTTGAATCCAATTGTTTTCGCCATAGGACGTGAATATACAAACGTCTTTGGTACCAAAAAATAAGTGAAAAATACTGTAATGGAAAATAGGGTAATTAATCTACACCGCAAATGTTTGAGCGTCAGTTCCTCAAAATGCAACGCAGCATCAGATGGTGAGTCATTAGCATTAATCATTCTTTTAATTAAATTTGACCGATAAGAGGCTGTGGCGCTTCCGATGCCTGGATGTTAGGTGAATTCGTAAGAACGTGAAATCAATTAATCTTTTTTCGAGATTTTCCGCACCTAACCAATGATTTATGTTTACGAAAAGGTATGGGTGAATCGGCAATGCATGTTAAAACGTCTGAAAATAAAATAATTGTTTTTCTATCGAGACTCATTCCTAAATTGATTTGCCTAAATAGTAAAAAGTGTACCAGCGTTATTGTTTGGTTGAATTGTTGGGCCCCAATTACCAAAATCGCGGATTAAATGTAATCCATGTTAAATCGTAATTTAGCCCGGGATTAGACACTCGAATTATCTCTTGGCGTAATTGGACCGACCGATATTAATTTTTAAATGAGAAGATTCTTTCGGTTGTATGATAGCCACGATGAGAAAAATAAAACGGCTTTATGATCGTAAATCCATACATAGGTATAGATACAGCCGAGGACATTGATCCCAATAGTTTCGACCTCAGTTTCGACATTATCATTTTGTGCGAAGATTGGATATCCGATAATGTCGGTAATTATTATCTCATGTGAAATGAGCCCTTTCCTACGTCGTCGTAATTGTAATGTTTCAGCCGAACAAATATCGAAGCTCAGAGCTTCGCAGTCGCCCATCGCGATTTCTGTCCAACGCTGCCCCACGTGGTCGTCTCTTGACCCACTGAAGTTCAAAGGATATTGGGACAACAAGGCTAATGCTGTACTCCTCAATAATGGACAAACCGGTGAGTCTATAGCTAGGTCAGGTAAAATCTATCTATTTTCTTAGGCCGAGAATTTCGGTCTTAAGTGGTTTTATAAATATGAAGGTTGCCATTGATGGAGATGTGACCAACATTTTAAAACACAATGTGCTCATTACGCGGCAATTATTTCATAACATTATTTTATTCCCCTATTATTCCCATTTAGGTAGGTATACATCCACTAAGGGTTAATATCAGATTACTGAGATTACACAGGAGATCCCAATAACTTATATAAAGAGAGATGTTATAAGCACATACCGATTGGTAGAAAGGCTGATATTGATGATGTTGGATGACATATAGACAGGAAAGTTGTCATGGCATATAGCGAAAACAGTTCGCTGTATAACAAAACACGCGACTGATAACATAATGGAAATAAAGATAACAATACTAGGTACACACTGTTTTTATATTATTATAAACAAATATCTACGAAATGTAAAACACGTACCTATTACATAAATCACTATTACGAGTTTATCGATTCATGAAAACATAGATAAGATATGATCATGCGTATATTTTAATCACGAATATTGTATGAGTATGTCTTTAGAAGGAATTTATCTAGCACATGGATAGTGAAGGTAATGAGACCTAAAACATAATTACCTACATAAAATAGCAAGTAGCGATACATTAGTAGGTACTTACACACACTATCGAAAACTTTATTCGTACCTTACATACGATAGATACGTGTAGCATCGGGTCAGAATAAGAGTCGTATTCTTGACATTAGAGAGTCAAGAAAGGGTTGATCGAGTTAAGACTACGGGAAAAACGCATTGAACTACTATTGAAGATAGTACTTGCGTTTTGAGATCTCATCCCCGCAAAGAGTCAAGAAAAATATTTCAGTGTCATATATTTTATTGGGCATCTTTGGCATAGGTACCGTACACAAAGTTTGCAAAACATTCATATTGTGGTCGAATTGAATCACTTCGACTTTTGTTACCCGAGTAGACTTCAAATTTACATATTTTCCGCTCTCTTGTAATAGTGATATTGTATTGTGTTTTGTTGCTCTCTTTGTTCTCTGTTGTATCTTCTTTTGCTAAGCTCCTCATTTACTTTGATTTCATGCGCTAGACACTGTACGTATAGCACATGTATGGAAGAAAGGTCAGCATATGATGGTTATTTTATTGATTTCTAGCATACTACACATTCGATGCGACACCAAGTACACGGCCGAGTCTCAACGGCGGTCCACTGCTGGGCGAGTACATCTTTGAGCAGATGCACTTCCATTGGTCGGTGGATGACTTTACTGGCTGCGAGCATGTGCTAGATGGACATGGGTGAGTCGGCTTTATCGACTTAGTCTTAGGTCGAGATTCCTATAGATATATTTGAGTGTAAGGTTATCGTAAGCTTTCTATTACACATAGGTATTAAATTCCATAGATGTTGACAGTTGTAAGAGCGAGCTCACGCTAGAAAACTCTTCAGCAATCTATTACCCTACCTATCTCTGTGGTTTAAGGGTATAAACTATATTTACCATAATTTAGTGAAGCTGTTTAATCGTCTATTTACTCGGTAACACAATTTGGTGAGCTTAATAAAATGCTTGATCCTTTATCAAGAGATAATTTCAAAATTAGCGGATCCTGCATTTATTTTATTTTTATGGATCTCACGCGTTACTGACTTGTTGATTGACTATACAGGTACTATTTCATCTATACCCAAATAAAGAGAATAATATCCTATCGTTTTAAAAGCTAATAGTGGGTTACTGGCTATTTAATATGTAGGGCTGTTATTCATAAACGTGATTTAAAATTACGCCACCGTTTAGGCCCCCTGTCCTGTCCTGTGAAAGGGATAGCAACACGATTTAAGGGAAGTGAGGTTTAACTAGGTTCATGAATAACAGCATAGGAGTTTAATTAACAGGTCTATCAAACATTGATCGCCTTCTGTTGTGTTTACCTATTATGAATCGAGTTTCTAACAACTCCATGTGGCATTTGGTAGCGCAGGTGGTAAATATAGTTGACACGAAGGTAAAGAGATCTAGCAACTATAAAGACTGAAATATTGCAAAATTCAAGTTCTATTCAAAGTTAGGCCGAGTACCGATGAGAAGATTCAGTTGAATTTTGGATAACTAGGTATTACTTATGTCATACACATCAGCAGTTACACTATCCACACCACAAACCCTCACTACACCGCATAAACACCACATCATGATCCTTTAGGTATTTATTATGTCTTATTTTAAAAATTAGCAGTCGGTTTAGCTCAATTGCGTTTTTTTAAGTAGCATTAAGTGCTGTGGATTTTGTAATAAACAACATAAAAAATTGATAATATATAGGATCCAAAATTTAAGTTATCCACGAGATATGTAGTCACCTATAAGTACCTATAAGTAGTCACTTTTTATTTAAGATTTGCTGTAAATAAAGTTGTATTGAAATAATATTTCACTAACGGCGGACTTACTGAATCACTGGAAAATAAATATAAATCTGTTCGTGAAACAATTTTGCTCTCAAAGGGCATTTTCATCTCAACTCGACTTCATTATACTTCTGCGTGACACGACTAGTTATGAGCTGAATTTTGGTTTGCCTTTATAAAACTTGATTTTCCCCTAAAAGCGTCTAAGTCAAATTCTAGTTATAGCTTGTAATTTCCCGCTTGTGGCTGCGAATGAAAGGTTTTATGTACTGTCACGTGAAAACCATTTCTCGGACAAAACAGGTGGTGAAAGGACAGTTCTTGTATCTACTCAGACTGAATTTTCTTAACACAATTTTATAACAAACTTGCAAGAAAATGGAGTCAATAATCATGTAATATGTAGGTGGAAATACGTAAAATATAGGTTAAATTAATTCGGCGTCTGCTTTTAAAAAATCCGATTTTATTCCTTGCTCGCACACCAAGTAGGTAATTATTTTTGTTTGACATATTCTTGCCGAAATTTTACACGATTATTTAAGTAAGTCAATTTTCTTGCAAGTTTTCATAGCTCAGTTCAATTTTTTTTGGAAGTAAAACTGTATGTGAAATAATTACATGCCCTTCACGTGAATCTTAAAATATAAATGTAAACTCGAGTAAAATCTTGGCGATTTATCTGACATAGGCCATAGGTACAGCTAACAGCAGGTCAAGTGTAACACTTTGGACCGTTCTTATTATTTGCGTCACAAGAGTTGAATTCGTACTGCAAGTGCTACAATTGATATGCTGTTGTCCGTACATAATGTTTTATTTCTCAGTAGCGCTGCTCTTGAGAAGTTCCGGGTCGGAAGTCGGGACTATTGGGAATAGATGACCCAAAAATTAGAAGCACGCGATCCGCTTCTAAGGAGATGTTGATTAAATAACTTTCAAGTAGATATCCTTGGAAAATCTAAGATATAAAATTAAGTGAAATAAAAGTTGTGATAGAGTAGGTAGGTACTTGAAATCTAGTTTAGATTGCTAATAATAGGAATAATTAAGTACCTATGTAATTACCTAGTTATTAAGTAATTAATTTATTATTAATTTAAAAAATGTACTGCTGAAAGTTTATTGCCACTTTTTCTCCTCAGCGTTGGCAACTTCTCCTTGTTGCAAAGTGGTGTAAATGTAAATTCAAAAAATGTTGGCGTGCAAAAATGTACAGAACGTGCATACTTGGGGTTATTGCCCGTGGTACACCAGAAGATCCATAACAATACACATTGTAATACTAAAGAAAATTATCGAATAGTCACCAATCGGTTTACCTACCGAACCGAACATTTTTTCAATAAAGAGATATGGCTTTGACTTGATGAATCTTTATGAACCTTTCAGATACGCAGCAGAATGCCACTTCGTCCATTACAATAGCAAGTATCAGTCTTTGGAAGCAGCCGTGGGACATCCTGATGGTCTTGCGGTGGTCGGCTTCCTTCTAGAGGCAGTCGATGCCCCGAATCCGAGGTTCGATAAGCTGGTCGAGGGTTTGGAGGGGATTAAGAAAAGGGAGCAGGCTGTACAGGTCACAGCAGGTTAGTTTAAAAAAAGTAGGCCACTAAAGGGTTATTATTTAGGTGGCGTTAACAGCACATGTACCTACATAAAACGATTGCAATCTGTACCGTATTACCATCGTATAAACTATAAAGTGGCCGAGTTTTGTACTGTTGTATCTAATTTTATTACTGTAGTGCCTGTAAAAATATCATGAAGTTTCCTTCATTTTTCGCCGCTCCCAGAGACAGTATTGTATATTTTGTATGAGGATATTGTTGTCTCATGGTTGAACTTTAAGTTTATATGAAGAACATAATATGACATACCTAATATCAATTCTTCCCAAACCAATTTTTAGATGGTTCCTAGGTATCAATTCCAAAAAAAAAGTATTTTCGATCAGTAATTTTGGGCATGCCAAACATTGTAACGTAGCTTATATGAAGAACATTCTGGCTACTTTCCTGTTGTGTGAACGCCAAGTCACGTACAACGTGAGTACTTTGAACTACTCGTATCAACATTGCTTACCGTACCTACACATTATAAACTTGGCGTCGTCGACACACTTTCCACTCAAGGACCTTCGCCACTCTTCGTAAAATGTTTTATGTTCAACATGATAGTTCGGACTAGCGTTGGTATGGAACAAATAAGCTAATATCAACAAATCAATCATTATATTTATTTATTTGATGACAATGGCGATTCTGGTTTGTATTTTCTAAATTGCTTATACCTACTATACTCACATAACCTATATTTGATAGATGTATAAATATTGTCATCGGAGGGTAATAGTGTTCTGTGGTCATCGGTCTCTGTGTTTAATTTGAGTTGGGAAGGATAATAGCCTACATTTATATATAATCGGTACCAATTATATATAATATGTACAATGGATTAGGAATGATATTCCTAATCATTACTATTTATAGGTTGGTGTTGTTCTGCGTGAATTATCTCGCATTCTCATGTTTATTTTATCTAACTATCCTATCTCGCAAAGGATAATTAATTCACGATTCCATATTTATTTACAGACTCGTTGTCCTGGATGGAGAGAGACGACTTACATGAGGGCAGCTATGTTACTTACAAAGGTTCCCTGACCACCCCGCCCTACACAGAATGCGTGACGTGGATAATTTACGAAAAGCCCGTGCAGATTGGAACGGAACAGGTGAGCTTACATGATAAGTATACTACTGGGAATAGTTGGTACACAGGTAATGGCACGTAAGCCTGTAATTGTGGACATTAAATTTGTAAACACACACAGACAGGTACTTAAACTTACAACAGTGGTATTATTATGTACGAGCTATGCCGCCAGAGAATAGCTACACTGAATTTGATTTTCGTTAGAGGTTCTACCAACGAAAGTTTCTGCGCTCAACGAAAAATAATTAATATTCGTTAATTTATTTTTAACTAACCAGGGATTACAATATCACCACTACCCGCAGAAAACTAACATTATGTAAATAAAATTGGGCTAAAAATTTCCCTACCCCTAAACTAAAACCCAACCGAAACAAAACAAATACGAATTCAGAACAGACAGACCTAAACAAACACGCGTTGCTTTTAGGTACAGTCGCAAGCTGATCTATGGTAAGACGTTTTAATTTTGACAGTCCTTATTATTTGCGTCGTAAGACTTGAAATCGTACTGCAAGTGTTACCATTGATCTGCTGTCGACTGTACCTACATCATTTATTTCCTGATATGAAAATCGGAGCATATACTCGGATATATACTATGGAGCCTTTTAAGCTAGTTAATTTGCGAATGAGCTTATGTCTTTTCCAAATTTGATCGTCAATTTAGTTATTAATGTAATTAGCAATGAATTTACCTTAATTGTCATTAAATAGCCATAGAAAGCTCATTTCCGATCCGCAGCAACGTACTTCTTTTTTTATTACAGACATAAAATTCAATTTATTTGTTCATTGCACGATTGCCCTTCTGGGAGAGCCGATAGGTTTAATTCGCATTTACCCTGATGATACTACCTTGTCTACAGCTGGGTCTCTTGAGACAATTGGAAGGCCCCGACAGCCAGCCCATTGAGCGGAATGTTAGGCCCACGCAACGACACCCGCCTGGCCACTCCGTCATCTATGTGAAACAAGTCAAAGCGAAACTATGAGATGACTAATGGTATAAAACAAACAAAATTGCTCTGTAGTGAAAATTGTATTTTGAAACATACTTATGCTTCCTTTTTAGGCAATTATTACCGTCAATGGAGTAAATAATTGAATGAGGATATTAAAACAAGGCTGCATGTATTAAAGTAACTGCCCAATTCTACATACTTTTTCGTTATCAAAAGGGTGTGACGTAAACTGCTCGACCGATTCCAAAGTATCAATTCATAACTTAGTAAATCCTATTATCTGAAGCTTTGCAAGTCCCTGAACTAGGTTTGACATTATTTAGCTAGGTACCTAATTATAGTATTAATGTCACTTTTGGAATATTACTGCCTATGTCTGCTTAATATACTTATTATTACTAATTGGTGCTGAAAATAAACTGTAATGTAATATAGTTTTAATTAATTATATATGTAGATCAGATATCAAAATAAGAAAGAAGTAGGTATCCAATTCAATTATTTAATTTTCATACATATCTAATGAAATACAATAATATATGTAGGTAGGTATACAATGGTTGTCTGTACACTTTGTTATTTTTTTGAAAATAAAACAATGTTTGCTTCCATTTTATGAGTTTTCTTTGCTTTGTCTTTCTTGAGCTCTACAAAGGAAACTAAGGAATGGACTACTTTTACGCCTCTTTTGGACTAACATTTTTAACGACCCTATTATGTTTGACTTTAAGATCAAAGGACAAATAAACAATTAGAAAATAAATGTTGTAATATTTATTATTTGTAGGTATGCTATCCAAAGAAAAAATACTAATTATTACGTTGATGACACATTGTTGGCTTTCGTTATCGCTAGCAGGTAGAATAGAAAGATAAATATGTGAGATTAGCATTTGCTAACGAGAAAGCAAATATCAATCTCAATAGATTTTTCTTCTATTTTACTGGCGTTAACGAAAGTCAATGCCTAGGGGCGTACCTACAGGAATAACGTTTTCAAAGGAATATTATCTATTTCTACTTATTTAACATTTTGTAGAAAACAACGATGATCAGTAAAAATGACAAAAATCAAATTCTATCCATCTGTTCATGTCTAAGCTGCTAAGTACACCGGCACACATCTCGATAGTATTTGCCACGTGTTCGTACATACACAAGTAGTAAATGTTACGAATTCTTTGTTCGATGACAGGGTTTAAGTTAAGAGTAGAGTCAAATATCTTAGCTGTACTATCTTGAACTTCTGCTGACGCTTGGGTAACTAAATTTAGTTCTGATATACGCATAAACTCGTCATAAAACCTGTCAGCCAGCTGTCCTAACAATAATTTGACTGCTCGATGTTTTTCGTTCATAAGCCCATCTCCTTCATACCAAGGTTTTAACAAGTTGCTGTGTGTGGCTTTCAGAAACTCGTAGTTAATCATTCTTTCATCAAAGTCTTTACTTATCATTACTTCTCTCCACGTACCTATAGACAAATTCCATTCGCCTGAACTCATTTCCGAATACTTTTCCTTCATTTTCAGCACATCAGTTTGATGATAAAAACATACTGGGTTCTTCATAGCAAATAGCTCCGCCTCCAAAAACAACTTCTTATAGGGATATATAAGAGGTTCTACCTTAGTAGCTTTGTCAATTATATCGTTTATCATGATCCAAAACATTCTATAAATAGCTTTTTTATTAATTTCTTGCAAAAGGTTATCAATTTGCGCAGATTTACTTTCAATATTTTCAATTGAATCTGCATGGAGATTGACTACAAGTTTAGTCCCTAATGCATCAAAGAAAAATATATTGCACATACTAATTTCCCAAAATTCGGAGTAAATACCAGGTTTATCAGAAATGAAAGTAAAATTAATTTCTCTGGTTTGTCCTGGGGTTAATACATCTTCATTCTTGTTAAAGAAGAAAACTTGTTGATAAGGAGTCTCTTGTATGTAAGGGATAGGTCGTTTAATTCTTTTCCAGCAATATCTCAGCGTTACAGTTCCTAAATTTTGAAGAAATAGTTTGCTTCTACCAACTCTTCCCAATTGAATATTGAAGTAATATGTCCAAGAATCGCATTTTTCGTGCCAATCTTCTTGTTGCATTTTTTGTAGGTGAGGAACGTTCTGGTTAGGGATGTCTTTGAAAACAATTGTGTTATTGATTCTCAAAGCATAAACACTGCATAAAGCATCTTTAGGTGAACTCTCTGGTGGTAATATAATCACCGTGGGTAATGATGGCAATGGTTTTGAAGCAGGCTTGGGTTTTGAACCTAATACTATCAACTCTTCTAGTTGAGACCTATAGGGATTAATCGTCTTTATTTGTGCTTGTAACTCGTTTTCCCTTCTCTTCCGATATTTGTCATATTCAGCGTCCAGTTTACTACAAGATTTACGCTCTGATAGACCAGTTAAACCCTTCTCAGAGGCTTTAATATATTGCGGTACACCAACATGTTCTATTATAGGCGGTTGACCTAATTCTGCTGGTGTTCTATGTACCTCGTATACTGGTTGACAATAGCAATGTTGTTTTAATCTATCTGGTTGTTGCCATAAATCACTTCTTATGCATGCTTTTTCTTTTATCTGAGCGTGTTCCAATACTGTTTTTCGTTCCTTATCTTCACGGACATTCTCTACCAAGTTCATAGTTAAGTCTGTTGGTGGTCTCATCGTCCATTTTGCTAAGTGCGTGATTTCTTCCTTCCTAATAGTAACCCATTTCTCCCAAAGCAATAACTCATGGTCGGGGTTGACTGGATATTTCTTATACAGTATTCTTATTTTCTCACGTAAAGCTTCCGGGTCCTTGTTAATAATGGTAGTACTTGTCATTTTGAAAAGTATTACCTAACTATTATAAGAATGTGTGAAATCGTTTATGTATTTAAGTGGACTCAACTTTTAATACTCCAAAGAATTAGTTGGATTACGGAGTTGGACGTAAAAATTTTGACGTTGTGATATTTCATTGTCAAAAAGGTCAAAACAGTATCTTGTTGAAGTATATTCAATAATTTGTGGTCTTGTTTTTATTTTAAGTAAAGAGGTTTATATTTTAAAAATATGCACAGCAAAGGGAATAACCATTGATCTCCTATAAACAACTAGATACACAAAGGTCTTACTAAAACAATTTTAAAAACTTACAAATAAGGGTCCATTGTTAACGTCCAAATAATGTCCAATAAAGCAAACCATTCATCCGTTCGGACCTTCTTTGCGCTCGGCCATTTTTAGAAGGCAGACTGTGTATCTAGTTGTTTATAGGGTCATACTCTCTCTACGAATGTGAATAACGTTTCAAATTGTCTGGGGGGATAGCCGACTGGGGTCTGAGCCGCGTCGATTTTTACTAGCCGTCAATGTCAGATTTTTGGCGAAAATGAGTACAATAACTTCGTTCGCGCAGACTTTGACAGGACAAAAAAGGCCAGCCGGCTAGCCCCCCGGTCTTTTTTGTCCTGTCAAAGCTTGCGCGAACGAAATTTTTGTACTAAGTTTTGTTAAAAATCTGACTTTGACGTCTAGTAAAAATCGACGCAACTCAGCCTGTTAGCCGGTATTTACCATAATTCTTCCACAATATAATTCAGAACTCTGTGTAAGATGTTCACAAACGGAGTCGTAACTTACAGGACAAATAGCTTGTATAGGAGTTGTAGACATAACTGCGTTGATCTCCTATAAACAACTAGATACACAAAGGTCTTACTAAAACAATTTAAAAAAACGTCCAAATAAGGGTCCATTGTTAACGTCCAAATAATGTCCAATAAAGCAAATGAGGGTCCATTCATCCGTTTGGACCTTCTTTGCGCTCAGACTGTGTATAGGATATAATGCATAACTGTGAAGATACATTAAGGACAATGTATAAAGCAACGAGGTTGTATAACTTCGTTGGTATAAATAAAGGATAAAAATGCTTTGAGTCAACGACATACTTAGACTTATTGTTGGTGAACGAGCTATTATAGGTCATAAAGAAAATTAGCCATGATAATATTCTTCATACATAACCAGCGAAGTTGAAAGATCAACCTCGCTGTAGATAACTCGGAGGTAAACGTTTTGATTATTTACAACTTTTGTATCTGAAATTATGAGCCCACAAATTCCTATAATCGCTATAATTTATTGTTCCTCGGCTATTTCTTCATTGGATTTTTGCATATTTTTAGGGTCTTCCGGTTGAGGTAACATATACGCATTTTGCAGGGGTAACATCCACAAATTGGACTCATACTCTGGAGAAAGTGTCGATATAGAGGGTTCTGGTATTCTGGGTATCGGCAACAAAGAATTATATTGACTCCAATGTGGATTTATGAAGAAAATGTGCCTGTTTTCAACCTTCTGTAGCGGTCTAAAATTGCTTAAATTGGCATTATCCCAAGGGTCCCATAGTCTTCGGAATGCTTTCATCTATAAACAAGAAACAATACTAATAATGGGCAAACAAATTGTCTAGATAGGTATAGCAGAGAAAAGAGTAACGCAACATTAGTCGGATGTTAAATATAGATTGGGTTTCATAAATCTCATTGTTTCAAATAAAATTTAATTTCACAATACCTGATCCAAAGAAGCAAAAAGCGTAATCCTTGGCACGAGCCACCTAACTACGAAGTTATCTCCCTTCATATTCGTCAATCTGCCCCAGTACAAGAAGTAGTCCTCTGAAAACATCGGCAGCAAATGGCACATGGGATATGGTCCAATTCTGGTATTGGTTTGAGCTTCCTGAATCCTCGGGAAACCCTCAATAATACGACCAAGTCTTTCATCAGGTTCTACTCCATACTGAAAATAAGGAAAATCGGAAAGTTGATAGCTGCGAGCTGCGTTACCAAGACATGGTTGTATGTAGCTTGAGAGAATTAATGTATGTTTAAGATTAGGTACAGGTTTGTTTATTGTTTATTTTGGTATCGAAATTGAAAAATACATAGGTAGTTATAAAGTTTACGTACCTTTATTATGTAGCAAACTATTAAGACGCCGTCATGATGACGTAACGCCTCTTCCTGAGTCAAGTACTCCGACCTAAAGAAAGTAACCTGTAAAAGTTTTTTAACCAACAATCTGACGTTAAAATGGAACGGTTATGCCATAAGGAACCTATTTCATCCAACATGACTGTGACTTGCTCCATTCTTTATTATTCGAATAGCTGAGGAATAGATCCAGTCAGAGTTGTGTTCCCTAAAATGTAGGTTGCTGGAATGCTAGAGAAATAAAGACAATATTATAATTATTAGTATTCTATCAATTTTAAAATGTTTAAAAGATCCCCCTGTAAATACTAATGCTATACAAGTACCTGCATTTCTCCGGGATAAATCCTATCATCTATGGAGTGTTCGCTGCCTTCCATCATGTTGGCGCCCCAGTGGAAGTGAATTTGAGAGATGACGTGTTTTTCCAGCAACGGGCCGCCTTCGAGGTATGGTCTTTCCGTTTTCCATTTCGTGCCAAGTAGCACTGAACAAGATGATAATAATATTATCGTCATCAACTTGTTTCAGTTCACTACTGGACCAGGTTTTTTCCTAACAAGACAAGCTTCGATTCTTGGTAATCAGTTCCTATCAGCTACCTTGCGCGGATCATCATGCCATTTTTTACTGGGGGCACACTACGTTTCATGGTTGGAAACCCAGTTTCTGCCGGACCTACTGTCGATGTCGGTTCGACCTTGTTCATCAATAACACACGCGTGTTTGTGTTACGTGACCCATATCTTATAATTATTCCATTGCATGGAGTGAATACTTTTGTTTACTTACTTTTCGCTTGTAAAAGTATCTAGCATTGTACTGACCAGTGTATCCTGTATTAGTTAATTTGATCTTATGAGGATACACGTCGAAATTGTACCATTTGAGTTCAGGGCAAGGGTATACGAGGGAACCTGTAATGGATACGTTGATGGGAGTCGGGAGATGGCCCTCCAAATCACTCCAGTAATGTATCCAGTCAATACTCCCGTAGGGAGGTACCCTTTTGGGCTCATCCCTAGGCGGTGGTAGTTCGTCCTCTGAAGGAGAAAAATATATTTCGGTAACCCACGGAGTTCAGCTAGTTTGTTGTTACTTTACAATATTTATCTACTTTATTCAATTTTATTATTACGTCTATCTCAGATGAGTATGTAATTCAAGGTAATAACATACCAGTTTGTATTGCAGCGGTTAATTGCATGGCCGGAAATGTAGACACTAAAATTTAGGCCCTTAATTATCTACTAAAATCTAATTTAAAATCACATTATTATTAAATGTATGACATATGTAAAGAGCCTCGTTTATGCATAGAGTGTCCTTTGTATAATCTTACTATATAAGTTCTCTTTGCTCATTGACGGTAGGTAAGGTAGGTAGCTGTCTACGGTAGGTAGGTATGTACGTCACAAAATGTGTGTCAAATTACTTCTGAAATCTTCAAAGGTTTCGTAAAGAATTAGAAAAAAAGTTATAACAGAATAATTGTGGTGAATTATAGGTATCCCGAAGGTATAGGTACCGTTGTTATCGCCATCGTTCGGTATGGTCAGTGGTATCTTTAAAGTAGGTAGTAGTGAAGTGAAGCAGTATTTTTTAATTTTGCTGCGCATAAGTAACCTACCGATCGGGCTAAAATATTCGTGCAATGGTGCAACAGTGAGTGAGTGCAATTGGGAAAAACTTACATCAATGCACCGGTTTCCATACGCTTCAGGTACCTACTTAATATATTATAATTTTATATTGTGAGGTTCTTAGTAATTTTATTCTCTTTATGATACCTACCTAGCTTGTGATTAGATTGATACCATCTACTTAATCTCATCTCAATTTTGAGATTGTGAATAAATTAGAACGAGTGTTATCAATAGATCAAAGAAAATTGTACATATTTTTTTTGTACATAGTTTTCCAATAACTTATATTATCAAAAATAATGTCATCTATACGATATATTCTGAACCTTTGCGGCAAGAATGGTAGTTATTTAAACACTATGTGAGATCGTTGCGTTGATGTTTACGCAAGATTTGAATAGGTACTTACATTTGCGAACAGAGGGCTCTGATAAACGGTCAAACTTCTAAACTCTACGTAAAACGATAAGTAGTGTGAAAATATTTATGAATGTTATGGTGATTATCTACATTAATTTAACCATATTTAAAAAAATCATAAATTATTATTAAATAATGGTATAGACGAGCAGCACGATTATAAATAGGTACACAGTCCTTTGATCACCGACCTGCGATAAGAAATAGAGGTAGGTAGACAAGTATTTACTCTTTCTCAATATTTGTTTAAATAATTTTATGCTCGATAAACATAAAGCGTCTAATATTAATTCAATAAGTGCCTGTGAGCAAATAATACTTGCTAAGTAATATTATTTACACTTGGATAGCTAATATTGCCATCCATTAGTCTTAGGTACCTACCGGTTGTACAGACAGGAGCACTACCGTTGCTTTTCACGTTATTAAAGGTCTGAATGGTCTCTCATTATCAAATTGCAATATCGATAACGCATCTCGGATTAGACACAGATTTAGTACTTAGTTGTTTCGTTCAATTTTAAAATCGATACTTTTAGTTAAACCACATACCACTAACTGCATTAATAACATTAGTGATTAATGTTACCTGATTAATTATTTAATCAAATTGGAACGTAATTTTAATAATCTTTGTCCTTTTATTTATTAATTTGTGTCGATATTATACTATACCTACCTAATTCAGTATTCCGAGATATTATCAAATACATGTACCTACACTTTTCTAAATTGTTCTAACTCCTGGTTTATATGTTATAGTATCTATTATTTATATATTTTAGCATGTACGTGTCGATTTTATAACCATTTTATTTTGTTAACGTCTTATTATCTCCTGTTTTACACTTCTGCTATCAGAAGATATAGGTAACTTCATTTTGAAGTGAGGTCGTGTACTCTTGATCCAAAATACACAAAACATTTTACTTAGGTATTCTTGTGTTTCGACAAAACTCGCGTCTGAAGTTATTTATTTTATGTCTTTTTAGCTCGGGACATCTTAACGGTAGATAGATAAAACCAGGTAAATATCTGCATATACGAGTAATGTATATCGAATATTTTATTTCGAAATTCCGGAAATGGGAAGAGGGTACGGTCATTTTCAACCTTGGAGCTGGATTGATACTTAAAATAAATATTGCTTAGTTATTAGATGTACCAATAATGTAGGTAATATTTGTACAATGAGCCATGACTCTACCTATCTGTTACAATATACAAATCAATGCTGCTATGTACTTAACGCATATTATCGCCATCAAATATACATAATACGTTTTGTATGGACATTGGACAATTTGTTTCAAATTACAAAGACCAATAACGGCTTTAGCAACCCGAAAATCTGTATTTATCGGTATTATAAATATCCTATCATATTAGCGCCTTGGTGTGTACAAGGTCTTTGCTTGGATCTTCGAAAACTTGGAGTTTTTTCAACTAGCAGCATTTTCTTCATTCATTTGACTTTTCAGTTTTAGGTTCGACATAAATGAGTTTTCCTTTTTTAAGGCTTTTGAAATTTTATGCACCTATGGAATGTAACGAACAGTCAGAATTAAACCATAGCTATGAACTGAGGTCTGAGGCTACATAACTACCTATGATATATTTGAGTACCTATTTATACTTATTAAATCACAGAAGGGATGACAATATTATAGATCTAAAAAAGGAGTGTATCTGTATATATAGAACAATGTTGTGCTAATTAAACTTTCGCGAACATCGTTATCAAACAGTTAAGATTTATTAATCTGTAAATAAAATAATGAAGTACAATTTAACACATTAATTTTCTAGTAGATGTTACGACCATGTTTGACGGAAGGTTAAATCGGAAGATATTGGTTTTGACACCTCACAGCATATGTAACCAAGCATTACTTATACATAGGTAGGTACGTAACGTCTGTACTCCACCGAGGACAGCCTGAGGTCAAGGATCTAAGTTCCTGTTTTATATTAATAAAAATAAGATATCAATAATAATATACTTAAATCAAAAATTTTTAACACATTGATTTTTTACTATATTGGTATCATCGAATTATGTGAATCTATCATTCATAGGGACAAGGGCAAGCATAAATCGACGTAAAATTCGCTTATTAACTAGATAAATCTTAGACTTTTCAAATCGAATTTCGATTTAGAGAAGTGGCGCTGTGAGAATATAATAATTTTAAAATGATTCTATAAATATTTAATATTACGACAGTTTTAAAGTGGCCTATCAGAATCAGTACCGCTACTACCACCTACAATGGTAGTTATTTCCGATATCGGTTCACAGGTAAGGTAACCATCTTGTGCATGCAAGTTTGTACCTACTATTTAAATATTACCTGTTGGTGGTTGGGTCAATGGACTTGCGATACGGAGATCCTAGGTTCAATCCAACCAGGGCATGTACCAATGAGTTATCCTCGGTTTTTCCGAGTTTATCGAGTGCTCTCAAAACGGTGAAGTAAAACATCGTAATGAAACCTGCATACCGTAGAACTAAGGCATGTGAAATGGAACATAGCCCGAGCCCTCTCGATGTATGGGAAGGTCTAATAATGAAATATTATTTAACTTTAAAGGGTTCATGTCTTTTGAGGAAGTAAATCAGTTTCAGTTCCGTTCTTTTACCTATTAGTTTATGTACAGTCGAAGACAGAGATAAGTATACAGGGGGCCTCAATAAGGTTGATATTTTCTCAAGAACTACCTACTTAACCGATTTTAATAATTATTTTACAGTTACATAGTTTTAACTTTTATCTATCTAAACGTGATTTAAATAATTTTTACAATCAGTCTAGTAGTTTTTGAGAAAATCTCAAACTTAAAAACTCTCCTGTACACCTTTCTTTGTCTTCGACCGTACAGTCACATGCATTGCATGCGATGCGTTGTAAATATAACCTGTTTTTCTATTACAATGATTATCGTTATCCATCCAGATAGGTATCTAGATATGATTGATAGTTTCAATTATTAAATACAATTAAAGGATTAAAAATACCGCTGATATCTTAATGCAGTACTGAGGTTATGAGGAAATAAAGGCAATTTAACTTTATTTTACCCAGTGCTCAAATAATTACAATACCCATGAATACATACAAATCCTTAATTGAACGACCTCGCTGACTTGCAGGTTGTTTTGACAGTAATCTGACATGGACTTGTAATTATTGCAGAAAAAAAAATCCAATAAGTAAAGACTCGCGACATGTAAAAGTAACTGCGACGATTGTTTATTTAAGTTCTAAAACTTAAAACTTGTATTGGATGTATCACATGTCATAAAACCAGTTGTGATGTAACTTTTGTCATTATTTTATTTATGACCATGTTCAAAACCACATCAATAACAAGGTAAACGAGGAAATAAAATGACAAGTAATGTAAAAATATCTATTTTATTACAGAAATAAATACAATCTAAATAACAACACACTCTTCACTCACAGCTAATACTAGAAGGTCATTCACGCGACAGCAATTGCAATAATAATTTTCAAACAAAAATTACCGAGACCTTCACAATTTATTTTGAAAATTATGCAAAAGAAACTAGTTTAACTTCCTTGTAAAACCAAGGAATAACAAATTATCTACAAAAGTTCCGAAACTCTCGTCGAGATTTCGAATAATCAGTCAAGTAACACATGTCACCATAATTTATATAAATACTGCTATGACCATCGCTCGAACTACAAATACACTGTACCGAATCTGAACCCTGTCGACTTTGGCTTCGAGAAGAGATTTGAAGCAGTCTTGAAGATACTGATGAATGGCCTAAAGGTTGTTGTTTCAGCTTGGTAAGTGTATGTTTCAGGTTGTTGGTACTGATATTGGTTCTCGTACTGGTTGTAATATTGGTAGTTGTAGTCTCCATTGCTGTCGGGGATGACGTTCGAAATGTAGCTGTTGGAGTTGTCCACCGTCTGGTAGCTTGTGCTGGCTGTGTAGCTGGACGAAGCTGTGAAGAAAATTGCCTTAATTAGATTACGTTTCGTCCTTCCCTTTAGATGTTGATAAATCCCATTAATGTTATGAATGCGAAAGTTTGCATGTTTGTTACTCAATCACGCTCTAAACAGTAGATGGATGTACCTGTACCAAATATTTCAGTAATAAAGATGGAATCTCTGAATAATATTCTTTAACATATTGAGTTCACTTTGGAAATTTGAAAATCGTGGACAAGGTCGCGATAATTGTTTGAGAGAGTTCTTCTTACGTATTCACAAAATTTTAAACAGGAATTGTTTGAATTACTATCAGTCATGATAAAGGGAAAACCATTTTTTATTTTATCGTTTAGGTCAGATTTTTCCAATTCACTCCCAAGACGATTAAAATATGCCTATATGCAATTGATATGCCAAACAAGTAAATAAACTAGGTATAAATAAGAGGTGCATATATTATGATTATGATACTTACAGCAAAGACCAGAGTATTTCCTGGACTCAGCGAGTCCATAGTTGGTGCATGACGGGTAGCCTTTCTCGTAGGGGTTGGATCCGATGACGTTGCCACCAGGGCCGTAATTGCAGACGTATAGCTTCGTGTAGCCTCGTGTCTGGTCATAGTAGAAAGTGAATCCGCAGCCCACGTGAGAGGTCTCGCCCCAGACCAACTGGAGAGAGAAAAGTTAGGTTAGTACGATCACATGACGGTATTTAATAGATTAATAGAACATTATCCATCATCATAGCGGCAGGGATCGAAGTGGAAAGGGTGAAGATTGAAAGTTATAGAAGAGTTACTGATACAAAAGGTTGTTTTCTTTAAGGAGACTAAGAAAATAAGGTCTGTACAGATTAGACACATTAAACTTTTATTTTGTGACAATTTCATTTTAGCCGAAAAGACCCCTGACCTATGATATGAGCTAGGTGTCGACTCATCCGATTACGTTATTAATCGCGGATGATTCGACTCCTAACAATTTGAAGTGGGTGTCGTTTCATCCTCGGATTAAATATTTTTCGGATGAGTAGCCATCTAAGTCTAAAATAATACTATATGTATAACAGTTGTAGTTGACATGAATTGATCATACTGACAACATCTAATATAGGCACTTGTACAAACTGTACTTTACTAGAATCGTTCAAAATAATGAATTATTACGAGTTAGGTACTATTACGAGTACTAATAACGAATAGTTTACGACTAATTTCACTCGTCTTATTGGTTTCTATTTCGCGACTGCACATTTTGTAATTTCTTACCTGAGAATAATGTCCTGTTCCATGACCGCCGCTGATCGGTTTAAATCCGTAGATACGGACTTCATCGTACCAGGCGGTGATTTGCTTCATGAAATCAGGTTGAGAGTCTTCAGATGCACTTGGTGGGCGTGTGGTCCACGTTGCAGCTAAGTTCTGACCAACTGGCCACCGACCGACTTCGCGTTGGGTAGCGCTGTCGTGCGCAGGAGTGCACTGGTCAGCCCAGCGCTGGGCAGTTGCTGCTAACTCATCGTCCCATACCTAAGAACAAAAAAAAGGTTTTGCCTATTGTCATAGATTGTTTTGTGGTGATTGTGATTACTGCAACGGAATATCCTACCTAATGTAATTGCAAGTTTTCTCTGATCATTGATGAATTAGATATAACGTCTTTCTAAACAATAGGTGTGATTCGATCGGGGCCACCAAATATAATCTTAAACCTTAGTGCTACTGCCACTGTCACTCTTATGAAACATCGCGTAAGATTGAACGGGACGTTTCGTTTAGAGACTTTTAAATTTACTTTGCTGATTCTAGAATCCGCACTCTATCGCTAACAAATCATGACTTGAGTAAGTACCTAAACTGTTATAATATAATACAAGTCCAGAAATGAAATATTGAATATGGAGGTATATTATTTTATTACAGCACTCGACGCATTTATGCGTAAAGGAAAGCACTTTTATGACTCGCGACTGCATTTTTGTGACAAATAAGGCATCGGACACTGAACCTTCGTAAGGTCACTGTCTCCATTTTGCGTCCATGTTTCTTTTCTGGTTCTCATACTCAATTGATTGAAACTTGTTTGGAATTTTTTAAAGTTTATTTTTTTTCCTTGGCGTGTGCCAGAGTGGTAATAAGACTTTTGAAATACGAGAAAGATAATCTGAGGAATTCTAAATAAATTGGCTATAAAATAAGGTTCTTCAATTGATACCCGACAGTCAACGTTTGGTTTAATATTAAAATTATTTTATTCCACGTGCTAATTTGACATGTATACGCCCATCCTTGAACAAAAGTTCAAACGTTTTACCAGATGATAAATCTATTTAATGTCAAAACAACTCATTAATTATTCCCAAATTTTTGCCTTTTTAAGATTAATGAATATTTATCATAAATCAATAAATAACGCAGTCAATTAGCGTCATGCAACTATTGTAATATAATATGTAAAGTTAAGTATGACTGTTAATATAAGAATGACTTCTTGAAACAATGTTAGGTCTCCACTCTACAATAGTTAGAATCGATCTATGTATTATACCATACATAGGTATAGCAATTATAAAGATGATAGTCTGTATCTCTATTGTTAATAGAAAAATGTGAATATTCTCACCATTTCCATCATATTAGCTGCTGGCGGTTGGCTCGAGACTTGCCCAAGCGCAACATTTTGTCGCAGACGATTATGCGCGTCCACTATAGCTTGCTTCTCGTACGTCGATAAACCTCCGCTTTCTATCGACAAATAATCTCATTAGTTTTTCGAACACAGTTTGACTTTAAAAAGTCGTTCTAGCAAGTGTCAAGGCAAAATTAGCATGATGTCTCCATGACTTCATAATCTGTCGGATTTATCTGATTTATTTGCCCAGTGCGTGCTCACAGGTGTCTGCGACAATAAAATTTTACGATTTCGATCTATACAGGTATGCTAATAGGGGCTTCGTTTTAGGTGAAACGTGTTCAAATCTAGACTGACCGGCGGCGAGAAAATTTATTGACTCTATGACTAAAAATGTTTTTTTTTATGAACTTTTTTTTTATCAAAATGTTTGAATAGGTAATTTAAATTTTTAGTTTTATAAATTCCGTTAAGTGGGTTCATAGAATTGAAAAAATATTTAATAAAGTTCACTTAGCTTATAAAATTCAAATACTGTATGAATCTCACATTATGAAACATTAAAATAGGAAAATGTGAAGGGTATTATTAATTCAGTTAGCCAGGTTATATAAATGTAAGATCCAATATATTCTGCACGTAAGATAGCTAAATAAAACAAGATAGTAAAAATATTAAAAATAATAATGAAGAAGTACTTAACATAATACCTATTCTAATAAATAATTACATATAAAATAATAATGACTTCATTATAAACCTAATTAATTTTGGCAGTATAGTAAACCTCAGCAATTTCATAAATTACGTAGACCTTAATAGAAAAGAATCAAAACTTACTTATTATTTGTTTTCCATAGCCGCATCCTTCTGTTGCCGCGAGGAGACCTCCCAAAACAAACAACACTAAGGACATCATTTTGCAGTTATTAAAAAGATTTCACAACACTTTAAAACTGAATTATACACGCTTAGTTGCGATTCGTAACTAAAGTTTAGTCCACTTATAATTTACGAAACGTCAAACTCTTGATTTTGCCGGTGATCCGCTGCACTACGTGCGGCGCGCTCTCCAGGCTTTGGCTATCTGTGAAGCGTGGCTGCGCCCGCGCACTCTTATGTACCCGCCGGCGCGTTACTATGGAGACGCAGCGTCGCCGGCCGCACGCTGCGTCTGCGCATCTCAAGATTCGCAACTCAGCCGCACAAACGAGCGTCACATCACAAACGATACCACCACCGATATCTAACTTGATATTAATTTACTAATAAATCCAGACATTTTATTAACAAAAATATTTGTAGCTTTATGTATGATCAGTATTTACGACGGCAAAAACGACATACTTCCAGTAAAATCAAGTAGCATCGACCGTGCAGTGTCTTCAGTTACAACACGCAGAAAGGTTAAAGGAACATCGACCGGCCACTTTTTATCTGCAGTAATAATTTAAAACTCATTATGCTACAGCCTCTGGTTGTCAATGAAATCGAGTTCTTGTGATGTGTCCCACAGCCGAACGTGGAAATATGTTGACAGATATTGGCCAGGACGGAAGTGGTCTTTAAACGAAATTATAGGCAGCTAAAAAACAAGGAAAGAGAACCAATACCCTATGTAATTACCCTTTCTTGTGTCAAAGGCTCCTTAATGTTAAATCTTTTGAAAAGGATAAGGTTAAATATTTAAATATCTATTTAACATATACACAAGTTTGTCTGATTCTGATTTCCTCAGGAAACTACATACCTATATGTATTGACACAATTCTAAATGGTTATTTCGATACTTAAGCATACTTACGTTAAATGTATACCTACTATAGGTTCTTCTACCTATACAAAACACACCTATAATTAATGTCAACACTCACTTTTTGAGGCTATTATTGATACAGATAGTCTCCACTTATATCAAGTACATAAAATAATTTTAAGAAAAGCAAAATAAAATACCTAAGTTTAGTTTGATTGTATCGATAAATAATATTTACTTATTAATTATATAAATAATATTTACTTATATTTAATGATTAATAATATAACTAAACTTAGGTATTTTATTTAGCTGTTCTTAAAATTATTTTATGAATATTTGATTTGATATAGCATTTTGTTGATAATCAAAGCTGTGATACGCGTTTTTTCTATCAATCACTGTGTGATGGTTTTTTATAAAATTACTTAGGTACCTACTTATAATTAGTTCTTCTTGCGACTCTACATTTACCTGGGCTAACATTTAAACTTACTTATTTTTGAAATGGAATTTAAACAGTCACGTGCAATTTTTCTTCAAACTTAGTAAATTATTTTTAAGACTCCTGCCTGAGACTCTGACTATATAATTCTCATCCATCATATCCCAAAGTCACTACTTATTCACTGACAATTCAATTTCAGCAACAGCGTAAATCTATATAAATATTGACGAAAATGCTAGGTGACAACTTGGCTGTTACCGGCAACCAATCCGGTTTACCACCTGAGGTGAATTCTTGCTAGCATCAACGATTTACATATTAATGACTTTATTTTATGGACTTTTATTTCACACGATGGTCTCAGACACATATATTGCAGTACTCTTTTTTACTTTATCTTATATACTATAATAATTATTATTATTTATAATAATAAGGGTTAGCCATTAGTTCCTAGGAGGAGGCCTAGTCAAAGCATGAGCTGAGGTATAGCACTCATAACTAATTTATTATTAATAATTTAATATTAAACCTATTTAACTAATCACAAACTAGGTATTTCTAATTATTTTGTAAAGTGCAATTTGTATGCAAAGAGAGCGAAAATTATTTAAGAGAGTATTAGAAGATATTTTAAGAGAGGGTTGTCTGACTCTGTTCAAAATAGAGATGAGTGGAAGGATTGGGTGGCCTTTCGTCAGCAGTGGGAAATTACAGGCTATTAAATAAATAAAATCAGAAGATACGAATATCGAGATACGATAGAAGAAGAATGAGAAGAACTAGACAGGTTTTTATTGATTATGATTAGACAGTCCGTGCTCACCATCTTTTGTCCCATAGGACCCAATCGAACCCAGGATCCTTTGCGTATAAGGCAGATACCCTACGGCTAGGAGGTCGTCTAATAAAATAAATAAACAATAATGAATACTTTTTATTGCTATCATTGAGACATCTTTATAGTCTAGGTATTTGTTATACGAGTCGTGGTCACGTACTCCTTTATTTTTGTTAATAATAATGATGATGATCCATTAAATTCTGCCTCATCTCGAAAGTCCAAAAGCCAGTTCGTTTGACCTTTATATAAATCACCTTATTAAATGATAACATAAAAGAGTAACTATTATTCTAGTTCAGCATCCACTACGTACTTAATTTTCATCCGTGTTTGAATTTGTATAGATATAGTATTTGTAAGTCCCTATAATAAATATTTGGTATTCTCTATTACCCAAATAGTACACAGTAGAGGACAAATCAATTTGATTAAACTATTCAATTATATCTGTCATGTAAGTATGTACAAGACAGCCAAATGTCGAAATGTACGAAAAAAAACCAATGATTTCTTCATGAGATTTATGCTTTTGTCGAACATAGGCCGCCAAAATTGTACATTATGTTTTGAATTTTCTATTAAAAATAAAGCGTATTTCAATTTGAGAAAAACCATACAGAATGTCCATGGTAAAGCTTCGCAATAGTTTTCACATTTCTTTTGGAATATGTAGTTTTATATGCGATTGGCACTTCAGAAATTATAAGTCATGCTTATAAAATGTGTATAAAACAATAATCTAGAGATGGTCGTAAGTAGCGGTTTATAATTGTTCATAAATATTACCATAACATAAACCTATATGGACAAAATGAACCGCAAAACTGCATTGTGGTTTTGAACGGAAATGCGCTGCGCCCGCTGTGCGGTGAATATTTTTTATCCGTAGTTGGGTGACTAACCGGCCAGGCTACTTTCTGGTTGTGATGTATATTGTACATACTAGGTATGTATGTGAGCTTTAGCATCGGTAGACAATGTGTCTCTCTTGCCTTCACAATAAGTAAATGCGTAATACAATAATAGTATACGTAAGTACTTTACTTATGAGATAAGTAATGACAGGTACAAAGAGTCACTTCTTATTTAAGTATTGTGTAGGTATGTTACATATGATATGTTATGTATATTGGCCTTACTTTCAGTTTGTGAAATGACGTAAAAGGGCCATCCTTTGACGTAAAAGTAAAAGGTGTAAATTTTAGCCAAATATAGAGTTCCTGGGTCATTGGTAGAGGCAGTACCTAGTTATTATTTGTTCATATCGAGTAATATTTTCGAGTTTATGCAAAGGTGGTTTTTGAGTTCTATTTTGGTAACTAGATTTTACTGTTTGGGAAAAAGTTGTTGCAGCTATTGTTGTTGAAGTTGCAGAGATTTACTTAAACATAATTTTTTTCATACCTTTCATACGTTCATACCTTTGACTACCTACCTAATAATATCCTACGCGTTACAATGATAATTTATTTAATATTTTCATCGACATACACAAAGTCATTGCATTCTACGCCGTATTACGGTGGCGTAGAGGGCCCGAGTGTTATACATGATGTGCTGCCGAGTATACATGTCACTTTCAATGCCAAAACAGGTGGTCCCTATACAAAGCGACAGCCGAGTCCTCAACAGGAAATGATTGGTTTGATGGATAAGTAAATATTGCACTTTTATACGAATTACAAAAATATATTCTTTGGTAACATAAATATCTACAGTGACAACGCATGATATTAAATATAAATACAAAACAAAATGTTTTATTTTTATAAATAACTGAATATTACTACTAAACGAATATATTGTTTCGTCATGATTAACATCGGTTCGAATCAGTCCACTTCTGTATATGCATCTCCCAAGGCACGCCACTCAAATTGATTCGTTTCTATCAGCCACCTTGCGCAGGTCATCCCTCCATTCATCTGGTTGTTTCCAATATATGTCTCCATGTTATGTATATCTGTATCCATATTATATCTACTATTCACTTATATTTAGGTACCTAACCAAGAACCGCTAGACGAGTAGGTAAATTATTTAAGCTAATATGTTGTTGTAAAAATATTCCTGTAATTTCTGAGATTTTATTATTATTATTGGACTAACTTTATTATTACTATTATTCCTTACTAAATCAACGACGGGAGAAAATGGGACAGGCGCATGCGTTTCAACTAGCCGCAGGCCGCAAGCCGCGTGCAGATAGCGCCTGTGTGTGTCAGGCTTTAAGCTTCTTGGATTATTCGAAAGACGTTATTTCACATAAGTTGTAAAGCGATATCAGTGTAGTTCCATATTTGCTTTTATAAGCCTAATATTTGATTTTGACCAACACAACACATCCTGGTAAAATCATGTCCACAAAAACTGTCAAACAAGAATTTTATGATCACGGGTTCCGTATACCAGTTACAAAGTTATTAAAGTACCTACCTAAGTAAGTATAGAAAAATACCTATGTATAAGCTTTTCTTTTGGTGATAACTACCTATCTATTCTACTATGTACTACCTATTCTACCATTTTTATGTATTTTATTTTATGTAATTCATTGAATTTTTTTCTTCCATAACCTGAAAGTTGACTAATTTTTAGTTTATCTTGTTATCTTTGATAATAATTTAATCATTAAGTGCACACTTATGTCCTTTAATATATCCAGTTTAGATAATATTAACGTTGTCACTAGATCTGTATTAAAACCTATATAGCTTTTTAATTTAATCTGAAATTTTTTTTACCCTGACGACTGCATATCAGGTGTAATATTTTTGGACTTTATACCGTTCTTCTCGTCTGCGATATAAGAGTTAAAGTCGTACTTCAATCGTTACCACTGAGTGTACTAAAAGATTACGAGTTCTGCCGCCACACTGTCTCAAAAAATTATGTGAAGCCGTCTGCACTTAAAATTAATGTAAGGCTATTAAAAACGAACATATCATTAATTTTATTAATAGCAAAGGTAACGTAGCACCTACTGGAAGATTTACTGCCGATTCTAGTCACCTCTGTCGTAAGGTCTGTGGTCGCGTAATTCTTTTTTTTACGATTCATGGCTATTTTAGCTTTAAATGGATATATCGCACCTAAAAGGTAAGGCATTTATGTACAAAACATAAATTATATATCTATTTGTATTCAGTTAGAAGTACATTAGTCATCATCGGCCTAGGACTAAATTCCAATAACATATTTCGTTGATCTCTCTTTTTAGTTACCGATCTGAAATTAGGTAATCCCCATGAAGCAAGTAACGGCCTATGGAGTAAACCATATTTACATAGCAGTTCCGCTCTTACATGCCAAATTTTAAAGTATGAGAGTGAAAGTGATAACAGAAGGGCGGATACGTAATAATTATAGTGTTCTCTCAATAGAGCGTGGCGATTTTTTCCTTAATAAAAAATGAAATTTAATATACAAAATGATGAATGTACGGACAACAGCAGATCAATGGTAACACTTGCATTATGATTTTAAATCTTACGCCGCAGATAATAAGAACGGTCGAAAGTCCAAAGTGTTACACTTGATCTGCTGTTAGCTGTACTGTACCTATATGTGTGCAAGTCTCCTCAGACACGATATTTTATTTACAAGTTTCAACAATGGGTTTGAGAAGAATCGAGAAAATACATTGGTACCGAGCTGGGGATCAAATGGTAATCTGGTGACCAAACCATTTGCGTTACAGAGTACCTATTTAATACTTTCTGGGAACTGGTTATTTATGAGTTCAAAGTTGTAAAACGTTGTTTTATGACACAAACTGCGAATAAATACAATCAATCTGTCTGTTTTGCTAATGCACCATAAATATCGCACACATAAATCTATTTTTGTACTCAATCCACCTGTACCTAATAAAATCTATCTTTTGAATTAACATAATTTACGTATGCGCAATTAACTAATAATTTAATTGGCACTACTCTGGACGGTCATCCAAGCGGCTTTGGCCCCTTTTAGTAGTTATTCTGTATACGGCAGGCAGAGGTACGATATACTCTAACAGCAGATCAAGTTAACACTTTGGACTTTGGACCGTTCTTATTATCTGCGTCGTAAGATTTAAAATCGTACTGCACGTGTTATCATTGATCTGTTGTTGTACGTACCACGGTAACAAATAATAGAAAAAAAATAATAATATTGTATCTTTCCACTATTAATGACTCCACACCTGCAATTATTATTCATAGTTATATACTCAATATGTAACTGACGGTATAATTGCCGACTTCAACAAAGAACAATAAAACAATATAAATGTTTAAACAACAATATAAGTGAAACAATATAAGTTAGTGATATCCGATATCACTCACTTATATTGTTTAAACAACCTCAGATCATTGAAGCAGATATATATTAATTATTATGAATAATTTGAGGTTGTTGTATTAGTAATCATTTATTTAATAACAATAAAAATTAGAAATAACTATTATAATGGTAAAATTAATAAAAAATTACAAATAAAAAATTTCATTCAAACTTTGCCCACCCTGTGGTAGTGTGCCTAGAATGCTGGCGACGTTCCCCCGCTGAATAGCCAGGCTTATGCGCTGGCCGAGGAACGCGCCAGCCCGCCTGTCCCCGGAAGCCTCACGCAGGCGCGACGACAGTTCTTTCACCAGCCGCCGAGCCGCAGGCCCCCAGGGACCCAGCGTTTCTACCCCGAATGGCACAAAAGAGTAGCCCACAGGGAGGGCAGAGTATTTTCTAACTTTTAAAAGCTCCGCCGCTGCCGCTGCTGAGCCCGCCTCCCTGGAGGTGGTGGGGACATGGGATACAGCAAGGGTATCCGCACAAGTTGCGTCCCACACCAATGGCTTACCCAGCCTCCAGGGGATGAGCGTGAGTCCGTCAGGACGCTTACCGTCGTCGCGGGCGAGACCATGCGGCTCGAGGACGCAAGGTACGCCCGCGACGACGAGGGCCCGTCTTATTATTTCGTTAATCGCCGCATGTCGCGAACGACGGCCTGCGCTAAAAATACAGGCAAGGCCATGCTGTCCCGTGGAACTCACAGCATCCCCGCAGCGACAGAGGTGAGGATGGCAAATGTTCGCTCCTAATCTCAGGCCCACTGCCAGACTGAGTGTTGTGTGGTTGTTTAAAAAACTATGTATTGATGAAAAATCGAAGGAGAAATTTTTATGTTCTGTAATGAAAATTCTTATTTTTTTTTTAAATTGCGGATCCTATTTTGCTCATAATTTCGGTAAATTAAGAGTAAAAGGTGGTTAACTACTTGCAACAACTTTTAATTACAATATCGATCAAATTGCAAGTATTGCAAGAAGTAGTTAAAATGGCAGAGGCAGTTTTCGATTTCAGCGCAAGTTATGGGCTAATTATTGTCACACTAAAAAATGGATGGAACATGGCCATCATGTTCATGTCATGACAGCTTATGCTGCGTAGAAGATAATAATGTATTCTTCAAAATACGTGCCCAATTTGGATGCACATTTTTGCACCGAAGTAGATCACGCGGTAGATTCTGCTAAAAAGAGTGAGTCGATAAATAAGGAAGCACCGTTGAAGAACCCCATTGCGTGCAGTGAAAGGTTTATATCAGATGAGTCACAGAGAAGTCAATACGGCGAAAACAAACAGTCATTGACCCAAAAGCCACAATAATGTGGTTCACAATAATGGAATTGAGAGCTAGGCTGTCATAGTGTTGGAGATGTTATCGTAACATCCGATATTGGTTAACAAAAGTTATAAACAAAATTAATTGCCACTTGACTAGGAGGGTTGTGATCACCACGGGTAAAACCATACATCATACGTGAAAAATCATGTAGCCGTATAGGATACATAAATTCACAAAGAACCGATAGACAAATACACCCGATTTTTTTCCATCATCCTCTCTTTACTCGTAGTATAAATCTAATGTACGCAGATAAAGAGTAATTATTACAATTAAGACATTACCAACCTAGAAATCCACGAGAAAAATAATTCAACTAATATGGGGAAAAACTAACTATGTAACTTTTGAATACAATTTTATCTTAGGTTTTTAATTTTTCCTTGAACCAGTTCGTCCAGCTGTGCTAAAAAGCTTTTATGCAGTCCATGGAAATATTACAGAGTAGGTACCTAAGTATTATATGTATGATGGAACCTCCTCGCATGTCTCGCACACCGTAATTTTTGGGCTACTCACACTATTTTCACTTCAAATTCACGCGATTATAATTCACCTGGTACCTAAAGGATAAATGGATGAAATGGGATTTCAAAATCCGGCCTAGGAAAATATTTTCTTAGGTCGATATATTTTTACAGGTTTAAAGCAGTTCCGTGGTGTACCTCATTTCTTTTAACCCTAAAACATTTTACCTTTTTCCGATGTTCATGTTCAATAAAATATATTTTATTTTAGCCACGTTTTCAATTTAATTGTATGAAATACTATACGTTTATCAGAACTATTCAGCACCACTAACGAACACGATATGAACAGTTATGTTGATAATTATAAACTAAATATTTTATGCAGTACTGCAACGTGATGTAATCTTCATAAGCCAGTGTCAACTACTCTTTGAAAAGACAGTTTAACGACACAGTTTTATGTTGTTTAGAAGATGCATAATCCATTATACCAGATTTTAATGATCTTATTCAATGTAAATACTTTAAGAAATATGAATAGTAGGTACCTAATAGAGAATAATAGGTATTTATATTTCACTAAATATAGTATGGTAAAAAGACACTATGTATAGGTATACCTACCTATTTGCCTCATTGACCATGACTAAATATAAATGAAGCAGTCTAACTAAAACCATCAGTCTTTCGTACCAAAATTGATGAAGGTACCAGTTAAACGCAAATGTGTTTGTGACTTTAATCTTTCTCTTCGTAGAATTGCAAGTAAAATCAACATCATATAACTTCTTCTAATTGTATTATTAGGTTCTTACCTAAATGTAAGTACCTTCTTACTTATTTATTTACAAATAGATAGATATTAACTTCAACAATATCGACTTTTGATACACAGCGATCGTAAAAATGGTGTTATAAAGGCAAGCCTTGACACATATGTGGAATGGTTTTCCTTATTTGTAGGAAAAGACCATGAGAACAAAACAGACCCTTAAATAAGGTACAATAATTACTCTATTTACAATACATATATCTAAATAAATAAAGGATTATTATAAGCAGACATCCGATTTACCGGTTATGATTGAAAATTAATTTAAATTGGCATTTACTATGTCTTCATTGTGCAATTACAGAAATCTATAATTCTATCAACTATTGATAGCTGAGAAGCTATTTATCTCATAGCTGCCGAAAAAGAATATGAGTTTAGATATTTTTTTGCATATGCGCTATGCGAAACGAAAATCTAAATGATAAATGGAGAAATATTTTTCACGGTGGCTCTGTTGGAATAGAGCGTGCCACGGAATGGCGAGGACTCTGGTTAGAATCTCGGTCGTGATAAAAAATTCTATATTTATCATATGCTGAATCTGAAGTAGGTACGTAAGCAGACGAAGTAATCAATAGTAACCAAATAATAACCTATTGACTTTATGTTATGTTTGAGACAAAATTATTTTGAGAAGCGAAGCACACAATGACACAACACTATGTCTACTCATACATATATATTTTTTTTTCAATTATACAACGTTTTAATATGCCTTTTGTCGTCATTATGTTATAGTATCCTGCGATTATATATGTATAATACACAGTACCTATACATTAGACGTACGTTTTCAATGACGCAAGAAAGTGTGAAAAACGTTATTTAAAAACGTAGTTGTTAAATCAACATTAATACAGTGAGAAAAGTAAATAATTGACGACATAATTGTGATTTAGTTAGCTAGTATTAGAAGTTCTCTGGTTCTGTTAAGAGTATAGTATAATTACCTACGTGGTGTACCTACAGGTTATTTGCTTTTCAGCGTCGATGTTAGGTTATTAGCCATTAATTCTCCTCGTAATAATTAACACGCTTTGAGAAATTTTTCTTATCAATGTATTTCCACAAACTATGATATGGGATCCTCCAATTATTGTAAGAAGCTTTTTAAAAAAAAGTTATTCTAGTAGATGATTTTTAAAAGACATTGCCACATTTCAATGGAGCTTTGCCCCACCTACAAAACTACGTGACCATTTAAGCTGTACCTATCATTTTGTTGGGGATTTATTACAGGTTTCATATTGCATAATCATAATCAGTATCATTTTCTACTACTCTCGCAACACCTATAGAAGAAAAACAAAAACAATGAATAAATCGCTTCGATTTCTTACTATTTTCTGAATTCTTAATTAAGCTGTTTTTTTCGAATCGCAACTTGTACAAAACTTTATTTTAAACCAATAATTTTAATAAAAAACGAAGATATTTTTACATTTATTCATTATCTTGTACATCTTGCGGTTGATGGTGGGACAGAATCTGGCATTGTCATTTGGGGGCTCCACTTAGTTATGATAATGACCCCAAATCAGTTGTCCGACCGCCGCTCCGGCGAATAAACACATGTTTACACGGAATGAAATCTATTGTACGTTTCTTTAGCTAGAAAATAGCCGATAGTTACTCGCTTTACTCGTCGGCGGTGGGGCAACTGCCTTAACCAAAGAAACAACGAATTCTAACAATGTATAACTGTCACCGCAGCAGCTTTGATTTCTATTTATTCAGACTAAGTTGATCTTTATATTCGGCATATTGAACTTTCGTCCAACTGACCCGACCTGATCTTTTATAACTGTTTACTCCCTGTCTCTGCGCCTTATAAATTGCATACATTTGTGTGATACATGTATATTGAATACTCATCTCACCTAATCTCTAAGGTCAGGTAACAGCAACATTACAAGAGTAACAATTGACAAATGGTTTTGTAAATGTCCAAATTAGTTATAGCTTTATACCTATATAAAAAACGATATTAATGTATTCATTAGTTAAAGTTTTTGCTTTGAATTAGTTATAGGTAAGATAAAATGAAAAGGCTATATTGATCTGTTAATAAATTGTTTAAAAAGGTGTTGGAAATATGATAATTTTAAAAATATCCATGCAATTAAAGTAATAGGCTGAAAACACTACATATTTTTAAGTCACGGAAAAACTACTTCAAAGTTAAATGAAAATCATGTTTAATAGATAACAAGGATTTATATAATTAGCTCAGAAATACTGATAATACTACTGACTCGATAATACTACTAGTAAAGTACAAAACTTGTAAGTTAGAGCAGGTCACTATAAAGTTCTAAGTCATGGTCAGGATTTAGATTAGGTTGATGGTCATTGAATTGACAAATAGACATACTCGTACATAACTAACAAAAATTTTGGGGTTCAGTGCCTCAAAAGGAAAAAAGGAACCCTTTAGGTTGTCTGTCTGTCCGTCCGTAGGCATGTGAAAATTTGTTTCTGGGGATATGCATTATCTAATTCAACAAACACTTTTCTATTATTATTTAACTGATTGCAGAAAGTGGTTCTTAAAATGGTTTCATTTAAATGTTATTTGCTTTTTTTAAATTTTAGTGAAATTAATTGAATTAGGTACCTACTTATGCAAGATGTGAATGAATAGGTATAGATGGAAAATATAAATTAAACTACCTAACTTTCATTCGAGAAAAAAAAATATTTTTGTTGATAACACCAATAACAATAATTCTTAAAATATTATAAGATTAAATTAATAAAGCAGTAAAGTATTTTTGTCCTCTGTTATTAATTACTTGTACCTATAATTGACTTGATGGCGCCAATTTGGTTGTATAATGATTGTCATATGATACTGGCTAGACATACCTACGAGAAATATTATAACATAAATAGGTTTGTTTAGTAAAATATTTGACCTTTTAATTGGCATAAAATCTTTATTTTAATTTATGATTATGTTAAAACAGTAGGTGTTTTGTTTGTAAGCAGCATAATTTATCTGTATTACAAAACTATAGGTCAATCGAAAACAAATTAATACGAGTAAGTAACATAGGTAAATGAAAATGTAAATATTTAAATATCACATTTTAATTTGGATGGAACTGAATATGGATTGAATTCAGAGAAATAATGTCTTCATTTTGATAGAATTTATAATTCGAAGCGAGGTTTCATACGTACGGACAACAGCATCAACGGTAACACTTGCAGTACGATTTTAAATCTTACGACACAGATAATAAGAACGGTCCAAAGTACAAAGTGTTACACTTGATCTGCTGTTAACTGTACTATGTAATGAATGCTTGCTTTGAATAAGTATAACTTTATTTTGATCAGGTATAGGTAGGTATTCCGTGTTTCGGACTTTGTGAATGGTTAAAGTTAATTAGCGTCTATTCTATACCTATAATGGAGTGATTAACAAAAACAGGTTATGTTACGCAACATATGATCTAGTTGGTATGTCATTATATTGTATATGTATATTGGCAATTAATATGTTAATGTGACAAAATGTCGGTGAGATGTCGTGTGATACAGCCGTGAATATTGCGAGCTTAGCGTGTTTCTATTAAGGTTCACCGATTTTCTGGACCACTTATTTCCTCCTAAGTCTGGCTGTAGACCCATCCACCAACATTCGCTTTATGTATTTCCTTTGTGACTATTATTTTATTAATTATGATATCAACTTACCCAAAACCATTGCAATTTAGGTCAGAGTGGCCATCATGTCCACTCTGACCTAAATTCGCAGTCGAATGTATGAGAATGATCACTAAACTAACGTGTAGATTTATAAAGTTAAAATGATATAGTTTGGTCTTGTGTGGCTTAGTGCTTTCAACTATCTCAACTATTTACTTTATTAAGTACCTATAAATTACTAGTTGTCAAACCGTCATGTTTGTGATCGATATTTTTAATTTGAATATTTTATTTCAAACAACGTCTGCGCCTTAACATAAACTGGACTATTTCAAGTTCGACACAGAAGAGTTGAAGGTCAAAGTCATAATGTTACAGCGAAATGGATCGTTATTGGTTGATGCTGACGAGTCAATAAATTCTACAAAAATAAAGTGCCTATCGCTGTCTCTATAGTATATTCCCACTTGACTGACACCTGCTGTTAAGGGCCGGATATACCGCTTATCTAATTCATTTATTTAATTAATTTTAGCATAATTTGGGTATTGCCGCCCATTAACGATTCTTGAATGTCACAAAATAAAAGTTTAGTTAATATTCTTAATTGGTTATTTCCAATAAATCTCCAAAAGTTATTTAAGGATCTTATTAAGGAGATCAAAATCTATTTCGGATTTTTTTCCTCGTTTGAGACAGTATAAAATTTATTTGCATGTCAATAACCAGTAGAGGTTTAGTAAACGTGGAAATCCATTAGACACCTGTGTCACATGTCTATGTACCCTTTTCATTACCAATACTGGTAGGTATTTGCTTGCATAGGAGTACGTACACAAACATAAGGTGGGCGTTAGTAGGAATGAGTTTTCAAAAATATTATGACCAATTCTGACGGGTACAACTGACAGGAAATATCTTGTTTTTGCGCAAATTCTGCAGTGTTTATTTACTTTGTAGTCGTTATATACGTCAATCATTACGGGAATGTCACACGGATAGAAAACAGTTGAACAAATTCACATTAAGGTAAGGACGTATGAAGTAAAGCAAATATTTTGATCGTCTCATTTTCCAGCTAATGCAAATTAGAATTTCCTTCTCATAATATTGCGAATTCATATCCTCAATGATTATTTTACGATACCTCTTTCAGTATTGTTATAAGATTTTTCCTATTTTTTATGTCCTAATCCCAGGTGAAGATGAAGAGTAAGTACCTACATACGTATAAGAAAGATATTTCTGTAACTCTCTGTCGTGGAGGTAAGCGATAGAAGACGACCAGTTATTGTTGTTGCTATAATGTCATAAGCTTAGATATAGGTAACTTTTAAAACTATTCAAGTTTATGAGATAAATTTTTTACCACGTTATTTGTTTAAATTAACAGTTTTTATAGGTTAGAAAACCGTTTAGTATCTGCTATATTTTTTTTAAACCAATAGTAGCCATTGAAAAATTTATAGCTTCTAGAAAACATTTTTTTAATTGACCAAATAAATAATTTTGACGTTAAAAATGGGACCTCTATTTGATTCACGAGCTCACTTAAAAATCCTTATTTGAAACCGTTAGAGTGTGCTATTTTAAATTATAATAAATTTGGAGATTACGCGGTATTTTACCATCTATGTTAAATATTTAATATCTTTTTGATGTTCTTGGAATCATTTTTATTATTCGATATCTCCGAGCATACCTATACTGCGTATAAGTATTAAAAAGTGATTAAAAATTCAAAAACATTTGTATTATAAGCAGACCTCTAGTTAAATGATGAAGAAAAACACCATGAGGAAACTTGTGCAAATGGGTAATACTTCTATATTATGTGAAACAAGACGATACGACCTATTTAAAATGGTTTAATATCTTTAAAAGGGAGTCCTTAATAGTCAGCTTGGCACAAAGTTGATTATTTATTATCAGTAATTTTTCGATAAAGATCCTAAGGGCTGCTAACACACAGAAATGGCAAAGCACTGACGATATACTTGAGATATACACACAATACAAAATTGTATCTTCAAAATAGCTTAGATAACATTCTAAAGCTGTAACGCTATCGAAGGTTCTAAAAGATGACCTTAGGCCTCGATTACATTACGAAACGTCAGAAAGTTCAACGACATCATTAGGTAACTGGATTAGTCAGCTCACTGCCAATGTCACGGTTGGAAAGGATTATATTGTGAATATTTTAGGCTGAGTGCTAACTTAGAGGCCGAGCAGCGAATTCCATAATAATTTAGACAAGAGGAGAATTATTCTATAGCGATGAATTACATCACCATAATGTTTGGAATATTTCTTCGAAAAGTGTTGATATTACCTAAGTGTATAGTGTCTATGGTAATCTGTATCACTATTTTAGACACAATAACAACATTCGTTATAATATGGTCATACATATAAGTAAAAGTGTATGCCATATTATAATAGAAGCATATACGCGGCGTATGGTATAATAAAAACCTAAACTCTGCATTGGGGTAGTAAATAATCAAGTAACGACAAACATCCACTCATCATCGCGTAACGATAGAATCTACGAGAATCATACCTTTCCTTACATCGAGGGAGCTGGAGCTATGATACACCACACGGGTCCAGTGGATTACTTATGCCTCAGTTATTTTGTCTCAAGAATGCAGGTTTCCTCACTATGTTTTCCTTCGACATTTATATGGTTATAAGCATATCACAATTATGTATTTTGCCTATGTGTTGCATATATTGCCGCTCAGATCTCCGAATTTTGTAGATATTTTTATAGTAACTGTTAGTATAGGTACCTACATACCTACTACTTCAGAATGTTTTTCGTCTTGTTTTCTTATCGTGTTTCGTGAATACCTTACCTTACTCATAACTTGATTAAGTGATGTCGTTTAACACTGGTACATAATAAATTAAGATTATTATGTTGCGAATGAGATTAGCTTTATGATTTAAATCAAAAGAGTACGACATAATACCTGTAATATAAAACATGGAATATACGAATACTTTATAGTAGCTACTACTTTGTAAATAGATGCATTAGCTATTATTGCTCCCTTAACTCTGTAACTTTCCTGGAGTAGTGTGGTAGGTGTTCTCATAGACGGTGATCGCATTCCATCAAGTGGGCGACCCGCTTTGTAGTCCCTCTCAATAAATGAAAACATAGGAAAATTAGGGAAATTGTGGCATGTAGCTAACTCTGGTATCCATGTTGTTACATTCTTTACGATATGGTTGTCAACAGCAAGAGTGAGACAGAAGAATCTGATTTTTTTAAAACAAGCTCTCGTGTTTTACATTTCGATATATATTTTGTATGAATAACTATTTCGGTTTAGATATAATTTTCATTTTAAAAGGCATGGAATGTTTGCGATTTCTTTCTATCGAGCGAAGTTTGTCCAATCGTGTATCGCGGTCTCTAAATATACACCCCAAGATTGCTATATATTTTTTTCAGACGTTTAATTTTAGTAGTTAGTGCCGTAGCCTTCGTAGAAAAACTGTAAATCCGCGCATACGAAGCCTTAATGAATGATGAATCTTAATTGTAAATATTTTTTGGATTACCAAAGATAAATAGATAAGTTTGCCTTAATAAGTTTAATTTTGTAGAATCGATAACTAAATCTATACATATAATAAGACTGTAAAAAAGTTGTGTCTGTACATTGGATATTTTTTGAAAAGAATATTTGTAATGTGTTTTAGGATCGATACTGATGCCAAAACACTAATTTTTAGAATTTTTGTCTGTTTGTCTGTGACTTTGTGCAAGTATCACTCCATAACTACTGAAGGGATTTTGATAGGAGTTTCACTAGGCGATAGCTCAAATATCCGGACAGCTCATAGGCTAAGCCATGGCGGTATGTGATGTGGAAACAAGGATTCAGAGAGGAAGATCTGCCTCCTGATCTCCTCCATCCTCTCCATCCTCCTCCTCTACGCAAACGAAGTTGCGGGGTACAGCTAGTCATCAATAATAGTAATGATTAAAAACAAATTAACAATAAAGTAGGTTAGGTACCTATCTATTATTGATGTTGAAACCTTTATATAGTTGTATCTAAGTATGTATGTTATCTACGTGTAGTTATAGGTACTCCGATCAGTGTATAATATCTCGCAAATCTTGTCTGCTAGATTTGGTATACTATTTTTCATTTTTTTTGTTAACCTATAAATTGTCCCACTGCTGGGCAAAGGTCTCCCCCCTCCTCTTCAATTTTTTTATTACCTTTGTAAAATTATTAATGATTTCACGTCATCCAATTTTGAAGCCGAAGAAATAAAAAGTCAACAGCAACACGCACTAAATCTACCTTTTGTAATCCACATCGTAATATTGAAATTAAAAAGTTTAATATCGATAAACAGATTGTTGACCTCAGTGTAGGTATAATTAATTAATATTTCTCGATTAATCGCGAATACCGTGCGAAATAAATCTCGGTGGCGATATTTTATCGCACGATCGCGGGTTAAAGTGGTCAGGTGGCCATACCGTGTTGTCTCATTTTTATTTGCCGTTGAAAATTTACGATTCGTGTTGAATATGTATTGGCGAGTCACGTTGCCGCGCCATGAGACCTGAGGCTTATGTAAATTTTTCTATAGAGGCTGCAGACAGAGTGGCAGCGGTACAATGTCAAAACCTCTTGAATTAACTTCCATTTTTTTGATGGACTATATTGTTTCCTGGTGGCGATGGCGTCTCGATATAAAGTTTCGGAACTTACTTTATTTATTTATTTGGAGAACTAAACAAATGTCAATCCTTGATTTGGTCGCAACTAAACTCGGTTCATAACATAGATGCTTTCTTTAACCTAAATAGACCACAATCAAGATAGAAGGATCATTTTTAAAGTACCTACACATTCTCTTGTCAGCACTCGCGGTTGCTTCTAATATCCTAATATGGAACGATTTACCTTCGGCACCACCAATTCGTAGTGCCCTAACGTTTCGCAAACTATGAGCGTGGTGACTTATGGCGAAGCAATGTCTGGAGTCAGGCGTTCCTCTATCTAATTAAGGGTTGTTATTATTGTGTTACATTGTAAACAGCTGATTTTGGTATCCTACTGAGGTCAATTTTTGTGTAAAAACCTACCCAGTAGGTACGGTGGAACGCAGAGAAAGGTGTACAGGAGAGTTTTTAAGGTAGAGATTTTCTCAAAAACTATTTGACCTATTGCAAAAATTATTTCACTGTTTGATAGATAAAAGTTAAAACTATGTACTGTAAGATAATTATTAAATTCGGTCCAGTAGTTTTTGAGAAAATCTCAACCTTATTGAGGCCCCCTGTATACTTATCTCTGTCTTCGACTGTACATTCGCATTTTCCTTACCCTGTGTTAATTTTATTCAATTCTTATAGGTAGGTATATGTTCCATTCGGGTCCTATCAAATCCAAGGTCTCTTCATCAATATTAATCCATGTAATTAGGTACCAATTTTATGACTGTTTATACATACTATCGATGCATTTGACACTTTAAAATTTTTCGATCGTTAATTTTTAAGACTTTTCCGGAATAGCATTTACTTTAGCACCTTGTTGGCCTTCGATATTTCACGTTCAAGCCAACTGGAAGCACCTACCGCAGACATATGGCAAATATACTACACACACCCGTGGATTCGCTTGAGTTTTATTATATTACGTGGATAATGCGATGATTCCTATTTGTTCTATAGAACTGCATCGGTATTTAATCGGTGCAATTATTATTGGGTTAGTTTACAACATCCTGTTAATAAAATTTTAACACATTGTATTGGTCAATAGGGTTACATAATGGACACGGACAGTCAGAAATGAATAGTTTATTAATGAAGTAAAATAGCATCACTTTCACATTATTGACATTACTAACTTTCTACTCAGCCACTCCAATTAAGCTGAGCTAATTGAACGTGCAACGCTTGCTCCGCAGCATCATGCCCTAGCCATTGGGCTACTGTGGCTACCCAAAAGGGAAGTTCTGCCAACCTAAATATTATCGCAGCACACGCTGGAATCTGATCGATATTAATGGTTATTGTATAATAAGTACAAAATATTTTGACGGAACGTGAAATATGGAAAACACACAAATGAATGTTAATCTATAATTACGTCAATCAAAAATAAAGAAACATGTAAGTAAAGAAGGGTCTGCGATATCATGCTATCGCAATCCCGGTTTAATGATCAAAAGCTACACGGTAAAAAATAATTCATAAAATCAAATCAATAAGTTTTCTGTATTTAAGTACTTATTATGCTTATGGGGCACATTTCTAGATCTAAAATATATTGATTATTTAAGAATTTATTCCTTGTTTAATAAATCGTGATTGCTAAACAAGAATATTTTAAAATAAACTACACTAGGTATTCTCCAATCAATTAAATCATAATTTTCTATAAATAGGAAACATGATTGACTTGATCAAAGTTTCTATCAGTGTACTGTATAGTGAAGGAAGTGTTTCATTGTATTTTATTATTTCATGAACTCTAGTGTTGATACACGTGATGTTAATAGAACCTCGTAGGGTTCAATAATGACTCATTGGCATTGAAAAAGACAAATAAATTAAAATAGTGACTCATTAACTGTTTTGTGTCATTTAATAAAACTACGTAATAAACGGCGTGCCTAGTTTCAGGTCAACAGTTCAAGCTCAGTATCAATAATTCTTCGACTTTTTAACATTTTGTATACATTTAGTAAAACAGTAAATGATGTCACGGCCAATCTGACTCATGTCTTATTTAAATAAAAATATTAACATTTAACAATAAAATCGCTTATCTACATGTTCAATATAGTAAAGCTATATCGTTCCAAAGTGGCTCTATTTTATTTCCTTTACAGTCACGTTGAAAAGAGGGCGTGGGGAATAAAATAGTGGATTATTATTCGATGAGCTTTATTAGGGCGTATTATTAATACAATTTACATATATATTTAGGTTAAGTAGTAGAGTGAGTTATATTTAATGAGTTTTTTTATATATAATAATAAGAAACGGCAAACAACATGGGCCACCTGATGGTAAGTGGTCACCACCGTCTAATCATACAACTCTTTATGAGTTACAAGTGTGCCGTTACCGCCCAGAGGACTACTAGACTATAACACCGGAACACGTTATCAACAATTTAATGTTATTTGATGGCAGAAATAGGTAAGGAGGGTGACCTCCCATATATTTTACACAGGCACAGCATTTTGTGTTTTTATTCAATATATTATATCTACATACTCTAAATACAAGCGTGTGGTCTTATACCACACGGGTAAGAGAGAGGTGTAATATAGAAGCAAATCGTTGCTTCTATATTACACAGTTGTTAAATCAATAAAATCTCTGTGTCCTTTACAATAACAACTATATTTACTTACTTGAACATATTGTTATTTAACAAAAAAAATGCTATTGGATAAAAACGATCCCTGTTTCCTTTACTTACCTATATGTATAAGAAATACTTGCCTGGATCTACGAAGTATTTTTTCTCGTACAATACCTAATTCATTTATAATCATTCTTCATATAGTTGTCGAAAGATGCACAACGTATTGATTTTATAAGATGGTAATTTGATTGACGAAGGACTAGTTTTTCCATCTAACACCCCATATAATATGAGAAACCCTGCAACTCCTAAAAAGAGAAATATGTCATCTAAAAACTGAAGAATAAAGGAAATAAGGGTAATTTCCTTAACTCCATTAAGGAAATAGGTATACATATCGACTTAATTACCATAATTATGAACTTACATAACCAAACAAATTACTTAATATATTCAACCTTGGTTCTATAGATAAACTAATTGGAAATATGTAATTGCATCGGTATAAAATCACAGAAGTAATCGTTTAAAATTTAACATAATATTTAGCATAGAGCGTCCTCATACCATTTTCGCATTTATCGAGCATAAATCAATCGTTTTCCGTCAAATCAAATATTGCCGACGTTACAGGAAACGTCAACGTGAATAGTTTGCGAGACTTTTGCAAAAACTTGTAAACACCACTTACTGATTGATTGAGTGAGATAAATAGAGATACCTCCTAACACGTGCTTTTTTGTTAAACGCAAAAAATGTTGGCGCACATTTTTGGCGGGTCAAGAGGTAAATAAATACTGATGTCGGAAGCGTTGCGAGCGGTTTTTTCTTAAGGGGGACAAGAGAGTTGCCGCTCCATATAAGTTGTTATCGAAAATAAAATATGAAAATTTCAAACCTGTAATCGAAATTTAATGTATCAAATTAAGACAGACGGCCTAATAACCCGATGATATCAAAAGAACCCGAAAGCCGGCCCTTTGTGGACCAAGAAGCCTGGTATTGAGCCGATGGACAGCCCTTGAAGAGGCCCAGTGGTGAGATGCAAATACTGATGAAGAAAAAGAAAATAACAATAACATTTACATAATTGTTGTAGACACAGTTGTGATAAATTGAATATGTGGGAAAATTTCCATGTTATGTGGATAATCGTTGGCCCCCCAAAAAAATATTTTATCTTCTATTTTGTGGAAACTACATTACATGTTCTAACTCTGAAACAATTAACATTTAATTTACAATGTCGATCAGGTTCCAATATGTATTGCGATCCTAATACTTTTTTGGAGAGGTGCCCCCTTTTAAACAGCCTTTAAGTTTGAACAATCATTAATTAGATGGGGCTTTATTGGCTCGTTATCGACGCAGATCTGTGATAAGTGCCGAGTGACAGATTTATTACATGTACAAGGTAATGCTTTGTTATGTCTTCCTGATGGTTAAGATATTTAATGCATCGTGGTGCCTAATTTTTTATTTATTATTAGCGAATCGAATAATAAATATGATTAGGCACATACATTAACATCGTATTCACTAAAATACCACGTCTCCTTATTTGAGATGCTATTTTTTATAGTTTAAAAATATTTGATAGTTTTAAACAATAATTTTGAGCCGGTTTTATTACTTACCTGACGTATGTAGTTATTAGTTGGTGGGATGTTGGTAATTTTTGATATCAGTATACATAATAATAAGTCAATATACATATAAATAGAAAATTAAACAAGTAAATTAGGTCATGGCGAACTCTACATGGACACACAAACCTGAAAACATTTTTGAATTAACCTAAGCTACAAATGATGCAGATGACACCGTGACTAATTCTCGTAGTTTACACGATTATTCAACAAACGTTAGTTAGGAAGTGGGGTCAAACAGACAGATAGATATCAGATATTAGAAACTGAAAATTACGTATTTCATTTTTGTTTGTAGAAGTTCTCTACCAAAAGCATTGCATGAAATAAATGAAAGAGATATATAGACAACAGATAACAAGAGAAATATAATCCTTTTAATAACATCATGTACAGTCTAACACGAAGAAAATTATACGTACAGGAATATCTCATGGGTCTTCTCAAAATCCACTTGTCCCATTTTTTTCACAATTGAGGACTAACTAGTTAAGGAACACCACCCATTTTTTCATAATTATCCAGTTTTATTGTTATACCGTGTATTACATAAACCATTGTATGGTCAGTATCATATTATTTGGTTTAAATTAAATTTGGCAGTAGAAGTTCAAAAGCAACCGCCTCGCGAGCGATCCTGTGTTCCGTTTTGTAATCGATGTGTCGCATAATTCATGGAATGACCGGACGTAGTAGGCCTTTGATTCTATCAGACCCGTCCGTTGCATACAGCAGCTGAAAGAGCAATGGCTTTCGGAATAGGTAGGTACACATTAATTTGTAAAATAATAAAATGCCTGGGGGTGACCCGCAAGGATTTTTACTAGCGCTCAAATCTCGTCAATGTCAGATTTTTTGGCGAAAATTATCAAAAATTTCGTTCGCGCAGACTTTGACAGGGCTTAAGCACCTAAAAAGACCGTCGTCACCGCTTTAGCATTGGGAATATAAATACAGCATTGCGGTAAAGAACCTAACATAATCCGTTTAGTGTAGTTCCATCGATTATTGTACGGGTTATGTTACGTTAGCAAATTATTATCTTGATTTAAGACTTTTGTCTGTGTAGAGTTAATAGATACAGATTATTTAATTAAGTCATAGTAGCCCAATGGCTTAGGGGGCGCGAGACTTCGACGTCGGCAACGTAGATACGATTACCAACTCTGGACTACGATAGTGGTCGAGCATAAGTTTTTAGCTTGTACGGCGCGGTTGAGGAGAAAATTAGTAACGTGAAGTCTTTTAAGTAACTATAAATTAGTGAAAGAACACTTCTTATCACTTCGTAGTCCTACACAAGGAGGTAGCCTTTACAAGTGTCTGTGTGAAAGGTCAGGGCAGCTCAAACTACATGGTAATTAAAGGTTATTTTTGGCGATAACCATCAGTAAAACAGTTACCTACGTGCGTGAAATAAAAACTCGATGACTCTACGGTGGACCTTCGGTGAAGGAGCCTTGGCGTGCAAAAAATCGGTGGGTTGTAGTATGGTCAACATCTCAGTAAGGATCAGCACGTGCATCTTATGTGATTGTAATATGACCTAGATTGCAATGATTTTGTATAACTTGATTAACATTCTCGGTATTGAGAGTCGAAAAGGAAATTCTTTCGATTGATTTTTTAAATATTTTTTTCTTAATTATTTCTATTCTAGAAATGGGATTTATGTACCTATTATCATTTATCATTATCACTAATACTGTTATTCATAAACCTAGTTAAACCTCACTTCCCTTAAATTGTGCTGCTATCCCTTTCACACTTTGTTAAAAGGTTAAGATAGAAAGGGACAGGGGGCTTAAACGGTGGTGTAACTTTAAATTACGTTTATCAATACGCGCCCATATATTCCAAAAAAAGAGTATGTATCCATCTGACATATTGGTCGCCAAATTAATTGCGTGGACACATCCTACCAATTTTGAGAGTCTCGAGTCAAGGCTAGGTGTGTGACTTAAGTTTAAACATGTAATGAGCCTGGTGATCGATATGCAAATAATTTTGCTAATGTACAACGACACACCACAGCAAAATGAACAATTTTGCGCAGTTATCAGCCGATGAATTGTCATCGTTATTTCGGTTTTTCTATTACTACCAAGATTTGTTTAGTTTGGGTAATGAGATATACGTCGATCTATTCTGTTTTAGTAAAGTTGTTTAGTGAGTAAATTGTGACTTTCGTGGTTATAACGTTAGTTCATACGTTAGTCACATAATTTCCCGTATTGCACATGTAAGTAAAGTATTCATATCGTTTATTACAAGTAAATAAGCACATCGTGTATTTTATTATGTATGTTAACTTCTTTATTTGTACTCGTATTATTAATAATTAGTTTATTAAATTATATTGTAGTTTATTTACCATTTTAAATATGATACGTATTTATTTCATTTTTATTTATTTATAAAATTATTGAACTATTTATTGACCACAATTTAAGTTATTTATGACATTTTTGCACGTTGTCTGGAAGAAATCCCTTAAAGTGATAAGACCGCCTGTTTGTACACTAGCTAATATTGGTTTGATATGTAACCGATGTATTTATGTATTATATAGCCAAATGAAGTCTTATTACAAGGAGAAACGAATTAATAAACAAGAGGAAACTAACAATTGAAGAAAAGAAAGAGCGTAGTTACTTATATAAAAATATCCATAAACTTATGAAAAAAGAGCATGAAAAACATAGAATACAAGTAATAGAGAAACATTTAAAAACGTCGGGTAGCTTGAAGAAAGGTTTCAAAGCGCTCAACACCACTAAACAATGGATTCCTTGTCTGAAAGAAAATTCTACTAACAACAAAACTTTTAGTAGACCAAAAATTATTGAAACAGCAACACAATTTTATAGAAATCTTTACTCTGTGCAAAATGTAAACAATGAGACTCTACCAACATATGATGAGAACTCTACCACTATGCTAGACAGATTTTCAATCCCTGAAGTCATGAAGAAAATAGAAACCTTAAATATTGACAAAAGTAATGGTCCGGATGGTATACCAAATGAAGCAATAAAAACAGGCAGATTTGTACTAATAGAACCACTTACTATTCTGTTCAATAAGATACTAGATGACAGAATAATACCTAGAGAATGGGCCAAATCAGACATAATCCTATTATATAAAAAAGGTAATCCTGCCGACATTGGAAATTATCGGCCAATTAGTTTACAACCAAATCTCTATAAATTGTTCGCTTCGTGCCTCGAAACACGCCTAGCATCATATACCGAGAAGTACCAGCCACCAGAACAAGCGGGTTTTAGAAAAGATTTCTCGACAACAGACCACATCCATGCACTAGACTTGATTATAGAGAAATACGAAGAACAAAGACGCCCACTCTACCTAGCTTTTATAGATTATGCCAAAGCTTTCGACTCAATATCCCATAATAGTATGTGGAAAGCTCTACATGAGTGCGGCGTCCCATTTGAAACCATAAAACTTATACAAGATATATATAGAAATAGCGTAAGTCGGGTAAAAATGGAAACTAAAGGCGCTGATATAAAGATATGTAGAGGCGTCAGGCAGGGAGACCCCCTATCACCTAGAATCTTCATAACCGTTCTCCAAAGCATCATGAATAACCTACACTGGGAGAAGAAAGGCATTAACATAAAAGGTAAATTTCTAAGCAACCTCAGATTTGCCGACGACATTGTACTTTTCTCAGAAACGCCGTCACAACTGGAAACAATGGTTAACGAATTATACGCAGTTAGTCATGAAATCGGTCTAGAACTAAACACCTTAAAAACAAAGATTATGACGAACACTGAGGAAAATACTATTAAAGTTAATAACATCTCACTAGAATATGTCAACGAATACGTCTATTTGGGCAAACAAATGTCATTTAGTAAGTCAAGACATCAAGAAGAGCTAAACCGGCGAGTAAACCTCACATGGAACAAGTTTTGGAGTAATAAGGAAATTCTAAAATCAAATCTCCCGGTCAAACTCAAGAAAAAAGTGCTGGATTCTTGTATACTTCCGTGTCTTTCGTACGCCTCCCAAACATGGATATTTAATAATAGCACCAAAAGTAAAATACAAACATGCCAAAGATCAATGGAACGTAGTATACTAAACCTGAAAAGAAAGGACAGAAAAAGAAATGTAGAGATAAGAAAACAGACTAATGTTATAGACGCTTTAAAACACTGCAAAAAACTTAAATGGAAATGGGCAGGCCATGTCGCACGTATGAGCGAGGAGAAATGGACTAAAATAATAACAACATGGACAGGACCACCCGGAAAAAGAGACAGAGGGAGACCAAAGGAAAGATGGCTGGACGAGATAAATAAAACTGCTGGTATAAATTGGGTAGAGAAGGCAAATGACAGAATGACTTGGAGTAAAATGGAGGAGGCCTTTACTCGTTGAGAGGTCCTTAATAGATAATATAATAATAAAATTCAATTAAGTAATTAAATTCAATTAGTATAAACACATGACATAATTAATATTTGACTAAGTTATTTTATAAATGAAATGTACAAATGAAATATATTAAGGAATAAAAGGCTATAATAATAATAATAGCCAAATGTAACTAAAAAAAGTTCTTCAACGAAAAAACTTCTTTAAAGAAAAAGAAAAACATTTATTAAAAAAAGAAAAAAAATATTATAGGTAAGTTCCACTCTCTGCTGAAGATGGCCAGATGTTAGAGGCCCTGCTTTTCAAAAATAAATGTATATATTCCTTTTGTGTGCAAATAAAGTATATTTTATTTGATTGATTTAGAGTTTATACCGACACCAGTTTGTATTTGCAAGGTAAACGTAGCAAACACGACAGGAGAAAAAGATGGTAAAAAACTTTCCACAGGACATTATTTTGAATAGTAGAATTTTTTTTATTGATTTGTATAGGACTTCTCTTTTTATTAATATCACCATGACATTTGACATTGTCTGCAATAATTTGAATGACATTTTACTAACATGTTTCAGGAATCAACGTAACTAACGTTGTTACAGTTAAGTTGAGGCATCAATTCATCCATAAACTTGATAAAGTTAAAAATAAACTCTGTATGTTTCAAGGCAGTGAATATTGTATTGTCACACTTGTATACTGCGCTTGCGCCGCTTGTCGCTAGTTAAAAATACATCAGCCTGCACAAAATAAAAGGAATACATTAAAAATCTGATTTACAACCAAAATTATAATACAATGGACATTATTGAATTTATATCCCCTTTTTCAATGATCTTGCAACATACACGTAAGTATGAGGTTTATGTTAATAATATTTTTATTCATTTGTCATTTCTTGCGGAAAATGGACGTTGTAAATATTAAAATATTAAAGCTACCAACTTTTATTTTTATTAGCGAGTATTGATATATGCATAATATCATTAAATGAGTATAATATTATAAAAAAATATTTTGTAATGTTATTTAATCGACTTGTTGTTGTAAGTGAATTCTTACGAAATAAAAATCGGACTACTATTATGGAATAAAATATATCTTATATCAATCCCGTTCTAAAAACGAATCTAACGACACCTTAAACATTACAATCCGTTTAGGCTACAGGAGGACACCAAATAACATACATACATATTAGGTATATACACAAAATATTATCCATCCTTCCGACAGACGAGTTAAACCTTACATGGTTACAAATTAAATCGAAATTCTTTTGCACCTGACTCGTAAAAATTGAAATAGTGGTGTCATTATCTCAGCTAGACTATATGGCGTCGCTTACTTGTAGATCAGCTTAATTGCTGCACAATCTTAATTTATGGTTATCATTTCGGAACCCATATTCTACAGAGTGGTTGTTTATTAATTTATTCATGGTCTATAATAAAATGTTACTTCGACTAATGAGATAATTAAAACACATCTGGTCGTTGCTAGGTGTCTACAAGAAACTTGTCCTAACATTTTGGTAGGTAGGTATCGAAAGATTTTATAGTTTCTTATTTTAATAAAAGTGCAAAGACTTGAGTTTTATCTTTTATCGAGTTACTTACCTACCTTTGCGGACAGACGGTTCTATAATCCAAAATTTATTGTGCAATCCTATAGTCATATCAGGTTTCTTGTGATTGAACGAGTTTAGACCGTTTGTTTTATCTAAACGATATTATGGAAATCCATTTTTTATTGTTATTCTAAATTAATTCTTTTGGAATGCTAAGTAAATGTATGAATCATAATAGTTTTAATGGCCCCCGTCTGAATTGAATTGATATCATTTGGGGCGACATGTTTGACCTGTGATTTGTTATCTCAGATTTATTTTTAGTCTTATTGTGAGATCAGCAGACAGCAAGTCAGGTAGTTCATGTCATGTTAAATCATACGTTTATTCCCACTCCAGTTCACTTGTTCAGTTCAGCGGGGTTACTCTCACCTCTTATAGCGATCCAGTTTAGGTTCCTAAACTGATAATTTGCTACAATGACGTCAAATGTCATTGTAGCAAATAGCGATTCGGTTCAGTTTAGGAACGTAAACTGGATCGCTATAAGAGGTGAGAGTAACCCCGCAGTTGAATAGAACATCTGTCATTTAATATTGATTCATGCAATTTCTACTAGATACTCGCATCACCGCATTTTGCTTATTCACTTACTTACTTAGCAATTACTGAATAAGTCGTATTTTTACCAGCCTTCGCAAGGAGGAGGGTTATGTTTTTCGAGTGTATTTTGTATGTACTTTTTATTATTATTATTATTTTGTAAGTATGTAATTTTTTGGCACGCCCTGCAGCCCAAGGTTCGATGGATTTTAACATATGAGCTGTAGTTAGATTTCGTCTGGATTGTAAGTGACATGCTATAAAAAATCAATCAATCGGGGTTAAATGACATTGCCACATTTCCATGGAGCTTTGCCCCACCTACAAAACTACGTAACCATTTAAGCTGTACCTATCATTTTGTTAGGGGCCTTATTACAGGTTTCATATTGCATAATCATAATCAGTATTATTTTCTACTACTCTCGCAACTCCTTTAGAAGAATAACAAAAACAATGAATAATTCGCTTCGATTTCTTACTATTTTCTAAATTCCTAATTGTGTTGTGTAAATGTTTTTTTCGAATCGCAACTTGTACAAAACTTTATTTTAAACCAATAATTTTAATAAGAAACGGAGATATTTTTACATTTATTCATTATCTTGTACAACTTGCGGTTGATGGTGGGTCAGAATCTGGCATTGTCATTTCTACAGTCGTTTTTTTTAAAATAATTTCTGCTTTTTGGATACTTATTTGTTTCATCACGATATAAGCGACAACAAGTATCATCGACTCCAAAATCAAAATGGATTTATTCAATGTTCATTCAAAATTTACTCCCTTAGTTCTGATTCGTAACGCCATCTTGGGGAACTTTTCAGAATTACATAGCAAGCCGAAAGCCTCAAAGGCTCGATCACAATTCATAAACCTTCAAATTGGAATCCATCAAGCAAAACTAGTTGCCATTGTTGGTCTTCTTTTTATCATGACGAATATATTAGATGGCGTTATAGAGAAAAATAGTTTACCTCACACAAATACTGAGGTGATTTCTAATTTAACTCTGTGTTGTTACCGTAGCACTGACTTCTCTTTACGTTTTTTTACTTACTTTACGTTTGCGGTGACTCCGGATGCAGTGAGCCGGGATCCAAGCTAGGAACCTCGGGGTGAAATATTTTTCTTGCATAAACGCTATGCGAAACGAAAATCTAAATAATATACGACGAAAAAATGAACGATCGTGATGAAAACTTTTCTCCGTTTAATATTTAAACCGTTTCGAATATTTATCCTCAAGGCTTGGGTTATGTTAGAGGGACTCATAATATTATACAGGTGTATTAAGCAATAAAATGACTGACTGATAAGATAATGATTTTTATTTTATTTTAGAAAACGTACAAATGTTTTATGTAAATAAATTAAAAGTAATAATTACAAAGTTGAACTACTAAAATTACTAATAACCAAGTACATATAGGCAAGTATCGTCTTATCAAAGGCATTCGATATAAACTGGGTAACAATTTTCTAACGTATTGTCTACAATAGCTTTAGCTATCGGTTCATTTGTGTTCCTAATTTTTAATTTTGTATTATTATTCAGTGCTACGTCACTAAATGGATCCAAAATAAGATTGTTGTAAGGGTGGAAGTGGTTGTTGACTGGTGGGTTCAGCTGCTTCGCGTGACCGCTGATGAAGCCCACCTCTCTACAGATACCTTCTAATTCATCTCTGGTATGATTCTGTGTGGGGTAACACTTGGAATACCAGACGCCGTGCGATCGCACCATCACTTGGCCTGTACCGTATCTGAAACATAAAGGGATTTTTTTCATGGCCTCAATATTTTCATCATGATCGACGCCCCCTTTTAAAATACCTATTTTCATCTACCCTTTTCATCATTCCATTCATTCAACGTCCCTAACTGGCTAGATAGATAATGTCATACAACATGATAGAGTCTGGCTAACGAAAGAGTGTCCTGGAGTTTCCTTAAAAGTTTTGATCTGGCAACAATATTAAGCTGTCAGTCAAGTGTCAAAGGTACATCTCAAAGTCTGTTGTGGAGATTTATTTTTCAATAATAATTGCTTTAATATGGGTAAAACAATAAAAAGTAACGTACGAAAGCTGCTACATACTATGATAAGTAAGTTTAAACAAAAACGAGAAGAGAAAACAGTTGTTTTCCATGAAAATAAACAATGTTTAGGTGCCATCTCGGACTTTTTAGGTTAGTATGACTTCGTAATCTTGATCCTTGTTGACTGAATATTAGATATATTTACGATATGTTTATACTTTTTCTTATGTTTATAGATAATCTTGGAGATATTGAAGGACTCTGCTAAATTAAAAACATTGTTGGAACGCTAAGAAATTTGGAGAAAAAATGTTTAATAGTAACTCAAGACTATGTTCTTAGAAGAAATATCTTTATCTTCACTAACTGGTATGTACCTGCATGCATCGGTTTAGAGTTTTTTATTTGTTCCATTTCACAAAGTTGTGTTATTTGACGTCATCAAATTTCATTATTAAGTATGCATATTATACTTTGTTTTGCAGAGGTTGGTGTCACGACATTAAAGGAAGGATCTGCGAATGAAAGGATGTGGAGCACTCCAGAAAAAAACGCCCCCACAAAAGCTCGGTATCTAATTAAGACAGTTAATCTGCCCGCAAAAGAAAAAGAAAAAATGATAAAAACCTCGTTTGGCCGAATAACTGCAGAAAATTGGAAAAAAATGGCGGACCATGTAATAAATGTGGAAAATAAATACAAACAAAGAGATCACATAACAGAAGAAGTATTGGAAGAATTCATAATAAGTGCAAGTGATGACGACTCCACATACAGGAGAATCCTTAAAGGTTGAATTTTTTGAGTACGATGATTAAACATCATCAGCCTATTAAACATGTTGTTAAAGAAATTTAATGAACTGAATGTTAAGTAGGTGAATATTATGTATATACTAATAAAAAATATCTACACACTCGTTTTTTTACTCACATCCATAACAGTCGAGGCTCCGACGCACCAAACACAGCCTTTATAAACAAACGACATTTTGAAATGTGGTGTTAACCATGTAGGTTATGCACATTTAAAGAATTGGTGTGTTTCTTAAATTAGAAATTAATTTCGTAAGCAACTATTATACAAATTGATAGTCGTAAATACAAAAAAAAATACTCAAGTATCAAAACATTTTTCTCCTACTATAGTCAGTAATACCACATGTAGATTTTTTGAATTTGCCGCGTTTTCTCAGGTCACTCTTTCGTTAGCCAGACTCTATCTAGTTTAAGATCTTTATTAATTATTATTATATTTCCTTCACTTGACGAATCCAATAATATTTTGCGTCATCAACTACTAGGTACTACACTTCTCACAGTTGGCGAAGTGTGCTCCAGCACACAGAAGCATTGGATTCTAAAGAATGTACCTACAAGTTTGCTTCAAAAGACGCTTTGCAGGAAATATTAATAATCCAATTCCATTGCATTCCATCCAATATTGCATTCTATTTCTAGATCGCAATGAGTCATAGTTATAACTTACGTGGAACCTTCTGGAGCACTCAAGCCCATACAAGCATGTTCATCGTCTCCGTTGGGGCAGTCCTTGACTCCATCGCACACCATGTCTGGTGCTACGCAGTGATCCGCGTCGTCGTGTGTGCTACGACACCTTGGACAAAATAATAGCTATTATCCTGGAAGATGCACTTTTACGAAATTAAGATACATTGACCGACGATGTCGTTGAGTGGAAACCGACATCCCGGTATAGACGGAACCAAACAGGAAATGTAGCGAAATGGATAATGATGTGTCTTAGAATTTTATTGAGCTTAAACCTCATCTGCTGTTTTAATATGAAATGAATAAATGATCATCTGCCGCGTCAGTGATTTTATTTCACGAATTAATCTTAAAATTATATATATCATTAATCTATAAAAAGACGTACCTAGTAGATTTATGATCTTCTTACTTTACCGGAGTTGAATAATTTATCACAATTTATATAAAGATAAACGAATGCCTTGGGATGCCACATATTTTTGTTGGACGGATCTCTTACGAAATAGCAGTCAATTTCATTACTTACCCTACCTAGCCCTGGCAAAGGATATCCCTTCAAAGAAATATTATTTATGTTAGGCCAGTATTACCGCTTACATGCGTGTATGGTAGGAAACAGCTAAAAATAGCGTTTCTGACAGTAATACGAGTATTCTACCTAACCCTTTTTTATGGTCGATATCTAAGTACTTGCAAGGCTCAATGAATACGTGTTTGAATTAAGACCAAAATCTGATCAACACTTAAGGACAATGAACACAACACTTCGTAAGAATAATCATAAGTTAAAGTTACTATAAAAATGCGAAACATATAGAACCAAATATAGGCAAGTATCGCCTCTTTAAAGAAACTTGGAACTTTTTAAACTTCCGTCCAACCCACGGGAACTAATTTAAAACTATTGACCGAACTGAGCTATTTTTAACTACGTTCCTTACGTGGTAGGTAGTACATGTATATTAGGTACGCAAGTAAATCAATCTCCCCTAGTCTCTCGATGTGGATACTTTATTCGTAAGAAAAATGATATCATGAGAATAAGTACCTATCAAAGTCGACATGGTTTCCTATCTAGCGTATCCCAAAATGCTCTCGCCTCGTCTGGAAGTCGTAGTGTGGTCAGCGACCCTTAATAAAGAGCCCAGCCATTTTCGTCGCACATAAAATAACTCAAGAACATAAACTTAGGTATACATACCTACCCAAAAAATATTTTTCCTAAAATAAAGCACTTGACATTTTGTCGGGATACTGGAGCATGATTCTTGAGAAAGTTATTTTGAGCGATAACAAGGAATGCATGGTAGGTACTTTGTTAGATACGAGTAGATATTATTATCGTTTCAATACATATATAATATATGCAAGTACATGGAGATTTTTATATTGTGTCCTAATCCTAATTAATTTTATAATGTTGATTTATTATCTTAATCTTTTATTTTGGTAGACATTTTTTGGCCTGTCTAGTCTACCATCTAGTGAGAACGACGCTTATCCCAAGGGAACGTAAAAGAAGTAAATTTCGACAAGTTAAACGTTTGGAGGCTGACATCAAGAATGTAAAGGTTCTAATGAAACCGGATAGCAAAGGACAGGACAAAATGAACATTTTAGACGAGACCTTGTTGATCGAACCTTGAACCTCATATGTGTGCCACTATATCACCGAGCTCTCTAAAGATCCTTTTGCTGATAACTTATTACAAAGTATCAATAACATAGATTGAATTTAAAAATATAGAAATGTAAATTAAAACAATGTCAAACTTAAAACTAAAATATCCGGTAAACCTTCGTCAGTCAAATAACCCGCCCCTTGTCATACCCGGTGCAAAGGTACCCATAATACCCGGTGCAAAGGTACCCAAAAGATTGAATAGGTAATTCAGGTTCATAGATTTTTGTTGTATGATTCATACTACTCACTTGTAAGTTGCTTTAGCAAAGCATTTGCAGTACATCGGATCCTCGTCGCTCCTGTCCTGGCAGTGCAGTATGCCGTCGCATAGTCTGGACGGTTTCACCCTTGAGATGTATGCGCTGCACGTCATGTATTTCGGCTCATCAGTGCCGTCTCCACAATCATCCCGCCCATCACCGAACAACTCCTTGGCCACACAATTACCATTATGACATTTCAACTGGCCAGTTGAACATTCTGAAAGTTTAAGTTTATCAATGAAAGTTCCTAAACTACCACCGAATTTGTATGGTGAAATACAACGAATTTTTTTTAACCATGACTATAGATACCTACCTATAGGTAACTAATTGTTGTACTTTATAGATGATTATTCAATCAAACGATGGAAATGCATGGTGTGTATCGCCAGTTCCCTATGAAGAATTAAGATCGGATTGTTCATACTTACTAAGAATTATGTAATTACCTAGTTATTAAGTAATTTAATAATAATTATTGTAAGAGATGTGTTGCTGAAAGTTTATTGTCACTTTTTCTCCTCAGCGTTGGTACATTTTCCTTGCAAAGTGGTGTAAATGTAAATTCAAAAATGTTGAAGTGCAAAAATGTACCAACGTATAACTTTAAATAAAGTAAACTGATATGATTCTGATACATCACAATGCAATTCGCGTAGTAATAAAGGCAATTCTTGCTATAAAGTAATGTGAATAGAATTCTCCGAAACCAAATTACGTTGCTCATCATGGGCGGCAAGGGGCGTGGACGTTTGATCGATATTGGTGTGGTGTAAATAGGTCTTTATTATCCGACAGGCGCCTCGTAATATCGATGCTTCTGTGCTTATTACTCTTGGGATGAAATTTTACCACAGGGCAGGGAGGGACCAATTGCGTGGTTTGGTTCCTTATATTCAGTTTCAATTTCGGTAAGATTTTTATTCACAGTATCATAATGGTATTGTTAAGTAAATTAGCGTCAGTTTGGAGAGGACATCGGTAACTGAACAACTTTTGTTATATTAAATCAACGTTTCACACAAATTGCATACCTAAAATACGGTATATTGAGATAAACTAGTCTACCTTCGTAATTATGCGCTTCTAGGTATTAAGTCTCCATCATCGAAGACGTGGATTTTTAATCACATACTTTAACAACATTCATTACAATTTCAATATTCGTCCAAAACGTCGTTCACTCCGATAAATCAACACTAATTTGTATAGGAACCTAATTTATTAATTAAATGTGAATAATAAACGGTCATCGCCAACGTAAAATAAATAATTTTAAGTTGATTAACTTTGTGATTACGAAATAAAAGTCTGGCATTAATATCGAAAAAAAATTGTTTCGTTTGGGGGATGATCATTTCAATATTCTCTGGTAATGCTTCATTTAATTACCGATATAAATAAATATTTAATAAGATTATTGTCCGAACTCTGCTGGCAAATAATATTATTGTTAATTTAAACAAAATGACTTAAACTGCGACCTTGTCACAAGCTGTTACCAACTGAGCCACTGTCCTGCCCGCGGCTAGAAAATTTTCATCATGTTTAAATTTGTTCGCCGAGCAGCATAATGCATAAAACAAATTCTGATTATTGTTAATGTTAATATCTTGTCGAGTTCAGAATAATGAAGGGATAACATACCACATCCTTTATGATAAGCATTCTGGGTGCAAATTTGTCGTTTGTCATCGCAGGCTGTTTGGGATTCGTCTTTCCCATCGTGACAGTTGCTCACCCCATCGCAGACCTGGGTAAGAGGCACACAGTTTCCACGGCCACACCTCTGGCCCTCGCAAGCATCACTGTATTCTGATGAATTTGAGGCAGATCTTCCTGCGAAACAATTAGGTACGTTTAATTTTGTAACTACAACATAAAAAATATTATGGTCAAGTTAATCTTTGTTTCCTAAATGTAAACTATGATAAAATTTTATTTAAGTACTTGGTGTGATGTTTTTACTTTACCATTTTTCTCCTAAACCACCAAACTGTGTAGTTGGTTTTCTTTAAAATGCAAACATGAAGCCTGGGTATTATATAAAACTATCAGCACTCATTTCTGCTCTATTGTTATAATTATTATTATAAAGCAAAGAAAAGAAAATACACCTATCAGAAAAATAAACAGATTGATTGGCGTTCCCAAAGATTCATCTGAGTAGTTTATTGTAGAGTATTGTAAGATTATGAGGGCAAATAAAATAGGTTAGGATATAGGTAATGTCATATAAACTTAATAAATGAAAACCAATAAATGAGTAATTTAATGTACTAATCGATTTACTTTCCAATTACTTTACCTTAGATGGGTTCCGAATTAAAGTGTTCGACATTAGTTATAATAATTAAACAAAGACAGGACTGAACATTAAGCCAGATACAGTTGGCTAGAGCTTTTGACAAGACGTTAAGCTGGGTGTAAATCCATTAACGAAACCTAACAATAGAATAATTTAAGATCCTTAGGTTTGGACAAAACCATAAACCACAACCCACAAGTTTATTATTAGCATAGTGCGAAAATAGAATGTATTTTGTAAAGTTTAGTAACTGAAATACCATCTATCAATCTCAATAACGAAGCGTTGCTATAAAAAGGGCCACGTTTCGTTTATGACAGTCAAGTCTACCTTCCTATTCAAATTATGTATTCTCGAGCGACACCAAAATGTAACAACTTTCATGAGTCCAGAAATTACCCATTAAGCCTAGTTCAATGCCGAAAGTTTATCGCGAGAGAAAGATTGCTCAATGATTGTGGTAAAAATAATTTCCCAGTGAGTCGATGAAAAGGTCCTTGTGGTTTCTTCGTCGATGATAATTTTGCGTAAAATAGATATGAAGTTATGAAAGTGATGTTATATTATTAAATAGCATTAAATATGAAGTGGATACTTGTTATCGGATAATAATTTAAAAAAATCTATACTAACCAACAAAGTTTTTCATCTCGTTCTTCAAGTATCCAATTTCGCTGCCATGGATGTGATTTCCCAGTCCACATTCGCCGCCCTTCTCCACGAATGACGCGGCCGGATACCAGCCTCGGTCCGTGTGGCAGCTGACAATACCAGCCCATGGGCGATTGATAGTTGTTCCTGGCTAGAAAATTTATTTACATTAGTACATCACAGTCATGTGGCACATCACAGTTTGCGTGGTGACCGCAGTTCATTTTCATTATTAAAAACATAAGCATAATTTCGATTAGGCTGTAGTTTTCAGCCATTGCGTTTACAATGATAACTATCTATTAAAAATATACTTGGGATCTATATGGAGCGATATAAATAGTAACCTTTCAATATTTATCATGGCAAACGGAATAAATTATGCTAAAAAGCTTCTAAAGACATAAAGGTCTTTCCAACCACTAGATTTATTTCCAAGTGATAAAGTGTGATGGCTCCATGAAAACTTTTGATACTTACCGAGCAAATATTTTCATGTTGTCGTAGGCGCTCATAACATCGAGAGTTCAAATCGCATTTGGCATTTGTTTCCCGTAAGAATACGCCCACCGTACTATTATTTTCATTTTGACCTACAGCTACACAAATCGTCGATTTAGTATCTTGTAAGTTTCTGAAAATTTGTTATTTAAATATATTAAATAAATGAATATTTAATATTAACTACATCTCAGATACAATATTTAGAATCAAATTCACTTACGAGGAGGACATAAGTGCCATTGGTTTAACCATGCTAGAGTAATGTGCTGGTTCCTTCAGATGCAAAAGAGCAACTTTACTATTGTAGAAATCCTTTTTGGCATCCACTTGATATACCTGTTCATACATTCCGTCTGATAGACTCAAAGTTCTATGCGATCCGAGAACTACGGTAACATGATGGCTTAACCTGAAATTGGTCATTAACATTTAAACGTTGCCATAATTCTATTTTTACAATAATATGATATGAGTAATGAAATTAACTTACAATGAGTCCCATAGACATGAATGGCTAACTAGAACCCACGACAGATCAACCAAAACACCAGTACATTTGTATTTCCCTTCTGCGTAAATCTTGGCTACCCATGGCCACATATGCGTCATATCTTCGGCTTCTCTATTATAAAATAATTCTTGGCCAACACCGTATTCAGAATACAGTGAATGGTCACAGAAAACATACAAAGACATGCAAGTTTTTGTTACATTAGGAACACATTGCTCTTTTAGAACTTGAGGCTTATCTATTACTATGTGTCGAGCAGTATCTTCATCTACTTGTCTGTAGGCGAAATGAATCGGTACTTCGTTTATATGTCTTCTAGATCTTTGGTCCTCAACTCTTTTCTTCAATATATCATCTTCCTTTATGTTTATATGTTTCACGATGTATCTGTTTGCTGAGCTGTAGATAATAGTAATGTGGTATTAGTGGTGGTATGAAATTCAGGTTTTATCAAAAATAACATTCATTATGAAACATAAAGGAAAATAAAATTACCTGAATCCTAAATAGCGACAAATATGTTCAGAAGCTTGTTCCTGTTGATCAGTCGAAAGGTTGTCCTCGCATACTATGTGCCAATCCTTTGTATGTTTCTTAGTCAGGTAACCTTCCAAACTTATCTTTGGTCTACCGTCGATATCGTATGCCAAGTTTTTACCATTAGATAGAGCAACTAAAATTAATGAAAGTACCTAATTATTCTTACAATCTTGAACTCAGTTAGCTTCCCTTAATATTTGATTCAGAATGAATTGTTTATATTGAAAGTTCTGAATACTCACAGCAATCTAATTCATCTTCACCTTGAGGACATTGTGGTTTTCCATCACATACATGATTTGACGGTAGGCAGAGTTGACTTCGTTTACATAAAAACTGATCTTCTGGACAGTTATCTGAAAACGTTACAATTATATACAATGTATTTTACGAAGATTGAAGTATAATACTACCGTAGGTATCATAGGCGTATACTAACAACAATCAATTTCATCTCGTCCATCAGCACAGTCAAAAATTCCATCACAAATTAGTTTTCTGTCAAATGTATAGAGGAAATCAGTGCATGTACATCCAAGTTCGTCTGTTCCATCTTCACAGTCTGCTTTGTGATCACAGCGTTTGTGATAAGGCACGCTCTGGTAGATCCTAAAAAGCAATGCAACATAAAGATTTCAATATTTATATTGAATGGATAAATAAATATATTATTCTGATAAATAATGAACTCCAATATAGGTACCGTCTGCATTCAAATTCGTTAGGGATTCGATGTTTATTTCTTATTTTTGCAGGTTGAAGCTTTGATAACACAATATCTTTTATTTTATTCACTATTCCAGTTTTTTCTTCTAAATCAGGAAGCTTTTTGGCGGGAGACGTTTTCAAATTAGGATTACTAGTATGTAACGCTTCTTCATGGTCAATGTTTTGTAAATTATTTTCATGTAGAGATGAAGATGACTGAGTTAAATCCAAGAGTAGACCTTTAGATTCCAGTTCAGTATTATCGTTGCCAATAGTAGTAAGATGAAAATTTTCGTCATTTGTATGTGTTAATTCTAAATCCTGATCTTCATGATTTTGACTATCAGGTACAGTGTCAGAAATGTGCTTATTTTCTTTAATTGTTACAGTAGAGTCTGTAGTATCGGAATCAGTCCAATCTTCAATAATATCAGCTCCTCTACTTTTCTTATCCTCTTTCAATGCCGAACTTGACTCCAAAGGTTGCCTGGACGATACCATCGTAAAAGTATTCATATCACCACGATTTGTACTTTCCATTTCTTCGCTAATAGTTGGTCCATTAGGATTTACTGTAACGTTATCAGAATGATTGACAGTACTTGAGACCTCTGAACTTCTTCCATTTACCATTTCTAATGGTGATGCATCCCAAAAGTTTATTTCGGTTGAATTAAGTACATTGAGATCACTTGTTGTAGGTTCTGACATATATGATCCATGTAGTATGGTGTGATCGGTTATGTGAGTTATAACAACTTCCGTAACAGTTTCAGGATTAGTTGCGGTTATCGTTGTGTCTGTTGGGTTTGTTTTTTCAAAATGAGTTGTTAATGTATCGTCGTTAGATGTTACTATTTCATCTACTTTTGTTTTATGATGTTCAACGTCGTGCAAATGATCGTTTGCAGTAGTTTGTGTATTGCTTGTGTGGATTTCCGATTTATTTATCAATTGCCCAATTTCAGCCTCTTTTGTATTATGCTGTGGATTGTCTGTACTATCCTTCTCGAACAGTGTTGTCGAGAAAAGTTCTGTGTTACCAAATGTAGGTGTTGACCTCATGAAATTACAGTTACGTTCATCTTCAGCATCCAGACAGTCAACTATTTTATCGCACCTTCGTTTGTTAGGAATACATTTAGATATTCCTGACATACATTTGAAACCTGGACATTCTTGTTTAGGTTGAATTGTAGGCAACGTTCTGGCAGCTGAAAGTGATGAAACTGTAATTATTCTTCCAAAAATCAAGGAACTATTTGTTCCTAGAACATTAATGAAAACAAAGCTACGTTAATCTTTATTTATACTCACAAATATGTTCTCTAATCCATTTATCAAAGATACTGACTCTGGTGTACACACCAGGTTCGCCTTTACGAGCGCATCCATCACCGTGACTCACTATTCCAGCCATGTACCATTGTTGGGAATTCAAAGGGTTTCTGCACAGAAGTGGCCCGCCACTGTCACCCTGCAATAATCCGGTAAGTAGTGGCTATTTAGGACTCTAGCTCAATAGTTTTATTGTACCATAAAATAATATTATATCTTTAAAAAATAATATCCGTGAATAATTAATTTAATTACATGTATAACTGTAAGTATTCAGATTCTACTCGACATTTATCACTTGCTGGTTGCCAGGATGTTCTACTACTAAGATCTAAAAATCAATAATAATCCACTGGTGTACCTATTGTCCACCCATATTATGTCTGACATGCATGGGGCTCAAATACGGACTTCCTTATGCTTCCACTTCACATGGCTATTCGTATTCGCTATTGGATGTTTGTCGTATTTATCAAAATATTTGACGGACATACATATATGCCAATACAGACAAATACGACCACTCCATTATTGGTTCTCATGTGTGGACTTATGTCCACACATGAGAACCAAATATAAACACACAAAAATCGTCGTCGACGAGACCGACTAGCGTGCGGAAACGCGTATTTGGTATTTGCTGTGTTTGTCGAATAGGCAAATAAGACGAATATTTGGTCACATGTAATATCCACACATGGTAATTATTTGTCAAATATAACAAATACGCAAATTCATATTGTAGCCACGTGAAGTGCCACCATTAGAGAAAGTCCAACGTCAACGTCAAGTCAGAGCTGGGTTGAGGCTCTTTTGCGACGACAGCCAGCACAACCGCTCTATGTTTACTAGGTGTGTTATTGCCACTATAATTTTGTTGCTGTTGCAAAATTATTACTTACTTTTTTACTTAATTACTTCTAACTTAGTAAACATAGTATCTGGGATTAAGCTTTTTCTACCTGGCATGCATCCTTTCCACCTTCAGGTAGTCCTGCACAGATCACTTTACCAGCCTGGTCTTCCACATGATTACAACGATCCCATACCGGGACTTCCACTTCACGCAAATTATCAGCTGTAAATGTAAAATGGGGATTGTGTGCTGTAATTTTTCATGGAAATGTTAGGATGATAGAAAATGCAATACATTTGTCGGTAATGATATAAGTAACATTACATACTTATTTTATTTTTCATTATAGTAGCTCCAGATATAAAAGTCTACATTATCCTAACAAAACAGAGTTGATATTTTAGGGTGCGTCTTTAATGGTAGCGTTTCTGAATATTCAACACCGCAAGTTATGCATTGTAGGGTAACCTAACTCTGGACGAATTAACCAAGTCCTAACTTAACATTATGTCAATTTGATGTCGATATGAGCTTTCTCGCAGTGGGGACATAACCTTACAGATACGAATACCTTGCAAATTGAATGAAAATATTAGAGAAAATTGGATACTTACTACTTATACAATTTTCTTTAATGTTTATCATATACAGTCAAAGGTTACTTACGATCTGGTCCGTGTTCTATTGTGGCTCCCCATCCAACAGCCGTACATAAAGTTCCAGGTGGAGGACCCCACAACCAATCAGGTCCAGCGGTGTCTGGAGTTGGCAAACATATCGGTCGTACCCATCTGCTAAATATGATGGCAGGTGTGACTCTCAATAGCGAGAGGTCGTTAACCATATCAATTTTGTTATAACGCTGATTAACGATTACATGAGTGACTCGATGATTTTGTTCTTGTGGCGAGAAAGAGAAGCGACGGAGCATACCAACTTGTATTTCGAAGTAATGCTCCCAGAATCTGTAAACAAACGTTTTCGACATCCAAATTGATTCATTGTCAAATAGGAACAAGGAATGTTAAATTACTGAAACAAAATTTATCAATAGCCATAAGTTCAACATCCACTTTAAATAATTTTATTATTTTTATAATTGTTGAGGTAATAGATAGTTGAGGTAATAGTCTTGTCTTGAAAGGTCGATCGCACTTTACTATCGTTATCGTCTGGTTTAGTTGTACTTGTTTCTATTCAGATCGGAACGCCTACTAAGCAAAACGACAGAGTAGGCAAACCGAAATGTGTAATGCTTTTTTCACACATTTTACGTTTATAAAATTTTAGAAGGGTACTTACTTATACACACAGTGAGCAGCCGATATTATCCAGCTCTGAGTTAAAATTACTCCACCGCAATGAAACATTCCATCTCTGTACATTGCTATTATCCAAGGCCATGCTGTCGGCTTACTCGGGTTACCACCGACAACCCTGCTCTCTGTTCTTTTGTTTCTATTTACATGTAACTTTGACTGTTCATTGTCATTTAATGGCGCCGCAATAGAATTTTTAATTATGTCTGTGACATTTAATGTATGCCGTCTGAAACGCCTATGATAAAACGTCAAGGGATATGGACGATTCCTGACAAGGAATCTCTTATTTCGCCCGAAAAGATTATTTTCTGCCGCAGCATTCTGAAATGTTAAAAAAAATTAGTTGAAATGAATCGATACGGGCGTGATATTCAAAGTTTGATTAGAAATATGTAAAGAATGTAACCTCTCGCAGTAATTGTGACGTAGTAGGGACTCTTGTTCCGCAAACTAAATCGGGACAGGTGACGTATATTGCCGACGAGTTGAAGCATGTAGTGCTTGTATGTATTAAGCCTCCGGAACCGATGTTCAAATAGGTCACTTTTGACATTGGGTCATTAGGCACCATTTGCATGAATGGAGATCTAAAAATCCAAAATAATGATATATATTAGGCTAACGCTTATTACTTTCAATTAAATTTAACGTAAAGAGTAGCTGTTATTTCTTTCGCCATTTTAGTCAAAGTAAAGGATGTAACTACCTTATAATTAGGCCAGCTTCCCGACGACAAGCATCATGCGCCCACATATATGGGTTTTTACATACTGGATACCAATCGCCCTTGAAGTTTCTATGCAAAAATCCTTCGGTGTTAGAGACTGCAAATAACTGAAAGTAAAATTAATCTATAAAACCTGTACCTGTACGTACTGTAGGAGGTAGTCCTAAAATCCAAGTGATTTATCAAACAAAATACTTTTTGGAAATAGGGTTTTGGAAGTGTATTACTTATTTATACTTAATTAATTTGTTCCGAACTCAGAAATTAGCGAGAAAGGCATTCTTTTGTTTCTTCGATAAATTGTTAAGTGTGAAAAAGAGTCAAAGTAGAGTTTTGGCTCTAAGCTGCGGAAACGTTAACACGGGTTCGCTTTCAAACTTTTTGATTTTAATGAATGAACTTTCACGACCGTTTTGTTCAAAGAAAGCTTTTGTTTAAAAATAGACACCTTCTCTATTGTGTCAAAGAAAATACTTTAGTGGAAAAGGTATAACGTTAATGAAGTAATTTTCATGTAAATTGAAGTGGCGTAAATGAAAGTCTTACAGGTTTTTTATGTAGAGTCGGGGCTAACATAGTACATTCCATTTCGTCTCTTTGGTTCGGGCATTCGGCAATGTTATTGCACCGTTGATCCTTTGTGAAACATGTACTTTGCGAGTTTATATTCACATCTCCGCAACTGAACGCGGAATCCCCACAACCTAAACAGACATATTGCATTATACCATGTTTACGTATGAATTAACTAGCAACAACAGTTACATTTACAAATTGAAGGAAGATTCTTACCAAAGCATCCCATTTCGTCTTCCCCAAATGGACAATCAAAATATCCGTCGCAGATTCTTGACACGTCGACTCTAGACTTGCAGCTACAAACCGCTTCGTCGCTTACGTCACTGCAGTCTACATTACCATCACACCATTGCTTCTCTGAGATGCACCCTTGTCCATCGTTACAAGAAACAGTTCCTGCGGGGCAGCTCGCTTCACGAGCACATGCAGCACCACGTTCCGTTGCATTACATACAGGTTGCAAAGGTCTGCAAAAATGTCAATCCAGTAAGTCCGTGGATTATCTATTTTTTAACTGTTGTGATTTGAATACTGTTGAACTTTAAAAAAACACTGAACAATTAGATTACTAAAACAAAACACTTTAAAGTAAATATTATCCGGGATTTAAATTCTCTTAAGCATAAATATTATAAAGTCTTTGTTACCGATTCTGGGCTTCTTGTAAATATTTCATAAATATTTCAGCATCTTGTTGATGTATTTTACGTTTGCCTTCTGCTTCACGACTGTGAATATTGTATGGCGCAGGTACCACCGGTGGGGCGTATCTGAGGGATAATTAAGGTTTTACTACCATACTAAAAATGTTACATATTTTTTTTGGATAATTATACTAACCCAGAATATGGTAATGGTTGACTGTCATATGGTGGTGACAAATAACCCGATGATGGAGAATCATATACACCTGAAAAATATTACGATGTTAGATATTAGTTTGCACTAAATAAAGAGGAGTTATTCAATTGCTAGATTTTTTTGTACATAATATTATATTCTAATAAAAAATAGGTACCAACCTTGTAGGTTCGGATAGCTTTGCTTTAAGAGACGCGCTAAAAGACACGTGTCAGAAATTGGTGAATGCACATGTGGCGGATATGGTTCCAAATGAGCTGCATTTTCTTGTGGATAAAAATCGCTATCTCTGCCTTCGAACTGTACATTCGAAGTAGATCTTACCATATCTTTTACGGGATTTGTTTCTCGTTTTACTTTGTCGGTAGAAGTTACGTAAATACCGTGGTTATGTTTAATTTTATTAGTACTTTCCAAATTATCTTTTGCAGCGTTTTCATCATGTTGCTTAGATTGTGTGTCTTCATCATGCTCCGTTATTGATTTCAGTTTATTTACTATTTCTTTACATATTTTGTCTTTATTCTCATGATTACATAAAATGTCATGGTTCATAATGATTTCTCTTGCCTTTTGGATTTTTTGATCATTTATACTTTCTGCAATTGGATTTTCATTTTCTCTTAAAGTATCAGCAGCGTGACGTTTTTCTCTCTTTGGCATATGATATGTGTCGTTGTTTAGGAGTTCAACAACAATTTCCACATTGTCTTGTCCAATTGTTATATTCGGCTTATCGTGAACGCCTGTGATCAATATTATTTCTGTGTTATGACTAACATCTGGAATATTTGGAATAATATAAAATCTCACATTGTCCAAAATTCTTATATGATGCTTGTCATTGTAATTAACTTACCAAAATTTTGTAACGCCATTAGCAGTGTGATATAGGATCCGAAAGTAACCAATACTAATATAAGTATTGTAATTATTTTTGGTAATACAGGATAGATAAACTTTTTTAAACCTGCATTATTAGTTTCTGGAACTATAAAAATCCAATTAATACTTTGAAAGATAAAGTAGATAAGTAGATACTCTAACTAGCTTGAAATTGGTAATTACCGTTTTCTCTAGATTCAGCTAGCTCCATCGGAGGGAGTCCTAGGTGCAGTAGATCTTGATCCGATTTCTTCTTCTTATTCATTTTCTAAAACATATTTTCTATGAAACATAAAATAATAATGTACCGATTATGTATTAGTATATCTACTACATCTAATGATAGTTCTACGAAGAGTGTGAATATCTCTAATACAATTGTTGTGGCTATCTTGACAAAATCGAATTTTGTGGCCTATTACAAGATAATGTAATAAAATATATTATTATCTCGAAAAAGTGGGACTCGTGGGTAGTATGATCAGATCAGTGTCAATACCCTAACTTAGTGTCATATTGATACGGGGCATAGTTTGTTTACCAAGACCAAAATAAATAAATTATTAAGCGTTAACGTTTCTGAAATGGGCGAGTATATTCTCACTATCCACAGGCTATTCAAAAATATAATTGATTTTAACAAATCAATCAATCAAATGTACCTACTTTATTTGCACACAAAAGGAATACCTACATCTGTTACATATTAAACCAAAATTATTAAACTACATTATAAAATAATACCAGAGAGACACAAGTTATAAAATCAAATAGTGGATTCACACATTCAAAGAAATGTATTTACCGTCGATTCGTTGAATTGGAATTCGACTGAGAACACACAACTACTAAAAACTAAACGTTTCAGCAGGTAAGTACAATATAAAGATTGATTGCATTTTATTAGGGTAATTTATTATTATTAAATGTATTTATGTGATATGTGTGATAGGTACATAGAGTTTGAAATTTGTATCATATGAGCAAGTAGAACTCGAACAGGTAGTTAGGTATACAGGTATATATTCGACATAAATCAATGGAAACTTTAAAATCCGGCGCAGATAGACAGAACGGAATAAAGTTCGAGGTAGGCACTCTATTAAACTTGGAAGCGCATTACCAAAACAAATCCAAATAATCCGTTAATTATTTTAGTGTTCAAGAGAAATAACTTACGTTAACTACTTAAAAACTCCTAAGAACTTTTTTAAAGAAAAAATAATATGTCACTAAAATAATAACCACATTTCGTCACTATGTACTAATAAAATTAAACACTAATGTTCAGTGAGCCACCGTCAGCTTAGCACTGACGTGATTGTCACATTTTTAGCTGAGTGTTCAAGTTTCGGGTAGAAACACTATTTTGATTAGTCAGTATTTTAATCGCAACCGTTTAGACGTGTAAACTTGCACGCCTCAAAAACGAGAACTAATTTCAAGAGTCAACGCATATGCGTCCATATGGACTAAATAAATTTCACAATAAATTCGTCGGCTCTTCGTTCGGCTTCATTTTTAATTTAAATCTTCGCCTTATCCCGAACACCACTAATAAAGAAACAATACTCTCCTCATTTCGGCAGTCGGGTCAAAAGAGTGAGGATTTTGAAATAGGCCCTAAATCTAATTGCAAAGGCGAGAATCACCTCTTCTACATATACATAGGTATCGCCACAAGTACAACCATCTCGGAAACGCTGGACACGACCGGAAAACTGAGTATGACCGGAAAACTGAGTAGAAAATATTGTGATCACTGTTTGTTGACCCAAATAAATTGAAAAAAAAAAAAAAAATAACAATATAATTATCTCGAATAACTTATGGTACGTGTATTATATTGTTACGTGCTACAGTTGTTTCGTCCAATCGGCCAAGTCGTCAAAATTATTGTTTTATAATAACATCGGTAGCCGATGACCTGACAAGATTGCGCAAAGATGATTGATTAATTTCAAATGCATTGTTCTGTATACATTTAGTTCACATTTTATGCGTTTGTAAATTTCAACTTACACATAAGTATTTTAAACAGGTTGTGGTGGTAATAAAAAAAACTTACTTTGTAGTAGATAGGTACCCATGAATTTCTGTAACAATACTATAAAAGTTTATATGGATTTTATTATTTAGCTGATTGAATAATGAAATGAAATGATTTACTCATTTTTACTTTGGCTTTCTGTTTTCCCTACGTGTTCTTTAATCAAAAGTAACCCCTATATAGACGTATTGTAATAAATAAAGTAAATAAAAATATTTACGATGGACGGATGATATTAATACCGATAAGCTTATGGGCTTATATCAATGCCTTACTAGTCTTAGCTTCTCTTTATTAGTTTTACATAGGTATAAAAGAAGAAAAAAGTAAAGGTTATTCTTTTGTTTTCATATTGATGCACAAGTTAATTTCATTCATAGTTGATGTTGAAGGCGTCACTTCACTTGGGTACCTACTCCTATTCTTTAGCATATGGGTGGGGTTTGGTTCCACATCAATTAGTCTCTAAGGTTTGCCCACACACGCCTGGGTGACGTTCGATCATGTCACACCATTAGTTAATTGAATTTATCGGAAAATATAGTATTATAGCTTGTGTTTACTCCCTTGAGCTCTTTATTTGGCACCAAGTTTCCGCCTACATCTTAGTTGTCAGTAATAATAGAAATAAATGCATAATCGTTATAAGTTGTACATAATTATTATCATTCGATTGCGAGTGCCGTTCCTAACCACCCTTTTTAAAAGAAATAGTTACAAATAACACATAAAATAGTGGAGACGAGTACTTGGAAATTCATTGTGATGCCAAAGTATAAGGACAATTCGGGACATTTACCAAACAGCAACAAAGGAAAATGTGTTTTTCATTGATGGTATATGCCGCCTTGACATTTGGCTCATAAAACAGTTTATCAACACAACGGACCCTGCCAAAATTAAACTTTTGTACCTATTTTTCAATTGAAAGGCAGGCGGTAATATTTTCTGGGGGTGGTCAAAATTTGCATTACAAAGGCAGGTAGGTGTTCATTACCCCATTCACATCAAATGGTAGAGAAATACCTACACCTACATCAATCAGCGACCCGAATGATTCGGATACAAATATTTTGGGGAAATGGGGAAGTCACAAACGAAACCTGTTGAAACAGATATATGAGGTTACATTTCTAATATTAACTCTAATGCTCCGTCGATGGAGCTCGTTACAGCATTCACACCTCCAAATTCACTAGAGTTTCGCTCTAGTCTAGAAAATGGCCCTGGTTAAACCTCTTTGGCTGAAATATACAATTAGGCAAGTATTCATTCTAGTAATATTCCTTTCCAACTCCCACTGGACGACATTGAAAAGAATATTATCTGATTTTAGGCAGACTTTGTCAGGATTTAGTGGCCAGCATCGTTTTGTTTAGTCTTGGTATCCCAAGATCGACTTTGAATCACTAAGTCAGCGGAGTAAGTAAATATTGGTCTTAGGTCCTGATTATTTATTTGCTGTTATTGTTAATAAATCGAAACCAGTATAATTGGTTCTCTTCTCTAGCACCAAAACAAAGTCAACTTGTTGCAAGAAAGCGTAAAGTTGTAAGTAAGACAGGTAAACTATTAGAATCTTCGTGACAATAATACAACGTGTAGTAATAACTATTATGACGATTGGGTCGTCATGGTTTTGCACAAATGGTAACTTGCGAGTCGTAGGTACCTGGCTGTGGTCATTCATTAACATGTTTTGGTTTGTGATCACGTAGAAAATAGTTCGCTTTCCAGTGCACATATAACCTAACAGGGTCACCTACTCTAATCATTCGTATAGTGACCTTGACAGTATACGGTGCAGTGTTGTCTACCACAGACAAAGTGTATTTTATAACTCTATAGAGCGTTCATTTTAGGAAAGTGTATTTTAACTAGAACTTGGTAAGTTTTGTTTGAGTGTGGTTTTGGCTCTAATGGATCCGTAATTTGTTTAATCCTAAAATTCAACATTTATAGAAGCTCTCGTCTGAAGAACTTAGTATTGATCTTTCTGGACAACGCTCAGTGCACAATGTCGTAAGTAAAGTGGGCTAAGTATTCTCTCATAGCTTGTTAAAGTTCTACAACTTTCCTGCCATGTTACTCTCAGAACAAAAGTTTGTAGTTCCAGTAAGTTACTTACATAATAAATTCTCTTCCTTTCTTTTTCCATGGTTCACCATGATAAGTTAGTTTCACAATATTTCTCGTTGCTATATTTTCTGCGGCTCCGCCCCCGTAATTCTATACAAAGATCCATAGGGAATAAAATGTGTAGGTACTAAAATTTCTTCAACGGTTTTGGCGAGAACTCTGGATGTACTGATATAGAAGATAGAAAATATGAGAAAAGAGATAAAAATTAGACGAATAATTAATTTATTATACGCAGCTGATATCGTATTAAACTTTGCAATCATCCTAAAAAAATATCCTTTCTGGTTTTTGCTCAAATTTATTGGAAAATATTGCAAGATATGAATATTGATTAATATCAAATTCTTTGTTAAAGATAGGCACATAGGTATATCGAGGTAACCCCACTACTGATCCGACACTGGTTCACTCAGTTAATAATATGGTTCGCGCCATTGTTCACAGATTGCAGGATAGTATAATAGAACTTTCCGTGAAAAATGTCACACATAAAAGCAAAATGATGGTCACAATGCGGCGAGTAGATATGGGATTTGCAGTTGTATGGTTGTTGGTGCTGGGATTAATATCCCGGTGTCATGGTGACCAAAAAGAAGACCCCGATACATATCTGAGTCGCTTCGCCGCTGATTTGTGGCTGGAAGGTGCTGATGTTGTCAGAATCATTTGGAGGGATTGTTCGAAAAAGGTACCTATATTATAGATATTAATATTTTTGGTATTCATAGAAATGTAGCGCGCACAATTTGAGTCGTTTATGTGCCTTTCAACCAAATCTCCAGTCCTATTTAAAACACGAATATCTTGAAATATGTGTTAGACTGGTAAATATTCGGAGAGCCAACATAGTCGGGAACTAAGCAATTTACTTCATCGTGTCTCTTCATTCTACGCGTATATTAACTCATGTAATATAGTGACTTCATAAAATAAAGCTTTATGTGGTGGAATTCCTTCTTAAAGGAGTAAATATAATACTCATATAGCCTCGCCTACAGGCGAGACGGCTAATATTGTTTCCCTTTGGGTCGTGCAAGGATTTTATTTTCCATTATCTAAATGAATTTTTCGTCAGGGATGTGTGACTTATAAGTACAGCAGCTATACCTAAGTATTATCGGATTGAGATTGACGTAGGTACTCGTATTTACCCACTAATCGAACAAATTAACAATTTGTGCAGTTGGGAACACAAAATTGGCCTTAAATATGCACTAAGAACTATTCTAATGCCACAAAAGATTAGTAATTTTAGCGATGACATTAAAGTTAATTTTACTAAAGCTTTTAAATTCATTAAATTCCATTTGACTGCTGAAAATGCCAAGGTAGCGCTTAACACATTTATTTGGCAAGCACATAGACACACAAGGCAAAGCGAGGAAATTAGGAGGGAAAGAAGCAAGGAATTTATAATCATTATTGCCACGCTACTGAAGAAAATCAGTCCAACGACGCTGTCCTTTTCATCTTGAAATAGACCGTTAATCCACGTTAGTGGTCCAATAATCGGCTTATCCAACATTGGACCGCTTTCGGTAATATTGCACTTAGGGTTTGTAGGCGGCAGCTATTCACAAACCAGTAGGTATGTATTCATTATTTCGACGTAATAGCCTGTAAATTTGAGGATATTACTCAAGAACCATTATGTTGGCTTAAGACTAACGACGTTGTTAAACGAAGCGAAAGGAACGTTTTCTATTCCCTATGTAAATATCTATTCCGGATTCATTATTTTACAGATACGCTAACGTAGTTATATTGTGCTATTGCACAATTCCAAAATTGGTATTCCTTCTGCAACATAGTTTATTCACGGCAGCCCGTGAATCAAAAAGATTGTGTTGTGTTGTGTGCTTTAATACTGTTTCAAGTGTTTATCAAAACCGCGTGAATTACACTTTGTATCTTAGATTTCATAAGTATGTAGGTAATTCTTATTGCAAAATTTTTGCTCAATTGCATACAGTCATACATTGATGCATTGTTGGCCGTATGCATGTAATGAATCCACGTAAGTAAGATTCCTCTGTTTTCACCAGCTGTATTCGTACCCACGAAAGTGTTACAAGTGGAAATTATCAATTCGTACGATCGTGGTAATCTTATTAGAGCAAGTGAAGAGTGAAGATTTTAAATCGACATCGATCGTCATTTTGGAAGTGCAATCCTGTTCTCTCGAATAAATATGAGATTGACAGCCAGGAAATAGGCTGATGTCCGTTACTCTCTAAACCTCTGTTTAAGACAGCTGAGAGAAAAAAATCACCCAATTTTAGAATTTTATGAGATCCTTGTGAAGGGAATTTTATCCTTTCACGTTTTACCTTATTTGGATTTTTATTGACTCGGTTATCTACCTGTCAGCTGAACCGGGCCAACTGAGCTAGTGGGGGTATAAAAATAAAAATAGAATAGACGACATGTATTAATCTTTCATTTTTATTAGGTTGAATTATTTTATTTAATAGTAGGTAACTAACTACTATTGTAGTATTAGTTTATAAAAGGTATTAATGCTGAGTACTACAATTACATAGGTAGGTGAAGTGATACACCAAGCGATATTTGCAGAAGTAGGATCGGGACTACAATATATTTAATTTTAATAATAATAAATGTTTGATCTTTAGAAATAATTAAATGTCTAGCAGATTTTTTGAGATTTAAAGACCATCTGCACCACATAGTACAAAAACCAGTCACCGATTGAATTTTACTTGTTGCAGTTAGTAGACGTAAAAGACGTCATAGACCACAAGGAATACTTTCCTAAGTTCGTGAGATGCATGAAGAGGAAGACGTTGCGTGCCCTGGACCGCTCGCTCAGTCCTGACATTGTGCCCGTAGCAGACGGGGTCAACCTGGTGCGATTCGAGATGGTTGACCGCTCAGGGAATATCATGCCTGAGAATGAGACGAGGTAAGGGATTCGGACGTTATTGAACTTCTAATAAGAATTAAATTATTCTAATGACTATGGTCTACGAATACAACATATTGTTTGTTCTACTAATAGGTAAGATGGAGCAAATTCAACTCATTTTCTCGTATTTTCTCTACTAGTAGGAACGATAGAGTAAATTGTTCTTCTTTGCTGCTATTTTCTCTATGAATATAAATACGTATTTTGGAGAAAAGAAGTCTTAATTTAAGTTAACTTAATTTAAGTCTTAAATTATGTATGTAGATACGATAGAGCAAATTGGGCATTTTTTCTCCTCGTACTACCTGTAGCTACCTACAGGTAGAGAAAATACAATAAAATTAGTCCAATTTGCTCTAACATACCAACTTGTAGGAGAAAAAAGAATCAAATATGCTCAATTAGTAAATATTTTTGACCTATTGACTCGTTTTTTATTGCATCAGTCAACGATATTTCAATAATTTCTGATATTTTAATAATTTATAATGTAACCTAATTAAGATTTTGTGAATTGTGACTTGCATGTATGGTTTATTAACTGTTAGGTGTAAGTTTGTACATAATAAATAAATAACGCACATAAACTGTGAAAATAATTCTGAAATTCATTTATCGGTGTTTCAGCTAACCCTGGGTAAATTCCGACCGTAGATCTCCATCCCTATTTAGTGAAACGATCTCTTATGTAGTATGATTACATCGAGGGCTGCCAAATTTTTTGTTGGCCAAACTGTTCTAGTTGCAAATTGCAATTTCTTCAGTAGATAAGATAACATTTTCGTCTAGGTAATGGATTATACGTGAACGGCGTATAGAGGACAACAAGGGAATTGGTAGACTACCCACACCTACACAGTGCGTGGGACCCTTCCACTAATGTCTCGACATGTCTGGGGACGCAATTTGTTAGCCTATTGTGCTTTTTCCACTGCCTCATACATGAGAAAAATATACAGGGGGCCTCCAAAAACTACTGAATCGACTTTATTGCATTAGGTCAACTAGTTTTTGAGATAATCTCAACCTTAAAAATTCTCCTCTGCACCTTTCTTTGTGTATATTAAGGAAAAACCAGTTCTGAGTTGGACATGGACAAACATCTTATATTTTTTTTACAAATATTAACTCATTTATTACATGTCAAACTTAAATCTAAAATATCCGTTAAACCTTCGTCAGTCGAATAACCCGCCCCTTGTCATACCCAGTGCGAAGGTGCCCCTAACGCTTGCGGCGTTACCGCGCTGTATAGCTTTGGCCAACCTTTGCACCAGGTAGGACCTGGAGCGAGAGTCACGACCTCAATCGTCTTAGTAGGTATTCAAATTCAATTCACTTCAGTTGTCGTGTATTTTGTCTATAAATATCGACGCCGTTAGAGGTGACAATCGACTCAGAATATAAATGTATTTAGCTTAATCCATCTAGTCATATATTTTTGTTCTACATGCACGTAAACCGAAGCTTATTTTGTAAACAAAAACCCTACTAACATTTTAAGCTGTTCTGTGATTATTGCGTAGTTATTTTCACATTATTAGATCGGATCACTTTATTTTCACAATGATGAACAGGTTCGATAAATCAATTCCTTCAGTGTTACATCACAACGGGTAATTAGACGCTCATATTTGTTTACAAAATAAGACACTTGATTTGGGCTGCGGTATATCTAGAACTATACTTAGTCTTTATTAAATATACAATTCCTATTCCAAACTTTCATACATGCGGCACATGTATGACTACTTGGAAAACTAATTCAATCTAGTATTTTTTATGCAGAAACTAACTTGTTGTTTTCCTAATTCATATTAAATGATTACCTACTAATGTGGAGCATTACCGAAATGCGTTGCGATTACAATATATATGACAGTTGGCCCCTAGATGGAACATGCTTCAAAATTTTTAATAAGTCAAATAATGATCCACCATTATGTCTACTTACTTATTTCATGTGTTAAGCCTGACACACACAGGCGTGACCTGCACGCGGCTTGCGGCCTGCGGCCAGTTAAAACGCATACCCCGCCCCGTATTCTCCCATCGTTAACGTCCAGTAAGTAGGCTTCATATCGCTACCTACTAAACGACGGTAGAAAATGGTACGGGGCATGCGTTTCAACTGGCCGCAGGCCGCAATCCGCGTGCAGATCGCGCCTGTGTAGGAATGACTTTACGATGTCATCGACCGAAAGATTATTTTTGTTTGTCAGCATTGCGCTGAACTGGGTTGTAATATACATTGCGCAAACGCAACACACACGCGCTCCAATTTCAGCAATATTGACATAACTTACATCGACAATTGCTAAACGCATACCTACGTCTTACAATTGTCATAAAACTTTATGAATGTTTAGCTGACCTACTTTTTATTTTATTATAATCAATTCTAATTTTATAACATACTCACCCAAACTTATGCCTTATTTTTTCGTAGAGACAGGGACGATAAACAATCATCTACTTCAATAGACACATCACTTTGGCTCTTTCACATTCAACAATCTGTTCAACCATCCTCGTCGTGTAGGAGTAACATTTTAGTAGTAAAGTAGGCCATTTTTTAAACATCGACAATTTCTATGTCGCAATGGTTATATATTGTCTCTGCCAACCCTTATTGTAAATACATCCTTCATTATATCATTCAATTCTTTTACAATATGGACGTCAAAGCAAGAACCTAATTTTCAAAGTTAACTGTAATTTCAAACGAACTCAGTTTGTGTAGAAATTACTACGTAAATGAATTTGCTCCGAATTTGTAAAGCACTTTGTGCACGAAAACAGGCACAAAACTTTAACAATGACAAAATTTAACGTTTTATTTAATTAATCTATAAAGGTTAACCCTAAAGCTATGTTAAGAAAATAAACGAGTACAAATCTTCCACTTTCTTTGATGATGCTAAGACCACACTCTCGTTCTAGTCTTGTCTTGTCCCAATGTCCGCTGATGGCTGTATTATTTGTAAAGCATCAACTTTTAATTTGGTTGATGGTTTGAGCTAATGAAATATCCTCAGCCTTTGATTAGGTAAGTAATATAGGTATTCAAAATTACATTCAGTTCCACATATTCTTAAATATATTCAGCTCCATATATTTTTAAATTCCTTGAGAATATTTCATATTTTAATGTTCTTAAACCTACTTGCGATAAAAGATAACCCAAGAAAAATCCATAGGTACATTATTCACGGGTTTAGTAGATTAGATTGGATCTAAATTCAGAGACATATTCTGATGTGACTTGCATGTATGGTGTATTAACTGTTAGGTGTAAGTTTGACCATAATAAATAAATAAAATTAAATAAAGGGCTTACAATTAATTAGGTTTTGCAAAAATGAGGCATTTTCAGGTATGGTGAGGTATTTACATCAGTTGTTTTGTCATCGACAGCTACGTGGGGGGCTAAAGTGAAACCTAAATCCGGGCCTGGTACATCCCAAGCTATCTCATATTGCAAATGGGACTTAGATTTGCCGCTAAATATGTGTAAAAATTTATTAACGAATAATGTTTTAATGGTAGCAGCTGGACTGAACAAGAGCTTGACGAAGGCGAGTGGCGCACGCTGGCTCTGCAACGAATGGCCAAGGTTCTGCGAACGCACGTCGTCAAATTCGATTTCGACGAAGGAAAATCTATGGAGAAAGGTAACATTTGCTCAAGAGCCCTATTTAGATTTTACATTCATGATTAGGTACTTACTTGGAAAATGAGGGTTCTCTCAAAAGCCTGATAAATTGCTGATGAACCTGCCCCTCTATAACGTAATTAGGTTCCGTACGTGCGCTATAGAAATCTCACCACCAGGTTATTGATATCGTCTATTTGTACATACGTCCGCACTGCTCACGGCATATACTTTCCATCGAGGGAGTTCTTGCCATGTTCCACCAATTACACATGCCTTAGATTTCTTTCTATGGCATGCAGGTCTCATTACGTTGTTTTCCTTCACCGTTTTGAAAGCATTCGGTAAATGTAAGTAAGTTATTCCTTCGAAAAAAAAACGATGAAAATTATTGGTAGGTACATGGCTGATCTAGTTGGTGATCGAACCTGGGACATCCGTATCGTAAGCCCAGTGACCAACTGCGCCACCGAGCTCTCAATGTTCTTGTAATGTAATGTTTTAATTATTGAACTAATCAATTTTATGCTTTTATAAACAGTTGAATACCGAGGTCGTCGTCGCCACCAAATGATGACAATGATGATGTTTGGCGTTGTCTCTATTGGAATGGTGATGGTACCCATGGGATTCCAGTTCCTCGCAGTTCTTGGGGGGAAAGCGCTTCTACTCGCCAAGATGGCTCTAATACTTGCGTCTATTCAAGGGCTTAAAAAGGTAATTTTTCACATTAAACTATTCAGTCTATAATAAAAGTCCCCTTATATAAAATTAAAATACTAGCATTAATAACAATGTGAATTAATCAATGTGACACTCTGTTATAAAATCTAATTAAACATCTATCTACCTTGATAACATGCCGTAACAAACATTACCTACTAACATTTCACATATTTAACATTTTCTAGGTAGACCTTAATTATGATGGGTATCATGACAGGGGGAAGGTATGATATTCAATAAACAACTCTTTAACTCTAATTTCTTCCTCTTCTTCTACATAATAAATAATTTAAAGTAATTAGTTAAGTTTATTAACAAATTAATGCATCTAAAAGTACAACCAATTAATATTTGATTAACAACGAATAATTTAACAACAAAATTAATTCACTGATAGGCTTTACAGCACAATGATTAACAAGCCACCTGGATAACCGGTTAACAGGCGTTCTGTTCCAGATTGCTGCAACTCCGGTGAACTACGGCTTCTACCATTCTTACCCCCCATATGACCCACACTTCGAGAGACGAAGTAACGACGACTGGCCCCCGCCATCGGTAATGCCCGCGACGCCTCCACCGACCATGTCCATGCACAACCCGTGGTCTGACTTAGAAACTGGCAATGTCAAGGTTGACAGAATACACATAGCCAATGAGGCGATGAAAGCTGATGTAGTGACGTGGAAACCGGACCGATCAAAAGCGGTGAAGCCAAACGCAGAATCGAGACTCTACCCAGTGTTCTCTGGAGTTCCTGAAACGTCAGCTCCTGTATTTACAGCGATTGATTCACCTATTCATTTAGCAGATTTAACGACTAGGCCCGGGGAAGTCCAAGCAGATTTTGCCTTAGATCTGCCGTACAATGGGTTTCGTTTTCAAAGTCCCACTACTGTCATTTCAGCTTGATGTATTCATTCGGCTCTTTTGGGCACTGTATGGTGTAATAACTGGAATATTTTCATATTTGTCTCAAGTGCTATATCCTGAGAGGCATGTGTTTTATGCTCCTTCTTATGTATTATAAACTGTAGATACATTAGTTTTAATATTTATTGTTAGTAGAAAATAGTGTTGTTATCAAATTAAATAAAGTTGTTGATTTATGGCAGCAATTTCATTTGTAGATCTTACAATATAATTATTAGCTCGGTACTGATATTATAATAAGACAACAATAATCAACATTTTGTTAATCAACTTTCATCCCCGATAAAGTACCTATTCAAGAATTTAAGGGTAAACAAAAACAATTGCCAAATAGCGTCGTTAATTAAAAATTTCACTACCAATAGTGTAGTGTTTATTACTTGTATAAATATTTACAATGCCTACTCGAACAAAAACATGATCGGATAGGTATTACAATTGTGTATTAGAAAATTGATTTAGGTTTAGGCAATTTAGTAATTTATTTTAGGAAACAGCATAAATCAAAATTCTATAATGACTAAAATATTGGAAATTGTAACAAATATTAGTTTTAGGAACTACCTACACAAAACCATTGCAATTCAAGCTATTTACAGTCACGTAATAGAGTATCCGTGTTGATTCTGTATTTCTCATAGGAATTTACATCCAATTACCTACATGACAAAACATATATTAGGCTACAAAACTTAAACATGGTAGTTTTAAATACAAAAATATATATGTATGCCAAACTTGGTGTAGTTTCTGTGATAGACATAACACACTTCGTGTGCTGACTATACATTTAACGACGCGAACATTCCAATGTTATGTACTAATTACTAACGAAACCTAAGCAATTTTCGTTGTTGTCTGTACCTACACACACCTACAACATCGTGATTGCACATAAAAATACTTATAGCACCGCGTTATTATTGAATGATTCCTAGAGTTTTATTATTATACCACATAATGGACCGCTGTTTTGTCGTTAATGTTGGCATTAATGATTTTTCACAAATAATAGTTTATGGGGCTCTCTTCCCTTGTTACAGTACGTTGACACCTTGAGTATCTGTAAATTTTGTTTTATTTACTTAGCATGACTAAGGTTCCGTACCTAAAAGCTATGGTGATATTTCTCCGACTAGATAATAGTTGAGTCGTTGGTACTTTATATTAGCACTCGTCGTAGCATATTTGATGGATGAAGCGAACAAGATAATGAGAGCCTTACAAACTCTAAGGCCCAAGATGTACTTATCGTCGCGTCGCGTCTAAAGGCGTATCTAAACCGGCAACTTCACACTTTTGAGGAGGGCAATGCTCAGCAGTTAGACATCACTGACTAGTAATAAAATAAATAATACTCGTAATAATAACTTAACACGTATCAAGTCGTTTGATGTCTCCTCATGTCACGTTACACAATTCCCACCGCCGTCATTTGCAACGTTTTCGAGGACTAAATTAGACCAGAATTGACCCTGTCTTATGTGTAAGAAATTAGATTCAAACAACAAGATGACAGACCTATACAGCAGGAGATTGTGAACGTTACATACTTTACTCTGTTAAGTAAAATACAATTGTCCTACAAACAATGTAGGGCAGCGGAAGAATTGCCAAGGCACCTGCTGACGTCAAGATTATATATACAGCAAGATTCGTCTATAATACAGCCTATAACATTTACACTTAATTATACTTTAAATAACTGATTATTATAATAATTTTAAGTATCGATAACAACATTTTAGTTTGCGTTCGTAGCCTTGGTTTGATCATCATAGTTTGTGGCAAATTGTAGAGTCGTAGTAGAGTTTTGTCAAGGCGCAATTTATTTTAGTAGGTAAGTAAAATATCTATTTATCTATCTCACACACAATCTGCAACTTTATGAGCAAGGATTTTTTTTAAATTAATTTATTATTTCTATTTTAAATTAGGACAACCGCAATATTTATTTATTTACGCCTAAGTAATTTCTGTCAGTGTAAAATATAAATCTTAAGGACCTAGGTATCTGAAGTTATAAATTTTATAAAAATATAATAATATTTCAAGATATCAAATTGCTGAGACGACGTTCAACTTTCACCAAATCTTTGTGTTGATTATAAGCTATGCCAAATTAAAGTGTCTATTGTTTGTATATTAAATTGAACATTTTCTAAAAAAACTTTTGTATTGTTTTAAAGGAATGTGGGCACGTAACCACAGATTGGATAAAGTTGATTAATAATGAAATTCAATCCCCGGGATTAAGTTGCCACAGCAATAAAACCAATATTATCTGTTCGATTTCCCGAAATAGATTTCAATTGAATTGAGATTATGATTTAAAAAGGATTTCAATTGAGATGGTATGTACCGGTGGGGAAAGGTATGTCCCTGGGGAAAAGGTAGCGTGCAATAGCCGCTCGCTGCTGAATCTAGAGGTTCTGGTAGGTGAAGTGCACACTTTTCGGGACGAACCGTTAGTAAGTGCTAGGGGGCATTGGAGGCGTCTTGTACTGTGTTCCGAGACGCCTTAAGAGGAGGTTTAGGGGTACAGACCCTGAGACGGGCCCATGCCCATGATATTTGGCGTTGCGTTCCCACAGTCTCGTCCAAACACGGTGAGTTGAACACCTTGGGCCTTGGAGTTTTAGTGGGTAGGCCGTGTCATGACCGGTGTCCTACATACTCACCGCGCGTCCCTCCTTATTGGCGCGGGTGGGATGCGCAAAAGCATTTCCTCAATTTAAAAAGGGGGAGGCATCGGAGGGTTTCGTAGGAGATGACAGAGTTATTTGAAAAACACAAGGTCAGTCATCGAGGGGAGTTTAGTGGGTAAAACTCCCACATAACCCAGCCTCTCCCCCAGGAAACATGGTATTTTCAGATTAGAAGATTTCCCCCATTACCAAAAAAAGATGTCTATATACAACCACTTACCATCAGGTGGCCCGACAACTTAATTTTCGTTTCTTATTCATAAAAAATATGCGAAATAACGTTTCATAGAAGTCAATTTTCTACCCTGAAACCTGAAAGGAGCACAAGCAATGTTCTCAAAATTTTTGTTTTATTATTCTTTAATTAAGCGTTTGTTGCCGTCATAATTTTTTGCTCGCCAATTTCAGTTTAATTAACCTTAGATATTCTAAGTATATGTATGGTAGAATGCAATTGAGATTAACTTTGGTACCTACGTACAAGTACATTATATAGTATTAATAGTATCAGTCGAAACAAATAAAATTTTATTAAATCATATCAAATTCTTATTCGAATTTGCTGTTGAATGTACAACGTCCAAAATGTTTCACTTGAGGCTATCCTGATCTTACTTTCTAGTCTAACTAAAAGTAGTAAATATTTTTTCTCGTAGATATTTGATTAATTGAAAACGATTAAACAAATTGTCCATTGTAGAACATTGGACACTCCTTACGGAAGTTCGATCCGAGGGTCGACAAATCCACTAAGTAAAATGGGTGGGATCACATAGGTTTTAAACTAGTACTCTATGGCTGTTATTCATAAACGTGATTTAAAGTTACGCCACCGTTTAGGCCCTCTGTCCCTTTCTATCATAACCTTTTTAACGAATTGTGAAAGGGATAGCAACACGAATGAAAGGAAGTGAGGTTTAACTAGCTTTATAGATAACAGCATATTCTATTATATACAGACATACGAGTGTCTGTAATACGGCATAGATTTCAATGGAACAATGGTTTGTGTAGATTAATTTGGTGTGATATGTACTTACACTGTATTAAGACATACCACGCGTCTACCACACAACAGAGACAAAATTGTCGCGGGGCACTAATTTGTACGAAAATGCGTAATTCCGTATCCGTAATTCACGTGCTTCCGGTCGCTTCAAGCGACATAAGTTTTCAGATCTGTCGATAGTTTTGTCGCTATTGCGTGGATGTCGCGTGGTACGTTTGAATAGATCCGAATCGTCACCGGCTGATGGTAAAAACATTTGCCAAGCTAATAACACTCGTAAGTAAAGATAAATTATTAGGTACGCTCGTGCTACAAACAGATAACATTTTACTCTCGCAATTGTTGTAGAGTCGTTTTACAACATGTCAGACGTGTTAATTCTTTATTATCTACGCATTTCTCATTCATCTTGAGTCAATTGAAGATAGAGTCCATAAGAATAGAGACACAGTGCTATAAATATCACACCGCTATTTAGTACATGTAATTATAGAGATCATGATAGTATAAAACATAGTTATTACAATTCACGTTGGAATTTATTCAATATTGGTAATCATGTAAATCTAGTCTGTTAAAAAATTTAAAATATAACTAGGTATAAAAATTGCAAACCAACAGATGAAAAATTCAATATACCTAAGTAACGTAATAGCACATCAAGTGTACCGGTATTATGGTTTTTATGATAATTGTCCATAGCCTTTGATTTTTTGGGAAACAAAACCTTTTGTTTTTATTTTTTAATAACTTGTACCAACGATTCGTCTTTAACAAACATTCATAATTAAAAATCAGTCACGTTCCAAAATAGAGAAAAAAACGCGGAAGTGGTAGTAGGTGGTATAAGTTTGCCAACTTGGTAAAGGAGCGCACAGAGGATGCGCAGAAACGTAGGCCAGGCCTATAAAGGAGCAGGGGAAACGTCGTCCTATTCATAAGCAACCCGACGGCGGCATTAGTGCTTCAACTTTGGCAAGTTATCTTGCATATACGAGTACGAACTTTGGGCGATAAACGATTATCGAGAAGTGAACTTTTTCGTGCGAATTAAGCAACTATGAGAGCGTTTATCTTCGTTATTGTGGCTTTGGTGTGTGAAGACGCTAATGGCCTGTTTTTACCGGTAAGTAATATACCTTAATTATTAATGGGGCATTGTATTTGCTTCTATAATAAGTTACCGGAAAGTGTCGCACAGAAAGAAATTTTAAAAAAATAGTTAAATAGGCTTGTTATAAATATAAAGCCTTATTACGACTTACGACGAAAATGCACATTCATTCATTTTCATGGTCACGTATCACCATTATTTATTTAATTGTTTTAATAATAATAAAATGAATTTCTTGGTAACCTAACCAGCCATTAAAAAATTAATATATTTTTTAAAGACTGCTAAAAGTTATAAGCCACTTTTTTCCCTGAATGTTTTAGTTTTTTTTCTTCAACCTTTTGTAAAGTACTGTACTGTACTATTAAGGGCCTTCATAGAGCCAACTAGCGCCGCCAATCTTATAAAAATAATATCTTCCAATATAATAAATTTTATTAAAAAAGATATTTACGAAATGTTTATTACGATAATTATATGATAACATTTCGTAAACAGCTTTTTTAATAAAATTTATTATATTGGAAGATATTTTTTTTAAGATTGGCGGCGCTAGTTGGCTCTATGAAGGCCCTTAATAGATTCACCCAAAAAAGACATGCAAAAATATACATACCTATGACTGATGATAAGTAAGCGACCTGAATATGATCTTATCGACCTGAATATGATCTTATAAGAATAGGTTCTGAATAAGATATCTGATTCACATCGTTATTGCAACTACTCAAGCGAAGTATATAGTTATGGAGCTGTAGGGAAAATAAAATATTTTTATTTGCTATGCTTGGGAGCTATTGGGAAACTGTATGAGTTTTAAAATACTGAGGACAAAATAATAGGTAGATTTGAAGCTAGCGGGTATGATACTAAATAGGTACGTACCTACGTAATTTATCTCTTTCGATTTCTTCATTATCAATTATACTTACCTATTCATTAAAATGTGCTGCAGAAAGATTTTTGTGATGTGATTTGCAATCAATAGGTAATTACCGGCAAATAAATTAAGTAAACCGACAAGGGTCGATTACTTATTGATGGCAAACAAATCTTTAGACGGCACATTGTATTTTTAAATAACTTAACTTTTGAGACTTGATTACTAAATCAAAAATAATTAATTATTATCAATTTAAAGTAATATTTATTAATAAAGATGCACTAGGTAAAAAATATTGTTTTACCAAGGTTTCGCCATTCGTACGAATACCAATCAGATGATAATACAAATAAATGATCGATAATAATGATAATAAATTAAGAACCTAAGAAAATATTGGTACGGTCGAAGACAAAGAAAGGTGTACAGTAGAGTTTTTAAGGTTGAGATTTTCTCAAAAACTACTTGACCTATTGCAATAATTATTTCACTGTCAGATAGATAAAAGTTAAAACTACGTAACTGTGAAATAATTATTAAATTCGGTCTTGTAGTTTTTGAGAAAATCTCAACCTTATTGAGGTCCCCTGTATACTTATCTCTGTCTTCGACTGTACCTACTAATATTAAAAAGGGACAATATATGGAATATTTCAGGCCTTTGAGCTCTGTTACATCTTAATTACTTATAAGTAGGTACATTTACGGTTTCGACAATAACTTGTACGGTGACAGTTATATTATTTATTAAATATTAATTATTAAAGAACAGTAAAAATGAATACCACTTGCGATCGGTACATAATTAAGCAATTATTTACCGATCACGGCCGGGACGACTATGTAGCTGGGTACGCTTGAATCTTGAATAGATTACAATGACAACTGGTATCACACTTGAATGACCCATTCGGATGGCTACAGTAATATATCAGAGGCTTTTTGCTTTTTATTGCCTTTCCTATCATATCACAATGCCAATATAAACTATTCCTAGAAAATGCGTAGGTATGTGTTAATGGCTAACAATAATTCCGCGGATTTCTGCGTAGGCAGTTCTTGGATTTGTTTCATTACTTAGGTTACATATAACTTGAAAACTTTGCCTTGACTTCCATATTGTAATCAAACTATGCATGAGTAACTTTTTAACACAAACAATTACTTGCAAAACCAAAGAAAATAACAAGAAATATGAAAAATAAAATTGATTATGTTTGAGTAAACAGCCCAAATGTACATAGAACCGCACGTAAAATAATAGAATAGAATAGAAGAATAGAATAGAATAACATTTATTGCCTATTAAGTATATACATATAAGAAATAAAAATTACAGTGACAATTAACAAACATATAACTTAGGCAAAAGGTTTAGGCTTCAGCTGATGCTGACACAGAGTGCGTCAGCGCTGGTTTTCAGCCCACACCTTGGCTCCAAATTGGCTATAGAGGAGCATCGTACCGTGCGTACGTACGTAAGGTAAGCTCACAGCTTCCAATGGCAACCAATGGTTACTGATTGTATGTATGTGTGTTTGTGGTGAATGTGAGAGGTCGGTCGATGTGATGTATTGTGTGTTGTGTTAGTATGTGTCAGTGCAAATATCATTTACTATGGGCCCTAGTGGTATCTCGTTTTTGTAGGAGTGTTTCAAGTTTTCTGTTAGTTTTTGTTTCTGTAGTAAACCTGCCTTGTACTTCACTTTAAAAGAATGTAAACTCATCTTTTTGCGCATTGGGGGAGGCAGGTCGTTCCAAATTTTAGCTGCACTAAACTTGAAGCATCCTCTGTAGCCGGCAGTCCGATGACTAGGTACGATCAGTAAGTTCTGCATCACCGAACGTGTATTTCTCATATGCGAGTCCTTTAGCCATTCAAACTTCTCGAACAAATACTCCGGCACTCCCTTCCATATAACTTTTTGAGTAGTGCAAGCCAGGTGCAACTCACGTCTTGCTCTCATGTTCAAAACACCCCTCTTGTTCAGGTAAGGTGTGACGAAGCTGCGTTTTGGTATTTGAAAACAAAACCGAGCGCACGCATTTTGCACCCTCTGAATAGCTTGTTCAGTTTTCGCGTGTATTCTGGGTCCGTACACCGCACTACAGTAATCAAATGGTGACAAAACCAACGCATCAGTCAAAAGTACTCTAAGATCCTCCCTAATGTGATCTCTAATTCCGTATAAAACCTTTAGTTTAAAAAATGCTGTTCTAATTTTATCACTGATATGTTTTTCATATCTCTGTTCACTATCAATGATCAATCCTAAGTTTCTCGCATCCGATACTTTGGGAATTTCGGCTCCATTGATGATCAACCTTGGATTACGCACTACTACTTTATTGACCTGATGTTTGGTGCCTAGTACTAGCATTTTAGATTTCAACGGGTTTAATACAAGAGAATTACGCTCTGCCCATTCAAAAATCTCAGCTAAATCCATATTGATTTTGAGGACGGCTTCTTCAGTATGATTAGAGTCGAATGAATAATAAATCTGAGTGTCATCAGCATATAAATGGTATTTGCAGAACTTAATGTATTTAGGCAGATCCGCTGTAAATATAGTGAAAAGAATAGGGCTTAATATCGATCCTTGTGGAACGCCTCGTACCAGATTGCCAACCTGTGAGCAAATTCTACTACCGTCCCTGCCCTCTGTCATTACCAACTGGTCTCGTCCTGTCAAGTAAGTAGCGAACCATTCACAAGTATCCTCCGAGAAACCGTAATGTCTAAGTTTTGCTAGAAGCATCGTCGAGTTAAGGCAGTCGAACGCGCGAGAAAAATCCAGAAGCACTAAAACGCTCGACATACCTTTATCTGACGCCTCCAGCAAGTCATCAGTTACGTGTAACAACGCAGTTTCCGTTCCGTGACCCTTGCGAAATCCTGACTGAAGTTGTGGTATTACATTTTGGGATAGTATGTATTTCTCGATCTGTTTTTGTACCACTCTCTCAATTATTTTCGAAAGCACTGGTAGAATGGATACCGGACGAAGGTCCTTTAATAGTTCCACTGTGGGGGTTTTCGGAATTGGTCTTACCAACGCTCTCTTCCAGCATTGTGGGAACTTATTTGTTGTGATCGATTGATTAATTATGGCCGTAATAACAGGCAGAGTAATTTCCAACGTCCACTTTATCATTTCTAAATTTATATTATCGTGTCCCATTGCGTTAGTTTTAATACTGTATATTATTTTTGACACTTCTTCATCCGTCGTTGGTTTAAGATTAAACTCTTCACCTGCCGTAACTCTAGTATCTCTAAAGTAGTTTACCAATACGCTATCAACACGGCCATCACCAGGAATATTCAAAAAATGCTCATTGATATCATCAGGCTTATTCAAATGTTCCGGTATTACATTCCCAGCCGCATTATCAAACAGGGTAGTTTTCTTTATGTACTTCCACATTTTTGCAGGATTTTGTTTATTGTTATTTATGTAATTATTAAAAAACGCTTTCTTTTCTCTATGTATAGTAGCTGTAACTAAATTTTTAAGATTTTTATAATACTCCTTTGCTGACTCTGCTTTACTGTTTTGTGCCTTTTTTAGAGCTTCGTCCCGCAAGGACATCATAAATTTTACTGTGTCCGTCACCCATGGTTTAGGAGCATTTTTAATCTGTCTTTGTTTTAATGGTGCGTGTATATTAAATAAGTCTAATAATTGTTCATTAAAACTATCCACCATTAGGTCAACAGTATTCATAGCCATTATGTCTCGCCACGGTAGAGCTTGGAGAATAATAATAGGATATATGTTATTTTGGACCGTTCTCTTACTGTACGCAAGTAAGCCTTTAATGACCTAAATGGAACCTTTTGCTAGCGACTTTACAGTTAGTTATACAAAACAAGAGAGCCGCATGGAAAACTCTACTTACCGCTACTACTTTGTATGTAGAGCCGGTGCTCAAAACTGTTTATAAAAGTTTTATGGTAGGTAATATGTATCGCAGATCGTGAAAGTTGTGTTGAAGGATAAGCATCGATATAATCGTTGCACCTACAGCAAACCGCAGTAACAATGAAAACTGTCACATATTTATATCGCAGAACTTTGACCAATAGAGCCAACAAAAATGAGAAGTAACTCGCCCTCGGCTAGAGAACACGACGTCTCCCATCGAGGGCCATCAGTGAAACAAAAACGTTGCATTGGGCCCATGGTATACATGGGATAGCAGATACAAGTTTCATCCGGTACCGCTGTACCGGATGAAACTTGTATCTGCCGCTGACTGTATTTGAAGAAACGAAGATCGAGTTTGGTGGCGGAGCTGTATGGGATACTGGCTATGGACTGATATACACTGATGATGCTGATGAATGCTCTTTGGGAAATAATTGTACGAGTACCTAGGTGTTACTTCCCCGGCTCTGCAAGCCGGGGTTCTTCCACAAGCCCTACACGGTCGGAGCAGGTTTTTCTCAACCACATCCTTCCTGTGATATCCAGGACTCTCGTCTTCGACCGGACAGCGCCCAAAGGATCGTCCCAGATGTGCTAGCTTCACCTGAAGATCGTCAGTCATTCTTAGTCGTATGACAAAGCCAGTAAAATCGAGATTTGAGTATTTGAGCAGATGTTATGTCTTGGATGGATTATGTCGTTTTAATAAATGAGTTCTAGTAAGAGATTCCTGCCTAATTATCTTGTTTCACTCGTAATGATGAGCAAATAAAATGATAATAAAAGAAATGTGAAATAAAACTATAATGACGGGTGCCACCGACTATCTGGATGTGCGTCACTGTCGACGACACGTGTCGTTCGTCAAATTAACCACTGTGACGATATACGCTTTCACGCCTGATGAGCACTAATCAGGAGTACATACCAATGAACAATAATTATATGTACCTATGTGCGAATGAATCTTTCTTTTTAAGCAAATAACTTTAATGGACCTACCGTCGTCGCACCTACGAGTATACTCTATATCTTTTAGACCGTTATATTTGCGATCATGATTTAAATAAGCAGTAGTTTAATTGAAAATACCACAGTTAATTTTATAGTAATTATTACTTTCAAATCTTATAAATGCATTGTCTCTAATTATCCTTACACAAATTATTTTCGAAAGTAGTGATTATGTAAAACCAAGAAAAAGATTGAAACTATTTGGAACTAAAAAATCTTAAATCATGTCTGCATGAATACTTCTAAATGCTACGAAAACTGCTACAAGGATTCAGTAATATTCCTGGCATTGCCGGCTAGCGTGGAAGTTTAAAAATAAACTCTTATTCAGAAGGCAAAGGCGCTCTTTCAATTTCCTCGCAGGCACCGTATCTTTGCTAGTAATAAACATCCTCTACGTACGAAGGAAACAAAGCTTTTCTTCAAAGTTTCATACTTTTCTTTCAATCTGTTACGTCTCATAACTATTTCTTTGCACATAATATAAAAATATGGAACCCTTCTTGGGGTAAATGGACTTTCTTCCGAGTTTTCTACGCAAAGTGTTTAAGTGTTTTTTGGCGAGTAAAAGGACATAGTCTGACTGCCCTCAATACACCTAACCTATGTCAAACTAACGAAATCGCCATCCTATTAGCATTATAGGTATATCGCAAGTATAAACCCGCAAGGAACAGCTCTCTCATCTCATGTATGAGGCCTGAGTTTAGCACAAATTGTATGCTATTAATCATAATGATTCCTAATTGAATCTCTGGCTAGTCAAAGAGGTCATAGTGTGTATTGTGACTATTGTAAGTGTATACAGGGTGTAACGTAAAGGGTATATTAAGCCGAAAGAATACAAACGTACCCGACCTACTAAAGCTGTACACAGAGTTATAACTTTTTAAAAAATAGTTGTGATTTCCATACAAAACTTAATATTAATTATTTTAAGTCATTGTAAACGGTGCTTTTATTTAGGCGCGCTACTGCTGATAACAGTCGGGAGTAGTCGACCTTCTAAAAAGGTTAGGTATGGCCGCCTGGTACTATTCATTCACTATTCGCGAGGCACGGCAACCGCGCGCGGTTGCCGTGCCGCCCGCCCGCCGCCGCTCGCGCCGACTTCTGGCCTGCCCCACGGATGCACGAAACGGCAACACACTCAAAGGGTAGGTAATTATTTTATTAACGGGTTAAATAATACCTGACTATTGTAAAAAACAACATATTCTGACTGACCTGGATAATTTACTTGAATGTTGGCTGTAGTCTCCTGAATCCATGAAATCACATTTTCATAATAGGATTAATAGGTAGCCAAAATCACGTCACTTAATTTACATTCACAATCACATCACATCGCGGATAAACGTTACAGTGTTTAATGTAAAACATGGTAAAAAAGAACAAACGTGTCATTTAATTAAAGTTAAGTTTAGTAAATTGAAATTCAACCAACGAGGGAACTTCTCATCCGCACGAAAACTTTGCAACTTAGATACATAATTCGAAATAATGAATGAAAAATATCCGGACAAATAAATTTTTTTACTAAGTTATCTCACTTCCTACGTATTTCTCTTTCTCGCCATTACTACGATACTAACCGAGCGAAAAGGATAGCAATTTTTCGGCAGATATTTTGCAATTTGTTTCCATAATATTTACAGAAAGAGAAAGCATGCATTTGCACATTCTCTGTTGCACATTTTCGTGCGAGTAAAGCACGTCACTTGCTTGCAGGGCAGGGTTCCGCAAACGGTAAATTTACAAGTAAAACGGTATAAAATGCCATCGAGAGTTAAAATTAAGTTTAATGGATTTTGAAATAAAACTCAGTGAATCATTTGAGGTATGTACCTACTCCTAGCCTCTATGGCCGACGTCTAGCACATAGTGACCGTAGTCGGATAAGTTTTAAAGACAGCATTCTCGAATAAAATAAGTTTGACATCTGGTAGATAACTAACATAATCACTGCACATTATCTACACACCTGGGGGATAGGATTGGCATTTTTTCCTATTTTTCAACGCCCTTTTTTAATTCACTTGCTTTTGTTACGACTTATGTAGGTACCTTTCAACATATCGAGAAACCTCCGTAGTCAGTACACAACAAATGTTAACCACAATCAGTGCGTTTTATTGAAGGTCGGTGCAGGGAGAAGTGAAACAAAGCCATTTATTTTAATATTCGCATTTATTTGTCAGTATCGAGTTCCAGTGCCCTGAGTACTTGATACTGACTTGAGAAACCGAGAGTTCATGATTATTATTATTGCATTAAACATAAACAGTATTTATTGACCATTTATTTAAAACCACATGTAAAACCAAAACCCGCACAAGATATTTGCTCTGTGACCATTAAAATTCAAGACGTAATCAGTGTTTTTAAAGGTCATTTTTCTCAGTTTGTTAATATGAGATCAAATCCAAGACCGCGGTTCGACCTTAACAAAATTAAAAATAAAATAATGTACGGAGCCCTGTGCGACACAATCCGCAACAGGTCATTCATTTACGAGGCATGTGTGTGTTAAACTTCTATGTAGTTTGTTAGAGTTGTTTCAATACGTACGCTAGCGCCGCTACTTCTCTAGTAGTGAGTAGCGGAACTAAAAGTCCTACCAATCCCAATTTGCACGCAGATAGGACAGTCTGTTCATTCAAATAGGTACTAATATGATCGCGTAGATTCACACATTTTTCATTTTATCATGCGCTATTATCATTGGCATATTTTACTCGTACGTATCATAACAAATGTAAATATTGAATGAATATCATGCATGAGTAGCATACATACATACATGTGTAGGTAACTATGTGAAATGATGTAATAATCAGACACTAGCCGATGTTTCCATGTGTGTTAAATTCGACTGAAATTTTTCTTTCATTTAAAAAAAGGCATAATCAAACTTAATTTGTTTATTATTTTCTCCCACAGAGGCGTAGGTAGAAAAAATGTCTTATCCATTAATTACTTAGTCTATGTTACCAGGGGCTCAGAGGCGCTATTCATCGCAAGGTCGGTCATTGCACGGGGTCATTGCCACTACAGCAGCTGTTCTTAGGAATATTTTACACTTGATTTGAGGCATACTTTGTGATCGTATAACTCCTGCATACAATTTTTTCTGGACCTGGGCGTATTTTTCCCGTGTTAGGTGGCATCTGCCCTACCCGCTGTTTTCGGCTTATTATACCCTTTACGTTACACCCTGTATATTTAAATATGTAAGCATTTTTATTTATTAAAACCAAAGTCAATGAAATTTTACTTCAAAAATTTAAAAATACATGTAAGTAATAACATTGATCATGCTACAAATGCACTTTTGTGTCAATATTTTATATACAATTAATATAATTATATCCGGCATTAAAATTTGCACACAGTAACTAGGTGCCTTTGCTGTCACATATACTACCTTTCACCATGGGAAAATATCGAGTTCCAACGGGAACTTTGAAAACGACAGGCAAACCAGCGTTCACAATATACAATATCTATGGCTAAACTTTACCAAAGTTACCGTATTTGGAATTCAATACATGATATTTACGAACAATAAGTATTAGGTTGCAAATTTTACCTCCGAAAAACTTCTAATTAAAATGTTGTTGAAATAGAAAAGTTGGCAGCTTGTAGGCAACAAAGTTCACCTGTGCTTATGTGTATCACGACGTACTGCCTCGGCAACAAACTTCCACCTCCACTAACACATAAATCATGCATAACTTTTGCGGAACTTAGGAACGTTGGGGATAAAACAACTTTTGAACAAGGTTTTTTTTTAATAAGGGCCATTGCAAAGAAGATGACGCTCCAGCGGCCCACGTGATTTGAAGTGTATAATATATATAGTATTTGAACTATATAATATATTGTCAATCATCATCATCAGTCTATTCGTCTTCGTATCAATTGATCTTACATCGAGGAAGTTCGGACCGTGATTCACCGCGAGTGCCCATTGCGGATAGATGGATTGCACACGCGTTAGATTATTCAGTACCTATGCAGATTTCCTCAAGATGTTTTCCTTCGCCGTTTTGATAGCATTCTTTAAATGTACATAAGTTTTTCCTTCCGAGGAAATCTCATTGGCTAGCCTGACCAGGGATCGAAACTGGGACCCCCGTATCGTAAGACAAGTGACCCAACCACTACGCCATCGCCACCCAGCTCCCTGAGCATTTAAGACATATTGTGAGCAAAGTCAAAAGTCAAAGTCAAATTTCTTTATTGCAAGTAAGCACGTTGAGTACATTTTTGCACGTCAATATTTTTTGAATTTACGTAGGTACATTTACACCAGCTTAAATCGATTTCTATTTATAACATACCTAACATTTATCATATTTTTCGCATGTCTAGGAGAGCTCAGTAGTTAGTGTTTGAGGAACGAACCTGCCCCTCTTTATAACAGAAATCGAGCTTTCCTAAGCTAGTTTTCCATTAGAAAGGGGCTGGTCAATCACCAGGTCATGAACCAATAGGTATAAAATAACTCTGAAGTTATAAATCCTATAAAAAGTAAAAAAAAATCGCTATTTGTTTAATGAAAGGAAGTAAGTGAAGTGACCTTAATAAGAATGTCGTAAGTAACATCCGTATGATATAATACAAGTACAAGGTGCCGTCTGTCGTATCATATTATATTGATATGACATTTTGTGTAGGTATTCATAAAGCAATTTCTAATATCTTCCTAGGTACTTGACATATATGAAATCAAAGTGTTTGCTTCAAAATTACGTACACAGTTATTAAAGATATTTAAGATATGTATACCATCCCTTATTTAAAAAGAACTCTAATTATTAACTTTATGGGATATGTAAATCTATGGGTAGGTACAGTCGAAGACAGATAAGGATACAGGGGGCCTCGACAAGGTTGATATTTTCTCAAAAACTACTGGACCGAATTTAATAATTATTTTACAGTTACATAGTTTTAACTTTTATCTATCAAACAGTGAAAGAATTTTTGCAATAGGTCAAGTAGTTTTTGAGAAATTCTCAACCTTAAAAACTCTCCTGTACACCTTTCTCTGTGCTCCACCGTACATATTTTTATGTTTTTATACGATATTTAACTCAAAAATTAAGATGAAATTTATCCCACTTTAAATACTGAAACAAGCAGGACTCTAATGATATTGCATAAACAAAAAAGTTGACTGTTTTTTGTGCTTTGCCCGTCGCGTCCCGGCATAGAATAACTAATTGGTCCCGAGCGTGAACAAGAGAAATCTAACGACATCTCATATGAAATTAATTATGCCGATGCCACAAAAGAACCCACATACATACATGTAGGTCATAGGTACACATTTATGCATACATTCAAAAACATTACTCTCTTCCTTCGAGCAATCGGGTAAACATATGAAATGTCATCAACTCATGACTCGTTAGTCCTACACTAATTTATATTCAAAAGGACAAGGTGTCGTGCTTGTTAAATTATTCGGTTTATCCAGCTGTCGCCGTGGTTTGAACCAAATTGCCCTAACTCACTGCTAATTAATACGGGGACGCGGGATATTCAAGTTATAAATGTAAGCGGATATTTGAAATATGATGAGAGAAAATTATTATGTGCGTACAGTTATAAAGTATGAAAGAGAGGAATTGCGATATCGTCTTAATGCATCTTTTAAAATTCTCTCAGTAATCACTTGAACTCATAATTTACCCAATAACTCATAACTAGCCAATTAAAATATTAATATATTATAGCATTCGAGGCACATAAAATTTAAATACTTAAGTAGGACAAGTATTAGAGATACTGTGCGTATTTATGTCAACTCAATTAGAGCACCTTTAGGTATGTAGCAACAGTAAATATCTCGTATCTATACATAATAGCGACGTCATACAAACATATTACACCAAATTCTTAAATTAATAAGCAAATATTTTTGTACCGGAAATTCTGCTTTCTACTCTTGAAATACGGTTATCTGGTCATTAAAATACCACAGGATATTTGAATTTTATCAGATTATGGCTTGTGTACAATGTGAGCGCATCTTTACGGGCTTTATGACAGCCATAACTAAAGTATGTTTCATTGCTGTATCGTTTGTATGACTCTCACGTCCGAGCAAATGATATGTGGGGAACGATACATTTAAAAACACTCTAGAGCAATTTAGAGTAGGGGAAATTCATAATACCAATAATGCACACGATATAACTACATACCTACTTTTCCAAATCGTAGACAATAAGAACGTTACAAAGACATCGCTGAGTTAACAACACCGCACGCAGAAGTAATTTTAAGAAAATATTTTTAATTGAATTTCACAGAATATTTTGGGCTCCACTGAAATCACGGGGAAAATGATTTGTCTGGTGTTGTTAACCCACCGACACTAAGTTATATAATTTAATCATAATCTTTTGTTGCGTGAATTAAGGTATGCATTTCGATTGTACCTAGACATAACTTTGCAGTTTCATTTCCAAAATCAATATTATTTGCTCAAATGATAATAGTACGTACAGTTAAGATGCGCCTGTAAGTAAGTATATAATTTCCAAAGAACGACTTAACCAATTCCTTGGCCCTTCGTGAAAAGACTAAATTGATGTCATCCTACAGTAACTATTTTGGATATAATATAGTATAATAATTTCATAATTAACGTAGAACAACGAAGCAATACCTACACATAGAAGAAGACATACAAGACCTGTGATCGTGATGGTCAAAGTTTTCGAAGATGCAGTCTTTAATCTAATCATTTTTTTAACCGATTCCAACAATTTTAAGCCCATTAACAGTACTTAAATATTATATATATTAATAATTTTTTATAGCCCATGTCACTCCTACAATCAAGACGAATCTATCGACACTTTCATATGTTAAAATCCATCAATCCGTTTAGGCTGCAGGGCGTGCCAAAGAACGGGTAAAAACAATAGAATAACATCATTTAATTGAAGGTATTTCTTCATCAGGGAATGGAATATGGCCACCTCAAAACCTCTGCGCCTGCGAGATCTTGGTTCTCCAGGATGCGACGGTTACCTCGGCCTACGCACAAAGTCATCGATCCTAATGAAGGTGCTTTATTCAGTGTTTGCAATTACCATTATCACACATTACTCTCGGAAGTAGATAAGTACTTCACAAATTGCATGGTCGTGAATGTAGGCGGGGTTTAATTGAAAGTAAGTATTTCGTTGTGCAAGGTTTCGTACTATCAGACATTTATCAGTGTTGTATACCTATCTATAATAAATAAATAAAATAAACATGACTGGTTTGCATTACAAGACAAGTGCATTTGCCTACTCTGTCTGGAAACTATGTGCACGCCACTCTGTAGGTAGATATATGTTTTAATGTTATCTCTTACTTGAAGGTTTATTTAATCCAATGCAAATAAGCGTCCGTAGGACCTAAATAAATATAATATGCACCCTTAAGAACATGTCCCCATGACTTTGTTACCTGACGAAAGCATAATTATTCATGAAGATAACGAGGTAAAGCTGTCAGAATCTCAGTAGAATGGTCTACACATCAAATGTAACCCATTCTGTAATGTAGTGTGAACAGAAAATGTTGGTGGCAAAGTGGACAGAACATCGACCTACATTCAAGTCGATAGTATATCAGCCTGCATACATAAAACCTTTGTAATTTAGGTTGCATTACGTCTTGTAGAGTAGAGTGTAACAAGCGGGGTGTTACATTTGTTTTAATGTTCGGTCGGGTAGTATAGAATTTTCAGCAGGTGAGATTGGAAGCATAAAATTCTCTAGTTATCTCTTTATACCGATATAAATGAGGTAAGTGCTGACAAAGAACCAATTTTGTCCAAGTAGACAAAATGAGAGCCCTTATAAAGGGGGGTAGATCCTGTATTGGCAATTTATATTTTTTATGGATTTCGAAGCTCTCCTGTCAAGGGTTGCGTTCCTAATTTTACGACGGAGGAAATCAGGGATAAGATTAACGCTAGCGTCGTGGGAGGACTTTTCAGTGTGATAGATGTCTTCGCCTACACATCGATTATGTCAAATCGTTGTTACACTAGATGAATTTAGAAATATAAATTCTTTATTGAAAATTCATGGTTGTAATTACAAAAAATCGCACACAAATGAGTATAATAAAATTTCGATTGCACACTGTTATTTGATTAGGTACTTAACTCAATTCAAGTTCTCTGTACTACACAAATACCTGCCAACAACACCTATGCCATTTTCTGGGTCATGATTTTATATACCTATTGTGACATAAGTACCTACTTTGTAAGAGTAACATGTATATTCTGTCAACAGATTGTTTTCTCGTCACATCGGAAGAAGGGGAACTATTCTTCAAGGCGCAGTCAGACGAGCCCACTGTCTGTGGGATCTACATGATAGCAGACGCTGATAAGAGGATCCAGGTCACCTTCAACTATCTGGACGTACCGTGCGAGAACGGTGGGCTAGTTGCGGTGAGATCATTTATTTTCGATACCTTTTTTATAATTAGACATTTTTCGCACTAAACTAATCGCTTGTGCTAGGAGCGTCCACCACAGTAGCAAGCCGTGGAGAATTGGAGATCGAACCTTACCCACTCTCATGCCTTAGCCTTTGAACTACGGTGACTTACAAAGTTACTTAAATATATTGGAAAAAGGATTCGAATACGGGACGCTTTTCCAACAAAGTGACCGTAACTCGGATCGTACAGTGAATTTAGCCTCGATATTCAATTCAACTGGTTTAACCGGGAAATATTAAGTGCCACAATTTGTTACAAAACATTTTTATCTGACTGCTAGTAATGGACGGGAATCTTAATTTACCTACCTACTTTTTTCACTGTATATTGTATATAGGTAAATACCTAATGCATTTTCGACCTAATTCTTATCAGTTTTACAATGTAAGCCACGTCACAGAATCAATATGTAACGTCTAGTCCATAATGGAAGTTTTGAAGTAGAACCAAAGCCAAGTGAATAATTAAATCGACCAGCAATTTTATATGACTTCCAATAACCGCGAAGAAGAAAGCTTCACGATAATTTTACAGGAGGCTTTTAAAGTTGTAATAATGTACTCAGAGTTTTTTCTGTATTGTTGGAGATTATTTTTATCGGGTTTAGTTAGGACATGCCATACATTAACACAGTTTTTAACATTTTAACTTGTTTGTATTTTTGACAATCACAACAATAACAAATACAACTTTACATTGTGTATTATTTGTGAAGTCAGCTATTTTGTAATGTTTCAACACCTATATTTGTTCTTAAACTGACAAAAGTATGATATTGTAACCAAAATATGAACATTTTATAATATTCTCGGTCTTTATTATAATATAATGGACTACTTAGCGAGATTGCAATTTCTAATTTAATTGTGTGCTTTGACGAGGCGCATCTGCATAGCCAACGCAAAACGACTGAAAAAGTGCAAATTTAGGGGAGGGGCGCTCGCTGCCACCGCGCTACTACACCTACGTATTTACGTCCGTATTTAAAAATAAATTTCTTGTTAAATTCACTCAGTTTAACTATAAATACTATTTTAAAGTGTTGTATAAGTGTCAAACTTCGGTTAGCCTATTCATTTCGAACCTGTAATAAGTGTTTAAGTGCATAATTTGAGTGATTTATCCATGAACTTGGTGAATAGTGACTTGAACAAACGGTAACATAATTAGTGGCGAAATTACATTCCACCCACAATAATTATTATCATAACGAACTGGTTATATTTTTCAAAGGAGTACGCCTGTTTCGCCACTAAGACATTAGCTGCGTTGGCCCAACGGTTACACATACACAGCAAACTTCGGTGCACGGGAAGTCGTGCGTTCAAATCACACGCCTAACAACATATTTTATTTTTTTGTTTTGTTGTTTTCTTTTTGCTGTTAAAAATGGTGTTCTGCAAGGCATGCCCCAAACCTATAACCGTAACGCAAAGACGCGTGAAATGCACCAAGTGTCAGGGTTTATACCACTCCGAATGCGTGAATTTCGGCGGAGAATCCCCGGCAAGAGCTACTTGGATATGCCCTGACTGTGCGGCAGCAAGACGACTAGGCGCAGGTGGGGGCGATAACAGTGACACACCTGTCAAGGCCCCTCAAGCGGTAAAATCTACGGACGCTGATGTTGATACATACGCTGAACTTTTTGCGGAAATTAAGGAATTTCGAGCGGACATGAATGCGAAATTTGCCAACCAAAACTTAGTAATTACAGAGTTAAAGACCTGCGTTCTCTCCTTACAAAATGACTTCACCAGTCTCAGGGCAAGAGTCGAACAGCTGGAGACTAAAACTAACAGACTTGACACATTAGAAAGTATGCTCACCGATCTGTCTTTGCGGAATGAACAGCTGGAGGTAAAAACCATTTACTTCGACACATTAGAAAATAAAATCAGCGAGTTATCTGCCCAACATGAGCGGCTAGAAAGAGATCTAAACGATAGGGAGCAACGGGACCGCATCAATAATATTGAGATCACGGGCATACCTCAGACACCAGATGAGGATGTTGCTACTATCATTAGCCATCTGGCAGACTCCTTGGGGGTGGCGCTACATCCTGACGATATAGAATGGGCACATCGCGCACGTCCTTGGAAGAACACGCTGTCTCGCGAACAGTGTGACGACCTGGCACCTGGTGATACTGGCGAGCCTCAAAACACTTCCTTCGCTGCAGTAGCGAGCTCCTCCAAAGGAGCTAGACCTGGCCGCATTATCGCACGTCTGAGAAGACGTGAGATTAAAATATCTTTACTGAAGGCAGCAACGAAACGGAGACGTGAGGCGACGGATGCCGCAGGGTTGACCACAGCTGACATCGGTCTGAGCGGCACACCGCAGCGCATATACATAGGGGACCATTTGACTTTTGCCACCAAGCGTCTCCTACGTCTTGCGAAGGAGACTGCTAAGTCAAAGAACTACAAATATGTATGGACCAAAAATGGAAAAGTATTCATCCGTAGGACAGACAGGGCCCGAATTACACCTGTAAATACTCCATCTGATCTAATGGATGTCGCGTGACTAGAGGAGGGTCTAGTTCTGGCTCTGGGCATGTATGTATATTTGATGTTAATTGTAAGGTATTTGCTGTTTATTGTAATGTTGGATCTGTTGCGGGGGTTTGCTGGGATTAATTGGCTATTTTGTGCATTTTTATTATTGTTTCATTTTAATGTTAATATATTGTGTTATGGGATTGATGTGATTGAAACTTATCCTACATTTATATTTTGTTACGACCTTAAACTATTTAATGAGGAAACGACGACCATGTTTTTTATACTTTTAAATGGATAATAAAAAGAGAGATTTCAGGCTTGCCCTGCTGAATGCTCACTCCTTAAATACTGGCCGTGATGAATTGATCGAGACTGTTAAGAGTGCTGACCCGGACGTATTAGCTATTACTGAAACCTGGCTCACAAGTAACGCTGATTTAAAAAGTTATAGTTTAACGGGATACCGTCTCATACAGAAGCCTCGGGGATCTAGGGGCGGTGGCGTGGCAGTGTATGTTCGTAACAATCTTCGAGCGCGTGAACTAGTGGTTCCACACAGTGCTCTGGAGCAGATATGGCTAGAAGTCAAGCTGGCCAGTCACAAATCAGCTATTGGCGTTTTCTATCGCCCGCCTCGCGGCAATTATACTTTTAACAAGTTCGTGGAAATATTGGACGATTCATTGTCTATTATTGCGCCACAATATGATATGGTGTTCTTGGCTGGTGACGCGAATGTAGATCTGTGTTCAGACAGTTGTCAGAAATGTGACTTACTCAATTTATTAAACACACATGGTTTATGTCAGATTATCTCAGAACCTACTAGAATCACGGCAACCACTAGAACTTTGCTCGATATTGTTTGCTGTAGTCGTGGGATCAAAACTAGGGAAGTGACTGTTAACCACAACGACTCTTTGAGTGACCACGCTTTTGTTTTATCACGATTTGCAATTAAAATTGATAAACCCACGCCCAGATTGGTTGTATATAGGCCCTTGCACCATTTTGATGATGATACATACCGATTAGCATCATCTGCAACTCCGTGGGAAATGGTTTTCGCCTGTGACGGTATCGACGCTATGGTTGAATGTTTTAATTGTCTCATTTTAGGGTTATTCGATCATTTTGTACCAGTCAAGACAAAATGTTTTAAAGAACCACCTACTCCTTGGATCACGGAAACCGTCAGAGCCGTGATGAAGGACCGAGATATAGCTTGTGCCAAGGCAAAGCGTACTAATAAAGAAGAAGACATTAACACCTACAGGCAACTTAGGAACCTGGTCACCAGTATGTCACGGGTGGAGGAACGAAATTATTTTACATTCCAAGTAAATAAACACATTAAAAGACCTCGGAAGATGTGGGGAGAGTTAAATAATGTTTTAGGAAAATCATCACACAGCGCGTTACCGGCACATTTAAATGACCCTACACTAATAAATAGATCCTTTCTTGACATCCCTGCAACGTCTGATGCACATGACTCTAACACTTTTATGCATAAATATTACAATAACCACTTCAATACTGAGAGATTTGGTTTTGCTGAGGTTTCACCGGGTGAGTTGTTGAAAGTAATTAATTCAATATCTTCCAATGCCCTAGGTCTCGATAACATTTCAATTAAAATGATTAAACTTTCTTTGCCACATTCTTTAGATGCTATTACGTCAATTATAAATTTCTCTTTGCGTACCGGAGGTTTTCCGTCATCTTGGACGACGGCTCTAATTAAACCGATACCTAAAAAAACAAACGTGGATAGCGTTAAAGATCTGAGACCGATAGGTATCCTACCGGTGCTATCTAAGATTTTGGAGAAAGTGGTTCACATACAACTGCAGCGTTACCTGGAAAGGAATAGTATTATTCCGCAGAACCAATCCGGATTCCGTAAACTACACAGCACAACTACATCACTCTTACATATTGTGGATGAGGCCCTCTCTGCCTCAAATGACGGGTGCGCGTCTATCTTAGTTTTGTTGGACTACAGCCGGGCGTTTGATTGTCTAAACATTGGCATCTTGTTGGCAAAGTTAAGGTATTATGGATGTGACGATCGAGTTTGTCGATGGTTCGCTAGTTATTTCAATAACCGTCAGCAGGTGGTCGAATGCCTGGATCAAACTGGAAAAGCTGTGCGCTCTATGTCATTGAGAGTCGATAAGGGAGTGGTCCAAGGTTCAATTCTGGGGCCTACGTTATACTCCCTTTACACCGCTGACCTGTTAGATTGCACGAGGTTCTGTCTGAGTCATATGTATGCCGACGACACTCAGATTCTCATTCAGACTAGGCCTGCCGGGGATGACGTTGATGGAGCAGTACATTGTCTGAACCAAGACTTAGCTGCCATTACGAATTGGTCGAAGGATCATGGTTTGCTATTGAATCCTCAAAAATGCACTTACATCGTACTCGGCACCAGTCACCAAATCGCTGCTGTCAGAGGATGTAACCCCACGATTTTAATCAATTGTATACCTATCGGGGAGTCAACACATGCCAGAAATCTCGGGTTAGTGTTTGACGGTGAGCTTCGCTTTGAGGACCATATTAAATCCAAAATTGGCAAATGCTACGCGTCACTAAAGACGTTGTATAGGTTTCGGCCATCGCTTAGTCTGCCCGTGCGCTTGCGTTTGGCTGACTCATTGGTGCTATCGCAACTGGACTATTGTGACATCGTCTATGGACCTTGTTTGCTGTCTAGAACGGAAAGGGCGGTTCAGAGGGTGCAGAACTCATGCATACGATTCTGCTATACCGTTCCTCCGCGGTCACACATTACGCCATTTCTCAACAGCTACAATATTCTAAACATGAAGAACAGACGCACCCTAAAACTCAGTACTATGGTCTTCAATCTTAGGTTCATTGGTGCGCCGAAGTATCTGGCTGATAAGCTGGAGTGGAATGACAGGGTGGAAGGTAGGGTCAGAGGGGTTAGACTGGTACAATTGGAGCTTCCTATACCAAAACTGGTACACTTTAGGGGAAGTTTTCGCTTCGCAGCATCCAAATGCTGGAACGATTTGCCACCGCCTATGGGTAGTGTGAACTCTGTGAGTGAGTTCAAGAAACAGTGTAAGGAGTGGCTTTTGATTCACCAAAAGTCTAGCTGTAACTGGGCTCCGGTTACAGTTTGAAAATGTATAAAATTATGCAATCGTATTTAGGTGGGCTCAGTTTTAATTTTTGGATGATTGCATTTTGGTGGGGTTGGCTCAACATCGCCTTCTGTGGTTCAAATATTTGAACCACCTAAAACAGTCACATGGTCGTTCGTTCTCCTTTTCACGCTTAAGCTTATGCGATCCATTTTCTATAGGTAGTATGTGTACTTATATATATACATTTTTGTTTCTTATGTTTTTAATGCTCACAGCCCAGAGTCCAATTTGTATTTTATTTTAACCATTAGTAACCATAAGTCGAGCGCGTAGTATTTGCTTTGTATATGTAGTTTTTTATTTTAATTTATGTAGGCGTTATGACATGTGTGTGTGGCAGCTAGGGTTCCGGGCGGGGGCTGAAAAACAGCATCTGTGCTGAGATCCCGCCCGTTCACCCACACATAATCTCATATGTTCATTACTGTATTATTATTCAATTTATAACTGTATTGTGTGTGTCGTGAATAAATGACTTTTATTATTATTATTATTATAAATTTCATCTTTACTTCAGCGAAAATGTGACATTGTCCTTTTAAATTTTTTAAACTTAAAAAAACAGTATTACAATACAATGCTGGCACGTCATTGTATTAAAAGTTCAATGTAATCAAATTATACAACTCGCCATTTAGGTATTGCTTAGGTAGGTTTAATTATTTCAATAATAATTGCGCTAAGTCTTTCTATGAAATTTCCGTTACCTATTTCGCATACCTTATAATTAGTGGTAATAATTCAACGACTGTCTCTTTCTGTAGATATGCGAATAGGTTATAAAATGTGATATATGGAATGTATCTACTCTTTAATGTTTGTATAGCGTGAACAAATGGTCCCAGTTCTCGCGGTTCTCACTGGTGTGAACCAGCGAGAACCGTGAGTGTGAACTCACTTTGGTTGAAACCTCAACTGTGGTACCAAAGTGAGTCTGGAGGTCAAAGTCGATGATGAGCTACATGAAGCAAGGAACGACCTTCCTAGCTTCATGACGACTCTAAAATGACTGACTAAAGACCGCTTAGCCGAGGACCGCTTAGACATGGAAAAATTGTCTTAATTTCACACGTCCTACGTTCAATTTTTGAGCAGTTGTCATGGGGTTCCTTATTCGAGAGTCAAATGCCGTTTGCTCGAATATTATCAGGCACTGTCGGCAGAATATCTGTAGAGGCTCAGAGAAAGGCATAGACAATTGGGCACTCTGAGCAACTATAATGCGTGTAAATTACAATAGTTTGGATGTGGGTCATCGACTGTCCTGAAGTTTAAGTTCTTTTCCAGTGGGTGGACGGTTGGGAGTTGAACGGTCAAGTGTGGCCGGCAGATGCGTGGGATGACGACCGAGTGGTCGAGTCGTGTGCTCAGAGACCACAGCACAAACTGCTGTCGCGACAGAATGCTGCGCTCATACAGTATCGAGTTCCTGCCAGAAATAAAGGGTTTGCAGTTACTATACGACACTTGAGGAATCCTAGGCGTAAGTAAACAAAACTTACTAACTTTTTTTATGAATTGTACATTTTCACAATGTGTGTGAGCGACGACCATGACCAGGTAGAGGGATGACAAACTGGCTGGTAAGGAATGGATGCAATGAACCGAGAATCGGGTTGAGTGTCGTGCAATGGGGGTTACGTTCAGCAGTGGACTGATACGCGCTGATGATGATGACATCGGCAGTATTTTGAATTTTAATATCCATCTTAGAATTGAATAGAGCAAATAATCACAGCACTTAAAGCATGGTACTTAGGCATTTAATTAATTACCAGTTTAGTTTAATACGGCATAGTGTTTTTGCTTCTTCTCTATCTAATTGTGAAATTATTTCCCCCAATAGTAAATGTTATTCTTTAAAATTGTAATCAATTTGGTCTATAATAGAATGTCCTCCTCGATCAATCACTACAAATAACATTCATTCTGTATTTTCTTTCTCTTCATCATTACTACCAACCCCTATCAAAGAAAATTCAACGTTCCATAAATAGACGTGTAACTTGAAATGTGCGACCCATTTAACTTTCCCGCCTATTCCCTAGCTTGTAACGTGATGCTGTTCGGCTCCGAGGGAGTGTACACACTGCGCAACCACGGCGAGACAGGCAACTGCACCATCCTCGCCGTATCCCCTACCATCGTGAGGGTGCTCGACCTGAATGTGGGACAGGTCGTGAAGAGAGGAAGCCTTCTGGAACTCGAAACTGGAACTATTCATCGTGTGAGTTTAACCGCTGTCATATAAATGGCTGGTGTCATTTTTACCACTTCTCCTCGGTGCTGTCATTGAAAAGTCGTGTAATTTAGACTCAAAAATGAATCTGAATCTGAACCTCAAATTGTCATCGCAATAAACCTGCCACATAATGACTAAGGTATAATACCTACTTGCGATTTGTAAAAAGTAAATAGAGAAATAAATTTTTGTATCTACACTAACACAGTTAATCGATGTTGGTACTTAGTAAGTAATAAAATTTAGTCTTCGCATATAAAAAAAACCTCACGAGAGTACTTTCTTTTCATGTTATAAGCCTACTTTAATGAGAACTAATTAAGAAAATAGGGGTTAATAGGCACTGTACACTGTCTGGCTTAAGAATTACTTACTCAGCCTTAGTCGCCTAAGCCAGACGAAATAAACCCGTCCGATCATGAAAATGTACCCTAATCAAAGCAATTAAGGACGAACCTAGATTATCTGACAAATCTATTCCATCGTCGCAAAATAATGGCGGACGGACTATGTATCTTGACTTAACTTCTTAAGGATTTATTATTGAACTCTACTATTATTTTCTAAAACAATTAATTGAACTGTTCTCCCATTTTATGTCCTTGGTTCGTAATTGCTTGTTTGGCGGACCCGACTCAACGGTTTTATGGGATTATCTCAATGTAATATCTGTTTACCGGGCTGTTTTATCTTTTTTACCCCACTTCACAATATCAAATAGGTGGCAATCTTCTGGATGTTTCTTAGATATTTATAATAGAGAATATAGGTATAAATAGAAGCAGAGGGCTTAGTGTTTTTGCGAGAACTTTTCGTTGTATATAGAAAGTTTATGGATACCTCCTGATGATATTGAATATCTTTAGCTGGGCATAGAATGTCAGTTAATTTTGTCATTAATGTTATTCGATATAACTCGCGCTAACTATTCTACATCAGAATCACAATTATCCTACCCATGTGTTTTTTGAGATTTTTTCCTTTGTTTGTGGTGCTAGATATTATAGTATAACATAAATTAAACTTACCATCATCTAATAGAAGCGATTCAGTTCCGAGACGGTTCAGTTTCCTATATTCGATCGCTTAATTTGATACCCAAATATTCGGTCATAGGTACTCCAGTAGGTGCCAAAAAGACTATTACAAAATCAATATGGAAACTAAAATTTGCAATTTTCGTAAGAAAATCGCTAGTTCGAATTCTGAAACAGAGATTAATTAAGAGATTGAGTCTTTAATTAACCTGAGTTGTTGTTTTCAGTGCACAAAGCGGGGGTTGGCCGACTACGTCAAAATCGGCGGTGCTACCGGCCTCGACCACACCAAAATGGAGGTTCTCGACAGTGTGTGTGGACTGGACTCTAATGAAGGTAATAAAATAAACCGTCGCGGTTGGCACGGCTCGTTTGTAACGTAGCTGTGGTCTTGACTGAGACTGATCCCTTCCTTAGTGACGCTCGTGTACAAGGTGTGTTAACTAAAACATTAGGATAAATAAATACTATTTTTCAATATACAATACATGGCATAATTGTGACAAGCTAAGTAGTAGGTCACAAATATGCCAAAAACGGCCGTTTTTCAACTTACCGAAATTGAATCACGTTATAAATAAGCATTCAAAAAATAGTACCTATTTATCGTAATCAAGATTTTGTACATAGCTTTTTTTTAATAAAATTGATTAAATTGGAAGATATTATTTTTTTAAGATCGGCGGCGCTAGTTGGCTCATGTCAGGCCCTTAAAGGATGTAGTAAGCCGAAAGGCAGAAGTTAGTATAACTTTCTACGTATGTGGTAAACAGTTTTTTGTTCTTAAAAGTTTCTACCATTAGTACCAACGACAGCAGATCAATGGTAACACTTGCAGTACGATTTCAACTCCTACGACGCAGATAATAAGACCGGTCCAAAGTCCAAAGTTACACTTGATTGTGCTTACGGCTGTACCTATACCTAAGTATAAATTCAACAAGGTAGGTGTTGAATAAATTGGTTTTCCTATCCGATACGAGCAACCAAAAGAAATTAACTTTGAGAAATCGAATTTGGCAATGTATCCAGTTCCTTGGTTTATTTAATTTACAGCCTTGAGAGCATTGTGTTGTAACATTAATTTACTGAATTTAGCCTAATACATGAACATAAGTAGGTATACTTTATTACAGTATTCATCCAAATGCAAATAAATTAAATTAAACAGATTAGATTATTATAAATATATAAAACAAACATATAAGATTTTCGGAGTCAATCTTATATGTTTGTTTTATATATTAGGCAAAGAGTTTTCTTCGTTGTCATTTTTTTTCGAAGGAAAGTTTACCGTATGCTCTCATAAAACGTTGAAGGTCATCATGGAAGAACATCATGAAGAAACTAAGAACAATTCTAGATTTCTATATTGCTAACAGCTGAGTTAATTCAATCAAATTCATCTCCCTACAATTTTTCTCTACTTTTCAGGCCACCGATCATCGTACATAGCTTGCGAGGACACAGTAGTCCAACTTGTATCGAGTGGTCGGTACCACAACTCGATCACCGTTGCATTTTCCTTACTGCCGCTTGAGGACATAGAGCATGCTGACCTGATCTGCGGGATGAACGACCTCTAAGCTTGTGATACTGGATGATACTCGCGACTATGGCAATATAATGTGTTTGTAATGTAAAAAAGGTTCTGACTCTGATATGTGTTTTGTTTAAATAATTTTTGATAAGTACGACTATATTTAAATAACATTGTTTCCTTATTTAATTAGGTATTACGTTTATTTCAACTGTATGGCTACCTACTCTTACCTATGTATGTAGCGTAGCTACCTAAGAGAAGGCTAAGACCAGAAGTAGTAAGTATTTTAATGAATTTGATAAAAGTTAGAGTTAGAAGTACCTACATTTTTTTTTTAAACAAATTAGAGTATTATTTATTACTTGTATTTATTATTTATATACCTACCTACTATTTTAAAAATACTTAGTATTAAATCATTGAATAAAAAAATACTGAATAAACATAGTAAGTACCTACTTATTCAAACTTTGCTAAGCCGGAAAATAACCTTTTTCATAAGTAGGTAACGCTCATATTTCTTGCTACTTATATTGTTTAAATTACGGAATAGGAGTTTGTATCAAACATGTGAAGTAATTAATTATGTGAAGGTATCGAATATTATTGCACTTTAAATTTATATAAAAATATGTAATAGGTCCCTAAATATGTACGTATAAATAATATTAATAATCATAACATAAATCATAATAGGTAAGTTCCTATCTACTTAACTATTCATAATTTGGAACTACTTTATCTCACAAAAGGCATCAAATTTAAGTTTCTGTAATAGTATCTAGCATAACGTAGGTTCGTAAATAAGAATGAGTCCTAATGAGTCCTACGGCGTTTTACATTGTAGTGGTTTGTAGAACATTTTCTTTTGAAGATTCTGTTAAAAGATTAAATTAATAGGTAAGTAGGTATCTCTACACCTCTTTGAATATGTACCTACCTATTTGTTTTGCAGTTACGCCTGTTTTTATTAGTAATACCTACCTAATAAAAGTTAAGTGGTAGAGAAATGTTTACTTAAGTACTACCGGTATCACAGTATCTTTATCTAGTCACGTAACGTAACGAGTCTGTTTTGTGAATAAAATAGAATTAGAAGTAATTATTTCTTTTATTTCTATGAATAAATCAAGTAACTGGCCAAGTATGGGTTTGAACTGGTTTGAACTAATCTGGCAGTGGCAGCAAAGAAACTACATTTATTTCAATTAATTTTTATTGAGTATTTCTGGATAGAGATAATAATCAGTAATTTAAAGCAAAATATACATAACTATTGTCTAACAGCATTCTGATAAAAATATTTGTATTTACTACACCGAAATAAAAGTGCATCTGTACAAACGAATTAGGTATCTAACTAATAGTTAATTACAATGATGAAATCCAAATAATTCTAACTAATTTTAGATGCAATATATTAGAATCTTTAATTTATTTAAATAGGACTACGTACAAATTCTTACATAATTAAGGATTTGAAACTAAACGGAATAGAATATGCATTTATAAAGAACAAGGGAACTAAAATAAATTTAAATTCAAACTGTAGGTAGTCAGGTATGTATCTCAATTACGATTTAGGGTAAGTGTCCCCATGTCGGTACCGTATGACCATATCGTACGCATCAGATTTCGTACAATTGTCATACAACTTCACGTATTCCCGCCGGATGTCTGTTACATCTACCCATGCTTCTATTAAGAAAACCTATATGCGTATTCGATGCATACGGTGCGGACCGGGACACTGACGATTACATTTAAGTAGTTAGGGTATTTTCCTCAGGGAGGGTACAAAATGAATTTATGCACGTATGTGTATACATTTACTTAGCACCTAATTCGAAAGCGGCATCTACTTTACGATTTTGCAGGATGTACGAGTATCTAAGCTTCTAAAGAGTGTTTCAGTGTCATGCGTTTTTACTTCACGGATACGGATTGGACGCCGTTGATCAATCTGGCTCACATCGAAGAGATTTAGGCCACGATTCATAGATAGTTAAGGCGAATTGAGTTTGAGCTCGGTTTTACAACTATCAGATTTCATGCAATTTTGACAGTCGTAAGAGCGAGTAAAGCTAAGCTTGTGCTAAAATTGTCTATGAATCTTGGTCTTAAACAGTCTACCCGCATGACACTAAAACAACGCTTTTTAATTTATTACACAAATAACATTGAATATCCACGCATTCTAACAAATTACCACGTGTGACCTAGTCGACTACACATTTAATATCGTTGACACCAAACATTAATGTAAATAAGGAATCTAGAAAATTAATGTATTCTAATAAATAAATTATTTTCCACAAACCTATATATTAAGGCTGCAATTTCTTAAATTCGATAGCGAATTTTTCAAATTTTATACAGGTTATTAATTGGGTTAGTATACGTTTTCGGTACATTTTATTTTAATTATTGTGTATTGTATACTAGGGAGTGGTTTTATTAAAAAATAATCAAATTTGCCTAGGAAGGTATTTTCTATAATGGCAATCACATTCAATCTACAGCTTAGTTATTATTGTTATACTTATTACTGATTCTAATTACTAGCTTATTCAAATAACAAGTACATTCTTAAATACGTATTGACCTTATGCAGCGATATGTAGTAAATATTAAAACGATAAGTATTTAAATTAACATCATTATATAAATAATTTTAAATAATTGTATGCATATTTCTCAAATATCTAGAATATTGGAAAGGGATTGAAAATAAACGTTAGGCCATATTAATAAAGGAATGTAAATATTTCGATACTTATTTGAATTGTAATGTATTATCTGTTTAATAAAACAAGATTACCTAAGACAAAGTGGCAAAGATCTTATGTAGTGTTTTTGAAATAAGAAACTATGTTTTGAAACACATTTATTATGGAACCTTCACTGCACCTCATATCTATCTTAATCTGAGTTAGTGTTTCGATTATATAGAATATTCTATATTCTACTAGATACCATTGAAAGCAATGAATTTAAACATATACTTACACATAAATACGACACTACAATTATCTAACACCCAAGAAAACATAACAAGTACATAATAATAATATCTAGTACTCGTATGTATTTCTACACCAAAATACAGAAATAAAACAGTAAGTAAGTAAAAGTTAATTCGATAAAATAATTTAGGTATAATCTATCTGCCTAAATATAACACCTAAATTCTTTAAAAATATTAGGATCTGAAAATAAAATACATTCACACATTTATATTATAATATAATACAACATTAGAATATAGAAAAAGGAATATAGTTTTTATTATCAGAGTTCACTGCATAATAGCTCACTTTACAACTTATATTTTTTATAACTATTTAAAGCTATCCCATACATTTTTTATATATCTTTTTGTGCTATATATCAAGAAGAAAGTTACTGTTGTGCTGTTCTTCGAATTTGATGTTTATTTCGCTAAGGTGCATGCCAATAGTGTTGTGCAATACATACAAATAGAGAGCAAATGAATATGAAAAATAGACGCACATGCAACGATATAAATGGAGATTTAAAAAATATTATATCACATATAAAATTAGCGCTGTTAAAATTATATAACGGGTATAATCTACAGAGTAGGTACATACTGTATTTGCAAAGAATGGTGGGTGTGTTGTATTTCGCCCAATGGAATGTTTTACGGCAATAATTGTAGTGATTCTGGTATTTCAGGAACCTGATCATCATCAGTCTATTTATATGTCCCCACTGCTCGGGCACAGATCTTCCCTTACATCGAGGGAATCTGGTATTTAGTTTTAAATAATTTGGGCGTAATCAAAATAACTTGTTATATCAAAGATAAATATAATATTATGTATCCATAGCTATATCTTTCGCAACTTTATGACGAGAGACACGAACTTATTGACACGCACCTCTATTTGAACACTGTTATTTTAGTAAATATTACTACTTGCAGGACATAACGTTTGTGTATCGCGCATCTACATAGTGCTATGAAGATTAGGTTGTCCAAGACTCCTAATACAAAAATTGTTAAATTTAAACTAGCATTTTTTTAAATTTAACAATTTATATTAGTGAAATAAATATACGTATAAACACTTACAATCTAACTATCATTGTGATGGACGATGTTTTGCTATGAGACTACCGAAAACAGCATCCCGATCCCAATATTAGTGTTCTGTCTGGAGTATCAAAATTCGAACTATATGTGAAAACTTTCAAATAATTTAGAAGTCTCAAACAGTTATTCCCTTGAAAAATACTTTCCCGAATATATTTTTTACAACCCTAGTGCATTCCCGCTATGTTCCCAATAGATCAAACTCGACCAAGAATAGTAATTGACAACCAAGTATGAATATTACTAACGCTAACATTTTTCTAGTACAAATATTTGTTTAAAAATGTTACTAATAATTCATAAGACGATTTTCACTTAAAGCATTATTAAGCTACAGACGTAGATACCATTCCGAAAGTATCATTGATTTTCAAAATTCAGTGGTACTATTTGTTTTATTGATATGTATCTGATCGATTTATAGTAAGTAGTAGACACCGTCACATTCTTAGGTAAGTATACGAGTAATTATAAAGACAAAGAAAAATATTCGCTATAAAAAGGTGCCCAAACATACCCATTGTGTAACAATGCAATACCTTCCGATAATACATTATTTCAGTTCCTATTTTGTTTGAATTTTGGTTTAGGCAGTGAATGTTTTAAACTTTTAAGTAAGTATATACTTATAAATAATTTTATAGCATAAATATTTTAGGTTGGTAGTGTCAAAAGGGTTTACGAAAGTAATAAAGTACGATAACTTTCGCAACTGGTTATGAAACTTGTCACGGATTCGTGTTTTATAGGTAAGTATGTATATCTAGAGTGTCAATATAATATCGCATCCTATTCAATAGAGGGGACTATTTACAAAATATGCTATTATCTGTTCAAAGTCATAAGAATTGCAAGTTCATAAGATTTTCGAGTGGTACGATTTAGTAGCATCCTAAATACGACAATAGTAAATATATTGATAAAAATTTATTTCGCAGTATACAGTCGACTCGTATTCCAATCACAAATATAAAATTCTAAAATTTTGCTACTATAAAGATATGTCATTTGCTATTCAAGCTGAGGCACACGTTGATATGTATAGTGTTAATTTCACCTGTTGTAGGTTTATGAAAGCATAGCTCTGCTTCAACAACCAAAGCTGACAATACATTTACTATTCTTACATGTTTCCTACACACATGATTGACAAGAATTATTAGTAATCATAGTATTAATACTTTTTTATATCCATAACATGAAATACACATTTTTAACAAATTTTTGAACATCAAACATCCAAATCAACTACATAATTACAGGAACATTTTGAAACTAATAAATAACATAACTTTAACAAGTAACTAACATCATGTTTATGAGATTTCAATCTTCAGATTTCAATTATTACAAAACAATCAACATGCAATGTTCTACAAAATAGTGTGCTTTACTGAAGCTTTTGTTGAACTTACCTAAATATAAGCTTATTAGAAAGTATTAACTAAAATATAATTTCTAACAATATGTATTTTACACAAAATCAGTTCCTTTAATTTAACATTCCAAAGCATTTACTGATCATATTCCTAATTCACTTCATTAATAGACGTTTTCATTTTCAAAAATATCAATTTTCACAAATATCTTCGTAAATACCATCCAAACAATTATTTTCAACTTTTACATTTACTTTTGATAATTGCGTCTAAACACTATAAAATCGCATTTCACCATTCACCTTTTGAAAAGATAATGAAACTGAAATTTTCATGTATCATCAGTCCAAATCAGGTTCTACTGACCTGTGCGATATAAATGTTGATATGACCTTTGGGATCTACGCATACATTTGCACAAACTATACAAGTCTTTTATATGTCGCTTACAAAGCCGCGGTGGTTGCGAGGGTTGTAAGCAGCACTATTGGCAGACTGGTGCCTGCGACGCTGCTGTAAGGCCCTGTTACTGCCCCGTCGCACGGTACGTGCTCCAATTCTGGAATAACAATATGTGTAATTAGATCAGCGTTTACACTATAGAGACAGCAACAAATATACTATTAATTCTTATAAATGGTAAAAATGCGCAGGAATCTGGTTTCTGCAAGATACTAGGTACGAATTTTGCTGTCGGCATCAGGAAACACGGTGTAGAAGAAAATATAGGAAAATATAAATTGGCGTAGGTATCTCCTGAATTTATCTACTTAGGAAATCAAATTATAGTAAAATGCGAAAGTCAAAACAAGATAATAATTATTTTCCTGCATGCTAAAATTATGCTGCATGGAAGTTGAGATGAGACGAGTAACTACGTTATCACTTTCATGTAAGTAAGTAATTATTTAGTCAGGTGATAGACGAACGAAATTTAGAAAGAAGAGGCTTAGTAATGAACATGAAGGACAGGAATCAGAAAGCTTATTCAACGAACTGTTAAAGTTGTCAAACAGAGAAATAAAGGTAACGTTTAAGACTATTGCAGAGGCATCTTTGAAATAAGAAAAAATGTGCTGCTGAAAGTTTTTTGCCACCCTTTCTCCTCAGCGTTGGAACCTTTTCCTTCTAAAGTGGTGTAAATGAAATTTCAACAAATGTTGTTACTGACTTGCAATAAAGAGATATTCTGATTCTGAATTTAATTGACATTATAGCATTGATATTTTTCCACAAATGAATGACTGAACTATCATCTTTTATGGTCAGTATCAAACGTGGCTTGCGAAACAACATAATTATCGAAGTCTGCAATAGCCATAAACCTCGAACTAAATGTACACACAGAACACATATACAAGACACAAAGGGAAATATAAAAGGATGTGCCTTTCACACCGTTGAGCTTATTCAGGAAGTCATTCCAGAAGGCGCAGGCGGAAGCTCGCGGTCCCCGAGGTCCAGCAGGTCCGCTGGTGCCATCTGCCGTGTACGTGTAGTAATGCGGGGATGCTCTGGAGTACAGCGGCCACTTTTCGTCAGGCTTGTGCGGCTTTCTGGAACGTTATCAAATAAGTTCTTTAAGGTTGCTCACAGATGGCGGTATTAGTCATAGATACTGTTGGTGAAATATTTTATATGGGTAAAGTAATACATAGCAAAATACAGGGAGGTAGTTACGAGTATACATATTAGCAAGGCACCTTTTCCTTGTAATATGTAAATATAAATTAAAAATGTAAAAAATTTATCTGATTCTGATTCTCTAAATATTTTACCCAGTGAGTGCAAATCGCGTGAAAGACTGCATGATGTGTGCAGCCAGGTCTCGCTCCCTGGTGTGGTACTGCAGGGACATGTTCAGAGGGTGTCCGAACACGTACTCCATCTCGTCGCCGTGCATTACACCCATCCACTCACCCCACAGGCTGGTGCTGGTACGCTGGAAATGGAGAACAAATTGTTGTGTTATAGGCTAGACAGGCAGTTCAAACGACTGCACGCCAAGTGCACACCCACCCAAACGGGCTACACAGTTATATTGCAGTCTTACCAACTGCATTCAAAATGCAATTTTGTAGTTGGAGTGCAGTTGAAATGCAGTCCGTCTGTCAATATCCTTAAAGTCGTTTTCTTATAATATGCAAATATACCTAATCCCTATCGATATTGTAATTTACTTAAATTTCAAGGCATTGTAATCAGACGGGCTTAGTGTTATTTAGTTAGAATGTGGTTTAATAGTAAGAATTGCCTTTAAATCTTCCTAAAAGTTGAGCTTTTTCAGAACAGTCCTATCAACAATATTTATTAATCGTAGACATTTTCCTTCCATGGAGTGGAAACAACTACCAATCCTGGACGAAGCAAATCAACTGAACTGAGCACGTCCATCGTGCATCGCTGAGTGCGATTTAAGACCATTGGACTCGAACTTCAGGTTTCTCGACTACTTCAGCATCGTTTCATTATTTTATATCATTGCTATGTTAGTAAATTCGTTCGTGAGTATGATTTTTTGAACTAAAATTGCACCATCAACGCAGTAAAGTTGTAGCTACGATATCTAAGTAGGTACTCGCAAGCGAGCGAGTTTACAGTTTATAGTTTTTACCATTACCATACTTAAGGTATATTGGATGTATGAACAAGTTATTACGTAAAAGTAGTAATTTAGTGTTCCTCTATGTGACTAGTAAGCCATAATCACTGGCACACAAAATGTTATATCAACGGCGACTCTCGGAACGGAACTCTCCTTCTGGGGCGTCCGTTATTATGTAAAAAGTACTTCCATGTACGAATAAGACAAGATCTATATATTCTTTATTGCAAAAAATACACAAAATACATAGGCTAACAGTTAGCATTTTTTTTTTTGTATGTTATGCTTACTATCCCCCGACATGATGATCGGAGTCTTTGTTTTGCTTAACATGGTTTGTCTACATTTTTTAATTATTACCTTTTTCTGAAAGACAGGTCCAGGGCACACATATATAGCGTACACTGGTTACCTGAGTATCCAAATCTGTACTATCTATTTATACGAATTTACTTTTTTTTTTTTTTTTTACTAATATATTTTTCATTCATGCTTTTAGTATACAATATATATGATATCTGTTATTATAATCTGATATATATCCATGTATGTACATATAAATAAATAAATGAAATAAGTCGACTTTCTGCAGTACATCACATACCTATCAATAACACATTTTCAAAAGTTTTTACATCACTTGTTCCTATATTTATTTCTTAGTATCTAAACAGAACAATTCACTGCCAGTTTTTTTTTTTTTTTTGTGTTTTTTGTGTTTTTTCTTTTTTCTTTTTCTTTATACCATATATTTTTTATCTTTTTTTTATTTTTTTTTTATTACTTGGCTTACACATATTATTTTCTTAGTATCTACATACATTGTCTGAGAATTGTTCAACAATTTCTCAAAAACAATTATTTATTACTACACTTATCTTATATTTATTATGGTTACATATTTATTTAAATACTGAAAGTTATATATATCTCAATATATACACCCAGCATTTCTTTCTTAAACTATTTATTTCTTTTTATTACTCTGATTGCTATTTTTCTACAATATTCCAGAAAACTGTCTCTACATCCATCATCTGCTAATATTTCGTGCAAATTATTCATCTCCAATTTTTGCTCTATTAGAGCTTCTATCTCGTGTCTCTCCTTTCCGAAGACAGGGCAATCCAATACTACATGTAGAGCCGTTTCTTTCGTACCGGGTTCACAAACACAGGATGGGTCCTCCTTGCATTTAAAGCGGCTGAGGTACTCCGAGAACCCGCCATGTCCAGTCATCACCTGAGTCAACACATTGTTTAATTTTGTGCGCTTTAATATTTTGTGGGCGTGTATTACATCCGGGAAGAAGCATTTCGTGACAGCCGCGGTCTCTCCTTGTTTGTACCTCCGATTCCATTCGTCGAGCGACTCCAAACGGATTTGTCGCTTGACGAATGAGATCGGGCATCGGTCGTAGTCCGGCCTCGTCTTTCTTTTCAATGCTGCCTCCTTCGCCAGCTCGTCAGCGCGCTCGTTCCCCTCCAGTCCTGCGTGTGCTTTAATCCAGAACAATGAAACTTTCTTGTGTTGGCGTTTGCATTGTTCTATATTTTTGCGTATTTCAACAGCTAGGGGGTGAACGGAGCCCGGGTTTGTTATCGTCTCAAGCGACGACCTGGAGTCGCTGTAGATTCCGAAGGTTTGCTCGGTGCGTTTTCGGATTTCGTCCGTTGCTTTATATATTGCCAGTAGTTCGGCCTGGTAGATTGTACAGTACGGCTCCAGTTTAAGTTTGAGGGTTTTGATCTCGGCTCCTTCTCTCCATAGGGATAGTGCCGCTCCGACCTTACCCTCAATCTTACTACCATCTGTGTATATGCGGACCGTTTGGTCGCTGTACTTGTCCACTTGTTCTTGGTCCGCCAGGCTGGCAAACTCCACGGACTCTCGCTCTGCCGGGTGCGGCAACTTCGTGTATGGCACTCTCTCCTCGACTTCTCGGTCCCCTATGGCCGGCCAGGGTACTCCTCGCTTCGCTTCGTACAGGGCGGCTGCCTCCTGTATCCTGATATCCAACGGGAGCAATCCGGCCAGCAACAGAGCCGAGTTTAGGGATACCGTGCGATATGCTTTGCAGATCTTTTGCGCGAATCCTCTTTGCACCGTATACAGCTGTTTCTTCACCATCTGTTTATTGGATGCCGGTGCCCATACATTTGCCGCGTACATTATTACCGGCTCCACCACTGCCGTATATATATTTTTTATTATTTCGGGGTGGAGGCCCCAACTGATCTTGGCGGCCCTGGACAGTTGTTTATAGATATTCAGGGCCTTCTTACATGCGTTAGTTACGTGGGTGTTGAAGGTGAGCTTTTCGTCTATAGTTACACCCAAGATCTTTATCTCCCTTGACATGCCAATGTCGACCCCGCCCATGCTCAGCAGTGGTGTGTCAAACTTTAATTTTTTCGTAATGACCATCGCGTTGGTCTTGTGCGGTGCAAATTTTAGCTTGTTGGCGATACCCCACTCCTGAACAAAGGCGAGGGCGTCATTAGCACGTCTCTCTATATCTTCCGCCCTGTCTCCATCAAAGATGAGGACAACATCATCTGCAAAAGCCTGGCAATAGTCTCCTCGTTTCTCTAATCCTTTCAGCAATGGGTCCAGCAGCAAGTTCCAGAAAATTGGACCCCCGATCGACCCTTGTACACAACCTTTTGTTGTCTCTCTGGTACACTCTTCTCCTGCATATCTCACCCTTACCACTCTATCCTGAAAGTAGCTGTCGACCACCCTTCGAATGTTTACAGGACACTTTTCCTCAGCCAGTCTGAGTCTCACTGCCGGCCACCACGCACTGTCGAAGGCCCCCTCTATATCCAGTGATATCATTGTTACTATTTTCTTTTGTTCTATCTTTTTCTTTATGTACTGAATTAGGACATAGAGGGAGTCTTCGGTGCCCCTTTGTGGAACAAACCCGTACTGGCGAGTACTTAACCTAGGGAGTATATGCCACTTTATTCTCCCCACTACCAGCTTCTCCAGGATCTTCCCCAGAACCGGGAGGAGACCAATAGGTCGGTAGGATTTGGGGTTCGTGTAGTCTTCCTTCCCAGGCTTCCTTAATACTATCACGGTTGCCTCCTTCCAGATCGTGGGAAAGTGCCCCAGTTCTAGGCACTTGTTAGCCAGGGTGAGATACGCTTCCGGATCCTGGGATATTGCTTGCATGCAAATATCGGCCGTGAGACCATCAGATCCCGGGGCCTTTTTGGGATTGAAGCTGTTGATGACGTGTTTCAGCTCAGCAGAGGTAAACGGTGGGTCATGTTGTTCATCATGGCTCACCTCGTTTACTTGTTCAGCTGCTTCCCTAGTCCGGCGATGTTCTGCATTATCGTTTTCCCGTAGGTCCCTCGGGTAAAACGTCTCGGCCAACATATTTGCTGATTTACTTTGGTCCAGCGTTTTTCCCTCCTTTGTCAGTGGCAGGTCTTCTTGCCTTTTTGTTGTTCTTCCTATTACCCTATAAATTCCTTCCCACATTCCCTCCCTGTCCTGCCTTCCACAAAACTCCTTCCAACTTCCTATCTGTGCCCCTTTAGCCTCACTCTCATACTTTTCTTTTGCTTTCAGGTACTCGTCGACGACCTTCGCTCTTCGGACATCTGCTGCACATCGGATTCACACAGGAACAGGAACAGTTAGCATTACAATTCGCGGTCTTATCGCTCGAATGTAGAAGTTACGAGGACAAAAGACTGCTATATTTTATACTACTCATAACAACCAGGAAGGTAGTTTAAAACAATTTGGGGCGTATAATATAACCAGTGTGATGTGGGGCTAATCACCAACTTGCCTGACCAGACTGATTATGTGCAAAATGGGTTAGATAGGAAGATTATGTAGTAGGTAAGTAATAAATTTATCGGCAAATTGCCGCAATTAGTAACAAAAGTGTATTTTTATGAAGTAACAGACAACAATCAGAAATAGAGGAAAATAATAATTATTAAAGAAGGTTTGCTAAAAAAAGCTTATTACAGAATAGATATATTTATTTACTTAGTTGTACCTAATAGTTATTTCCAGTAGGTAATGCCCACTCTATTTATGAACAAGACGCAAACTTTTGTAGATTTTGCTTTTGTTAACAATATCCTATCGCCTCTTATTGTTTTATCCTACGAAATTCCCGAAGTATTTGATCCAATTCCGCCTACTACATTTTATTTTTAGATTTACGTGATTTACTATGGACACCCACGCTAGTTTTTGTAGTACATATTAGGTTTCGGCTTCCTCCGGGTTTAGTTTAGGTACTTTGCTATACCTACATAAATATTGGCGAATACGCCTACTTTATAATAAGAAGTTTAATTCGATAGGTTTCAAAGTTTAGTTATCAATAAACAATTTGAGAGGAATTTCGCATGAATATTAACTATGATAATGGCGTCAAAACAATCCCATATTTGTTTAATTTACGGATAGAATATTGTTATCAAATACATAAACATTTTATCATAGTGCGCTGGCAGGAATATCAAAGGAAGTAGGAAATCAATATGTGTGAGATTACCTATAATGACCTATATGTATAATTATTTCAGAGATTTATAGTTTTAACAATTCGTTCTTGAATCTACAATCGTTATATTTTAATAAATAGTACTATTGTTCGATGTACTACATAAATCGATGGGCATTTCCATTAATAAAGTCAAAGTCAAATTTCTTTATTGCAAGTAAGCACGTTGAGTACATTTTTGCACGTCAATATATTTTTTTGAATTTACATTTACAACACTTTGCAAGGAAAAGGTGCCAACGCTGAGGAGAAAAAGTGTCAAAAAACTCTCAGCAACACATCTTTTAAATTTAAATAAACAATCATATCAATTTATTAATGGATGGTAGTCATAATTTTTTGTCTTTGTTTCATTATCTTTTGAACCTACTTATAAAAAGCCAGTGTTTAGAAATATTGTTGCTTATTTTGTTAGCGATTTGTTAGATATTGTTTGAAAGTGAGTGTTGTCCCTAAATAATCTACCTACTCGTACCTTGTACGTACATCATAGCATAGTAGAGAGTGTAGGTACGCTTAATAATGTACGCGGCTCGTGCACGATGTTATGCGTTGTCATGCACGACATAATATTTATAATACCGGAGCCCGGTTGTTTGTTCACATGCCTAATTTTCGCAAGGATGTTATAAGTTGCAAAGTTTAATGTGTCTTGCATAACTTGCCAATAAAAATCCAAGCCGAGTTATCAAATCAACACACTTTCAGCGTTTATTCCCACTTGTTCAGTTGACAGAACTTGTGAGAATTCCTTTATCGGTACAAAAATAGAGCGGGATTTAGCCCACTTTTGAATGCCAGTAATTTATTATTTAATTATGAACAAGCAGCTCAAAGTTGATACGACCATTGCATTGTGTTTGCATTTATCTCAAATATTCGATTCAGTTATTTGAAAATCCCACCGCAAGTCACTTACTTTGACAGTCGCGGTCAATTTTTTTTTTTTGGCAAATTCTAAGCTCGTCTAATTATTATTTTCATATGTTAAATCAAGTAGGGAACACCGCAATGGGGTACCGGATAACACCTACGAGCGAAACACACTTAAAGGTCACCTAAAATATAGCCCTCTTATGTAACTAAGGATACTTAAACTATGTAGAGAAAGGACTTGTTTTCTAGTAGGTACTTCTGATATCAAATTAATAGTTATTGGTTTGTTTCCAGAAGTGAACATTTATCAAATTGCCTAATATCTAATCGCTGACAAAATCTTATTTTGTGTATCAATGAAAAAGTATCTAAACCAATTAAATTGTAGCATAGTTATCTATTTCTTTTTCTATTACGTACGTCTCTTTCATAATCGTAAAGTGACGGGAACCAATCATAATTTATAGTAAAATATGACAACAGTTTACAAGAATCTCCACTGGAAGTTTTAAAAGTTATTGTAACAAGGAATCCCTGTTAAGAAAAGGTCACAAGGCAAGTGTTGAACATTTATATCCCTACAATGCCTTCATCAGATTCAGTACCTGACATGGAACAAAGGTATCAATTCTACGTCCAATTTTCTTTCGCCTTGACCTACTTTCGTATTCTTTTTGAGCACAAATTGTACGAGAAGCATTTTTTTTCTGATTTCATGACGATTGTAGGTATGTATTATAATTATTTAAAATATTTCGATATATATGTAGGTAATGCTTTAAATGACGTAAGTGTAATTTTTTTTAATTTACTTTAGTCACAAGATATTAATCGAGCCTCAATCAGCGAATTTAGTTTGTCGTCGATTCGGAGAGTCCTACTCAAATGTTCATTTTATATTTTATAGGTTAGTAAGTATTATACATAAATTAATTTGTACTTTAGTCATAGACTGAATAAATACCTACTCCGACCTATGTAGGTAACTTTGGTCAAAACTATTTTTTTTTTAGAAATTTTATATTTTAGCAAGAGAATAAATAATAGTTATAATATCCTAGTGTTGTGCGTTAACGAGCGGTAGGTACTTGACGTGTGCACTATTTAGTTATATCGAACTATCTATCTCTAGGTATCTATCACTTTGTGGGAAGATAAAACACTACCACAAGACACTGATAAGACACTGAGGAACAAAAACTACCTACTAACAATTGTATAAGTACAAATAAGTACAAATTACATCAGAATCCCTTTTCGAGTGTAGTCCATGCTTTTTAATAAACCTGCATATTAAATAAAGTGCAGATACAATAATAAACCAGACGCAGAGTCGGCGCCAGAAACAGAACGGCGACAGGTCACACTCAGACCCCGAAATAGCTTGTTAATCTGTGACCTTTGCCCTCGACAGCCACCGCGACCCATGCCTAATTTATTAATGCTGGACAGTCGTTTGTTCTCGCTGTACGAAAAGACAACATTATGATTACTGTAAGTGTAGGTAAATGTCATTCAAACAAATAGTAAGAAATAAGAATTGAGATATAATACTGCAAACATGATAACCGATAGGTTCATGATAACCGGACATACTTTTAATGAACTACATGTTTGGTTTACCTGTATATTTTTAAACCTTTAATTAATTAACAAAAATTGTAAAAATGCAGGGAAACAGGGAAGTGAAAAAATAATACATATTCTTTGGTTGTAGGTAGTAGAAGTAGTCGTCTTGATGTACAAAAAGACCAGGGGGGCTAGCCGGCTGGCCGTTTTTGTCCTGTCAAAACCTGCGCGAACGAAATTTTTGTACTAATTTTCGCCAAAAATCTGACATTGACGGCTAGTAAAAATCGACGCGGCTCAGCCCCCTGGGGGGCTAGCGTAGACTGAGTAGGCTTCTCTCTCTACAGGGGCTAGCCTGTTGGGGTTTTCGATCCTGTCAAAGCCTGTGCGAACGATAATTTTGTACTGATTTTCGCCAATAATCTGACATTGACGTCTATTAAAAATCGACGCAGCAGGGGGTGCCCCCTGACGAGTTGCCTACAAAAAATGTATTGTACACATTTAATAATAGTAAAATCGCCACGACCCAAAAAAACAAATTCTAACGGCGGCTCTGCCAATTCAATGGCACAATAACCTAAAGTACTCGAAAGCGCGTTACTGTGAAAATATGCAAAGTTTTCTTTTTATTATTCAGTGAGTAGCAAGACAAATAGTTGCTCAAGCGCCGTCGCTTAGCTTGTTTTCGAGACCCGTGACCCATAAAGCGACGCGGCGTCGTCTGTCAAGTCGTTATTTCGACGACAAATCGCCGGCTCCGTTCCCAGTAACTTTTTGATTTATTGTCGACCGTTTATCTCATTTTTTTCATGTTGGGCGACACTCTTTTCGCATTAGTCGAGTTTCCACCTAACCGTTTATGTGAAAGACTTCCGACTGTCCGTTTGGGTGCTTGCGAAGCTTTTAATTTCCTTTACGCATTGAACCTTTTGAGGAAGCATTTTGTAGGTTAAGAGCAGAGTTTGGCACTTGGCTTTTGATTCAAGAGGCTTTCTTTGTAGTTTTGTTAATAGCAGTCTGTTTTATTACCTAACTGTCAAAATCGAGCATTATACTTGACCTTTGTATTGAAATATTATTCTTAGCTTATGTACTTACCATTTTGAAGATCTTTTACGATTACAGTAGGATTTACTTTGCCAGTCATGCATCGCTGTCTTTGCTTTTTGAGGGAATTTTATTACCGGCTATCCTATTTTTCATTCTCACTTTAACCCGTATGTGCCCATGTTAATTCAAGATGTTTTCCTTTAAAAAATTTGAGAGCAATACCTAAACGGTAATCACATTGGTAATCTTATCAGCCAATGCTTTGCTAACATATATAGTTTGAATCTGGGCCAAAGAATCGGAAGTCCATTGTCGCACTGAACCGCTGTGCTCTTTGCGTACCTAAGTATATTATACTTTACATTGTTTCGTTTCTAGATGCGTCGTTATACTAGAAGTAATAAGTATCAGATTTATGCAAATATGAAAAATATATATGAATAAAATGTTATCGAAATTAAAGAAAATGTTCAGCAAACAGTATCAATCTTTAAGTTTTTTATTTTCTAGGTCACCAAGGGTCTTGTAAAAGGCGAGGAAGGGGCGAAATAATGGACAGACAGCCATTAATAATTTACGTAATGGTACTCGGTCGCCTCCATGAACTGTTAGAAGTAAGTAGGTACTTATGTGCATATTGAATGCTGAAGTTTACGAGAATACTGTTAATGTAATTGGAGAGAGCAACAGAGATTAGTTTAGAGAATAACTTGGTTATAAAATGAACCGTGAATTCATGTAAAAGCTGTTAACGCCACTTATGTAATGAAGGATTTTCCAAAAGTATGTATTTCTATAGAAGAAAATAGGTTTTGACTCGCCATTCAAAATGGCAGATATGGTGTGAAGAATTGCTTCTTGGAAAGATGCCACGTCCGTAGTGGACTGATACGGGCTGATGATGATGATGATGATCGTAGTACTCTCTAGGTATCGGATACAAACGGGTGGCCGCTAATCCACTAAACATAAGCCTTTTAATAAATTACTGCACACCAACCCTAGCCAGTTCCGTGTAGTACAATATTAATGAGATCGGGTCTACAGGACCGGAACGATGGAGAAATAAATTAATCTTAGACGATTTGATTCGGGAACTAAGCCTCCATTACTGTGGCAGCTGGCAGAGCATTTTGGTCTGGTTTATGGTTTCAGGTCTAGCATAATTCAGTATTCCGTAGGGCTAGCACTGAAAGTGTATTTTCCTGATTTTAAAAATATTTCTACATAGTACTTACCTACATACAAAATATTAGTAGTTTAGATTACAACTATAATAAGGCTATAATGTCGTCATAGTCATAAAGTAGAAACAGATTTCGGTGTTAGATCTATATATATTGATTCCAATCGGACGGAATGGGAAATACATCCGCCGTTTTCGAGTTTTCCGATTCAGATTATAAATAGAAACATTTATTGCGTCTAGTCTCAGTAGTTCGGTTATTTTAGCCATTACCTTCAGAATCTATATAGATTCTTACCCAAGAATAAGAATCAGACAACTGTAATGTTGTCTGATTCTTATATCAATCTTCAACGACTTCGCGAACCCGATATTTTCCCTTGAATTTTATTAGCTAATGTTTGTAATCTCTTATTTAAATATTTGAAATTTAGAAATGCCGTAACACATTATTTTACTTTGCGTGTGATTGAGTCAAACATCGTGTCCTTTCCGCACTTGCGTGTCTATATCTCAAATGGAGGTAATAGTGAATACCGTACCCAATAACAATACTGTGAATTGAGCGCTCTATGTCGACGGGTGAGTCTCAATCGACCCGATTCGGATATAATGGACTATCTACACTGGTCGGATTAACACAGTTTTACAGGCACATAAAATTTTCTTAACGTATGGAGATTGTATAGACAAATTAATAAATATCAGACGTTAAATTGTCGTCGAAATCAACAAATGTTTAAAAAACTGGCATCCAAATTCTATACTAGGTAGGTAGTTTGATTAGTTATTAGGTGTAGGTAAGTACTCACGTTAGGTATTAATTACTTATTTGTTAAAAATTGCGACTACAAAACGAATCGAATACCCACCATTTTCCACGTCTGACACAAAGATAATGCCAGTATTTTTCGGTCAGCATACATATAGTTTATATTATGATTGAGTGGGTATACGAAGGCGGTTTTATAAGCAGAAAACAGGGTACACATGGAAATATGCTCGTAAATTATTATAATGTATAGAACACAGCCATAGGAGCCGTATTGTACCTATGTGAGAAATCCGAATAGAAACGCCTGCATCGCAATGCTAGCTAGATATGCAACAATGTAGCCTGAGCAACGGCTATTAATAGGGGACGCATTAAGCTCTATTGCTGTTATTCATAAACCTAGTTAAATCTCACTTCCCTTAAATCGTGTTGCTATTCCTTTCACACTTCGTTAAAAAATGATAAGATTGAAAGGGATAGGGGGAGGGGGACCGATTTACCTATTATTTATATTATTATTTTAATAAAACATAATATTTGTTTTGATATAAACTACCGCCTAACTTTAAGCGCGTTTATACTACGAGCATAAATTATACACCAGAGGTAATGCCGTAGCAATACTTGGATTTGATTGGCTCATTATTGGTAAGTACTTACAACATTATATTGAGTGTCAAATCTTTTGCGACAATAGTAAAGTCGTGTAATAAAAGTTATTCAAGACATTAGGTTTGTTTCTATTACGTTTTCAATATGTCATGTGTATATCTATACCGCAGCCCAAATCAAGTGTCTTATTTTGTAAACAAATATGATCATCTAATTAAGTACGTGTTGTGATGAAACACCGAAGGAACTGAGAGATCAAACCTGTTCATCATTGTGAAAATAAAGTGATCCGATCTAATAATGTGAAAATAACTATGCAATAATAACAGAACAGCTTAAAATGTTAGTAGAGTAGGGTAGTTTTTGTTTACAAAATAAGATACTTGATTTGGGCTGCGGTATACGTACTAATATTCGTTAAATTACTCAAATAGCATTGAAGAAGTAATAACTTCGAAATGTTTCCATTGAATCGATTAGATATTGAATATTATATGAAGGAATTAGTTGCTGTACGTCCTCAAACATGGAGGTCACTTTAAATACGATAATTAATAACCAAACAAACAGGTATGTAGTCGCCTTTTCGACGAAGTTTTCCCACAAATTCTTGGCCCACCCACTTTCCTATATGGAAGGAAATTAAGTTATCGGGCAAAGTTCACACGCTACACCAAATAAGCAGAGGTACCTATACTTACGATCTAAAGTAACAATGTTTTTAAATCAAAGGACCTGAATTAAATAATTGATTTACATTTACATATGTACCTACCTAGTTTGTATAGTAACGAAAAGAAAAATTAAGCAATTAAAATGGATTCATCCATTAGGGTAGAACTTCAGTTCTACCCTATTTCTGTTACACATTAGTTTAACCTCACTTCGGTAAATCATGCTGTCACATATCCTTAAAGTGTTACACGGACCGAAGGCTTAAACTGTGAACTAACTTTAAATCAAGTTTATGGCTAACAGCCCATAAGGATTGTTATCGCATCTCAGGTTCCTCTTTTAAGGGCCTGATATGAGCCAACTAGCGCCGCCAATCTTGAAAAAATAATATCTTCCAATTTAATCAATTTTATTAAAAAAGCTATTTACAAAATGTTTATTACGATAAATACTATTTTTTAAATGCTTATTTATAACGTGATTCAATTTCGGTAAGTTGTAGTTCGCATAATTGCGAAAAACGGCCGTTTTTAGCACATTTGTGAACTACAACTTAGCTTGTCGCAATTATGCCATGTATTGTACTTATATTGAAAAATAGTATTTATCGTAATAAACATTTTGTAAATAGCTTTTTTAATAAAATTGATTAAATTGGAAGATATTATTTTATCAACATTGGCGGCGGCTTGGTAAAATATCGCAAACATTGCTTTCCCGCTCTATTTACCTACCGATCACAAGATTCTCAAGTGGTAGTCATTTGTTTTCACGAACTAAAGTGACTGCAATCTCTCCAAACGACTATTCATAAACGTGATAAGTTACGCCACCGCTTAGGCCTCCTGCCCCTTTCTATCTTAACCTTTTTTAACGAAGTGTGAAAGGGATAGCAACAGGATTTAAGGAACGTGAGGTTTAACAAGGTTTATAAATAACAGCATAAGATAAGATTTGTGATAGGCACAATTTAATTTTGTCCTAAAATTATTTGTTGAGATCCCTTAATTTACCGCAACTAATGATTAACTGTGACAATATAATGGCAAATATTACTACACAAACCCTAGTTAATTACCGCAAAGGGTAAATTCTAACCTCGTAACTAAAACTGTGTTTCATTAACTGTGACACAATTATTGAGCCATTGAGACTAATAAATTATTAAGGGTTAATCGCGTGAGTGAAAGAGGCAATTATTGTTCAACATAATGTACGTAACAAGAGTGGATAGCTGTAAACTAGTTCGTGATATGTGTTTCACGTTAATGAACTTGATTTATAGTTGTAATTAGTAATGTACCTATTGAAATAAGCCACTTACGATATATCGGGTATAACCATAGAAAGGAATGTGCATTATGGCTACTGCATATTACTGGATGAATCCTTGGTACCAATTAAATATCTAAACCAGCGACGGAGTCCGGTATTATATCGTGAATTATTGGTTACGCATTAACTTCGATTCTCACAACACCGAAATAGTTATTTTCCATGTTACACCTTTTTCAATTTTTATATAAAAAAACTTATTCTACATAATTTTGCTTTTTATGTTTAGTTTGTGTTATTTAATTGTGCGCAATTAAAACCATACAAGGGTCATATGCTAACTCGCAACATAAAAATAAAGTGCATAGCAATTTTATGAAAAAATTAAATTCACTAAAATTAAAAACAAAGATACAGGACCGGCCTGCACGCTCCAGTGTGTACTAACATAGTTGTTTACTATCAAAATATAAATTACTAATAAAATGACATTGCCACATTTCAATGGAGCTTTGCCCCATAAAAACCCACATACAAATCTACGTGATCATTTAAGCTGTACCTATCATTTTGTTGGGGACTTATTACAGGTTTCATATTGCATAATCAGTATCATTTTCTACTACTCTCGCAACTCCTATAGAAGAATAACAAAAACAATTCGCTTTGATTTCTTACTATTTTCTGAATTCTTAATTAAGCTGTTTTTTTCGACTCGCTAGATGTACAAAACTGTTTTTTAAACCAATAATTTTAATAAAAAACGGAGATATTTTTACATTTATTCGTTATCTTGTACATCTAGCGGTTGATGGTGGGGCAGAATCTGGCATTGTCATTTAACTTAAATAAAATTAAAAGCATATAATTTTATTTAAGGACTATTTAATTTAGATAGGTATCTGTATAAAGTAGAGAAGTGTTTGTTAAATGCATATCCTCAGAAAACCGGTCTATAGAGAGTTGAAAAAATATTACAACGACGACAACTTATTATACGAGATGTCAGAAAATTCCTACGTATAGACGATATACTCAAGCATTTTATTACTACTAAAAGGATATGGATGAATAGGTCGACACGGAACCTCATACAGAGCCCACAAAACCATTTCCGAGGGAAATGGAAATCTATAGTAAATCTTGGTGAAGGCAATCTGGCACGCCTCTACAGAAAATAATTTCCAACTCAGAAATCGTCTAATCCCAGGGCACAATATAAAGAGGTTATTTTGAAGAATAAAGCGATAAAAAGGATAAAATATACGAGGGCGAGGAGAATATTCTCACAATGACGATGTAACTGCAATTTGGTGACACCCTTGCTTTTGTATTAAAAGAAAACCTCTCTACAGAGACTACGGAAACACAAGAACGTCTTCACATCTTGCTCTTTGTCTTTTGGATCTATGTGTGTTTTTCATTAGAATGGAAAGCAACATCATATTAAAAGGGAGTCGTCTACTTCAATTTAAATGACTGTCCGACAAAAGAAACTATTAAAAGAAGCTGTGAAGTGACTTTGTATGGTTTTATGGTCTGTCTGTACCGCTATTATGCTTTAAAAGTTTAAACTTACACGGATTGTAAACATTATATAACGAGATAAAACGTGAATTATCATGGTTAACATAATCTTAAAAGAGTCTAGAACTTACTAAGTATATTTTAATTTATTTTTTACCGTTCTCATTGTCTATATCATATTGAAAAATGCTTGTTATTGAAATATAAACACTACACCGTATGTAAGTTCTATACCTAATAATGATTGGCATTTTTAGTATACGTAGGCACTGGATAGTCTCGTATGTGAATAACGCGTACTTTACATTTTGTAAATTTTTCGTGTTTGTACTCGTAGTTTACACACCTGATGACACCTCAAAATTCACTTTGAATCGTTTTCGGTTTGGGGTATTTCCCCTTTGAGCCCGTTTGCAGTAAAGCAAAAAACGTGTGTCTGGCAGGCTCGGTAAAAGGGCCCTTGCGTCCGGTTCGTTACCCAAATTAACGTGTTAGCTCGGGTCTGGCCTCCTGTTTCAAGAGCATCTTCCCACAGCAATCCCTTTAGAAAAAATTCGCTAGGTACCTAATTTGCAAAAACTTACGTGAAAAAATTATAATTCGTCTTTCTTATTTAATTATGATGGGCGTCAACCAACGATAATTCGGAAATTATTGAAGTTATTCCTAGAGATACTTGTTACAAAATATCTACTATCAATAAATACTTAGCATGATGTAATAAGCTGGCATGGCTGGATGATGCTTTCGAATTAGACATAACATTAACATTTATACATAATTATTTGTTGGCATTAAGTGAAAGCGAGGACTTTAACGAAGTTAGTGGGATAATGACAATAATTGTAGGTTTACTTACATGAGTGAAGTAATAGTAGTAGACGTCGACATTAGAATCGGCCAGCACATCAGCGAAGTAGTTCGTTGGGCAGACGAAGAAATAGTCGCCAACGATATCAGCGATCATTTTCTGGTTTAAATAGCCATCGGTGATTTCTTCCCAGTCGGTGTACTGGAAAATTCAAATATCAGTTAATTATTATGAGAAGTAAATAAAACAAAGTATGTCGAAGTTAATGAACGGTGCCCGCAGTGAAAATTAGATGACAAAAGTAATGAATATTGATAGTAATATGTACCAGAACACATTAATTGTCTCCAAAGTCGAGAATGCAAGGGACAACTAATTAGACATTGAAAGAGGTGTGTAAGGTAAGGATCGAGATATGTGGCGGTCCGTCCTGTCCGCATACCTATCACGCAATGGAATACCCACAATTCCGTATACGAGTACATAGTATAAATAATTAGGTATCCCTGAATAAAGGCATGCTAAATATGATATATCCAATTAACTTAGATAAAATCACTGATATAATAAAAGACATAAAAGATCACCGGCTGAATAAAATAATTACAAATGTACCTACATAGACGGCAATTTTATTAAGCTAGTCAGATATTAGATTATAAAATGTTACAATTCTAATAAGATAACATTTATGCGAGATCGGAGGCAGAGTATGTTAAAATGACATAAATTTAGTTTCCATTCCAGCTAGATTGTGGTGTATTCAATTACACAGTGTTTGAGCGCGGTTCACTTCATTTCATCGATAAACAAACAATTAGCTGGGCACTAAATGCGCTCGACCTATAGCATCAATAACGAACGACCACTAACATTACGCGGTATTGAAGGTAATTCAAGTAGGATGTCCTCTTTAGGAGTTGTTCATTCCGTTTACGTCAATTTCTCGGTTTAATACTGAAAAATGCTGGCAGTCCAAATCTCTTATCTTAAAATCCTATATTTGGCTTCTTGTCCAAAAGTCGCACGCGCTGAATGGTGTCGACATTCGATAATTTTACTACTTTTTGACAAATCCATTTTTGTTAATTACCTTTTTTACTTGGTGAAATCCAATTTTCTTCAAGTCTTAGTGCATTACACAGCGCCACGTAATCAATCATAAATATTTTGTTTGTACTTTGATAATATTCTTCCCTTCATTTTTTTCTACGCTCAACGCCACAAAACATATTTGATTCAATTTTAAAAAAATGATTTCTTCATTTATGTTTTAAACTTCTTAGATATACCTGATAAGTATAGCTATATGAGTAGAGATGTTCTAATAAAGTGATAACAAAAATGACTAACTCTTTTTTTTATTTAAGTGTTCATTTTATTAATGGTACCTATAACATAATAATACACTTATATCAAAACAAGGCTTATTTGTACCCTACAAGAACACGGTCGACGATACAACGGATACTCCGTTAGATTATAAACAACAAAAGAAATATTGTTATCCTGAAAATATACCAGCGATATCGTATAGTAGGACAATCGGAAACAGCGGCCTTTAACCTGCTGACATTCTATATCAACAACTTCGTCAACATCATCAACAAATATTTGCACTTGTGGGGTGGAGTCAAAGCGAAAACGGATTACATTTTTTTGACAAGCTTTTAAGGCAAATTCAAATTCTCGCAAAATTGGATTTTTATTATTTAGTATTTGGATTGGAATGCCACTAGAAGACTATATGCAATGTATGTGGGAGTTTAAAATCCAACGAAACGCACTGTGACCTATAGAAACCTGTGATTTGGTGATAAATTTTTCATTTTATAACTAAGTCTTCTCCAAGTCTCCTTCGTGATGAGTACAACTTGTAGTAAACATCAGAATTGATCAATAATTAGTAAAAGTATTGGTGTTATTTTAGTGTAAATACCTATATTGGAAGTTTAGTAGGTAGGTATTGTATTAGAAGAGATAAAAAAAACCTCAAAAGTATTGCGGATTACGACACACATCTGTAGTCAAAAGGATTTGTTTGATGATCTGTGCAACCGCTCAAAAGCAATTTGCAGATTGACATGAAAAGTATATTATTAGAACTTAGGTATAAATACAATCGTACAATTGATACTTACTTGAAATACAATAGCTTCCCTCTTTATTTTGGAGAAATCCTTGAATATGGTGTCGATTATTTCTAGGAACTTTTCTCGTTGTAGGAAGCTCGGCCCGTCCTTCTCGAAGTAGTCGAGAAAATCGTAAAGTAGGAAGTATGTGCCTGAAACAACATGTAAATGTTATGTGATGTGATGTAATTAATAATTATACATTATACCAAGATTAAAGCCGATTTATGGACCTAATGCTAATACTTGTATTAATGCTTTTAATTGCCGTGACTGGCCATGGAACAATTTTCGTAGCCGGTCGCTTCATCATTCCTGCCTTCGTCCGTACTTCGACGACTCTAACCTTTCCATCAGGTCCTGGAAACATCTTATCTATTATGCCCATAGGCCAGATATTTCTAAACAAGTTTGGGTCCACGATTAGAGTAACATCGCCTTCTTGCAAAGTATCTGGATAACCTATATCATAGTGACAGCAGAAATATTCGGTCTCATCACATGAAAAAGATTGCTGATGAAAGTTTTTAGCCATTTTTTCTACACAAGCGTTTCACAAGCGTCACTAACTCTACAGCTTGTCACTTTTCCTTGGAAAGTGCTGTAAATAAGGTTGTAAATGTAAATTCTAATGATGACGTCAAAGTATACACAATGTTAATACTTGAAATAAATGATATGAATCTGAATCTATTGATACTAATAGAGATGTTATTATGGATACAATTTGGCAAAAACTTATTCCAATTTTCGACAGTCGATTCCCAAATACAAATGAGGTTAAACTGAAAGCAATATCGGGAAAAATGCGTGTAATTATTTATTTCAAAATCATGATCATCAATCGACCCAAAATGCAAATTTTTATGTCATAGCAAAAATTTGCTGACAAAGCGTTGGTGCGTGAGAGCACTGAGAAAGAGAAGAAAGAAAGAAATATACACCCTAATACAACCACCTCCAAATATTACTATGTTATATAACCGTAGTTGCAGATGTACAGTAGACTCCCCAACAACATAAACAAAACTATTGCAATCTAGTCAGTATTACCGTCGTGTAAGATCCCTTTGTTACGCTTACTGTTGCACTGTACATTCTCCGCGGATGTCTAACGAACTGGGTGAAACGTATCGCCCTAATCGGGGCAACAAACCGACAAGCGACACGCGACGCTTGTTAGTGTTGTATACTCTCCTTCAGCACAAATACCCGGGCTTTGTCACGACTTCAGGCTTTATACCACCGAATATACAAAAAGAAATATCGCTTAAACAGCTTGGCGGTCGACATAATCTTGGAAGTACCATAATATTGTTTTCCACCAACCATAGATATACTGCTTACTTATTTATCTATGGTCATGCATATTGCATAGGTACACTAGAGTCTTTACAAATAAATATGCCTAAACGGTGGCTTATTTGGATAGTTGCTTCACCACCGATTTTTTATGGTAACCTCCAACAAAAACGTAAACCGTCGCTATATTTCCGGTTGCGTTTATCGCTACCAGCCTATCTGTACAAATACAAACATACCTATATAGAAGGTGCATTCAAACGTATTACGGCCATTGAATGGTGCCCAATTCAATAAAATTTATGAAAAAGATCCGGTCACATGAGCGCTTTACAATAAAATCACGGTACACAAACCTAATCGTCTTTTATATAAGTACTTACATATGGAAAATATTAAAATACACCTCGGTTAGTTATTAAAGTTATTGTGTACAAAAGTAATGCTACTTCAGCATATACGTAATAACACTTTTTAAACTTTCACGGTTTGTATACATATTAATTAGATAAAACGGGAATTACCGTGATAAACATTTATTATTAACACGGTAATTTCCGTTTTATCTAATTAATATATATATACGTAATACATTTTAGTTTTTTTTTTATTCCTTTGGGTTTAGTCTTACATCAAACAGAAACTTAAACTTATTGATACGATGAAAGTTAATGCAGAATTCAAGAGAAGCTTTTTTATGTGTAAAAGTAAAATGTGAGTAAATACTATGAAATACAATATCTTTTTCATTTCTTTTATCGAAATAAGACAATATCCAATTCTCAGAAACCATTACTAAGTTAAATCTTCAGCGGTGGAAATTGATTACCCGAAGTCTGATTTTTCATGAGAAAAAATAACACCTCAATAATCCGTGCAAACGAAGTGTTATGTACAAGGATAAGAAATTCCTGAAGCGCCTATGTAGAGTGTATAAAGGTGAAGATTTAAGCGATTTTCCCTCAAAAACGTGGAAGCGAGCAGGTGTTTGCCTAACTTGTTTTCGAGAAAATTGAATATTTGAGTGAAATTTATTGTTTCGATCAGAGAGTTTTACTAACCAAAATTTGTTTACTTACTGGTAAGTACCTTCGTTACTAAACTAAGTAATGAAAATATACCTTAATAATTCGGGAAAATTAGGTAAGTATTTTCTTTAAATAATTTGTGTCTGACGGTCATAAATTCATCATAAATTATGTAAGCTTTGATTTATTTGATCACTACTTTTTTTTGTCACAAAAATATAATGAATAAGTACCATTATAGTCATTAAATAAGTATTTTCCACTACCCATTCATCAATTTAAGCGTTGATTTAAGGCATAACCTAAACCTAAGTACCGAGATTCAAAAGAATACAGTACGAGTACAATTTAAACGAAGGAAGGCTCGCTTTTGTTCCGGTATTTTTTTTACAATATGGATTAATTATACAGCTAGCCACTATTTTCATATCCTCATTATTTAAAAAAAAAACACAGGTCAAATACGGCCATCACTCAAGAGACATTACCTACCTTAACTTAATAAAATATGTTGGGGAACCTCTTCGATGTCATACTTAAACACACGTTACGAAGGTAGCTCCCATGAGTATTAGAGGTAGGTCTCGGGAAAATCCCCATTGGCGACCCTAGTCGCCCTAAAATTGGGTCGATCCCAGAGAACCCGGATAAAAGGCAGCCCTAAGTTCTACTTATGTAAGGTCAAGGTCAGTTTATGTAAGCGGCTGGTTAGTTTGTCTCCAACTTAGCTTTTTAGCGTTTCTGAATATCTGAAACATATAGCAGAAACGCGAAGTAGTTACCAGTACGATTTTTCAAAGCAAAATCTACAATATTAAAGAATAGGCCGTGTATTTATATCAAAATAACAAACTTTTGTAAAAAGATATTCAGTTCAAAAGAAAGAACGAGCTAAAATACAATTTATTTATTGTAGTACCTTATACTTATTTCCAATTCAAACTTAATTAAGTTGTCAAGTGCCAATATCAGTAGATAAGGCAAAAGGATCACGTTTACAATTCCAAAACCACATTATATTGCATGAAAGGTAAATGAAATCACGACCCTTGTATGAAATACGAGATTGCGGTCGCGAACGTCGCGAGAGGTGGAAAATCTTGCATTTGTGATACCTACGAGTATGTCGTTATGTGGAGATGATTTAATACATCTCTACGTTAGAAATATTACAGGTTTATCTATTATAACACGATGTTCGCATTAACACTTGTTTAATTTAACTAAATAGGGTTTATAGAAAGAATATAATGAACTTGAAGAGGATTTACGACAAATAAGGACAAAAAAATTGCAGCACTCACGTGATACTGCTGAAAATACATCTGAAATTAGTATTTCGATATTGCAATTAACGCCTATTTAGGACAAACGTATACCTAATACCGTATACCTATAAATAGGTTCACGCGAATTAAATTCTTCATTTTACTTTTAGGAAGAAAATTATGACACGGGCCACACGGGAGCAGTTAGTGCTCTCTACGTATTCAAGTGCTCCATTCCATTCCAGCTTCAGAGTTAAGTGGCTCTCCTTGGGGCCGGGAAAAGACAAGCCTATGTACACACATTAAGGATTTCGCTATACCTATTAAGTTAATATTCAACTCCGGCCGTGAGGTCGTCGCGTAGCTTCGACCTTTCTTGTGAAACATAAATCTCAACCGCGTACGCCCGAGTTCTACCAAGTAATTATTTTTCATAATTACTTTGAAAACAACTTTTGCTACAAAGGTCTAGATGGTCTGCAAAAAAATACTTAAAAAACATGCAAGCATGCAAAAAATATTACTTGCGCTATGTGAAAATGCATGGGTAATATTTGTTTTTCAAAAAGTAAAATTGCAATTTAAGACAGTGACGATGACATAGATACGGTTTCTGATTTGCACTAAAAGTTTATGCAATGTTTATAAAGCGCGCTTGCTCGGGTTCGCTCGTTCAACGGAAATGGACGCCGAAATAGCAAAAGCAAAAATAGTAAATAATAAAGAACAGTTCGTTCTGGCAATCTAATTGGACAACATTTTATATTCTTGAAGTACGCATGAAACAGTAAACGTGGATGTTCGTTCGTTAACAAAATTCGGATTTCGGTCGAATGGAATGGTAAACTCGTTAAGAAATCATGATTACATCCTAATGTCACAATGAATATCCGAAGCCGACTATTATATACTTATACGTTTATTATTATCTAATTCGTTTTGTACTCAAGTATATTGTCGATCTTTTCAAGGCACTTTCCTTGAAATATTATGAGCTACCCATGTTTGACCTCAATCTCGGCTGATCTGAAGGTAAGCGCAGAGATACGCACGCGCGTCTGATGAGTGCGCTCTCACTCAAAATTTTATTTTATAATAATATCCCGATAAAGTAATACTTTCTGTAATTAGGATAAGTGTCTCCTTAAAGTCGTCCGATTCGACATTTATTTTAACCATCTGGAAATGTCGGTCCGCATCTCATTGCTTCGGCACTATTTCGCCGACAATTTGCAAAAATATGTGCAAAAAAATCTACGCAACCGTAGGTCAGGTTCGCAGCGGATGAACATTTCCCGAAATGGGCGCACTTTGGTTTATGCATCCATTTTTGCATAAACTAGGGACAGACAAATGTGCATATTGTAATACCAATTGTGCAAGTAGACATAGACGAGCATATTATAAAAGATGGAACCTCTTTTCTACGTCGCAGTTTTTTACTGTTGCCTAGTTAGGGAAGCCTCTTCTAGGGGGGTCCGTGGCAACAGAGTCGGGAGAGGGAGGCGGGTGGGGGAAAAAAGTGGGTGGTACGTGGGCGAGTCTGTAGTACCTGGTAGTATGACTAAAAATCCACGGCGTGATGTTGTTGTGTCTACAGAGGTCTGCGCAGGCGTGTGCCTCCTCGTATCGCGTTTACAGGAGATAACCTCGAACTCTACGACTGTTATTTACAAATTATAAATCATTATCAGGCTTTCCTTCTACGAACTGGCGGCAAGCTCACTAACCCTTGTTTGCGTGGCGTCGTAACCTCTAATAAAAGTCTACACAGGTCATCGTCTAGGTTTTAGACTCAGACGTTGTAAATAATTTATGTGAGTTCTACGACAATTAAATTAGGCCATAAATCTATTCAGTTTACGAGAATTGAATTGTTGAAATATAATTACACTTACTATTGTTTGGAAACACAGGCTATCTAATCTGCCCACTCTAAATACATAAATAATTATGTACCTACTGTATTTTCGTAATTAAACTGTCACTCTAAATTGTATAAAATAGGTAATATTCAAGTTTAACCAACTGGACACGCGTATAAATCTTAGCGTGTCCAGTAGTTACATGATATGAAAATTTTGCATTTAACCAACTGGATACGCGTGAGTCCAGTTTCTCGTGTCCAGTTGGTGACTGACCCATAATTACAACTATAAAGTAAAGATAGGTAATGTAAACTGCTCACCTTCATCTTGATTACTTCCAAGTAGAACTTCGGTGTTGTGAAAACTGCCTTCTTTCATCATCGTATCAGGATCTTTTGGTAAAAACACACCGTCCACCGTAGGAGCCGATGGAAAGCCTAATATCCCGGTATAAGAGTTCCATTGTTGCACAGAAATTGTCTTGGCATCCACACCACGCATGCAGTCCATAACTAAGCTAGGATCAGCGGCTAACAGACTACTGTTGCAATTGCAATCGTCCACCAGTACATTTCCTATAACTTGTGCTCTTTCGCCGGTCATCCAGCTCCAGGGGGCATTCAGAGTACCAGATTGCAATATACCCCGCCTGAACAACCCTTTCATTTCTGGTGAAAGCATGTGTAGGCTAACGCTACCGCCACCCGCTGATTCTCCAAATAGTGTTATCAGTTCAGGATCCCCGCCGAATGCTCGTGCGTTGTCTTTGATCCACCGTATCGCTAGTTGCTGATCCCATAGCCCCATATTACCAGGCGCTTCTTCACTCCCCGGAGAAAAATACTTATTCAAATACAAAAATCCAAACGCACCCACTCTATATTGCATAGACGCAACTATCACATCACTGGAAGAAGCCATTATATCAGCTTTATATAGATCGAGCGTAGCAGTGCCGCTCATATAACCTCCTCCATAAATCCACACTAGTATTGGCACTTTGGGCCTCTCTGCTAGAGGCTTATCTTGATGATGACGAACCCTCAAGTGTTGGGGCACCCATATATTTAAATACAAACAGTCCTCTGATATATTCGTGTTGGGGTTCCACATCTCCTCTCCCTCAAAACCTGGGAAATATTCATATCTTTCTTGATAACAGCTATTAGGCATGGCTGTAGCTTCGAGGACCCCATGCCAGGGTTCTATTGGCACGGGTTTGCGAAACCTTAGAGGTCCTAAAGGTGGCTTAGCGAAAGGTATTCCTGTGAAGATGTGCACTTCTCGGCCCATTACCGTCTTCGCGTAACCTTTAACGAGTCCACTCTTTGTCTCAACGATGAGTGGATCATTGTGAAAGTTCTTTGGTAAAGGACTAGTTGTGGGCGTTGTTTGTGTGGTTGACGTCGTGGTATCATGGTGGTTCGCCCATGACCGTCCCCATACACCGGATACAAAAAAACACAGTAAGAGTTTGGTGAACATAATTTTGCTATTGCAGATCATTTCGTATGATTTCATGTTCAGTGATTCACTAACGGATTGTGTTAGAATGCAATCGGAAGTAGTCTGCCAGTTTGATTAGATACTTGTTGTAACACATTTCTGGTTTCAGTCGGGATCTAGAAGTGCGCAGAAGCTGGGGTTGTACCTGAAAAAGAAATAAATGATGTGAGCACTTATATGGCGTAATTGAACAACCAATTGATAAGGGATCGCTTATTGTAATGAAAAACTTTTATGTTCACCACGTTTATCATTACAATAATTAAATAATAATCAAAACCTTTACTGAGACGATGATCCAAATGTTTCGTAATCGTGACATTTGGGCGGATATCCGCCATCATTTAGGAATGGCGGATTGATTTTTTACTAATTGTTTAATTTTCTATTTACTTGAATAGGTACTCTAAATAACTTGACATTTCCGAAAAAGAGTAGAAGCCATTCAAAAAAAAAGAATTCTATTGTAGACTAATCCTTGCCTGATTACCTTCACCAACAATACACAACAACTAATATTAGATATCGTGATCGTTGTGTAAGCTTATTTTGTGATTCAATTTTTAACTAAACTTAAAATTACATATTTATGCTTTGCCACTCAGTAAATGCTACAATGGTAACCCGTAATCAACCGTAACTGCAAATCGTGATTTGAACAATTTGAATATCGTATATCAGGAAGCCTTGAACTTTTGAAGCTATTGCCTACTGAAAGTTGCCTATTTACTACTAACTGAAATCATAAATCGCGTGTTCAACCACACGACAGTTTAATTTACACTTGTTCCGAGCGTATATTTATCTTCTCGTACTTTGGGACGACAGCTAAATTAACTCTCATTTAAAGTTTAGGAAGCGTAGGATCAAACCCTAATTTCCTAGCTCGTAGCTAGTTCTAATTAGAAATTTATTTCACTAGAATTCGGGTAACTTTCACAGATTTATTTAAATTAGCAAATCAATAATCATTAGCTTATTGGAGGAAAGAATATAATAATAACAAACAAAAAATTAATGAATTATATTACTTAAGTAATGTGTTTTAGTTTCAAAACTCACAATCAACAAATTGATGGAACAGTACCAACTCTGTCACAGGATCCATTAGTTAAATTTAAAAGAGAAAGAGGTACATGCACGTGGAAATGGTAAATCAATCACAATCAAATTGGTAGACCGGGTCGTAAAGGCAGTAAGTGGATTGAACGACGTAATACAACGACTCGCCGACGACAGTGGAATATTATCAATATAGCTCATTCCGTTCATAAACCCTCACAACGTCTAATAGAAAAACATCGAATTGCAGGAGCGACATAAATTCATAAACATTTTTATGCTATTTATCTGTCTTTAGATATATTATTTTCATAGAAACGTTCACAATCATTCTCTGAGTATACTTATTGTTATAAGTTAACGACTTTAAAAGGCCAAAGGTTGAGTCAAGTTACACACATCGACAATTAGGTATCGAATATTGTTTATCATGTAGGTAGGTACTTACTACTAATCTAGTTGTTTTTTATATAAATTGCAAATCATATTAAATACATTTTATACCCGGACTGCCGAAAAGGGGAAGTAATGGATTTACCGCTACATAAAGTGCCCGTGTCATGTGTTACACTTGATGTGCTGTGTACTGTACAGGCTTGCTCCTGATAATTTACAAAAGCTGCTATTGTCACGTTTATCTCTACTAGAGGGTATATCTACTCGCTTTAAAGTCAGCGGTTAAACATCTTTGACGCAATATAATATTTTGTTAAGTAAATTGACAGTTGAATATAAATTAGCCAAACAGTCATGAACTCATGATAAGGCAGACGGCACAACAATAATACAAAACCATTGTCACCTAGGCCCTATTATAGTCGAGTACGGGCATTCAATGTGCTCAGCTGTTGACATAACATTTTAGAAGAAATAAACAATAACAATCTATAGGAAATCCGTTTCCATAATAAGAGATAGCGATCGCCTACACATTCAACAGATAGTTGGTACGTTATAATAGATTCACGTGCCATCGCGGTGACCCTTTTCCGTCGAATCCCGGCCTTTGTGATCCCACTCGAAAGTGATCATTATTTCATCGGCCTCTCACTAGATGGGCCCCTAGGGATACATAATGTTCGATCCCGGGATTCAATAGGTTACAGGACAAACATAATCAATCGTGTTGTGCCGTGGAGATTTGGACATGAATCGGTTTACTCAGATTTTTTATAATGTACAAAATATTTAAAGTATATTGACATTCGCTTCGTATTGTCTTGAAAATTGTTTAAGCCTGATACATACACAGGCGGCACGCGGCCTGCACGCTTCTTGCGGCCAGTTGAAATGCATGCCCCGCCCCATTTTCTCCCGTCGTTAACGTCCTGTAGGTAGCGTATTGCGACCTTGACCTCAGATCGAAAATGAGGCGGAGCATGCGTTTCAAGTGGCCGCAAGCCGCGTGCAGGCCGCCTGTGTATGTGTCAGGCTTTAAGCTGATTGGTACCTACGGTACTCGTAACTCAATAGCTATAGAAAGATGGTACTATGAGATAGTCAATTTTTTTCCATCACGACCAGCGCATATAAGAAACATATCAAATTAATTTTCAATTTTGAAACACATCATTTGTTGACATTGTTCCTTAAATGTTCTATCAGAACTATTCAGAACTGAAAGTAAATCTACGAGTACCTACACTGCGCAGAATCTCTTCTAGAATAATATTGGTGAAAAATTCGAAATTGATTGTTCTGAGAAAGTTATGGAAAATTGGAAAGAAATTTAGGAAACCCAACCACATCGCGAAACGCAACGAAATATTTACGTCTCTCGATACGGTACGGGTGTGTACTAGATAACGGACTATTGTCGTTATTCTATCTCTCTCTCTAAGCTCTACGCCAAGTTGCCGACGATAATCTAGAATACTAGCATATCCAGAGAAAAATTGTCCCGAGAAATCACGCCGCTTCACAATTATTTTCTCAAAAAGTTATCGATAAAATCTCAACCATGCATACTTTTCTCAGAGTATAAGAAGCATTTAAGAAAAGGAAGACTACGTATTAGCTTCGATCTAAATAAAATACCTATATGATATTTGATGGCAAATATGAATTCTGTCCATGTATTCAGGAGCATATCAGGGCACCGTTTGTCGGGATCGACTCCAACTCCCGCGGGGGCAGTCGACGCTGTAAATTAACTTAGGGTACTCTGTATGCAGACTGTCGCGCGTCTAACGAGGTCCGAGACCCTACGGAACCCGCTCGGCTATGTACAAGTTTACGAAATGGAGTTTCTCTCCTAAGTTATAGCGGGTAACGATGTACGGCTACTAAATTTTAGAGTTTCTTAGAAATTGTTGTCAAGCAATTTATTGTTTAAGTAGCCATTTCTTCTTCAGCATAAGTAAAATATTAAACCGATTACTGAAACTGTAGCCAAAGTATGACATGAGGACCTACATATTTATACTTATCAGGAAGCTAATGAATATATTATATGATTTTTGGCGTTACCGAAAGTAATGTTAATATACCTATATATTTGACAGGACTATTTATAATGAATGATAATAATAAGTGTAGAAAAGTCATTGTCATTAAAGGACACAGGCCAATACTGTACAGCTGTACATCCTATGGTTAAATATTCAAGTTCCATGTCTGTGAATTGTAATAGTGGACCGCTGGTGGTTTGAGTGGAGTGGTTGAGGAAATTGTTTTTAATATAAACTTTTTAAAATTTAACATTTAATAAATAAATAATAAAGAAAATCTTGTATCACTGTTATTACCTTCACAGTCTGTAACCTACCTATAGATACGACCTATGTACAAAATAAAGGTAAATACAAACAGCATTCAGAGTTCTTCGCACTCACATAAAAGTCAACATTGGGATAGGTTGGAGCACGTATCTGGTTATAAAAATTTACCGTACACAACTGTGCACGTTACAATAATATACTTAATACTACTACAACGTACGATACTATATGAAAAAGCAGTCAGCAGCACGCAAACCTTTAAACACATTGTAATTCATATCGTATTACCAGCACGTAAAGTGCCCGCAGATATCACTGATGTTTATATTATAATGATTAAAACCTCATTGACGTAGTTGCCAAAAGTTTTACTTGCTCCAATCAAATAGACCTATACTTTAACAAATCGCCGTTGCCTTAACTAAAGTTATAACCACAACAAATAAAGCACCTTTTAGTAAGTAAGACAAAATAATTTAATATGGAAATACGACTATTTAATTTACGGGAAAACCTGAAGTTTATGAAAATTATAATGTCAGAGGAGTATGTCGTGCGGAACGTGTGAATTTGTATGTATGTTCCCCGCCGTGTCGGTAATTAATATTTACATACTAACTACTAAGCTTTCGTAAATTAGAGAAATTAGTTTTGACGACATACAAAGCGACGATTTAAGTTACCGTTTTAATTTTGAATAATGTAAAACAACACAACACAATTTTCAAGCTTAACAAGAGCTTAGCAAAATAGGATTTGTCACGAGTAGGTACAACTAAATGTTGCGTAAAAAAGAAAGTGCAATGAAAAGGTTTAGTCGTGGATTTTTTTTCATTTCATGTATAATCTGCACTTGTCCAGCGTTGCGGATCATGGCACAAGCTTCCTCTACGCCCCAATAAAACCAGCTATTGATGAAATTTTTTAAAGATTTTACTCAAACTCTACCTCTTCAATTAACTAAAATGCTTATTCCCATAACAAATCAAACACACTTAAAACTCACGTTTTATTAGACTAGACAATTCCGAAATTGACCTTTCGTAAACGGCTTAATGACAGATCCAAAGAAAATCGCCAGATAAAGTAACCGAGAGAGCTGCTCAGAGGTAGAGGTGAGAAAAGTGGTGCGGGGTGGCGGGAGCGGGCGGCGCGCGCCGCTCGATAAATCGATGTGGTAATACAATGCCATGCGGCCGACCGGCCTTGGGCACTTGCAGCCTGCAAGACACACCCCCGCCCAGGCGCCAAGTTCAATGCCAACAGTGTCCTTACTGGATTTCAGCCATTTCATTTTAAACGAAATCTAAATTAATAATTCCCCACATAACAATGATTTTATAATAATTAAATCTAAGGACGTTGGATTTGTACGGATTTTGGAGTTTAGTGCTACGTTAAACTAATATGGGTTAATTTTTTTCCGGTGAATAGTACCTTTGGCTATTGCCTATTTTTAGTCTTATTTAATGTGCATTGGTGTTCCATTTTAAATAGAAAGAAAAATAAATTATAATATATTGATAAAGAAGAATTTAGTGAACTTTATTTTAGTTATATATAAAAGCTTTAAATATGTACTTAACATCATATACAAAAGTAAGCATTGGTAACATGGAAAAAAAAACGAAATAAACATTTTAAAGAATAATAAGTTTTGAGGATAATTTAGGTACGATTATGAGATGACTCTACATTTTATTTTACCATTTAAATAACTGAAAGTTACAGATATCACTTTTGCGTAGCAATTTAAGCCAAACTAAAAGCATCATATTATCGTGAGTTACAAACCTAATCCTCAACTTAAACACAACAAACAACATACGAATATGTTAGATCGCATAAGTAGGGAGCGAGACGCCACGCTTAGCGATGATTTAATTTAGCATAAGTAATTACGAAACTCTTGAATCGACATATATACAAATATATTTAATCTAAAATTAATATTCAAAAAAAATATTGAAGCCACTCTGATAAAACCAGGGTTGCCTGAGCAGCTAAATTTACTTAGCTGTTGATTTCTAGCTAAAATAACGACGTCCTTGTCAGTTGCGATTACTTAACAACCACAGCTAATCTTTTCTTTCCGTGCAGTCACTCCGTTGACACTTTGCAGTAGACAACTAATCAGCCTAATCACGATTAACCAGTCCGTTCAGGTTTCCCTGCAATCAACGGTACTAGCGTAGCTTGTGTTTTCACAAGTCTACGAATACTACGAAAATTTGTAGCTCTACGAATCTACGATTTGTAGAGCTACGAATCTCTCAAAGTTTTTCAGGTCAGTAAACAGACAAACCCTGACCCTGATTAGAATAAAGTGACGGGAACTTGAAATACTTCTCATGATTTGCATAAAGTTCGACTCAACTCGTTTGCATACAATTATAATCAGAAACTTTTTTCTTGTTGACTGATGCAGTAGACATTTGCTTAGTAGATCATGAACAGATAACAAGAGATAAAGATAACAAGTCTGATTAAACGTTGAAATAAGATTAATAGTCTCACAATCGAGTCGCCTTAATAATGTATGAAGAAATTATCCTTATACTCAACTGTGGCCTTAGATAGATTTTTGCACGAATTTTGATCATAGTCTAGGTACTTAGTCAATACTTTGACGTCACTTTCATCAAGTACAAGTAACTCAGTCCTAAAATAATAATCCCAGGTAAAGGTCAACTTGGGGAGTGAAGTATAAGTAAATGCAGTCGAGCACGAAGGAAATATCTTTAAACGTCCACCAAATACATGAATTCTATTTTCTGTTTTAGTAGGACTCATGTGTTCAGTATCGATTATCAATGATAAAAAAATGGACATTGATATTTGTTCCGATAGCTTGGGTAGATTTAAAGCACAAATTAAAGATATTGAAGATTCTAAAGAGGCAGCGGTTGCCTCCCAATAACATCTGTAACAGATTTTTCAAACATATTTTTAACGCTTTTTTTATTATTTTACCAAAGTGTTTTCTAAAGTTAAATGTTATTTTTATTGTTAAGATCGATATAACATTGTAACCTAATCCTTGGATTACTAAGCGTTGCCTATAATTGGGGTGACACTTATATTAGCATAATTATTTTGTGGACTGTTACACTGTGGATAACCTATTTCATAAAATAAAATAAATGAAATGATTTGCTAAATTACTCTAGTAAGTTCGCACGCTATTACATAAAATCCGCATCTACGAGATCGGTGTGATTTTATATTCGCTACTTGCCGCTAAGAGTACCTACCTATAGTTATAACAAAAATCGCATCAATCACAAACCTCACGTTTAGGTATTCGGTAGCATTATTTCACTTTCAAACAAAATAATTTTGTCAATATCGCTATATTGAAATGGTGGACGATAAAATGGCCGGTTCGATTTTTAAGGATTTTTAATATATTTATTTATTTATATATTGTCGCAACGATGCTGTTAATTTTTCTTGGAAGATACAAACTTGTACATTTATGTCAATCCTTCACATAGTAAGCTTTGTCGATTCAATTTATAAAATAATATAACATTTGTATTGGTTTGATAATATACAGGACAGACGGTCGAAAGTTCAAGGGCAATGATTTTCAAAGCAAGGGCACTGTTTCCAGGCATGTCTTTAGGCGCATAGCTCCGGGGCGCAAAAATTTGGGGCGTCAGATATTTTATGCCTCTAAAATAAACCTTATTTGGAGATATGATCGTCAAATATCAAACAATATATTGTATCTCTCCATGAAAAAAGAAATCGCCTGCCGACGAATTTTGCTCTCCTTCACCCTGTTACTCATATCAATTAACATTCTGAGATATAGTGATACTGACACTGGCAATTGATTAAATTAATTAATCTTCCCAGAATTGCTACACCGAGTTCACGTTCCGATAATTGAATATAGCGAGCCAAATCGAACTGAAATGCTTCTCAATTCGGTCATGGCAGAAATATAATATTATAAAATTATAATTACTTAGTATGTGTAGACCAGTAACCAACTAAGTGAGCACAACTATTTTTGAATAACTTTTGATATGCAACCTTATAATTAAAATGCATAAATAAATCAAGGTGTCATACTAGTGTACAAATGTCACTAAATATATTATGGATCTATCTTTTTTTTTAATAAAAGAAAACCCCCTTTCGGCATACCTACTAGGAATTGTTGTTATCTAATGTAACGTTTCATTACTTTAGGATGCAATGTGTAACTCTGACGCCCCAACGATGACGTCTCCGTCTATGGATTAAATACGTCCCTGGCTGTTTTATCGTACGCAAGAATAATGCCAAGTAAAGTACACGTGGATCTGAGAGGGATTGTCTTATGAAACACATAAAAGTAAGCATTGAAAACTTTGATAATATAAATATCGAGAGAAAGTTTAAGTATGAAAAGCTACTTTTGATACCATGACAAAATATGACTGGATACCTGGGTAGCTACGTCATAAAGTTCGAAGCTTTTTCAATGTCTCATTCAACGTATAATGAAGAGGAGTAACCATATCTTAAAAATATTATATGCATACATACGCCGGTTATATTTCACTATCATTGTTCTTCATTGACTCTGAAATTATTAAAGAACTCGTTAACGTGACTAGAAAATAAAATTGGAATTACTCAATGTTAGAAAACTTTGAGAATTAGTTTTCTCAAAATAAAATATTAAAAATATGAAAGATTTTGTACAAAAACAATATCGTGAGTACCTACCTATATTTCACCACTATCAATTAAATGGCCATATTGTACAATTTGGGTTCACCATTAATGATAATGGAGGCGAAGAAAAGTCGATAATCGGATTTGGCCAGAATTCGCTTCGTTCAGAGACTGACCGACTAAAGTTAAGTGCTTTGTCCATTAAGACTGTGGCTGAATTGGCCTTCAATACCTATCCGATATAATACAGAGTGCGTAATGAAGTCTCTATTGATCGAGATTAGGACTAGAACTTGTAGAGCTACGAGAATTATGTACTTATAGGTACACTCGACAACAAATCATTTCAATTATTATAGCCCAGATAATAATGACGGTTCAATCGGTGCAATCCAAGTCCCCGTGTGCTTTTGACTGTACTTGGATCATATTACTGTAACAAAATATCTAGCTTTATTGATTAGAGCAAACATGACAGCGCGCACTTGCCTGTATACCTACGCCAATAATTATTATACAGCTATTTTGCAATGTTTATGAGTAATTTTATAGTCGGTATTCAAAAAAACATACCAGTTTTAACGATAATCCTAATAACTGAGCCAACGACGTATGTTTTCAAGAATAGAAAGACGTAAGCAATAGGTGATGTACTTCTCATAAAAATAATAAAAAATAAAAACACCAATTTTTTGTCATAAAGGAGTGAAGAAGACTGTTGAAAGTTGGTCAACTCTAACGATACGTTATATCACAATCTATGAACAAAGGAACGGACACATACTTATACCCAAATAAACATTATTCCTCCTCTGTGTCACTCATACTTCATATTTTAGGTTTACTAATACATATAACATTCACTAACATGCAATCCGTAGCTGATTTGATTTGTAATGTCATTTTCAGGTTGTCGCAATCTAAATCCTTGGCATCTCAAACGTTCCTTTGGGTGTATATTGATTGCTTACGGCGAGTACAAAGGCACAAAAGGGACCTCGGGTACCTTGAGGAACACTCGACTTCCATTAGTATTCTGCAAGTAATTAACGTTGTACCCGACATGTGTGGCTTCTAAGGATTATTAAGGCGAACACATACAAACGAAAGTTTCTATCTCGTTTAAACTTGAATTTGAGGAAGAGAGCACTGCTGAGGACTCAATAATTTTTGAAAAGACTAGAATTAAGTATTGTTGTCATTTTCTGAATGATTATTAGGTAAATGATCGGTGAAGGGTGAATTACAATGAAAAAAAGAAAAGTGTTGTTTGTCTCGTGAATAGGTACGTCTCCGTTGTATTTGCTCGGAACTGATCACCACAATATCCATTTACCTTTTCATATTTAATACGTTAGTCAGTATACTACTCATATACTCGTCAGTATTAAATGCTGGACATAATATCTTACTTTACTTATTACGAGCAAGCAGCGTTTCAGTGAGACATTCAATATTTTATTAGGTGGAGAGTAAACAGTTAAAAACTAAGTCTGACCTTTGCAGTGTCTGACCGCGCTTATTTTTATACGGGAGTTATTGATTTATCTTGTTCAAGAATGGAACACCCGCCCCAATTAATTTGTTCGTGAACTAATTCTCACCTCAGTTTTAGGCCAAAGTTACATATTTCATAATCGAGCCCTACACCCTGCAACTTAGGTGATTTAAGGCTTATGTAAGGAAACTTGAAACTGGTAATTACACCTGAATACTTAATTACGTACCTACCACGATATGCTTACAATTTTTTTAATAAATATTGTAGTAAGTATATTTTCACATATAATTTTTGGATAACAAAACCGTTTATATCTCTGCCGTATAGATTTTTAATAAAATTATTTTTTCGTTATGATTTTTTAAATAGGTAGGTACACGTTTTCATAAAACACATTTATGAAATAAACGTTGCATGTTAAAATTATATTCAAATCAAGTTTTTCTATTAAGAAACGTGTTTTCGTTAAGTAATGTGGATGTCGAAATCGAGCTCATAATATAGCACAAAAAGGCGTCACAATAAAAAAATACCTAGGCATATTCATGCACACATATTCCTGGTTAAAGTTGGTAAAATATAACATTATCGAGAGCTAAAGTAGACCAAAGGCTAATAAAATACCTACAATATTTTCGAAGCCTTCAAGGCATAGCGGCCACAAAGGCATCGTAATGCACATTGTGGAAGTAACCTTGTTTGCATTTAGATCAGGTTAAGTATTTTAAGCTAAATACGTCCTTCGGAGCCTTCTCCGATGGAAATAGAAACAAGGCCGGCTGGCTGGGCGCGAGGTCGCAATTTCATTTATATTTCAGCCTATATAGGGTAAAGGACATATCTGTTGCCCGCTGAAGCGATTTTCACAACTAATTATCTATGTATAAAAATCTTTAGAATATCTTAGTGTCCTAAATGTGCGCAGAAACGTTTGTCAATATTTGGAAACATTCGATATTGAAAAACAGTAGTAAAACAAAACTGTTCGACACTGTTTCCAACTGTTGTAAACACTCGGCGTGGGAGCACCTAGAACATAATAATTATAAATAATGTTTTACTATTAAAAGCCTCAGATTTTTTTTTCAAGATATTTGGCCATGTTAATATAAAATTCAAAAACATCACAAATATATCGTGTTGCTCATCAACTACATAATAATATAATGATACAACTAGTCTCGATTTTTTTAGGTTAGGATTTTAACTTTCCTTGCGATGCAAAGTAAAAATCTGAACATGAAGTAGAAAAATGTCAACACGCCAGGATACGAATACGGGACTTGCATGATATTTGGATTACAAATTATGACAGAATTATAGCAGAGTCGTTCAATGATAACGTTTTAAGATTTTGCTAGAGGTGAGAGGTGAATGGACAATAACAGCATCGTTTACCCTAATATCTTGTAATAAACATAGCTTGTGTTAGTATCGCCGATGAATATAAATATCACTGCTTTAGGACCCCGTTATAATAATAACACAATCAAAGGTCTTGCGATTTTATTATCTCACACCTACGCTATGGGTAGGTTACAATAATGACGCAATAATGCAGCCTTATTCTGTGCTAGAGAAAATGCGGTCATAAAATTTAATCTTTACCGATCACAAGTGATCTTTACAGATCACAAGTGGTAGTCAGTTTCGTTCTTGAAAAATAATGTTAAATATACATATGAAACCCAGCAATGAAACCTAATTTAAAATGGGAATCGTTGTGTCAGTTAAAAAAACGCCTATGACTAAAGAGGTTTTGGGCATGAACTCAGGGTGAACTCGCACTTAAGACTGTCAAAATTGTAACAAAAATGACAGTTGTGACCGAAATCAAATTCCACTTAAACCTGTTTATGACTAACGGCCTCCGACCGCTGATCCGATATTTACCGTCAAAGAATTTATTCGATGCAACTAAGTAGTTTCACTGAATAAATTCCATTACATATTTCCATTCTACAAAGTACAAAACAAACAAGAGCACTCGTCCCCGTTATCCTATTTAGTACTGTTGTTCAGTTCTTTGTAAGAAATACAAAATTCCCATCACGATCTTTGAGGATCCCCTTCTCAGCTTATGTTAATACTATCAGACTCTTAGAGAAAATGTTGACTGAATACTTAAAGAGCGCGAGTCTACTGCAAATTGGTTCTCAGGCAAAATGCATTATTGCTATTGAAATAAATCTTCGAAAATGAATGTGAAGATGAATGGAAGAAGAAGATATAGACTGACGGGTATGCATCAAGACATGTCGAGTGCTCATGAATAGTTTAAGCAGATGGAGCTACAGTCTACAGTAATTGGATTCAAACAAATGCATTGTTGCTAATGCAATAAATTTGCAAAAGAAACGAGAATTAGTAGAAGTGGCGAGGGAATATGATAAATCTCTGAATGCAGAGCAACATTTCAGCTTGAAAGTTTTTATTATTTTATTTCTAGTTATTGATGACGGACTGTATGATGCACCGTGCTGTCTCTTATATTGTTAGTTCATCACTGCAAGTATGAAGTCCGTTGTTTAATGACTTCAACGATTTCGTGATTATCAGTCTCTGCCAACTTTTTATTTATTACGGACAATATCGCGTAAACCTAAATGTAGGTATCTAAACCGAAACTCACATCAATTTTCTTATTTTGTAAACAGAAACTACCAAACCCTACCCCCTGTGATTATTGCATAATTGTTTTCACATTATTAGATCGGATCACTTTATTTTCACTATGATGAACAGGTTTGATCAATCAGTTCCTTCAGTGTTACATCATAACAGGTAATTAGACGATCATATTTGTTTACAAAATAAGACACTTGATATTGATTTGGGCTGCGGTATATATACACCACAGCCAGATTTTTATATAGGTAAGTACTACCTGAATGGATAACCGTTAATTGTCCTTTATGATTGCTTATTAGATTACTTTTCCATATTTCCAAATGAAACACATTAGAAATCGTTGGTAACACAAGTCCAAAACTTACACTAATATCTTTATAATTTCTACCTGAAATGATTAATTCCTTGCGACAGAAACGAAAACGACCTTCTCTTTTGAAATCCGAACATACGAAGCTTTCCTGTGGCGTGACTTACCAACACTACTCACTCAGATATGTTACCGCTAAGTTAACTTAGCGAGCCAACAAGGTTAAGCTGAAAAACTGGAATTCAACCAGCCTTCTAGTTCATACGATAATGAACTAGAAGGCTGCATAATTTTTCTTACGTATATGGGTTTACTATTAGTTAAGGTAGGTATTGTTTTCAGATTGATAGAGAGCCTCTTTGGAAACTGTTTGGGTTTAAAAAATTTTCTAGAAGTATCTTTGTTAATAAAAAAAAGTAGTATAGGTGTACGCTTTCTTATACTTTTGTGGTGCGATAGTAACAAAACCTTTCTCAGAGTCAAACCACCCCCGCCCCTAACCTGTCGTGAGCTAACTACTGCCGTCGGACGACAACAACTGAGCTAACTGTTTAACCGTTAAATAGTTGATCCCGATTGCTCCGGAAAGACGTTAAACTTTAACGTCTTTCCTGGGTACGATCCCATATATTGGAATATAATATATGGAAATAATTATATGGAAATGCCATTTCAGATGGTATTCTAATAAAAGTAAAGAAGAAGAGAAACAAATCTTCAAGCTTTAACGGAAAGCTAATCTTTATATTAATTTGATACCTACCATAATTTACACTACGAACACATATATCATAAACTACGAATCATTACATATAGATCAAGTAGGTAGATATAAATAATAATACTTTTAGACACAGAACAGTACTAATGAAATCATATCATACCTAGAAATAATAGGCATTGAATACATTTTACTCCATCGTTTCACCCTCCCCTACGAGAAACAGGTGTCGTAAGTAATGTATCTATGAATTGACAAAGATTTTAAGCGTCGACAAAGCAATGGTAAAATTAATACAAAAGAAGCAAGGCAAGGATATAATAAATCAGTAAATAATATGAATAATATTAACAGAAGCAAAACTTACATCGAACGTCAGGCAAATCGGAGTGTTTACTAACACAGCTACGAAACATAAAAAGGGCGAAACCAGTGGGTTGAAGGGAAAATGTCGTCGCTTCCTTTCAGGGCACGTTAATTTGTTAGTTCGCGTGCCCATTATTGTTATACTGCGAACCCTGGCTCGATTACTATCGGGATGTGTAATAAATAACCGCTCGGCATTCTACCGGCGCGACGGTGGAAACAATAATGTTAATTTTATTGGGGGAATAACTTTCGCACGCGACTTCGCTCGTGTCATCTCTAATCTGAGATAATTTACCAGAATCAGAATCATATCTTTATTACAAATAGGTACATTGCGTATATTTTTGCATGTAAACATTTTTTGTGAATATTAACATTTAAACAATACTTTGCAAGATAAATGTGCCAACTCTGAAGAGAATATGTGGCAAAAACTCTCAGCAATATTCTGCTTTATAATAATAACTGTTAAACATTTTTTATTGACTAATAGGTAACTGAATATTATATAAATTCTTTCTTATATTAATTCCAGCAAAACCGAAGTCTGCGCCTATCACCTGCGCAACAGGGAGCTCAGTGTAGTGTGGAGAGGCCTAAAGCTAACCCACAGCAAGTGCCCAAGGTACCTGGGTGTAACTCTGGATCGCAGCCTCACCTACGAAAAACACTGCACCAACACCAGGCAGAAGGTTAGCACACGTAACAACCTACTAAAGAAGCTAACATCCTCATCTTGGGGCGCAAAACCGCAGGTGCTGCGAACTACTGCTCTGGCGCTGTGCTACTCCGCGGGAGAGTACGCTTGTCCCGTGTGGGAGCGGTCTGCGCATGCGAAGCGAGTTGACGTGGCGCTTAACGAGACTTGCCGTCTAGTTACGGGGTGCCTGAAACCCACGCCAACCGATAAACTATATCGTTTGGCGGGTATTGCACCGCCGGATATCCGAAGAAAGGTAATTAGCGCCACCGAAATGACGAAGCAGACTCATGACCGCCGACATCCCCTGCACGGTCATCGCACAGTACGCTCCAGACTGCGCTCGCGGAAGAGCTTTCTGAGATCGGTGGAGCCGCTCACGGAACCGCCAGCAGCTGCTAGAGTCTCCCTGTGGCGGTCCCGAGATCCGGAATCGAAACGGTGCCCGCCTGTCTCGGAAAGCCTCCCAACGGGCCACTCGCTGGGCTGGCCGATCTGGCGGGCGCTGAATCGTCTTCGATCTGGAGTGGGCCGCTGCAAACAAAATCTTGCGAGGTGGGGATATATACCCGAGGACAGCACGCAGTGCCCCTGTGGCCAACCGACACAAACCACGCAGCACATGACTGCGTGCCCCGCGTGCCCGACAACGTGCACGGACGCGGATCTATGGGCGGCCTCCGTGCGAGCGGTTGCGGTCGCGTCCTTCTGGGCCGGCCGCATCTAATTTGAAGCCATCGACACGAGAAGAAGAAGAAGATATAAATTCTTAATCAATAATCATAATTCCTTCTGAACTGGAGATACTTGTCACCATGCATTTCAGCCGTTCAAATAATCATCTAAATATTCTGTAAAATGATTGTTTAGAACCGGTTTGTTTTGAAATACTTAAATTTAATAGATAGTAATGAGTTATACTTAGGTATGAAGTCTGACGATGTATAGTTATACAGGGTGGAAATGATAAGTGATCACACTCGATTATTTCTAAACTATAAGATATCGGAAAATTAATTACTGATCCTGAAAGTGCTTCAGGAGCTCTATCAAATGGTATCAATAATAGTTTATAAAATAAACTGGATCTATCCGAAAATTCAATGTTTCCAGCTTCTATGTATTTAGTATGACGGCATGGCGATCATGGAGTGAGATATTTTATCATTTAAATAGGTAGTTAAAAAGATATTATGCACTTGTTAATAACCAGATTCGTATTGTGATTTAACTTAGACGAACTACAAATTTGTATAAGAGAAGCTATAGCCTTTGATAGAGCTCCTGAAGCACTTTCAGGATCAGTGATTAGTTTTCCGATATCTTAATTGTAGTTTCGCAATAATCGAGTGCGATCACTTATCGTTTCCACCCTGTATACCTATTAGGCAATACGATACATTTTTAAAGATATGTATTTGAAATGTTCTTCGGCATATTGATACTCGTAATAATGATATTTCCCAAGTAACTGTATGGAAAAGAGCTACTACGTGTATTCATAGGAAAAATGGAAAATAAAATGAACGTATAAGCCAGTCGAGAAAATAAGATATACCTTTCTCACGTTACGAGTTTTCTGTCGTCCGTCTACTACCACCGCGACTCTACTGTACATGTCTATTATATGTATTATTATGTATATTGACACGTTGACACCTATACAATACACGAATAACGAACAAGATGTATAAATATAGAATTATCAATCAATCAACAATAATTTATGATATCATTACCATCGGTGACCCATAACTTTTTTGCCGTTTCGTATTTATAATAAAATAACCCTATACATCTGTTTGCGCAGGGTAAAAAAATCATTGTCTCGTCAGAAATATTTCAAAAATAACCTTGATTAAGACGAGAACGAATTAGAGTTCCTATTCAGGTTATGACCCTAATTAGCACTAATTATCCACCTAGCCTTCCTTCATTAATCCATTATGTAGAGCTATTAAATTTCAAACTCAAGCCAAGCTACCTATTTCTCATGAATCTTGCGAAACTTCTAATCTCTGGATTCCAGTCAGTGTAATTTGTTAAATACTTGTCTAAAAGGCTGAGGTAGCTGGATGTAATTCTAATAGTTGAGAATGACGTAAGCATCTAAAAAACAATTTAGAATTTTATCTCAGCACATTTCATGCGATCGAAGCGATGAATGTTTTAAGTCAAATATCCTAGTCAGTTTGCCTTATCCATAATCGGTTCGATCCCCGGTTCATGTGTAGATTAACTCTTCAATATGTAATGGAAAAATACGTGAGCAAACTTGCACAAACCACATAGCCTAAGCTGAAATTGCCAATATCTCAAGTCGCAAGTGAAATAGATAAATAGCTACATAGGTCATTTGTACTGTATGTACGAGTATAGGTAAGTTACAGGTGGGTATTCTGAAAAAAATAAACTTTCTTAGTATTACAAGGTGGCGAAAGATAGTTTACAAAAGTATAGGTACCTCATCTCTTGGGAGAAAGACTCTTTATGAGTATCTTCAAGACATCGAAAACTAATCAAAACTTTTTGTGTTCTTAAAACCCTGCGTAGGGTTACCAAAATATACCGTTTTTAGATAAATGTTCCTTTCAGTCTGTTCGTAGGTTATGCATAGACGCCGTAGTGAACCAGAGCCACTCAGTCACGCAAATAGGGATGGAGGCTTGGCTCATGAAAGCTATAAATCACACTTAATTCTGAGTCGAAGTCGCATTCGCTGCCCCATCCGTGCGCGGAATGTTTAGACAAATTTTACTTTGTACAACTTGCGGATGTTTCGTATACATTGAGCGACTACTTTAGACTATCAAGCGTGTTAAAGAAGTTGGAATTTCTGTAAACAGAAGTTCAACTGCAGCCGTATTAATAATAAAATATCCTAAGATAAGGTAGATATTCATCTTTTCTATATTTCGCTTTTATTCAACATCATAAATAGCACCGAATGACATACAATCGGAGAGTGTAAATTGTTGACAAGACGTTGAAACTTTCCGACGTCGGATCCAAATATAAAAAAGTCGGATCTGAATATAAGAACCGTCTATTAGAAAGACTATGAATATCTCGTTTATTTTCGTTAAATTTCGTTTTTACTATTTATCTTACAAAATTCATTCATATTTGTTGTTAGATAAAACCTAGATATATGGAAATTATATGTTGCGATAATGGTTCGCTTTATGTGAGTTAAGTACGGACATGTAAGTTCAGCCTAACCCTGAATAATGTATGTGCCAGTAACTCGTTATGTCCTATTGTAGGGCGGTTGTCCCCCAACGAGCCAATTTGAATGACGAAAAGAACTATGGTGAAGAAACAGTGATGGCTTGGAATTTTCAGTTCAATGTAATAATGTCATCTGTACTCTATAATTTTATTTCATCGATTTGGGCTTTTAAGGATGTTTCGTTAGAAGTAGTATAGTTTCAAAGTTATTCTGTACCTAATGATACCTTGCTACAACACATTATTACTTGTAATTCTACTCTTGTTTTGCTTGCTCATACTGGGGATGGAGCGAATTAATTTACAGTTAAGCACACAGTTACTTTCAATAATAACAACGTCTTGTAACGTATTGTTGAGTTACAAACACGTTCAAGAATTATAGAGAATGTCTAGTCATCACTTAAAATAGTATTAATAAATTCGTTTCAAATATTACGTCTTTGTTGCAAATATTCGTTTCAATATCCTTTTTTGGCTCAAGAAAAATTATAGTCTATATATTGGTGTTGAAGATGATGATTGTAATGATAATTGTAATAATTATAATTACAATTGTCATGACCATCATCCCAGGTTGTTACGCGATGCCATGGGATGATAGGATTGTAGGAACCGTACCGCATTTTTTTAAAATAAACAAGATACTTTTTATTGTATTTGGCTATATTTTGAGTTGATATTGGCTGTGAACTGAATATCAGTTATACCAAGATTAGGTTCAAGGCAGCACTGCGGTTTGTTGCAGTAGTAATCTCGCAATTCTGTATGCATCTGAAAAGGTGCACGCAACCGCGATTGAAATTATTGTTGTATTATATTAGAACAAATTCTTCGCACGGAAAAATATCGCGCCGATTTTTTATCAAACGAGACCTTAGCCTTAAGGCTGGGTGTGCGTGGATTTTCAGTTTTTCTATGAAGGCTACGGCACTAACTACTAGAATTAAACGTCTGAAAAAAATATATAGCAATCTTGGGGTGTCTATTTAGAGATTGATGAATACTATATATATAATTGAATAAATAGACACCCCAAGATTGGTATATATATGTTCGATAGAAAAAAATGGCAAAAATAACCTTTCCATGTCTTTTAAAATGAAAATTATGTCTAAACTGAAATAGTTATTCATACAAAATAGATATCAAAATGTAGGGTACTATAAATACGAGAGCTTGTTTTAAAAAAAGTCTGATCTTTGTTGGCGTAATTTTATTTCCCTGCCAAAATTCATCCAAAATTAGTAAAAAGACAAATATGGAGTCACTGTACCGTGCTCTTCCCTCCGCCGCTGCGGGACATCTTCTGTCTTGCGCTTGAGTTTGACAGCTGGCAGCCCCTTAACGCACACATGGAAGAGGAGATAGGTCTGATTGCATGAGACGGAAAATCTCTAAAGTTATAAGTACCTACTCACCTAGACAATAATTTTTCATGGAACTTTCCTTTGAAAAATAAGCCGAATATATTTCCCCGCTATTTCCGAGAATTTTTCCTGTAGTTTCACTTAGATCGCTGACCTCTACGGAGAAGGGATAGAATTGAGTAAACAATTTGTAAATATTCTGCGTACGAATGGGATTTCTTTATAATCGGCAAGTGCTATTGAATTATCGGTCTACCCAAAGGATTATCATTTAAAAGGTAGACGGCTGGCAGTAAAAAAGGCCCGATTAATATAATGGATACTTGTAAAGTCATTGAACATTTTTCTGAAGTAAGTATACTTGGCTTACAATGATTTTCTTTCTTAAAGTATAGACAACTGTGATATACCTACACTCGACACCACATCAATGGTAACACTTGAAGTACGATTGTATGGTGCATGCATATAATAGGAGTGGTATAAACAAAGTATTACACATGCAAGTACGTACGGACAACAGCAGATCAATGGTAAAACTTGCAGTACGATTTCAACTCTTACGACGCAGAAAATAAGAACGGTCCAAAGTTACACTTTATCTGCTGTTAGCTGTACCTATTACTTTATACACTAAATTAGGGTTGGATAAATTGAACAACTAAAAGAATAATAAGGGACCAAGAGAAAGAAGGAAATAAAGATAGCTTTAACAAACACACCCACCCTCATTAATTAACTAACTAAACAATGCAATGGTTTAATTAATCTGACAGATTAGTACATCTCATTGTAGCTAAATCATAGTAATTCGTAATTTCTAAACTGTGGATGGAATAGCACATTGCGTAACTTTTAAATTTCGGTTATTAATACGATACATAAGTGGTTGACATTGCTCATAGAATCAGTCAACTGAAGTGGCAGTGGACTGGTCACACCTGTCGTAGAACCGATAACCGTTGGGGTAGACGAGGTCTCGAATGTAGGCCACGAACGGGTAAATGTAGTGTGGTACGCCCCCCAACCAGATGGAGGGATGACCTTCGCAAGATGGCTGGCAGGGACTGGATGCAGAGAGCCGAGAATAGTGTTAGAGTGGCGTGCTTTGGGAGAGGCCTACGTCCATCAGTGGACTGATACGGGCTGATGATAATGATGATAATGAATACGAGCCAAAAGTTAAACATCTAGGATTTTATATGGACTAGACAGAAGTCTTATAAGGAGTAGTTCAATTCAATTCATAATTAGTTTAAGTGAGATAGAAACTGCTGAATTGAAACCATTAGTTCGGTTTCCATTGCGGTTAGTTCATTACATATGCCATTTGCCTAACTCATCCAATCGAAGATCAATCTGAAATGGTATCTACTAACATTACAGGCACAGTCCAGCATACTTATGAAAATATTCAACTCTTAACATGTATAATAAATAATAATAAAGAAAATATGAGGGTTGGCCGTGGAAAATCGCGGAAAATAAATTATGTATTAAATAAAATCTTCCTCTAGTTATTCTACGTATTATGGTAACCGAAATATTTTGCGTCTAGCGGTTCTTGAGCTATAGCGTCAAGACAAGATAGATGGACAGACACTACAGACAACCAAGTCTTGATAAACAAGAGAACGAGATAAGACAGATAAGTTTGAAACGTTAAGTTTCATTTAGTTTCTTAACTCTATACTTCCAAAAGAACCTTTTTAAAGACATGCAAAATTAATAAAATTATCACGTAATGTTAGTAATGATTTTAAATTACTACAGACAACCAAGTCTTGATAAACAAGAGAACGAGATAAGACAGATAAGTTTGAAACGTTAAGTTTCATTTAGTTTCTTAACTCTATACTTCCAAAAGAACCTTTTTAAAGACATGCAAAATTAATAAAATTATCACGTAATGTTAGTAATGATTTTAAATTAAACTAGCAAAACGAACCCAGTAAGATTTGTTCTTTCTTCGCTAATTAACGTGTAGAAGGTAAAAAAGAAAGAAAAATTAGGACCATTTATTAAGTCTCATGAAAATAGGCCATAATATCTTGAAGAAGCAAATTTTTTACGCTCAATTTAATTAAGCGGAGCTTAGAAAGGATTGTTTCTCTTTCAGCTGTTAATTAAAAGTCGAAAAAGGCTTTAGAATTAATTGCACCGTTAGAAGGGTAGAGACTTGAGACGCTTTGATTACAGAAACAAATGGAAGAGCAGTGATTCTACAATTTGTGCAGCTCACAGTAAAATAATGAAATTACTTACTTTGTTAGCCGAAAATTGTAATGTTCTTTTTATTAAATCTTGAGCGGGTGTGGTCTTTAGTGCGCTTGAACATAATCAAAAATCTTGAATATACGAGTAATATTTAGGTACTAACTAGCATAATTACGAGTACTTACAATAAAAACGAAACTTAGATTGTCACAGTGTTGTTAAGTCAAAACAAAAAGAAGAGTGTATGTATAAAGAAAAAATGTCTGCCACCCAATCTCTTTAATCACAGTGATTATCTTCGAGTGACAGTGACAGATGTTTCTCGGAAATATGTCGGTCAGCAAATGGTCGGAAATTATTTAATCTCAAAATACTAAATCTGTGTACTTGCCTAAAGCTCGGACATGTATTTTCTCAATTCATATTGGTCATCACCTTAGTACTCGACACTGACAAAATTACCTGTGCTATAGCGATTGCGAATTACGTTTGGTCAAAACACTTTTCATCGAAACTACTTTTTATCGAAGCTACATTTGGTCGATGGTACGTTTGATCGAAACCACGATTTCTCTCAAATCTCGTCAAAAATTACAAGAACTGAGATTGACAAGAACTGTTAGCTATTATGGTAGAAACCAGTTATTTAAAAAAAAGTGAAATGACCCGGAAAACCTCCCGCCACAACCAGGTAAGCAAATAGTATACGCAAGATGCAGTACCAAGCCATAGCATGGAATGGAAATCATACATGACGGTAGCGCGTGCTCGATAAACGAGAAGAAAAAAGTTATATGCGAATGCGATTCCAATTTGCTAGTAAGAGCACTCCGGGATCGCTACAATTCCCGTTCTTTCCACGCCTCATGCAGCTTTAGTTCCTGTACTGTAAGGAAAAGAGCCTCTCTATATGGCGCCCAAGCCGAACCTTTATTAAAATTAATTGCGTTTAATGAAAACATTTTTAAATAACGGGCTTAATTGTTGCAGAAACCACCAAGAGCATGGAAATACCGAAGAGCTTTTAGGACGCTTGATGTAAGTAAGCTTTCGATATGTACGGAAGGTACAGCCGGCAGCTCATCGATTGTAACACTTTGGACTTTGTATCATTCCTATTGGCACCAAATCAAATTTAAAATCGTGTTCGCGCCATTTCTATTGTAGGTAAGTAATAAATATGTTCCTATTTGCAACTTTCAGTGCTATCATCGATGGGCTTTCGTATGTACTTACTAAAAGTTTCTTTGGAAGATAGAAGCTTTCATATTCTTACGACAAAGTTTGATTGAACGCAATCACACACAAAGGAGTTATCTGTATATACATCATAGGAAAACGACATGTTCAATCACGCAATAGTATGATAACTTCGTCACTTATTTATAATATATGTATAATATGTAAGGGGTGTAAGGGGTGGGGACCGACAATATTGGCCACCCAATTGCCAACCTCACCGGCACGTGGTGCACCCTGCCGACCAACGGACGGGGCTCTGGCGACCGACAGTTGGCGGTATACCCAGCTCGCACCGTGCCGGCGCCAAGTGCAGCAGGTCGGTGACGGGCAGCAGCGTCACCGGCGCGAGGTGGCCGGCTCTGCGATCGCCAACCCGCTTGCCCAGCGTGGCGATTACGGGCATCACCTCCCAAACATGATGCACACCACAAGGCCCCGGCCCCCAGTTCCCGGCCGCCCCGCTATTCCTAGCCAAGGCAGCGGCTACGGTAACGGCGGGGCAGGGGGTGCTAAAATGGCTGGCAGGGACTGGATGCAGAGGGCCGAGAGTAGGGTTGATTGGCGCGCTTTGGGAGAGGCCTACGTCCAGCAGTGGACTGATACGGGCTGATGATGATGATGATGATAATATGTAAATGTTGTCCTTGGCAAAATTATATTTAAACCACTTAGCGTAAAGTTTGCAAAAAAAATGTGTATTCGCCTTGTATGAAATGACTAATGGTGGATCCCGATTTAAGCAATCGATGGTTAGACATATCTCACTGATATCTGCCGAGATTGCTCTACTTTGACGTAGGTACGTAGTATAGACAAAAATTTCTCAAGGGCATACAATTACCGTAAAAACATTATGATATTTGCCAATATACTTCATAATTTTAAATAAATGCAAGTATAGCATGCGGCAGTCAAGTTAATTCACCCTATATTTCTCCTTCTCTCATATAAAACCAGTTTTAATATTGGCCGTCCATTCCCATCGATCCGCCCTTGAGGTAATAGGATACAAGCGGTAATGTAGGTTAGATACACATACAGCTAAAACAAACTTTTGTAGAGTGGCAACAGAAAATCTAACCTGAATCTGAAAGCACAGTGAAAATGTACCTTATTCGTTGAAAATAAGTCTGATATTCTAGCTAAATCTGAGTGAACTGGTTATGAAAGCCTATTTTGATATCAATAACAATTTTGAAGAGACTAGTATAGGATGTGAAGACGAGTCACTCATTTTTACAAATTACGCAAGTGGAGGCCGTGGGGAGAAAAACGCCCTACACGTGGCCCCAGAAGAGATGGCGTGATGACATCCGAAGAGCATCCGGTTCGATGTGAATCCAAGTGGTGCAAAATAGACGAGGGTAGAGAAATTTAAAGGAGGCCTACACCAGACTGGTAGAGAATGGCTAAGAAGAAGAAGAGACGCAAAAAATATATCCAATAACTTCTAATTGGGTTTCAGACATTTATTCTATGTCTGAAACCCATTTTAATGTAAAACACTTCTCTTTAAAGTAGAGGTAACACGGGTTCTGATGCACAGAGATAATCATAAATTGCTAATAGGGCTGTTACGGCCTCCTTGGCCGATCCATAGACTATGCGTCAATACTTTGGTCTGTCACCCCTGGTTGTCATTATTTTTAGTTGTCATAGAACCTTTCGAAATATAGTATGAACCGAAAATGAAACGAATTTAATTAACTGAGGCTGCACCAACAACATTGGTCCTTCAAACCTGAACCTGAACGAACCGAACCTATATACAGTCCAAGGAAAACTTTTTGCGACCCGTGTCGGTAAAACTGAACTGAACCGAACCGAACTAGTATGTCGACACATCGCGAAACCAGAAGTATGACGAAAAATAAAGGTGAAGAAAACAACGACTCTACAAAAGGTAAAAATGACAAATCCAGTAAGAAAGGTAGCAGCAAGAATTTATCAATACGATCGAGCAGTAGCACCATAATTGCAATAAAAAAAGCCGAACTGTCTGCCGCGAAGAAACTTGCGGACATTGAAAAGGCTTTGATCGAAAAAGAGCTGGAGGTAGAGCTAGCAGAATTGAATGTGACGGAGGACGAGAATCGATCAACTTCTTCTATACTTACTCACCACGAACGCATTCAGAACTGGGTAGATGAACAACACGACCAGAAACAAAAACATCTAGAACCAAAGGATACAAGTAAACAGATAATAAATATAGAAACGGAAAAGCAACACTTACCCAAGATGACGAACACCTACGCCAAACCAGCTACGCGGAAGCGATCCCCTGAAAGAGCATCTGAGATACAGTTACTAACTAAAGCCATTACTAACCTTCAACGTCCAACTTTCGATAAAGATCTACAACTCTTTTCCGGAAATATTAACGAATGGCTGTCGTTCAAATTTGCTTACGAGGAGACGAAACATTACCTGTCAGACGCAGACAACATCTCTCGCCTTCGTCGTTGCCTGAAAGGAGACGCACGCGAGGCAGTAGCCTCACAACTAAACACGCGCGCACCACCATCTGAAATTATGACCACCCTTGAGCTGCGTTTTGGACGCCCCGATCTGATTCTTCGCGAAGAAATAGCTATTCTTAAAGACCTACCAAAGCTTAGCGGCTCCACAGAACAGTTAGCAAAATTCGCATGTAAAGTACGCAATTGTATCGCCACCATCCGAGCCCTGAACAAACCGGAACGCCTATACAACGACGAACTCGTAGAAACCCTGAAAATGAAGATGCCACATCTTAAGTCACAATGGCTGACATATGCCGTAAATCACGAATTGTCTGGTGCACCGGAGCTCATAAAACTATCAGATTTCTTGGAACAAGAAGCTCTTGCCGCTACGAAATATTGGATTCCGGAAACGAATAGATTTTCTACTTCTTCTAGACCAACATATTCGCAAAGAGTCCACTACGCTGGCGACGACACTGACGAATATATAACCAACAATAACGATGATCCAACTTTTGATGACGGCGGAGAAACTGAAAATTGTTTTACTTTGGACTCATCCAAACTACCTGAAGTTGACCCAATGAGATGCCCGCATTGCAAATCCGAGGAACATAAGAATGTTTATGAATGCAACCGATTCAACAACCTTTCTATTGAAGACAGATGGAACTGGGCAAAAGAAGTCAAACTCTGCTTCAAATGCTTGAAATCAAGACACCGTCGAGAGAACTGCCGCGCTAAACCCTGTGGCATTAACGGTTGCCGGATGTCCCACAGTCGACTATTACATAGCCCTCCGAAGTACCACCAAGAAATAAACACAGCTTTAACCACTGCTATAGATACAGAATACGATCACATCGCTTCCGACGCATCTGTAAATTCATGTAGCAGAGACTCATCTCGACGCAATTGTATTCTTCTGAAAGTACTCCCTGTCGATATACGCGGACCTAAAGGGGTTAAACGGACTTTCGCTCTTTTAGACGAAGGAAGCACGCTCACACTTCTTAAAGATGACCTCGCTAAAGAAATTGGCCTAACCGGAGACACAGAACCATTCACTTTAGCAGGAGTAAATGCTACTTCTGAAGAGCTTCACTCCAGAAGAGTAGATGTGGAAGTAATTGGACCATCCAACAAAATAGTAAAACTAACTGGAGCACGCACTGTGAGAACGCTGCCTCTTTATCCACAAGCTGTAAAAAATTTGGAAAATTATGAACATTTACGAAATTTACCATTGGAAAACCTTACCTACAACCATGCCACTCCGGAACTCCTGATAGGCCAAGATAATTGGCATGCTATTATAACAAGAGACATTAGAATCGGGAAGAAGAACGAACCGGTTGCATCTTTAACAGCCCTAGGTTGGGTAATACATGGATTTTCCCACTCTTGCACGCATGTAGTCAATTTTGTTGGACACACGACTAATATCAACAAAACAGATGATGATGTTCACGAACTACTAGAGGAGTATTTCCGTATCGATTCCATGGGTGTGTCCGGGAAACAGAAACATAGCAAGACAGACGAGAGAGCCTTTGAGATTCTAAAAAATACGTCTAGAAGAGTTGACGATGGAAAACGATGGGAAGTTGGATTACTCTGGATTGAAGATGAACCTAATATGCCAGATAGTTATGCAAACGCGAAGAAACGACTACGAGCCATTGAAAAGAAAATGGATTCTGATTACAATTATGGATCAAAATATAAAGAGAATATGGACAACTTTTTAAATAGTGGTTACGCCGGACCCTGTAAACCAATAAATTCAACTAAAAAATTTTATTTACCTCATTTCGGAGTCACTAACATAAACAAACCTGGTAAATTGAGAATAGTCCATGATGCTGCAAATAAAGTTCATGGCACTTCGCTAAACGATAAGCTTCTAACAGGACCCGATTTGCTATTATCACTTCTCGAAATTCTCTTCAAGTTCAGAGAAGGGAAGATTGCAGTATCTGCAGATATTAAGGAAATGTTTCTACAAATACGTATTAGAAAGGAAGATCGCCCCGCTCAACGATTTTTATGGCGAGACCTTGACAGAACTGGACCTATGAGAGAATTTGAAATGAAATCAGTAATATTCGGCGCAACTTGCTCACCTGCTACTGCTATATATATAAAGAACAGAAACGCCGAAGATTTCACTCAGCAGTTGCCGGAAGCTGTAGAAGCTATTAAGACAAGATTCTATATGGACGACTACTTACACTCGTTCCACTGCGTAGAAAAAGCTCTCCAATTGGTTAAAGACGTATCATATATTAATAATGAAGGTGGCTTCACTCTTACACAATGGATGTCGAATGATGAGAATGTCTTAAGAAGTATTGATGAAGAGAAGAGAGGATCAGGGGGAGTCAATTTGAATTTTAATGTAATTGTGAAAATACTGGGACTCAGATGGACCCCGAATGAAGATATGCTAGGTTTCAACTTAACTTTCTCTAAAATCCCTACTGAGTTTCTTGATGGGTCGAAAATACCAACCAAAAGAGAAACTCTGAGAGTGATCATGAGTTTATTTGACCCACTGGGTTTCCTTACGCCCGTAATCATACAAGGGAAGATATTATTGCAGCAAATATGGCGCAGTGGTGTCGACTGGGACCAACAAATCCGTGATACGGAAGCCACTTTTTGGAAACGGTGGGTGAAACTCCTGACCACCTCATACACCTGCAGAATTCCACGTTGCTATGAAATTGATGCACTTCTATGCGTTATTCAATTACACATATTCTGCGATGCAAGTGAAAAGGCTTTCGCAGCCGTTGGTTACTGGCGATTTACGAGACCAGATGGAACAGTCAACGTGAGCCTAATAGCCAGCAAGTCCCGTGTAGCACCTACAAAATCAGTATCCATCCCACGACTCGAGTTACAAGCTGCTTTACTTGGGGCGAGACTAGGCAAAACCATTAGCAAAGATCATGATACGCTAAAAGCTACACAACGCTTCTACTGGTCAGATTCTTCAGCTGTTATTGCTTGGATTCGAGGTGATCCGCGTAACTATAAGACATATGTTTCTAATCGCTTGGGAGAGATTGCAGAATTAACCAACCCTTCAGAATGGAGATGGTTACCGTCATCTGTTAACGTCGCTGATGACGCTACCCGAGAACTCGACCAACTAGACAGTTCGAACCGTTGGTTTACCGGACCCATATTCCTGTACGAATCGCCGGATTCGTGGCCAACTCAAGGTCCAAATAATGTCGCAAATGAAATTATGGAAGAGAAACCAATCCAAGTTCTGGTTATTCAAACACCTTCACCGAGCCTCCCCGACATCGATAGATTTTCTAAGTGGTTGAGACTACTCAGAAGCACTGCATATGTTCTGTTATTCGCTGAACGTCTGCGCCAGAAAACGCCTATTAATTTACAATCTCGACATCTTGACGCCGCAGAGGAACTATGGATAAAGCAAAGTCAGAAAGAGAGTTTCCCAGCAGATTTACTACGGCTACGATCGAGACAATCTGTTGAAAAATCCAGTCGCCTATTCAAGTTAACACCATATATCACAGAATCAGGCTTGCTAAGACTTAAAGGTAGAGCCAACGCCACCATTGATGTGACCAGATGCCAAATTGAACCATTTATACTAGACGGCAAACATTCATACGTTAAACTACTTATCCAGCATTACCACGAGCAAACATTCCACGGAAATTGCGAAACTATTGTGAACCAATTACGCAAAAAATTCTGGATAATCCACCTGAGACCAACGGTTAAATCTGTAGAACGTAAATGTCAAATGTGCCGATTACGTCGCTCTCTACCTACTCAACCACCTGTCGGTGATCTGCCACCAATTAGACTTGCACATCATCAGAGGCCATTTACTCACTGTGGTCTTGATTACTTTGGCCCAATGCTAATTACAATTGGAAGACGCCGAGAAAAACGATATGGAGCATTATTTACCTGTTTAACTACGAGAGCTGTACACATTGAGCTCGCCGGAAGCCTGACGACAGACTCTGCTATTTTAGCTTTGCGAAGGATGATGGCGCGACGAGGATGCCCAAAAACTATACATTCCGACAATGGCACTAATTTTCGAGGCGCTGACGCTGAGCTTACAAGAGCTGAAAAAGAACTAGATCATGATAAAATGAAGGACTTCTTAGTGAACCGACGCGTTGACTGGCACTTTATTCCACCATCGGCACCCCATATGGGAGGATGTTGGGAGAGACTAGTACGTTCCTTTAAAAGAGCTCTGACCACCACACTTAAAGAAGTCGCACCGAATGAGGAAGTACTGCTGACGGTATTAATTGAAGCGGAGAATACCATAAACTCTCGTCCGCTCACACATGTATCCGTTGATCCGTCTGATGAAGAGGCTCTCACACCAAATCATTTTCTCCTCGGCAGTCCCTCAGGAGTTCCATTACCAGGATCATTCGATGGCTCCGATTTGTTAAGAAGAAGTAACTGGAGAAAAGCTCAACGACTAGCCGATGTGTTCTGGCAGCGATGGGTATCGGAATATTTACCTACACTCCTCCCGAGATCTTCAGCTGGACAAGCAAACATTGACCTGAAACCCGGAGATGTAGTGATCGTTGCAGATTCCAATATGCCAAGGAATACCTGGCCCAAGGGGATAATTGAAAAGGTATTCTCGGGACCTGATAATAGAGTTAGAGTCGCCGAATTGAGGACCACAGCTGGAATACTGAGACGTCCATCAAACAAGTTGGTGCTCATAGAACGGCATCAAGAAGACAACTCCTGACCAGCCAAACCTGGTGTGGCGCGACTATGTTACGGCCTCCTTGGCCGATCCATAGACTATGCGTCAATACTTTGGTCTGTCACCCCTGGTTGTCATTATTTTTAGTTGTCATAGAACCTTTCGAAATATAGTATGAACCGAAAATGAAACGAATTTAATTAACTGAGGCTGCACCAACAACAAGGGCCTATCTTATTTCACACAACAAATGGCATATCAGTTTCACGAAATTAATGTGTCTTCAAGACTAAAGTTTAGCCACGCTAGGCCTGTCTGTAACTACATCATGTGATATTAAAACGAAGCGCAGGTTTAATGTTATTTAATAAGGTCAGAAGCAAAAAAATAACCGACTGCATCTCTATTTCGATTTGCAACTGCGAAGCGAGACTGCCCTCTGCTCAGAGCGAGATTTAATTGAATTATTCGAATGAACCCGACGCTTCCGCTCGCCGCCTCGTGGCGTTGCCTGCCGTGCCGAGTCGAGCGAGCATGAGCTGTGAGCATTGGAGTGTGCAGGATATTCCAATTGCCACTACAAAATATCAATGTTTATTTTTATTTGTGTGCATACGAATTGGAAATGTGAATAGTGTTTTTGTTTTTCCACTCAAGAGCACTTGATTCAAACAGATTTTAATTAGATTTATTTTGAATAATTGAACACGCCATTCATTAATCATTCATCAGAGCAATATTGTTTTGCTATGACTGAAAACTATTCTGAATTTAAGTTCTACTTGCAATGACGTCACTATTGAAAGTTGGTCGTCTCAGCACATCTTATTCAGTCTTTAGTCAGACCAATTCACATATCGATTGTGTCTATAGTTGTCCATTCCATTGCGTTTCTCAGCTACTATCTATACAACATTCTTCTCTTGACACGAGTCTTCAAAATAAGAATGTCGGTATTTTGTATCTTGTTCATCTTAAAAATTGAAGGGGCTTTAGCGCTCTTATCAGAATTCAGCATGTAGGTTATGTAATTTCATTTTCCTGGAGAAGTCGTTTTACAACCCATAACTTAAAATATAAAACAATATAAGACACTACACAAACAAACATATATACACGTAAGATAGGAATCCCATTTTGTGATTCTCCGAGGCACCCCCCCCCCCCCCCCCCCCCCCCTTACAACTAACTTCTATCTTAACTTACAGGCACAATTATTTTCCTTAATACTACTTAAGGAAAGTACCTAATTATTATTTATAAAGCTAATAAACTTTAGATAACTTTAAACAACTGACTATTTATTACATTGTCTGTTTGTAATGAAAATTACATTACATCGCCACTTTTGTATTTGGTGTGTGTACGTTTAACCCTTGTCAGCGCTACGCACAAATTATTTAATATTAAAATCGAGTAATAAATTGGAATGAACCAAACCGTGCCCCTGAAATGCTGATCAACTTCACCAATATGAAAGACCCAATCATTACAGAAAAAGGGTATAATGCTGTTTGCGTTCACAGTTTACCTGAACTCTTAATTAATTATGTTCGGTTTACCAAACGGTCCTTTTATTACTTATTTTAATCGCATCCCTATATCACGACTCCGTAATTTACTACTTACGAAGTTCCTACATACGTACTGCTCTTACATAACTTGATAAGATGAATAATTCACGTGATACTCCACCAAGTTAACAACCAATTAAATAATTTATTACTCGCCAGCAATTACCGGCGAGATTAGATGCAATCTTATGCCCCATCACATCGCTAATTATGAACATACAAATATAAGTGTAGTATACAAACAACAGGTGTCAAGTAGTTGAGCTTACCGATGACCTTGACTAGCCAGTCCGCGGGGTCCGGGAGGGGTGTAACCAACACTGGAGTCAGTAGGGTTTACACACACTCACACTCGCGTTTTGTAGGGTATTTGAGTAATTAGGGGGGCGGACCGCGACGACGCGACGAGGCCGTTTCGTCGACGTCCCTCAGTAGACTGAGCAGCGAATCGGTCGGTCGGTGCCTGCCTTGTGGGGTTGCTAGCTCTCGGTGTTCGTTTCCATTTTGCACCCTTCGATTTCGAAGCGCTCTATCATACATAATTTTACCACTATATTCTGGCATGCCACAGTTAAAGAAATCAACCTATGTAGTTAAGTTTAATATTTGGTTATGAATAGTGCGAACTCAATAATACTTTAAAGAAGCAATTAAAATAGAATGCTACAAAAAGCGTTAGGAAAGAAAGATCTGTATACACTTCCCTTTAGAAATCGCAATTCCTGACTTACCTACTCTGCTGCAGTGCCAAAGTGGATCCTGGCCTCAAGAACAAAGGGTTAATCACTGCTAGCTATATTCTCGTGCCAATCAACAAAATAATAGGAAGAATATTAAAATACGTATAAGCCGATGTAGCAACTGTAGACGGATAGTAAATAAGTTCGATGTTTTTCCCAGAATCTAATAAAGCCATAGCTAATTACCCGACAACCGAGAGAATAATGTTTTTACTATAGGTAGTCCATAAAATATTCTACTGACTGCTTTTTGTAGCTCACTTTAAACCCAAATCTACTCCGCTCTACAGTTTTATGTACGTACGTATTAATAATGTTTTTAAAGCCAAAATATCCACAAAACCATAAGTACCAATTATAAGGTATTTTTCTAAGCTGACATCACCCGTTCTGGATGATCACTCTTCCCGGCCGGCATCGTGCCCGGAGCACCCCATACGATGCCCGCATACTACCTGTTTCACGTTTAATGATCGTATATACCACATCTTCTATATCCATCGCCGCTTTTTCAGTATCTACGACTATATTTTCTACTTTGACCGAGCAATGTAAAACGATTTACAATTTCCTACATTGAGGTCTATCGATAATACTGCGAATCCACAGTTTCCGTGAAGCAACACCTCCGAAACGATTAAATAATTGCAGATTCGCGGTTGTGGCGAGGCTCATTGGTGAATTTTCGACGAAATTGGGGCATTCGGTAGAAACTTTCCCGATTATATCGTATCTAATGAATAAATAATGGATCGTTTTGTGCAAGGGCTGCCTTGAGGTTCGCCATTAGGCTGAAAATTTTTAAACAGTGAAAAGTAAAAGTACCTTTTTTATTTTCTTTCTACACTTCAGAGGAGTTCATAGCCGACATTATCAACTTATTCAAAATGGGTAGGTACCTATAAAAACTAAAGCAGCACAATGATAATTATGTTCGACATTGGTCGGTAGTTTTATAACACAACTTCAATTAAAAACTTACAAATAAACTTCAATTGAAATTGTAGAGCTCATAAAAAAACAATCAGGCGATCTGTTATAAAAATAAAGCCCTATATAAAAGTACGTGAGTAGGTACCCATACATATTTGAACTTACTAACCTAGGTGTTTCATATTTATGAAGCTAAATCATAAAGAATTGGGAGAAAGGCGAAAAATATGATGATTAGATGACGTTGAAAATTGAATGGAGAGCAAACGCTATACTTTGTCAAGGGTTTCCACCCACGTTTGTGGAAAGATCCGTATCCAATTTTCAAAGAAATATTTGGAGATATGAATGTCGTATTTACATGTACATAGGTATGTTCTGTTTTATATCACTTGTACGGTGGAACACTGAGAAAGGTGTACAGGAGAGTTTTTAAGGTTGAGATTTTCTCTAAAAATACTTGACCTATTGCAAAAAAAAAATCACTGTTGATAGATAATAGTTAAAACTATGTACTGTAAAAGAATTATTAAATTCGGTCCAGTAGTTTTTGAGAAAATATCAACCTTATTGAGGCCCCCTGTATACTTATCTCTGTCTTCAACCGTACCTTTCTCAAACTACGAGCGCGTGTTTTGAGTTTTGTCGTAAATCAACAAGAACAGGAGTTAGGTTCTTACCTCCTGTAAAAATATTAGCTCAACACATCATCATCAGCCCATATCAATCAGTCCACTGCCAGCAGTACGTCCTACGTCCAGACGTAGGCCTCTTCCAAAGCACGCCACTCAACCCGACTCTCGACCTTTTGCATCCAGTCTCTGCCAGCCACCTTGCGAAGGTCATCCCACTATCTGGTCGTCCCACGCTACTTTTACCCGTACGTGAGCTCCATTCGAGATCGTCTACCCCAACGGTTATCGGTTCTACGACAGATGTGACCAGTCCAAGTGCCGCTTCAGTTAGCTCTATACACCGAAAGCTGAAACAAGACATCTAAACTAGAGTTTTTGTTATTAATTTACAGTTACTTTTTATATCAATATCGATTGGAATTCAATGTGTTTTATACATAGAGCTCGGGGGCGCGGTGGTTAACACACTGGATCTCTTACGGAACCCAAGTTTTAAGCCCAGTAAAAAACGTATAAATATCTCAAACGGTGAAGGATAACATCGTGAGGTAACGTCTGCATTCTGCATAGCTGAGAAAAATAATAAAAAGTCTAAGGCATGTGTAATCCTCCAATCCGCACTTGGCCCGAGTGGTGGATCATTTTGCGATATGAATTTATATGGTATAGCTACTCTCCGTCTCTTAATTTAAAATCGACCTTGTAACGATCATGCAAAGAGATTAAAATATCGTTTCGAACGAAACGTAGAAGGACGTATCTATCAGCTATTCCCGAACTAGGTTTATTGCAATCAACCGAGTTGATGTTATGCATGAGTAAGCACGTGTCACTTGATTGCTATCGACTCTACATTGCTACCTTTAAAGCTTATGCGAACGCTTTAAAGAAATGTGACTATGGTTCGGATCGGAATTAAAATTATGCTTCTAGCTAGACTATGAATAATTTGGGAATTTGAGACAAATACTGGTAGCCACAAACCTAGTTTAACCTCTCTTCCCTTAAACCGTGTTTTGTCACTTCATTCTTCGTTACAAAACGTTCAGTTGGAATTTATTCCGCGTTTATGATTACGAGCTAAAGAGATCACGATTGTCACATAGGTACACTTACCACTAGACTTCGGGATTGGAACTTTGGCCTTCTGGTGCTCGTCGTTTCTGTTTTATCATAAGTAACTTCGCAATTGTATTTTTTTTAAGTTAGTTTCATTAATTTAATTACCGATTACCTAAGTATCAATAGGCAAGTATCGATTCGGTTTCGACATAATTATTATGTTGGGATAATATTTTTTTGTAATGTGTCATACAGTCTTCACTTGCATAAACTATAATACTCCGGGTTAGTAAAACAAAAACCTTGTAGGGCTTTTGAGATACAATTGCTGCATCGGGGCACGCCAGTCTAGCCTCCTCCATATTCATCAATCTTTTCATGTAGGTACGTTTGTCTCGTAGGTTTACAGTTAATCGCATCACAAGGCCCTTAAATATAATACTTACCTACAATACGATAGATGGTAGATATTGAACATCACAGTCATGACATTATCTTTAATATTGTAATGTCCAGCGGTCGGTCTTACCCTTGACTGTGATTGATATGTGTTGTTACAAAAACTTTTGCGTTGGAGCTTGTGTAGATAATTGCAATCTTGTAGCATAGGTAATTCGGGCGACACGAGCCGGCTTGGTTTTTAAAGTAAAATTAATTCAGGTAAAAAACTGGCATCCTTTTCGAACGATTTTTTTGCACTTAGCAGCGAACATGTCATTTAGAATTATAGATCCAAAACAGAAAACCTTCAGCTTAGTATTCACAAATCAAGGTAGGTACCTACTTACCCCGCATTGAGTAAGCCAAAAGAGCCCCGTATTCCCCGAAGTCTTACTTAAATAAACATAGAGATATTTTTAAATACCTATCTAAAGGCGAAAATTGCTTGCTTATTACTTGCCCTCCTTGATTATAACGAGTAATGTAAATCCTACACAAAGTTCGTAACTGGACCTAACACTAACTCGTCTAGATAATTCATTTGCAGAAATTTATACCCCGTTCCTATTTAAAAAAAAATTATCATTGGTAATGTGAGAAGTACGTTTGTACAAACACAAATAAAGTATGGTGACTGTTGAGAAACGGCGGCTAGAAAGGTTAATGCACAGATGTAGGCAGGTAAGACGTAAAGCGACATATTTTAGCTAGGTGGAGTGCTTTTGGAGACCGATATAAATAGGTTACTCTAAGAGCCTAGGTGTCACGTTCCACTGCAAGGTGGGTACAATGGGCAGCTCATCAAGTTAACGTACGATGTAGATAGGTACTCTATGCGATGATAATACAACATATATTGCAATGCTTTGCGTAGGTTGACGTGCTGTTGACTGCAAAAGGTTTCACAGTCACAACTGTTTTAGCTGTTCTCTGTTTCTACTGAAGTGCCTAGCGATGTATTAAAGAGTTAACTTTGCCAATGACCATATTTGCTGCGTCAGACTTCTGCTTCATCATTAAGAAACCAAAAAGTTTAGATAAAGAAATAGTGGCACATATTTTCAGTTTGAGATGTAAATGGGTACTTACACAGGGTGTAACGGAAAGGGTACCTATTGTAAGGTGAAGGGAGGGTGTTCAGTATCGATCTCTGATCAGCTTTTTTCTACGACTTCATCAATAAAAAAATGCTGCATTGGCAGCTGACTAGTATGAAAAGTTAAAATACTTATAAATTCGCGAAAATAGAAAAATCATAAAACAAAAGTTGTTCAGCACCCTTACCATGAATTCTTATAGCAGGATTACTTCAATAATACTTTATTATTTCGTACCATCACGTCCTTATGTATCATTGTAATAATCCTGCTATAAGAGTTCATGGACGGGGTCAGTTATCGATACAGACTTTTCGGATTCCTATAACCCTTTCCGTTACCTACACCCTCTTAGGGTAAGTGCTATTAAACCTTGCTAGTCAGAGATTCTATTAGGATTGTTTACGATTCTAGTAGTATCCACTTTGTACGAAGCTCAACCTTACGCATGTCATGTGGCCTGTCACTGCTATCGGGGGCTAGCCTTTGTTAGACAATTTTTAACAAGGATAGGCCCTAGATAAATCCGTGTATTGCTATCCTCCCCCAAGCGTCCTCCCCACGTGGATGGGAATCCCGTTATCTCAACTCTCCTCACGATGTTTTACTTCACGATTTTAAGAACAATCGGTATCTAAACCTACCCAAGTTATCTCGAAACCCCGAGAAAATCTCATTGGTAGGCTAGGTACATTCCCAGCCGTTAATTTCTTCATGACCTACCTATACCGCAGCCCAAATCAAGTGTCTTATTTTGTAAACAAATATGATCGTCCAATTACCTGTTATGATCCTAACACTGAAGGAACTGATTGATCTAACCTGGTCATCATTGTGAAAATAAAGTAATCCGATCTAATAATGTGATATCGATCTAATAATCACAGAACAGCTTAAAATGTTTGTATCGTAAGGGTAGTTTTTGTTTATAAAATAAGACACTTGAGTTTGGCTTCGGTTTACCATAGCCGACTTGGGGATCGAACCTTCGTAACGGAAATTCACTGTCCTAACCCATACCGTTACCTCACTCTCTGTGAGATAAATGTTCAGGATATTTTGCTATTAAAATACGTATTAGCAGTAAAATAACAGAAATTAAACCTTAGTTGCACCTGATATGTAGTTTCAGCCTTTCTGGGACGTGGAATGTTTTAATTCGAATGCACGAACTTATTCCACGGATATTCCACAGAGCATTCCGCTTTGTATGCATAGGGCGTACGCGAGTATCACGTGCCAGACATGCTGACAGGAAACATCTAAATAGGAATGAAAATTATAAGACGCTCTCGCTCGAGAACGCCATTGCAGTGCCATAATACTGCCAGGTACCCGATTATTTAGATAAATCCCGAATAACCCTACTAAGTGCAGCAAATGAAATCAATAATCATACTATTTTTACGCAGCAATCGACAGCGTATTATACACCGATACTCTATTTGATCAAATGAAAAAAAAAATTAACTAATTACGTCACAAGTCACACAATGACCTTAGAAATGACCATTAGGTCAATTTCCAGTGAAGGAAATCGTTGCAAAAAATTAATAATACCTTTAAATGTCCAAATAACGTGTCTTAAAACTCCAAAGCACAGTAACGATGCACATCAAATTAATATTTTATTTGATAAGTACATATGTAGTTGAATTTATTGTAAATATTTTTTTTTCTTTTCCCCCAAATTGTTTAATTTACTTAAACGCTGTGCAGAATGAATGTACCTATGTCACAAGCCTAACCATCCATTTAATTTAGTCGAATGAATTCAAGGCCACCCTGTATATATCTAACCAAAACCAGTAGGTACCTAAGTAGGTTACATATAGGTATGTATATCTAAGTCGTACCTACCTATTAAATATTTTGCGATTCTGCCTAACAGATTCTGTCGCTCCTCCTTATAGCCTAGCTTTTGTATACTTATTACTGGTTATTTATACACATCGTTATCCTAGCCAGAAATCATGCTATTTTTATAGGGGTTAATTGAAATAAAACATTTATTTTTAATGAAACAAATATATTTCATTACGAAATTAATTACCAACAAATCCATTTTCAACACGTTTTCAAACCATTGTTTCAATTATAATAGGAAAATGTGCTTTTTTAAAGTGCCAAATATTTATTTAATTGCCACGAAAATATAGTTACCTATCGGTTATAATGATGAGATCATTGTAATATTAAACAACACGTACATAATTTAAATTGAACAATAATTACATTGTTCCACAAGTTACGGTAACTATACTTTCATTGCTAAAAATTTTACGCCTAATGGTAACACTACAACACACATTTATTGCACATTTAGAAATTTCGTAAAGTATTTTTGTCTTTTTTTTATTTTTAGAGATCCAAGACATTTACTATAATTTTGCACATCGATATTAATAGAAATAATATACAATAGCATTAATTTAGATCAAGGTATAATATACATCCAAAATATGGAACTATTCCTAATTTCGTCTGGACAATGGACAAGACATTTTAAAACAAATGGACCGGAGGCAAAGTGTTACACACTGCCAAACCAAAATTGTAAAATACGCAATCTTTAAAAGTCAATCGTGTTAAAAAATATAAAACAGGACCATCTTTGTAACAATAATAATTATCTGAAATATACAAGTAAAAAAAATATATTATGTAACAGTAGGTATGAAATGTACTATTATCTAGTATTTCTGGTTAAAATGACGTCAAGCATTATTTAAACCAAACATATTATTTAACAAAAACCCTGTATAAAAGTTGTATGACATAATAAAATCTTTGACTTATTAATATGTACAAATGTGTAGACAAGTGAAACAAAACCAAGGAAAAATATTCCTCTTTAAGCATTCCTAAAATTTTAACGACAAAAGTTGTAATTGTTATATTATATTAAGTATGTGTCAATATTATACATACAATTTACATACAATTAATAAGGCCATAACACAAGTTATTATAATATATATGTTACAACATTTTCTTAGCGGTAAAACTTGACGAGCCCAAAACCTAATGTAATTTACTAACTAGCAATGTCTGCAACTTTTTGATCACGATCCTAGCCTTATTTAGTGCCTACAAGGAAACGAAACCTATCCAGAGATTTAGCAAAAAACATAGGAGTATCAAAGTTGTTTCATTCATACTACCATCATACCAGTTTGGTCAAATTCTCTCAGATAATAGCTACAAACCGTCAACAGTGGAATGAAAAAGTAATCCACCTGATCGTACTTTAAAAACATATAAACCCTTAAAGTACTTTGTTATCAATTCAACGTCAGAAACATCGACCAATTTATGTTTAAGTAGTTTAAAATATATGCGTAGAACACAATAATCTTCACCTAAACCAATTTATTGCTGAAGTTGTATGTATATTATCATAGTGTGTATGTATCATACTTTATCATCTATGGAAGCTTCAATAAATAAAATGTCTCTGAAGAACAGTTTCTATCACATATCATTACACATTGTAGCACCACGCGGTTAATAGACCCATCTACAATAACACTACACTTATCATTTATTCATTGTTGTATATGGAGACGTATAAAAATTAATACATCTGTAAAATAATTTAAAATTGATATATAAAAAATTCTGTATAAGTTATGCTTAAAAATTAAATAAACTCTCTTATTGTTTTATGTAGTAATCTATTGAGTCTGCATTTTGGCTTTTAAATAATTTGAAATCAACATTTATTTAGGTACTTATAAACGTCCATAACTGACTGCGAAACTTCTGGTTTAATTTTATGTCTACCCAAAAATCAGTCTACGTTCGTTCATCGTTGGCTAGGTTGTGAAGAGACCTTCGAGCATCCATTTTAAGTCCGTTAATACTTTCATTGCCTTTACTTAAATTAATATCACAATCGTCGCAATCACCACATTTAATCATCTACTTTCATTAAGCTACACGTTTCGCTAATATTCGATAACTAGCAATTCTTTCAGTGACTTCCTCCTGGCCTAAGTATATTACCTATTCGTCGCATGTCTCATATTTCTTTATAACCATCTCAAAATGTTCTACTAAGGATGTAGGGATAACTAATAAATTGATATAAGGGGTCAAAATTCTGAAGATAGACAAAATTGTTTGTTTTAACCGATTTTTTTAAAAACACTTCGGTGAAATATGATATTATAATCTGGTTTGTTTTAATCATATCAGACACAAATATGAAATAGATTTAACTTTCAACATAAACTGATTGTGTATGCCTTTCTGTATAAGCGAAATAAACGTTTGGGTAGGTATGTAAGTATTAATTGACAATTTCATTATTTCATCGAAAACTAAATGTAACCTATTTCTTTCCGAACGCTACTATTACAGATATCAGTCAGTAAAACTGTTACAGACCGTAGAAGGGTTACATACATAACATTAATTGGACGGAGATATAAACGCTTTAAAAATTGTGCGTAAGTTTAAGTTATTTACATGTAAAGTAAGTCACTATAACTGTTCTGAGTACAAATATAATACAGTGTAGTGGTAAATATCGGTAAATGATTATTTATACAACTTTGCAATTTAAATCTTCAACATCGCAACGTGTATTCGCGATATATCAAATTAATGATGTAGGTACGGTATGCAGTTATATAATGCAGCTAGAATGTTAATAGTAACATAATTAATAGTAAGTATAGACTTAACTCAAAACTTTTATAGTAACTTACTTACACACCAGATTTTAGATAACATACGTTCAACATCTGACTGGCTTAAAGTTATCTCGCACTTGGGAAGTCTCCGATACATGAAGTAAAATAAGTGTATAATAATGCCCATTAAGTTCACAGTCGTTGTTAAAATATCAATAATACCTATTAATAATTATAAACAAAGTGTGTCCTCTTAAAAACAAGATATCAAGTGAAGATATGTTCTAGTCCTAACTCACAAATCAAACTGGTAAAATCATTTTCAGTGGATATTACTTCAAACAATAAAAAGGATAGATCACTTAAACCCTAGTTTATCACATTTGACCTGGTTAGCACACGCATATTTACAAACCACTGGCTGTGCTCTGAATAATAAACTTTTTATAATCTGATTAAAAATTAAATTATCTACACAATGCTAAGGTTAATATGAATGTATGTTACATGAACATATAAAGAATACCACACCGATTATAAAACTACGAGAATTCGAAATAAATAACCACTCAAAGTTATCATAAAACAGTTCATAAGATTTTGGAATATTACAATAATTATAAAGTACATTACGTATTTTAATATTTCAAAATCCAAACCAGTAACAATTGAATATTATCTTCACGTAGCTACCTACTTAAAATAATACTTTGAGTGGTTTATGATCTTACATCTATAAGACACTAAATTACACCACAACATCAAGTAACTACTGCTGATATAATTATAAAAAACAGTCAACATCAATTTTGAATAAATATTATTACTTTATAAATTTTCCTTAATGGCAATATCTACATAATACACAATTTCAATGTGTTTACATTGTTTATTTCGATGGTACGTTTGTATGTACAGCGTGAATTAGAAAACTGGACATCTCTAGATGGGCACACTTTTCGAACAAATAATAATTTAGACCCAACTTACTAATGGGATTGCCTTTTACATTTTTACTTTTCTTGTAGATTTTATGTACAATCGGTTGTTTCAGCATGTTATGATAAGAAGAGCATCCAGGTTTTCTTTGAAAACGAAATACAACATTGTCGAATTGAATATCTCATTGGAGATATAGGTTCCATAATTATGTATTTTCGAGATTTAAACCAGCATGTAAATAACATTACGGGAGACCTGTACAAAACCGTATACCGGGGTAGAATCGTACATCTCGGTATCTACTCCAATTAGCCTACTATGTTTGTGTAACCCTTGAAAAAATACATTACGATTTTTCTTGCACGAGTTGCCCCCTAAGCATTGACTTATGTTTTTGTAAAAAAAAAATTGAAACAAAATGTTATTAGCATTATGAATGTGGTGTATGTCCAATCTTAGAATTGACGCTGTATTGCTCTTAGAGTATTTCAATAGTAAAAATAAAAAAAACAGAGTATTGCTTCTCGTTTATACTAAAAGTTTTCGACCGTCTACCTAAAATTTATTAATATACCTCTGGCAGAATTAGTATTTAAATTTATTATAAATATCGTACATTTATATTCAATTGGTATTTTTATAACAATAACTGTCAGACAGATAATGTCACTTGACCAAAATAAGTAGAATTTGGTAATAAGTGTAAGACATCCAGATGCATTACAAAGTATTACAAATTCCTGTATGTTCGTTGCTTGTAAAATTTCGATTAAGTACTTGATTAAATATTAAAATATTGGTCCGCAAACTGTTACTCCATAGCAATTAACGTAAACCCAAGTAACGTAAATGCGACAACTGTTTGATAAACTATTGAAACTTTTTTTGAGTCCATTAATAGTAATTATAAAATGTGTATGAAATGCACTAACTTCAGTAAGTAAAGTACCTATTTGTATTTGAGACAATGCACTTGAAATAAACTTTCAATATCTGAATATTTTATTCTTATTGAATATTAGAGACAATTATGCGGACAAATATTTTTAAAACTATGGTTTAATTTAAAGTAATTACCTCGAACACGCAATTTATAAATCATCGATGACACGCTATAATACCACCATCCTGACTGCACATTTCTAGTTGTTGCGTCACAATTAAGCATTAGTCAGAAAGTATACTACAAATGAATAAAAGTGATAAATAAAATATTAAAAACGTGTACGAAGTAAGAATAATTTTTATTATTATTATTGAATTCTTCGATGTTTAAAAGTTTGTATAATCTAATCCGACGTTTAATTATATCCAAATTAGATTTAGTTTCTTTGACATAGTGTGCGACGAATAAATATAGATAATCGACACTTGATCGAGTTACTGGGTTTTTTAACGGCACTATGCATCCACTTATAACAAAATCTAAAACAAGATGTGTACAAACAACTCTTGTTAATTAATTTATCTACTTCAATGTTTATTTTTATGAGGTACATATTTTGGCACAGAGAAATGTCTTAAAACTACAATTAATTTATATCTAAAATATTAATATTACTTCAGATTAAGTTACATAAAACATTTTTCGATGTTCTAAACTTGTTGACTGGTCTTAATCGTACAAATCACAGCTTTTTGCATTCTCCTACTTACCTATCGTCAAAACTACGAATTTTCTAGTTATTTTCTTCAATGGAATGAGTTTTCAATCTTAATTATATTAATCATACAAAAATATGGCAAAACGAACCTTCAAGAATATTGTATTGTTCGTCTAAAATAAAACCATTTAGATATACGGGCAGTGCTTTAGACTTTATGAACCATTTTTATGACTGGGCAGAAAATATAAGAAAATAAAGATGTTTCTATGATGGGCAAAGATTAAATCCATACTGATCCATCTGTAAAAATGGATTTAGTTTAGTTTCTCAAGCCATACATATTTTACTTGCTTTGTTATCAAGGCAAAGGACCGATAAACGGACGGATTTATTGAACTGAATCTAAAAGCAACTGTTGAAACTATTTGAAATTTCATTCCCCGTACCAAAGTAAGCCACATTAAGCGACCCACACCATGTTGACAGTAGGTAAAATATTGTAATAAATAAAATTGGATTCGTTCCTACCTATCGTGTCGTAATGACGAAAATCAAATATTACTATTATTTTGCACCAAAATATCCGTTACCATTTTGTTACTAGAAAATTAGTATATAAGTAAATTACTCCAAAAGCAAAACTGTCCTGTAAAATGTATAATTAAACCTGCTTATGTATAATTAGTATGTTGTAAATTTTAAAAACATTTTATAAAATATTCATATTTACTGTTATAATATGACTCGGTCATTACTCATTAACTATAGAGGTATGCGGAGATTGAAAACCGGACGGTGCGGTGGTCGATCAGCGTGCATTGTGCACGTGTGTGGTGAGATGTTTGGACAGGTAGTCTGCGCGCGCGAAGCACTTCCCGCACGCCTCGCAGTGGTACGGGCGCTCCCCCGTGTGAATGCGTAGGTGACGCGTCAGGTCGCTCTTGCCGCCGAACGCCCGTCCACAGAACAGACATACGAACGGACGCTCCCCCGTGTGCTTCCGAACATGCAATTTCAAATTCTCTTTCGACCTCACACATTTCCCGCAGAACGGGCACGCAAACCTCTTCTCCCTGTCCCGTTGTCTGTCGTCATTACTCAGAAAACTCAGAATACCAGAATGTGAGCTCGAGTTTTCGTGTTTACTGCTGTCACCCCGGGACTCACTTTCGGAGCTATCCGCGATAGAGCTTACGCTGGCAAACGACACTGGCAAACGGCGTCTTCCTTCAGATGCATCGTCATCTTTTCTTTCACTTTCTGCGCCCGAATTTTTGCAATCGGCAGAATCATCAACTGTCACTATAGAATCCGAAGGGCCATTGGAGTCTACTGTGCTGTCTTGTTCACCGTCACCGATCACCTCAATAGGCGGTGTTCTGGATTCTTCAGTTCTAGTTTTCTTTTTCATAGACAGATCCATTTCACCACATTGACCTATCAGAGCTTCGTTCGTACTGGACACTTGATCGATACCTTCGGGTTGGTCGGTATTCTTTGTGTGGAGCCGCTCTAGAGTGTGGTTGAGGCGGTGTTTCTTGAAGGATTTCAGATATCGAAACTGCATGCCGCAGACGTCGCATGTGAAAAGTTTATCGGCCGGGAGTCTAGCTCGGTGATTTTGTTCCCTATGTTTGACATAAGCAGATCTGTACCTATAGCTCTGTCCACACTGCTCGCAAACAAATGGTTTGTCGTCGCACGAAGCCTGCGAGGCGTGTTGCAGAGCAGCGTGGCGCTCCAGTAGCCAGGTTGAGGGGAAGGAGGCGAGGCAGACGCCGCAACGGCGCCTCTCGGAATGCAACAAATGTCGACTTTGGTAAGTCATGCAATCGTCACTAAGATACCTGCGCAAGCGGCACGCTTGCAGTGCCAGGAGCGGTGACCAGAGCGGCAGCGCGGTCGGGCTTCGTGGAGGTATGGGACTCGGAATACTGGGCGAACCACATGACATGTCGAGGCACATCTGAAACAGTATAACATAAATTTAATAAATTACAATGAAATTGTGTAGGTAGTAACTACCCTTTTAGTAATGTAGTGGTATCATATTAACACATACCTGCTGATAATGATTGTAGTATAATTGTTAAGGTGTGAAAACATTTTGAATTTGATTGTAGAGCTTTTATTTGTCAAAATTGTATTTTTACAGCTATGATATGCTTATATTTGTTTCAAAGTTACAATGATCAACAGTGATGGGTCTCTGATTAAAACTGTTGCAATTGACAAAATATTACACCATTTTTTTCCTCAACCGATTTGATATAAGTACTGTAACTATCATTTAACAAAATCGTACTGCTCTCCGTTACATTACAACAATATGAACTATTAATAATGATAAGGCAAAACAGATTTCTGCTAATCTAAAATGTCAACAACAAATGTTAAATTAAACAGCTTAAAAAAATCATTGCCTCTTCAGCGTTGGAAGAAACAACAATTGAAGCTCTATAAATTAAATGGACCTACGTTATTTGAACTTGTGCTTAATACAGTTATTTATAATAGCATAAATAATAATCATACTCAATATTATATTCAATTCGTTAAGTTTGTTCATGTAACTTAAACCAAAAACATTTTCTACTTACTCTTGTCAAATTTCTATAAAGTAATAATGATATTATTATGCTAATATAAACAATGATCTCGAAATATTTTATACCTAAGTAATTATTTATAATAAACATGTTATGATTAAAACAAATTGTACCAATATACAATAATTAATACAACTACAGGAACTTAGAAAAATTGCAATATAAATTCTATAATATTTATATGCCACTTAAAAATGGTAAGTTAATTTACAGTAATTAACCAACGTAGACCACGCATGACAGCCCAAAATTCTTGCTTCCGCCCAATTTTTGGATAGGAGTTGACAATTTCCTAAGGCTAAACGAAAAAAATCTATTGTAACATTGACCATAAAAATTTAAATGGTTCTTTAACATTGTTTCTACCTATTCATGTTTAACGTCGTAGATAGGTACTCGTACATCACAAGATTGGAATGCGCTATTTATGGAGGTTTTCACTGGTAATTGATATTATTATTAAAAACAATTTAATACAGATTATCTCATTATCGCCTCAGATGTAATTAACTGTTAATGATAATATGAAAATTATATGCAAATGACATATCATAACGCAACTTACAATTTTCACCATAAAATTACACTTTTTCCCTAATGTTCAATCACTACATATTCTATGTATATTCCGTGATCTGCAGCCTTTATATAAGTCTTATATAGGCAAGAGGCACTCTAAATATAAAACTGTGGTCACAATTTATAATATAAAAATGAATCTACATTGTATCTATTTCAACACATGAAATATTTCGTGCTAGTAGTGTATCCTTAAAGTTATCATGCTTGATAGGTTCTTATGAAATAAATATTTTTATAAATTTGAAATATATAATATTATTTAAGTACCTACTTATAGATATCTTTATTTGTGCTAACAGCATGTGAATCTCTGCAGGGACGTGAAGATGAATTGATAAAATGTTAAAATTTGAATAACTGCACTAGAGGGTCGTATATCTAATGCTCTTGTTCTAAATATTGTTTGTCAAAATTCACTAACAATCGGTCTATATACACATCAATACATAGAAATATAATTCTATTCATAAATATTACATCTGAAAGTTAGGGAAAAAAATATCATTTTAAAACTGTATTCTGTTCTATTATAAAACTATTTCGATAAAACCTCGTACAAATTTGTTAATTCGCGTTATTCTTAATCATTTATTTATTGCTATCATTTATTTCTGTAAATTGTAAATATTCAATCTTTCTTAAAATAAGAAGAGGAACATTAAGTAAGGTTTCAATATTGCTATCAGGTTTGGTAACGTTCGACTCCAAAATCAAATAAAAAAGAGTGCAGCTTTTCAAATAACAACATTATAGTAAACATGTATACATACCCGTAAATACTGGTATTCTATTATTTCAGATATTTTTAACATTGTAGCTCCAGGAAGTAGCGCATCTACCAATCTATCATCTAAAATCAATTTACATTTTTATTTTGTTTTTATATTATAATTACCGACATTCCTGCAATATTTTTTAATTAAATCGCTACATGTTTAGTGTTTACACAGAAAAAGATTCAATTATTAAACAACACAATATTACACTGGTAGTCAAAACTAGCAATGAAGGATGGGCAACGAAAATATTAACATAATATGATAAATTAACAATAAGGTAAATTGAAGAAAATTTAAACATCCATTTCATACGGAATGTGTCGCTTGCAGTTCAATCAAATTGTGCACTCTCACCATCTACAATAACAACGTTATTATTATTATAACACTTGAAAACAAACTTCGTAGACAATTATAACTCCTCCTTCTATATCTAACTGTTTAATGTTACCATGTGCATTTGGAAGAGCTTCCTAAGGACACTACTCATATCTTAGCACATAACATTCCCATTCCAATTTCAAATAAAGAAGTATATTGATATGCTGCGGTACTCATTTACGGCAATCGTACAAAACAGTTAACATAAAACAGAAATTGAAAAATAAGTAAATTATGTTTATGACTAACAATATCGGTGGCATATTTCTAGCTGACATGGAATCAGTTCGGAATGTTAGGCTTTTGTTCCAAATATGCCTAAGTAAGTACGATTATCAATGAATGTACTTATCTATAAAATTTAAAATTTACAGTTTAAAAATTATATGAATATCAATTATTTTAACACGAGCCAAAAGAGTGTTTTAATTATTATATAATTACCTAGATTTATATAATGACGACGCCTAAAACTTAAATATTTATGTTAACAATGAGATCTGTTATCATTATCAAGTAGTATATTCGCTACTTATTAAATAATCAATTAGTACCAAAATATTAAGCGAATAATTTAAATGTCAGAGAGCCTGTACTTTGCCATTTTGAAAAGATTTTATTTTACATAAATGAGTAATTTTTAATTTAAACAAATCTTATTCCTACACTTTGCTCTCCTAAATAGATAGATAAGCCTAAAAAGTTTAAATAAACGAAAACAAAAAATCTAGATAAGGACTCCAAATCACAATCTGAGATCGAAATTTTAACTCCCCGATGTTGCTTACGTTATATATCACAGATCTTTTGTTAAAGGTACTTATTACCTATCATAATACTTTAGTTTTATAAAATTCCAAATAACGAAGAAGTTTCTAAGGTTACAATGCCTCAAATCGTTGAAAAGAAATGCAGTTAAATTGAAATTCTTTTCGATACCCTACTTTAAAGACGTACCTAATAATTTTTTTCTCATAAAATGTAATAGATTTTAAATAACATCATGTTGATATGTAATGCAGTATCCAAAAGATTATGTTATGATTAGGTGTTAGCTATGTAAGATTTTCTACCAAAATATTTTAACGATAGTGATATATTATACTACGATAATTATCAGTTACAATAAATAGTACGTTCACACCAATGAGCACCGACAGCAAACCAAAAACAAAAAATACTAAGTAGAATTACATAGTAAAATGAGCCACCATCCATTACAAAATCAAAGCTTTAGATGCATTTCCGGACTGAAAATTTAAAGAACATTAATGTACTCAGGCAATGTAATAAGCACATAGGTTTTTAAACAAAGATGTGCCAACGTAAAACGAATATTACGAATCGTAAAATATCCCTGTATTTAACTCTGTTGGGTTATTATTATTAATAGTTGAACACACCGATTGTGAGGATAGTTTCAATTGCTTTGTGTTCATGAAGAATAAGTTTACGAAAGAAATTGAATGATTGTCACAAAGCATTTGATACATCCAAAATGCACAATTAAACAATATCATTCTGTATTAGTTGTACGTCTGGAAATAGATACAAAAGTTCAATATGATATAGCTATGCCTCTTCTTTAAAAAAAAAAATAGTAATATATTAAAAGAACGTAGTAATGTATTGCAATGCAAGGGTACTGTAATATAAATATCTATTATATATTTTACTCTATTATTTTATTATAAAATAAATAACACATCGCATTTACCATTATATTTATGTATTGTATATTTGTGTATTATAATCTGTAAACATATTGAATAAAGAGAAGAGGCACAGTATTCGAACAAAAATGAAAGATTGCTTAAAGCTTTGATTCCCATGATCACACATCCACAACCCTCCCCATGTTACACGTTACAGAGCTAAAAAAGCATTTAATTCTAATACATTTTCTAAAAATTCGATATTATCAAACTATATTATTGTTATTTACATTATATGTCGTAATATTGCTTTTGTATTTAGGGGAGCGTGCGTCGTCCGAAAGACATAAAATCAGTAAAAATCTCAAATCCCTAACTGTTTAATAGTTACAGACTATATTGAGTGCATTTTCGTATGGTCTCTAATAATAATTTAAAGCACTCATTGTCAATCTTTAGATTGGTAAAAATTAACTCTGAGAGATGAACAACTACCATAAATACTCTAAATAAATACGATATTTTACATTTTCTTGTGTTTTAAAACTTTGAAATGGCCACCAAATACGAGAGCTCAACAAAAACTGTTATCAATTTGATATTTCTGAAAAGCAAAAATGAACCAAAATTTTAATTATATCGCTACACTGAAATAAAAATAAGAAGTTTTATTCCTCTAGTTAAACTTTGGCTATGCCGTCTAGGGACCTATTCATAAAATGTGTCTCTCATTATAATCTAAAGCGTAAATAAAGCACCTATGTTGAAAATGTATTGTGTAAAACAAGCAAATAATGAAGAAAACCTAAGGTTCATCCTCAAGAAATCGAAGAAGTAACAACTTTTGTTTTTTCAATTATCTATTAGTGAAATATCAAATATTATTCATATCATTCAGATCACAGTTGCGGCGTTTAAATCACATTCTTATCTAATTACAACATATTGTCCTTTCTTTGTTCATTCGACTATCACTTCGCTTTCAACATTGACTATTTCCAATAATGGTTAACATTATTGGCTAATATATTTTCATACATTAATTGTGCACTATAGTCATCCCATCCTCATTGATGTGGACTTTCCTCTTCTGTGTCCACAGGACTCGGCGACAGAAACTTCCGGGCGTATTTGGGATAGTGCGTCTTTTCATGTGCCTTCAATATAGTCGATCGAGAGAATGTTTTGCCACACAACACACACCGAAACGGTCGTTCACCTACGAAATAATACTATCATTAGTCATTAACTCATCACCTACAACTTTACGGTGAAGAAAATAAAGAAATATTCATTTGGCAAGCTAACAAAAAGTGTGACAAAGAGATTTAAAAAAAGATTCTTCTCTCGTATATTAATAAAATTATCGAATCTATGTAAATATGTTATAATTATTCAGGGGTATAATAAAAACTAGACTTACCTGTATGTACTCTACAATGGTCCTTCATATGATGCCTTAATTTAAACGCCTTTCCACAAAATTCACATTTAAATGGTCTATCCCCCGTATGTACGGGCAGATGTGATATCAATGACGACACGTCGGGAAAACTCTTGCCGCAAAATTTACACAGTACTACGTTTCCCGGTTCCACGGGTCCAATGTCCAAATCTATAGGAGACTCTTCATGGGGCATACTCATATAAGGCGATTCACTGAACTGACCAATCAAAGGCAGCCCCATCGGCCTCCCCAATATCGCATCACGGTACTTTAGTGTATCCAACGTGTGTGTCGTCAATATATGCCTCGTCAGTTTGCTCTGGTGTGGAAATGCCGCGCCGCAGTGTATGCAAGGATATCCTCTTTCCCCTTCATCAATTCGCCCCCTACCGGACCCTTCGTACTCCTGCAACCACAAAAAAGAACATCAACTTCTTTTTTTCTTGTTCCATATGAACAAAACTGTGTGCAATAGTTCTACCGCTACTTTCTAAATTGAGATGCAGTCTCAGTATATTTTTGAATTTCCACTATCTAAGTAAGAAGTTGACGCTCATTTTTGCCCAAAATGTGCAGGAGTGACCCGGAAGCCGGCTACGCGTAATGCCTTGTTGTTTAGCAACGCGCGCGTACGGAATCAATGATTCGTACTACAACGTATGCATGTATATGGCCAAGTTTAAATAAAATACTGCCCAAAAATAAGTATAAACAGAAATGAATGGATATAAAAAATGATGGCCAACAAAATGAAGGTCAACTTCTTGACAGCAAGGCATAGTACTCAATGTTCAAAATAGCGCAGCATATCAAACAAGCATGCAAAATAACAAATCAACTTTCATGACGAACACCGAAATACACATAAATTTTAATACCATTTAAAACAGTCAGCAATACACATTTACATTCATAGTATATTTTATGACAAAGGAAAATAATCTGTATAACAAATATTATTTAGTGACTTGGTTAGATCACAACTGCAAGTTATAGGTATACGACTTTTTAAATTATATTTAATTTCAATCATTGTTGGTATGTTTCTCAATCGGTAAAAAAGTAACAGTGTCCACTCTCTTTTGTTTCATATATATATTATATATATTGCAAGAGTGACTATCACAAACATATGACCTTGCAGCTTCTCTTTATTTACCTACTTTTATAATATTTATAATCAAACCTCCAGTATTACCTACCCCTTTCAATAATAAGAAATTTTAGCAAAATCTCCAACACAGAAGGAGGGATCTCAAACAGCAAGTTTTGTAACGAATGGGAAAGGATATAAAAATATTTACTTCCAATTAAGCTATTAACTAAAAACACATTGAATCACGACTAATATACATCCATTTACTAAATAACATGCATAACCAGTGTTACGAACAATAAAAGAAAAGTATCATCATAAATACTTTCTCTTAAAATGCAAAAAAGTGATCACAATTTCTAAATTGCCCTCTAGGGAAAGTACAAATTATCTCTTCCATAAGAGACAGAAAAATGTATCTATCTATTTTCAAAATAATGTAATATCTTCAAAAATGTGATCACTTTAATAATGAACATAATGTCTTGTTAAGGTAAAAATTTGCCCCCATTTATGTCAGCCCGAACCTGATATGCCAACAGCTATATTGCTAACTTAACCGACTATTGTGTAGATTAGGTTAGCAATTGATTTTAATTTATTTTTGCAAACTGTTATTTTTTTCATGACAGTAAACAAATATCAGATCAGACCAACAAACTTGGGGCAGATATTTACCATAACATTAAAACAGTAGCATTTCACATTAAATATAGTGTACACATATGTCTTACTCACCGACTCATGTAACCGGTAGTCAGCAGATGATTCACCGCCTTTTTCTTCATTACTCCTATCCCAATCCACTTCTTTCTTGAGGGACTGAAATAATAGACATTAAAACGATATAAAGTTAAGGAGATATGAAGTGCAATTTTGTATATATTTTCATTTACAAACTTCGTCGGTTGTAGAGGTTTTACACAAAATGTTATACCCAGATATGAGTAACGGGGGTGAAATGACAGAAAGTGAAGTTTTCACAAGTTGTTCTCTATCAAGTAGAATGTTCAATAACAACATTGGAAACCATAATGATCAGTTGAACAAACAATCAATTCAGTGTTTATTTATTTTTGCTTATTAAGAGCCTTCCATGAGCCAACAAGCGCCGCCAATCAGTTCGCATAATTGCGAAAAATGGCCGTTTTTGGCATATTTGTGAACTACAACTTAGCTTGTCGCAATTATGCCATGTATTGTATATTGAAAAATAGTATTCATCCTAATAAACATTTTGTAAATAGCTTTTTTAATAAAATTGGAAGATATTATTTTTAAAGATTGGCGGCGCTAGTTGGCTCATGGAAGGCCCTTAACTAGATTCACAATTTCACAGTCATGTTCATGGAAATGAAATTATCTACTGTACCGTATTATTCATATTCATATATTTGGTAAAAAATAATAATTTACATGTTATTTCAATTAAATTAAGTAGATACTTGATTAAATGTATGTGACAATTTGGACATATCTGTAATGTTCATGCATTATGAATTTGAATAGATTCGAATCTTGCCAGAGTGACCAAATTGTTTTCGATTTATGTATAAAGAATACATACCAGAGGTACTTGTTGAACAGGGGGCAAACCAGATGGACCAGCGATGGGTTCATTCCTCGGGCTCGGTATGGAGGGGTGAGACGCATGAACTAGCCCGGGGTGCGAAATGGCATTCAGCACACTCAATCTCTGCTCCACCGGGGAGTACCGTGGACCCAGCACTCCTCCACTGTGGCTGTTTATAGTCATGTTTATACCTGGAAAATACAATACGGACTATTACAATAACTGTAATTAATACAAACTCTAGGCCTCCGCGAATACCATTACCAACCTTCTTTTGCACATCATTAAAAATATACAAATGGTATGTAAATCCAATTATTTAAATACAAGCCGGCTGCTGTGTAGAAGATGCGGCATATATTAGATTCGTGGAGACGATACATTTTTATTGAAAAAAATGTAATTATATTTCAATATTTCCAATAAAAACAATTATCAACGTCAATGTACGTTAAGTTAACCGTCACTCGTGTCACTGTCAGTGTCACGTTGACGTTGATGATGATAACCAATCTCATACATGGAAAGGCAAATGGTTTCTAGTCCATACAGCCATGTGTTATGATAAAATGGGCATTGAAAGGTTAGCGTACTACTTGTCAATGCTTTCTATTCTAGGACTAGAATCATATTATTTGGCGAATCCACAATGGGACAAAAAATTATAGGGCAAATTGGTGTAAGTACCTAACTTTATGACAGCAAGCATGTTTCGGAATATCACATTACGCTTATTCTCCACTGCGACAGTTTTCATTTTCACATAATATTCGGATACAATGTATGTATTTCATCGCTGTGGTTATACCTACCATGCTTGTAAAAATTAAATAATTTGATGTAGAATAGAAACTTACCAATGCTATTATCATTTTGGGCTCCGTTAGATCTTAATGATACGGTATCATCTTCAGGCGACGACGGCCGCATTATCTCGTCAGGTGGCTCATCTTTTGGTATAGGAGGATGCGTGGGTGTCAGCGTTTCAGCTGAGGTTTCTGACCTGAATCGCCGCACCGACAGCAAAGGGGATATTCTCGGGGGCGAAGCTTCGGGAACTTCTCTAGGTGCTTCGCGGGTATCACGTAGCTCTCGGTGATCCCGCACTTCCCTTGAATCCAATGGAACTCTGTGATCTCGTAAGTCACGCGGTTCTCTCAACTCGCGATGCTCCCACAACTCTCTGTTTTCTCTGAGATCGCGAGGCTCCCTCAGATCGCGAGGGTCTCTGTGTTCTCTGTCTCTGTGTGAGTCCCTCAGTTCCCGGGGCTCACGCACGTGTTCTCTTGTGTCACGATTATCTTTGCATTCTCTTTCCCGTGTGTCTTTTACCTGCCTTTCCTCATTATCCCGGGCTTCCCTGCCGTCTAATCGTTCGTGCGGTACGGGACACTCCTTAGCTTCTTGAGGTTGGCACTCCTCCATTGGTTCCGAGACGTTTCTCGATTCAACGCCGGCAGCGCTTAAAGTCGTCATTTCCGCAAGTCCTTTCACCTAGAAATTGAGGAAAAAAACGATTAACAATGATTACTTCTATATTTTCGATGCTAAACATAGGTAGGTACTCTGAGATTTTCTGGATTTACTTAGAATTTTTTTTTCATTGAAAGATTCCTTCTTTTAATATTTTTTTTTTATCAGAGAGGACACCTATATATGTGCCTGAGAATCTAAGGCAATTAGTGTAATCCTGTTAAACCACAGACCAACCAAGTCAATATGAATATGACGATGATAAATAAAATGAATCTCAGTAAGTACAGATGATAAACAACTGGTTCCACCTGCCCAGAAAGGCCTGGAGCCAAATCGCTTTCGCAGATATGCTGAACTAATTAATAGCAATTTGGGGCAGACCCGCCGTGTCCGTGTATTCGGGTGCCTAACTCTCGGGTGGTTAACCGGCACGGTGTAGACCAGAAAGCCCTGAGATCGAACCACATGCAGGATGCATGGAGAGGCATATGCCCACAGATGAGCGAGGAGTATGCTGACGAAGAATATAATAAAATATTTTACCTGAAGACTCTCAGCAGTTTTGAGGAGAGCAGGCAGTTGACAGTACTGGACGTTGACCTCGCCCTTGTACATGAAGTCAATGAGTGTTCTTAGCTCCTCTAGGCCGACGTCCTTGAGGATCACGATGGGATGGCGCGACGGATGGTCCACGAACAGGGAGCGGAAGTAGGATGAGCACGCAGATAGGACAACCTGGAATGTATAGGCAAAACATCGTTTGTATATTTATGAATGATTATTATTCCCATATTTTTAATTGATTTTTTTTTAAATTAAATATTTTTTGTTTCAGAAAAAGTAATTCGCAGTATTTAATAGTGGAGCGGAATCTCTACGTTCCCCTTATGATAATGAATAGAATAAAATACACATATCAGGGAAGTCCTAATCCTCAGATCAGTGAAATCCATCAGGTCAGGAAACCCTCAGATCAAGGAAGATAGGTCAAATGAATGTCTTCTAAGGTAGGTAGAGTATAGTGAGACTGTGTAACGTACAATAGAGTTAGACAAGGTATCTTGAAACCTCAAAACATGTAGGTATGAACACTGATGGTACAATATTACATTGCATGTTCGCTTAAGGAGGTAGTCAATATACCTAGAGTTCGGACGAGAAAATGTTATATCCTTATTTTTCCTATAGATACATGTTCTCCAAGAAATAAATTGGATTCGAACTTGGGACTTTATTATTACGTGCCACATCCTTTCCCAACTGAACTACCGTGACTCTAAGTAAATAACTCCTCGTAATACGTACAACAATATCACACTGATTGTGAATAGACAATCTCTGCATCAGAAAAGATTCAGATAGAGGATCGTGATTCGCGTCGAATCTGTATGAAGACGCCCAATACCCCGCAACAACCTCATCTCTCGTGTGGTCTAGTGACCAAACCTATTGTCAGAGTTATTAAGGCCGCCCGTAGGCCTCTGTCGTGGCCTCACGACTGATGCCGAATGACAGCAACCGGGCGGGACCGACTGCTTAACGTGCTTTCCGAGGCACTGACCCCATAAAAACCCCTACAAATATCATTGAACGCATACCTTATGAGCTCTAATGGAGGCACCTTCTGAGCAGGCAAGAGTGACGTCCACAAGGCTCTCGTCTTGCAGCAACTGACTGAATACTCCCAGCAGGTTGCTCTGATGATTGTTCCACCTTAGGCAATAGTGCTCACTTCCCATGTCTGAGCTAGCTCCCGCCGCTGTGGAATAAAACAGAATAGGAGTGAGAAGTCGTATTTGCGTTAGAGAACACACGTATATTTTGTTCAGTACCAGACCAGTACCAGTAGGTACCAGATCTTCAATTTGTTTAGAGTTGTCTAAGTATTTATTTATTTTACTTCAAAAGTCTTATATCAAATAGATATGTATACTTATAATAATAGTTTTTCATTTAAATTACTCCAAATTAGAATGCATCGTCTTTCTGAGGGCTCGACCAATAGTGCCTAACCTGTGATTCTTAACTGCCTAGAAAACATTAAAAGTGTCACACTAGTTTTTCAGCGGCTGAAATCTAAGTTAAACTGATACAGGCTATGTAGTCAATGTTCCAATTAATTTACTTTAAAAATAAATAAAAAGCTTGGCAATTTATACTCTGAGTATAAGTTGCCGAGCTTCCAAGGGAGTTCCAGAACATCCTGCTTCTGGAGATTTAACCATCCCGCGAAAACGAGTCGCGGTATGCTCATTATTCCGGAAATCAATGGAATTGAATTATACTAGGTTTGTTTGCGATATTTTACCAAGCAGGACTGGCCCAGAATAAGGCAGCAAAATCGCTACCATTTGTGTTGCTATATAGAAACATTCCCGTCACTGCAACAGTAATGTAGGTACCTACCTATGTAACACCTTCAATTTTACGCCTATTTAATACATGATGCACTGCACTAGTGACATTGGACTTATGCAAGCAGTGTAGGTAAATAGGTGGCTACACGTTATCAGTGCAAACTCTATTTTTACACGAGTTACGGTTAAGGATTGATTATGTCTTATCAACCGACCGGATGCACATGTAAGTACATTTATAAACGGGCCTACAAGACTATACTTCAATCATACATAATGATAATCGTATGCTCTATGGGTGGCCATTCTTATTATTTTACATAATTTACATACTCATTAACTTTAAAATCCCACGCACATAATTTGGCAATTAAATCAAAATATTATAAAGTACTACTAAGTAGGTATGTTAAGTTTCCGGGTGAAAATTTAAGGTATATTCGGACTTCAGATTCGATACTGATCCCGTTTTAACAATAGATATCACATCAACTAATAAAAAACCAGCGCAATCAACCTAGGTTATATTTTACCATCGCTTAGAAAAGCCGTGTGTTACATTTGATGTGCTGACGACTGTACTACTCTTACATATAGGTATTATAGAGACAGAATTTCTGTGTCCCAAAATTTTATTGAGAAACATTAGCCATTACTTAAGATTTAGACATTTGAATACTATGAGGACATTATTATAGTTTAGTCTCTACCAACATTTAGTTTAGTAAGTAGAAAAACGGTAATAACCCCACAGAATCGAATCTGACAGTTTTACGTTCCCGGAAGCCCTCCTTACTGATCTGAGATTAATGCGGATCAAAATTTATCCCTTTAGTCATTTTATAATTATTTAAGAATATCTACCGACATTTGTTGCACATAGAGCGATCTTATTAATGAAGCCTTAAATCAAGAAAAAAATGTTTTACGCAATTAAGGAAGAATATTTAGGTACTAATCCCAAAAGTTACGTGTAAGCATACTTACATTTTCCATTGATGAATGTGGAGCGAACTTTTTCCATTAGCCATTTAGTATAATTAGTAGAATCTCTACCTTTCTCTACCTGTAGCAAGCGAGCGATCTAATGAAGCTCTATCAAGCTTAGCAATTTAAATATATTAATGAAGGAAAAGTCCCGAAACTTGAAACACAAGTATGTATTGTTATATTTTAATGCATTACCCAGGCTCTGTTATCAAAAAAATATAATACGTTGTGCGTTACGTAGGTATGCGCACGCATCCAAGCTGATAAAAGCAGCGCAATCAACACGCGGAACTTCGTCAGATTTGCTAATGACTACAAACTACCTACAACACTATTATTTTATATTCTCGACTTTACCGACCGTTTCGCACTTCTATCCGCGAAGATAAATATAGTCGCGATTATACTACCTACCTAAATGTATGTGGTGTGCGGTGCGCACACGCGTACGGCCGCGACGCAGTCAAGATCAAGGGCGCGCGATTGCGCAAGAGTTGGCGGTCGCACCGCACTGCAACTCGGTGTGATGTCATCGGGCGTCTGCTCCCCCCACTCCTCTCATCACGCACGCTCGGTGCAAAAAGGCCGCGGATGCGGAACGCTCCATTTTTGACCGATTTCAGTATACTTTGTACGGTAATCCAGGATTAAGCAAATAGTTAATACCTAGTAGTTGCCTATATGCTACGTACAATAGCTAGATTTTGAAGTACGACACTATCTCGTAGTTATTGATCAAAGAATACTAAAGAAGCTAAAATTATAGCCGAAATAACAGTCTAAAAGATTTTCGCTAATGTTGAAAACAGAGACATCTTCATCATCGCAGAAAAAAATCTTGATTATATATGATGGGTTGATGTGAAGCAAATATTGCTGTCGATAAAATATATGATATCAGAAAGAGCTCTACATCAGCTACATTCTTATTGCAATTCTCGTAAAGTTAGATATTGATTTTTTTTTATCAAAACATAACTCATGCAACATGTGATGTGTAGCAGTGTATGCCATGTTCGACCTTCGCCGCACAATAGTCAGACTAACGTATTAAGGGAGTGGACATATGAACGGATGATATAGCTATAGGCAACAATGGTGACAATTGCATGAATTATTCTTCCTACCTTGAGAATAACCAGCAAATAACAAATCAATGTTCACATAAAGAGAAAGATATTTTCATGATACGAGTATGCGCCAGCAACAATAGTACTCGTATTAGATGGAAACGCGAATGTAAGTTAGTACTTATATTATTTACATATATAACTTCTTGTCTATCTACATTAAGTCAAAAGGTGTACGAATAGGTAAATTTACCAGCTACAACCGTATAACTTATACCTACCAGTGATTTTTTAGTAGTAGCGGGCGATCAAATTTTTACATAGAATCACAAGAAGTTGTCAACCGAATATAGTGTTTACAGACAATTTGACTTACTTAGACATTTAAAAGGAGTAATAGAGATCTACATTACATGGTCTGTAATATATATTTCCATATTCAACTAGAATTCAGTATCTAGCTAGAGTCTATAGATACGTACTATCGTCTATAGGTACGCTCACGCCTTATCAACATTTGTTTTGATGATTATTTTATTGAACCGGGTACTTATATCTATTAAACTAACTCAACAGATTTGGAAAAATCATGAGTGGCAACTTCAGCAAGTTCATCATTGATTCACCATCTACACTCTACAGTATTCATCCAATATTCTCATCTCAGTCCTGTTTCATTTTTGTATTAGAGATCCAAGGCACCATACCTATGAGATCAGCAAAAACAATTAAAGAGGAAACCAGATAGGTAATAAAAACTTTGCGTTTGACCTTAGACCTGTAATAAAGTAGTAGGGTACCTGACAAGGAAAGAGCTGAGAATATGGTACAGTACATACAACAGGCATCGAAACTAACCAGAATCAATTTCTTACCTATGATCGAATTATTTGAAGAGAGATGATACGAGTAGATAGGTACCTAATGGAGTAATAGGATAATCAATCTGGACACACACACAAAGCAAGGATCGATGTCCTAGCATACTTAATGGATACAAATAATCCGAATTTGGTTAACAGTATAGTTTGCGTCACATGTGTGGATGTGTCTTTAGATTACACGCGCAATTCTGCGCGCGCTGCGTGGGGATCAAGGTCGTGCGAAATAATGCATATACCTACTCGTACGCCGCATACATACATGCGCACGATATCTTTGAACAGTTGCCTACCGATCGGTGTAACTACGTAATTCACTGGATGGATATCCGGTCCGGCTGCATCAAAATCGCGTGCGCGAGTGATCTGCCCATGGAAACATCATGATGAATAGGCGCCTTCTATTTTTGAGTTGCTACACTATGTGCTGATTGGTATAAAATCATTCATGTTGTGAATGGTTGTCCACCACAATTTGCTTTACGAGAACTTTATTGGAGTGTATACGTACCTAAAATCAAATGTGGACAGATATGCTGGTCGACGATGTCTTCCCACGGGGTATGCCGTGATATCCATAGAGATTTCTTTTCAGAATGATGATACAAAAAGGAACAGGAGGCATTTCCGATATTTCTGTCATTTTCGGGTTTCTTTGTGCAAATCTTTGTAATTGTGGTTATAATTTGCCACCGGTTTATTGTGACGTTGAATTGTCTAGTGAAGGAAAACCATAGAATTTCGTCGCGTCAACGTAGTAGATAGATTCGCTAGTGACAATAAATTCAGTACCTAGATATGCTGTTATGGGTGAAAAGATTGAAGGTGAACCGATAAGCATAGACGTGGGTCACACAGATACTCGTACCTGTACGATAAGACATTGCGCTGACGGCTCGAATCACCAGCGTCCTATAAGAGGGTATTTTAGAGTATCCTGCAGGAGTTAGTCTATTGGAGTACAATAGTTCTACAGTGTCCGATGATCCCGTAGGGGTAGGGGGAAGTCTGATGAACAAATGATATCAGGTGTATCTCAGGCATCTATTTAGGAAACCTGATGGATCGATCACACTCACTATCGCACTAACAAACCCATCGATGGATAATTAGGCATTAGGAAGGCTGCTAATAAGTGTAGCAACCAGGATACAATGATTTCTCGGCCTTGAACTTAACATTGTCCCATACATTATATGATAGCAATTACAATGTGATTTGTTTTACGGCCGCTGAATTACAATAAGATAGTTTGCCATCAGTATCACCAACAATGAAAAATATGAATTTAGATTTATACTCGTATAAGGCAATCAACATGGACCGAATCAGTAGAAAGAGACAGACAACTTAAAAAGGATAATAAGGCTTGAAGTTGATGGCGACGGCTACTGAAAAGCTGATACGTAAATTATTGAAAATATCATAATACTGTAAAGGACTCGTATTTCCCGACGAGAGATGCATACAAGTACATAGTCGTAACATTTATGTAGTTCTCATAAGTTCCTATTGAGTTTACAAAAATTTAAGAATACGAATAGTATTACGTCAGGAAGTACTCATAGCAACCGACTTGCAAGGTCGCATTGCAATTTTGTTAAAGTTTCTTTTTGTTATTCCGAATTTTAAGCAGTTTTGTCTATAGATAAGTAGTAAGTAACGTAGTAAAATACAAGTGGTGAATCACTTCCCATTTCCCGTCTACCTCGGTGTACCACGAGAAAAAAGAAATTCCCATGATTCAGCAGGTGGACCACGGGCAATGACCCGTATTTTAATATCATGTAATTTTTGAGGAATATTTTAGGAATCAAAAGGAAATGTCGAATTTAGTCTCATGACGAAATTAAAATTGTAATGAATAATGATTTATTAGAATTTTTTTTTAATGTTAAATTGTGAATTATTTATCATACCATAAATTTACTTCAATGCCATGCACGGACAACAGCAGATCAATGGTAACACTTACAGTTCGATTTTACGATCTTACGACGACGCAGATAATAAGAACGGTCCAAAGTGTTCCACTTGATCTGCTGTTAGCTATCTGTAACACACATAGATCTTCTATATTAATAATACAGAGTGACCCCGGATTTGTGTAAAATTACATAATTGTCCAAACGGGTATTTTTCAGTTTGACATTTATCGATAATTATATCTATTCAATTAGAATCGATACATGCATAGCCGAGTCCGTAATCAAAATGGTGATTTTCCGTAATATTTCTAAGCACAACAGTAAATAGATGTATAACATCAAGTTCAAATGGTAGACGCAAATTGCGGGGGCGAAGCATGTGTCGTGCGCCCACGCAGGATTTTTGCACGAAACGCCGCCTATCGTTGTCCGATATCGTTGCAATAAATCCAGTATTATTGTTCGGAAAACCATGTCACAAGCTCGCTCGTGACAGCCTCAAGTGTCCGATTTATGTGTGTAGAGTTGTTGCAACAAGATGGATAGCTCAAAACAGTCGGCGTACGTAAAATGGATCTAGAATTTGGTACCCGCACTCCTTCTTTTTCGTCGCACAGAATCTTGCCAGATTTACAGACGCCTTTTTCCCGTGCTAAAAAGTAGGCTATGTGTTATACGCCAGGACTCCGTCTACAAATGTGCAAAATATGGTACAGAATTGTCAAGCTTTTAGAGCGTGATTAAGAAACAAACATACTACTTTAAGTAGTACAAAACTTTTGCCGTAGCATCCAAATATTATAGTGCTAAAGATTGTTTCCGTTTTCGACAACATCATAAAGTGATTCAGGTTCTTTAATGCACCGTCTCCACCGTATCATAAGTCTATTGTCATTTTCTCTATAAATTTATACGCAATTTTCAAAGAGCGAATCTGTTCGAGTAGTTTGGTGATCCTACCTTGGACGAGTTAACCAACAAAGTCCAATTAGTAAACTTAAACCAATTAAAACGTAGATCGATCTGCTCTAAGGATTCTGATTAAACATGACAACTGAAAATGGAAACAGATTTCTACTTAGGACGTGTAGAGTATGAAATATAAATAATTTAATCAATAAACAATGTCTAGCTAGATGTCAAAATCAGAGGATGTGGTCGTTAACAAAATACCATAAACTAGAAAATCATCGAAAAAATATTAACGTATTGTATGAAATATTATTCGCATTAAGATGTCAGTAATAAATTAGGATTTAATTTTAAAGTTACGCTATAAAATTTTCATTTAAATGACCTGACAAAGTCTAGACTTGAAATGTGAAAGTTTTGGTTCTAGACTGGACTGCGAAAGTAGCTATGTTTCATAACTGTTTATAAACACATAAAAAACATGGACATAAATTAGTCTAGACAAAATAACATCTAACTTTTTTACATTTTTAGGTGTGGTGTTTTTTCAATAAGATTTTATGTTACTAATAAATAAGATACCTATCGACTGAAATAGGTAGGTATTCATTTCAATATTCACATCTATTATACAATAACTGTCTTATAAAATGTAAAATAAAATTATTTTGTAACATTATAATCATGATCAGATATCAGAGATCGGACTCATAGGCACTTTATCTAATTAAGCCGTATAGTTCGTTTAAAGTATGAGACTGCGAGCCAAGCGCCCCAGGTTTGATCCTCATATCTGTACAATTAATAGAGAGAACTAAGAACCATTATTTCATACTTTTAGCTTACCTAGTTGGAGTGGTGGAGGTGAAAATTAGTGTTAATACCATTGCTAGATCTTTAATTGAAATAAAAACACAAAACTCGACTGATTTGTCGCCACAAAATATACATTAAGTCGGTCCCGTGATCAAGACAAATCTAACGAGACCTAATATAATTGAAGGACTATAAAGCTATTTAGACTACAGAAGGTTACAATTACAAAGTAAACTAAATATCCCTCTGGTCGGATAGGGCTTAATGTTATATCCACCTACAAAAACATCACTCTCCTCCTGCTGGCACTCGGGTAAACAATAGAATCATATCTACGCACATGTTTAGAGCGTGTGGAATGCATGTCTAGCAAAAAAGCTTAAAATCTACCTACCTACAGTCTACAGACGATTCGGGCGGCCATTTTTTTTTAGTTTTAGTCTGGCGCGTCAAACCTGTCTAGCTATAGCCGGTGTTAGGCAACTTAGAAGAAACGTTAGAATTATCTTTTTATTGCAAATCCAAGCGAAGGACACATTATGCAGTTTGAAATAAATGTTTATGGCGATAGGTATTGGAAACAGATAAAAGGTATTTTTATATGTATTTATATTTGTAGAAATCATTATAGAATCATTATGCCGATTGCAGTTTTTGAGTTTCGTTCGTTAATTAGTTAGTAGGTATACCTACGGTCGATAGTACATCAATGCAACACATGTAGCACTCTATGGCAATTTATTATAGATTGCAGTGACTTTGTGTATGTTACTAGTAGGTTGACGTGTGTTCGATTATACATAACAGGTGGTATTATTTTTAATGCCGTTGCGAAAACCCCTTAGGTTAGAACTTGTAGCTATAAATTACCTACGTTTTCTGTCTACGGTTCCAGGTTACTGAAAGATGAAGCAGATTTATATATTGTCGCCAAACAAGTTGTAATCAAAATTTTCTGTAAACTAAGAAAAATATTAAACAATTTTAAATGCATAATTAACAAATTGCAGTGCTTGGACATTTTCCTTCTAAACATTTATTTTTTATCAATTCTCAGCTACATGACTTCTTTTTTAGGGAGGCATTTTATTTGAGAAAATGAAATTTTTTGTTATAAATAAGATAACACTGGAATTACCGTGTTAAACATTGAGGATTGAGGTCTCCATTTTTCGACATCATTGCAGCCGTCACGATAAAAAAAAACAATATTTTGTATTCTCAATTTACAATAACTACTTACGTACCAATATCGACCAAGTTTATTGCGACATATATTTTTACACCCGAAAGTTACCAGACTTAATACTCCATATTTTTTTAAATTTTGTGGAATAATCTATATATAATCTAGATATGCCTTTATATAATTATTATAAAAGAACATATTAAGTACCTACTTATATAACACACAGGTACTTATGGTACACCTGTATATGTTATAGTATTATGTAGTGAGTGATAGAGCCTGGGATTCCCAAAATGCTCGGTGCACAAAAAATCATAACCACGAATATCGAGGTCGTCGTGCCTAGGTTTTTTATTTATTTGTACAGTAGTGGATACTCTGCCTTTATAATGCAGCTCTGGCGTAGCTCCTAGAGAGCTCCCAAAGAAACAAAGTCTAAAGTTTCCGATCGTGTATTTTGTAAGATAAAAGCTAAGTATAGTTTTACTTAACTTTATTTTTCGTTCTATAAGTGTTTTAATATACCGTATGCCTTATAGGTATATATGGTGTAGTTTGAAACTGTTCAGATTAATAAACACTGAGAAAACTAAAATATATTACGTTTTCTCAATGTTATGTTAATGCAAATAAATATAATATTTATTTGCATTAACAATTTGAAATATAATAACTCTAATTGTTTCAAAAACAACCAACAACGACAGTTTTTGCCATAAAATATTATATGTCAGTATTGTCAATCCCGGGGTCAAGACGAATCTAACGACACGACACACTTCATTCACCTTTATACATTAAGCCGTTTAGACTACAGGAACAGTCACATACATACATAGGTGCACTGAAAAAACACTAACGTCCTCCTTCGAACAGTCGTATAAAAATTAAGTGTTTTCTTAGAACTTAATCTTATTTTAATAAAAATCAAACGCGAAAAAAGAAATTACCAACAATAGAGTTTAATTACCCGATTGTAGAAAGGAGGTGAGTAATGTTTTACGAATGTCTTTATGTCTGTCCTGTTCGTTTGTGGCCTCCTGTAGGCTACATGAAAACATAGCACCATTTAAATCTTGTCAAAGCCAATTTTTGTTGGATTGAGAAAGCCGCATGGTATTAAATTGTGAACGAAAAATAAATGAAAGGAAATGTATGAGATATCGTTAGGTTCCTAACAGAGGATACATTTTATGCCATAAAAGCAGTTGTGTTTGTTTGTTTTTGAATTATTTTTAGGGTTCCGAACCTCAAGAGGAAAAAAGGAACCCTTATAGGATCATTTTGTTGTCCGTCTGTCTGTCAAGACTTATATCTCAGAAACGCGTGGACGGATCAAGTTGAAATTAACACCAAATACTCTCAGGTCTGCAATTTCATGCAGACGTGAAAATATTAAACTTTTACGTCAACGCAATCAAAAGATATGGCCGTTTATGTCGCATTTTCTCGCATATTTGTATGAAAATGCAAGAAAACCAAAACGTATAGGGTACTTCCCGTTGACCTAGAATCATGAAATTTGGCAAGAAGCTAGGTCGTATAGCACAAGTAAAGGAAAAAATCCGAAAACTGTAAATATAAAATTACATCTCCCCAAAAATATTTTTTTTCTTATTACAAACTTATATTTGCAGATTATCAACTAATCAGGAGTATGTCGAAGTATAGACATAAAATTTTGATAATGGCAAAGATAAGTTGGTTTCTAAATCTAGTTTATCTTTTCCTTAGAGCAAAGTCACTAACCCCGTAACTTTGCTCTAAAGTTGCGGTGCGCGAGTTCGACTCGCACTTGGCCGTTTCTTTTGTAATACAGTAGGTACAGTTATTCTGTAACTCAATTATATGGAGAGGAACCGATGGATCCCTTTATGTTCACACTATTCGTGATCGGTTCTTTTTCTCAGGTCGGGAAAACCCTAATAACAACCGTTGGGTAATGGGTAGCCCTCTTCATAGGCACCTCGTCTTTTGCTTAGTTTTTTTTGCTCTTTTTTCATATCATCATTTGTCGAAGGCAAGAAAAAAACCGTACTCTAGTAAAGTCAACGCAAGTCTTGCCTTAAGATGTTATAATGCGATTGGCGAACGAAGAACTGTTATGTGGTTTTTTTTCCATTTACTTTTATATGTGCTACTATGGAACTTATACGAATTAAAAGCGGGAATACCCTACCGAATCTTTTACTTATTGGCTTTTTATTTCTAGTGGAATACTTTATGATCTAAATATAGAAATTTTTAACGTATTATGGTTCGAATTATGGTTGGATTGGACCAACATTAATCGATGTAACGGCAGTGCAGTCTCAGCATCTTTCAGTTTTCTTTCTTCTAAGGTTTCGTTACTGTAAATACTGAACTCCAATCAATTTGTATATGTTCTCCTCAAGTAAAGTTATGTTCGTCTAGGCTCGCAGAAGAAACTTAAACTATATATTAACTTGTGTATAAAAAATATAAATATATATAGTTTGTACCTATATTTGGATGGTTTCATAGTTCATTTACACGAATCCAGTGCTTGTTATTACAAGCAGAAATTATTTCAAAAAACAAAAACCGATAGCAATTTTTTTTAAGGCCTATGTCACTCCTACAGTCAAGACGAATCTAACGACACCTCATAATATGTTAAAATTTATCAAGCCGTTTAGGCTGCAGGGCATGCCAAAGTATTAGATATATATACATACCTACTTACATTCGAAAACATAAGCCTCCTTCTTGAAATAACTAATTTTGTATTAAAGTTTAATTTATATCTATCACCTTAACTCCACATCTAGTCACTTATATCTATCAGTCAAACTTTAGTAAAATAATACCTACTTGCATATTGGTTGGGTAGCTACTAACAGAGCCTAGTGTGTGTTTTATTTGTTGTCAAGTCTAAAACGGCTATACGACCATTTCTCAAAGCCGAAGATTAGGTTATCACATTTTTATCAATGCACCAATTCGTGTGGAATTATGTATGTAGCGTCGCGACTCGCGCATGCATTCAAGGGTAAAGTCTGTGCCTGGACACAATTTTCGTGTGAATTATATGTAGAGGTACTTATATATCTTCACAGCTGTAATGAGAAGCATTTGTGTGTATGTACGTGTGTGTAGGCCTACATGCGCAGGAGTGCGCGCCGCCGCGCCGCGCGTCAATAGCGGCAGTTTTTCGATTGAATATAGTTGCCAAGCCTAAAATATGTGTCTATAAGTCCTCATATACATGTTCTAAGTATGCAGGCAGATGAATTTCGCGTGAATACTACGTAACGTGTCGCGTTGAGACGCTTGCGCGGGCGCAGGCGCTGCCCGGCGTCGATTCAATGGTAGGATACACAATAGATGAATGTTAATTAGTGATTATGTACAAAATGTACAATTATTACTTTTTTAGTATAATACTATCGATAAGATCCTATAATATGTAATAGTTTTTATTCATTATTATGTATTACTTTTTTATATGCAATAAAAATATTTGATTTGATTTATAATGATGAGATGATAATAGATAAGATTTTCTCAAAAACCATATCACGCGAATTTTAATCGTCACTGAGCGACGCATCCCGCTCAACTTACGCTATGAGTCGTGACAGATGGATTTAGGTTTAGGATTCGAATCGGTAGAATCATACTTACAATACACCTGATTGTAAAAAAGAAACAATTTCACGTGGTTCACCTCACATTCACATTCCGTGAACTACGTAGGTGGACCACGGGCAATGGCCCAAAGATTACAGATCGTTCAGTAGTTTTTGACAAAATCGTATAATCTTAATCAGAGCCCCTTGTATATATTTCTGTGTTAGACCCTATAATACAAATATTATATACTCGTACTACTAAAACAGGTGTGTTGGTTCATAGACAGGGTGTTTCTATTACTAACGGACGCCCGCCGTTCGTTCATGGCACGTTTGTTTTCGTTCACACCTTTCCTGTCCCACGATATTACTGTGATGTAATTTAAATATTACTAGGAGGTAATAAGTAGCTCTATTGAGCTAGGCATAATATGCTGTATATATATTTATACATAGGTAATTTCCCTGTTTAAGTTTAAGTGCACTTCAAAGAAATTTTATCGTCATTTCTTTAGAAGTTCTCATAGACGTATCATGATTCGACCTAGAAATCTGATTTTGGAGTTTTTTTACGTAGGATAACTCCAACTAGCTCATTTCGCAAATCCTACTAATATTATAAACGCGAAAGTTTGTATGGATGGATGGATGTTTGTTGCTATGTCACGCAAAAACTTTATAATATAGCTGTATTAAAATATATTACTACCGCACGATAACTACCTCTTTTTGGAGTCACATGAAAGGAAAATTTATTGTTCATCAATACTAAACCTTGGAACTGCTAAATTGTTCAATATTGTTTGTTTTTCTCAATAACTTTTTTGCCAATAATTATTTGCCAGAATATCGATGAGGTTCTTATATGTTATGGAGATGTAGATATGACAAAGTGTGTAAGTGGCAATACAATCACCTTATGACCAATCAGCATATCAACCTACAAAAACCATTGCAATATATGCCGTATTCCCGAGTACCCATGTGTTATACTTGCAATACTCTCTTATATACACAGCCAAGAAAATAAATAAGATTTCGGCTATGCACTAAAAGCCAGACGCGAATTTAATGTAGATAGGTACCTACCTACCTAGGTAACCAAGATAACCTTCAAAGAACAAATTCCTTATCAGTTGAGTGTCGTATCAAACTGTGATAATATAGTTAACCCTACTTGCCGCGTCTATTATATGCAATTGATAGGTAGTTAATTAATATGGTTGGTGTAGACCTCGATGACATCACAATGATTAAATTAAGAACAGATGCATCAATGCATCATCCGCAAATTCGTATTGTATCTATTTTTTCCCCCGCTGCTTGTGCGCATCACAAAAGTTGCTCAGTTACTGATACTGAACTGAAAAGGAAGACCACCTTCGACTTAGGCACCTTCAGTTACAACCTGTATGGATGGATACATTATTCGATATAGTTGGATGATGAATGAATGAAAGAATGAGAATGGTGCAGCCATTCACAGTAACTGTGTTCTAAGTCTATAAATCTTGAACACCAATCGTAGAGGGAAGAATGTTACTACTTTATTAACTTACTCCGCTGGCTTAGTGACGCAAAGTGGATCTTCTACGACCCCGAAGAGCGCCACTACAGCCTGTCTTACGCTGTCTGTCATCAATCAGGCGATTGAAGCTATCCCAGGTCTTTGTTCACCTGGTCGCCCCTGTATCTAGGACACCCGACCGGAGCCGTTGTCCGTTGGGTTTTCCTACGTGCTCACTTAACTGCGGGCTCCTCTCCCATCCTCTTCACGTGACCAAGGCAACGGAGTTGAACTGCTTTAATTTCTCCAGTGATATTAAACTCGAATGCTACTCCTTTGCTAAACTTTATGAAAGAATGTCGAATTACAGACCCAATAGTCAACCAATTGCTTTATTCGTGATTACAAGCACATCTACAGCTAGCTAGCTGGTGGCAATCAGGAAAATATTTCACATTATTAACAGTGGTGGTGATTGTTCAATGGCGACGGACAAGAGAAAATATCCAATAATCAACCAACTATCGCAATAAATGGATTGGTTGACATATGGAGCATACTACTCTACTTTGCTGCGTTTTGTACCTGTAAGTCGATGTGCTGCCGATTGTATTCCATTTTCCGTGTTTGACGAAGGCTACCTATACTCATATGAAATTCTACGCTTGACATTGACTTTCGTTAACGCTAGTAGAATAGAAAGAAAAATATATGGGATTGGTTGAGTTTTCGTTTGCATTTAGCGTTAACGAAAATCAATGCCACTTGGCCCGTGGGGTTGGTATAGCACTGATAAAAGCCATATAAGTCGCATAAGTTTGTATGAGTAAGTACCTACTTTGTAACCAAGTTTCTATGAACATTTCAAACAATATACGAGTAACTTGCTTAAATTACGTAGGTTGGCATTTTAGTTTGAATTAGAGTGAGGTAGGTCGGAAGGTTTTTAAAGTTATCATCTCTTACATAATGTTGCTGAAATTCATATCTTTTATCAGAGTGTTATTTTTATTTATGCAATTCATTATCGTATATAATGCTACTATCAAGGCTGTTGTATATCACTGTCTTATATGAATTTAAATGAAAAGTGGATAAATGCGAAAACGCCAACACATTGGCACAGAGTTTTACACTTTTTGGTAGGTACTTAAATGAAACTATGAACTTACTATGTAGGCTGAAGCTTCTTGGCAAAACATAATCATGATAGGATTAATAAAAACAACGAAACTATTACACACGAACACTAGTGCATGATGATGAGAACGACGGTAATACGACATAGATTACAATGGTATGTGTAGGTTGATATGTAGTCGACTGTACATAATGTGACAAACACTCAATTATTTTTCAAAATATGAGCACTATGCTTTTTTGTCATTTAAGTGACCATTTAGTTTGTAAGACGATTTTAACAATCTATAAAAGCAAATATATTATATGAGTAATGTAACTTTGCGACGAAGTCTAATTGGGGAAATGAAAGATATAGTAAGCTTACTTTTATTTTTGTATTATTATAAGCTAACATTCGTAGTTATAATATTGTATATAAACGTATTCATTTTACATGGTGGAAAAAATGTCTTCCTTTCGGTTCGCAATATGTACATACAATAGACATCAACGCGATCGTTTTAATCATGTTACTAGCAAGATGGCACTAATGTAGAGTTTGATCAAATGAAGTTATATTTTTTTTTAATTCTATTTAGGTGTTCTTTTCATTTAGTTGTTATCTGTAAATACAGGGGCCGTCCTACATTTATGATTAAGACAAGTAAATCAAAATTATTTAATTTATTCCATTAACGTAGTATTGCAGATACATTCAGAGAGATCCATCATCCATTTTGCCTAATACGAAAGGTTGAAAGTATTAAATACAGTAATGGCTACAGTATAGGTAAATATACTTTAACAGTGACTGTTGCTGATGACATCGAAATACTTTTTATTAACTTTTCCTTCCCCATATGTAATTCAATTAAATAATGTGTGGCTTAACTAATATTGAAGTGAATTTAAAACAGGCTATTTAAATCGATTCCGAAATTAGTATGAACATGAGTACAACATCCTACTTTAAGGGCCTTCAATGAGCCAACTAGCGCCGCCAATCTTAAAAAAAATAATATCTTCCAATTAAATCAATTTTATTAAAAAAGCTATGTACATAATGTTTATTACGATAAATACTATTTTTTAAATGCTTATTTATAACGTGATTCAATGTCGGTAAGGTGTAGTTTGCATAATTGCCAAAAAACGGCCGTTTTTGGCACATTTGAGCTTGTCGCAATTATGCCATGTATTGTATATTGAAAAATAGTATTTATCGTAATAAACATTTTGTAAATAGCTTTTTTAATAAAATTGATTATATTGGAAGATATTATTTTTTTAAGATTGGCTGCGCTAGTTGGCTCTATGAAGGCTCTTAAGGGCTAATTGCACATAAATAAATTTTTTACATACATTACATACGTATATAAGTTTTAAATAACTAAAGTTTTTGGAAGAGAACCTAACAAAATATAAATATTTTTTTAAACGTTGCAGAATTTTAATTTACTAAACATCGAATATTTTCTGTTTTCCGATTTCATTTCTATACAATACCCACAATTATTTTTATTTAATATAAACATATATTAAACACATCCCACACTATAATTTATATATGAGTGCCAAAATGTGAAACCTACTCGTATCTACGAGTACGATCTGTCAGATTCTTATAAACATAGATGTTTTTGGCCGGCATTTTCATAAAAAAATTACAGGCCTACATTACCTAGATTCTTCAGTAGAAACTTTTGTCCTTGCAAAGTGGGTAAAGTGATGTAAATGTAGAGTCAATATAATTAAAAATGATGTGCAAAAACATACACAATGTAGGTATACCCCTAAAATAAAATTACTTTTACAAACAGCTAGAGATAGACTCTGACCATTATACAATAGAAAATCTTCTATATAATAACTTTATCAGAAATATAATAATTTAGTCCAAAATATTCTGTTCAAAATAACGCCTTTCTAAACTTTTTGTTTTGTTTTGAACTCTACGTGACAGAGCAAGAAATATGTAACTAAACTTACGAAACATTGTATAAAATTAAATTCAAACGTCTACTGAAAATAAATTATCCTTGCATGCCTAATTTATTAAAAAAAGCGAATGACCTTTTAATTTATTATTTAAAAAAATACAAATTAACGCAAATTAAAGTAAACGTTCAGCGCTTAATTAGGTTAAGCCTATTATTAGTATTAAATAAAATCCAATCCGATATCACGTTCTGTGATGGATGATATTGCTAGATATTACATACATACGTAGATTGGTATGAACTGCGTGACAGACAAGCGAAAAGTTTCAGAGACTACGTTTTCAGCGCGGCGCGGCGGGTGGCGGCGGCGGCGGCGTGGCGGCTCGTTAACTTAACCACTTCGTAGACCAACGGAATTCGTACAATACAAACTAACTACATGCATATCCCTAAGATACACAAAATATACGTTACTGTGCGAAGCTACTGAAAAATATTAAAACTTTCCTAAAAGCAAGTAAATAATAGGCCTAATGAATAAAACAACAAGAAATAAAAAGTTCTGTGAAAACCATACGAACATTGAAAACGTTAACTTTACGAGATTTAAATTATTGTATTGATATGAGTTTAAATTAATCCCCATACAATACGGGAAAATTTGATAGAACATGCCTGACAAAAGTATGCGTAACACGGAAATTCGTATGAGTCACAGAAACTTCCCTTTCACGTGTTCGGGACGTACCTATAGATGGTGCGGTGGCGTAGCGTGCGCGTACAGCTGAAGTGCAGGGGTGTGCTGGGGCGCGCTGGGGCCGGGGCGGACGCAGGCGGCGGCGGCGGGCGCACAACACTCACATTCAAATATTCGTCTAACCTTGATGCGAATCGGCGCACTCCGGGTTCCATCCGACGTCGGTCGTCAACACAGACGGGCTGAAGGACTCGCTTCAGGAGTAACAGTGAGTGTCACTGGTGGTGCGTGCACGTTAGCGGCGCGGGCGTCGGCGCCGGGCCGGACGGCAGGCGCTCCGGCGCGCCGCCACCGGCGGGGGAGTCGCGGGGCTGCGGCGCGGCCGCCGAGCTATGAACATGTCACGGTGCGGCGAGCGCGCTCCTCGCGCGTGGTCACCGACTCGCAGTGCCGTCGCCGTCCTACTGTCTGCCCGCCGCGACGGCTGGGACGGCGCGCGTTGCACCGCCCCGCTGCACTCCGCCTGCCCCCCTGCCGCGGCCCCCCCTAGCCGCCCCCTCCTCGCGTCTCGCACGGCCCGCACCGCCCCGAAGAATTTTCCGCATCGGGCGGGAAAAATCGATTGTGCAGCGGGCCCCGAATAATTTCGGCAAGACGCACGGCGCGGCGCCCTTGCGTCCTCCTCGGCGGCGGCGGCGGCGGCGGCGGCGGAGGCCGGGACGGTCAAGCGCACGCCGCCGCCACCATCGCGCCGCCTCCGCGCCTTTCACTCCGCGCCCGCCTAACCACCAAAAAACTGAACGGCTACCAAATGACAATCGTCTAGGTAGAGTCATCACAGCTAGAGCTCAGCACGATCAGTCTATCTCACTAGCTCTACTTTAAAATGGCTTTATTACCGCGGACACTTGCTTTTTTGTTTATTTTTCCAAGACTCTATCTAATAGTGAATTCTCATAAATTCACAACAGTCTCCATATTTTGTCACTTTTTGGACAATACCTACTGAAAAACATTATGATCTTAATTTCATAATCACTCGCATTTCTAGCATGTAAAAGTTAAATTAGAGAGCTTGTAATTAGCTAATATATTTTTGAAACTAAGTCATACTAGAACAAAAATTTAATAATTAAGCTTTCTATTTCTATTGCATTGGTTCCGAAATAAATAATATTAAGGGACTTCAGGGAGCCAAACCACAGTCTTTGAAGGCTATCTACTCTTTTGTAGCAGCACCTAGAGCTTTGCAATAAATATATGTGATTTAGCGACATTTCGTCTATAATGTGAACGTATATTTTCTTTCTAGCCTTTACCAAACTCACATAAAAAAAATCCGAAGTGGCCTCTATTTCAACATATTTTATGTATAAAGTCTTTATTTGGAAGCATACTTTACAAAAGTCCTGTACCTAAAAATTGGGGCAGAGGCGCTCTAATATTCTGAAATAAAACTTTTCGAAAATTCAATGTTAACAAGAAGATATCGATTAAAAATCAATTTCTCATTTGCGGGTCCGCGCGAGAGACGCGGGACGCAGTCGGCCGACGGCCCTCAGACGGGGAACCCGTGTCGCTTTTTGCTCCGCAGCGACTTGCGAGCGCGTCGTGCGTAATTTTTGGTTATGGCACGCGGTTGAGATTTTGATCAGCTGACAGTTTGAAATCAAGCAATCGCTTATTTCACCGCGACGCCGCATAGCCGCGTTAGCCAGGGTGGCTGAGCGTGAGCGTACGGGTTGTATTTAGCGAAGAAACCCTGGTTCAAATCCGCAATTTCGACAACTTCATTTTTACTTTTTTTTCTTCATTTATTAATTTTTAATTTTATTTTCAACATATATTGACCAAACTGGAAATTATAGACAAATATAAAAACAAAACGAGCACAATATTTTTTATTTCCATAATTTCTCGACATCGAATAAGCAAAGAGTACCTAGTTCAAATCCGCTTTTTCGAGAACTTCTTGGTTTTACCTTTTTTTCTTCGTTTATTAATTTTTGATTTTATTTTCAATATATTGTACTAACTAAACTGGAAATTATAGACAGAAAGGTAAAAAAAAACAGAGCACAATAGGTTTAGGTTAGGTTATCTTCGTATATGTGTATGTATTTATAAGAATTCAGACATTCTAATAACATCAGACCAGGCTGTATGCCCTAGTTGGCTTTGCCTTTCCCTCTGGGAAGAATATTACCAATAAATAAATATATATATATATATAATTTTTATTTTCGTCATTTCTTCATATCGAATAGGGTAATGTGTCCTAAGTTTGGCCAGTTTATCCAGTGATTTTTATTTTTCTCCATTATGATCTGTCTTTTGCTGCTGTGTGTGCAAATAAGCAGATATTAGACCCGTTTTCCCCCCGAAGGGTAAAAAACGGATAGTTAGGTTTTAGCATGATATTTAGGTTTTAGCATTTCATTTACAATATTTAGAACCTTAACATTGTAAATGAAATAAGTAGGGGAGAAGAGGGAGACTTGATCCCTTGGTAGACTTGATTCCTAGGCTGTATCTCAACATTGAGAGTAGTTTTGTATATTTTAAAGTGGCAACACTGTAGTCAACCGCCATTATGAAACGTCAGACGTGCCTGTGACAGTCGTAAACCGATAATTTTGGAGCATTGATCGAAAGTGAGGTTATGTGGTGGAAATTTGTTTTTATGTAAGTATTTTATTTCTTTTACGTCAGTGTTTGTGATGATATTCGAAGCAGTGTCTTCGTACATTGGAAGCGGGTTTAGTTATGTATGATTTGGCAAGGTTTGCTCGAAACAAATGTTTCGTTTTGGTTATTAGATTTTTTTCTTTTAAAATTACAATGTAGGGGTAGATTTGTTCCCGGTCTGGCAGGGGAGACTTGATCCCAGGATCTAGTCTACCCGTTATGTTCAAATAGTTATATAGGCGTTACCAAAGTTTGCTCCAAACAAATGTTTCGTTTGGTATTGGTGTTTTGACATATAAAGTCACAATCGTAGTGGTAAATTTGTTCTAAAACCAAGCAGGGCAGACCTGGGGGAGACTTGATCCCGGGATCTAGTCTACCCTTTACGTTAAAATTATATTATGTTAACCCTTTCACGGGCGATAACTTATTAATAAGACGTCACAGTTTGCCGCGAAATTCAAAAATTCAAACCGTAAATTCCGATTGGCCGTACATAGACAGTTTTCAGTTCTTTTTTCGATTAATCCCGAATTGCAGTACCTACATAATTTATTTTATTTTAAATATGTATTATAAATATTACAAAAGACAGCACTTATTTATAAAAATTAATACCGATGACAAGAATTCTTAATCTATTCAGATACGATTTTTTTGTTCATACGTGAATTAACGTGGCTGACCCACAAAATAGAACCGTTACACGGTTTAGGCACTTTAATTTACGAACGAACAAAAAAAGGTGATGAGTAGTATTTAAATAGATTAAGCATACAATACATAAACATGTACGGCAAATCCCGATTTATCGAAAAAATCTGTGAGATTTCAACAATAATTAATTTATAATCAAAATAAATATTTTGTTAAAAGTGATAAATTAATATACAATTTTATTCTATTTCAGGAAATTATTCTTTTGAACCATGCCGAGAGTTTACAAGCATTTTCATTGAATAATCAAAGTCTGCCTTTCATAATTGGGGATTCATGTTTCTTTACCACTTGAGGAAACTTTTCGATTCGTGTTTTCACTCTTAGATAAATCTAAAGTGTGAATGTGTGCTAATATTGTTAAGATTTGATGATAATTGATATTCATTGTTTATTTGACTGATTAAACATTAAAACTACCTACCTAGTATTTTTTATTAAACAGCATATACAATCCGCCAATGACTTAATAATAATCACAAGTAATTTTGTATCCACCACACATACGAGTGGGTAAAACAGGTCGGCAGCCGGCTATAAGAAATTTTTAAGACACGAAAAACATTATTTACTTAATTCTTAGCATGCCAGTACAAAATAATTAATTGTCTTATTAATAAGTGATAGGCGCCGGTGAAAGGGTTAAATTCTATCACATAGGAACAAGTCTCCCTGTAGTACGGGACACTTGACCCCCCCTAATCAAGTCTACCCTACCCAGGGAACAAGTCTCCCGAAGTGGGGGACACTTGATCCTTTTGGATAGTTTTTAAAAAATGGCAATTACATTCACTGCCTTGGTAGTAATCGCTAATGAAGAGTAGCACATGATTACACATTAAATTGTATATAATATCAGCTAAAAATAAGTAAAAATATTCTTATATTCTTTGAGATATTTCAAAAACTTAAAAGGGGTGATCAAGTGTCCCTCTTCTCCCCTACTTATACTGAAGATCAAATCAAGTGTATTATTTTGTAAACAAAAACTACCCTACCCTACTAATATTTTAAGTTGTCCTGTGATTATTGCACAGTTATTTTCACATTATTAGATCAGATTACCTACTTTATTTTCACAATGATGAACAGGTTCGATCAATCAGTTCCTTCAGTGTTACATCACAACAGGTAATTAGACGATCATATTTGTTTACAAAATAAGACACTTGATTTGGGCTGCGGTATAGATACAATTATTTCCATTGGAATTAAACTAATATTTTCCCAAATCAACTTTGGCATATTACGTCGAATTTTTTTGTACTTGCCTGCAAATTAAATAATAATCCGAAAATCTGATGTAAGTCTGTGGCAATAAAATAGCTAAAACTTTTTGAATATTGAATTAAATTTTAATGTTTTTTTTCTTAAATTTTTTCACTTCACTATACAGTTCGGGGTCAGCAGCAAGAATTTCCACTAAAAGGCTGATTTCTGGGTCCTTTACCCTACCTAGGTCTTTTCATTCTATAAATAGGGGGTTCCTCTAATGTTGTCACTTCGATCATATTCCGCTAGATGGCGTGCGCGGAAAGGTCATAAGTAAACCCGGTCGGCGGGCGGTAATCTGAGTAGTTTACACATTATACCGCTGAGTGGCGCTCATCGTGCTCGCGTATTTATGCTGAGGGGAACGGAGGGGAACGGGGGTAGTGGGCGGTGCCATTCGCCAAGGTCATTCGCTGGTAGAACGACCTTAAAGACACTTTAAAACTTAAGTCCCGCTCTACCATTGTATACGCAACGAACCTAAACTAATCTGAAGTTTCCAGCAGCGATGTCGCCTCGTGAACCAGTCTCATTTTATTAGGGTTCGATATTTACCCGACTGCGCAAGAAGGAGGGTTATATTTTTCGAGTGTATGTATGTCTAATTCTTTGGCACGCCCTGCAGCCTAAACGGCTTGATGCATTTTAACATATGAGGTGTCGTTAGATTCTTCTTGATTGTAGGAGTGACATACGAGTAGACTATAAAAAATTAAACAAAGGGGGTGAAAATTTTGGCAGTCGGTTTCTTTTGTTTTTGAAATATTTTTTTAAATCGAAATTAGATACTTACTGTTGACAAAGAAAGTAGTTTGGCACTTTAGATCCAAATTCAGAAAATAAAGTATAATTCTGACTGTAACTCATAATATCATGGTCAATATTTGAACTTTATCGATACTGTTATTTGTAACGATGCATTGTAAACAGTAGAGAGATGTAGCAAGTAGCAAGTTTTCCTGAAAAGCACACAATATTAAATTTTCTGCCTTAGTGTAAGAGAAGGTCTGTGCCCGAGCAGTCATCATCATCATCAATCTATTTATATCGCCCCACTGCTCGGGCACAGACCTTCCCTTACATCGAGGGAGCTCGGGCCATAATCCACCACGCGGGCCCAGTGCGGGTTAACGGATTTCACATGCCTTAGATTATTTTTTTTTTCTTCTACGACATGCAGGTTTCATCACGATGTTTTCCTTCACCGTTTTGAGAGCACTCGGTAAATGTACGTAAGTTTTTCCGTCGTAAAAACCGAGGATAACTCATTGGTACATGGCTGCCCTAGCTGGGAATCGAACCTGGGACCTCCATATTGCAAGTCCATTGACCCAACCACTGAGCCACCGAGCAGTGGGGACATAAAAATATACTGATGATGATGGAAGATTATCCCTCAACCCTTTGAGGTCTAATAGACAGAATATGCCTGAGAATTACGAATAGCGAATTTAATAAGATAATTGAATATACATGAGAATGACACAAAGATAATTCTAATATAATCGTAAAATATACTAATAGAATCTTTGGCTAAATATCCTTATTTCGAGAATAAAATACAAAAATAAGTAACTGAATGTGACCAAAAATTTTAATGTTATCACTTCATGGGGTTTGCTGGAAGAAATCTCTCATAGAGATAAGTTACGTCCTTTGTGCATGTCTTTTCTTTTTGTATTTTGTTACATTAATGTATCAATGTGTACAATAAAGAGTTATTATTATTAATTTTACGTAATTTATATGATCGTCATCGTGAGTAGAGCGGTTTTCAAATATCTACTCATTACTTTGATACTATTTACTAGGTGCTTTCAAACAATATATTAGCGCTAATCGCCGATTTCAAATAGTTTAAAATTACTTTTCAAATAAAAATCCCTATTATACTCTTTGGTGGTATAAATAAATGTACAAATTTACTGCTAAACTGTAACATTAGGCAAGCAAATTCCGAATTCTCAGAATGTTGTGTTAGACATCTAACAAACAGTTGGTTGGTGTTTTGTTACTTACTAGTTACCTATGCGTCAACCACTGTGGGGAGGTCGTTAGCGCTGTTGATTACAACTGTTGTAAACAAGTTAACAATTTGACATTCGCCTGCGATATGTTTAATAACTGAAACTGTTTCCTTTCAATGCAACAATTTATGTCATTGACATTGCCAATTTTTGTTTTAATTTTTCGATCATTTACAAGTATCCTTAATTGACTATTTTAATTTAAAAACGACAAACACAACGAAGAGAGAGTCTGCTCCTTTTTGGATGTAGGTTATGAAGTTACAATATACTTATCTAATGATGTTTATTGATTTTATTATTTTATTTGTATTATTCTGTAAAAATATTAACATGTTCTATTTCACTGTATTTCTATTAGTGCATTTATTACTACCTACCTATGACATAATTAATGTAATCATTGCAATTTGCTCTCCTTACCAAGGCAGTTATAGCGCTATGATTATGTTAATCAATAAGATACTATACAACAGTTGGTACAATCACAAGACCATATGTTGCTACTACTGTGATTAGGAACTAGGTAAAAGTATGAAAAAGGCATTTCTTTTCTATAGATGAGCCCTAGCATATGCCAATGACTTTATCCGTGAATAAATCGCCGAACTTAGAGTGCAGTAGTTAATTAAAGTATAATCTGTCTAAGGGTGAGATCGTGATTTTTCTACTAAACAAAGGATTTTGCTCTGTATGTTTTGTGTTGCAAAATATTTTGCCTTGTTGCTGTTAGATATTCGATTTTATTTCGGTTGCCCACTAATAATTGACTTGTGGATACTGAAAGCAACTCATATACATTATACAATATTCATCAATAAAGCTCAATCAAATAGTTTTATTTTTATTTATTTATATATTAAAACAAACTACTTATTATATATTTACATTAGAGAATTAAAAAAAGGTTATAAAAGGGTAAAAATAATAAAAAAATAAATTGTAATAAAAAGTACCTTCTACAAATAAAGTTGAAGCATAAGTTCCAACAAGACACGATACTTTTATAAACCTATAGATAGATAGAGAAGTGTGAATTTCCCGGTCGTTGGGTGGCAATACGATGGCGGGAACTCTAAGCTTTCCATGACGTGGACACAACGCAACGTCGCGTCAGCAGAGGTGCTACCAAGAAGTGCAGGTGTGTGACCCTTTGTGTAGGTTGGTAACGACACATCACAGGTGGTCAATCAATCAATCATTTTAATCAATTATACATGTAGCATTAAACTTTATTTTAAATGCAAGCAGTCCATACTAAGATAGGCCTAGGTAACGTTAATGATTATCATTTTAGATTATCATTTTGAGAAATAGGTAGTCCCGATGGCATCCTCAATGCGATAGTACCAACAACTTCAGAGGTGGGTGGTCGCTGACCAAGCGAATTCAACGCCAATTTTTGTTTGATTATTTATTAGAAGACCTAACCATCCTATTTATAATTGATTTCGATTGGCACCGATTTTGATTCATGCGTAGGCTAATGATTCAATTATCAGCTACAGGTTTTTCGGTATAAACAGTTTACCAGTCTTATTGAAAACGTTTAACTAGATCGGGAGCAAAAACTTGCGTCTTTGTTTCCATCTCATCTAGCGAATAATTAAAAAAAGTCAGCAAATAGTTGACTTCAATTGAACACTGGTTGATTCCGTAACTTGTACTCGTATTTTATTTTATTCGCTGTTTTCTCGGAAACGGTAAAGTAAACACACATTTCAAATTTCAGTCGACTCAGTCCGGTATTTAATTGCACACTATGGTAAGGCTTACCGAAATGTGTGCATTGCGTTTAACTAACAATTGGGAATATTCTCGAAGATAGACAATCTTTGAGTGTGGACAGCAAATAAGTCTAACATAGCGTCTTAGACAAAATATTAGAAGGGTCAACTCCAAATAAATGAGATCATGGCCAGCCAAAAGTACAGGACGACAAAAATGTCTATAATTTTTTTGAAACGGGGACACAATACACACCATACTAAATTAAAAAGTAATAATGTAATACTTAATGTAGTTTCCTAGTGCATTACATTTATAAGCATCAAATATGTAAGAACAGAAAGCCAGTCTCAAACAGTGAAGGTGGGACTGATGAATGACAGAAACCAACTAAGAGGGTTCGTTATTTGACGGACCGAACCCTTTTTAGCAAATGATCCTTCGCCAATAGCCACAAAAACTAAGACGTGGAACACGTGTACCAACGACTGAAACGTTAGTTAGTATTTCAGCAGTTAGTCCAATTTGCTGGGTCAATAGTAAAAACTACTATCTGTTTCATATATATCACTAATAGCCAAATACCCTTTAGCTCCCAAGCTTACATTGAATGTTGTGAAAAATCAAGCAGCTCTTTGCATAGATCAACAATATTATTACGTCTAGTAAAAGTTCCGCCAATGCCGATGCATCAGCTAAAGCGGCCGGGCCGCCGCGCCGCCGCCCGCCGCCAAGTCGCGTCTGCGCCCGCGCCGATGCGATACGGCCTTTATTTTTTGTGATATGTCTACTTAGTATCATTTAAAAAGCAAGTTTAGACATCGTTTTTTCTGCAAGCCAGTCGCGTCGTGACCTCGGCTGACCTTAAAATTGTCTATGCCTCGTTCATATAACATAATTTTTTTTAAGGATCCAGTCTCGACTACGCCTTGATTTTTATGTCCTTGGCATTGAGACCTATGTACCAAAATAAATCTTAGATTTATCCATGCATTGATTTATTTAGATAGCATATTTTTAGGCTAATACTCACCCGGTTCATGCTATAAAATTATTTGATGATATTGGTTACTTATTCGTCGATGTAAAATTTCTTTATTAATATCTAATTTAATCGCAGGATAAATTAAAATAGTAGTTCTTAAAAAATCATAATATCTTCCAATATAATCAATTTTATTATAAAAGCTATTTACGAAATGTTTATTACGATAAATACTATTTTTTAAATGCTTATTTATAACGTGATTCAATGTCGGTAAGTTGTAGTTCGCATAATTGCGAAAAACGGCCGTTTTTGGCACATTTTTGAACTACAACTTAGCTTGTCGCAATTATGCCATGTATTGTATATTGAAAAATAGTATTTATCGTAATAAACATTTTGTAAATAGCTTTTTTAATAAAATTGATTATATTGGAAGATATTATTTTTTTAAGATTGGCGGCGCTAGTTGGCTCTATGAAGGCTCTTAAATAAATGTATATTTCTCATGAAACAAAATGTCACTTGTCTGTATGATAATTTATTTCTAATACCAAATATATTATATTATTTACCTAGTGTGATTTGATTTTATGATCATTATTTATGCGAATATTACAGAAGGAATCGATACGAGACGCCTGTTTTTTTTTCAAATCATCTAGTGTAGTGTTACAGCATAAGGTACCAAACTATACTACCAATGTGCTTTGAAAAGTGTCTAATCATCACGGCTACCTAGTGGTTATAGAAGTCAATGACATATTGAGGAAAACTCACAGAAACACCTTGTAAAAACCATAAAATTCGTGTGACGAATCTATTGCTTTTGCGCTACTTACTTAGCTGGAGAATATTTCAATAATAGGGTAGGTAGGTATTTGTGTCAATAATAGGACAAACTTCCAAGCGTCTACATGCAGTAGTTAAATCTGTGCAAATACCTAGAAAATATCGATGTAAATAATGATAGATAATCATTGATCTCCTATAAACAACTAGATACACACCTTTTTGGACGTTTTTTAAAATGTTTTAGTAAGATCTTTGTGTATCTAGTTGTTTATAGGAGATCAATGTAGATAATATATTTATTTCAGTAGGGTGCATCCGAAGGTCGCTTTTGTCCAAACTTTTAGGGCGCGAGGCTTCCGAGGAAGCTTGGGCGGATTGGTGAATTACTATATTCCTTAAAAAATTGGGATCGCGAGATTACTCACAATGTTTACATTTACCAATTTAAGAACATACTGTGACAAGGTATTTCGAAGATCTGAATACTTTTTTGTAAATAACTGGTTTGGAAATCGAACCTGGAACGATGCAGCGAAGGACCAATATGTTAAATTATAAAATAAATAACGCGTAATTTTTTTATGTCCAAAATGTTAAACAAATTTAGGGGTTTAAACGCGTTTTGGCTACTGCTAAACAATATTCAAGAACGTTACGCAAGCTTCACTAAGTATAGGTACTTTACTTACCCAGTTAGCTAATAATTTAATAAATAAGATGGTAGATAATAATATTACATATCTTTTGTATGATCATTATTAAAAGTTTTCCATGAAACAAGATCTTAGTATTTCCCCTATTTACATATTAAAATAATAATAGGTAATATTTATAAAATGTTTTAAGGGTGAAAAGTCCCTGACGACGAGCGTGCAATGAAGTGAAGAAAAGGGAGAAAAAAACTAAAGTGATATAAGAGTAAGTTAAAAGTTGTTTGCTTGTTAGTAGATATTGCACTTATTATAGTACGTAATTGGTAGAAATAGACAACAGATATTATTAAAATAGGCCACTAGACCCAGCCAGACACATTAGTATAATTTCTCAAAAACCAACCTAACGTGTTTTTATTATTGTCGTCTGTTTATGGCATCCGGCTACAATAGATGCAAATTTTGACACAAGCATATCTACATTTTAGTAAGAAGGATAAAAAAACTCAGTTTCACGAAATTATCTTTCACTCACCTTGGCATTTTCTCTGGAATATAATAAGAAATGAGTTCATAATTTGTTTTATGCATTATGGCATGCTCGGGGAACAAATGACAATGCCAAATTCTGCCCCACCATCAACCACATGATGAACAAGATAACGAATAAATGTAAAAATATCTTCGTTTTTTATTAAAAATATTGGCTTAAAATAAAGTTTTGTACAAGTTGCGAGTCGAAAAACAGCTTAATTAAGAGTTCAGAAAATAGTATGAAATCGAAGCGAATTATTCATTGTTTTTGTTATTCTTCTATAGGAGTTGCGAGAGTAGTAGAAAATGATACTGATTGTGATTATACAATATGAAACCTGTAATAAGTCCCCAACAAAATGATAGGTTCAGCTTAAATGGTCACGTAGTTTTGTAGGTGGGGCAAAGCTCCATTGAAATGTGGTAATGTCATTTAAATGATGAAAAATTCTAGCCGTGGGCAGGACTTGAAAAAAAGAAATGAGTTTATCCACCAGAGAACAAAAGTATTTAACATATCTCATAGGCCAAGCAAACTGAAATGGCAGTTGACCTGTCACAACTGTCGTAGATCCGATAACATATAGGTTTGACAGGTTCTCGAATGGAGGCCACGAACGGGTGGTACACGAAGAGTATTGGAGACCGCCGGACCTAATGGAGAGATGACCTGCGCGCAAGGTGGCTGACATCCATACGCAATTTTGGGGAATAATTTGGCTGATGGGGAAATTTTTGGGAAGTGGCATCGCTGGGGAAATGTTTGGGGAAAAAGTTTGTGACCACATAATAAGGGTGAGATATGGCTTTAAAGTCTGGTCGGATGCTCAAAGTTTCAGCAGACTGCTAAAATTCAACTCAGAAAACGTTAAATATAATCATGTGTCTTCTGGACAATTAGAAATGTCATTAAGTACATTCAATTTTTTTCTTAAAATTTTTTTGCCGGATTTATTTGGAAAACGTATCATTTTGGGGAAATAAATATTATTCCGGGGAAATTTGAAAAATCCAATCTGGCAACCCGTAGTGGACGGGGTGATGCTGATGATTGTACTGAGCTATATTAACACTTTAGTTAGACTTTAAAAGGGAATACGCCCTTGCATAAACGAAATACCTATACAGTAACTTAGCTAGTCATCCATCCAATTAGAAATTAATATTTTAGACAAACAGACAAATACACATTGGGGCTTATAATTATTCTGCAAAGATAACAATTTTTGGATTATTGACCATGGTGTGGGTGTGTAATTGTTCAAAGATCTCTAAATCTAAATAAATTCTATGCAAATCGTAGAAACTCACTGTTCTGAGACGATTCGAGTAGGTACTTATAATAGCCGCCAGTATATCAATTTTAATATACAGGCACTCATATCTATACTCTAAGGTCGAGAATCATAGACAGTTTTGAGTAGGAGCTTAGCGTTAGCTCAGTTTTACAAACGTCAAATTCCGACGTTTCACATTGTAAGAGCGAATTCACGCTAAACTCGTCCTCAAAACTATACGTGTACATGAATATCGGCCTAACTATTTATTAGAACTGTTAAAATATTGTCAGCCGTCACATTTGTAAGTAAGTACAATAATTACTGACTTTAATCAATAGACGAATAAAATAGTACAAAACCAAAAGCAACATTAAGGTGTAGGTACATTATTACTGATGCGCCGGGTTGGCGGCAGCCCTAACAGCATCCTGAAGGGCATTGCGGATACCATGGACAGTCCGATTCTGAGACACTGGGCACACTTAGGTACATGTCTCAGAATCGGACCTAAGTCGCATGTCATAGGGCGTAATACACCTCATGTAAACACTAACATAGTTTTAAGTACTTACTAACACTTATATGGTCTTTGTGACTGCAATAAATCGTTTGAATTTGAATTATTATTCTAAAATTTTGGGATTCACTGAGTGGCCAGTACCTAATCCACTTCACTTTATGTGTAAAAGTATTCACCGATCCAGGATGCATTTAACAAAATACGTATCTACAATTTCTTTATTTAGCTTCCAGCAACCCGTCATGTTAGGTATACAGCATGTTACATTTCTTAATTGAATATCTACTCATAATTGGCCACCACATAACTTCCCGCCTAGGACTTACAGACAGATCGACAGACACTGAAATGTTGAGTTATAAAAATATAGAGAAGAGATTGCTGGACATGCATATTGTACCTTGCAATCTTTCTTTCTTGTACTTACTATTTTAATAGGTATCGTTATCTTCAAAAGTGGTGTCAGACACTAAAATAGCCAGTGAGATAAGACACCTGTACTCACAAAAATATGGAAAAAAAAACTAGGTACCTACTTACATTTTATAACCATGCATCTATTAATAGCAATAAGTAATATCAATTGAGGCGTCTACGAGTAGTTTTAAAACGTTTTTAGTAAAATAACGGGCAAATGAAAAAAACGAATCGCACTCGGCTTATTTTAGCGGTGTTTGCGACATTTCTCAAATTTGGAAAGTTGATTTTAAAGGCGAGTATTCATAAACGTGATTTAAAGTAGGTAATGCCACCGTTTAGGCCCCCTACCCCTTTCTATCTTAACCTTTTTTTAACGAAGTGTGAAAGGGATTTAAGGGAAGCGCAACTAGGTTTATGAATAACAGCAGTGTTTTAGTGGAGTTTGGTACAAAATGATTTTCTACCCTGGTAGGTAATTTAAAGAACTTTCATTTGGCATATTTAACTCATTTTAGACCAAACGAAGTTTTAGCGGGTTTTGAAACTGGACGCCTCAATTAAATAGACATAGTTACTTACTCCGCTGACTCAGTGACCTAAAGTACAAATATCTAACCAAAGAGAGCCGCTGCAGTCTGTCTGCCTTGCGCTGTCTCTCGCTAGTCGAGCGACTGAAGCAAATCCAATATAGGGCTTTATAATAATAAAATACATACTTACATACAAAATTGGATAAATTGGTCAGTCGTAGATACCGCTTCAATAATGGCACACTAATTTTACTATTTCACCATGTAGCATTAAATAATATGAATGGCAGTAAATTGCGCATAGGCCTTGATTTGACGGCCATGACAGAATCACACCTAATAATGTCATCCAATTTACTGAAAATAAATAATTAAAACCTAAATACTAAACCTAGTGGATGGGCGACAAAAATGCATATCGATGTCATGCTACAGCCACAATCGCCCTGTCCTTGTGAACTGCGATCACGACGTACAGTCAACAGCTCTTCTTCTGTAACACATGAGCAGTTAGGTTAAGATTCAGAAACAATTTCGAGCACGAGCTTATAGTTTGAGCCCGCTCTTATAACTGTCAAAACTCATATTATAAGACAATGTAAATTCACGCTCAAAATTATCCCTGACAGAGATTAAAGAGACAATCTTGAAATTCAGTGTCTATTGACAGGTGTAAGAACCAGCTGACCTAAGCTCGGACTCAAAATTGTTTCTGAATCTCAGCCTTAGTGTGATCTCGCACTAATACTGACAGATGTAAGAAAGAGCTGAAAGTCCCTGGATCTCGACCTAACTGTAAAGCATTGCCACAGCTACGAGTGAGTAATCAATTAATTCAACTTTGTTTACCGTCATAACAATGACACAAATAACATAATCGTCAAGTTAGCTCCTAACTCAGTAGGCAGTACCGTAAAGTTACCTACCATTTATTGTAAACCTCCTAGTAAGCAATTTCGTTAAATCGCATTCTTATGAATCGTGTGACGTCACAACACAAGTGAAAAAGCGGCAAACAGAATGCAAAGCTATGAACATGTGCAATGTGCTTCGCGTATGGAAAACGAAAGTCTCGGAGTTTCATTCAGGCGAAGTTGGCGCGCGGAAGCTGCAACTACAACAATGTTCGAAGCTACGGAGCACACAAGTTTTGCTTGGATGTGACACGATTTAAAGTTCTGAAGAGCAATTGAAAAAAGCAGCTATACAATGAGCTGCAAAAGCATAAGGCTATATTAGAAGTTCGACGGTTCCCGTGTGTCCAATGTTAAAATCATAAATAGAGATGATGTGTATTTTTGAGGGTCCTACTCATCATAGAAGTATAAAGAACAGATAAAATTAAATATCCAAGACTAGTGTTGTTATTTATAATATAAAACAAGATTAAAAAAAAAATTATAATGTTTTCGAGGGTATCTGTTATTTTTCCTTTTAGCCTCTGCTACATCACCCTTACTCAAGTTCTCAATTCAATACATCTTAAATTTTTCAATTCGATATAATTTAACTCGCAACTAGTGACTTCTTAAAAATTAACGACTGCTGGTTTGCTATGAAAACTATCCTATGCAATCTTGTACCTAATATAGGTATATAATACATTAAATTCCATCGATACGTTTCACAAAGGAACCAACATAGGTACTGGATAAACATTACCGTGCTCCTATCGGCAATCGGGACTCGGGTACAGAACCTGTATGTATTAGAATAAATTAATGTAGTACCAACTCCCCTACTTCACACATCACGGGTAGAGAAAAGTTTACTAGATGAACTTTAACGTTTGCAAGAAAGTAGTCGCAAACTACTTAGAAATTAGACTTCTAGTGTATTTTCATATATATTTCCTACAAATATAGAAAACAGGCGTTAAAAATATATTTTATGTTTTCTTGAACATATCTCTAGGATCAAAATACAAGGAATCTTAAACTGGGCGAAGAGTGTATATTATTTTTGTAGTGTTCCAATCTTTAATTGCATTGATTATTATTGCACTAACCTGACGGACTGACCTTAGATACAAGTAGGTTACCTGTAACTAGATTGAGAGTGGTCAAACGTAACATGTTATGAACCACTTATATTTTTTTTGGATAAGTGAGCCCAAGGTCATCGACAACTGAACTTATGCCTACCTACGTTTGTATACAATTATGTAGCTGAATATTATTAAGGTAGCAAACCAGTTGCCAGAAAGTGTCACGAAGTGAACAGAGAGGAAATTTAAAAACTTCACTATAGAAAAGCCTGTTAAAAAGTACAGACTAGCTAGATGATTACTTAAACGACGAAAGTGCATTGTCTGGGTATCGCCAGTGCATGATTGATATATGCTAAATATATACACAATGTAACTTGCAATATACGGTATGAATCTGAATCAATTACTGGAAACAGTTTAAGTTAAAATGTATAGGTAATCAATGATCTCGGGAGACTTTGTCCAAAGTCCGATGAACAGCTAATTTGAGTGGCTCTTTCCATCATGGAGCTGGTCAATGAAACTACTGGAATTAAACTACTGTGGCAGAATGAGGAGAATCGAGATTCTATATGTCGCAACACAGCCTGATTTAATTTATTTATTCACAAAGGATGTGAACAACTTTGAAACCCAAGATGTAAACACAGTTGTTTAACAACAATTGACACCACACACGATGTTAATTGTTGACGTTTATTTGGAACAAAAGAAGAAATAAAACTTTGGAAGTATAATTATGCTTATGAAAGTTATAAATTAATGATACTTACATAAAAATAGATTTCCGCAATTACCGACGTACGAGTAGCTGGTTGGTTGCCTACATTACGCATAAGTAATTATACCCCAAAGTTACCTTGGCTTGATTTATGGTCGTCTCTATTATCTGCCAAAATATTCTTGTATGTAGCGACTATCTCCAAGCAATCTATATCTAAATTAACCAACAAATCTTTATTTATGATGAGACCAAGCAATCACAAGGATTCCAAAAGGCAAAGTCATATTTTTTCATTGTGATGCGTAAAATTATCTGACCTAGCTATCGCTAATAAATTACACATGGTTATGATTATGATCAAGCACATATCATTACAATGCAAATACAATACCATCTAGCAGATTATAATTGGGAAGAGATAAAACAATTGTAACTTTACATTTGTAATGTTGTAACATTACTAAATATTATATACGACGACTTTATAGCTTATTTATGATCCTAAATATTATATCAACGTATCTAAATCCAATCATAGGCTAATTAGATTAATGCACTTACATGTAAATATTGCGTTTGTAGTTTCAAAGACAAATCTTTTGAACTCATTTGCATTTCCAATCTGCATGTGTTTTTGGTTACCTAATAATTTGTAATATTTCAATTTGCCACATGTCTCATATACATCGATGGAGTTTGGCTCATAATCCACCACACGAGTTTGCACAATTGTAGGAACCTTACGAATACGAAATAAACAACTCAGAGTCCCCGAACAAAGAAATGTTGAACGTATTCGCTTTCCCGATCAAAGTGTAAGTATGTCACACCCAACCACTGAGTGCGTTTTCAATGTCACAACTTGGGGGTCCACCAAATATATTATGTACATAGTATATAATACATAGACAAGTACATAGCACTATTTCTATGAGCGCACCCCACCGATTGTAATCTGGCGAGGGGCAAGCGGTGGCGCGAGCGGACCAATCGCTGTGCTCCCGTGACCAGAAAAGGGGGTGGAGTTTCGCACCCCTAGTTTTCTAGGGGTTAGTGTGCTTCCGCGGCCAACCTAGTTTGCCGTAACCCCCCGCGCCGCTCACCCCCTCGTCTACTAATTTAGGGTTGATCAATCGGCCTCGCCGCAGTTACGTAAGAGACGCCGAACGAATTTCAGCCGATGCAGCCCGCAGAGCCTTCGTGCATCTCCGTACACTAGAGTCTAGAATCTAGATGCTACCTCGTTAGCCACAATTTTTTTGGTTAAAGACTGATGAAATCCCATTTTGTTACTAACTCGACTGTCCATAATGAAAAAGTTTAGAAAACTAAAACCAGACTGCACAAAAAAAACTCCAGACAGAATCATGTTATAAAATAGAATGCCTTTTTGTTGATTGCAAAATCGATCGAAGCATTTTTGAGATGCAAGGAAACTGCAAAGAAAATTACATTACATATAACTTAGCCTAGGCATGACACTTACTAACACCTTGCCACAGTAGGTACAAGTTCATCAGTCTCATTACGTAACGATTATGCAATTTCATTAACTATTAAATCTGTCAGAAAAATTTCATAACAACCCAAAACTAGACAGCAGCCGCGTACTTGACTGTGTGCATTTATATGAATTCGAAATCTACATTCAAGAATTTCTACAGTCTCGAGATATCATCGTACCACCCGGTGGCACTCCATGTGATAACAATATTACACCTACCAAGCTTACTTGAATTTCATTAGATTGTTCTCTGAAACAATAATTTAAAGGTCAACTTTTGCCCGTAATATCGCAACGCAATTTATGAAATATCAATTAAATTACCCTCAACTAATAATAGAAAAAATTCCACTCCATTGACAGGGGCCAGTGAAATCAAAACATGAATAATTGATTACAAGCATTATTGAAGTAAAGTGTCAAACAAGGAAAATATCGTTTAGTTACTTGTCCCGTTACCACAAATTCTGACAGTAGCAAAAAATGTTCAAGATGTGACTCACAGCCGCGTTCATTAGACTAGAGCAGTGCACGATCGAACTAGTTCTATTGATTGAGTCGATAAAGAAATTGAGAATGTTATTAAAGTTCTGATCGTAAATTAACATGCATGCTTTACGCCTACGCTTTTGTTTGATGCACATAGATAAGCATATAAAAATAAATTATTGCTCTCTTACTAGTTCTCATGTTTAGAATAAAGTAAGAAATCTACGATAACAAGTCAGACATAAATAACTTACAATTTAATTTTTTAAACACATTAATCTGGCCCAGTTCAATACCAAACCCTTGTGGGTAGAGTATTTACTTCTTTGCAATGTAATCCTAATTTTAAGAGTTAGCTCTTCTTTGTGGTGATTTATATTCTAATATTCAATTAGTTCTCACTGGGGAACAATATGGAGCGATCTGAATCGTACGCATAGAACTATTTTATTGTAAACCTTCCCTTGTCTAACGGATCGATTGAATAAGTCAAGCGTATAAGTATTTCGTTTTCGTAAATACTTTCACTAATTCATTGTGAACTTCAATGGTGCCATGACTTTTACAGACTTTTTCCGGTAATTGAAACCGGTATTCCGAAAATTTGGGAATTCCCAGTTTTTACTTCCCAATTGCAGTAAGTTGGTCGACATTATGGAGCAGAATTTAAAAATACTATAAAATGTAGAACGTTGAAGGTATCTATTATTTTTGCCCCCTTAAGAGTTCGAAAATGAATAGTAAGAAATTTTTGTTCTTCTAAAACCGCATTGGTTTTAAGCGAAAGTAGGATTTTAATAATTTCTACATCCTTGGTACGAACTTATAAAATAACCTAGTGTCATATATTTACCAAATTCAGGTCACCTTATTATTCTGACTGTTAATGCACCTTTTAATTGCACTGTTATAAATTCAAAAGGTTTATTATTCTATGGGGACGTTGACAATAATAATTAATAAACTCTGAAAGTACTTTACTTATTAAAAGTTTGTACGTATAGCTAATGAAGTAGTTTTGTTCTCAGACGCTCTTTCGGTCACTAAGTAGAGCTTTTTATCACTACACGTGGTTGGTCACGCACGGCTGAATTTGGGATTCCCTCTTACAAAGTGGAGGTCACTGACTGTCTGACTTAACTCTATTATTTTTAGAGAGCGCCACTATATGCCTCGCATTAACTCATATTGGGTTCTATTTTTAACTTGTTAATAACTTTGCAAAGTACTTACACTAGTTTAAGTCATAGTAGCCCAATGGCTTATCGCGAGACTGGCGTAGGCGTTCTCAGGTTCGATCCCCACTTCTGAACTACTGTGCTATCACAGTTAGTTCAGTTCACTTAGCTTCAGTTCTATTAACTTACCTGGAGTTATTGAGGAGAAAAATTCAACAACTTCAACACAATTACAAACAAAATAGATACCCTACTTATTTAGTTACTGTTTTTTCTACGTTTGCAGTCGTGCTTGATGGAGCGGTATTTTTTATACAAAAATTTTTAAACATAAAATCGCAAATAATCAATATCCATAATACATATGTAAACCACATACTGTAATGTATATTTGTTTTGTGTCTAAAACGAGTTATAACTTTCATAGAAGTTCGCATGGGCGGGCGGGCGCTGTAGCGGCTACCAGATTATATCTAATAATAAACATTTTATATTAGGATTAAAATTAAATGCTGATGTTCGACCGTAGCTATACTGTTATCTTTGTCATGACAATCTCAATCATTCCATTTAATAATTATATGATATACCATCAAAGTAGTATGGTAAAAAGTCTAACTTACATATTATAAAAATTACATCAAATACATTTCAAGGTTTCCCATGTATATGTACGGATCGGATATATCAATCTCATTTTACTTTCTTATTAATTAATTTTAAAATAATATTTTAGGCTGTGGGAAGGATTATCAACATCCGCCATCTCACTAATTGCAATGTCAAGATTAAACAGGTTAATTGCGCTTTATTAATTGTTGTGGTTTAATCTGGATGTACCTATGCGCACGGCCCGTGACTTTATTCTCGAGTAATTTGCCTCTATACTATTTGTGACACTAATATTTTTTTCAATGTCAAGCATTGTGAAGTATATGTCAGCAATTAATGTCCTCTTATCTTGGACTTTGTTCAGTCACATTTTTAGACAATTCAAAAAGATCTACCATCGGATATACTATTAATATGTAGCTCATTACTTTTAACTGATTACCAGCGAAGGTATAATAGGTAACAGTAGATCAGTCCAAAACAGAGAAAAATATATCTACAGAAAGCCTAATTAAGGATTAGATTTTATCAAGAACTTCTTGACCGATTGTATAAAATAATTTACTAGTAGATAGTTTCGAACTCTAAAGATTTTTTACAAAATCAGAATCATGTACACTTATTAGATTACACGTGTTAGATTAGTTAGATAGACATTAAGAACCGATTCAATCATTAAAAAAACCATAACCGATCACGCATTAATTTACTATGATTTTGTTAGTGAACTATTAGGATTGGAGGCATTTGCATATCTCCATATTAAATTAGAATTGTAGGCTCTGTTTCGTATTTGACCATCCTGTCATTTTGTAAAAACAAATTCATATTTTCTTTATTTTGTACAGAAATTTAACGCACATTGCTTTTTCTAATCCATTTCTCAGCGTTATCTGCACCTCAGCGCATCTCGCGATCAATCACCGAGCACGCAACCGACGTACGATGGGACGGTCAAAGATATAAAATAATAGGTCATAGATAAGAAAATAATATATCCGCTTTGATCATCCCTAAGGAGCATCCCCATACTTGGTACGGTTTCAGACCCACGTACACCCAGAGTATCATCACATCATATGATTAAAACACGATATTCCCATGATATACTTTTTTATACTCCTAAAATAAAATTATTATCATGGAAAAATCGAAAGGATGGCCAGTAACGGCAACTGAATACCTAGTAGTCTACGTAAGTACATCGATCAGACCTGTGTTTTTATACTTTTACTTTTACGGAACAATTTTGTACTACCATACACAATTTTCGAGTTTTTTTATACTTTTAAGAACTCTATCATTCGTATCGATCAGCCCCCATCACGATTCTCAAAACCATCAAATCATACCATGTCATAACGCGCGTGACAGGGACGGACAGTGCTATTGCGTTGGTATAGCGGCGTCTCTGTTCACCGCGTCATGACATGGTATGATTTCATCGTTTTGAGAACGGTGAGGGCTGATCGATACGAACGAAAGATATTAAAAGTACTTATAAAAAAACTCGAAAATTGTAAAGTAGTAGGACAAAATTGTTCAGTTACGGAAACTTATTGGAAAAATTATGCTTTCTACAGTTTCCTTCATATCCGTATAAATATCCGTTATTATTATAACGGATAATAAGTAGCACCTACCCGCGCCACTTCTAGTGCGCTACGTGTCGATGGGTGGAAGCCAGTGGTTTAATAACAAGCCATAATTAATAACACGATGTATATCGGAATTAAGTCATAATTTCCCCTTACTCACACGCTCTATCTTGCATATTTCCACTAGAATAAGCGTCGTTGCCTCAGAACAAAGAAGTAGAAATGTCATGTAGTATATGAAATACAACTGAAGCTAATAACTTGAATAGTATAATATTAGTATTGGGTCCAAATATTATTATTTTATTTTTAAAGAAAATTAACTCCAAGCTAAGAAATGCTAGGATGCGGTCACCACATAGTCCAGAGGTAAATCGAACCTACGCAGCTTGTGCCACAGTCTCACGTCCTAGCCATTGAGTTACCTGCGTCTGTAGTTGAATATTTTTAACTGGCTAATTAATTTAAAAATTAGTTTGTAAACTGCAAATCCTACGGCGTACAGTGTTTACAAACTAATTTTCTAACACAAACACTATTTTTCACACTACTTTTTTTTAAATTCAGATTATCTCTAATCCCAATGACAATTTTAATTTTAGACAAAAAGGTTATTTGATGAGTTTATAGAGGTTATATGGAAGATATGGCTTTCAGTGATAATATCGCCTATATTTTCTTGCTGTTTACGTAAATGCGTACCAAACGATAACATGACTTCCAACAATAGCCTAGAAAATCCCTTTTCCGAACCCGATACGCAGGCCAGGTACCACGAAATCGATTTAGACTGATCCTCTGCTCCATATTAGGTCAAAAGTCTCATAGCAAACATTGATGCGGTTGCATTTAATGCCATTATTACGGCGTCTCGGTATCGGCATCGGCAGATAGTGGAGATCGTGACGCGGCGACTGCGACGCGCCTTATCGCCGCATCGGCTTCGTGGCCGTCGTAAATAATGTGCAACTTTTCCCGCCACGCCCCCACCGCGGCGAACAGCAAGTCCGTGGAGTGATGCAGCTTTGACGGACAATGCACGCGAAGAAGTATTCAGATGCATGCGTTTTATTTTTTTATCAGTCTGTGATGTCCCACATGCTGGACAAAGGTAATCCAACCATCATCACTATTCTGTGTAAACTCAGACCAGAACCTCTCTCTTAAAAGCGTACAGTTCGTCTAACGCCATCGTTTGCGGGGACGGTCGAGACGAAGTGGCCACGTGGCCACATGGCCTTTTCGCGTTGCTTGGGGTCCATTCGGAGTCAATTCTAGCATATCGTTTATTGCAAATATACGGAAATATTTGAACCCTTTTTTTTTGCACGTCAACAATTTTTATAAATTGCATTTACATTACATGCAAGAAAAACTTTCAAATGCACATATTTAAAAAAAAATAAGTACATGATTTTAAATCTTCATCTTAACAAGGACTCCATTTTCTCTATTTTAGACTGTACCAAATCAGGTACCTACCGATATAAACAGACTTCTCAGACAGACTCTACATCACCTAGAGTTTACATTTAGAGTTTTAGCTTTAAAGGCATCTTCTCTCTACGAATTTCTCTACAAATCAAACGCGACTCTATTGTTTTCGTCTCTACAGCATTGCTATTCGGAGCACCCACCTAGACAGCGCAGCGGTCGGCCAAACCGCGGTAACACTCTATCGCAGTCGTGGCCATGGCGTTGTTTTTGACTGAAAACGGTGCACGCGCGCTTCATGCTCAGCGTCGGTCCACTAAATACGCTGGAGTTGCGCGATTTCATAAGCGGCAGCGGCAGGCCATAGTACAATGCCCGCCGCATTCCCTAGGACCTAGAGTATTTCTATATTGCATGCTGACATTCTATGTACAATCTCACCAAAAAATTCGAAACAGTATATAAGTACTTATAAAATTGAATCCCTATTTCCCTTGGTTACGTTATAACTGAGAACGACTTTACCGATATCATTCCTTTTTTTTTTAAGTTTTCTAATACTTTGTAGAAGGTTTTTACGAAAGAAAAACTAGAAATGGAAAACTGAAAACGGATAAAGGAAAATAAAAAGCTTTTACGACTATTTTACTTCGCGGTCGTTCGTTTTGAATATTCATAGCCAGGACAACGTGTCTGTCGGGACAGCTAGGCGTAAATAAATATAATGGTAGCAGGTAAACAAATAAAATCGCTTCGAATTATTCGTTAAATACCCAATGTAAGGTTTATATTAAGTTATCATTATTATTTTTGAACTCTGGATATTACTTTTTCACTGTGGCTCCTAACTTTATTATAAGTATTGGTTAAACATCATCTCAATTTGGATGAATCCTTTACTCACTTGCCTTTTTTAAATAACCTATAAATCATCCCACTGCTGGGCAATAGTCTCTCTCCTCTTCCTCGTTAATCTACGACATAAACATTATCTACGTACGACGGAAGACGTACGTCGACCAAATTGGCGATGTCTTGAAAAGGCCAAGTGCAAACATAAACATTATCTTAGTGATTTTAGCTGTGACAACAATTCAACCTATCATAGTACGGAAATGTAAGCTTATGACTCAACGCTGATACTGTGGCCCCACATAGACTCTACCAAGCTACCCAGAGCTTTGCTTCGCAGGCCGTGGCCCGCCCGACTAAACGCGACTATGTTTACACGAGATCCGGACCACTAGCCCAGGGGCTACGGGCATCCTTCGCGGATATTAAATTTATATCGACCCACCACCTCCTTAGTATTTTGTGGAAGTGGATCTACTAAATCCTTCTAGCACGGAACAGAAGTCACTTAGCACTACTAAATTGACCTAAAAATGTACATGAGTAAGCGCAACCGATTAGCGAAATGACTTCGAAATTAACGCTCTAATTACATATAGGTACCTACATAATATTATTATAAGGTATGACCAAGTATTCTTTTGAAGAAACTTTAAACTATAGAGATATACTTACAAATAATTACAGACTTGACTATTTTACGCACCTATAGTTCCTTGTATTTTTATTTTTGTATCTATCCCTAGGCAATTAAAAAAATTAAATTATTAGATAGTTCTTATTGTACAGAGTATTTTAAAAGATGTGCTGCTGAGAGTTTTTTGCCACTTTTTCTCCTCGGCGTTGGCACCTTTTCCTTGCAAAGTGGTGTAAATGTAAATTCAAAAATATGTTGTCGTGCAAAAATGTACACAACGTGCTTACTTGCAATAAAGAAATTTGACTTTGGCTTTGAGGGCCTATATAATAAATTCATGTCCAAACACAATATAATTATGGATGTTTTCTTGCGGAAATTATAACAGAACAAATCTATGGATAATTAGATATTATGATAGATAACACCGTTTAATTTCTAGCCAAACATCGCTTTTGACAAGAGTAAGTGCCTTACAAAAATGTAGAGTCCACCGACAGACATCATCTTATACAAAACCATAGCAATTTACGCTGTATTACCGCAGCATAGAGTGCGGTTGACAACCTATTACATCTATCGATTATCACAAAGCCATTACAACCTAGACTGTATCGCAATTGGGTAGAGACACGGGCAGAGTTTTACTTGAAGTGACGTCGTCTATACAAATTATTCATGTGACGTAGGCAGACGTTGTTTTGTCTGTCCCACAGACGTGTTGACCTTCTGAGCCGAATAGCACCTGATTAACCGGTGCACTGTCTGGCCACTCCAATAGGCAGTTTTACTCAATACTAGATGTTTTGTAACATTTTTGTCATTTAAATATTTATGTTCTTGTAACATAGATTAATAAGTAAGCACAGTTGACAACACATCGAGTGTAATACACAGTTTATATGTCAATGAGTTCGTGGCATGGAGTAAATATTTTCGCCGCGCTCTATGGAGAGACCCTAAAATATATTTTATACCTATGGACATAGTTTTGCTCAATGCTAGACGTTTTGTAACATTTTTGTCACTTAAATATCTTATAACTTGTACAACACAACGAGTGTAATACACGGCTTAGATGACAATGGGTTAGTGGAGATTGATGTGCGATTGATTGTAGGTACGTGTCAATTATATTTTTAGATTCCAGATTCGATTCCCAGTCGGGAAAGTGATTTTACTTTATTTATATTACGCGATATCATCTATCTGCAGATGTTATAGCATAAACAAAAAATACTAACAGGTAATTTTATTTTATAGCCGCTTTTTAGTTGTTTTTTTATGCATTGTTTATTTTCTATAAGAATAAGTGTTTTATCAGATTTTTCAAGAATATTGGAGAAGCAGTGTTACAGTCGAAGACAGAGATAAGTATACATGGGGCTTCAATAAGGTTGGGATTTTCATAAACTACTGGACCGAATTTAATAATTCTTTTACAGTTACATAGTTTTAACTTTTATCTATCAAACAGTGAAAGATTTTTTGCAATATGTCAAGTAGTTTTTGAGAAAATCTCAACCTTAAAAACTCTCCAGTACACCTTTCTCTGTGTTCCACTGTATTATTATTGATACAAGTTAGAGCTGCAAGAATTTAACAACTCTACATTTATTAATATGCATTAAAACATAAAAACCCATATTTTTTCAGACGATCCTACATGAAAGGAAATTGAGTAAAATGTGTGATAGGATATATCCAACAACAATAAAAGGGAATATTAATTGGTTTATTTATACAGTTTAAAACATACTATTATAAAAGTGAAGACCTGTTACCGATAAAATAATTCGATACAACAAAAGACAAGATCAGGCATCAGCTGCCTTATTCTGGACCTTCTATTATCGATAAAGTACCGTAAAAAAAAATGACTTGCCTCTACCAAGAGCAAGTGGCAGTAATTTTTTCAATTATTAAGGTACTAAAATGACTTGTGATCGTTATAGAGAGACCAAACATTTTGCACATTACCGAGCAGAGCTCGCCCAGAATAAGCCTGTAGTTTTTTTTTCATATCTAAGGCAATGCAACATTTACAATTTCATTGGCATTTCGCCAATGAAGAGACAATCGAATACATACGCATTGCAATATTTTTTTCTACTTTCATAAGCGGCAGCTGTAAGCAAAGGTTACTGGACTAGGACGACCGATTAACGGTCTGGCTTTTATTACCTATCTAGTTTTGTACGAAATGTTTCAATGTTTGACAAGTATATCTTCTATCTATAGACATAGTTTATCCATAATGAAATGCTTTTTATACGATATACCTAGTATAAGTACTTATCTACATGAACTCACGGCATAGCGGGATACCCAGAGATTCTTTCGGAATTTTTTTACGATTCTAATTGGAATACTTTGAATCCAAGCGGAGCCCTCTTTGATGACACGTGGCACAGTCTGTTGCGGCTAGATACTATAGTCTGTCAACGTCGTGCTTGCCGTGCCCACGGGGTACAGGGGTTGGCGCCGTTGGCGGGTTGGCGGGTACGAGGGAATACGGACTCTGAGGGGCTGCGGGCGGTGTGGCGGGACGGCAAGCGAGCACGACGCGCACGGCTGTGTATAATGTTACCTCGTCTCCGCCAACCCCTGTACCCCGTAGGCGCGGCAAGCACGACGTTGACAGACTATAGGATTCCAGTACCATTACCATGAGTTGACAATGTAAGCAAACTACACTCCCTAGCGACTACGTAAATAACTTCGCTGAGACGTTACCGTACGTCTCAGTGGTCGGTGGGACTTTAGTTCCGCTACTGGCCACTAGAGGTGCAACAAAAATTAGACCCATCCCATACGTCCCACAGCTATGGTTTACGTACGTAATTGCTAGCGAGCGAACTTACTGTGATAACTCATGGTATAAGCGTGCATTTTCCTGTGAGTTGATGTCGCTATAAAAAAAAACATACACCGGCCGACGATACAACTACATTTGGTGTGCACAAGGTCGTATGATTATTTATTTATTCTAGTACGATACGCCTATCCAGGCTAACCTTGAATCAAATGAACCTTATCAGTAACACCATCTAGTGATATTTCGTAAGTACTAATTTTCAAAACTGTTTCTGAGAATGTATACAATATCGCTTCATATCGTTACATTACCTACTAAAGTTTACAATGTAGGTAGTAGGTACCTTATTTCCTTTGAGCTATTTCCGCTCGAGAGCTCGAGAGCTCGGTGGCGCAGTGGTTGTGTCACTGGACTTGCAATACGGAGGTCCCAGGTTAGATTCCCGGCCAGGTCAGCCATGTACCAATGAGTTATCCTCGTTTTTTTCGACGGAAAAACTAACGTACATATACAAAACGGTGAAGGAAAACATCGTGATGAAACCTGCATGCCGTAGAAAAAAAATCTAAGGTATGTATAATCAGCTGCACTGGGCCCGCGTGGGGGATTATGGCCCGAGCTCCCTCGATGTAAGGGAAGGTCTGTGGCGGAGCAGTGGGGACATATAAATAGACTGATGATGATGATTTCTCCGTACCACCTTACGCAGATCATCATCAATTAATGAGGGGTCGGTTGATTTGTCTTGATCACGGGACTGATATATAGGATACATTTTATACCAAAAAAAAATTATCGGGATTATTGTTTTGTAATAAACATTTATTTCATAGTTAGTATATCATACTCCTAATTATTTAAATTTCCTTATAATTGCTTTATCAACGTGTTCAATGATCCATGTCCTCTCACGCGCCATGCGTATCTACTTGCGTATATAATTGCAACGCACAACAACGGTCACTAAATAATGTACAATGTGCTTAAAACATAGGTGAATACTTACTAATTAAAATAATTACTAGTAATCGACAGCCTTTAACAAAAACTAACGAATGATAGTTCGTATAACGTGTTACGGAAGTTAGTTCCGTAGACAGGTAGAATTTAGAATAGATAGTAATTTAGAATAGATTAGAAATAATAGAGTAGGTAGTTTAAAAATAGAATTTATTACGAATAGTGCTCAGGGTCGAGGGTACTTGGTCGGTCTAGATCTTTAGTCTAGCTAGGTTGTAGATTGGGTAGGACTGGCCTGCTCTGTGCCGAGGGTCTGCAGGGCAGCCAGACGTCTTCTACTGGAGCTGGAGTTCGAGTTGGAGCTGGAGCTAGTGCTGGAGTTGGTACCGGATACTGAAGCTAGCACTGGAGCCCTCTACTGCAGCTAGTACTGGATCCCCTAGAGGGGATACACAACACTTGTACGATTAAAACAGTAGAATTATATTAAATTTAGAAAGATATTATAATTTCAAGGTTTAGCTTTTAGGTCCGTAGCGTTCGTCCGTTAGCAGCGTAGTGACGAGCCGTTTTCAAATCTGACATCTGTCATTTTGCTCAATTTAGGCGCGAGTCAATGCTGCATTCGGATACACAGCCATGTAGGTAGTTGGATATATATTAGAAATTATAATTGTTAGGATTTTATGTGTGCAGTTTGTGTTATAATTAATATATAGATAGATATTTAAGTAAAATATAATAGTAAATAGATAATTAGTAATATTTATTATTGTTAAACTAGCTTAAAAATCTAAAATTAACGTTCGTCTGAACGCGACGTTACAATACCCGCCCTTTTTGGGTAGGATTTTACCTATGTAAAATTCGCCTAAAACTCAGAAAAACCTAACTGAATCTCCACTTTCACTCAGACTCATCTATACTTCCTCATACATATTCATCCATTCTTCAAAATCATAATGTCTTATAAATGTTTAGGTCATTCATAAGACTCCTGTCACACAGAGTAAACAACTTTAGTTAGCGTTGAATACTCAAAATAAACAGTAAGCTGATATTCTTAGTCTTAGGTAGTTTATTAGGTAGGAAATATTATGCACTGACCAATAACTATGACAGTGTAGTGTATGTATAGTAATAGATGTATGTTAGTATATAGGCTTATTTATTGAGTTACTTCCGCTCATGTGTTAGTATAATAAGTTGTGTAGTAGGTAGGTAAGTAAGTATGTATAGTAAGTGTAAGTAGTAGTCTTGGGGCTTATTTAGTGAGTTACAATCCGCTCATGTAGATTTGATACAATGGTGTAGGGCCATTGATATCGTAGGGCACGCTGAATGACTAGAGGTGTAGGGCCAATAGCTTCATTGCGCAGCAGGAGGTGGTAACCATTGGTGTAGGGCCAAATGGTTCCTAGTGTAGGTAGGTAGATACAGTAGTACCAATTATTGGTGTAGGGCCAATAATGTTACCGTATTTTAGTTAGATAGTTCAACTATGTATAACTAACGGTGTAGGGCCAGATAGTTACAATAATTTACTTAGATTAGAATATTGGTAGTGCATAGGTAGTTTAAATAATTTAGATATAATGAATATACATACATTCAATCAAATACTTGAATACATAACATATATTATGTACGTAGATAGATAAATAGGCAGTAGATAGAAACTATGGTAGAATTTTTAGAGTAGGTATAGAATGTAAGTATAGATGTGTAGTGTAGGTAGATAATTGTTAGAAATTAGTTAAATTTTAATCAGATTCAATAAGCATTATGATGACGTCATTAGATTAGTAGATAGGTACTATTAGGAATACGATAAATTAGTTAGTCAATTATTTATGTCAACATGTTCAATTTAATAATTATTAGTTTAATATAAAATAGATTATTTAATTAGTAAGTATAGAATAAACATGTCATTAATTAAATCGTCATCATAAATAAATAAAAATGTCCCTATTACTCGTAAGTACGATGTCCGTCTTACTCGTAAGTAACTGCGCTGCAAACGCGAGAACATTCGAACAGAATCGAGTAGGTCAACATTAATTCATATTAGAAGTTAAACTAGAGTGAGATGCCAGCACATACACACAAAAGACAGGTAGACAATAGAAAAATTAAGAAACAACATCGAAATAAAATGGTCTCAATTTGAGGGTAGAATTATTTTAGACAAAAATAAAGTTAAAATTTGAGGGTAAAAATATGCTCTAGGAAAAAAATGAGGGCAGAATTTTTTTCCGAAAAAATTATTACGGAGGGTAAAATTTTTTCGATAAAAATGAAGTTAAAATTAGCCGTTTTACAATAAAAATGAAGTTAAAACAAAGACCGAGACGGTTGCTAAAAGATTATGTTGTTTCCGCAATGAAGATATAGATATAAAAGTGTAAAAGAACAATAGAAGTACGTAAGCAACATGCACTACTGTTACACCTAAAAAGAATCGCCATTGACCGGATGACGTCGGCAGTGCACGTGGCGCCATTTTGAGCGCAACTATTAAAACACCGTGCGGCAGGCGGGCCGCTCTCATTCGGTCTGCGATCGTCGTCATGTTCAGTGATCGTCGTGTGTGCTGTGTGGGTTGCCCCACACCGTCTCCGTGCTTCTGTTCCTGACCCTGGCGCGTGCCTGGTCTAATTTCTGAGTCGCTCTGCTGCCCAGACTACGTGTAAATTTAAGTTAAGTGCATTGTTTCAGTGAAGTGATAATTAGTGCATAATAAGTGATTCACATTTCGTTGCCGCCTAGAACTTTTAGGTTATGTGGTGTGGCAGATAGCCAAATAGCATAAATGGCTCATAGTACTGTTAAACCTCATCAATGTCGGATTAGTGCAAACCCGTGTGTGCTGTTAATGTAACTTTGTGTAATAGATAATGAAATATGTCGCTAGCTAATGTTGTGCGGGTTAAATAATAAATTGATTATGACAATCACTGGTAATTGTTTATTTTATATTATCACGCTAACCTTGATGTGTAATAGTTTCAGAAGTGGGATAAAGATTAAGAGGACCTGACAACGCAACGTGTCAGAGAGCAGTGGCGACGAGGATCCTACCATGCGAGCAGCAAAGCGAGGTCGTGCGCTACGCCAAGGCGACAAGATGGCAGACGCTGACCGCTCATCTGATAACCCAAGCCCATTCCCCGCGTTAGAAAAATTGGTAACGGACAAGAGACAAGGTATGGTGAACAAATATTTACTTGATAGGAGAGACGGCAAACTATGTGATCACATAAATCAATCATGAGATATCTACAGCTGGGATGAGGATAAGAAGCGTATATCATGTGCAAGCTCGGTTGGATGGTACATACCGTGGGTGGTACAATCGATTAGATAACTATGATTGTGCTAAATGTTTTGAGTTTTCGATTATGCAGTAGGCTTATGCAGTAGGCTTATGCAGTAGGCTTGTGCAGTAGGCTTGTGCAGTAGGCTTGTGCAGTAGGCTTGTGCAGTAGGCTTGTGCAGTAGGCTTGTGCAGTAGGCTTGTGCAGTAGGCTTGTGCAGTAGGCTTGTGCAATAGGCTTGTGCAGTAGGCTTATGATGTAGGCTTATGCTGTAGGCTTATGCTGTAACTGCTAGTGCGCCGAGAGATTTTCTATGATGAATTGGTATTGTGTAGGAGATGTCAAGTGAGTGTAAGACACAGAAGGTGTAAAACTGGGCACTAATAAGTAATTCGTGATTTATATTATGTGAATGTTGTGGGTACCTGTAATTGTCAGGGTCACACAGGACAATAGTTTAACATTTATTTTTATGTGTAAGCTTTGTGATTGTGATGTTGGTACTCCTTTAAAATAAATAAATAAGGCCACTATGATCGCCGTAAAGATCGAAGGCTCTACTGGTGGAGCTATGTTCAAACCGCGGTACTACAACTTTTCAGGACTGGCGAACATCATTAAGGCTATGGTTTTAGAGGGCGATAGCGGCATGCTGGAGGTGTGCAACCTGGACGGCCAGAGCCTGGCGTTCACTGCTGGAACAATCTTGGCTCGGGGGCAGGACTGCACTGAAGCTTTGGGTAAACATTGTAGTTATCTGGTGAGTCAAATGTTTTAAGTCTGTACTGTGGTCCAATTTTGATGCGAAGAGTGATATGAGTGGTTTCGTACCGTGTTATGGGCAGACCGTTGGTTCCGTACCGTGTTCCACTGAGGTGGTTTGAGAGGATGAGCTGCATTTGGATGGTTCCGTACCGATGTATAACGCCGATAAAATAAATCGAACTTTGATCATAATTGTGAGACTGTGTATACTGTCTGTAGTAACGTGGAGTTTAATCTTATTGCTGAGGAAGTGGTTAATGGTATAAAATTCAAAAATATTGACATTAGCAACAATGACATGACTTATTTTCCTAGCTTAGATCTCGCAATCGTACCACCAAGTGCCGTTGTCAAATCCATCTATACACAAGACAGAATTAATCACGTCCATAGGTAGAATAGAATAAATGTTTATTTGGTAGCCAATCAACACACTTAAATTAAAATTGCAATGTAGGTAATTAGTAAAATTTAGAAGAAAAAAAACTAAGTTAAGTTACTACATATATTATGATAATGGTAATTAGAATAGAATAGAAAATATGTTTATTGCCATACACCAATTACATAAGCTTACAAAAACAATCAATCAGTAGTAAGTTATCAATATAGTTATGCTAAGTGGTGTGGCAAAAGGTGCATGTTTCAGCTGAGCTGACACCGACGTGTGCAGCGCTATTTTTCGACATGCACCTCTTCCCTGCCATGTATACCTGATATTCGGTATGATAACAAGCTTGAACTAAGATAGCCTAGTGCTATCTTCCCTTAGAACTATACTAGGGTGGGTGACTGGGTGTGTACGTGTGTAAGGTGGGTGAGTATTTGTGTGAAAGTGTTTGTGTAAAATGGATATAGTAAACAAGTGTATTTGTATATAGATAGTAATTAATTAATTAGTAGTAGTATAATTACGAGTATCTTCGCGTCTCGTTCGGTATATCCAATTCCTCTGCAGTATTTCATCGTATTATTGATTGTTTAACAAGAAAACGAATTACAGAATAAATAATTATTTAAACGATGGACATGCATGGCGTGTCACTGGTTCCGCATGAAGGTTCAAGGTTTAGTTTGTTAATCATATGTAGTTATCTAGATATTAAGTAATTTAATTGTAATTATTTTAAATGATTTCTTCTTCAGCAGCGGCACATTTTTGAGACATGGACATTTTGAGACTTGGACATTTTGAGACTTGGACATTTTGAGACTTGGACATTTTGAGACTTGGACATTTTGAGACTTGGACATTTCGAGACTTGGACATTTTGCAACCGCTTGACATTTTTGCAAATTGGACATTCTGCGACTAAACGGTTTTCCCTTGCAAAGTTACCTAATTTTAAATTCCAGAAAAAATATTGACTTGCAAAAATGTTCACAAAGTCCTTACTCGTGATAAAGAGAGAGATTTGATTCGCTTAGTAAAATTAATGCTGTTGAAAATTTGAAATCTGGTTTTTGATGGCGATATATATAATTTCCCGCAGTAAATGTATCAAGTGGGTTAGAGTTCATCAAGTTGCCACTGAGAACTTTGAGACTTTGGATACCCCTTTGTCAAGAAAGACTTGTTTTCTAGGATAGTAAGACGGTGGTTACTGGTTCAATATGACATTGAGTTAGACATAGGGCTGGTGACAAGATGCGGATTGAGTAGAAACCAGGCAAATATCCATGTTCTGTCTACGGAAGATTGGATCTAGACTGTTCAACCATAGGATGTGAGGTTAAACAATATTCTGACTCAACACTATGTAATATCTGATGAAACTTTGTACCAAAAAAAAAAAAAAAAATTATTGCTTGTCTATCCAAATATACCAAGGATACTGTTCATGTTGACCACGGGGACTGTTCCCAAAGAGATGCGAGTGTTAACCAGTATATTCTAGTGACGACAGATTCCTTTTTCAAATTTTATTCACATGCCTTTAAGAGGCATTTCAAGGATTTTGCTGTAGAGTAGGTTAATAGGACAAATTTTGGAGGAGTTGAGAGTAGCTGGCGATAAGAAGTACTTGGGAATCTTGAGATATTATACTGACTGACATGGTTTCAATCAGTATCAATAACACACGACATGACACTACAGGACATGTCACTACGGCACATGACACTACAGGACAGAACACTACTTAAATCTCATGTTTAAATACAAAAGTAGAGTCCGGCTTAGAAAATAGTGATAATAACACCGGTCTTAGTTTTGATAAGGAAAGAAAGCCTGGCCATGTCTAACGTAAGGTGAGATTTGCTCTTATGGAGGAGGTCCAAGGGCCTTAGGGGCCATAAGCATAATTTGTCGATAGTTTATATAATTATTTTCGATACAATAATAAAACACAGATTATTATAATGTAGAGAATCCTAAAGTAATGTATTTATGACATTAAAATTGCGTTTCAATCATGACTATGCACAATATTTACATGAAACAGTAATTTAAAAGTTAATTTGTACAATCTGCACATACGAACTAGCGAATTGTTGCGTGCTACGTTGTTCGTCCATACAGCTGGCATTCCAATGCAAAACATGGTTGATGTGGATACATTGAGGCCCTACGTAGGGGTGGCTGGGTCAGCTACGGCTGGCTGGTAATGATAGAGTAGTAGACGCTGAGGGTTTGGTAGAATTGCTTGAGACTTTCTATAAAACAAAATGAGAGTAAAGTGAATGCTGTAGTGATGCGCTCATCGCGAAGTATGTGTGGAATGAAATTGTGTGTCAAAAAAAAGGGGAGAGTTGAATCGATGCTGTAGAGATGCGCTCATTGCGTAGTAGGTAGAGGTGTGGAGCTAGTGAAATTGTGTGACAGGATAAATCGATGCTGTAGAGATGCGCTCATTGCGTAGTAGGTAGAGGTGTGGAGCTAGTGAAATTGTGTGACAGGATAAATCGATGCTGTAGAGATGCGCTCATTGCGTAGTAGGTAGAGGTGTGGAGCTAGTGAAATTGTGTGACAGGATAAGGAATGAAGTGATCGGAGAACACATTGTGGTCTGAAAGAAAATGTTATAAAGTGGATGGGAAAAGAGTATCTTACTCTGATTTGGGCGTTTAGAGCAAGCGAAGAAAGGGAGGCTCAATTGCGATCTACAACAGACGAGTGTGTATGAAGAGATTGATGAATGCTGATGAAACGAGAGTTATATGCTAGGATCGCAGCAGATGGAAGTTCATCGTTTCTGTTTACCCTACGGGAATGAGACGCGAGTTTCTGACGATGATGAGTTGCTGATGATGATGATTATTATGGTAAAGTCAATTTATTCGTTAATCACTTGCGTTCTCTTCTGCAGGACGGCCGAGCTGTTACACCTAAAAAGAATCGCCATTGACCGGATGACGTCGGCAGTGCACGTGGCGCCATTTTGAGCGCAACTATTAAAACACCGTGCGGCAGGCGGGCCGCTCTCATTCGGTCTGCGATCGTCGTCATGTTCAGTGATCGTCGTGTGTGCTGTGTGGGTTGCCCCACACCGTCTCCGTGCTTCTGTTCCTGACCCTGGCGCGTGCCTGGTCTAATTTCTGAGTCGCTCTGCTGCCCAGACTACGTGTAAATTTAAGTTAAGTGCATTGTTTCAGTGAAGTGATAATTAGTGCATAATAAGTGATTCACATTTCGTTGCCGCCTAGAACTTTTAGGTTATGTGGTGTGGCAGATAGCCAAATAGCATAAATGGCTCATAGTACTGTTAAACCTCATCAATGTCGGATTAGTGCAAACCCGTGTGTGCTGTTAATGTAACTTTGTGTAATAGATAATGAAATATGTCGCTAGCTAATGTTGTGCGGGTTAAATAATAAATTGATTATGACAATCACTGGTAATTGTTTATTTTATATTATCACGCTAACCTTGATGTGTAATACTACTATTGGACTAAATCGAAAGCGTCTATCATTAGGGATTCGAACTAATGAGTTTTACAGTAGTAAAAATTTAGCAAAATTAAGAATTTAGTATTAAGTTTAAGTAATTTAGAATCTAGTTTTAAGTTAAAATTAAGTTATAATAGAAGTTAAGTTGTAATATCAAGAATTTAATCAGCAAGTATGAATTTAAATTAACAAAAAGTGAGTTACGTTCGAGAATGTTACGAGAGTGAGAACAAATGGTAGTTAGTTTTTACAACTCATTAGTTCGCAACAAAATCAGCTGCAAGACCGAATCGTTTACAAATATAGTTAAATAAACGACTCAGTAGTGCGAGAAAACACTAGATTAAGACCTAGACTGACCGTTAACCGAGTATGGGCGCCACTGTTACGGAAGTTAGTTCCGTAGACAGGTAGAATTTAGAATAGATAGTAATTTAGAATAGATTAGAAATAATAGAGTAGGTAGTTTAAAAATAGAATTTATTACGAATAGTGCTCAGGGTCGAGGGTACTTGGTCGGTCTAGATCTTTAGTCTAGCTAGGTTGTAGATTGGGTAGGACTGGCCTGCTCTGTGCCGAGGGTCTGCAGGGCAGCCAGACGTCTTCTACTGGAGCTGGAGTTCGAGTTGGAGCTGGAGCTAGTGCTGGAGTTGGTACCGGATACTGAAGCTAGCACTGGAGCCCTCTACTGCAGCTAGTACTGGATCCCCTAGAGGGGATACACAACACTTGTACGATTAAAACAGTAGAATTATATTAAATTTAGAAAGATATTATAATTTCAAGGTTTAGCTTTTAGGTCCGTAGCGTTCGTCCGTTAGCAGCGTAGTGACGAGCCGTTTTCAAATCTGACATCTGTCATTTTGCTCAATTTAGGCGCGAGTCAATGCTGCATTCGGATACACAGCCATGTAGGTAGTTGGATATATATTAGAAATTATAATTGTTAGGATTTTATGTGTGCAGTTTGTGTTATAATTAATAAATATATAGATAGATATTTAAGTAAAATATAATAGTAAATAGATAATTAGTAATATTTATTATTGTTAAACTAGCTTAAAAATCTAAAATTAACGTTCGTCTGAACGCGACGTTACAAACGTTACTATAATTTATCTGCGTATAGCCTATAATGGATAATTAGGTTCCCGCTCTATGATAGAACCCACTGTCATTCTTTTTCTCTAGGTAGGTACAGTCATATTGTACATAGGCGCGTCACTCAACCCAGCAGGCCACCTTGAGTAGTATAGGTGCAGTTACAAATCATGTACATTAATGGTTCGAATCCCGGTCTTGGTGAAATTTTTTCTCCATTGATCATTTAATTAATTTATTGTCTTATAGGACATTCTACCCCATCAGTTATATCGTGTTTCAGCCTGTATATTCTCATTTATTTTATAGTATAGTGCACTATGCAGTGGTTGCATGTTGGGCCTCGGCTTACGAGCACGCACTAGGTGGGTAGCCGCGACTTGCGTGTGCCTAATGTTTGCATTTAGGTTGCAGCAGGGTCAAAGATAGATTTTGTAATTATAGCCCTTTAGCACAATAGTTATTAGTTTATAAATGTGTAAAGAATCCGCATGATGGTACTGCACACGCCAGGTAAACCTGCATTAGGTACGTACCTAACTATATTGCACTAGATTTTTTTGTCAAGGAATGACAAGGTTGCAGGTTCAAGTCCTGCCCACGGCTAGAATTTTTTTAATAATTTCAAATATATCATTGCAGTTCTAAAAAGACATAATCACTATTTGCGTCTTGTTAAGACTGTATCTACAAGTGAAAACTTATAATTGTTATGTCGAATCTAAATGACGTTGTAGTTTAGCTGTTGGTTTTCCATATTTCCATATTCCATAGAAATAAAAAAATACCTATCCACATTTTAAACACAAGCGTCGTTTTTTTTTGTCTTTTAAACCCCTTGATAACGTCATTTTAATTAAGGTGATATTATACCTCGTTGTCGCCAAGTCTAATCCTAATCTTAAACCAATTGTCACTCTTAGGGCTAGCGTACAACGCTACGGCGCGGCGCCGCGCCGTGCCGTCGCATGGCGCGGCGTGTTACGGCGTCCAGCGGCACCGGCTACCGGTGCATTCTCGGTCGGCGCAAGTCACCGGCGGACGGCGTCGTGCCGGCGAGCGGCGCCGTCCACAGACGCGGTACACGGCGCCCGCCGTTGTACGTCAGCCCTTACGCAATATAATTTAAGAGTGACAGTAGGTTTTTCAAAGAATGATAAAAAAAATGAAAAAAGAAGCGAGTGATTGGAGTCGCTTAGCGACGATTGTGCCCGCTGGAATAGCCACATGAGTGTACTCTAATTACTATTAATATTTATTTAAGGGCGTTATATATCTATATGAATAAGTAGGTAGTCATGCAAAGGATATGTAAAAAAGCGCTAGAACATAAGAAAGAAAAAAATCGGTAATTCAGTTTTATGGGTAGAGCGCGTACGTGCGTGAAGTTAACCGATAACGGCTGGTCGTTCCCGTAATTAAATAGGCATAGTGGACGGCACATCAAGTGTAACATACTAGTACTCTAAGCGATGGCCACACGTCCTAGATTGCAATGATTTTGGGAACAGTTTAATGTGGCGTCGACTGCACGTACTTACTTAATTTACGGCCTGTCTTGTAGAAATATTTATATTCCAACATGATTTCTATGTATAATAAACACTTTGTATTAAAAGTTGTGGCTTACTTAAGGACAAATTTAATTAACTAATCACTAAAATAATTGATGTTTTTGTTAACAAATGAGGTAATTTTAGGTAAGCCTACAAAGTCCAACGGGTAAAGAGTAGAACTTATAGTCATATTATAAAATAAATTATAGTTTATAAATTTAAGAGCTGAGTCTACCTACATGGTATCCGGTATTATCTCCGGCCGGCTCCATATAGAAGCCTGCCGGTTCGGCCGGCTCGAACGTTTTCTATGGAGCCCGGAAATAGTACCGGACGCCCTGGTACAGTCCCAAGGTCCAAGCATTTCCTATCCATGCATTAGATATGTATGCAAAAATCTAACCGTTAGATAACTATGATAAAGGTTTAGACCTTTATCATAGTTATCTAACGGTTATCATAGTTATATAAATGTTTTTATTCATCGTACTTAATTAATACAAGACTCTACAACAATCATAAAATTACCTTAAGCGGCCTTATCGCTGATAGCGATCTCTCTCAGACAACTTTTAAGATAATTTATTCATAGCGAAAAGGCAGCTCGTGGTGCAATTACGAATAAATAATAAAATATGTTAAAACTAATCAAAATGTTAAACAGGTTAGTTACATAAGTACTTACTAATTATTAATACTCAATATATTTATTGCAGTTATAAGTTATAATACAGATGTTCACATACTTAACAATACTTGACAAATCAAGTGTCTTATATTGTGAACAAAAACTACCCTACCCTGCTAACATTTTAAACTGTTCTGTGATTATTGCATAGTTATTTTCATATTATTGAATCGGATCACTTTATTTTATTTTTACTACGATGATGAACAGGTTCGATCAATCAGTTCCTTCAATGTTACATTACAACAGGTAATTAGGCGATTATATTTGTTTACAAAATAAGATACTTGATATGGGCTGCGGTATACATAAGAAAATGGTAAGTCGGATTGTAGCGCAGTCTAGACAATTTTGAGAGCTAGCTTAGTGTTGTAAGAGCGATTAAACTAAGGTTTGCTCAAAATTATCTACGAGATAATTCATCTATGATACATTATCTTTATTGGCCACAAGCATATTTAGTCTAAAAGATGAGAAGACGACTTGCGGCTAGTCCTCCAGCATATTTAAATTAAAAAAGTTTGTCAGCTGGACTCAGGTAAAAAATTCAAAAAAGTAACAAATAAATAAAACATCAAAACTGTCGCATTTATAATACGAGTAGTATGGCAAGCGCAGGCCGCAGCATCCGTATCCTGCAGCTCCTCGTGCGCAGTTCCCATGGCGCACGCTGCGCGCGCACGTCCGCGCCCATTATCAATTAGGCGGCGCGCGCGTGCGGCCTGTCATTACGGCCAGCGCACGACCACGCACACGGGCGCGCAAAGACAAAACATGCCCTACACAGCTCGCTGCTAGCAACTGCTGACTGTAAAGGTACAAGCCCCTAGCCGATCGCAGACAACAGCGGCAGACGACGCGACGTATCGCTAGCTACAAAAGGTACTTACTTATTTCATAGAAATACATAAAAATCAGTAGTGTCGCCTGCTGTTGCTGTCTGAGGCCAGCTAAGGAATTGTATGTCTTGATAGTTTTTCATTGCCATTTAAAAAAAAATTGTACATATTATGTAATTGGTAGTAAGTAATTCTACTGTATTTTTGTAATTCTGAACTAAATCTGACAGGTCTAAAAATTCTCCTTCTTTTCCTACACCAAAGGGCAGGTCAAGGCTTACCTTTTTACTCTCTAATCACATATCTTGCTTCCTTCTCTTCAGATCTTGCTTCTTTTTCTTCATTGTATATAGTATCCTTTCAATCATCGTCAGTTTGTATTTATTTTTATTATGTTTATGTAAGTAGTTATATTATTTTTGTGGATGTGTATAATTATTGGTTTATGAGTAGGTATATATATTTCAATATATATTTCAATATGTATTATAGTATACGTATACGTTGGTGATGTTGTATATTATGTAGGTATTTATGTATCTATTTATGAGTATTATATTATACAATATTATATAGAAGTACATTTTATGTATAAGATATTAATAGTCGCTCAGAATATTTTATTTTCGATAAGTAGGTATGTGAAATTGCACCATTATGCTACCACTTCCTAACGCACTGCTTCTCTACCCAAAGGTTGTCTGGAAGAGATCGCTCTCAGCGATAAGACCGCCTATTGTATAATAGTTGTTTAAGCTTAGTAGGTATATGTATCTGTTTTTGTGCAATAAAGAATATTTATCTTATCTTATCAAAGTTAGGAAAACGATGGCACTATTTTTTTACAACTTTTTTGTCAAACTTAGTTTAAAATTAGACAGCGCAAACACCCCCTGGTATGCACGCAGCCGTACTCTCAACTATGTGCCGCATGGTCTGGTTAGAGGCCACAGTATTGGTGAAGAAGGAGACGTAATTAAAAATATGATGCGCGTGCGGCCGTCCTGTCATTGCCGTTAGCGCATGACGACAAAACCTGCCCATCGCCCCGCTACAAGCAACTGCTGGCTCTGTATTCCGCGAATTGTTGCGCACTCGCAGAACGGCTGACTGGTAAGCGGTTTGAAACGTGAAACTATCTAACAATAAATATTTAGGTATTTAGTAATGGAAAAAGAGACTTCACCAATATAATATAGTTACTTTTATAAAAGAAACAGACATTATTTTGATCGAATATTGATTTTGAGTTTATTTCACAATTTATTTTCGTAATACATAATACATCGGATCCAGGGATCACTTTATTTTCACAATGATGAACAGATTCATTCAATCCCTTCCTTTTTTCCAGTGTTACACCACAACAGGTATTTTTTTCTTCTTTCTTACGATGCCTCTCCTCTATTAAAGGTTAGTCATCAGCTTCACATATATCCACGCTTGCTATCGATGCCCACTCCATTACGTTGCGAAACCACATTTTTCTCCTTTTGCCAATTCTTCTTCTCTTGCCCATCATAATCAATTGGAGAAGGTGATCAAACGATCATATTTGTTTACAAAATAAGACACTTGCTGGCGCTTAGATGTTCTTACACATTTTAGTAAAAAATGTTCAGCGCTTGCCATACCATTAAAGATTTCAGAGCAGTGCAATACAAATGAGCAGAGTTTGGCTTGTCGCAACTAAGAGTCTGGATGCAAATGGCAAGATGGCAAGATACGGTGCGCGACCCGCGTGCACACAGCCGTACAGACAGAAACGTGTGCGGTGGCCCTTACCGAGTGTATGCGACCATCTGATATGACAACGTATTTAAATTAAACCATTTTTAATAGACTTCACTTATTCAATGGTAATAAGTTATACTTGTTAGCCGATATGCGTATGGAAATAATCGAGGTCGCTAGAATAATGGTCTATAATTGCAACAATGCTTGTATATTGTAAGGGGATTATTTCAATAGCCTACGTTAATACATTTTAGGGAGATCACAGGCTGCGTAAAGTTGAAAATATCATAAAAATAACCCACAAATTTTAGAGGCACAACTTAGACTTGACTTAATTCTATTAGATTAGACCCTTGCACTAATAAGCTATCGCTAAATTTCGCCAAACAAAATTGGTGTCATTGATGGTTCAACATAATTATGTATATGTAACGTAAACCATAATATCGCAAGTTTCTATTGATAAGGGCCCAGCCCCCTTCCTTACCATGACCTCTTATAGCAGGATTACTTCAATAATACTTTATTATTTCGTACCATGACGACCTTATTAAGCTTACTTTAAGCTATAAGAGGTCATGGTAAGGGGGCTGGACTTTGACAAGTGTTTGACAGCTCCACTTTACGCTGCAGCCTAATGTGGAACTATTAGTAACAGGAAACCGACTCCCATTTTTAAAGTCCATGGCTCGGTTGCTGTGCCAGGAATTATAACGTTAACAATGAAATCTAGCAATGGTACTGTAAAATGGGAATCGGTTTCCCGTCATCGCTCGCGATTTTAGTAATACAGGAAGATTATTTCTTCGCTCTTGTTGCGCGCAAAATCCATAGTCGATACCCGATAATTTCTAATCACAATAGGTGCTGCGGACCAGTAGATATGTATAGGCAAGGCAGTTAACGAAAGCGCGGTCGTGCAGTGCGGTGCTCGCTGCGTAGTCGTGAGAGCGCGCGAGATAAGCGCGAGGTCGCACGGCGTCACGACCGTCGCAACCCCCATGCACACCGACATAGATCAGTGAAGAGGACCCATGGGAATACAGCCTCATAATTTGTCATAATTGGCGAATATTAGGTATCATCATCATCAGTCTATTCATATTTACGACCTACTCCTTACGTCGAGGGACAGCTCCGCCAATCCGCACTGATCATGATCCACCACGCGGCCCCAGTGCGGATTGGCGGATTTCACATGCCTAAGATTTTTTTCTTCTTCTTCTACGTTATGCAGGTTTCATGACCATGTTTTTCCTTCACCGTTTTGAGAGCACTCGGTAAATGTACGTAAGTTTTTGTAAGGGTTCCTTTATTTCCTTTTGAGGTACGGAACCCTAAAAATCGGTCCATGTACGGTCCAATACGCAGAAAAGTGTACAGGAGAGTTAAGGTTGAGATTATCTCAAAAAACTACTTGACATATTGCAAGAATTCTTTCATTGTTAGATAAAAGTTAAAACTATGTAAGTACCTAACGGTAAAAGAATTATTAAATTCATTCCACTAGTTTTTGAGAAAATCTCAACCTTATTGAGGCCCCCCCGTATAGTTTTCTCTGTCTTCGTGTAGAGTTAACGGTGGCTTATTTTTATAGTGCTTAACCACTGATTTTGTATGGCGAAAACCAGCGAAAATCTTTGAATCGTGGCTTAAACCACCGCGTAACTTTAAGTCACGTTTATGGCTAAGAGCCTTAAAATGAATGCTATGTCAAATAATCTCAGTCCTTACAACCTTCATTTTCTCCGAATAATCCGGATATCAGACAAACATTTTGTAAATAGCTTTTTTAATAAAATTTATTAAATTAGAAGATATTATTTTTTCAAGATTGGCGGCGCTAGTTGGCTCTATGAAGGCCCTTAAATAGATTTCTAATTCTAGACCACAAATTAACAATCCATTGACCCCTACCTAATGACAAGTTCATTAATAATATTCCAGTCATAGGCCAGTTTACATTACAATTTCAAATAACTTGGTTCACTTAAACTTAGGTATATATACAATCAATATACTTTGCCTGTTACATAGAAATAGGTAGGTAAGTAAGTAATAAAGTATAATACAGGATGTCCTTGAATTCATTCGACAAATTGAAACCTACTCATGATAAATATTAAATTGGTAAGGTAAAAACTGCAAAAAAAACCACAATGACTTTAGAAATGACCATTAGGTCAAATTACATTGAAAGAAATTGTTGCACAAAATTAAAAATACCTTAAAATGTCAAAAACTCCAAAGCGCAGCAACGATGCACATCATTTTTTTTTTTGATAATTGAATTTATTGTAAATAATTTAATTTTTTTTCCCCAAGTTGTTTAATTTACTTAAACGCTGTGCAGAATTAATTTATGTCACTAGCCTAACCATCCATTTAATTTTGTCGAATGAATTCAAGGCCATCCATTAAATATCGTCATTTTTAATTTAATAATAAATAGATAGGATTTAGCTTCTATTACGTCCCCATGCCTTTGTCCAGTATAATTTCTAATTAGAAGAAACTAAGGCAGAGTCGTACACAACGAACAATTACCTATGTTTATAAAAACGTCTGTCCGTCGTCGGCATTTTACATCTAAATTGGAGCGCAATTTGCCGAGACATTTCCCCGATCACAATTTCGTAATTAGCCCAGACTTGTTTATTTCTTACAATTGCATACACACTTACGTGAAATAAAACAGTTGACGTTACGTTTTCTTTCCCTGGTTTAAATTGATACAAGGAAAACAAAAGAGGTTATTAAATACTTGTTAATCGTAAACAAGTAAACTCCCCTTTTCTAAATATCTAGGTACGAATCATGTATAAGTAAAAGAAGGTAGGTAAGTACTTATATTTTATCTCTTGTTTGAAAGATGATGACGATATTATGGGATGTAAGTACTTAAATAAAATATTGAAAGGTTATTCTGTCTACCTACTACTTACATTTTTACTAATTTTAATTTATTTTATGCACAGGTAGGTAGGTACTCGATTAATTAAAGTTTTAAAAAACTTTTCCATGAAACTAATGTATTTTTAATATAGGCAGCACTTTATAATGTACTTTTAAAACATTAGAGCGTTAAACATATTAATTTAATTTGCCCATTTATTTCAGCGTCCCGACCACAGAACAATTTATAGAGGGTAGAAATGTAATGTGTGTCCCCGCAGTGCATCCGCTGATATTATCATACGTGAATGTATGAGATTCACATATGAGCGGCTACAATGGGCATTTCTAACCTCGATTAATAGTTCTGTGGTCCCTACATCGCGCATAGTATGCTACAGTAATTATAAAAGACGTGTGTAAGCTAAAGGTCGTATTTTTTCAGTGTAATTTGCAATTATGCGTGAGTTGAGTACCTCTTCACTTTTATAAGGGGCAATTAAAAGAATTAGAGCTATTAATGTGGAATGTTAACGTGAAAGATTATGATAATAAAAGCATTTCCGGTCAGTTACTTTTCGCGTAAAAATATACTACTATGCTTCAGAACGTTTGTCATTTGTCGTAGTTTATTTTTACCCCAAGACACCTTCATACAGGCGTTGCAAAAACACAATACCAAAACTATATTTTTGCTCTGAGATATCGGATTACTACAGATATTATACGACCAGTCTAGAAGCCTTTAGTAGTATGGTTTATGTAATTTCTGTGCCCATCGGTTGTCTGGAAGAAATCGCTTTCTAATCTCTATCTATCGTTAATACGTCCCGCTCACTCTCATACACACCCTAGTATACAGCGTGGCCTTGAATTCATTCGACAAAATTAAGTGGATGGTTAGGCTGGTGACATACATTAATTCTGCACAGCGTTTAAGTAAATTAGGTAATTTGGGGAAAAATAAATAAATATTTACAATAAATTTAACTACTTATCAAAAAAACAAAAAAAAATATGTGCATCATTACTGTGTGTTGGGGTTTTTATATTTTAAGATATTTTTAATATTTTGCCACGATTTCTTTCACTGGAATTTGACCTAATGGACATTTCTAAGGTCATTATGTGAGATAGTTCATTTTTTTTGCACTTTTGATTTACTAAAAAATCTAACCAATTCAATATTTATCACGAGTATAACCCCCAATTTCAATTTGTCGAATGAATTCAAAGTTCATGTTTAATGAGCAATGAAAAAAACAGGATTGAATTTTTTGATACGTGTGAAGGTCTTCTATGTCTTCTTTAACCTACCTTAAAATATGGAAACTCCAAAACACAGTAACAATGCACATCAAATTAAAAAAAATATATACTTAGTTGAATTTATTGTCAATACTTTTTTTTATTTTTCCCCGAATTGTTTAATTTACTTAAACGCTATTAAGAATTAATGTATGTCACAAGCCTAACCATCCACTTAATTTTGTCGAATGAGTTCAAGGTCGCCATGTATAAAGACTTCCTGCACAGTGACACCTTCGCAGGTTTCATCGAAGCTCGCACTTAGCTATCGAATATCACAGACAGTACGATCGGAAGCCACTGATAATCTAAACGTCTTCGCATCGATTACTAACACACCTATTTAATACGTCTTGTCACTCGATTCTTTTGATATGCTTAAGTGACAATTGCGTACAATGGCGGGTACCAAACATACTCATTTTGACAGGCTGCTGGAGAGGCAGATGACGTTACAAACGTTATTGTAGATATACATTTATTGTATTTTAAAAAGACAATATTTGTCTTTAGTATTTATTAATCTAGGTAACATTGAAATCTGATCGATAATGGTTATAATCATAAGTAAATATCAACTCTACTTTTATTCTTTATTTATCGCCAAAAAAGGTTGTCTAAGTAAAAAGATACAAAGTTTGAAAGTCCACGTACCTATACATATTAATTTTTTCATACGTTAACTAAATAGGTTCTTAGGAAACAAACACTTTACCTACTCGGTTATTTTTAATGGAAATTTATATGGTTATCGTTCAGCCCCATGGACTCTTATAGCGGGATTACTTCACAATACTTTATTATTTCGTACCATGACATCCTTAACAAGCTTACTTTAAGGTCGTCATGGTACGAAATAACAAAGTATTATTTAAGTAATCCTGCTATAAGAGTTCATGGTAAGAGTCGGCTTGCGTGTGGCCTGTGCCCCCACCATCCGTCGGGAGAACCTGAAAAATATACTGTATCTCAGTGTGTTAGGGTGAGGGTATGTGTGTAGGAGGGTGCGTGTGAAAGGGTGTGAGGGTGTGTGTGACGATGTGAGAGGAGGGTGTATGTGTCAACGCGCGTTATAATTACAGCACATATGGGGCGACAGTTGTCGAGCCTCCTTACTATCCGTTGTCATCGATCTATTCAGCGTTATACATTGAAGTTTTTACATAACTGTGTTTTGTCGGGAGTAGAGTCCGCGGGCCATTGGATGGTAAAGTGTGGATGTAAGAGTTGAAATGTGGTTTCAATTTCATAGTGTCGCATACAATGCCGCATTGGTACCGTGAATCGATTGTCCACTGCAGTTAGTACTCGACCACCTGGCGAGCACGCAATCGTCTCGTTCTGAACACTCATAAAACACGAAGGCGTCCTTTCCAAATCAACTCCATAAGAAAAAAAACAATATTTCCTATTGAGCTGTGTGACTCAATCTTACATACTTACATAGATTTAGTGCCTGTAATTCATATCATTATTACCTTAAATGTTTCATACTTAGGTACCTACGCTTCCTCTACATTCTATAATATCTTCATACACGCTTGATAGATAGTAATAGACCGCATTTGACCCTTTGTTAAAAACATCGCACTGCACAAAGTAGGTATACCTACTTTTTGTAAAATTATAAACACTATTTTTCTATGACTTTTTGTACCTTCTTAATTAAACGTAACGGAGATTTCCAGATCTTAAGCAAACCCTTACGCAACTAGGTATGTATAAAATTGTTATATATTAATAATAATAATAAAAACATTACAAAAACTCTCCAAACAGGAGCATCGTGTGAAACTGATATTGGCATTATTTTATTTTCGCCGAACAGGTTACCGTATCGTGTAAGATCGCTAACCAAACAATATCTCATTAAAGTATCTGGTTCCCTTATCTTATAAGATGTGATATCATAACATCATTACGCGGGACCATGTAAAGTGAAGAAAAATTTATATTTCGCCTAAAGGTGCTAAAGTAACGCCTTTATGAGAAGAAAATCTACATACAATACCTGCGACGCTGGCATCCACAGAATAATAATAGAAGTTAGAAATGTCATGTAGCCAAAGCAATTCATATTTAGTTGTATCTCATACAATGCAAATATGAGCGGATATATGCCTTGCCTGCGACGCTGGCTGCATCCACAGAATAATAATAGAAGTTAGAAATGTCATGTAGCCAAGACAATTCATATTTAGTTGTATCTCATACAATGCAAATATGAGCGGATATATGCCTTGCCGGCGACGCTGGCTGCACCCACAGAATAATAATAGAAGTTAGTAATGTCATGTAGCCAAGGCAATTCATATTTAGTTGTATCTCATACAATGCAAATATGAGCGGATATATGCCTTGCCTGCGACGCTGGCTAGCATCCACAGAATAATAATAGAAGTTAGAAATGTCATGTAACCACGGCAATTCATATTTAGTTGTATCTCATACAATGCAAGTATGAGCGGCTATATGCCTCGCCCACATGACATTTCTTAAACCGTACTATTGTTCTGTGGCTGCGTCCAAGCGATGGCATAGATAGGCACTTGCTTTTTTTCTCAAGTTTTTCGCTAAATTCTTCGTGTTGCGTGATTATTACAACAAAGTAGTTTTCTGTTCTCTTGTAACAATTGAAACCGCGTGACACAGAACTCAATACAGTACTCGTATAGGTATATCTAACAATTTTGGGCTGTGGATTGTGAACCTTAAATATTGTCTTTGTTAAATCTCAACTAGTACGAGTATTTTTATGTTGGAGTGTAGGTACCTACCTAATTAATTAGGTGCTACTCAAAATTGAAAATACATAATATATTTTTACTATTGTACCTACTTTATTTGCCTTTATTCGTTGGCTTTTGAAAACTGCCCGTAATACTTTTATTCATCATGTATTTAAAAATATTTTTCTTAAATGTCTACACCCTCTACCCAACTAAGACATCATCCACACGTGAGTCACAGCACAGCCGCCCGCGCCGTCGGGCCGGTTCACACGGCGAGTTCTCGATACCGGCGTGCTGACTGCGACGCATTCTTGCACTGCTCTGGAGTCATGTGTCGTCACCTGCGCTTCATGCAACTTGCACAATGACGACCATGATGACACTTTATACCGCACATAATTTCCACTAATACATACCTAATTGTAACTGCAAAAGATCTAGATATTTTGTCATCAGCCTATTGTAAGTTTTGCAGGAACAACTCTCTTTAGATATAAGCACCACATGTGTACATTAAGCTTTTAATTATTTTAGAACTAAAACCATAGTGAGCCTTTACTTCATATTATTAAATGTAGGGTAAAGAAGGGTATTGCCGGTCAGCTAAGCAAAATAAAACATTAGTTAGTGAAAAATCAAACTTTTACTAAAAAACTATTAGGAAAACATAACTTCAAGTATTATTCTAAGATAATCACAAACAAAGAGATCACTATTGTTATAAAAAATACACGGATTAAACTCAATTGCTTGCTTTTAATTATTATGTCTGTGTATTTCCTTTCTCATATACAATAACGTAATAATATCCTAATTTTTTGACTGTATTGGGGCAAGGACCCAATACAGTCCCTCGCATTTAGGGATTTTGGGTTATAAAAAATATTTCGACGAATTGTAACCTCCTCCTTTTTTGGAAGTCGGTTAAAAATGTGTCACTGTCCACCAGTGGGGGACAAGCGAGTGGGGGACAATGGGAATAAACCTAATCTACCACGCCAGCCCAGTGCGGATTGATTGATTACATGCTTTAGATTTTGTATTGTTGTCAGGAATGCAGGTCTAACAATTTCCTTCACCCTTTTTGAGGGCATTCGGTAAGTGTAGATACATAAATATTTAAAAACAACGAACTAAATATTTCCTGAAGATTATGTAAGAGGCAATATTTATACTGCTTAGTTTAGGATGTCTGTATCCTATTTTAAATGACAATAACCTAGGCCAGACATTCGTCACAGACGCGCTAAAACCTATCCAAATATACTTTGTTAATTGAGTTAGCACTGTCTGCCGGTTAGATGAAACGTTTTTTCGAGTCCCTGAGTGTTTAAAGCCTATATCATTCTAGAATCCGCACTTCCTATTGTCTGATTTGTAGACTCAACGGCTTCAACCGTATTAGTGAGTGTTATCCGTTTGTATATAAAAACTTAATAATGATGCTATAAAAAGAAGAATATTTTAATCACTGGAACATTTTGGTTCTAATATATTTTGACATCTCTCCAACAGTCATAATTCTGTGCCATAAAAATGCAATGCTTATCTCAATGTACTAATTTCTACAGCTAAATCTAGCCCCATTTGTCTTTTTACTTCCAACATAGTGATAAATGCCATAATCTGTATAACCGCAAGCGTTCTGATTATTAATCATTGTTTTTATCACATTTGTTGCAAATTATCGGACGCACTGTGACGTGAAAAGGCACAAGAAAGTGGCTGATGGCTCGTAAATCTGTTAATTGACGCGAAGCACCGCCCGCGGGGCTGGCGGGGCGGGGCGGTGCGTGCGTGCGTGCGCGCAGCAGTTTTTGCACCCATCGTATCTCAAATCTGTACCAAGAATAAAGTACAGATACATATCTAATACTATCTTGTGTTAAATCATGACTCGATAATATGTAATAGGATATGGTGGATAGAGATGGTGCGCTGATGTCTGTACAGACTTATCTAGTTCGAATAGCAACGCATAAGTACTTATTTATTTAATAGTATGTCCCACTGCTGGACAAAGGCCTCCCCTCACTCCTTCTACTCATCTCTATTCTGCGCAGACTCATACCACCCTCTCTTAAAAACCTCAAGTTCGTTATCAATATTAATATCTCTAGATATTTAAAACGAACTTGACGTTTTTGGTAAGGTAAGGTTAAAGTAGTACTTTATTTATACCTTGTTAGCAAAACGAACCCAGAGTTGTACACACAAACAGTTCATTCCCCATGACATCACATAAAATAACGCCAACATTGTCATGTTCAGTATTGGCCGCCCTGAGGTGACACGGTGAAGAAACGATCATAATGACAACATACTCGGAAAAACGGAAAACGGACTAAGGACTTCTCCGTCTGTAAATCGAACCCAGGATCCCTTGCACAGAAGGCAAGCGTACTACCTAGTAGGCTGTAGGTCATCACACTATTAAAACAAGACTCTGACTTCCAGCTGCTCTTTTCGGAAACCTAAAAAGTAGAGACAACAATGTTGTTTTAGTGAAGTGAGGCGGTATGATACAATAGAAAATATAACCGCAATAATAATTAATGTGTCGTATATCATATTGACATAATTTATATTTCCACCGGGTGTACGTGAGGTGAGGACGCAAGGACTTTAGTTCGCGCACGCAACTATTTAATTGCATTTACGGTGAAATGGTAAAGGTTAAGCCTATTAGGAGCCATGATAGGGTTTTTGTAACATTTTTAAGCATACTTGCAAGCATGCCGCCTTTCTCAACGAGCACCTATTATGCATATTGATGTGTTATTTTGTTGCGTTAAGTTACAAGTTAATGTTAGCCGGCAAAGCCTACCTTGTGATGCCAAGTCTACACTTTTGGATAGCAATTTACGCATATCTTAGACTTTTAGATTCTTTTATATAATCTCTGGCTTATATATGTGTCCTCACGCACGTTATTCTCACTTTTGATTTTGTTTCGAAAAAACCGAGGTAAACTCATTGGTGCATAGCCTACCTGGGGTTCGAACCCTAGCCTGCATAATGGAAGTACGACGTTCCAACCACAACTAACAAGTTCTCTTTGTTTCCTGTTAACGCAAAATGGCGATAGTAAAACGTAAGATAAATGAGACATACGTAAAACGGGTAATAATTTCTCGGCTTCGTATACAGCTCAAAGTTTTACAACCCGTCGCAATGCATCAGTCCCGCTGTAAAATGGAGCAGTTTTGCAACGTGAACTATAGATTTACCCGTGGGCTCCTACGTTGGCCTAGTTCTGTTGTCGGCCGGTTATTTTGCTCACCTTGCCAAAATTAACCGGGCCGTTAGCAAATCAATAAACAGACGCTGCAGAACCAGTGCATTGGAACTGGAACGAAACTCTATTTATAAATAAAAGCTCTGTCGCCTGCAAAATTTATAACTAACGCCGTTTTCATCCATAATTATATAATGACGGAACACGGAAAAGCTTTTATCGAGCTGCATAATGCGTTTTCCATACTGCAAAGCCTATTTTAAAATAGTCAATTTAACTTTGTTTATGTTTCATGTGGAAATTGAGGTTTTAGATTAGGCAGTTCAGCCGACAGCACTCCGATATGACACTAATACATGGCACCACTGTGGTAATACCGCATAGACTGTAATGTTTGTACTTCGACTATAGGCCCTTAAAAATGTAGCAATACCTTCTCTTATTCACATATAAATGTCGTTATAGAATAATGCTTAAATAAGCAGTGAAATCCTTAAACCAAATTAGGGAAGAAAGTCACCTTAACGATATTTAAATAAAATATTAGGGAAGTTGTTTTTTAGTAATGAGTTCCTTTTATAGGTCTTCGTGTAACATGTTCACTATAAGAGAGATATATTGTTGTAAATTTAAGACGTACCTACCTACTTTCCAGGAATATTACGTTACCAGAGGTACAGCTAATAAAAACGATGAGCGACCAGTTACCCAGCTGCCGCAAACAAGAGGATACTGTTCTCTACGAACTAGTCTACTGGTTCCCAACCTACTTATCCATCGCGTTTAATTCACCGACCTAATAATCACCTAATGCCGTGTGCATTGGGGTCACAGTGGACCCGCGTGCCACGTGCTGGCCACTGCACTGGGGTACGAAAGCACCGATCCGGTGCATGCATTATTAAACACATCAAAGGAGAAAAATCGAACTGTTCACCGACCAGTGAAGTGGTTTTCCGGCCGATTAGCCGCGCTCGGATGTATCAATTATCATGTGCAGTGCCATCGCGCAACGGACTGACCATACAATCTCATCGGTTCTTTATCAGGTGTAGTACGCGCCAATTATGACGTATGTGAATATAGTCACGACTCACGAGTCGACTATACAAGCTTAGCTCGGAGTGGTGGTTAATATTCTCCACATTAGTAATGTGAAAATGTTACTAATATCCTTTTTATATATGCATAAAAAATATAACTATTTATGAACATGTGCAATGCAACTCGAAACCCTGACACTCAATATAAGTATTGCAGAATTTTTTAATGAAATTAGACTTGATGAAATATTAATATCCATTACTGTCCTCGCATTGTCACTCGTCGTTATAAATCATATTGTCAAATTGATGGCAGACAAATACAATTATAATGTGATTAATTCATTAGAAACGTTTTTGCGAAGTCCTATTGTATTCTTCTCATACAAAATTGCACTTCACACAGTGCGCACGCGCCTGGCAGTTTTGCAACTTTTTGCAACATTGTTTATTCTGTAAAATAAAATAATATAGGTAGTCAAAACGGATCCACAAGTATTTCTAAACAACCATTTAAGCCATAGGTGAAGTCAATATAAGTATATACTTAGACTTGCAACGAATAGTATATTCGGCCATTGGCCGAATACCGAATATTCGGCAGGTTCCCTGGCCGAATAGCCGAATATTCGGCAAAAATATTCGGCCGGCTTGGCGCCGTTTGTGTCCTCTCCTGTCGAGAGCGTAGTTTCTTCCTACACCGCCCCTGTCGCCTGTCGCGACACGTCTTTTGATTTTTACATGCTTAATCTCATTGCGCAACGTAAATATTATCTGTCTTTCGTCGCGTCGTATTCAGTTAAGTAGTTAAAATTTAAGTTTTGCGCCTAATCCATCATGGCCTCTAAGTCACCTATACATATAGGTGACTTCTTTTTAGAGTCCATATGGACATATTTTGACGACGATGAAAATGATCCCAAAACTGTCGTGTGTAATTTGTGCAAGACAAAATTTTCACGTGGTGGAGTAGGCAAGAAGGCGACTACATCAGACTGGATCAATGCTAATGCGGAAGAAAATTAATAAAACATTTTGTAATACAATAGTCAATCGTTTTGTATTAAGCATTTATCCAACTACAAAAAATATTAGGTATTCGGTATTCGGCCGAATAGTGCCTAGGTATTCGGTATTCGGCCGAATAGGATAAAAGTGGCCGAATATGCCGAATACCGAATAGTTGCCGAATATTCGTTACAAGCCTAGACTATATACCCTATCCGTTATACCTGTATGTATGTATAGGTAACATATATCTATACTCTAGAGTTATGGCCTAGATGGTTCTTTTTCCAACAAAATTCTAAATGGAATTATGAAAGTGTACTTACTTAAAATTTTAGAAATAATACACCAAACCTGTATACAGAGGGGCCTTGAATTCATTCGACAAAATTAAATGGATAGTTAGGCTTGTGACATACATTAATTCTGCACAGCGTTTAAGTAAATTAAACAATTTGGGGAAAAATAAAAAAAATATATTTACAATAAATTCAACTATCATTTTTTTTATGCATCGTTACTGTTCTTTGGAGTTCTTACATTTTAAGGTATTTTTAATTTTTTGCAACGAATTCTTTCACTGTAATTTAACCTAATGGTTATTTCTAAGGTCATTGTGTGACTTGTGACGTACTTAGTTAAATTTTTGGCAGTTTTGATTTACTAAAAAACCTTATTAATTATTAACCAGTTTCAATTTGTCGAATGATTTCAAGGCCACCCTGTATTACGAATATTACATTAAATTCATGTGATGAAACTTTTGAGATGTTTGAGATCAAACGCACGCAAATGTCGACGCGGGCAAAGTCGCAGCCAACGCTAGTTAATCGCAAACAGGAAAGAGGTAAACGAACTTTTGTTGTTTCCTCTAAATGTTTCGACACAGAAAAAATCACTTAGGTAATAATCGTTACCGCAAAATCCTTCTAAAAACTAAATTGTCACCCGCGTGTAACAAACTATTTTTATGATAATCCAATGACAACACTTCTTAGTGAATAAAATAATAATACTCAATACTCAATATATTTATTGCATTCCATAAGTTAATTGTTTATTATGATTGTTTAGCACCGGTGTCAATAAGCACATCACCAAATTCACCAAAAACATTGATACGTAACACTGGACGCACTCGTGAATCAATGGGTTTAGCCCCAATTGCAGCAATCGACTGGAATGCGGACGACGTGGCTCTATCTGCCTTACACGTGTCGCAATTGGTACGAATGACACCTGGAGCCCCACAGCCATAGCATGAAATGCTTGATGGGCTCGATACCACTTCTTGGTCATCATCCGTCGTGGATCCTACCGCGGCGGAATTCTTCTTCAACAACCTCTGACATGTGTCTTTAATATGTCCGAATTGTTTGCAGTATGTACACTTGTCTCTTGGCTTCTTCAAAGCGTTAACATTCGAGATCGTAATCGCCGGGGATGGAGTAAACACCTGGTTACCAACTGGAGTTACCTATATATTTTAATAAAATATGTATTAAAATATATAGGTAATTATTAAAAGATATATTAAATTTAAAGATTTAGGTAGGTACTAGGTATTGATCAACTTACATTGCGTGAATATTAAAATTTACATTTTGCATTTTTGTACAAAATTATTAAAAATACAGTAGGTATCGTATAACCTCGTGACCTAACAGCTATTCAAATATGTATATCATGTTTCATACTCTACCTACAAACAAAAGTTTAAAAACTTGATATTACACAGTTTCAAACTTAATATTTATTCACTAATCGATTAGGTCCCTTTATTCATGATTCGTTTTCTCAAATTCAATATTTAATCATTTTTAATTTATGTATGAAGCTTCTTCGTATTCAAGTACCCAATTATGTCATATTTATTAGAACATCAACTTCAGTTAAGCAGTAACCATTAATAACATTTAAAATTCTAAGTTAAAAATAACAGCTTGTTCTAAAAAACATAGAAGCGTGCTATTTAATCGCTTGCGTGCGTTTTCGATGCGTGCGCGCAACGAGCACGCCTATTCAATTACGGAAAGGTCACGCCGTTTGTAGGCGCAGGCGCAGCCCAAGATTATCGGGACTCCTCACCTGTCGGGCGCAGGGCGCTTTGGATTGAAGTAAAGGTATATTGTTACATTACAATAAAATATTCTATAGTCAGAATCATATCCTTTATAATAAGATTTATCTACTCTGAAACGAATAAACTTTCATTTCAGTAAATACAACCGTTTTTAGAAGGCAATGTGGTTTTACTTATTACAGGAAACGTGGATGTTCTAGAATCTAGATCTATTGAATTTCTTTTTATCCGTATTTATTCATCGCAACTGCGATATTACGGGTACAGTCGACAGCAGATCAATGGTAACACTTGCAGTACGATTTCAAGTCTTACGATGCAAATAATAACAACTGTCAAAAGTAAAAAGTGTTACCATTGATCTGCTGTCGTCTGTAACTAAGTAATGACTAAATATTTTATTACAATTTTTCCCGCATCATAGCACATCAAGTGTCACACTTTGGCCCATTATTATTAAGCCTGCGTCGTAAGTGTTGAAATCGTACTGTAAGTGAAACCATTGATCTGGCTGCTGTCCGTACTAAATATCTTTTCATGTTCTAATTCCTGTGTAAAAAACGAAAGTCGTGCCATGTGCTTATTTTTATTATTTTTAATAGGAACTCGTAGATACTAACTTGATTTACAATTTGAATTTTCCTTGCATATCCACTATGCGAAACGAAAATATAAATCCCGAACCCCGGCCGTGACGACTAAACTTGTTTCCATTTATCTATACTTGATTTGTATAATTTCCCCGAATGTCCACTTTCCAGTACAGTTCATATAGCAACGGATACCTACCTAGTTACTAGTTACTTAACTACCCCGACGTCGGGTTTATCTGAATTTCAAAATCTTTCATTATTGTTTAAATTCTGACGTGCGACACGCTCTTTGTTACTTAAAAATCATTTAACCAGGTCAACCTAGGTCATTTACTTAGATTAAGTAGTTAGGTTAGGTAGGTACCTAGTAAGTACTCACACAATATCGAAATGTTTTCTAGGAATTGTGAAAAGCGAAGAGTTTTATATCCATTTGATTCACAATTACAAAAATTGTAGCGTTCCTTGCAAGTTGCATGGTTGGCAATGCCGTCCAATAAGTGGCTTGCGTAAAAATTGTGGCGTGAAAACGTGATTTGGGCTGTGATTGTGAATGTAGGTATAACCGTGTAAGAAATTGTCTTGCTCGCGAAATGTCTCCCATAATATTTTAAAAATTGGAACTTTATTGGATTTGGATTAGGTTTAATAAATATAAAATTTAAATAATATAAGTACTTATTAAAGTGATAGTACCTAATTTTGTATATTATTAAAACTATTTTTTTTTTCTGTATGTCCACATTTACAACTTTAAGATTATTGTTGATTATTTAGAGGTCAATAGATACTTCCCAAACTTCCCATCTCTCAAAGGAATCCCTGTCTCTTTGTGTAATTAGCACTAATTTAATTAATATTACAAAATTCAGCACTATATTAAAATTAATAAGAGACGAAACCTCTGCTCTGCAAGGCGGTTCACGCTGCGTTCTCTTGTCGGGTCGGGCTCGATGACCCGAAATAAGGCTTTGGGTGGGTATTGCACCCCCCACCCCCACTGATGCCCCCCTAGCCCACCAGGCGGCGGGCCGTGCGCCGACCTCTCATTCATTACGCAATAAAAGTGCACTGTTAACGTCTACACACTGAGACTTCAAATAATTTATAGTACACTCGACACATCAGGCAATAGTACTACTTCAACTCTTATGGCTAAGGCAACAAGAACGGTACAAAGTCTGAAGTGTTACATTCGGTGTTGTAAGCAGTAGCTACATATATATACTATCAACTTAAGCATACCAGAGACAATTTGCAGTTGTGTTCATGTCCTATGCTATCCATTGTACCTACCCTTAGGGTAGCGCCACATGATGCCGAAATTCCTCGACTATAATTCAGCAGTTCATCTCACTTGCAAGCGCTTTTCATCATATAGATTAAAGATACATAGCAATACAAATGTCGTGTATTTTCTGAATGTATTTGAATGTATGTCAAGGCTTGTGATTTATATGGAGTCGGGGATATAGAACCGTCCCTGCTATAAGGTTCGGCGCAATCACGAGCAAATGCTCGTTCGTTAGTTCGCGAGTGCGATGTAGGTAACTTCGGCGTGGTGTAAAAAAAAATATTAAGTACGTAATAGCCATTTAAAAGACAAATGACGTTTGCGAGCGTAATCAAGTCGAACCTCAGTTGCAAAACTTAGGCTTAGTATGGCACCACACTTAATTATGTTGAGAATTGAGTTTCGGAGGCAATTTTGAGCGCGAGCTTAGGCCAGCTCGCTCTTAAAACTGTCAAAAGTCTATGAAATTAGCCTGAGCTGAATCAAGGTAATCTTGCCTTCAAAATCATCTATGAATCTTCAACAACACCAAACACACACAATCATTGCCGTCCAGGGGCGGTCGCATCGCGTAAAGTACCTACATCAATGAGTTATATTAAGTCCTTGGAGTACACCTATTCATCTGAGAGTACACCGCCTTGATATGCTATCAAACTGTATATTTTAGTCGCAATTCTTACAACCTACCGTTACATTAAACTTTCTCGTTCAACATAAATGTAGAAATAAAACTATCAACGAAGATACTTTTTATTTTTACTATTTACAAACAACCAATTTAAAAAGTACTACCTACATATGAGCAGTTTATCAGATTCGCAACTCACCAGATTCTCAATTCACTAGATTCGCAACTAACCAAAATTACAATTGGAATCAAAAATTAAAAAACTCTATTAGGTAGGAAATTAGAAGTTTCCTATAAACGTTTCTACCCTTAATAATGTGACAAAATGAGACTACAGTTAACTTTAATCGTGATCGTAAAAATATTATACGGGTCAAGTAGGTACCTACCGGGTATCACGATCTCCTGTAATCATGATAGGTTTATCTATGATTCCATGATTGAATCGCCACAAATTGCAGGGCCTGAGGTATCAAGTGCGCCTCTTCTCATTGTTATTAGAGGCTGCGTAAACTGGCCTATCGTTTGACCCGAGGCGTCCGTACGGTCAGGATTTCCTCTTAGCATCCTCCTAATGTTGTGTTAGAAGATATTGTATCTGACATTAAATTACGAGAGTATTTATTACATAGTATAGAAACTACCCTAGAAAGCTCGGTGGCTCAGTGGTTGGGTCAATGGACTTGCAATATGGAGGTCCCAGGTTCGATTCCCAGCTAGGGCAGCCATGTACCAATGAGTTATCCTCGGTTTTTTCGACGGAAAACTTACGTACATTTACCGAGTGCTCTCAAAACGGTGAAGGAAAACATCGTGATGAAACCTGCATGTCGTAGAAGAAAAAATCTAAGGCATGTGAAATCCGCCAACCCGCACTGGCCCCGCGTGGTGGATCATGGCCCCAGCTCCCTCGATGTAAGGGAAGGTCTGTGCCCGAGCAGTGGGGCGATATAAATAGACTGATGATGATGATGATGATAGAAACTACCTGTATTAATATAATTTACTTATAAGCAAATAATTGTAGCAATAAAGTGTTGCGTGTTAATAATTGAAAAATTAGTGTTATGTCTTTATAAATAAAAGAAAAATTGTAATTATGTTTTACTTCTTTTCATTCCTTAGGTAAACATAATTTTTTAATGTAAGTATGTTGAATGTCCTCGTAGTCGGTAGTAAACGATAGTTAATCACTGTTTTAAGAACTACACTAAGTATGTATCAAGTTGATCATCATCATCAGTCTATTTATATTGCCCAACTGCTCGGGAACAGACCTTCCCTTACATCGAGGGAGCTGGGGCCATGATCCACCACGCGGGCCCAGTGCAGATTGTCGGATTTCACATGCTTTAGATTTTTTTCTACGGCATGCAGGTTTCATCACGATGTATTTCCTTCACGGTTTTGAGAGCACTCGGTAAATGTACGTAAGTTTTTCCGTCCAAAAAACCGAGGATAACTCTTTGGTACATGGTTGCCCTGGCTGGGAATCGAACCTGGGACGTCCGTATCGCAATCCATTGATCCAACCACTGAGCCACCGATCACTTTACTATCAATGTTGATACCTATGTTATTTTATTACCTACGTTACGTCCTCATAATATAAATATCTTATGTAGGTCTAGGTAAGTATATGACGTTAACACAAATTATAGTACTAAGTACCTCTATATTGCCGAAGGAAGTTAGTTTACTTCCTTACAGACCATCTGAATACCTCCTACTTGAACCATAGACAATGGAATGCAGTCCTCTCGGGTTTCCGAATTTCTGTGACTTACCCAGTAGCCACAGATATTCTGGACCAATTCTACCTTGATAAATGCTATATTCCGGCATTCACTTTCGTACATACCTGCTTCATCAATCGTTTGGCATTATCAAACCAAAGAATATGCTACTATCAATGAATTCATTCATAGCAGTGACTTTTTTGTGGCTGAACTAGTTGGAAAGAATATTCCAATTATCTCAACTTTGTAACTATTTAGAAATGATTACATAAAGTTGAAATAATTGGAATATTTTTGTCCAATTAGTTCAACTGGTTGAACTTAGTGGAATAGATGTGCTTTTGCGTGTTACGTCGCTACGTATTTGATCGGCTAATAGGTATGATCCTGTCATGGCTGCTAAATCTAATTCTAAATCTAAACGCTACTTTTTCTGTCACTAAATACTTAGGTACTTATGCTACATTACGTAAGAGTGAGTGGGCGTCTCGCTTAGAGACGCTTAATTTTAGCGTGCCATAAATTGGAATCTACAATTATAAACCTATCTAAACTAAACGATGAAATGTTGCATCATAATGTTTCCAAACCGCTAGACGTTAGAATTCCGTAGACTGCGTACATTCACCCCATCACGCAACATTTCGGGTGAAAATAACCATTCACCCCTGAATGCAGGAATTCGGGAGCCCACCCCGAGTCATTGCCTTTGCGATCCTCGCACATCGCTCCAGTTGCAGTCTGGCCGTTGAACCTCCAAAGCCTACGAATATTTTGATTGTTACGGCACCTAAACACGGTCTAGACGTCTAGGTACGTCTGCGAAGGGACTGGCCGGTTTGATGAGACTTTGAACACAATTTGTTGGGGCTCACCATTGTTTTGATGTTAGACAAAGGGCGGTAACGATTTAAGTAATGACGTTCGAAAAATAATCGTAAATGTGAAAATAACAAATAACCAAATAATATACAATTGTCTGGGAGCAATGAAGAAGTCATCCATTATGTTTCATTCATAGGTAACTAACCTACCTACATAAAAGAAAATTAACAAACTATTCAACTTCTATTAGGAGTAGCAGTTACACGTAATCCAAAGTTGAGGATCGAACCTGCGACACTTGTGCTGTGGTCTCAAGCCCTAGGCCATTAGGCTACTGTAGCTTCGATAGTTTTATCCAAAGGGAAAATAAGCTCACTCATAAGACATCATACCGAAACTATAGTCCTACACATACATACATGTACGTACTAGTACGATTACAAGTTATACCCAGACTCCGCTAGTGTTAGTGACAGATAGCCTTTGGAGATACAAACACAATATCGATCAGGAATCAACGCCTTGCACAGAAGGCACACCAGATCTGTCGACCAGGCTAGCTGGGCAGTTATATCAGTTTAAATTATAATAACTTATTTGGAAAAAGTATTGACATAGACTTGTCAAAAAATAGTAATGAGATAACGAATTACTTTCTGAACAAACTTTAAGCTTGACACACACAGCCGCGACCTAGCCGCGATCTGCGATCAGTTGAAACGCATGCCCCGACTCATTTTCTGCCGTCGTTACCTACTGGACGTAGGGCATTAATCATCAAATCGCCCTTGCACCAATCTATGCATTTATCATTGACAAACCTACGTCACTCCTTTCGTTTATAAATGTTAATAACTTTATTTATCATGGTTGCTAGTTACCTTTACACTCGCCCTTGTTCCATATTAATTCTGAGCTCAACAATTACTCGTCAAAGCACAAGTTATTTGATGTCGTGCACTGAATCGCGTAAAATCTTATCTAAACTTTTAATAACAACTCGCGGTGTAGATGTAAAAATCATGTATATAGTTGGCTTACATGAAATGGGATTATAAATTTTGCAGACGTGGCACCTCGTTGAGTTTTCCATACAAAAACAATGTTTATTAGTAATTTTTTATGGTGTAAAAGAAGTCAATAAAACATCATAATGTAAATAATTGTGGATGAAAGGGTCGAACGTTCAGCATAAGTGCTTTTTCCGTCCCGCCCGGAACTCAGCGACAAAGTTGGTGTTTGCTCTTAGTTGTTCTGAGTTGTCACACTGTAGTATGAGAATCACGAGTTGGTCATACTATTGAGCAAGAGTTCAGATAGCACAAATTATTTTTCATACGAAAGTAGTATGTTCTTTATCCGGTCGTCATAATAATAAAAAAATTTGATGGCTTGTTGTTCCAAAATACATGTTAACAGTCAATTGACATAATTACATAATTATGCATATTTTCGACGATATTGGTTATATCTAAGGTTCTTCTGCACTCGTCTACTCTTTACTGTGGAGTTAGTTAAAACACAGGGCTGCAGCGTTCATATTGGGCGCGGTCGTGCGGCAAGGTCTGCGACCCTCGCCTCGCTCCCGATCCAGGTTATCAACATCAGACCCCCTCACTGCACTCTTCAGCCCCCCCTCTTCAAATGCTGCAGGGATTTTCTCTAGAACATTATTATGGAAGACGCTGCTAACATAAGAGAGTGCGTTGACTCCTACGAGTATCTCAAGTCCCATTTCAACGTAGTCTGTTTTTTTAGCTTTCTTTTTCATTTTCAAGGAAAATTCTCGGTATTTGATCGTTGAAAGGTTGTTCAGATAGTATTACTTTGTGTTCGGATCTATTGTACGTTTATTGAAAATTTAAATTAGCCAATTGTACTAGCAAAGGATCAATCCAATACTGATTTATTTTTTAAATACTTCGAGTCGAAGGGAATAACTGAACACTTTTCTAAAATGCATTCGTTCGTTGTCATATTTCATTGATACTGTTAGTAAGACATCCATTCAAATAAAATAATAACGGTAACTCGTCTATCCGCTTTTCTTATATATATAAAAATAGTGATAATGGGAAAATTCATAAGATCTTTAAAAATGAGTTATGAAAACCTATACTTACTTTAAAAAAAAAGAAATACAAATATTATAAGACTATACTGAAAATGTTCCCTCAGCAGGTGCAATAAACATCTCGGCAGTTTATTAAAAATATGTGACCCTAGTAAAAACATTACAGAAATAAATGTCACTATACAGTCATGCACATTGAAATTGCTGGATTGCATGACGGGGACTTAGGACAGGCGTGATACCACATCGTCCATTACACGTGCATATAAAACGAACGGTGCGGTGGTACCTTAAAATAAATATTTTTAAAAGTTGTAGGTATTAATAAATACCTTTACTTTATAAGTAAACAAGCTAGAGCTCGGTAGGGCTGTAGTTACTCGTATGACACTGGACTTCAGTTATGAAAGCCCACCGGGTTCGAACCTCAGCCCCTAGCCAAGTGGCTGTTACTTGCGTTAACGCTAGTAGAATAGAAAGAAAAAATGTATTGGAATGACATTTGCTGACGAAAAAGCAAATATTAGTCCTATACACTTTTCTAGGGCAGGTCGGCTATTTATGACCTAAAGAGGTTTCTTAGTTTTTCGAGATAGCTAACGTACAGCTAACAGCAGATCAAATGTAACACTTTGAACCGTTATTATCTGCGTCGTAAGAGTTAAAGTCGTACTGTAAGTGTTACCATTGATCTGCTTTTGTCTGTACTTACTTTTACCGACTTGTGTGTGTAAAATAATAAATAAATATCGCGAGTCCATGTTATATATGCCGAAGCCCAAATCAAGTGTCTTATTTTGTAAACAAAAACTACCCTACTGTACTAACATTTTAAGCTGTTCTGTGATTATTGCATAGTTATTTTCACATTATTAGATCTGATTACTTTATTTTCACAATAATGAATAGGTTCTATCAATCAATTCCTTCAGTCATCACAACAGGTAATTAGACGATCATATTTGTTTACAAAATAAGACACTTGATTTGGGCTTCGGTATACATATAATATATGATAAGAAAACAAAGTTACACACAGTATCAGAAAGTGCTGGTCACCACAATTTTGATTAGGTACGTATCTGTCGCAAATCATAAAAACAGTCGTGAAAAGAGATTTCTGCTTTATTGCCTTTTCCTTTTCAAAGGATCTGTCAACGAGGCACCCGACGTAGTACGTGTGGCTGGTCTAGAAAGTGCTTTACCAGACTGGCAATGAATCGTTTGAAATTACAGTATACTGTGACAGCTGTTTATTTAGGATTTATATTTGTACCTATGCAAAAAGGTTGCCTGGAGGAAATCGCTTAAAGCGATAAGGCCGCCTGTACACTAGCTAATTTTGGTTTTATATATAACTGATGTATTTTCATTTGTGTGCAAATAAAGTATATTTGATTTGATTTGAAAAAAATAAAGCGTAAAATGTTAAATAACCGTAATGTAACGCGACCTTAAGTGGACCGGTGTGGTTCACTTACGTTATGATGTAAGGAATTTCGCTGGACTTCGCCATATAAAATCGACTGTCTTAAGCCACCGTCTAGGCAGTTTTTATAGCTAAGACTCGTAAAGATTGCTAAACGGTGGCAATCTTGACAGTTGCTAAGCACCGATTTAGTATGGCGGAAATCAGCGAAAATTCTTAAATCGTGGCTTAAACCACTGCCTAACTTTAAGTAACGTTTATAGCTAAGAGCCTAGAACACGTATCCATAAACGTGATTTAAAGTTATTTCACGGATTAAGTCTTCGGTCCCTTTCTAACCTGACGTTTGTAACATAGTGTGAAAGTGACAAAAACACGATTTAAGAGAAGTGAAGTTAAACTAGGTATATGGCTATCATCATTAGGATTCAATTTTATGTCATTGGGCCATTGATTCCTATAAACAACTAGATTCACAAAGTAAGACCTTTGTGTATCTAACTACAGTACACAAAGGTACAAAGGTGTACAAAGATCTTACTAAATCAATTAAAAAAACGTCCAAACGTCCATTGTTAACGTCCAAATAATGTCCAATAAAGCAAATGAGGGTCCTTCATCCGTTTGGACCTTCTTTGCGCTCGGACATTTTTAGAAGGCAGATTGTGTATCTAGTTGTTTATAGGAGATCAATGCATTGGGCCCTAAAAATCACTTAGACAAAAGATTTATACCTCAGCAAAGGTGTCGCGTAGCGCTTGGTCTGTCATGCAATTCTACAATAAGAATCACGAACAAACACCACCCTGAAAATACAGTTTGATAAAAAGTGAGTAAGTTTTGTGCTTCGTATACTTACTATACATATAAAAATACGATATACGGTACGATTTACGAAAACTCGTAGTTTTCTCAAATCTTTTTCTTCATTTGTGACTCCTTAGCGTTATGTAGACTTACATAAATACAAGTAGAATGTGTCAGAAATGGGTAAAACCTACCTATATCTGGATCTAGTGTAGAGGACTCTACTTCCGTTTACTGTGGTACGGACCAAAGCAGATCAATGGTAACACTTTCAGTACGATTTTAAATCTTACGATACAGATAATAAGAACGGTCCAACCAAACGGTTACACTTGATCTGCTGTTAGCTGTACCAATATTGGTTCCTTTGATACGAGTCTAAGTAACCCTATAATTTCCGCGATGAAATGGCCGTCTGAAACAAAAAGAGGGTACATAATGAATAAGTGGTAAAGTTGTGTGTGCATTAGTGCATTTGGTGCATTGGGTGTAGCGGCTCGGGTCACGCAGCCCCAGCGCAGGCGGGGCACGCAACACCGATGTCATCGCGTGCCATATCCGTTTCAGCTCCTGAAAACATCGATTTTGTACCGTGTTCGTTTGTTTGCACTATGAGTGGTTGGAATCTCCACTACTTATATGACTTGTCGCAAAATAGGTAGGTTATACTTATCAGTATTTTCACCAAATTGTATAATGTATATTCCTTCCTGCTCTTTGTTAATAAGTACCATTTAATTTTTAATTGTTTTTCATTTTATTCTTCTTGTATTACTACCTCTACCTACTTTACTATTATTAAATTCCTTGGTTGCCTGGAAGAAATCGTTTTTTAGCGATAAGGCCGATAAAATTGTACATGCTATTTTGTATGTGTCTCTTATGTACGGACAATAGCAGATCAGTGGTAACACTTGCAATGTTAACTCTTACGACGAATAAGAACGGTCCAAAGTCCAAAGTGGTTACACTTGATCTGTTGTTAGCTGTACCCACAATCAAGTGTAAGTATTTTAATTTGTTAATTCTACATTTAGATAGATTTTAAAAACGATTCAATGTAGGTAAATAACTGTTTGTTGCAAATCGTAATGTCATTGATAAGTTTATTATTCAATGATCAGGTGACTTATTTTGGGTGATCGGTGAATTAAAGTAAAAAATTCACATGGCTCTTTTTCACGAACTAAAATGACAACCACTTGCGATCGATCACGCACGACTAGCCCAGAATAAGGCTGCTGGGCACCTCTACTTACCTTCATACACTAAAATATAATAATAATCTTTTATAATAGGTACCTATGTAAGTAACTCATACAACTTTGTTACAATTCAGCTTGTGAACAAATGCACAACGATGTGTCGACATAAATTACTGTGTGCCACAGCTTATTTGATTCGGAAATAACTATCGAATATAATCAACTACAATAATATCTCGAGACGTAGCAATGTCGCGGAGACTATAAATTACTTTAAAAATAGCATAAAAAATAATCAATGCAATGTAAGTAGGTATCTGAAATAAAAAGCGCAGTTGTTTCGTTGTTCAAAGTGTAAATTAAAACACTGCTGTCAAGCGAAGTATGGACAAATTGTCCCTTTATGATAATTTGGTACATTTTATTAGTTGTTGCTAGTTGTAATTCTTCCTTAGTATTAAGTATTTACAATAGATTCCTGCGCTATATATTTCACAGAGACAACACCTTTCCGCGCTACATAAATAACTAAAGGATGTAACTTACCATACAAATGTATTAATTTATATCAACAATAATAATCGTCTATGCATTCCCCTACGGGGAAGAGCGGTAAGTTTATGTAGGAATGTTTGTATAACACTTCAAGTACTTTTTTTCCTCAATGAAATGACAAGTTCACAAATAGGTAGTAAGGGACAATAATGTTTCTGTTTCCCAAACTGGGATTCCCTGCGCTATGGGAAGTCAGATATTTCGTCCTTGAGACTATTGCACCCCGATTCATATTGTCATCGCGGCCCGCTTGCTGTCATTGACATACCTACTCATATACCATATACGACGATTAATATTATGAGTGTTGTTTATTTAATAACCAAGAGAGATAAATATTATATACTTATATATATTTATTTATAATATAATAAATAAGAATATAATATATATAAAATATATATTTTAGCTATTATAGCTCATGGGCGTACTAACGTGAACAAAGCAGGAGGGACCGAGCAAGGCGCGATTCTTACGAGTCATGGACTGATTTTCTGAAAAGAATTAGAAAATAGAGTAAGTCGAGATATAAGACAATTATCCTTACTTTTAAACAAATTAATGTAGGTAATTTTAAGGAAAAAATTATGGGTCATATTTAGAGGCTATGCTAAACAAAGAAAAAAACGCAATGCCACCTGATGGAAAGTGGTCATCGTCGTCGTCGCTTAGAGATACCCCCTAGGGGTTGCGATTCGAACCCCTACCTACTCTTTTAACAATCCTTTTGAATACATACGTAAGTACGTCCCACTCATATAATAGCGCCGAGGGAAAACGTCTCAATTCTTGAAAGACTACTTCAATACCTACCTACGCGTAGTTCGCTGAAAGTATCTAAACAATTAAATAAAATAACGAAGTCAACAACTCCACGACCCACCCACCTTGCTTTGTATATTGTCTAACGTGATTAGTGTTGATTTTTTCTCAGAAAGTGAACTTACTGATTTTTTAAATTCTTTACACACTCGTACATATAGTGTGTTACCAACCTACTCGAAAAATCTAAAACTCTTTTACTTACTTTTTGTAAAAATTCTTTATATAGGTAAGTATACTAGTAAGATAATTATAATTTATTTTTAACTTTAATAAGTACTAATTTAACTTTAATAGGTACTGTAAGCTTAATTCTTGAGAACATCTCACTTTAATGAGATCACCTATAAGTAGTTACCTGACTTTTTGTTTTTGACTACAAACCAACCAGATACACAACTAATTATTATAAAACAAAGTAAAAATAAAAACACTAAACGCGGTCTAAACACCGTCCGGCATCAACCAAACAAGTGAGTCTAATCCATGTACAATGTACGTACATATAACTTAAATTAAGAACACCGTAGTAAGTACATGCGTTTTTCTCAACTCTTCAAAAGAAAGTCCGCCGTGTTTCTGCCTACAGCGATAGTGGCATATTGCCAAATCCTTCAGGCCAAGCCCGCACTAACCCGGTGAACTTAACGAACCATAGGAACACCCTATCTCTGCACGTGTGTAGACAAGAAGTACTCGAGTGGCAGGAGAGTACCTAAGACGTGTGTTCGCAATGCCGTGGTCCGGGTTTGATTCTGATCATGAGTCGGACTTTTCTAGAGTTTGCTGATACTTTCGGAGTCTCTTACACAAGTGCACCTACTAATTGGAAAAGTTTATTTTTTAAGTACATTTTAAATATTTTTTATATCTTAAAAATATGAAAGTGTAAGCGACAATTATGTCGTTGTCGTTGTAGAAACAACTCTCTACTATAGACAGCTGTGCCGTGTTAAAGTTTTGTTGTTACACTATCAGGCTTTTTTCTGAGTGTAGTGAGATCCTAAGGCAAAACACAGTTGGTCATCCCAATAAGCTTGTATTTGGGCGATGTTGTTACATCTTCCGTTAAGTGTCACGCTGCGAAAACCTAAACTGAACTGTGAAAGCTATATTAAAGATCCATATTTGCGTATCAATTATAAACACAGGAGCCGTAGTCCGATACTATGGTAATTGAAAATAATTATATCAGCCATTATTTATTAACGAACCTCGGCCACCGTCGGCGGTAATTAGCGATTTGCATGTACTCGATGGTCAATTAGTCGTCCACGCTCCACTTGCCTCGCCCTGATCCTACCTACCCGCTGTTCAAAGTGAGCTACTTGCATCTAACTGCCACCACAGAGTAAAATAACGCTTTAGTGTAAACAATCGCAAACTGCCAGAAGCCAGTAAATTTTGTCGAGAAAGTTGTAGGCTATGTTACGACGAACAGTTAGGCACCTTAATAAGAACAACGGAAAAACCGACGGATTTTACGAGCACTTGCCACTTCTAACGACATTCGTCTCCCATTAAGCAGGGAAATAGGAAGGATAATACCCAAAAGCGGTGCAGTTTGTGGATTTAAAGTTTACGTACGTATAACTACATAATTAATGGTGGATTTTGGGCATTCCGTTCCATTTCCGTTGTGCTGAGTATAATGAGGAAAGTTGCTCTAAAAGAGCCAGAAATCAAGTATTCATCAGTGCGACGCGACGGTGAAAATTTTGAATAGTGGTAAATGTTCACAAACGTAGTGTACACTATGACGAGGTTTCAACCAAATAATTATTGTTTAAAAATACTAGAGACATGATTTTTGGTGATACAGCTACTCGAGAACTGTATGCAAAATTCCGAGTCCTGTATCTTAATTTACTGATATGAAATACTCATTGTATTTTACACTGAAAGAAAATATAGCTGTGGTTGTTAAGTATTATCAACTGCAGCAAAAACCGTTACAAACTAAGACAGACAAGTGTTTTGCTGAAATCCCATAGGAAGACAAATAGTTATATTGTTTACAATTATTTGCTCCGACTGATAAGACCGTCGTTATTTTAGCTAAGAACTCTGCAGCTAAGTGAATTTAGCTGCTACGGGCAACCCTATTTTTTCATTTTAGTTTTACTATGTTCGTTGAAGGCATAGCGTCGTAATTCGGTGCTCGGTGCAAAAAGTGTTGCACGAGGCGCTCAGGGCTGTACTCAGTGGAACCATCTAGACGTCTACATGGGCCGCCCCACTGCTACTGCCACCCGCCAAATTAATCTCTAGATCAGACCGCTATACCAGCGCCACGTTAGAATAACATCACTTTTTTAAACTTACTTAAATTTAAAAAAATACCTAAGTTATATTTTATATACACACCTAGATAGATGGGTTGCTCGGATCAGATTGTTCTATTATTTTAATTTGTTCGCCGAGTATGACATAATGCATAACAAACAAATTCTTAGATTTTCCTAGGTTCCTTTCTTAGTTATACAAAGGAATAACGATCATGAAAATAGAGTTTCGTGTTTTTGTTTCAAACTTGAAAGGTATATTTTAAGTCTAAGAATAAATGTAGGTACCTAAATTTCGAAAATTTTAAAACTTTTAGTCAACCTGCACTTTCAGATCATACTGTAGCAAAACAAAAAGTGCATCGAAGTGTCATCGAGACGTCTACATTGGACGCCTGCCTCTCGCCTCGCACTGATGTAACTCCCACCAAATTAATCTCTCGATGGGAGACCGAGGGTAAGTTCAGAGAAACATGGATTTCGACCAAATGTGTAAAAACATCACGGTTTATTCCCCATGCATGACACCACCCAAAATGACACCACCCGGGGTGCATGAGGAAAAGCTATTGCGCCCTATACTCACTCTGATGGGTTATTTTGGTGGTGTCATGTGCATTCCCATGAACGACATCACAATTAGTAAATAGTATAGTTGTATAAAAATCATTATCTGATAGAAACACTATAGCAATTACCTAATTAGTAATCTATGCCTACTTAGTATTTATCTGTTACTAAGTGTATACGTATTACATTATTATCTATGTATGCGGTTACATCACGCTGTCGTTACTTTACACGTGTATACAATAAAACTTTATGTTCACGCCTCAATTCTATTGAACTATAACTCTAAAAATATATAGGCGATTCAGACGAAGACGTGCGTAAATACCTTCTCGTGAGATTCACAATGCACTTTATGTAAACCATCGCGTCATCTTGTCACATACAGGATATGCATATATTATGCATACTTCATGTAGAAAAATACCTAGGTATATAAATTACTACCTTACATAGGTACTATGTCCAATGTAGACACAATAGAACCAGAACGAATTTGAGCAGAATTAAGTTCTTGAACATTGTCATTGGAGTCTGAAAATTAGGTTAGTGACAAAATGAAATTACGTCTAAGTGCCACCCCATAGAAAGTGTTGTCGCAAGTCTCATTGAAATCTGAACTAAACATTGGTAATCATAAGTTATTGTAAGTAGAAACCTAATAAGGAAAAAATCTAGTTTGCCCAAAACCACGGAAAGAGGTTTTGTAACGTCTTTTGTAACCTAAATGATTTATTCTGTTTAAAACAAAAAATCTAACGTAGGTATACCTAATGTTAGAAAGATTTGTCTTAAACTACAATCGGCATTGTTATCGGTACCAAAGAAATCGAACTATAGGTAATTACTACAAAATGGTAACATGTATGTTTGTAGAAGTAAATTGAGTAAATATATTTTGTAAGGATTTCAGCAAAACACTTCGCTGAACAAGGACGCATCTGCCGGGGCTCTGGCAACCACACCGCATATCAGCCAGACTAATATTACTTGCACGGAGACACATTTATTTCCTCACTGAGTGTTACAATTCAGCAACATTTATGAATACATTTACTTACATTCTGCTTGTATGTTACGGAATGTTTCAGTCCGTTTTGACATTTAATTATCCTCGATAAAATGTGGTCCACCATTTTCGTCCAATGTCGCTCACAGTTTGCAAAATAAGGTGAAAATTCGTCACAAACGGAATTCAACTCAGGGACTTCGACATTCCGTGGCACGCAATACTTATTCAAATATTTAAAACAACTAACAAATAATTCAAATATTTACCCGAGAATTTCTACATCCTTGAGCACCTCGTGAGACCACAAACTTATCCACATCATTGCAAACGAATACCTAAAATCTCCAATACTTTGACTAAACATACCACTAGATTGACTTTATATACGTCGCATATAGACATGAATAACCGTATTAAAGTCATAAAGTACAGTATTATCGCCGTAAAACGTTAAAAAAAGTCGGTTCATCCAGGACTTACAACTGCAACGTTAGGAAAATGTATGGTCCCCTTTTTCATGGCATAATCTCCCGCTGTCTTGCAGCGTATTGTGACGTTGACTGATGCAGGTGCAGCAAGAAACCTGCCTTCACACTTTAGAGTATTACTCACGTCTCAAAGCGAACGAGGAAGTTTCAAACTGTTCCTGTGAAAACGTCTTAAGAGTTTTCCTTTTAATTTTTTACTCTTTTTCGTAACTAAGTTATATTTACAGCTTATTTTCATTTACTCTTAGCTATATGATTAAGAGATAAGATTTCAATTATGTACCCTAAAATGAGTTTAGTATTTTAAGTGAATACCCTTTTAAGACTAAATAAATATGTGACTGAAAGTATATGCACCATTTATTAGCTTTACAAACTTTCAAGTAGAAGTAGAGAGCAAAATTTTCAATCTATTTTCAAAAGTTTAGCATTAAAAGCTGAACAAAGTCAGAATCGATCCCGATATTTACTGGAAGTGAAGTTTATGAATCAATTGAAGACTTCTCGTACTCGTAAATCATACTTCACTTATTTGAATCTTTTGTATGAAAATATTACGTTAAAGTTTCATTTTAAGCTTACGAGACTTCCAGCTTCAACTTTTTAGCTTCATTAACTATTCACTTTAACAACTAAGCAAACCGGTGAAAGCAGACTACGGCGGCTGCAGTCTGGACAACCCCGTGAGAAATCGTTTTAATACTCAAAATCCGCTTGGAGTTTCAGCGTTTAATGAATTACGTCGGGTGCAGCCTCCGGCGCAAGACGTGCATCGATCAACGTCGCACCCCCACCCTTTCCCCCCATTTAGCTCGCCACCTATCCCCCTTTTGGGGATAGGCACAGGGAGGCTACGACGTCCCTGCACTGCCCAAATAAAATATTTGTACGCCCGTGCTCACTTGCTATGACAGTTTCTGCCACGTCAAAAACAAAATGCAACGTAAGCTAGGAAATAGGTTTTTGTCGTGATGTTCTACCTGCATGTGTCGTCCGCTCCAATATCTGCCAGCGCAGTTTCACTGTAACGTGACTCTGCTATGTCATTTTGATTCAAGACAAAAGTGCAGTAAATTCAGAATGTAAAGGCCTCCTTGGCTTAGTCGATGTATCTTCTATGAAAGAGGTTCTGGGTTCGATTGTTGGTCAAGATGGTGTTTGTATTTGAGGTATATTTAATCACTTTTCTGGGTGCAAGTAGGTAATATTAGTTTCTGTGATGTGGGAAATTAAATTATACATAAATATTGTTATCACTACTAAGCTACGTCGCCATTTATAATTTAAAAAAAAAGTAAAGAAAGCGTCATAAAAGTTCCGGTTACTTCCGATTATATCCAAAGAATGACACGACCACTTGTATTTAGATTTTCATACAAAATTGCATCGTATCCTTGACAACTTAAAAAGAGTTGTTGCTTCCACCAAAAGGGTTTGTGACCATAAATTCTCAACAAAAAGTGACTATCGCTGCACCTTACTAACCTTATAATAACTTAACATTTCAGAATTTTCTTCTACATGAAACTACACAATCCTTTTCAATCCAATTTTCTTATCCCGTTTTATAGGTTGGGGTTCGGGATAAAAAGAGGCAACTGCAAATTCGCTTGCGTTCTTGCTGGGCTCTCGCCCGGGGAGGTACTGGCTACGTGACGCTTCTGAATTATAAGAAAATGCATTTACGGCGCCGCACCGCTGAGAGCATCGTGCACTTTCGTGCCTAGAGACGTGCGCTGCACGATATGGATTAGAGGAAATTTTTAATAAGTTTAGCTGTACGTTCCATTTTGATACAAATTTAATGAAATATCTTATGTTTCTTGGCGAGATGTACAAATGTTGAATATTGCCCTAGCGTAAATAACGGCACTTTACTATGTGAACGTAAGTAGTAATATGAATTTCTATTTTTAGCTTGTTTACAGACACACACACCTACTTCAGCTTTTTCACAAAGCAGTAGAAAATATCGCACATTATTCTCATTTTGTAGTCGCTTATTGTTGAATATGAACACTTTAAACAGAGCGTCTGAATTTAAATACATAATTTTTTAATATATGTTTTGCATTTGCAATAGCAGGTATTCGCATTTGTAATCGTAAACTCTTCACATTATCAAATCATTTATCAATACACCAATATGATCATATGTACCTACGTATGTACAAGCACACAAGGAACAAAATGTAATTTCGATAAAAACCCCAAAACATTATGCACCTAATTGCATTAATAGAAAGTTAGCAAATGGCTTACATTTAGAAAGGCTATCAACCCACAAAGAAAGTTGGGCGGTTGGAGTTGGCTGAACTTGTTTGTAACGTTGGGCGGGCGGCGGCGGGGGTGCGGGTGGGCCGGCAGAGGCGCCCGCGGCGTGCGAACAAAGCCTTCCGTGAAAGCCTTCGGACGTTGATAGATGCGATAAGCTCAGATGCAAGTAAGCTGCATACATTTCTTGCAGCAGTTTTCTCGGGTATAATCTCTTGGCTAAAATTAAAATTGCCAATTTTGCAAACTACAACCAGGATATATAGGCGTATAAAGGCGATATAGTGCCGATTCGGTTTAGAGGTATAGGTATACGATGGCGCCCATACTCGTAGAAGTAACCCAACCGCAAATATAAGTTTGCCAATAATTGTAGTTTATCTATATTGTATTTTTTAAAGAAAATCAGCATTACTAATTATCTTGTCAGCCACTCCCAACTAAGCTGTCAGCTAATGCTATGAGCCACTACAGTAGTCCAGAGTTGGGGATCGAACCTGCGCCACTTGCGACGCTGTCTCACGCCTAGGCTATTGTACGGTGGAACACAGAGAAAGGTGTACAGTAGAGTTAAAGGTTGATATTTTCTCAAAAACTACTTGACCTATTGCAAAAATTCTTTCACTGTTTAATAGATAAAAGTTATTATGTGCTTATGTTCTTATGTACTGTAAAAGAATTATAAAATTCGGTCCAGTAGTTTTTAAGAAAATCTCAACCTTATTGAGGCTCACTGTATACTTATCTCTGTCTTCGACTGTACCTTCCCCATGGGATCGAAATTCATTTCGTCGATGAGCCAGAGCTCGAATTTTCTTTTAAGACCTCAACTAATGCGACTGGCCCTCAGTTTCTTAAACTTGGAGTGGTTGAGAAGAACATAAGAAATGTGTAATCATTGTTAATCAAAAATGGAAAAGTTGGGAAAAGTCTGATGCATGAACTGATAAATGTGAAGATATAAGGGTACCGTAGTTTGACTAGCAAAAATCCAAGGCCTTGGATGCAACGAAACGCAGCCTGGAACGCTCGGAGGCATCGATCACTAGCGATACCATCACCACCCACCATCCCGCCGGCCCGCGCTTACCCACCCACCCAAATTAGGTACCCAATTACTCACTGGTACTTACCTTTCTCCTTTTCGTGTAGCTGGTACAGTCGGCAGTATACGAACACTTTACACAGGCGGTAAAACGGGGCACCAACCACTAAAATTTCATGGTTTATACGACTACATTGCCATTGATTTGTAGATCGATATTCTTATTCACAATTAACAGTCTAATGTTCACTGTTGGGCTTGGGATATAAACCTTCTCCTATAACTAATTAATGGTCCTCGGGCATCGGGAGTAATCTACCACACAGGACTAGTGCGGACTGGTGTATTTACGTGCCTTTGTTTTACAATTTATCAGCAGTCGTGTAAAGTTAGTTGTGTTTGTTTCCAGAGCCCTTCCACTGCGGCATACAACTCTTAGCTGAAAAAATAGGAAAGTGAAAATTACTTTCCGACTGGATGCCCTGAATAACCTAAATTATCTCGGTAGTATGTAATTCGACCCCTTACATAACTCCAGACTTATGCAAAATCTCTTTCGTTATGCTGCCACCAAATCGAATATTTCTACTTAATTTATATAACTAAAAACTACAATGACCTAAGTCCCACGTTTAGTCTAATTTAACCAAAGTTCTAAATTCCACGTCACGTTTGGATCCAAAGCAAAGTTGGAGCCGCGATAAGAACATAGACGTATCGCAGGCGCTTCGTCAAAGGAATCACTCGCTCGATCCAACCATTTTATCTAGAGCTGAGTGGACAATTCCTGGGCTTCGGTCACAGTGCAAGACGAATGGATTACAATGGCGTTTTGACCGAAGCCAAACAAGCTGAAGTGAAGCTACAAGTACCATTTTGCATTGTGATTAGTGGCGGGAGACTTAAGTGATGGAAAACGCGTTGTATTATATTAGATGTGCCTACTTTTTAGCAAGTTTATACTTACTTTCTTACTATTTGTAATAAACATCTGAGCATAAATTGTCTTCGTCGAAAGGATTGTTGATATGCCCATTGATAAGTTGGAAATCCTGAATATCAAGAAATTCTAATTTGCCTGCTCCTACACCATTTATACTAACCCTCTCTACAAAGTGTATTGACAGGGTACTTAGGGCTCCAACGAGCGGCAGTGTATCAGCGACAGCTCAAAGAAATTAAAATACAAACTTTGCTAGTTCGGTTTCTCTGAGACATCATCTCTCAACTAACCTCTAGTTTTATCCATCCACGTCGGGCGGGCGTTTAATATCCGTAGAGTCGCGGCGATCTTTTTGCCGCACGTCGAGCGAAAAATAATTGATCGATTCCACTGGGGCTTAATGGCGGGATGACGTGAAAGCAACGCGCTTACACCAATGGATGCGGAGATTCCCCACCACCTGCATTTCGAGAACCGATTTGGTAGCAGGCCAAGTGATTTGTCGTTAGCGAAAATGTCCGAATGCAGCATGAAACATGATACTCATTTTCTCTACATGCCTGAATAGATATGTTTTCGCAATTTCACTGTCTTTCGCAAGGATTTTTCTTGTGGGGAAATGCATCGATCAGTGTCGCCGACCGCTTTTTCGTTCCGTCCGCGCTGCAATCGGGAGATTCGCAGCGGCAATTAATAGCAGTCAGCCAGCTGATGACTGGAACTGCTAAAATCGTTTTTTGCAACGATAGATTCACAATTTTATCTCTGGAGAATTAACAGTATAAAATTGTGAATCTTCCAACAGTGCGCCCGTTATCTCGTTTAGTCACAGCGCAGCGTTTATATAGCATAGTTCAGAGTTTAATCGACAGCATATCATCATCATCGCACAAGCATTCGCTCCACCACGCGGACCCAGTGTGTATTGGTGTATTACACATGCCTCAGATTTTTTAGGCATGCAGCAGGTTCCTCGCCATTATTTATTATATTAGTGAAGACGATTTCAAATCTTATGCGGTAGATAATCAAATTGGAATAAAGTCGCCAAGTCTTACACTTGTTCTTTGTCTATATTTATCGAAGTAGGTACCATTCATCTTCGATAACGGGCAAAAAATGCTATAAATTGCAAGAGGATTCTACGTATCGGGTATTTGTCTACTTTTTGACTGAAGCTTTTCACTTTGCCCTGATACACGTAATAGCCAGACACGACCTGGGTCGGGAGGCCTTTTGAAAGATACGCGGCACTGTCGGCCATTGTGTGGGAAACAATGGCCGTTTCCACACCTCACAATGGCCCAGTTAGTGTGGTGAAAAATTAACGCGCGCAGCCTGCGTGCGCCCTAACTCCTGCATGGATGCTTAAATTGACTGTGATTGAACGACCACGTGTGTTTCATTTTTAATAACTTTGCCTTGGAAATATCTGGTTATTCCGGTTTGCCACCAGGAAAACAAAAACACGTCAAAGTGTGTTGTAAATGGAACTTTAAGTACGTTACTCCGTCTAATCCAAGAATCTCCCCAATGCAAGAGTCTGTTGAATCCAGAATCTGTCTTATATTGAACAAAGGAAATATAGATCACATTTGGTGCTTAAAATTATGTAGAGTTCGAATGAATGGCGTTCAACTCCAACTGTTTCTAACCTATATGACACCAGCAGTAGACAATTGCCAATACGAGTATATAAGGTAGGTACTGTACTTGCATGGAAAAAACGTCATCAAATCGCGAGCTTATTACGAGCTATACAATAATTTGTATGAGTCTACTACTCATACAATGTGACTAACTCTTCAAGGAAAGATCATAAGAAAGCCAGGTAGAAGGAGAATATCGTGATTCGTGGTACGACAAGAGTACCAGGGTCTCTGTACCATGTGGCGTTGTTGAGAGTTCACATTGCCATAATGACCGACAACCTTCGTAAGAAGACGAGAGCAAGATATCGTTGGTCAGTCCAGTTTATGGAACTAAAAACTTGTTTATGCTATAGTTTTTGGTTCCAACGCCGCTCCTAGACGGCGCTGGCCACTGACATTATCATAGGTACAAATTGTACAGCCCGCAATGCGTTCGATGTCGATTCTATGACTAATGACGATGCATTTTTAATGTTAGTTCTAGCATCAAACATCAGAGAAGATACACCACTCTTGGGTCAGTCCGAGAACGAGTATAACGTTACGAACGTTAAACATAACGTTAACAGCACGAAGCGCCTAGGTTTTGGATCCAAAAAAGGATACGAATTTCAATGAGAATTTCACATTTTCTCTGAAAACTCAAAAACACACAAATCCCCCAGAGCTGTAGTATCGGCGCGACACACTCTGCGGTCTCAATACAGTCCCAATTAGTCGGCGCAGACTTCCGCACGTTTTTGCCCGGCCACTAATAGGCAAGACCTCGGTGGAAAGACATTTAGATTGCCTGACATTTAGAGTACGTTAAATTTTATATAAAAATACCTCTATTGGGTTTCCCCAAGATTGATATTCATGCTATCGATAATCTATAAACTATCTAGATAAAAGTTTTCTACCTGCTTTAATATCTTCTCTATCTCTTCTATATATCTGCTTTTCTTATTCTTCATCTTTTTCTTCTCTCATCTCTACTCTGTATAGAGCTAAACTGAGTAACTTTTGATTAACCTAATTGTAATCTAACATAGGTAAGACTTTTCGATTTTCGTGAAAAAATTGACTCTTTATTCTTACTCGTACAGTCGACAGCACATAAAGTGTAACATTTTGTACCGTTTTTATTTGTCTGCGTCATAAGATTTGAAATCGTAGGTACTACAAGTGTTACCATACCAAAAGTGTAGGTACTGCAAGTGTTACCATACCAAAAGTGTAGGTACTGTAAGTAACAAACGATATTATACTGAATAAAATGTACACTATAGTACTAATCAGCTAATTGATTTGTAAAAGACCTTTTTTTTCGTAGAGTCGTAAATAGTAATGTTTTCAGTTACCGATACTTGTCTATATTGAACACTATTTCTTTCGACTTACCTCTTTGTTTTACAACGACAGTAAAATTAATTTTCATTTGTTCTTTTTCATTTTGAGGTAGCAATTACCATAGCTTCCGCATGCAATAAATATTTAAAAAAATTCTTGATTTAACGGTTTTGATTTGTCTAGTAAATCGTAATGTGTAAATAGTTTTCGCGAGTAGTTCGCGCATAGCCGCACAGCACACTATTATAGGTTGATCTCGGCGCACAATTACGCAGGTCAAGCGTGCGCTCGCCTAGCCTAGCATCACCCTCGTACTGTCCTATCGTAGACTAGCGGAACAAAGCTACAGCTTTGACGTATTTTTAACTTTTGTATTTTTTCTTCGCTTGCAAAAAAATACGTAAGTATTTAGAATACATAATGTAGGCTACATTATCCAAGCTGTCGGCTTTCACACAGCACATTTTTTGATATTAAAAATCAGTTCCCGCGCAATGTACCTTTCAAACCTCCTTAGTATGGTATACAATAAAAATTTCTAAATTCTGATTTCTGTGTTCTGTAAAGAAAAACAAGAGCAAAAGAAAATGGCGGACATTAATTAGATGATAAAGTTATCGTTTCTTATTAGTACTAATAGGTAGCTCTTGTTATAAGTAGCTTGATAATTTTAGATACGTACTTTTAGGCAGGTAAGTAACCTGAAATTTTAAAGCGCAGACAATGTTCAAAATTAATTTTTAGGCAAAGATTTATTCTATTAAATCGTGGGCCCGATAAAGATGGGCCCGTGCTGACATACAGCGGCCACACAGTCGTTTGGTGTGAATTTCATACATCGGTTGACGGACGACAAATGACTGATGTATGAAATTCAAACCAATCGGCTACGCGCGGTCGAAGGCAGATGCCCATCTGACTATTTAATCTTTGTTCGTACCCAAACTTGCTAGTCTACATATCTCTAACACCACGCCAGTGTTTACGGGCCACTAAATCCATAACGTGGGAAAACAACATTGCAGTTAGCGAACGTCATAAACGCCTATCCATTTCACTTAGCTGGAGCGACTGCACTGTAGTGTAGCACGCATTTAGCCGGCATTCTTGAAATATGCAAAGCGCGCTCACGACCACGACCGGGCGTAGGTAATAGCGCGTGAGATGCTCTCAGGGAGGAAGCAAAAATCTAGATTCTAGACTCTCATCGCGTTGGCCTCCCATACATCACGTACTGTGCTTCTACAATAGCAGATATTGTTATACAGCTTGTTAAGTTAGCTACAAGCTTATGTGTACTTATGTGTTTACAGAAAAATCAGGGTTGCCTGTAAAAGCTAAATTTATTTAGCTGTTGACCTAAAACAACCACGGCCTTGTCAGTCAGCGCAAATAATTATAAGTACTTAAACAACAGCTAATCTTTTCTTTCCGATATAGATAGAGGAGATATGAATACTTTGTCGAATGATACTTACGTCCCCAAAAATCTTTCTAAAAACATAATTCGATTCTACCTCTACAAATCATACCATTTAGTAAATATGTGAGATATTGTGTTCGTTTATTACACGAATGCGTCGGCGGCGGCGGCGTGGGTGAAGCTCGGCCGATGTGTCTCGAAGACAAAACAAATAGCGCGGAGCTGCGTCCACGCTGCGCGCTGCGTGAATCGTGACAAGCCCGCACACCCTGCGCAGGAGTCTATAACTAGAGCTAGATCAGTTAAAGCTAGGCCTGCATTTGTGTAGGTACTTACATACTTGTATTTTTTAAGGAATGGCAACTATTGTTCCTCAAGACTCACAGTCTTGAGGAACAATACTACCAGCGTCAAGTTACTTATTCATGTGTAAATATGATTGTCCAAAAAAAAATTTAAGCCAAAGTTGTCCGAAAATAGTACCGTCAGTATTTTCCTTTTCTAACCGCCGTTTCTTCCAGAATACGGAATACGGTGATAAGAGAAATAATAAAGGTGTCATATATACTTTTTGTTAAGTAATATGGGCATTGGGAACTTTGCCATATCAGCCCATATCAGAAAATATTAAATCATTGAAATTCGTATGATATACGTACCTCTACCAAGGCCTATTATTAAAACTTTTAGATTTGACTTCTATGTAGCTTTTATTAGACCAAATTTAAATTTTTATAGTATTGATTGTGTGGTTGTCTTGAATTCATAGTTCGGCTGATCGTGTAGGCCTTTATACATTAACCCAAAAAGTAGGTGTTCGTCTAATTATTTACGACTTTTTTTTCTTCATAATGTGTCGATAACTGTACCTACTATTGATACAGCTTGTGGTAGATACGGTATGGTATAGACAGTTTTATATAGCAAACAGTCAGCATTAGCCGTGAATAAAATAAATTAATAAGCTCACTACTCGGTAGTTAGGCGAGTCTTATCTGCGCCGTGGTGTGGCGTGCCTGCGCCGACGCACAGAATTACGACTTCTCAGACAGCCTGGGGCCAGAATAAAATAATTGTTAATTCATTGTCAGATTGTACGTCTAATTCCTCTTAATATAAATTTAATTTGCGATTATTGTAGACCATACAACTAGCATACAGCATCGAAACAACAGTAGTATTTTTGCATGAGGAATATGTTATAATATTTTCATAAAGTTCTATGATAGATACGATCTTTTGTTCTCATCGTCACCATCATCATCAGTCTATTTTTATGTCGCCACTGCTTGGGCACAGACCAGACTTACGTTATCTTTTTTTTTCTATTTTCTCAAAAAGAAACCTACACTTACTTCAAAAACAAATAATTTCTATCGATTCCAGAGTGTAGCCAGCGAAATTGTAGATAATATACCTACTAAGCTCGCTGACTCTAACACGATAATTTTAATCATCGCTATGCGAGGCGTCCTGCTCACTGTTACGCGATGTAGCATTTTATGAATGACATTGCCAGTTGTGTTTATGATTAGACTTAGTGGTTACGATATCCTGAAATACATTTAAGGATTTTCAGGGTAAAATCATCATTAAGTGCTTAAAAATGTAGGTAGGTATGTCTTTAACTGCGGGGATCTGAAGCCTAAGCCGTATTGAAATTGTCTTCTTTTTTCCATTCTATAAATGCCTTTCTAGTGTATAGGGCGTTACATCCGCATACTTTGGTATACGGTCCAGCGCGTGAGTGTCTATTAGATAGAGTCAAAGAGGGTGGTGTAAGGCGGGGCACGCAGGCGCCCTCGGCCTACACGACGCGGCCCACGCACGATGCGCTTGCGCTTGGGCGACCACCTAAATGCATACTATGGTTGGACATGTATGTACATCTGTAGGTGCATTTGAAAGCTACATTTTCGCCACGACCCAGGATTCTAACTCGTGGTCTCACTATTCCGTGGTAAGTTATTTTCCAAATGAACTTTGGAAAGCAGTCTTCAGAAGAATATGGAAATGATTTTTTTTTGGCTCTCAGTTCCGGAAATATTCTCTTAAATACACCATTAAGTATAATGAAGTCATGTTTTTAAACAACCTCCACAATAACAGCAAAACAACTAATAGTCAAATCATGCTCCCACTATCTAAATTAATACTTTCGCACGGCGCCAAATGCAGTCCGCCTTTACGAGCTTCTCCCCCATTTCGGGCCAATTACCCGTTAGCCGGCTATTATGTAGTGCTCGTTTGAACGGGCACTTAATCCCCTATTTGTTTCCACTAATGTTCACGAAATTCACGAATAACCATGTCTTATCTAATGCTTCTGGTTTTAGACGAAACTATCACATTATTTTAATATATCAGTTATTGCTTGAATAGCGTTTGACACCAAACACCTTGACTTTGACTGGCATTTGACGGCTCCGCGAAGTTACGCCGATCGCTTGCGATGTGTTCTTTGCTCTTACATCTGTGTAACGCCTTGACTTTGACTGGTGTTTGACAGCTCCGCGGAGTTACGCCGAACGCTTACGATGTGTTCTTTGCTCTTACATCTGTGTAACGCCTTGACTTTAAGTGGTGTTTGACAGCTCCGCGGAGTTACGCCGATCGCTTACGATGTGGTATTTGCTCTTACATTTGTGTAACGCCTTGACTTTCACTGGCATTTGACAGCTCCGCGGATCGCTTGCTACGCCAATCGTTTGCTATGTGTTCTTGGCTCTTACATCTGTGTAACGCCTTGACTTTGACTGGCGTTTGCCGCTACCTACTGGACGTTAACGACGGGAGAAAATGGGGCGGGGCTCGACCGCTCGCGCTCAAAATTGTCTCTGAATAGCGGCCTAAGAGAATGCCCGCCGATCAGAATACGAGTTTACACGTGACCCTCGGTGGCCATTACTTTGTTGTAGGTAACTTGTAAAGGTTAACAAATAAGCGTGGAATAATTAGTATTTACTATAATTAGCGATAGAAATCTTATCACAACATTATTTAGATTCCATTTACTTACCATAATTAAACGACTAACACCTGCCCCATCGAAGACACGCAATGAACAACTAAGAAGTCTATGAATAGAAATATTAGATAACGTTATCTTGTAATTGTCATCGTTAAAATTATTGTAGCGTACAATTTTACTAAGGGTCAATGCACATGGGGCCGCGATGCGACGCAGCACCACAATCTAAACATAACACTTAACGCTACTGCATACGACTTTACGTTTAAAATATATAAGTTTGCTGATCTGTATTAAGTTTATATTAAGGAAAGTCGCCAAGTTCATCCATGAAGAAAATTATTGAAAAGTTTTATTTATCAATTTACCTACGACATCGCTAAACACGCTTTCAACCTGCCTTTTTATATTTTACTACCTTACTTCCCTGTTTATATTTTCTTGAACGGTATCAATTTACTGGACCAACTGCAACTAAATAAAAGTGACGTGCTTCCCGGAAACGTGAAGCGGTGACGACGCGACGCGAGGTGAAGAACATGCAGGTTTCCCTAAAATTATCTGCGCACGCATTCGGGTCAAGTCGCTTCACTTAACATCGCGTCGCCTCGCAACGCTAGTATGAATTGACTCTTAACTAAGTACTTAGTAAGACCCTTTTACGACGATGCATTCCTTTTGTGTGCAAATAAAGTATATTTTGAGCTTGATTTTGTTGACTGACTTTGATTTGAAGATTGTGGGATACGCTTAACACGGGAATAAAATGCGATTCATGTGTGATAGCAATTTTTTACGGTGTGTTTTATTTATTCGGAATAATTATATATAGCACTAAAACAATAAATAAATAATGAAAAAACATACAAATATATACTTTTTTTTAAATTGGGGCCTAATCGCTGCCCTGCGGGAGAGTGCCCAAAAGGCTGGCGACGTTACTTCGTTGTGTAGCCAGCGCTATACGCTGGCCGAGGTAGATAGATAGTTAGCAATTATTATAAATAAATAAAAAGGCTGTAAGGAAACAAGCTCCTTCAAAAACCGAAGTCATCAACCAAAGACAGATTAAATGTTGCTAAATTAGGTACCGATACTGAACAACCCTATTACGGCTTTCTATATCAATACCTACTCCCTTTCCGCTACACCATGAAGGTAGGTAACTAATATAATTCATCTAGGACAAATTTTTTTTCATTCATTCAAGTACCTTACTCCCACCTATATCTATGTCCTCACTGATCTCGCAGTTAATCTCTTAAGCGTAGTTCTTGTTTGTGTTCCAAACAATGAAAATTACCTGTTATTGTTTACGATTCGGCCCCGACGCCCGTTATAATCGGTATCGAATGATAGTGCGTCGGAAACGATTTCAGTATACCGTTCTAGAGGAGTTGACAACCTAAGGAACTTTTAAGCCCAGCGTGAGATAGACTTTTAACCCGGAGTAACCATACTTTTCTATGGATTGAGCTTTCAACACCCAAATTAAAATAGATTTAACACTGTACCCTAATAGCCGTACCTTATTAATAAAATATTCTTTCAATTAGACACTCGCTGACCCGCCGCCGCTGCCGCCCATTTAAAACATCTCGTTCGGCGACACTAACTATTAATTCTCATTCTTAACCCATGGTGGCCATGGTTTAACCTACAACTCTTAAAATCCTATAACTTCTTCCTGTAGTTAAGTGTTTCACTAATTAAGTATCAGCACTCATGTGAAAAACTTACACGAGAAATTAGTGTCGGAAGAAAAAACTGAAAATGTTGGCCACCACTTCATTCTAAGTGCGATTCTATAAGATTGCTGTCATCAGAAGGCTTCGTTGGCCGTCATCTGACCATTCGCGTTGTCCTGCTCGGCCCGGTTTATTCCCAAATACGCTTTTCTGCTGTTAACTATATACGAAGGTTAACTTCACTTCTCTTAAACTGTATTTTTATTACTTTCATATTTCGTTAAAGACCGTTTATGGCTAACTGCCTTTGAATTTAGACTTTTTGTTTATATTTTGTAGACGGTTTGTTGAGTGGAGACAACGAACGGGTAAACGTAGTGTAGGAGGCCCCACGACCAGATAGAGGGATGGCCTACGCAAGGCAGGGAGTTGATGTAAAAAGCCGAGGAGAGGCATACCTTATAGGGTAGAGTTTTCATTCATAATTAGGCACTGATCGTGTAAATCAAAATAGTAAGAATGTATATCCCGAGGGTCTATCCAAGTGGCTTTGCCTTTCGTTTACGCTTGTAAGAAAAATGTATAGGATTGACATTTGCTTTTTCATTAACAAATGTCAATCCCGTATATTTTAACGAAATTAAAGTCACTTGGCTAGGCCCACAGAAAATCGATGCTAAGTGGAATTTTCTAATATATAATATAAAATATATAAAGCGCAAGTGACAATGCGAATATACCGTTGTCGTGCTAAAACAAACTCAGCCTGCGGCAATGGGCGTGCCGCAGCGCGCCTGCGATGGTAAGGCACGCGCCCGCGCAGCCGCGATCACGGATTATTTATATAAAATCGATGCAGTATGCGGTGCAACTTGTATGTCTAGGTACAGGCAATGCCGAGATTCAGGAACAGTTTAGAGCACGAGCATAGTATGAGCTCAATTTCACTACCTAATATCAAAATGCTATGATTTTTGACAGTTGTAAGACCAAACTCAAACTGTAAGTATATGAGTATCGGCCTTAGACAGTTCTAAGCGCAAACTTAGCGTGAGCTCTCTTACAAATGTCAAGAGCGAGCTCACACTAAGCTTGAGCATAAAACTGTCTATGAATCTCGGTCTAAGCTCACGCTCAAAATTGTCTCTGAATCTCAGCCTGTGTACCTACCTTTATTGGAATTGTTTAGAACAAATGTCCTGCGTGACCGCCGCTACTACGCCACCAATGGGAAAATAGCAAGCAATGTGTGTGTAAATATAATAAATTAAGCGAACCTCATCTATCCATCATTGAGATAAAGACCCTTCCTTCAATAGAAAAAGCAATGGATGACCACGATAACATCCTTCCAAGACAAATTGTTAGTTACTACGTTGTAAATCGCAATAAAGCGTTAAACCACACATTTTTAACGCATATCAGTATGCGATCTGTAATGAAAAGTCTACTAAAATGACAGTTAATCTGTGATACAATCGCTAAATAGGGCGACGCGCGGGAACTCGGGTGCGTAGTCATATAAATTAATTAAAAGCTCACTCCTGTGGATATGCCGGCATTTAATCCAGAATGGCAAGAGTTAAGTGCAATCAGTAATCAAGATGCAGGTGTATGCCACCTGCTTTTCTGACACTTATTTTTAAGCGTATCTAGTTTAAATATAACGTTACACACTTGTCTTTATTAAGGCAAACAAAATTAGAACGAACACTATTATTAATCTAGTGTATCTTCCTTAGACAACATAATCCACAATAAATTGGTTTAATTAAATATTTATTATGTACCAAGCTCGCTTAATTGTATTCTCGATAAACGCTTATTAGATTATCCGATAAGAGTGGATCCGTTTATTGGTTTATATTTTTTACACCTTCATAAAATTACTAAAACAGTATTTACATCGCTGTACATTACTAACAAGTACTTGTAATAATAGATAGAAAAATACATATTTTCGATTGGTTGTCTGTTGTTTGACAGAAAATGATTAGAAATGACTGAATTTTATTCAGCCAATCACGAAAATGCTTGTCGAGACGAGAACATTTTCCTAACTGTTTCACTACAATTAAAACCAATTCAAATAGAAAGATTAAATGAAAATTAAACCATCGTAAAGATGAGAGATGAAGCCATTCAATACATCAGTCACGACACACGAAGTCGAATTAAATCACTCACCGGCTGAACGCAATCGCTCCTTGGCACGAAAATTGAACAATGCCTGTTATTAAATAAAAGCCGCAGTGATAAACAACGTGTAATTTGTTTCATAATTAGTAAGATACAGTGCGATGGGGCGTGGGCAGCAAGCACATATCAGATCACAGAATCAAATAGATAGCACGATTTAGGAGTACTTTCTTGCTGCTAACGTGCAAAATGTGGGATGATCTGACTGACACGCTTTTGTACAGAGCACTGATATGCGATGGGATGCATCAAGACAAAACGTATAGAACTCGGCAAGATCGTCAACGAACCAGCTACGACTTGGGTGTTGCAGAAGTGACTATAGGCGACTAATAGATGAGCTATCTATCTATCTATCTAGTCTGCTTGTCTGCCGCGATTACGGAATTGCCAGTGCCTGTTAAACTATCAATACACCAAATTAGCACATGGAAGGAAATATTATCCGAATTGATATTTTTACTATTTCGTTTCATTTTATTTATAAGAACTTGATAATTATCAACTTTGGCAAAATTATCCCTTTATGGGTCAATCCCAAAAATATATTAATATTGAGTTATACCACATCTTCTTTTTTGTTTTACCTACGTAAGATATAAGTTGTATGTTTCACATGTAAAGCCGTGTTCGCTGCGCAGATATTACTTATTCAACTTACATTGATGAGTGCGATAAGGAGGCAAAAGTTCTTTTAATTAGTTGTGACTAATTGAAAAACGTGTAAGTGCGGCTGACGTGAGATTCCGTTAATTTTATTAGCATGTTGAACGGTCTTTAATTTCGGTTGATGTTATCAAAATTGCGTCTTCATGGAAGCCTCTTAATCTAGATAAGATTAATACACGTGGACAAGAATATTGATATATGTAGAAAAACTGTCTAAAGTCTAAGTACATTAAGGTACATAGGGTGAAAGTTGACTGATTTAATATACCTATTTTATACCTATAACCTATTTTTATAAAACATTTGCGCTCACAGACAACCTACCGATGACGAGCATTTTGGCGATGTTTTGAGCCTTGAATATCTTTATATTGAGTCCTGATGAATTTATTATTTTTGTGAATTTTGCATTATACTAATCGCCATTGTAAAATATACTTTTTTTATAAACATTTTTATAATTTTAAGTCCATATGCAATCCGAACTTTAAACGAGTAAAATAAAAACATTGAGTAGTAGAGTCTTAGTTTAAATGTTTGCCCATGATTTCAATTTCACCCCGTACTTATATATAACTCATTTATAATTATTTATGCAAAATTACGCTTGCCTAAATATGGACTTTAGCCAAAATTTAGGTTTAGATAAAATTACAAAATATGTAATTATGCATTCATTTGTTTTATTTTTAATGAGAATATTATCAACGCTACATAACTAGGTAGAGCCGAGCCAGGTCAAGCAAAATTCTAGCTTGCAAATAAGGCAAAAACATACGAACGAGACTCGCGCACCGCAAAAGAATAAAAAGTCCAAATGTACCTACCCCAGTAGCATCGTGCGTCCGGTTTGAAATCCTATCTCGCTCGAATGTGACCACAGGTTGTCACACGAACCATTGCCTGTCAAATGTCACAATGTTCAGTTCCTGGTTCTGTGGGTAAACCCAATTGCCTATGCCAGCCGAATATTTTTTACATGACTTGTGGCTAAGTCACGTAAAAAAGTAGAAAAGAGGACAATGTCGAATATTGGAGTCACATTCACATGCGTTACGATGAGGATGAAACTCGTACCTATTGGTTAACTTACGGCCCGAAGGTACGAGTAAAAGTACAGTCGAAAACAGAGAAAATAAGTATCAGGGGGCTTCAAGAACGTTAGGATTTTCTCAAAAACTACTCGACCGATTGTACAAATTATTTTAAGTAGGTACCTACTATAGTATGTATTTTTAAAAATAAATCATTCGTATACTTTTTGGGAAAATCTCAACCATAATTACTCTCCCTTACACCTTTCTCTGTGGTTAGACCGTACCTATTCTGGGGTTGATCAATTAAAATCGATAAATTGTAAATTTTATAGAAATCCAAATACGAGTATATCGTGCGCACACGCACTGCCATCATTCAGCGCGGTACAGACAGCATGCGGCATTAGTTAGCGGAGTGACGTCCCAATAGCAGGCTCCATTTGAGAGGCCGCGCCGCCAGCCGTAAACCGGCCTTAAAGGTCGATCGTGTGTAACACGTTATGAATGAGTGTGTACGCCGCTTAATGAATGACAGATGCAACCACGCTTAGTAATGGTAACCAGTCTATCTCCACTTGATCTAAATTGGCATAAGGAACCTCTACATGTGCGCTTGTGCATATTTTATGAAGGCTTGTAACATATAGCGAACCGATAAAAATATATTTCAATGTACCTTTAAGATAAGAAGAACGTATTTTTAATATGATTGTACCTCATGGGATCTAAAAATCATTATATTTATAAGCACTGAGCTGAAATTTCATTAGCACGAAATTCAAACGCTCAAATATATTTTGTCAAGTCAACAATTCGTTAAGTCGATATTCGTAGGCTCGAATATTCATTGAGTCGCAACTCGCATGCAGTCGTAGGCTTCAATCTATTGAGTCTATGTATGTATTTAAAATATGGGCTGAATATTAGATAGTCCTAATCACAAGAGTTCGCCTAATAAAACTAAAGTTTACAACACTTATATTAATGTATCTATATACTAAATTATATTATGTATTTCAGTATCCACTTAAGCAGTAAGCTGTTATTTTTCTACCTATGCGACTGCGACTATTATTCGCTACTCTACCTCCACAAACATTATTATGTCCCCTTTAAATTCATTTAAGCGAGTAAGTACTATTACGAAGAGCCTCTCCAAGTTGTTTTTAGCTCAAATCTGGAATATCTTTGCATAACATGAATCACAATAAAACTCTTTAAAGTACGCTACGGGCGCGCTGATTTAATAAAATAGTGCCGAGGTGTACTGGTAGAAAGTCATAGAAATGCAGAGGGTTTATCTTGTATCATTTCCGCTTGGTTTTAGTGATTTAATGCCTTAATTTGCTTACATTGATGCTTTCAGAAACGCTTTGTCAAAATTATAAACATATTCAAAATATAGAAATAAAGTGAATCATCGAAGTACAAATAAGCTAGCGACGGTGTAACCATTCTCTGAATAAGACAACTTATATGGACAATTATTTACATATTATAAAAAATTAGAATCGTAAATGATGCTAATAGAATCTCTGATTTACCCGTAAGGGATAAATGACGTGAAACCATGGCTCGAATTATTTAATCCAAAAAAATTAAATTCTTCATATAAAAGACTTCAACGAGTGATCTTTTGATGTGAGTAAAGAAAGTTATAGTACTACATGATGTGTGTTAAATATTCTCTTAACCCGAGAAAAATGTATGGAGTATTCACGGATTAATTTACTAACCCTTATCTTTTATGTCCATATTTAAATTGAATCTAAATGTAATGTTAAGTAAATTCAAAATGTATTCTCGTATGTACCAACGCACAGTACCAATGAGTACTTTTAGTACAACTTTACATAAATGCTACATTTGAATATTTGCCACAGGAGAATTTGTACGGAGGCCTATACAGCGGTGCCCACAGGCGCGCAAGGCCCAGGCGCGGGGTAGCGCAGAGGTCGCGCGTGCGCCCCTGTGGTCGTTTTGCCGCGCATGCGTCGTGACCGCGCGCGCGCGCACGTCACGCGCCTACATCTGCCGCCATATTCCCGCTTCTACCAACCAACACACACTCATATAGGTACACATTTATAATCAACTCAGCACTCTATATTACTATGGATGCATGGAAGCACTCTATTTACATGACAAAAAAGATTTATTAGTGACCAATGCCAAAATAGCCATGATGATGTCCAATACTGTCCATCTTCTGATAGGAGAGGATCTCCAAGGAGAAAAACTACCGAACGCCGAGGCCAACTGAAAACCGGCGCTGTGGCCAGCCATGGCCACAGCACGTGCTGAGTTGGACTCTGGTGCGGAGTTGTCTTTGGTAGTCTTGTTTGATTATCTATTTTTATGGTGTATGTAAATACCTACTATGTTTCTGAACTCTCACTTGATCAATGTGTGATTCTGTCGTGGCCGCCAAATCTAATAAGCGCAACTGTCACTGTCTGGACGAACTTAATGCCATGCGGCATTCTCATCCAGTCAACCTTTGGTCATGCAGAAAAGATTGAGATGGTACGATTCTAAGGCTTTTGAAAAGTGTAATAGGTAATACACCTTGTCCGAAAGCAAGTGTCTTATTTTGTGTGGATGATGATTATAATAGTTCGGATATAGAAAAGTTGGGAATAGCCCGCGCTAGCTTGCGCCGGCGCACTATTTTATCGCATTAATTATTTGGAAAAGGATTCCTGTAGAGCCAACATTCTTGGACTCGCGCTTGTCAGTTGTGGGAACATCGTGGGTGAGGCTAACGTATGGGTTTTGTTACTTAGGGAAACTAATAATTCTAGGACTTTACAGTCTACAATATAACTGTCGCCTGTGTAAGTGTTGAACTGAGCTTATAAAAGTTGGAAGTGATAACTTTCTCCTCTCGTTATGCAACCGTACTTCCGCAAAATTAATACATAAGTAAATAGTAGTATTTTATATTTTATTGAAAAATTTTGGAACTTTAAAAACATATTATTTCTACAAATACTTAAAAAACTTACCTAGCGGAAGTTGTTATGTTACATAACAGAATTTCCATGATTGTGAACAGCTGTTAGATTATTCCTGTTTTTATAGTCCCAGTAAACAAATGTTGGATTTTATCAAGTAGTTAGGGTTGTACACAAAATATCTTAACTGAAAAAATATTTTTACATCCTACTAGCATTTAAAAGAATTTTCCCTACCTTTCTATACTATAGGTGTTATTCTGTGGTGGCCGCCAAATCTAATCCTAAACCTAAACACCACTGTCACTCATATGCTAAGTCGTGAACGGAGCGCCTCTTAAATTTTGCGTGAGACAACCCTGGAATCGCCACAAATATTTATAAGATTTTCTCATGGTTTCTATGTAAAGATCTTATTTTTTATGAAATCAAGTGTTGTAGTAGATAATAAATTCCGGGTTCATAAACACGGGATCCTGAAAGCGAAAAACAAATAACTGTAGGTCGTGCGTGTAATTCCTCCTTTATTGAATGTAAGCAAAAGTAAAGGTCTATCCATAATGGTGTGTGTTATTAGAATTTGTTCATTCTATATCATCAGAATCATATCCTTTATTGCAAGTAAATATCTACATCGTGCAATATTTTGCACGTCAACAGTTTTTACATTTACATCCCTTTAGGCCTTCACCTCCATCCTATCCCATTACGTCCCTTTCTATCTTCTAATTTCAATACGTTGCGAACTATTTTTATAAACGAATTTAGAGTTTATGTAGGAGGTAATTAGCGAGACATCATGGGTAAGTTCTATGGAATTATTTTGAATGGCATCGAAAGACAATATTCATTGCATCCGCAATGAAGCTGGAAGAAATCTCCTACAGATAAGTGCCTATGGACAGTCGAAAACAGAGATAAGTATGCAGGGGGTCTCAATAAGGTTCAGATTTTACAGTTACATAGTTTTAACTTTTATCTATCAAACAGTGAAATAATTTTTGCAATAGTTCATGTAGTTTTTGAGAAAATCTCAATCTTAAAAAGTCTCCTGCAGTACTCTGTGTTCCACCATACAAACTCTTTAAACCTTATTTATATTATGTAGGTACAATAAAGTGTTAAATAAATTCGTTGCAGACATTCTAAAAGCACTTATTATGAATAGAGCCTATCGTATGATTACTGGAGGCGGGTGCAAAAACGAACAAGTGTGTAGGCCGGCAAAACGGCCGCAAAGTGGGAGCTTGTACACAATGCAAATCGCTCAGAGCATTACACTATCCAGGTATCTATTAATATTTGTTTAGGCCCTACGCTGTGGGTGGAAGAAAGCTTTAATTGGCACTTCGTGTGAAATCATAATAGGAAATCTAAATATTATTTTTCATTATACGTACGGACAACAGCAGATCAATAGTAACACTAGCAGTACGATTTCAACTCTTACGATCCAGACAATAAGAACGGTCCAAAGTCCAACACTATCTGCTTAGATGTGTACTGTTTGTTTTTCGGTTTCTTCCTTCTGTACCTATATCCTAAACGACATAATGGATTTCGAGGTATCATTAGATTCGTCTTAATCATGAGACTGGAACTGAATGATTTTCTATTGATATAAATATGATCATTTTTTTTCAACTACTCAAGGGTTGACTGGAAGGAATTACAATATAGGGGTAAGCGGGATACAAATATTCTACTTAAGTTGCCTTTGTACAACTTAAGTAGAATTTATATTTTTGTTGAGTGTTACTTATGTAAAATTTATGTACAATAGGGAGTATACAAACAAACAGTGATACAGAATGTAAATATAATATTAACCCTCTTACTTATAAAAAAAAACACTAATCAAGCACTGAGCAACATATTAACTAATCATTATTTAAACTCTTAATAAGTGATTAAGCTTTGTTTTACTTATAAACGTTATTTAAGCAGTGATTAGCTAATCGTCATTTTAAACACCAAAAAATATTTAGGTACGGTAACACTGCTGAATGAATTCAAAAAAAGAACGAAAATTTGGCCTAAATTAGGGTAATGCCTACTCCAAAGTCCTTAAAAAAGTAATCATCAGTATCAAATGTAATCAGCTGTTCCGAATTCGGTCCGCCATTTTGTTAATTAAGCATTTAAACAAGCCTACGACGTTGTTTAAACTGACAGCTAATTCGGTTCTTCAGGAGTTGATTAACTTTAAATAGTGTTTATAAGTAAACATTTTTTTAAACAATTGTTAAACAAGGTATTAATTTTAATCATCGATTATAAGTAAGGCTGTAAATCAATGAAATTAAGTACCTATACACTTCCAGTATGTGATACGGTAATTTTAATCGTCGCGACTGTTGTGTCTAGCATTAGATTTGAAAATTTGACGGCCACACACATCACACCTAAATTATAAAGTGTTAGGTAAAAAAAAATCATAAATAATTTAATTTCAGAATCAGGATCATCTGTTATTGCAAGTTAATACGGGTCGTGTATAGCACGTCAATTTTTATTGTATTTATACTTACTTACAGCACTTTGCAAGGAAAAGGTGCCCACGCTGCTTTACTTGCTTTTTCTTTTAAAACGCCTCAAATATGTTGTGTTATTAAACGTCTCCCTGCAAGCTATCCGTCATCGGAAATTATCTATCTCTTGGCTCGTCTAAAGTTTCATGTGAAAATTCTAAAAGAAACTCTTGTGCAACGTTCCTGCTACTTATAATTTCCGGCGCGTACGAAGGTTGCACCGGCGGCGCTGCGGGCGGCTGCGGGGGCGGGGAGCGGCAGATAACGAGAACTGGCGGCGGAATGGAGACGTCCTTTTACAGACGTGATAAGGTCTGCCGCCATCTAGACTGAAACGTTACTATTTTTCGGGGTGCACCGAAAAATAGAAAAAAAAAAAATCTAGGCAGGTATACTCGGCAGCACAACAACCTGCACAATACCATGAATGGATATGGATCGTATTATTAAGTGCTGTTGGCCGTTTTAGAAAAGAATACAACCACCATTCATCTGAATCAGAGTCTAGTACCTGTCTATAAACTCCTATGAGTATACGGACGACTTAAAGTTTAGATCGGGAAATAAACACCTATACCGCAGCCCTAATCAAATGTCTTATTTTGTAAACAAATATGATCGTCTAATTACCTGTTGCGGTGTAACACTGAAGGAACTAATTGATCGAACCTGGTTATCATTGCGAAAATAATGTAATCCGATCTCATAACGTGAAAATAACTATGTAATAATCACAGAAAAGCTTAAAATGTTGGTAGGGTAGTTTTTGTTTACAAAATAAGACACTTGATTTGGGCTTAGGTATAAGTACATTTTTTTTTTCATCAACTCGCACCCTAAAATGTACTTACATGCATAAAAATACTTTCAAAACCCTACAAACTCAGTGAATTGAGAACCAAAAAACTTTAAAAATTTATAACGACAGACAGAAACACTGAAGTGGATAGTAATAGATTACACATCTAATGCAATATATGCGTTTACGGATCATTTCCACCGGTCTTATCCTCCCCACAAGATATGAAAATCTTTACCCTCGCATAGTATGCGAAACCGTTGAACCCATTCGTCTTTCAAATAACCGCGCCAAGCTACGACGGTCATAAACTTGGGACACGCCAAAGGTTTTATGAAGCACCCTCTAGCATTGTTCAGCAACTTCCTTTACTACAAGTACAATCACCATATAAAATGACTGACGCGAATTTGAATGTGGCTGCAGTATAACATTCGAGGAAATGGATTTCTGGCCCAGTTTACAACAAATAATAGCAATTTTATTAATATTAAAAAAATACTTATGTTCTGACAATAGCACAAATTGATCTGATCCCAAACTATAGGTTTGTACCTACCTGTTTGGCTTTTACTTTCAGACAGCACCTTCCATACATAAATGGCAATTTGTGCGCTCCCTGTACCTACTGTTTTACCTTAGACGAGCATTTGTCCGCGGTTTCACTCGCGCAAGACTTTCTTGATATAATTAGCTCAACATTGGAATTCTAGATTACCGATTTTTTTCTTCCTTTTTCATACAGATCACGGTAAGTGAAATAACGGGCATTATAATATTGTGATACAGCTTGTCATATAATTAGGAAAACCTGCCTTCTGAACTTTAATCGTTAGTTCAGAATACGTAGGTACTCTTTTCCTGAAATTTGGCTGCTAGACAAGCGGAACTTATACTACAGTTAGCGCGAGCCTTCCTTCAAATATAATTATGTAGTGTATAGCTCTTCCGAGCAAATTCTGAAACCAATTCATAATGCATTAGTTTTTGTAAGTCTGATATTCTTTCATTAAACGTCACGAAATCAATTAGCAATGTAATGACTACAAAACTTTTTGTATTTTGGCCACTCAAAATATCGTCACGCCTCACTTGCGCGGCCTTTTCTTCACAAAGAGTAATTTGTCACGCGTTACTTTTTGTTCTGAAGCCTAACTTATTACAATGTGAATATTACTATTATTCTAAGTAAGTATGGCCGAGTTTTTAGCATAGACAGAGACAATTTTGAGCGCTAGCTTAACGAATTTAACATGTACTTTATATGAAATAACGTCATTTCTTACAATATGTTCCTGATTTTCAAATTTATGCTTTAATTAACTATTTTATTTTAGAAAAACTTCAATTGTTTCCACAATTTGACGTTCAAATAATGTATATTTTATAAAACGAACGAAAATAATTTATTTTTCAATACTGTCTAATGCCTCATTAATAAGTAAACAAAAAGTAATTGAATGAGCGGTCTACGGCGTAGCTGCGTAGCACGTAGGTCTACGCCCGGTCAATGAACTCGTCTTGCCAGGCGCCGAATTCGTGTGCACTTAGTAGGTGCATGCCCTGTCCCTTTCCCAGGGCAAAGTGTAATGCTCTTAGGCCTTCGAACTTCAACAAAAAGTAGAATATTATAAATATTGTGCATATAGGTAAGGTAAGAATTTTGATTGCAATAAGAAAAATACATGCAAAACCTAAATAAATCATCATCTCATCATTATCATATTTGGCTGCCACGGTAGAATCTAACTTAGTGTTAGAAGCACCCCATGGGATCGTAATTAATTATATCGATGAGCGCTCGCTGGGTCGAATATTTATTGGGTCGAATATCATACGTACCAATATTTATTGAATCTACACACGTAGAGTCGACAAATTCGTTAGGTAGGTATCAGTCGTAATTCCTAGACTGGAATATTCGTCGGGTAGAAAGGAGGTTCAATGGAAAAGTTATACATGCTACTTTGTTGATTGCGTACTCTGCTCATACGTTTCGGCAACCGTACTAGACGGCGGGTGTGTTCTAATCGTTCATTTTTATCGAGGCGGCCCTGGGGCTTGATAGATTATCCTTTTTTTATTCCAGAGAGCGTCGACCGTCGGCTATGAGTGGGCTGAGGGGTGAGACGTGGGGGATTGCACGAAATACACGACGGCACCACCGACGTCATTGCCCTGTCAATTTTACTGCCTCAACAATACCAATGCAACCGTACTTCTAAGTAAATAGAACAGTTGTATAAACTAACATTTTTGTTCAGTTCCATTACGATGTATACAGGTTTCCTTACGACATTTTCCTTTACCTAAAACGCTGACCTAATAAAACTTGTACCTAGCAAGTAAATAGCAAAGTGATAACTATTATGTAATTTCGTCTGACGGATGTTACGTAGGTAAAGGGTTATGGTAAGCCGAAGGTGTCCAGTAGCACTTTTACATTTTCCCTCTAGAAATATATAATATATTGGCCTCCCTTTACCCGAATTAGTAAGAAGTGGCGTCACATCTTGCTACTAATTTCAGATGCATTTTGTGATTTATGTAAGTTATAAGTTTTTAGTCTCGATTCTTTTTTTAATTAGGGACTCAGTTTCATTTCTAAAGGTTATGAAATAGAGCCGCTTTTGTTATTGTATGTATTTTGTATGTACTATACGGGCGGATAAATAGTTAGCGGACTATTCAGTCATAAAATCCACCTAACTTTCCCCTACATAGTAGGTAAGTGCATGAGTAGACTGCACAATAATGTCTAGACCGAATGCATGCGTCACCCTTTGGTTCTCACGCAACGCGCTTTGAAAATAACCGCACTTAACATTTTTTTATGCATTTAGAACCTTACGACTGGAAATAAAAGGTAGGTATAATACATTAATAATCTAGGTCGCGAAAACATGATTATGATTTACTCGTACTAGTATAATTATTTATACAGATAAAATCTATTGGTAGCAAAATAATTCAGTTAATTTATGATAATTCGCAGATACAGATGAAACTGAAATAATTGACAATCTTTTTAAATAAGACTTTATAATCATTAGAGATTACTTACATTAAAATTTCGTATTTAATTAGTTTTCTCCCAAAATAAGTAGGTATATTTGCAATGCCTGCAATTAGTAGGTATTGCATGAACACACTAAAAATAATAAAAACAAATAATAATAAATAATTCTTCATAAAAATAAATCTTCAAGTCTTAAAACATCGCAAAGCTTAGCAAAAGCACTCGTCTTTTTTGTACTTTTAATTCTGGTTCTTAGTTTACTTTAAAATATTCCTCATAATGATACTTAATAAGTAAAAATACAATAATAAGTAAAAATTTACATAAACATAGAAGTCGCAACCTATAATTCTATTAAATATGTGTATTTAATTGAATTATAGGTTGCGGTTGGTTGTTATTTTTTTTAGATATTATTTAACTTGTGAGTTATCTAATCACATCAATATACACGAAAGTGTGACAATGGGAGATAGGGTGGGTGTCGCTCCGTTTTCTCTGCCAACCTACAAATACCTTATTATTATGCATGCACTCGTAATATTCGTTGTTTGGGCCAAAATTTATCTATGCATCTCAGAGATCTGGCGAGTCGTAATCGATATCCTACCGAAAAATGTCCTGCCCCTCTCTAGAAATCGATCAAAAGATCAGATTTAATTTTTAAGCATTATGCCATGCTCGGCGAACAAATTACAAGATGAAAAATTTCTAGCCGTAGACAGGACTTGAACCTGCGACCTTGTCATTCCGTGACATTAATTCGATCAAAAGATCTTAGTCATTTCTACTATTTTTCACGAACTTACGTAAACGACTACTAACCTACCCTTTACGATCGGTAAATAGTACCTACTAATTGCATTTTACCGATTACGTTTGAGCTTTGGCCAAAACAACCTACTAACTGGATAGAAATTACCTAGTTGAGAAATAAAACAGTTATACCTACAACCATTTGAAATCAGATAAATATCCCTGCGAATTCTCCTATACAAACTAAACTCTCACAACTACAAATTCCTAATATTTCCACTAACACTGTACACCAAACCCAGTGCGTCATAACAAATATCTGCAGCTTAGCTTACTCCGTGCAAGCCCACGAGACCGTTAAGGGTGGCCCGCCCACACCTACCACCCCCTATTTCCCACGCAACGACCTTTGTGCCTCGGCGATGCACTTTGACAGACTTTACTAATTCAATAGATGGACACTGTGTGCCTGGATCCTTGTTTTGTTTAATCATGAATTTAGTTTTAAACCTTGTACATAATTAACGCAAACAGAGTGAAACAAAATAGGATAAAGTTTCCAGTGACTAAGCTATAAGCGGCTAAGGTGTTGTTCCGAAAAAAATGACTCCGCTTAATTATTACCTGAGGTTGCTGATGAACGATTAGGCCGCCTTCAGTAACGACTGGGCTAAGAGGCTAAGAGGTCTACAAATTCAAAACAGGTTAAGTACTTTACTATACATTAAGTACTTTTTAGCTCAGGTAATCTGAGGGCTCTTTGAGAACAAAGAGTTTACCTATTACCTGAGCTAAAAAGTACTTAATGTACGTAGACATACTTTTTACATAAAGCTATACTAAATACTTGGCTAATCTTTCTTCTGGTTATTTAATTGCACATACCTACTGTACCTACTTACATAGTAGAACTATAAAAAGTTGAATGCTTACATAAAGACAAGTAAGAAACCATCTTAATTTAAATTAACGGAACATGTGTTATCTCTAAAAGATAACAACCTTAATATATTAGTAGAATGTTCAGTTTTACATGCATTCTATATTTTGTTTTGCATTTTATAGTTGTTTATGAACCCTCCATACCCATCATTAGTCCCGGTAATAAGTGCTTTCAACTGAGTAATATATTTATGACGTAACTTCATATTAGATAGAGTATTTTATCGTAATTATTTATATAGATTGCATAATGTACCCATATTTATTTACGTAAAGATGCCTTTGTTAACGCCCGTGTAGTCTTTGCACCTTTAAATTCAACGACGCCTTTCAAAACTTGAAATTTGGAACTCGTGCCTCTAGTATGAGTCTACACGAAAACTGCGGAATAAGGTAACGACAGGGCGGGGTGGGCCGGGGTGGCCGGCAGGGTGGCAGGCTGGCTTGTTTTGGTCTGTTTGGTCCTAGGACGGCACCACAAAGACGACCGATCCGCACACTAATTCAACGAAGATCGATAGTGCACCCAGCCAGTGCCCTTTTATGCCAACCCGAAGCCGTGCAGCGATAATTAAAATTATAGCTTACCGAAGTGATGGCTTCGTTAGGGATTACTTAACTTAGCGGTTTGTTATGTGACGTCATTAAGGTAATTAGATTAACAAAGCGCATTGGGGTTTAACTCGAGATGTACCTAATGGACTAACCTTGTGAATAATTAAATACTAGAAGAAGACAGTTTTGTTCATATAGGTACCTACCTATAGGTATTTAGGTAACAAATAAAATTTAGAATAAACTATAGTTTTCAAGAAATTTAACACGTATTACTTGATAGGAGAACAATGGTAACATTTATAGGTACCTAATTAATGAAAATTTCAACTAAGTATGTAAATATTGTAGCGCAGAAAATAAGTATTTTATCGACACTTGATGTTATTTCGACTGTACCATAGGAAAATATATAATTCCCACTTGATACATTTTGAATATATCCAATTTGACGTAATTATGGATAGTAGAATCGGAAAGCCAAAGAACATTAAAAGTATTGGCAGGCAATGCTTGAGTGAGCATGCAACTTTAGCATTTTGCTACACCCTGAACAATTTTCCAAGGTTTTCCTTTCAGACTGGAAACTTTATAGCTGCAACGGATATAGAGCTTACTTAAATATCACAAGATAAACGAAATACATGAAATGAAAGTGTTTCGCTGCATCAATTCCATTCCAGCGAGAAGTTCTGAACGACCTTCGAGGGTGGATAGTTGAAGTTTCAGTTTCAGGAGCGGAGGCGCCACTCGCCAACGCGCCACCCTCACACAGGAGGGAAATTTGCGTTCGTTCTCACTAGTTCGATTCATTAGTTCGATCGTCGAACTAGTGAGACTTTTTTTTCTCATTTGTTCTACCGTCGAACTACTGAGCATTTTTTTTTCTCATTTGTTCGACCGTCGAATTTATTTAAATCGGGAATTAAAAAACAATAAAGTAATAAAGTAATAAGTAGTATAAGGAGGGCAGCCGTCAGAGACGAGTGGCGACGTGTTGTGAGGCGGGTCACTGCGACTGAAATGACGATCACGACCACTCTGCCAAGAGTGTAACGACTGAGAAGAAGAATACAATATTGATTTATATTTAGGTATATAATAATCCAAAAACTAATGTCATAATCAAATACTAAATATTAACTATAACTTATTATATATAAACGGATATCACTCACTTATATTGTTAAAGTCGGCAATTAGACCGACAGTTTCGACCGATTTCGACGGTCTTTTTCAAGGTGGTCACCTTGAAAAAGACTAATAATTTGTAGTAATGGCTCACTATAGTTTTAATTATAAAATTAACTATAACTACCGCAATTTTTCTAAAAACTACCGCAATTTTTCTAAAAAATGCCCAACACAAATTTAATGGTAAAAATTCAAAATGAAATGATGGACAATTGCGAATCCATGAAGAAGTTTAAAGATTATTTTGATAAATATTGGATGAAGGACGATTATTATACTTATGTTTATGGCGAACGCCACCGAACAAATAATGCAGTAGAAGGATGGCACCATAAAATAAATAACCTTGTAACGAAAGGCCATGTAAACCTATTGCATATATTACGGGACGATTCCATAGTGTCTTCATATCGAAATGATATTCTCCAAAGACCATCCACGTCAAACAAACGTTCTAAAAGGAGAAAAATTTATTTATCCAATGACGATTATATAATTGAAGTTCAAATGCAATTAACATGCGGACAAATTTGTGTTGGGCATTTTTTAGAAAAATTGCGGTAGTTATAGTTAATTTTATAATTAAAACTATAGTGAGCCATTACTACAAATTATTAGTCTTTTTCAAGGTGACCACCTTGAAAAAGACCGTCGAAATCGGTCGAAACTGTCGGTCTAATTGCCGACTTTAACAATATAAGTGAGTGATATCCGTTTATATATAATAAGTTATAGTTAATATTTAGTATTTGATTATGACATTAGTTTTTGGATTATTATATACCTAAATATAAATCAATATTGTATTCAACATATATAATAACTTTGATGGAATACATATTTATAGTTCTTTCCCTCTGCTTATTGAGATAAGCAAGACAGAAAAATATATTTGATTATACATATATATTTCATCAAAGTTATGTGCCAAATGGTTTTTTTAAGATGTTTAATTATTTAAAAAATTGTGATAATTTAGTTGCCTACATTATTATGAAGGTATACGATTATAATTTACCTATACCTACAAATATAAACCTTTTTAATCGAAACAAATGTTTTTTAAAGTTTACTTTATTGTTTTTTAATTCCCGATTTAAATAAATTCGACGGTCGAACAAATGAGAAAAAAAAATGCTCAGTAGTTCGACGGTAGAACAAATGAGAAAAAAAAGTCTCACTAGTTCGACGATCGAACTAATGAATCGAACTAGTGAGAACGAACCGAAATTTGCATGATTAGACGCGCCACGAGGTGCATGGAGAAATGAGAAGGGGAATTATGTTTTTTTAGAAAAAAGTTCGAAGAACTAAGACTGAATTTTAAGTTTTGATTCTGGAATTCAGCTGAAATTGACTATCATGGTAATTTTCTCTATGTACGAGTATTACCTATGTACTTATGTACAATCAGCGGTATATCATATAAACACAACTTCCGCTATTTATTTATTTTGTAATTTGACTAATTTATTTTAGAAATCACATAATGGAATGTGATGTTTTATTAGTGGAAAAATTTATCGACATTTCGAATTCGTTGTTGTTGTTATAGAAGTAGATTTCGTACTTGTTTTTATACGAATTCGGGTTCAACTTGTGAATATCGGTGACAGTAGTATAGCTATATTATTAGGTATTTTTTGTTGGTTTTAAAATGATACATAATAATTAGTATATATTAAGATCCATTGATAATTAAGTTTAGAAATATTGAGACTCCTTTGTCTCTACGACCTCTACCTTGTCCTCGTAATTTCATAGTATATTATGTGTATTTTAATTGAACGACGGTGAACTTTTCAGCTATTTCTAAGATGGTAAAGAAGTATTCAACATCGTATTTGTAATGATTTCTGAGTATCGTGTCTCAAATCTAGAGTCGCTACTGCTAACCCAACCTACACAATGTTTTTAATAAAATATTTAAAACTTTGATTTCAGTAACAAAGGGCCGTCAAAGAAACTTGCAAGTGCACGCGTGCAAGCCGACATAAAGAGCGGTGGTGCATGGTCGTGGGGCCTCGTGCGTCCATTACCCCCTTCCAGTGGGGGGAGGTGGCTGCCGAAAGTGCGGGGGTGGCAAGCGTCTCTCTCGCACCCGAAGATGCATCGAGTTTCTGGACGAAACCGCATCGCCGCCGCCTGCACGTAACGATAATGAATTACCTCCTTTACTCATTTGGGGGTACTTCGGATATTAATCAATAGCCCGCTAATTTGGTCCCTTTTATGTATTCCAACTAATAACACTTACAGATCCTGAAGGTTTGGCTGATGAATGTCAAAAGTAGCAATTGCAAAAATAAACTGGCTATTTGCAAACGGGTAAGAGTCACTAGAAAGACGTGATGACTTAACAAGGATACCTACCTACGGTGCGCCAATTGCTATAATCCTACTAATATTATAAACGTGAAAGTTTGAATGGATGGATGTTGCTCTTTAACGCAAAAAACTACTGAATAAATTTTAATGAAAGTTTACAATAATTTAGCTCATACATCAGAAACACATTCATAATCCTGCGCAGATGAAGTCGCGGGCAGCAGCTAGTTAAATATAATATTATACTATCTGCATCTTTTCAAATTTACCTACGCGAGAACAAATTGCATGGTCTTTGCTCTACCATAACAATCCCATTGTAACAACGTGGTTGACTCGCCCTCACACTTCTTTCAGACCTTATAGAAATTCCTGAAATAACAGGCCGTTTCTTTTTAATAAACATTCATAGTTCTGTCTACACATAAATACCTAAGTTGGGTACCTACTTATTTTATTTCTTAACATAAACGCTACATATAGGTACTAAATTTTACAACAACCCCAAACAGTATCAGGGCAAGGCAATGGCACATAATATGATATATTTCGTTAAATTCACAGCACCTACCCACAGTCACGACATGTCCGTGCTCCGATAAATCGCATTATAGCCCACGTGCAGCGAATACATTTTTAATCTTGTTTCCTTTATATTATCCGGCTTAGGAAAGCTGCTAAACGTTCGTTGCTTCTAAAAAGTATTATACCAAGGGTAATGGCCCTTAACAAATCCTTTACACTGACGTCTTAAAAGGGACAGGGAACAGTCGCCCCATTACAAGTGATTATCGCAACGTATGTTGATATAAGAAGTTGCAGCACTCCATAACAAATTTTCTGAAGGTTACTCTTATGAGTAGAGTTAGGTACGTGAATTTTAAAGATTTGCAAGTTCTTAATTCAAACAATATCGATCACGTGCGAAATGTGTTGCGATAATAATTTGTTAGGTAACACCCCTTCAACAGCCTTTTAGGTAGTCTAGACCAGTAATTTCAGTCGAAACAAAAATAAGCGCGCGGCAAGCACGCGACGTTACCAAAAAACCAACTCGACAACCCCACAGCGCAGCTCAAGAGAGGTTTTCAAGGCGCTCGCGTTGCAATAGCTCCTTTCATTCGGTACAAGCTTATGCAGGCTGTGTCAAAGCACGTAATTAGTATTTAGGAAGGTGGTAAGAAAGGAGAGGTCGTGGGCCAGACGTCGGCTATCGATCCACCGACCTGCCCCACGCTCGCCTCCTCAAGGGGTGGGAAGTGGAGGGCCACGCACAACGAACCATCAATTGACACACTTAAAACACTCCAGCACTTGTTTACGTTGCCTACATGGTCCATTTTGTTTAAACACCAAGCCCTATGAGCGTACTTTCTAAGTAAGTTGTTTGGTACAGAATAGTAGTCGATAATTTAGTACACACATATAACAAGGTTTAATAAGTTTTAAGTTTGTATTGCTCTACAGAAATAATAATAAGATCCACGTTTGATACTGAAATCGCGTTTCAGATGTGCCATAGAGGTACTAATACTAGACACCTTTATGATTAATTATTGCTTTAAATATAAGTAGGTAGGTGAAATCAAACGGAACCACGTGGATGAATAGACGAACCAAGCGTTGCATTACTCATTGAAGAGATAATTTTAACCTTTAACAAAAGACAAAAGATCTTTACGAACTCGCGTAAAATTCGTTAGGTTATCTATGTCTATCCATTTTACTTCGTTAGCTGACTTTACTCCGTTACGTAACAACTTCTGTTGTTAAGTATGTTTATTTATTTTTTAGAATTACGCATTAAAGGAACTAAGTAGGTACGATTATTTTTCATAAAAAGAAAATTGACGAGGAAAGTCGATATAATAATAACAGTCTACTTATGTTAATATGTTCAAAGTAGGGATTTTTTCTTATTATTATACATTTTTACATTTCTTTATTATATAGCGGGTACCAGGTTGGCATAAGCGGCTGAAAGTTACAGAAAGCTCGACCTAGTTGGCGCCGAGCCGGCTGTTATGGGGTCGCATCGCAGCATCACTCGAGCGACCTTCAGTCATACAGTTAACATAAACAATTGTCTAAAAGCAATCTCGTTTTCCAGTTTTCCCGTTATTGAAAGACAATCAATTAAGTACCTATCTACACCTGAATTCTGATTTGAATAAACGACAAGCTTTTACGAGAACTAAACTTGAGATGACTTAAGGACAAGGATGGACAAGGTTTGATAATTGGTTAATGAGTATGAATTTGCTCAATAATGCCTAGCGACATAACTCGTCCTACATTATAATAAAAATGCTCATCAAATACACAACACACTCGTCTACTGATTACAAAACACGGTAACAAACTTTGTTCCTTGTTTGATTTCTTTCTTTATTTTATATGAAATATAGATTATTTAGGCGCTCGCGCTATAGGCAAGTTTTTTTAATTCAATTTTCATTTTTATTGCAAACGGTAAAGGTTATCCTAAACTTATCCGTTGTTTTATATACTTAACGACTAATATGTAAGTAGGTATAAGTATGTTAAATAGGTACACCTTATAACTCGTGAAGATATAGGTAACATGCAACGAAATTAATTTGTTAAATTCGATGTCGAACGCAATTAACTCGGTGAAAACTGCATTAATTTAAGAGAGTATCCAATTCGTCCCAGCCTTCTTACAGGCGGCACTTCTCCAAAACTAAATTCCTCTTTCTTTATAAAGGCAATTTCCGGCAAAGGAATTACGGGTGAAAATAAGCAGAGCACGCAGATTGTCCGGAGCGACGTCGCGTCGGCGCTGCACTTTGGGGTGTAGGGGGTTAGACTTGGAGGGGGGCAACCGAGGGTGGTGCAAAATCACCCGCAATCATTTATACCCGAACTGCCTGTGGAATTACTAGCCCTCACTAAATTCGCAAGCATTTGCTCTAACCCACCATACATTGCCGCACGTTCTAGCAAACAATATATTCTGTCTGCTACAAACGCAGCAGTGTACGAGACAAAAGCTAGAGCTACCCTCAAAACTGAAATTACCAATATAGCAAGACGAGGGAAGTGCACACTTCGCTCCGTCTACTAGGTAGATGGAATTTTCTCACGGTACCTATAGCGTGTCGCCGCTAGGACTATTATTCAAAGGATTCTACTAGAAGTCATAATACTTTATGTTCTTTTCTACAAGATAAATTATCGCAAAAAACATGAAGCAGTTACGAGAAACGTGTTACGAGAGAAAGGAACGTGCAAGGTAGAGAATATTTCTTTGTCCTTGCTGGATGTTGAATATCTAGATATAGAGTAGGTAGGTAGTGTAACGTTCACTATGTACACATAGTGCTCATTCCATATATTTATTTATATATATTAACTGTCTATATATTATCATTACATTTCTTACACACTGTACTGTACTTATCCTGTATTCACCAAAATTCAGTAATTGAAAGAGTCAAGCGACACAGCATTCATTGTGCCTGTTCTATTTTTAGAACGTCATCGATAAGCGATTGGAATGTGGGCCGAAGCTTTACCGGAGTCACATAAGGAGTATAATGTCTTTACAGCATCTGGCAGTCGGTGCCACCCACAACATCTATTTCTCTCAGACACGGGGCTTACAATATCCAAAGCTTGCATGCTTTCTCTGTCTAACATTTTACTCAAAAAACAGTGGAATATTTTGAACCTCTTGAAAGCGTGCGACTGACGCCGAGCTGACCACGTTAAAAATTAATTATTTGCATTCATCTTTAGCTTTTGTTTATAGTGCAAACCCTTAGCTGACTATACATAAAGTCCACAATTATAATATTGTTAGTTTAGCGGATGAAGACTGCCACCTTAATTTTGTAAAATCGTTATCGACGCTAGAGAAACAAAACCCAAACAATTCTCAAGAGTGTGTCGCCTAAAGTACACTGGTGTTGATGTTTGGCACTGAGCTAAAGCACCTTGGGACCACATCACACCGTAGCGGGGTTTTATTGCAATTATTTTGTATGGAAATATCAAAATCTTATTGGAAGAAGATTATGTCAAGTTTATCCTCAGGATAGATTGCAAATAATGTTGTTGCAACTTATAACTAAAAATATTCACAGTATGATTACAACTGAGGCAGTGAATGCCTAGATAGCTAATTACTATGTGTATGATGGTGTTTCTCCGAACAAATATGACTACAATAGATGGTCAATCAATATCATATGTAAATACCATAATGTTTGGGAACAAATTACAGACAAACTGTACCTGTTCGTAGCGAATTCGGAGGTCCGAGTCGTAAGGATTACACGACAGTGTGATGGGAGGCCAAGTTATTATAAAAACAATTCTTTCGAATTGGGTCACTTACAAAGAAATACTGTGTTCAAGGGCTGAGAATTCTTAGAGTTGTAGGGCGTTGCCAACCAAAACTAGAGAGTAGGGATTTGAATTAGGGACAGTCACCCGCGGGCCGCCGACGCAACTGGTAAAATCTGGAACTAGACTTCCGGAAACTTCAGTTAGGAAAGTCAGTGCAGTTAACTTAGAGTAGGGGCGCGATTGGACATTCAAATAATTGTGCGATTAAGTGACAGTGAGAGCTCGTCATAGCTCTAAATATAAACAGTGTCAGTGAAATACAAGTGCTAACTGAATGTTATCTCATTTCAGTTAAGTCGGAGTGAGATGCGGTCTCTGCGGTTCCGGACAGCGGCAGCTTCGTGTCCGGCATAGCCTACGTTGTTTTTCTCACGGTATTTGACTGATAAGAAAATGGGTAGACTCCATGGTTCCTTTCAGTGTACGAGCTTCGCCCACCCCACATTTCGTTGGGTAGAATTTCATATTAATCAATTATCTATTAGGCTAATATAGGAGTGAGAGTGAATGGCTATAAATTAGATGACACTGGACTACTTGACCATCATTCTTCTCTACATTTAATTTTCATCCCCACAACCAACTTTAACCACTCTACACTTCATAATATACCTACGCAAAACTATGCGCAGTGCGCTTTATATTGGATGTAATCATCCGTCAATTATTTATCTCAACTACTGTTATCCTACAAAGGATTTACTTCGATATTCATCACAATCTCATCGACAATGTGCGATATTGCACTGCACCTATCACTATGGATTTAATTACTATGTTATGAAGTGGCCGACCGATACTAACTAGGTCGTGAAAATTATCTACCATTATTGGTTTTATTTACTATGACTGAATGTCTGAATGTTTACGTGGCCGACCGACACTAATAGGTCGATAATCTTTACTACAATTTAATTTCTATATTATTATAGTGGCAGACCGACACTAATAGGTCGATAATCTTTACTACAATTTAATTTCTATATTATTATAGTGGCAGACCGACACTAATAGGTCAAGAATCATTACTACAATACCTTTAATACTACGATACGAAGTGGACGACCGACACTAACTAGGTCGATGAAAGTTATAGTGGCCGACCGACACTAATAGGTCGATAATCATTACTACAATACCTTTAATACTACGATATGAAGTGGCCGACCGACACTAACTAGGTCGATGGAAGTTATAGTGGCCGACCGACACGAATAGGTCGAGAAACATTACTACAATACCATTAATACTACGAAATGAAGTGGCCGACCGAAACTCATAGGTCGCGAAAACATATTTTCAATCGCTGAAATAATAGCGCACCGATGGATAGTGGCCGACCGAAACTAATAGGTCGCGAAAACGTATTTTCAATCGCTGAAATAATAGCGCACCGATGGATGGTCTCTATCACAAGGCCAAAACTACCTTCTAACTATAACAAAACTTATATACCCCACTTCCCCTTGATAAAACGTCGTTACGCCGTCGTAATAACGTTGTATGTACCTTTTGTTCAGTACAGGATATTGCAACATTTGTGTTGGGTTTATACACGAGCCTCACGCACTAGATGACACACGCGACGGGCCTAGACTAGCGGCAGAACAGAGTTCGGTTACCTAGGTCTCTTGCCAGCAGGGCGGGGGTGAACACCAGGGTCTCCGGATAGGCCTGTTGATGCGCTAGGAACTCACCACTACCGGGGGGACAGTACAGCTCCCTTACGGCTGACCGGGTCAAACTGGAGCTGGACTGACAACCGCGTCGCGATGTAGGGGTAGCCGCGCCGTAATCGTTAATGCTCTCCCACAAGTACGTAGGCATCCGCGTCGCGCGTTCGAATATTAATCGGAACAGAAAACAAAGACTAGGACTATTAGGGCACGGGGGTTTTATGAGAGACGTATGTTATTGTGTAGATCGGTATGTAGTCGAAGGTTTGATAGTTAGCTAGAGTAGGATCGTTGTTAGGTCGTAAACATTAAAGGATTTGTTGGCATATGAGACTGGGGCGGGGGACCCCAACATAGTCCATATGGTGGCTCGGGTGTTAGGTGTGCTGGGAGCCCGAGATGTCACGTCGATTAGGTTCCCAATTCTAAGATCTTATGATCTTAAATCCAATGGTTCCTTGTGTCGAGTCATGTCTAGGAGGTTGTCAAAGTCGTACGAGAGATTGAAGCTGTATCAACAAGAGTTGTGATCATGTATAGTTTATGTATTTGTGTATGTATCATGTGTTATATTAGTATAAGAAGTGATAGTGTTGTGTGCGTATTATGTGGCCATGAAGAGAGAAAAACGAGCCGCTGGCACGAGGAGCTGCTGAGCCGCACATCGTGCAACACCCCGCGGGACTTTTACTCAGCTAAGTAGCATGTGACGCTTAATATCGAACTCTATTATTTTGTGACTGTCATTTCATTCCTTATTTGATTTTGTGTGTGTGTATTTACGTTTCTCTGCAGGTTTTCGTTCTTTTTAACTATTTCTGATAACTACAGTCTTAACAATAAGCATTCTTATCTACGGAATTAATTAACACAACGTAATGGGTCCTTTAGGATAGCTAGAACTAGACGATCACGCCAGGCCAATTTATATATTTATGTTAGGGTAGGTCAGTTAGGTAGGACGTAGATGCTTTACATTTATACATTTATTTGTATATAAGTATAAGTGTTACAGTTGGAGCCGTGACCATGAATCTGCGTCATTAAAAACTGAATCAATTTTGATTCAGTTACGCATATAAAAGAACCTGAGTTACTACAAATCAAATCATGTTAATTTAAAAATCTTAGTATTCTTCAAAACGTGTAGGAAGCAATATTTTGAATATTAGTCTCAACTCTAGAAGGTTACAAAATTTTAATCCGCACTTGACCTCGCGGTGGATCTTCAGTCGAGCCTCCCGCCATAGTGCGACGCGTACGTAAATAAAGATCCGGCCAATACACAAAAAAGGGTCGCGCCATGAACTGCTCGGGCACGCTTGCTTGCGTGCCTCTCTACCTGGTTTTTTGTACACAATCGGGTAAATTTTTTGTGACATTTGTTTCTTTAAACGGATCGTTTCACATGACGAGTCGATCACAGACGTGTTTCGCGCTGTCATTTTTTGCCCAAAATTTTAAGAGTCGCAGCGCCCTAAGTTGTAGAAAACAATTTTTTTTTTATCATCAAATTCTTTTAATGGCTTTGAGGGGAGGCCTTTGCCCAGCAGTGGGACATTGCAGGCTATTAAATTATTGTAAAGCCTCAGACAAACTGATGTCATAGAAAAACCAGTTGACTGACCATCATACGTCAAGAACGGAAAAAGTTTCGTAAGGTGTAACTTGCTAATAAAATTATATAATGGTACTTATGTGCAATTATCTTCTTCTATCTTCTTCACGAAAATGGTTCACTTTTACGAGTTGTTGTGCGATTGTATTATCCCCTAGTTATTTTCGATAGAAAACTAATTAATCTAATTTTGATATTATTTTGTTGTGTTATTTTTCAGTTTTGTTCTGCGAGTGTTTCACACTTTCGTCCGTAATGAAATTATTAGCTCGAAGAAGAAAATTGCACAAATTATCGTGCGAATTGATATCGAGTCTTGTTGACCAAATTGAACTTTTGGTGTCGTATAGATAATTGTAACTCTAATAAACAAATACTATTTGTTTGAATTTAGATGCGACAAAATTGCTAATAACCAAGCAGCTGATAGATATCGTTGAAACACATGGAAAAAAAAATGTGAGTCAACGTGTCAAGTGTCTAGGGGCGTTCAATGAACTCCCAGAGAAAAAGGGATTCCCTCATTTTTTGTCAACACCATCAGCTGAATGCAACTGCTGATTAAGTGCTTGCGAGCGGTTCATTGACCTCATAGGAATGCGATGATAACAGATATTGTATCTTCGTGTTTCGTAGTATTTAACTTAAAGCTCATTTAAGTTATTTGACAACAAAATAATATCAAAAATTTGCAAAATAAATATTTATGTAGAAATAAGTAAAGGATTGATTTCCTGGTTTAATTTAATTTGAGGACAAATTAAAGTTGCTTGAGTGATGGTCTCCAGCAGTGAATATGGTTATTCAGGTAGATATTACCTAACGACTGGCCTAGGTTATTTTGGAATAGGGGCGACCTATCATTGCCAATCATCTGTTAAGCTGTGAGGATTCGCAGGGTCACTAATATAATATCTTGAGATTAAGCTTGGGATTTTCCAATGTTTTCCTGAAACAGTTGTGAACTCATTTTATATTTGGAGAACTTGATCCTGAGGACAATCCAGTGCTTTTATTCTACGCTAGTAGACTTATTTTACAACAAATTATTGTTGACGGTAATTTGACTGCAATGAGGATTGCAGATTTCTTATAAGGCTACAACACTGCTAAAGGCTTAGGGGCGTGGTAGTTGGCTTGAGTGAGGTTCCATTGAGAAATCGCCTATCGGATATTTATTGGAAAATGGTATACAAGCCACTGCATTCAAATCAGATTCCAATTGGAACTCGATATTATAATTTAAATGAATCTCACTTTTGTTTGTGATTTCTTCAATTTTCGTCTTCCCTTCGGTCAAACAAAAATTTCTAAAATCAAGGGGCGTTCTGTAACGTTCACTATGTACACATAGTGCTCATTCCATATATTTATTTATATATATTAACTGTCTATATATTATCATTACATTTCTTACACACTGTACTGTACTTATCCTGTATTCACCAAAATTCAGTAATTGAAAGAGTCAAGCGACACAGCATTCATTGTGCCTGTTCTATTTTTAGAACGTCATCGATAAGCGATTGGAATGTGGGCCGAAGCTTTACCGGAGTCACATAAGGAGTATAATGTCTTTACAGCATCTGGCAGTCGGTGCCACCCACAACATCTATTTCTCTCAGACACGGGGCTTACAATATCCAAAGCTTGCATGCTTTCTCTGTCTAACATTTTACTCAAAAAACAGTGGAATATTTTGAACCTCTTGAAAGCGTGCGACTGACGCCGAGCTGACCACGTTAAAAATTAATTATTTGCATTCATCTTTAGCTTTTGTTTATAGTGCAAACCCTTAGCTGACTATACATAAAGTCCACAATTATAATATTGTTAGTTTAGCGGATGAAGACTGCCACCTTAATTTTGTAAAATCGTTATCGACGCTAGAGAAACAAAACCCAAACAATTCTCAAGAGTGTGTCGCCTAAAGTACACTGGTGTTGATGTTTGGCACTGAGCTAAAGCACCTTGGGACCACATCACACCGTAGCGGGGTTTTATTGCAATTATTTTGTATGGAAATATCAAAATCTTATTGGAAGAAGATTATGTCAAGTTTATCCTCAGGATAGATTGCAAATAATGTTGTTGCAACTTATAACTAAAAATATTCACAGTATGATTACAACTGAGGCAGTGAATGCCTAGATAGCTAATTACTATGTGTATGATGGTGTTTCTCCGAACAAATATGACTACAATAGATGGTCAATCAATATCATATGTAAATACCATAATGTTTGGGAACAAATTACAGACAAACTGTACCTGTTCGTAGCGAATTCGGAGGTCCGAGTCGTAAGGATTACACGACAGTGTGATGGGAGGCCAAGTTATTATAAAAACAATTCTTTCGAATTGGGTCACTTACAAAGAAATACTGTGTTCAAGGGCTGAGAATTCTTAGAGTTGTAGGGCGTTGCCAACCAAAACTAGAGAGTAGGGATTTGAATTAGGGACAGTCACCCGCGGGCCGCCGACGCAACTGGTAAAATCTGGAACTAGACTTCCGGAAACTTCAGTTAGGAAAGTCAGTGCAGTTAACTTAGAGTAGGGGCGCGATTGGACATTCAAATAATTGTGCGATTAAGTGACAGTGAGAGCTCGTCATAGCTCTAAATATAAACAGTGTCAGTGAAATACAAGTGCTAACTGAATGTTATCTCATTTCAGTTAAGTCGGAGTGAGATGCGGTCTCTGCGGTTCCGGACAGCGGCAGCTTCGTGTCCGGCATAGCCTACGTTGTTTTTCTCACGGTATTTGACTGATAAGAAAATGGGTAGACTCCATGGTTCCTTTCAGTGTACGAGCTTCGCCCACCCCACATTTCGTTGGGTAGAATTTCATATTAATCAATTATCTATTAGGCTAATATAGGAGTGAGAGTGAATGGCTATAAATTAGATGACACTGGACTACTTGACCATCATTCTTCTCTACATTTAATTTTCATCCCCACAACCAACTTTAACCACTCTACACTTCATAATATACCTACGCAAAACTATGCGCAGTGCGCTTTATATTGGATGTAATCATCCGTCAATTATTTATCTCAACTACTGTTATCCTACAAAGGATTTACTTCGATATTCATCACAATCTCATCGACAATGTGCGATATTGCACTGCACCTATCACTATGGATTTAATTACTATGTTATGAAGTGGCCGACCGATACTAACTAGGTCGTGAAAATTATCTACCATTATTGGTTTTATTTACTATGACTGAATGTCTGAATGTTTACGTGGCCGACCGACACTAATAGGTCGATAATCTTTACTACAATTTAATTTCTATATTATTATAGTGGCAGACCGACACTAATAGGTCGATAATCTTTACTACAATTTAATTTCTATATTATTATAGTGGCAGACCGACACTAATAGGTCAAGAATCATTACTACAATACCTTTAATACTACGATACGAAGTGGACGACCGACACTAACTAGGTCGATGAAAGTTATAGTGGCCGACCGACACTAATAGGTCGATAATCATTACTACAATACCTTTAATACTACGATATGAAGTGGCCGACCGACACTAACTAGGTCGATGGAAGTTATAGTGGCCGACCGACACGAATAGGTCGAGAAACATTACTACAATACCATTAATACTACGAAATGAAGTGGCCGACCGAAACTCATAGGTCGCGAAAACATATTTTCAATCGCTGAAATAATAGCGCACCGATGGATAGTGGCCGACCGAAACTAATAGGTCGCGAAAACGTATTTTCAATCGCTGAAATAATAGCGCACCGATGGATGGTCTCTATCACAAGGCCAAAACTACCTTCTAACTATAACAAAACTTATATACCCCACTTCCCCTTGATAAAACGTCGTTACGCCGTCGTAATAACGTTGTATGTACCTTTTGTTCAGTACAGGATATTGCAACATTTGTGTTGGGTTTATACACGAGCCTCACGCACTAGATGACACACGCGACGGGCCTAGACTAGCGGCAGAACAGAGTTCGGTTACCTAGGTCTCTTGCCAGCAGGGCGGGGGTGAACACCAGGGTCTCCGGATAGGCCTGTTGATGCGCTAGGAACTCACCACTACCGGGGGGACAGTACAGCTCCCTTACGGCTGACCGGGTCAAACTGGAGCTGGACTGACAACCGCGTCGCGATGTAGGGGTAGCCGCGCCGTAATCGTTAATGCTCTCCCACAAGTACGTAGGCATCCGCGTCGCGCGTTCGAATATTAATCGGAACAGAAAACAAAGACTAGGACTATTAGGGCACGGGGGTTTTATGAGAGACGTATGTTATTGTGTAGATCGGTATGTAGTCGAAGGTTTGATAGTTAGCTAGAGTAGGATCGTTGTTAGGTCGTAAACATTAAAGGATTTGTTGGCATATGAGACTGGGGCGGGGGACCCCAACATAGTCCATATGGTGGCTCGGGTGTTAGGTGTGCTGGGAGCCCGAGATGTCACGTCGATTAGGTTCCCAATTCTAAGATCTTATGATCTTAAATCCAATGGTTCCTTGTGTCGAGTCATGTCTAGGAGGTTGTCAAAGTCGTACGAGAGATTGAAGCTGTATCAACAAGAGTTGTGATCATGTATAGTTTATGTATTTGTGTATGTATCATGTGTTATATTAGTATAAGAAGTGATAGTGTTGTGTGCGTATTATGTGGCCATGAAGAGAGAAAAACGAGCCGCTGGCACGAGGAGCTGCTGAGCCGCACATCGTGCAACACCCCGCGGGACTTTTACTCAGCTAAGTAGCATGTGACGCTTAATATCGAACTCTATTATTTTGTGACTGTCATTTCATTCCTTATTTGATTTTGTGTGTGTGTATTTACGTTTCTCTGCAGGTTTTCGTTCTTTTTAACTATTTCTGATAACTACAGTCTTAACAATAAGCATTCTTATCTACGGAATTAATTAACACAACGTAATGGGTCCTTTAGGATAGCTAGAACTAGACGATCACGCCAGGCCAATTTATATATTTATGTTAGGGTAGGTCAGTTAGGTAGGACGTAGATGCTTTACATTTATACATTTATTTGTATATAAGTATAAGTGTTACAGTAGCTATCACTTCTAAAAATCTTAACCCGTCTTTGAACAGACGACAACGAGAGAACCTTACCTACTATTAAACAAAGAACTAATTAAGAAACACACCCTCTCACACATCAACACAACACAGACATAGCTCATTTTCACAACACAAACCACACACACTTTTACCACCATACAATCATAAACATAGTAAAATTAACCGGGAAAACCCATAATTGGCTGTAGCTTTATTTTAAGTTCTATCAAATGAGCATTAACGTAACGCTGTTGCTTTTCTAACATAAATAAAATAAATAAATAAAAATAAAAGAACAGCTGTAACAAAATTGACAGTTAAAAAATATCTAAGTCAGTAGATAAGTGTGATTTTCACTGCAAACTACATAGAGCATAGGTACTTGAGGTGGACGGAGGAGAGGTCGCTCCATGTAAGTTGTTATAGTAACCAATTAGTTATTATGTCGTAACTAACGTTAGATAACTAATTGATCAATATTGACATTGTAAGTAATAAAGTCACAGAAAAAAACAATATTTCGGAAAACAAAATTAAGTAAGAAGTTTCAGAGTTTGGGGATTTATGAATATTACCTAAGTACTTTCTTTATTGTAGGTAGGTACGTACCTATTCAAAGTTTATTAATAATTATATTACATATTTCGGGTTTAGTTGTTTTTTTACATAAACTATATTTTTTAGTCTTTGATTACCAATATTAATCATCCATCAGATTCAATCCAACCATTTTTCAACTTCTTATACTATTTTTTGACAGGTCGAACATCTCCATTGACGAGTGCACATAGGTAACAATAATAACTCTATTATTGTTCTGTGTAAGTGGATAAGTATAGGTAGTAGTCTAGATAATAGTAGGCAATATATTACCTGTGTAGGCGGTTGTTTAAGTAATTGTTATCTTCTATATAGGTATTTATAAAATTCTACGTATTGTCTGTATGTTCGCTTAGGTATAACCAATAACCATTAGATAACTATGTAAGTACACCAAACTTTATCAAATACGACAACAAAATACGGACGAAGGGCAATGTTGTTTTTCAATTTATGGATTCTCAATCTATGCAATCTCCAAGGTTTTATGCGCAGATGAAACTACGCGGGAACTGCGAGTATGTAGTAAGTACTTACCTTATGTTGTATGTAGGTTGTATCCTATATTAAAAGCCTTGATCACGGTCAGCCAGACCGCAGGAAACATCTTTATTAGATATAAGCTCGACTGATGTGGATCGACTTGAAACATTTTATCTGTATAACCTAATCTTGTGTAGACAATAGACATACCTACAAATCTACAATACCTAAAGATAAGTTAATTTGAATGCGGATAGCACTAATTTTTTTGGTTGAAGCCGGGGTATTTAAACCGACAGTTTCGACCGATAAAAAGAATAAGTTATTTAGGTATAATAACTGATAATATACATGATACTGATGCAAAAAATATAAAAAGTATACCTTAATTTTTAATGTAAAAATCCACAAATAATATAATTTGTTGTTACATACTCATGGCCTATGGCCGGACCACTGACAGCGTGCGTCGTACGTATTTTGTACCGCAAAATTACAGCGCCCATGCGCTGCGATAATTTCAAGACAACTTGACCAAAGATTTGTTTAATAGTAATTATGTTAAAAATCATAAAAACACAATTTTAGGAACTAAGATTATTTAGACTACCATCTAAGTCGCTCGTCGCTGATCAAAACAACACCCTGTATACACATAAGGTACTTATGTAATGTTAATTCACAACACTGTTTTGACGAATGTGTGCTTACTTAAGTAGTGGTACATATGTAGGTACCTAACATGTCCTACCCTGTAATATTGTGTAAGTGCCACCCCCCACTAGACAAGACGATATTGAGAGGACGAGGCCACGTGGTGAGAAGCTACGTAGCTATTTGTGTCGGGGGCTTGCATCCGTGACCCACTTTAGCCACCCCTCCTAAACCCCCGACTGTCGTATATTTTGGTCTAGCTTATATCAAGCCTTCGTTTTATTGGCAATAAAGTGGTTTATTATACCTAAAATCGAGAAACTGAGCTAAGAAACTCATACATAGAACTAAAATTAGAGCCTAAAACTTCTAATTTAATAGATAACTAAATAATTTGTGATAAATTCATCAAACACAATTAGAAAGGAATTGCAACTAAGAATACAACGGCATAATAAAATGTAGGTAACAAGCGTACCTATTTATGTCGAAAAGCCTATTTGGACGACGACGGGGTCCTACCTACCGCTGGGACGAATAGGTGCATAAAAACACATAACCCTTCCTTGCTGCGCACTCGGGTAAAAACATGCGAGAACTTCAGTCGCGCGACTGGCGACATACAAGCTGCAATGGCTCTCTTTGGGTCAGGGGACAAGATCCCCACTAGGGATGTTATTCATAAACGTGATTTAAAGTTACGCCACCGTTTAGGCCCCCTGTCCCTCTATATCTTAACCTTTTTTAACGAAGTGTGAAAGGGATAGCAACACTATTTAAGGGAAGTGAGGTTTAACTAGGTTTATGAATGTGCCAGGATCTCACCAGATAGATCCTCATCGCTCATCTCCGACGACGATCACTCTCTGAGACAGTGTGAGTTTATGTATGAATAAATCTACAAGTATCAGTGAAGGTTACCTTTGTAACTGAGATTTGAACCCGGAACTCATTGAAAAGAAAAGCACTATCGAACATTGATAGGGTTGCAATCCTCTCTCTTTGCATTAACTGTTCAGAGTAAAGTGCCTTGTTATCGTAAAAATTAGCCAGAGTATCAACCAATCACATGCACTTCCCTGCCGAAACCCATTAAATACAGATTTTTCTTGAGATTAGCGAGTACGCCGGTAGCTGCATTAGCATGGGTAATGAACGGTTCGCGCCAGCGGTGTCACGATCGTCTCTAATTGCGATATCTAATTAAACGGCATATCATAATAACTGCACACGGCTCCGCAATCCGCTCGGCAAATTAGGACGCATTCGGTCGTTGTGAATAATGGATTATAAATTAGAACACCTGGCCCGAATCGCTCCCGATTTTAGACACGGATGACCCTGATTTAGTGAAAAGCCTTCAATTATACAACTTCACACTTATCTATTTTAAAAATCAGTGATTTTCAGCATTTCGCGGTATAAAATTAATTGTCTCATTTCTTTCATATTTTGCCACACGTCCTAATAATAATAAAACATATGGATGGCCATCGTCTCTACCTGACACAGGTATGCAAGTAGGTATCCTACTATAATATTATAAACGTGAAAATTTGTATGGATGGATGTTTGTTGCTCTTTCACGCAAAAACTACTGAATTGATTTTAATGAAACTTTACAATTATATAGCTCATACATCAGAATAACACATAGGCTATAACTTATAATCCCGCGCAGACGAAGTCGCGGGCAGTGGCTAGTGAATAATAAAACTAAGTAACGTTGTTTATAAAATATCTTGTATTTTTTTTAAATCAAGTGTGACTAGCACACAATAAAAACGCGTCTTTACAGAAAAACTTATAAGTACATATAAATATAATAAACCGACACAATAACGAATATGAATTGGTATGTGTCTAACACGTGATATAAATACTTATTCCTAAAATGAGTTAATCACTTTATACATAAGGCCTACTTCGTATTTTATATGTACAGGTGGGCACTGGCACTTTAATATCTATTGCTAGGGTCCATGTAATTTGTACAAGACAGTTTCTATATCAATATTCTGTATGTTGGCAGAGTTCAATAAGTACTGAGGTTCAGGTTTGGCTCTTTTACTTTCACTTAAAGAATCATCAGATGCATTTCCACTTTGCAACCTCTTTCGTTTCTTAACTTCTACCTTTTCTCGAACTTCTACCTTTTCTCGAACTTCTACCTTTTCCTTATCTTCTACTTTCTCAACTTCTAATACGATCTCTGTTACCGTCATTTCATGTTCTTTCCTTTTCGGGCTCCTTGCTTTTAGTGGTGTGTCTAAACTTGTAAGTGTAGAATCAAATATTTCATAACATTGAGCTTTTACAAAATCTTTCATTGGCGTATAAAGCTTATCAATATTAGATATGGAATTAACCGCTACTTCTGTTTCTACATCGTGGATATCTTGATCAAGTAAGACGCTAAATGGAGTAGCTCGCAATCTAATTGGAGGACCATCGTCTATACATACTTCCATAGAAAATTTATCTTTTAGTTTCGGTAACGGCGATGTAGGTATCCTGACTTCTATTGTGTCATCGTATTGACAAGTTATGTAGTTTGAAGTATCTTCGTTACAATCATGTATGGATAACTCAATGTCATCACATTCTTCCTCCTCTTCTTCAGTGGGTAAACTTGTTGGAACATTGCCAATCGATTGTGTATGTCCTTCTAATGGGGTTTCATTTTTATTCATTACAATTTTTACGACAGTGGATTTGGTAGTATCGTCCCTAGAAATCGGTGGTGTATCAAGTAAATCTCTCTCAATGATTTTCGCGGTTTCTATATCAAATCCTCTCTTTACCAAATCAACATGCAAGTTACTCTCTTTCTCAGTAATAATTTGTTTAGACTGTTCAGATTTCGCAATATATTCTTGAATTTTTGATATATCGTCAGTGTCATTAGCGAAAGAGGTCACTTGTTGTTCTCTTGATTTCGCATCTTGAGAGCCATCATCTGACCAACGAAGAGGTAGTTGTTCCGTATCAGATTCTTGTGCACACGCGACAGTTGATTCTCGTGTGACAATTTGTTTCTTTTTGGCAATCAAATCAGGAGAATCATGGCCAGAACTTTCGGAATGAAATGTTTTATGAAGTTTTCTAGGGGTAGATGATTTTCGCCGTGATTTGGTAGGTACAGAAGCTACAGATGTGATATTATCAGTTTTATCTTTGCTGCTTGTCCTCTTCCTAACGTGTAAATCGGATGATTTTCTCTTAGTTTTTCCAACGCCTTTTGTAGGTGTAGCTCTTCTGGGTTTAATTTTCATAAAAATCCGTGAACTCTCCTTCTTAACAGGTGTTTTCCGTTTCTTAGATGTAATAGTTTTCTTCTTTGATTCAGCTTTGTTTTGAGATTTAGCAGATTTCTCTTTTATGTGTTTAGATGTTTCCTTTTCTATCTTGTAGTCACCTAAACTATTAACACTAATTGTTTCACTGCAGGAGGACGCTATTTCTGCCTTGTCATCAGTTTCCCTTGTTTTATTGTTCACAATAGGGCTGCTATAATATGAATATGACACATTTTTAGTACATTTTCTGACTGGTCGAGAGGAACGGCCCGTTTTATTCTTATTGTCACACTCACTAACGATGGGCGGATCTACACTCGGCAATTTTGGGTTTTCAGTTGACGTCACAGGATACTCTGAATCGTCTATTCGCAAGTAATCTTGGTCCTCTGGTTTGTAATAAGATCCCCCGCTTGAATAATCGGTCGGTCTTGATGAATAAGACGAAGGCGTAGCCTGCACAGGTTTAGGAGTATTCAAAAACCTAGGTGTGGGTATATTCATTATTTTTATATCTGACAATGGTTCCCCAGGGATATCAGGCCCTAAAAATCTTGGTGTTTCCATTTGAATATCGTACATTGCCTGTTTATAGGGAGTTTCCAGAAAGTCTGAAATGTTTAGTTTGGCACCGATTTCATTGTGCAAAGAAATACGATCCATTTCAGGAGTCTCAATTTCTGCCTCATTAGACTTATTATGATTTTTTTCTATCATTTCATTATTGTCCTTACCAGAACTAGGGCCCCAATCAGGTCTAGTAATAATGTTTATTGTTGGCTTAATACCCGCTACAGTTGCATCATCTGATATTACGACCACCTCTTCAGATGTTACAACCGGCTCTGCAGTCTTATTTTTACCAGTTTTCTTTTTCAATGAAGACTGTCTCCAATAATCTGTTTTTTTATGTGCCGACGCATCGGTTTCTGGGCCTTTAGTTTCAGATAGTGACAACTTTTTCTTTTTAGATTTTCTTGGTTTTGGTTTAGGGTTTGCTAATAATTTAGTGTTGTTATTGGTTGGATTCGCTACAGCGAGAGCACGTAGATCAGCATCCCAATTGTTCTTCTTAGTTGATAACGCTGTGTGTGTAATGTTTTCTTTAGAACATGAACTGCTGTCACTGCTCTCTACCCTAGTTAAAAGACTTTGTTCACCAACAACAGAAGTATTATCTGCGCATGATGGATGTACAAATGTATGCAGATTGGGACTTTTGCTAATTACTGTTTCGACAGGACTGCTATTGTGTTCTAAGGCATGTTCATTTATTGTCTCTTGCAATATTCTTCTAGGAGTAGTAAAATCTAAAACTCTTACATGGGAAATGCGTCGAGGTGTGGACGATGACTTACGTGTAGGAGGCAGGGCATGTGGTGTACTCTTGTTGGAAGTTTCCAAATTATCTTTTGGTTCGGTTACATTCCTCGTTTGAGTGGTTTTGATCAGCATTTCATTCGAGGTGTCTTCCGTTTGTGCATTTGGCAGAGGTACATTATTAATTGCCGTGTTAATTTTACCCGAGGCTATACCACTTGTCGAAACATCAATCAGCAATGGTTCTAGCGCACGTGCTGTTGAACTGGTGGTGGTTGGCTGGGACACAGTCTTGGATGTCACACCTTGCGACTGAATAGATACAGGATTTAGTGACGGAGCTGAAATATGATTGAACCAGTTAAACATTTATAATTTTAAATAAAATCAATAATTCGCTGCTGCTACGATCAGGTTCCAGCGGTTGCGATAATCTATTTTACATCTATTTCTATTTTAATATATTTTACATGTGACCTTTCCAAGCCCTAAGATTACTAAAAAAAATCGGAATAAAAAATATTACTTACCTGACGACGATACCAAAATTATAGTAGGCATAGCCATAATCTCATCTTTAGTATAGCTACATATTCTGGCGATCTTGGGGTCCTGGTTATAGGCAGGAGTCCCGTTTATACGAATACTCTGCATTTGCATTAATGGCGTGGACGTAGCATTTTTCGAAATTTGTGGCATTTGATTACTCTCGCTATGCTTAAACGTCTTATCAACTTTAACATCAGACAAGATTGTGACCTTTTGCTCAACTGTTTTAGGCCGTAATATACCAGCATGCCTAAAACTTGAATTATTGCTTAATTTGTCTGCATCACTTATCTGTGGATCTGAATTGTTTCGAACATTATCTACTCTTAACAAAAGGCGCTTTGTAACTCCTCTTAAATTTTTATTACAGGGAATCACTTCCTGTGTATCTATGCTAATTTCTTTGGTTACTGGCATTCTGTAAATAATAACAGATCAGATTTACATAATGTACTTAGTGAACAAGTTCAAAAAATATATTTTACCAAACTCAGTGGCGTTAGAGCACTGGATAAGTTACTAGTTAGGTTAAATTTTCAAATTAGTCATGGAACACAGAGAAAGGTGTACAGGAGAGTTTTGAAGGTTGAGATTTTCTCAAAAACTACTTGACCTACTGCGAAAATTCTTTCAGTTTGATAGATAAAAGTAAAAACTATGTAACTGTAAAAGAACTATTAAATTCGGTCCAGTAGTTTTTGAGAAAATCTCAACGTTATTGAGCCCCCCTGTATACTTATCTCTGTCTTCGACTGTACCAATAAATATTTATTCAGATGTTTCGAGACAACTGGTATCATTTTCGCTTAAAACGCAAATATCGTGAGGAACCTGCACTGCTCGCACGATATTGCAGTTACTGTACTTGTTTGTGTAGTATTTAACTCACACGGTTTAGTAAGCCTATAAGGCATTTTAATAGTATTTCTCATTGAAAAGACTTTACTAAAATTACCGAAAGCCTTTAAAGAGCATTGACAATAATATACTAGGTCTCATGATGGATGAGCTTTCCCCAAAATCGATCCTTAAATTACTTCAAAAAAGTGAGTATTATCCATGAGAAATTATATTCAAATCGGAAATCACTCAGAAAATAACATCTGGCTAGCATATCATGAATGAATGTAGTGAGTTCAATATACCATATTTAGATGTAAAAACTAGTTACAAATATACGTTACTAAAACTTACTGCACGTTAACATTTTCTGAAGTACTGGAATCAGGCCCGTCACCACCTGTATAAAGGAGAATTATGGGTTTGAATTTGTGATAAATACCATAGTATGTTTTTGAGTCATCAATTTTACATCGACATGGGGAAGAACTGTATGTCCCTATCGGAACACAAGCGTATTTATATCGAGGGAGTTCGGATGATCCACCTTGCGGGCCCAGTGGGGATTATACGTTTGAGAGCATTCAGTAAATGTGAATTTAAATATATTGTACAAGTACCTTGAACGTTTCTCGCAAAGTCCTGAAAGGTTCCAGCAGTAGACAATCTGGTATGCTCAATAGTTTCTGCACTGAAATTACTGTCACATCTGTTATCTGTGACATTGTTATTGTCGTTCAAGTTGTCAAACACTTCCATTTTGCGTTGGGCTTGTGATTCCATCTGAAATATTGAGATTTGATGACATGTCCCGCGTCGGGAATAACTATTAGCTATTGGTAGAATGATAGACATTATTGCATGTATTTTAAGCTATGGTTATTAGGTTAGAAAGGAAACTTGATTTTTTAATAAAGTGTGAAAGTTATAAGTTAGAGATCTACCTCACTTGATTGCCACTGCGACATTAGCCGGCTACATATCCAAACAATTAATATTGAAATATATGACAGCTAAATCAATTGGTGACAGTTTGGCAACATCAGCAGTCACACACGAGTCACACATTTCATTTGGATACGTAGCCGGCGACGTCGCCGTGACGTCCTGATGAGGTAGGTACATCTTAAACTAGGTTTATGGCTAACCGCATTATGATGTTGCAATATACATAGTTTAACCTCACTTCCCTTAAAACGGATTTTTGTTATATTCACACTTCGTTAAAAAAAACACTAGTGCTGTTATTCATCCATCTAGTTAACCTCACTTCCTTTAAATCGTGTTGCTATCCCTTTCACACTTCGTTAAAAAAAGGTTAAGATTGAAAGGGACAGGGTGGCTAAACGGTGGCGTAACTTTAAATCACGTTTATGAATAACAGTTACAAAAGAATGGAAGGTTTAACCTAACCGCATTTGAGTTCAATCAATTAAAGAACCAGCTAAACAGGGTACATACCAAAGCTTACAAGTCTGAGATATTGAGTGAGGACTACTTACTGGGATATGTTGAACACTTTGTGATGTGGTATTTCCTTGAATCTGACTATTATCGCTTGTTACATTTTGGCTGAGGCTAGAAACACTTACACCCTCCGGCTCATTATTTAAACAAGATTCCATATTTTGTTCAGAACTTGAATTTGACAATGACACTGCACTGTCCTTTTCAAGCCCTTTTACATGATTCTTTCTAACTGTATTGTGATTGCCTGAAACACAAAATTTATTTATTCAAATTACCTATTTATGTTTATAACAATTATGTAGGTACAGTGCGCGAGGCGTACGCTCCGGTTTGCATTTGTGTGAGTGCACACAGATAGTGTAGAGTGATATTCGGCCTGAGGCGCGACGCGTCCTTCGCATACAAATACAAACGCAACAAAATACACCCTGCCGCGCAAGCACCGCACTTCACCTCTTGTACCGCTATCACTCACACAAATGTAAACCTGAGCTTACGCCTCGCGCACTGTACTAGGTATGTAGGGGTGATTTAAAGTATGTATGTTACATACTAGTAACCTAGGACATTGTATACATACCTAATAGGATCTTTGGTGTCAGATATCAAGATTTGCATTACTGAGACAGTAGAGTAAGTTAGCATCAGCAAGCTTCTAATATGATAATTCTATGTACCAAACGTAGGCTTTCGAAACTTTTTGAGGAGTAGGTTTTTTAGTAGAAAATTTCAAAAAATTATAATTTGATTTTAATTGTGATTTAATGAAATTGAAATACCTATCCATTAAATCAATATACTCTTACCTGGCAAATCCTCTAAAGCGGTGGTTTCTATAGGGCTCTCCGAGGTAGGTTCTGAACAGCTTGTCTGAACATTTCCACCATCCGCAGTTGATCTGATCTTACACACACAGCTGGGCAGTTTCAAGGAGTTTGACATTTCAATCGACGAGGACAGATGGGTGGAATTTGCAGTTTCAAAGCTGGATATAAGAAAAATTTAATGAACTCCAACAATGTGACAACCAATTGCAAACATGGTCAAGTAATTTTTTAAGAAAATCTCAAATACTTAATGGGGTCCTTTTTTGTCTAGGTAAATCTCAGGTCAAACGTAAGCCAGACAAATAATGTTCCAGACTAAGAAAAAAATGATTTTTTTGGAAAAGGTTAGTTTTAATTCTGTCCCATTCCCAGTCAGAACACTCCCACTCCAGCCTCTGTATAGCCTCATATTTACGATATTGTCCCTAATTAAACAGACTTTGTAAAGATACCTATGTACATTGCTAATCACCTGAGTCTCACTGTGTTTGCTTGCTGTACACTTAGTTTATTCACATCTACATTTTGTATGAGACACTTCACCACTTCCAGCAAATTGGCACATCCAGACAACCTCTTCCTTATGGCGACGGGCCTACAGGTTGCCACTGAAACATAAGGCTGGTAAACATAAGTACATTGAAAGAAGTATATACCTATGGTAAAAGTACATTGAAATCATATATCTATGTATATCATATCATTGTTCATAGTTTAGATAGATAACTTCTCAAGTAGTGGAGGAAGTTAGTACAATATAAAGAATTAAGTATTATTTAGGTAAAGTTTGGCTTATGGAGAGATCCAGGTTTGAACCCAGCTATGTACTAATGAGTTTCGAGAAAAATATACATTTACCATATGCTCTCAAAATGTCAAGAAAAAGATTGAGAGGAAATCTGTACACACATTATTAAGAGTGAAAGAAATGAAAATTAAGATAAGCCCTAAGATAATCAAAGCTATGCCTCAAAAAGTAGCAAGATAGTGTCATGATATGCATATCATTATGTCAATCAGCAGAAGGAATGAGTATTTAGGACAAAGTGGGTACATTTAGGTAGACTAGTATAATAGTAATAGTAAATGTCTAGCATTCAATGCTAAAATATGTACATGTATAAGGCTAGAAGGTACTGTTAGAGGTACACACCATATATTTTCAGAGCTCTATATTCAGCCAGAATAGTCTTGAGCGATGTCATGAAAATCCTGTCATATTCGTTGCTGAGAGCATCCAAATACGGACTGCTCTGGAGGAACTCATCATAGGCAGTCATGAGCTCCTCCTCTGCTAAATATCCTGGAATTCGGAACAAATGAAAGAAATGGTAAATAACGCACTGTTTGGTCCGTTAGAAGAGTAACATTATTCCCGCCAATGAACATGAACTTACCAAGCACCAACTTGGCCAGATCTTGTGAAGGAAATGGTGGCATCGCCATGTTGGAACTCTCCTTCCTTCTTTTTCTATACAAAATGATCTGAAATTACCAGCGACATTCAACAAATTCAACAAACATTTCACTTCACAACCCTCACCACGCAAAACAAAACTGCTCGCCATAGACAAGACAAAGTTAACAAAAGTCAAAACAAGAAGAAAGTGTTGCGCTAATGACTTCCAAAAACAAGGATATTAGAAAAAATTTAAGGCAGTTTATCTATAGAGCTGTGACAAACCGTATGTATTCGGTACTGAGTAACGGGTGCGCCATCTAGTACGAAGTAACGAAACGTTACACACGAATGCTTTTCTTTACTCGCACTTTTCGTATGGGTACCTACACTGTTTCAGTTCACGCAAGTTATGTTGATTTATCGTTAGAATGTCGTTTAAATTTTATTGTCAATAAATAATTTTTGACACCTATTTGTTGCTTTTTCATTATAATCGATGCGTAATGTATTGCGATGTCATACTGTACGCGTACGCAATACCCTTTAGTCGCAGAATGTCCAATTTGCAAAATGTCAAGCGGTTGCAAAATGTCCAAGTCTCGAAATACTCGATTCGTTGCTCTAACATAACATAGCATGGTCATGTGTCATGGTGTCAGAAGTAACGAGTAACGTAACGATACGGTAGTAACGAGTACTAATTGTTAAAGTAACGAATACACGCGGGTAAGCCTTTTTTTCGTTACTTTTACACCTCTATTTATCTATACTTTTAATAAGCGACAGCAACGCTCTCACGTGGTTAGACTCACATATACAGGGTGTATATTTGCATCGTTGCCATATTCATGGGGGCAACTATACTGCTGATACTGAATACAAATCAATTATAAAATAAATACCATTTTTTTTACTAATTTTATTTCGTAATTTTATTTCATCGACAATTCCACGAGCAAATCACTAATTTATCGTTCGCGGCTACGCGCCCATCCCTATTCTAACACGTAGGCATCAATGGTCAAAGGCAATGGTTGACATGAATCAAAGGCGTGCCGCGCGCCACCTCGCCCCTTTGAATTCGCCGCCCGCGCCGGTCGGTTCAGTCAGTCACAGTCGGCGCCGCTGTCCCGGGACGCACGGGTCCACGGATTTTGATACCGCGCACTGAGCACGCGCAGCGCGGTGCCGCCGCCCTACCAGCAGGCTCCGGGCAGTAAACATTACGCTTATTCGAATTGTGGAGTGACGTGATGTGAAAGTGGTGTGCACCACGAAATTGAGAGTGTTGATGTGTTACGCTTACGTCAAATAATTAGTTCTGCATTCGACACGGTAAAACAAAACATTTACAAACGTGTTGAGGAAATTAAAGAAAAATTGTGTCTGGCTGGACTAAAATGGAAGGCATTCTGAACACCTATTACCCCGATACACATCCGGTGAGTAAATGTAAATAATTTGTAATTATGCTTTCAATGTCTACGCCAAAAACCGGTCAGAGTATCGCTAATTTTAAATTTCGCTAAAATACGAACTAAACTTGGTGCTAAGTACCAATAAATTAGGTATTTTTGTCGGTCAAGCCCGTAAAAATAGGAAGGAAAGTCTGAAATCGGTCGGAGTATTCTAGGGGCTGGCTGTTTATCTATGTTTGCTTGCTGTCTCTTTCACTCGGTCACGTGACTAACTCGTAGGTAGTATTTTGGTAGTAAATAATCCCATTGCGCCAAATAAAACAGGTTTCTTTCTATTTACACTTAAAAACAAAATTAATTAAAATCTGGCTGCACTTTAATTACGCGAATTTATAATACATGTTAAATTATTGTTAACATTGATTACTATTACCTCTTAGAATATGGCAACTATGCAAATATACTCCGTGTATATTATTGGCATATCGTTTTTTAGAAAAAAAAAAAACGATATGCCAAGTTTAAAAAAACACTATTCACAAGACATTGCCACATTTCAATGAAGCTTTGCCTCACCTACAAAACTACGTACCTATCATTTTGTTGGAGACTTATTACAGGTTTCATATTGCATAATCAGTATCATTTTCTACTACTCGCGCAACTCCTATAGACGAATAACAAAAACACTGAATAAACCGCTTCGGATTTCTCACTATTTTCTGAATTTTATTCTTAATTAATCTTTTTTTTTCGAATCGCAACTTGTACAAAACTTTATTTTAAACCAATAATTGTAATAAAAACTGACATATATTTTTACATTTATTCGTTATCTTGTACAACTTGCGGTTGTACAAGATAACAAATAAATGGTGGGGCAGAATCTGGCATTGTCATTTGCCAGGGCCGAATTACGAGTTGCGGTACCGATTAAACCATTGGTCGTAATCGATGTGGTTTATTGAAAACGATAACCATAGAAGTTGCGGTAAGCCTACAGTAGGGCAAAGGCCACTTTCACTCAATATCTATGTTCCATTACTGACTGATGATAATATACTGTCGATAAATATTGACGACAATCTTATCTTCTTATCCTGAATCCTGATACGGGTGCCAATGTGACGGCACTTCGACACATTGGGATTTTTTGTGCTCTCCCCTTTCCTTTATGCTCTTTCCTTCTCCCTAAAGATATAACTCAATAGGTCCGCTATGCAGCTCATGTGAAGGAGTCTGTAGTCTTCTGGTTCCGGATAGGCCGACCCCAGAAGACTCATTCGCTTTCTAGCCAGTGAATCACATTCACACAGTAGGTGTTTCATGGACTCCGTAATGTACGGAGACAATTTGACGACAATGCTACAATGTTAATATTTATCGCGATCCATATTCCTTAATGAGGCGTTTTTTTTAATGACAAAGAAAGCCATGTTAAGATTTTTTGAGTACAATAGTACGGACGTAACACTTGCAGTGCAATTTCAACTCGTACGACGCAGATAATATTAAAAGAACAGTCCAAAGTGTTACATTTGATCCGCTGTTAGCTGTACAATTATATGCCGTTAGCTATATCTAACGTCAAATCCTTTTGATGCGTAGACAGTTTTGATGTATCAAACAAAAGTCATAGTTCTTTTTTTCATTTACTATGGCACAGCCCAATGCCATGGGCCAAAATGTTTTTGTATTCACATTACAAATACGTTTAATACATTTCATAACTTATTGTATACTACTCCGGTCATTAAAGGTCCCTAAATTAAGAAATTGAGAACGGCTACAATATTAGAGATACAAATATCGCAATAGTCCAATTGCCGTATTTTAGGATACGAAACGACAATCAAATGCTATCGTATATTCGGAAAATATGCATAAAAAATGCCGTATCAATAACGTCACTATGCCAAAGACTCTTTGGTTTGGTTATGGTCATTCATTCATTCGTTCGTTCGTTCCGTTCAAATTGATTTGTTCATTCCTCAATCCATTCGTTCGTTCGCTGTCGCCATTTTTTAATTTACGCTGAATTTTACGAGACGCGAAATTAATTAATTATCAGTGTTTACTGCAATTTACTTAACCGTTAATGCAATAAATATTGTGTTGTTGTCAGTAAACCATCTTTCTACTAACGATGAGTACTGCCGCGTCTACTCCTCTGTTTGCGTGTTCCCGTTGCTTTTCAAGACACCCTTTCGAGGAATTGTCTCCTGGCGAACAGCTTTGCAAGGTAATAAATGCTAATTTCTGCTAATGATATTACACCTACATACTTTCAACTGTAGTTACTTACACAATTCAATAAATCAAACACAAATCAAAAAAATATTTGCAATCTGCGTCACAGATTTACAGTTGTTTAGGATTATAAGATTGTTATTTGACGTCAATAATGACGCGTATTTCTCGTGGTGTTACAGGAATGCCGTGGCTCGTTCCCTGTCGTGAAATGCACATACTGCCGATCGGAGTTCCAACAGACAAGGTCAGTGTCAGCTGCCAAGGTGTCGACGTCGACGTCGACTAATTGAATGAGTCACTATAGAAAGTCACGACGTATGTTTAGGAATTTGTTTGATTTTGAATATAGACATAAACCATGAAGGGGCTTAGGGAATTCCCCGCTGCTTTATTTTCCATATCCTATTCTAACATAAACAACACAGAAACAGTCAGTGAGTTTTGATTCTATTTCTTTTCAGCAAATCGAGCACTTCATCAATCTGTAAGAAATGTGAGGCCAATGTCAAATCCTATGGGAAGCCTACTGCGTGCGAGTATTGCAACATCATTGCTGCATTCATCGGTAAGGATTATTTTAAGTTAATTTTATGATATTGGTTTTATTCATCTAGGTACTTTAATTGTAATGTAAGTATCTTAATCACACTACTAGCTTTACATCCAATTATTTTAGAAATTTTCGCTGAGTATAAAATATTCTATGATTTATGAAGCATGTATGAGTAACACACATCCTAACATCCATGATAACTTATAATATTCAGGGAATAATTGCATTATAATGATAATAGTGTTTGCTCACATTAGTTTAAAATAAAAATAGCAATCTTCTTATTTATATCATTTGTTTAATTTGTAAGATATATTATACAGTGTTAGTGTATTTTATTGCTCAGTGATGTAAATGGACTCCTATAGCAATGATGTTAGTATTCATACATCCTGTTTAACTGAAGTAGTTGATAATATGTTTGTTTAGTTTATAATATAACAATAAGGTGTTGTGTTTATTTATTCATGTAACAGCTGATAAGTCCAAGTAGTTCTTAAAACATATCATTGGAATATGAATTGCAATACCCTATTGTACTAAATATAGGGATGTTGACAAGTTTAGTTAATTTAATTTATTTAGGTTAGGTGTTGTTTTTCATTGTTTCCAGGTAACAAATGTCAGCGTTGCGCAAATTCGGAGCGCAAGTACGGTCCAGCAGTCACATGCGAGCAGTGCAAACAACGCTGTGCCTTCGACCGACACGATGATAGCAAAAAAGTAAGGCTCTTCCTGACCGAAACACTACTCTATTGTATTCACAGATATTAAAATATATAACCTACAATAGGTTTCCATTCAGCGATTCTAGAATTTCTTGTGGGAACCCGATATTTTGCCTTGTTAAAAAGTAACCTGTATGTAATCCCAGGACTTTCATCTATAGATCAAACATAAACATGGATGGCAAAGGTTCCTTGCTTTACATCCTTATCACACTAGTGTTTGTCAAATGCTCAAAATATCCAAGAATTTGTATTGCACCATGACTGGTGCCTATATTCGGATGTCATAAAGATTGAACGACTAATGGCGCTAAGGAGATACGATAAGGAGGTCCCAAGTTCGATCCCCGGCCAGTTCAGCTATGTACCAATGAGATTTCTTCAGTTTTTTCGAAGGAAAAACTTACGTACATTTACTGAAGGCTCTCAAATGGTGAAAGAAAACAATGTGATGAAACCTGCATGCTATAGGAAAATTCTAATGCATGAGTAATCCCACCTATCCGCACTGGGCCCGCATGGTGGGTCATGGCCCAAGCTCCCTCGATGTAAAGGAAAGTCTGTGTCGAGCAGTGGGGACGTAAAAATAGACTGATTACAATGATGATGTATGTCATAAATCTTATGGGACATATTAAATTTTTAATTAAATAGTATTTAGTAATGTTACCATTTCACTTTCTGTTTTTCTCCTCAGACACTCCAACTAAACTTGTACTAAGAGTGTTCCACCACCATCCCAAAGCCCAAAGAGGTTTCCAACCTGCAACCTCACACCCTAGCATAGGCAATTAAGGAGGTGAATAGCAAATGGTGATAGATCCTGCTTTTTTACAGAAATCAATGAAAAACCGCTACATTTTGTAGTCTTCGAATAAAAATTAAACTTTATAAAATTATAAATGTTGTCAATAAACCTTTCTTTAATGTAAAAAAAGAACAACAGGATATATCCTGAACATCTCACCATTTGATATTCACCTCCTCAATTGTCCGTATATTATGAAGGATCCTTGATCTCATCCCTTGATCTCATCCCTTGATCTCATCCTATGTTAGTGTTTAATTTATTTATTCAAAAATAATTTTAAACATTTAGATAGGTAATGGATGGTTCTCAGGTGGACGGCAAGCTGCTTTGCTGGCTGTGCACACAGTCACTCAAGCGCGCGCTGGCACGCACCAAGCAGCACCTCTCAGCAGTCGACAAGCACAAACACCGCTCTCACAAGTCAGTTGCACTCTTATACCTTTAGGCCTCGTATCCACTAGGCAACCATTGACGCGCAACAAGATCGGCAACGTTATGCTCCCACTTCACTTGGCTATTCATATTCGCTATTGGATGTTTGTCGTATTTGTCAAATACTTGACCTTGACGTACATACAAATAAGACTAATGTTTTGTCAAGAATACCAACCACACATGGCAATTGTGACAAATACGCAAATACGAATAGCTAAGTGCAGTGCCACCATGACAAAATATTCGTCATATTAGCCTTTTCGACACACAATATGTTGACAAACATATCATATTTGACAAATACGACAAACATCAGCCAAGTGAAGTGGGAGTATAACACAACAACGCGCGACGTTGCCAGCTGGCGCGCAACATGACCAATGGTGCCTCAAGTTCCTCGTTGCCGTTCAACAAGATGAGCAACATGTTGTGCAACATGTCGCCCGTCAAATGTTGCTTAGTGGGTACGAGGCTTTAGTTAGACCGATATAGACAGTTTTGAGTGCCAGCTGAGTCTGAGTTTGGTCTTACAACCGTTAAATTGCATAGAATTTTGACAGTTGTAAGTACGAGCTCACTCTGAGTATGTGCTCAAACCTGTATATGACTATCGGCCTTAGTGCCGTTTCACATGTCTCGGGTAGTCGGTGCTGTATTCAATTTCAAAGCTTTTGTTTTAAAAAGGATTACATTTTATGTACTTACTAAAATAAAATTCATTATGGATTTTAATTATGAAGTTTCGTTAGATTTGTCTTGATCACGACGTAGTACGGACAACAGCAGATCAATGGTAATACTTGCAATTACGATTTTAACTCTTACGACGCAGATAATAAGAACGGTCCAAAGTGTTACACTTGATCTGCTGTTAGCTTTACTGTAGATTTTATGCCACAAAAGCAGTAATTATTTTTGTAATACTAATTATTTATTTATTTGTGTACAAATAGCGAAGTTGTTAACTGGCTTACAGGTCTAAAAGCAGTCACAAGGACAAGCGCAAATCGGACATGATGAAATCGATCAATTCCAATGACTCGATGAATGATTCACAGCCAATGGAGAAGAAATCCAAAATGAACCCAATGCAAGGTAAATATAGTTATCAGACGTAAGTAATTGTGAGAAAACATCACTCAACGAATCATAAAAGGCTTTCTTGCATGATTAGAAAAGTCACATCCCGAAAGTACATAACCAAGAACTTGAAGATGCAACTCGTGATTCAATCTGTACCGAAGCCCAAATCAAGTGTCTTGTTTGGTAAACAAATATGATCGTCTAATTACCTGTTGTGATGTAACACTGAAGGAACCGATTGATTGAACCTGTTCACCATTGTGAAAAAACCGTGATCCGATCTAATAATGTGAGAATAACTATGCAATAATCACAGAAAAGCTTAAAATGGCTTACAAAATAAGACACTTAATTTTGACTTCGGTATAATAATTATGAACTACTGATGATATTTTATAAATATGCTTTCGTCCACCATTCGTAGCAATGTACAGTCGACAGCACATCAATCGTAACATTAGCACTCATGCGACGACAATACGACATGTATTGCAATACATATAACAGCATGAAACTTACTTCTTTAAAATGAGTTTTGGTAGGTTGATGTGCTGTCGATTGGATGGTGTAATATAGAAACGTGTACAGGAGAGTTTTTTAAGGTTGAGATTATCTCAAAAACTACTTTACCTGTTGCAAGAATTATTTAACTGTTATTGATCAAAATTAAAACCATGTAACTGTAAAAGAATTGTTAAAATCGGACCAGTAGTTTCTGAGAAAATCCCAACTTTAACTGGGTCAACCCCCTGTATACTTTTCTGTCTTCGTGTCTTCCTACTTTGCTGTGAGAGAATATATTTATTATTTATTAATATGTCCGTACATATTAATAAATAATAAATATAAGCAGCAGATCAATGGTAACACTTGCAGTACGATTTGAACTATTACGACGCAGATAATAAGAACGGACCAAAGTGTTACATTTGATATGTACGAAAATGTATTGCTGCGATGAATTCTTTGTGTGATAAGTACGTGTGTTTGCCAGGCGAGCTGGACCCCAATAGCTCTGATCACGTGGTAGCGACGACCCAGCTGAAGGAAACCATCGCCAGTCTGCAGAAGAAGGTCTCGCAGAAAGACAACGAGCTGCTCACCAAAGATAAATTGGTAAGTTTATTACAGGAAAGATTTTTTAAATTCCGACTGTACAATAACAGTAAGGGGCGGTTTCGTTTTTAGACCCATTAGCTAAAAGGGTTCCCTATTTTCGTGCATAAATTTTTATGTCATAATATAACATGGCATACTTTAAATTGTCCTAGTAATAACTACGCATAATAGTCATTAGGCATAACTTTATAGGCATAATATTATTAAGCATAACTACAAACAGCATAAAGATTGTTAAGAATAATATTATAAAGCCTAAATAAACTTTGTCATAATGATATTGAAACATAATTGTAATAATCATATTAATTACTCGCCGAAAAATATACTCCTGAAGTTTTAAAAACAAAAATTAAACCAAGGGCCACCCCCGCCGCACCGTAACCAACTATTACACTATAATACCTACTTTTTGATTGTAGGTATATAAAATAAACATGTTGGCGGCTTACGGGTGGCCCAAGGGCCACCCCCGCCGCACCGTAACCTACTATTACACTATGGTACCTAAGTTATATCTGATATACATACCTAATACCTACTTTTTGATTGTATATAAAATAATCATGTTGGCGGCTTACGGGTGGCCCAAGGGCCACCCCCGCCGCACCGTAACCTACTATTACCTAATACACCATACATACAACACCAATACCAACAAAAAAGAAGAAATACACAAACAAACATTATTTATGTATAATATCTATTAGACGAATAAACAATATGCCATAAAACAATATGGAAATCAAAATTAGGGCAAAAACGATTAGCCCAAACTAGAATTATGCTTAGTTAGATTGTATGCCCAAAAACAATTATGACAAAATATGATTATGACAAAAAACATTATGCCTAACTCATTATGCTAAATTAAATTAGGACAAAAAAATTATGCGAAAAAAAGGGATCCCAGCTAAAAGGCCATTTTAATTTTACGATATTTTACGATTTAGGACGTTTTGTTAACAGGTCATTCTAATACTAGACGGCATAGGTCAATCCGATAGGAAAAGGTTTAGCTCTTTGACCGTTAGCTATAAACACAGAGCACCCCCACTAGAGTCCGCATTAACAAATTTTTGTTTGAAAACGAAATCGCCACAGGAACGAGGTGCGGGGCGGGACAAGCCACATCCTGATTGGCCAATTCAAGGTCGTCGCACGTCGTAAGCGCAGAACGAATGCAGCGCAAGGATGGGACAATAATATAGGATGTATCGATTATCGACATTTTCTGTCGATAAGCGATTTTGTACTTGAATTTAGAAAATTGTTAGGATGAGTCATATTGCGGAATTTGATGTGACATCAAATGTCTACTACTATGTGATACTAAACATTAATAAATAAAACAGCGCAAATTGTAAAGAAATAAATTAGTTTTATTAAATTAAATAATACTGATACTTGATAGCTTATAGATAGAGAGAGCTCGGTGGCGCAGTGGTTGAGCCACTGGACTTGCAATACGGAGGTCCCGGTTCGATTCCCAGCCAGGGCAGCCATGTTCTAATGAGTTATACTCGGTTTATTTCGACCGAAAAACTTACGTACATTTACCGAATGTTCTCAAAACGGTGAAGGAAAACATCGCAATGAAACCTTCATGCCGTAGAAAAAAAATATCTAAGGCATGTGTAATCCGCCAATCGGCACTGGACCCGCGTGGTGGACCATGGTGCGAGCTCCCTCGATGAGAGGGAAAGTCTGTGCCCAATCAGTGGGAACATAAAAATAAATAAGCTTAAAACAGGTAAATCTCAAAGGAGCCCATACCTTTAAGGCCCACCCTTGCTGTCCTGTTATTGAGACAATATTAATCCCATATTTTTCTACCGCGTTTATTGCTCTTAAACACAAGGCTAGTCAATGCAAAGTTGAATTTACCTTAACATTTGATGAAATCAAAATAAAAAAGGTGAATATGTTCCTTCGAATCAACGTACTTTTCTGTAAGTACCATTTGTTTTTATTAAATTCAATTGCACAAATGAATGCACCGAAGCTTTGTTTTTCCTAAGTCGCATTTTACGTGGAGTATTCCAATGAGTTGGCAAATTTAGTAAATCAATACTGGTATCCGGTTGTATTATCTCGGGGAATTTTTGTGGTTCTGGCAGCGTGAAATGTTCAGAAGATGCTGGGTTTGTTCTTGGCGGTACTACGGCATGTTTTGAATACTGTTCATCTTCAATAAAGTTCTGTAAAAGTGTAATAGTTACATGTTAATCTTAATTTGAAGGACATAAAATTATCAAAGTTTATAGTTATGCTCAAGCAACATACCTTAGACATAAATGTTGTCTCCAACGTTGGTTGGGAAATCATAGGCAACGTTACTGAAGTTGACTGAACTCCAAGAACATTGATATATAAATTAAATGTATTCCGAATAATATTTCGATCTAACAGGAGGTAGAAAAATATGAATATTAAATTAATAACAGTATACTTCTATAAAGGGTGGGCCTGGTTTGATCAATCTCCTTTGAATATGCTAACAACATCGACATCGACAATTCCCGAACGGGTGACTGAAAGCACTAACTTACACGTGCCGGGGAGAAAGCGGGATGTCTAAATATGAATTAACACATGAAAGAAAGAGATTCGTAAAAAAGACATCAACGTGCTCACCTGAAATGGTACACATTATGCAGCAAAATTTATTTTATTATTTTAATCTTTTTATATGGAAATTCAACTGACCGATGAAAGGAAATACCATCCTTTTGAAGATTCGATGTTCTACAAGACTTTCCACATAATTTTACCGCACAGTAAGACATATTTAGATAGTTTTTTACCTCATTTTCACTCACAAACTCATGAGGACGTTCAATAAGCGAATGAAACGATGTTTTGAGGCGTGGCGCTATTATAGTAGTACTAACTATTATGCTTGGCAGCAGCGGGGGCCCTCATATGCGGACTCTAGTGGGGGTGCTCTGTGGCTATAAATAAACATTACTTAATGTTAGGCAGTTTTAGGATGTTCGTTGGTCGCCACACAAAATTAAACTTCAACTAGTAAAGTTGTTGTTTCTATAACTTTATTACGTGAGCTAAGCAGTGAGGTTGTATAAGCTAAGCTGTTTATATTTTAAGAATAAATAAATATCGCGACCTCGTGACATCTCTTTTTTTGAATATGTGATTATAGTGATGTGATCGAAGAAATAATAGTATTAGGAGGGCAAGTATTTTAATTTTAATAGACACATTAATTCTATTTTTAAAAAGGTTAGGCGTCCCATTTTCATTCGTCATCAGCCTATTTAATTGCCCCCACTATTGGGGCCCAGGCCTTCCCTAACATCGCGGCTCATTTACATTGTTTATAGCTATGAAGCGATTAGACTACGGAGGTTGTCAATAGTTGCTGAGTAAGCAGAGAGAAAGCAGCACATTTAAGCCTTTAGACGTGATATCTTTTACAGATTTAGCAGAACAATGGTGACAGTTGGAACGTTACTTGAACTCTAACGGCACCAAAAATTTAAACAGTAGTATAAATCCATTGATCTCCTATAAACAACTAGATACACAGTCTGCCTTCTAAAAATGCCCGAGCGCAAAGAAGGTCCAAACGGATGAATGGACCCTCATTTGCTTTATTGGACATTAACAATGGACCCTTATTTGGACGTTTTTTAAATTGTTTTAGTAAGACCTTTGTGTATCTAGTTGTTTATAGGAAGGAGATCAATGTATAAATCCCGAAAAGTTGAACTTAATATGGTATCAACTGTATTAAATGTATCAACTAGATATATTTTAGTACTTTTTTTGTTGTTTAATATTGTAATAGTTTGTATATTTTAGTTATTTGAATAAATTTAGTATCAACTGTATGTAACGGTTTAATCACAGAAAAAAAAGTATATAGTAAGTAAGTATATATACTTTTTGATAAAATAGCAAGCCTCTTCATTTGGCTTGACTTCATTTTTTATATTATTTATTACAAGGCGGTATAGTTGGCTTTGCCTTTCCCTAAAAAAAAAATACAATTACACAATTATACATAGTGTGTACTCGAAAACTATCTACGTATAAAATACTTTTTGAAATCGATCAAGTAGTTTTTAAGAAAATCTAAATATTTTTGACTTACTGTTTTCGATTGTACTACATTCAGTATCGATGGTTTTATTTGAACGCCTATGTTAATAAAACTATACGAACAATAACCGGCAAAGTAAATAATAAATGCAACATTTCAGATCACCGAGCTGAAAGCTCAAAACCTCACCAACACGACGGAGCTAAGGAACGAAATGAAGAACAAGGAGCGTCTCAACGAGACCAAATTCAACCTTATGAACACCAAGATACAGAACTTGCTGAAAGAGGTCGCCACCCTCAGTAAGTCCGCCAGAAAAAATAATAAGAACACTAAAACGGCGCTCGTAGTTGCCGAAAACAGCGGCAGTGGCACAGACAGCCCGAGCACCAACTAGAACAATTGAACTTTTAACTTATTATTAGTTATTAGTATACGTCTTGCGTTTCGGGGTGTGAATGCTTTTGTTTTTTTTGTCTCCACTTTTTGCCGCGATCTGTCCCCAAAGAACATTTAGCTTTTGTTTTGCCGGTACTGAAGTAATTAGTCCAAGCGACGGACTTGGAATGGGTCAGTTGTCCGGGAGTAAGGGCTAGCGTACGCCGTTTACCGCGCCAGTGTACGGCGTCGTCCGCCGGCACGAATGTTGTCCGCCTGTGACCGGCGCCAGCCGACATCGTGCACCGGTTGGCGGTGCCGGCAGACGCCGTGACATACTTATACTGACAATACTTGTGGCGATTACAGTGTCGCACCCTAAATTTAATCGTCGCTAAGCGAGGCGTCCCGCTCTCTTGCATATTATGAGTGACAGTTGCGTTTAGGTTTATGATTTAATTTTATGGACACGACGAAATCACATAATTCCATCATTTATTAACAAAATTTTAATTGCTCACACTTTCAGTTTTGTGACGTCATCGATCCTGCAAAAGCCTCATCTTTCCACATCCTCTAAACGCATCCGTTTAAAAGATCTTTAGTCCCATCCCAAATAATATAAAGGGGTTAATCCGAATCACTTCTAACGACAATATCGCTCCTCACATTGTAACCATTGCGCGTGAGTGCCCCGAAATGTATGACGTGTAGTATATTAGTCTACCCACATACAGACAACGGAAAAATAACATTTTCCTCTTATTTTTTTACTCTACAAATATTTTTATTTGTAGACTTTTATAAACTTAAGCATAAGTAGGTTTCAATTTGACATCTTAGGTTTAAATTTTAATGCAACACTGTTTACCATGTAACAAGTACACGAATACTTTCGTTGGTTTGCACAAGGAGTCTGAAAATTAAAGCCCAAATTATTTCATGACATCTAGAAAGTTAGACAATTAAATCGAGACGTACGCTGGGTGCAAATTAACGTTGATTCTTCTACAAGTTGAAGGTAAGTAATAGTGTTATAGAACTAATGCGGGTGCAAAATGTATTAGTTGAATAATGAATCGAAGAAATCGAGATTATTTTTGTATACAAACTGATAGTTTTGTTCAACAATTTGTTGAAATGAACGTTGGTCCGTGAAACTGCGATGGGCATTATAAATGTTGCAAGTAGTCTTTCAGAAAATAAACTGAATAATCATTCTAGTAAATTATTATGCTCATAAATATCATAATCAACATGCATATAATTTTACATATTTTTTGTTTGATATCAATCAGAAAATTTCAAGAACCCATCGTAAAATTTTCGAATGAACGATATTGATTCTGGTTTATTTAATTTTTTTAATGTAAATGAATACAGGGCTTATGACATAAACATCAAATACATATTATATTCAAAATACAGTTTTCCTCGATTTTTAATTATCCACGTATTGTGATTTACTATTGTGTATATTTTATCATTTATCATTCACTATCAATACATAAAAGTGACATGCGATTCTGATTATGTGACTCAAATTATTATGCAGTATGTATACTAACATTAAACGACGTCGTCATACGATAATTTAAAAATCTTACTGTAATTGTTAGTTTACGTACTGCCAACTCTTAGATTATTTTAGTAAATATTGTTATCATTCATTATCAATGATAATGCAAAGTGTTTGATAATCAAACTGTAACGCGCGACTGTGACGCATATCCGTTACACGCAAGGAAGGAAGGAAATGCTGTGTCGAATAGTCTTATTCGGATATACCAAGTAATGATGTACATGTAAAACCACAAATATATCAAAAAACCGCTCTGGAGTCTGATTCATTTGTGACACTTTCTGTGTTAATTGAGAAGGTTCATTTACATTAGCCGTCTCGTACGGGACGAAATGACTAGCGAAAATGTTTAGTCATATGGAAACAGCATTGTCTTTAGTATTGTCGATTTATCACTAAAATTTTCCAAAATTGAACCATGTACCTACTTAACGGCGCATATTTTGTTGACATCCTATTTATAGCGCCTCTATATAACCCAAAGGTAAATATTTGGCCATAAATTGGGCTTGGTGAGGCAAGGCACTAATACCACCTACATTTCTGTAAAAAAGGTCACAGTTTTTAAACAAGCTGTAAATCAGAACGATTAGCAAAACGAGTACAAGACGTTCTTAAACTAAGCTCGTCCTCTGTTTTCAAAATGTGTGATTTCGAATTTATAAATGTAAATGGGTCCTAATTGTAGTAGGATTTCGATTATTCGACAAAGAATATACTTAATTTTTTATAATTATTAAAATGTTACCATTTTACAATTTCGCCCTCGACATATTCAACTGAGATAAACACAGTAGTCGTCGCTACTGTCTCAAACTTTAAAGAGCTATTGTAGCTTAATTGTTTTGTCTGTCTTGTTAAATCGATCATGTGTCAAATTGTCGATTACCAAATTAATTTCATGTAATAGTGTTATGTGTAGTAGTTACATTACATCTTTATTTGGAGTGCAGTAGGATACCTATGTTCCGTTATTTTTACCCGACTGTCGCAAGGAGGCATTCGAGTGTATTATCATTTATCTCCTGTAAAGAACACGGCTTAACGTATTTTGATATATGTGATATGAGGTATCGTTAGATTCGTCTTGATCACATAGGATATCTAGTATATTTTAATTTAAGTCAACAAATGTTCTTGCAATAATTATGTTATTCAATAATGCCTACTACTAATCCTACATTATCAAATCAAATACTATTTATTGCGTTAAGAAAAGACATAACTTATATTATAATACGTATCTCATCTTTATTGATGGATCTTTCTACAAATTAACGAGATTATCTTATAAACTATTAACTATTCTTGTAAACTAGCGGAACCTAGGCTATCTTACTATAAGGCATATTTTCATGTATCAAAATAACTACAAGGAAATGTGACTTAACTTGTCTTTAATGCTGTGGAAAACTATTCCATTATGATGTACTGTGAGAGTATTGTTAAGACAAAATGTAAAAAAAACGAAATAAAGAATAGAAAACTGATTTAATTGTTTTTGTTTTAGTAATTAATTGCCCTTACCACCTACCTAGTAGCAAAAGGCTAAATAATTAAAAAAATATATATTGGCGTATTTGTTATTCAGAGAGCTCGGTGGCGACGCTGTGGTTAAGACACTGAATTTCCGTTACGATGGCCCGGGTTCGATCCTCAGGTTTGCAATGAGTTTCGCAGGAAAATATACTCGTAACGTAAGTAGGACGAATGACAGTAGAGAACGGTCCAAAGTGTTACACTTGATGTACTTTGGGCTGTACATTGAATGCTCTTAAAAAACTTTGAAAGAAAACATTCTGAGGAAATGCATGCCTCAGAAGTCCGAACAATAAAAATCTATGGAATGTTTAATTCGCACTGGGCCCGCTCGTAGTGTATCATGGTCCAAGCTCCCTCGAGGCAAGGGAAGTGTTCTATGCCCGAACAGTAGGGACAAAATAGGTTTATGATTTATTAATGATGAAATGATAACATCTGTAATAAATAATGTAAATGTGTTATAGGCGGTGTCTGTAGGCGACGATGACCGTTTACCATCAGGTGATTCGTCTGCCCCCTTTCTCACAAAGAAAATATTCTACCCTACATCCTTGTCTGCCCACTCGGGCTAAAAATATCGATTAAAAGATTAAAATGAGTTTTCTGCGTACATCGTAGTTCGTCGGCGCGTATTTTTTCCTGTGAAAGTTTGGTGTTTATTTTGTTAAGTCCAGTGTTAGTGCCTGTTATACCTAATTTTAGGAACAGCTTGTTATTCTAATATTATTCAGGTGTACTGATCTAGTTACCTGTAGTAAACAGAATTACTCACTGATCGATATAGAGGCTGATTCAGTCATACTTTAACGATAACTATTTTTCTACGAAGTAGCTACGAGGGACGGCAAACCAATAATACATGGTGTAACGGAAAATGGTGTAACGGTAAGGGTAGTAAGCCGAAAGGGGAGTGTCGATTACTAAATAACTTTTGTTCTACGACTTTCATATTTCGTGAAATATTTTTTTTTTTCATACATTTTGTAACGATCAGCAAACTGATTTGTATGAGGCATTAATTTATTTTTTATTCGAAAAGTCGTAGAACAAAAGTTGTTCAGTTATCGATACGAAACACCCCCCTTCCTTTACCCCTTACGTTATACCCTGTAGATAGGTAGGTAATTAATTAGGTATAGCCGACAGCGTATTATGTGTAACATACGGGCACTCTACGCGGGCTGTTATCTACCTAATATACCTAGGTGTATGAACTATGAATATGTAGGAAACCTTGGATTAGCTTTGCGTATGTGCTGTAGACTGTACCTAATTGTACTTATTTAAGTACAAAGTATTTCTGCGAATCGACACACACAAAACCTAAAAACGTCATTGAAAATAATTATCATAAAATCTGTCTAGTTCGTATTGTATTGTCAACTCTGCGAGACAGTGTTATGGAAAATCACATTACGTACGAAAGGATAACATAACAAACAAAAGCGTTAGAGCACGTTCGGCACATTGTGAGATTTCAAACGCTGTCTATCTCCAGTGCTTCCTATTCTAATCAATAGTCTTTGTGTCCATCACGATTACCACTAAGTAATTGTCTCAATACTCTCAATGTTGTTCAAAATGCTTGGTCAACTGACACAGGAAGAACCTGCTAAACTTTTCATTCAGGGTTGCTACTAGTTAATTATTTATTTTATCAAGAACAAATAACGAAACGTAAAAAATCGTTTAAAACCTCTTCAACTTGAGATAAGTTAAGATTTTTTTTAATTTACTCAGTGTCATTCTGTCCAGTGATACTATTATACCTACTCGTATTAAACCTAAACACAACAGTCGCTTTCGCTCATATTCTAAATCGCGGGACACCATCCTTAGCGCCGATTATAATTAGCGTGGCACGCTTTGGAATCTCTACAACTGTGTAGATACCAAATTGTAATAGAACTTACAAAATCGTTTACAATTACGAGTATACTTACCTATTACTAAGTACTTAGTTTTTGAAAAATCTACTTAGGTATGTTATATTTAATTAGGTCTGTAAGTGTGTAACAATATCATCCTTCACTTCGTCATAATTTGTAAACCACAACAGGAAATATTTGAATAAGTATATACTTAATATGTAACAATTTTCGTCTGCATACCTACCCCAACAAATCATAAAAATCCACGTACAAAATGACTCACGTTTTACGTTATTTATGATTGATTACTAAATAAGGTGTCACACTTGGATTGTTCCTATCGTGTTCCTATAATATGATTGTTATGACTTGTTTCATGGTGACTTGCCTGCCGTGTCTGTAACAAAATATGTATTTTCTGATAACTATAATTTCAGGTTGATTTTTTTACACTCAGTAACTCAATCGACTTACTGCATGTTTATAAAACCGGTCTAGCATATATACTTTCATGCGACCAGAGTTCCGTCCATTATCCATCATATCATCTGCTAACACATTTATAACAGGCTCATGATTATTAATTTAGTACTTACTTAAAATGCGAGGGTTCAGAAACAGCTCCTAAGACTAGTACGGACCGAACAACTAACAGCAGATCAATGGCAATACTTGCAATACGATTTCAACTCTTACGACGCAGGCAGATAATAAGAACGGTCTAACGACGGTCCAAAGTGTTACACTTGATCTGCTTTGATGTGTACTTATCTATTCCTAATAGAGCCTGCGTCAAAGATTTCGTATCATCACTCTAATTGTGGGGCAGAATTTTAGTATGGGATCAGATGTTTAGTTGTTTACTATTGAGTAATTATATCTACTGGACGGTCATCGACGTCGAAATTGACTTTAGCGAAGATGGAGTGACGATCCCACCAACTACATGAAAGGATGGTTCGAAGAGGAGCAGGACAGGCATCTGGAGAAGGGGGGAGAGACCTTTTCCCAGTAATGTACAATGGTACAATTAATATACATACACATACAATACATTAATATATTGATCTACAAATCCACAATATATGTACTAAACTTTAGGTAGGTAGATAAAATGTCTTGGCAAACTGTAGGTATGTACCTTAGTAAACATCTCTCACTCAAACGAACATTTAGGTATTACTCGATGTCGCTAAACCTGTAACTACCTTTTTACAGAACCCTAATTGTTATCTACTTAAAATAAAAATCATGTGCTAGCTAGGTCAGAGTAACAGAAGCTGTTTGCATAAAATAAATAAATAAAATAACCATTACAAATCCAAAAACACCGACTGCTTATTTGCCATAAAATGGATCAAACCGAATCTAACGATACCTCATTGCTTTCTGCTTGCAAAAATGTTTGATGCCGTGTCTGTAACGAAATATGTATTTTCTGATAACTATATAAAAAATGTATATAAAAAATGTTTGATGCACTATTAATTAATTTAAAATATTTTAGAACATCGGTCTGCAAGATGAAGCAATCATCGATCGAAAGCAAAGTGCTCGCGTTATCGACATCTTGACACACAAATCACTCTCATTTTATTAATTAACAAAAAGAAAGACTAACTTTCGATGCTACTTTCTCCTAATGTGCCAACCCTAAACAAAGGTGTACCTATGTATGGATGATGTACATTTGGTTATTCTGTACGTCTCATTCAACGACGCGTTATTTTTATTTTACGTTTGCTCTAGTATAAGTATAGGGTAAACTTGTTCAGCACAATCAATCCACTCAGTCTTGTTTGCCCCACCGGTGGTTGTTAGTCGTTACGTTAGTGAAACAATGGGTTTACGTGTGGTTATTATTCTCGCCTGCTTAGGCTTAACTCAAGCTAAGTGTTAGTATTTAATTAAACCTTTTAATTCCTTATTATTGAATATTGGGTATGGGACAGATTTTGGAAATAATAAATGAATTAGAAAATATTGAATTCACTTACAGTTTTTTGAATATTTATCTTCAAATAATTGTACCTAATTTTCCGCTTTAATTATAACCATTTTACATAACAATCAATTTATATTAAAAATTGTAAAATAAAATAAATAAAATAATATTAAAATCAGGTACTTGGTCTATTTGAATTTTAAAAAATGTGAGTTAGGAAACATATTTTTATTTACTGCAATGCAGAATGCTTGGTTATATTAATATGTCCCTACCGAAGTATTTTTTTATTACTTTTATTTTTCGTATTTTAGAAAGTCTCGATAACTTTTATTTCAACATTACCTTATCCAGCCTTTGAAAACGAGTTGTTACCGTTTTAATGGTTTCCTAAAAATAGTAATTTTTTTACAATAAATGAACTACCTATAAAGTTCCACTTTACAGAGTCAATAATCGATTCTGATTCTAAATAAATATCTCTAAAATGGACATGCAGGCATTATTCACCAAAACTGCTTAAATTTCTTTCGAATATTAGCGAATTGTTCGTAATTTCAGTGATCGATTTGTCATGTAAGCAAATCCAGCAGATCGTGGACGGACACAACTCGCGACGTCTGCTACTGGCCAAAGGGCAGGTGGCGGGGCAGCCCGCCGCCGCAGAGATGAAAGTGATGGTGAGTTCATATAAAATTATCAGCTCTATATAAATCTTATTTAGGACCCAGGAAGAACTTGTTGTTAGGCATTTGTCATGCACGAGCGGAGTATGTGACCCCGGCGCCAGACATCTGCGCAAAACTTTACAAATATACGCAAATTCGATGTTCATTGACGGCTTTTGTGACGTCGTAGTTGTAGATTCTGTACAGAACTTTCAACGGTAGGTAAAAAAGCTCAAATGTCTGGCGTCGGCTTGATATAGGTTACCTAAATATAGCTTACTCCATAGGCCGTTCCTTGCTTCATAACATGTATTAGGTGATCTACAATTTGTTATCGAACCGCTTTGTGTCCAAAAAGTAGTATTCGCCGCAAAAATATTGCAATAAAATAATACAACGGTCGGGAAAATGGTAGAAAAAAATAAACATAGATATTGGGACATTTTAAAGTTCTTCTTAATTGGAAATAGATAGAGCATGTATTATTGTGCGAAAACTAGAGTTTTTGTTCCAGTTTACAGGAATTTTGAGTTTAGATAAGTACCTAGGTAGGCATATATGGAACCCTTTGCAAATTATTTTCAAGGCAACTCTATGTCTAGGTGTGGGATCACGAGCTCGCAGCGAAAGCGGCGAAATGGGCTTCCAGAAATACATTCATGCACAACCCCGATAAAACCGTTGGTACGTAAAGTTGATTATTTGTTAAATTAAGATTTCAGATTCATGTCACTTATTTCAATTAAATACTTATATATATAATTCTGTCACAATTTTATTATATACTTAAGTAATTTTAGTACATTTAGGTACACCACTAGCATTGACATGCAAGGCTGAGAAAAGTGGCACACAACTTTTACAACACATCTTCAAAAATAAAATTAGGTTAATTTTAATAACTATTGTATATATTTTTTTAATAATTAACTATCATTAGATGCTAACTTACTATAGGTATAATATTGTTATTGTAACAATTTAAATCATTCGGAAGATATACTGACACCATACGTCGTGTAAGTACTATCGAACATAACGACCCGAATTTCATTTTACGTTTTGCGGAATACCAACACTGCTGTACAGTGCACAGTTGGGTCCAATTTTGACAAACATATTTTTTTTTAAATATATATTAACAACCCTAATATATTCAGGGTCTGGAAGATTCAAAACAGGTGAGAACCTGTACTGGTACGGGACGAGCAATCTGTCGCACAAACTGAACCCAGACGCCGCTCTGACCTCCTGGTTCGACGAATACAAATACTACACGTACAGACCGCTGGCAGACAGCGATTTCAGCGATTCCGGCAAAGACATCGGACATTATACACAGGTGAGGCAGAATGACTGCAATCGAGCAATGCCTTTCAAGGATGTAATCATTTCTTTTTTACCGAATTTAATCATTATTACAGTTTCATAGTTTAAACTTTTATCTATTTACCAGTGAAAGAGTTTTTGCAATAGGTCTAATAAATTTCCAGATAATCTCAACTTTAAAAACTGTACACTTCTCTATGTGTTAGATCGTACCTATACTAAATGGCAGTAGGCGAAGTAAGTCGAATTGAATTGGTCGCGGTTCGTGCGTCGGGGGTTTTGAGTAAACAACGAATTGGGGGGTGTTACTTAACTGAACAACTTGTTCTATGAATTTTTAAATTTCATTGTGACTCTCCATTAGATTTTGTGAATCGGTTGATCGATTTGTTTAGAGATATATTGCTTTTAAATACTATTTAGTCGTAGAGAAATGGTTAATAAAACGTCGGTGGATTGAACCCCGCATTAAAAAATCAATAGGCGAATCAGCAAACTCTAAACTCTTGATTGGACATTATTTAAATTCTAGCAGCACATTTTATGAACGAACAGTACTTATAAAGAAGAGAAGATATAAAAGAGATACTTATTTTCACACATTCTTCCAGATGGCGTGGGCTGACTCTACTTACGTGGGATGTGCCATCTCGCAATACCCGAATGGAGGCTGGACGAATTTCCTCGTCGTGTGTAACTACGGACCTGCGTAAGTGTTCTTTTTTGTCCATCATCATCATCAGCCCGTATCATTCTACTGCTGGACGTATGCCTCGCCACTTAATCCGATTCGCGGCCTTTTGCATCGAGTGTCTGCCAGCCACCTTGCGCATGTCATCCCTACATCTGGTCGGGGCCCACTATGAGACCGAGTAAATGACAATGCCAGATTCTGCCCCACCATCAACCGCATGATGAGCAAGATAACAGATAAATGTAAAAATATCTCCGTTTTTTATTAAATTTATTGGTTTAAAATAATTTTTAATAAGTTTTGTACAACATGCGAGTCGGAAAACAGTTTAATTAAGAATTCAGAAAATAGTAAGAAATCAAAGCGAATTATTTATTGTCTTTGTTATCATTTTCTACTACTCTCGCAACTCCTACTGATTATGATTATGCAATATGAAACCTGTAATAAGTCCCCGACAAAATGATTATGAGCTTCAATGGTCACGTAGGTGACCAAAGGTGGGGCAAAGCTCCATTGCAATGTGGCAATGTCATTTAAAGTGCTCTAAAATACTGATGATATTCACCCCTATCACGCTATGGGCCACGTGACGAAAAGTGGTAAGCCATTTTGCTGAAATGAACACGGCCGATGTATTTCATCGTCTCCCATAAGGGAGTAGGTAGATTTAGTGTGTACCTATCGTAGATCAATATTGTTATGTAGGTATGTTGCCTTGGGAATGTGCACCGTTTTTATTATCTGTGTCATAAGAGTAGAAATCGTACTCCAAATGTCACCAGTGATGTACCATCGAGTGTACAAAACACCGAACGGTCGATAACTTTCTCGGTTTTTTCGATGATTCTACTTATCATTTACAAAGACGAAGGAAAATTACGCGAATAAGTTATTATGGCTGAAGATAAAAAAATCTAAAGCATGTGGAATCTACCAATTCGCAGTTAAATTATGCTCGTTATGGAAATAATTAAGTTATTATTAACAAATTTACTATAATATCACAAATAAGTATGTAAATGTATAATAAAATAATATTTGCATGAAGAGGCACAACAATGGATTTCGTAATAATATAAAAACCAAAATTACTTTAATTTTGACACAAAAATAGATGTGAATTACTTATTTCCGCATTGGCTCTAACAACAATAACCGTAGTACTTATATGCATTTGCATATACTTAATGTAGGTGTATGTCGTTTCAGTTAATTATCTAATTTTATACTAACAATGGGTACGATTAAGTTTTTTCGTCAACAAACGCCGTAGACTCAACGTCTAGGTACATGTCTGTCTGTCGGTTAGCTGATAACTGAACCCCGTTTTACGGAAAGTAATGTGGTTGCTAAGGTAAAGTCACAGTCAGTGTTTGCAAACAACATTGCAAATTAAAAATTAATTGATGTCTAACAAAAGACAAAAGTCGGATAAAATAAATTAATGTCGCACAAAAGTTGTTTAGGTACCCGAAATGGAAACACGCTTCGGCCTGTAGTTTGTAATAAATAAGAAATTAATTTAAAAAGAAATCATATTTTGCACGTATACGCGGCAAGTGTGGTATATTTGTTAAATTTTAACTTACGCCCGTCTCTCATAACTTCGTAAGAGTAGGCACAGACGACGGAATTCCATCTGCTGAGATCCTGAAACACCTCCTCCAAACTATTCGTATGGTGAGTTGTGGTCAATTACTTACCTTATAATTCCATTACAGGGGCAATTACATCGGTCAGGTGCCGTACAAGTCGGGAAGAGCGAGCGGTGCGCTGGTGTGTGGAAACCGGGACTGCAATCGGCGTTACGGAGACAAGTGTTAAATACAGTAACTTTAGTTATTTATTGTATCTTAACTTAAGTATTATACATAGGTGCAAATAGTATGCAGATTAATTCAGAATAACCGACAATCATAACTACAGTCGACAATATTATGAGTTAAAATAACGAATACCAAAATTTTAATTAAGTATATTATAATCTTAATTTGGAGGTGTTGTACGAATCTGATGTGCGTCCAAGTGCTAAGCATGTTAATTAGCAGACCCAGTGATTTGATTCGGTGCAACGGATACCAAAACTAATCTGATATTGCTGTATTTAAGTACTCGAAACCAGGCGTAATACTTTTATTTTATGTCATGCAAATACGACGATTCTGTCCCTTTGTACCATCAATGGGACTGGCTAATCCTGCGCCCTTTCTATATATTTATTAACTGTAAAGAAATACCTACCTGCAATGTAATTATTAGGCCATATTAAAATATATTAATTGAAAACGATAGATACTTTCTTTTATTAAATACTTATCCCAGATTTTACATGACTTGATTTTTGTATAATGCAAGCACGTCTTTATTTACCCAATACTTATTACCATATAATTATTTACTTATCAGGTTGTAAAAAAGCAGATACCTAAAATATTAAATGATAACGATAAAATGCTCCCAATAAGTAAATTATCTTTAGAATTCGTAGATAAGTCGTTCTTTTATAATCATAATTGATCAATTAGTTCCATAGGTAACGTTGTTATAACATGAAATAGTGTCATACAGTTTGGAAAAGGAAAATAAAATGGTAAGTAATTTTCAGTGTTTATTCGATTTATCACACTCTTATTTTAGATATGTCAGGCATGTTTATGCTGTTTAGTTTGTATTTCAGTAGCTACTTACAAGTAAATAGAATACCAAAGGTATGTGTAATTACAGCATAGTAAGAGATAATAATTACAGCAAACATGTGTCGCTCGTAGGTATCATAATTTCTTTCTTTCGAATCATAATTAAAACTAAGTAGGTACTCTACTAAGAGCTCGGTGGCGCAGTGGTTGGGTTACTGGACATACTATACGGAGGTCCCAGGTTCGATCCCCGGCCAGGTCAGCCGTATAAATGTGTTATCCTCGGTTTTTGGAAGGAAAACTTGCATACATTTACCGAATGCTCTCAAAACGCAGAAGGAAAATATCGTGATAGAACCTGCATGCCGCAGAAAACAAAGAAGAAAGAAAGGGGAAGCTCAAACCATAATCTACCCCGCGGGCCTAGTGCGGATTGGTGGATTAGGTACAGTCTTTCTAACACAGATAAAAGTGTACAGGAGAGTTAGGTTGAGATTGTTTATACAACTACTTGACGATGTTAAAACTATGTAAGTGTAATAGAATGATTAAATTCGTCCAAGGGCGTCGCCAGTAGTCATGATCTTAATTTTTTTTTTGCTAATTTTTTGGAGCTCGAGGGGAGCTACCCCCACCTTTCCCCCTTGGCGACGCCCATGTGGAAGCCTCCTATACGTGAAATGACAATGCCAGATTCTGCCCCACCATCAACCGCAAGTTGTACAAGATAACGAATAAATGTAAAAATATCTCCATTTTTTTTATTAAAATTATTGGTTTAAAATAAAGTTTTGTACAAGTTGCGATTTGAAAGAAACAGCCTAATTAAGAATTCAGAAAATAGTAAGAAATCGCAGCGAATTGTTGATTGTTTTAGTTATTCTTCTATAGGAGTTGCGAGAGTAGTAGAAAATGATACTGATTATGATTATGCAATATGAAACCTGTAATAAGTCTCCAACAAAATCATACGTACAGCTTAAAAGGTCACGTAGTTTTGAAGGTGGGGCAAAACTCCATTGAAATGTGGCAATGTCTTTAGTGGTTGTTTTCTCACAGCGAGATGATTTTGTATCGGTAGTACCTAGGTGCAGTCGAAGACAGAGATAAGTATACCGGGGGCCTCAATAAGGTTGAGATTTTCTCAAAAAACTACTGGACCGATTTTTAAAATTATTTTACGGTTACATAGTTTTAACTTTTATCTATGTAACAGTGAAACAATTTTTGCAATCGGTCAAGCAGTTTTTGAGAAAATCTCAACCTTGAAAACTCTCCTGTACACCTTTCTCTGTCTTCGACCGTACTAGCGTTGTATACTTTTCTTTGTCTTCGTGAGTACATGCCTCCGATTTTTCGTATCATCCCCCAGATATTGTTCATCGTCCTCGCATTGGCGACGGTCTCCTGGGCCGAGGTTAGGGTCTGGCAGCCTCCACTCCGCGTGGACCTCCAGCCGCCGCTGGAGGCAGAGGAAGCGATACGCAATGGTCTAAGAAACGTTCAATCGAACTTCACTGCTATGCCTCTAGACCACTTCGATCCACACAATCCGGCCACATTTCCAATGGTTTGTAATTCACTCCACATTAACAATAAACCAAGTTTTCGGGAGTTAGGTTCTCTTAAACAGTGTTTTGTCTCTTTTATGGCTAACAGCGTTTGATGCGTACTTATGACCTATGTAGCTAAGTTTGTGATTGGCGGGCTTTTTGTTCCTCTGGCCACTAGGGGTACAACAATCCTACCAACCATGATTCTTGTAGTTGGCGTTTACGTACTCGCTAGCGAGCAAACTATCTACAGCAACTTCTCGTAGTGGTACAGCCTAGTAAGGTCGATAGTCACAGACAATTTTCAGCACGAACGCAGCAGCGTGGACACTTACGACTGTCAAAATTTTATGAAAGAAACTGACAGTTGTAGGACCGAACTCAAACTCCACTCACACTTACTATCGGCCTAAATGTCCTAAAATAAATACCTACACGAAGCAGTTAATGAATAGGTAATTTAATACTACAATTTCATGAACCTCTGACGAATATAGGTACTTGAGATGTTTGCAACTCACATTCTCTACATTTTTTGTATCTCGTAGCGGTACTTGTACAACGAGGAATTTTTCGGCGGCGACGGCTACCCTCTCTTCATCTTTGTGGGCGGCGAGTGGACAATATCAGCCAGCTACATAACAGTGGGCAACATGTACGAAATGGCTAGAGAGAACCACGGCTACATGATCTACACAGAGCACCGATATTACGGACAGACGAGGCCGTTTGCGTGAGTATCGAAATGAAATATATGCTCGAAACACGGTATAAAAGATGACAGTTATTGTACGTACAGTCGAAGACAGAGATAAGTATACAGGGGGCCATAATAAGGTTGAGATTTTCTCAAAAACTACTGAACCGAATTTGATAATTCTTTTACAGTTACATAGTTTTAACTTTTATATATCAAACAGTGAAAGAATTTTTGCAATAGGTCAAGTAGTTTTTGAGAAAATCTCAACCTTAAAAACTCTCCTGTACACCTTTCTCTGTGTTCCACCGTACCTACTTACATGTTTCGCCAAATGTTTGGATTGCAAAACATTCACAGTGGGAATCTACTAAATCCCTTGGTATTAAATCACTACCGGCTAAGGCCAGAGTTCACCACAGCTTAACTTACTGTTCAACGATTTGAACTTAACTCTGAATCAAGTATCGCACGATCGATGAATAAATTGATGATTCACTATCTCTTTCAGAAACTTTACACTTGATAACCTACAGTTTTTGAACGTGGACCAGGCACTAGCTGATCTCGCATACTTCATCCAATACATGAAGAAGCAGCCACGCCTTGCTGAAAGTCAAGTGATTCTGTACGGCGGCTCGTATGCAGCCAACATGGCGTTGTGGTTCAAACAGCGTTACCCTCATCTAGCTCTCGGTGTAGTCGCTTCCAGTGGACCTATTAAAGGACAAGTTGATTTTACAGGTATCAAATTATTGTATATAAACGGATACCATTCACTTAAATTGTTGAAAGCCGATAATAGAACGAACGCCCGCGTCGCCGTTGGCGCCTCGACGTACATGAAACGAAATCGGTCGAATCTGTCAGACTTTGTAGTAATGCCTCATTTAGTTTTAATTCTATTTAATATTCCTCATCATCATTTGTATCCCTTTAGACATAAACCGGCCAATTTCGCCATCCGCTTTCATTCGAGTTCACTCACTGCTTCCCAGCGACTCTTTGAATGTCAGAACAACGAGCACTTGATTTCAGTAACTAAACGATTGCCCGTCTTTTTTGAGATAAACATGCATGGTGTAACGAAAAAGCCAAAGAAAGGATGTTCAGTATCGATAACTAAACAACTTTTGTTCTAAGATAATTCGAATAATAATAAATTAATGTGTCTTACAAATCGACCAGCCTATCGGTAAGTAGGTACTTATGTACAACATGTAGGTAAATCGGAGTGAAGAAATTTGACTTTTATAGGATAGGTTAGGTCCCGCAAGAATAGGTTTTTTCAAGTTTATTCTCCTGGCATTTGGACAGACAGAATGAACGTCGCAAGAAACAGTAATGAGATCTTAACATAAGAGGATTGCCTGCCGTGTCCACAAATGGATTGTCAAGAGCTGCCATATCCTAATAGGACTATGGTATGGTAGTACTAGGTTTCTTATGCTAGTCTGCCCTAGTTACTTAAACCTAGGGCATATTTAACGTAAGAAAGAACTCATTGAAATTTCTGTTTATCAGGATATTTGGAAATGGTCCACGATGCGTTCCATTCCGAAGGCGGCGACGGGTGTATAGCGACTATAAGGCAAGGCATACTTGACACGGTAGAGGCCATGCAGACTGAACAGGGACGACGTAGCTTGGAAGCAGCTTATAGGTATCTACTTAATGCTTTATCTTTAACTCGCGCATTTTATACCTTCTTGGTCTAATTGGCCGAACCTCAGGCCGAGCTTCATACAGTATTGAGAGCAAGCTTAGTTGCTGTTCAAAACTGTTTCTATATCTCGGGCTCAGAGACTGACGCTCAAAATTGACTCCGAGGCCGATATTCATAGACATTTTTGAACACGAGTTTTAGCGTGAACTCGAAAACTCAAACATCTGGAATTTAACATTTATAAGAGCGAGCTCAAGCTAAGCTTGAGTTCAAGACTGTCTATGGCCGATAGTAATTATAGACATTGGAGACAATGTATGGGGTTTGATTTCGGTTTTATATTGACACTTAACATACAATGACAGTCGTAACATCGAACTCAAATTGAGTATTACTCACGTTTCGTCTATGAGTACAACCTATGAATCTCGTCAATAGACTAAAACCAAATGGAATCCAATTTTGTTTCCAGAATCTGTCGTCCAATGAACTACAACAATCGGTTCGAAATGGGGTACTTCGCGGGTCTCATCAGCTGGACGTTTTCGACGTCGGTACAGCAAGCGAGGCCAGGCACACTCCTCAATACATGCAATCTATTCGCTGGCAACACTTTTGGTACGTACGTTTACTTAGGTTAGATAAAGTAGGTGGGACGCTAACTGAATCTAAACGCAACTATCACTGTCACGCATTGCTAATCTCATAGGGTCGCTTGCAATATCGAGATAAACCTGACTTAGGTACCACAAGTAGTTACCACGATCTGTTAGCTATAAATGTGACTTACAGAGTAGTTACCACAGTCCCTTTCTAACTTACCAGTGACTAACAGCATTATTGGTCAAAAGATAACTTTGACTCCTTAGCCTCAAAGAAATTATTTACAATTTTCAGGTGTAACACCCATGCAGAAAATTGGCGGCTATATTGCCTGGCTGCGTGGCCTTCAGCAGGGTTGCTGGTCGGTGACATATCAAGCTCTCATTAACTCGTACAGCGGCAATACTGACTGTAATACTATACATTGATTATTTTATATTGGACAATCACGGGGGGAGCGTGCGTTCCTAGTATATCCCATTGCTACCGTAAAGGACCAGCTAACACTAGGAGGCGCGGCGGCGTAGTTACTATGTAAATCTAAACCTTAACGTGACTACATACGGTTGAATATAGCATGCCAATAATAAACTTAGGGCGGCGCCTTCTTCGAGCTGCCTCGAGAGCCAAGGCACGACCTACGTAGTCATTTTAAGGATTAACTTAGAGGTTTATCGACGCGACTGTTATCTGGTGTACGCTGGGCCTTAAAATCTCAATAGAAATAAACAATTTTTATAGATATTAAAAAGGCGCAATATTTGGTGGGCTCAATATTTATTAAGTAATTTTTTCACATTTTTATTTATAAATAGGTACTTACTAATAATGTTCATTTACTTTTTTTTTACCAATTGCAGCGCGTGCATGGTATTACCAGACGTGCACAGAGTACGGGTACTACCAGACCGCGCCTCGCAGCGGCACAGTGTTCGATCCACTGGTGTGGCTCAGTGTGGAGTTTTATGTGGACATCTGTAGGCAAGCTTTCTCTCCGAGGTCAGTACTAAACCATTGTTGTCGATTAATATGTAGCAAAGAGATACATTTACAGGAGAACATTTGGACGAAGAAAAATGGAAGCGTCGATTAATGTTAGCAAAAGATTTTAAAAAGAGCGAACACACTGGAGTACTTACTTTTGTAGGATTTCTTCAAGTCTAATAATATCATCCCATACCAAGCGTTACAACACTAGCGTATTTAAATTAGAGCTGAAAGTTTTCTTTTGTCTGTTTAATAGAAAATTAGCAATGTTTTTAAACACGTTAAAAAGATAACCCCGTGTCAAATTAAAATTAACCTTAGTCAAATCAATGGGTTAACCACATATAACTCATATTTAAGTCAAAGTGTGGGCACAATTGGCCCTGCCTTTTCGATTCCAATAAGCACATTACAAGTGAAGAGGTGAATATCTAAAGGCGACATGTCCTGCTTTTCTTTTTTTACAGAACTCGATAATGACCGCTAAATAAACGAATGAATATCGCTAGTTTTTCCACGTAATCAAAGTAATGAGGGGTTTTCAAAGAGACAGTTGTAAAAAAAAAACAAGTTTTTTAAGTTGGTATCATCGTTAAAAACACATCACCATGAAAAAAATTTCAATGTCAGCTGAATAATTTATTTTTATTGGTTTGTGTAATACCAATACAGTACAAATCAATAAAGTATGAAATACGAAAAGCCCAAGTTACAAGCAATAACAACGCATGTTGACATCGGACCAGTCAGTGCCATCTACCGGGGCTATCGGTACTTTCATTCTTTTTAAATGTAACCTTGAAAACCCCTCATTGTCACCTTTTGATATTTAACCTCAATCCCCTCATTTTCAGATTCACTCAATCGTTCGTACGCGACGCGGTGGATCGCGTGAACCTGATATTCGGCGGCCTGCAGCCCACGGTCAACAACACGATCAACATCCACGGCGTCCTCGACCCGTGGCGATACCTGGGCGTGTACGACAGGGACCTCTCGGAAACATCGCCCACTTTCGACGTGCCCAGGTAATACACCATGAGGACAGAGAAAAGTATGCAGGGGCCTCAATAAGGTTGAGATTTGCTCAAAACTGCTGGAAGAGCAGCGACGAAGTAGCGCTCAAGACCAGTCAATGTCAGATTTATTTACCAAAATAGTACAAAAAATTCGTTCGCGCAGACTTTGACAGGACTTGAGCGCCAAAAAATTATTTTACAGTTACATAGTTTTAACTTTTCTCTATCAGTGAAAAAATCATGCTATTGCAATTTAAGTAGTTTTTTTAAATAAACTCAACCATTCTTGTACACTTTTCTTTAATAGACCGTTCATAACTTTTTTTGACGTGACAACGTCTTATAAATTGGTTTGCCGGGTGACACTTCAAGAAACTGCGTTACGCTCCGCTCACGTTATGCGCTCACAATGAGAGCGAGTGAGAGGCACGCGTCCTTTCAACTTTCCCTTCGTCGTTGTCACGTAAAACTTTCGCCCGTATACCGACTTTACAGGCAACCATTTTTTAATATGGCTTTTAGATACAACAAACAACTAATGTACTAGTTACCTGTTGGTCTGAGCGAATAAAGAAGTGCACAGACTCCGGCAGCTAAGTTGACCCAAAATGTCGGCGAAATTGTAAACAAAATCTACAATTTATTGTACAGCCGAAAGCACATTAAGTAGTCGTAAGCTTGAAATCATACTCCATATGCTGTCGAGTCTACCTTCACGAACTGCCGCCATTTTGTATTAATTTAGCTGGTGGGAACTGTACTAAATAGAATAAGCCGAAGGGAGGATGTTCAGTATCGATAACTGAACAACTTTAGTTCTACGACTTCGAATATAAAATTAAAATAAATTAACCTCTCACTCTCTCATACAAATCAATCAGCTGACTGGTATGTATGAAAAGTCAAAAAATAATTACGCGTAAAACAAAGTTGTTCAGTTATCGACACAGAAAACTCGGCTGCCTATGCCCTTTCCGTTACATCATGTTTAAATAATAATAACAGCCGAAATCTTAATAATTTTTCGCCTGCTCATTATATTGTGTATGAAGAATAAATAAATAAATGTTGTTCGCAGAGCGTCCCACTGTTTCGACATGTTGGGCTGGGGCAGCACCGACACCATCTTAATGACGCGCGCGCAGCAGTCGGCAAGGCGTCTTGTCGCGCAGTGGCTCTCAACTTAACATTAAATAGCTCATTGTAGCGATTATGTAGTGCGTTTTACAATTTTAAACTAACTTTGACAGTTATAAGACCGATATTTATAGTTTTGAACACGAGCTTACCGCTCGCTGTTACTACTGTAACAGCCACGGACAGTTAGCTGTCATACATTTCAATATGAATTGTTTGGATACTTAGCTCTAATAGGCTGAGAAGCGAGCTGAGTTTGGTCTTATAACTGTCAGCTTTCATACATTTTTACAGTAGTCAAAATTGTATCAAAGCTGTAGTCCTTTGTTATATAACTTTGATGTAGGAAAGGCAGCTACATTTTAGACCTTAGATTTAGTTTAGTTTTAAAAACTCATGCTACAATCCGAGGATTAGTACTAGGTGTGCGATGTTGCGAAATAAATAAAACACTTATCCTGTCCCGATAGTGTGCCGGGAGAACACGATTTAATAATTAGTTTAAAATTCCAAAATCCGACAAATCGATATTATCCACAGTAAGTTAATCAGAAACTTGTAACCGGTTCGAAACAGATCAAAAAATATAATCACAATTACTCACTAACCGCCCTACGAAATATTTAAGACTAATTGCTAATGTCATAAAGTGTACGGTCAGCATTTCATCTAATTACACCTACCGGCGGAACATTTAGTTTAGTTGAAGTAAATGCACAGTGCACTACTGCCGTGGACTAGTCGGTGTGTTTTCAAAATGGCTCTTTTCCACGTGGTTCCTTTTCGGAAACACAACACAAATTGTGCTGCGCGGGGGACGACGCGCTCGATTGGCTAAACAATTATAGCACTAGGAGGCAGTACACTGATACTTAACTTTAATAACGCATACAGCTAATGTTTGTCTTAAAGAATTAAAACAGCGAACGCCCCACCACGCAGCACTAGATTTGCAGTGAGCGAGGGGGACAGAGACGTCGGCCGTCTCCCTCGCACTCGCTCCACTGTGACGCGGCCAAGGAAGTAGTCTACTCTACCGGTGAATCATAGCACTTAAGTAATAAAGCTCACATTCAATAAACATTCGAGATTGGCAGTCCATCATTTAAGCCAGTATAAAAACAGAATCCATTACACCTAAAAAAGAAATAATCACTGGAAAGTTCATGGTTTATCTAATTACAAAACATATACACATAAAAATGTCAAAAACTAGGGTTAATAAATGTAAAACTTAAACGATAGGACTGCCGTTTCAACCCATGAACTAACTCAAATTCAGAAAAACGGCACCTTGTTACGCCTACGTGTCTAACTTAAAGCTGCGTATCAATTTCGAAGGTCTGTAATTCGGCTGCCAGATGAGTATAAATGTACTTTATTACAGCCGTTCATTGGATGAAGCATGGCTTCCGCAGTGTTCCTCGTAACTCAAGCGGTTATATGATAGGAATCCACGAAGCCAATTGCAACGCGAAACGGATACGCAGCCTAATGAATACTTAATATTACATTGAAATCTCGCGGGTGTAACCGCCAGAGAAAGAAATATTGGCAGTTCCACAGGCGAGATTGTAAACATTAATCGTCTATAGAGAGACTGAGCGATACAATCGCGCCCTCGCTACAAAGACACACGTAGACAAGTTATATCATACTGATGGAATATTTACAATGTCCTATGGCTCGGCTCCAAGTCATTCTAGGAGGAGCGGTTTGGGGTTCTCCCACGGGAAGCCCTCGCGCCCGAAGTGGCCGTACGTACTCGTCTTCTGATATATCGGCGCTCTGAGGTTCAACTCCCTGCAAGGAAACAAACCACACATTAATATTTCAGAACTGACTATAATGGGTTTAAATAAATACGACGTGACGTTACGTGTAACTATTTGATTGAGACTGAGGTCATAAGATCATGGATATATGCATGGCGGCACTTATAGCCGATATCCATAGACAATTATGAGCACAAGCTTAGCGTGTGCTCGCTCTTACGATACTTAAATTTGTATGACAGTTATAAGACTGAACTCCGATTCAGCACGCACTCAAAACTGTCTATGATTCGGCCTTAGAGACTCACTTGTGCTCGCCTTTCCATCAACCTCTTTCCTCATTCCTACACCGGGCTTATAGTTTGACGTTATCGACAAACCACCTATAGAACATCAGAGACGGTTTACTCAAAACTGCAAGCTGAATTAGCTCTTACAACGGGGTTGTCTCCACGGATCCCGGGATCAGATTGAATTGGTAACGGATCATGGCGGCCACTCATACACAACTGTCAAATTTCGTAAGTTATGTATGACAGTTATAACTTAGAAGAGCTATAGTTTGACCGCAAGCGCTGTACCGCGCCTTTAAGGCTGCGCGGCGAGACGCGGGAATGGAACAGCTGGCTCTATCATTTCGTCGTCCGCTCTCTCTCACTCTAGCACGCGTCCCTACCCCCGTACGTCTGTCGCCATCTAAGACGCGGTACAGCGCTTGCGGTCAGACTATGGCTTACGCTATGCTCGTGCTCAAAATTGTCTATGAATTTAGGCCTTAATAACTTGGTATTGAAGCCTCGTATCCACTAGGCATCATTGACGCGCGATATGTTGACCGGCAACGAGGCACTTGAGGAACCATTGGTCAATACCAATGGTGCCTCAAGTTCCGCGCAACATGACCAATGCTGCAATGTACCATTGGTCATGTTGCGCGCCAGCTGGCAACGTCGCGCGTTGTTGAGCAACGTTGCCGATCTTGTTAAGCGTCACGTGTTGCGCGTCAATTGTTGCCCAGTGCATACGAGGCTGAATCCAGCAAATACTCACTTGACGATTTTCCCTGGCCGTAGATCGAAATTCCTCTTAATAATGGCGAGTAATTCCTTTTGACTCTTGTGCGACGTTCCGTAATCGAATACGGTAATTGACAGCGGCTCCGCTACACCGATAGCGTATGCAACCTGCAAAGGAAATTCATAGTAAGAGCAGGGTTGGTAACTGCTTCTGTCGATTCCAGTGAAAAATCGTCTCTGAAAAATTTATAAGTGTTTTTAAAATTCGTTGTTCTGTGTTCAATCTACAAGGCTTAAAAGATAACAACTCCTATCAACGATTTTGCATATTATCGCTATTATCAATTTGTTCTAAATTAATACGTGTAACGATGAAGATTCATTAAGGTGTATATATTTTTTTAGAATTCAAGCAGTAATTGGGAAATTCGTCTTATTCCCAAAAGCTAAGTTGACCTAAAATGGCGGGCGAAATTGTAAACAAAATCTACCACTGTACAGTCTATAGTATAGTATCGAAAGCACATCAAGTGCAACATATTGAACTTTTCCCCGTTTTTACTATAGACGTCGTAAGAGTTGAAATCGTTATGTAAGTGTTAAGTAGGTCAAAACTGTAGCATCGTCTGTATTTTATATTTTTGTCGTCACAATCAGTCCACTGCTGGACACAGACCTCTCCCAAACCATGCCACTCAACCCGTCTCTCAGCCTTTTGCATTCAGTATCTGCCAGCCACATTGCGCAGGCCATCCTTCCATCTGGTCAATTTTCATAGGTAGGTGTCGTACGGTCTAATACAGAGAAAAGTGTACAGGAGAGATTTTAAGGTTGAGATTATCTCAAAAATTACTTGACCTATTTCAAGAATTATTTCACTGTTAGATAAAAGTTTTTTTATTATTATTAAATTCGATGCAGTAGTTTTTGAGGAAATCTCACCCTTATTGAGGTTCACTCACATTGAGGTTATTCAGGTTATATGTCTGTCTTCGTGTGTACGTACCTGTACCATGCAACGGCGGCACAGTCCCGCCTTGACGAGCGACTTGGCGACCCAGCGCGCGGCGTACGCGGCCGAGCGGTCCACCTTGGTGAAGTCCTTGCCAGAGAAGGCGCCGCCGCCGTGCGCGCCCCAACCACCGTAGGTGTCCACGATGATCTTGCGGCCCGTCAGACCGGCGTCAGACTGGAATCACGCAAACATGTGATTACTCGGCTGCTGATAGGTGGAGGCTAAGTTAATATACTCATACTGACCTAACTTAGTATAGGAATGCCAGTTAGGTTAGATCGTAATAATGGTTCCTGTATCAATCAAGACGTATCTAACGATATCTCATCTCATGCATTATGCTATTTAGGCTACTGGATGCTACAAGGGAACCGATATACACTAAATAGCTTGATGTATGAGATATATTTTTAATAATTCACTTTACAATAAAGGACGTTGTATTTATGTAAACATTGTTAGGGCACGGGCCTACCCCTTACATAGAGGGAGCTCAGTCCATGATCCACCGAGCGGACTCAGTGCAGATTAGTCGGTTACAAATGCCTTAGGTTCTTTGGGTAGTTGAACTGCAAAGTAGGTACTACGAATAAACTGACATGACTATTATTGAAATTACTATGTTAAAGATTTCTAGACTTCTCTGTGATCACAGCCAACCCAGTTCAATTTTCACTAAAGTTAACTGATTATAAGAGCAAGTTCTATCTTACAGACATTAGGGGTAGTAGTATACGTAGGTAACCAGAACACCTAAACATTTTAAAATAATTTAAGTAATAAGGTACTAGAATATAATGTGATATAACTATGTATGTAGTTAATAATTAATTCGTTAGAGACGAAATATAGTTATATCATATCATATTCTAGTACCGTGGAATAATGAATATACTGTGAAATTGCCCACAATTCTCCATTAGTCGCGAGAGATACGGGACCTTGTTGTCAATCCAAACATAATCTTTGCAATAATATTTGTATGATCCGAATAATCGGGCATTACATCAGAATATGACAAAAAAACATGTCACTTCAATAACAGAATGTTTGAGTATTATCTCCGAGACACGGGTTATTGAAATCCATTTGATAACCTACGTTATTATTAAAGCTGTTTTCATAACATTAGGTTCATTTGAAGTCACGTTGTATCATAGTCGTCCAAATACCTTCTCACTCTTCTCTCACACTAATCGTACTTTTCACTGCCAATTGCATCGATTCCAGAGTGTCACACGCCAAATTTAATCGTCTCTAAGCGAGGCGTCCGTAAATCTCCAATACGAACGCAACGAAAGTTTTAATTTCATATATTTAAATGCTTCGCCTAGCGCACTTGCAAGAAATAACTGAAAATCTCATCAATACTAAGTAGATATGAATGTCAAATGTCTATGGCCTAGATTCATGGCCAGTTTTGAGTTTGAGCTCGGTCTTACAACTATCAGATTTCATACTCAAAACTGTCAGTCTATGAATCTCGATCTAATAGTCTAAGCCACACTAGCCTTAAAAGGTAATTGAAATTATTTTTACAACGTTACTCCCATTTAACACTGGTTTGGTTATGCCACGTTGTCAATTGGCGCAAGTGGGCCTAAGTATGCTAAAACTAGGAACAATTAAGTCACAAAGTCATACCTGTGGCCCGCCAATGATGAATAGTCCGCAAGGGTTGATGTGCACAACGGTTCTGTCGTCGAGGTACTGTGCTGGGATGACTTCCTTGATCACTTTCTCTCTGATCTCCTCTCGAAGTGTGTCCAATGTGATCTAGAAAAATAAACCACAATTAATTGTCACGATCTACTTGACTCAAAAGCTGTAAGCCATAAACATAATTCTTCGGTTCTTTACACGGTTCAAGGGAAGTTGAGGTAAAACCAGGTTAAAAACATAAGAAAAGAACTCAATAAAATAGTAGTCTAATTATTTACATTTGATTAAAATATATTTATTTGAATAATATCGGATTGAGCAGGTCTAGGAAATGCCTATGCCTATTTACTCAAGCTTTCGAGATTACCAGGTTGCTGTTAACTAAATCTGCATATTTTATTTTTAGAATGCGGGATCTCGTCACATTGTTTTCTTGGTAGTGTTAAATTGTTCACAGAAAATGAGTGTCGATAGGCAATGAAATATTGCGACTTTGATATCGAGTGTCCCTGAGGATCGTTTCGTTTTTCTGTGGTAAGAATTAATTTGTAATGGTGTTCTGTCGATAACTCCTCAATATACATACAAAACTTTTACACTAGTGTAAGTAGTGTACATATTGAAATAAGAAAATTGGATATTGTTGTTATTTCAGATTAGATTCTAACTTGATGTTCTAGAACAGTATAGACAATGTTTACGACATGTTTGAATTCAAATGCAATTAATATTTACGATCAAAACAACAAAATCGTAACGAATGCGTCATCTCAGCTGTACTATATGTAATTTTACGTCAAATGAGAGCGTGTATTTCTTTCCGTGTAGAATTAATTTCTTATGCTTTAACACGTCAGAAGGGTTATCTAGAAAAGTGGCATGTGTAGAAAAGGATTTCATAGCGTTATTTAAAAAATAGTAATATATAACATTTCATCACCTTTTGGGCAACACTCATAAAAAACATTGACATCCTTTTTATGTCCCTACTAATGGGCACAGACTTCGAATGTCGAGGGAGCTCTACCCCCTTATTATGAACTCTTAAAGCAAGATTACTTCAATAATACTTTGTTATTTCGTACAATAACGACCTTATAGTAAGCTTATTAAGGACGTCATGGTACGAAATAACAAAGTATTATTGAAGTAATCTTGCTATAAGAGTTCATGGTAAGAAGATCATGATCTAGCTCGTAGATCGAGTGCTGATGACACATGATTGATTATTTTCTTACACATCGTTTTGAAAACAAACAGTTTTACTGACTTTTTTTAAACGGGAAACAGTCATTGTTACTTGGCCGACTTGGGAATCAAACCTGTCATTATAATCCTACCAAGATCCTAAAGAAACAAAACTTTTCCTATATATGGCAGCGATTGAATCGAGTAAACCTAAGTACAACACCAAACAGTGGCTACCAAACCAACCAGCGTCGAATATATCTCAACATCTTAGTTGTATATTTTATTACGTACAGCTAACAGCAGATCAAGTGTAACACTTTGGACCGTTCTTCTTATCTGCGTAATAAGAGTTGAATTCGTACTGCAAGTGTTACCATTGATCTGCTGTTGTCCGTAGAACAAAATAATATAATAATCACTACACCCTTTATTTTGTTTCTGGTTCAGATAATAGGTATTCTATTCAAATATTAGATGCAATACTTTTATTGAAAAGAATAAATTTATGACATAACTGTTGCACTGTTGTTCAGTGGCGTATCTCATTATGAGTCTTACGTCCAACAATGTGCTGATACAAGCTGATGGAGAAATGCGAATTACTAGGCTATTTTAAAATTGATTGCGAAATAACTGTGAGCGATACCTTCTCTGAGTGTTGGAGCGAGACGACGAGTGTGTGAACTCTCTGCGGGACGGTTGCGCCACCCGCGAACACGTACTCGCATGTAACCTGAAACCAAGGGATCAGAATACACATAAATAACGGTCTCATGATCCAATAATGGGCAAAGGAATCTGATGCACAATTGCAAATTATACTTAAGGTATAAGGTGAGAGACAGGAGTAGAAATGAGAAGTGAGCGATAGATGAATACTGAGTTGTTTGAAAATTCAATACCTATGTCTTTTGTATTAAAAACAAATAAAAAATAGTATTGTGCCTAAATCTAATGTGTAGTCCAGCTACTGATCATTTTATATCAGTTTGGTTAAAAAACTAAATCCATATTAAGCCAATATTAAAACAACAGTTCTAGGTATTGAAGTAGGTCCATTTCTTAGTTCGGTGTCAGTGTACACTCAGTTTCAACTGTAATAAACATTAACATACGTACAGGACAAACAATAGTACTTTTGAAGATATTCACACTATTTATTATGCAGCTTTATAGGTTTCATCACGAGTGCTTTACTTACATAACATACATTAGGGTATGTTCTCAAAGTGCATTTATAATTATTATCTGAGAAAGTGTACTCCTTGATGTTTCACATTGACAGTTATCTGACTCGTATGGACGGTACGGATTTCGTTCTATTACTATAGTAATGGATAAATGATATACTATAGTAATGGAAAAAGAGTCTATGTATTCAATAAATACCAATTCATTTTCATTGATTGATCTCATTAAGTATTGCGTTGCGTCTGGCACCTCAATTGACTCTCATATGTCAGCAGACTTGTAGTTTATCATGTGTGTTATTTATTTATTATAATGATGAGCGAGTTGAGCGACATTCGATCTCATAGCAACCAAGTAGGTACATAAAATACAATAACATATATTTGTTGATATGTAATATTATATAAGAATGTACTTAGGATGCATTTCAGAGTCACAAATCCAGTTTAAACGTAAGAACGAGAAACCACTCCTTGGTGGGAAAATAGTTCCCCTGAACTCAATAATGCCTAAGAATTAAAGATGTCCTTGTTCTATGAAATCGGCATTAGGCATTCGTCAGACCGTACTTTTGGCCAGACTTTTGTACCAATGTTATTTTTAAGGAACGGAACAAAGGACCGGAAAATCCCTACCACATACATGTACCTTACCCATGTACCATAGTTTTAAAGTCACACTAACAATATGAACAATTGTCTGATAAATTGATTTGAAAAGAAAAAATGCGCAATAAGACAAAAAAAAACCAATAAGTTTCATATAAATCTTGCCTACTCGTTAGATATTAAATTACAATTTACATTAAATATCTTATATCTACTTCCCAATTTGAGTTTGCATAGTGATACTGATAAGATAAATTTAATGTGAAGAGATGATAGAGGCACAGACAGTTCAAGAGTTCATCGATTTCATAACACTTCAGTTTATTGCACCATTCGTAATTCATTTTTGTGGTTCTATATGATAAAAATATAATGTATATTTTTACCCCAATAATATTATAAAATGTAAAGTTGTTAATAACTTTTGCAATCATCTCAGATGACGGATATATGCCAAATTTTTAGCTCTAGTAGCAACAGTCCCAACTTCCGTACTAAAATTGCCTTTTTTGTATGAAAGATCTATGTCTCGAATCCTGGGACAGAATACAATATTGCTAACTGAAAATGGTGTCTCCTTAGTCATATTCCTAAACATGATGAGGGCTGATGAAGCGGTCTTAACTGGATAATGACTTAGACCATGATAAGGGGCTGTACAGTTCACATGTGGTACGACGATGTCACCAAAACGCAGATAAAGTCTGCCCGGGCCGGCACAGTAACAACTATGAGTAATATGATAAGAATCATATCATTTTGTAAATACATACCTGTGTCTTCGAGTCCGGTCGGGCCCACCAAAATTCGCCATTCCGTCTCAGCTCAGCGATTTTCTGGTTAAGTCTGTGAGCAAGTACCACCGTCAGTGGCATGCATTCTTCTGTTTCGTCTGTCGCGTAGCCGAACATTAAGCCCTGGATCAAATATTAGGTGTAAACCAGATGGACAGATTATTTGAGTTGTCGAAAAGTGTTCATTATTTTTTGAATTTTCGTAAACTGTGGTCGAAATATTTTTTTAATGGCTTCAGAAGAAACAGTTAATTTTTGTTCTATGACTATACAAGTAGACAGACGGCATTGATACCGGAAATAAACTGTTACTTGGAACAGCACATTTATTTTCCTGGTTCAAGTATGCTTAACGAGAGTGATAATTATGTCCTTGCTATGTATAAATAAATAATCGGTTGATCTCTTATCTATCATTCCATTCATCATTACAATATTATCATATTTAAAAAATTTTGATTATGCTATCTTAAATGTTATATTAAAACAAATTCTAGCAGATATTTTCACTGACATGCTTGTAAGGTATGATCTCGTAACTTATGTATCATGCTTCTTAGCAAAGTATATAAGTCAGTATTAGTTATAAATGGTTTACGGAAGGAGGAAAAACCAATAGAATGACGATTAATATTCTATATTGATGTCTCAAGTAGGTAATCGATTTGATTGTGAAGTCGTAATAATAGGTAACACCTAAAAAATGTTGGAGTGGTTTTGCCTGTTTGTCATGCAAATTTACAAAACGTTAAAAATGATTGCATTCCATAAAGTGTGAAATGTATCATTTAACTCGTATCACTGCTTATAGGAAGACTAATTAAATTACTTATTGCAACATTTGCATGCAACATACACATAGCTTTAAACTATTTGATTCATTATGAGAAATTACAGCAGAACAAGTCACAATATACATATTTACCTATATGAAAATATAGATACCTATTTATTTAATATGTTGATTAAAAATGAGAAGCACCACTTATGTTCTATGTATTATCAAGAGTTTGCATGAAATATTGCACCCACAATATCTTAATTTTGAGAGTTAATTTGCTAAAATCAGTTTCCATACCTGATCTCCAGCCCCAACTTCCTCATCATTTCTGTTCTCATGCACTCCAGCGGCAATGTTGGGAGATTGCTGGTCCAGGGCCAGCATCACACTGCAAGTTTTGTAGTCAAACCCTGGCCCCATGCAGAATAGTGTTAAGATGGTTATCAATGTTAAATCCTAGTCAAATCATCCTTTCTATGACTCATAGAGACTGCTTATGGAAATAATGTTTCATTTTATTGCACCACGATATGGAATGACATCCCAAATGAGAATATAATGGTTCTTAAATTGGTATTCCCTTTTAAAGTCATGCATACTCAGTAACTTAGTATTCTTATTTTGAAACCCAAGTGTTTGCTTCGTGCAGCAGGCTCTAGTTGAATTTAATACCTGGTCTCCAGCCCCAATATCTAGTTCCTCACGAGATACGTAGACACCTCCGGCTATGTTAGGACTTTGCTCCTCAATAGCCACTAACAAATTCAGTGTGCGCCAATCAAAACCTAGTGTGCACGAAACAATATTTATTTACCGTGGAGGTCAAACAAAATTTTGAAGTGAACAGTTTAGTCTAGCACCTGGCTGAGAGCCAATGCTCAGTTACTAGTTAGCTAACGGTAATTTCAAGGATGCTGTGTACACTCACCTTTAGACGAGTCATCATAGCCGATATGTTTTACTGTCTCTCTTACAACTTTTTGGTAGTCAACATTCGCTTTAGATGTGATTTCACCGCATAGAAGGACCATTCCAGTTTTAGTGACAGTTTCTGTTGAAGATTGTTATTGTTATTGACAGCTACACAAACTTTTGAGGATCACAACAATTCAGTACATCCACAACACTTACCGCAGGCAACTTTTGCGTCAGGATCCTGCTGCAAATGAGCATCAAGGATGGCATCGCTTATTTGATCGCACATTTTATCTGAAAACAAACAATGGGTGATGAATTTATATGGTAATGACGCACAAAACATTAGAGTCAATGTACTGACTGTACAATTACTGTAAGTGCTTGAAATTTCATCATGTTTGGCTCAGACCACGTGTTGCGGTTATTTTGACAAATGTAAAGGCCGTAACCAGACATGATGTAATAAACATCAGTTGCCGCGACGGGTACAACATGGGCCAAGGTATTTTTGTGGAGGTGTCACGAAATGAGGAGGAAACCGAGGGTTTTCAGTTTGTATACTATCTGCGCACATGTCTGGGACGGCCATCTTTTCGTATCGCAGTAATCCTGCAGCACTACAGTCAAGGAAACTAACCTGGGTGCCCCTCGCCGACAGACTCCGATGTGAACAGAAACACTGATCCATCTTCCATGTCATAACTGTGTCCATTTGTTTTAGCATATCCATTCATTTTTGAGGTCTCCGGCATTCTGAATAAGAGTTAGCTCACGAAAATAACCCGATAGAAGCCCTTTACTGTGGAAAAGAGGTCGACTCGTTGTCGCGCTGATATTTATATGGCCGGGCAGGCGTCAAAAATCTAAGATTTGTGACCAATCAGGAGTCGTCAGCTGATCAGCAGCTAATATCACGTCGTTCAGCTATAGGCTGAAATGTTTTGTTTTGATTTCGATTGATCCTGAAAATGAGAACCGCCAATTTTAAAATGATTCCAAGAAAAACAATACGGTTAATAATTTTTAGAGACCTTATTTGGCGAGTAATACACAACATTTGTGAAAATGGCTGTAAAAATATTAATAATTATTTAAACAAAACAGTCAAACAGCTGACACGTATCACCAAAGAGGAGGTAAGTTTAATTATGATCTTATATTACTTATTATTATTGTTTGGTATAAAATTATTGAGTAAGTAATACCTACTCATGGAAGTAGGTAATAAGTAAGTACCTCCATGTTAATATTGGTAAATATTCACTATACTTAGATGAAGGGAGAAATTGAAAGAATAAAGCTAAAAAAAGATAAATTGTAAATGGTTAGGTGAACAGCGTAGGGCGATATCTTGAATTGTGTGATGAAAATATTTTATTTGAAGAAATACCTAGATACCTACACTTAAATAATTTAAAATATACTTAACTTACATAATAACTTCAATATACTTAAGTACCTATAAGTACCTACATACCTCTTCGCTTCGATAACACTCTTCAAGGAAGATCACAAAACACCATAAAAACTTTATAAAATTGCACAGAATCGATGTCCGTCCAGTGTGGCTGACTTTCTTCTAACTGGCTGGATGTTGTGTGTTCGTTCTACTTAAACATTGATAATGATAACACGCTCAACGAATCTTGAAGTATGAAGTCATGCAATGGGTAGGTCTTCTTGTTCATTATTTTATTTATCAATACGTAGCTAGTTATTTTTGCGATTAATGACGACGCGATTACGTAGGCCAGGAGCGTGACCTAGTGTCAATTAAACAAATTATAGGGATAACGACTACATAAACCTTTGTAAGCTGATAAAACGTAAGTTACTTGCGTAGAAAAATATATCGATCACTAATATGTACTTATTTATCGGTACCTTAGTTAATTAATTTTATATTAGTTATATACTTAACTAGGTATGTATGTACTACTAGGTAGGTACTGCTCACTCTCTCTATCGCAGAAATTATTTATGATGCCATAAAATATTTAAAAATAAATTTAATTTTTTCCCACAAATTTTGTAAATACGACACTTACCTAACCCTTTCTTTCCTTCATGGTTTCAATGGGATAATTAAGTTGTCAGTCCATTTTAACCGAATAAAAATAGAAATGCAAGGTAAGTAAGTAGCCACCTATTATCGTAGGATTCGTGGGTGTTGGTTGATTCAATGCCAAATCTAAGGGTCACTGCGACTTGAAAGGTTTATTTTAGTATACATCATCAACCCTAATTTTATGTCACGCCTCTAAGGCCAACGGTCTTTAAAAGTTTAGTAAAGTGGTATCTAAATAAATATCTGTTCCTGATCTTGCCCTCTACGACACGTTCATGAAATAATAACAACGTGCCAAAATCATGCTACACTTAATGAGAACATCGTTATAGCATCACAGATATGGCCAGATACGACAAGGATGTGATATACGAAATCGACAACGTCGATAAACTCTGAACTCTTAAATACGTGCAATCGTGATTGAGCGAATTCCCGCATCGTCACCGTGCCAGCCTGATGCTGACGCAACATCTTAGCAATAACAGTAAGTTGTTCTATTGGATTATTCATAAAAGGGGGAAAAATACATGTACCTAAGTAGATAGTATTTATGTATACCTCGTAGGCAGTTTTAGAATGTAGGCAGTTTTAGAATTAGATTACCGAAATGCTATCGTGACGATAAAGGAAAACATTAGGATACCTGCATGCCTGTGAGAAATAAAATAATCCACACTGGGTCAGCATAGTGGATCATGATGGCCCCAGCTCCCACGATGTTTCGATGAAGGCTCGATGAAGATGATTTTGGCATCATCAACATATATATTTTATAGCCACAATAGTGGGACAGAGTGGGACACATACCTTTCCCTTCCAATTTACATCGATGGAGCTGGGGCGCTGCGCCGTGATCCAGACGCGCCCGCGGTGCGGATTGGTGGATTACACAAACCTTAGAATTTATTTTACAGTGAACCGTATTTAAAATCATACACCAGCTAACCGATAACTCTCACTTTTGGGGTATTTAAACTGATAGTTACCCAGCCTATATCTCGTTAAACATCCTCAAATTCACGGAAAGTTGGTAATATGAAAAATATTGTACCAAAAATTATTGGCAAGCAATTTAGGTACCCTTCATTTACAGTAGAGTTACAAGATCTGATGTTTTTTTTTTACTTTCAAGTATATTTATAATTAATATAATACTAATTAATGAAAACAATAGTTTAAGTTATTTATAAAAAAACAATTATGACATATTATATAAAAACAAATTATTTATACAGCTATACAGCGCGGTAACGCCGCAAGCGTTATGGGTACCTTTGCACCGGGTATGACAAGAGGCGGGTTATTTGACTGACGAAGGTTTACCGGATATTTTAGTTTTAAGTTTGACATTGTATTTTATATAATAAATTTATTAAATATGTAGATTAAAACAAATACAATTATAAATACTTACATATATCTAACCAATACTACACCTCGTCTAGGCCCAAGATATATCTTGGCATGAGAATGAGATGTAAAGTTAAACTGGTTTTAACTGCCTTATTATCAGACCACATGAGGTCTAGGTCATTATCACGTTAACACAGGGGTATGATATGAATAAACATATAGCAATAGTTCCATTCGGTATCATAATTAACTTCAATGAATAGGTATATGATAAGTTATCTCTCAAGGCGAGGTATGGTATGAGCAACATAATTTTTGAGTTACCTTTTCTTAAGGTTTCAGAATACTAAGGTCGAAATTCAAAGACAGTTTTTTGGCAAATTGACTCTTAGGCCGTTCATAGACAGTTTTGAGTGCAAGCAGCTACAAGGCTAGTACTCGCATGCGTTAGCGATCGACGTTAACGCCGCCGAGGCTCGGCGGCCGAGCTGTCAAACTTATTACAAGGCGTTTGTTTGACACAGCTCCGCGGCGTTGCGTCGATCACTAACGCTGCGCATGCTAGTTCGGTTTTAAGGTGACCTCACGTTAAGTTCCTCCTAAAATTGTCTATGAAATTGGCCTGAATCTGGCCTATAGGCTGTAGGTAATCGTTATAACGGGACTTCTAACAAATTGGAGAAACCCCTTTAACAACTTTTAAGAGACCCAACATATGTCGCCCCATACATGTTGATATCGCTAGGTACGCATATTGAAACATGATCGATACTGGGTACGTAATCAAAATTTATCCTAAAGTAAAACACAGTTTCCACAAAAAGACAAAATACAAATTGTTGTAAACTCAAATGCGAAATCGCAAAATCGCGGAATCCATGAAACATATCAGTCTTTGGGGACAAGCTACCTAGTCCTCCACATCCATAAAAAGTCTATGGGAGAAAATTGCCAAGTTCTCGTAACATACATTTTAAAGTAAACACTCTCGGGCCACAGATCTCTGTTCTAGAAGAGTAAACAAGATGAAGCGCATGTCATGACTGAGAGTGCCCAAGTTATTCATAATAAATGAATATGAGTACTAGTAGGTAGGCTGGATGGATAATTCATATTCATGCTGATAATGAGGTCAAATGATAAAGGATTTGACTCGTGTCCCGAAGCAGCAGTGAAAGTACCTACGAGTAGGTTAAGTATCTATATTAAGTACCTATATTAACTTAGAATGAATGAACACCGCACTCTTCATTAAGGTACTTCCCTAAATGTTTTTGTGGATTTTGTACTGACAAAAAAGGCTGACTGGTTCGAATAAGCGATACCCTTAAGAAAACAGTATATTTTGCTCTTTGTCAGTCTATATTGCAATATTGTGTATCATCTTGGGGTGGCGCTGCAAAGACAATAATGATAAAGGTAGAAAGAGCACAACGTGCCGTCCTAAAGGTTCTTAATAAGAAACCATTCCGATACCCAACAAACGATCTTTACTTAGAAACTAAAATGCTAACAGTCAGACAGTTATATATTAATCCGGTGCAACATGCTCGCACGCCGATTTGCACGCTGCTCGAGAGACGTTAAAATTACTTTATTCAAAGCATTTTGCCAATGTTTTTATACCTGCCAACTGTGGATAAAGTTTACCAAGAGATCATTTAACGTCTTGAGAGTTCAGTACAACGACGCATTTCGCATATTGATGAAATTGCCCCGTTACTGCAGTGCGAAGGGCATGTTCGCTGACGCGGGAGTCCCCGACTTCTACGCCATCCTCAGGTCTCGGACGGCCTCGTTCCGGGAAAGACTGCAGCTGTCGCGCAACAAAATCTTGGCTGCCATACACGAGGACCATACTAACTCATTCCTAAAACACTGGTTGGCCATGCACCGATGTGAGAACGGCAAATTTTAATTTTATTTTGTTTTAATATGGGTATGACTGTACATTGTGTGTAAAAGTTAATGCCTGAAATAAAGATATTTATTATTATTATTATTATTATTAAAACAGTAACAACTAGATTCCACAGAAAAGCACCAAATTCACCAAGTCTCTCATCTAGACAAAAAAGATTTAGACATTGGACCCTACCATCACATAAAACCATGTTTGCCAGACGCTTCTGTTGGATATCAGAACCTTTTTTGTATCAGAAAATAGACAAAACCCTAAATTTATTTAATGTAACAACTACAACATTCAAACACAAGGTAACTAAGTGGCTAACAGGCTTAAAATACGAAGACACTGAAAATATAATTTATAGTATATATGACTAGAACACACACTCTCTCTCACACACATCACACGCACCCTAATACACCCTCACACACCCTCTCACATACTCTCATGCACCCTCTCACACACCATGCATGCGTATTATTAAAAAATTAAAAAATTGTATACCATTTATAAGTACATTATGTTATTTAATTTAAAAGTAAGGTAAGTAAAACCATTGGAAGACACTGTCTCTTACAGCACAGGCTATCCTAGTGTAAGAGTCAGGGTTCACATTGAATGTAGTCTCTGTAATTTTATGAAATATACAATTTTTCATTTTTTTCATTTTTTCATTCCGTCATGACGAAAATTTTACTCCATTCTAAATATCGCCCGACAGGTTGCCGACACAGGAGAGTTCTTTACTTCGTGGCAAAAATAGACGTAGGTATACCGCAGCCCAAATCAAGTGTCTTATTTTGTAAACAAATATGAACGGATTGAACGAACCTCTTCATCATAGTGAAAATAAAGTGATCCGATATAATAATGTGAAAATAACTATGCAATAATTACAGAACAGCTTAAAATGTTAGTAGTTTTTTTTTAGTTTTTGTTTACAAAATAAGACACTTGATTTGGGATGCTATATATATAGAAGTATAGTACTAGCATTTGTTTACTAGTCTACTAGGTACCTACATTACATAATTGGACATGCATATTATTATTATTTCTCCCCTCTATCAGAGAAAATCATTGATAAAATACTATAGTGCATCCGCGTCCCAAAACGTGATATTTAAAAGGTTATAGTTTAAACAGATTACCGGCTACCTATACCTAGTCAATTAGGTAAATCAGTCTAACCATGCAGCCACTCTGTTAGAAAACGACAACAGGATGATTTTATCTGTATGTCTGTACCTACTTATCAATATTTTAAGGAATAGATAGCACAACAATATCGTTGTAAGGTTATGGTTGTCTGGGTTATTCCATGGTAGTTATTCTTAGAATAATGTCGAAAGGAACTTATGTAGCTGAAGGTATTTTAGAAGTTAAAGATGTAATCGTTTCAGAGACTATTAGCATCACAAAGCAAATACAAATAGATATACTTACGAGTTGAGGACACAGGAAATTCCTCGGCATGCCTATATGAGAATTCCTACATGTGTCTCAGACCTCAGTGATACAAAGGGATTGAAAATGAAATGGTAATTGTGGTTGTTAATTGGTATTGTGGTGTGTGTAAGTTTGTTTTGTGTAACTTTAAGTTGAAATCTAAGTATGCCTGACTTAATTAACTAACCACACAGTCAATTTGTACTACATATATCTTTGGTGTACATTGTTTTACAGGCGTTTATTAACTTATTCTAAGAACACTGAGATATCTAGAGGTCGGCGGCAACTGTTCCAGGAGTTATAAAGTTCTATAGGCCACGACCATGAATCAAGGACACGAACGCATATGGTGTACCTACCAGCCATATTATATACATCGTGGTCGCCGCTCTTGCATGATAAATGACAATGCCAGATTCTGCCCCACCATCAACCGCAAGTTGTACAAGATAACGAATAAATGTAAAAAAATCTCCGTTTTTTATTAAAATTATTGGTTTAAAATAAAGTTTTGTACAAGTTGCGATTCGAAAAAAACTGCTTAACTACGAATTCAGAAAATAGTAAAAAATCGAAGCGATTTATTCATTGTTTTTGTTATTCTTCTATAGGAGTTGCGAGAGTAGTAGAAAATGATACTGATTATGATTATGCAACATGAAACCTGTAATAAGTCCCCAACAAAATGATAGGTACAGCTTAAATGGTCACGTAGTTTTGTAGGTGGGTTAAGCTCCATTGAAAAGTGGCAATGTCTTTTTAGCAGCGTCTCTGCCACTCAATTGTTTTTCCGTTTTTCCATTGTTTGAATTTTCTTTAGAAGTGAAACTAATAATAAACGGAATGTCTCTTTCTGGCGCATGAGAGTGAAAGTGACAACAAGGGCGGAGTCGTCGCCATACAAAATATACTTTAGGCTCTCCATAGAGAGCGTAGCGAAATGTTTCATGGCATTTTTCCCTTCATGTCCATGGCAAACACCATTATCAAGTGATCCATCTACTTATTTGCAGTTTAAAAAACAGGCGCCTGAAATGATCAAATTGGTTTAAGTAGGTACCTGCATACCTATTTTCAATTGGGCAAAAGAGATTAACCGATCCAGGCCCAGCCTTTATAGAGCCGTAATGGTTTGAAGACAATGTTCAATATTCATTCCATATTTTTCTACCTCCAGTTAGATCGCAATATTACTGGGAATATATTCAATTCATATTTGCAAATAAATTGTAAATCTACCTTTATTCCATTTTGATTGCGTCATTTAATACCCACAAGGAGTTTATTATACAACACAAAACTACTTGAATATGAATAAATGCGGGTAGTTAGAAAATTGTCGTTCGAACGTTTTTCGAAACTACCTGTCTTTTTATTCTCGTATGTTCGATGCTTAGCGCGCTGCCCTCGCATCTCGATTTTTTTGGTCGCTTCAAAGACCGGTCGCAACACAACGCAAAAATTACGCGCGCGTACCTACAACATTTTTTTTATCAACGCTTTATTTTGTGACGAACTATTATTTACGGCATATTGAACTGTGTGGTAAGAGTTATGGTGCATGAACATTATTATGGACATTAATCCGTGCGATTTGGTGGCATCTGCAGACCAGCGCTTCCGACAGCCAAATACTTCAGCTCGGCAACGGGTAAAGGAGCTCGTATATGGCTCTCGATTAGTGTTCCGCGGTACGGCTAAATACTTTGCATTTTGTCCGAATAGCACTTGTTTCCAAAATCCAGCCATTTGCGTGATATTTTCGGGACGTTCTCGTCAATTGAGAATAAGATAATGGTGGTGTTGAATGAGTATTGTTTGTCTAACATAACCTAAAATTGCGAAATAAAAATGCAATTTTACTGGAACCTCCGATGGATGAGAAGTTTATATTTATTGCCTTTGTAATACTTACAAACGATACGATATCTCTCCTATTTGGTGTGTAATTTGGGGTATCATAAAAAATCATTGGAATTGAAACTGCACTCCATACAAAAATGGGCAATCTCCTTTCACATGAACACATAAGTAAGTACCAGTAGAATCCAATCACAGCACAGCAGACGTCTTAATCTGTAGATAACAATTGATTGCCGATGTAGATAATTGGTAAACACTGAATTGTTGCACAAATAGTACGGCCGCGGTGGGGAAAGAAAATACTCGTACAATCAACAATAGCTGTTATGCTTTCGACTCGTGCTGGAATGTTAGAAGCAGCGTTGTTTCAAAACAGCCTGTAGTAGTTTATCGACGTCTGACGCTAGATGTACTACAGATTTATTTGTATAAACTTAGTGTAATTTGGTGTATTTATTTCATCATTATGTTACAAAAGTGTAATAAAAGGTGCTCTGAAATATGTATGGAGTTGACGAATTTTTGGTGCTGATCGCCATCTCGATTTGTGTTCTTGGAGGAACAAAGGTAGATAAAAATTAATACCGGATTACCAACTTCGCGTAATAAATTACATAGATTTGATGGATTGAAAAAATATTAGTGAGTAGATAATGTGTTTCTAAGTAATAAAGGCGACGAGATAATTTTACAATCACGCAATTTAATAAATTTGTGTCGTAAATTAGCATTTAGATTTGATCGAATGATTGAATAAGAATACTCACCTGAATTTGTATATGAACTCAAAATATATGAACTAGATATGAGTAGATCATAGTTTCGTACACATCAGAGATGGTATGGTCTTACCTTTTTTAATTATTAAAATCGAAGTTGGAAGTCCGGGAATGAATTCGCACTAAATTCAGCTCGTAGATAAATATAAGTGGCCCAGTAGAAATCGACATTAAAATCGCAAAGCATGATGTAGTTCTGTATTTTTTATATGTTGTAGGGATCAGTTAGGGTAATGTAAATCCAAATTTGCAACTTAGAAAAACTTGTGCTCGTTGCTCACTACGCGATAAACTGCGAAATTTTGGGACTTATTTCACTTTTTGCTCTAAAAATCATAAACTATGCATTTCCGACAAACAGTTTTCAGTATTCTTACAAAGACAATTAAATTATCAATAATTTAAGCCAAACCGCAGCTCTATAAACCTCATAGGGACTTAGCCCTTTTGAAATTGACCCTTCAAAGATGGTCAATTTCATGCGTTCCGCACCTACCGCCAAGTGCAAAAGTGGCTGGGGGTAGAGATGGACCCCACCGAGTGAATCACATGAATTCCCTGAATCATTCCATCGGGAAATGATGTGACAACGTTCCTCAGGTTCGCAAATTCTTCAGGTTCGTGTTCTTCCTCAGGATCGTCCTCGTCTTCGTCTATTGAAATCAAGGCGACGTTATCACATGATTTTCTTGAGCAGTTCAAGCATAGAGCCGAGCATTTGAGGCCAGCTTTTAGGCAAGTACAGGCCGCCCTGCATCCCTTCTTTCATTTGCAGGCTATGATTTTGAGAAGCTCTGGTGGAGCTGACTGTTCTTAGTGTGATGAGGCCGTAGGAACGCATTTCCCAACCTCACTCGGCGGGGTCCATCTCTACCCCCAGCCACTTTTGCACTTGGTGGTAGGTGCGGAACGGATGAAACTGACCATCTTTGAAGGGCTATAGCTAAGTCCCTATGAGGTTTATAGAGCTGCGAGTTGGATTAAATTATTGATAATTTAATTGACTTTGTAAGAATACTGAATACTGTTTGTCGGAAAGGCATAGTTTATGACTTTTAGAGCAAAAAGTGAAAAAAGTCCCAAAATTTCGCAGTTTATCGCATGGTGCGCAGCGAGCACAAGTTTTTCGAAGTTGCAAATTTGGATTTACATCACCCTAACTGATCCCTACAACATATCAAAAATGCCGAACTACATCATGCTTACCATGGACTCGACAGTTCGTCATTTGCCAATGTCATGTTACAGAAAATTCAATATATTCAATAGTCTCCTATCATCCTCCAGGGGAGTCGCAGTAGCGTCTTCACCCTGGGTAGCCGCGTCTTCATGTCTTCATCCAGAGGAGACGCCGCAGCGTCATCACTCTGGACGAAGCAGCTCGACAGTCACGTTCACTCCCGAGCTTGTAGCACTACATAATCTACGCTTTGGTAGCTGCTCTACTCTACATTCCACCCCCTGGTAAGAGGGTTCCACCGATTACCATCATTCGGCGGTAGGTAGAACAGCTAACTTCACGACGGGTCGACGCAGCGTCCCGGTTTTAGTCTTAATATCTAGATTAGTTAGATGTAGGAAAAATGTAAACGACTGATTATGTGTTAGGATAAATAACTAAATGCCCACGTGTGAATATGTTTGTGGATAGAACGTGTTATTTTTATTGTGATTTAGTGTGTACTTTGATTGAGTTTTATGATTATGTTTGGTTCGCCTTGCTCTACATGTTAACAATATGATGAACGAAATCGCTATAGTCAATGTTTTATGTATGTAGTCTTGCTCCTAAAATTACGACGACAAAGTAATTTGATGCAACTAGGGAGCGAGGCTACCTATCGATCTATAGATAAATAAGTTAAATTTGTCTGCGAGATTAAGATAAAGACGAATAAACATGTAGAAATAGGCGAACCAGAAATATTAAAATAAGATAAGTACCATGTGTAATTAAAACGCACCTGCGAGTGCGCGGGCTTGTACCTGACCGGCCGAGCCGCTGTGATGAGTCATTGTTCGGCCGTGGGCGCTTCATTGTTCCGAGCCCGGACCGGGGATAAAAGAAGGCCCCTTTCCGAGTTCGGTGTCAGTGCATCACCGGAACACCCACGATCAACAAGCTCCCGACACAGCGGCAAGGAACAAGGGACAAGCTCCAAGAAAATGGAACAATAAAAAGAAGAGAGAAAAAGTGAACGTCTTTCATTCGGACCCCCCTCCGAACCCCTCGCTCCCAGTGCGCAGGCCACACGAACCCTTGCGCCGGCACTCTTTTACAATCTTTCGGAACTCTTGATAAATGCTTGAAACTTCAGATCTTGCACAAATAATCCAATAACTTCACCGTACTGTCATTCGCGAACATTTTCTGATTAATTTAACGTGATATTAAACACAAAATAGCCCCTGTAGACATTAAAAGGAAAATTATCAAACAATTTCGCAACCGTCGTTTCCCGCCATTTTCAAGAGAACCGGCTATTATTGTTGAGTTAACATATCTGTTGACTACCTAAGTAGGTACTTTTACATACATATCAGTGTTAACCAGTTATCTGATGGCTACTTTTAACCGCAGACAAAAAAATATGACACTACAACTGCCGGGGCGCTTGTCTAAGCGCTGACAGCTGTATTGTAGTGCCGAAAGTTGGTAAGACCTACTAAACACTTGCAGGTTACAGCTTATTACAACGATGGTCTCAACCCAGTGAAGGTAAACCTGGAGGTATGGCACCAGCGCAACCCACGCGTGGCCAGCCACGCTCAGCAAGAACTTGCGTGTGAGAAACCAGAGATATATATTTGTGAGGTAAATAGCTCTTTCATTGGAAAGATTGTGCTCCTTCGAAGCAGTATCTAGCCGATTTTCTTCTGCCAATATTATTAATGTGGTAGGTAGATTTCCATTCCCCTCTACTATATTCAGTGCCTAACATCATCGAATTAAACCAATGTTTCGGCACCAAACATCACTTTTCTATCCATAACGCCAAATAAACACAATGATAATATATTTTACAATATTCTAGCCTAGACTATTTATTTGCAATTCATTAATTTTTTGGTAAAAGTCGACACTGGGCTGAAATTTCTAAAAGTCGGCTCCGCTCCGAAATGTAGAGTTCAATTTTTGAGTTACCACATAACTGAAACACACAAGTATCTAGTACTTACCTCAGAACTTAAGAAATATCTAGAACCCTTTCTAGATCTGATGTGTTTCTATCCTATAGAGGAGTTTTAAGGCTTAAGGGAATAGATTATAGGTACTTAATACGTGCTTCATTTTACTCCACCTCATCACCATCATCAGTTATTTACGAAACTAATTAAGTCAAAACTGTACATGGAACTATCTGCAGGAACCTCCAGACACAGTGTCTCCCGAAGCGACAAAGACCTGCAACTACCGCAACCAGCGGTACCATGAGCAAGTGTACCGCTGGGTGGCTGGCCGCGGCTGCTTACTCTACATCCCGGACTTTCTCTACGTCGGCGGACTCAACACGATCAACCTGAGTACAGGCTGTCTGTACGGGCATCTATTCGCTCCATGCTTGGAAATCGTGCGTATAGAATCATAAGCTTGTTTCATTGGGAATATTGTTAAAAAGTTATTATTAAATCCCATTCGATTGTTTTATGTGTCGTAAAGTTTTCAATATCTAGATTGAAGCAATTGCTATCAATGTTTATTCCTATTCGTGACATCACGTTTCTGCTTCATCGAAGAGTAGAAATACACGAGTAGAAGGATTGACCTTGTGATGGACTATTTGGGCTAAGCAGAACATTACCTACACCTAAAAGACAGTAAATATCCACCTGATGTCAACCGGCCTCCGTCACTTGCTTGCTTGATCTTTATCATTATTATTATTTATTTATCATTTTGTGTTTTTTTAATGAAGAATTCAATAGATCTCGTCATATCTGTGCATTTCATCTTTTAGTAAAGACTGTACCTTACTTACACATCACACCATATATATTTAACTTATAACATATATGCTAAAACCCTACAAATTATGTCCCTCTTCAAACAACTAGGCGAAAGACGACGGCACATGTGGCTGCTATCCTTTCGACCCTGGTCTGGAGGAGGTGGCTACCGCAGTGAGGAACGCGCTGATCCCAGCTGCTCACGGCCGATGGGAGAGGTGCTTCTATGCCGCATCGGATTGTTGCAGTCATTATATGCTCGAAAATGATAGCCAAGCGAGTGAGTATTGGAATAAGGTGACAATATTAGTAGGTACCTAATGCAGTGCGTTTTTAAAAACTAACCTAAAGGTATGTCTAAAAATACTGCCTTCTAAATGATAAATGGAGAAAAAATTTCATCACGACGGGATTTCATTCGTACCCGGGACCTCGCCATTCCGTGGCACGCTGGGTTCGAATCCCGGTCGTGATGAAAATTTTTCTCCATTTATCATTTAGATTTTCGTTTCGCATAGCGCATGCAAGAAAATATCAAAACATAAAAAATACTGCCTTCCTTATTTTACATCAAAGTTACAAAAATAATGCACTAGCTTTAGATATGCAACTAATACTTACCTACCTACTTACATACAACTTACTTACCTCTAAACGAAGAGAAAAAGTAGAGGAGTCTCCATGAATACCAAGCACCGTCATTAATACACGATGATTAGTGAATAATTACGGGAAAGCTGTTTATATTCGGAGGCAACCTGTAGGACAAGGCCTGATAATGAAAGAATGAAGAACTACTTAGAATTTTTTTGTTTGCAGATCCTTACCAATGTCCAGCGACGTTCGATGGTTGGACTTGCTGGCAAGCGGCGGACGCAGGCACCATCGCCAATGAGATATGCTCGGAATTTGCCTATTCAGGCCAGGGACCGTCTTGCCATCGTAAGATATCTTGTGATTCTATTGTGTATATATTTTGGCTGTTGTGCATCTAGCGGCTAGTAGCGGAACAAAATGGCCACCGCCATGGCTCGAACGTCACAGCTACTATAAGCTATGATATTTATGTATTCGCTAGCAAGCGAAGTTGCGTTGGGAACTTATGGTTGGCAGCTAACGTTGCCGCTAATTTCTTTTTTGATCTCATCTTTACTATAATTATTGTCAAATTGTCAATTTATATAAGTATATTTTTTCAGATTTTAGCAACAAGGAATGCTACTACAACGCGACATGGGAGGTCCAAACAGACTACAGCACTTGCAGCATTACTCCGCGGCTGCTCAGTCGGTATCGCTTCTATATCATCGTGTTGTCGATTTCCGTTGCCTCCTGTCTCCCGGCTGTGTTTATCTTCTTCTACAAGCGACTGAGGATCACCAGAGTAGCGCTACACAGAAACCTACTGATTGCCATCATAATAAGAAATATCCTGGTGATAGTGAGCAGAAGCGAGGTAAGTTTAAGGTGAACTCTTGTCAGTCGTGCATGATTTCAAATTCATTATCACATCCGAAACAAGTAGTTAATCTAATCAATGTACGTTATAAATACCTTCATTATTAGTCAGATAAGCGTTATTTGACTAAAATATGTAATAGATATGCCAATGAAGTGGCCAGATTGATACAACGGTCAATTTCACGTTAGGTAGCTGATATCTTCATGTTTAAAGATTATCTATAGTTAATCACAGCACAATTGCCAACTTAGGTACCTACAGTAAGACTTATCTTTGGGTGGTAGGTACAGGGATTGGAAGATTCAAAGCCATTTAAAATGAGGATCTGTCCAGTTATTGCCGTTCTTTAAACGATGTAATGATATGATATCGTGACTCAAGAGATGACGATAGAGACGGGGCCCGGGGCTATACCAACGCGACAGTACCTACTGCCACTTCATTGTCATGCAATCGTCTTGAGTATTGTCTTTTAGTCAAAAGCCGTGACACTATCTCTACCCTACTTGAATAGATCATTGATCAATCGTTATAAAAAGCTAACACCATCGTAATAGTTCGACATACCTCGTCCTTCCAGCGATAGAACGCCCTTCATACAGATAAAGCTTTTTACAGCACGATCTCTTCTCCATTCCCCCGATATGGCCGAGACAGCAGAGTCTAGATTTATCATTCTAAAAACGGTAAGACATAAGCTGGATTCAATACGCTGATTCCTGGATATCTTCAGGTCTACATCGACGAGTTGTTGGCTAACAGCGGCGAGACCGCGATGTCATCGCACAGCGTGTGGTGCCGCGCGCTGTCAGTGGCGGAGCGCGCGGCCGGCAACGCGGTGTTCGTGTGCATGCTGGTGGAGGGCATCTACCTGCACAGGCTCATCGTGGCCGTATTCAGGAAGAAACTCAACACAAACTTACTGTATGCGATTGGAGCAGGTACGTAGACGTAGTGCTTATATGCTCTTTGCAGGTAGGTACATAGTTTGTCATTTACGTAGGGTTGCAGCGTAGGATTACGTTCGCATTGACTGATGACGAATAACAACATTGTCAACCGGATCCCCATAATACTTATCTCTCACATCGAGAGATTCGTATGGAAGTTTCACAGTAAGTAGGTATATCATTTATCCTAGATGTTATGGTAGAAAAGCCTAATATTGAACCGTCACAATATTTTGTTGTTGTTTGTTTCTGAGACTTGTGTAAACCAATCCACACTGGGCTCGCGTGGTGGATCATGGTCCGCTCTCCCACGATGTAGTAGATGGTCTGTGCCAGAGCAGCGGGTTCATAATAATAGACTAATGATGACGGGGAAGAGTTCAGTACCTACCTATCAGAAGTTATTAAATATAGGTACGAGAAACCGAGCGGACTGCGCCGCAATGACGGAAAAAAGCCCGACGGCATGACGTTGGGTCCGTGGAAGCTCGGAAAGTCGCTGGTGTGGGATGCTACCTGCACTGATACTCTGGCACCATCCCACATCCCGGCGACCTCCTCGAGCGCCGGCGCGGCTGCGGCCGCCGCAGAAAGCCTCAAGCGGCGTAAGTACAGTGGCCTTGGTCAGAGCTACCTATTTACGCCGTTTGGGGTCGAGACACTGGGGCCGTGGGGGCCGGACGCTCGACAGCTCGTCAAAGAGCTGTCCAAGCGGCTGGTCGAGGAGTCCGGTGACCAGAGGGCTGGCAGCTACCTACCTACCAGAGAGGGAATGCTGCCAGCCTTCTGGGCACCGTGACTCCCGATGCCCTCCTAGAGGACATATTTTATTTATAGTTAATTTATTTATAGGTAGTTTTAGTTTTTAGTTATTTAATGTTAGTTTTTAATCATGTCTTATTTAATACTTATCATTCGGTACGAGAAAGATTTTTATGGACGCATTTCCCAGATAGAAATCGCCGTTGTTTTATTTTCTGTGTATATTTTCAGTGGTGGTAGTAGTCCCAGTGGTCGCTTGGGCGATAGTGATGGGCTTACACGACGACCACTCGTGCTGGGTCGTGTACACCATGGACCACATCCAGTGGATTCTGGACGCGCCGCGGATACTGATCTTACTGGTCAATACAGCGCTTTTCATAGATGTCTTACGAATCTTACTCACTAAGATCAGAAACAAAGAGAACGCTAATCAATTGTGAGTAAACTCTGTCCAATAAAAATACACAGTAGTATAATAAAAAATTGTGGAGAAAGAAATATTCTTCTTGTTCTAGCATTGGCTTTAAATATACGATAAGAACCTCTTATGACGCATGCAATAATAACGGAAGACCAAGTTACATTTGGAATGTTTTTGTACCAAACGTAGAATAAAATGATCCTTATTTTTTTAGAAACACAGCAAAAGCAACCTTATTCCTGATGCCAATATTCGGAGTGCAATTCATTCTGATGGCATTCAGACCCAACACCACAAACTGCACCGGGGAGCAGGTCTACTATTACGTGGCATACACTGTCGAGGGTCTGCAAGGTCTTATCGTGGCGATTCTCTACTGTTATTTGAATAAAGAGGTAGGGTGTAATTACTTCTATAAAATTTTATAACGATAAGAGTACGATTGTGATGCAAGTTGACATCCCTCGAACTGTAGATTTTGTTTTTTTTAAGATATTATGCTAGCACTACACATCGACAGATCATCCGCAGATAGTATTACTAGTTTTCATCTGAAAAAGCCAATGCTATCGATAGTATTGTTGCTAAGAACTTCAATAGTATCAATACTATCGATAGTTTGTTATTTACGAGCAACAATACTATCGATAGCATTGGCTTTTTCAAATGAAAACTATCAATAGTTTGGCAACACTAATCTGCGGACGATCTGTCGATGTATAGTGCTAGCTTTAAAGGACGGTAAACAAACAGCCGGCGCCTGATGATAAGTAGTCACCGTAGCTTAGACACTACAGAAAAGTTGCAGATGCAGTTACCGTCATAAGAACTAAGACGTGATACATTATGATTCATACTATTTGGTGGGAAGTACCATTTAACTTTCTGTCGACTGGACAAATTTTTAATTTTTATATTTTCACAGGTTCATATGTTAGTGAAAGCAACATATAAGAAAACGGAAAGTGTTGTAGTGTCTAGAGTTCGAGGAGAATCAACTTACGCACGTAAGAGTCTAGGACCGAACTCTGATAGAAGAATAACTTACAGCACCGGAGTGCAATCAAACAATGACGGAATAAAAGACCAATACGCGACTATAAGACCACGGCTACATGTGGCAGAAATCATATCTATACAAGCCACTGAAAGACTTGCCGATATACTAGATCCGGTATACGAAACTATAGATAATGGCATACCAAACGAAGGTTACGATTCCTTAGAAAGGTCTGATGCAGATAACGATTCAGGCTTCATACCGAACAGAGAGTTTAAAACGGACGAATACTACGGATTTACAAACGCATCAAGTGTATCTATAGATTGCCAAGATTGGATTCGATGCATATCGTCACCATCGAGCAGCGTTTACGACAATTCGTTGAATGAATATGAAACTAAATACTTAGAAAACAAATTCCCTAATCTCCAGAAATTACAAGAAGACAGAATAGAGAAAGAGGATAAAATTGTACCGGAATATAAAAATATACCCGTTGTCAACCGTGATGATAGTCATGAATCAAAGACAGCTGAAGAATCGGAATATGAGGATTGTGAGACTATGCTGGATGAAATAATGCTATATATGGAAAACAATGATAGTAAAAATAATTCGATAATACTCGATCCGAACCTTTTGTGTCCTTATAAAAGGAGTGAAGATGATAAAATAATTTTTATAGACGACGATGAAACACCGAACGAAAAGTTTTGTTAGAATTTTATCAGAACAAATAATATAAGTAATTATAACAATAAAACACCACCATTTGTTTTACGATCAAAAGACAATGACTTTCTATATCCCCACCATTTTAAAGTATTTTAATTTTAATCGTGTATTTTCCCGGTAAGCTGGCTACTATTGCATATTACAATCACAGCTAAATATTTATTAATCTGGAGATAACAATTAATCATAGCAGATAAAAATTAAAGATAATTTGCACACAATTGTTTATAAAATTATAAGACAACGTTCCGTCAGTCCGGCGAAGACAACCCGTTATTATAGATACTGTTTATGAAGAGAAATAACTATTCTCATAATCTAAAAGAATCTTAGTAATAATAAGTAGAACAATCAGTGTTAGCGATAACGATAAATAATTTTATAAAACCATTGTGAAAGTGTGTTTTTATGATTATTACATATTTATTAGCTTCGAAACGATTTAAAGTGCTATGAAATAGGTATGTACGGTCGTGTAGGAGTTTTCCTCTATTTATGGATTTGTGTACTTGATGGAACAAAGGTAGACATTTTTTATTACTTAGATAGTGTTGATACAATAGAGATAAAACCTATAATGAAGGTACCTACCTAATTACTTTATAAATTACGATTTTCGATTCCTGATTAAGTATAATACTTACTTAGGTATTCACAGATCTCTTCAAAAAACACCTCCATTCACAAAGGCATGGCCGCCATGCACATCTACTAAATCCAAAGAAATTTAAAACGCTGAGGATGCTTAAATAAGCTCTTTTTATTGGTTTTAGGTTGCAGCAAATCCTAATCAATGTCTAACTCCTGTAGAATTGGATCTGGAAGAGTGGGGTCAGCGCAATATACGCGAGGCTTTCGATACAAACGAAAAGTTTGCTTGTGTGAGGCCCGACGTCTACATTTGTGAGGTAGGTTCCACCTTTTATTTATCTTGGAGTCAGGCCGCCTAGATCAGGCGTCATTTTTGATATCGCCGAGTTCCATATTTAATACTTTTATAATTTACTATAGTCTGACTATGACTACTATACGGATTTCGAATTGTTCAACTTGGCATTGTAAACAACACACCTACCTAGATTTGGTAACATTTTGGTAATCACTGGGGTGGGCGAATTCATATGGAACTTTTTAGAACGTTCTTTCACGAAAATCACAAGGGCCTTACTTACATCCAGCAGTGGAGTTGAGTCAACACTGGATGATGATTATAATGATATAGGAAATCGATATCTGCTTGATTCATGTAGATAAGATATGTAAGTGTAGCAAGGTGAAAGTCAAGAATGGAGATGTACTATTTTATACTTCTATACTTTACGAAAACTTCGCACAGTTTGCAGATCTTTGCAAATCGTCCATATTGAAGACGCATGAATTTATTTTTAGGAACCTCCTGTCTTAGTGTCTCCGAATGACAACAAGACCTGTAACTACCGTAACGATGAGTACGAAGAACAAGTGTACCGCTGGGCGACAGGATGCGGATGTCTGATGTTCATCCCTAACTTCCTATTCGTTGCGGGAATACGACTGACCGCTGGCTGCCTGCATGGGTCCTTCTTGGTTCCTTGCTTGGAACTTGTCAGTATTTATTTAGTTAATTTGTTGACACTTCTATACAGCTCCCTGTATGTAATTTATCGAATACCATACTCAGTTACCATTTAGTTTTGGAAACATTGTCACTTCTAAAATGACGTATAATGATAATGATTAAAAGAATAATCAAACCTAATCCTGATCAGATAGCTAAAAATCCCCAGAGAAGGATTAACCTACAGTGCAACGGAATAGATTATCGCATTATCGAAAGACGGCTCAAGCCAAATTAGGACACAGTTTATTACATCAATCAAAAGTTCCGTTGTCGCATGAACACAACTCAAGGATAAACTCCACAAACCACTCTCTAAATAATTTATTGTAGGAACATCTCATTGTATACTCAATCTCATCGACCAGGCTAAAGACGACGGAACGTGTGGTTGTTATCCCTTCGACCCTAGTTTTGAGGAAGTGGCTAATGCAGTGACCAGCATATTGGTCCCAGCTGCTCATGGGAGATGGGAGAGATGCGTCCAAGTCGCATCAGATTGTTGCAGTAACTACATGGCAGGGAATAGTAGTGAAACAGGTATTATATAACTGAAAATGTTAAGCTTGAATAATACACTCTTGGCCTTTCGACATCTACTTCTTTTAAATCTGAGCGGAAGATGCACTCGATACTCGCTCGTGGCTCCTTCCCGAGTGCATTTTCTTCACTTCCTATACGGTTTTGCTTTAATGGCCAATTCATTCCTCAGATCCCAACCAATGCCCAATAACGTTTGATGGGTGGACTTGTTGGCAAGCCGCAGAAGCGGGGACAATAGCCAATGAGGTGTGCTCAGAGTTTGCCTACTCGGGCCAGGGACCTACTTGCCATCGTGAGTATTTATGATAAGACTATCATGCGTAACTTCACTGTACTCGACTACTTTTAAATAATTATGTATCCAGCTACTTGTTGCGATTGTCAGATTTCAGCAATAAAGAATGTTACGAGGACGCCACATGGGAGGTCCAAACAGACTACAGCACTTGCAGCATTGCGCCGCGGCTGCTCAGTCGGTATCGCTTCTACATCATCGTGTTGTCGATTTCCGTTGCCTCCTGTCTCCCGGCTGTGTTCATCTTCTTCTTCTACAAGCGACTGAGGATCACCAGAGTAGCGCTACACAGAAACCTACTGATTGCCATCATAATAAGAAATATCCTGGTGATAGTAAGCAGAAGCGAGGTAAGTACATAGTAATATCACGAAATTCATGACTATGTTGTTCCACCACGGGTACCTATAGTTGGTGGTACTGTGCTAAGTACCATGCTTGGTATTGCATGGTGGCTAAGCTTTTTCCTAATTTTAAGGTGCCAAGTCAAACCTCAAACATTATCTACCTAAAAGCTGAAAAAATACAGAAAATAACGTCTTACATATATTTTGGCTACCGGTAAGATCGGAATTTCACCGGTACGGTATCTAATATTTTTAATCTCAATACAATAGTCTCCACCAAGCCACCAACTTAACACAGATATGCTGTATTCAAACCTAAACATTGAAGACATATGTAATTTTAGCCAATTATATCATCTACCCAACCCTGCAAATCATAACACAGTGGGATTTTATATTAGACTTAATATATAATTGCCCGAAAGTAATAGAGTCAATACGAGTAGATGTGACACAGGAGGAAACTGTTACATCGAATACTGCTTTTTCAGATCTACATTGACGAGTTGTTGTCTAACGGCGGCGAGACCGCGATGTCATCGCACAGCGTGTGGTGCCGCGCGCTGTCAGTGGCGGAGCGCGCGGCCGGCAACGCGGTGTTCGTGTGCATGCTGGTGGAGGGCATCTACCTGCACAGGCTCATCGTGGCCGTATTCAGGAAGAAACTCAACACAAACTTACTGTATGCGATTGGAGCAGGTACTTATCAGGATTCCGTATCTTTAGGCACCCGCTGATGATAACATTATGTACGAACAGGGTTTCCCTGACCATGAACTCTTATAGCAGGATTACTTCAATAATACCTTATTATTTCGTACCATGACGTCCTTAATAAGCTTACTTTAGGTCGTCCTGGTACGAAATAAAAAAGTATTATTGAAGTAATACTGCTATAAGAGTTCATAGTAAGGGTGCTGTGGGGTCTTATCGTCGCCATGTATTGGCAGAAGTTCAGTACTAACTTCTTTAGGATCGGAGACGGTTGGGACCTATATATGCCTACAAAGAAATGGATAAATCGAGCGTTCACTAGCCTGCACTACAAGGGGTAGAAAGACTCTACACAGCCTTCTTCACGCGACATAATAAAGATATCTTTATTTATACCGAAGCCTAAATCAAGTGTTCAAATTTGTTAACAAATATGATCGTCTAATTACCTGTTGTGATGTAACACTGAATCCGATTTAATAATGTGAAAATAACTATGCAATAATCACATAAAAGCTTAAAATGTTAGTAGTTTTTGTTTACAAAATAAGACATTTGTATATGACTTATTATTAAGAGCTCGGTGGCTCAGTGGTTGGGTCAATGGACTTGCAATATGGAGGTCCCAGGTTCGATTCCCAGCCAGGGCAGCCATGTACCAATGAGTTATCCTCGGTTTTTAAGACGGAAAAACTTACGTACATTTACCGAGTGCTCTCAAAACGGTGAAGGAAAAACATCGTGATGAAACCTGCATGTCGTAGAAAAAAACTCTAAGGCATGTGAAATCCGCCAACCCGCACTGGGCCCGCGTGGTGGATTATGGCCCGAGCTCCCTCGATGTAAGGGAAGGTCTGTGCCCGAGCAGTGGGGCTATATAAATAGACTGATGATGATGATGATATGACTTGTTTTCGAGTAATGTTTTTCGCGCTTCAGTAAAAATTACGCAGCTACCGAAATTTTATCTTCTGTATATATTTTCAGTGGTGGTAGTAGTGCCAGTGGTCGCTTGGGCGATAGTGATGGGCTTACACGACGACCACTCGTGCTGGGTCGTGTACACCGTGGACCACATCCAGTGGATTCTGGACGCGCCGCGGTTACTGATCTTACTAGTCAATACAATACTATTCATAGACGTTGCGAGAGTTTTGATTACTAAGATCAGAAATTCGGAGAATTCTTATCAGTTGTAAGTCTATTTCAAATCTACAGTACTATGTAAAATGTACAGTTAGATGCTGTACCAGATACACTAGGGCTGTTTATGAATTAAACGTGATTTAAAGTTACGTCAAAGTTAATCAATTTTAATAAGGTCGTTTATCATTGTCTTCACGATATTTCTGACATCCTTGTTAGTCATATTCATGATCGGTTGTGAAAAAATCTGATATCTAGGTACTGAATTCTCTATAAATACAATCTCAAAATACAAAGTGTGAAAACTTAAATATATGTTTTGGCGAGGTAACTAACCCACATTAGCGAGTAGATACTGCCACCAATGCCATAAACGAACGGTCAATGCTACGAGAGCGTATGTCGTAATCGTAATTTGGTAAAAACAATCTACTTTATAATAGCGATTCATCAACCTTGAATACTTACAACGCGTCTCTAATTTAGATATTGCAAAAAATATTTGAAGTATAACACCAATAATTCCTAAGACACAGTAGTTAGGGAGTAACGGTTTGTTAATTGTATTGTACCTAATAACCCTGTAGCATGTTGCAGAGCTGTATTAATCCTTATTATAAAATAAATAGGTATATCATTTCATCATCAGCCTATATTTATGACCCTACTGTTGGGTCACAGATCTTCCCTCACATCGAAGGAGCTCGGGTCATAATCCAATACGCGGGACCAGTGCGGATATTTATATTGGCATGCAGGTTTCCTTACGATATTTTCCTTCACCGTTTTTGAGAGCACTCAGTAAATGTACTTCTACGTGAATTTTCCATGAAAAACAAAACCTTAGGAAAACTCATTTTGGTAACCCGGAATTTCGTAACAGAGCATTTATTTAGTTTGTATTTTCAGGAACACAGCAAAAGCAACCTTATTCCTGATGCCAATATTCGGGGTGCAATTCATCCTGACCGCGGTCAGACCTAACACCACAGACTGTACCGGGGAGCAGGTATACTATTACGTGGCCTACACTGTCGAGGGACTACAGGGTTTCATCGTGGCGATGCTTTATTGCTATATCAATAAAGAGGTAAAATAATTTCTATATCTTTGAAAAAAGTTATAAGTGTTAGCACCCCAAGCACATTACCGCAATGTTATAAAGTAAATGGGTCCCTAAAAACAAGAAGGCTAGCTCTCGATGCTAGTGTCCGAAATTAACGAGGATTACAATTTTTGAAGCTATTGTAATTTGTAAGTGGTCGGACAATATTGTCGGTTTAAAGATGACATGATACCCTTGCAGACTAGCCACTCAGTATATTAGGATCTGTTATGAGTCTCATAAGACTACTTTGTGCCATGCTCCATGTATAACAGGTGGCAAAATCTCGCTGGCCGTTGAAGGCTAGCTTTTATTAGGCAATTTTTAATGGCTTATCCTATCCGCTTACGCAAAACGATAAGAAAATCCATTCTGATCATCAGTTATATTTCATTACAGGTTCGCATGTTAATCACGGCAACTTACAAGAAAACGGAAAGTGCGGTCGTGTCTCGCATACGAGGTGAATCCAGCGCCCAGCGAATGAGTGTAGGCCCCAATTCGGACAGAAGAATAACATTCAGCACAGGCCTGGCTTCCAATGATGACGACTTGAAAGATCAAAATGCCATCACTCCCAGGCCACACGTCGCAGATATAATAAGCGTAGAAATCACTGAAAGATTTGCCGCGATTCTAGAACCAGCTTGTGAAACTGTAAATAATGGTTTGACAAACAAAGGATACGATTCTCTAGAAACGTTAGACAATGAAGACACAGGGTTCAAACCACATACGGAATCTAAAATAGGCGGCCAAAGCCAAGACGAGGTTCAAAATGTAATGTCTCCTTCAAGCAGTGATTATAATTCCTTAAAAACACAAGATCATGGTATTATGAACATTCCTGTAATGGACGATACGGAAGTTCATGTGCATAGTCATACTGAATACGAATTGGACAATGAACATAACGATATACTCGATGACATATTACAGGCTGCAGAAAACAGTGATCATAATTATCGTCCAGTAGTTTTAGATCCTAATCTTTTGTGTCCTTATAAAAAAGATGGAGATGATAAGATAATATTTATAGATGACGAATATCATTGAAATCCTATTTTTATCATTGTAATCATTGACCAAAATATAATTTATTTTCTCACAAATAAACTGGTGTTATTCAAACCATCCCTCAAACGAACCGCTGTAAGTACTAGCCTAGTTACTTTGCGCAATTGACCCCTAATACATTTCGGCACACCTAAATCTCCAACCGCAAAACTTTAATTGATGTGTCAATTTGTTTAAAATCTAGATCCTTTCGAATTGCGCTTACAAAAGTGAGCGTGCCCATGCGCTGACGCACAGTCGAGCGCTGGCTGGATCTTTGACAGTCGTTAATACAGTTAAACTTTTGTTTACATTCATAGTTCCGAAAGGGAATCACAGCTAAATATTTAACATAATGTTATCAAAGTTATTAGTGGGGTTGTTATTGTGTTGGGGAGTGGAGAGTTTCCCCGACGGTGCGCCCGTGGATGCTTGTGTCAAGGATCGCCCAAACCAGCCCAATCATGGACAGCACAGGACACAACCCCGGTCCACTTTGCCTTACAGAGTGGTAGCGTCATCATCAGTGTATGGACCGAATACACCCATCACAGGTTTGTTTTTACAACTTCTGTGCAGCGCTAATATGATAGCATGTATCATGATGAAGCAATTTGACCTTTTAGTGATAACTTTAACAAGTAGTATAGTTAGGGACTAAATTAAGTAGAGTTTAAGAAACTTGAAAAAGAGTAAATGAATACGATTCTGAGTATAACTGGATGCGGTGAAGAAGGCCCTATACCGATATATTACAAGCGTACAAAATAGCATTTGAAGCGATTGCCCTTTGGATTCATTATGGTGGAGACAACGGGCCACTGCATAGAAATTGTTATTCCAACACATATTTTGACCCGATCGATATGTATGGGTAATAAAAAATTAGTAAATTAAGAAGAAAAAAGAAGATGCAGATATTGAAAAAGTAAATTTCGAATAGGTAAGTATTTATAGTATAATTTCCGCCAATTCCAAATATCATGCAGAATTTTATGCAGTAACTGCATACTACATTTTTACTTTTACCGGGTACCTAGTGCTTACCAAACCAATGTCGATCAGATATTGCGATACTAATTTATTTGACAGCGGCCAATCTTGAGCATTAATGAACGCAGTAATGACGCTGCGAATTCATTGATAAAATCACGCGTGCCGATCGAGTAGCCGCAACTCAAGCGTAAGTCCGATTGCGTAAGCTCCTTCTCACGGTATTGTAGGTCAGACAACCTAAAGCTGAATAACCGGTATGCCTCCCCATATGAACTGGATTAAGGGGGACAGACAGATAACTGCCACACATTATATGTTGTTATTGCAACGCACATCGAAAGCTGATAGATATTGGTACGGTCTAATACAGAGTTACAGGAGAATTATTAAGATTTTATCAAAAATACTGATTTATAAAAAATATTTTCAGTTATGTAATTAACCTAAACTATTTATTAGTAAAATAATTTTTACAATGGGTCAATTAGTTTTTGAGAAAATATCAACGTTATTGAGGCACCATGTATCTCTGTTTTCGACTGTACAAAAGTAAATACCTGTAAATTAATATCAAAAATCAGGCAAAATTGTAGGATAATTATTATAAGTACCTACTTCGCATGAAAAAAATCCATGTTTAGGAGAATTTTCAAGCCAATAAATTTCATTAGTTAACAATATTATTTTGCACTTCTGAATTATCTCGATCAGATTTCAACTGTGTTGTAATGATATCTTTGTGAAGTAACTTTAACCCCCAAAAGTAAAATAAGAGTATGTTTGTAGTAAAAGGCCGCATGCTATGTTGATCGGAAATATGCTACAGAATCAATAATTCATTAGAACTCTTCTATAACTACAAACGAATGCGGACAAAATAATTCAGGATTTATAATTTCTAAGTTCCATATTCTACTATTCCTGTAAAGAAACCTGGAAAATGTAAAAAAACTGTGCTATAATTAGTTTCTGGTTACGTGTTATAATGTGAATTTCTCTATGGTTGTGACAATTTGTTGCTAAATACTCAGACCCTTTTGGGGTAAATCAAACGCAAAATGTTTCATCACAATAGAATAAAAAGAGTCATCTTTCGAGTTTTGTTTTGAAGTTCAAAATATGCTGATAAAGATAATTCTTATGCCATGAGTTGCAAAATTAATTAACAAATGTAAACATCCAATTAATATCATATCTTTATCTATAGAGAAACACAGAGATGGAGTTTTTGAAATTGGGCCTTTTGTGAAACTGCGGGATATTTTGTTGTGTAGGTACTCTTTTATAAGCTACGATATGAACTTCGCGTGAATCAAGAGAGTCTCAGGGGCGACTAGAGAAGACCTTGACCTACTTTTCATCCTCGGGTAGATAGAGGATTGAATATGCCAGACTATGATTTTGTAAACAAGATAAGATGCGTATGTAGTGTACCCTCTTGGCCCTTCGAAAATATGATATCCTATACAAAATAGTACTATGTATTGAGTATTATGTTTCTGCGAAAAACAACGATAATTGGTGTATAATAAAATAATAAACAAAGAAGTTCCTCTATTTTCATTCTAGTTCATTCTATGAAACCTCGGAATCGAAAAAATCTACATATGCAAGTTGAAAAGTTCTAAAATTTGTATGACGTGCTGCGATGGTAATTTTGTGACGTCATTGATGACTCCGTCAGCCTTAAGAGTTTTTAATAGTCGTCCATTTAGTCGTAACTAGAATTTGTTCAAAACATTGGGAAATTGGCAAAGTTGTAGGTAGTTGTAAGTTGTAATGATTTTATTAGCTATTTATGCATTGAAATGCAATCGAGTTTAAACATTGTGTCTAGACTCCATCCCAGCTCCCCTTACGAAATGCGAACATAACTTGATAATCGTAAACAAATATTCCTGATACTGTTCACAGTCACAATAGAAGGCGCAGAACCATTCAAAGGGTTCTTTATCCAGGCGCGTTCCGTCGAGAACAACCAGTGGCTGGGGTCGTGGGAAGAGGCACCCAACACGACCATCCACCCAGAATGTTCGGCGATCACGCACGCAGACCCGCGCGACAAGGTTAGGGCGACGTTTGTGTGGAGAGCGCCGCCCAACGCGCAAGGAAGGGTGTACTTTACGTAAGTTTTAGAATGATTACAATATTGTGTTATTGTAAATGTGTTTCATCGATTCAAACCCGATGTTTATCGCAAAGTGCGCCTGTAATAATAATAATAATAATAATAATCTTTATTTCAGGTGTAAATCCCACAATAACACAATACAAAAAATAATATACAATATAAAATATAGACAAAGATATTAAAATAAGATAATGTCAAAATGAACATTATCATAATATCACAGTTTTACTTCTTGTTCGGGTTCCGGTGGACCGAAAGCCAATATTTGAAGATAGGACTCGAGAGATCCTCTGACACAGCCTGTAATATGCCGTTGTGAGATCCCCGTAATCTCTCCCAAAAGGATGATATGCGAGCCCTCACAACAGCAAAGAAGTCGGGCACCCTCGCCTCGGCGAACATGCCGGACGCACTGCAGTAGCGTGGATGTTTCATAAGGATGCGGTATGCATCATTATACTGCACCCTTATGGTGCTCAGCGAGGCTCTCCTAAATTTCACCCAGAGTTGACCTGTGTAAAAACATTGGCAGTATGCCTTGAACAGGGTCGTTTTTACATCTGGGCTACATTTAGAGAACCTCCGCGCCAGCATGTTGCACCGAACCGAGAGTGCCCTCCTTTCTCTCTCTATGTCGAGATCATCCCTGAGATCCCAGGTCAATATGTGTCCAAGGTATTTGAACTGTTGCACAACCCGAACTACAGAATCATTCAGATAAATCTCTGGCACCCTCTCAGGACCCCTACCCGCCCTGAAAACCATCATCTCAGACTTCAGCACATTGTATTTCAGCCCATGAGCCCTAGCATAGCGCTCACAGACTGAAACTAGCTTCCTGAGGCCGTTGATCGATGGACTGAGAAGCACCATGTCATCCGCATAACTTAGGTTGTTAACACAAACATTACCCAAGTGACATCCGACTCTGGTACCCCTCAGTTCACCGATCAATCCGTTTACATAGGCATTAAAAAGGTCCGGAGAGGTGAGCCCCCCCTGGCGTACCCCGCAGTCTAACCTATAGTCGTTAGAGGTCGCGTCGCCCCACCTTACATTATTAATCTGGTTTCCGTACCAGTACCCCAACAGACTCACAATCTTATCGGGTACCTGGGAGTCGCGCAATTTGCTCCAGAGAATTTCATAATTCACTAGATCAAATGCGCGACTCAGGTCCAAGAAACAAGCGTATACAGATGTATCCCGACTTGTGTAGTAGCTCACTGTATGTTTCAGGCTTATGATTGCAGAATCTGTTGAGAGACCGGGACGGAAACCAAATTGCGCGTCATCAATATTTAATACTTTCTGCAGTTCGGGCTGCAACAACCTTTCCAACACCTTACCCAAGACCGTACCCAGAGAGATAGGCCGATAGTTATTAGCGGTACCTAAGTCCCCAGTTTTATTTTTGACTACCGGTACAACTACAGACCTCATCAAGGCTTTAGGCAGGTATGAATATTTCATGCATAAATTGTATAGCAAACAAAGTTTGAGTCGTAGTGCTTCCCCAGCGCATACTATATGTTCCATGCTTAGATCGTCATGGCCTGGCGATTTACCACGCCTCATTCCCTTAACAGCTTTATTAACATCGTCAGGGGTGAACTGTATGATACGTGAATCAACCATCAGATTACATTCCGCACCATCGCCCTCCCCGGCCAGACACTCAACTGTCTCAGGTTCGACCTTAAATCTCCCGGCGAACATATTGGCTATCTCTCCAGGATCCTGCAAGCCGTCCACAGACATTGGTAACTTTTGCTTAGGGTTTAGCTTTTTTGTCGCGTTCCAAAATCTAATAAAATTTTTGTCTCTTTTGTGCGTGGCTAAAATGTCCATTTTAATCATTTCCTCGTTTCGTTGACACCATCTTAATTTGTTCTTAAATTTTTTTCTACTTTCATACATATTGTCATATATAATGCCTGTGGACGGCCTGCCGGCGACGTTCCAACACTTAAAATACAAGCGCGCATCTTGATGACTCTCCTGTACATGCGCGTTCCACCCTGGAACCTTTTTGGCTTTCTTATGACCACCCGAACCCGAACCAGAGCTACTAGTGTCAATAGCACCTGACTGAAGTATATTGATTATACTATCATACATAACGTCAATAAAATTAAAATGTTCATTCATACACTTACATTCCTCATTCTGTTCACACTCCTTACATAACATCACATCCTTCAAATCATTTATCTTGGAATTACAGTACTTATAGTAACGGTATATTTGACTAGCGTCTCTTATTCCCCATTTGATTTTATTCTTTTCACTAGTTACATGTCCATTGATAAACATCCCATTCATATTTTGTTCCTCAAAGTCCAAAAGGGACTTCAAACTGGCGCCGAGACCAGGATTTATCAGATATAATAAATTAAGAAACAATAGCGCATAAAATACACGGGCACTTTACGTTATGGAATGGCTATACTAGATTTTGGTATTGTGTTGGCTGGTTTTCCGTTGACTGTATAGGCATAGCATTACAAAATAATGGTGAATCTTTAGTTTACAAAGCTGGCCTTGACTTTTAATTTTCAATGTGTAAACGGAGACGATAATAGCTTGTAATAAACAACATTTCATATGAAACCATAGGCAATCAAGACACAGATAAGGCTGGTCAAATATGGAATCACAATATTTTCGAAGCCATCCAGACTATTTGCGAAATAAACCAACTAATTTTAAGTGACGGTTTAATAATCTAATTGCTGCCCAAGTGCCCACATATGGTTTTCGGTTCAAGACTGGATTGGGTTATTGACCCGTACCCTTACATACAAGCTCCTTTCACTTCAACATAAGTGCCAGTTGCGTAATACATAAATAAGCCGTCATGAGCGCTTTAGCGCAGTGACCTTAAGATAAACTTCGATTAAAACTCTAAGTAAGTACCCGTTTATACACAATCATCTAGAAGCGTCTATTGTATCCGTATAATTTTATGAGCCATTGGAAACAGTCGATAATTTAAAAGTATATCCAGATATATGGCCCGAGCTCTCTCGATGTAAGGCAAGGTCTGTGTCCGAGTTGTGGGGACATAAAAATAGCGTATAATGTATATGACGTATTGTGAAAAAACACGATGTTTCTAGAGTGTACCAAGTGGTAATCGAAAAATGAATACAGCACAGAAATCAAGTACACTACGGGCTAGGCTGTAATAGAGTCGTCAAATCAAATAAATATTCGTCACAACCCCAACTGTCCACCAGGAGACGTTACAATAGATCATATATTTATAAATTGTAATTTTGTGATTATCTTTCCAGTGGCACAGTCCTGAAGAACTACGGCACTTTTTGGTCAAACCTCATTGCCGAGGCACCGCAAGATCCGAGCGTAATTCAAGTGCTTCGTTGATATCATCGCACCACAGAGCCAAGATTAAAGTCCCTTTGGTAAAGCAGAACTTAAAAGTATCAAGTCGCTAATCACAATGTCTTGCTCTTACGGTTTGCGTGTGTTTGTACAACGAAGTATTCAACTTTTAGTTGTAGTTTATCGAATAAGATTGTAATTATTAAATATAAGAGAATTTTTAAATTAAGTACTTTTAAATATAATACATTTTTAAATGTACTTTACTTCATTAAACCTTTATTCAAAACTTATCACGGATAATATTGAAATCTGTAGGTATCAAAAGTCAGGAAGAAATCCCTAAGCAGATAAGGTTTGGGCTTTGAACCTAATGTTTTTGATATATTTCTGACAATGAAACAAAAGTTCTTCATTTGTTTTCGCCCTTGGACGATAGTTTTCGACTGACTGTCGAAGTTAGTTACGAAGAAATAAAACGATTTTTGTAGGAATAAATAAATAGATAGGTATATTACCACCTTCAGTAACACAAATGCATTCCGTTAAACGTATGGTCCGAACATAATATAAAAATAAGAATTTCTGACTCGAACACAACCGTAAGTATTATGAATTACATAATAGAAGCGAAGGAAATTAATCTCGTTAGAATATTATCATTATCACCAGACTTCGGGTTTGAAGGGTCACAATTCACGAATGAACTCAATAGACGTTTACAGCGTAAGAAAAATGTATTATTATGTTGGCTCCCGTCAAATCCGATGTCAGTTTATCATTATCATATCACATTAGCAATTATGCAGTCGTTAAATAAAATAAATTCATTGGAATAATACTTTTGTCATGATTAAGGCACTAAAGCAGCCACTAAAATTGTGAATGACACTACACTGAAATTCTGTAGGTATTTAAGTAAAGGTAAACAAAAAATTACATATCGCTGAGATGAGATCAATTTAATTAATAGTACATGACAGTACAAAAGACGGGCATAATACCCCAAAATATATTATATGAATTACAGAAAATTCTGTCATGAGTGAAAAATACTTTAAAACTACAACTCCATTCGTTGGTTTACCTTTACTTGAATACCGAGGAGTATAAAGTCATTCTAGAATTACAAATCCGCCTCAAAAGCAGTACATAGTATAAATGTAAGCAAAATATTAGTACCTAATGGTTAGTTTAGGATGGCTTTTGCTTCATGACTGGCCGTCTGATGGCCATGAGGTCGCACAGCTCGTTTCGTATAGGCCTTAGTTCGGTCACGTCCTTCTCCCAGTCGGTCTCGGCGAGGATTGACATTACCTTGGAACAACAGAATTAGATTTGTAAGTTCTTCAAGTCTTACGTCACTTAAATGAACGGTCTGAAGTAGGAGGTTCGTTCACGTTCCGCGAACACACCAAAGTGATGGTATCTCGCATCCCTCCACTTACATTCATCGCAGCATAACGGCTGGGTGGGTCCCATTCGTTCTATAGAACTTGACGTCATCGGACAGAATAACACAATTTTTTGCTTATTTGTCCCATAGAACTACATTGTAGCATATCACCTCGAACTTCCTCATTATGTAACAAAATAATAATGAGGTTTTTAAAATAGTTATATAAAGTAGAGCTTATAGTTCATTATATTTGATATGAGAGACGTCAAGTTCTATATAACAATCCCGCCTGCCCCTCGTACCTCCGTGAGCGCTTCGACTACGTTGTCCCCAGAGGAAAGCCCTGCCGATCTATTATATCTCTTCTCCTCAAATTGCCCTCTCGCAATACTGTAACCTATGGTTATTCTTTCATGGTCCACGCCGCAAGGCTGTGGAATTCACTTCCGCATACGATCTGTGCGAGTCCGTCGCTGGAGGTCTTCAAAGACAGAGTGAAAGAGCATTACCTTTCCTTGTGATATAAATATGTATGTATTGTATGTATCTATTGAGTAGTACTGTAAGTAATAATATAAGTAGTGTATTATCATATATATATATATGTATTGTATTAGATTTATTTGTATGCATGTAGGTATGGTTTATGTACCTATAGTATTTTATAAGTTTTATAACTTAATATAAAACATTAATTTTGTGTGCACATGTTCTGCCTGCTCCAGATCTCATCTCTCTCTCACACTGGTTTGCTGGTAGAGAACTCTAATCTAGAGTTAAGCACACCTTATGTACATCTTATTCCATGTATTGTATTGTAATCAACTTTGTGTACATTAAAGAATTAAAGAATTAAAGAAGAACAAATGGGACAAATCCTGTTCGCTAAAACAACCTCACCGCGTTTCCGCCTTGTGTGGAGAAACCTAGGATTTTTTAGAGGTTAACACTGTATTGTCTTATCTTTCTCCTCCTTAAATGATTATCATGAGTCAAAAAGAGCATACCTGATCGAGGTTATCTTGCGGCACGGAGCTGACGTCACCGTAGAGGGTGAGTGCCTCGTAGAGACGTGCCGCTGCGCACCGCCGCACGTAGCGGTCCGCGTAGCACAGGTATATCACTAGTTGCCCTAGCGATTTACTGCATACGGTACCGCCCACCTAGGAATTAAGAAACGGTGTTATGATCAAAGATCTAGGCTGTTAGCCATAAGCCTAATGGGCCGTTTTCTTTTAGAATCCACCTTTAAATCGTATACCAAAAGAATTTAGCTAACGCATTATACAAAAGCTTGAGTTTTTTTAAAAACCGCCTCCTTAGTCCGAATTTCAATAACGGACATCATTTTTTTACTCTGACGTTCACTTTAATTAGTTTTGAGGTGTGGTAAAATAACTCTCGCAGTTATACTTATGTGATTTTAATAAATTAAATAATGGCCTTTTTGTATTTGATCTACAAATAAGTACTAAGTAAGGCTGGAGTGGAACCACTATTGACCACTACTGAAAAGAATTAATCAGAAATCGGGTGAAAAATAAAGTAATAACTTACCTGAATTAATTGACACAGCACGTTTATCGAATCTAATAGCTTGTATATATTCTTCGCTCCTCTAAGTTCTAGCTGTAGATATTTCAATATGTCCATAGCAAACGTTGATTCTTTGTCTTCAAGTATCGGCGATATTGAACCTAAAATTGCACAAGAAACAATTGTGAATAAACATTTGAAAAGGATCCTTCCAAGCCAATAAATACAGTTCATAATAGTTTAGAGAAAACGAAACACCTAAGTCGCGCGATAACTGTTTATGATTCTAATGAAGACGCTCTTATAGACACTACAGAGCTCGGTGGGGATGTGGTTGCGTGGGTCACTGGACTTAAGATACGGAAGTTCGATCCCCGGCCAGGTCAGCCGTACCAATGAGTTTTCCTCGGTATTACCGAAAGAAAAACTTACGTACATTTAGCGGATGCCCTCAAAACGGCGAAGGAAAACATTCGTGTGAAACCGGCATGCCGTAGAAAACAGTCTAGGACATGTGTAGTCAGCCAATCCGCACTGGGCCCGCGTGGTGGATCATGGCCCGAGCTGCCTCGATGTAAGGGAAGGTCTGTGCCTGAGCAGTGACATACAAATAGACTGATGATGAGACGTTTATTGTAACGCAAACACACTATTCTTACCTGAACTCAATAGTCTATCCAGAAAGTTGAACATGGGCCCGGTGATCCTTTTCCCGTTCAAGTTGTCCGCGAATACTTTGATGACGGTGTCGCAAATGGACGACAAGGTCTTCTTGTCTGTGTGTAGCGTATTTAAATAAGCGTATAGGGATTGTGTTGTGTGTTTCACCTGTAAAAAAATCAAAGGCCATATAAGGTACATCGTTTACAGTACGGGAACTCCTCCAATGACTTGATGTACTCATAGTTGGTATTTTTTGTGTATCGTAATCGTGTAACCTTTACATACTCAAGATGAGGTAGTTAGACTACATATGCCCTATGCAGACAGTCTTGTCAGACTTTTTTATATGTCTTTAAAAAAGTCTGACAAGCCTGTCTGCATAGGAGACATCTTTATTGATCATATTCATTACACGTAATTTTTTTACAGTGTAAGATACATACATAATGTACGTCAATTGTTCATTGCTATTATATTATAATTTCATTATAATTATAATATTATTTAATTATTAGTATTTCAATATAATATTCGTATTTCATTTATTAGTATTAGTATTTTTACAAACATCGTAATTTATAGATAAAGATATGGTCCTATGCAGACCAAAATAAATTGTTATTATTATTAATTAGGATACCATTAGGTTTTTAGATCATATCCAGGGGTTGTTAACTATATCTGTTTCTCAGAATACACAGCTTCTGATCTGTCTACTATTCAAATCAGATGAATGTTGGTAAGTGAAAATGTACCTACTTTGTGATCGTACCTAGCTGTCTCTGAACCCATAGCACAGATAATCCTAGTTTGGATTATGAGTGTGATGTATTAACCCGTGGTCTTAACTATTTATATTAACAAGATTTTTTTTTTAAAAACGGCATCATTACTTTGATAAATTTTTTATAGCATATGTCACTCCTACAATCAAGACGAACCTGATACCTCATATTAGTTAAAATTCATCAAGCCGTTTATGCTGCAGGGCGTGCCAAAAAAAGACATACATGCACTCGAAAAACATATCCTCTCTTCTTGGGCAGTCGTGTTAAATAGAAACTCACCAAGCTCTCAGTTAACTCTCCACCGCTGACGACCAATCCCTTGATCACGCTGTATCTATACGCCGGGTACGACAACAGCTGGACGAATCTCGGCATCGTGTGTCCCGGGAACAACCATAGCACCACGTTGGAGTTCTCGCTAGTGAGTGGTTCGTTCTCATCCTCGTCTTTAGCTTGTTTTAATTCCACTTCCTCGGATGGAAAGATTCGCTGCAAGGCGTCGTGGTGAGGGATGTTTGTGATGAGAGGGTCACTGAAAAATTCGACCAATTGAAAACCTATTTCGAAGTGTAGTAAAAAGTTGAGTCAGATTAAAAAAAAATCTTTTAATATGTAGGGGGCCTTAATAAGGTTGAGTTTTTTTTGAGAACTACTTCGATTCGATTCGATCGATTGTAAAAATTATTTTATTAGTATATAGATAGTTTAAAGTACACACACACTTGTTGAGACAATCTTAACCTAAAAAACTCTTCGGCGTCTTAGACCGTACATATTATAACACAGAATTGGGCCCACTCTGGGTTTCGTTTTTTACATTATACTAATTTAGTTATGCGTAAAAGTTTGCGCTTTATTTTTCTTAACTTAACGAAATGATGTCAGTATCAGAATCGTCTCAATCCACTACGTTTATCTGTGTATTCCATTTTTTAGAGCCTAACAATCACACTCCACTTTTTCCTCCACAGAATCCTTGAACATGATTGTTGAGATCAACTTCTTCCAATAAATCAACAAATATATTTACTTGTAAATCAAAGAGGTGAATATTCTGCCCGCGTGGGCTCTGGTGCGATCGATCTTCTCCACGGCTTGTTGGGCGATGCCACACATTACAGCTTTTACGATTTCGGGCGAATTCAGGTGAGGGGCCTCAACTGCGCATTGGCGACATATTGACAGTAAACCTGTGAGACAACAACAAAGTTACGTATCGCTTTCGTAACTATGAAGAGGAAACAAACTGTCTGGTCAATTAATTTCGGAAAAACGACTTCCACTGAATTCGATGCCGAAAAGTGCGGCCGATGCCATTAGTAACTTAATTGTATTCCAGCAATTATTATCGAAAATAAATTGTATTATAAAAACACGGGCGTTCAGAATATGATGGAAGCTTGTCGAAGTAAATCCGTCTAGAATAAGTAATATGCGCATGAAGCAAAAATCCTTTGCACAACACTGTAACTCCATGACTTTTAGTTATGGTAGAAATAACATCGCTAAATCACAAAAACTTACCAGTCATACTAGCTTCCCTGACCCACGCACCGATATCGCCCCTCATATCGATAGTATACTCAGACAGGCAGGCGAGCAATGCTTCTACAATCTCCCCGATATATTTCTCTACGCCTCCAGCAATGCCCTGAGTCTGACACAACTCCGTGAGACCCACGACCGCGTCACGACGAGATTCAGCCCATTTGTGAGTGGTTTCAGTCACTTTGGTGCAATCAATCAGGGATTGGATGACTGTTGGGAGATGCTCCGTTAGCACGAATTTTGGCAGAGAACCTGTGAATTGAAAGGTATCACGCAAAGAAAGAAATGGAGAGGACAGGGGTGTTAATAAAAGGGAGAAAAGCAGTAAGAGAGAGAGTAATCTCAATGCCTATGATGCAGAATTGATACGCGAGAGATATTGCGGTGCAGCATTGTGTGAAAGATATCCAACAATCCTTTGTGTATATAATATGGACCATACGAGAGTGATTAATTGACGATACTTATCCCCAGCCAGGGTACGAACAACGAAGTTCAATCGTATTCGTAATCATTTTGACGCGTGTACCATATTTTTGTATATTTTAATAAACCATAAATAAATGCAATAATATAATATATCATATCGTCCATGTATGTATTTCTTTACTAATTTGCGCTACAAATATTATAGTATACTTTATGTGGAGTCCTAACTAACTGGGAATCCTACTTCACTTTTTTAAAGATTGACGTGACTTATTCCTCTGAAAATACAATCTATCTTACCCACAGCCCGGGCGTATCCCATCCGCAGCACAAGTCCATTAACTCCCGTACTCCTCAGTTGTTCGCAGTATTTCTCAATGAGCACCGCTCGTTTCTGTTTCGCTGTCAACTCCCCGTAAGTGAGTCCGTCGTCGCGCAAGTATTGGCCGAACACCAGTGGTAGGGCCTGTATCGCTTTCTCGCGTATCGCTTGGACTTCGTGCGAGAGACACTCCTCGATAAGGCTTATCCACTCATCTGTTGAAGTTTAAAATGTCAAAGTCGACCGAACGTAAATAATATCAAAATTTGAAAGGTAAAGAAGCCAGTGGTAGGAATTCTAGCGTGCGATTTTATTAAAACCTAAATATGACGTTTAAAAATGCTGCCTCCCTTTCCTTCATCAAAGTAATGAAAACGCACTATACTTTTAGAACTGTCAAACGTCATTAGAAAAACACACAACGGAATCGCTACCAATGTTATTATATTAATTACACGAGCCATTAAATATTAGTAATCTTCTTTGGTCGCCCAAAGGTGCTCCTTCTAAACCGTACTTAAGGCTAACTACCTATACCTAAAATACACACACATACTCTTTTTCTCTCTCTCACACACACACCATTATCAATTACGGATAATTCTTCAAGTTTCAATGACTGTGAACGGTGTGATGCCAAAACATTTTTGATGCCTATGAGAATGAAATCAGAAACCACTTATCATGACTCGACCGCTTGACTTACCGATGGTAGCGTGCGCGTGGTATGGCGCGGCGGCTTGTGACAGCGCGGCGATGCAGTGGCAGCACGCCTGCCGCATCAGCTCGCCGCCCAGTCCACGGAACTGCTGCCTCGAGCGAAGGCGCGGCACGACCTCGCGAACCGATAGCGATATCTCCTCGGATATCAAAGAGTCTGCTGTCTTGCCTGTTAAAAGCCCACACATTTGGCAACATTGTCTTACTACTTATAATTAACATGGATCAGATAGTATGAAGTGATATCACGTCTTTCTATATCCATACAAACTCCATTGTTATTGTTGATGGTTGTTGTTAGTTGTACAATCACAGCATATACAGGGTGTAACGTAAAGGGTATATGAAGCCGAAGGGAGGGTGTTCAGTATCGGTAACTGAACAACTTTTGTTCTACGACTTTTCGAATAAAAAATAAAAATATATTAATGTCTCATACAAATCGATCAGCTGACCGGTACGAAATGTATGAAAAGTCAAAAAATAAATTTCCGAAAATCGAAAAGTCGTAGGACAAAAGTTGTTCAGTTACCAATACTGAACACCCTCCCTTCGGTTTCATACACCCTTTACGTTACACCCTGTATATGGCCCCACTGTTGGGGTAAGGGAAGGTTTGCTTTTACGTGTGATAACACAGAGGGAGGTCGGGCCATGATTCACCACGCGAGCTTAGTGCGGATTGGTGGATAATCTGATCCATGGTTGTAATGTATTAAATAAATAAATTACATACATGTAATTTAGGTACACCTAAGATGTTAAAATTATTATTATGCTGATTTCCGCATGTTACAAACTTAATACTATGTTCGTTTCGCTAAAAAGTCATGAACAGACTTTAACCATCAATATCTGGTGTGGTTTTTACTATAATATCGAAAAAATATTTATTTGTCTTCAGACGTATCCTGAGCATTAAAGAGAGTTGAATATGGCAATAAAAAAGCTAACTAAATGTATGACTAGATGAAACAAGCCCTCTAATCGGTATCACATATATATAGAAATACTTTAGTATGGAAGTTAAAATTCGAGGATAATTAAATATCAACATACCATCGGCCAATATGGCTTTAGATAGAGCGTGGATAGCTTCACCGATTCCCAAAATAGCACCATGTCGCACGTTCAGATCTATGGATTCAGTCTTTTCAACGAGTTTCGGTAGCGCCACCGTGGCTATGTATTCGGGGAGCTGGAACAATCAATTTGTTATTATTATAAACTAGCTGCTGCCCGCGACTTCGTCTGCGCAGGATTATAAATTATAGCCTATGTGTTAAAGTCAAAAAAGTCAAATTTCTTTATTGCAAGTAAGCACGTTGAGTACATTTTTGCATTTTTGCAATTATATTATTATTTATGCAATTGCGTTATTCTGATGTATGAGCTATATTATTGTAAAGTTTCATTAAAATCCATTAAGTAGTTTTTGCGTGAAAGAGCAATAAACATACATCCATCCAGTAGTAGTAAGGGTAGAAGTAGTGGTAGGATAGGATATGTTAATAATTACAAGTCATAGTAGCCCAATATCCACGCGTAAAGCGATAAGGCTGTCGTATGTACACTAGCTAACTTTGGTTTTATATGTAACTGATGTATTCTTTTGTGTGCAAATAAAGTATATTTGATTTATATTGATCATATTCTACGTCACTCTCAATAATAAAAAGGTCTACCATGAACTCTCATAGCAGGATTCAATAATACTTTGTTATTTCGTACTATGACGACCTTAAAGTTATTAAAGACTTCATGATATGAAATAACGAAGTATTATTGAAGTAATCCTGCTATAAGAGTTAATGGGAAGGGGGCTGGTTTCGTGTTAAGTTGTTGTTGTTGTACTAAATTGTTGTTGACATAATCAAGTGCTCTGTAATGTTGCGAAGAGTTAGAGATAAAGAATATCAATTGCTAGGGTGAGACTGCGACGAAAGAGGCCGCTTCTAACACAAGCTTCTAGCTTATGTGGGAGTGGTAAAATTAAAACACTGCAAATTTTGGTTTTTACACGAAAAAATGCATAGGTTGATAGGTTCACAATTTCCACTTCCTAAAAAACATCACTCTTCATTTGATGAGGAATTTCAGAGGAGTTTACAAATAGGTTATACTCACTTCACACATAATTTAAAATCAAAACTATTTACGTCGTTTAATAATTAAGTCGGTATTTCTACTTCTGAATAAGAATTCATACGACACGGATAAATAAAAACTGAACAAAATAATAAAACAAAAATAAAATAAACCTACATAACCTAGCTAAGAACTAGAAATGAATGATGTTGTCAAATTCAAATATTGTTTTCCTATTTGGTTATTCCAAGAAGTTTATGTAGTAGAAACGTAGTAGAAATAAGCTTTTCAAATAACTTGACTTTGGCACAGGGCACACGGGCCAGCCGGCTGGCCTTTTCTATCCTGTCAAAGCCGGCGCGAACGAAATATTTGTTAAAAACGTGTTAAAAACCTTAAAAACCAATTTTCGCCAAAAATCTGACATTGACGGCTAGTAAAAATCGACGCAGCGCATCCCCCTGTACCTATTACCAGGCAATACCCCGGCCTGGGGTACGGTGGGTCCGCAATGGTCAAAATGGCTACTAAGTAAAATAAAGACCTTGTCCAGATGATGGTTTTACTCGTAAGTCGAGTAACGATATAATCATCCAATCAAGTCGAACATATGACATAGGTAGTATGAGTGTTCATGTATGAAACACACAGGTGCAGTATAAAGTATAAACCGCAGACACACATACATAAGTACATACCTATATCGCTAATAATATAGGAGGCTTCTCTCTCTACGAATATAGGTATGTACTTATGTATGTGTGTGTGACAAGCTCGTGGTGGCGCTTGCGACAACCGCAGAAACCCGAGCCTGGGTGTTCTACGTGAACAAGCACTAAAACGCCTCAAAAATATTAAATCCGAAGCTAAAAATCGTAACAAACCTTATGAGTGATTTTATTCAACGCTTTAGCGGCCAGTTCTCGTATGGCGCAGTCCCAGTGTTCCACCTTCAAGTCCACGAGATGGTCTATTAGGGGCTGCGTATACTCAGGGTAGGCAGCTATTTGTGGGGCGATGACCAGATAGGCATTGTTTCTGGGCCCCACTGATTGGAAATCGGCTGTGGTGAGGACATTTATGCCATGTGGGAACATGCCGTGACGGCCAACGTTTTCTTGGTAGGCGGCCGATGCGGCGCGGCGGCAGTTTATCTGAAAATAAATTTGGTGTTATGGCGAAGCCACTTGCTAATATTAGCAATTCAAGAAGGAATTTATTAGACTTGTTGGTAATCTGTATTCGTTGGTATATTTATTGTATAATTTATTATTTGTAACCTAAGGTTTCACAGATTTAAAAACATGGTCCTTTGAAAGTCCGTTTCCCTTGCGTTTTCTTACAAATATGCGTTAAAATGCGACGTAAACGGCCATATATTTTGACTGTGTTGACATAGAAGTTTGATTTTTTTATGGAGCATGAAATTGTAGACGTTGAGTGCTTGGTATTCATTTCAACTTAATAGCTCCACGCGTTTTTGAGAAAAAGGTCTTGACAGACCGCCAGACAGCCGGACAACAAAGTGATCCTATAAGGGTTAATTTTTTCCTCTTAGAATTGGTTGTTATTGCGAAGCCACTTGCACAAAGGTAGTAAATTATTGCGTTTGTCGAAGTTTTGTATTGGTATAATTATTTAAGCTGTAGCTTGCACGCGTTGTGGACTCTTTAATATTATTATTTGACACCTGCTCGCCTATCTAGACGTTGATAATAAGAACTATGTTGCTTAGTGACTAAACATACTAGAATACTACGTAAGTGACTTACCTCTCGATCAAAGCAAGCTGTAGCAATGAGCGCGTTGGCTAGCCGGTGTGCGTACGGCTCGAGCGCGGTCGCGTCGTACGCGCGCGCGAACGCCCACGCGGCGTGGCAGGCCGCGTCGCGCGCCGCCCGCCCGCCGCCGCCGCCCGCCGAGCGCGGCTCGTCGCGCGCTAGGGCTGCCACTACAGCTGATACAGCCGAGCCGAGTTGTTGCGGCGATAGTAGGCCGCGACGAGCTGGAATGAAGTTATTGTTAATAATAATTGCGAAGTACACGTCAACATTTTTTTTAAATTTACATTTACAAGTAATAAAAAATGTTGACATGCAAAAATCTTAATTTTAAATATTTGTATGACGTACCGAGCTCAGCGAGCGCCATACATCCCCCATGCCACGCCGTCTCGCGCTCGTGCCTCTCGAACAGGCCGAGCACGCACTCGCAGACGTCCGCGGCGGCGGGCGCGGGCAGACGCGCGCCCACGCGGCCCACGCCCTTAGCCGCGGACCAACGCACCACGGTGTCGTCGTCGCGCAACGAGCAGAGCAGTAGCTCTACTACGTCTTCTACCTGGAGACATAATGAATAAAATACATTTTTTTTTGTAGTTGAAACTGGCGGTCTAATTGCCGACTTTAAGGCTTCGCATGCGCGTATTTTCAGTTTTTCTAAGAAGGCTACGGCATGAACTACTAAAATTAAACGTCTGAAAAAAATATATTGCAATCTTGGGGTGCCGATTTAGAGACTGATGAATACCGGTACACGATTGGACAAACTTCGCTGGATAGAAAAAAATCGTAAAAATACCCCTTCCATGTCTTTTGAAATGAAAATTATATCTAAACCGAAATAGTTATTCATACAAAATATATATCAAAATGTACTATTTATACGAGAGCTTATTTTAAATAAAATTGATTTTTGTTGGCGTATTTTTATTTCCCTGCTAAAATTCATCAAAATACGAATATCGAGGCACTGCGCCGTGCTCTTCACTCCGCCGCTGCGGGGCATCTTGTGTCTCACTCTTGCTTTTGACAACCATATAGCGCCTTAACCATTTAAGTGGGTTTTATCCATTTGTATATAAAAATTTGAAGTACATACCTAATGGCTAACTTGAGTTTTAATTCTATAAAATATAGGAGGTATTTTGTAGGCTGTAGCGATATTAAATTATGTGCATTATTTCTGCCGCGAAATATTAATGGTAGTGACTCTAACGTGCATTTTGTAAACTAAACTATCTGATAGGTAAAAAAATGCTGCTTTCATTGGTGCATACATGAATATGGAGAATGCGAGAGTTATGTGGATCACAGCAAATAAAAGTCCATAGTCTCTGTCCCTACGGGAAACAGATGTTTATGTATGTATGAATATTATTTACTAACCTCTTGAGGAATATCCTGGTCATCGTCATCAGGGGCCGAGACGGTAGGCTCCGTGTCTCCAGCGGCCGCGACACCGCCCAGCGTGACGGCCAGGGAGCGCGAGCCACGGGTGTACCGCCACGATGCCACGCGTGGGCGGAGGAACGTCAAGCCTGATACAACAAGCATTGGCCCTTAACGATTAATGTGACGTAAATTTATTCTATTTTTATTTAAAGGCTCCTTCTCTTATTAAAGAGGTAATTTCGCCAATGTAGCTAATTCTATAGCGGCCACTAAGTCGAATCCTAATCCTAAACGCAACTGTCAATGGTTTATAAGCTCATGTAAGAGCGAGAGACGCCTTCGTTTAAGAGCGAGAGACGCCTCGTTTAGCGGCGGCTATAATTGTCAAGCTAGAGTATTCATGTAAATAAATATAGAATTAAACAAATAGAATAAAATGAATTCGCCATTCCAAAATGATAGCGGATGATTAGAAAAAAGTTAGGCGGCAAGTTACGGGATTTCGCTATACAAAATCGGTGGTGCAGCAACTGTCCATTAAGTCACCGTTTAGCAATTTTTGTCGTTATATGCTATTGACTTTTCCTGCTCTCCTATGATTTTATCAATTTTATTATGATGTTTGATTTGTCCTTAAATAAAAATAAATGCACCAACCTATTCTTTGCACAATTTTGACACCATACTTCCTAACCAGTATAGCCTTATGTTCCTTATAATTCTGGCTAGTGACCCATTCTAGCAGCCTGGGTGCGAATGGCAGTAAATCATCTCTCTTTCCGTGTTTCAGTACGGCGGCCGCAGCTGCCAAAACTCCATAGTGTATTTTGTCTTCATCTTGCAAATTGGAATGTAAATCACAGGCCCAGTCGAAAAATGCACCCATATAGAGTTCCTTTACATCTGACCTGTAAATATGCAATATTGGGCCTCACTAATTATTTCTAATCAGAACTAAACTATGACATGCTATAAGGTACGACCACTACGAGTTGCTACAACTTATAATGATGGAAAATGTTGCCGGAAAAGAAGAAATGGTTGCAGGAAAAAATCATGACTGCATAACATCCGGGAGTGGACTGGCATCGCGATTCGCGAGCGCCGCAGATCAGTCGCGGGAGCTACCTCGCGAGAGATATACCTAAATATGAACAGCTGATTGCCAACAACACTAGTTGGAGAGGCAACCCCCAAGAAGAATAAACTATGCCATGAAGTCCAGAAGTTCGTAGAGAGGGACAATAAAATACAGCCACATTCATGACCAGGAATCAAATCCAGGATCCTTGTTTCACAGATAGGAAGTACACTACTCACTAGGTACGCTATGAGGTCCCATAATCAGATAGTAAGCGTAATCAAATAAAATAAACCTAATTCAAAATATCACTTTACCTTATAAGAAACTTAGAAGCCAAATAAGCACTGGCTTCAGCACAGGAATCCTTACTCAATGCATAAGTTTTGCAAATATTAAAGATTCTTTCCATCACAGTAAGTTTTTTAGCAGTTCCATCTGCATCTGGAAATACGTCTGTCTGTATTAATTTGCAGTAAATAAAGCATCTTAGTCCCTCAATCATGGGTATGCCGTATGACACATAGTTTTAATTTAATATCCCTATTCTATAGCAATGTGGTTGCTAGGTTTTGATTTTGCACTAATTAGGTACCTATTATTAACAACATTTCATTTTCATGTTATGTAGGTAGAGTTAGGCACCTACTTTGGATTAAGGAAAAAATCAATAAAAAGTTTAGAGTGCAAATATGAGACTGGCAAAATAATTCCCATATAATTAAGTATGCTTATTCATAAGTGGTAGTAAGAGAATCTGCAATAATGCCACAAGGTTGGGAGTTTTGAACATTTCCCACAGGATCAATCTATAATAGCTCATAGAAACGGCAGCTCCAATTAGTGGTTTATTATTATATACAATAAACGGATATAACTCACTTATATTGTTGAAGTCTGCAATTAGACCGACTGTTTCGACGGTTTTTCTCAAGGTGCGCGCCACGCCCGCGTCGCCGGTGACGTTTCTTCGTGCACTGAAGTTTTGACAGTCGAAATCGGTTGCAACTGTCGGTCTAATTGCAGACTTCAACAATATAAGTGAGTGATATCTATAATAATTTGTAGTAATGGCTCACTATAGTTTTAATTCTAAAATAGTGGTTTACTGTTACCTGGTTGTCCTGGGGCAAATCCATCCAGCCTGCTCATGTGGAATGGAATGATGACGACAATAGACAGCCAGAGCAGCAGCACAAAGCGACTGCGCCATGTTTCCTTGTCCTCTGGGTCTTGCTCCTCTAGAAAAGCTAGCACCGTGAGCAGATCTGAAACCTGGAAAATGATATCAGTGTTTTTGCTGGATACTACATCTCTAACTTGAATCTTATTAGAATGAATATTACCTATATAAATTGCACTATTTCTCAGCTCAAAAATCAACAAGATTTTTATAAATATTAGGCATCTCTCTCTAAAAGATAACTCCATCTGAACCAGACACCCTAAATACTTTAGATATTACCACTTTATTTCTCTTTTATATCTAAAGAAGTAGGTATTTTGAACAAAATTCCTTTTTTGGGAATTGCTTTCTAGTAGGATGCCATGTGCATGACAGGTGGCCAAACCTGGCACTGCTTTTTGAGAGATTTGTTTATTGGGCAATTCGTAACATGGCTTAGCCTATTTCATACACAAGAATAATCCTGTGCCCGAGTTTTTCCAATATAATGTTTATTATTATGGATTTATAACATAATTTTAATGCTTACCTCATGGGGCAAATGTCTAACAACCACTTTGTACCCTCTGACCCTGATTATCTGATACATATAGTTGAACATAGCGTGCTTCAACTCAAACGGAGATTCTTTGTCCTTGATCAGTTCCAGAAATTTAGCCAACAACTTGTCCAAATGAGGGTCCAACAAGTGTGGCTGCTCGTAATACTGTTTCAATATAGCGTACAGTTTCTCATACTCTGCTTCCAGCGCCGGGGTGTTGTATATGTTTTTCACATTGTCGATCATGTTCAGCACATCTTCGACCTCGGAGAAGCGCTCCAAAGCGCATCCCAGCCCAATATTGTCGCAGTCATCGTCCCGGTTCAAATCCGTATCGAGCCCAACCATGTTTTCTAGGATTTTGGTTTGTAAGCTACAAACAATTGATATAATCAGATAGGTACAAGGCACTACGCATAGAATACTGGTATATCAACGTTTTCCGATAATAAAATAGGAAATAAAATCACAAAAAAATAGTTTCAGCCGGAGCACAACAACAAAAGCTTCATGCAATCGAGAACGAATGGAATGAAGTACGTACGTGACAGGAGGATTGCGGTGAAGGAATGAATGAGTGAAATATTTTTTTAGAATGAAAAATACTCCAGTGTTACCATCTCTGGAACACCGCAAGTTGAAAATCTGTAGTTTTCTGACAAATCTGTAGAATATTTCATCTGTGAAACCCCTTTTATTTAATTTTAATCACTCATTTCCGTTCATTTCGTATTGCCAGATACACCGTTTTTCTGCTATTTCCTCCGCTTATTTGCAGTATTGCAGTCATTATTTTTATCTTTGGGATTCGCTTTCGTTCTTAGGCCAATGCGGACCGGAACGCGTGTGTGGCACCCTCCCACAGAGCACCCTGTCTGTGCAACCTGTCTGTGCACCCTCCATACGATCTCATACATTACAAGAACCCCACGCTTTGTGTGTGACGTAAGCTTAGTGTGTGGGGCCGCTTACTGCGGGTCTCCTGCGACGTGTTACCGCGCGTAACATGTTTCGGTAACCGATTTTACAAAGCAAAATTGTTACGCTTTGCCCTAAATCGGATGTTTAAGACGCAGGAGACCTTGCTTAAATAAATAAAAATAAAAAAGCCTTTTATTGTCCATTTTCATAAATAATTTAAACATTCAAATTATTGTCATGCATAGGTATAAATATTCAATTCAATTTTTCATTTCATTATCGTCAAGTTCACATGTCATTTTAAAGATTTAATATAATTGAGTCATTTGAATATTGATTAATATAATTTAAATTGTATATTTGTCAAAATTTTGATTATTATTATTAATTGTTTAGTCATTTTCTTGAGATAAGGACCCCCTATGGGTAATGCCCTCCTCCAGATTTCGCCAGTCGTCTCTATTTTGTGCTTTCTGCATCCATTCTCGTCCTGCCGTTTGTACAATGTCATCCGCCCATCTTTTCTTCGGTCTGCCTACACTAAACTTATCTTGCCTCGCGGTCCGGCCCATTTGGTAACTACCGCTGTCCATCTGCGATCTTCCAGTCTCGCGACGTGTCCTGCCCATTGCCATTTTAGTTTTAGAGCTTGTTGCAGTGCGTCAGTGACTTTTGTCTTTTCTCTTATTGTCTTGCACTTTACTTGCTTAAAGCATTATTATATTACATTCTTTGTGCATTTATCTATCTCTACGATGTGCATGTATGAGTAGATGGAATTATTATAGGTCAACAATGTAAAAAAAGAGAATTCCGCCTTTTGGTTGAAAATTCGCGTTTCGTCATCTGGCAACACTGTCGTTTTGTTTCTTCTCGACGAGAGGGAAGTTCTCGCGTTCGCCTGCCTTGCCTTTGCCTTTGTCAAGTAAACGCGTTGTTTTTCTTCAATTTGCATTTTTTTTCTTCTTTTCTAAATGGAGCTAAGTGATGCAAATAGTGAACTATATTGATTTTTGATTACACAATGAACAGCCGTAAGTTTACAAGTGACTTTTCAGTTACAGAGGTAATATAGTGAAGTTATCTGCTTTGACGAACTGACTCTTGTTGCAGAGGGGAGAGGTACTGCCAAGCGGAAGGTGAAGCCGGTAGAACCTCAGTCTCTGCTGGATTTCGACCTTGGCGAAGGGGAGAGCTCGGACGACTCAGATTTTCGGATAGAAGACCATCCTGAAGAAAGTGATGACTACTCAATAAACACAGATGATGACAAAAGTATGTACTTATGTGCAAATAATGTATACCGGCAATAGATTCTCACCTCTATGACGTTGTGGTATACCACTCCTTTACATGCCTTCAATTGGTACTCCTATTACTTTGTTACATGATATTGAAAAATTGAAAAGTCAAATTAGAGTCATTATGATTTATGACCATTGACTGTACAAATTACATTGGAAAAATACTTATTCTAAGAGAAATAATTACAATACTGGAAATGCCGTGTCTATTATTGTAAATGCTATGTCTTAGTTTCTGGTTATAAATTTTTCATATAGTTTTTGGTTCTAAAGCTGCTACACAATACAACAGCAACAACAAACCAACAGCAGTTTCACAGATAGGTAATAAAGTTTACAATAATATTACTAATTATATTCCTTTGTTGATAGAAGGAGAGAAGGACAGTGGTAGTTCAGATGAGCAGTCAGGCTCTGATATCGAAGATGATTTTAAAAGTACCACCAATAAGATTGGTTTGGAGATATCTGTTGCCGACCTTCTTGAGAGAGCTAAGGACAAGGATTTTAAGGTTTGTATCTTGTATACACAACAACAAAATTGGGATTTGTAGGGATTCCAGATTGGGTACGTTAATATTATTCACTGCTAGGCATCCCACTCACTCTTATGCAATGTAGGAGATAAATTACAGTAACAGTTGTGTCTAGATTTAGGAAATGATTTAGTGAAGCTACATTATTTGATTTAACACTACTATATTCATACTACTCATAACTCAAAATGAATAGCATATTATACCTATATTATAGACACTACAGTAGTAGTAGCCTGTTCACAAAGAATAAATCCTATCATGTTATATTATTTTATTATGTAAAATTTTGTTTATATTGCCTTTTTTCATTGATGCTTGCTTGCAGTTCCCAGGTGACCTAGCTAATGTGCTCATTTGCGCTGGTTGCCTCGGCTCCAGAAGTGATGACTTCAATGAGATTGTGGAATGTGATGGTTGTGGTGTCACTGTTCATGAAGGTATGTGTAGCTCAATGTTGATGATGTTATTATGAACTAAGTAAGTTTCTGTCTGACTTTTGGGTACCTCAAGAACTATGTTCATACTACTAAATCTGTTTAATTTTGTGGTAGTTTATAAAAAAAATATATTTTTATTTCAGACTTTTTTACATCCATATTTTGTTAGTAAATACTTAAATAACTTTAATAAATGTTAGTACATACTGAGACCTACACTCTACAGTTTATTGGGTAGAATTTGGAATTGAGGAGCTCAAATCTCACCTGGTATAAGCCAAGATTAGGTCAGAGAAGATAATACATACATGTGTATATAACATACGGCTATAAAGTAGATAGTCTTGAAAACTATCATCATCAGTTTATTTGTATTGCCCCACTGCTCGGGCGCAGACCTTCCCTTACATCGAGGGAGCTCGGCCCATGATCCACCACACAGGCCCTGTGCATGCTTGAAAACTATGATATTTTAGTATTCTTATAAAATTCATTGTGTGTGGAGCGTAGTTTAGTCCTCGGTGTCGCTTCTCTTTATCTTTCTGTCAGGTAATTTTTAACCAAAACTGTCGTATTTCAAACACAATGGTTTTGGATGGTAACTTGTATCTTCCAATTGCAGGTTGCTATGGTGTTTCTGACGTAGCCAGTGAATCTAGTACTGTCAGCTCTGCGTCAACTGAACCATGGTTCTGTGAGGCGTGCAAAGCTGGAGTATCCGATCCTAGTTGTGAACTGTGCCCTAATAAAGGTAATTATTGCTCTGGCATGTTGCTTAAAATGTTAATTCATGTGGCTATCAATACTGTGAATGATAAAATTGTAATTAAACCATTAGTACAGATAGAGGTATAAGCAATATTTTATAGTCCTAATATGATCTGATTCTGAAAAAAGCCAGCTCTCAAGTTGAGTCTAAAGGTGCCATACCGCAGCCGACCGCAGACGGCAACAGAGGACGTGTCGCCGAGATCTGCGGTTGTGCTACGTGTCGTCTGCCGCCCGGCCGGACCGCAGATCTCGGCAACACGTCGACTGCTGTTGCTGTCTGCGTTCAGCTGCGGAATGGTACAGTCGAAGACAGATAAGTATGCAGGGGTCTCAATAAGGTTGAGATTTTCTCAAAAACTTCTGGGCCGAATTTAATAATTATTTTACGTTAATAAGTTTTCACTTTTATCTATCAAACAGTAAAAGAATATTTGCAATAGGTCAAGTAGTTTTTGAGAAAATCTCAACCTTAAACACTCTCCTGTACACCTTTCTCAGTGTTCCACCGTACCTGTATATTAGAATCATTAGTTTATGATGGCATATGCAAGCTTACATGAATTAATTTATATGGAAGTAAGCTAGCACATAACTTTAATTAAAACTCCTCAGGTGGAATATTCAAGGAAACCGAAGTCGGTGCTTGGGTGCATCTTGTCTGCGCGCTTTATGTGCCTGGTGTCGCGTTTTCTGAGGTATTATAATTTTTTAGATATGAATTATCAGAAATAAAAATGATCTATTATTATTAGCGTCGTATTGTGATTTCTTATTGCGGTGTCTCCACCGTATGGAAATAAATCGAACTATTATCACCACCAGAGTTGTTCAAGTCAGTTCCGAATAATGTTGTCACTGTAATTCGTTCAATAACAATTGGGACAATTATTTTAAAATAATTAGCCACAGTAAATAGTTAATAACTAGTGATAAGACTACACTGTGGAAATGGACCCTGAAGTGATAGCAGAGAAATATGATTCTCCAATGATGTGTCATCTCTGTCTGTCTGTGCTGATCAGATATATTATATCCGGCCTGGTTGGCTCGTGAAGGAGATGGACACATACTTACCTGATTTAACCTCCATATTTATTTATGTACTAACGTAAAAATATAACTACTAAGACAAATGGATCTTGTTATCCCAAATAATTTTTTTTTTTCTTTGATTTGAAAATAATAAAAAATGCCCGACTGCGCAACAAGGAGGTATATGTTTTTCGAGTGTATAAATGTGAGTATGTACGTATGTCTAATACTTTGACACGCCCTGCAGTCTAAACGGTTTGATGGATTTTAACATATGAGGTGTCGTTAGATTCGTCTTGATTGTAGGAAAGACATAGGCTAAAAAAATTTAATCAAAGGAGCGAAAGTTTTTGGCAGTCGGGTTTTTTGTATTTTGAAATAATTTCTGCTTGGTTATAACTCAGGTGGAGCGTCTGTCCGGCGTGACCCTGTTCGAGATGGCGTACTCTCGTTGGGGCGCGCGTTCGTGCGCGCTGTGCGACGACGCCACGCTCGCTCGCACGGGCGTGTGCGTCGGCTGCGACGCGGGGCTGTGCAAGACGTTCTTCCATGTCACTTGGTGCGTATATTAATATTACAGAACATTTGGTTTTGAAATCTGTTAAGTAAAACCTCCGATAACCGACAACTGATATACAGTCGAAATCAGAAAAGTATACAGGGTTCCTGATTAAAGGTGATATTTTCTCGGGAATAACTTGACGGATAGTAAAAAATCTTTTACTATTTGATAGCTTATAGCGCCCACCATATAATTGTAAAATATATTTTTTTAAATCGATTGAGTGCACTTGCTGTCAAATTATAACAAATTGTCGTGTAAGTTTTATGGACTATTCATCTCAGAATTTGTATTACGCATTTTCCATGCTCGCATCTAAATTAGAACATGATAAAAAAATTCTTGCCGTGGGCTCACCACAGGCCACGCCATGCCCACCGAAAATCTCTATATGTGGTGGCTCAGTTGGTAAGAGCGTGTCACGGAATGACAAGGTCGCAGGTTCAAGTCCTGCCCACGGCAAGAAATTTTTCATCATGTTATGACTATTCATCTAATTTGTTTTGAAAACTGTTGATTCATTCGTTACTTTTCATCTAACATAGTGATTCCAGATTGCACACACTAATTTTAGTCATCACTAAGCGAGGCGTCCCGCTCGCTCTTACGCGATGTAGCATACAAGAGATAGTATCAGTTACATTTAGGTTTAGGATTCGATTTACTGACCGCTACATTATCTTATCTTCATCTCACTAGTTTTTATAATATTCTTGTCAATTTGTTATCGATTCCTCAGTGGTCAACGCGAAGGGCTGCTGGCTGAAGCGCATTCCGAGGAGGTGGAGCAAGCCGACCCGTTCTACGCCCACTGCAGGCTGCACTCGGACAAAACCCTAGTCAAGAAACGCAAGAGAAACTGGCTGGCGTTGCAGTTGAGATCGGCGAAAAGGTATCGAACAACTTGAATTACTTGCTCGCACGCCATCTAAGTGTATTATTGTGATAGTGATTTGTATATTTTGATATTGGCAGTATTGTATTAGACATGGAGAGGGGGCGCTGATGCACATAATACATTGCAGATATTAGCGCACACTCAATTATGTGAATGAATGAATAGACATTTATTTGACACACTTAAATACATAATGTACATACAACATATATAAAATAACGAATTATATAAGTAGCTAAGGCGTATGCAGCAGTGCCAAACAGGTCCCAGCTCAGCATGGTGCTATGCCCGAGGGCGTAGCGCTGGTCTTCCGCTGGAACCGGGATCGCGGTCGACAGCAGAACCATACGTCATCATAGAAGTGCTTATAGGAAAAAATGTATATTTTCAGTAGTGACCGTGTAAAGCAAAGAGAGGAAGAAGTGCATTTATAAGCAATAAATACGTAAATAATAATAATATACTAGAGCAAACGCATTATGTATTCTAAACCCATTTTTATGCACAATAAAAACACATGATTTGATTTTACTATTGTGACGCCACTGTTGGCGACCTCTCCAGGCTCACATAATCTCTTGCACATGAGATTGAGAGCTGGGGGCATTATTGAAAATAAACAGCTTTTAATTTATATTTTTTTTAACTTCGTTTGTTGTTTACAGGAAAGTGGAATTGCAAACGTATCTGAGCACTGAAGAGAAATTGAGAATCCAACGCAAACTGGTGAAATATACGAGAAAATATATGCAACAAAAAGAGAACAGGAATCCACCGTGGGGTAAGACTTTACACTTTACATAATCCTAAAGTGTCAGAATAACGCCTCTCGTAAATGTGTGTGGCGGAAGCATGTCAAATGTAAACAAATAGACGGTCCTACATACAATACTTACACCTACATACAGACTCCATCTTAAGATATAATTACGCACATTCAAACAATAATTAGTAGGGGGGAGCCATGTTATTATAGAAGATCACTTACAGTACAACGTACACTTGCGGTACGATTTCAACTCTTTCGTCGCAGATAATAAGAACTGTACTAATACGCGAATTGTCTGTGTCAGTGCCGACGCAGAAGATGGCGCGTATGCTGTACAGCAGCGCGTCAGCCATGAGGAAGTTCCAGCGCAAGGCGGAGTGCATGGGGATAGACACGCACGCTCTGGAGTTCCAGGACGCACAGGTTTGGTCGGAACATTACACAGTGCTTAGGTTAACAATAATTTGGTAATTTAACACGAAATCGGATCTTAAATTAATTGAGGCGAAGAATATGATAGTTATGTGTTTTGATTATATTACAGCGCGGATTTGCTTTTGTGTGAATCCGTGTGTTTAGACAGTGCTGCCCTGTTATACATCCTGAGTCCTGCCCCACTCTTTCCGCACTTCACCCCCCTGCTACACTCACACAAATGCATACCTCAGCTTACGCCCCGAGCACTTAAAATGTTATTTATATATTTACTAAATGTTTCAACAATTCGAAAAAAAACCTGCTGTATTGCTACTTAAAATCTAAGGCATGTATGTATATCATAAATGTCTTTAGCATATGGTTTAAAATATCATGTATCATTCTCTATTTGCCACATATTATACTATTATACACTTATGCTGTTATTCATAAACCTAGTTAAACCTCACTTCCCTTAAATCGTGTTGCTATCCCTTTCACATTTCGTTAAATAAGGTTAAGATAGAAGGGACAGGGTGGCTAAACGGTGGCGTAACTTTAAATCACGTTTATGAATAACAGCCATTACATATGAAATTATAACACCTTATTTTATGATTATTACCTATTATATTTATTATGCTTCTCACATGGTAAATAAGGCAATGATCCACCGATCATTGTCTTATTTACCATTCGAAAAACATGACTATGCAAGCAAGGGATGCGGGGTGTTGTATTAATTTAAAATATGATATAAAACCCAACTATTCCTAGATGGCGGCCCTGAAAGATGTGTCTCGCCGCTGGCACGTGCCGCCCGCGTTCTCCGTAGAGTTCGTCGGCTACTACTTGGAGCGGAACTCGCGCGTGACGTCACTGCGCCGCTCGCTAGAACGACTTACCATGGAGAACGAGAAGCTTCTCGCTGACGATGAGACGCTCAGGGCAGAATATGATGAGGTAATCTAATGAGGAATCGATAACACCTGGTAACACTTATTGTACGACTTTAACTCCTATACAATAGGAACGGTACAAAGTCTTAAAGTGGTACGGCGTGGTTTGTCGTGTATTTGTCAAAATATTACAAGTAAGAGAACGATAATTCTAATTCAAAATGTGCAATGTTATCCAAGTTAGACCATAGCATGAGGAGATGATTAAAACAGGGCTGGCTGGATCGAAAAAAGTTCCAATGTAACGGTTATTGTGATATTATTAATATTATGGGGTTTATTTACAAAATGTAATGAAATATTTTACACAATTTTATAAAATGTATAACAATGCATAAGTAACACTAAATAAATTAATATGATGAGATTGATGAAAGATTTGTGCAAAGATTTAAGATAATACAGAAATTGACCAATTCAATTTTTACGATATTTTGATTCCACGTGTTCTGGTTCCCACATTTGTACTTCCAGGCGTCAAAAGGGAACACCGAAGCTCTAGCGGAGCTGACAGTCAACCGTCAGTCGTTGCAAAAGATTTATGACGCCATCATCGCAATCTGTCCCAAGAAGACGCCACCAGCTATTTTGGAGGACAAGCCGCTCCTTCCACCAGTCATACCGCGGTCCACGCCCAAAGTCACGCCACAACAGCTGCAGAAACGGTAAGTATAAGTAAACACATTTCATAGGATTTTGAAATATTCATATCAGATTTTTGTAAAATCAGTCTTTAAAATATTAAATCGAGAAAAACTTTCTTCTTTGGAGCCATTCGAACCAGACACCTACTATGACTGTAACTATAATAAAATATAGGGTTACTATGAACATGTATGTACACGCATTTAGCGACACGACATCCTATACATTTGGTGACAAAACAGTCACCATGATATAAGTCACCAGTGTTATGCGCACACTGGTGCGTGGTCTTACAAGTTTAATCCTATAACTACTTAAAAGCTTAGGGCAGTTGTCCCACAGCCGGAAAGTAAGCGAGTAACTATCGGCTATTTTCTCGCTGAGCGAGTATCGCTGCGTCTTTTTTGTTTACACGGAATGTATTATCTATTGTACGTTACTTGGGCGAGAGAATAGCGGATAGTTACTCGCTTACTCGCCTGCGGTGGGACAACTGCCTAATGGATGACCATTAAACTTTTTGAATTTTTGAGTCTTCTAGCATTGTCCCAATAGCACACATTTGAAGTATTTTTTTCGCGGGGGCCGTTTCGTTTATTACGTATTAAGTAGGTATGGTAACGTTAAGAGTACTACGCGTACATTTCGGGGATCGATTTCTATAACACGGCACAATAAGACAAAACAACCCGCGGGTAAAAATAGTCTAATGTGATTCAGACATATTTACCTCGCTCTTACAACTCTCAAATTGTATAGTCTTGATAGTTGTAAGATCGAGCTCACGCTACGCTTGGGCTCAAAGTCTTTTCCAACTCTGGCCGTTCAGATTTGTTTAAATTTTCATGTCACCAGTTTGTCTGGCTGCGTTTACACTGAGTTGTAGCTGAGCGGAGCTTAGCGGTGTATAAATTGACCAATCACATTGTTTCCACTGAAACAAATGATAAACCATGCGGGCCCATCGCGGTTTCATGGATTACATATGAGTATGCCTTTCGAGCATTGCTGTGATTGGTTAATTCATGCACTACTCAGCCATGTCTCAGTGGAGATGCAGCCTTTATGACGTTTGCAATTAATGATTTAATACGACATGTGGGTCGGCCACCAGGTCAATGTCTGTGCCCACCGCTGCTGCACTTAAGATGGGCGTTGGTTTTCCTCTTAGCGACAACCCGGACGCTCGCCATGGAAAAGTTTTGTCCACTTCACTCGAAGGTCAGTAACTTGTATGTCTGTCTATGGAATGCCTTCTGAAACATGCAATTATTGGCCGAGAAAGGTCTCTTTGTCAGTTGTTATGTGAATCATCATTCATTGTCGGCAATATTTCGACCGTCGTCCGACGCCGATATGTGATTAGGGACGCACCCCAAACATGTAGGTACTTATGTTACAAAACTAAGTTTACGCGTCAATTCACGGTTTCTTTTGAAACGTGTCTATGATTATCTAATAATTTTAGATAATATTGCATTTAGATTAGTACGGTGGAACACAGAGAAAGGTGTACAGGAGAGTTTTTGAGGTTGAGATTTTCTCAAAAACTACTTGACCTATTGCAAAAATTCTTTCACTGCTTGATAGATAAAAGTGAAAACTATGTAACTGTTGTGAAAGCTATGTATGTAAAATAATTATTAAATTCGGTCCAGTAGTTTTAGAGAAAATCTCAACCTTGAGGCCCCCTGTATATTTATCTCTGTCTTCGACTGTACATACTAGGAAGTCAGTTTATTGGCGATTTTTTTAGTTTCCCTCGGTAACCCGATATTTTCCCATAGTAAAAGTAGCCGACGGTTCTTCAGGACCCCATCTATCTCTGCAAAATTATTTTAATAGCCGACAAACCCTTTACTAGACAGCTAAATAAAACATCTGGTATCAGATTATTAAGGACACTCTATCGCTGTTGTGAAGAAACCTAGCGTTCATAAAATATCACATCTAATCTGTGACTGAACCAAATCATAAATTTACTATTGAACATGATAACAACAAGCATTTCTTTTATAGATAGCTATGCACGTAAATTGGTACTTAATACCGTGTGTACGTCAGCCACGACGGGCGCGCTGGCCGCGCGCGAGTGCGCCGCCTGTCGCCGCAGCAGTGAGCGCCATCTGATGGCGGCGTGCGACACCTGCCGCCAGCACTACCACCTGCACTGCCTCAAGCCGCCACTGCAGCGGCCGCCAAAGAAAAGCAAGCTCTACGGATGGTACGTACTGCGGTATTCAGAGCGCCATCTGACGGCGGCGAGCGCCATCTGACTACAATGCAAGTGGCACTGTGTGAAGTGACCGTTACAGCGTCCGTCAAAGAAAAGCAAGCTCTACTGCGGGTACGTACGTACTGATACACCTGCCGCCAATACTGCCACCTGCACTGCCTCAAGCTGCCGCTGAAGCGCCCGCTAAAGAAAAGCGAGCTATACGGATGGTGAGTATTTGTCGAAATTGTATGTTCCGTTCCGATGAAGGCAATGCATTACTCGCGGCGGCAGATGCCGCTCACCGCCTCCAGATGTTGTTCATCCTCCCATCTCGGGGCGGTAAGCGGTTCCTGCTGCCAGCACTACCACCTGCATTGCCTCAAGCCGCCGCTGCAGCGTCCGTCAAAGAAGAGCAAGCTCTACGGAAGATATGTGTCAAAATTGCAAGTTCCGTTCAGATGAAGACAATGCATTACTCGCGGTGGCAGATGCCTCACCGTCAGTAGAAGGAATTCAGCATTCCTTTACCTGGCGTGGGTGGCTCCTGCTGCCAGCACTACCACCTGCATTTCCACAAGCCGCCGCTGCAGCGCCTGCCAAAGAAGATCAAGTTCTACGTATGGTACGTACTGCGGCATTGAGAGCGATAAAAGGCAGCAGTGAACGTCATCTGACGACGGTGAGTGCCATCTCACTACTGTGTTAAGTAACCGCTGCAGCGCTTGTCCAAGAAGAGCAAGCTCTACTGCTGGTAGTATGTGTCGAAATTACGTATTCCATTGTGATAAAGCCAATGCATTACGCGTGGCGGCAGATGGCGCTCAGCGCCGCCAGATGACGCTCACCGCCACCAGATGGCGTTCACCTTCCCATCCGAAGGCTGTGAGCGACATCCTGCCGCCAGCACTACCACCTGCATTTCCTCAAGCCGCCGCTGCAGCACCGCCAAAGAAGAGCATGTTCTATGGATGGTACTTACTGCGGTATTGAGAGCGCCATCTGACTACTGTGAGCGCTATCTGACTACAGTGCAGGTGGTGGTGTGTCAAGTGACTGCTGCAGCCCTGCCCAAGAAAAACAAGTTCTACGGATGGTACTTACTGCGGTATTAAGAGCGCCATCTGAGGTCGGTGAGCGCCATCTGACTACAGTGCAGGTATGGCACTGTGTGAAATGACCACCACAGCGCCTGCCCAAGAAGAGCTAGCTCTACCGTTGGAAGGTATATGTGTAAATTGCGTGTTTCGCTTCGTTGCGTTAAGGCAATGCATTACTTGCGGCTCGAGATGGCGCTCACAGTCGTCAGATGGCGTTTCCCATCGGTCGACCTTTATCGCAAGGGAGCACTCAATTTCGACACATACTGATTTGAAGAGAGAGTATCATCATTATTTGTTTTCAGTTGTATATAGTTATATTATACAAATCAAATTATCATCGCCCTGTTTTCGGCTCTGAATTTAAATGTTCATTTCGCAGGCAATGTTCCGAATGTGACAAAACGTCCGACTCCGAACCTGAAGTTATGGAAAAGAAGGTGCCGCGCCGTTCGCGTATCAGATACAGCAAAGACGGGGCAATTATCACCGACCCCTTGAGCCCTGGGTCCATGCCGAATTCCCCGCCGGCTAAAGTCAAAGAGAAGCCCCACAAAGTTGAGAAGTCCCTGATAATACCGATGTCGGCAGAGAACGCGTCGCCGATCAAAGTGACAATAAAACCGTTCGAGTTTACTAGCGACTCAGAGATGAAAACGAAGAAAGATAAGAAGATTAGGAAGAAGAAAGATCACGTGTCTGGCTCAGCAGGGGAAGGAGAATCTGCGATGAAGAAGTTAAAACGCAGTTTTACATCCCCAACTTTGACCAACACCCCACTCATGTCTATAACACCAATAGTTGCAGACAGTCCTAACGATTCACACAATGAAAACTCGAATGCGTCTACCCACATCCCTCCGTTGAAGCGAGACGACGGGAGTTTCTCGCAAAACTTATCGTTCTCGTCTCTCCTGAACGAAGCGAAGGAGAGAGATAGCAAAGCTATCGAGAGTTCGATTGAGAATACTTTGGCCAATTTGTCTTCTGACATCGCGACGTACAAGGCGAATCGGAAGCGTAGGAAGGAGAAGCATAGGTCACGATACTCGCCGGACTTACTCCGATCGCCATCTAAATCTCATAAACACAAAAGGAAGAAGAAGAATCAAGACATGGAGAATCCTGGTGCACCTCATCCCAGGATTACGATCAAGGTTGGTATAGTATTTTATTTATATTTTATATGTTTCTACATTTGTCAATGTCTTTTTAATACACTGCCTTTCGTGTAAGTAACGACTATGCATAAATGCACCTTATAAGTTGCACAGTAGTCAATAAGATAAATATTCTTTATTGCAAAAAAGAAAAGAATTACACAAAAGAAATAGGCTAATATCGTTAATATTACAATTGGCGGTCTTATCGCTCAAAGCGATCTCTTCCAGACAACCTTTCAATATTTTCATTTACGAAATTAATAATTGTCAATCAATTCATGCGAGAAGTTGACACTACTTTCCGTCAGCACTATTTGAATTATACAGTAAAACTTAAATTGTCCATTCTGTTCTATCAAAGAACAAATTGCAGAACTATGAACTATAATCTGACCGCAAGCGCTGTACCGCGTGTTTGGTAGCTACGCGGCGAGACGCGGGTAGAACGGCTCGCTCTCTCATTTCGTCGTCCGCTCTCTCTCGCACTAGCTCGCGTCCCTCCCCCCGTACGTCTGTCGCCACCCAAGGCGCCGTACAGCCAAGGCCTAGTATGTTTACAAAATCTAGTCAATAGTTCTGAGAAAACTAGTTCTGAGACCAACATAGACATTTTTATTTTACAGATCAAGCCAATCCCCAAACCAGATGGTTCACTGGACACTCAGATGTTCTACGTGCCCACCGACAGCAACGATGGACCTCCCCCTGCGGTCCTGAAGAAGCTGTCCAAGGTAAATATTCTCTATAGGAGCACAATCATTCCCTTACATCGAGGACGCTTGGTCCATGTCCATGGCCAAATATGGCAAGCTGGTTTCTGAACCGATATAGGGACAAACGCCGATGTCTTGCTTCGTGATTGAAACATCGTTGGAATAACTGTGACATTCGAAAACACAGAAAAGTAATCAGTGGGCCAGATTTCCTCAAGAACTGCATCTGTAAAAAAATTTTTTGCAAGTTTTCAAGATAGTTTCGTGTGCACTTACTTACAGTCAAGTACATATTGAAGCAGTCTCAACCTTAATGACTCTACTTTCCCCTGTGTTTCTTCGTCTATCGTTTGCTTTAGTTTGCAGTGCAATTTGCATTGACTGACACATCTTTATGATTTCTTAACCTTATTATAAATACCAATTTAACAAGGCCCAGTATTCAACTCAACTCAAATTCAACCGTATGTAAGGTTTAGTTTAGATCGTCATCGACTCAGTATCTTCGCCGCGACTGCTGATGTGTGCTGGACCTAACATGGTAATTTTTGTGGCAGCAGGCCGAAGCACTGGCGGCTAAAACGTCAACGCAGCCCGACGTCGCATCACCTACTGCAGCCCTGGAATTAAACACATCGACTCCTGTAAGTTGGTCACGCATACTATGTTTGATATTTTCTTGCATATGCGCTATGCAAAACGAAAATCTGAATGATAAATGGAGAAATTTTTTCATCACGACCGGGATTCTAGATTTTAGATTTTCGTGTCGCATAGTGCATATGCAAGAAAATATCAAAACATATGAAAAAGGAACGCGTCATCAATTACAAAAACATGATTTCTATCTACAAAGATAGACTCGAATTTGAGTAATTGCACAATTACTGGATAGATGCGACATCCCTAAGACGAATATGGAGACAAAATTTACGACCTGGGTACGATATCACGGTGGCTCTGTTGGAATAGAGCGTGCCACGGAATGGCGAGGTCCCTGGTTCGGACCCGGTCGATGAAAATTTGTCTCTATTTATCATTTACATTTCATATTATGTATTTACTTACACATATCATGAAAGGATACAAACAACTTCCCATTATGTCGAGCCTTATTGGAAATGAAGAGTGTGATGTATTTCTTATATTTATGTTTTGTCTCACAAGCTTCCTAAAACACCGGAGACTAAGAAACCTGAAAAAATAAAGACTAAGAAAGTTGTAGCCAAACCCAAGGTAAGGTCTTTACTTCATAGCATAAATAAGAATTACGTATAGAACGACATCCTCATTCGAATGCCGATTTCATATTAGTTCTTATTAATACCCACAACATTAACATATACAGACAGACATTCATTTGTTCATGGTGACTTCAATTCTTCACATTGTGATTTTCTTCATCAGAATCTTTCTTCTTTTTCAATTAATTTAAAGTTTTATCGTATGTCTCCATAATAATTTATATGGAGCGTCACCTGTATATAAGTTATTTTAATACTGCCGATCTTGGATATATTTCTTTTCTTGCACACTTTATCTTGGTTTTGATACCATCTTTCCACCATTCTAAGGAAGAATCTGCCTAAAGCTATAATGCCGCATGTTCGGCTATCTAATATCGTATGTATGTACCCACAGACCACTTACCCATAGACCTGTAACAGGAGGGCGCCCGTGTCTGCCCGCACATGAGCGCAAAATTGCTTCGCGACACGTGTAACCTAGAGATATTATCGACATGGACGCATATCTTTAATACGGCACCCCTGTCCTCCGCTTCGTCTCTATGCGCTCATCGTTGACAGAATTTTTCGTTTGCAAATTTGTACCGAATTGTTCTATTTGGTAAGTGGTCTGTGATGCCAATGTGTGCAAATAAAGTATGTGTGTTTATATTCGTTGATTCAAAGTGACTTTGCACAGCGTTCCCGTGGTCGCGCGCAACGCGACACTGGCGGCGAGTCCGCTGCGCCTGCGACCGCCGCCAAGCCGATGAACCAGTGCGACGTGTGCTCGCAGCCAGGAGACAACGCAAACCTAGTCTCGTAAGCATACTACAGTCTGACCGCAAGCACAGTGTTAGTTACTGTTAGAATTATTATAGGTATCGTTTTCGTCAAGCGCTGTACCACGCCTTGGGTCGTGACAGACTCACGGGGGAGGGACGCGCACGAGCGAGAGGGCGAGCGACGAAATAACAAAGTGAAGCAGGCTGGTTCAATTTCAGCGAAAATCAAGAAGTCGTAGAAAAGTAGTTATGTTACTGAAACTGCATCCTTCATTCGGCTTCCCTTTCTGTTACACCTCGTATATGGCATTACGTAAAAGGAAACCGAGTATAACTGCTTATGAGAGTATAACTGGTCTATTGTTGGTTTTTCTTCTGTTCACAAACATGATTCGAACCCGGGGCCTCCGTTCCTGGACCACTTTTATTTTGTGTAAATCCTGTTGCATTGCCGATTATGATTTGCCTTTGAAATGGTACACAATTTTTTGATAATTCTCCCCAAAGGTACTTCACCTAACGATAACTTGTGAAATGTCTGTGCAGATGTGACGAGTGCCACAAGAGATACCACTTCACCTGTCTGGAGCCGCCGCTCAACAAGAACCCTAAGAAACGCGGATACTCGTGGCATTGTGCTGACTGCGATCCCACGGTCAGTATTTGATCTAACTAACACTATTTCTTCCGAAGGCAACTGGGACACAGTTTGTTGCAGAAAATGATACCTTATCTGTCAAAGCACATCGTCAGACCCTTCCGGTCGCCGCCGTGGTATAAACTGAGTTTGGCAATCAGTTGCGTATTATGGTGGCACTTCACGTGGCTATTCGTATTTGCGTATTTGCCATAATTGCCATGTGTGGTTGGTATGCTTGACAAAATATTCGTCTTATTTGTATGTACGTCAAGTATTTGACAAATACAACAAACACCCAATAGCGAATAGCCAAGTGAAGTGCAACCATTAGGAGAATAAAGTACTCTATCGCAACTGGTTGTAAAACATAATTGCGATGGCGGCTATAGTAATCTTTGTTGGCAACTAGTTGCGTACTAACAAAGAAAACTATCGCAACTAGTTGCCAACAAATAGTATATATAAGTAGTATCATAATAAACACCTTATTATTTCCGTAGCGCGGATATTCATACTAATTAAAATGTTCTTTCGCAGGATATCGAAGAAAACAATTGAGCAGTTTGGAGTTTATAGAGTAAGCTTTTTATAAATTTATTTCCATCACAATTTGTAGAAATATTTAATCAAATCTATACATTTCTTTTTCTTTTGTATTGTTAACAATATAAATTGGTATTTATGTATCCCATACATGCATTGTATGTATTAGTATTAAGATTGTGAAAATAAAATGTAAGTGTCGTATATAAAATCGTGTTCTCAATTTATACTTAACACTAATAGATACACCTTATAGATCTAGAAGTCTAAAACTTTACTCTGTCGTACAGAGCACGCACTTCGAAAGCACACTGACTTCTTATTTTAATTAAATCATTCTTCAAGTTAACCATTATCAATTTGATTGAAGACGATATTTCCAAAGGCCTAATTGGTTTTGTATCTGGCTTAAGGGTTTACTTCCCGGCTAGAAATCATTAATACCCAGTTAGTTAAATTACGGTAAATTAAAAACAAAAAAAGGCGTCTGCAAAAATTTAATCCTCTTTGATTATTTTTTTATAGCCTAAGGCCTCGTAGTCATAAATGTAATTTGAAGTTACGTCACCGTTTAGGCCCCCTGTACCTTTCTATCTTAACCTTTTTTTAACGAAGTGTGAAAGGGATAGCAACACGATAGGGAAGTGAGGTTTAACTAGGTTTATGAATAACAGCATTTATGCCTCTCATACAATCAGGACGAATCTAACGACACCTCATGTGTTAAAATCTATCAAGCCGTTTAGGCTGCAGGGCGTGCCAAAGACTTAGACATACATACATACACTCGAAAAACATAACACTCCTTGCGCAGTCGGATAAAACAGTGCCATGCAAAAATATACTCAATAAACGATAAGGTTCTGAATTAACTTTTTACGAGTCTGGTTGTACTTTATGTCCCTGGACGAAGATTCTTAGTTATTTGGCCTAAAAACGTAAATCCACAAAAGTCTACTAACTTTATTTAGATGATAAGGCGATTTTACTCTTTAGCTGTACAACTGTTTGTCGAGTTAGAACTCTGCTAAACTTGTGACGAGGGGCCAAAGTTCCCGGAAACTTGTCTTTGTGAAGCCCCCGAGAAGGGTGGATAGTGAAATAATCACTGGAAGCTGGCTGGAGGTGACGCTTTGTCTCAAAATTCCGCCGGTTGTCAAGCACGTTTGCTAGTTTATTCCTAACAGGCCCGTCAGGACTGCCGCAAAGCGGATTTATTGTAAGCAGTTATTCAGTGTTAACTTTAATAATATCTATAGAGAATATTCGAAAGTATCGAAACTTAGGTGCCTAAGATTTCTACAAACCAATTTTTTTTTATTAACTATTAAAACATAATTAAAATTAGTTAAAAAATAAAATAGTTCAAGACGTTTAAAAATCCAGAGTTAGAAAGAGATGACAAAGACAATAATTTCGCCATGACGACAACACAGGTACAAACTTCAATAAAAGTCCGCTTTGCTAAAAAGACATGAAATATTCCTCGATACTTTGCACCTTTCGATTTCATATTCTTTGAACTCGATCGAACGACATCGACATACAATACAAGGCTGTAATATTAGCACGTATTTTCTCGTAGACTCGTAAAGACACTAACAAATTCGGGCACGTTTAGCATTTACAAACCTTCTAGTTGTATTTAGGCTCATTATTACAGCAATCACTTTGAAACTTGGGTTAGCGTATAGCTAACAATTACACCTCAGAGAGTAATTATCTATGGTCCTGTTGAGAGCATACTCGCCGTTGCAAGTACTCGATATCCTAATATTCGTCAAGCATTCCCAAAGTTAGCGGTTCATCCGTGCGTAACGGAACGAAGGAGCCCATTGACTTAATTCGGTAGTTACTAATCAATCTGAATAATAAACAGCCTACGCTTGTACCCCTTTCATAGTTCTTGTCATTCGTTTGATCAAGATATGAACAAAATAGGCTTATGATATTATAGTTTTACGTTAGTATCTAAAATCTCGAGCTCGATGATAACATTTACCTCGTATAGGTTCAGCACGACGATTCATATGAAGATGGACAATCCATTGTCATTTTAGAGAGTGAAATTAAGGCTGAACCATGGCTGAACATTATGTCGCCATAGTTTTATGGTACATTAATGAGATTATAATAAGGACATGCCCACTGATGACATAAGTAATACCTATCTAAAACTTCTGACAAAGTCCTTGAGGTATTATTGTCAAGTTTGATTACAGTTTCTAACTCACCCAATGTAAATTTTAATATCACAAGTCTAGCAGAGCCGTCACATTTAACCGCTATCACGAATGAAGTTCCCAACAAGTTCGGAGTCGGCTAGTCCAAATATTTATTACCTCATTCAATGGGCCAAGTTGCCGTCGAGTGTGGAGGCATTCACGCCCGCAGTTACCTCGTTTGTTCTTTACAAACTTGCGCTCGACTGCATAATTTCATATGGAAAACTTGCTACTAAGTAAGCGTTCCTATTCCCATACAGGGTGATAACGTTAAAGATATGGTAAGCCGAAAGTAATGTTACTAACTGAACCATTTTTCTAAACCTGCTTAGCAAGGGAATGATTACAAAAACAATACTTTTTTGGCATAAAATGTAATGTCAGTCTCGTGATCAAGACGAATCTAACGACAGCATGCATATAAATTCATCAAGCCGTTCAGGCTATAGGACGTCACAAAGGAACGGACATACGAGTACATGCGCTCGAAAACATTAGCCTTCTCCTTCCAGCAAAAAATAAAAACAAATCAACGTCTCGTACAAATCGGTGATTTGTGATAAATTCCAGGTAAATCACAATATTTTCTCGCAAATTCGCAATACAAGGAAAACTATTCTATAGTTGTAAGAGCATATGTTTTACCGATGCACTGAACATCCCCGTTTGTCTTACGATACATCATGTATTTTAATAGGGTGTTCTATTGGTGTAAAAAGCTATTTAGAAACGTTATAATTAAAAGTCCTTGCATGCAAAATCCTTCTTTTACCAATTAAAAGGTATACTCATTAAGGTACCCTTTTACCGGTTTAAGCCTTAACCATTCATTCCCATTAATGATGAATGGGATTGCACATCGATCCAGCCGCAGTGCAACCAGAATGGACACCGGCACTCATCTTGCCCGTTAAATTGATAATAATCAATTCGAGTCGGACTTCCGGAACACGGCAACATCCCTCTTTTAATGCACGAGGCATGTTAAATGCGAGATAAAATTGGACAGGCCTGTCAAAGGTTTTTAACATCGGTTGTTCTCGGAAAATAGCGCACTCAAAAACCTTTAATGAAAAAGCGTTCTCGAAATAAGGATAAATTACTTTTTTTGGCAATTTTTATTCGTTTCCGGGTCTGAGTGTTGTACCGATTGTAACAAAATATAGAGGCTGGTAGGTATATTTGCACTACGAGTTACTTTTAAAAAGATATTTGAACCATTTAATCCAATATTTTTTTGATAACGGCTGTTTCCGGTAGGTCCTCGTACTATCTCTGCATTTATCAATCTTTTTTAGACATATTCTAAGCTAGTCCTACACGACAAAAAAAGGAAATCTTTGAACCTTAGAGAAAGAACCTAGGGTTCTTTGGTTCTTTCTCTAAGCTTTGAACTAATCAAATCTCACTATTGTTCTCGATCGCGGTTTGTTTTTAGTTTTTTATAGCATTGGAAAATATTTCTGACTGGCACGATAGAAGCTGCATCTCTTCTAAAGCGTACCTGCTAGGTATAATAAGCTCGTATACCGAATATACGCTACTCAGCCTCCATTATTAAATTTATAGCCCGTGTTATCCGCACTGGCTCCTGCTGCGAGTAATATGTTCAGTCGAGCATGCGAAACGAAATAGCTCCTCAAATAATTATTAGCGTCATTAATTCTACAGGTGAATTTGATGAAATGCAAACATGGTTAATTTTAATGGAGCTTGGCTTAAAGCTATAATTTCATTGTAGCCAATAGAGTGACATCGGGAAAACTAACGTAACTTGTGATATATCATTCATACATCATCTATGTAGGTACATTCATACCAAACTAAAATCTAGGTTGTTCCTTAATATGTTTCATGTGAGTTCTCTTCTCCGCCTAGGTCGTACTTTTTTGCAATACCAAGGAGTACCGTCGCGCTATACCTTCCGCAGACTTGAATATCAAAAATTATATTAGTATATTGAAATCCCGTGCAGTTTTCAATGCCGCAGAAAAGGATTGAAGTGAATGGAAATTTAAGCCCGAAAGAAAGTATATTTTTTATGTTTGTGATCCCGCCGATTCTGAATTGATACAGGTTCAGGTATGATTGCGACGTACGGTTGCATAGGTTGAAATGTAAGGAAAATAAGTTGAATTTCATGGAAATACACCCTGTGTTTGTATTGTTTGTATCACTCATATCACTTGAATATAATGAGATATAAAATCAAAGATGGACGTGATTTAAGTTGAAAAAATTCCACTGATAGAGAAATTTACCTATCCATAAGCCATCATTAAAGTAATTACCTACTACAACTGCAGAATCTCGAAACGGTCCTAATAACGATCTAATCGCGGAATTAATAGCCCTCCCCAATTCCTCAGCTTTATAATTACTTCCCAAGTACTCTAATGACAGTTTTTCTACCAACGAGGAAATTCCACCTCGGTTGGTTTCATGAATTTCAGTAAAAATATGAATAAGTAGCTTTCTCGAACGAAACTCTTAACTTTTCAATTATGTTCTCAAAGCGTTATCTTTATTATAATTTTCTTGAGTATTTCTAGCGATTGTCGAAATGTTTGCGTAGCCATATTAAATATTTGTTCAATGAAATGTGCATAACCGAAAGATGCCTTAAACGAGTTAATATCAAACTCTTTTCATGGTACATATAAATATATTTTAATTTTGATACGAGAACTGAAGGGAGTATGTAAGTGTAGCCTTCGAAGCGCGTACTGGGTAGTGATTATTTGGTCGCCATCTCAAATGTATGGAATATTACGCCAATGGCGCGCATCTTCATAGTAACCCGTAGACTTGATCATTCACCGGGACACAAGTCGCCTATTACTTTTAAATTCGATTCAATAAAAACTTCCTAAATCCGTATCCGAAATCCAGCTAAATAACATTTTATTAATACTAAAATTCTTAAACCAAGACCGGGAACTTTTAAACCGCGTTTAACAAGCCCAAGAGAACATTGAACTGGAAATATATTTTAGTGATTCCCGAATAGGTTTGACATAAAAAGCCACTCATAGATTCCACGTTACTCACAAACTGAAAAAAATAAACGACGAGTCGGTAAGTAGCTGGATATAGACAAAGAGACAGCTGCATTTTTATGTCGGCATGTAGCACGATATTCCACTTGAAATTGTGAATTGATATCAGATTGATATACGATATCTATTTGCATCTTTTTATGTGATATATTTTCACGTCGCTGTATTTACAAACCTATAACTTTATCCTGTGATAGGAAACTGTCAACAAACAAAAGACACGAACCACTTTGACCTGTCACGCGAAAAATCCTCTTCGAAGGGCTTCTAATCAGCAGAATATCTTCAATTCATCACATATGTTACCTAACAACAGTTCTTCACTCATGATGGTCATGGCCCTTTGACATCTATCATATTTAAGGGCTGAATCTCGAATGATGCACGCGATCTTTGTTTATGGCCCTCTTTCCCGAGATACAGAGTTGTTTTAAATTACAATTTAGTTATTTTATTACACATGAAAGTCTCGACGATAACCAAGCCATCAGCATCAACCCGCGTCAGTGCACTGATGGAGCCAATTCACCGGTCCTGTCACCAGTCACTGCCAGCTTAGCAATTTTTTGTTCAATTATAATTTTCTAGATTTTGAGCTACCTGGCTGTTGGTCTATAAAGGTGAAACGTGACTGTAAAGGGAAGAAAAAGGCGAGGGTAAAAGGGGTGGAGTCACCGGAGACACGAACACGCTCCGATGGTCACGGGAGCAGTCACTTGAAATCCAGCGCTCGGTCTCTAAATTCAGAATCTACGAGATCTATCTTGAAATTAAAATAAAAATGTACCTTCTTAGGCTTAAATGTTTGTTTAAAAGTTTAACTAACTTTTATTTTATACTTAGAATAAATAGCATATCAGTATTGGGATCACTTGTTATTATTACGTAAAAAATTGTTTCTTTTTTTTTACTTATTCCGAAGTGGCGCAGACTTCCATTAGCTGCCATCCTGGCATACCTATTTAAACCGGTTTCACATTTTTTAGATTTTACTTTCATTCCAATTTTACGAGACACTTCTCTAAGCAGTTGGCTGCTTCTGACTCTATTCCTTTGCGATTTTCCAAAATTGTTTGATTTATACTTATGTAAGAACGAAAGGCATTGCAGGTTCCAGATTTGATTTTTCCTTTGCTAAGAATAAAGGCTCCTTCAGGATTTCGTATAAACATTTTCGAGGGGAGTGTTACCAAAGGAAATTCTATTACGATTTACTTACTTTCTCCGTCGGTTTGCACTGCTCTCGAAATAAGAGCACTCACAAATGTTGAGGGCAACAAAAGTTGGGGACTGTTACGGTGTATGTTACTGAACGTTATTTTGCCGTTTTAGTATTAACATACCTACCTACATATAAAAATATAGAATTTCTACATCTATATGTATAACAATGTGATCGCAACTCCATCAAATAGAAGCTGGGTTGCTGTATGTAAGGGTGTAGGTATAGGGATGTACGAATAAACAAACATTTTATTTTATGAAATAGGTACCTACCTACTCATAAAGGAAAATATTCTCAGAAAAACATACGAGCTTTATATATTATCAATCTCCTGCGCGAGTTTAATGAGTAAACAAAACCGAAATCATTTCCCAATAACAAAAATCTTTGTCTTGATTCGATTGTTTCATGTTTTCTTTTCGGTGGGTATGTAGCCACGTTAGTTAGATTTTTCTAATATTATTTACCTATAGGCAAAGCATTCCCTGTTGATTTCAGAATACACAATAGGTACAATATAAATAGTAGATACTAGGTATGATTTCTCGGGTGTAAAATAAGCAAAGCAATGTCCAATTTAATCTCGAAATCCGCAACGGTTATCCCAATTTACCTAATAAATAAAGTATACAGTCACATCATATAAGAGCCTAATCTTCAGTAGGTACTACGAATGGGTACATACAGATACTGAAACAACATTCTGCGTAAACGAAGTAGAGTATTGCATTGTGTAGGATATATTTGGGTCTTGGATAAGGGAGGGAAGTGTTAAGGCGTTTGTGTCATACATATTACTCAAGCGGAGTCGTACAGTCGTACCATTACGATATGTGCCGTAAACGTACCGTGAAATCACGTCTCTGTTGACTAGAGCTTGACAAAAGGAAATTGTTCTTTGCCCTCAAGGTGATTGCTTCCACTCGACTCGCTATTCCAACTTTCAGCGTGTTCCTGTAGAATTCCCGAGATCTATCAGATATTCCGTGACCTAAATGAGCGTTCCGCTCGGATTCGCTTGATTCGATTTGCAGTTTTTCACTGAGTTCACGATTATATTGAAAAAAGTGTTAAGATTTTTATGAACAAGTAAATGTAACATTATCGTTTTTGCTATTGCGATTAGCGGATGTTGTTTTAATAGAATTGATTTATAAATAAAGATTATTTTTTATATAAATGGACATTGTTCTTGATGTCGATTATCTACTTATAGTTAGAGGAAGAGGAATTGAACTCAGTTACCTGCTGAACGTTTGTTTACAAAATAGGTACCAAATCAACTACAATTGACTCTCGTAGGTATAGATTTTATACAATTTGTTTACCTCTACTTGTAGAGCCTACTGCAACACCGTTTTTCAAATTCCCTGTAACACTACCTGAGGTTCAAGTTATTATGTCACGGGAAATGCTATTTTACCCATGGCACTGCCAGTAGTGTCACGGGACAATGCTGTCATGGTACTACTGATTGTGCGGTCACGGGGATTTTTAAATTCGTATGTCACTACCGGTGATGCCATTGTTTTTTTCGTGAAACCAACAACATACCTAATCTAATTTTTTTTGGAATCACAACACAATGCATTCATATTTCTAATTTTCTCCTCAATCACTCTCAGCTAAAAGCTTTTGCTACCACAGTAGTCCAGAGGTTGTTGTTGCGCCGCTTGCGACACAGTCTCACGCCTGGCCTTCCCTACTTACCCACCTACCTTATCCCATGGGATCGAAAATCATTCTATCACACTGGACTCGAATATTCTTGGGGTCTAATGCCATTTTCTCGAATATTTGTACACTTTTAGGGTAAATTTAATCTCATTGTGCAGCAGAAAGTTTATCAAATGCCAACACAGATTTTCTAGACATTCTGTATAATTAGTATGAGAGACTAACTACCTCTAAGAGCGTAAGAGGATTTATGGGCAGTTACACGTGGGAGGAGTGCAAGTGCCAAGTTGCAAATTGCAAGAGGACTGCTAAGTAGTTAAGTAGTCAGTAAGCCAGTGTGGGTAGGTACCCCCTCCGTCGTGCAAACGGGGTGGGAATTGGAGACTTTGGGCGGTATATAAAAATAATGAGTTGGCATTAAATTCTTAACCTGGTCTAAAATTCTACCCATCATCATTCATATAATATGAATTACAACAAGTTTTAATATCGCAATGTAAATTAAGAAACGTCCTCCATTTTTATTATTTCATATACAAAATTCATTATATCAGCACAACTTTTAATACAGAATACAGAACTTGTATTAATATTTTCCGGATCCAAAGTTCTGACAATCTAGGTTCGGCGATTCAATTATTTTTTTCACAATAAAATCAAACTAGTATGTTCCGCGATTAAAAATCAACAAAACTTAGATTACTTTAAGTTCAATACTAAAAGTTATGTGCAAACAAATTTTACGTGGAATTCGAATTTGCGGAAATCCTCCGCAAATAAATAAAATTAATCTAGTATTCGCACAGAAAATTTGTCGTTTAATGCAAAACAGAAAGTTCGCAATTCAATGAACTATTTACCCATGGGGAAATTCCCAGCTATGTTAACCTCTCTTAATTACAATACAATAGGTTTCACTGAAAGCGTGAATTGTTTCAGCATTTGAGTGAGCTATTCTACGAGTGATACATTTTGCTATTTCAGCGCTTCGTTTGCTGTTGACGTGTTTTATTTTCCGCAAAAACGTTCGGTCGACATTATACGCGTATCTGTATGAAATATGAGAACCATAAATATCTTGTATGCGTCCTGTGAACAATTGATTAAATACCCCACGTGCCAGGATACATTTATTTTCTACGTACGTATCTACGCGTCTGAGCTAATCGAATGGAATGTTCTCGCCTCGATATTTTTCTATTTTATAAGTAGATAAATAAATACCTATAAATATTTATTAATATAACAATAATAAAAATTAGAAATAACTATTATAATATTAACCTAAAAAAAATTACTTAGTTGTTTCATTATGGGATATTTTATCGTATTAGGTAGGTACAGTTGACAGTACATCAATTGTAACACACCACACAAATGCGAGACTCTCTCTCTCTACGCGAAACGTGACCAAAACTCTCTAAATTTGGTAACTTTTCGTTATAGCAATGCCTCGAGTGTGTGTTGCAAGTGTCTCGCTTACCATCAGATGGTTCGTCTGCTTGTCTGTCCCATTCCTCGATACGTATAGTTACATTACGAGTTTTCTACGCGACGGTAATATAGCCAAGTTTTGTGTAGATTTATGTGCTTTCGACTGTACATTAGCTTCATAATCTACTCGTACTTACCTACATTATTCTCTTTTTCTAAAAATAACAATTTTTCAAAAAACAAAAGTTAACCTAAGTAATCTCTGAACAAGATTTTCGTAGCGAATCCAGGGAGACGAAAATAAATTATGAGGGGCTAATAAAATTCTGAGAAATGGACGAAAATATCCGTCTCAAATCAGGTTTCATGTTTGTGTTACTCGGTATTAACTATTTTTTATTCTAACTAAACTATTATTTTTCAGAGTATGTTTTACCTACATCTAATATTATGATCTAATCTGATAAACAATTCTAAACTGATCACGTAACATTATGCATGCCTATTACAGTATATGATAGCGTACCTATACTATGCACCATCAACTTGCCATTCTGTGGATGACAAGAGAATGCACAATTTCCATTATGGACATACATGGAAGGGATTAATTCAGCTTTCAGACCAAATTTCACAGTCCGACGCGCGCACAAAGGTATCAATGCAAGCTTTCTCACCTAGGTGATAACATTATGTGAACCACGTGGTATTTTAAAAACTTTTCATTTTTGACGGAAATTTTAATTCAAAGTTAATTAAATTAAAATACAGTGATAGTCCAGCTTGCTAGCTATTGTACACTACACTCGGTATTCATTGGTACATAAATAATTTGATATCTGTACTTTAATTACAACACTTAAAACATATTTTCAAATATTATTTGACGCGGTCAATAAGAGCAGTATACTTACTTGCAAAAAAACTTGTGTTCACTTGATGTGCTTTCCATTGTACCTACCTAATCGAATACTTACCTACCTATATTTTTATAAACTTACCTACCTACAGTATGAAGGTATTTAGCGTCTCTACGAAGTCAGAATTTTCTCGGCTAGCCAGTTACTATTTGCTCCGTACATTTATCATCTGGGTACCTCTATTGACAAGACATTGTGCTGTCTGTGGGGATATATCGAGTCCCAGATGTCTTGTCGGCCTTATTCGTCAATCGCTCTTCTCAGCGCCTGATGGCTCCCGTTTCTGTTTTCCTTTTTCGCCTAATACAGTCTGCATGATTGATTGTACACACATTTCTCTTTGTATTCGATATTTATATGATATTGTTAATATATTCGCAATATTTGAGTTTTTGTGTTCCTAAATTCTCTGATGTAACCGTACCATAGTCAATTATACATACTCGCTGGATTTAATCATGTTTAGGTCACTGGATCACTATCAATACAATATAGGATCATGATAGACGAAAAGTATCTGTTGTTCGTAGGACATGATGAAATTATGACTATAGTTAATGGACGAGGATAGAACAGAGACAACGAAGAATAAAATAAATGGGCCTAGCCACCACTAAAATTTTATTTGATGGTAGAGATCGATACCTACATACTCATACGACAATGAGTATAAGACTGAAATATCTCTAGAAATATACTATAGGCAACTGTGTTCCGAAGTTGTCTTTATTAACGACCAGTGACCCTAAAATCCTGAAATTTCGCATATGTATTGTTGTGGGCACGATAAAGGAAGTGTTTATCAAAAATACCCATTCACTGTGTGTCGAAACTTTTAACAAGTTTCCGGGAAGCTTATTGTTATGTTACCCAATATGGTGAGGGACGGTTTCAACTTTCAACGCATCCCGCAGGGTCGACTGAATATTGTTCAGTGGACCGGTTTTTTGTGTATTGTCCATAAAAGTACCTACGTATAAAATATCATACTTACATAACCATAATATTTAACGTAGTAACAATATAACTTACTGAAACGAATTTGAAGACAGTAAATCTAAAGTTCGTTACTAGTTTAGTTAGTTGTTTGGGATCTCTTGTAAAATCTAGATAACCCTAGGATACTTCCGAGAAAACTCCATACATTTTGCTCGAACTCTAGAGTTATTAACCGACTTCCAAAAAAAGGAGGAGATTATCAATTCGTCGAAATATTTTTTTATTATTATTGCAAGTGTAACCCCCACTTGTCATATCATTGACGTGGTAACTGTTAAATTTTTAAATTATCAATTATATTTTTTGTTTGTTAGCTGTAAACTAATAGAGTAAGTAGAGTACGTAATTATTTACACACTATGTAATTTAAAAAGTAAGAAATTTCAAAAATCTTCAATCTTCTTGAGATTATCTCAACCTTCTCCTGTACACCTTTCTCTGTGTTATAAGAAAAGGATGCCAATATTTTTAGACCTGTTTTCATACTTATTTGAAAAACAGGTTAGAATTAGGCCCCTCTGCTACAGATCACGTAGTGAAATTATAAAGTAGGTCAATAACATTACCTACATTATCATCTATTTCAATAATTCCGTGTTCAATATCAAAGCATTCATATCAGCGTGACGTAGCACGAACCGTCGATTTGTTTCCGATTGACGGCTCTCATATAGGTATACTTGGATATACCTAGGTGGTGTTCTGTAATAGAGTTGGTTTTCGGAAAAAATTAAAGATCTTATTCTATGCTGGGGCAACAATGTGTAGGAAATGGTTATTATTGCCAAAATAGCGAAAAAGTGATAATGTCTAAATATCATGTGCCTCGCTTCCGTTGTAGGTATGTAATGATAAATAGGTTTAGGAACTTTACCAAGTCAAGTCCCCAAAGATTTGTTATTTTCCTAAACTTACATTTTTTAATTTTATATTCAATCTCTGGAAGATGTTTTGTTCTTTAATTTACAGAAGTGACAAATAAATGTGTGCTACATGTGATGAGAACTCATTACGGGGCAACAGTTCTCCGCCTTCTTTAGTTTCGTCACGTTCCTTCAGTTTCATCGTTTCTCAGCCGTATTGTACCTATTCCTCTACTGAACCAATAAATGGAACATACAGCCTGATCGAACGCATAGCTTTGAAAGCGGCTTTAGTTTCGCGAGTTCGTCTAAGTAAAAAGATTTATTCTCTCTGGAGCAAGTTAATAAAAATATCCTGCTATCCTAGTGTCCGGGGATAGCGAATGGGGATTGCACAGAACAATAATAAATGTTAAAAATGTTATATGAGCGGGGCAGTGTGGCCGCTCATAGTTGCATTGTACGAAAGTCAAGTATAAGCGCATATACCATTTCTAAACTCCATTATTGTTCTGTTTGGGATAGCCTGGCGGGTAAACGGGTAATATTGCGTCCGCAACCGCACTGGCTCAGCTGCAGCCCAGATTTAGTGGACAGCTCGCCAACCGTGGATTAGCTGACAGAAAAGATTGTTGTTGTTGATAGATACGAGCGGGCATCAAAACGACACTAAATAAATGAGCTAGCCTTTCATTTCATTTAAATACACCCAACTGCGCAATAAGTACCATACTAGACTGCAATAGAAGTTTATTTGGCAACCAAGCCGTCCACTTACGTATACCTACAATCCTACATACATACATAACTTAAAATAAGAATAGTAACTGAGCATTTTCTCCTCCTCTAACGCAGAAACTAAATATGTACGAGTATATAACGAATTTACACTGTAACACACGAATTTGCCGGTTTCCACTACTGTGCCTCGGTAGACTTTCTCTGTACAATCCTAGAGACGAAAGACGAAACGCGAATTGAAAACGGATTATACTGAGTTAATTTTATTTCATGTTGCTGCTACAAACTGCATGTAAATTCGAAGTTATGCACCACTATAAAGCTAGTTAGAGTTGCCGCGGGACGGGACAGGCGGAATTCCTAAACTAAAACATTTTAAATTGTTCAGTAATTTTCGCAGCGAACTTTTCTAGTACGTACAACTAACCGCTGGAATTTTAAAACAATTCTTTGGTCTGTACCCAACGTAGGTGGGTTTTAATAATAGTAGCGGTAACCTAGTATCATCTTATCCATTTATGCCGACAATAAGTACATATTAGACCTGAATTCCTGCTACGCTGACGTCGGTCGTTACATGCGATAAAAATATATGATTCAGGTTCTATGGCTTTATGTCAGGCAAATAATAGGAACTACTATTCACGATGTTTTCCTTCACCGTTTTTAAGAACAATCGGTGTACGTAAGTGATCTAGAAAAATCGAAAATAAAGTCGTTATGTCCGAATTGGGGCACATTGCCATCGATCTCATCGCCTTGTATCAATAAACTTCACAATTTCTTTTTGAGTGGGATGTCAAGTTGATATGAAAAGTGTATGGGTATAAGTACCACTTACCACCTACTACGGCACCACCGACAACCTGTCTAAATATTGACTTTATCATGATTGGCATTATGAGCCAGGGGCTCTCACTTTGAACGTTACAGTGAGTTTGCTGAAACCAAAAATGTCGATGTACTTACATCCTTTATTCATGTATCTGTGGAGAAGATACTTAAAACTATTCCCGGGCACAGATAAAGTTTTTAAAGTACCTATTAATTTAACTACGCCCCAATATCCAACAATTTGACCAAAAATTACCATTTTTGAAAATTAGGAGACATTGAAAGAAAAAAAATCGGCGAGTTCTTTTCTTTGAAAAATCCGAAATCCCTTTAGAAAATTAAAGTCAACGCTGTAAGTAGGTCAACGCGGTAACAGTTACAGAAACACATTGTAAACATTTTTTGTTACATTTTATATAATTCAAATACAAAATCTTCATGTTGAGGAAAACAAAAGTCGAAATGACATTTTTTTAGCGTTCCAACATTTGTATTGTCATTTTCATATTGAAATATACGTAGTACCTACTATTTAGTTATTCAACTGATGATGAGTACATCTGGCGAGTACACGTATAGCTACTTACCACAGGTATGGATGGCAGGAAGCAGATGGTTCACCGCCGGAAGTGGCCGCGATACATGGCTTCCGGTTCCGGCTTACCTGTCTCTGCAAATTCATGTTCAATCTGTGACTCCTCGCTTCGTCAGATTGTGTCTAACGAGTTGTTAACTTTTAATTTTAATTAATAATACTTATGTAGTTCAAGCGCCACATATTCGGTATGTGCAGCCGACAGCAGATCAATGGTAACACTTTTTACTTTTGACAGTTCTTATTATTTGCGTCGTAAGACTTGAAATTGTACTGCAAGTGTTACCATTGATCTGCTCTCGACTGTACGTATACGTACGGTAGGTACGTTTCGTAACCAAAATAAAATATATTATTGTTGCCAAGTGATCGTTCTATCATAATAACTCATTAAAATCTTTATTTCATGTGAATTTCTTAATATTAATAGTAATTTTAATTAATTAAATTATAAAAAAATGACTTTTATTAACGTACTGTAAACCGGCATACAAAATGTACCCAAAAACTAACAACATCCCTTTTTTGGTATAAAACAAATAACAATAGGAGGAGTGGTTGAAGAAAACAATCGAAATGTGTAGGTTACATTGCTATCTTTAAAAAAAGTATTTTCTTATCCCTAGCACGGACATTCCTACTTGGAAGGATGGTTAAGGCATGTCAAGCGCACATTTGGATTAATTTAATCAGTATGGTATTACGTATTTGTCATCTCATATCTGTTGTTTGGATAATATAACTGGCCAACCCCGTCCTTCAGATAAATTCACGTATAAGAAATCGCCACTTCAAATCGAATATTGATGTCAATACTTAACACCAAGCGCAAAATGACTCAGATGAGAACATTCATCATAGGTATTTTGTATACTAATAGACATTAAAAAATAAATTATCTATAGAAGTTTGCGTATTAGAGATTGTTTCATGATGTCACATAGCATACTGGTTTCACTATCACATTGTAATAGTGAAAAATAGAACAAAATACCTTCTCGTAGAGATAATTGAACATCCCCACAAATGGCCCATATGCCCATAATGATCGTTCGTAGCGACTTCGTAGCACCTTGCGTAGAGCGTTACGAAGCGCCTCTATGTACCGATTGCATTTAATAGGATGAGATTCAATCAAGCCGAGAACACATACAAGTACCAAACCTAGGAGTTACTAGTAAAATAATTATATTTTTTTATGCCAGCATAGGTTAATATTAATTTAAATAGCAACTAAGAATTTAAATAATGTTTTGGACATGCAATTAAGATCAAATGAGTCTTTGTAAAAAAAGAAAATAAACAGGTTCGTCGACAAAGGGCTTTGTACTTTTATTTGTGACTTTTTTGACGTAAAAACAAACGCGTTTTTGGCGTTCTTGTGGTTTTTATAAATGTCCATCGTACTCGTGCATACGATGGATATACTTATTGCGTTATTTACTCGCCAAGTCTATTAGTATCTTACATTTATTAATGTTTTGTTATTATATTAATTACTAAACTACTTAATTATTATGTCACGCATACCTAATGCAGAAAACAGACGACATAGTGCAATGAAACAGTTTTCAAGGGAAAAATGAAATCTTTTAAGATAAAATATTCTTTAATGCAAAAAAGAATCAAATTAATGCAAAGAAATCGATCAATACAGTTGTATAACCTTTCAAACCTAAATTTAAACCAAAATATTGGAAATTCAGCATCATTATAAAAAAGGAAGAAGAATATTGCATAATTTGAGTTCGGTCATCAAAGGATTCATTCGGTTTGCAGATTCTTTGAAAATATTTTCGTTGTCAAAGGTGAGACGAGACGGTTTAGTGGATGTTTCCCCTGCCTCATCAAACCGGACTGAGCTTAATAAGATTTTAATAATGGATGACCCAGCAAGGTGTCAATTTGGCGCGACCCCCATTTTGTTTTTATTCCCTCGCGAAGTACGTACCGAAATATAAGCTTGTCTTAATAAAAATACTACTTAACTGTAGGTAGATACTTTTATTTATGTATAAACGAATTCGTAATTAAATCGCCCCGAAGCAGGGAATTTCCATCTTGGTTGCTACGTATTTAAATATTAAATGCATGTCAAACTGTTACAACGCTGGATGATACTTCTACTAATACTTTGTTAGATACATGAGCGGTAGACTACTAATACCCAATATAGCAAAATCCACATTTAATCCAAAAGTTTAACTTATGTACCTTTTGATTAATCTCAGATGACTCGTCTGCTTGTCGCCCTTCTTTTCAAATAAAAAAGTTACTCCTTGAAGCTATTTCTAGAGTTATAACATTGACCCAGATAGACCGACACAGCATAGTGCTTATATGCTATTTCGCCCAATAGCTTATTTATAAGCTATTTGGCCCAAACTTCCTTACTGTGTCCGAATCCGAAAGAAAATCAGTTTGGACTTAGTACCTTTCTTAATGTTGGCACCCGGTAGGGGTTGAAATAGTTTTTCAAGTGTTTCCTTGGATGTGCTGTTGAGTGTACTAAGAATATTACTGTAGTTAATTATGTTGCTTTTATAAAATAAATTTAGTCTGAAAGCTTCTCTGAAAACATTTCGAAATGAATATTGCAGTACCTAGTTGAAAAAAAAAACATCCCACCTTTAAATTCAGGTTCATTCATATGGAAATATATTCGTAAATTAAAACTCCTAGGAGTGGATCCGGAGTCATCGATATGCGAATGTTGAATTCGATACGTAACTACATATCCAGTTAAATAAGTACCTAACCCTAGACTCCTATTACCTCTATTTAATGATATCTGGCTTGAATTTTTAACTGAGAGATGAACGAAACTGGGTACTGGGAATTAATTCATTTTTGATAACCATTGCTGCGTTGAATGAATTATTAATAAAACCCAGCAACGGTTATCAAAAACGAACTTCATTCCAATTAGCATCTCTCATTGACACAATAGCCTCTTGCAATTCAGCAATTGCAATTCAAGAATTTTTTTCTTTACAATTCAAGAAACTACGAAAACGTAAGTGTTATAGACGATAAATGTAACTCATTCACAAAAGTGAATGAATGTGTAGAAACACCCAACCTGCGGTCGTTTACGATGTTTCGATTTGTTCCCAGTAGGTAAGTAACACGGGTGCCACTAATCACTTAATGGGAGAGATACTTTCCCTGATCCATTGAGATAAGGGTCCGCGGCGCTAACTGTTGGAACTATTGGAGGTGTCTAAATGGCTCTCTGCCAAAACTTTGTGGCTACTCCCAACGGGTTTGGCTTACGGGGTGTTTAACAGTATCGATTAACGATTGTAATCGGTTATAGTACGCGTAGATTCGGTGCTATGAGTAGTTTGATGGCATAGCATAGGTACTTACTAATCTCCTAAGATGTGGTTCGTAGCAAGTAAACCCTAATATCCATGGGTTCTTCGATTGCAGAAAGCCGAAAGTAGGATCTATTGAAGAATCATATAGTTTATTGCAAGTAAACACGGGACTCTTACAAATGCGATATAAAAATATAATAGTGGTTGTAGCCATAGTTTACATAACTAAGTTAATAAACGCGATATAGGTACGAGTATCGTTAAGTTGTGGTCTAAATGGGTTGTCTAACGATTGAAGGGACGAATAATACTTATGTTTAATGTTATTAAAATAGTCTAAAAACAGACTCAGATTATCTTGAATTTTTATTAACCAACTATTATTTAATTTATTAACGAAATATTATCAAACTAGGTCAGAAAGTTGATAAAATAGATTAACATCCTTAAGATGCAATAAAATACATAATTTATTTACACAGACTGGCTATACTTTTGCTTTTACATTTATGTAGCCACTTCGTCGAATTGAGCTCGCATTTGACATAGATAGTGTTTCGTATTCCAGTGGAAAGTACCTACAAGGCTCTACAAACATCTCCTATCATCTTTATTTATGTGTTTCTATTTCAATTACACGAATGTTGTTACCAAAAGTAATATCTGGCCCACATACATATTCCTCGTGCATAAATCAGTTTTTTAATAACAAAGATTTATTACCCACACTTGAGCCACGCAACGGAGTTCTCAAAATCACGGGATACGTTCAGGGCTCGTAAGATTCCCTCTAGGGATATCCCAAAAAGAAAAGTGGTTCAAGAGTACAAAACACATGTTATTCTGTATATTCTCATTCGTATCTTTTTAAAGGAAGATTGATTTTTAGATGTAAGTTAGTACGTATAATTTTGTTTAGATGAGGCATTTCTACAGGATGGCGCTAAATGAACGACTCTACGACAATGTCTACAGGTTTGAGTCAACTTCCCAACTTAAATTTCGAGTGAGTTGGCAGTTTTTTATAGTAGGTAGGTCAGGTAAGGTACTTTCACACAGAAGGCTTTTTGCATATGGGCGAGTTTACAGCTCCAAAATTACCGAGGTGGTCGCACGCCTATTATTTATGTAACTGTTCCGCTATATATTTTATTAGAGCCAATAAAATTCGTCTCCCTATAAAAATGCAGCATTTTATATGGCGACCACAATTTTTACATAACACGAGTAAATACATCTTCAATGTCTTTACAACAATCTGTCACTCTGATGTCTGTCCGGGATTCGAGGTTTTATAAAGACTATGAAATTGTAAAGTAGGTACGCAACGCAATTATATAATAAACATGAGGACATAAATACAAGTTCTACCATTTATTGTCTTTGCTGGAATTCTGAACAACTTTGTTCTCAAGTTCTGCTAGAACTTAGGAATTGTTCCGAGCGCTGACTTCTCTGCCAAGGTTTAATAGTTTAATTAATATGTTATACCTACTTTCTGGTACATAGGTACCTAAAATCGGTCCTATCCTCAGATCTGTCAAGTACTTCTTGAGTAAATCTCAGCCTCATTGAGGCCACCTGTATACGTTTGTTATCGACTGTACACAGAATTAATGTATAAGGGCGTTCCGAAAAATCAATTACCTACACAGCTCAATCCGATTGTCTTGGATTTTCATGTTTATTTCCTCTTACGACTATTTTTTTGTCTTAGGCCGATGGTAATGGGAAACCCGAGTGATTGGTTTCGGCTTAACGAATGAATAACGTGGGTGATAGACTAGCAGTTAAAAGGATTTTCCTTAAATAAAAATGTTCCTTTAATTCTTAAGTCTAATAAGGAAAATAAAATGTTTTATTGATTCTGAAACAGTCAAATGTATATTTAATACCGTATCACAAGTTCCGGTCAACATATTTTTCAGGAACTCCAGACATTAAAACAAATCGAACCTTCCTTGAAAAGTCCATATCTTCAGTCTGTTTCTTAGGCAAAGCTTTCCTCTTATATAGCGGGTGATGATTTTTAGATAAATAGGTTTTATAGGTAGGTACAATACAGTGACCGGGAATAAAAGTACCTACCTACCTAGTTTTCAGGGGGCAGAGCCGCGTCGATTATTACTAGCCGTCAATGTCAGATTTTTGGCGAAAATTAGTACAAAAATTTCGTTCGCGCAGGCTTTGACAGGACAGAAACGGCCAGCCGGCTAGCCCACCAGTATAGCTGTAAAAATATGCTCTACTCGTTTGGTGTGATTATGTCATGGCCGCCAAATCTAATCTTAAATTTAGCGTGCGACATTCTGGAATCGACACAATTGACCTTTTCTATACTTAGGTATTATTTTATAATTGGTGTGATTCTGGAGTGGACACTAAGTCGAATCCTAAGCCTAAACGCAATTGTTACTCATATGCTTCAGGACGACTCCCTTAGTGTCGATAATAAAATTAGCGGAGAACACTCTGGAGTCGCTACAATCGATCGCCACCACCAATCAGTCGATCGATTTGCATGAGAGACGTAAAATATTTTCAAAAGTAGGTAGTTACTAATCATCCAGTTAGAGATGGTTAACAGACTCTTTTCGATTGTACTTAACATCCTTTTTATTATCTCAGGATGTACACTATTTTATTCTCCGACATAGTTTTGTTTGGATACACTTATGTGTTGTCGTCTAATACGCACGTTAGATATTTACACACGCCGTATATAAACAGTGAATCGCAAATGAAATGAACATATGGAGGAACTCGCCGCCGGAAGTAGTTTAGGCTAGCGGAAGCGACGGCGGCGGCACTAAGATGGCTGTGTTTCCGCTCGCGTTCTGTGTTTACTCACGTATGTTTGCTTTATATGTTTACTAATAAGCTTATTTACGTTGTGAAGTATTTACGTGATAGTTTTCTTACTCCTCCGGTAGCACCTGCTTTCTATGCATCATTTGCTGTAGGTAAGTAGAGGTACCTAAGTACATATCTAATTATCTACATAGGAAAGGGTGTGGAACTTACTTGCTAAATGCGTCAATTGTCAAATTGCAACTTAAAAATGAAATTTGCAGAAATGAAATGTAATCAAAATAATGTTTACATTTTTATAGTAACTTGATAATATGCTGTCGACCATACTTACCATAAAGAGTAATGTAGTACCTACCTATATCGCTAGTACCCATCAATCAATGGTACTACACACAATAGCCACAATGGCTCGATTATAGAGTACGATATTTACGCAACTGGACTATTAAATATTTACTCGTAGATACTTGTGTAATTAATTCAAGTTGTACACAGTTGACACCGAGTTGAAGTTGGTGAATGTGTACACACCGGTGCAAACATATGTACGGAATGAGTCGTGAGTTGCGGAACTGCGGACATTAGCGGAAGAGCTGCAGATCGCCAAATTCCGGAACGGATGTGCACAGAGCATTGCAGTACTTGCCTGAATACCTTACGAGTTGTCCACAAACTGTGCTAGTTCCTAAATAATTCAAAGTATTTCCATTGTGAGACAAGGATGGACGGTGAGATTCTTAGGAAAATAACATTTACAATCCCAATTAAAATAATAAATCCTAGTTAAGTGTAGAGAAACACGTTTCATTATGATGCTACTCGTATCCAAACTCTAGACCACTCCAAACGTTTTAATAATAATAATAAATTTTATTTAGGTACCATTCACATTAACATAAAAAATATCTCATTATTATAAATTGAAGACATTACAAATAATTAAGCTAAATCAATTTGAGACAATGTAAGCTCTAGCTCCCACACTAGGATTCCCTGTATAGTGGGAGTCTCTTCCAGGATGTATTAATATCTACTTGGTTTGAATTGCGATCAAAACATAGGCGTAAAAAAATGTATATAAAAGGAAACCATGCAATCTTGACATGTGGTGTTTTGTTTACATTTAAGTAAGTACACTTTGCAACACATGATGTCAAATGGCTGTGACGCAAAGGTTGTTCAGTTATCGATACTGAACACCTTCCCTTCGGTTTACACTCTGTATTGTAATAATTATAGTGTCGGTGGAACACAATGCTTGTCTGTCTAATGTAATCAAACTAAAATGCATGATTCTCGTTGCTAAGTATAGGTGAAATCACGTAGTCTAAATTGTCAAAAGGATAATTAATAACCCTTTACTAAGTGTAAAAGTAAGTGTGTAATACCTACTACACTATTTACTATTAACTTCCAAAAATTACTACATTATTCTAAAAATGTACACAACGTGTTTACTTGTAATAAAGAAATTAAAATTTTGACTACTCATAAACTAGCTCTAAAACGTATTTTCATGTATCAAAAGTTCAAAACAACTAATTGTACCCCCAATAGAATTATCTTTAGCTTTAGCTATTTACCAAGAAAATATACCAACGAAGCATTTAGATCCGGTGTAACTTTTCAAGGAAAATCTCCTTGTTTAATCGGCAAGAACAGTCTTTATCGAAAATAGGTACAAGTACCTAACTTAATTAAAGTGTTTTTCGAATGTTTCATTACTTTCAAAAGTTTTTTTGTCGGTTTTACTTTTTACTTTTAATCAATCTTTATTTAAAAGGAAAAGGGTAGAAACAATAGACTAGAATTTTAAAACTTGGAAGTGATTTAAAAGCTGGATACATTATTATTTAGGCAGGTACCTAACTAAAGTACCTAGGTACTTGACATACTCAGATACCTACATACCATACACAGCTACATACCATATACAGGAGATCGTAGTACAACATAAAACAAACAAATGTAAAAAAATAGGTAGGGTATTGACGGGCGACATGTTATGTTATCAAACCAATATCTACCTACTATCTTGAGCATAGATTATTGATTTTATCAGTTTTGAGGTAGGTACCAATAATATCAAAATTTACGTAAGCGGCTATCGGCGATTACTTTTCGGATGAAATGTCCCTCACAGTGATTGTTGAATTGATAATTTTTAATCAAATAAATACAAGACCAATATCACGGGTCTCTTGAAAAAAGAAATTCAAACCTGTGGTTATGACGGAATACTTCAGGATAAGGCGATAATGCGAGCCTTAGCGATAATGTGAAACGTGGTATTTAATTGGTTAAATAAAATGTAGTGTAATTTACAAAAATAAAGCTTAGCTATTTTTGATGACCAGAGGCCACATTCATTTAATTTTAGTAATATTAAATCTGTGCCAGGTGCATTAGGTAGTACAAGCGATGACGACGAACGTGGCAAAATGTATCCACCTACATTCTACAACGAAATCTACAACGAGAGAATGATTTGTAAAACTGATAAGTAGCTAATTAATTACCTAGTATCGCAATCAAACATTATGGCATTAAACTCTGTAATCTAAACTAATCTCAAATAGGAAAAAAATAGTTTCATCAACACTAGGTAATCAAGATAGTGCACCACATTTTAATGAGCATATCACACAATATCACATTCAAATTCAATCCATCAAATACATTACCCGATATAATACTATAGTAATAAAGTTTAGATAAAATTCAGATTCAGATTAATACATTAATTATCCTGCAAGATTTATGACAGGTTCACACGACAAATTGAGGACAGAATATCGAAGGTAGTAAAAGTAAAACTTGAAATACGATTTCCACTGTGGCATATCATGTATCGATGTGATTGTATATGACAATAATACCCCTAATCGAGCACCAAGCAGATTCTCAACAGTCACTGCAATACCCACATATCCAGAGGTTAGCAAGCTATTTTGTACAGTCGACAGCACATCGAGTCTAACACAGGGTATGTCTCGCATGACGGTTACCTTAGTAGGTACCATACTTACACTTAACAGTTTGCAAAATTTTGTGTAGGTTGACGTGCTGTTCACTGTATATTGAAAATATATTTTTCACGAAACTGTTTTTAACCGACTTTCAAAAAAAAGGAGGAGGTTATCAATTCGTCGAAATATTTTTTTTTTGTAACATAAATACCTACTAATTTACATAAAAATAGAATCTCCGAATTAAAAGTCTTGGATGTAACTCCAACCAGGAAGCGGAAGTTACTTTGTAATTTTACCTACGCTGTTTTTTGTGGCCTCTAATTAATTGGGTGGGATCAAAACAAGGTCTAATAATATCAATGCCCTGGCCAGACGAGGCTAAATAAAACCTAGGCTTATAGGGATTAGAATGTACAAAACATTTCTCCCTTCATCGTGAAATGATTACGGTTGATTGATCATTTGGCTATATGAATGGGATTTGCCTTATCGATGTTTTTCGCAGATACTTTATTGGTATTTATCAAGATAATACAGTGAAAAAACCCGAGAAGAGATTTCTTTACATAAATAGCTTACTTATAGTTGAATAATTATGGACCTAAGGGGCGACTTAGCTCTACATTACGTATTTATTACCTACGCATAACTGTAAAAGTTGATGGGCGAATTTCGTACCTATTTTCGTGTTAGAATTAAAAATAATAAGTAGCTCTATTGACGTCCTTCTAAGTAAGAGTAGGTAATTAGGATGTTCATTGAAAATTAAATTAATTATTCTTCTAAAAACTTCTTTCACAATATTCAAATTTTTCGCTTTTTAATTACGGTGTTGCTCTTAATTACCCTCTTAATTAAATTCGTAGTTATCGACACGCGTATTTATTTAAACTATACCTACAGTAGCTGAATACTTATCACTAGTTATCACATCCACATTATCTAGTATAATTATTTGCGATAGATACATACATTTACCAGTAGCAGATTCAGAGGGACCAGGGTCGTCGTATCTTAGAGTTTCCCACGGAAACTTGATATTTTCCATTGGTAAAATATATCATATGTGCTTAAACAGGACTCCATTTAATTTTATAATTATGTAGGTAGGTATAAATTACTTATTAGATTCGAGCTTGCGCGACTGAGTAGAATCCATTTTCGGTCAAATCAACAATATAAGTGAGTGATATTGATATCCGTTTATATTATAAAATTTGCAATAATGCCTCACTATAGTTTTAATTATAGAATCCATTTTTTTCCATTTATAAATTAAATTGTTCAAGTCTTACTAATGAAACAATTAAGATCATATGGGTTGTGATAAAGATTAATTAATCTACCAAATTAAAAACGAAAACGGCTCATCAAGTGGAAAAAGGCTTGGCCTGATTGATATCGATTGATATTCAGGCAGACTGTACCAATGATCATTGGGTACCTACGTACAGTAGAATAATTATTATCCACATAAATGAAACCCTAGAACCGCCTCTGTACATTCATTCATTTGCATGTTCGAACATTGACTCCGGAATACGCAGCTTTTGCGATAACTGCTTTTTGGCACCGACAACTAACCGTCTGAATTCACGAAATGGGTTTTCATTTATCTTCAGTTTTTGTTTTATTATGTATTTTTTTAAATGTTCTCTGCAAGGAATGCATTTACGATAGTGATGGAAAGTGTGAGTAATTTATGCATTTTTAACAAAATTGTCTCGACGGTACTATTGCCGTTCTTTGTAGTCATAATAATAATACGAGTATTACTATCTTTATTGAAAGAGTATGTACGTAAAGTAAATGATGTAAATTCCGTGCGCAAAAATTGGATCGCCTGCAGCATCCAGTCGGCTCAACTTGGGCTCTATCTACCACTCTACCTAAAAGCGTTTTACTATTAAGTGTTATCAAACATTTGAAACATGGTCTCCTATTCCCTATCGGTTTGGGCTTTGTGAAAATAACCCGTGAAATATATTCGGGTTTACGTTGAAACCCGAATATGTTTCACGGATGGTACCCATCTGGCATCCCACCTACTGTAGGTACACCATTTTTTCCAAAAAAATCGATTTTACAACCCGCTATCAAGTTTAAAAAGTATACAGAACAATTCAACAATAAATATTATTGGGCAATCTCTTCTGAAACGTCTTCAACCAAGTACCGAGTATTATTATTAAAATAAGTATCTCTCGAATACTATTAGCGTCAGTGAAAATTGGGTACATGTTCATCATTTCAGAGTCACATCCTGTTTTATCAATCAAATTTGTTCCATATGGTTCATAGGGTTCATTAATTTGATTTAGATAAGTCAGATTTTGAGGCGTCAGGTTGGCGCGGCCCCCTTCAAACGCTTATAGCTTTTAAACTATTGCGTCACAAATTATGAGACTCCGTCACTAATTCCAGCATAAGCGGTACATCCGTCCAGGATAGGCCTCGATGACCTGGGAGATCGTCCGCGCCATCCTGACGCTAATAATATACTTCAAAGTTGAAAAAAAAAATTAATACTGAATAATTTTCTCGGCTCGTTTGATTTCATTACTAGGTTTTCATTAATGCAACAACCCCCTTCAGAATGAACATCACGTTAAACAACTATGCCATTTGCTGCACAGGAATTCCGCCGTCTCTACCAACTGAGTAAGTAATACTATGGTATCTGCCTATCCCTATGGGAGACGGGCGTGAGTATAGTATAGTGTATAGGTAAATAAGAAAAACAAAAATCTGTACGCAAATCTTTAAAAAATACCGTCTCCACAGGCATAGATCCGTGCCCCCCTGACACTTACACCTACGCCCCGGGCTGCGCACGCGTCTCTTCGCTGCGTACATGCCAACAGCCCGTGGCGCGCAGATCTCTCTTCATCTCCTGCGACTTCTCCCGCTGCGAGTGCAGGCTGCCCAAGGTCTGGGACGACACCGCCAGGAAGTGTGTGCTGCTGAAGGAATGCTCGGAACTGTCTGAAGATACTGGAACCAAAGCCTAGACAATATTCAGATACATGGCCCAATCATAGATACGAAATACGAATATATATTATACCCAAACGAATTAATAAATTAATTTTATAGGTCAGTTGACATGGTGGATCTAGGAATATATTTGTTATTTTCTTTAGTGTGTTGGTAGATATTATAAGTAAAGAGTGTAATGTAAGTACCGTTAGTTTTCAGTATTTGGAACTGGAAAACTTTACAAGTAAAAAAACAGTGAGCTAGAAAAGTTGTATTAAAACAAAAATATTTAGTTGAGTATCACTTTTCAGCTTACAGGCCAATATAGGTACACCGTTAAGCACATAAGGTTAGTTTTCATTATGTGTTCTTACTTAGTAGGTATACGTGTCTGTTTATACCTCTATACGTAAATAAAGATTTAGAATTTGATATGCAGAATCTAGCCTATGTCATATAATATTTGCTTTACTATAAATATAATTATTTACTTTAAGATAATAGTATTACAAAGTTATTTGCAAAGTATTCAAATCTATATTGGTACTCTCTATACTACACTATTCAAATATATGTGAATAAATAAATCCCTTAGTTATTTATACTTCCATTTAAAGGTAAATATTATTTGAATCTACTGTTTTGCCGATATCATCCTATTGTTACATAATATGAGCTAAACAATGATAAACATGAGATACGATAAACATGCCATTATTTTGTCTATCACCATCCAAGTGGGAATCAACTTTGCGGTAGATAGCTATGTATATTTGATTAGATGATTATCTACTTGACTTATGTCCCCCTCGTAGCTAGTGAGTAGTATAATCTTTTATCTAGGTATACATACCTTTTTAGAATTATGCCTGTTTGTGTCCTCTTAATTTAAGAAACTACTGGAAAATGTATCTACTTTGAATAATAAAATAATAATAATAAAAAATACCCATCTTTTAGAATCTCCCACATGTTTTGAACTTTTTTTTTGAGATAAGTACAAAGTTAAAGTAGAACAGAAGAGATAAGTAAGTACTAACTTAATTATCTTACATTAAATTAAATTGTATGTACTTGATGTTTTGGTTTGTTACTCTTATGGTCTAACTACTCGCTCTTTTCGTCACGACCAGGATTCGAACCGGGGACATCGTCTTTTGCAACAGAGCCATCGTAACTCGCATCCGATCGGCAGACATTAAATGGCAATGCCAGATTCTGCCCCACCATCAACCGCATGATGAACAAGATAACGAATAAATGTAAAAATATCTCCGTTTTTTATTAAAATTATTGGTTCAAAATAAAGTTATGTACAACATGCGAGTGGAAAAAAGAGCTTAATTAAGAATTCAGAAAATAGTAAGAAATCGAAGCGAATTATTCATTGTCTTTGTTATCATTTTCTACTACTCTCGAACTCCTACTGATTATGATTATGCAATATGAAACCTGTAATAAGTCCCCAACAAAATAATATATGAGCTTCAATGGTCACATAGGTGACCAAAGGTGGGGCAAAGCTCCATTGAAATGTGGCAATATCATTTCAGTTTCGCAGTGCACTTATGAAGATGCAATTAAAATCGTAGAAAAATATCGATATAAAAATGCGCCGAATCACCTCAAAGATATGCTGCCGACACATTCTCCCTAACTTATCCAGTAAATTACAACCCATCCAACTCGGCTTCGGCTGTAAGGGAGGCTGTGAGGCAGCAGTCCATGCTCTACGCACTTATTTAAATCATAACGTCGGTGAGGTGCTGCTAAAGGTGGATGTGAAAAATGCTTTCAACTCCATCGATAGAGTCGCCCTGTTGGAGCAAGTAAAGGAAATAGTACCCGAAATTTATAATTATATCTGGCAGTGCTATAGCTCCTCCTCCAAATTATTGTTTAAAGAGAACCCCATAGACTCAGCTACCGGCTGCCAACAGGGCGACCCTCTCGGGCCAGCCATATTCAGCCTCGCCATACATCCAATTATTTCATCGCTTTGTTCAAAATTGAATATATGGTATCTTGACGACGGTACTCTCGGTGGTGACGCAGTCACCGTCCTACAAGACTTACAGACACTGATAACCAAATTCGAGGTCATCGGCCTATCATTAAATTTTTCGAAATGTGAATTATATATCTCCGACAATATTCCACCTGATGTCAAATCACAAATTATACAACAATTCAACATACTATCACCTAACATTAAAATTCTTAGTAACGAAACTCTACATCTTTTAGGCGCTCCGATTTTGAACGAATCCATTCCTCCATTTATTAGAGAACATGCTTTAAAATTTAACAACTATTCGGACCGTTTACTTAAAATTAGTAGTCATAAGGCTTATCATATAATTAGATATTGCTTATTCGTTCCAAAATTTACATACATCTTAAGATGCTGCCCATTTTGGAAATTCAGTAGCTTATTGTCAACATTAGATAACGAAATTAAAAATACATTGATCAAAATTCTAAATTCTCCCATTGACGACCGTGCCTGGACCCAGGCCTCTCTCCCGGTACGCTTTGGAGGCCTGGGCATTCGTAAAATATCGAGTGTGGCGTTACCGGCGTTTCTTTCTTCTAGCCATAGTACGGAAAGTCTGAGACATAAAATTCTTGGTGCCTCATTGGGCTCAGTACCGGATCCGTATTCTGCTGAAGCAAGAAACGCCTGGCTGACTACCTGCACGAATAGTGACCTCCCGGACGATCCTAGGCTGCAAAGACAATGGGACGAGCCGATCTGCAAGCTGACGGTGCAGCATCTATTGAACACAAGCGTCAATGCAACAGATCGGGCTCGTCTGTTAGCTGTCTCGGAGCGAGAGTCAGGATTTTGGCTGCAGGCCCTTCCATCCCCCTATATTGGTACGTTTTTAGATAACATCACTTTTTCTCTGGCCGCCAGTCTGCGTTTAGGCTGTAATTTAAATGAGCCACATCGGTGCTCCTGCGGAAACAACGTCGGTCGCCTTGGCCACCATGGTCTTTCCTGCCAGCGTAGTGCTGGCCGCATGTCTCGTCATGCCGCCCTCAATGACGTCATCCGGAGGGCCTTTGCCACCGTCAACGTGCCGGCCATTTTGGAGCCGAACGGTATTGCACGTGACGATGGCAAGAGGCCCGACGGGATGACGCTCATACCGTGGAAGCATGGGAGGACGCTAGTGTGGGACGCTACCTGCGTCGACACGCTGGCTCCCTCCCATGTGCAGTTCACGAGCAGGGCGGCGGGGGCGGCGGCCGGCGCCGCGGAAAGTCTCAAGCGGCGTAAATATGCGGCTCTCAGCGAGAGCTACATGTTTGCGCCGTTTGGTGTAGAGACCATGGGGCCATGGGGACCAGAGGCGCGGCGACTGGTCAAAGAACTGTCGTCGCGCCTCATTGACTCGTCGGGTGACCAAAGGGCTGGCGCTTACCTCGGCCAGCGTATATCGCTGGCTATACAACGAGGTAACGTCGCCAGCCTTTTGGGCACTCTTCCGCAGGGCAGCGATTTGGCCCCAATTTTTTATTTATAAGTATATATTTATTATTATTATTTTATAAAGATGACTGTAAAAATTATATAAGTTTATATAAAAATTGGAAGTTATTTATTTTCCGTGGTAAAAATGAGACCAATGGTAAATTGTGAAAATATTCGAAATATCGCGGGGCGGAAAGTTCTCATAAATATTAATTAGATAAAACGGGAATTACCGTGTTAAACATTTATTATTGATGTCCCGATATTTCTCATAAATAAATATCATTCCAATTGAGTACAACACCCCACTCATTGAAATAAGTATTTCATAACAGAAAAGCTTAACAAATGAGATAAAAAAGTTCTAATGACCAGTTGAAAAGTTACGTAGCGCAATTATTAAGACAGTTTTCGCCACGGAAAATGGAGAAAGTCTTTAATATTCTGTGGTAATAGGATTATTATAATGAGCAACTTCGCGATAGATATCGACACTTGAGTAGTTGAAATTAAACCTCAATTATTGGATTTAAAAAAATATGTAGTCGAGTTTATTGAATTTTATTATCTATAGAAGGGACAAGTTTACCATACCTTGGGTTTATGTACCAACACGAGAAGGTATTAAGATATACAAGTAAGGACACCTTAAATAGGATTCCCGAATCTCGTAATATGCTTACAAACAACAATGAGTTTTAAAAGTGATATAAATTAGGTAAGTCCGTTTCTTATACGTGAAGGTACGATAGGGTATGCAGTTATACCGCAACCAAAAAATTATACGAGTAAAAATGAAAGTGATGCCATTCAAAACTCGAGTTCATTTCTAATTTGATGGGACGCGGCGCGCACAAAGGGGGCGGGGGCGGGTTTCGCTCGCAGATAGCACCGCTAATCTAGCTGAGTAAGATGCTCTTTCCAATTAACAGCCGTCACAGACAATCTTTCTTTTACCGTACTTACACCCCAAGGAAAAAATAAAATAAAATGGAGCTTTGCTCTCCAGATATTGCATTCATCGCGAGAACAATTTAATTTGAATTCACTTAGCAGAAAATCTAGACTTTGTTCTTTTTCGCATATAAAGATGTACCTAATAGTGATTATGGTGTGATTTAGTTTTTATGAAACAGATGTTTTGTTAGTTAGGTAGATACTTAATATATATATATATATATATATATATATATATATATATTTTACAAGGTAAACAACTTTTTACCATGGGAAAATGTAGGATTTCCATTTCCCACGGTACCTACAATAGAAGCGCAAATGTTGGTAAGCTACGTATTTATAATAACAACCATTATTACAACCTAATCTATGCATAGTTTGCGTTGTCGACTGTTAAAATCTGAATATTAAATGAGATAGAGTCTGGCTAACGAAAGAGCGACCCTGGAGTTTTCTGAAAAGTTTTGATCTGACAACACTATTAAACTGTCAAAGGCACGTCTCAAAGTCTGTTGTAGAGATTTATTTTTCAACAATATATGCTTTAATATGGGTAAACCAATAAAAAGTAACGTGCGAAAGCTGCTACATACTATGATCAGTAAGTTCAAACAAAAACAAGAAGAGAAAGCAGTCGTTTTCTGTGAAAAACAACAATGTTTAGGTGCGATCTCGGATTTTTTAGGTTAGTATGACTTTGTAATCTTGATCCTTGTTAGCCGATTATTAGATATATTTACGATAATATGTTTATACTTTTTCTTATGTTTATAGATAATCTTGGAGATGTTGAAGGACTTTGCGAAATTAAAAACATTGTTGAAACGCTAAAAAAAATTGAGAAAAAATGTTTAATGGAAACTCAGACTAACTTCTTAGAAGAAATATCTTCACTAACGGGTATCTACTAACAGCAGATCAAGTGTAACATTTTGGACTTGGGCCGATCTTATTATCTGCATCGTAAGATTTAAAATCGTACTGCAAGTGTTACCATAGATCTGCTGTTGGCCGTATCTGCATCGGTTTAGAGTTTTTTATTTGTTTGTTCCATTTCACAAAGTTGTGTTATTTGACGTGATCAAACTGTTTGGGTACCGTCATTATTAAGTATGCATTTTGTACTTTGTTTTGCAGAGGTTGGTGTCACGACACTTAAAAAAATTAAAAAGGAAGGATCTGTCAATGATGGGATATGGAGCACTCCAGGAAAAAAACGACCTCACAAAAGCTCAGTATCTAATTTAGACAGTTTTGACATTGATGCAATAAGAAATAAAATCAATGAATTTTATGTTGTGAGAAAGGAGGTCCCGACATTGCGAACATTGTTAGAAGATTTACGTTCTAGCATTAACTTTAGTGGATGCAAAGAAACTCTGCGTAAAATATTAATTGCCAATGGGTATGAGTTCAAGAAAAATAAAAATGAACGAATGCTTCTTGTCGAACGTGTTGATATTGCTGCTTGGAGACATCGTTATTTACGACAAATTGCTGCTAAACGAGCGGAAGGGAAACCAATCATCTATTTAGATGAAACATATGTACACAAAAATTATAAGCCTAAAATGTCATGGCAAGGTCCAACATCGAGTGGTGCTCCGCAACCAAGCCCACTGGAACATATCTCTTCAGGGAAAAGATATATTATAGTACATGCTGGCTCTGAAACAGGATTTGTATCAAATGCACTGTTAGTTTTTAGTACAAAATCAAGGTTGGCGGACTATCACCATGACATGAATGCTGAAAACTTTGATAAATGGTTAAAAGAAAAATTGATACCTAATTTGAATGAGCCCAGTGTCATTGTGATGGATAATGCGAGCTATCACACTGTACAACAGAATAAAGTTCCTACGACACAAACGAGAAAAGCTGAAATACAAGTGTGGCTCGATTCCTACGGAATAAATTACGAAGATTACCTAACAAGAGCCGAATTGTTACGTTTAGTTAACAAACATAAACCCGAGCCCCTTTACGTAGCTGACGAACTTTTGAAACAACACGGCCATGAGGTACTGAGACTGCCACCATACCACTGCGATCTCAACCCTATCGAGCTGATATGGAGTTCAGCTAAGCGTATGGTGGCAAAAAAAAACATTAATCTGCCTGCAAAAGAAACAGAAACACTGATAAAAACCTCGTTTGGTCGAATAACTGCAGAAGATTGGAAAAAAATGACGGACCATGTTATAAATGTGGAAAATAAATACAAACAAAGAGATCACATAACAGAAGAAGTCTTGGAACCATTCATAATAAGTGTAGGTGATGACGACTCCACTGATACAGGAGAATCCTTAAACGTTGAATTTTTGGATTCGGATTTTGAGTACAATGATTAAAACATCATCAGCCTATTAATTTTCATTTTAAAAGACATGGAAGGGGTATGTTTGCGATTTTTTTTTCTATCGAGCGAAGTTTGTCCAATCGTGTATACCGATTCATCAGTCTCTAAATAGACACCCCAAGATTGCTATGTTTTTCAGACGTTTAATTTTAAAGATGTGGTATGATACTCAATATAATATATATGATACTCAATATAATACTCAAGTATCAAAACATTTTTCTCCTACTATAGTCAGTAATACCACATGTAGATTTTTTGAATTTGCCGCGTTTTCTCAGGTCACTCTTTCGTTAGCCAGACTCTAGGTAGGCATATAATATGAAAACTCGCTCATAAATAAATCACATCTCGATTACAAAACTAATTGCACCAAAATCCACTGCAATCTCACTAGAGCAAACATTACTAAAGCCCGTCATAGATTTAAATTAAAATGTATACTAGATAGCTACGTCTATTAGTAGGTAGGCACCACGGAGGTAGGGGTAGCCTACTATTCAAAATTGAAATATGTAATCTTTACTCAATGAGGTATACTCATTGAGTAAAGATCATTATCAACTGACTGTGTGATCCGGTTTCGCTCGGATGATACTTATGTGTGAAGCTAGTAGTTTAGTCCACCAGCAACGATTTGAAATGTGGTAAAGATCAGTTGCCACTTAAGCCAGTATTCTCAGGGCACGCCCGGAAATAAAGTTAACCCGTGTCAAATCACAAAAAGGCATGTAAGGAGGTACTTAACACAATGTTATCGCTTAATTAGAGCTTGTGGCAAATCGCCCGTGACATATAGAAGAACACAGTGGGTTTCTTTGGGTAGGTATAGTGTTGTAACAATGTCGTATCCAGTACGTCAATGTACATTAATGGCGCTCTGCTCGTAATATGCTTTTGCGTCCGTATCCGCGGGACTTAAGCCAAGCCTGTCGCAGAATCCCTCGCATGTCGCGTGTACGTGGACAGAATTCTCCTTGCAGTTTTGAACAACCAGTCTTGTTTTGTTTTTGTTGTAAGAGCAATAAACTTCAGGGAGTTGTTAACTTGTTAATTATGTGCCGGGGAGACAACGTATGTTTGTACTTTATAACTACTCTGTTGTTTTGTTGGTTACTAGGTAAGTAAGTACATTCGCGTAAAGTAGGTAGGTATGTGTTACATTTGATGTATCTAATTAATTTTCCTCGTAAAATTAATTAGATACAGATTTAACGTCTGTATCTAATTAATTTTACGAGGATTTCATGGTGCAGTCGACAACACATCAAATGTAACACACGGGACTCTATACGAGACAGTAACACGGCCGAGATTGCAATGGTTTTCGATCGACTTTACAAAGTGGTTTACATTTGAAGTGATGAATAATTTAAAATTTAGCCTATTATCGTTATCGTTAGCTATACCTGGTATAGCTAACGATTTCCTTTTGTGATATTCTCAAAGAAATACCTAATAAGTATACACTTTACGATACGAGCATTTGCCCGTGGTTACATCGCATATAACCTCCTATTGATTATGAATGCCTTCACCATTGGAATTTAATTTTGAAGTTGCTGGCCTAAAAGAAAAAAAAAACCTAAGAATGAAAATGGCTCACATAATTTTGTTGTCATCCATGATTATTTATTTATATGTAGCAAATATTGTTCAAAGTTCAAACTCTCGCCTCGTTATCGTGGTAAATGTAGATGATTTATAACATTTTAAGTTCAGTTAAAGTTAAGCGATGCGCGTAGCCATTTATGAGAAAGGATAATCTGGGCTCATAAATGTCACGTCTAGTACTCAGTCCATCGATCAATAGTTCATCTTAGATTATATACTAGTAATTTTTTTGTAAATTTTATTACCCACCTAGTTATCTACTTAAAATCCAATTGGTGGACAGATAGATAGACGTTTCATTTTTAATTATAAACGTTTGCTACGTTATATACGTACGACCAACCAACAACGTGCCTATTATCGATTTAGTTTCGATAGTAATACGAAACATTTGTAAGTATTTATATCTTTTGTCTATATACTTATTGTAAGTTACTCGTAAATCTGGTCTTAAAAATCTGAATAGGTATTACATAAACGTTTGCTATAGAACTCTCTCGAATCTTTTGACGTCAAATTTAGTGGGGCTATAGAGAGGATAGGTAATAAATGAGGGTTGGCTGCGTAGCTGAGATGAAGCCCTGTTCCACAATTAATCAGTACACCAGTTCTTTAATAGGAACCGACTAAGGCGGCTTTTGGTTTAAAAAAGGGCTCTGATAGGCAAATCAGGCGATTGATTAGTTCAATGTTTTTATGTTATATTCTTGTGAACTTGTAAACAAACAAAAATCTGACTGAATTTTTTTGTCACAAAAATACGATGTTAAGATAAATCTGAAACAGTTCCTAAAAATACAAACTGGACGCATTGATATCTCTTTCTTTTATGACAGTGTTTGAACAAAAGACACCCATAATATCGAATGAATTCACCTGGGTGATATCATCTGTGTGAAATGATTCCAAGATGATATGAAGACACTGAAAAAGCTTAATTAAGAATGACGTTACAAAACGCAGCCCCAATTTTCGGATTCTACCCAAACCTTATAGCTCCTGATTACGCCCCCTCGCGGATTATAGTAAATGGGAGGGATTAGATAGAGTATCCCGGATGCCTCTAGGATAGATTTTTAACGTACGATTTATGGTGCCCCTTCTTACGAGGATTTGCCTTCGTCGAACACTTTGCTATCGGGGACTGGTATCCTGTCGAAAGTAAAAGAAGGAAATATAAAACTAACAAAACTCTTTAATGCCAAGATTATGGGGGTAATGTAATGGATGAAAATAAATCACAGAATACACATACAGTCTTCGAAGAAAAATATACAGTGGACCTTATTAGGGTCGGGATTTTTTTTAAACTATCTCGGCCGATTGTAATAATTACATAGTATCTATGCACCCAAAAGTTTCAACCTAGTAGTGAAGTAATTTTTTGAATCGATTAAGCAGTTTTTGTAAAGGCATGAATTCACATAAATCTCTCCGGAATGGAGGAAATACATTTATTGAATTTTTCTGTAAAAGTGTCATGGGTAAATTAAACACCACCAGATACTACGAGTACCTACGTCAATGCATAAGGAAATGAAATTTTATATTATTTGAAATAATTTAATTTGTATAAATTCATACAATAACTATGCATATAGGAAATGAATGAACACAATAGGTGTAATTTACAGATTAGATTCAAAATGATATAATATAATGCGTAATTTCTACGAAACTACCTAATTTGTTAGAATAAGATTTCGCGATTGTGAGATTTCGGTTTGATATTCGAAAGTTTTTAATAGGTTGTGGTCGACTGTACTGTCTATTTTGAATATAAATATTAGATAAGTAGGTAGAGTGTAAATGATACACTAGATATTTCTAGATTAAACTTCTAAATTAAACATATTATCGTCATGTTATAACAAATTCGCCTCTTAATACCTACTGGAATTAACGAGACGATAATGAAAGGTGTAATTATGTAAGGCAAATAAATATAGGTATCTGGTGGAGTTAATGGCTTAATTAAATTAATGTGATACAAATATAATAAAATAACACAGCAATATAGTGAAGCGTAAAAAGCAAATAAATACTTTGATACGGACATTATGAAATAAAAAATAAGTGGTTTCGGCAATAGACATACTTACACTTGATAAGGATTTTAAATATAAAACAGGTTCTGTACCTACCGAACCTATCATTTTTTATAAACTTTAATTGGTTTAATCTATTTACCTTAACTTCTGCTGACTCTAGCTAAAGAGGGGTGAATAGACTACCATAATCTGAATTCGAGAAGAGAAGAGTTGAAAGTTTTCTTTTTCATTTCTTTGAGAACCGAATTATATTAGTTTTTTGTATTATTCGATTTCATAGATTAATAAGAAACGGATGGAAGTCCATCGTCTCTGCCTACCCCTACGGGAATCAGGCGTGAGTTTATAAATAAATAAATAAATAAATAAAAGAAACGGAAAATTGTTTTTTGATACGATATTTAATTTAAACACTAATTTCATTGTGGTTATAATATGAGCGCGCTTGAGATTTTGGTTGTGTAAAGTTACGATAAATATTAATTAATTTTCTATCCGACATTTACTTACCTACACCGCTAGGGTAATGTTTTGTTTGAAAAACAAAATAAAATCTAGACATTCATAGATTAGGTAGATATAGCAATATCGATATTATCGCGAGTTAATATTTGACGTAAGTTTTAGCGGAATATTTTTTTCCTTAGTGGATACAGTCTCAGCAGGTATCTATAAATAAATGTCGGTTTATATCCAACATAAATCGAGGACTGGTATTTACCGAACAGATAGACACAGACGTAACTTAAAACTGTTTTAAAATAATTTCGCTCGCAGTAGGTATGTAGCGAAAAGGGAAAGTAATGATCCTCGAACGTCTCGCTGGCGTCCGGTTAGGCAGGTTTCATATCATATTTGATACTTGATGAACAATTTGTTTTACTTTATGAAATGTGTTTCTTTTGAGAAAACAAAACCACCCGGTAGTAAAAGGATCCCTTCCAGGTTTTCTCCTAATTTCCACCTGTGCCCAAATTCAAGACATATGATAAGCAAATACTAAGCTAAAATACCACCAGTAGTGTTTTACCACCGTGTTATTATCACACCCATAAAACTTTTGGATGTTTTATTGCAGTTTTAAGCATCATTCAGATAACGGAATCCCACGTATATCACCAATATTTATACGTTACGCGCATGGGCAGCTATCAATATAGTGAGCTCGAAGCAGTCGAGAGACGGTCGTGGCGGCGAGACGAGCCGCGCAGGACATCGGCGCGCTAAAACAATACACTCAATGACCCAACCGTTATGAAGTGATCGTAAACCGTGGGTCAATAACTTTGTTTATTTAGAAAAAGTTCTCTGTGATGTGATCGTGATTCATTATGTATTCCTAGAAATTTGTTATCTATAAGTAAAAAAAAACAGATATAAATTTAAAGACTATTAAAGTGTTCATCGGCGAAGATGACGATACCACAGAGTCCTGCAACGCTAGTTGGCATAGTGGAGAGCAAGGTCACCAAAGACAAGGACTCTTCTGGCGGCAGTACCGTGCTTGAATGGTGTTCGGCGTCATGGAGGCCGATATTAGCTGAATTCCTGTCTACGTGCATCTTGATACTGTTGGGCTGCATGGCATGCATACCAATAGAAGATATTCCGTATCAAACCGCAGTTTACGCACCACTTGGCTTCGGTTTCATAGTATCATTCAACATTCAGATATTTGGTCACCTCTCTGGAGCGCACATGAACCCGTCTGTGACCCTTGCATCCATACTCTGGGGCAGCGTGTCGATTCCACTCGGAATATGCTACGTGATAGCGCAGTGCGTTGGAGCAATCGTGGGCTATGGAATCCTTGTGAGCCTCGCACCAATTGATTTATCACTCGAAGGAATATGTGTAACAAACCCGCATCCTGGACTGAATTTGGTGCAGGCGATGGGTATCGAGATAGTATTGACGACAGTCCTTAATTTCCTTAACTGTGCAGTATGGGACCCAGTGAATAAAGAGAAGCAAGATTCTGTTCCATTGAAGTTTGGTTTGGCTATTGCTGGTCTGTCCTTAGCTGGTGGGCCGATGACCGGAGCGGGTATGAACCCGGCTAGATCTCTTGGCCCAGCCGTCTGGACGGGATGGTGGTACGGACATTGGGCGTACTGGGTTGGACCTCTAATCGGCGGCGCCTTGGCCGTTGTGATCTATAAGTATATTTGGCTAGCTAAACCGGAATCAAAGACTGAAGAACAAATGCAATGATGGTAGAGATATTTGTAAAGTAGGTTAAATTAACATTGTTATTGTTATAGAGATGAGAGAGAGTATTGTAAGTTATTGTAAATTTATTGTTTTCTGATATTAAATTTGTCTACGAATTTATGAACTAAGTTAATGAATGTATAAAAATTGTATAGGTAAACCTAGTGTTTCGTAGTATTGTTAAGATATTATAGTTAGTAAAACAGCTCACAAATAGCATTTATTTTAACCATAAATAAGCCTAACTAATAGGTATCCTATGCAATGCGAAAGAGGCTATATAAACTACAATGTTTCTTCTTTATCGGCTGAAAGGTACTGTAACATTTAATTTTTTAACAACTTTGTGTAAGTTTGTATTGTATTACAAATTACTGATTATGCAGAAACAGTCATAGTTATCTACCTATGTATATATATTTTTATTTTATATATATATTTTTTGTTTATGTAAATATGTTATTGATTTGCTATAAATAAAGAATATAGTACTTTTTATTTACACTAGGTACGCACATAATTGATTAATTAACTTTATACCTATAAATAGTATCTACACCTATTATGGATATATCAATATAATGTTTATCGAATGTTTTAGAAATAAAACAAGTAGGTAGATTAATGGCTGTGTGTTATAAAATAAACGAATATTACTTATTATTATTTGCATTTGCTTTCCTTAACTGACAATCCGGTTACATGGGTTACATCACCTACAGCGGCGGAGTATTTTCCTCACGTATTTTCTCAGCTTCAACTTAATGGTATTGCGCCTCATTCATTTTATTCACATGCTCATTCTTCATAACATATTCGTATCAAAATTAAAAATTAGATTTTGTTTCGAATCACTATCAGCAACGCCACCAAATGTGTTCTGTTTAGAATAGACGAAAACATGTCAAGTAGGTACACTTTGTATGTTGCTTTATATATATAGTCTGGGTATTAAGAGGTTAGATTGTAATTCAATCGACTTATTATCATTGATGTGCTGTCGACGTACCTACAACAAATACTGACTGCATAAGTCAACTTCAATTAAAAAAAAGTAGTTTATTTTTTCAAATATTCTTACCTATTATTATTTAGTAGTAATGTTTAATTGCAAAATCTTTAAAAATACACAATTTATTAGATAAAAACAATAACAATTCTAAATACCTACCTGAATCTAGACCTCGTCCAGGCCAGTCCCGCAAGGCAGGGTGCCCAGCGTACTGGCCGCATTGCCCCGCTGTATAACAGCGAGCCTGAGGCGCTGGGCAAAATACTCCCCAGCTCTGAAGTCCCACGTACCTATGTTATAATTATTTTTCCGTATTTCTAAATTTTCAGCCATTGTATAGTAATGCATACTATTTTCGATGGATTTGATAAATTTTCAGAACCCGATAAGTTGCTCTGCAGTTACTGATTTTGATCACCCTATACATTCGGCTTAAGGCCAAAATGCCTTGTTTTATAGACTAATGCTGTTATTCGTAAACCTAGTTAAACCTCATCATCATTCTATTTATATTGCCCCACTGCTCGGGCACAGACCTTCCCTTACATCGAGGGAGCTCGGGCCATAATCCACCACGCGGGCCCAGTGCGGGTTGGCGGATTTCACATGCCTTAGATTTTTTTTTCTACGACATGCAGGTTTCATCACGATGTTTTCCTTCACCGTTTTTGAGAGCACTCGGTAAATGTACGTAAGTTTTTCCATCGAATAAACCGAGGATAACTCATTGGTACATGGCTGCCCTAGCTGGGAATCGAACCTGGGACCTCCATATTGCAAGTCCATTGACCCAACCACTGAGCCACCGAGCTCTATAACCTCTATTAATAGAGTTAAACCTCACTTCCTTTAAATCGTGTTGCTTGTCCCATTCACACTTCGTTAAAAAAGGTTAAGATAGAAAGGGGAAGGGGTCTAAACGGCGGCGTAACTTTAAATAGCGTTTATGAATTCGCGCCTAAGTATTTTAGTTTAGATCCAATTTTCAATATACATAAATGTATGGCTTTTACACATTGTACGTACCTATATTGAAAATTGCATCTAAAGTAAAATCGTTGTTTTTACAAAAATCTATCATTTTAACCTTAATTATTGTTAAGTAATACTTACTTATTGATTTGTATGTCAGTGGTATAGGTAAGTAGTAGGTGGATAAAACAAAGTTGTGGAGGTGTAGATATATTAGTAAATCTATAGCCGCGTGTGTAGGAATGGCAATGACCCACTAACACAGACGCTTCACAGTCATCAAAGCTTTTGATAAAAACACCTAGTTGGTAAATATTTAGAAGTCATCGAAACCGGTTAAGCAGATGATAGGTACTTATACAGCTTTTAATAAGGATTTAGATGTATGTTTACCTGTTTGTTTGTTTGTACACGGAACAAAAAGATTCATACTTCAACACTAAAGAATATACCGATAATATAATTAGTTCCACAGGGATTGTCTTTAAAAATGTTTTCCTAAAAGACTTCCTAAATGAAAAAAAAATATATTAAACAAATGATAACCTTGTTCTTCAGAATTATTGTTTCATTCAATTTTAGTTTTCCGTGTAAGAAACGGCGGCTGTTTTGATCTAAGTAGGTATAAACTATTATTTGAGTTTTTAAAAATGGCGGGAAACGACGGTTGCGAAATTATTTGATAATTTTCAGTTTAATGTCTGCAGGATCTGGAGTTTGACGCTATAGTCAAGAGTCCCACTACGAGCTCGGGAGTGAACGTGACTGTCGAGCTGCTTTGTCCAGAGTCCAGAGTGATGACGCTACGGCGAGTCCTCTGGATGAAGACAAGAAGACGCAGATACCCAGGGTGATGATGCTACGGCGACTCCCCTGGATGAAGAGAACGCGATATTATATTTTGAATATTCTGTAATATGACATTGGCAAATGACGAACTGTCGAGTCCATTAATAAATAATAATAACTTTTTTGTGTCTGTGTATTTTTTAAAAACAAAATAAAACTAATATTTGCATCGATTTCAAGGTAATATTATGTGCAATATTGAACGTATAAAGTGTTACCATAAACTTAAGGAATACCGGTTTTGAACCGGTGTGTGTTGGTTGGGCCTTTACGATAACGTCTGTATATTTGGCATACGCTCATGAGAAATCCATTTAGTTAAAAACAAAATGCCTAAAACAATTAAATTATACAGAATGCAAGGTCCTTGAACTCGTCAGAGTGGTACAGTCCAACTCAGAAAAAGTACGGAGGCCTCATTAAGGTCGAGATTTCCGTAAAATCTACTTTGACCGAATTTATTTTATAACTTCAGTTTGAGATTTATATGGCCTGAAAAAAACTTAAAACAAACATTACTCCAAACTACAAAAAAACATTACTTTAAAAAAACATTACTCCAGAAAGAGATATCTATATGGCCTGTGCAAGTTAGGTAATTACTTTTTTTTAAATTTAGGAATTATAAATAAATAACTAAGTTACAGAAGGTAACTTTTAATTTTTAATATCGACTTAAACAAGTATTGCGATAATAGGTGATATGAATCACCGCTCACCAGCCATTGTAACAGCCTTAAAATAACCAACCTAAAACTATTGAAGACGAGGTTACCGGTAGAGATATTACAAAGGCGTATCTTATGATATTAAAATGAATAAAGCAAATATACTTATAAGGTCGCAACTATTTAAGGGTACCTAAGTATTTCTGTGGGAAAATTAAGAAGTAGAAGGCTAATTATCATTAATTACTCTTCATGGACTAAAAAAGTAGGATTTTTGTTGCAAAAAGATAACAATGTGTGTGAACAGGAAGTATGGGTTTTAAAAATACCACTTTACGGAAGACAATAGAATGGTCGTGATAGTCCAAAACAGATTCAGACTTTGCAAACAATCTAGTGATGTAGCTAGTAGTGTAATAGGGCAATTGACTCATTTCTAGGGTACCATACTTCAAAGAGGTGGAAAAAAGTAACAGAATGCAGCCACAAATGAACCAAGTCATGCTTTATTATAAGTATTTACATTTTTACCCGAATATAGAAAGTTGCAGGGAGGATAATTTTATTTATTTATTTATTTATTTATTTATTCATTACAATTTTATTACAGCACATGTCCAACACAAAATTGTAGTCATTCATACATTAATAAACATAAAACATAACAATTGAAATAATTAATAATTAGTATATATTTAGACATTTGACAAATAATTTAATGCAGCGCGTGTGAACTCTGTCAGAGAGCACGAGAACAGGTCAATTTGTTGTTCCCCCTCCCCCAACGCATTGAGTATGCGCAGCGCTCTCGGTACGGGCGCCTCCCGCAGCGCGTTGGAGCGGCCGCGCGCCAGGCGGAACAGCCCCTCCCTGCGCGGGCGCAGATACGTGCGGCAACGACTATCCGGCACCAGCAGTTCCATTGATGCTAACATCTGTGGGTTGTCCAGCAACCCCCTAAATACTTTAAACGCGTATGTGACCAGGGCCAAATCCCTTCTGACATGTAGCGTATTGTATCCAACCATGCCCAGTACGAATAGCGTCGGATATTTCAGGGGAAAAAAAGGATACACCCCATACTGTTTCAGATATAAAAACCTTAAAAATTTATTCTGCAACCTCTCTAGCATATCGACATATTTCTTTTCATAAGGGTTCCAAACGATCTAACTAAACTCGAGCCTGCTTCGCACAAGAGCACCGTACAGCGCCTTAATCGCGGCCACTCCATCAAAATCTCGTGCCTGTCTTAGTATAAAGCCTAAGTTTCTAAAAGCTTTCTGACAAACCTCTTCAATATGAGTCCGGAACTTTAGATCCGGAGTCATGAGCACCCCTAGATCCTTGATGACGTCGACCCGCGACAAAGCCTCCGTCCCTACGCAATACGTATATCGGAGCGGATCGCGGACTCTGCCGAATGTCATCACCTTGCACTTTGACACGTTGAAACTGAGTTTATTTTCCTCACTCCATTTAACTACTTCATTTATATCATCCTGCAATCTCTCGCAGTCAGACCTGTCGCTAATAGTATTATACAACTTCAAGTCATCCGCGAATAGAAGACATGACGCAGAGCTGACGACATCCGGCAGATCATTGATCATTATTAAAAATTCAAGTGGGCCCAGGTTACTCCCCTGGCTCACCCCCGAGTATGTAAAATAAGGCTCCGATATCCAACCACTGTGGTAATGTTTGATAAGTGTATGTTTGTCGGTTTTTATTCCAAAAAGTCGTTTTTAATAGCTAATTCGAGTGGTCGCAAGTATATAGCAGGCTATATCTACTTGCTCTACTTACGAAATCTACAATATGATGGACGTACTCGACCGTGTACAAAATCTGGCTTTTCCTCAATTTATTTGCACGTGACAATGGTTCTAATGATCATAATTAATTTATTGTTTACATCCTCACTATAATGAGTTATTGTATTTGTAATGAGTGTCATGTAAAGACTAGGTATGTATATAGTGTGCGAATATGCTTTGTGTAAAATCATTATGTGAATGGAATCGCTAATACCTACGCCAGGAAAATTATACGATTAGCTAAGGTCAAAAAACAGACGACAGTAAACGTAAGGTTGACAGCACACTAAGTGTAACACACGCAAGGGTACTCATACGTAGCGATAATACGGCCTAGATTGCAATGGTTGATGTGCCGTCGATTGTAGGTACATGTTGATAGAAAAAATTTAAAGACATAGTACAGCTTGCAAATTATGTAGATACTGTGTGCAAAATTATATGTGGATGGAATCGCTGTAGTTAAATTAGGTTTTAATTTTTGATATAAATAGTAGGTAATATTTATCGATTGATATCGCTAGGATAATGCATAGGAGACAGATTTCGTTGGTCTTTCCTGTTTGCCACCACTACATCTACCGCCGCACTGGTGGTAACCAGGAAAAATATTCCTCAATGCCCCTAGTGCAGTGGTGGCAGACGCTTATTAAGTAGCCGTAGCTCTACATTATGAATTATGATCTCCATTATTTCTTTACTCCACGGTAATATGGCGTAGATTGCCAATAGTCTTATGTAGGTTGATCTGCTGTCGATTGTACCCACCTATCTGATCACAATATCAGTATGATACGATTATATACTGGATTAAAAATAATCTTATAATACGGAATTACTCACTGACTACGAATTTGTGTAGACTGATATTTAGGTTAGTAGGTACTACGCTTTTACAACCACTATTATTTTGCGATTGTAGGTAATTAATTATGTAAGTACTTATTTAGTTTTAATACGTACATCTCTAACGTAACTAACACAAGAGGAGAGTATACCTTTAAATTATTACGATGAACAGAAAATACTTAATATTTGTCCCCTAGCCAAGTGGCACTGACTTTCATTATCGCTAATAGAATAGAAAAGAAATGTCAATGCCATATATTTTTCTTTATTTTTTGCTAGCGTTAACTAAAGTCAATGCCACTTGGCTCGGTCTACCGATGATGATGTATTGTAAAGTTCTCAAATAAGTGGTGTTATTTACTACATAGAGATTTAGTGAGGTCCCCGATCTAATCTCGAACGCTTTTATCGACGACGACGTGAGCTTTTTATGAAAAATCCAATTTACCATCAAGAAGAAGTAGATTTCGAAAGGCGGGAATGTGATACGTCAGAGCGGCCGACGGTCCGTCCGTCCGTCACACAACACGATTTGCGAAATTGAACGGAAGGGCCCGACTATTTTGGCGGGCAATCTATGCCGACGAACGGGGAAGGGTATTGTAGGCTTGTAGGCCCAATAAAGAAGCCGCTTTAGCGATATTTCCTAGAAAATTTATCGATATTTTCCCTTTATGGATGTGTCATGTGTCAATTACCGTAATATCAAAAAGATCTATGCTAAAGAAGATGTAGAAAATTGTAACCGGGCTCCAACAATAAGAATTAAGAAATTATTTCCAGTGTTTGTGGAAGTTACGTTAGTAGTCGCCTGTTGGATGGAGCCCTAACGTAACTTCCACAAAAACTGGAAAGAATTTCTCGATGCAAAAGAAATATCTATCACATCGTCATCGTCATTTCATGTAGAACCCTAATATAGGTAGTTAGGTAAATAAGGTTAGGTAATATTAATATACCTATGTAACGCATATAAACCCAAGCATTTTCTCGACCCAAATTCCAAGAATTTCTCACGTATTTGATGATTAAATTCAAAAACTTATTATATGCATGTACATTATATACCTATCTAGGTAATTGATTCAAAAACCCAAATTGTTAACCGCAAAAATCAAACACAACCTGTGGCTTCTCGTATTCAATCGTATGTATGTATTTAATTTAAATGCATTCGACCAGCGCTTATCGATTGACTGGATTTCGATTACATTCGTAATAATGTATTTGTATGTTTTTATTATTATTAATTTATTGTTTTAGAACTACATATAATTATACCACTAAATAAATAGTTTTATGATACGTTCATGCATTATGTAGGTATATTAAATAAAAGACAAATAGATTTAAAAAAAAAGCAATCCAACCCTAAACATTGTTAAATAGGTACAGTCGACAGCAGATCAATGGTAACACTTGCAGTACGATTTCAAGTCTTACGACGCAAATAATAAGAACTGTCAAAAGTAAAAAGTGTTACCATTGATCTGCTGTCGACTGTACATCAAGTTGTAAAACACACGGACACTACACGACGGTAGGTTGCCATGGTTTTGTGTAGGCTGATGTGAGGTCTGCTGTAGGTACATAACGCTTGGACGAATATACCACAGCAAGGTCTGGTTAATTTATTCACTCATTGAACGATTTAGATCTTTGAGTTTAACAAATACCTATATGAAACGGAAAATTCCTGCGGTTCCTTGTCTGACCAATCTATTATTGTCAGCCTCAATCAACAATAGACAATTGTACATTTGTGTAAAATACATAAATGTACTAGTGCCATTGTGTTCGCATTCAGTGAATCCCCGGGGAGTGATATCTTCGACCCTCATCACGCTCGTCACTCTCGAACTGAAACTGTACCGTCTAGTTTCAAGTTTCACTCGCTTTGAAGATTCATGTATGTTTCTAACTACATCATAACTTGTAATAACACGTAAATATTTTAGAGCACTCCTAAATTCAGCGCGGACGCTAACGTTATACGAAGTTAGGTATGTCTCCGCCCTTTCGAGGTAAAATTTTCTTGCTGTTTGGTTAGTGGAAATTAAGTACATTGTAGGCTAGCCGATAGCGGTTAATCAATTAAGTCACGAGGATTCAGTAAGGCACGTGAGATAAATTTTATCTGCTTCCATGCATACGTAACTTATCAAGTAAATTACTCTACTTAGGTATGCATTGGGAGTAAAGCGTTTTATGGAAAAGGTTTTCGATTTTCATTGATTGATGTAGTTTCCACTAGAGGTTTTTTACACGCTGATTGTATTGTAGCGTATATACATTTCGTACATAAAGTACTAAGTAAGTAAAGCACCATGAGAAAGATTGCAAAAAAAACTAATTACTACAAAATAAAACTAACTTAATATCTAAAAAAATAAAATACTTATGAAATAAAACTACAAACTAAAGAACGAACACGTCGTCGAGGTCCCTGTTCTGTGGTATGGTGCCCAGGACGCTGGCAGCATTTCCTCGCTGTATGGCAATATTGAATAAAGAATAAAAAGATATAAAGATTGCATACAATTCTCCATTACCTATATGGAGATATACCTATTAAGTTAACATTAAGTAAGTATATAAAGTTATAAACGTTTATAATTATAGAATTAAGAAAAACTTGACTAATTGTATTTGAAGCAATGTATATATCATAAACACTTATGTATTGCATAACGACATCTTGAATGAATAAATGATCTTATCTTATCATACGAGTAAGGTACAGAATTGTAGAACATATTTAAATTACAATGGTCTTGCTTGTCTAAATCATGTGCTGTGAATTCCATAAACCTTTTCACGACCTTAGTATACCTAGCTACATAAAAAATATCATCTGAAATTCATTTAAAAGCGGATCATTCGTGTTGGTAGAGTGAGCTCGGGTTTAATTTTGGTGTTTTTTAAACTAAATTTTACAGATCTAAAAATGCTGCATTCCCCAAAGTTATAAAAAGATAACGCTACTTTTAGACCAATCAAAGTTAGATTTACGGGAGAATGGCTACCCTCACGGCTCTAGGTACCCGAGATTCTAGGTATGTACTCGATTGCCTCCTGCACCTATCTAAATAGTTATGTATTTAGTGTTCCATTTGGTCGGTGCGTCTGTTAGCACAGCTGTTGCCTGAGGTGTTACAGTCCAATTCATGTTCCACTATCAACATGAAACGGCTCTTAGATCTTGTTCTAGCTAGAACATTTCGAGATTAATTGCATTCGACTAACCTGAAGCATGTCTGATGTTAAATTGATTTGCTTTCAAAAAGTGTCGAAAACTCTATATTAATAAAATATTGATAATTGACCATTCAGGCATACAATATTGAATATGTTATTATTCTGATAAGTGTATCACAACATTGAACATATTTTTTGGAATAAAAACCGAACGTCTGAAATAATTACGATGACAAGATAAATAAACAAAGTCCCTATATAATTAGGCAAATGTAGCCAGTTACCTATAACTACAAAATATATAATTAAGTAACCATAATCAGCGAGCTTATTAGCTGCCTGCTGCTGTAGGTACATACACTACAAACGTTCAATAAATATTGTGTGATATAAGGCTTTTGTTCATGATTGTACGGATATTACCATATTTTATATACCTATGTACAATTTTGAGATACAAATTGACGTGTACGAGATATTGAAGGATAACAAAAGAAAATATACGATAACAATTTTGATAATATCATACACGATATTACCTATAGCTCATCCGCTGATAATAAAATAAGATAACAGATAGCCTGGAGGTATGTGTCGAAGATTGGGAATGATAACCTGTATACATCATTTTCATCAGTCCACGCTGATGGACGTAATTAGGTCTCACAGAATGCCCTGACACCCAACCCGATTATCCCCTCCTTCTACCCCGCCGGCTTTTTATCCAGCCCTTGCCACCTTCATCCCTCCATATGGTCTGGATGCGTCCCACTACGTTTACCCGCTAATGGTCTCCACTCGAGAACCATTTTACCACATTGGTTATCGGTTCTACGACTCTACGTCAAATGTGACCAGCCTCATCAGCTTTCCGATCTATGAGTCAAGTTAAGTAACTTTTTGATCTCTGGGGGATAAACTCATTTCTTATTATATCGACCACGAGAAACGCCATCAAGCATAGTTTTTTCGTAGCTCGCTGAGTGACTTTGAACCTGTTATACAAATAGGTAACGGGATTAGAAAAGCGGTGTTTCTTTGCAACATGTGTAGATGTACCTAAGCATTCCCAACAGCTATCAGTAGTATCATGAACTTGTATGTACCTGTGACCGAATTTACCTCTAGACTTGGTATAAGTATAAACGTAAAGCAATGAAACGGATACTATCTATTTAGTAACAGCAAAGAAGGGATTTGTAACTTTCTCTTCGTCATTCGCGCTCCTTGAGTTGATCCGCGATTTGCAATTCCTACGGAAACTAGTTTTTATTATGCGTATTTTCCGAGTAACTTTAGTTTTTAAGTGAAAGCAAACTACATGAATAAAATAATTAGTATTAGATCAATACTTACTAGTTCAAAGAGTCTAGATAAGTGGCTTTAATTTTCGGTAACGCTAGTAGAATATAAAGAAAAATGCACGGGAATGATACAGCGAGGTTTACAACTTCGCTGTAATCGACTGGAATGATATTTTTGTTATTTCGTTAGCAAAATGTCAATCCCATAATTTTTTCTTTTTATTCTATTAGGCGCGTATTCACAGCGCAAAGTTACGCCGCCGTTTAGGCCCCCTGTCTCTTTCTATCTTAACCTTTTTTAACGAAGTGTGAAAGGGATAGCAACACGATTTAAGGAAAGTGAGGTTTAACTAGGTTTATGAATAACAGCATTAGAGTTTACGAAACTTAAAGCCACTTGCCTAGGCTCTCTGTTCCGTTGCCGATAGAACACCCCATTTACAGGTTACTTATATTCCAAGGAAAAGTATATTTTATTTGGTTGATTAAAATATATTCTTGGAGAATTATTGGCAATCCCTGTTTACTAAACAAAGGAAATTGATTGAAGAAGTCTTGTTTTCTATGAATATAGACATTTCTGTTAAACCTACATAGACCTATTGTATCTAGATCTAGTTTACATAGGTACTGCTATTGTTTCAGCCTCGTAGCTTCATGTCGGCCTTCGCAAGTCGCTAACTCAATATTCCTGAGAGCGACGTGCACGGTTTCAAAGACCGTAGCACCCGGTCGCTCTATCCCTGACGAGAATGTAGGTAGACAGGTATACCTATCTAACCTACACTGATTTAGTAACAGTTCATTCGTAACAATTGATTTTGTTTATGTAAGACTTGATACGGTCCTGGAGTTGCAGTACATTGCAAAGTGGGAAAGAAAAGCGTTTCGTCTCAGTAACTAATCCCAAGCCAAGTAGCTTTTACTTTCGTTAACGATAGTAGAAAAGAAGAAAAATATGGGAATGGCATTTGCTAACGAAAAAGCAAATTCCAATAGCATATATTTTTTTTATTCTACTATAGCGTTAACACTTGGCTAGAGGGGCTAGTAAGGTAACTTAACGGTAAGTTTAAGACAATCAATGTACTTTCAAGTCTATTTTTAACTAAAACTGTTATTTTCCCAATTCCGCAAAACGCCTACTCGTTCTCTCTGAGTCTTCTAAGCACGCCAACCCTCATCCATCAAAGATCACATTCAAAATTGATTATATTGCTTACAGAAATCATCTGGGTAAGTACCTACCTACTCCCATCATATCAACTTAGTAGTCACTTTTCAGTTAAGGCACTTTTCGAACAAATGATACAAACGGCGTTAAAATTATATGTAGGTAGATTTAAATTATTTGACCTTAAAATGAATGCAGAGTATTGGAGAAACTATACTTAGACAAACGGCGACCTTAACTCTACATATACATACCTATATAGAGTTCTCTTACAGCTAACCTTTATTGTTTCGGAAGTCAAGTTCCACGTCGAGTCGATTTTCACAAAAAATAATTTAATAAATCGCATTCCGTAAACGTGTTGTTATACTTATTTTAACACCAGAATTCTCCCATACTTCTTGTTGACACTTCCACCACTGCTCTCGGTCTCTTACTAACTGAACTTGAAGTTCATAGACCCAACTATTACCTTTTGATGGATGCGCCAAGTTGCTAACGTTCAGATGTTTGCTTTGCACTATCAAGGCGGGCGAGACTTCCTCTTCAATTAGGAACTTGTCATGCGCTCGTCTTGGCGCAGTACAGAAACTTGCATAGGCCGGTGTGTTCCCAGTATCCCTATCGTTTTTGTTCTCACTCACTGCAGGATAGCATCTTTTAGTTTCAATATTATACCTATGTGGAATGCCAAGAGTAAAGGTTCTCAATTTAAATTTTAAAACCTTGATATTGACAGTTATTTATCTAAATGCAATAAATTTTCTGGCTACGGAGATACTTAATTAGTGTAGGTACCTTCGCCTCAAAAAAGTCCGTCACTGGAGCATACAAACTATAAAATTTAAACCCTAATCTAAAATTAGGATATAGGTACCTACTCGTAATATGACTGTACTGTATGCTCATAGGTTTACCAACAATCTATGAGCATTATTAATTTCTTTGTCAAATGTTGCTCGAAAACTAATAAACTAACTACCTATTTTAATAAAAAAAACTAATTGAATATATTATGCGGTGCAGTAAGTATATTTCATAAAAATCCTCCGCTGGAGTCAACATGGCATTGTCTCCGTTCGCTCCTGTAAATACTGAAACAAAACACTGTCACCGATGGCCGAAGGAAATGTTAAAACGGGAACAAACCTATTTGTCGATACAAAGTTCGTATACCCAAAGGTAAGTTTGCTCACAGCCACGTAACTGCAGATTGTTTCTAACGATTACTGGCGGGTGTTTATTTATTAAATTAACTCTATTCGGCAACGGAGTTCCCAACAGTTGTGATCCACACTTGCTTCAGCTTAGTGGTAACTTGTGAATAGGTTTAGTCGGTTGATTGTTATATTGATTTACAATCGTACTAAATAAATCATTTGTATACATACATGCACTTACACTGGTTTCCCTTCAAATTGACTACAAACTGCTGCGATCTTGGCACACTATTCTCGCTTCTTCCATTTTCATCAATATCTTCATAAACGTTCGTCGGTTTGCACTTCGAATTGATATTAATGATACAGTCATCAGAGTTATACCTGAGCGGATAGTGTGAAGTGAGTTGTGGATAAAAGTTAAGTATACTGATAGGTATTATATTAGTTAAAATATCATATTTTTGCAAATGCAGGGTTCAAGGACAGGCCAATAATTTCCCTTGACGTCAAACGTGTTAAATAAAAAATTAAGTACAAATAAACAAGACATTTAGATATTTAAAAAAAATATTCTACACAACACAGCATCAAAAGCAATCGTGTCCAACAAACAAAACGTAAGTTCACCGGTCAGCCCGACTACAGTGAAACCCTAGGCAAGATCGATTTAATCCACCTTGAATGAATTGAATTCAATTCACATTCAATTCACGGTTCCTTTCTTTGGTTCCTATTTATGAAATAAACTATAAACAATTTTGCCATACAATCTCAAATATTTTTTATTGCAATTATTAAAGTTTATTCCCTCAAAGCAGTACCTATTTACATCTAATTTAACTTTAATAAAATATCCACTCGCCATCTTTTCTGCCAAGTCTGGGAAATCGGTTGGTTTAAACTGGGTAATTACCGTAAATCCATCCGATATGAACCGGGCAGACCTTTCTTATCACCTTAGAAACCTATTGTTATTATTATTTTAGAATACACGACTAAATATTTGCCTTAGGCAATAGAAGAGATATTTCATTCAATTTATTTGTGGAAAAATGTTTATAGCGTGAATGAATATGCAAAACGGTTCTCGTTACCTATGCACGAACGGTAAATGAAATACCCCTGTGTACACTCTACACTGTCGGTCTGAACAAATATATTGACGATACGCGATAGCTAACATTGATACCTAACTAAAGGCAACAAAATGATAGAGTATCTCATTCCGAAAACCGGATAGGTAGCAGAAATTCTGACTGTTGACCCCATATTTGTAATATTCTAGATTGTAAGAAGCTACAGAGTATAATGTTAAGGTGTATATCAAGGCCCAAATAAAGTGTCTTATTTTGTAAACAATAATTACTAACATTTTAAGCTTATATTATAATTATTGCATAGTTATTTTCACATTATTAGATTATCATATTATTTGTTTACAAAATAAGACACTTGATTTGGGCTGCGGTACAGAAAGTCGAAGGTTCAGTAACTGTAGTGGAGCGACATTAGTTCTACAATGTGAAAATGAGGTAGACCAGACCAAGCGACGATGGTGGAGGCTGTAGCTCAACATTTCATGGAATTGATGGTAAGAGGAGGCTTCCGACAGGAATGTGTGGTGGAGGAGGCAGACCTTTGCCAAGCAGTGGGACAACTCTACATGTTTATCCCTTATAAGTTCGGTCCTTCCGTAATGTAAAATTGAGAATAAGTACCTATAGTAGTATTATAGTACTTACGTACTAGTACTTAACTACAGGATTCTGGAGCTAAACGATTTTCAGACACGCTCCAGCTCATTTAAAAACTTGAGGAAGAACTTTACTGTTGTCTCTTCGCAAGTAAAAGTTAGTTCAAAGAATTTAAAATGTTTGCGATTCACAGGGATTCGCATAGTCCCTCTGAACGAACGAGACGGACTGAAAACAGAGCGATGCGATCTGACAAATTAAATTCCTATCACTTGTTGAAGTTTTAAATGGTATTATTTATTCCTTACTTGATATTTATTTATTAAATACGATATATCTTTTTCGATATGGTTCTTTAATATGAAGAATAAAGAAGCAACAATTATCAGGCGTTTTCGATATTTTCTTGCATATGCACTATGCGAAACAAAAATCGAAATAAATGTGGAGAAAAAATTTCGTCGCGACCAGGATTCGAACCGAGCTTGGAATACAGCGCGCCACGGAATGACGAGGTTATTATTAACAATTATCAGGGTTTACCCATTCCCTTATATAAACATTTGTACCTAATAGCTAGTATGGTAGGTAGTTATATAAGTACTTATAGGTATAATCGAGGCTCACAATAAATGAATTTGAAGGTTCCTTGTTACTTGTACACGGGTTTTACTAACGTTCCTGAAATAAACAAAGATTAATTTCCTTGCAGAAAACTCAAAGTCAACTTCGTTATAGAGTATTGAGTGCTTCGCGGTAAACAGCACCCGTGATTCTGTTAGCTTTTTATTTTCCACGGTAATTGGTTGCCGCGTTGGGGCGGCTCCTTTTAACCTACAGCTAGTAGGGAAACCGAGCTTTTTACGCGAGTAGGTACGGATTTTATCATTGACTTGGCGGCGGTGTGGAGAAAACACGAGGAAATGTACCTAAATTTCCCTCTGTAAGTAATTTTGAATAACGTAAATTGTGCTTTTCATCATAATATTCAGGAATGAGTGGCAAATCATTATTGTAATCGCAGACACTCGTTGTATCGTCGGTTTGATTGCCTAACTAATGTACTGTATTTTAATAATTGTTTTGTTTGGAGAAAACAATTCCTGATTATTCTGGGGGAAATGAGCGGAAAATGAAGGAAGTATAAAAAATTCAAGAGTTTCCTGCTCAACGACGATAAGATATCGCCCTTCGAGCCTGTCGATGATTATTTAGAAATAAAACTTCCTTGACGGCTTGAAATTTTGCTGTATATCGCTTCTATTGCGACACTTGAACATAGTTACCTATGTAATCTTCGTGTTAAAATATGAAACAACAACATAATATTTCATGTAAATACTTACTTAGGTACAACACGTAGGACCAGCCGTGATAGATAAAATATGCAAAAAAATGCTATATATATATATAAATAGGTACCAACCGATTGCAAAGTGCATATAGTTCGGGGAAAAGAGCAAAAATTACTAAGTACCACCGGTGATCGGTAAATAGAGCGGGGCAAAAGCAAATTATTTTTAAATAACCGAATAACTTAAAATTTAAATCACTAAATATACATAGGTACCTAGGTATGTACATTTGATTGAAATCGTAACTCTAAAATTAATTATTTCTAGACAAATTTTATATGAAATAAGCTAATTAGCTGCCGCAATTCAACTTGAAGAAACATTGTTCAATGTTCGTCAAAACTTAAGATGTTTTGGGAAACATGTCTCGAAATTACAAAGCCCGAAACAAGTGCTACGTTTCAACCCGTTCGTTCCCAAAAGGCGTTTAAATCGAAACTTCTAAACAATGTTCATCACTGTCGCTAAGTATTTAAGACATGAGAATTGAAGGGCGGGGATTACTGAGAGATTACTTAGTATAAAGGAATATTAATAAATGGGCCTTTATTTTATTTATTGACATTGTAGCTAATTAGTTACATTTATTATTATATTAAAGCTACAAAGTTAAAATAAGAGCATAGAACTTAGTCGTAATAAAACGTCGTGTAAATATGAAATTGTATTCCTTCACGTTCGTTTAAGTAATATGGCCATACCTTTCTTGTCTAGAAGACCAGGCAATATCGTACTTTCCTTGATAAATTTTATTAAGCAAAGAATTTGCGTTAGCGTAGACTCGTCGAGTGGAAAAAGTTATGCTCAACGACCCGCAAAGTTATTCAGTTATATCTTTGAATATCGCGCACCTTATTCTCAAGTTCTTTTGAAATTTTGCCTATCGCGAGATTCTTACAGATACCTAATTCGATATTCTTATTTTATAGATTTTTTATATTTTTGGCTGATATTTTTAAAACAAACTTTTTCGGTTTTTACAATCAACTACGAAGGAACTGATTTCTGTGTTCTAACAACGTCAAATGGGTAAATGAAATGATTCATACTAAATCTAATAAAGGTGCAAATAATAGTATAAAATAATTATATAAGTAGCCTTAATATTATAATTAAGTATTCATACAGATTTACTTAAGTATGTAAGTACCTAGGTACTTACATACTTAAGTAAATCTTACAAAACTTTAATTTTCATGATCTTGATCGATAAAATAATTCGAAAAATTGTTATCCATCTCTATTTTATTTACAGAGCGCAAGATTATTTTAGTTTGAAATTAAGTCTCCTTAGAACTATTGTGAACACTGACCATTCAAGGAAGTTAGTGCATAACGCTTCAATGGCCTTTGCTTGTTAAATGATTAAATTTACAATCTGCACCACTGCAGTGCAGTTTTATGTAGGAGTCATAGATAAAGGAAAAACAATTTGTACTTTTATTCTGTACTTTATTCTCAGCAATAAAGTCCATATGGTCGGTTGCAGACCACGCCCCGGTCACAATGGAGATATCCTTTCGCTCCATTGCTTTCGTACGGCAGTTTTCCAATGTAGTTGCCCCTGAAAAAAATATGCATCGTCTCGGTACACACACGACTCTGGTAGCAGCTGCAGTTTGGCCTACCTAAATATAGGCATATGAAAAAGACCGCTAGCTAGTCAAAGTGATTTCGGGATGCACACTTTCTTCTTTCAATTTCGCGAATTAAACCTGAGATTATCTAGAAATAATAAATAATAGAATAAATTTATACAAGTAATAATAATAAAAAAGTACCAATTGACAAAATATTTACCATTATAAACATATCGCCTATGTCGCCCCCATGCGGCAGGGTTCCCAGGATGCTGGCGGCATTACCTCGCTGAACGGCTAAACTCAGCCGTTGAGCGAAGTAAGCGCCAGCCCTGAGATCCCCTGTAGCGAGGACCAGTCGTTTGGATATATTTGAATAATTGAATAAATACCTCATAAATCTTTTAATTATTCTCACTTGTATTAGTTGAATATATTTTTTTCAAAAATATTTGAATACTTATAATACATTATGGTACGCTAACAGCAGATCAAGTGTAACACTTTGGACTTTGGACCGTTCTTATTGTTTGTAAAATCGTACTGCAAGTGTTACCATTGATCTGCTGTTGTCCGTACTTACCTACCTACCTATATACTTATTTAAGATATAGGACAACAAAACGTAATTGCTATAAATAATATCAGACAGACTTACGTAGGTCCATAATTACAAACAAACAAAGTTTCAGTCCAATTATCTTTCTTTTGCGAAATGCCGCATCCAACTCTCGTACTGTCCGCCCACACCATCTGAAATTCATCCTGATATGTATAACCCTTTACACTTGTATGTGTGTAAGTCATATTCAACTCGAAAATTATTGCACCTATGTTTGTTTCTAATAATGTAGAGTGCCCAAATCGTTTCTGGCATGACAATAATTGCTAGACATCAATGAATTATCCTGTTTGGGCCAATGACTTAATATGTATCTAGTTCTACGATTCATCTCATAACCATTTAGGCATAAGAAGTCATGTCATAGACAGGGTATAAACTTTCTCCCTCTTGTGCATAGTGTGACCGAACCTGAGTGTAATGCCCGATGGGTTTCTCAGTGCCGAGTTTGAAAGGCTCGAACCCGTAGTTTTGGTTTTCGTTGAACCACTCGTCTAAGGCGGCTTCGATGTCTGGTATCACGACAACCTCCTCCGTTGAAAAGTACTTCCATAGGTACACGTTTTCTCCAATCAAGTCCCATCTTTTGGAACCTTAAAAATAATTTGTCAATAATTTGAACATGTTTTGAAAATCGAAGGAAATTAAATTTTCATTTCAGGCACATCATAATTTTTTTTATAAGTAAGTATAACTATAACACCTTTATATGCATCAACTAACTAAATATCATTTGATTATGAAGTGCCACAATAACAACCAAAAATATGAATAATTTCGTTTTTATAATGTGGCTCACAACGGCTAAAAGTAATTTTGGCACCTATACTGTAAATACACATTGGGCGATGTGCGTTGCGTTTGGCGCGCGTTGGTAGCGGACATACACTGCGCTCTCCCTACTAACGGCCCTACTCGCCCTACCAAGGGCCGGCGTACAACGTCACGGCGCGGCGCGCCGTGCCGTCCACGGAATAAATATTTATTCCGTGGTGCCGTCGCATGGCGCGGCGTCTACCGTCTACCGGCGGCACCGTCTACCGGTGCACGATGTCGGCCGGCGCCGGTCACAGACGGACAACATTCGTGCCGGCGGACGGCGCCGTCCCTTGGTGCGGTTCACGGCGTCGTCCACCGGCGCCGTTCTGTTGTACGCTAGCCCTCGCCTTGTCGAATGATATGAACGCTACCAACAGGCGCCAAACGCAACGCAAATCGCCTAATGTGTACCCGCCCTTATTCCATATACTAGCTAGGTCGTCTGAATGAGTTGAAATTACAGTACCCGCTGAGGCACTTGAGGTATTGCGGTCCAATACGGCAAGTGGATAACATACCTAACTATAAAGACTACTTCGAGTTATTAATTTTAACGCATATAATTTTCCTCATAATGTTTACCTTCGCTCTGTTACTATTTAATCAATTAGGAGCAAATAAATGTTATTTATAAGTATTAGATAGAAATAAACCTACCTATGTTTCTGTCTGGATTATGATCAAAAACTCCGTGTTGAGCCCATCTAGCCGCTTTTTCAGCGAGCTCCTCGTCCCATACCTGAAAATAAAATGATAAAACATTTTACTGAAAACTTGAATACGTATAGTGGAAAGGTAAGGGCAGGCATGCTGAAACTATGTGAAAGCATTTCTTAAATAAATTAAAATATAATGATGTTTTATTTACTAGGGGTTAATTTTGTATGCAATATTTTAATAGAGACATGTCTTCTTTTCAAGGTAAGATAAAACCTTTCAGTCTAAGTCTAGAGTTACATAATATCAAAGTAACATTCTTCCATTGTTAATAACAAAGCAAGACATTTGTGTTGTCTTAGATTAGATTTAACTTTGGTAAAATATTGAGTTTCAATTGAGAGCACGAATAACCGTAGGCAGTTTACAATACCGACAAAATAGGAGATTCGCCTGGAAACTCAACCGACCGAGTTTCATACATCTTTCCTCTTATATAAGGACGACCTTGATGGCATAGTTTCATGTAAAATATACGCTATAATAAAGAGTAGAAATCTTATTTTGAAATACACAGGTAGGCCTCTACTCCAGCAGTGTGATTTTAGGAAAATAAGAGTACAATACCTACATCCAAATATTTGCCATTGTTATATGTAGTTTTGTATGAATGATTTTAATTTATTAATGTAACAATTTACATGTAAATTGTACCTCACAGAATACTAATAAAGATTGGCTCTACTCATAGATACATCACATATCCATGTAAAACTCTCGTAGAGGCCTCTACGCGTTCGACTATTCCCGCGCCTTTCAAAGGATCGGTTTGAAACTCTTGTAACTTTGGGAGATACAAATAAAAGAGTATATTACCATAAGCTTCATATTAGATGCCGGCGGTTGTTTGGCTGCCGTGCCTTGAGCCACTACAAACCGCCTCTGATTGTGTCCATCAATGAACGTTCGCTTTTGATCACATGATAGAGTTATTCCTGTAAAATTGTCAGCGTTAACTTACAATTATTCCACAGTACATACAAATTAAACACGCGTTGAAAACTTGTCTAACAGAACATTTTTTAATTACTAGTCCAACCCGTGTTTTTGTGGCACCTACAATTATATACTTATGTGTTTTTCTTTCAGTTCGTGGGACGAACCAAAAATAACACTCACCTAAATTTTGAAACTATTTTTTGGCAGAATTTTTTTACAAGGCGTAACTACAATTATACTATGTAATAATACATGTACATGATATTAATAAATACAGTTATACTCACTCAAGTTCTGACAACTAATACTGTACAATGAGAAAGAAAAAATTACAAACAATATTTGCCTAATCATTTTTAACAAAGTTTCACATTCAAGTATGAAGCTATAATTTTACTGTCATTAATAAGTTGAAATGGCCTAATATAAGGCAATACATCTTGTAGTTATTTGCCGGTACACAATTGAGCAAATAGTGACTAATATATTTCAATAGAATAATTTTAAGCACATTTTTGATACTTACGTGTTCCAAATAATACCTACAATAAAACTTTATTGTTCAAAAATTATGTGTGGAAATTCTGAGAACCGCCGCATAAAATTGAATAAGGAGGCAAATATGTATTATGAGGCCTCCGGCTTTTTCGTCCAGTGGAGTGAAAAGCGGAAAGTTAATATGTTGCTGAAAGAGCCCCGCGGAGACTATTTCGTTGAAATAGAATAGCATCACGGGGACTAGACGTGATTCTCCTGGAGACTGTTTTAGATTGTGTTAACATAAATCCAATTCCGATTCAACATGCTTGAGTTTTTACTTTACAAGACATAATAAAAGAAAACACAAGATGAATCATTCATTACCAAGAAATAAATTGTTTTGGCTCTATCTTTGAATATTTGGAATGCTAAAATACACATGGACCTTTCCGTTCAATTTGTATGACAAAGCTAAAGTATTGCTTTCGAATATAAATAGACACTCGTATATACAACGTGAAATTTTAGTGGTTGCTTTTTCGCTTCTTCCATATTCATCAATTTATTTAATATACTTTATTATATTTGTTTATTAATTATTATCTATCACTTAAATTAGTTTTTTCTACTTCGTGTGTCGTTGAGTCGGATTACTGTCGGAATACCAATTGACTTTAATCTATCTCCACTTAGAATAAAACGTTTTAGTTTTTACCCAATACGATTTAGTTGATTTCATTTGGCTGCCTGCAGAATTTGCTTGTAGTACGGTTAAATTGGAGACTGCATCGCACGGATGTAGAGGGCGTGCGCTTCCCGCGACGCCTCCGGAGGCAAGAGTTTCCGCCGTGTAACGGTAACGGCTGCCGCAGACACGAATTCCGATTTTGAACTCGTCTCTAATCCAATCCTGAGATCAATGGATCCCAAACTACAGTCCGTCTTTGTAAACAATTGCTGCCCTACGGCTGTTGTGATTGGATATACAAAGGGTCAGGAAATAGCAAGAAAGTTTGTGACATTGTTTATGTCATTTAAAGCTATTATTGTGTACCGGTGTGAAGTTAGCGGTTGTATCCCTTTTGGTTTCATATTTAATTTCCTTTTCCGTCCATTACCTTAGTGGACGTGTAACCAAACTAAACACTGTGACAACTAATTTACTGTTGAGACACGCAGTTAAATTTTGAGCAAATGTATTAGGTAATCGGAACTTTAGATAGTAACATGTGTGACGATTTGGTATAGTTATTGTGACTAACCCAGTCAAAGATATACAAGATTGGGGTTTTCTGAACGATCGAACATTTCGGCTTACTATGCCTACCTTTTTCGTTACCGTCTGTACATATTCTGTGGCACGAATAAATTGGAGAGTGAGTCAAGTAACCGGACGTTGAGGGCAATCTCTTCCGCCGTTCCATCCGGAGGCAGTTCCCGTCATGTGAGTAGGTACCTACCTATAAAGTTACCGGTAGACATCAATTCTGAATTTCATATCGCTAAATATAGCACAAACTTGATGTCGATTGCCTTAATTGTAAAGGTTGCATAAACCGCGTGGCTTATACCCGGTGATTTAAGTAACGACTCTGGAACTCGAAAATAGTATCATATTTCTTAAAACTATCGACATTTGCCGATCATGTCTAGCCCAGAAATGTTGCAGATCTTTCTACCTACTTTGAAAAAACTGGGTACAAATAAATATCTAGAATTCAGTCACGACACGAATTCAGCGGAGAGTAATCGAATTCCTGTGCCTCGGAGAGCTCGTTAACGCCGCTTGTATTTGTTCACAGCGGTGCAACGGGCGACTGACAGGCCTGGTATGGTACACATATAGGTATTCCAGACATATAGATAGACTAGTTTCAGTCGTGACAATGTTCAATCTTCGGTCGATTAACGACGCCTATGTTGATAGAATGTGTTAATTGCCAAACCTTTTTGCAGGCGCTTTTATACTTATATCGAGAGTTGTGCCGATTCCAGGCTAAATTTAGACGCTACTAAGCGAGTGGTCTCGCTCACCCTTATGCGATGTAGCATAATAAGTGACTTCAGACTTGACAATTGCGTTTAGGTTTAGGATTAGATTTGGAGGCTACAATATAATCACACCTTCAGGGTTACTCTCACCTCTTATAGCGATCCAGTTTAGGTTCCTAAAGTGAACCGAATCGCTATTTGCTACAATGACGTTTGACGTCATTGTAACCTAAACTGGATCGCTATAAGAGGTGAGAGTAACCCCGCATATCAATCTATGCAAATCCAATGTCATCAAATAGCCACATTAGGTACATACACCTTCGAATAGAGTGCCTGTGTATTCGACATAAATATGTAGGTACCTCAATTTCGGATCATTCTCATTAGATCCATTCACTAGGTCCACTATATGGATCTGTCTGATAGACTTTATTTGAATAATAACTTGTTTAGTCACTAGGTTAGGCTTTCGCGTCGTATCAACCTTTTAAACTTTTCCAGAAATGTAGGTATTTGTAATGAAAATGACGAGTCTTCATTCTTACACAATCTAGTAGTACTTACCTATTGAGTGACTGTGGCAAGTTTCTTTTAAGTTTAGGTACCATTGGATTTAGTGTTGGAATCGCACATATTTTGCAATACAAATTCAATTTACGTTACGCTGAAAGTGCTTACGTAAAATTGATAGCTCTTCGACAAAGAAAAAAGAAGTGTGTTAGATTCCTCGAGCAATCTACACCTTCACTTAGGGCGTAGAGATAAATTGACGCTGTAAAAACTTTTATTTCATTCCCCTCTACAAGACGAGGTCTCGTACTTGCGCGTATTTATTCTGTGAAAGATTTAAGTGGTGTATATTGTACCCTCTTTTAATATTTCGTGAGCGCTATGTGCGTTTCAGCGAGGTCCTTTGTGAGTCTACGAGGGTGATGACATTACATAAATAACTAAGCGCTGGGTTCGTGTCGTGACCCGCACTGTAAAATGTATGGAAAGTCCTACAGGGTGATAGACGATTTAACAAAGGATTCATTTGATAGAACTGCACGATTGATCGGCGTCGTATCGATCAATGTCGATCGGTTAGCGTCAAATACCATTGTCAAATACACAAATAAAAAAAAATACTTGTTTCCTATGGCAAGAAAATCTTTATTTACCTACTTGATTTTGAAGAAGGATGGTTTCATTGAAAAACCTAAATTGTTTATCCGGTTAATAAACAGCCACATTTTATTAAACTTTATCGACCTAAAAATCGACCCATACGCACATTAACATACCCAATCAAAATATACATAATCGACTCTACAATATCTCTTGCGGTTCTGCAAATTTTCGAACCAATCGAATTCGACCTCACGAGTATTCGAACTAGCGCTCATCGATAGAATTTTCGACCACAGTAATTACACCTAACACTTTAAATGGGTACAGTGTTAGAACGCTGGACGTTTCACCCAACCATTTATCACCCCCAAAATCTCTTTTAAACGAGTAGCAAATGCAAGCAGCATACATTTGCTACCATCCACACGCTGTCTGCGTAATGGCGTTGCGTTGTAAAGGGTTGGTGCCTATCCATCAAGGAGATTAGCATAGGGGCTGGCTGTCGCCGCTACAACCTTGTGGGATTAAGAGACTCAGAACGACCTTTGTCGTCTCGCATACAATTAAAACTAACATGCTTGCTAACTTTTCACTCACATTGATATTTTTAGTTGACGACATTTAGCAGCAGTTTTTGCTTGTTGTTGTAGGTAAATGGGAGAAGATTTTTTTTTGTGTAGGTATCGTAAATTTTGCGTGTTATAAATATACCTAATTATATAAACCAAGTTTGGCTAGAGGGTTGTGTAAAATGTCATAAAATTATATTTTTTTTCCACAATTTTACAACACTTGTTTATAAGCCGAAAACAACAACTACCTACTATTACTATAAATCGTCAGAATTCCCGAGTTTTCGTCATAGTTTTGAGCTGCCGTACTAAGGGCCATATGAAGACCGTTATGTCAAGACTCGCTTCCACAGTCATACCTAATGTATGAAAATCGTTGGCTGTTAATAATTGGATTGGTAGAGGAGAAAATTATTAATGTGAAAACATTGCTAATTTTTTTACAATAGAAGAAAACAATGTAAGCACTTAAAGCTACCTAATTACGTAATAATTTATGGAAAGGAAGAAAAGCAGTCAAAAGTCATTGTGTAATTACTATACGTAAATTTTTTATTTATAAACACGTACATTATTTGATAAAACGTTAACTAATTTGACATTATTCTGAGATACAAAGAATGCCATAAATGTATGGAATTCCAATGCACTTAACCAAATATTTGGTACAATATTTGGTCAAATTATATTGTCTTGGGTCAATTTTCCCTCGTGTAATACTACTATTTTAATTATTCATCACTGCATAATTTATACTATATGCAATACATAGATATAAGTACTAGTTACTTCATTGGGTAGGTACAAATTGAATCTAATATCTTTAAAAACTTCTGGTTATGATTCCATTTTTTAATTATACCTACCAGCTTTGGCTTTATAAACTTTATATTATTAAATATATAAATGTTTAAAAACCTGTAAGCAACAAAAAACTTTACACTTATCGTCAAAATAATTGGCAATATAATAATTGGAAATTAATAGATAGTAGTATAATTTACCTACTATGGAAATGCTGCTACGAGCTCGTAAAAATACACTTAGCATAAAATTAGTAACAGTTTGTATATAAAACAAATACTTGTACAAATACCTGTTATAGAAAAGTTACAAAATTGTTAAAGGTAAACTCAAGCATGCAGCAGCATTTCCGATTTTAACTTTAGTGTATTTCATACATTTTATTAGCGTTAATGTGATAGAATTTCAGTCGCTTCGAAGTAATAGCTACTAAATTATACAATAATTATAAAGAACTATTGTAACTTACATAAAATATTTACACCCGCTTATAAACATAATATAATCAAATCACAAATGCACCGTAATCGTAAGCACATTCATTCCTATATACATTTAAATAATATATTTCTTCACAATTCAAGGACTATCCCAATAAATATAATATTAAGGACATAAATTCGCGACGCTTATTTTAATATGGGAGCCGGCCGTGGGTTAACCTTTTTGATTTTGCCAAGGATAAATCCACTAAAGTTTAGTGACTAAACCGAAACCGAACACCGGAAATCGAAAGTATTTTGCTATCTATCCAATAGTTAGCAAAAAATCGAAAAATATAGGAAATAAAGGCATATTTTACCATTTTTGGTATAGATTTAGTCACAATATTAACTGCACATTTGATTTTTCTATGTATTCTTATCAGTGAGACAAAATTGCAATCGGCTCCCAAGCTATTTATTACTATTTCAATACTGCCACAATATCAATCCGCTGATACTCTTATCATTATCTATATAATTATACTTTTGTATTGCTCAAAATCTAGAAATAATTTCAAACATGATTTTATAGAGACGTATGGGACCTACTTATATAATACATTCGTTTGTATTTTAAGATCAATATATAAAATCAAATATTTTGTTTCTGAGAGTATAACGTTAACAATTTTGTTTAAAATATCTACGTAGTCATAAATAGAGTCGTCATAAAGTTTAACATGGAATGTATAGAATAAATGTAGTTAGGCTAATTTTTCAATAAAATGTCATACATGTAATTAATTACATATAAGTAAATGAATGTAATTTCTTCATTTTCCAAAGAAGGCACAAGGGAATAAAACACCAATAAAAATTAATATTACATAATACGAATACATTTCGAGTAGTTCTTATACAGTCATAAAGTCATCTTAATGATCGGTTCAATATAACTGACGAACTTAGTTAATTTGAATACTTTTACTGCATAAAATAAATCATCTCTGTATGCATTATAAATTTTAATTGAACATTTTATCTACTGGCAGTGTATATTATATTAGATACGTTACAATTTTATTATTTATTGCCAAAATAATAAAACTAAGTCTGTGGTAACTAAACTACAATTAAAAATTGAAAATTACTTTACAAAAAATCTATTCTAATTGGACTGTAAACCGAAAATAATAAATTGATTAAATGAGAGATCAAGCCAATAATAAAGCACAATAATAATGCAGATCGCAACACCATCATCTGCAATTCAGTCCACAGCTGGACAAATCGCAAATGATATTATTAAACAAGGAACCCGGAGTATTAGACGATGGTAATTCAGTTCTCTAAAATTCTCATGAAAGCGACAGAAATTAGGAGTAGGAATAACATGTTTGCAACGCGGAGGCTGTCGGCTGTGCCCGTGGCGCGGATGTCACTCTCCAGCACGAAGGGCTCGTCGATGACGTGGATGATGCCGTTGGTGCACTCGACATCAGGCCTGAACACGTGTATCCAGTGCCCGTTCCATTCCACATAGTAATCTGCACAAATGAACGCAATTTAAATTGAAATTGGAAAGGAAACGATGCTTCTAAATCCCACGTGAATGGAGATAATGATGTAAATGGGCCGTTAAAAGCTTACTTTTATCAGATTCCTTGACACGCAGCTTGAGGGGATCGCGTGAAGTCGGCAGAACGATCGGGTGTGTTTCGTTGGCGAGCAGTTTCAGGTCGGATACGGTGTAAGCGCGCCCAGCTCTAATAACGTGCCTCTCTAGAATTTGTTTAGTCTGTAAAGAAAAATGTATAATTTTCCAAATAAATATTTATCAACAAAATATTGTTCTTCCATAACTATAAAGCATAATTAAAAGAAACTAATTCATAGTTAATAAAAAGATAAATAATTTTGGATATTAATTTTTTTATATTGTGCATGAATAAATATTTGATAACTTACGAAATAGCCATAGTCTTCCCTAAAGAGGGCTTTGAAAGCTGAAGGATGTCTAATTTGGAATTTTTGCCAAGCGTGATCACGAGGAACGAAGTACGTGTACCGATGCTCCAGTTCATTTAATGGAAGATTGAACATCTGCCGTTTGCCGAGATTGTATGTGATACTGAAACAAAATAGGATATTACAATGGCTTTTATTTTGATTGCGCATCTGTAATATACCGAGTAAGATACACATCCATATTTACTTGGTAGCGAAGCAAAACTCAGTGTTTGTATTAAAATGAAAACACTAACCAATGACGAAACCATTAAAAGTTTTATGAAATGAAATATGCTCCGATTTTGTAAATTACAAAGTTACGGAAAGTTAAAAACATCACTTTAGGTCTTTTAGCTACTTTAATGTAAACTAAAATGTTTGTACGTTGCCAACCCAAAATGTCACTTATATTTCATAGTTTCGCAGCATACACTTACTTAAGCATGGGATCAGTTTTCAGTTTCTCGTAGACAGTCGTGTATGGCACGCCAAGGACTCTGTCGATGATATGGACGAAACCATTGGTGGCTGCAATGTTGGGTTGGGTGACGGTCGCATTCACACCTCCGCCTTCCACCGTTAGGGTCTGGTTATGACCATGGGTCAACACGTTGAAGTACAGGTATTTGCGAGGCAACGCTGTAGGAGCTTGATAAATCTAAAAAATATACAAATAATTAACACATGTAATGATACGTAAGCAGTGATTCTACAGAATATCCTCATTCTCAGCTACAACTTAGGTAAACTACACAATTAACTACCATTGTCTCTCACGGTACGAATGAAAACAAAGTCACGATGATAAAGAGCACCCATAAAATAAATAACAAAATGTCACATCAAATAACTTAGACGTATCTTATAAGTAAGTACCTAGAAACAATACGTTACATCGGACATGATATCTAATATGATACCTAAATACAAAATATCTAGAAGAATGGTAATTATAATGGTAGTCATGCCATGCAAGTTAGGTACATCGTAATCAGCGTAGGCCACAGTCACACCGACAACTGAAGACAGCGATGTAGTTGAAACATACGAGATTGATATGTGATACTAGTAGACATAACAATATAGAGTCAAACATTTTTATAGCTTTCTAAATCAACATGGACACCGTGTCTGAAGTAGTCTTAGTATAGCTGTAACCTTGAGACTCCACATAACAGACAAGACAATGTAAATAATATTATATTCGAATGATGAAGAAACTAAACAAAAATGTATCCATAAAATATTTTGCTACAATTTAACGTACAGTTCCTGGAAGCTGATTCCGAAAAGCAGCGGCGAATGAAAATCCGACATACAGTGTTAATATTCAGCTTGCACTGAATTTTGAAATAAGTTCATAGTTGCGGTAGGTAATTCCGAAATCGAGATATTCCAGTATATTATTGGCAATAATATGCAATTGAATTATACCTAAAACATAGTAATTACCTGATTCACGTTGTTCTGAAGAATAGCATCCATTGGCAACCTTTCTCGTACGAGATGTAATTTCAGTATCTCCTTGAGTTTTTGATGGTTTCTGTATAAATAAATAGGTATCTGTTAGTACTAAATTGCCTTGCTTTCACAAAAAATAGTTCATACACCCCAGATAAGTAATCGAAAAACAACCTGTTGCGATGCAATACTGAAGGAACTGATCATCATTGTGAAAATAAAGTGATCCGATCTAATAATGTGAAAATAACTATGCAATAATGACAGAACAGCTCATAATGTCAGTATGGTAGGGTAGTTTTTGTTTACAAAATAAGACACTTAATTTGGGCTTCGGTTTACCTCATGATATTTTGCACGCTGAATTCTTTCCAAGCTTCATTAGATGGTGCAAATAGTGTCAAATCTTTCGCCGTAGATAGCTCCATGAGGAACTCGTTGTTTGTTCCCAGATCCAAGATCACTTCGTAGAACTTGCACAGAGGGCCATCTTCTTTTTCCTGTGGGATAAATTGACTTGATCAGACAGATCGCGTAGATATAATCATTAATTGGGAAATGTAAAGCTTGAGACGGCTTTTTGAAAGTTGGTCATTTTTATAACCAATTTAAAGATCCAAGCAGAATAAATAATTTCAAGCATTTACAAAATTCACCAATACTTTGAGTTTTCCTTGGCTTATTTAAATTAATAGGTTAATTAATACAACGTCATATTTACAGAGCACTAGTTGGGTTTAACGAATTTTAAAGTTTCAAGATACCGTTGGGATTTTAAGCAGATTTAATGCACACCTTCTAGCTTCTTGTGATTAATAGTGAACTTACCAGGCTACTACATATGTTGCTATAAAATCAAATATATAGACATGCTAATATAAAGGCGTAACTATTACGAACAATGTTAGATGCACTAACAAAGTTGTAAGTACGTTAATATTTTAGTGACGATAAAATGCAACACGAAAGACCACACAGTTCCGTACACATGCAAATCTGTTGAATACTTACAATCCCCTAAAGTTGTAAGATTCATGCAGGATCCATAGGGAAGGACGCACAAACATACAAAGAGTAACGAATATTTCTCTAGTATAACATCCGAAAATACTTAATTAAATACTACAACAAAATTATGGTCGAAAATAAGTCACCTAAATCTACATTTATTTAGTACAATCGTTATGGTTTTATAATAAAGTAGGTAGGTATATAAAAAGCTTGAATCTACGTTACTTACAAATAATAATGTTCCTACTCTACCTACTAAATATCTATATCTGATGTTTACATGTAGGTACATACCTACTCTACAATCAGGATAACATTTTCAGTATTTCTTATGTGTTCTATGATTAAAAAAAATATCCTCGTTGCATATAGAAAATGACCTAAATATTATATGGTGTATGTATTCTTATATGTGGAAAAAATAATGTTAGTGTGAGTATATTATTCTCTTACCTTATCCATAATGGGAACTCTGAATCGTATCTTTATTAATTACTTAAGTATAAATATTGAAGACGTACAGGCGTATGTGAGGTATTTGATTCTGACTTTAATGAACCAGTCTCAAATAAAAGAGATGCCTATTACGTTCGTATATTTTAATAATTATTGTTATTCTATAAGAAATGCAATAATTGTAAGTAAAAACAAAAACAATGAAAATGAAAACTGCGATCGACAAAAGTAGGTAGGTAGTGAAAGTTGGAAACGTGCTTCAATTGTTTTACATAAATCATACTCTCAGAAATGTAAAGAAATGGAAATAGACTGTGGACACTCACAAAGATGAATAATAATAAAAAAGGAGATAGTAAGTCGCTGTATTTTACCTTCATTGCCTGGTTCCGTTTAAATGGAGCGAAAAGCCAACGATAGTATTGAAAAGTTTATCATTCAAGACAGCGAAAATATTATTGCACTTTTATATTTTCGTTCAATTTTACGATAAATAATGTTCAATCAAGTTGTGTAGTGAAGCACAATATTGAAAATCGCTATATTAAGTGTATAAAATAGATGTGTAACCTGAATGTGAAAATAATTGTATGCGACCATAGGTAACAAGAGACGCAGCCAGAATTTAATTATTGAAATGAGTGAATTTACTTCTAAGTAAACATTATATTTAATTGTACCTACCTAAGTAAAAAGGTACAGATACTTACTTATTTTATAACATCTACTATATACGACCTGGCTACGACTCTGTATTTAATGAGTGTTGTAATTAATGGATATTTCATTTTCCCTGCGAAATTATGATTAAGCATTTCAGTGATCAATCTAATGAATTCAAAGCGGTTGCTGAATATTTCAATCCTGTGACCACCTTACTGTTAAGTAGGTATAACCAAGTTGAGGTTTCACCAACGAGATGCAGCAGCAATCTTACTTTGGACGAGCGGTTATGGAGATGAAGCATTTCATGAATAGGGATTAGAAACACGGATACATCTTCATAATTAATAAAACCTCTGGATGTTATCATGTCCATAAAATGATTCTTAATCATGTACAAAACCAAACTTTACACAAATCACGCTTTTGCAACAAGGATTTAATGTCTAGCTAGTGATTAGATTGCTTCGCCATAAAACTCAAATCTGTCTATTTAAGTATCAGTCTGTTTTAAAAACAATAATAAAATATCTCCAATTTTGTTTCTTTTCTGTTTAGGCACAGATCATACAGCCGCCATTCCCAGGACTTTTATGCTCGGATCAAAACATGTCGTACATGTCATCTGATAGTAGGTATACTATCTGATATACACATCTAAAATTACCTCTATTAAAAGGCTTCGCTCTAATAAATTAATTGTTCGTCTTCTGTATGTCTAATACAGAATTTCAGCTAATTAAAATCTATTCAGGTCTCACCTTCAGGAAATCGATGACGGAAGTGTCGACGACCATTAGCGGGCGTTGAATGAGGTGCACCACGCCGTTCTTGACTGGGATATTGGCTCGCACGATGTCCGCAATCACCACTCCCTTACTGTGCTTCGTGTCTCCAGCCAGTGTGTTGGATTTCACGTACGCTGGTGAAAAGTAATTGGGCGTTAACGTCTTATAGGTACAGTCGAAGACAGAGATAAGTATACAAGGGGCCTCAATAAGGTTGAGATTTTCCCAAAAACTACTAGACCGAATTTAATCATTCTTTTACAGCTACATAGTTTTCACTTTTATCTATCTAACAGTGAAATAATTTTTGCAATAGGTCAAGTAGTTTTTGAGATAATCTCAACCTTAAAAACTCTCCTGTACACCTTTCTCTGTGTTCCACTAATTGTGTCAACCAATACGCAAAGGGCTCGCGTGGATCATGACCCCAGCTCCCTCTATGTAACGGAGGGTCTGTGCCCGAATAGCGGGGACATTAAAATAGGCTGATGATGACCGTCTATTCCATATCATACACCGCCGATGACACCATGTTTCTTGCACTGTATAGTGCTATGGATGTTGGTGAAGGTTATTTCGCCCCAAAAATTGTTAAAGAAAGCATTCCGCCTGCACTTCTTACGTATATTTGTTCAATGGAAGGAAAAGGTACAAAGTTTTGGCCTTTAGGTAAGTAAAAGGTAATAATACCTACACCGTACCTAAAAAAACAGATATTATGAAATATTCGTGCAGAATTAAGTCGCCTGTAATTTTTATTACCTTTAATTATTACTTACTTGGTAACCTAACCACCGATTACGCGGTAATCCAATGTTAGCTACATTAGATTCCCGTGTTAGTTAAGTTGTTAATTCTCTAGTCGCGTGTGCAATGGCGCTAATGGTCATATTGAGTTTAAGATTATATATTTTATTTGCCCAGCAGTTCGAAGAATATCCGCCAAATAAATGAATCATCAGTTTTTCCCCATACAAATGAGGTTATTTTTTTTATATAAAAAATTTGGAATACAAAAGTACTAACTTATACCTATAGTGAGCTTAAATTATAGGTATAACTTATACCTATAGTGAACTTTCTCTAAATTCTAGTAGTCATTGAATTGCCAGTTAAATTGAATCATAATCAAATATACGAGTAGCATAGCGGTAAAATTAATGTTGGCGAAAAGTAGTGTATTATTAATTTATTATAAACCCGACTGGATATTACGAGTACATAGGAATTAGCAAAGGTACTTATATACACGAAAATATGGTCATCCTCCTTACGGAACTCTGATAAAAACTAAGTACGGGTACCTACAAATTATCGAAAGAATATGAGAGTTCACTTACTGATTTCTTCCTTCCCATTCATGGCGGTGCTAAAGGACGTGATCACCTTGACGTTGTCGCTGAAGGCGAGGGTTTCGAACTCTTTGGTGTCTGGTGTGGCCTGCGTGAAGAGCACGTGGTGGGGGATCACGTGCCCATCGATCACCTTCTCGTCTATCAGGTCGGACCGAGTCGTTGGCTGAAAGAGATGACTTCTATTAGAAAGATGTTGGAGAAACAAAAATACTGCAGTATTGTCTTGTGACTTTACGTAACGTTACCTTAGATACATTCTTTATGGTTATAATTATACCTAATTGTACTTAAAAAAGGATACTTATGTTTATAATTATCTAGGCATAAAGAAATCGTTTTAAATTTAAATTCTAGTAAAGTACTCGTTTATCTACCTTGAACCCATCCTCAACTGGAATGAAGAATGTATGTCTGCCATCAGCATTGAACACTTCTTTCTTTTTCAGCTGATTCACTTTTTGTCTAAACGATCTGCAAAAAATTTACCATACCACGTCGTTAAAAAGTTTGAGTGATATCTGTGATTACTATAGGGGCAAATATAGGATATGACGTCACAAAAGTAGGTACACACACTTTAGGATTATTAAACCAACAAAGCAAAGATTCATTTGACAATTTGGTGAAAATAACCCTGCTTGGCTGCTTTTGTTGATGTTTGCCCTCGACATAGATATACAAGTCCATAATAGAATTTACCAAACGTCGCCTTTGTGGCTGAAAGTGGAAACTGAAAGTACGTTACATTAGTGCCTCTACCATCATGGCTCGATTTGTAACTGAGATGTATTGCAATTGTAACAACTGTTGTCAACGCGATTCCCAACAAGACAAAATATTTATTCTGAACTGAGCTGTGTTTTACTATTTTATATGCGTTTTAGCATTTTACTATTCCTATTCTGCTATTTCGGAAAACTGTCTTATACTTTTGTGAAAATTGTAGGTAAGTATATATTACCTAAGTGTTACAGAAATTAGAATCGGGACATTTTAATTGCCTAAAAATAAAACTTACTTCAACATTCTATATTATATAACTTTTGAATGAATGAATTTTCTGTTAATTAATTCATATCTTGCAATTTTATACAATGACCAAAACCGATTGTACTTGGATATCATATCATCATTGCATGAAATTGGCAAACTCTGTCGTTCCTTCATTTTGTCAGATGCAGTAGAATCTACAATAGTTGTTACAACGACAAGGTCTCCACCGGTAGTGTCAGTACAAACATTACGGTTTACGTACTTATTAATTAAACTGCATAACTACTAGACGTGCAGAAAGTTCGCGTACAGCTCACAAAGGCAACAGAGTTCACTGCGAATATTTCCTTGTAATTGAAACACGCGACTGAGTAATTATGTTAACCGTTTTGCATAACAGGGTTGTTATTTGCTGTACGTTTTTCTTGTTTCTCGAAAATAAAATAAAATATTTACTTACAACAATTTTTTAGGAGCGACTTACACGTCTATGCAAATGGGTATAAACTAAAGAATTAGCAAATAATGTTAATGCCTAAGTAAGTATTCGATGACTAATTTTTGTTAAATAGGTTAAATAAAAAATTGGCTATGAAAGGCTTTCACATAGCAACTACTTAAGTCCAGGATGAATACTCAGTCGCAAAGGTATAACAGGACATTCAAATGATTATTAAAAACATTCCACTCACTCAAATTGTAGACTGAAAGAGAAAACAGCTAAGTTTCAATAATTTACGAAGTTTAATGAAAAATAAATATAATAATTACATTACATAAGTAGGGTGTACTTAAATCTGACAAGTAAAGAGGGTTCCGAACTCCATTATAACAATGCCTTGTTAATCTATGTACACTCGACAGCACATCAAGAAGTAGGATTTTAACTCCGATGGTGTAAAGACAAATGTATTGTACTTTGTGTGCTTTCGAATGTATGATCGAAGAAAACTTTATTTTAATTGGGTCAAGCAAATGATTGTACGATAACAATTTTAGTAGTAATTGCCAGAAGAACGGCTGTGGGACTGGCTAGAATCTCCCTACGCTAGAAGAACATGATTGAAAGGCCGCTGGATGGTGTAGTTTTGTTTGGTGGTAACCAACCAGCTGTGGCCAAAGAAAGTCTACCACCCGTAGAGTCAAGCACTACACAGAAGGAAGATAAAAACACTCATAACAATACTTAAAGTACCTACCTGAGTCTATGTTGCCCTATGTTAAACAAGTCAGAGTGTTCGAGGAACTGGTACGCGTTGGGATTGTACACGGGATTGCTTGTAGAGCCCGATACGTGCGGCTGCAGCGGTTGCAGCACTTGGTCTAACACGTGGAGGACCTGCAACAATTCGAGGATATAGGGGCTGCTTCTGTGCGTCTGCGGTGCGTGCTGCGCCCGCCTGGAGCGGCCTGAGACGTGGTCACAGCTTGCACGTGGTTCAACGCTCAGAGCTACCCACAATGCGCGGAGGAGACTGACATAACCCGTCGCTACCCCCGAGGCGTCAGGTATGCATAAGCATTTCCCCACGGAAAAACGGTGCTTCTTAATTATCATCATAATCTTTAACGATACAAATGTCATTGTCATGTCTACAGGTGCTCAATATAGGTAAGTAAGTAAGTGAAATAGTTTTCCCTCAAAGGGTTTTCTCCTCAGCGTTGGCATATTTTTCTTGAAAGTTTGCATCTGCACGTCAACAATTGTTTATTTAAAATTACGTATGTACATGTAAATTAAGGATACAATTTGACGTTTATACATTGTGTAGGTATATTTAATACACACTTATGTATATTTAATACACAATGTATAAAGAGAATGATTATGATAAATCTGATTCTGTGGGCACAAGCTTCAAAGAGTTGAAACGAATCTCGAAAGGTTGTCTGGACCATGTTTCGTTTCGGGCATGATTTGACCTTAAAGGGTTTTAAGATAAAGTAACTATTTGTACATGTAATTTCCATCCTCACCTGACGTTTGCCATTCCTGTTAATGGACGAGTATGTCCTGGAGACGTCCACCCGCGCGTTGTTCACAAATATGTCGTCATGCATGAGGTCGCGCCGCCGCGTCACCCACAACGGCGGGTTCCCATCCAACTCCGACGATATCGAGTAGTCTAGATTTGGAAGTGTTATCGCTAGATTTGCTGTAACAACAATAGGGTAAATGATAAATTTAGAAATTTTTTCATCACGACCGGGATTCGAACCCGGGACCTCGCCATTCCGTGGCACGCTCTATTCCAACAGAGCCATCGTGATTCGTATCCAGATCGTGAATTTTGTCTCCATATCTCGTCTGAGGTTCGAAAAAATTACGTGGATTTCACGAGTTCGCGTCGAATAGGTTTTTTCTTCTAAACATAAATAACACACAGTAAAGTAAAACTCGTAATAATGTGTGCAGGTCCCGTTTAAAAAAAACCTCAGTCCGAAATTGTATCTAATGATGTCAATTGACCGCTGTGTAAAATGCGAGCCACACGAATGTTTTTTTTTGTGTCACTATTCAATTCTACTTTGGACTTAATTCTGTGTGGTCTAAATCGAAAACACGTACCTACCTATTATATATGGAATTCTAAGATTTAAAGAACTCCCAAGACTTTATAAAATCTTCTCTACATCACTCTTTTACCCTTTGCATAATAAATATATATCTCAAAACATATATCAGATAACTTACATATATGGTAAAGGACCAAGGAGTCGTCCACCTCTCCGTTGTACCTCTGGAACGCCTGGTTGGTCGGTGCGAACAGCGTCATCTGGCGGAACTGCAGGGTGGAGTTGGCGCTCGGGTTACGCTCCAACAGGGCCAAGAACTGAGGACAAATCAGAAAAATAGTATACGGAACTAAAGAAACAATGAAATAATTGGAAAAATATGACAAATTGAGAATGAATAAGAGAAAGTTAAAATACTTTTAAAACACCATATTTACCTATATTAAGTGATAGGTAGGTGTACCTACGATGTTATGATAAAGACAGTGAAAGAGTATCAATCAATTAGGTATTCCTATTGGATAAAATGGGTGCGGTGCGAAAAGATACAGTGCGCGAGGCGTAAGCTCAGGTTTGCATTTGTGTCAGTGCACACAGATAGTGTAGAGTGATATTCGGCCTGAGGCGCGACGCGTCCAATACAAACGCAACAAAATACACCCTGCCGCGCACGCACCGCACTTCACCTCTTGTACCGCTATCACTCACACAAATGTAAACCTGAGCTTACGCCTCGCGCACTGTACCTAGGATCAAAATGTTATTTGGCAACGACTAAGTTACCTATCAAGTTGTTATTCGGCACAAAAACCACGTGCAATTTTTTTTATCGTGTGTAAAATGCTCTGGGGAAAATTGCACTTGGAAACCTATCATTGTTAAAGCATTTTGGGACAATGCTAAGTAAAAGAGGAAGGTAATAAGGAACAAATCTAGATGTGTCTACAAAAAAACCATAACAGGTTGTTAACCCGTTGTTAGCAACAAAAGTGATACAATTACCAATCCAATTACAATTATTAGCAAAGAAAGGAAAGTGAAAGACATCACAAAGAGCTTAGTATCAACGTATAATCAACAGCACATTAAGAGTAACATACGGTCACTTTTTACACAACGGTAATACGGCTTAAATTGCAATGTAGTAGTTTTGCTCTCTATGAACGACGAACGTAGAACGAATTATAGCTCAGGGGAAAAGTCGGAACTGTGCTAATAGAAATCACGTCCATGGCACAACAATGGGTTCCCGCGAGACGGTCGTATATAGCGGCCTTTACATTTCACGTTCGATGAGGGTGAAACCAGGAAACCTATGCTTACGTCATACATTGTTGTATACTTTAGTACCAACGCAAGCTATAATAAATCGATTTAGTTGAGACATTTATTACATTAGATTTACTTATGTTACCTACGCACATTTTTACAGGTAAGTTACTAAAGGTATAAAAAAAATACTGTATGTTGAAGATGTTTGTGGACTATTTTTGTTAAGCTTATAGCCGACGCACAACGCCACGGCGCCAGTCACCGGTGGACGGCTTAAAATAAAAAATTCTAATGGATTTAGCACTAAATTGACTGCCACACTAAATTTGACCATATTGAAGGTGAATAAAAGCCATCTCATGCTAAAAAAACGACTCATAAAAATCGAAATCGCTGTCTATGAAAGTCGATTTTCAGCCCACTGTGCGGCGCCCCGTCCACAGGCGCGGTACATGGCGCTGCCGTGCGCCGCCGCGGCGGACGCCGCGCCGTAACATTGTGCGTTCGGCCTTACGTAAGTAATAATATTCCCACAATATTCTATTTTTGTCAGGAAGAGCGTGCTTGGTTTTCCCGCTCTCATTACGTATACTCATCGAATTAGCTATGCAAATAAGATACTGCCAAACAAACTTAGCCATCAGCGAGTGCCGTGTTCAATCTGTGTCAAGGCGCGTCAAACTTTGCAAGTACATTAAACTCGACCTCAAATGGGGTAGCGGTCTCCCATACGCCCATGCCTTGCCAAAATCCGTCGCCACCCGACGACGTCTGCCCATATTCACCATGTAGTCGCGTCGGCGCCACGAGGCGAGTGCAAAAACCCTCTTAAGTCTTACAAAGTCCTAGTCTTGTCATAGTGGAGCATGTTGCCAAATCGCGAATGTTTATTACTAAACTTGTTGTGACGATTGAACAGATTGACCCTTCGGTGAATGTGTGTCTATAGATAATCCCGATAGCGTGTATATCTAATACTGGATTCCCTAATGGCAAAATAGTCGCATTGAGAGTTAGATATTTGGATTTCTGATGATGCTGAATTTGGTTATTGAGTTTAGGGTAGGTATTTCGTAATTAAACATATTTTATACGTACGGTGGAACACAGAGAAAGGTGTACAGGAGAGTTTTTAAGGTTGAGATTATCTCAAAAACTACTGGACCTATCGCAAAAATTCTTTCACTATTTGATAGATAAAAGTTAAAACTATGTACTGTAAAATAATTATTAAATTCGGTCGAGTACTTTTTGAGAAAATCTCAACTTTATTTAGGCCCCCTGTATACTTATCTCTGTCTTCGACTGTACAGTAGTAATAAAAGGCTTTTTGTGTTTAATAAAATTAAGGAAAAGCAATTTACCTACGTTTAAAAATATTGTTTATTTTACTCGTTTAAAAAAGACGATAAAAATAAAATATGCTTACGGTTCTCGCCCTGCAATTAGAAAGGGAAACCATTTTAGTGGCTTTTAACTTTATCTGGATTTTCATTAGGTAAATTAACTACACAAAATCATTCGTTTATACGATCGCATATAGAGTGCACGTGTGTTACCATTGATGTGCTGTCGACTCTACCTAACTTTGGGATCGTATGAGAGCAGTAAGTACTCGCTAGATCTGTGTTAGAAGCCCATGGGCGGTCTAAACAACTTTAACAATAGATTTGGTCAGGACAACAATGATAATATCGTAAAAAAAATATTACCTACCCTTCATTTTTCGGCAGTCGGTCGGGTATTCTTTGGTATGGTCGATAAAGTACTAAATATATCTCTTCAACTTCCAGGGAGCTCTATTATAACTACTTCTTAATATAGACTATAATGTAAAAGGCGGAAGGGTTTGATCGAACTATAATACGAAAGTTCACTGAAATATCATCCATAATATCCATTTATAACATGAAAGCCAAGGGCAGACAAGGGGGTTAAATGGCGGCTATCGATTAGCATTAATTTTAAATTATGTTTCTCTACGGTATTCGGATTTGAAACGCGTGTTGGAATTGTGCTCCGGAACGTAGCCTCCGGGCCGGACAAATCGGACACCTGCTCAACCGTTTTATATCGCATTATATTGACATCTGGTGTTATATTTGTATTTGGCAAGTGACATGAAAAATAATAGAAAATATTTACATATCAATAACCTCGACAAAACTCTTTAATAATGTTGCTTCAGGAACTTTAACAAAAATATTGTTTGGTCCGAGATTGTTTATTCTTTTGTGTTTATTGATCTAAGCTCGGGAACTTTAAGAATTGCTTTTAACTTGGCCCAGGAAGTGGTTTTGTTTATGCTTGTTTGTTGTTCTGCCTGCTGGAGTTGAAGTAGAGCGATCGACTTTATTGGAAATTGGAACCATCGAACTTCATATTTTTAGTTATTGTAGTACATGGTACATCTTACATAGCAGTACGTGGCCATTTTCAATCATCAAACTAAACACCAAGAATGGCAAGAATAATGGAAGGAGTAGCGAAATCTATGAATCGTATAGATTTCGCGTTCTTCCATTATTCTTGGTCTTGGGTTGCTTATCTTCAGTTACAACATACTGTAATATATGATTAGCTTATGTATACGTTATAATAACACGCTTTTTTTAAACAAATGAAAGGCTCATTTTAATTTAATTCAACAATATTGATATGTTTTGATGTCCGAATAGTGCTAAAATAATATTTAAAAAACGGTTTTCTGTTTCGAAATACTTCCTAATTGAAGCTTGATAAACTGGTAGATCACAATATCTCTTTGTGCTTGGCACGAGAAAGTCGAATTCTCTAGCTAGAACAACTACAAACAAACTATAACCCACCCAATCAGCCTTTGGAATATCGTAGCGCAGGCACCATACCAATTATCACAAACAATAAAACAATGCCGACTCTTTGTTCCCGGTCCATTCCACGCTAGTTCTCTTGCGATCACAAAGATAGCTGTTGTTCCCCGTACAGTCGACAGTACACCAAATGTAATACAATGTACTCTATGCGATGATGATACGGCATGATTTGCAATGTTTCTGTGTAAGACGACTGTACTAACATAACTGAAACATGGCGAGCCCTTCTAATTAGGGAGCGTCGGGCCCGCAATCGGCTACTAAAGGAAAACGGGTCATTCTTACTTGGTGTATCAGCATTTTAGTCAGAATTAATCCTATATTAACAATAATGCCAAATGAAGTATTTTTTTACCTAGTGTTAAAACAATAAAATAACAAGCTAGTGCCGAGTTTTTAAAATATTTCTTAAATCGATAACAATGTCCTCCATTATCCTATTTTTTTCTTTTTTTTTCCGGCCAGCAGCCACCTAATTCCCATGTTTTTTTTTATATATATAAAATTCTTCCCAGAGGGAAAGGCATAGCCAACTAGGGCATACAGCCTGGTCTGATGTTAATATAATGTCTGAATTCTTATAAATACATACATATATACGAAGATAACCTAACCTAAACCTACGCACAACCCTCCCGAACTCCTAAACGAAATAACTTAACGATTCACGCAATCATTAAGTCACACGAGGAAACCTTGATAAGAGCACAAAACTTCACAAACACGACTTCTTTCGAGCACTCCAATTAATAGAAACGATCGCGAACATTTCTTGATTAACTTAACATGATCATTAATCACTAAATACCACGGAAACTATTTAATTAGAATTTTCACAAAAAAGTAGCTAATGGCGTTTCGCGCGCTTTTCAAGGAATCCTAAATCCCATGACCGTTAGGTATATGACAAGGAGGTTTTATGCGGAGGTGATTAAACCGCAAGTATACATACGCACACGTGTTAAGAATAATTGTAAATATCTTGTAAGTAGGTTCTCTTGAAAATGGCGGGAAACGACGGTTGCAAAATTATTTGATAATTTTTGTTTTATTGTCTACAGTGGTTATTTTGAGATTAATATCACGTTAAATTAATCAGAAAATGTTCGCGAGTGACAGTATGGTGAATTTGTTGGATAATTTGAGCAAGATCTGGGGTTTCAAGCTTTTATCAAGAGTTCCCGCTACAAGCTCGGGAGTGAACGTGACTGTCGAGCTGCTTCGTCCAGAGTGACGACGCTACGGCGACTCCTCTGGATGAAGACATGAAGACGCTGCTACCCAGGGTGAAGACGCTACTGCGACTCCCCTGGAGGAAGACAGAAGACTATTGAATATATTGAATTTTCTATAACATGACATTGGCAAATGACGAACTGTCGAGTCCATTAATAAAATAAATAAATAAATCTTGTAAGTAAATAAAAACCTGTATAATATTGTCAACATCAAATAATAGAGAACATAAGTTTAAATTATTTTGCAGATATTTGTATGCAGCTTGCTAAGTACGTGTAGGTACTGCACACGATAAGTGCACCATATTTGGACATTGAAGAATGTTTGTAAAGTGAGTAACATTCTGACCCTAGTGCTTTGGATCTTGCCAGACAAAACATAAATACGGACACAAAAATACGAGTTAGCAAACAAATATCCGACCTGAAACACTAGGGAAATGGATTGTTTTCTAAGATTGTAAGAAATGTGATAAGGCCAAATGCGAGAAACCCAAAGAAAACCTCAAATGGTATGGCTCGAACAATAGCCCTTAATAAGGCACGGCGTAGGTACAACTTTTCTGTGAATGCTTCTACTATCCTGCTTACTTTGCTCAATAGGTATAATATTGTTGACTAGTTATGCTGGCGGATCCGTCTGTACGACATTTCATTGTTATCTTTAGTTTATGAAGTAACATGAATACTTAAAGAATTCCTTTACTTAACATGTCTTATAAAAGTTTCAGAAGAAGTCCTTTTAAATATTTCAGACGCTAGCGGCGATTCGAGAGTCAAAGGAAGAAAGGCTGAAATGGATGTAACTCATTGGGGACCTTCCTGACATCGCGATTCAACAAAACACAACGAAACAAAATCTAACGATGGATTCGGTTAGAACCTCCACCGACCGACTGGAAACTCAAGTTACTGGTATGTTACTTAAATTGTATTTCGAATATGTAAGTAGGTAAGTATGTGTTTAGTCTATTATATTACACACGGGGCAAAGTTGAATTGTGTTAAAGTACACGGATTAATAATAAAGGCGCACACTTAACGACGGGACATACCAATATTTGATGAGAGTGGCAAAACAGCCACCGTGATAAAAAAAAATCTTCTGCTAATGCGCCGCACACCGTCTATAATTTCAACAAAATCAACTCTCTATTTGTGATTTTCATTAACTTTTACGTGTTTCCGAAATCAGAATTCCGAACAAGAAAATGTGCATTTTTACAGGCTAAGATTTGAAAAGTTATCTGCTCCTTACCGAGGTCAAGCATGAGCAATTTGTCTCTCTCGATTGTGTTCTATTAATAGAACGCTAACCACTATGTCAGAAATAGTAAGTGAAAAGAGAATAATGATTTCCTTTTATCAAGTGACATAATACGGGTCGGGTCGTTGGTGACATAAAATAAACAGGGCATATAGCGCTTTTACGCAGCTTTTACGCCTGTGTCGAAGGAAATAGAGTGAGTTGTGAACTGACTCAGAAGTATCTGAAACTAGATTTGTAAGTGAACCTAGAGTAGTATTATGATGGGTAAGTTTATGGATTAACGTACTCTCTGCACTGCATACGTTTTCTTGACGAATTTCGAAGTAGCGGTATTCTGAAATTCCAAGTGACAACTACTTATTGTCCAAATTCGATTTGTACGACTAATGTCCAAAATGCCACAATGTCATGTTAGAAAAATAACCATTTAGAATAATGTCCAATTATAAAAATGTCCAATTATAGAAATATCCAATTATAAAAATGACTAATTATAAAAATGACCATTGTAAAGTTTTAGAATAGTGTTCAAGCAAGAACTTACTCAAATGATTAAAATAGCAATTTTGCTTCTTATATTTCTTTCATTATCAATAGACAAAGTACAATTTAGTTGCAACGAAGTATTAAAAGTCAGTGTCTGATGTCCTATATAGGTAATTTTAATAAAATGCAAAGGGTCTCGTAGTAAGTCATGTGACCCTTCTGTTCTATTAATAGTTATGCTGCCTGTGTGTTGCAGATTGAATAAAGTTTTCTGCGGCGTGACAGAGGCCACTTGATCCTAAAACAACAGTAATGGTATCCACATTTCATCCTCTCGTTATCTCCCGCAGGTAAACAAAAACAAGGTCCCATCGCACCCTTATTTGTAATATTTTATATGCACATGAAAACGTCCCGTTTTAATTACAGTTATATTACCACAATTTTCATCAGAATAGTCTATTTCATTTGTTTCAAAGTACGTAATAAAACGAAAAGTTGCAGGGTATTTTGTTTATTACATGTGCTGACTATATCATTGTGTATCACACCATGAGTATAACACACGGATAACCTACGCGATAGCAATACGGCCTAGATCGTAATGGTGTTGTGTGGCTTTATATGCTGTCGAATGTATCATAAACCAATGGAATAGCATCGACACTTTGTAACTGGCCCGTTTTTTAATTGGCCAATTTAAATTATAGGATGTCTATACCTAGGTAACAAAATATTTGGTTGATATTGATTGTATAATTTACCTAGGTACGTTTATATTTGATACAACAATAACAATTTTCAATCCTTGCGGCGCCGAACATAAAAGCGGTAAGAGTAGGTACTAAAATGATAAACTTTATGTTGTTTTCGTGCTCAATCCTATTTTAATACAATATTCAAAGAGCGAATAGGTAAGTATATACCTATCTATGTAAGTAATATAATACTATGTAATAATAGGTAAGTAGGTCTACAAAATAAAAATGTATATGTAAATAATTATCTTACTCATTCTCTTAGGTTAATTCTGTATCGGCCACTAAGTTGAAACCTGAGCGCATTGTCACTGTCGCTCAGCTACATTGCAAAAGCGTGATGGTCACCTCGCTTAGCGGCGACTAATATTAGCGTCATGTATTTATCGTCATAATAATATTTATTGTGATAAAAATGATATAAGTATTAGGGTTTCCTGAATGTATGTACATAACCAGTAATTAATTAAGAAATGGTGGAGCCTGGTGTCCTAAGTTACAGGTTAACTCCTAGTTTAGGCACCAGTCTCTCCACAAGCAATTATTATTAGTTTTAAATGCAAAATTGTAAATATTTATCATTATTGTTTGTGGTGAGAAAATAAACATTTTTATTATTTAATATTTTATTAATGTATCAATATTGTTATGATCAGTTTCAAGAATGTCAAACGATAGCATCCATTACCAGTTCAAAAAAAACTGTATGACGGATGCTATAGAAAGGTAGATGCATTATGTTTTATTGTGGTAATGTCCAGCCATCCATAGGGTCGGCATTCATTTGGCCGACACAATTCGATGGCTGACGCCGACACCTCAAAATGGGAGATAGTCACGTAATACTAACGAGTTACCTTCGTGCCATTAGTCGGTGAGCAAAAAAAGCGTCTTGTCAACTCACAAAAAGCACCACGTAGAGTAATGGCGGGAATATTTCAACGGTCATAATTCAAAGAAGAAACCAGTTTTATGAGAGCATACCTTTCGCATTCGACCCCACGAATATTCGATCCTACGAATTTCGACTGAAAGAATTGTCGGCTCTACGACTCTACGTTTATCGACTCAGCCAATATTATAACGTATGGCATTCGATGCAGCAGTCCAGCACTCATAGATAAAATCAATTTCATAGAATTAGAATTCATACAAAAGATTCGGAGTATTCAAGGCTGAAATAATATGACTTCTTTTTCGTATTCCGGTGAATGTCTATTTTAGATGATACCGTGTGTGTTCGTTCGTAGGCTTGTATCTTATCATTTTTAAACTACTCGTAGATACGAAATTTTATTCCCATAAACACACACATATTTATACACATAAAAAACTTGTTAAATATATACTTCAACGGTTCAGCCCATTCAGTTGTCGATAAAATCAGTGATCGCACGGCAGTCAGCACCCCAACGAGCACGTACAGTCGACCGCACATCAAGTACACTCTATGAGATGGTAACGAGGCCCATATTGCAATGCGTTCATGTATGTTGATGTGCTGTGCATTGTACATGCGAGTGTGAAATTGTTTATTTTGAACTCCGATTTAACGGTCCCTTTTGTTAGCACGTAAAGAATTACATTCTGACACCCTAATCTTGATCACGATTCGTTCACAAAGCGGACAAATGTAAAAGTGACTAAGTGTTAATCTGATTTAATTCATTGTGTTTACACAGCGGGAGATTTGTATGACATTTTATGAAAGAAAGGGTCTCCGAGAATTGAATTGCCCATGTTCGGGATTGGAGAGCTAATGGTTTGACAATATTTTATTCAGCATTTAAAATTAAATAAATTTAAATGTAAACTAGTATCCAAACCGGCTATATAATTCGAGGGAACGGATTCATAAGGCTGTGTGACTTGAATTTACTTGGGTTCAAGAAATATATCTCTAGCGCGCCTAATTAGATCCCAGAAATGCCATGGATTCGTGATTTTTTTCTCTATTTATATTCGTATAAACCTAACTTCCTGATCCTGATGTTTCTTGTGATATTGATAGTGACTAATGTTCAGAGTTTTAAAAACACTGTTGTTAGTAGAAATTTGTCATTACATAGACGAATTTTCTCGGCAAATAAATAAATGCACAAATTCTTGTAAGAACCGAATAAGTGGGTATGTAATATTAAAAACGTGGAGTCGTCGCCGTGCAAATGAGAGGATTAACTTTGTAGCGCGAATCCTCATTAAAATATTTATGAAGCTCTTCGCCGCAGAAATATTTTTCTTTGCCTACTAACCGTACCTTTCCTAATTTCGTATATTGGGAAATGAGAATTTGAAACTTTTTTTTATTTCACTGGCAAAGTTTTATGGTATAACGCTTTTTAAATTACGTATATACTTATTGCAAAAGTTAATAATTTTACGGTTTTTCATGAAAAGGTAGTAAAATAAATACTGTCCCGCAATAAAAAGCATGACGGAGGTTTTGCTGAAAAAGTGTCAGATAAAAGGAGGTTCATGAGGGCCTTTGGGGCGCGCCTTGTGCTCGAATTTTGTTTCTAAATTGGGTCACTTTTCAGGGGATTTTAATTACGACTGAGCGCATGACTCAAAATATTTCGTGTGTTTCGTGAAGAAACTGAGGACAAAACTTGGACAAAAGAATTATGTAGAATTAGGTAGGCAGCAGGTGTGATAGAGAAAGTAATCGAAATACTAATGTTCTAAAATTTGACAGTGATAACTAAAAAGTGTCTCCGTGCAAATTCAATGAACCTCCTCTCTTTTTGAAGTAGCTTGGATGTGGAAAAAAAATATTGTTGAAATGACAATGCCAGATTCTGCCCCACCATCAACCGTATGATGAATAAGATAACGAATAAATGTAAAAATGTCTCCGTTTTTTATTTAAATTATTGGTTTAAAATAAAGTTTTGTACATCAAACGAGTCGAAAAAACAGCTTAATTAAGAATTCAGAAAATAGTAAGAAATCGAAGCGAATTATTCATTGTCTTTGTTATCATTTTCTACTACTCTCGCAACTCCTACTGATTATGATTATGCAATATGAAACCTGTAATAAGTCCCCAACAAAATGATAGGTACAGCAATGGGTCACGTACTTTTGAAGGTGGGGCAAAGCTCCATTGAAATGTGGCAATGTCATTTAAGTTATTCATTTTTTGTCTTACTATTCCACCTACAAATATTATGATAACCTAATCGATGTAACTCCACTTACAAGAACAAGTTATACGTAAATCGAATTCATACGAATCCCCGAGGTGGAGTCTGTGACGACGCGCCCCTAATGGAAAGTTGTAACAAATTCCCAGTCTTCTGTGCTACATTAAAAAGGATAACTCACCAACGAAAATTCGTCTTCAAATATTGCTTTTGAGAAATTTGAAAGGAATTCTTCGAGGCAAATATTTCCCTTTACAACTCCTGCCAGCCGTTCTGAATGGATGATCCAGATTTTTAATAGAAGCTACGATATCATTCTTTTCTCGTTAAAATCGGTACGGTATTAGTCTTCTATAGACTTAGCTCGGTACCTACCTCTTCAAATGTTCTTTTAGTTTCTCTTACTTACGTTATGAATTAAATTAGGTACATTGATTTTTTGTAGTACGTTTTTGAAAACCTAACTATAAGATATAGATACAACAGTATTTTTGAAGATTTCATTAGCCTATTTGCTACAATAGAGTTATTTGTCAACAAAACTAAAGATTTTTGTTAATCACTATTTCGATGGCGACAGACGTGTAAAATGCAACACTTAATCATTTGAGCTGTTAGTTATCCAACAAATCTTATTGTTATAAACTTTTTCAGCATGAATTGTTTTGAGTAATGGACTTAATTAAAAAGGGAAACGAGCAGATTTTCTGGCTTGTTAGCCTAATTTCTTATTACATTATTCTCTTGGAGTTTCTCTTCGAGATTCTATTTCCTCTATTAATTATTTTATGAAATCGTAGTATGAAATATACTGCTCTGTCCTGACTTCATGAGTTCGGAATGTCAATTATCAGATGATTTATTAAACGTCACTTTGGATATTCTCTAAACTTCATGGTTTTGAAGTTTTAATTGCCTACGTTGATTTCTAATTATGCGTAAAATTAAATTAAATTTATTCAATTAAATTCAACCCTTTCTTGTTAAATAATAATATTTAAGTTAGTCATCCGGCTATTTATAAAGTTTTACTTACAACAAAGTATTGATTTATTTATGTAAGTAGGTACTATTGAACAACATAATTGTTGTGTCACATTATATGTACCTACTTATAAGTTACTTTATGATTAAAAAATACTTACATGAATTATTCTAATAATGTTGAACTTTAAATTCCGATCCTATTGTTTTACATGGAAAGTCGTTTGTTATTTGATTGACCAAGCTTATGGACTCATCGATTTACTGATATTTTGATAAGTACAACCTCTGTACGCAACTCCTTATTAGGTTTAACAATGAGATAATTTAATCCCCTCCTAGTATTGTGTGAAAAGCCCTTTAAGTGTTTAATCTGATTAATTTATGAATGTGCGAGTATATTATGTGGGGATAAGGGATAAACACAAGGGTGTCCGTAAAGCTGATATAATCGAGACTGTCTCACGCCTATGTTTTGTATCAGTTATGTTTAAAGGGCGCTGTTGCAAGTAAAATTGCTTATTCATGAACAAGATTTATGAGATAAATTATTTTGAACGCAATCTCTTTCTTATTACCTATTTCAACGAGAAGCTTGTAATATTCCTTTACGTTATCCCTTCAAAGGGTTGTGTATGTATTAAGGTAAACACAATAAACATCATTCCGTGCGGATGTTTTATATTTCCTTTCTAATTAGAGACATTCTTTGACGTAGGTACCTACTCATTTTTGCAGCTGACATCTGTCTGCTGTGAAAATGGTCTAAATGATACAAGTACAGTTAATTTTTGTGTTTATTTATACTAAATACTGTATTGTCTGTATATTATTGTTATTCCGTAACATTCCGTAAGTTATAACGTATTTGTACAATGTTTTCATATTTGTAACATTTTAGTTACACTTATAAATATGAAAACATTGAATTAAGTAAATACATGTCAGGCATAGCAATTAGAAGACAAGGGAGCATTTCGTAAGTGTTTATTTTTAACGTTATTTATTCTTTGTATTATTACAAAGTTTCAAATTTTATAATCGTGGTCTTCTATATCTTTTTTTATTTATTTAAGTTTATTTGTGTTATTATTGTTAAACCTGTGTTAATTAATGCGATGGTAAGTGGTAGAAGTTTCGGTTTGTTACCCCGTGTTCCATACACATAAACTGTGGGCCATCTGCGGCGGAATCAGAGCCCACCTAGCAGGGCTGCGACATTTGTACGGTCTGTTTAATTAAAAATATTAATCACTGCGGAATAACTCTTAATTTTAATGAGAGGACTTATTAATCAGGCGGGGTTTTACGGTTTTCCCTCTTCGCGAAGAACTCGCAATTATTACATAAATTATGTAGAGAAAAAAATATTAAATGTAAGTATAGGTAGGTAGGTTGTACATACCTATACGTATTTATTTTTACGAATTAAGTATAATCATGAACTTGGGTGTCTCAAAAAGATTTAATTATTTTTAAATCAAATAGTAATCATAAGAGGCGGTGGAAACCTTTGCCCAGCAGTAGGACAATTTATAGGTTTATAAAAAAAATATATATCAGAATAATGTCAGATGTTTAATATTATACAGTGGCGCTTTCGCATAGACTTTATAATATCAAAGAATAATTAATGCTACATTTTAAATTAAAAAAGATAGAGGATAAGGGAGAAAACTGGTAAATTAAACGAAAACCTTTTCCCCTCCTAATTATATTACAATTTTTATAGAATTTCGAGTATATCCGTTTATATATAATAATATTTTTATAGGTGTTAAAATACGTGTTACCTGTCGTACCTAAACAATAGGTACATAAATCATTTAGTGAAATGAACGTTATGTGTAGTTAAAAAGAAGATAAAGACATAAGTGACATGAAAGAAAATATGTTACGTAGATAAAAATGTATAACCGCCATGAGGCCCTCAGTCTCACCTGTGGGAGGGACATAAAACAAATCACAGCTCACCCCGAAATATCTCGAGGCGGTAACATCGGCCCAATCGGGAAAACCGCGTATCGGAATAAAACATCAAAAATATTCCTACCGAAGAGCACCTGAAATAACAAATGTAATTGTGCTGACTTTTGCTCGCTTTCTTCCGGGATTTTTGTAGAAACGAAACTTAGGTAAGTATTGGTGCAACCTTCTACAACTTTTAGAAGACTACCTATTTACGTTTTTATCGCATGAGTTTTATAATATATACTTTCGTTTTTGCAAGGCTTATTTTGGAGGCCAAGATTCACTTTTAATCATTGAGCTAGCGGAGTATCTATATAAGCTCATTATTGCTATGAAGCTTCATGTTAAACCATCATCATCATAGACTTCCATCTGCTGCGATCCTGGCATAGGTACAACTCTCGCTTCATCTACATTCATCAATCTCGTCGTTAAATTAATATGATAATTTACAAGGAATAGAAATTGAAAAGAAGATACTTAACCTTTTCAGTGATAGAAATACTATGACAATAAACTGATGCATTATTGCGGCTACCTACCTACTTGTACCTGGTACCTATTTAATTGGAACCGTCTTAGCAACAACAGATAACCGCGCGTTGCGCACGCGCTTATAAAAATATAAGTATTAAATCTATACATTTATTTTTAACCCCGTGTTTCTTTTCGTGGCAATATTCCATTCTACCATATATCGATGGCATCGATCGATGATCGATCGACAGAATCAGCTTAGCCAATAAAATATTTTTGGCTACAGTTTTCTGTGTCTTAGGTAATTGTGATTGTAAACAAGTAAGAATGAGAGCAATCGCCACATATAAAGTTATCGATGGGCTATTAGGGAGTACGTGCCAACTGCCAATCGGTTTCGTTACGCTGACTCCGCCCGTAAAACACGCGTGCAAAGGAAATCGCCACCATTGAACCGACCCGGGCGAACACCCAGCCTTATTTTATTACAAGTGCCGATAAATTATACGAGAAAAAATAGAAATGTCTAACGAAAACGGCAGAATTAGTACCAACATTGATTTATTTGACAGATTTAACGCCTGGCGTGTTGTTATTCTTATTATTTTAACCCGTTCGTTTTCCTTTAGTACAACCGCCAACCTACACAAAACCATTGCAAATGGGCCGTATTACTATCACGTAATGTGTCCGTGTGTTACATTTAATGTGCTGCCGACTGTATCTCAGGCACATAATCTGTATATTCAGCATTCTAAGTATGACGAGCCTATACCTTTGAGATATCGCGAACTCAAAAGTATTTTTTGCGAATACAGAAACTGACCTGATGAATCGAGAAAGTGACACCTATTTATACAGCATAACCAGTTCATTGCCAGTCAAAATTGAAAAGTTCTTGAGTACCTACGTTCCTGAAATGACCGGCAAAGTCTGACCTCTGTTCATCACACACCTCATATTTTATGCACCGCCAATACTTAGAGCGAGAAGCGAATCTGCAATCTGACTTCGATCCGACGTCGGCGCCGGCGTGACGGCTGACGCGCCATCCCGTGCGAGCCTCACCGGCGCCAGCCACCGGGCTGTTGGCAAGGCAAGAGCAGTCTCGGCATCTCAGCTGTACTGCGCGAGGTCAGTGCCTTCGGCTAACCCCCAATTCAAACACAACTCACAAATAAGAAAACTATGGCAAGTATGAGTAAAGTTTTAAAAATACTGCCACTACCATGGCGTTCACTTGCGAGGATTTAGTTTCTGTCGATTGTTTGCAGAACAATTCTGAAAAAGGATTTACTATTTTTCTAACGTCTTTAAAATTTGTCCAATGAAAAACAATTGTGATTCAACTCGACTCGAATCATTGAATTGCTCTACCATATAGTTTCCAAAATATTATTAGGGGCATTGGTTTGCAATTTATTACATTACAGTTAAAAATACTCCTAGTTTTTTTAGGTTTTTAGTGGGTATTTTCACGACTGGCCCTACCAAACTGGTTTATTCCTATTTAGTATTTCTATCAGAAAAGTTTAAAGACCAAAGAACCTTCCAAGAGTTTCAAGCCGCGGACAGCATATTAAAGTACGGCAAGCCAGATAGGTATCGAAGTTAAAGACGCTTCACAGAATTACAATAAGTCTGATCTCTTAACTTCATTGAGCAAAGCGAGCACTTTACTCTGCGTGACGTGAAACACCAAGTAATTATCTACTTACTCACAGACAATTACCCACGCCCTTCCCATGGGATGTCGTTGAGGAAGTTAGCCCTCTTCCCAATATAAGGTTAATTTCATCCTGTGATTAATCTATGTGACATACCTACACATATAAAGTATTTATGTAGACAGCTGAGGTACCTACGTACGGTCTAACACAGAGAAAGGTGTACAGGAGAGTTTTTAACGTTGCGTTTTTCTCAAAGAGTGCTCGACTTATTTTTTACAATTCTTTACAATTGCATAGTGAGTACACTAAATTACTAGAACAAGAATTTTTAGAATACTTGAGAAAATCTCAACCTTATTTAGGCCACCTGCATACTTATATCTGTCTTCGTGCAATGAAATAGTGTATTCGAATAATTTTTATGCATTGCATCAATCAACTCCTATAAATAGGCTGAAGATTAAATGTAAAAACGTTTAAGTATTCGATATTCCAACACGACTAGTATTGGGGACTCCTTCGTCTCGGTCTTTTACTGTAACATCATATGATACACTATTGTCTTCTCTATTTTCTAAATACACTTTTCAACTAATTTCAATTTGTTGACTAGTATCAATTTATTTCTATTTTATAATGTTAACGAAAATACTTATCAACTACCATTTCAATTTTGTCTTAAAGGAGTTTTCGCGTTTCGCGTCGTTGACAAAGAATAATGGAATTAAGAGCTCAATTATTGCCTCAAATTGTTTCTTGGCGCGTTATGGCCAAATCTGCTCTAATTTGCTAAATTTATTAACAGCGGGCATGATTTTATTACCAACTCTCTGGAGACAGAATTTATTTGTACAATCAAAATAAACAGCAGGGCTCATCTAGGCACGGCGTGGGAGGAGAAAAATATCTTGGAGTATCTTGTGTTTTTAAGAAACAGCCACTGCGACAGGCTACATATTTAATGTAGCGCTGCTAACGTTCATTTATAATGTTAATAAATTAGCAAACGAAATGTATAGAACCAACAAAATATTCTGTGAAAATATATTACCTGACAAGCAGAACACAAAAGGGGGAAGTGTAAATTTGTAACTTATCTATAGAGGATGATGAGTGTATTTCAATGTTCAAAGGAAATGTCTATAAACTGTTTTTTACAACCACCAAAAACTCTCCTAGGGGTTGGAAAGGAATCAAAACAACCGATTCTATAGATTATAGTTGTTGGATAGATGGACATCAGCCAAACAGGCAAATCCAAGAGACATAGATACGTACGCCATACGCAGTGTTATTACGCCGAATCCGTGCCATATGCGACAAATGAGCCCACAACACCCGTAGTTTGTATGGCTTCCGAACAATTGTCGGAGCCCGGTTGTTTGCGCCGCTAATTCGCCCGGTGCAGCGGATCGGCCCACCCGGGAGGTTATTAGGTAATGATTAAATTTGCACGAACGATCCTCCCGTGCTTTGTTCGGTGGATAATTGGCCCGCTCTGGCTTTGAATAAAACAATGTCAGCTGACTTTATCCTCCTGCGACGCCCTTTGTTACAACGAATAGCGAATCGAAACAGGATATTGGAACTGGCGGACGTTTTCGATTAGGATGAGTTAGCGTTTCTCTCTTTTACCAATAATAGTAAAATGGATTTCTATGCTAGGCTCTGTTGTCCATAAAATTATGAGTTGGCGGCTTCGTTCGTCTATCCTTCCTGTAACAGCTGGGATCGGCTTTTTTAATCAATCGATTGGCCTCAATTTAATAATTTAACGTTGTCTTTCTGTACGGCCAAGTGTTTTGATATAAAATACATAGACATGGATAAGTTTGACGTAAGAATATTATAAAACCATCATTTACATTTATATTGTAATATGACCTAATGAGTTACCTTGCGAGGTACCTAGTATTCCGATAATTCTGTTAAAATTGCTCCAATCGCCGACTAAAGTTAATATGTATTAAATCATAATGCGTTTTCGTAATTTTGACACGAGCTTAGTGCTAGTCGGTGGCTAGATATTTATCCTTTTTCACATGCCCAAAAAAAAATATCATCACGTGGAGGCGATTTTATACGAAAAATATTTTTAATAAATATATAAAATATTGACGCAATTGATGCCGTTGCATAATGAAGAGTGAAGTCAAGCTTTTACATAAATTTGTAAATATTGACCGCCGACAAAATCAGAGTTCAACGATATTCCTTAAAAAATTATGAACAGACACGTACTAATGTAGAAAAATAAACGGACTTCAGAAAACCCCTCGAAAACTAGACAAAGGGTAAATGTCGTGTGCTTAAACGGCAGACAATAGAGGTGCAGTGGAACAATAGAGCCCGCATTTCAGCCAACTTGCCGTAGCCGGCGTATTTTCGCAAGTCTTGCTACTTCTTTCTACCTTCTTCGCCACGAAAGCTACGAGATTCAAACGATTGTTATTTTCCAGGAAGAGTAATGTCACGGTCTCTACTAAATGGACCTTCTTATAGCTCTGGACTTTAGATAGTGGACTTTAGAATTCCGTTATATGACTAAAGCAGTTATATACTGGATGCAACGTAAAAATATAATAAGCCGACGGGATGTTCATTCATTCCTATCGGTAATATATATACTCTTATATACTTTTCGAAATTTAAATTTAGTTTTTAAAAAAATCAGTGTCTCATGTACATATATCTAGCAGAGTAGCAGGTGATCGATATAAAAGTATACAATATTGGAAAGTTTTTTAGTCGTGGACATTACAAAAATTTTCATCATAAAATTTGTTCAACGAGCATGGTTTAATGCTTAATAATGAAATCTAATGGAAAGTTATTTTAATTTTCCATATGCGACCGATTATACATGATTTACGTATGATCAAAGCGAAGAGTGTTTATGAATTCCGCCCTCTCACTCGCTAGTAAAACAGAGGAATATTGATGTATTATATAGCGTCCCTGTCTTGAATATAGCGTGACTGCATAGCATTTGAGACGGGGACGCTCTCTCGGGTCGCCTTTTAGCTTTGTCGTAGCGTCTAAGCGCGTATTAGATTTGAATTCATGATCCACTCGATATCCATCGACATGGGACGCAGTTAGGAATTTTGGCGCCCCAGAACAATTTTATTAGCGCCCTTTTTAACTCCACGGATAGTAGGTGATACCTAAGTAATAGTAATCACACCTGCCAGAGGTTTCGCCCCGCATCTCCTTGGAATTGCAGACATGTGCGATTAATAAAAACAACAACAAAACAAAATTCATTAACTTTGCCTCTAGTTTGGTATAGTTTGATGATTGTATATTTAATTTAAATCATCCTTGCGTGAATCTGTACTCATAATTGGTCACTTCCCGTGTAGCGGATCTTGAATCATACTTAAGTGAACAGTCATCTAGACAGAGGTTTTGTAAATACAGAGACGATGTTAATTTAGAGTACTGCATTTTTATGTGTTTGCAATCTAGGCCGTAATACATAGAGTGACTGAGTCTTGCATTTGAGGTGATGTCGACTGTACTCATAAACTGTCAAATAATACTATCTCTTCTAATAAGATCAGAGGCCAATTGGATCAGTTTACCGAATCCAATTTCCGTATCTGGAGTTGGGGGCGTAATGTGTAGCTAATTTTAGAATTAGAATAAAGTTTTGTGTGGAGGCTTTTGGAATATTACCTACTCGGATAGATATTCCAAAGTCATCCGACCGAGGACCTAATTTGAAGATACGACTTCGTGATTACGCTGGTTCGGCATATTTTACTATTATATATAGATATTAGATGCGTATACTTAATACTTTTTGAGTTCTTCCAAAAAAATGCTTAGGTATATTCATAGAATTCAACGTGCGTCTGGATATATATGTTCATACTGGAGGCCAATTTTGAATACTATGGTGCGTACTCAAAGTAGTCGTACACGCGGAATAAAACGGTTTACTTTTAGACCCTTTCTAGTTTAACGTTTTTTTAACGAAGTCCGAAAGTTACAAAAACTTGAGGCGAGGAAGTAAGGTTATATCATTTATGAGGCTAACGAAAGGCGCGGGCACAAAACTAAGTATTTAGTATAAATAATTATACCTATGAATGCTTTTAAGAAAGGTGTTTGAATTTTTTTAAATGACGCCTTCCCTGTTCTTGTGCCTAATACCGCCCTAGCTTTGTTCAGCGTTGTTTATCCACCAAACCGTATTTTATCAATCGGCAGCATCGAAATAACTCATAATTTATCATAGTCTGATATAATTTTACTAGTTTACATTTAAGGAATCTATAATAGATTAGGTAGGCATTGGAATTTCAATGAACGAGTAGCTGGGTCGCTTCGATCAGTTCGTTTCTATTAAGCGCTGTAGTTTTGCAATTAGTGAGTGGGTATTATTTTACTTTCTGTGAATTGCCTTTAAACGACGACCGGAAAGTGACCTTTTTAAACCCTTCATTAAGTTGGTTAACCCTAGTCTAACTAATTTAGCTATATACGCAAAAGCTAATTGAGTGGCTAACCTCGTGATTGGCAATAAAATACCTCTTTGGAGAAAAGTGTCTGCGTAATTACATCATTAGTTCTCTATTTGCCTTCACTGGCCCAATGCTGGGCAAATTGGCACTCTTTTCCAGGCATCCTGCGATTTGTTTTTTAGAAAATTAACCAAATGTCATTACGTATTTAATAGTAGCGTACAATCGAAAGCACATCAAACGTAATGTAGAAATAGTAACACTTTGAACTTTATCCATAAGAGTTGATTGATGTAGCCAAACGGGGCCAGAGGGGCCCCCTCTGAGGGCAAGAGAGCTGTCCCCAAAGGGCACTCCTAGACTTAGAGATTCAAAAAATGTAGATTTGCGACTATTTTGTGTCCGTCGCTGATTCTAGTGATTTATTGATGATAATTGCCTACATTGCAGAATTAAACAAAGGGGCAAAATCGGTCAATTATAAAAATAAAGTTTAAAGCATTACAGCTCAATATCAACTCATTAAAGAGTATGAATATCACGACCACCGACCAAGAGTTTCCGGCGCGAGGCGAACCTTTGATTTGCCGATGGTTGCGAGTGGCGCGCTCGGCTGCATTTAATATGAGCTCTCGAAGACAACGAGACCTATTGTTCGACGCTGTGATAAACTTTAAATAACCCCGGTAGCTTTGTGTCGAGTCCATAAGTCCTCCGATCGGTAAATCACTACTGTTTACCACTGTTTATAGAAACTATTGTTTTATTGTGCTATTAGATACACTAATTAAGATAACTGAATAAGCATGGGCTACTCTTCGTTGTTATTTGTTCCTATTGCTTTTGAAGTACAGTAGAGTTATAATATAATAATAAATAATGTTGGTAGAAAATATTCATAAAAGAAGTAGGTAGGTTATAAATATTTTAGAATTAAAACTATAGTGAGCTATTACTACAAATTATTATATATAAACGAAAAAGACCGTCGAAATCGGTCGAAACTGTCGGTCTAATTGCCGACTTCAACAATATAAGTGAGTGATATCTGTTTACATATAAGAATTTGTAGGTTATAAATAAATAAAGAATTAATGAAAAAAATATACAAGTTGTTAGACTAACGTTGCCCGCCATCAAATAGATAATGAAGACGGAGCTCACAATACTTAAATAAATATAATTAACGTTGAAGTTTATGAAGAGACTGCAATAATAATACCTATGCTGAAAAGAATAAGAGACAACATGAAATGTAAATAGTCAAGGGATTTGTAGAGACCACTGTATTTATAAAAGCTTTGGCCTTGGCTTCAAATTGTACAAAAATACATACATAATAATAATAAAGGTAAATCCATACCACCATAAATATGTATGTGAAGTGAAGGTGACATTTCGTCCTGCACAACCCGAACCGCATCAAATATTAATACAGATGTTACCGTCTTACGAATGTGTCTCTGGAATAGCCGGCAGTTTGAGCGCGCAGCCTTGCGGTCATTTTATTGATGGTTCGACACCAAAACTCCCATATATCCGCAGCCGGACCCAAATAAATCAGACTCGGAGTTGCGAAAACTTCTATCATTCATTTTGAGCAATATTTATGACAAACGACTCGGACGGCCACGAAAGCTTTGTTGATTCGGATTAAACTTCACAATTAGATTATAGTTATAATACCCTCATATACTATTATCTAACTGAGATGGGTCGGTATCGTGAATCGGTTTATAAGTTAGTTAATATCGATCGTGAGATGTTTATTTAACTCAGTGCTTGGACTGTTAATTCTATTGCTTTTGTGTTCTTCTGCCTGTATCTAATATTGTGTACTTGTTTAACTTTAATGTTTCAGAATTTATAATTGTAACAAACTCTTAAAAACTAACTCCAAATGAAGTGAAAATAGACCTATAATTATTGAAGTGAACCCCATGTGGCACTCTGTCACAAATGAACGACACGACACGCAAACACGGAACCAAACTGAACATGTTGCGCGAAATCACAACACAATTTCGGTTATTGAATAACCTACATGTTTAACATGTGATGTGAGGAGCCCATGATCAAATTGAATTCCAATAATATGATGCGATTGACATTATGATTTATATTCTTCCACAGGCAATAAGAACGGTGCACTCCATTACACTTGATGTGCTTTCGATTGTACCTACGTCCAACTCATAATAACGACATAGATTAAATCGACGTTGCAAAAAGTCACAGAATGTTTTAATTACGGATTTAATTGTTTGAACAGTATTCGTAAAAATCGTGCTTTAAATAATATATGAGGCACCGATTAAGTTAGACTTTAACAAAATGCGGAATGGATCGTTGGCAATAATAATTGCATTTAACGTATAACCGAAACAATATTATTGATAATTGTGATTCTCTCGTGCGTGGCCAAGTAATCTAAACCTAAACGCAAATGACAATGCCAGATTCTGCCCCACCATCAACCGCAAGTTGTACAAGATAACGAATAAATGTAAAAATATCTCCGTTTTTTATTAAAGTTATTGGTTTAAAATAAAGTTGTGTACAAGTTACGATTCGAAAAAACAGCTTAATTAAGAATTCAGAAAATAGTAAGAAATCGAAGTGATTTATTCATTGTTTTTGTTATTCTTCTATATGAGTTGCGAGAGTAGTAGAAAATGATACTGATTATGATTATGCAATGTGAAACCTGTAATAAGTCCCCAACAAAATGATAGGGACAGCTTAAATGGTCACGTAGTTTTGTAGGTGGGGCAAAGCTCCATTGAAATGTGGCAATGTCTTTTACTGTCCTCGTTTGCCACATCGCGTAAGAGTGAGCAGGCGCCTCACTTAGCAACGATTAAAATAATATATCACACTCTGGAATCCCTACAACGATTTTTGGCGGTTCACATAAACAATAAATAAATCTTGGTGGGTTCACTTTTTCCAGTTATCCCTGAAAATGATGAGTTGATAGATATTATTTTAGTATATGAAGAAGCCTATATCGCTTATGCGAATTAGGAGTTAGGGTAAGTAGTTAATTATAAATTCGCAGTATCGACGCAAGTTAGTAATACGCTGCGGTCAGCGGGTCGGAAGCCGTAGTGGTGTACCTCCGGGCATTTCTCTTGAAACCGGAACAAACCTTTATACGGCTTCGTGTATGTTACCTACTTACTTTTAAAATAACACCGAGGCGGCACACTTTTTTAAAAATAGATGTGTGTTTAACATACCTACTTAATTGCCTGGGGTGGGAACTTATAACAAACTTACACTTTGCAATTAAAAGCACATTAAGTTTCCGCCTGTTCTTCTTGTCTGCCCCATACGAGTTGAAATCGTACTTAAAGCATCGTCATTGATATGCTGTCGAGTGTACTTATTTATATTAAAGGACTACTCACTCATTGATGGTGTTTGTTGATGATGTTTAGATAGTAGTGGAAATGTAGAGTCAACAAGACTCAATTCTCATCTCATTGCTCGAATATGATCCAACATTTCGATAATTGTAAAAACTTTTAGAGACCTCATCAGTCCGTAAAAAGACTAAGGCAAAGCAAAGTCTATAAACAAACTATGCTTACACAAGATTTGATTTATTTAATACTATTTTTCGATAATACCCGCATATTCAATTATCCAACACAAAAGCTCCGCCACTATTGTTAGACGTAACACGCTCTTCTGAGCTAACACGCTTAACAAAGGGTGTTGTACAACAACCGTATTTTTCCCCAAAACATTCGGTTAAAAAAATTTGGTAGCGTGCAGTAACATAAATACGATGACAAACAAGTCCCGGATTACAAGTAAATAGCATGTTCCTTTTGTGCCGCATAACAGCTTCAAACGCATTTATTTAATGGAACTTTACGGAACTCAATGCTAGTTTCCGACGATTTTATCTGGTGTATTAAGTCTGATTTATGTTTAACATAATGTGGCCTAGCTTACTTGAATATATGCATATTGCTCAATTCAGCTTATTTTGTCGTGATCTAAGATTATTTATATTTTTATCTGTGTACAGAAATTTGCCACCTACTAATTAAAGTCATTAACGTACAAGTTTAATCTCATTAGAAGCAAATAATAAATGGATATATCTTAATACGATAAAAGATAGCGCGAAGTGGGTGTATTGCGAAGCAATTATTTTCCGCTCATTACAGTATACTAAACCAACAGAAAACTTGTGAAAAGTTTCAAAAATTTACAGTACGTACTTATTAAAAATATTATTTTTCCATGAACTCTCTTTGAAATTAAACAGGTTCCTTTACTTTAGGCACCTCATCAATTCCGATCGTAAGCTTTCCTAACAATGTTCCCCAAATTCACGTCATACCAACTCTTAATGGCCGAAGTTTGAACCTGAAAAGAACTCCATGGCTTTCGTCCTTACTTTACATACTTATATAGTATCGGTACTCGCTGCATTCAATGGATAATACATTTTAGAAGTTTGATAAGATAAATTAGCAAGAGTAGATGACTACTAACAGACATATTATATTTCTGAACTGTTAGGTACTATTACTTAATTAGGCTAGAAGCTCTTACATAAGATAACGTTTTGACTCGCGATTGTACGTTGTGGGTATTAAATTAATTAATTTGTGAAAAATAATCATGATCGAATATTTAACACCACTAAGTAGAATTTTGACTAATTACACCATATTGTTGTGGTTTTGTGGGCGGGAACATTTGTAATCAAATCTATTTGATTGAAAATTGCAATTTTAATATTTATACGTGTATTTTTAAAACTTCTGTATGAATTTTCTTTAGAGGGGACTTTCAGAATGCACTTCAGGATTATATTCAGCCGGCTTTATAAGCAGTTCATTTAAATTGCAAATTCTGTAATCAGTCCAGCTTTACATTTACAACATTGAATAAAAGGCACTCGAGTCACTAGCCTGCGGCATACCCGTCTGCATTTTGTAAGCTTTTACTTGTTTTAATTAAAGGAAAGCACACGCCAGACCCTTAATGGTTAACTAACACATTTCATATAGAAAATGCAAAGCTACAAATTCCAATTTATACATACGTATAAGTAATGTTTATTCACATATCTATTTTCACGCAGAACTTGAAAGGGAAGTCATAAAATATTTGATAGCTGTGAGGTTCACCTAGCTGATCATATGGGTTTCTGATAGTGAAGTATAAATACGAGTACATTATGCCATCTAGGTCTCTGACACTAAGTAGGTATATATAATATACGTGTAGGTAAGTACCTAAGTTAAATTAATGATTTAACTCGCATAGTTTGTTTCTCAACTTCTTACTCTTAAATCCTTACGTTTTTCTATGATCCTTAAAGTATGAATAGGTAGATACTCCTAGATTCACCTGGACATGTGATAAACAAAAACCAGCAAAAAATAGGGTGTCCGAACACAGTTTCTATGCATGGCAGTTTTATGACGCTATTAACCCAGGTAAAAAATATCTGACGAAAAATGCAAGTTGCAATCTGCAACCACAGGCTTTGCATACACGTTGGATGAAGAGTTATAGCATAAACCTGAAACAAGGACTATCCACAAGTCCTTGTTTCAGGTTTATGCTCCTGTAGTAGTTCATGTAGATGATATAAATAATTAGGTTTAAACCATGGAAATGCATGGTGTTTTGTCAGTATTGACTATGAATAGGAATTGTGTAGTTTAGTTATCAAGTTATTAAAAAATATAATAGTTATTTTAAAAGGTGTGCTGTTGAGAGTTTTTATGCCACTTTTTATTCTCAGCGTTGGCATTTTTTTCTTACAAAGTGGTGTATATGTAAATCCAAAAAAAATGTTGATGCAAAAGTATACATAGTGTAATTTACATGCAATAAAAAGGTATGGTATGGTTTTAATTTTTTATCCTGGACAAATACTACAGTGGTTGTGTACCTAATATGTTTTTTACTTTTCAGGTTAGGACCAAATACTATAGTGGTTGTATAACTGGCGACAGATGTCGTAACTGTATTGCCGTGGGTAGGCATTAATGCCAACTTATTGCCCCATTGTGGAAGTTTTGGCATACAGATCACGGATCATCAACTTTTATTGGTAGGGAGCAGGGGGCAAAGAGAGCCAGCAATAAATTGCGTCTGATGACGGATTTAATGGGCCGTGCGCGCATTTTAAAACGCCGTAACAAAAGAGAGACAGTTCCTTTCGTTGAGCCTTGGTTTAATTCAATTATTAAGTGTAGTGATTGTTTCTTGTAGTTGTTACTGATGCTTATCATTCAATTTAATACACCATGTGACTAAATAAACAAAATGCATTTTATTGTATCAGATAGGTAATTAACATACGACTGCTAATTTGTATTTCGAATTTCAATGAAGTTTAATTGCACAACTGAAGATATTTACGCTACATTCACAATCACAGAAAGCACCGCGATGGATCGTCGCCATTTTCATGTCCACTGATTGAAAATTGCAGGGATAAAACGCGTAGTTTGCAGAACTGTGTGAATGTGGCTGTGAACGCAGCTTTACTTTACTTCGAACAAACAACTACACGCTGTGCGAGAAATCTTTGCTATATTGACGATGTTTTTTTGAAGACAATATTTATTAAAAACAAAAGTTATTTTCTTGATAACTATGTGAACATGTTTCTCGTAGAAACATTCCAGTTATAATAATAAACCAGCAGTATGTTACAAACTTTTGCAAGCATTGCAGCAACCATATAAAGGGTATGGCGGGGTAATGCGATAACGTCGGGCGCTCTACACACTTAGACAATAGGGGAGAGTGTCCCTGTTCATGTCACGTTCAGCGCAGCCAGCGTAGTCGAGCCTCCTTTGAAGAACATCATTTTGAGAACGCTTTTACATGTCTGCCCATTCCTTTTACTCCTTAATAAAGATCGTATTTTTAGATAACTATCGTTTCGTATTCTGCAGGAATAACAACGTTGTTTTGTATTGTGGTATGATTACCTTTTTTGATCTATGCTAGGCTATCACAGGAAGATTGGTTTTTAGTCATCCATCTATCAAGTCACAATCAGTTGCGCCGTCAGTCTCAATGCTTATTGCTAAATAAATTTTAAACTAGAAATAAAAATTCTAGGATCATACGCATAATTAAAGGCAAACATGCAGAATTCCACAAATCGTCATTTTAGTGTATCTGCACATATGTTTATTTGTATCAATAATTATTTTTATCATTATAAATGTACCTATTACTTGAAATTACTGTAGAAAATGTTAAATCAGACAAACACAACACATCTAATGTAATAAGTACTACTATAATCTAATATTGCTGCAGTTCACACTTCGTACCTACAACCTAGGTTGGGTGACACATGTAGCCATAGGCCGAGCACGACAGTTGCATAAATTAAGCAAACCACGAACTCTACACCGAGAACTTAATGCGTTTAATAAAGTTACAATAGCAATTTTAAATGTTGTTAAAGTTATGCGCTTAGCGTCTAAGAAGTTTATTACATTTCCAGAATATAATTCATACATCTGTAACCTATAGCTTATAAAAAAGATGATTTTTTTAAATTGATGTGTTGCTGAAAGTTTTAAGCTATGTTTTCTCCTCGCCTTTTGATGAACATAAATATCACAATAATTGCAATAAGTACCATGAATCTGAATCTAGGTTTATGATTAAATATTATATAAATTAAATACTTCTCAATAAAAGTCAAAATAAAATATTGTGGTGATGTTGGCGTAATAAATGATAGCGTAACTAATAAATCTATAAGAAAGGAAGTCAGGAAAGATTTCAGAAAACAAGAAAGGTTTCAGTTCCAACAATCACGATCTGGCGAGAAAGAAGTAGGTAAATCAAGTATTCGACCTACCTATCAGGCTCAGTGTTGTTTTTGATATTAATTGATGAGTTTATTCAGATAGCGTTATCCTGCATCATTAAAAAATTACGTAAGTATACCAATACCGACGTACGTTGCGATAATATATTATGTTTAGATGACGACATGACTTCTTTTATGGTTCTTCAAAAAGTGAGGAAGATTATTTAAGTATTATAATTTAATAAATTATAATTTCTCCAAAAAGTTAACGATTTTATCAAGAAGTTCTTGTTAATCTCACGTAAAACCAGTTAGTTACGAATTTACGATCAAAAATGCACAATAGTAACACATTGCGTGGCTTTAGTGATATTGGATAGGTAGCACATGCATCTGACAGATGGACAATGGTATTTGCCTACGTATTACGGATTTGGACATTTGGATTGGACCAAAGCAACAAAGGTACAATCAGTTACAATGCCACATGTCAGTTGTGATGTGGCTTGTTTCGAATTGATATTGTGGATGCACATAGGTCCAAAGCCTAGAGGCTGTTAGGCTTTTAAACAGCTTTAATAGATGGTTACGTCTTATTGTCGTCGCTATGTTTGGCTACATAAGCCATAATTTCCTGCCTATTTTATTACCTACAACCATTTTCCCGCAGTTCCATCCACTTATACAACCTCCTTGCTGTAGCTACCTATCATTAGCAATCTTGTGCTTTCCGTTCCAGTGAGCTCTATAGTGGATCTTGAATCTTATATACTTAAGGTAACAGATAGACAATTAGACATACAGACAGACGTTGAGTTTTTGAATATAAAGAAGATATATTGACAATTTATAAAAAAAAAATCAAATACGTAAAAGTTGTTTACGAATTTTTATACATAATAATATAATAATGTTCGCTGCGATGCTTATCATCTCATCCATTATCAAATCTACACTGGCATCAATAACTCAAAACTTATTTATAAACTCGCTACACTTGTTTGACAACGACTATTTGGATAGCTATAGAGTGTTTTGTTTTACCGTGCGCTTTGCCCAGTCTGTCTGTTCTCACCTTTATGACCATGTTTTACCATGCAGGGCGAACACAAAATCGGAATAAACTAACTACACCTACTCAACATTTGCACGTTTAGAATGCAAAGGCCCTATCTCATAGCACGCTGTCTGCATCAGAGACGTGACGGCTGTTATAAGCCTTCGACATAGATAACCGAACGATATTGGATTCCTTCTCTTCTCTTCTAATAACAACGAGGATTTCATTTTCCTCGAGACTTAATAAATAAATACCATTGAGTTCCACGGATAGAGGTTCAAGCTAAGAAACATGGAGCACCTACTAGTATAAACGTTAAAGCATATAGATGGTCAGAAAGAAGATGCAGTAAGCTGAATTGAATAATAAACATTTTTCGCCGGTCTGGGCATTTGGAGCGAATAAATGAAATAATAGTTACAAAGAAATATACAACAGAGTAGATACTACGAAGGGTCTGTGGAGGTAAATCGATGAAGACATCGACAAAATTGAAGAGGTTTAAAAAAAAGGCAAACCAAGCAAAGTTTACTAAGAGATCGTCATTTCCTACCCATATGACACCTATATACGAGAAACACGCGTTAGTTAAATTAAGTTACTTAAATTACGTTGTATACAATGTAAAAGTACCTACAAACTCGCCTGCTGCACATATAGCATGCCACAGTAAATCAGGGCTGAGCCCTTTTGAGCGAGGCATTACGTTGAGTCGTAACTGTTTCACAGCTCTGTGAGTCACACAAACAGATTCAATTCATTTAGTCAAATGACTTGTTTTTACTGGTAACTAAAATGTAATAAATATGTAGTTGTATGTAGATATATCGATACAATCTGAATATAATTAGAATGCTAGGTTCTGGGGAAAATAAAGACACATGTCGAGTTTCCCTTGGTAATCATCATCACTTTATACCAAGACAATAAAATCAATATACGTAGTTTAATTTCAATCTATGTAAGTACAACTCGTAGAACCTTCCACCGACATCACTTGTGATTTATGTTGTTATAAAATAAATTACTATGTAATTATGTGTAAGAAACAAATACTTATTTGTAGAAAAGAAATGGACGACACTAAGTCGCGACGGTGTCGTAATGTTAGAACATTAAACCGCAGAACAGAATTCAATACACATTTTATACATTTACTAGTAGAGCCTTTCGTGGAAGGGTTTAACTGAAAAAACCATTATGCTATAAACGGCTGTCTACGGCTGTAGAGCATGGATGTTGTTGCTGGGTCGTAACGTCAGTAGTTCCCTCAAAACTAATATCTATTATCGTAAGTATGAATAAAAAAATCAAACATGTCTATATCCTGAATGTTAAAGGCGAGAATGGGATGACCCTTCATTTTACCTAAATTATTCAATCTCAAACAAAGTTTGGTCACTAAAACTGATAGTTCAGTCGATGAGAAAGAATTTTACACTCCATACAAGTAATTCAATATCATCGTAAACCCATTTTACCATTTTAATACAACTTTTAATACAACGAAGGTCGGGGCCCAAATAACTTGGGGCGACGCAAATAACTGTGGGGCCCTAGTCGCGACACTTGACAGTGATGCGGGTGACACTCGAGCAAGTCAGCCAGAGCCCTCAAGTTTCCTTCCCGGTACGATTTTTTCGAATCGTGTAATGGCAGCTAATAATGTGAAATCAAGATTCTCGTCTAACACGCTTCTCGGCTGAATATTAATAATTCCGCATTTGCGACGAGTATTCAACAACCTTTGGGGAAGTTTCCAGTAAGTAAATCGGTTTAAGGGTCTAAACTTAGAACGTTCAGACGGTCTGGAATTAGATCACTCAATGGTAAGGATCTGAAAATTATGTAAAGTTAGTAGCATAACTACTTAGCAGACGTATAAAATGAAGTTTCCGAAAGCCGCTGGTGCAATTTGAGAGTTTCTGGAGAAAAAAAGTTTTAACATTTCTTAACGTCGCAGTTCCATAGAATTAATGGGAATTACCGAAACCACAAATCCAGATCAGTAATAGTAATAGCCGTAAAAGACGAAAGTAAAAGAAGTTGGTGAAGAAAGAGGAATCACGTGGATACATAGTGGGTTAGAAGCGTTAAAACTATAAACAGCGTCACGACAAAACTAGGACAGTAGACCCGCCGTCAATTGGATAAATGTCTTTTCATCCAGTCATGCCACAAAAAGACGTTAGAATACGTTGGGATACTTTAGCATGTAGTGTAGGTATCAGGTGGAGTGACGACCGCGGAATACTGAGTGGGACAGATGAGTCACGCACGTCACACCCGCATCGACCTTTATTGAATTCCTACCAATTGGTACTCGTCGCCAACAGGAACACAGGATACGAAGCCAGGAAACATTTTGGAGGTTCTTCTAAATATTGTAATCTATGGATTTGAATTTTTCTTGCATACGCGAAAATCTAAAAATTTAAATAAGAAAAAGACAAATACATGACCCTAAGACGAATATGGTGGAAGATTTCGTCAAATTGATACGAGTCACGGTAGCTTTGTTGAAAAAGACACGTAATGGCGAGATCCATCAAATCTTCATATAATATTATAATCAATTTTGGTAAAATAATAAATAGGAATGACGGCATTTACCTTTGCGGAGATTTTAATCGATTTATTATTATTATGATTAATATAATACATTTTGTGGCAAGCTCATTCCTGATGGTTTGACAGGCCTCTCACTATTTTCTGAGGGGTAGCTTTGGTTGCAAAACTATAATATAAGGCCTATCTATCATATTTCATAGGCAAAATAAAAATTCATGTGTTTAAGAAGTTCGGTAAATGTCCATACGTTACTTATCTCAAAAAACCGAGAGAAAGTCAATGGTTCAAGACTGATCTGGCATTTGAACCATTCCGCAACGGAAGTACAGGTGTCCAGACCACAGCTCTACCAAGCTATTCAAATGGATTAATCAAATCAGACAATCTGATGCTAATGGCTGAATCACGTTGATATTTGATGAGCCACTACAGTAGGCACGCTCGCTCGCTCTACGTAGAGATGGTCATGAGCACCGAATAACTAAAATGTCTCATGGTATATCACATATCGATGTATTATTATGTGGTAAAGGGTCATGAGTGCATGCGGCGGAAGAAGAAACGCGCAAATAACACCAAAACTTTAACGAAACTTTAATGAAACGCTGCTCTAGAGAATGGGGAAGGATTGATGAATTCTTAAGACCTGAATATTTTTTCTTAAGAAGAAGATACTGAACTTTTTACTTGTTTTTATGGTCTTAAAGAAGTAAAAGGACGATCTTTTACCAACGGATTCTATAAGGAAAGATCCAGGTCAGAAGAAGAAGAATATGGTGGTTCAGGAACTTACGCTTGTATATACCAACCGCAAAAGGGTGGTCGAGAGCGCGCAATCCGATCCGATCGCATGATGATCGACAGTGTTCATAGGAAGACGACACAATGAGAAATAAGAAGTAAAATCTCGAAGAAATGTGTGATTATGTAACTAAGTATATATATATATTTTAAACAGTTCGTAGCAAGAGTCTTAACTTTGTTGTTGTGTTGCCCCTTGGTAACAGTGATGAGAATAGCGATACGTTGTTGCCAGAGCGTTTGATTTCAATATCTAGGTCTAGGTCATATCATTCTATCCCAATTTAAACATATCATTATCGTCTGCAAAAGCATTAGGCCAGTCATTCTGGCGAGCGTTTGTATGGAGACCCCAACAATAACTCCTCTATCGATGAAACTTTTTTGTATACTTAATAGCATATTTATAAGAACAATTGTCAGAGAATCCAATAATATTTCGAGGCGGAAGTTACTTATTTTAATTGAAATTCAACATTATACCGTATCTTTTTCTGGAACAATGTTATGGTCATAATTCTTTTTCTATAAATTGTATTTTATTAGTGTGCTTCTGTACATTCATAAGTAAAACTACTTTTTAATTCGAAAGTGTAGGTATTTTAATAAAATGTCTTTTTTGGCCGTAGTTTCCATAGGATAATTGCTCCGCCGGGTTTCTGTTTTTAATATGCCTTCAAATTATTATTTCTAGTATAAGTACGAAAATCCAACAAAAAAATCCAAATGAAACAATTCATTATACAGAATTTGCCTTTTAACTATCTCTGGAAAATTACTCTATCAGATATTTTTTACAATTGTAATGAGATACCCACAAATAACCTGATTTCAAAAGAATCCAACAAAATATCCAGGCGGAACACCATTATTTCGAAATACCTATCAAGCGCAGGCCAGCGCGGGGCCCGAGGCGGGCGAGGGGCGTCGAAAACCGGTCGAGCGGCGGGCGAGTTTCTTCAAGTAGGTTAATAGGTACAGCTAACAGAAGATCAACACTTTGGACTAAGTACCGTTCTTATTATCTGCGTCGTAAGAGTTGAAATCGTGCGAATGCGAGCGAGTATTACCATTGATCTGCTGTTGTCCGTACTATACGTATGTATGTATGTATGTATGTATGTAGGAGGTTGATCTAAACATCGCAATTTAATTATTATTATCGTCATCGTTTCGAAACATACGAACGCAGTAAATGTAATATGCGTATTGCCTTGTATAAGTTTAGTATATAGTGTGTGTTTTCTTCGCGACACGGGGTCTAGGATAAACTAACCCAGAGATTCCTTTAGAGTGTCTTTAACTTAATTGGGCGCTTAGTGTTTTTTTATGTTACTTCCAGCTTTAAGAAACGCCCCTGTTGTGAATCTGTACTAGATTATTTGCAATTTTGTCGAAATCTAGTCGCGTTCATGTCTCACGCTGGTGCATGAGATAGTGTTTGATAATTTCGCCACGCCAAACAGCGGGCGTATTGGTCGAGTGGCTGGAGCGGTCGCCTCCCGTGCACGCGGTTCCGGGTTCGATTCTTAGCTAAATATATGTTTTTTTTTTGTTTCGTGTTTTATTTTGTATTTTATTTTTTATTGTGTTTCGAATTTGGTTAGTATTTTATCAAACATTTTGTTGTAATTATCTTTGAATTTTATTTGAGCATAAACTCTGAACTCATTTATACCGAAGTAGGTGTATTAGGAGAGCTGGGAATCTGTCTGTACTAGATTACTTGCAATTTTGTCGAAATCTAGACGGAGCGGTCCGTTCATGTCTCACGCTGGTGCATGAGATATGCTTGGTAATTTCGCCGGGCTAAACAGCGAACGAATCGGTCTAGTGGCTGGAGCGGTCGCCTCCCGTGCACGCGGTTCCGGGTTCGATCCTTAGCTAAATATATTTTTTTTTTGTTTTTTTTTTTATATATGTTTTGTTTTGTATTTTGTTTCGTGTTTTATTTTGTATTTTTAACCGACTTCCAAAAAAAGGAGGAGGTTATCAATTCGTCGAATTGAAAAAATAATTGTGTTTGGAATTTGGTTAGTATATTAGGCAGATCACCCTCACTTGTAGATTTTTGTGGTTGCAGTTGCGATTACATATTATTAGTAGGTGAATATCTCACGCTCATCGTACAAGTGTAGAATTTAAATTTGCTTAGCTGTAGTCGTCAGTATGACGTAAGTAATAAGACCTATGCCGCACGCAAATATACCCGTAGTCGATGTGCGAGCGAGTTGAAAAATAACAAGCTGTCTTTGTTACTCGAGGGGGTGAGGGGGGTCCGATCGCATGTAGCACGGCGCACCGTTCCGCTGAATCACTTATTGACTGATAATCTATTTTGATTCTAATAATATCACAATACAGTAGGGTTTTATATAACAGATAATTATAATTTTAAGAAATAATTTGATACACGCACACCAAACGAGATCCCACGGCGAAAAAAAAGTGTTTTGCCATTGTCCGTACTAACCTTGACATATGTTGTCGTACTTATGCGTTGATGATACGGGCTAGATTACGTTTTGTGTTTGTTGGCGTAGGTACTATCGTCTCGGTCGAGCTTACTTAAACATTCCACGTAGTAGGTACCTAGTAAGTACACATAAAAACACATCAAATTGTAACACTTTGGGCCGCTCCAATCTATATATCTATCTGCGTCGTTAGAGTTGAAATCGTACTGAAAGTGTTACTATTGATCTGCTTTTGTCCGTACTAACCTTGACTTGACATGTTGCGCTTATGCGCCGATGATACGGGCTAGATTACAATGGTTTTGTGTATGTTGGCGTAGGTACTGTTGTGTCGGTCGAGCTTACTTAAAACATTCCAAAATCAGATCAAGTGTAACACTTTGAACCGTTCTTATTATCTGCGTCGTAAGAGTTGAAATAGTACTGCAAGTGTTACCATTTGTTTTGCTATGTCCGTACTAACCTTGAAATGTTGTCGTACTTATGCGCCGATGATACGGGCTAGATTAGAATGGTTTTGTGCATGTTGGCGTAGGTCGGTCGAGCTTTCACCACTCGGTAACGAGTTAACCTAAAATAAACCTTATTCGTATAACTGTAGGTAGAGTACAGAATCCTATCTCCAAAATATTTGTTCACGTTACCGATGCGATAGATATTTTCTACTTGTATAGGAATAAGGTTTATTATAAATTGACTTTGAAGAACAGTTCGACTAAGATCGTACGTATGTTCATAATGATAAGAAAAATCGAACTTAGCTTTTTTCTCAACTCTAATTTTTCGTCGATTTCTAGAAAACGCTTGTCCGCATGGATCTTTACTGGACTTTAGTAAAGAGTTAATCTACAATTAACCTTATTTGTATATGAGTAGACAACAGAATCCCATCTCCAAATATCTCCTCCGCTCCGTCCAATTTCTCGTCCGCGTTCCCGCTGTTCTGTACGTGTAATAGGAATAAGGTTGTTAATCGGCCGCAGTAGCGATCCGCGCGCAGTAGCGCATGCACCGCCGCGTTGATTAGAAATATTTGAATACAACTCTATTTGATATTTTGTGCTTCGCCTGCATTTTTTATTGGAAAACTTGAAAAGCAGTTTTAATAAGATAGTCTGTTCATAATGACAAGAAAAATCGGGCTGAGCATTTTTGGAAACCCCCATTTTTCGTCAATTTCTGGATAACGCTTTTCGGTCTGGATTTTTTATTGGAAATTCATAACTACTTTCGAAAGTAATATTTTAAATACATAATTAAATAGAAATTGGAGTGAGTAATTATCCCTTGGAAATTACGGCAAAAAAACACATTTTATTAAAATATATATATTTCCATATGGAAATATGGTTGGATATTCTGTCAACACATGCCTATAGGTAACTAGAACTTGTAAAAAAAGAATTTTGGATAGAGCAATTTTCCTGTAATTGATACCACGTAATTTAAGTTTGACCTTGAAAATACCTAACTTCCGTTTCTACAAATTATTGGATTCTATGTCAATTCCAATCTACATATGGTACTCTATCACTGTGCCAAATTTCATAGATAGATGAGTTACTGCTAGGGTCAACTCCTTTAATGACTGGCCTACATGTACATAAGCACTATATTTTTGACCGTGTTATATGAACGATTCGATTCAACCAAGAGTTCGCCTTGATCAAGGAACCTAATATTTTTTTCCACCAGTAATACTAAGATATTCAACGTCAGCAATTACTTAAATTATATTTTACACATAAATTAATTAAGTACTTCAACGGCCGTCGAAATTGGCTGTAATTGTCAGTCTGAATACGGGCTTCGTCAATTTGGTGTGGATCTGTCAAGCTGTTAGAGAGTTGTTGTATAACAAACATCCAAACTTTCGTAGTAAGGTAAGGTAAGGAAAGGTAATTAGGTGCTAAACGAATTAAATTCACCAACCCTCAATTTTTAACAGCTAAACAGATCGACTCCAAATTTGACACATGTTTGATCCCGTGGGAAAACGTGGTCATATAGTGTTCCGGTAGGTTCACTACCTGGATACATTTTCCTACGAGAATATTTATTTGGTTCCGCGGGAACTGCGAACCACGTTGGAGAGTGGGTATTCTAAAGAGAGATTCAATTCGAGTCCTATTTTAAAAATCAATACCGATTCCATTAATAACGAGCACCGAACGACGTTTTAACGCCCAGTAAAAAAGCGATAACGAATACGGAATCTAGAATTCACATTTGGTAAAATAACACGTCGAATACAGAGTACGGGGCAGACCGCAACATTTTCATCGCACCCCGATCATTTGCTACGCCCCCGCCGCCGCGCCGCCGCCGCGCCGCTTGAGGTTTGCATTAGGACCATTGTAATTTCCTACAGTTCACTCCAATTATGGGCTTCGCCTAGTTATGGAGGTGCAATATCCTAAATGTATAAAGAAATACATTGGTATTATGTGATTTTGAAACTGAACCAGTATTTCATTTATTATCAAGGGAGTCATCGATAAGGCATCGAATGCGGCATTCGATTATCAATTTCAATCGCGGCGCACACAGCGATTGACGCGATCTGCCCTACGTACCTATATCAACTTCAGCCGTCCTAGCCAAGTAAGTGGCTTTTACTTTCGTTCACTCTAGTAAATAAATATAAAGAATATTAAGAAGAATGTAGAGGATTGACATTTGCTATCGAAAAAGCAATTATGTCAATCCTTTCTTTCCATAATACTAACTTTAACGAAAGTAAAAGCCTCTTGGCTAGGCCCTCTGTTTTAACAGGTACTTATTTATTTATGCCGCTACCTATTTCACGACGATGTACGAATTTATTAAATGCTTTGATTGCTGAAGTCTTAGGTAGGTATCTAACGTTGTTAATTTTAGAAGTGACGATCTTTTAAAATTAACTCTCTCTCTCTGCTCAATGGTATGGCGAAAGTAAAATTTATAAAATCCGATGGTAATATCTTGCAATATTGTTGCACAGTCAGAGCAAAAGTTAGTGCATATTTCATTAAAATAAATCGATAAGACTAACTTGGCACAGCTCAAATTCATACGTAGGAATTTAATTTCGGCATACGAGGTACATAGAACGTTCCGCATCTGTGCTATTCCGATTTTGCCGGGTTGACAAGAGTTATTAAAATACTTTGGCCTCGGTTCGAGTTGTACCTACGATTTGGAATACCTTCCATAACAACCAACCACACGTAACAATTTTCATTAAACATTTTTCTTCTGATTACAGAGTTTAATGTATTCCATTAATTTCACGAGGACATACAAAAATATTGTCATTCGCTTTATTCAGAGGCGAGTCGTGCGTGGTTAGATTTTATCCAAATATACAGCGATGTGAAAACCTATCGCTTCATTCCAATGTTCCACTGTACAGAATGAACACGCATTCATGTAAAAACCGTTAGTTATAGCAGCTGACCCGACTCGATTGATGTTCTGTAACAACTTGCGCTATGTGGATTTTTTTTTATAATTTGGAGATAAAAAAAACTACTCCCCATACAAACGTTGATATACGCCTATCTTTTATGGCGGCGATTTTATATAACATTGAATGGACGTGTTTCAAAAAGAGGCATTGATGAATCCCCAACTATTTATCTTTTAGATACTTCTACAGCATAGGTAACTTTTTTAATGAGTTCGTACTTATACAACTTGACTGCCCCAAATCAAAATTTAAAGTATTTATCACATTCCCGACATTACAGGTTTAAGCTAAAAAAAGCAGCAAACACTTATTTTTTTTAGATTTTCATAAAAATAAAAACGATATTTAGTTAAATTGCGAAGTGTGCTAAGACGATATTGAAATTGATGCTGTAAAGAAACGTCTTTCATACTAAGAGAGTAACTGATGGATCGCCGTAGACTTTTATGCCAAATCGAGTTCACCGTACGCACACACATATAGCAGTCCAGTCAGACAATGATAAAAATGTGATCTGAACAGTAGACGATCGTAAATCTTGAATCGCCTTCATTAATACTCGCGTCGTGATTGCGACCCTCATCGCGTCTGTATACGGCCTACACGGTAACCCAATACCCAGCACGATTGGTAACCTTCACAAAGGAAGCTCAAACGAAATTAAACTGTCCGTTGATTGACGAAGGGACTCGTTGTCCAGAGTAATTACGTGCTCAGAGGAAGCGGGTAAGATGAGCCTTAACTCGCATGGTCCAAACGTTCTTATTTTCAGTAACGTCAAACTTCTATATCTCGTGAGATATTTATATTTTTGTTAGTTAACCATAACAAAGTTACTTAAAATAAAAGTATGAAATATCACACGAGTGTAACAAATGTTAACGATAAGTATGTCCTAAAAATGGAAGTAGGTACCTACCTCATAAGCCTGTTATTACAATGGTACATAATATGGGTTATAACACTTATACTGCTATAAATAATCTACATAATTGTATCAAAAATGAAAGTAATACGTAAAGAAACTCATCATATTACAAAAATACACAGTCACGATCTAGTATGAAATAGTGTGACAATCACAAAGGAGGAAATTGAGGAAAAGCAATACAAAAACTAAGGCACAATTTGGGGGTTTTGCGATAATATTGTACCACAAGACAACCGTTCATAAGACAAACGGATGCAGCCGTTTGAGACGTTCAGTTCAATTATGTAACCAAGGCCTGCATTATACTCGTAGTTGGTCTTTCTTTTCACTTGTCTGCGATGGCAATTAACCGACGTTATTACAGTATCCCGGTCGTTCGATTGCATCTATCGATTGGCAATAATTTCGGGAACATTTTGTCTGCTGCTGGAGCCAAATCTCATTGGATAAAAGACATCTATAAAAAGAAATGATAGGAAAACAATTAAAAATCAACAAAACGCGGAACGAGATAGAAGGAGATTTTTGGGGAAGCCTTTGCCTGATAAAGGGACAATATGGGATAGAATATCAAAATAGTATGTTATTTCACCAAAGATATTAGAAAGGCATCAACAGTCGGACAAGTCCCGTGCGTAAAGGTCTAACTTGTCGGTAATGGGATGCAAATGGTAACGGCCGACCCGAAGTACGGTTCAACAGCACCGACTACCGACAATTCTGCCGTAGGCGGGCCATGATGTATTTTAAATGATGAGAAACAATCATCGTCACATTGTCAAGTAATTTGAAGATTTTGGAGTTCAGACATAAGCAATCGTATTCGTAATTTCGCAAATATTCAGTACAGGCAAGGCCTACTCAGCTAGATACTTATATAGGTACAGTCGAAAACAGAGATAAGTATACAGGGGGCCTCAATAAGGTTGAGATTTTCTCAAAAACTACTAGACCGAATTTAATAATTCTTCTACAGTTACATAGTTTTAACTTTTATCTATCAAACAGTGAAAGAATTTTTGCAATAGGTCACGTAGTTTTTAAGAAAATCTCAACCTTAAAAACTCTCCTGTACACCTTTCTCTGTCTTCGACCGTACATGGGTGTACTATTAGCATTTGTTTGTGCATGGGTGTCAAAGAACGTTGGATGATATTTTCTTCTCTTATTAGGTAGTAATGATTTGAAGGCTATGTATGTATAATAACAATCGTTTACATCCGACACGATAGCACGGTAGTGAAGGTAGCACATAGTTTATACAGTTATAGTTATATACAGACCTACAAAAATACAAGAAATATACAGAGCTCAGAGAATTGTTGCTTGTTATAATTTTAAAAAAAATCAACATTGAATTAGAATAGAGATTCACCAATAATTTAAAAGCATAAATATTTAGTTCCAAATGTGAAAAACACTCTCTAAGATCCTATGACAAAACAATAAAACACGAGGAAAGAAAAGTATAATAGGTACGTCGTAACATTTATATAACAGGACGTCATGTCATGGCTACTCTACATTATTACATTCTGTCTGAATATTTCCATCTGACTCCATTCACCGAAACGCGATTATGATCCATTACAAATACGACCTATATGTACTTACAACTGGTAAAACTTGTGTAGCAAACCTAGCACCAATGGCTTGCAAAAATGAATGATGTGATAATCGTAATTATGTTTGTAATAAATCGGAATCCTCCCAATAATCTTTGGGCCTTTATGAGCATGGTAATGTTAGAGTTTGTCGATCCTTCAGCAGTATTGCCCATAAATTGTATATTTATGATGAAAGTGAATTCCAATAAATGAATAAGTAGTAGATAATTTCGAGATAATTTGCTGAAAAAACAATTTGAATGAAAGTGGAAACGCGAAAACGGTCGAAATTCAAGTTATTTATTTAAAACGAACAAAGGAAAAAACCTACTCGTAACTCCAGAACTCCTAAAGATTCTTAATATTTTAGAGTCTTTGAGACATTAACTAAAGAGAAAACAGACGAGTAATACTGGTAATGGAAGTAATAAATGAATTCCTAAGCTTTTATAAGCTCCCCATGATTACTTTCGCCGAAATTCTCAATTCTTACTGCTTTTGTGACTTATTTGATATTCTTAACCTTTGTGCAGTGAATTAAACCTTTTAAACTCAATGTCAATTCCTCATTCTATTTTTGTTTTAAGGTCAATCTGATATATCATGTACCAATTCAATACATAATATGATATTCAAGTGAACACAAGTCCATCTAATATCATTTTGGAATAAATAAAAAATCTAGAAAGTACGATTGGTAGGAGCTACGTAGGTTTCGATGATGATGATTGATGTAAAGGATTAATATGTACATGTTTCCATCATTATAATAATTATAGGTGGTGACAAAATTTCTCGTTACAGAAATATGCATGCAGTATTCGAGAGTGAAAGTAGCTAGATACTGTAATTACCATTTATGAAAAAATCTCGGAAACTAAAAACTGTTCATTTAATCTCATTACATGATCGTGAATTATTCGAACCAGTCAATGATTACTGATTACAAATGTAAATAGCGATAATCAAGTGCAGCTGCCAAGTTATTATGTTGAAAACCACAACAATGAGCATATAATCTGATTTGAACTCTACATGCGTTAGTATTTTAATCGTATGCTTTACTATATTATAATCCATTGATAGATTTGTTTTGGTAACAACTTGTGTAACAAGGTAGAGTCGCCGGTAAAGCATGACATGAGTCACAGTTTGTTCACACAGGTAACAGAGTAACTATACTTCAAAATAACCAATGCGAGAAGCAAGAAGCTTCGCAAAAAATCCTAACAAATACACATTTCGGAGTACTTAACTTCGGTATTCAAAAATTAACATCATCTATATTCGACTTTCGACGAGATGTTAACTCAAATGAAACTTAAAGTCAAGTTTAATACTCGCTTCAAAGTTTTAAATACCTGCGAGAGGTCCGCGTCTTGTCTAAGTTTCTCGGAGATGGTCATTTTTCCGGCGGTCACAAGTCCGGAGCACAGCACTAACAACAAAACTAGAGGTCCCATTTTCGCAGATCACGGTGAACATCCAGGGTTTCACAAAGACACACTCGCGGACATGGGAATGTTCGACTAAGTGACAATCGCGACTCAGCGCGGTGGGGCCACGAGCAGTGGTAAGTGCCGGAGCGCGGGAGGTACTGACGCGTTGGTTGGGTTGACGCAACGCACACCGCCTGGTCCCCTCCCGCTTACGCACCCGTCTGGAACCGGTGCTGGAGTGAGCACGATACTGGTCATCATCGATGACCGTTGGACATTCGAAAATTAAATGAGATTCATAAATTGAAAAGTTAATAAAGTTATGTTAATTTATGTTAACAATAGGAAGTTTTAAATAGGTAGAGCGAGGTTAATCAGTGTTGATAATAACGACCAGTTGGAAAATAGAATTAATTGTGTACCTACCTATATGCAAGTATAACATATATAGAGTTTTGTTATGTTACAGATACAATAATGACAATGATGCTTTCGCGCGAAATTGTTAATATTTGGTAGGATGAGAGTCTGAGATAGATAGTGATCTGAGACAATAATAAGTATGGGTGACCTTAATAACCCCATTTAAAAATGTCAAATGGAATGTTAATTAGTTACCAATTAGAAATTATTTACTTTAATATTAAATAAATAAATAAGTATAGTGCTCGAGAAATTTATTGTGTGGTCTTTGAGAAGTCAATTCAATGAACCGTTCGCGTCATCTATACTTATTATGTACGTATGTACGAACGATTATTATTTTAGATTTTTCCGACACCCAATAGTACCTCTCTGTGTTACAATACACTTGTATTTTGTGTTGCGTCTGGTTGCGTACCATAATACCATTCAAATATAAAGTTTCGCTCTACCATTTACACGGCTACCTGGTATAGAATGGCGTCACAGGCGCGGTGTTATTAATAATGTTTACCTGCTCTGGAGTCGCTTATTTTGTCGTTTTGTCTGAACGTGACGGGAACCGATTATAGCCTATTGTTCCTTATCGCTATGGGATCTTTGACTTTCTTCGCGTTGAATTTTACAAAGCCCTTTATGAAGCTTTTTAATATTAGTATTTCGTGTTGACACCTCGAATTATATTCTAAAAGGTACTTTAAAAATAATAGATGAATGATTTCCAGTCCCTGTTCGCCTTCATGTAATGAAATCTACTATAACTCCAAATATTTGTGATTCAATCAAAGTACTATCATTTATTTACTCAAGCGTTACAATTAATTTAACAACAGCTCCCACAAAATAATAATCTCAAATCCCAATTTGTTAACGGTCTGTATAGTCTACATCAGAAATATTACGTCGCTCCTAAAAACACACGAAATAATCCCTTTAGAAGCAAATAATAATAATGACACATAAAACGACCTGCTCAGGTTAATGCAGTGACGAAGAACAAAAATAGTGCAGGGTCCAATATAATTTGTCGCAATACCATTGTAGGTTGATAGCGATCTCAGTTCATTTCTGAATGAGTGACTTATTGCAGCGGTATTTCAATTTTGAAGTATGCTTGGAGTTAATAACGCATCCGCTGTGAGCATCCTATTACAGCAAGTTGTGGTCCTTGAATTATTTATTTTTGAACAAACGTAAAGACACCCTAAATACTGACACATAATTTTGGAAATTTCAGAACATACCTACCTAGGTATTTAAATTGTAATTTCCTCTTGAAGAATAGCAGTCTGTAGAGAATCCAAACAGTAGTCCATTAGTGTAACGGCGGTAGTCGTTTCATCATATACTGTAGGTTATAGAAATCAACGTGTCAATATAATGCATGGAAAATGGACATGGATATTATAGGTACTAGTATGATTAAAGCTTTGTAAATTGTCTAGCTTTGTTTTGCTTTATCGAAAAAGTAGAATAATAGGCGTAAACAAAATTTTCACCTATTGCCGGGGTCTTTGTGTGTTCTGGCTTCTTTTGTTGAACGTTGCACGGCAAGCAAGGCTTTTTCACATACTCTTCATCAACTTTATACGCCTGAAAATTATTATTAAAGCTTTTATAAAAGGCTGACTGCATCTTAACATGCATATCGAAGATACTCGTAGATAAAGTCTACGAGAAAAAATGTTAGCCTCAACATCTTGAATAAAATAATTGACGTGTCGTTGGTTCATCAATAGGTAATTTATTGGAATCAAATTACAGAAAGTAGCATACCTTGCCATCGGATCCAATAGCAGTAGAAGTCTCTGGTACCCGACGACTTACGCTAAGACCAGTTTCCTGGGTGCGAGGACGAGCGCTTGATATAACAGTGTGAGAACCACCACAATATCTGGAGCAGACTTGCGACCTGTTCAATGATATAGAAGTTACAAGTTTGACAATTCGATAGAAGTCATTAGATATCGTTTTGTTGGTTAGATGGTAGTTTTAGCGATTGATTAAGGTAAGTGAATTTTATGAGGTTTACGTTCTTTTAGTAAAATACAAGAAAAGGAGAATATTCTTAAACCTGACAAGATTAAACACAAATATGTACGTATAACTAATGCCACTATCTAGTTATATTGTAAAATCAATTAAGTACCTGGGATCCCTTGGATGTGGTATTGGTAAACCGGGGTAACAAAGCCCATCTCCTTCTTCGTTTGGTTTGGAGGCTTCCTCACCCAAGGTTGGTGGTCTAGATGGCAAAGCGGGTAGCACCGGCACCAAGTCAGGCTCTTCCATTGCCATGTGCGCAGGAGTGGAGCAAGACAGACATGCCGCGTCACGGAAGATCCTCTTCGTCAATGCAGCAGCTTGTGGTTCTCCAAGGATATCTGACATCATTTTGATTCTACGATTCAGCATATTTAAATTCTTATTGATTTCGTCTCGTAGCGACTCCACTTGAGCAAGGTCTGCCTTTTCATTGATTTCTCTCATAAGATCGTCTATAGTTTTCTGTAAAATATAAATACTTACATATTCACGTTTATTCGTATTATTTTTTCAAGTTATACGGTACGAATTACTTACTTCGAATACAATACCGTATATACCTACTTACCTGCCAAATTATTTCTTGATTGTTACATTTATCGTAGGCAGCGCTAATGCGCTTTTCAATGTCTCCTCGTACGGCATCAAACTGGTGCAAAGTCACCATGCCATTCAGAACACCAATCCCAACTTTGTCGATAAGGGCATCTGCCACTTCATCACGATCAGGTTTTGTTTCTCGGAGTACTTCCATTTCTTTACCTAAGGACTATCAATAGGATATAATAATATTATCAAATCAATTGATATCAGAAGAAGAGAACAATGAATAATAATTTACCTGTATATCTAGTTCTAATGATTGTTGTATATCATCAAGTTCCTGTTGCAATTCTTTAGTCTTCTCTAATTCATTTTCTAGAGACGTAAAGTGGTCGTTAAGCTCATTCGCAACTGAAAAAATAACATTTACTTACATAATGATTTGCTTAAAGGATAGTCACTTAACTAATTGTAGTTAAAATCCAGCCCAGTACTCTCTGTATCTCCGCCCTGATTTGCGAGTGCTTCGGCCATATTGTCCAATCCTACCTCCAAGTCATGTTGCATTTGTGTCAGTTGCTCTTGATAGTTAGTCATCTGAGAAGACATACAGAGTAAGTTTACTGATGTTTATCTTGTAGTTGTAACTAAAACTACTTGAAGACAAGTTATGTTAAATACGCATGAGAATCATCGTAGAAATAGTATTAAATGGTACTTATTACTTCAGAAGGTAGTGATTGTAATACTAAGACAGATTGTTATTACATTGTGAGTTTTAATTACTCAGAAATAGTGAACAATATGTGTAATAAAATAATTACCTGAGACGATAAGCCAGTGTCGAGAATATTAATTTGTTCCACATAAGATGACACCGTAATTTCTACATCGTTCATCCGGGTACCGAGATTTAAAGATTCATCTATTTTCAGTTCTGTTTAACATAAGGTAATGTTCACCTAATTAGGTACTCTAAATGAGTTGTTACCATAGCACTTATTTCTATTCTGTAGATCTATACTATAGATGTTTAAAAATGTACTTACCGGCCCTATTAACCATTTTCATAGCATTTTCAGCATCGGCAGTACAACGAGCAGTTGTTGTGGTTATCATTTTAGACAACTCATCGTATACTTCTTTCATTGCTGTGCTAAAAAAGTTATCATGACTGTATTGGTAGGTAATTATTTAATATAAAATGCGGTGGTAAATGACTATATGTTGGCATATAACTTTATTTTATACAAAAAGCTCTTAGATCCTCTGTTATAATTTTAATTAATGACAATGATATCCAGATTATGATAAATATTACTTACTCTAACTCATCGTAAGTAACACAATGGGCTGTTTTTTGTATTCTATTTAAGTCCTGTTTTGGTGTAGTTAAATCGGGATATGGTTTTGGTGCCGATGTAGATGCAGGCACAGACATGGATGGTGATCCTATGAGTTGATCGTCTGGTCTTCCTTTGAGTGCTGATTTTTTCATAGCTGCCGATTTACCGGGCTTTATTGAGTAATCAGCTTGTCCTACCGATTCAGTATCTGGTACTCCAAGAAGTAATCGTGTTTCAGATTCTTTACCGACAATTGGCTGAAAAATATAGATAGATAGATAATCATTTATTCGTTAAACATATTGTAGAGAAATAAAAAAGATGTACCTATCACTATACGCCAAGTCCAACTAGTCAATAGTTCACATATACAGTACTATAATACGAATAAAGCGTGAAACTCCACTATTGTCATAATTTATAGTAATAATTTCATCTTTTACTATATTTTATATACCTGACCATGAGTTCCATCTTTTCTTGACGTTACTCCAGCTTCTGCCTCTACAGTACCTGTGCCAGCCTTTTTTCTTGCCGATGGTACAACCCCTGTCGTCTCAACCCCCGCCGCGCCTACGATGACAGACTGAGGTACACCAGGAGTTTTACTAGCAAGGTCAGTTATTAGCGACATCATTCGCTCCAGTGCTTGCTCTGCGGCTTCGAGACGTGCGGAGAGTTGCAGTGCTGCCATTGCATCCGTCAATGAGGCGCCTTTGCGTAGCTCCTCCATTAGTTCTATATTATCCGGAAAGCCGGCAACACCAACCGGACCCAAATTAGTTTCGAGGTCTATCACTGATCTGACTAACTTTTCGAATTGTTCTTGCGTTACTAGAGATAGTCGAGGAGTTTTGTGACGGTCTTCGCCCCTGGAGGCTCTTTCTGTGGAGTAAGGGTTTATAGTTAATTTAGCATATATTGTGTTAAACATACATTAAGATAAGATTTATGATGTTTGTAGATACGAATTGGGCAGATAAGAGTTATACTGCCTTGAACTCACTAGCTGCTTCTCTTGCTTCTTCTGAGGGCACCCGTTCCACTGTAAGCCATAAATATTTCATTATTATTACGTCATTCATCATACGACTCATCAAATACCATGGATATTTCATAATCATTACGTCATTTATAGTAAGACTCACAAATTAATTGATTAAAATCTTACCTAAAAGTAATTTCTCGTACTTTACCTCTGTGGAAAAGAAATACATTATAATGGTCATATACTTAGATGGAGAGTAATAAAATATGACGTGTAAGTATAAATAGTGTATCAGCCTTACCAGTAGATTCAACAGAAGCCATAGGAGAAGGGGAAGTTAAATCTTCTTCATGTGAATCAGCTCTCTATAATAAATAAAAACAAACAAATCATATTTCGGTGTTCGAATATTATTCTTAAATATCAATCACAACGCTATAGGTTTAGTAATATACCTATCAGTAACTTGTTAATAAAATACTACAATTAAACAGCAGTACACTCACCACATCAGCACCAAAGCTAAACAATAAAAAATAAAAATTCATAAATTACAACCACGCACCGTGCACCGTCATCAAAGCTTAAAATAACAAACACAACAAAAATTATAGGTGAAGTAATTCTTCTAATAACGTGTGGACATTGCACCTGCTGGATGACACGAAGAACTCTTTCCCTCTCTTCTTCGAGTTTCTCCAGGAGCCGGAAATAATTCTGTGACGAACACTGTTTATAACTGTATTAGAAAGTTCAAACATTCTGTAAAAATACCTCTCCTGAAACCGCATATCACAGACTTAACCATCGTATTTAGAGAGGTATTTCTACAGTTTGCAAAAATAAGGCTGTCCATGTTATAAATTTATTATTATGATAAAATAAAGTTTCGCAATATTACCTTTCTTTTAGATCCTATGCTCAATAACTCTTCTAGCGAGCTTCTATCAGCAACCGTTTTGCCAGTTGGCTTTCCAGTTTTAGCTTTTCGACTCGACGATGCTTTATCAGATTTATATGCATCCACGTCTTCAGATCTACCAACCTTGTCAAGCATTTCTGAAGAATCTTGCGATCGTCCTGATGGAGATTTTTCTGAAGACAATTTCCTACCAGATGTCTTATCCCACTTTCCTTTCTTGTCTTTACCTGTCATCGACTTCATATCATCATCATCTTTGCCTGTAGCTGTCGATGTCTCGCCATACCCTTTACGTGAAGCCCTAGTTTTATCGTCATAAGCTTTTCCCGAAGTAGTCGATTTTTCATCATATGATTTACCTGGTGTGTGTGATTTGTCAAGCTCTTTACCAAAGCGCGATTTTTTAGCATATGCCTTATCCGATGGTAACATATCAGCCGATTCGTCTGATGGCTGTTTCTCTGCATCTGCATATTTTCTATGTGACGTAGATCTCTCATCGTGTTTACCTGGATGTGATTTTCGTGACTTATCAGATGATATTTTATCACCGTATTTATCTAAAGACAACCGTTCGGTAGATGTTTTATCTGTTAACATATTTTCATCATATCTGTCCGACTTTTTGCCAGATTTAGAAATGTGCCTATCTGTAGGCGCGGCACTCCTTTGATCACCTCTTTTGACATTACCAGCGCCGCTACCCGAACCAGTAGTTACACCTTTAGCACCTGCAGTTGACTTCTTTTTCACTTTTTTAGGGATATTTGCACGTATTTTAATTTCAGTGATCGAGAGTGAACTTGAAGACACCTCGAAAGGTAAATAACCAATTTCTACTGCTACACGGCGCTCTAAAACTCGCAACTGTCTTGCAAGAAGGTATAATATGGCTTGAATTAGGCGAAAATTCACAGTATTTGCCTGCAATAGCATTTCATTGTGAGTATAGATACATCTATTCCTTCATTCTTACGTATGGGTCATGCTAATTATTTATCCCTTTCGGGAAGTAGGAAATTAATTTTTTTTTAACTTTTCCAATAGGATTCACTTTGTAACAAACACTTCCCTCATGTCATGTAATGTCATGCATGTGGAATATGTTAACAAGTGGCTTAATATGTCCCTATATGATACAAAATGTCAATAATAGAAATATGTATTTCATACACACAAGAATAACCCCCGTGTTTTTTTTAATATACGTTATATGTTCCTATTGAGCAAATATTATAATAATGGAAATTGCAAAAAGTGAAATAATCAATCCGCCATTTCATTATGTGATGGTTACTTGTTGATTATGTGTGTATGAGGCGGATGAATCTGCTCTCATAATAAGTAAGTACAACTTCACTGTATGTATATCTGTTTAAATCCTATTGGTTTTATGGATTATAAATAATTATAATTGATAATAGCTATATTTCAAGCATATTCAACATAAATATTTTGTACTTACCTCATCATCACCGAAAGCCATTTCAATCATTTCTCTTACACTCATAATGCTAGAGTCCGACATGATGATTTATTATTTTGTAAAAATATTCAAGGTTCTAGCAAATAACTACGATTTATTATAATTACGCATATTTACGTATAAAAATAACAAAATTTAATTAAAACGAGTCGGTTGCGTAACGGATAATCTTCATATTTCTGTCACTGTCAGTTTTTTCCAAAGAAAATATATTATCTGTTTTCCGTGTTTTTTCCCAGTTTTTTCTGTCTCTGGCATTGACAAAAAACAAGACCCTGTGTTAAATGCAGTTCAGTTTTGCTCACATCAAATACCATTATATTATGTGTGTGACTCTACATTCTGTTTTAATGTATACTTGGATAATATTAATATAAGTAATTTAGGAACATAGGGTTGGGTCGGAATGATTTCTCTGTAGATTGAGGTACCTTGTTAGTTTGCATAACGTAATTATCTCCAAATTATGATACCTACATCCATTAGTCTTATTCATAACAAAATTACCCCGAGATTAAGACGGGAATAATTTATAAACTCCTCGGCACGGCGACGGCGACGTCACGTTTTCCTCTCGAGATAATATGAGATTGGTTAAGAACATTTCTGGGGTAAAACAACACCCTGAACTAAAAGTTATAGCATCTACTTACCTAAAAAATAACGTTTCTCTAGATTATTCTTAGTAGGAATTTTATTAGCTAAAGTGTCTACCTAAGTATCTATTAGGTTAATATTTCCTTCTACCTAATCATTAGGTTAATGTTCTCCTCTGTCTGTAGTAATATTTTACTTAAGTATAGGTAATTATCTCTAAAAAAAGTAATAATAATTTTTTTATCAATTCTTTTAGGTATGGAGATTTGCAAGGGTCGATTTTCGCCAAAGGTCGAAACCTCTAGTTTGGTGCTGTCGATTAGCTCTATTTAGGTAACATCATTAATTTACGCTGTGACGCCACCCATGCAAATACCGCATAATTTTTTTTAAGAGCCTTCAGCCTATTTTCCAATATAATCAATTTTATTAAAAAAGCTATTTACAAAATGTTTATTGCGATAAATACTATTTTTCAATATACAATACATGGCATAATTGCGACAAGCTAAGTTGTAGTTCACAAATGTGCCAAAAACGACCATTTTTCGCAATTATGCGAACTACAACTTATCGACATTGAATCACGTTATAAATAAGCATTTAATAAAAAATAGTATTTATCGTAATAAACATTTCGTAAGTAGCTTTTTTAATAAAATTGATTATATTGGAAGATATTATTTTTTTAAGATTGGCGGCGCTAGTTAGCTCTATGAAGGCCCTTAAGTACTTACTTCGCAATATGTATTTTATTTAAAACTGGGCTTTAAGTTTTCCGTTTCCAACCCAGCCGAAAAATAAAAAATAAAACGAAATAAGACCTAAAAATTCACAACAGTCTTTTCAAGTGACAGTCTATGATGGAGAGTCCGTAATCTTTATTTATACAAGTCCTGACTTTGAGGTCCTTTGGGATTTAGAGGAATGAGTTTTTCTCTACTGTTCACAGTGGGTTGAAATATCTACCTACACTACAACTGTGGAATTTTCAATTCTTATTTTAATCAAGGCCATTATCAAATAAGACAAAGGTTCTGAAACCATATCTGAATTTGTCAACTAAAGACAGTTGGTCAATTAAGGCTATATTGTATAGGCGACACCTGTCATAATTTTATTTCTTCGAATCACTAATGTTGAAACTTGATTGATAGGTAATTATCTAATTAAAAGTAATATGTTAGATAGTGTCCACGAATTGAACTTCCTTGGGAGTCACAATCTTGCTGACTACAGTATACTACACGGGAAATGAAATGTTGATAGACTTTAAATGTTTCATAAATAAATATGGCATATCTTCAGAAAATTGCCTGCTCTACCATCAAAGCCGACTAACCCATTAGGTCACGCGTCCACTCGTAATGACATTGCGTGTCCTCCGGCCGAACCACTTCCACATTGTGCCGACAATGTGCTGACACCAAAACAAAGTTCCCAAATGTTCCTTTTGTCGTCCGTTGAAAATTCGCGCAACTTCCAAGTGCGGGCTCCTAGCGCTAATTACCCGCGCGTGACGCATACCATCACCTAATGAAAATGTAAAGCCGAAACTTGGCAGTGAGCTGTAGCTTATTTAGCTCCACACGACACCGGGTAATGCATAATAAAGTTGTTACTGTACAGCAGGAGGCTTTGGCGCTGCGCCAGAATGGCCCCTGCGATAGCCGTTCAATGATATATTCTTAATTCGGACATAACATGTAAGATAAGATAAGTACCTACTATTTTATCCTAATGACGTCCTACGAAGGAAATGTTTACTCAAATATAAGAAAATACTAGGTATTGACCATTTGCAGTGGTGTTCAAGTAGATCAATAACTGAACAAACTTACAGAATAAATTACCTGCAGACATTATTTATTGTAGAATCTGACTTTCAATACGAATTATCTCATATCTACATTCCTAAATACAATCACAATAATACTCGTAGGTACCTACTATGGTTTATTTTATTCGCCCAAAGAAGACTTACCTACAGCATTCCATATTTATTGATAGACTGGTCTCACAAATTTCTTCCACAGCGCGACATGGTTGCTACAAAAGAATGCTTAGATCAAGACCATCACTGAAACAGGGATTGTCTTCATCTAAAATTCTGTAGGCATTGAAAAAGGAACCCAGAACAAATAGTCTGAAGTGTCGTATATTTCTTGATCAGTTGAAGCGTTAGATTAGACGACTCTCCCGACTCAAAAGATTTATGAAGGCAATACTAAGTCGATTCGAAGCGTTTAGAGGGATTCTATAGCATTCTTCACGAAACGTTGGCATGAAACGAGATAAAAAGGACCATTGTGTAAAACAGATAACGCTTTGGCTAATTGTATTGTCGGATTTTCTTTCTTTAATTTATTTGTACTTTGAATTGCGGTACATCCTTACCATTTTACTCACCTCCTAGTCAATAGTTAAATTACATGATTTTATGACATTTGTAGAGTCTTTATATATTACTTATTATATTGAAGTAGGTATCACTAGTATCTATTTCATAAGCCCAAATACTTACTTACATACGTTAATTTTCCCAGATGTAGGTAAGTATAAATGTGGGAAAATTAACTAACTGTCGAGATCAAAGCCCTTATAAAAATAATCATGATTGAGATCGTATCGTATACATGTTTCTAGCAAAAAAATCTATAGTTTCCAGTGAGGACGTGCTTACCTATAAGGTAGGCGCGTCCTCATTGTAGGTAATTCTGGTAGAAATTTATGAACATTTTAGTCGCAAGGACAAAAGTCTAACGAGCCCTTCATAGGTATACCAAAATGTCACGCATGATCAAATACCTAGATAGATCAAAATGTCACAAACATCCTATTTCACGCCTATTATTTCCGAACCAATTTGGAATACGCGCATTATGATGTTTTATTCATGCTGGGCTACTTACTCGGGATTTGTATCGCGTTCACCCTGAAGGTTTTATGTACTGCCAACGCCACTTTTTACACATAAAAATGTTCTCAACATATGTTAGAAAAGTGACCTTAATCATCGTAATATCCTACATAGTTGCGGAATTTCACCGTTATGATTCGAAAATGATGATCTTAAAATTGTCGTTATGAATACAGCAAACCATAGTATGCAGGTATGTAATCTTTACGTAGCATAGATAGATGTTCTTTCACTCGTACGCCCCAAAAGCTGACCAATTTTCCCTTTTAATGCACACCCTGATCAAAGGCCGGCCAGCGAAGCGACGACCGGTGACATAATACGTCGTCGGTTCACAAAATGCGCTATTTTAGGGACATCGGGGACGTTCATCAGCTTTGTCCTTTCCACGCTCCTCTTTGCGAAGACGTGTAATTAAATCTTATCCACGATTTAATAAAAATACGTGTGTCAATATTAATTTATTTAATTTCACAAATTACATTCTTACAATAAATTAAAATGGAAATAATCCACTGACACTTTTCACGAATGAATCTCCCATATTTTTAATACTATCATATACGGTGTCCTTAAAAGAATTTAAGTTTAAATCAACTAAGTACTGAAATTCGGCCATTGAAACCTGCAGAGGAAAAGCAGGTGTTGCTATGAGGGGATTAACAATAATTTCGTCGTTGGCCAACCAAGGAGTCCAAGTGTAGTTTCGATTTGAAGGATTTGCTCTCAAATCTCGCCGAGGCTTAGGCCGGGGCTTTAATTCAGCCCATATGGCTCGCAGTCGCAGGGACATGTGGCGTACTATCTCAGGTAAGGTATTCCATAGGTTTTGGGTTTCTATAGGATCTGCACTAATATTGTAGAGACAGCCTTTGACTGAAATAAATATAAATTATTAGAGTAAAAGAAAAATGCTATTTAGTTATAGCTATGTACTTATTCGTGAAGCAAAAAATCATCGGACGGGCTCTTTTATTCTTGCGTATGTAATTCACATAGTAATTATCACATTCTATTTTCGATAGAATGAATAGTCGACTCTACGTCTATCGACTCAAGAAATATTCAACCCAGCGCTCATCGATACAATGAATTTCAAACTCATCCATGAATATTAGGTCTATTAGGTACTAGACAAAATGACTGACATACTAAATATTAACTTCAACTCTGTCAAGTAACTATGCGAAGTGAAACTCTACATCAACAGCGCCCTTTGATTACATGAACTTGTCATGCGGCTTTGCTTTATCGAGATGACTATTACTTTGGTAATATCAGTTATCTATTCGCCTGTAAAATATGTAAGTAGGTAGGTAATACGAGTACCTGTGGTAGGGACACACAGATCTTCATTTTGAGTTAAACTAAATTCCAACAGGGAAGCGTCGTTCCGTTTGATAAACACCTCGTCAATATCCAAACCTATATCTAGTGTCTCTCTGAACACCCGAAAAGTTTCGGATTCCAGTAACACATCCTCGTACAAAGGAGCTTCGTGTCTCAAATTCCATAGTTCCATTCCTTGGAAGCTACTGGAGTCTTTGTCTAAATCACCTACTATCATTTTGTAATCGCCTTCTCTGTACGCTGCCCAGCCGTTTAGATCGTCGATAGTTATTAGCACGTCATTACGTTTGGATTGTTCTCCTTTCGTTATAGCGTTCCACTGGTTTATACCGTCAATGTTATCATTGACGTTGCCACCGGCAGCAGCGACTAAGGTCGGCAGCCAGTCGGTAATGTGGAAGAGGCCGTTCCAAATGTTTGAGGACAGCGAAGCATGCCACATTAGCGCAACCGAACGTGAGGCTCCTTCCCAAGGAGTATTTTTAACGCCTCGTAAAGGCAAGTTAAGACCGAAATTTTGCGACTCTCCGGTAGTCGGCGCGCCATTATCGGAAACGAATACTATTAAAGTGTTATGGAGCATATCCCTCTCGGCTAAAGCCGCAACAATGTGTCCCACGCTTCTGTCCAAACTCGTTACGAGACCTGAAACATGCAGTTGCGAATTATTCATTCATTAAAACCGTTGCAGAAATGCAATGGCCGCTGTCAAATTAATCAATATCGCAACACGCGTTAGAACCTTCGATATAAAAGTGCATTATCCCTAACTAATTTAAACTACTGCTAAGCACTTATCGTAGTATTGATTCAATATCGAAACTCTGATAGTTCTTAATCTTTCTTATTGGCGGTACCTAAACAAGATTATTTAGAAATAATTGATTAACTTTTGACATCAAACGTAGCTTGCTTGATTGAATCTTTCTTACCTCTGCGCTATTGTTGAAGTTTTATATATTACCTATTGAGTGTTAGACACCACTGATTTATGAATATAATATGAGCTACGATAACAATTTATATGGAGCATCGCTTTACACAACAGTTTTAATCGGTATTCATTTGTTTGATGAACCAACACTGCGTGTAAATTAGGTATTTCAGGCGGACAAACAATAAAAGCTGTGTTTACTGGCCTGCGTATAATCTGCGAGCGGAGTGCGCGATGTGAGCGTTTGCTGCGATATCGTCGGCAGGCGGCTGTAGGGTGACCAGCCCTCCTCCCGCGTGGGGGGCGGCGTGCGACACGTGCAGATACAACGGCACGTCGCTGTTGTGATCCCGTATCACTGGAACAACAGTAATTAGAACGGAGCTAATTGTACCCGCGGAGCTTGGGCGCGGGTTGGGACACTGAACTAGATACGGGTCCCCGTTCGGCCTCAGGCCAATAATGTAGCAAATAAATGCATTTTCTTTGGAATTTATGAATGAAAACCAAAAAAGATTTTATAGATCAAGACAATCTTTTTTCCTTTCTACAGGGAAGACTGTATTATATTTATCTAAGATGCCTTTTCTGCGTACCTACGTAACCAATTGCTCTAAAAACGTTGTAGGAATACATCTTGAGGAAACCTGCATGCCTGATAATTAAAACAAATCTATGACAAATTATTGCCCTGCATGATGTATCATGGCCCGAGCTCGGGAAAATGCTTATACGTTATTTATTATCCATACAATTTCCCGATCGGGAATCAAGCTATCGCAGATCGATGTTAGGTCGACATTCTGACTCTACATAGCAAAAAGTTCCTTCTTATAAATGAAGACATGTAATTTTATACACGACATTGATATTTATAGAGGTACCTACTTAAAAACATTTAAAATAAACATACATTCAACAGCTCGATCAGTAAGCAAATCAGTAAGATAACCAGTTTGATCTTCCAAAGGTTCCAAATCTTCAAAGAAATCGAGTCCGAAATAAGATGTTTGATTCCAATTCTGTAACACAACCACAATTTAGAAAACACATACAAGCTAAGTTGAAGTTCACAAATGTGCCAAAAACGGCCGTTTTTCGCAATTATGCGAACTACAACTTACCGAAATTGAATCACGTTATAAATAAGCATTTAAAAAATAGTAAGTATTTATCGTAATAAACATTTTGTAAATAGCTTTTTTAATAAAATTGATTACCTATATTGGAAGATAGTATTTTTTTAAGATTGGCGGCGCTAGTTGGCTCATGGAAGGCTCTTAATATAATAAGTAATTAGGTACACACAATTCCTAAGAAAATATAAAAATAAACAATGTAGTCAATTTATTTCCGCATAAATGATAACAGTTAACAACTTCAGTTGTTCTACTAAGTTACCTAAACATGCTTTGACTTTACTATAAGTCTTTACGTTACACCTTATATTTTATAAAGGAATATCTTATTCCCTACCTATATTCAACAAAGATCGATTAAGAAACACCTTCAAAGGTACTTAAACAACTGTATACAATACCTCTACAAGATTATATGTGAAATAATCCACAGAATCGCCGAGGAAGCCGTAGAAAGTATCGAATCCTCTTTGAGTAGGCAGATAATGTTCCCTGGATTTTCCGACATGCCATTTACCTATCAAATGTGTCTCGTAACCCAATTCCCGTAAATAGGAAGGCATGAGACGCTCTGAAATTGGTATCCCTCGATCTTCGGCGGCTTTTATTGAAGTGCCTTGGGTACCTGAAAATTAAGAGAACGTCTATCGATGTTCGTGCACACCTACGAAGTAATTTCGTACAGTAAAACATAAATTAGTAGATTTATGAATACCTCCTGTTCTTACTTTATATTTATAGAAATTATGTAAGTAGTTATATAGCGGCCATAAAGTAGAATCCTCACTTCACCTAAACGGAACTGTCACTGTCGTTCATACTGCATTGCGTAAAGCGAAGTCGCGGACATGTCGATTTTTATTATGGTTACTTAGATAATATTTCGTCTTTCATTGCGAAATGGCAAACAGTATTGAAACTCATATTTGGCGGTTTTTATTACATCGATCCAACCAAAGCTTAGACGTCATTAAACTCTATTTTTTCAGGTTATGTTCCCAGCAACAGCTTTGGCATAGAAACAGACGTGACGCAAAAAGATTAAAATCGAATTCAAAGAGCGTTGAGAAGGACGAATGGTAGGACGGAAGATTAGTTATTTACGTACCAAGTCGCAGGGCATATTTTCCAGTGAAGAGCGCGCTTCTCGACGGCGTCCCTTGCGTATCAGTGTAATACTGCTGTAGCATAACGCCTTGGTACCCGAGCACGTCAATGTTAGGAGTCATTATTTGATCCGAGCCGTGAAAACTCACGTCACCCCAACCCTGAATATATTATATTATTTTTAGGAAAAATTTACATCTTTTGGAATGGCATATTGATATTTTACACTAGGACACCAAAATAATGGGTCGGTAAGATGGCTCGTGGAAGCAATACAAAGTCAGACAAAAAAATTAAAACTTTATTGCGTTACTTTTTATTCCCTTATGAGATACAATTTCAGGAATTCGCTACCAATTTTTAAACCAACTCGACAAATCTAAAATATTTATAGTGATTTAAATAAGAACGGTATCTAGAGTGTCATCTACTGCTTCAGAAAATCTCTCGAGGAAGCTATTCCCGTATCGCATCAATTATTAAAAGTATCGAAGAAAGTGAGCTGAGCAGAGCCATGACGATTTTAAATACTTATACCTATGTATTTTATAAAAAAGAGATTCAGTAAATACTTACACATTTTCTTTCTTTTTCGTTTAGCTAATACAATCCCATATATTTTTCTTTCTATTCTATTAGCGTTAAGAAAATTAATGTCACTTACGAGGAACGGAAGGGAAAATCATACAAAAATATACTTACCAAATCATCAGCGACTATGAAAACAATATTTGGGGTTTTCAAATCTTCTAGCGCACTAGTTAGCGCTAATATAGTGAAATAACTGCAAAAAGTGTCATTTTGTCAAAAAAATATACATGAAATTAATGCGATAGCCATACGACTAAAATATACATATTTAGAAATAAAACTATCTTTATATGCGAAAGGTCGGTTGAACCGTCTAATAGTCTGATAGTTGAACCGATTCTTTCCGGCAACGTGCCAAAAATGCTGGCGGCATTGCCCCGCTGGATACTGACAGAAAATATAGGCCGACATTTTGGTCACAATATGGCTGCACCAAACGCCTCGACTTATCTTGGTACAGTCTATAACACATCAACCTACACAAAACCATTGCAATCTCGACGATATTACCAACAATTACAGTGGCCGTATCAACGTCGAATGTACAGCAGACTGTATCTCCATCGCTCTCGGCCCCCACGGACCCAGCCTTTCTACCCTAATTCAATCTAATTATATTAAATTAAATTATTATATTAAAAATTACTCAACTTACCAACAAAAATATATGACCATTTTAACGGAATCTACTCGTGTACCGATAGTCTTCAGCGAGTACTCACGACACACTAAACGACTATACAATGATGAATATGTGGCAATAATACAAAGACCTTATAATAATGGAGAGGATACAGTAGCTAGGTGAATCATGCCAATTTCATGTCAACCAAAAACAGACTAAGTTAGTAGGTAGGTAAATAGGTGACAAGGTTCCAGATTTTAATTAAGGCTGACATCACAAAGAGTATTGCAGCAAGATCGGATTGTTAAGTGTATAGAATATTTATTTTAAATTAAGAATACAACGTCGAGTTTATGCAAAAAAAGGAAAATTTCCGGTAATCTGAAATTTTCATGGATTGTATACTTCCTAATTATGCGACAGTTTTCTATTTTATTATTGATGAAAATTAGATTCTTTGTTCGTAATTCACAGAACCTTTGCGAGATTACAATTAAACTTTAATTTACCTTTCGCACTTAATTAAGTTAAGATGTTCATAACCAACGATAATCTATTGAAAATAATAAAAACACTCTCACAAAGAAATGGATTTATGTATAGAATATCCAAATAGAGTTTTGGAATAAAATAAGAGTAAAATAAAGCCAATACTTAATCCAATGCCCGCTTCGCTCGTGTTAAGAAACTCCATCCTTAACGGGACCACCTGTTCAAACCAAGAAATTACCGATATTATTCATAATCTTAATATTAATACAGTTAGTAACGCACCGTGACGGTAACAATAACCGACAATGCTTGTGTTTAAGCCATTCACGCATATATCTATCTATCACTTGAAATGCCTAGATTGTATTGATAACTTATACCTAATTGTAATATACACCACGATAAAAATAAATAGGTCGATACCAATAAGAGAGTAGAAGAAGAAGTGAATAGAAACATAAACATATGTCAGTACTGGTATCTAAAAAGAAAAGATAGACAAAGACGTCACCTTCTATTTTTGTATTTCGATATATTTTAATCATCGCTACCATAACGCAAAATGTACGATGACTGTATAAAACAGTATGTCCTGAAATATCATTAAAAAGTTGTTGGAAGGGACATGAACTTTAGGGGGAAAAAATACATAAGTAATAAAGAAACAGCAGTTTTCTGACTTTTTGCTATGAAACAACGATTTGCATGGGAAATGAGAGCATCTGGCCCACTGCGCTGTATACGAAAGGCGGCCACACTCGTATAATTAGTTAAGAATTGTTATTTTCAAAACAAAATTTACTTCTACCATCTTTGATCTATTAAATCTGACTTACCAGGGAGTTGCTATAACTTTTAGTTACTCGTTTGATAATATTTTCGTTTACGAAACTTTTAGTTGGGTAAAGGAAATTATAGCTGAACGCGCATAATTTAGGCACTCGCCATAATTTTCCCGTATCTTTCCGCATAAAATGACTATTTGCCCTGGAAGCCGAAGGACATTATCACTCTCGTCCGGTATATTATGGCTATAAATCTGAGAACTGGCAATTCCAGTGTTGCAAGAGCATTATTTTAACCGTACCCTTTTCTTCTCTAACAATATGACCATCATCATAATGATCTAAGTTTCTCAAGATTTGTAACATTCAATACTACTGGTTAATGTAATTATGGAATTCAAACGCAATTCGTTGAAAGCTGCCAACTGTTCCGTTATAGATATTTCATTTGCCTCCACATTTAGGCAGTCGATCTGCATTTGACATGCCTTTGCCGATTTAATAGAACGAGCCATCAGTTAATTAAATTTGCATTGTATATTGGTATGTATTTTAATTTATAGTAGACATTTTAATAAATTGAGCAATAATTCTTTAGCTCTAATTATGGAACATATAAGTATTAGTAAGAAAAATATTAGTGAGGAGTGAGGATGATTTCATGGAATGAAGAGTGTGTATCTAAATGTCTAAACTGTAGATAAATATTACTTAAATGTACAATTTGTAAAACTATTACGTAGGTGTACTTAGTGGATGTGAAAATTTAGAAATAATGTTGAAAAATTCCTACTTTTGTTGTATAAAAGGATGTGCAGTATAAACTTCAGCACCAATATGTAAAGTCTACAATATGGTTTTGACTGAATTTAAATTCCAAAGGTTTCTGCCCGTTGCGTGCAACAGCTGCCGGCAGAATATTTCGAAAAATTCCCTCGAAATTCACACGTCCAGTTTCAATTTACCGCGTCCATCTTCTGCATGTTTTATCGACTCGCTTTAAAATAGTAGAAACCAACATGGATCCAATAATATTCTTATATTAGGAGAATAAATTCTACTAAAATAGGTACCTAAGTACTAATAATAAAGCAATTTTATTTTATTAGATATCATCATCAATATCTGTTTCTAACGTAAACAGGTAAGTTAAATACTCTTGATTTTCGAAGTTATTTTCCGTGTGTTCATGAGCAGTAGAAGTGAAATTCTAATTCTTATGGCAAAGATAATAAGAACGATCCAAACACAATACATCAGATCAAGTGTAACACTTTGGACCGTTCTTATTATGTGCGTCATAAAAGTTGAATTCGTACTGCAAGTGTTACCATTGATCTGCTGTTGTCCGTACGTCTCTTGATGACAGTCAATGATGTTAATAAAAAAGTTTGTGTGCAATGTAGAACGATTAAAGGTAAAACAACGTTGAATGGAAGCGTCGATAGCGAACTAAAAAACAAGAGTTTGAACTGTAAGCCAACAGGAAACCTTAATGCTTCTTTGAAAGTTGCCGAACTAATTAAAAGTTTAACACCTCTTGTTGCTACCGCTTTTGGCGTATGGCGTCGTCGCTTTGCAAATTGGTTTAAGTTTTCATGTTCAAACTGATTATAATGTCCATGGCAGTATTTCAAACTTTTTAATTTCTGCTTTTATAATTACCACATTAATCATTTATGAGACAGTACAACAGCGCAAGCGTTTCATTTCTTAATACAGCTTACTAATTACATTAATACCTATGTACAGTTCACACATAAAGCGATTTCTTCACTCAACCTACTGCAGATAATTTTTCATTAAAAGTATGTTAAACAACAATTAATATATTAAATTCAGAACAGGTAGATTATAAATAATATATTATGTAGGTACAGTCGACAGCAGATCAATGGTAACACTTGCAGTAGGTACGATTTTAAGTCTTACGACGCAAATAATAAGAACTGTCAAAAATAAAAAAAAGTGTTACCATTGATCTGCTGTCGACTGTACCTACGTATTCGGAAGTGCACATAGTTTTCAATTTTCCTATCTTGAATAGAAACTAAGTTTTCTTATCTACATAAGCACTAATGAAATAAAATTATTGCCTTTCATCCCGGACGCGGACTGTAACAAGGCATAACTAGGCAATGGTAGTTAGCAGTTTAGAATTTATAACACTCGCTGACTTTGAATCTTGTTAGTGTTTCATAGCAGTTAGAGCAACTGAACAACAATTTAACTACGTAGATGCCAACTGTGTGTGACAGGCTTTCTGATCCTGATTAGCTTTAGGCTTTTACCCTATTGGAGAGAGACAAGGTACGTAGAGGCGTAGACGTGGCGTAGCACGGACGTAGCGTAGTGTAAAAAATATTATTACGCTAATACAGATACATTTTGAAATTTATACAAGTACAAAGTCGAAAATGAGTCTATATTGTCTGCGCCTTAAGAATTGAAATCATTCGAGTGTCCTTATGTCCTTATCCAAACTACCACTCGTATTCAGCACGCTGCCAACGTTACTGCATCCGAAGATAACCTTGAGAAACATTATATCACAACTCTGAAGTGGAAAGTTTCTAAAATAATGCGACTCGTAACGAGCACTCCGATATGTGGTGCGTGACACGACTGTGGGGATGTGCGCGGATGTACGCGGATATCCTCGGATACAAAAGGATATCACCCGCGGATATGAGGCGACTAATTATTATTACATATTGCGTCATCAACGGAATTCAGAATCAGGACTAAGCACCCGTGTGACGCGTGCGTTGGCGAAATGTTTGTTTTATGTCGACGACATAACGACGGAGCCTAATGGAATGGAGGAAACTTTTATTATACGAAATGCGTTCAATTACACAGCTTAGTTCGGGTTTTGTAAAAGAGATTTTCATTGTTGTCATCAAATGTAGGCCAGGAAGTAATGTTCCAATGTTGAGAACATTTAATGCGTGGTTGTTTACTTACATGTTACTGGTATTTTCTTTGGAAAACATCGTGAAGAAACCTACATACACATAGAACAAAAACGTCGTTGGCGCATACTTTTACAGGGCTTGAGCGTTATTAAAAATCGTTGTTTTTGCCCCACCCACCTGACAAAAGCTAGCCCCCAAAGACTAGAGACAGGCTATGGTATGGGTTGATCTTGGCACACAATTGATTTTTATACAATCGTAAGAAAAACGCTGACTAGCCCGAAAGAGATAATGCTGCGAGTCCATAAACATATCAGAATTACAAAATGGCATATGTGGGTGTTCCGATAACAATGACCCGGTATGAGTAGCAAATAATATAGTAAGTACGATGATTTTTTTTTTAATTCACATATACCACGTTGCAAACGAATTTCTGAGTAGCAAAAGTGGCATAAAATTTTCACCAGAACATTTTTTTGAATCAGTGTAGAGTGTTTTTAGAAGGAATTGTTTTTAGACCGAATTTTCGCCTTTTCTCCTAGTTTTATTATTTACGGTCACATCATTTTAAACTCAAAAATCTAAAAAGGGAAACTCCATTGTCATTTCGGTTCCTTTTGTATTTGTATTCCCATTTAAATTATTCAGTCAACTGATTTTGCGTTTCAACGCCGACAGCAGAATAAATTTCGTCACTGCCATTTAATTCCGAAAGTTTACAGAAACAAAACAGGCAATTCACTCCATTTACTTCGCAGCCTCAGTGGATGCTGCAAAAAGATGTTTTCCTCTTTGTTTTGTGATGGTGGTCTAGTTTTTTCCAGCGTCCGTCTGTCCGTCCGTCCCGTCCGCTTCAATTAGTTTCCGGGAGCAAAGCGTAGACAAACCGACAGACACATCCATCAAGGATACGATATATCCATGTAAACAATTAAGTACCTATCTACCAGAAAATATTAATTCATACAAGGAGGGATATATTAGCGTGCAGATAGTTTTACTTTCTTAAAATAAAGTCATAATTTAACAAATCAGTTTTAAAATGTTGAAAATTTTACGATGGACATTGGACATTGCTGAGCGTCGTATAGATAGGTATAATATATGAATTCTTTATACATATCTACCATGCGAAAATAATGCCTACGATCTAAATCTGCAAAGACCCAACTTTTGTAAATTCGACTGCCGAGAGGATATGAAGTTTTTATATAAGTACCTGTGTCAGTTATGTTGTGGCTAGGTACAACACGCCCTGATGGATTTGAATCTATGAGGTGTCATCAGATTAATTTTAATCATTCACTTCTTAGAATTCGGTTAAAAATTACCACAAAATAACATGACTGATTAATCCTTCTTCGCCTATCGGGTAAAATGTAGCCAAATAGAGCACATAGGACCGGTGAGTGCGGTAATGGCATCAGAATGAGTCAGCGGGATCTAGCAGGGCTCACGGCGACGCGGGCAGCCACGGCTCTACCACCATGCCGGCCGGCGAGCCGATCCATCAATCTGTCAGCTGGTCAGTATACATACAGCCTAGTATGCCCATCAAACAATAGGAATTGGACTAAGAATCAATCAAGAATCGTGCAAAAAAAGGGAATCCAGAAACTTATGACACTTTACTGTTTCAATATAGTTGAGCTCGGTGGCCGAGTGGTTGGAAACGAAGATCCCACGCTCGATCTCAGATTGTCATTTATAGTATAAAACAGTCAAATTATAATAATGGGCATTTCAAAGTATTTATTAGTGAAATATTTTCTACATACGAGTAAATCTTGTGAAAACTTGGTGATACAGGTACTATAGGTAGTTTATCTGTTGTAGACTGTGGTTTTGGGGATGTTTTACGTATATTTACGAGTGTTTTAATGTTGAATAAAACACTCGGTAATAATGATGATTGGTCTTAATGATGAATAAAACATCAGATCGTGATCCGAGAACCCTCGATGTAATTTTTTTTTTAATTTCCTAACACCCACTTTATAACCTAGTGTCAAAGTCTTGCGGTCAGAATTAGGAAGTTTTAAAAGATAATACACCATAACCAACGGACTTTTATCTCTCCTACTCATCCATTAAGTACGACGGCACCGACCCTTGTAATCCGTATGAGATTCTAATCGTACCCTTTGCGGTTTCCCGTATCACAAGGTTGCCTTATACATCATTTAAAATGTAGGTGTGGTGTATCAAATCGAAAAACAGTACCTACTTTGAGGAATATAAAATAAAATAAAATATTTTTATTTCAGACTTTTACATCCATATTTATGTTCAATTTATCATTTATTGTAAATATTAAACAACTACTAACAACAACAATAATAATGAAAATATTTTGTATTTGTAAATTGTAATCCTAAGATAAAGGGTTGTTTACAGAGGGTATAAAATATACCTACTGTCAGTAATATTTACCCAATGATATGATAATATGCATTTTATTTACTTATAGGTAGTTTTAGTTTTTTAGTGTTAGATTTTAGTCATTTTATTATTATTTAGGTCACTTATTATGTATATTTTTAATTAAACTTGTTCAGCAGTCTAATTTTACAATTACAATAATAATATGGATTGATTTATCCACTTTAGGTACATTGTTAAAATTAAATGATTACAGTTCATCGGTTTTTTCTTGGCGTTACCTTTCGTTAGAGTTTTAAGACCGCCCTAGATGCCAGATATGTTCTAACGACTGTTGGCGAAAGACAGCATCCTTAACAAGCTACTTAACATGCTATCCGAAACACAGGAGTTCACATGAAAATGTCATTAGCGGTCACCGATCCTAGACGCCGCCAATGTCGATTTCTGACCATACTCGAAAACTAACTAGGTTACGTACGAGCGAGCCCCATCTTATGCTTATAGACTAAAATGACTCTTATGCACTATTGACATTTGGTTCTCTTAAATTAAAATGTTAACACAATATTTTAATCAGCAAAAAATGTAGCCAGAGGTTTGCAGCAACAGCAACAATAAAAGTTTGCGAGAGTTCAAAAGCGGCGCGAACAAACGCCATAATAATGCAAACACCAAACATTTTTCTAACTTCCCGACGTCACGTACGCTTTAAAAAGGACATTAGCAGTTATGCAAATTATATATAGTACCTATATTCGCCTGTAAATGTCGCGGGAAATCGTTTTTACGTTACACAAGCAAAAGCCGAAAGCAAAGTTTGAAAGGAACATGATATATGGGATATAATTGTATAAGTTGTTATTATAAGTACAACACGACACCTACTTAACATTCGTAATGTTTAGAATGCGCCGATAATTGTACACATTTTTTCACGTATAGGTACATTTTTATTTATACGTAGGTACACGTAGGCACTTGCGCTCTTTACAACAGCATCTAATATGCTGTAATATGCTTTACTTAAAATAAATTCTAATGAAATTTACGGCATGGGTCAGCTACACTATCGTGCTCCTATTATTCTACGGAAGGAGAAAAATAGTGAATTTAGGTAGTAAATAATACTTGTAAGTACTTTAGAACTTACCATTTTTGTGTAAAACATAAATTCTAGTCGAGAAAACTGAAAACAGACGTCCAGATTCAAATAAGGAATTCTTGACAGAGACGGCCTGGCTCTCAGGGAGCGCGGTCGGAATACAGATGAACGAATATAAAGCCAACCCTCTGCGGATCTCCACGAATGGACTTCGAAATACGCGACAGCTGGTATCGTGGTGTCCACGCGAGGGGCAAATATTGACTCCGCTAGGCCTTTACACCACTCATCCCTAAAGGTAAGCCACGTCTAGTCAATATTATAAAGTAAATGTACATAGACACCGTATTAACGGGTCTCTTGCAATATCGAGATAACCCTGGGTTAAATAGGGTAAAGGCGGGATAGATGCCTCAGTAGGATAGATGCCTCATTTTCAAGAAACCTAACTTCCCAAACTCGCAACTAAAAAACAATAGTATAACTAAGAGCCGTAGACACCCCGCACCTAATTTAGCCACTTGCCGTCGTGCGGTGAGGATGCGTTTAGCTCGTGTGTGGATTCATCTCCGCGGCGAACTTAACGAACACGTCAAACTTTTAAAGGTAAGTATTTGATGTTGTATAACTTTATAAATAGTTATTAATTCCGTTATATTTTTTATTGCGTCAATATACTGATTCATCAAGTATGCATCTAGATGTAAATAGTTGCTCTTTTGTTTTTTTATTTATTTAAAAAATACTTGGGCATCTATCCCTATCAAAAAGGATAGTTGCCCTGATTTTTCGCGGTATAGGTGCCCCTAGGGGCATCTATCCCTCCATACACCATGTATGTATTATATGTGCTTTGAATATATATTTTGAACATATTCTTGTGTTCTGTTATATTTTTTATGTGTACATTTGTATTTGGACTTTTTACTGATTGTAGCAGAACTATGCCACGAAAATACAAAAGAAAGGAAGAAGTGCGAGCTCGAGTATGTTCTTGGACTACAGAACAATTGCAGTCAGCTTTCGAGGAAATGGACAGAAATACCATGGGGCTACATGAAACCTGTACACTTATCAGAAATTTTTGCTCAAGATGTGGAAAACTGAAAGCACTATCCGGTTAAATATCATTTCAGTAGAATTTTACAAGATGAAGATCTTTAGGTATCGTGTTATTTTAAATTTTATTAAGAATTATTTTTATGAATATGCGTGTTGAAACTTAATAATTAATATTTTATAATAAGAATTTAGAATTCATATTTTTGTTGAACAAATACTTTTAGAATTTTTATAATGATAATTTTGATCTCATAATTAGAATTAAATTGTAACAATGACAATTAAAAGATTTTAAAAACTGCGAAATGCTTTTCATTATAAATAAAATAAAGACAAAATAAAATATTAATAATATTATAATTATACAGTATGAAGGGCGTCTATCCCGCGCCGCAGGCATCTATCTTCGTTAGTATTTTCATGGTGGGGCAACTATCCATACGGGTAGGCATCTATCCTCAAAAATGGAGGTCCACAAAAAGCTAAAATCTGCAAAATCTGTAATTTATAGGTCCAAAAAGACAAATCACAGTTAAACATAAAGGATTAAACTAGTTACATATATATACATTATTTATATAAAATTAATATTTTTTTAATTAGGAGCATATTTCAAAAAGTGCGGCATCTATCCCGCCTTTACCCTACCCATACATTTTGCTCGGGTTAAGTCACTAACTCTAGAGGTATTTTATATTGCAAGTTGCTTACTCCCGTAAGTATAACGATTTGGATTCTGGACCGTGTATTGTATAGGTACCTATATCGTAAGAATATTGATACTCGTATGCTATAATTATAGACCTCCTGAATTTCAGTTTAAATATACTTACAGGTTCAATACATAATATTCTAGGAATCTTCGTGAACGCGTGCATTGAAATGGAATAGAGATATACTTATAACTTCCAATTATGTAACTAATTCTAAAATGATATCCTTTGAATAAAATCCTGCCAAAAAGAAATTCCACATAATGCTAAATTGGAGATATTTAAGCAAATAGAAGTTAAAGGAACATAAAATCTACCAGCTCAAAAAAAAGATCTAAAACGACACCTTGTTGGTAATTGATTTTAATGATGATAATCATTGTAATCAATAGGTAATAATCCTCATAATTTCAAAAATGATTATAAAATTAAATTAAATTAAATGTGTACAATTTATAGTTTACTAGGAAGTAAATATACTTAGTTATCGGTATTTTACATGATTTTCTTCGACAGAGCCAGTGACATAATAATTAATTAATTATGTATTCATATTGTGCAGCGCCCTTTTGCTAATCCTCGACGACCCTTCCCTCTCAGCAGAATTTTAAATGAGCTGAATAATTTCTTTTTACTTCACTGAAATTGAAATTTCTGTGACAAAAATATACAACGCAGACAAATTTGGATTTTGTAATTGTTCTTCATTTGCATACTTCGACTTGTGTGTATTAGAAAGTAAGTGCTTTCAATTGTGAGGAAAGATACCTAATCATATCACTAATAAACTTTGATTCATAATAATAAAATTATAACCATCAATTTGTAATGACTAATTTACTTACGCCAGTCTATTCGCATGCAATAGTTGTTTGTTTCATTGTGTTCTTTAAATAATGTACACGAAACACACAAATTAGTTACGAAATTATTTATTTATCGGTGACTTATAGATTTTGAAACCCAAATATATATCTCGCATTAGAAGCCATGTCTTACAGCTTCGACATTCATTGAAGATAATGACGAATAATAGCTAGGTACTTATCTATCTTGTAGAACTGTCTCAAGTTCTGATTGATGACTGCTTCGTGAACATCCCTAATTCAATTGCTAATATAATGCTTCCTATCACTGTCGTGTCGCTGTCACAAACAGGTGCTGTGATATACCTCTTCATTCAAGTCGGCTGCAATTAGGGTCTGAATTAATTATCTCGGAGTTCCTCCTCTTTTCACATACGGATATCTAAGGGCATGGGAACTATTATATCTACTATTTATATTCACTAAGCCTATATGGCTATTTTATTTAATCTTAAAGCTAACAACCATTATTAGTGGTGCTCTTTTTGGTAGTGTCGGTACATGATTAGTTTATAAAAAGATCATGAATAAAAGATCATTTATTTGCCACATTATTCGTACATAAAATTAACATAAATAATTACATTGCATCTATCGTACACTGTGGCAAAAAGGCTATGTATGTATTGCATTAAATGCTGCATTTAGGACTCTAAATGCAGCATTTAATGCAATACAAATAGTACTGATTTTCAGCCACCGCCTGATAGGTTACATTCATTTGTAAATTATAACTATTTTAATTGTTATGTATCGTTAATAATATAATGTAATGTCCATTTATATTCAATTTAAGTCTATTCAAATGTCAATTTGTAAATCGGTAGAACGAACGAATGTGATACTTAATTTGGTATTATAAACTAGACACTGTATTTTGAGGTATTTACTTGTTGATATCTGATAAATATGTTTACAGACCTTAACGCGCTTGCCAGTTAGAATTAAGAAACGTATTGAGTTTAAAATTTCGAGTTCCATTCCATTCCATTCGCGTGTACCTTTAGTAGATAGATAATGTGCAACGTAGAGTTTTACTGGAAGCTATTGTCATGTCACGTACATTCGCAAGTTCTCAAGAGACCCGTCTTTATACTTTTCACTACTTGGGTTTAAATGCGTTGACACTTGATGACATAACACAATACATTGTTGTGGAAGCTATCACTTCTGATTTTGTAACAATAAGGGCAATACGTTCGAAAATGACAAATTACGACTTAAAATTCGACAATGTCTTCAAAATATCTACAGTGGCAATGCGCATAAACAGATGTCATCCAGATATTACCCGAAACAGATTATGGTTGACACAGTTCATTGTGATTATCACGCTGGGTGTGATTGTCTTATTTTTGCTTCTCTATTCTATACTGTTTCATGATATTCGCAATGGCAAGTTTACCGAGGCCAGCAAGAACAGCATAATGGTCATCGTCGACGTCACTATCACGCTGAAATATATCATCCTCCTTTACCGCCAGGATTCTATCATGAATCTCATTCGCATCGTCGATGAAGATTACGAGTTAGCTAAAGGATTCTGTGATGAGGAAAAAGATATCGTTGAGGAATATTCTATGAAAGGCGTTAAGGTTTGCAGATTGTGGTTGATTTCAGCGTCTGCTACCAGTGCTTTATTCCCTTTAAAGGCTTTGTTCTTAATGGCATATTACCAATTTCAAGGAAAGTTTGAACTTGTGCCAATGTTTGACTTGACATATCCCTCTATCTTGGATGTATATAAAAATGGTCCTGTAGCTTTCTGCCTTCTGTTTCTGATGGACGTACTGTTCGACTGCTATGCCACAACCATGTATATTGGATTCGATCCTCTGGTGCCCATATTTATGCTACACACATGCGGTCAGTTGGAAGTGATTAGTCGACGAATAATAAAGCTGTTTAGAGAAGCCACAAGCGAGGAACAAATCCACGAAAATTTAAAGAAGATTGTTCTAAAACTTCAAGATATTTACAGGTTTGAATCTCTATTGATTGTCGTGTACCCTTCTAAACGTTGGCTACATTGATTAAACTTATGTTTCAGATTTGTAGATTGTGTCAAAGCTGATTTCACGATGTTATATGAATATAATATGAAAACTACTACCTTTCTTATACCACTGACGGCGTTCCAAATTGTCGAGGTTAGCAATACTTTAGCTTCAACATGAAAAAACGATTTCATAAACTTTTTTCATCTATCTTACAGATTTTATTTATATTTTACAGTCACTTCGACATAAAGAAATAAATTTGGAATTTATAGCCTTCTTTACCGGCGTTATATTACATTTTTATATGCCTTGCTACTACAGCGATCTTCTTATGGAAAAGGTTAGTGTCTGTCAACGATCTTCCACGAACACTGATTACATACACACATGTAGTCATGTTGTCGATGGGTATCTAGATATGTTATGTGCAAATTATCTAAGCATATAGGTAAGTAATTTATTGTGCCATGATTATAATAGATTTTATAACAACGGTTTAAAATGTATTTGATGTAAGCTTACCTATATAGGCAATTGTATTGTATAGAAAAAGAAGAAGCGCGTAATGGCCGGTGGTATCGATACGACTAGAGGTGCGATCGACTACGTATCGATACGAATGATTTGTTACGTATCATGAATTGTTACATTGATTTGAGCTTTATGTGGGTAGAGCGAGAGACTGCGTCAGGCGATCTACTCGTGTGGTTGGGAGCGACGGTCGGAGCCAAGGGTGCACAAGGTGGTACTCTTCATGCTGTCCAGGGCCACGCTGCCGCTCGTCATCAGCACCGTGTTCTACCCCATCTGCCTCGACACATTCGCTGAAGTACGTACACATCAAAGTACATCAAGTGCAACACCTTGACGGCACTTCGATCCATTGGGATCTTTTGTTCCTCCTTTCTTTTATACTCCATCCTCCTCCCTAAAGATGTAACCGCTATACAGCTCACGGAAAGGAGTCTGTTCTAGTCCCCTGAAGACTCATTCGCTTTCTAGCCAGTGATAGTCACATTCGCAAGTGTTTCATGGACTAAAATTAACCTTCTTATACATTAAACAGTTGTATTAGTCATTGTTCTTAGATATTACCGTGGTTATTTTACCACGTTTGCTATTAGCCATATACCTAGCTAAGCTCACTTCCCTTAAACCATTTCAAATTATTGCGCGTTTATGAGTAACCATTATTTGGTGTGATTATATCGTGGCTGCTCTTTGCGATGACGAAATAAATTCGGCGTGTCATACTCTGGAATCGCCGCAAGTGCCTATTATAATCTTTAATTTGGGACTAGGTAATAGGTATATCGAATTGCTATATATAGGTATTTATATATATAAGGTTACATATCAAGGGTAAAAGAATTACAAGGAATCTAAATTAAGAAGTCAGGAAGAGTTCACGGTTTGTAAGAATACCGGTCATTGACATTTAAGTCCATACGTCGGACAGCTTTATGAAAGTTAGCCTTTGGCGAGCTTTCAATCTAACTGTCAAGTCAGTTAGATTGAAAGCTCGCCAAATGAAATACTCGTAGTCTTGAACATGAAGCAAGAAACCGGCCTATGGAGTAAACCTTATTTACATCACAGCGCATTGCTTTAATTGTTTAAATTTTCAATTCTTTTATAATTTTATAATGTAACATTTATTAAGAATAATTATAATATGTAGTATCTAGTAAATAATAATAAAAATATACAAATATACTTATAAATATAATAAATTAGGGCCAAATAGCTGCCCTGCGGTATAGTGGCCAAAAGGCTGGCAACGTTACCTCAGCAAACGATATATTGAAGTCGAATATATAAAAACAGATGTGTCTTTCTAATGTGAAGAATCAACGGCACAGAGACCTGCCCCCATACAAAATATACTTTAGGCGCTCTCCATAGAGAGTGGGAAATTATTTTTTTCCTTCATGGTCTTGGGTGTGCTTGGCGTGCGTATCGAATAACTCGTGAAGATGGATATTAGCAAAGAAAATCTGTTATTATCTATATTAGGTAAACTTCCTACTCTAATAAATGTCCTTACTTTAAATCAAAAGTAATGTTACCTGAGTTGAATAGAACCTACACATACATATTACATACAATATAAATTTAACAGACATATCAAGTTCAACTCCCAATCTACATATTTGCATTCCCATACATTCTTCTCATCACATTATTATCACCAGTAATGTTATTGTACTCATGTGAATGTCGCTTAAAATAGTGTGGACATGTGGTGTGTGATCGATAATATTTCGAACTAGTGAGTGCATATTACTGAATATGATAATAGACAGGTTGGCCTTGAATTAATTCGACAAAATTAAATGGATGGTTAGGCTTGTGACATACATTACTTCTGCACAGCGTTTAAGTAATTTAAACAATTTGAGGAAAAATAAATATTACAATAAATTCAACTATCAAAAAAATTATTAATTTGATGTGCATCGTTACTGTACTTTGGAGTGTTTACATTTTAAGGTATTTTTAATTTATTGCAACGATTTCTTTCACTGGAATTTGACCTAGTGGTCATTTCTAAGGTCATTGTGTGACTTGTACTTTGCAGTTTTGATTTTCTAAAAAACCTTACAAATTTAATATTTGTCATGAGTACAAGTTGTCGAATGTATTCAAGGACATCCTGTATAGGTAGGTATTAACTATTTATTCAAATTCAATAGAAATGTGATAAATAACCGCTGATAATGTATTTATTGCAGACAGTATCTGTTGCATAAAAGAGCCACTCTCATTAAAACGGAATGGTTGATCGCATCACCCTTCCACAATTAGCAATAATTTTAATATCTCTGTTTCTATTTCCAGATGTGCCGTCATTCATATGCCATATTTAATATAATGAACGCAGCTTGGGCATAATATATTCAGGAGAAAATAGATATTTATGCACTCTACATGTATGTTACGGAAAATGTGTGGCTTTCATTTTCATTACAGTTCGACATCTACCTACTTTCTATGGAAATGTAGTGGTGCTACGATAAATTGAACTATTCTCGTCACTTTTTGGAAAAACATTCAAACCGTCGTATAACGAACTATATTTGTATAATGGTGATAATGAATAACTTGTAAATGTGCGTCCCATTTAAACATAATTCTATCAATTTCCAGTACCTACCTACCTTTAACACGAACTCTGCCAAAGAATTTGAATGTCACACACACCACACTCGCACTTCATAAATATGATTCTTAATCCTGACGTAAGCACGTAGTAGCAAAGGCTTTCTTACCTCTTGTTCTCAGTTATTATGAAAATATTTTCCGTTAACTTCTCTTGACTGCATTTTCCTGTTCAAAGTGGCAATTTATTTTTTTCGCTGCGTTCCTATCATAATAATAAACCTTTTTCATTAAAATCACGGGAAGACTAGCAATTTGCTATGACCTCCTTTGTTTTATTTCATGCTTTCGTCGTTAATAATTCACCTACCTACTTTGTATAAGCAATGCAGAAGCTTTACGGGATTAATTAAAATGCAATGAAGATTCATGTTTTTATATTGTTTCCCTACCGTGTAGAGTACCTATACTTGTATTTATAACTACACCGAAGCCAAAATCAAGTGTCTTATTTTGTAAACAAATATGATCGTCTAATTACTGTTGTGATGTAACACTGAAGGAACCGATTAAGCAATTGAACTTGTTCATCTCATTGTGAAAAGGTGATCCGATCTAATAATGTGAAAATGACTACTTATGCAATAATCATAGAAAAGCTTAAAATGTTAGTAGGTAGTTTTTGTTTACAAAATAAGACACTTGATTTGGGCTTCGGTATAACACTATTACTACATATTATTATTATTACATATTTTATACCGTCTGTAGGTAAATGAGTATATTAGGTAAATGACTTGTTTACATAGCGTCAACATCAAGTCAGTTACATAACTGTAGTTTAATATTATGTTCAACTGAAACCTAAACTAACAGAATAAACTACGAAATAAGGGATGGGGTGAGTGAAAATTTATTCAACCCCAAAAAGTCACACAATTCACGAGAGGTCGAAACGGGTATAGGGGTAGGAGTAGAAGGGTAGGTTGACCGCGAGTGATTGTCGACACTTCGGCAATTTCACTTTCAACCAGGGTTAATCACGACCGTTCAGGCTGTCGTAGCTTCCGATGACGTCACACAAATTAATATCGCAACACATGTTAAATTAGAAACTGATCGATATTGATAAGTAATTAAAACTTTTGTTGTATAAGTCGTGACGGACCCACCGTACCCCTGCACGTGGGCCAGGTGGTCTGGATATAGCCCCGGTGGTACGGTGGGTCTTTTTTTCAAAACCGTAGGTACCACAAGTAATAAAGAAGTTACAGCTTAGAATTTTTCTCATAATTGGATTTCTTTTAGGATTCCGAGCTCCTGTTTTCCATAATAACATCGATTTAAGGGTAAAATTGAATAATCAGATAGCATAAAAAGCAGAAGGAAGGGCAACTAAAGGTACTATTACTTACCTACTCTGTGCTAATAACTAATTTTAAAGCTCAGGCCACACAGAAAGCGGACCGGGAGCGTTGTAGGTAATAAATAATATGACTAAAAAGTCCGGTACGCTCCCGGTCTGTTTTCTGTGTAACTAGCCTTTAGTTACATTTTTAATACTAAAAGTTATGTGATCGGACTGCGCGCGAGGGTAGTTTGTACACGACGGCGAACGTACCGTATGCAGTGCCCTCGCGCTTCGATAGTTTCAAGACAAATTGAAAAGGTTTTTTAAAGTTATTACGTTAAAAATATTAAAACACAATTCTAAGAAATAAGATGATTTAGACTACCACCCCTAAGTTGGTCGTCGCTGATTAAAACACTTCCTGTATATACCTATGTAAAACTAAACAAATCAGTTAGAAAAATCTAAGATTTTACAACTAATTTTGATGTTATGCAACCGACTAGGTAGGTTCTCTATGAATGCTCCAAATTACCAATTATTTATATGTCTGTACTTAACTAAACCGATTTAATTATAAGCTGCATTTAAAAGATTAAATATTACATAACCGGTATGACAGACCTGAGAAACAAACAAAATATTTGTAGTTAATAGCCTGTAATGGTCCCACTGCTGGACAAAGCCTCCCCCCAACCCTCCCACTCATTTCTATTCTGCATAGACTCAGACCATCACTCTCTCTTTAAAAAGAAGTTTAGTTCTGCATTAAAATCTTATTCCAGTAATTGTTTTGAGAAGTATATTTGTATTTCTCCTACGTGATATTATTACCTCAGTCATAGCATCGAGACACAGGACCCGAAACATGGTGCGGATGGCAATGGGTCGGGTACTGCGAATCATCAACATTAGGATGGTGCTGCGTGCTCTGTTATCCCGATGCTTCTCCCAACCACTCGAGTAGATCGCTTGCCTTACAGATTCTCCCTGTAGTATCCAAATAGAGACTGTGTCATAAATAAAAACCGACCAAGTGCGAGTCGGACTCGCGCACCGAGGCTTCTGTGCAACGCAACTTAACCGTAACTTTGCTCTAACGAAAAGATAAACTAGATTTAGATACCAACTTATCTTTGCCATTATCAAAATTTTATGCCCATACATCGATATACTCCTGATTAGTTCATCATCTGCAAATATAAGTTTGTAATAAGACAGAAGGTTTTGGTTTTCTTGCATTTTCATACAAATATGCGAGAAAATGCGACATAAATGGCCATATCTTTTGATTGCGTTGACGTAGAAGTTTGATTTTTTTACGGCTGCATGAGGTTGAATTTCAACTTGATCCGTCTACGCGTTTCTGAGATATAGGTCTTGACAAACAGACAGACAGACGGACGGACAACAAAGTGATTCTATATGGGTTCCTTTTTTCATTTTGAGGCACGGAAGCCTAAAAATCATCATATCACATAACAATTAATACCTAGAGGTTAAAAGTGTAATACGGGCGTACCTACTCGTATAGCCGCTTATACTTACGCCCAATATAATGCGGATGCGGAATACAATTATGAGCAGCTACCTCAGGCAGCTACACTTCTATGTTCTATTTCTAACCTCCATTTTTAATTGTTGTGGTCGATATAATATTATATGCATTAGGTACTCTAAATAATCACAGTGGCACAGATCCGAGGCAAACTTTTATAAGAAGTTCCATCGCCTCTAAATAAAATGTAATACGTACAATTTGAATTAATAAGTCGCTATAATAACAGGGGGAGCCTGAAATTATAAAACATCCAAATACGATGATAGCGAACTCCAAACTCGGCTCCTTAGTGCTGCGGTAAGTCTGAAATTGTAGATAAGTCATAATTAATTACTTTGCCACCTTAAAATACCAAACCTCTCATAAAATATGTTACCTACCTCTATAACCTGATATAATGATAAAGGAAGAGTTATAGTAGTTGCTTTTAAAATCAACTCGAATGTAAATTGGAAACTTTTCTGGATATGACCCACGAAGCTTTCATCAAGAAAAAAAATCAGATGTTAGGTAATACATAGTTAATATAGTTTTAGTAAAAAATAAATTTAGAGAAATATTTAAACATGTTGCTATCATACCAGTATATGTGATCTAATTGTGTTATGATAAGTTTAAGTTTATCTCTGTTTGCTTGAGGTTCATAGTCTTGATCAGGAAAGAGTTCTTTTATGCGTAATTTCACAAGTTCCAATTGGCCACATGCGTGAGTCAAGAATATAGGTGCTAGAGGTAAAAATCCCATATACATTATGGCACTGTAAAAACAATACCAAATCGATAAAATGAATATAACTAAATAAGGTAACAACTCATTTTTCACTTGTTCCAAAACGTCTGGGTAGGTAATTGGATAAATAATTGGAATCAGTTCGAATTCACCCACACTAGCGGAGCGTATTATCATCAAGACTATGGGCTTGAATATGAACAGTATAGAAGTAGGTATAGCTAATACCATCCACCACTGTGAATCTCTTTGCCCCTTTTTAACATAGTCTAAAATAATAATCTGTTCTTCTTTCGGAAAACTTTCTGCTAACATATAATCTTTCTTTATAGTTTCTATCATAGTTTGGAACGAGTTTTGATGCTTCAACATCACACAATATGCGCAAGTAGTAATAACTCCAAACACTGCCAATGTTCCTTTATAACACACTTCAGCCAACATTCTCTTCTTAATATCGTGAAATATTATACAGTAAAATAATAGTGACAATATAATTAAATACAAGCCGTGCATAATAATTAACTGAAACCCCCATTTTATATCCTTAGGTACATCTGGATGTGAGCGATTTACTTTCAAAAACCATATTGTTATTTTAAACAATTTGTCGAAATTAAATTTCATCACGTCCGTTTTTTTGACGTTTGTGTAATTTTACTACAGTACTATTTATTAATAGTTGGTCTGTGTGTTAGTTTCTCTTTCAAATTATATTAGAAGTAACGTCGTTCAAGCATGAAGGCTCAGCTTAGATTGTGCGATCCCCCACAATTGATTAAATTATATAGGTAGGTTTGAAGTAAACTCTCTAAAATCATTTTGAGGTGTAGCTTCTAATATTGAGCCATAATTTTAGATCTGTGCGCCTCATACAATCATATGATTTAACATAAAGCATGTTCAAATTGCCAGTCATATTTTATATTTTAATATCCATTGACAAAATCTTTACGTGCGTTACTAACTCTTATATTTTTGTACAAAAGAAAATCAACCTAGATTTGGCAATTAGTAGTACTGATGTGATTCTATTCAGGCCACCAAATCTAAACCTAAACGCGACTGTGACTCTATATATGATACATCTCGTAAGAGTGAGCGAGACGCCTCGCTTAACGACGATTAAGTTTAGCAAGTGGACGTTTGATTACTTAACTGGGGCCGGACCAGCTCATACTGGTCACATAGCTGTTGTTGATCCAAATAACTTTGCAGAATTCCGAGGCAGGTGCTTACAGCATACCACAAGACACATTGCACTGATTGATTCTATACCTACCGTTCCATCGATTTCACCCTGTATAAAAACAGCGCCTCTCAAGCTTAGGTTGTTGTCGATAAACGAACCATTATTCATAATTGTATACTTAGATAGCTTTGTAATCAAGTAACTTTGAAACCACCACCAAGTGCAAAACCGATAATAGCCTTCCTTGAGACTCAGCCTTCTTTCATTATACTAATAGATCAATTATAGGATGAAATAATAGGTTAGAAAATTCACAACATGCCGTATTGTGGGACTTCTAATAAATCCAAATAAATCAATCTGAAATGCCTATTCATTTTCAAAAAACAATCATCTAGAGATAATACGAAACGTAATTAAGTAGGTAGGTACCTAACATAATTAAGAAATAAATATAAATATTAATAAATCAAAATTTGTAAGTTTATTTCAAAAAGGTACAATATAAAATAAAAAAGAACCATTCAATATTTAAAAAAAATCAAATATAAATAATATAAATCAAAATATATATCCACATCTTTTAAAAAGGTGAATTTTGATATACGGTGGCATGTAGATGTGTACAGTGTAAGGTTTCGCCTGAAGCATCTAAATATTTGAACAAGTAGGGTCCCGCAACTCAAACTACAGAAATAATTTATCACATCTGAACAACAGTCAGGACCTTCAACTTTATAGGAGTAGAATTTCTAAACAAGGCTTTGCAGTAAATGACAATGGCAGATTCTGCCCCACCATCAACCGCATAATGAACGAGATAATGAATAAAAATATCTCCGTTTTTTATTAAAATTATTGGTTTAAAATGAAGTTTTGTACAAGTTGCGAATCGAAAAAACAGTTTATTTAAGAATTCAGAATATAGTATGAAATCGAAGCGAATTATTCATTGTTTTTGTTATCATTTTCTACTACTCTCGCAACTCCTACTGATTTTGATTATGCTATATAAAACCTGTAATAAGTCCCCAACAAAATAGCTTCAATGGTCTCGTAGTTTTGTAGGTGTGGCAAAGCTCCATTGAAATGTGGCAATGTCATTTGTCTTTCACATTATTCCGTTTATATAGCATTTATACAAATTAAGCTAGATATAATAATTGATTAAAAATTTAATGAAACAAAAGATTTTTTTTAATAATTATGAAAAATTTCTATCCTTGTCATTCCGTGACACGCTCTACCCACAGATTAAAGATATAAGTTTGCTCTACCACGGCTTTTTATCATTTTAATTTGTCCGCCGAGCATGGCTTAATGCATAAAACCAATTCTGAATTTTTTTACACTAAAACTTACAAAAAGATTAGATTAATGACTGAATATGTTTATCCCAGTGAGAAATTAGTAGTCAATCATGAGTAACACAACGTGCAAATTACGTACAAAGCCTATCTGTTGATTTTCAGGTTTGAAGTTGTCTTTGAACTCGGTGTGTTCCATTATCATCATAATCTAAATCAGTCGATTTTTCACCCCTATTGGGACACATACCATCCTTTCCAACGAGAAAGCTGGGGTCATGATCCACCAGGGGAGGCCTAGTACTAATTGGTGGATTACATTGGCCTTAAACTTCTCGATCTGAAGTTCACATACTTCTTTACAATATAGCCGTTTGAGGATACTTAACTCGGTGAACAATATATAAACCAGGCATCTCTTCTTCTTCTTCTGGTCCTTCTGATAAATTTTCTCCAGGACGTTCTGTTCTGTGTTTTAAGTTTTTATTGATTAGGGACATCCATGTCAGACAGAGTCTACCGCGACCTCTGGGCTGCGTGTTTATGTCAAGCACTTTTTGTAATGTGATCAGTATATAAAAACCGGATAATTTCTTAAAAAAAACTATTTTAATGTTTTATAATAATATTATATGAGTGCAAAAACTATGTGACTAATTACTCATATTAACATTACAATGTGGAGTTGGCAAGTTGTCAGCCCATGGGGACCACGTATAGTTAAACAATTTCGGTAACGCCTTAGGATCTCTAACAATTGGCAATCTCGGCACAACTGTTAACAATTCAATATTCAATCGATTTAGCATATTCTGAACGACGGCTGGATATGCATTTGATAAATCTTTCGTTTCACATGGATCTTCTTTGATGTTATACAAACAAACTGTACCTGCAAAATACAACATTTAAAATTAAGGGGATGTAGAGCTGCCAATACATGCCCTAGCCTGATCGATTATAAAAATAGAAGTTAATGTAAATTAAAAACATCATCTAGTTTTCACCAAAAAAAAAATACGCAAGTATGTTACGTAGGTAAATAATTAAGAAGTCGTAGATACTATATAGAGTTTGGAATCCGTGAATGTAAAAATTTTTAAGCTTTCTTACTTGTAAATTTTTGTGGAGACTAACAGCTGTAGCTATTAATTTACAATAACTACCATTAGTACCAGTGTGTGTTTGCATTATTTTATTTATAATATTATGTTACGAGTATCTATATTATGCAGAATGGATAATAAAATAATATTCAAAATTATCAACTTATTTTTATGAAATGCTGTTGAGTCAAATTAAACTTACCAGTGCTAGCAGATGGGTAACAAATGTTCTTATCATTATTAACGTTTCCTTTACATTCTACTCGTATTTTATATCTTAGATCAGTATCTTCGAATTTAAACGGCTTTCCAATCCCTTTCAGAACTGAATACATTTTGCTATGTTTTATAGTGTCTTCATATGAAGGTCCAAGCCCAATAACACCTCTCATATCTGCTCCCTGGTGGTTACTAAAATTTTTATTAACATTTCCTGTGACTAATTTGTAGTCACCAGATACGATGCTATGGAATCCACCATCGTCATCGATTTCGAAAAACGTATGTCTTTTTGAATCACGATTTGAAGTTATACTATCCCACAAGTCAACACCATCTATGTTTGAAGGAGGTTCACTGCCTATAGCTCCTAATAAAGTTGGCAGCCAATCAACTATGTGCATGTATCCCTTCCACAAATGATTCGTAACATTCAGCTTGGGAGTCCATATACTTCCAACGACTCTCACGCCGCCCTCGAAAGGAGAGAACTTGATTCCTCTCAGAGGCCAGTTAGATGCATAGTTCATGTACAATCCCGAGGTCATCCCTCCGTTGTCAGATATGAATACAATAATAGTATTATCTAGCATTTCTTTCTTCAATAAAGCTTCTATTGTGTCACCTATGCTGTCGTCGAGTTTCTTGACCATTGCTGAAAACGGTATTTTATTAAATCCAAATAACGAAACCGATGTTGTTGACTTAATTTAAAAGTATAACAAATCAATAGCAATGCCACAAAACGTATTATGTAAATATTATTTATTAACAGTCATAATAAATGTAAGTCATAATATTAACGTATATCACTCACTTATATTGTTGAAGCCGGCAATTAGACCGACAGGCATATGTTGTTTAATTCAAAGCAGATTCAAAGCAGCAAAATTATTAGTTTGTATTTTAAAGATATTACAAGTATGTACCCGAGTAGATCCTTCTTTGAGGAGATTCGACGTGCCGCATCGCCCTAACTTCCTCCGGAGGAGCCTGTAGAAACACCGCCGCATTGTCAGCTGCGTGGGGTGCACTGTATGCTACCATCAGGAACAGGGGCGACGACTTGTTGTGCGACGCGATTACTGTTATCAATTAAACACATTATATTCACGACCACTAGCTTATGTTAAAATACTTACCATATTTTTCTCCCAATACGTAGTACCTAGATGATAAATTGAATTAGCTAGGGACTTATTTATAACTTATCTGACTCTGAAGACAAGAATAAAGAATTGCCTTGCCTTATTCTCGGTAAAAATTGCTAGCGATCGAAAGTAGTAGTTATTTTAGTTCGTGAAAAAGTGCAAAATTGATTACCACTTGCGCCCGGGTAATTACATCTCTGTATTACGGTTGTAGTCATTGTGTAGATTCATCGATAGAAAGGGTGGTCCCGAAGGATTCTTAACTAAGGATTCCTTTTGCCCCGGAAATGACAATGCCAGATTCTGCCCCACCATCAACCGCAAGTTGTACAAGATAACGAATAAATGTAAAAATATCTCCGTTTTTTATTAAAATTATTGGTTTAAAATAAAGTTTTGTACAAGTTGCGATTCGAAAAAAACAGCTTAATTAAGAATTCAGAAAATAGTAAGAAATCGAAGCGATTTATTCATTGTTTTTGTTATTCTTCTATAGGAGTTGCGAGAGTAGTAGAAAATGATACTGATTATGATTGCGCAATATAAAACCTGTAACAAGTCCCCAACAAAATGATAGGAACAGCTTAAATCGTCACGTAGTTTTGTAGGTGGGGCAAAGCTCCATTGAAAAGTGGCAATGTCTTTTGAAGCACCCACAAGGAAATTCGAAAAACGCGTATTAATAATAGTCTTTAATAAATCTTACTTGAATTAGCTTCTGCATTGTAAACATCTGTAATGTATCCTTCGACATCCCAGGCTGGAGTTGAGTTTCTTGTCAGATCTAAACCAGAAATTTGTCCGATATCCCACTGAAAATAATACTCATATTATAAAAGAGAATAATGAACTGGAATGGGTGTAGGTATAGAACCTACTAAATCTTAAAACGTGAACGTAAACGTAAAAATATTAAAAATAATAAAAAAAATCACCTAATCAGTCATTAATAATGTCTCTTTGTTGGGCAAAAAAAATCAAATATTTAATACGAGAACGAATTCTTATCTTATCTTGACCAGCAGCACGTCGACCCGTTGGGATCTTTTGTGCACTCACCTTTCTTTTATACTCAATTCAATTCAAATACATTTTATTGTACATAACAGACAGAAACAATTACAATACAGAAATACAAAACAGCATGTACAATTTTGGCGGCCTTATGGCTAAAAGCGATTTCTTCCAGACAACCAACTGTTGAGGGAATTTAATAATAGGTAGTAAAGTGAGTGAGTTTCTTTTATACTCTTTATCTTACCTAAAAATGCGATGCATTAGATCTACTACACAGCTTATGGAACGAATCTGTAGTTTCATTTCCGTATAAGCCAGTCCCAGGAAACGTATTCGCTTTCCAGTTAGTTTAGTTCACATGCACATACCAGGTGTTTCATGGACTTATTTTGTCGCTACAGACTCTACACTCTACACGACTCTGTTAATCCCCTCTTTTTATAGTTGTTCGTTTATACAGGCTGTGGTTTTGATCAACGACGAGCGACTCTATGATAATGATAATATACACGATACTGATGCCTAAAAAAATAAACAGTATACCTATACCTTAATTTTTCATGTAAAAATCCACAAATAATAAAATTCGTTGTTACCTACACTCGTAGCCTGTCAGCCGGGCTACTGACAGCGTGCTGATCGGGCGTATTTTGTACCGTACAATGACAGCGCCCATGCCCTGCGATAATTTCAAGAGAACTTGAACAGAGATTTTTTTAATATTAATAAAAATAATAAAAACTAAATTTTTGAACTAATACTATTTAGACTACCACCCCTGAGTTGGGCGTCGCTGATCAAAAACACTAGGTACTGCTGTTATTCATAAACCTAGTTAAACCTCACTTATTTAAATCGTGTTGTTATCCCTTTCACATTTCGTTAAAAATGGTTAAGATAGAAAGGGACAGGACAGGCTAAACGGTGGCGTAACTTTAAATCACGTTTATAAATAACAGTCTGACTGTATAGTTAAAGGGGTACCTACATATTCCTCGGCAGTGTACTCATAGTAGTCAATGCTTCCTCCCTTATGGCCGAAGTATGTATCGAAACCGCGGGAAGTTGGTAAATATTTCGTTCGGGATCGACCCACGTGCCACTTGCCCACCAAATGGGTTGCATAGCCTAAATCCTTCAAATATTGAGGCAAAATCTTCTCGGTTGTTGGCAGACCCCTGTCCTCGCCATTCGTTAGAGGATAACCATGCATACCTGAAAAGAAAAGCAACGTTTTCATAGACAACAAAGGTTTATATCTGTTGAGCCATTAGGTCAGGTAAGTACCTACCTACTGCAACTAAACATCTTTGTGTATCTAGTACTTTCTATACTAAAAGTAGAATGAATTAGATAAAGCCGCAATTTTACTACATCATTATTTTGTATCGGTACCTAAAAGATATACATACATACAAAATTAGAATGTGTAGGTAGATAAATAAAAATGTTAAAAAACAACAACAACAACCGAGACCGACTGCTTTAACAGCAGATCACAATGTTACTAACGATCATCTACAAAGACAGACAGATAACGTTGCTTAACTTATACGATTGTTTGGAATAATGGAAAAATGACGGTTACCAGTTTTATAAGCGAATTTGCCAGTGAGCAGGGCAGACCGGGACGGAGTGCAGACACAGTGGCTGTAATACCTCTCGAGAGCCACTCCGGTGTAAGCCAGCAGATCTATGTTCGGAGTCAACACTTGGTCGGACCCATGGAAACTGACGTCATCCCATCCCTAAAAAAATTATACAGTCATAGTATTTTTTTATGGGACGGCTAACTTTTCCTCTGAGTTGAACCTTAACCCGTCGAATTACCGTATTCAAGTAATTAGGGCACATTCAAATGAAAAATAATTTTAAAAACCGGTTAAGTGCGAGTCGGACTCGCTCACCGAGGGTTCCGTGCAACTTAACACCGTAACATTAGTAACGAAAAGATTTATGGACAAACTTATCTTTGCCGTTCCTCATTATACTTATTCTCAAATGCAAATATAAGTTTGTAATCGCCAAAAAAAGTCAGTTCAGTCCGTTATTTGTTAAATTTTCTTCCACAAAATTATCTAAGTAGGTACCTACTTACCATTAATAATTATTTTTAGAATTAAAACTATAGTGAGCCATTACTACAAATTATTATATATAGACGGATATCACTCACTTATATTGTTGTAGTTCGGCAATATAAGTGAGTGATATCCGTTTATATATATTAATTATTTGATTTATTTAAACCTACATATTTTAATAATGTGGAATCAAACTTACCATATCATCAGCAATAAAAAATACTATATTGGGCCGTGTTGCTTTCTCGTCACAAAACACCAAGCTTGACACAGCTGTCAAAATGATCCATGTGTGAAATAAACCCATTCTGAAAAGCAAACGACTTAGTGGTTAGGTATTCTATTTTATTCTTTTGATGATATTCAATATAATAATAAATCAATCAAAGTTTGTATATAATAATATAAATCATGGCGTGTATTCATAAACGTGATAAAGTTAAGACACCGTTCTGGCCCCCTGTCTTCTATCTGTTACTATTACCGTTCTCAAAACGATGAAATTATACCATGTCGTGGCGCGCCAAACAGAGACGCCGCTACACCAATGACATAGCACTGTCCCTTTCACGGCCGCTATGACATGGTATGATTTGATCGTTTTGAGAACCGTAATAGCCCCGCTGAACCTTTTTTTAACGAAGTGTGAAAGGGACACGATTTAAGGGAAGTGAGGTTTACCTAGGTTTATGGATAACAGCAATAGGTATAAGTATCGTAAGATTAACTGGAATAGAATTGAATAAGTAGGTATGAATTTCACGTATTCGATAGACCGCGGAAAGGAGATAACTAATGTCACATTAAGATAGCATGTAGGTACCAACTCGTACTTAAATTCGATTAATTTAAATTCGACACTTCCTAAGGTTGAGACGTTCGTTCCTCGCGCAATAGTGTATTTTATCAAGCGTGATGATAAGACTGTACTATATTGTATATGTAGGTAGCTATATAGGTATATACATACATGTACATACATGTACGTCACTCGTACCGACTATTTGTATAAATAATACAATCTACAATTTACAACATGATTTTCGTAGAATTTTACAATATTAATTTGATATACAGGATTGAAAGGAAAGGCGACTTTTGTTCTACAACTCCTCACTTACGTAATTTGTAGGTTGAGTTTTAGTCGGAAAGTAAGGGAATTGTCCCAATAACCGCCACTTTTGGAACCTTTTTATTTTTGACTTTGCCTTTGTATAAAACATAAAACCCACAGGAAATAAAATGTTACCAAGATATTAACAATTTATTAAAATTTCAATGTGTTCTCTAATATTAGGGCAGTAATACCTAGGTACTACTTAATTAATTATAGGGTCAAAAACTGAAAAGTAGTGAAGAAAAGAAAGTGTCCCATTAAATGGTTTTTAAAGGGGTATGTAATAATATAATATCATGAAAACATTAAGTGCTTATTAAATTCGACTAATTAATTTACACTCACGAATTTTATTCAACAGAAAAAAGAAAATTATTCAACAGAACCATTGATCTCCTATAAACAACTAGATACACAAAGGTCTTACTGAAACAATTTAAAAAATGTCCAAATAATGTCCAATAAAGCAAATGAAGGTCCATTCATCCGTTTGGACCTTCCTTGCGCTCGGACATTTCTAGTTGTTTATAGGAGATCAATGAACAGAACGGAACATAATTGAATTAATAAATAATCACAAAGTGTCAATAATAAAATTATATGACTACCTACTTTATGTCCTAGGTGCTTTTACCACAATAACATAACGTACTTAATTAAATATATGTATAAATGTAACTATCTGAGAAACTAGATATGGGACTTGTTGACATCAATCTCGCGTCGCGTCGGCGTGCGAGGCGTACCATGAACCAACTGTTCTTTGACAGGTTAGTTAGAGCAATGTATGTGTGTATGTATATACAAGGGCGTCGCCGGGGGGGGGGGGGGGGGGGGGGGGGGGGGGGGCAGCAGAGATTAGAAAAAATATCCAGCCAAATGCAAAGTCCTTAGTCAGGTACTGGAAAGGCGATGAGGCGAGAGCGAGCGGGAGAGGAGAGTACTACTGCCTCTCCTATTCCGTCCACGCTGCCGCGTCGTCGCCTGTTCTCACGCACACACCCCGGGCCATCGGCTGTCGACGCCCTTGTGTATGTATGTAAGGGTGTGTATATATGTATGTGAGGGTGTGTGACAGTGTGTATGTATTTATGTAATTGGCTATTAATAGTTAATAATCGTTCTATTACACCCTAAATTACAGAATTGAGATCTTTAAAACAACAAAAACTTTAATTTAAAATGCAACATTCCAAACTCGATCAAAAACACCGTCCGCCATGATGATCTGTGGCATGACGTCATCGCGGCCCCAATAAACTAGAGATGTTCGATGTTGAGAAAACACGATGTTAAAACATCGATGTTTTTTCTCTTAACATAGATTATCATCGTAATACCTGTATTAATGACATGTAAATATTTCATGTACATGTGATTAAAATTTGAATTAATAATTCAATGTAAATATCTACCAAAACCGGAAGAATAGAAGAAAAGATCGATAAATCAAAAAATCGGGCATCCCTAAAAATCCAGAGTGACGTCACGAATCTCGCGAACATGGCCGACTAGCGTTTTTGGCGCTTGGGAAAAAACTGGGAAGTATTTTAATTTCAATTTCATTTTTTACAGTCATCTTCTACTTTTATGTAATAAAAGTGATATTTTTGAAATACTAAGTATTAAATAAATATTGTTTTATTGAATCTAATAATAATATAGATAATAGTATCTTCCTGGGTTAACATACGAGGTACCGCAAACAGACACACACACACACACACACACACACACACACACACACACACACACACACACACACACACACACGCCCCCGCATACACATTAACTCTCATACGATCTTACACATGTAGCCTAGGTGCCAATGCACTTACTTAAACAGTACAAATTAGTATTCTTTTGTTTAATTTTTAAATTCATTGTTTCACGGTTTTGTACCATGTTATTACCTCCAGTCAAGGTGGCTTATTAGTTATTGCTATGCAAATGTCAATTTCATACACGTCTCTTTCTATTTACAAGCGTTAACGAACGTCACTTGATTTGGTGGCAGGTAAGTAGTTCTCAAATACATATTTTATAAAACAGTAATCGCGATTTTGTTGTGGCTAAAACAAAATTAAATCCTAAACACAACTGTCACTGTTACTCATACGCTATTAGTACTATCCTATATCGCGTAAAAGTGAGCGGCACGCCTCGCTTAGCGACGAATTAATTTTATTTGCTCACTCTCGAATACCTAGTAGTCTACAATCTTAATCGAGAGGTCACTGAATGAATTAAAAACAAAGTAGAATGCCTAACTATCCACTAGAAAACACTTCTCAAAATGCATAAAAAGTTTCTGATGTAAATAGGACCATCACAGTTTATTTGACCCGCCACAGTATTGTCTCTACTAGAATTACTATTACTGTTAGCACTAGGTTTTCTATTTTCAGTCTTCGCAATTCTTAACTCTGTTTTAATTTCTTGACTGTCGTTAATCCACGGTGTCCATGTATATCCGAAGTTCGCAGGATCGGCAGCTTCTTGAGTAGCCGTCGCACCTCTCTTTTGTTGCTGAGCCCAAAGACCTCTCAGGCGACTTGTCAGCAACGTAGCAATTTTGTTCGCTCGTTGCCATAGATCGTGTCTTTCAGAAGGGTCTCGACGCACATTGAAGAGACAGCCTCGACCTGAAATAGAAACAGGAAATGAAATTCAATAAACACAATCTAAAATCAAAAACATCCCAATAGATAAAATAGATCCGCACTTACTCGGAGTAGGTAAACATGGTGTAGCATCCCTAACTGTATCCTGTTGTTTGATGGCTGCAGCACTCCTCATAGCCGCCACCTCATCGTAATCCAAAAACTTCCCCATAAACTCAAAAGCTCTTGCGACTTCACATGACTTCAGCGTCGTAAAATATTCTGGAGGCGTCTGTTTGCTCGCCATAAACTCATCGCCGTAGTAACCATTGTTCATCCCTGTCACATTACCTACGACGACCTTGTAATCTCCTGCTCTGTAAGCTGCGTAAGCGTTTGTAGCAGTATCTTCAATAGCTATTAGAACTTCTTTGCGATTTGATTCTCCGTCTTGTGCTATCGAATCCCACTGGTTCACACCGTCTATATCTCCATGCAATTCTCCTCCAGCGGCTGCTATCAGTGTAGGCAACCAATCCGTGATATGCATCAGTCCATCCCATACTCTCGGTCTGAACTCCGAATGCCAAATGAAGGCTGGTACTCTGACCGCTCCCTCCCAAGGGGTTTCTTTGATTCCTCTAAAAGGTAAGTTGACGCCCCGGTTGCTGAATTGTCCTACAGTTGGTGCGCCGTTGTCTGACACAAACACTATGATTGTCTCGTCTAGTATATTTCTGTCAGCAAGAGCTCTTACTATTCGTCCAACGCTGCGGTCTACGTGAGTCACAACCTCTGAAAAAAGTAATTGTAAATTAGGGACAAGCTTATTGTAATACATGACAGATAGTAATAAAATTCATATTTAAAATCCATTGCTTGGTGTGATTAGTAACATTACAATTTTCAATTTTTGCATACCAACTCAGCAATGGTAACCATAATGAACTATATTCTCATTACCATCTCTCATCTGATACGTTACACTACGTTAAGATACACACAACCATATAGCAATAATAAAGGTTATAACAGGCTGTGTAGCCGCTGGCCATAGTCATAATTGCATTATATGATATTCAAGTAGGACCATTTTCACTCCATACACTGCAGCGCCCATGGCATTTCCAACCTCTATTTTTTCTGTTGTTACACAAAATGGGGGCGGAGCAGAGCTATAAGTAACTGGAAATATTGGTTGTATACCTGCATAGAGTCTCCTGTCAGGATTGGCGATGTGTCGGTTCTTCACAGGGGCGTATAGAGGGGGTTGCAGCTTGCCCCCATCGTTGCCAGCGTGGGGTGCGTTGTGCGTTACATGGAGAAACAGTGGCTGGGAAGTGTTATGACGATGTATTACTGAAACGTAAAACATACAGAAATGTGTAACTCAATAGAATAATTGTACCTCGTGTAGGTACGTATTTATAAATTAGCTAAAAAAACTTACTTAAAAATATTGATATAACTGATATTAGGTGAGATTCTGTCGTGGCTACCAAATCTAATCTACTCTAATAAACTTAACTGTCACTCAATGTTTTTTCGCCCGAGAGTGAGCGTGACGCCTCGTTTAGCGATGACTAAATATATAGCGTGCCACACACTGTGATTGCTACAATTATCATATAACAGGAGCGAAGACAAAATGACAGTTACAATTTCAATACCCTGTACCTATAGATCCGCTGTCTCGTGACCCGAAGTGGACCTTTACCGAGAAGACGCCACTATATCGGCTCCGGCTCCTTATCTAAGTACTTCGTTTAGCAATATCTGGGACCGATATCATAATATACTCACTTTTAACAGCTCTGTCTGTCAATGCATCGACTATGTAACGCTGTTCAGTGTCTTGTGGTATTCCATTGTCAAACAAGTCCAGTCCGTACATCAATCGACCATTATTTGGCAACTGGAAAACAACAAATAACAAGTGTATAATAATCTTCCATGTATACATTAGTCAAGACATCAAGGGGAAAAAATTAAGTACAATATTAATTCTTATGTTACAGATAATAAGAACAGCAATAAAATGCTACTGACGTGCATTCGACAGCACGTACTCCACTTAGACACGTTTGTAATTGCGACATAAAAAGACATCCACTCATGGCCCAAACGTGCTAGGCCCAGAGACACAGAAACAATAGCAAATTATACCCAGACTCGGAAAAAGTGACTCTACCTTAGGTACGGTCTAACACGGAGAAAAGTGTACAGGAGAGTTTTTAAGGTTGAGATTTTCTCAAAATTTACTTGACCTATTGCAAAAATTATTTCACTGTTAAGATAGATAAAAGTTAAAACTATGTAACTGTAAAAGAATTATTAAAATCGCTCCAGTAGTTATTGAGACACTGTAAACTTTTCTCTATTTTCGACTGTACAAGAACCTTCCACACTTGAAGTCGAACCCTCCCTTGCACGATATAGTATTGCAGATACCTATCGTCCACAATTTTACTAACCCTTTCAATTTTATTATAAGTGTAATAGTCAATGAAGCCGCCCCTCATGCCGTAGTGGGTGTCATATCCTCGCGACGTGGGCAAATACTCCTCCATTGACATACCCACGTGCCACTTGCCCACTAAATGTGTAGAATAGCCCAGTTCCCTCAAGTATGAGGGGAGGAGGCGTTCCGTCAGCGGTATGCCTCGGTCTTCCGAGTTGAACAGCGGAGTGCCGTGCATACCTGAAAGATAAACAGGCGACCTTTAAGGGTTAGGAATGCTTTATAATCTATTTTCTTTACAAAAATAATTATCATCACACTTTAAAAATACTTAATTATTTTTGTGTCATGAAATTTTATTCAATTCAAATACGTTATTGTACTCATGTGTCGTAGAATAAATATTTACTTATATGTGTATAGGGGGACAAACATGAACTCTGTAAGAGATTAGTAATACCTACTTACAATGAGAATATTTTTATAAAGAACGAAAAAATAATATTATATTTTTATCAGATTTCAAAACAGTTTAAAAATTCTATTCTTCATTTGTAGGTATTATAATTTGATTCCAACCGGATCCCAAGTAGGTACGAGTAGGTATCATCTATACACCTATCCTGTTTACAAACCAGAATAAAACTTTGTCGGTTATATTATATACGGAGGCCTGTTACTTTTCTTTGTTTTCCTGTGGGTTACCAACTTTCACTAAGGGACCCAACTGCGTAAAATGTTCGTACCTAATCTCATTGGATATTTCCCTGTGAGGAGCGCGGAGCGCGCGGGCGTGCATATTGCCTCGCTGTAGTACTGCTGCAGCACGACCCCCTGGTACGCCAGCGTGTCGATGTTCGGCGTCTGGATCTGCTCCGAGCCGTGGTACGACACGTCATTCCAACCCTACAATTTTCAATGCAGATTATCATATCCCCACTGCTCGGCCATAGACTTTCCTGGGAACTAGGGTCCTTATCCACCATGCGGGCATGCTGATTTGTAGATTGTGTTGTGTGTAATGAGCCTTAGACTTTTTTCGAAATGCAGTTTTTTTTTAATTTATTCTCTATTTAGATAAATATGGTCATTTTGGATCTCTATTGAATATGCATGTAGGGCTTTGGGGTTTGGCATGGTTTCCTCACGATGTTTTCCGTCGCCGTTTTTACACTTAATGCGCTTTCGGCTGTACACATGTAAATTTTGGGTCAACTTAGCTGCCGGGCCTGTACCTACTATGAGCCCAGGGACATATACGAATACGAGCACAAATTAACATAGGTACGTAGATACTTTCATGATTGTATACCTAAAGACCTTCTGACAGAGACCTTGTACAATAGATAAATCTAGCTCTAGAGTTATAATGGTTACCCGTAAAAAAAAACCATTTTATTAATTTAATTAAATATATGTAGGTACGTGTAAACTGACAAATTGAAAATGAATTCGTAATAGGTTCTGTGATATTTTGTCTCTTATTTAATTTACACTCGATTGTTGCCGAATCATTCTGGTGTCGAGAAGAAAATAGAGTCGTGGTCCTATTTTTTATTTAATCGCATAATAATCTATACCACAAGGTTTTAGTCGTAAAATTATACTTTTTACGTAATCAGTAGCCTTTCGTGCTGAGATAATGACACCTACTAATTACTACACTTTGTTATTGTTTACAAAGCTGATGTAAATTAACTGATCGTTCTATTGTGCGTTTCAGCAAATTCCTGTAATAGTAGAAATAATATTAAACACGTTCAATGAGAGACACACAAACGAGGAAATTAACAAGCTGTGTCCCACGGGAAGACGTCGCTGATCCGGGCATTACAACTGCTCCTCAATGCGCTCCTGGCCGCAGCACTGAAGTGGGATGTGTTTTTGTGGTTGTCCATACATTTGCCCACTAAGGAAAAATGGGGCTATCTTGTTGTCTACACACCAAAGCCGCCGACACAGTCCGACAGCTTGGAGTTTAATAGAATAGGCTGTGTTGACTCCATTAGACTTCAAGCTCTATTACAATAAACCGTAAGGAATTTAAACAATTGGTAAGTGGTTTATGAAATTAATTGCTAAATAAAAAATATTATTTATAAATACCATATCATCGACCATAATGAAGACCACGTGTGACTGTTGATGGAAAAACGCCGAAACTGATGACACCAGCAGCAGAAAGCTCCAACTGTGACGCCTGTAAAACATAAGTACGATGGCAAAAAGTACATTTTATACCGATTATTAGTTAATAGATGTATGAAATGTTCATTTATTTTTAATCAAAATGTTGAACACTTCTGTCGGCTTACCTATTACTCTATTTTACATGATATTTATGACTAATGTATTAATTTGCAACTTAAGTAAGTAGGTACAGAAAAAAACTTCAACAGAAATTATTGATACGACTGTTTGGACTCTACATTATGTAGCCTCTACATTAGTTGACCATTCAGTTTGGTTTCGCTTGGTTTCCGTTCCATCTCTCGACAAACTCGGTGATAGACTCTATCTAAAAAGTCAGATTCTGGTATAGATAATATTCGAACATGGTTCGACGTATCATCAGGTCCATCTTATTGTTATAGAACAAACGTGAATATGAAATGCATTCTAAAACATTTAATTAATTATTTACTTAATTACACTTGGCAAACACATGCTTAAAACCAAACAATACGAATAGTACCTAGGGTCTGAAAATTACTTTACATAACATTTTAATTATATCGTTAAAATGTTTTCAAACTCTACTTTTCGTATCTATTGTTTGGTTTTGAGCATGTGTTTGTTAGTTATTTTATTATTATGAGTTAATGAGATATATCCTTTTAATGGGGTGCGGATTAACCACTCCAGACCTCTACATTTGTGTGAATAACTGACTATGGAGCCGAGGAGCACCGGTGTATCGAACTGACACATGATATTTTATCTGTGTCACTAAATATATCTATGTTTTAAAATTGCCGAAGCAGCCGGCAAGTTCACAGACACCGGGGTGCCTAGCATCGTAGCTATATAACAAAATGCCTAACTATGTAACAAATGGTAATCGATAGCATGAGAACAAGTTTAATACTAAAAGTACCTATATAAATAAATACCTGTTATAACTAAATTTCCACAAGTTCTTATCTTACATAGTACAGTCGACAGCACATCAAGTGTAACACTTTGGACAGTTCTTATTGTCTGGGTCATAAGATTTGAAATCGTACTGCAAGTGTTACCATTGATCTGCTGTCGACTGTGCCTACCTATCATTATTTAAATTAATTTGGTAATTAATTTTACAGTTTTTATGGGCATTAATAGCTTGAAATAAATGATTTAGAAATGCTTATAATATAATATATTAGCACATATACTTCAAAACTTCTTCTTATATAGAATATACTGCAAAACTAACTTACCAACTGAAAAACTTTTGAAACATTTTCCGGCCGGCTTCGCAACAAACTTAACACATCACAGTTCACTAATATTTCATAATAGTCGTTGTGGCAGCTGAGTTATACAGTAGTTGTGTTATATCCGAAAACGGCGTTTCTTACGACTGTGCCACTGATTGGAGGCACCATCTGTGCCGAGCGTTCAAACCACACAGCGCTGAAACTCGGATGCTGGGAGCCAGGAGGCTACGTTACAAAATAGAGCACGTGATCGTTAACCAACTCCGGAGGTCTCATTATGGGAGTTTTGTGAATGAAATGTCTGTTTGTGTCGTTGCTACGGAAATGTAATTGTAGTGCGGGCTAAGTGGTTCAAATGTTAGCAGATTTGGGTGTACAATCAAAATCAATCGTGACTGATGCAATAAATACATACACCCAACGGGGCATAACTAGATCTCCCCAATTGGTTTCGAAAGGAATTGAATTAATACCTATATCATGGATTAAGGTTTCAACCATTTTCATTAAAGTAGAGTAGATATTTATGTACCTAATTTACAACTTTTAATATCTACACACGCAATTTTATTACCAATTCCAAATAAGATTCCGCTATTAAAGTTCCTCGCAAATAATTTTTTTTCATGCCAGTTTCAATATGTTTGGTGTTTTCTGTTATCTTAGATTAGTAGAAGTTCGAACGTGAAGTTTACTATAGGATTTGTTAAGAAATCTGTATGTATGAAAGATAGTGATTGGTGAATCCTTTTAATACTACACTAGCCAGCTAGCGAACCATCTTGTTATCAATGATATTCGAGTACCTGTCTACAACAAAGGCGTGTCTACATCTAAACTAAATCTCGGAATTAATTATCATTACTTACATTGAAATTCAGTTTATATTGTGTAGAAAGGAAATAATTGATCCAATTAATCGTTTACAGGTAATTCTAACAAGGGCGATACAATACAGCTGCTATATTTATTGACGGTATAATGAAGGTTGCTGTCGATATTTGTCCCATTTATCTACAGACCATGAGATTTTTTTCTTAAGACTCATCTCGTTGTGCGTGATACTCAGGCGTGATCCGAAGACATTATAGTTGTACCTATATTATTGGGTGCCTTACTTGTTGACATGGTGGTTGTTGCTCTTAATTATACTTATTGTATACGAAACACATTTACATAAGTGAGAGAGAGAATTGATGTACACCAGGCGTGCTTATCTCTAAGCTCTAATAAAGAAACCCGGCAGCTCAAGCAATCTCTGCGAGGGTTTCGTCGTGGTTTCATAGTCCATTTGCGAGTATGCGTCGAAAACGGTTACAAGTTTAGTTTTAAACAACGATGGGTGTGATCTCTACGTGTTTTATAAAATAAAAATCGAAATTAGAACAAGAAATAAGCAAACGAAACTTCAGTTTCTACCGACCTAGCATAAACAGGTTGTTTTTCCCAGGTTTCGCTAGAACCTCTGAAAATTCACACTTTTTGTTTCCGGAAACACTTGACCTGACCAGTCTGCGTTAAAAGACTTCGCCTTGCGGTCTGTGGTGCCGTGAGTCATTGACATCGGCCGTACGGCTGCGCGTGCGCATGACATAACGTTATTAGTTGTTGAGAAGCAGGCCAACTTTTCAATGCCACTCGGTCACTGATTGAGTACCTAGGTACACCTAAGTGTAACTCTTATCAATTCCATTGAGATCTAGCCTTCCATCTAACACAATTGTAGCAAGACATTTTTTCTATTATAAATTAATAGTCGAACACTTGTAGCGATTCCAGATTGCGTACGCTAATATTAGCCACCGCTAAGCGAGGCGTCCCGCTCGCTCGCTCTGACGCTATGTAGCATATTAATGACAGTGACAGTTGCTTTTAGATTTAGGATTCGAATTAGTGGCCGTTACAGAATTAGCTACATTGTATTTCTAGGCTTAAGGTTATATATATTTTTATGTACGGTGGAACACAGAGAAAGGTGTACATGAGAGTTTTACATGTTGAGATTTTCTCAAAAACTACTTGACCTCTTAAAAAAATTATTTCAATGTTTGATAGATAAAAGTTAAAACTATGTCAGTAACTGTAAAAGAATGATTAAATTCGGTCCAGTAGTTTTTGGGAAATCTCAACCTTATTGAGGCCCCCTGTATACCTATCTCTGTCTTCGACTGTAGGTACGTATGTATGTATGTCGGTTCCCTTGTGATATCCTGTATTAATCTAAATGGCTTGATGGAATTTGACGTACGAGGTGTCGTTTGTTTTTGTAATAGAGTTACCTATACTTCTACTCAGATTCTTTAATAATTCTTCATTTTCATAGCTTTTTGTGTATGACTTGGCTGTAACTTATTTAGCATCGGGTAACGTAACAATGCGTTATTGGTAAACGAATGTAATTACGAGTATTTTGGGTATGTTGCAAGAAAATTGCACGGACAAAACACTATCCATGTGGTAACTTGACAATACATCAAATGATTGTGTAATGGGCCCATTTAATAATTTGCCCGTAAAGTATTTGAGGTTAGAGCCAATTTACGTTAGATATTTCACTCTATTTCATTACGCAATCAGAGAAACATCGCCAAATTTCGACCATAGTTCCGATTCTGATCAATGGCTGAAGGCTGAGGCATGGTATTTAATAAAAACTTCTATCGATGCATAGATCCTATCCACTTTTAATAGGTTTGTACCTTTCTAGCCCCTGGCTAGAAGGCTAAACGTGACTATTTATTTCCAATATAGATCACGAACCGTTTACTTATATCTGTGTAATAATGTCATGTCATTGTGTTTTGGATTGGTCTATCTTATCAATGATTTTATTAAGTAAGTATTTCTAAAAATCGATTTTAATTCTTTTCTCATTTGGAGTAGTGTGATTTTAATGATAAGTTATCTACCCACTGCTACTACCACCTAAGGCCCGGTATGTGGATTGCATATGCCTTTGACTTTTAATCCTTGCGACGATATTTTCCTTCGCCGTATGAAGAGCATTCGGTATCTATCCTAAATGTAGGAGAAAACTAAAATAACTATCTAACAAGAATGACCATCCCTTGTAGCACGAGTCAGCGTTAGCGATCGACGTAACGCCGCGGAGGTGCCAAACTGACGTTATTAAAGGCGTTTGACGTTAGTGCAGCTCCACGGTGCATCGAACGCTAACGCGACTCGTGCTAGCCCCGCTGATCATTGAATCTCTAGAGTCCCAGTATACTTATCACTGCGACATTTAACTCTAAGAGGGCCTTGCAATAAAATACAACTTTAGAGTTAACGACTTAACACATGAAAATTCCATACATTTTGCTTACTCTAGCAAGGATTAACTTTTATTGCAATTGGGGGTTAGTTAGAACAATAATAATTATGTACTTAGGTAATTTTGGTAGGTACGGACAACAGCAGATCAATGGTAACACTTGCAGTACGATTTCAACTCTTACGCCGCAGATAATAAAGAACGGTCCAAAGTCCAAAGTGTTACACTTGATCTGCTGTCAGCGTACTAGTTTTAGCTATGGGTGATCTATGATTTATCAAATGAGTTTGGCGAAGTCAAAAAAATTGGTAGGTACTGCAAACCTAGGAGCATGCAAAAAGAGTTGGTGCATTTGGGATGTGGGAGAGGCAACAGGTGTGCCAAAACCGCAGCAGATACATAGTCTATGCTTACCTCAGATCATGCTTATATTGGAGACAGGCGTGTATGTATACATAGGTATGTAGTACTCTGGTACTTAACAGTTTTTGACACGATACCCTGTACGTACCTACCTATCAATATGACAGCGAACTGATGAAATTGCTATATTTATCTTATTGTTAAGAGGATGACAGCACATCAACCTACACAAGTCATTGCAGTCTAGGTCGTATTTACATCGCGTAGAGTGCCCGTGTGTTAGATAGGTATGATGTAAACTGTTTTTAATAAATTGTATCGACCTATATTTGATTGTTTAATCTAATCTTTAAAGCCCTAAATTATCTATGAATTTAGTAATATTGATACTTACAACATAATGCATCGTTCACATCCAGCTTCCATGATATTGTGTCGTAAGTAGGTACTCGTACTTACCTAATAAAATAACAGTAGATACCGATACCGACCACCTTCGTTAGCTAACCATTCAAGTGATGCCATTTTAAAATTCTCTAAACCTCCTATATCTAAGTGCTTATGGATAAAAATCTTTAAACAAAACATGGTTAACACGTTTCTTTACGAAATAAAAAGATCGCATTATGAGACACTTTTATACGTAAGACGTGACATCATGATTGTAGCGGATATTTACCTGAAATTTATGATCTACATCAGTGTAGTGAGAATTTTTTGACTTTGACTTTGAGAACTCCTATGATATAAGATTAGCTTCACTGTTGCAGGTAGGTACATACATACATACATACTTTTTTTTAACTTAGGTAAAACATGCAAGATCATGTGCCACCACGCCCGGGGGAGCGTGTTGGTTATGTCGGGCTCACCGCCCTGAAGGGGCAGCATACCGACTAAACGTCCTGGGGTGTTCCACCTCGTGCCATTCTTGCCGAGCCACGGGAAACTGTGATACATCCGCGACAGGTACATACATACCTACCTATATCAAATTAAATGTGGTTGTAGATCCCTTGAATATATCACGTTTTACATGCCTTAAAAAAATCGTTTCATGTTCATAAAAAATGACAGTCTGTCTGGCTACAGTCTGTATCAATAGTAGCAACGATCATGAACTACTTTGCGACCGTGTCGAAGTTCGGAGATATAAAAGGTATAATGACGAATGAAATTGATCTAAATCGGCACGCGCCCATAAGGTCAAACACGCGCGGGTCTCACGCCAGAGATCATGGTACGCTGCGTCGCCTTAGGCTGCTTTTCCACCAGAGATACATGTGCGAGGTAGCTATTTAGCTATGCGGTGAGCGCAGTTATGCTACTTAGTCATTTGTCATCTTTGGTGCGTGGTCTTGAGGGATCGGGTAAGATGTGCGAAGCCAGCTAAGCGATGCATCGCTACGGGGCGCTGCTACGAACTTCAGTCAGATAGATGAGCTACTCCACCCGCGCATCCATAGAGGTATTTTGCGTTCCAACGGCTTCAACGCATATGTACCTATTATATACTTGTTATTTAAGAAGGTTAGTACTTATATGTTTAAGTAAACTTAGCTTCATTAAACCTTTTGCCACTAGAACTAAGCCAAGCTATGAAAATCCTATTGGTCAATATCGACACATCCCTCGTTCGTTACGTAGCTTATAGTCATATCTCTGGTGGAAAAGCAACCTTATGGGCCTTGGATGCTTAGATTTACTTCGACATGAAGAATTAGGTTAAAGCTCTCTGGGTCTCGCTCGTATTTGTATAGCTAATAGGTATGCTTATAAATAAGGTAACTTAGAAATGTTCTTAGGTACCTACACTGAATGTGCATACAAAACAAATGCCTTATTTTACACCAAGTTTATTACTTAATTCACACCACTGAGATAAAATTATTTACACTCAGCCCAAACCAGGTTTCCCAATATTTATGGTCAATCAATGGCCAATTATAATATCTTACACATAAAGACTAAGAATACCTAACTGTTTTTAAATATACAAGAGCCTATATGAGCGAGAATTGAACCCGGGATTGATGGTTGGTTACAAAAATACCTTCACCAGTTCGAGAAAACGTGATACAAGTATGAAACAATAGTTACCTTTCTACAAGGTTTTCCTCAAGATATGATTGGAATTGATAAAATTGTTAACAATAAATACTTAGGTAGGTAATTCAATTATAGGAGGGTCGTCCGTCTCAAAGTAGGTACCTTTATTTCCTGTCGGTAGGTATTATCTAGTTAGAGATTGGGGTCATACTTAAATAGGTACCTACCTACTTACTATCTATTTCTTAGATATTATAGGTAGGAAAGGTAAGTACCTACCTATGTCTAGCGAGACTTATTAAATTATTATAAGTTGCTTCGGCGATGCCTGTGTTTATTAGACGCTAAATGGCGACGGTCAAGCCACTAGACGACGACCTCGATGTTGCATTTATTTTATTGAGCCTTATCACGGCGCTTCTCATTTTGCCCACTTAGTACCAGAAGAACATGATTAAATAATAATAAGTGGGAGGGTTGTTCGTAGGTTTAGGTTAGGTTATCTTCGTATATACGTAACAGACATTATATTAACATCATACCAGGCTGTATGCCCTAGATGGCTTTGCCTTTCCCCATGGGAAGAATTTTACAAAAAAAAAAGATTGACGTTTGTTTTTGTTTGTTTACTTACTACTTGTTTGAATTATTTATTGATTTTTCTTTTCGTGTTTTAAATTGAATTATTCAGAGAATGGCGCAGATTTTAGAAGCCCTTATAGTGGCGTCCGAAAGAGCTGCACTTGTAGCACGGTCTTGCTGTACAGGATCAAGCAATGACACCTTGCTAGTAGCGGAGAAATGTGAAGGCGAAGCTAACGCCCGTTTCGATCGCGACTTTAAGACTATTGCCGATGTTTTAGCTCAAGAATCTGCTCGAAAAGAAATTGCCAATCGCTGCCCTGAGCTTGCTGATTACGTTAGAGGCGAAGAGTCAGCAGAAATCGGTGGGATTGGCATCAAGGTGGAAGAGACATTTGAGAAGACCGTGACACTGCTTAGCGCTCTTGTCCCATCAACGTTGGCAAATAAAATGTCAGAGGCAGTTCATTGCGAGATAAGTCTTCCCCTCGGTGATGAAATCATAGATCTACCGCCGTTAAACTGTACTGAGTTAGGGGTTTGGATTGACCCTATTGGTGAGAATTCATTGATGTTATACTTAGTCGAGTTTTTAGTCCAAGCACCTGTCACGCTTCCCAATCTTGCGAATTCGCTGGGTCTGGTATTCTGGATTTGGTCCATTCATTTGTAAACCATGGACTAACTCCCGTTTATTGGTATTCATGTGTATGTCTTACGATAAAATATATAATTTTAGTGGAATTAACAAATTACGTTTTGTTATTATCAGATGCCACAGCTGAGTTCATTGCTGGTGTGCGAGACAATGTCCAAGCCGATGGTGATACTGAGCATGGCCTCACTTGTGTCACTGTGCTGATTGGAGCATATGATAAATCTACAGGCGAACCAGTTATGGGAGTCATCAATCAACCATTTTTCAACAAGTATGTTTGCTTAGAATTGTACCAAAATTGCATTGTGAAATAATTCGGTCAATTCCACATCATGAGACAATTTTAGGAGTAAATTTTAAGTTTACAAACAATTTATACTGTATTTTGTGATTCCAGTGGCAAAGGGCGTCTAATCTGGGGAGTAAGCTATGGTGGCTTTAAGAAACTAGGTGGAACTGATGTGAAAACCTCTCAGAGCAAGACAATTCTCATGAGTGCAGCAGAGAGACCTGCGATAGCCGATAAATTCAAACAAACTGGATGGGAGGTGAAATCTGTCCCTGGGGCTGGTCACAAGCTACTGAAAGTTGTTTTAGGTATAACTTTAATATTTTATGCATATGGAACAAAACAGGACATCATTGTAGTTTATTGCTGGACACTTTGGTACTTATATACAATACCTTTTCTGCAATGTTCTCAACCAAATCATTATCTCCTGGAAAGGTCCAGCATTTTGTAACGCAGTCTTTAATAATCTGTTATTTTTTTTATAGGTGAAGCAAATGCCTACATTGTGTCAAAAGGAACCACCTTCCGCTGGGATTCTTGTGCACCGCATGCCATACTGCGCGCGCGAAGTGGAGATGTGCTTAGTTACACGACACACAAACCTATTGTCTACAATGATCCTATCAACATGGACAATTGTACACAAATGTACTCGAATTCGGAAGGAATTATAGCATTCAGTGACCTAAAGGTCTTGGATGAAATAAAAAATGTTCTTATGTGAATTTACATCCTACCAGTTCATGCGACCTTGCAATTGGAAGTAAAGCAAGTCTTCCCCACCCGATTACTACTGATCTCACTGAACATTCTCTAGTCCTAAGTTTAGTTTCCTAGTGTAAGAAATGTGGATCATATTTTTATGTACTTACTAAAAGTTAATAAATCATATTATATATATTGTTTGTGTATAAGTTTTGGTAGTAAATGTATTCATTACATTATATTTAAATTATTATCTTTATAATATTGTTTGTGTAAGTTTTGATGGTAAATTACTTATAGTTTAACTTAAATGCATACATTTAATGTCACATCTCAGTTAAATAAATTCTAATTGTCATCTCAATAGCAACTATTTATTAAATTATTCCTTACAAGTAGCATATCAGTCATCATCAGATTCCGATGCAGAACTGGAACTTCTACTTCTCTTCTTTTTCTTCTTCTTTTTATGTTTTTTCTCCTTCTTCCTTTTCTTATCTTTTTCCTGTAAAAATTAATAATAATAATTATTGAATCTGTATTTAATATAGATATGCATTTTTATAAGGTTTAACAGCATGGTTTCGCTAGGTACAATCGACAGCATATCAGCTCGCCATCCGCTAGTCCGGGACTAAATGGACTGGTGATCTGCTAAGACCGCCATGAATGTGAAAACCTGTAGCAGGGTTTAGTTGTTGTTTTTTCTCCACTTTTATTATCTGCAATCGTCTTCATAGCTATGAAGCCTCATACTTTATGCACATGGCATAAAGTATGTGAATTTACTTTTGTCAAGGTTCATGATTTCCCATCGCTTTAAACGTCTCAGGTTTCCGTCTGGTTCCATCAAATCTCCGGCCAAAAAATTGGTGTGTCTTGTGAGTCTTTCTTTATATTGTTTGCAGAAGTTATTGACTTCGTCTTTAGGGTTTAGGTTTTCACAATTCAGACGACTGATACAAGTATATTGCTTATATGTGGAGATATCTGTTATGAGACATTAATGTTTAAAAAAAAAAATCTCGTACCGGTTTCACTTCAGTTTTTGGTATTAGAGGTTCAGTTTTGGGTATGAGGGGTGCAACTGGAGCCGGTGCACACCCATCTGTCCTGATTGCAGCGGTCACTTCATCAATCTTTGTCATGTCTGCATTAGGAGCTCGGTAGGCTTCACAGTGATCTACTCTTATTGTACGGCTAAGAATCTGAAATATACAGTAGAGTTGGATAACAATAACATCACCCACCAGTAACCGTACCACATATGCACTGACAGGCATCTTGCTTAGCTTAGTGAAGAGAAAAAAACGTACAATCTTCTCAACCTTTGGCACCTTTGCTAGGAAGTGACACACTGTGCGCTAAGTAAGACGCCTGTCAGTGCATACGATAGCCTGCTATGATTCTCTCTACCTAATTCCAAATGGTAATCCCTTTCCCAGTTCTATGACGATATTGTCCAAGTAATTGGCTATTTGCCACCCATGTAATTTTTACATGTTCTTTATGAATAAATTGTTTACCTTGATTCCATTCAAATTGTCCACCGCAAGGATTGTGGAACGTTGATCCTCATAGCAAATAAATGAGAAACCTCTGGATTTACCAGTTGCTTTGTCACGAACCAAGTTTATATTGACTACTTCACCATATCTGTAAAAATAACAAATTATCTAATTAATTTACTGAGGTTGTTTGAAAAAAGAACAATGTATTCATAATTAACCAAATTGATGTTCATCTCATATAGGCCGATAATTTTAGATAGACTCTAAACTTTAGAGAGTATGAGTAGTGTTTGAGTTTGATCTTACAACCTTTATATAAGAGAGTATTTACTCAACATGAGTGCTCGCGGCACTCATGTTGAGTAATACTCACATTTCATTTATGACTATAGGCCTGTGCACTAGCTAGAATATGACTGTACGAATCTGGAACCTTCGTATGCACGGATATAACTATTATAATATATTAGAAAACCTATTTAGTTGGTCACTTACTGTGAAAACACGCAAATAATATCTCCCTCGGTAAGATCATACGGCAAGCCGCCCACAAATATCCAAGCGCTGTGCTTGTATTGGTCATGCCATGAGCTTTTCGAATTACTGGACAACTCGCGCTCGCTCAGCTTCAAAACATTTTTTATATTTCTAAAATAAGAACCAGATTAGCATATTTTATTTTATATATGGCGATAACAATATTATGATTTGATTTTACTTAGATAGCAAGTAAATACTTACGTCATAGGATTCATTTTCGAATAGAAATAAAATAAAATAACCAAAAAATAATCAAATCCAACCAAACAAAACTAACAAACAATCAAACAAGAAAAAAAAGAGAAAAAAAAAACACAACACACAGTGTTGCCAGATCCGTTTTTCAAAATTCTGTAGGGCGAGGCTTAAAAATCTGTAGATTTCCATTACCGTAGATTGACTCTAGAAAAATCCGTAGTTCTTTAATGAGCTGTCTGACTGAATAAAACCATAAAATCAACCACATTTTATGGTTTTATTCAGTCAGACAGCTCATTACCGGTAAAGAAATTAAAAATTACAACAAAATTTGCAACTCAATTTTTTTGTATAGGTTTACTTGTGCTCCCTTCTTAAATTACCTTACCGCACAAGCTGCATGCAATGAAACATGGTCGGATGATACATCATTTTTTGCAATTAATCTAAAAATCACACTGCGTTGTATTTTTTGTATGGTTTGACTTTGGTGGCAAATTTAGTTGTGGCAAAAAATCCGTAGATTTGCCATTAATTATGTATATCCGTAGACAAGGCCTAAAATCCGTAGATCTATGAATTTTTCCGTAGGTCTGGCAACACTGCACATACACTCACACACGTATACAACTCATTCCTTTATTTTATGTTCCGTTCCAAAATAACAATAAATTACAGACAAAATTCTACTGAATTCTACATTATATCATAATTCTACACAATCACATCACAAGACCTCTGCGTAGTGGCAAGGCAACGTTAACTTTATAATTGTCCTAGAACCACACACCATACAATCCAAGTACAACCTACTTAATTATTTCGTGTTGTGGTTTACTGAAATAAAATCTACCTTATTTCTACAAAAACGCAAAAATTATTGCGTAGTGGCAACATTATTTGTTTTATCTGTGCAACCAAACTACTCACTCAAGTCACTCACTCACTCATCACTCACTCATATCCCTCATATCATAAAACTCACTCACTCAATGCTCGCGCTCGGCTCGATCGATGTTTTTTTTTTTTTTGACAGTTTTTGTTATTCAAACAAAATTAAATTATTCTTGTGTTGTATTGTGTTGTGGCGTCTAGTCAATATTTTATTGTACAGCGTTTAGTGGAATTAATTAATGATGACTGCTCCAACGCCTGATACTGCTGAAAATTACGACCAGGTATCTGCGATTTCCCAATTTTGGTTCCCAAAAGTTGGATTGTTGGTTAAAACTTTTGTCACTCAAAGATATCTTTGTTTGTTGCTTGATATTTACATTACTGTTTTCAGTTTGAAGATGAAGAAACTGAGCAACAGTTAGGAGCAACTGCATCAGGTCGCAAACGGCTGTTCAGCAAAGAGTTACGCTGCATGATGTATGGTTTCGGCGATGACCAGAATCCTTATACGGAGAGTGTAGACTTTTTGGAAGATCTTGTAATAGAATTTATCACCGAAACTACACATAAGTAGGTGAAAGTATTGATGTACTCATCATGTTGACTGGATAATTCCAGAAATATTACAAATAATAGGATCTTTGTTTCATAGGTATCTTCCTCTTTGACCATTGTCTAGTTTCATAAGTCAGCCTTAAACCACACATTTCCAGTTAATGACCACTGGGCTGATCATCTGCTCATTAACGTTTGGTTTGACCCAATAAATTATGTCTAAGTATTATGTATTAGTATGTTAAGACACCAATAAGTGTTTTTCTTTAATTATTTACAGGGCAATGGAAGTAGGTAGAACTGGTAGAGTACAAGTGGAAGATATAATATTCCTTGTTCGCAAGGACCCAAGGAAGTATGCCCGTGTCAAGGATTTACTCACAATGAATGAAGAACTGAAGAAAGCTAGGAAAGCCTTTGATGAAGTTAAATATGTTGGTGAGTATATGCCATGGAATGTTGACTTATGTTCTTTAATCTCAATGAAAAAGTATGAGCTACCTATAATTCTCTTAAGTCTTAATTCTCTGTCTAACAAATATTTCCCTAAACATGTGGGATAGTCTTATCTCAGAGAAATTTATTGTTTTTTTTTCTTCAATCTAAGCACATGACCGGTTGTAAAAATTTCCTCAATAGAAAGTATGTTAAATATGTTATCTGGGATTGGAACTTTTTTAGTTTTGTGCTGTTGTTGTGTAGCTGCTAGATGTACAACATAAATCCCACCAATCCTGATCGACTGTAACAATTTAACAAATCAGATTAGTTGTTTTTAGAGAATTTTTCAATCTCTGTGTACTTTCCTCTGAGTTCGACTCTTGATTGAGTATCTTGTACCTTCTGATAAATAGGTGTAACTATTTATCAGGAGGTACAAGATACTTTACATGAAATAAATTATTTTATAGTAAGGATAGGTAAATTATACAAATGCCCATAAAAATATTACAACAAAATATTCCCATATTTTAAGTCCAATAAAAATGTATGAGGCTCCTTTACATTGAATGCTGCTTTCTGATTTTAACTGTTTTTTCTAAGATTTGAGTGTGAATTGTTTTTTACAAATTTATAGAAGACCAACAATAACTTGTGGCCAAACAACCGACGCCATGCTTCTAAAGACTGATGCAAGTAACATAATTTTAATATTGACACATTTGCTTTTGTGTATGTTGTACTAACGGTCATGCTATTTGTTCTGATCTAATTTATAATCTAAGTAAGGAATTTTAATTTAAACTAACCTTTGAATGATCAACAATAATGAACTAATTACACATGTTGTATGTTTATGCATTTCACCATGACAAAAGTTTAATTTGTTATAATATGGGAAGCTGGACTAGTCGCAAACTTTAATTTAGGACACATCTGAAATCTTTGTAGAGCTAAAGTGCACCGTATGAGCAAATGTCTCAATTAAAATATTTTATTTTGAAATGTTTAATTTATCCATGGATTATCTAGGATATGATTAGCAATATTAACAAAGATTTAAAAAAAAATCGCCTGTCAATATTACAATTTGATTTGATTTGGAGCTTACGACCTTTATTTTTTGCGTTTGCTGCGTGATCGAAGTTCCATAAATTAAGGGTCGCGACTGTACCTAGCATATGGGTTAGATTAGAAAATCCTTAGAAATACTATGATACTTATTATGTTTTGTATCACATTCCTATTGTATATCCCTCCTATAGTATTATGCATTGTGCGCTCCTATAATTCAGTACCTACTCCATGTCTTGTGCTATTGGTAAAAATGCTTGTACTTTAGATTTATGAACACCTAATCTACTTTTTGGTATATATTTTTTTTATATTTGACTCAATTATTATTTATTTAAGGGTATCATTTAAGCTATCGCCAATTTAATTAGTTTTGTTTCTATTATTTGGGTTTGCCCGCAAAATAGTACATTTGTCACCTAACAATATAAAATCAATTCCACAATAAATCACCTAAAATCATGGAGATATAGGGTCTAGCCAAATAAATGTTTTTGTATGTGTTATAATAGGTTTGTCCTAATAAGTATTTAAGCAAACTAAGTTAAAGAGATCACCAGTAAATCATATATTATGTCACTAGAAAATTTCATAAAGTTCCAAAAAAAAATTAGGGTATCATCGTTTCAACCGAAAGAGTACTACTTAACTGGACATATTATGCCTCCCCCAAGGATCTTAATTTCCACAGGTAGTATAAATATATTTAAATAAAATTTCTAGCAGAAAGTAAATAAAACAATAAAGTCAATGTAATCAATATTTATTGTTAAAAATAATCCAATCCTTCCAATCGTTATCGCTTTCATTTTGACACATGGACGCAGTACATTGCTGCTATGTTTTTGCAAGTTTTAACAAATGACAACGAAGCGCAGCAATGTATATCGTTCAAGTGACAAAACCAAAACGATTGAAGCCGTGGTCACCCCCCAGACTGCGTAGAAGCCGGAGGTGTAGGGTTCTATTTTTATTTTTTTCTACTTGTTTCATCAATTCATCATCTAAGTGTGATAGAACATTATATGATGTAAAATTTAACAAGTACAGTCGACGACAGAGATAAGTATACAGGGGGCCTCAATAAGGTTGCGATTTTCTCTAAAACTACTGGACCGATTTTAGTAATTGTTTTACAGTTACGTAGTTTTCACTTTTATCTATCAAACAGTGAAAGAATTTTTGCAATAGGTCAAGTAGTTTTTGAGATAATCTCAACCTTAAAAACTCTCCTGTACACCTTTCTCTGTGTACCACCTTACCCTAAATTAGCCTAAAGTACCGCAGATTTTTTCTAGTGGCAATTGTCATTTAACTCAAAAACACTCCTCATTATTGTATTAATAATTTCAGAATGAGACAAGGCAAAGGATGATGAAGACTAAATGCTTAACTGTTCTACATGTGGATGCAGAAAACTGAAGACCATTCCCTAAAATCCAACTATCCCTGGTTGGTTAAAGATAAATTAATTGTATTTTGTATGTAAGTAGGAAATATTGTACATGTAATGTAAGTACCACTGAAATAATATACAAATCAATTATTATTGAATTAATTTATTTGTGAAATCCAAAACAAATATAAAATCACAATTATAACATAATAATAATAAATAACCGTATGCAGGTGCGTAGGCATATTTCGAATATACATTATAAGTGATTATAAATTAAAATAAATTACTAATCAATATCAAAACAACACAATCAAACACAAAAACTAATACAGATGATGTACAGTCAACTGCAAAACTACGCACTAGTACCTTGTCGTATTGATTCGACATGTCATTTAATAATGGCATGGTCCAAACAGGTTAAACGGGTTAAATATGACAAGGTACTCACTTTTCAGTCAGCTATCCTTAGAAGCAAATATTGCTCATAATTTGACAAAATGTAATGTGGATTATAAAAAATGAGGCAGTATGTAAGTTTGTAACCGTCTTCACACACGGTAAAGGGAACATTATTATTATATAACATTATTATAAATGGTAATAATGTTTATATTTATCATGATAAAACTACGTGAATAACTAACAACACCAGTGATTCTTAATATTAGTGTAAATAAAATATTTCAACAAAATGTTCACATTCAGGCGACTAGACCCGGTGCTCGAAAACAGCCAAAAGTCTAACTTTGGTTTTATATTTATTTCACAACAGATCAACATCGTCCAATATATATAGGTACCTATCTATCCTAATAAATAGGCCATTTGTGGCAGTGAGTCAATTATTTGTAGATAAGTTAGTACAGATTGTTTTATACCTAAAGTACCTAAGCTCCAGAAAAGTTACACTATTTGGTTAGGCTTCATATTTTTAACATACTCATATTCTAGTTTACATTATATTCCATTACCTGTTAGTCTATTCTAGTTGTGACGTTTGTATGTAATACTTGTAAGTAAATTAAAAATAAAGAAGGCTCGTTTAAATAAAATGTCTAAAACGTGACTTATTTAGTGGTTTAGCTAAATATTCTATAACTGCATAAACCATGCCACGGTATAAAGATCCCTTCCAAGGTTCAACAACCGATTTTAACATTTCTACTCTAAACCGCGATTATTCCAACGGTTTTGTTTAAACACGTACCTTTAAAATCGCGTTTATTAATAACAACCATAAGAGTCGTAGGTTAGACCGGCAACTCTATATTGGTCTTCGTTGTGTTGACATCAGACATCAGCTTGCATAATACATATCAAACATTAGTGCCATTCATATTCTCAAATAAAAAAATGTGGAATGGTTTTTCAGGGTTTTCAGTCATTGCATTCATAATTTAGCACTTCGTGTCGTTATTTTATAGAAGCTATCGATTTTATGTAAAAAAATTAATGACACTTCTTAGTATTTGGTTCCACGTATTCATCTTCAAGGGTAAGGTGACTTTGTGGGTTTTAATCGTGGTCAAACTGATTAGAGAGCGAAACGTAATACGCCTTTTCTTCTATATGAACTTGACACAGATTACAGACGCGGGTAGTAGATATAGTGAAGTAGATACAATTCTGAACAGAATAGGAATGCCCTTTATTAAAGCCTTTGAACATGATTTAATTCAATTAGTGGAAACTCGTAGATTATATCGTGGGACCGAGTATTACCAAGAAGTCTTATTTTAATGTTCATTAATTTTAATCTGAACTTATGTAGTATACTGTGGTTGCATATAAATTAGTGGTTCGTGCAAATCAGAAAAGAATGCTGGAAAATTACAAAATTATGACATACATAACTAATTATTTTGGCCTAAAAGCAGGAAGACTCATTTTGAGCGCAACTTTTGACACAATTATACATTTGGCTAAAGCTGATCCGTAATAAGCAAATTAAAATAAATAAATAACAAAGTAATAATAATAAGCAAGAAACAAATAATATTCAATAAATACATGGAGGGTAATTCAATTTCCCATCCTCCCAACTTAAAATATCATCACAATCTGAACTAATCGATATTTTGGAAATAATCTCTTAATCGAGTCCGTAATTTATTAAATAACTTCGTATTCCACTACTACAATAATTTCATAGTGTAAATAGTTCTTATGATATATAAACTTTATAATAGTTATTACTTTTCGTAACAGCCAATTTTAAGGCAAGTAACCTGTAAAGTACGATCTAAGTTCTAAAAGTGTAGAGTTTTAATTTCTAATTGTAACCAATTTTGTAAAGATTTTTACCACGTTAATTTATCATACTTTCAGCACGATTTGATATTTGCGATTGTTATTCCACTCAAAAACTGTATGATTATAATTATACAGCGTTTGGAAGTGTCGTATTATGTTGTATTCACAACCAAAGAAAATAACGCAATTTCCACGCCATCCAATCAGAGGTCGTTGATATTTCCGCGGCGATTTTCTCGTGCCTTTATGTATTATAACTTACATTTATTTATTTGTAAAATCATAAAACACAGATTAAAACAAAAAAGTTACACTTTCAAATTGCGTGAAAAATCTAGAGAGAATTTTCCCCCGTTTGTTCGGTCAACAGAACTACTGGAATTAGCCAAATTAGAATTAGATACTTGCTGGTAGCATAAATGCCTTCCCGAGTGGAATGACAGTCGTAAAAGCGCTACCGTGCTAGGGTTTTAGTCTGTGGGCGGGTCCATGGCCGCGATGATGCCTTTCATGACGGCCGCGGCCGCCAGCGCGGCGTGCGGCTGCCACTCCTTGCCGCGCGTACCGTCGCGGTAGTCGGAGATACCTGAAATAAAACAACGGATTTGAATGTTCCGTTTAGTAAATGAAATGAAAATAATATGGCTATTCGTATTCGCTATTTGTCGTATTTGAAATATGATATGTTTGTCAACATATTGTCGAATAGGCAAATAAGACGAATATTTTGTCACACATACCAACCACACATGGCAAGTATAACAAATACGCAAATACGAATAGCCAAGTGAAGTGGGAGCATTACACGTAGGCCACACTACAAGCCTAGCGCGGGCGCGACGGTGGCGGCGGCGGGCGGCGGGCGGCGGGCGCGGAATGTCAAACATGAAACCGCTCGCGCCGCCCGCTACTCTGCAGTGTGAACACGAACGGCGGTTTCATATGTTAGTCCACGCCCGCAGTCGCGCCCCCGCCCAAGGCTCGCCAGTGTGGCTCAGGCCTTACACTACGTTACCCTGTGCTGAGACATCTTGCTAATTCCTTTTCCAGTAATATAATTATTAAAGGTTCGGATTGCTATTTTTAGCAATAAGGAAAATGCAATCGGTTTCAGCTAAATTATATTTATAAACGTTTACTAGAAGTAATTGACGTATTTATTACTATCGAAGATGACTCTCAACAATATGGCATTATGAATGAATAATGACATAATCTGGATTATTGTAGTCGGGTGCCAATTCCAAGATTTCTAGCAGGATACGATGAATTGGTTAGCCCTATGGGAGATTTTGAATTTGGAAGTGTGCATATCAGCAGTTTTGCCACAATAACAAGCGACAATATGAATGAATTCGTTGTTGTAATGTTGGCACACCTGTGAAACGGACTATGTTAGGGTCGGTTGAAGTTTCAGTACATTGGTTATGTCGCTCACCTCGTATGGATATGAAGCAGTCCTTGCAGTTGCCGACGACGCTGTCTAGCACCGCGTCCAGCTCGCAGTCGTACGCGAGCGCGCGCGCGTGCGCGGCGAACGCGGCGCGCGCCTCGCCCGTGCCCGCCACGCAACGCCCGCCCGCGACGGGCGCGCACGACACACGCAACGCACCGCGCTTGCTGTCACTGACAACACAGACACAGTGTAATGGGAATGAAAACTTCGAAAAATGCACAATAAATGCGCAAAACGTCCACTTCTCATAATGTCACGAAACAAACATTTGGTGAGTACATCTAATGGTGGCACTTCACTTGGCTATTCGTATTCGCGTATTTGCCATAATTGCCATGTGTGGTTGGTATGCTTGACGAAATATTCGTCATATTTGTATGTGCGTCAAGTATTTGACAAATACGAAAAACACCCAATAGCGAATACGAATAGCCAAGTGAAGTGTCTGCATAAGCGCACGGCAGTGGGCAGGCCAATGTTTCAAATCACAGGCCGCACGTACGTACGTACACCGGCCACTATTTACACGAAACGTTTCACGCCACTTTTCACCGCCCTGTATACGATTTTGTCGGTTACGAATTTTGCAAAGCAAATTTGTGTTCTCTCAGTACTCTTGAACGACTAACGAATGCTCAGTGAAAATTTCGCAACACAATTTTTAGAATTTTTGCTCCCCAAACAAACATTCGTTTCGCGAACATCGTGAATCAAATTCGCAAACAAGGAAATGTTTGCGCAACAATGGCTCGTTCGTGAAACAAATGCCCCCGGCGAGTACCGTCCTTTTAGCTAAATTCACAATCACGGTCAAAAATTGCGTCTTCACGCCAAACCGCTGATTAGTTGCCAACGTTTCAGGCAATATTACGATTGTTTGAAATTGTTATCCGTATTGATAAAGTATTGTATTATACGTTGTAACATGTTCCTTACATCTGGTCGCCCTGCGGCGCCGGGTGGGACACTTCGATGTACGCTCCCTCGCCAACTTCCACACACAGCCTGTCCGTGGCGCCCTCGGGCGGCTCCCAGCGACCGGGCACCCCGCGTAGCCGCTGCAAGCCTGCTCGGAAAAACACGGCATTATCAACTCTATGGGCGGTATTATGTTAAAAACGTGAAGTTAGAAGGAGACCGTGGCTATGGTGAATATGTTTTATTCCGCGTATATGACTATATAAAGACATGATTCGACAAAAACGAACGAAAATCTAAATAGTAAGTATTTAGATTGGAGTGAAACTAAATAGAATGGAGTCAAATTTTCATGGCCAAGATAAATTCATTTGGTAATTTTAAGCATTGAACAGATTTTTTCAATTAACTTTTGGGTCGCCTGATATTCAAATCGATACAATTTCTAAGATCTTTGAGACGTCTTCTCAGTGACGGCGATAAATCCCTTCGAAACTCGTGAACTTGCAAATGTCAAAAGACATTGCCACATTTCAAAGGAGCTTGCCCCACCCACAAAACTATCGTGACCATTTAAGCTGTACCTATCATTTTGTTGGGGACTTATTACAGGTTTCATATTGCATAATCATAGTCAGTATCATTTTCTACTACTCTCACAACTCCTATAGAAGAATAACAAAAACAATTAATAAATCGCTTCGATTTCCTACTATTTTCTGAATTCTTAATTAAGCTGTTTTTTTCGAATCGCAACTTGTACAAAACTTTATTTTAAACAAATAATTTTAATAAAAAAGGAGATATTTTTACATTTATTCGTTATCTTGTACAACTTGCGGTTGATGGTGGGGCAGAATCTGGCATTGTCATTTCATACTATTTTGACATTGTAGGGCCCATCTCAGACAAAGCTTGCACTAAAAATCGTCTATGAATCTCGGGCTAAGTGATATAGAAGTTAATTACCTTCGCTAACGTACGAGTCCCAAGGTGCGTGCGTATTGGTTAGCCGTAGGGCGATGTCTTGCAGCAGGTAGTTGGCTGGCTTATACGGCTTCACCTCGTAGTCCCAGCCGCCTTTGTCGTTGCGTTCGGCTCTCTCGCAAAATATGTACACATATCTGGGAAATAAATATTTTACAACTTAGAAAATAGGCTTCAAATTTATGTTTTCCAACCAATAGCGGTCAGTGGACCAAAAGATATGTATGTAAGGTTTAACTTTTAAATACTGCGGAAACCTGTAGGCTGTTAGGCACGAAACCTTTTACCTCACTTCCCTTAAATCGTGATTTGGCTCTTTTACACTTCGAAAGGGATAGTGGAATAACTTTTGTCACGTTTATGGCTACCAGCGGTAAATTATAGTAATAAAACATTCCTACTCTTGGATTTTTGTAAATTAGGATGATATTAAACAAAATTAAACTGAACCATAGCGCCACCGAGCCTAGATATTCAGGCATTCGCGCAACATAATCTTTCGATTGTCTTTCCACTCTTGTTAAATGGGGTAAATGATAAAAAAACCAATGGCCTTTAGTAAGATCATTCTGTCCTATGCAAATCCCTGAACGAGGATGTTATTGTACGTAGCTATAAGATAGAACCCCAATACACACAATATTTTAATGAATGAACATTAATTGTAATTTTCATTCATTCCTTGTTTGTTGTATTGACACAAACGTAATTTACTGGACAAACCCCAGATAAGGTTTTATTGGATTATTTATGTGTTATTTGCCCTGTGGTCAGGCAGTTTTCCTTCTGGAATTAGTAAACTGATTTACTTCTCTATGTTTCTATAGAGAATCGGGGTACAGACCGCGAAATTCTACCGTATCGTATTCGTTATATCAATATATTAGTGAGTTTCTTATTAGTTTTATTAATTGACCTGCGTTTAGTACAGCCGAAAGCAGATCAAGTGTAACACTTTGGACTTTGGACCGTTCTTATTATCTGCGTAGTAACAGTTGAAGTGCTACTGCAAGTGTTACCATTGATCTGTTGTTGCAACATGCAAAAATATTGAAGTAATAATGTGGCAAAATGATTCGGATTCATTTGATTTAAATTCATAAATAATACATTTATTTATTTGTAAAATATTTGTGTGTGTATACCACAAATAAAGGATACAATTTGTAATAATATATTGGACTATTCTATAGATTTAAAAAATATGATTAATTTAAACACCGTTACGAAATGTTTGTTGTAATGTAATAACTCTAAATTAATAATATTTCAAACTATTACGATCCAAATTACATGTATTACGACACATGCAAGCTACTCATTTATTGGGATAGTATGTAATTCAAATTCAAATATTTTTATTAATTTAGATAACAAGATCCATTTTGTGTTAGTAGCTGTACTTAAAACTATGTTAGTACTTACATAAATAAAATAGGTAGTTCAGACACGTAAGTATATTTTATGTGTTCATCTCCCCCACGAGCCGACCAGACAGTTTATCTATCTGATCGGCACGTGAAAGAGATGACACATAATTGGCGTGTCATATTTATCAGACATACATTTCAGGATGGTGTTGGGACTGTCCCGCACTCTGCTCAACAGGTAATGTAGGTAGTAGGTACCTACATAACTAATCATAAGTTGGTTTTTAGGTAAATATTCTGGCGTTTCCCACGCGGTTTGGTACTATTCGAGTCAATGGCAACTGATTCATTGCGACGTACATCAGTTACTACGTACGATATACATAATTTACTAAATAGGGGGAGGTATTACATACTGATAGGTATAATTACGTTGACCATAATTACGTTTTGTTAGGTATTGCATCAATATTTTGCCACAGACATTACCATGTATGGGAGCGGACTCACCTTAGCGTGTGTAACTGACAGAATATTATAACATAGCGTTACTAATTATTGTAAGTACACAACTTGAAGGATGTTGATGGGACTTTCAATAGTAGTTAGCTCAAATATCTGTGCAGCACGTAGGCTATAAGCCATTGCGGTATGTGATGTGGAACCACATAACCAGAGAGGACGAGCTGTCTCCCAGTACATTGAAAGTACTTCGTGGAGATCGTGGATAGTACTAGCGACTTCTACGACGCATACGAAGTTGCGGATACAGCTAGTCGATAATAAAATGTAAAGACTCAACTTTTTACAGTCTTATTATAATGTATACAGATTGTGGGTTTAATCAACGACGCGCGACTCAGGGGTGATAAATATATACGATACTGATGCCAAAAAATTTACCATAATTTCTCATGCCAAAATCCACAATAAAGACAAGCGTGATCGGGCGGCGGGTAGTCGCGCTTGGTACGCGACATAGACAGCGCCCTCGCGCTTCGATAATTTCAAAACAAATTGCGACAGAGATTTTTTTAAAGTACCTAATTATATTAAAAATAATAAAAACAATTTTGGGAACTAAGATTATTTAGACTACCACCCCTGCCTGAGTTGGGCGTCGCGTCGCGTTCCTGTAGATGTAATGTACGAGTATCATACTTGTCTGGTAGGTCTGGTGCCGGCGTGGACACGACGACGTCGCCCAGTCGCACGTGCTGCGCGTAATCCGTGTAGTGCGGCACTCCGCCACCCACGCCCACCAGGAACACGTACTCCACCTGTGGAATATACAACACACATCAATGACAACTCTGATGCTAACAGCAGCCATTTACATGACTTAAAAGTTATTCCACTGTGTAAGGCACGATCCCGCTAACGGCATTTGTTACTCAAAGAAGTGGTTCACCATGTCTGAGCCAAATGTAAACCATTCTCATCCAGTATGTAGCATAGCAACAGTAAATCCATGCATAATGTAAATGTAACAAAACACTGCATACCGTTCCCATACACTCATGGTTGTTTCACGCATGCGTACAAAATAGAACGCACCCAAGGGCACATCGATCAGATTAGCAGCAATACGCGAAATCGATATAAATATGTTGCATTCCAATACGTTCAGAGTCGGTATTTTTAGACGTATGGTTTCAATTTTGTTTATAAGATTTTTGAAGCCACTGTGATAAAATGCATTTATTAAAAGGTTTCATTATTCAAAAGAGAGTATGTCGGCATCTAACTGAAACGAGAATTTTTACTCAACCGACGAAAGAAGGAAAGTCATGTTTTTGAGCGTTTGATGGATTTTGATGTAGGTACCCATAGGTATACATGAAAATCCATCAAGCATAATATGATGTATGAGATCTCGTTAGATTTTTATTCCAAATAAGAAAAAAAGGCGAAGTGCGAGTCGGACTCGCGCACCGAGTATCTTTGCCATTATCAAAATATTATGTCTCGCAATTATTTCATCATCTGCAAATATAAGTTGGTAATAACAAAATAAAATATTTTGGAGGGATGTAATTTCAAATTTTCAGTTTTCCTTTACTTGTGCTGTAAGACCTAGCTTCTTGCTATTTCATGATTCTAGGTAAACGGGAAGTACCCTATAGATTTTGAGTTTTTTGCGTTTTCATACAAATATACGCCAAAATTCGACATAAACAGCCATGTCTTTTGATTGCGTAAACGTAGAAGGTGGATTTCTTCACGGCTGCATGAGGTTGCAGACCCGAATATTTGGAATTAATTTCAACTTGACACGTCCACGCGTTTCTGAGATATAGGTCTTGACAGACTGACGGACCGACCGACAGACAACAAAGTGATCCTATAAGGGTCTTTTTTTCTTTTGAGGTACGGAACCCTAACAACAGTTGGTTTATTGTTGTATTAAATCTACTTGTTAAAATATGGGTTGGTAATTTTTCTTGCCACTTTTCTCCTCAGCGATAGCCTTGCTGTAATCGTAAATTCTTACAAATAAACAGTCTGGGATACAAAACCGATAGTCATAGACAGTTTTGAGTTTGAATGAGTGGAGTTTGAGTTCGGTCGTACTCGTAAGTGCGAGCTCACACTGAGTACGTGCTTAAAACTGTCCATGACTATCAGTCTTATAGAAACTGGGACATGTCATGTATAAAAAGTGAGTTTTCTCATACAGAAAATAATAGTCATTCATTATGTACCCTTTATTAATATATGTGGTACAATTAAAAAGTACCTACCTTACATGTAATGGGGAATCCCGCAAAACCGCCGTGTAAATGACGTAAACTGACGTATGTAGTTGGTTGCCGTGCGGTAAAACAGTGACCGTACCAATAAATACCAAGGAATCACCTAACCAGCATTTTACCAATTGAATCACAATAAGGTATTTTAAATACACGTACGAGACCGTCTTAAGTTTTAAAAAGCGCTGGAATATAGCCAAATTGCTAAATGCTTTATAGATAGTGATATAAGAAAAATCGTCAATCAATCATTTGCTTGCAATAAACCATAGAGTCCGACTGAATTATGGTAAACAAATTAAATATATAAGCTCGTAGTCATAAAGATTGCCAAACGGTGGTTTATTTTGACAGTCGCTAAACCACAGATAAAGAAAGGTATAAATGCCGTGAACGTGCAGAAAGAAACTATCGCAACTTTCATCGTTTTCATTATTGTTTTCATTTAAATTGGACGCGATACAATACTAAAGACGCGTTTCCACCTGCAAGAAAACTTTTGCAATAAATGTCCGGCAGCAGCTTGCAAGTATAAACTCCGTGGCAAGTGCTGTCGCGACAACTTGTTTAGCACTTTCTGCGAAAATTGCAGGAATTAACGATGTGTAACCGATATTATAACTCATTCAAGATTTGCCGCGAGATTACTTGCAGGTGGCAACGCGGCCGAATAGTTTCGCAAGTTTTACTAAATGTAACGAATCGAATTCATGTGTCAAAATCGGAATGATTACCAAAACGATATTATTTCGGGGTCGGTCGGTACCCAAGGTCAAATACCTTCTGGAAGATCCCCAGCAATCTTGTAGTGGTGTTGCCAGCCGCCGTCATCGCCTCCCGTGTTCGACCAACGGACGGTAGCTTGGTGGTGACCACGCGATGCGCACCGATCGTCCCCAATGTGTACACATTGGATTCGCCTATAATGAAAAAGAATTTATTGTGATACATTTTAATAACACTTCACATCAAAGCACATCAAGTGTAACACTTTGGACCGTTTTCTTATTATTTGCGTCGCAGGAGTTGAAATCGTACTGCAAGAGTTAACATTGATCTGCTGTCGTTCGTACCTACTACTTAATTAAGGTCCCGTGCCTCAAAGGGAAAAAAGGAACCCTTATAGGATCACTTTGTTGTCCGTTTGTCAAGACCTATATCTCAGAAACGTGTGGACGGATCGAGTTGAAATTAATACCAAATACTCAGATCTGCAACCTCATACAGCCGTGAAAAAACAAACTTCTACGTCAACGCAATCAAAAGATATGGCCGCTTATGTCGCATTTTCTCGCATATTTGTATGAAAATGAAATAAAAGCCGAAACCTATAGGGTACTTCCCATTGACCTAGAAACATGAAATTTGGCATGAAACTAGATTTTATTTATTTTTAGCGGATTTTTGTTATTGTAAGAACTCAGTTTATTTAAATTGTTTAAGTATGTAAGTACAATATTTTTAAAACTGATCCACTCAATCGATTTTTGATCTCAAGTTCTTAACTATTGTTATGGACGTGGGTGGACTTCTGTCGCCAATCAAGATGATCTAGAAATGTATTACATAATTTCACTTGAAAGCGGAATGGAAAATAAAGTCTACGAGGTAAATGTATCCTTTTAGATATGAAAGTGGACCCCTGGCATGGTAGATACTTATAAGGATATAGGTAACAGTTCAATTACATAAGAAAACATTATATATGTTACAAAGAAGATTCACGTACAATTCATTGTGACGTATTTGGATATTTATTTCATGAATCACTCGGAATTAAATTGTACATTTAAAGGACACACACGGTTTAATTCACTCATTATTAGTAGCGACATTAGATCAATTTCTAGTGCATACAATTACGACGTTTTAATTGTTTTATTAAAAAATAAGTCTGTTACTTGTGTTGTCAATATATGAATTGAGTGATTAGAATGCAATTTCTAATGAATATAGCGTGGACCATGGTTTGCATAAAACTCGGAGTGAGTGGATTACCTGTACCCGATAACAGTTTAAATAATGGGTAAGTGAGAACTTGACCAGTTACTAGTGATTGTTTTTATTTTTGTTAAAAGTTTTATATCGCGCATGAACTCAAATAAGAGTAGTCCAAACAAGTGGAAAAACTTTCAAATTGGTTTCGTAGTTTATGCTGTAATCTTTACATTGCCCCTCTACGAAATCAATGCATTTATATTTATATCAAGAATAAAAAAAAATGTTTGCTTTCACTTGTTACTAAAAAAAATTATTTAGGCCAATTAATAACTTCTATAAACAGCATCAGATATTTCCACTGTCAAGTTGGTCTATGGAACGCATTCTACAAGTGTTATGTCCTCTGTAATCTATAGAGTAGGTACAAATATTTGTTTTTTTTGGTACAAATATAATGTACCCATCATTGATGTACAAGTACATAAACTATTTATATCAATGGATCTGTTTAATATTGGATAATGTTGGGTACTGTGCTGTATGAGTTAGTTATGAGCACAAATATCTCGAGCATGCCTGATGCTAACTGCACAAGCGGCAACTATTTATTTTGGGATGAACAGTTGGTATATTTTTCTTCGGTCCGGTTACGTCACATTCCATACGCATGAATGAGTATTTTTTACTTGTTACCAGCAATTCACGTATCTATTAGTCAGAACAGAAGGTGTATAAAAAGAATAAAAATAATAAATGTATTGCATTGTATCTCGTATCTTCGGCAGTGGACTGTCACGCCAGTGTTAAATAGTCTTTTAAGATACTCAACTTCAATTGTAAACAACCTCATCCAGATCAAGAATAACTCTAATCCTACAAAAATGTATGTTAACAAATTATATAATCATTAAATTTAACTATTATCACTGATTTCTGTAGCTATTTTGTTATAATTGTTGTATATTGAATTTCAGGAGCAACGCAGATAACGAAGAAATACAGCCACACAAACACATATATTCGTTACCAACGAATCTTGCAGGGAATCTTAAATCAATCAATGTATCTGGGAAAACTAACTCCACTAAACAAAGGTAACACTATAAACAACTTCACGTAAACGCAAATTTTCGTTGTTTATATTTGGTTAACTTCGTTAATTATATTATATATTGTATATAATTTAGTGTTCCATGTTTCAGGTTGATCTTCAGTTTGGTGACTAAACACAAAGAAAGTAAAACACCGGACTTTAAAAACATTGCATGCCAGCTGCATGCTAATTTTGAGGCCAAGAATATTACAGTTAGTTCTGTAAAGGACGGCGAAGAAAGCCCCGCTCATGAAGCACAAGAACCCGACGATTTATTCCAAGGTAAAATGAACTATATTATTTTTCGTCATGATGATAACCCACAGGCGTATCGTGGTGGAATAGGGAGTGTTTTTGTATCCTCTGGGGGATCGGAATGGGGGATTCAAGTGAAACGAGCGAAATATTCACTACCTTATCAAGATTTTTTTTAAATTTTATATTTAACTCTGTAATGAATACAGTAGCTTATTACGGACTAGATGATTGATTAAGTATTTAAATGGGACTTTTAACGTTACATTACAATTATTATTACAGTATTGTTTGTACATTATGTAGCAACGAGTAAAGTAGAATAGCTACTAGTATTTTTTGTAAAGATGTACAATTTAAAGTTTTTTGCGCCTGTTGATATTCAGTGATAGCTCCTTCGTAAGTGGCACAAAAGTAAATTCCAAAAAATATATCTACATAGTGACTTGTATTAAATGGTCTAAATATTAATGACATTGCAGGCAGGATCTTAAGATTTTCGATTGCTTTTGAATGAAAATTGAATCGGATAAATAACTTTAATAATTACAATTATAAATTTCAGATAACAACTTCTCTATATTATTCGTGGTGGACAACAAGAATAAAGCAATAGAATTGATCGTTAAAGGATCTTTCATCGAAAGTATCTGCAAGATTAACCACGACACAAGTGATATTCATTTCCTAGCATTAGGGGGAGATATCGAAAAAGTTGAACAGATAATTTTTTCATTTGATTAGACTCCGAGGCAGATGCTTAAGTTGTGATTTATACGAAGTTATCGTAATTGAATGACGATAACGTAAAGCTCTCCAGCCCAAATTCAGCGTAGCATACATCATGCTCATGAATTCGTTGAATAGAAAGTGCAGTGAGACGATAATTACTTGTGACCTGAGAATGTAGTGGAAAATGTGACAGAGGAAACGCAAGTTATCGGAAGACGAGCTTAAAGCACACAGAGAAAAAAAAATTGGCGATGCCGACCGGTTACATGAATATGTAATGTAATTATTGAATATTCAAAGGTAAATACCGAACTTATACGGAATCGACTGAATAATCAATTACGTTGAGTGAAGGTCTTTTATCAGTGTTGTGTTAAACGATCAATCACGATACATACTAAAGTTTTGTGGCTGAAAAAGGTCCACAATATTACTTGTAGCTGTAATAAATTCAAATAAATCTTCTAATATTATTTATAAACCTAGGAGTAATAAAATTATTTATAATTTCTATGTTGACAAAGTACAACACATTAATTGCTCCAAAAGTTTAAAATTGTCACCCACCACATTAACACAAAATAATGTAAAATTGTGACAGATTGGTTTTGTTATTTGTTTGAAAATTTTAATAAAAGTATGTATTTTATTAAAAGGCTTCATTATTTCTTATCAATTTGACATAATTAATTTATAATTAATTCCTAGTTTAGCTATAACAACGGTCGTAGTTACTTTCTAATTTTAGTAAATGACATCGGGCTTACGCGACGATAGAAAGAAGCTACAACTTCTAGAGCATTTATCAGAAATCGTATTTTATCACATTTTTAGTTACATATAAAGAGGCAATGCGATAGTTGTTTCGTAAAATGTAGAATCATGGAATATTATATGTTTTGTGATAAAATCTATAAAATAGGAATTAATGCATATTACGATCTGGTTACGAAATAGCTATGAATGTATTCCTTTACCCAAAGTGGCCGGATTGAACGCATCACGGTTCAAGCTAGCAGGACACTGTTTAACCCGCGTGACCTCTTGTGCAATTCATATAAGACTCCATATTACGCTCTATTAATATCTCCTGCCTCTTCAAATAATACCAAGGTAGTATGTAGATACTTTTTTTCAGACTGTAGCCGCGAGTGGCCGGCCGTGTGAGTATGGCACAACATAGTAACACTTCAAGGATTTCTTATTCATAGTGTTATCGCATTTAGTAACTAATCAGCAACTGCAACTCATAACTCCTAACTGCCATCAAAGTTAACTCCGTGTTCGATAACGAATGTTATCTCTCTCTAGCTTAACTAGTACAACCCATCTTCCTCATTATTGCCTGTTGAAGGTGTGTGCGTCGGCGGTCAACTAGTGTGCCTTTGATACCTGTATCACGACCTCATCAAGAATTCCATTCGAAACAAGTTTTCGGTTCTTGACACGCCAGTTTGGCCTTTATGAGCATACAGCTAAGTACATGGTGAGAGAGTGAATAAGCTAACCACATTACAACACGTGCCAACAGTATAAACTGAAATCTTGAGGCGTAACTACGCGTGCATGACGTTAACTGCGAGGCCTGCGTATGCCGTATCAGTGTGTTTGTTTTCATCATTACGTCACCATAAAGTCGATCTGATCTCTCTAAAACAGGTAGTTGTTGATGAATCTCTAATAGAGTTGACGTGTAGTGCAATAGTGTCCCGAAATAGACGGAGATGTTGAAAGCTTGTTGGGATTGTATAGCGGGGTATAACGCTAATAGGTAATTTTATTTGTATTTTTTCTTCATGAAGTTTAATACGACACACATTGTGTATGTAGGAACATTCCCGGATGCGTTCGCTCCCGTGAGTGTCAATGTCATTTTGACACACAAACATATACATATATCCGTCAAACTTGGAAGTGGGTCATTTGTAGGCAATTTATTGCTAAGATAAGGAACAATTTAGATTCTGAGTATACTAGAACGTTAACAAAATACATACCTAATAAAGACGCAATATAAAAGGTAAGCGCAAACGAAAGTCGCGCCTACATGTACAAGAGGCACACTTGAATCAATAATAACACCAAGGTATGTTACTTGTAGGTTATCTTTAGTTATTTGATAGGTGTTGATAAGAATCTATGCATAATCGGAATTTATGAACATTAAGTGAATCTTTCCTTGCAATTAAGTGGTGTAGAGTTTATGTGTTGTGGTTTTTGTATAAAGGACAATATTTGAGGACTAAGTTATACATTTCATTGTAGAGAGCACGCCGAGAATGGTGACGCATATGACATAAAACTGAACGGAGACACGCAGAGAGCTCCGCCGTGGCCTAATCCGCAGTTTGACAACGAAATAATGTTTCTGTTACCGAAGAAATTAAATACTGGGGACCAAATCAATGTTTCTGGCCAATTGAGAAATGGTCACCAAAGGTATTTCATTTATTTTCTTTTATTTCATGATATGAATCATTTGTGTGGCAATATATACCTAGCTCATGTATGATACCGTTATTAGGTACTTCAAATAGGTAATTTTATTATTTTCAATTATTTCAGGTTCACTGTAAGTCTGATAACAGGCTACAATTCGCCGGACTATGGAAATATTGCTTGTCAAATAGAGGCGCAGTTTCCACCAAGTTATGATGATAAAGTATTAGTTAAAACTATCAGTAATGGAATTCAAGAAGAAATAAATGGCGAATATCAAGATAGTTTTGCAGCCACTGACTACTTTACAGGTAAGGTTTTACATTTAATAACTTTATTAGGTCTAAAAAATTAATATTTCTGTGTGGGAGCAACCAGCCCCCTTACCTTGAAGTCTTATAGCAGTATTACTTCCATAATACTTTGTTACTTCGTATAATGACGACCTTAAAGTAAGCTCATTAAGGTCGTCATTGTACGAAGTAACAAAGTATTATGAAAGTAATACTGGTATAAGATTTCAAGGTAAGGGGGCAGCTCTTAAATAAATTGTTATCAAACTGTGTTGACTTTGTTGGTAATCGAAAGTTAATCAAGACAAATAATAGTGTTAAAAATGACTATAGTTACGTTACAGTCCTTGGTCATTTTTCCATTGATGTCGATTTCGATGTTCGAAACTCGATAATTTCATATCAATTTTCTCACATTTTCTATATCAGTCAAGGTGACCAAATATATGGGTAATACAATAATCTAATAAAAATACTATCTAATTCTCTATTTCCATTGGGAATGTGAAAAAAAACGGAACTTTTTGAAGAAGAAAATTACACAAACAGTGCAAAATTCACTCTATCTATACTAGAAATTGCATACCAAAATCGGGTTCTGCCAGTGTTAGTTTAATTGAACAAGGACCAGAATGCTAATTTGCTAATAGGAGAATAAATAATTTAGTGATTACCTATGCAATAATGTTGTGCAATCAAATAAATATTGTAATGCTATGACATTTCATTACTTACGTAGTTCCAGTCTTAAGAACAATTTTTAAAAATATTTACTAATGAACTATTTTTTTCTTTCAGGTTCACGATTTAGTTTCACTTTTGTGATAAGCAAAAGTAATGGTGAATACTACATGGACATATTCATCGGTGAATCAGCTTTAGAGCCATTCAGACTAAAGCAAAACATTGACGATATAAGATTTTTATCAATACAAGGTGACGTTGGAAAAGTGGACAAATTGGACTTTCAATTTGCATAATTTTTTGCCAGATTGCAAAATTTTGGATAATCACTAAAGTCTAAGGTGCCTTTGTTTAGTTAAGTACATATAATATACGTCGCAACTAAGATGCTATTTTACCTTCAACTGAAATGCACCATGTACCTATATCCGTCCAAAAAATATGTTATTTATATTAAATAAAAATGTATATGCGACGAATATTGTATGCCAAAGAAACTTTTTAAAATCAAATGTTAAGAAATTACAAAATTATCATCCTCAATTTTCTGTAGCCATTATTGAAGATTGGAATCCATTGAAATTATTTTAAAAGCTTTAATATCTAATTAGTTAATTAACGATCTTACTCAATAGTTAGGCCGTAATTATTATTTGTATGTCTGACATAATCGCAAAAGCGGGTTCACTGTCAGATTAGCTTATTTGAAGTTGTCTTATTAATTTATTTTGTTTTATTAATGGAATCAGTTGTCTTATTTTTTGGATTATTATTTATGAATAATTCGGAAAATTAAAGAAAATTCGTGTTATTTGTATTCGATTAATAATTTTGAATACATATTACAATAAATTTTCAACGCTGGTTAGCCCGTACAAACGCATTATCGTACAAGTACTTATTAAATGCTATGTTTGGGAGCATTGAATAATTGGCAGCGTAGATATTTAATTACATAGTATTATAATGCACAAGGAGATATTTATCCATACGTTGTTTATGGATTTAGTTATTGATGTAGTATATATTGTCGCCTTTTAGTTTAGATTTCCATGCATTTAGTTTTTTGGTTCAATTCCTTTTAAAATTGTGATCAATTACCATAATAATCTTAGTATACGTACGTAATTTTACGTATTGTTACCAATTTGTCTCGTATTATGTTATGTAACAATATTCCATTAATTATATTTGTAAGACGAGTCATCCATTAGGGAATCCCACCATATCCTAAAATAGGATTCAAGTACCTATTTTAGAATATCATTATTTATACCTTAATTATAATGTTATTTCCCAACCTATATGAGTAATTAACAGAGTTTTGAGCTCTGTTTATACTATTTTGTTGTTGCTTTTAATATTATTTAACCTGAATATTTTACTCGTCAAGAAATGTAAAATACATAATTATTGTAATAGCACAAAGTCTAACACATTTTTAGCAAATTTTGTATAAGAATTGAAGTTCGAACATATTAATTTGCTTATTTTTACAACAATCAGCCTAAATTTGAGGTACAATACAATTATTATATTATTTGATGTATTACAAATATTGTACAAATAAACATGTTTTACATCTGAATACTTGACTAATAAATTAAATCCCCTTGAACAAAAGTTAATAAACTAATAATATAGAAGTTATAGAACACATAAGAATATTTTAGCGATACCTAGTTATTTAAATGTTTCCATACCAAACTAAAAGACGGCCTTCACTAAAATTGTTCAACTGATGATGTCACAAATTCCTAAAAGAAAGCCCTAAATCTGAATATGTGACAATCAATCTTCGACATTATCGCCTGACCATTGACCATGCTTGAAGAGCTAATAAAATATTTTTATGTCAGAAGCTTATACTATACATCATATTTCATTGCCTTGATGGAGACGTTAAATTCAAGACAATCTGTTGGGTGCACAGGAAATATAAATGTCGTCCTAGGAACTACTCTTAGGACAATAATCTCGTTAATATAAGGTCAATTAAAATTAAAGAGGATTCTCTCGTTGACAGTAGTTCCCCTAGCCAGATGGCACCACTAATCCTAAGAAGTATCGTAGGTACGCCTAGAAAACCATTGTAGCACATCTCTATCACGTATCATCGACATTCACGTACGGTCTAACACAGATAAAAGTGTACAGGAGAGTTTTTAAGGTTGAGATTATCTAAAAAAAATACTTGACTTATTGCAAGAATTTTTTCACTGTTAAAGAGATAAAAGTTAAAAGTACCACTATGTAACTGTAATAAAGAAAAATTAAGTTTGGTCCAGGAGTTTTTGAGAAAATCTCAATCTTATTAAGACATACTTTTCTCTGTCTTCGTGTGTACTTCCCCAAAACTAAGGAAACGTCCTTGTAGTAAAACGTCCAATGTATAGCATAGCGTGCGCCTGTCGAAATAAAAATGATAACGAATGCGATTGAACTTCGCGGTCAGCACCCTGAAAGGTACACATCAAAGCACATCAAGTGTAACACTTTGGACCGTTCTTATTATCTGCGTCGTAAGAGTTCAAATCGTACTGCAAGTGTTATCATTGATCTGCTGTTGTCCGAACTTACCAACAGTCGTATACCGCACGTAGGTTTCCTGGTTGTCCATCATGGCGTCGACAGCCTGCTTCTCGCAATACAGTGCGGTGATGATCGCAATGCTCGGTTGTCGGGACGAACAAAGCGTTGGCATTTGCTTTACTACCTGTTGATTAACGCTTTATGTCATATGATATGTTAGATCGGTCGGAAGGTAACATATGGTAGAAAGATGGCATCAAGACACTGACGGGCAGCAACTTGAAGACTTATTGCCAAAATATCAAGACATACTCATGGCTGAAACAGGAATCCCAACCCTATTAGTTATTCATGCTCTGGGTTCAAATACGATTACAAATTACAGTCAGATCCCGTAAGTTTCGTTATACCATAGGTCCTAGATAGAGCTGGAGGGTCGAAGTCGAGAGGGATTTGGGACGACTGCAGACACACATGTGGCGCGAATTGGTGCAGGGTTGCAATAACTGGCGTTTTCTCGTTTCGGAGGCCAAGACCCACTTCGGGTTACTGAGCCAATGGAGTAGTAAGTACAGGTTCCAATCACATCGGGTATCGAATCCAGGGCACAAAGAAGGCACACTACCGATTATTAGTGCAGTGTTCTGCGTAGTTCAAGAATTTGATGAAAAAAAGAATGACATAGCAGATGTTATTTATACAAATGCTGGTATAAATTAGTATGCTCCAGATAGGTATGCATTGCGTAAGTCATAGAAGAACTCATATTTATAGTAAAATAAGTAGTCACAAATTCGCTATTTCTGAGTGAAAAAGGTGACCATAGCAAACGCATTATCAACTGAGTCGTCGGGCACTCCATTCTTACGCACGTCACTATGCTGCTTCGTAGACCTGTAAGTGCGAGCGAGATATATACAATGATTTATGGCCTCACGACTAAGATGATAATGCGCCTATTATAAGTAGTAGATATCATCATCAGCCCGTATCAGTCCACTAATGGACGCAGGCTTCACTAGACTGGAAGGACTGGCTGAAGACCTTTGTTTCCAGGCATTGTGGTATTGAAGACGAGAAGATATGACGTAGTTCCCAAATGCTGCCCAGCCCACTGAATTCTCCTGTCACTCTCTTTCTAGAAGTTGTCCCTGCCTAGCTGCTGAGTTTGTCCTAAGTAGACATACTGCTGAACGACTTCGAGGTTGTAGATACCAGATGAATTGAATAAAAACAAACACGCACTTGAGTATCCACACTATGTTGCCGAATGTAGAGACCTTCTGACATGGCACGCGTCAATCCCTTTTCTTCTAGCGCCTCCAAAGCATCCTTTACTTCTGTCTTTGACCATTTTCCGACCCTGAGAAAATATAACTATGTGAAATATGTATTTAATAATATTCAAGCGAGTACGCCTTGCGCGATACGTATATAAATAATTATATGGATAATAATTTAATTTGTTATTTCCTAAATTCCGAGTTCTCGCTTTGGAATAGGCAGTTCCGTGGGTTGGTAAGTCCTGTATATGGCTGTTACATAACATTATCTTTCCCATAACATCCGAGCAAGCAAAATATAAAAAAGGTACTCGACATTTCATTAATTAAATTAGGTACACACGAAGACAGAGATAAGTATACAGGGGCCTCAATATAAGGTTCAGATTTTCTCAAGAACTACTTGACGGATTTTAATAATTATTTTACAGTTACATAGTTTTAACTTTTATCTATCTAACAGTTAAAGAATATTTACAATCGGTCAAGTAGTTCTTGAGAAAATCTGAATACCAACAATAAAAATGTTATTAACTTACGTGACAAAATCTTCGACAGTTAGTGGATTCGGATACGCATTCTCAATCATATCTAGCACTCTTTGTTCTGATATCACAGGTGTATGGTTCGCTACACTGTCCTCTATGAAAGCTGAAATTACAATTGCAATTGTAAAATTTTGTAGTACAATATTTGATATAGACTAGTTGTGTGAGGATTGAAGACTGGTGGCTTTTTCTTGAGAGAAAAAAGTAGAGAAAACAAGTAAATATGACCAAGGAAGTTGAAACTTATGTTTTATCCTAGCGCATTATTTCTAATTTCTGTGATTGTGACATAAAAGTAATATGGAACGGGTAATGGGCGCTGAGCGTTAGTCAAATAGGCCAATGGCGTTAATCGCGGCTTAAAAATAATACGTTTTGACAAATCAGAAACGGGATCAGTCACTTGAACTCTTGGCTTAATTGAACCTTGGTAGCAGTCAAATTAGGTTTGCTTGACGTTGTCAATTAAACATATTTGTAGCTTCCGCTCTCTAGTAAAGTACGTGGGTACGGGGGACTGATATCTCGATAGGCAATTGGTTGTCGACAGTTATCAAACATTGAGTTTATACACCATTATTCTCCATCAGAGCCCAATATCCGTGCTGATATCTATAACCACCCAATATCCGATTCTAAAGTTTAAAAATATCTGGTGGAAATTTCTTTAACAAAACCCCACATTTGTAATTCTACCTTACGATACTGGTGTAATTTGTATCAATAGAGATTATTGATTTTAGAATCAGATGCGGAGTACTTCGAAAATACTATAAAGGTGCCTGTGCAGGTGTATAGTATAACAAATTAAATTATAAATAGTTAGAAACTGTCAGTGCTAAAACTTATTAAAAACATGTATACCTACTAAATAGTTAATTAGTAATTATATTTAAGTACAGTACAGAGTAAAAAATATACATATCTACAATATACAAACATACGGACTTTATACACGATATATACTAAAACAAACTACAACATAGGTACGTAAAGAAGATTTATACGACAAGTCTAGGTTATAATATAAAATACAAAAAGAAATATAAATATTTATATAGGTAGGTATAAATTTTATAAGCTTAGTCTCAAAAATATATACAATATACAAACATGCAAGATATACTAAAGAACACTACATACAACATACATAAACAAGATTTATGTGATAGTTCTAGGGGCCTGCTATAAAAATCAAGAAGAAATGGTAATAGTTATACAAAATAATTCGAAGAACTAGATTGTACCAAAGAAACAATATAAAAACGAAAACATCATGTAAAAGGTGGAAATAAACAGTTCAGATAAGGAAATAGGATTTTTTACAGCGCAGATTGACATTCCGCTGATTAGTTTGGATTTTTATTAGTACGTTCATACCCAAATTGTGTTTCATTGTCAAAACAAAACAAATCCATGCATAAAACGACCAAAATATAATACATACAGCCATTACAATAGTTGTATATAACGCTCTTACTCGTTATTACGCCATTCGCTTCTGTGACCAAATTTGAAAACAAATAAGTACATATTAAAAATATTACATAGGTAAATGATATTACATTGTATTAAATGCCTATCCAGTGTGTTCTAAAGCAATATAGAAGTACACAAATATATCGGCAATTTGAATTAAGTATACGAATAAAAAGACAGTTATCAGCTCACACCAATAAGACAGTATGTAAAGTCGGCAGCACAGCAACTTACATAAAACCATTGTCATCTATACCGTAAGGTACCCTTGGATTATACTTGATGTGCTGTCGACTGTACAATAGTCGGCTACTAAGTTACCACTCTTGTGCTTTAATAATTGCTTTCATTATCAAGACATCCCTACATTTTAAAGTTAATGTTCACAATACAATACGAAAATAAATATTCCTGTCCCAGCTATAGAGATATGCTAAATAATACATATTTAACAAGTCTTCAACATTCTAGAATTGTTATGTATTATCCATTATAGTAAAAATTTAAAATATATTACTAATTATTTACCCATCCCATTTTGAGCTAGTTCAGACATGGCGGATTCCGCGCGGTTAGACCGCGCGGATCTTATTTACATTAGCGCCTTATAGAGCGTTCACACTACACAACGCGGACCATGTATGTAACGATGGAACCGCTTGTTTGGGCGGGCTCTTTATCCTCAACCACTAATTTAGCATGAAAAACCAAAAACCCCAGAATCTTACTATGTTATCCTTTATCACTGTATGACCCATGCAAGCATCAATGCATTTTGTTTTTACTTCCTATAAAATATTAAAATACTAATACATCAAACTGACCTGTAGGTGGAGGACCACATCCCTCTTGTCGGAGCTCTATCTCCAATATTTTGAGTTGATTGTATTTTTGCTGCATCAGCTTCATTATTTTCTTTATGAAGCCCACATAATCTGCAAAATAATCGGAGTAAATGGTTAATAATTAAAACTTTAAATTAATCATTATCAGTGAGCGTATGTTGGACGACGGCCTAGGTACGGACAAAGGCAGATGGTAACACTTGCAGTACGATTTCAACTCTTACAGCGCAGATAATAATAACGGTACAAAGTGTTACACTTGATCTCCTTTGATGTGTACCGCTGGGGCGACGAATGCAGAAGGACGTTGGAGAGTTTGACAGCGCGCGTTTGAGCGAAAGACAGCGCGAGACCGGCTGCAGTAGAACTCTTTATTGGCGGAGGACATTACCCATTGTGGGTTAATGTTATTTAATATATACCTAGTACCTACTCAATAGTTACTTATTCGTTAAAAAATAAGGGCGAGTAGGAGACCACCTACTCATTCAATTATCAATTTTAGAAAGACCATTAGTAAATAAGGACAAGAATAGTATCGGAAAAGCCAAAAATTATGTCCTCGCTACTGTTAGTAGTTATCTAGTTAGACAGACACCTGTATACAGGGATGTGGCTGATTCTCTGTGGGCCTTGGAGAAATCTAATGACATACCTAATAGTGGCACTTTATTTACTGTAGTATCTAATCATAGTAGTAGTAAAACGATGCGCCGCCCCGCAAATGATGGCGAGACGAACTTGACGGTTTTAAGAGAGGGTGGTCTGAGTCTGTGCAGAATAGAGATGAGTGGAAGGGGTGGGGGAGGTCTTTGCCCAGCAGTGGGACATTACATAAATAAATAATAGTACCTTTAGGGAAGTCCTGTGGACTGACAAGTTCACGGAAGAACGCCTGAGATTCGTGCGGTCGCTCGTTGGGTGGTAACTGCGGCTTGAACCAGAATCGTAACGCCCTGGCTTCCCGCGTGTGCGAGCCCGTCGCCGCGGACACCAGGTACACGCGGAACTCCAGCTGAGCGTGACAGGGCTCAGTCACGCCATTTTCTGAAAATATTGCAATTATCTTAAACCATCGCTTGGGGTTCTGTACTTGTGATAATGCTAGCATAAACCCTCTTTCAAAACAAGCAGAAAATATTTAAAAAAAAACTAAAAAAAACGACTACCAGAAAAAGCTCTTTTGATTCAATTTTTATAGCCTAATTCACTCCTACAATCAAGGCGAATCTACGACACCTAATATGTTAAAATCCGTCAAGCCGTTTAGGCTGCAGGGCGTGCCAAAGAATTAGACATACATACTCACATTCATATACTCGAAAAACATAACCATCCTTCTTCGTCTTGCGTAGTAGGGTAAATAACGTTATTTTTATTCTAAAGGATATTTTTCACTAGTCCGATTGTGTTGCCCCTGATTATATGTCGCAGCATATAAGAACGACCTACGTAAATAGACGAGGGTGCATGAAGAGATTGATGAATGTAGGTAGAGGAAGCGAGAGCATTATTCAAGGATAGCAGCAGGTGGAAGTCCATCGTCTAGCCTACCCCTACGGGAAATAGGAGTGAGTTTATGTATGTGTAGTAGCATCTATCTACATAATACAAGTTAATCTTAAATTGCTACCTTAATAGGTAGGTTTATAATAATTAACAAAATGTTGGCAGGATTTCATTTTAATTGTCAATTGACAATGAAATCCTGCCAACATTTTGTTAATTATTATAACTGCTCTGGGTTTCAATTTACGTTATTACGTTAATAACGTAAATTACTCCCAGTGCAGAGATAGCTCTGCACTCATTATCTACTGAGTGAGAGTGAAGCATACAATACACAATGAAATAAAGGCAGGCTTGACTATCAATTACGTGCTTAATAAGTTCAATGAGTGATAATTTCGAATGGACATTGGCATTGTCCCCAGGCATTACTCATAGCTTAGTGACTTTACCTATTATAGCCTACCCAAAGTTATTTTTAAACATGACAATACCTACTATGACGTAATAGTACGATTAGTGATTAGTTGCGTACAAACTAACATTTAAGCCCTATGGTGTAGCTACAAAAAATTTCCCACAGAAATTGAATTGACATTATACACGAGACAATAAGAATAAAGTAGAAGGTATGTCGCCACCTACGTGTGTGTGTTGTGTTAGTAGGTAGGTAGATTCATTTAAAAGTCGATGTTGTAATTTAGTTTAGGTATATATGTGGAATTTGGATTTTTTACTTAATAAAATCTACACGGCGCGGTGAGATAGGATCCAAAAATCACACATAAACATTTAATAATAATAAAATATGTTAGGGTTCCACACTAAAATCGAAAACGGTTGACAAAATCACAGGACATCATTTATTTATTTACACAACACTCAAATATTTTACATGAGATACTACCTAAATGAAACCTGTAGAAACGTACTTAATATAAATAAGGTATGTTAAAATTTTAAAAACCTATCCCCTCTCTAATGTAATGCTAATGAATGATACAAATACATTCTTAGAAATAATAAGACATATTATAGGTAGTCGATTTTATGTGTAGTAGAGACAACTGATGGTTGGTCAATGCCCCTTCTGATATCTTGTAGTTGAGTATCAATTAGCACCAAAAATTAATGCTAATTTTATTAAGTTAGAGGGCAATGAAATTACTTATCAGTGGAAAGAAATGCACTACTATTTTTACATGGTGATTTTATTGAAACAGTTGCAAAGATGAAGAATTATCAAAACAATGACAATTCTTTATTCTACAAGGTGACTTCTGTAAAAGGGGTTATTGTACATCACACACTGAGGGCTTCATAGATAACCTATGAAGGACAAACCAGAATATAATAATCCACGTTAAGATAAGTACATCTTTCATGCATGACCCATCAGTCTTACTAGCCTTGTGTCCTGCCTTAATTAGGCAATTGATATATTTTATATAATAGGGCCTCAGCTTACTTAATAGGCACTTATTTATTAACCTGAGTCTAGAAATATAGCTATAATTCCACACACTGAAGATCAAACTACCAAAATTACTAAGGATACATATTTTAATTAACCACGTTTTCTTTAAAAAATCAACAAAACAAGGTTTTCGTAAAGCTAAAAAATAACATGGTCAGATCATTGTAGGTATTATCACCACATCATTGAGCTTATCTTTTTTATATACCTATGTTATTTGCTCTTCATTGTATCTTTGTCATGATCATAGGGAGCCTTCGAGACTGAACGAGGCTTTGTAGTTTGATGACAAGTAACATTTGCTGTTCGGCAGCTGCACTTCGTTGATTCTGGTATATTATATATTGCTTATTTAATTTATAGTGCAAACGCCAGTGCGAGTTAACCACTTATTCACAATTTTGTGTTAGTTATTTGTGGAATTTGGTCAGAGTGTCGCTAAGGGGGCACTGAGGAGAAAAGACTTAGAAAAATTTTGATCGAAAATTTCGATCCTATATAACCCCCCTTTATTATGATACCGTCGGAAGGGGGGTTCTTTGGGGATGATTTTATGTCAAGGTCATTTTTTTGTCCGATCAACCCTTGTCAAATTAGGGGGTGAAACGTAAGAAATTCGGTTCTGGCACTTCGCCGGCCGCTGCCGCGGCACGCTCGCTTCGCTCGCTCGGCTCGTGCGTTTGTAGTCATAAAACAAACCTAACCTAACCCAATGCTGGGTGTTAAAAAAACCTATATTTTCCAAGTACTAACTTTCATTTTCAGCCCCTAATAGGACAGGGGTTGATCGTACAAAAAAATGACCTTGACAAAAAATCATCCCCAAAGAACCCTCCTTCCGATGATATCATAAAAAGAGGGAGTTATATAGAGACGAAATTTTCGATCAAAATTTTTCTAAGTCTTTTTTCCTCAGTGCCCCCTTAGCGACACTCTAACCTGGAATTTCAATCAGCATAATTACATACACTTACCATACACTTTCTCCTTATTTATAATTATCCCGGTGTGGTCTCCTCCAGCTACATGTATTTTATCACTGGCTTCAGCTTCAACCACCTTTCTTTCTACAACCAGAGTGGTCGAATTGGATGTCTTGCTAACGGGGGTCATTATGACCTTTTCCTCTACGTTTTCTGCCATTGTATCTTCTGAAAATAGGCAAGAGTAAATAAACTGTCTAGTCAGAGGCGCTCGCCGAACTCACGCCCAAGTGCAAAGCAAACGATGACTCATAAGCTCATAAGAATGCACCTTCTGCTTTGATGACGGAATCAGAGTTGCACTAAAATAATTTCAAACGAGACCACATAAGGCTGAAGTTGTTAGATCGAACTTTCGCAAGGCAATCTGGTTTGGATACGAGGACATTATCATTGAGACAAATGTAGCTGTGTAAAGAGGGATTATTACGAATAACTGAATATATATTTTTTACCTGTATAATATGCAGATATTCCACCAACTTAGGTAACGTACAAATAATTAATTATTAGGTATTTGTTTTATGCCCACACCTACAATCTCATTTCCCTCGATAAAATAATATAAATAAATAAATATAGCAGGATTACAGGGTTGCCATATAGTAGAGACTAAAAATCTGTACTACAGCAAACAAAAAATCCGTACAAATTCCGTACGTGCAATAAATCTGAAACTACGTACGAAATCCGCACGTAAAAAAATGGTAAGTAAAAGCTTAAAAGCAAAAGAATATTTACACATTTATTCACTCATATATATAACATTGGTATTAAATTAAATAACATTCAATTCAAAGCGTGTACCTTTCGTTGCTTGGTTTTCATTAGGCAGTTGTCCTACCGCCCGACGGTGAGTAAGCGAGTAACTCTCGGCTATTTTCTCGCCCAAGAAACGTACAAAAGATAGTACATTTCGTGTAAACAAAAGAGACGTATAATGCATATAATATTAATTAATCGCCGGATGTTCAGTGTTCACACCGCCGAGTACTTGCTTGCCTATTTTGTCGCCGAGCGATGGAATCGGGGTGTACTCGCTCGGCGACACTCGTCCGGCGATGAATTATAAATATTATTTCGCCCAGCGAGTATCGCTGCGTCTCTCTTGTATACATGGAATGTACCTACTATCCAATGTACGTTTCTTGCGCGAAAAAATAGCCCATGGTTACTCGCTAACTCGCCGCCGGCGGCCTATAGCCGAGCTACAAAACTATACTCGCCACTCACTGCACGCCCACTCGTTTTATAGTTGATAGTTCTACTCGCTCATCGCTGGCGGGTGGGACAGTTTTTATCCGTACGCAACACTCTCCGAACGTACGTATACGGACAAATCCGTACATATGGCAACACTGCAGGATTAGCAGGGTTGCCGGGTTGCCGGTCTACAAAATTTAAAAGCCGTAGATAATCTGAAAATTCCCCCAGATATGGGATTTTTTTTCCTATAAATGCGATAGATGTCCCTAGACCAAAATAACATACTGTGCGTCGCCCAATCGCCCAAGCTAGTCTAATTTTCTTCTTTTTTAATAAGTAAGTATACTTTAATTGACGTAAAATAATAATCCAACAAAGAAGAAAGTTTGTTTTGGGGGGTTGTCTCCACCGATCCCAGGATCCGTTTGGATTGGAAACGGATCCGGGCAGTTTGTCTCCACCGATACCGGGATCGGTTTCCAACACAAAAATCAATTAATGTTTGTGTCCACCGATCCCGGTATCCGTGGCTACAAGAAATAAATTATATTAATTGTGGAAACGGATCACGGTTTACAAGAGATAAGAAAGGAATTATATTATTTTTCCAAAAAAAAATCTTTTCACCTAATTTTCCAAACAATAGGAAGTTATAAATAAAACATATTAATTAATTTCATGAAGTTATACAGAGTGTTGTTTTGATTAACGACGAGCGACTAAGGGGTGGTAGTCTAAATAATCTTAGTTCCAAAAATTGTGTTTATATTATTTTTAATTAACATAATTACTTTTAGAATTAAAACTATAGTGAGCCATTACTACAAATTATTATATATAAACGGATGTCACTCACTTATATTGTTGAAGTCGGCAATTAGACTTCAACAATATAAGTGAGTGATATCCGTTTATAATAACATAATTAAATTACTATTAAAAAAAATTAAATTATCGCAGCGCATGGATACAATATAATTAGTAAGAGATCCTTTATTTAGGTATGTGACTGATAATTTCTGTGATTTTTGATTAAGTATGTAAGTTAAAAGATTTTATTGTTAATTAATATACAGGGTGTTGTTTTGGTCAACGATTAGCGACTTATGGGTGATAATATACACGACACTAATGCCAAAAAAATATAATAAGTATACCTTATTTTTTTTTAAATCCACAAATAATAAAATTTGTTGTCATACATTCGTGGGCTATGGCCGGGCCACTGACAGCGTGCGTCGGGCGTATTTCTACCGCACAATGACACACACTTGAAATTATCGCGGCGCCCATGCGCTGCGAAAATTTCAAGAGAAAATACTTTTTTTAATAGTAATTATGTTATTATACAGGGTGCAACGTAAAGGGTATATGAAGCCGAAAGGACGGTGTTCAGTATCGGTAACTGTTTGAGTATTGTTCTACGACTTTTCGATTTTCGCGAATTTGTTTTGTGACTTTTCATACATTTCGTACTGGTCAGCTGATCGATTTGTATATGACATTAATTTATTTTTATTTTTTATTCGAAAAGTCGTAGAGCAAAAGTTGTTCAGTTATCGATACTGAACACCCTCCCTTCGGCTTCATATACCCTTTACGTTACAACCTGTATATAAACGGATATCACTCACTTATATTGTTGAAGTCTAATTGCCGACTTCAACAATATAAGTGAGTGACATCCGTTTATATATAATAATTTGTAGTAATGGCTCACTATAGTTTTAATTCTAAAAGTAATTATGTTAATTAAAAATAATATAAACACAATTTTTGGAACTAAGATTATTTAGACTACCACCCCTTAGTCGCTCGTCGTTAATCAAAACAACACTCTGTATAACTTCATGAAATTAATTAATATGTTTTATTTATAACTTCCTATTGTTTGGAAAATTAGGTGAAAAGATTTTTTTTGGAAAAATAATATAATTCCTTTCTTATCTCTTGTAAACCGTGATCCGTTTCCACAATTAATATAATTTATTTCTTGTAGCCACGGATACCGGGATCGGTGGATACAAACATTAATTGATTTTTGTGTTGGAAACCGATCCCGGTATCGGTGGAGACAAACTGCCCGGATCCGTTTCCAATCCAAACGGATCCTGGGATCGGTGGAGACAACCCCTGTTTTGGCAAGTCGCTATTTTTATTGCTGAAAAGTCGCTAAAAGTCGTTAAATTTATTTTTGTCGCTAAATTTCAAAAAAGTCGCGAAAAAGCGGCCAAGTGCGAGTCGGCTGTTGGATTCGCGCACCGAGGGTTCCGTGCAACTTCACCATAACATTTGCTCTAACAAAAATATATAGATTTAGCCGCTAAAAACAAAGGACAAACTTAGCGTTTTCGAAAGATAACGTCATACACCGACCGACATACCGGTGTCAACTGCAAATATAAGTTTGTACTTAATTACAAAAAAAAATTATTTCGTGATTTAACCCCTTTACAGTTTTCGGATTTTTTCTTTTGTGATATAAGACTTAGCTTCTTGCCAAATTTCATGATTCTAGGTCAACGGGCAGTATCCTATATTATGTTTTGAGTTTCTCGCGTTTTCATACAAATATGCGGGAAAAAGCAACATATCATTTGATTGGGTTGACGTAGAAGTTATATTTTTTAACGGCTGCATGAATTTGCAGATGTGAGTATTGGGCTCAGAGATTATTTCTCTGAGGTATTGGGTATTAATTTCAACTTGATCCGTCCACGCGTTTCTGAGATATAGGTCTTGACAGACAGACGGACAATAAAGTGATCCTATAAGGGTTCCTTTTTTTCCTCTTGAGGTACGGAACCCTAAAAACCATAAAAAAGCCAATATAGTGATTTTTTTTCCTTAAAATTTTTTTGGGGGGACTTTTTTTATCAAACCGGGGAAATTTGAAAAATTCAATCTGGCAACCCTGGTTGCGTATAATGTTTATTTCGTTTATCTACGGTCAAAGCTTTTTAGGTTATTATTTGTTGGTTTAGAGATAAAAATAGCCTGTAAATCATTGGAATTCATCGTAAATACTAAATTAATATGAAGTCGTTTCACAAAATACTTATAAAATTCACCTTGCTGTTTTTAACATGTATAGTAAAAGTCGAAAGTCAAACTTTGCAAACTGTAAGTGACGACGATTTGTTACAACTCATAAAAGAGAAAGACAAACTTATTGTGTTATTCTGTAAGTATATATTAACGTATCCTGTAAGTTAAGCTGTATATTTTAAGTGTAACTGACTACACAGCGAAGGAAGCTAATCCTACTGACTGCTGAATGCAAAAGCGAAACTATCTTTCTGCTGTGGGCCTGTGCCCTGCGACTTTTCCACAGTAAAAGTAGTACGGACAACAGCAGATCAATGGTAACACTTGCTCGATTTAAAATCTTACGACGCAGATGATAAGAACGGTCCAATGTACAAAGTGTTACACTTGATCTGCTGTTAGCTGTACCACTGCTGTATTACTCCGAGATGCTATCTAGCCCTGTATTTTGCAGTGCCTAATTACACATTTATGCATAAATCTAGTTGAACCTCACTTCCGTTCCATTAAACTGAATTTGAGTAAATAAATTACAGCAAAACCAAACTGTGAGACCTGTATCAAATTTGAGAAGCCGCTTGAAAGCATACGGGAAGACTTCAGTAAGCACCTAAGTGCAGAAACGGTGAAAACAGTGAACAGTCATTTGGCGCGCCTCTACAGTCCAACAAGAGAACCAGCACTCGTGTTCTTTAGGCATGGGATACCCTTGCTGTATAATGGTGAGATTTTGAGCAATCATTAGTATTATTATTCACCTAATACAGGTAGTTTTAGTAGCTACACTTTTATCAGTGGTAAAAAGTAGTGTATGAATTTGATGTACCTACATACATCATCTATGATATACCCAATTTGTGTATACAGTTATAAGGAAACGTTGCTTCAGTGCAGCTAGTGCATATCAGCTGCAATAAGGAGAATGTAAATTCAATTTGATGCTTTATTTGTGGCATCGATTGCGTATTCACAATTCCTATAAATTTCAGGCGAACCAGATGAGAACGAAATCTATGGTTTCTTTGACAAGAACCAAACACCAGCTGTAAAAGAACTCGCTGACAAAATCTTTGAGCACATTACACAGGCAGCTACTGGAGCTACCACAGGGGATTGGTTTGTTATGTTGTGAGTAATCAATCCAATCTACTGTCATTATTTGTACAGTTGTACCTACCTTAATTAATTTATTTACATATAGCTCTGTCTCACAACATACTTGTACCAGTGTTATATCTTTATTGAAACATAAATACTGTGTATGTAGGTAGGTATACTTAGACAAGGTAGTAAATAATATATTATTTATATATTCAAATTATATACTCTTAAGCTAGAACAGAAGTTCTGAAAATGACTAACTGACCCCCAACTGGCAATAAAAGATAACACTAGAGTTAGCGACTTAACCCGAGCAAAATGTATCGAGTTTTCACGGGTTAAGTCGTTAACTCTAGAATTATCTTTTATTGCAAGTCACCTTAAATATTAAACCAAGATCACATTACCCGGAAGGGTGGCATGACTTGCTACTTGTAGGTATTAGTTTTACTTTCATTGTAGGTATTTTTTATTTTGTCAGATCATAAATTTTATTGCAAAAAAGACATAGTTCCTAATTAAATTACTTATAATAGTTTACCATTATATTAGTTTGTTAACTTTCGCAGCTATGGCGCTTCCTGTGTGGAATGCCAGAGACTGCACGCGGTGTGGGAGGGGGTGGGCGCGACGCTGCGCGGGCGCATCAACGTGGCCCGAGTCGACGCCAACTTAGCGGGCGTGAATACAGCCAAGCGGTTCCATGTTACCAAGCTGCCTGCATTCCTTTTGTGAGTATCATTGGCTAACAATACCAAATTTCATTGCATTGCCAGCATCCCTTCAGGTCACGACAGGTGTGACCAGCCTACTGCCACTTCAGTTTGGTATTCCTATGAGAAATGTCAACTACGTTTTGTTCTCTGGCGAATAAACCGATTTATTCGCCAGAGAATTATTCTACAGTTTGAAGGATAAGAAATATCCTCACATTCACATCAGTGTTAACGTAAAGAAAAAATATTCATCACAGTGTGACAGGGCAGTGTTAAGGTTAAGCAGTCGTGGACATAAATTGCAGAATATTTTATGATTGATTGGTTTGATGTACTGTAGAATTTCTTGTAGGTATGGCTATCTACTAAGTAATGTAATATCTTATCTGTAAGATTATTAAATAATTGTGATTATATGGTAATACATTATGTAATTTGTAATTCCAGCTTCCGGTTGGGCAAAGTATATCGATATGATTTGCCAAAGAATGACGTCAAATCATTTGTGGCGTTTGCACAAGACTGGTACAAGAATTCTAAAGGAGAGACGGTGCCGCTTCTCGCGTCTCCATTGTGAGTTATACTCGTACTACTACTGTAGATGTAAGATTCCGATGGCGGTGTCTTTAGTATGCATGTAGGTAGAGTACTGCAACGCTAACGTGCATGTCATTGGTCGAATAAATAAGAAGAACCCCAAACCAAGTACATAAATCTAAATGCTCTCAAAACGATGAAGGAAAACATCGTGAGGAGACCTTAATGACTGAGAACGATTAAAATAATCTAAGTTAGTCTACACACCAAAGCCTATCTATTTGACACCAAGCCGCACGGGGCATATAGCACCATGAATAGTGGCCCACACTCCCTCGATATGGGAAGCTCCGTGGCCATTGGGGCAGTGGGGTCATAAAAATTGGCTGATGATCATTGTAATAATAAAATACATTTTTTTCTTTCTAGTGATGAACTCGTAGATTGGAGCGTGGTAATGATCAAGTATAGTGTCGCATATGGTTTGGATCTACTAGCAAAATACCCGTGGATCTGGCAGATAGGCCTCGCTGGGTTCGGCCTAGTTGCTCTGACGGCACTGATTGCGTTGATCAAGGCCGGAAGATCGAGACCGGCTAAAGATAATAAGAAAGATAAAAAGAGCAAATAATACTACAGTTAATTTACATATCAAGTGGCATTTTGCAGTTAAGAGAAAGGTAATATTTTTATATTTTTTTATGAGAGATGATTCGTTATCTCCACAGAATCTGCATTTATTTTTGGTACATTTTTTTGTGATTGTCTAGTACCTACTATGTGACAGTATTTCGATGTGATTCTATCGGGTAGTTTTAGCAGTGATCCAATTAAGGCTAATGAAAGGAAATGATTTATAGCGAAATTTATTTCCGTCCTAATTTACTTATATTTAATTTCGCAATAAGTCGCACATAGGTAAAAATTAAAACGAAACGGGCATGAAAAACGTGTGACATGAATAATATTTATGTATATTTTTAAGACTTAAAAATAAATGCCTAAATTATTTACAAAGTTTAATTTTTATTTACTTACTAATAGTAATCACAAACACCGTCCTCAACCAATTAGCAAAACCACTAACAAAAAAAATAGTAGATTATTTTACCGGAACTTAGTTTCTGGCGACTAATGCCAATGGAACGCCGCCTTTAATAGTTTGCACTATAGCTGATGATGGGTCGGTAATGGGATGGCGAAGAGTGTTTTTCGAAGGTTTCACGGAAAACTTGCTCAATACCGCCGCAAGTCCGGCCATAGACTGCATAAGGCCTAAACGTTCACCTAAAAAAGAAATGGTTTTAATCGCGATATGCTAATATTGTAATAGGTATCTCTCTAGCTCTGGATTTCTAAATGCATATCACTAATTTATTTTTTTACTTTTTAATTTTCTTTTCCTTGGTCGAATTAACCAACTTTTCACCAGTGACTATCAATTTACGACTATTTATTTTGTCAACACATGCGGTCTCTACAGAATAGGGTATTTGACTCAATTTTTTTTATTGAATCAATCAACTCTTATATTAATTATTATATATAAACGGATATCACTCACTTATATTGTTGAAGTAGAAGAAACGTCACCGGCGACGCGGGCGTAGCGCGCTCACCTTGAAAAAGACCGTCGAAATCGGTCGAAAGTGTCGGTCTAATTGCCGACTTCAACAATATAAGTGAGTGATATCCGTTTATATATAATAATTTGTAGTAATGGCTCACTATAGTTTTAATTCTAAAACTCTTATATTCCTGCTGAAGAGAACTGTGAAATCAGTTTTTCGATATCTTATTAATACCGAAGATAAGCCAAGTGGTGGGGGGATGCTCCATCTGTTTTTAGCGAAACGGTTCCTATGGCGTTACCTCAGTATGACGTCAGAACCACAATACGTGGTGTACTGTTTCTGTCTCTCTCTAACACAACTTTTCTAAATGCCTGTAGTTACTTCATTTTTCAAAATTTCAATTTTGATATCACAGTTGATCATGATTTTGTGTCTTTTTTGTAATAATAATGAAAAACATTTGATTTTCGATACTTGTCAAATACCCTATTTAGTGGTACAGTCGACAGCAGATCAATGGTAACACTTTTTACTTTTGATAGTTCATATTATTTGCGTCGTAAGACTTGAAATCGTACTGCAAGTGTTACCATTGATCTGCTGTCGACTACCTACTTCCATTCATGTAGAACCTGAATACTAAACTTACCTATACATGCTCTGGCTCCTTCTCCAAATGGTAAATACACATATTTCTTGATATTGTTCACGTTGCTTGGATGGAAACGCTCTGGTTTGAACTTCTCTGGTTCTTCAAAATATTTCTCATCATTATGCAAAGCGAGGGTTGGAATGATGACTAACGTCCCTTTATCTATGGTTATATCACTGCCAGGAATAGTGTAATTCTTGCTACACTTTCTGCTAATGAAACCCAGAGGCGGGTACATTCGCATACTTTCCCTGAAATAATTAAAATAGTGAAAGCTGAATTCAGCTAGAGGTACATGTTTATATTTGGACGTGGTGCATTATCAATAAATGTGATTAGGTGTAATTGTTATCTCCGATTAGGTACTTACGTAAACTAAGATATCGATATCCCAACTTTACTAAAACATAAACAATGATTAAACGAAAACTGCAAGGTTATCAAAAGTGGTAGGTATGTATTAACTTACCTGAAAGCCATTTCCAAGTATTTCATTTCCTTGACAGCCTCATAAGACAATTTACCATCGTGTCTCTTTAGGACCTCATCTATTTCGTCTTGGCATTTCTTCTGCTCTTCAGGGTGGAAGGCGAGTTGATGTAAAGTATAACTTGTAGTTGACGATGAAGTCTCGAAACCAGCAGCGAAGAAAATAAATACTTGAGCTGCCATCAACAAGTCGTCTAACTCCAGTTCGACCATTTGGGGCGTGCCATCTGGATTCCTATACTCAACAGATTCTCCAATGATTTTGCCCTTTTCCTTCAGTTCTAGAAGAAGGTCTATAAAGTCATTCCTTCCAGATAACTTGTAATTTCGTTGTGTCATAATACTTTTGACTAAAGTCACTGTGTTTTTCTCGATTTCTGGAGCAAGAAAGTGTAAATTTTTGAACGTCTCACTTGCGAGTGTTTTAAGTATTATAACAAAAGCGTCCCGTTTTGTTATCGTGAAAATACGTCTGCCTAGTTTGCGGAAAGTAGAATTTTCATCATTCAAAGAGTCTGCGTCGATGCCGAAGCCACAGGCTCCAATGAAATCTGTGGTGTACCTGGCCATCAGATCGCGCACGTCCACTTCTTTTCCAGTCTCTGCTGCGCTTGTAGCGATTTTTTGCAATTTCTCTGCTCTTTCCACTATCAATGGGAACATAGCTTTTAGTTTTCCGCTAGTAAAGGCTGGCGTCAGTCTTTGTCTCAACAATTTCCAGATGTCTCCATCCACAGTGAATAGATTCCTCATCATTGGCTCGAACACTTTATCGTGGAAGTTAACACCTCTTGCGTAAAAGTAGTGGAAGTCTATAGCCATGACGTGTTTGATTAATTCGGGGTCTCTCAGCACCAATACTGGCTGGTTTCCTATGTAGAATCCCACTAACCTCTCGTGCGGATATTTCTTGTAGAAACCCTCGACGAGCTCGCTAATACTGACGCGCTGAAGAAATTGTCGCAAATTGTTGCCGACGAATGGGATAGGCTTTGGATGTTTGACTCCTTTGTTCTCCCAGTATTTGAAATTTCTTGTACCATACATGTATAATAATACCACAAAAAATCCTATCACTATAAGAAACATTTTTGATACTATCACTTTTTAGTGCTAAAATGCAATTAGAACTTATTTTGTCAATACAAGTGTGGTAATGTTTGATACATGCACCGTATTAAGTCTTTATACGATTTGATAATGTTATTAACGAATTACGCCAATTTGTTATCTATCATTCTCATATTAATTTGTGAAGACAACTTAATAGATAACATAATGGGTACACACACACATAGCTCTTTGAACCAGGGTTCGCTTGTATAATGACTTAATGAGGTATCTAATATTGAGGGCGACTCTATTTCTAGCTAATTACCACATTTGCTTGGCTATAATATGAATCTAACCGATTTCCTTACCATCATATTGGGTTTGGCATAACAGTGTTCATATTCTCACCTTAATATCACTGAACAAACAGTCATTCATACATACATACACATTTTCTTAACATCCTAGGGGAATGACGATAAGCATAACTATCAACCAAAACAAAATTCGATTCAAGACAAAGGCTTTTAATAAATAAAATAACTTAATAAAAAACACACACTTATCATATCAGTCTATAAGCAGTGTTATTAATTTTACGAAAAAGTTTTTATCACATGTCTGTGCTGTGCTTGGTGTGGTGATACAACAAAATAAGATGGTGGCTCACTAAAGTTTTAATTCTGAACAATATGTTTTGTAATTCAAAATCTAATTGTACTAATGTACATAACATATACACAAAACTAGCGAAATTATTGAATTTAGATCCCCACTTCTGTGAACAGTGTCCTGCATATTGTATGACTTGAAACAGTAATTTTAAACTTACAGGCAAGTTATAAATGCAGATTGAGACCTCAGACAGGAACAAGCGTGTTATTTAGTACACTTGGAACATTAGGTATGGACAACAGCAGATCAATGATAACACTTGCAGTACGAATTAAACTCTTATGACGCAGATAATAAGAATGGTCCAAAGTGTTACACTTGATCCGCTGTTAGCTGTACTTACATTACTTTTTTAGTATTGTGCAAATCATGTCTTGCTTAAGTTTTGAATAAGATTGTGTGTGGCCTTATTGTCTTATTTACACAGAGAAAATTGTGTACCACACATACCCTACCCTATGATGTGAAATATTGATTTTCCATTTGACTAATTTTGTTTGTTGCTAATAGCCATAACTATACTACACACTTACACAGTGTCCACTTTTATGTTTATTCGAAAAACTGATGCCGGATCAGCCAGCTCTGTGCGGATGATATTCTCAAATTTTTTGAAAATAATGGAGAATTCCATCATGTCCTGTGGTTTTGACTCTATCCATAGCTTATCAAATTCATAGAATAGGTAACAGTAAAATCTATGAAATAAATAAATATTAGGCAAGTATTGCTTAGCATTAAACATATAGGTTTTGGCAGAGCCATCTTTCAGCAGATAATAAGCCATTGATGTGAGATTAATGCCGACTATTGCATATGTATATCCATATTTTGGGTGATGTGAGTGGCTTAGAACATGACGTGAAGCTAGTGGGTACTCAGTAGCAAAGAATATGAGATTTTCTAATCCAAGTAATCCCATTCCTCGGAAGTCAGTTTTTGGATCATCACCCTGGAAAATAGAAATTTTAAGTTAAGGTGGAAGGGAGTAGTAGGGCCTGCGGCCTGCAACATATAGGTAAATTTGTTATCACAACCCCTGTTGGAACCTGTACCATTGACATGAATAGTGTAAAGTAGCTCACTATACCCTGTCCAATCATATATTTTCTCGATGACAGCTCCCTTAGAATGTAACTGTGTCATGTTATGCAAAAGTTAACTTTTAAATGCAAGGTATAAAAATATAACAGCTGCCTTATTTTGTTCCTTGATCCCATATAATATTCATCTAAGACAATTTTAGTCCATTCATATATGCAGTAGTTTTTTAAAGTATGATAAATAACAAACGTTTTAATAAAGTTACATTCTATGGCAATCAAAATAGTGATGTTATGATTGAAATATTGATATCGTATCGGTATTTATATTGAACTAGAGGTGTACCCGCGGTGTACTTTGTACATGTTGTATTTTTTTTCCTGGGATAAAAAATAAACTTACTCAGAGATAATGTAGCATTAGGTTAAAGAATTTTTTAAATTTGTCCAGTAGTTTTTTAGTTTATTGGATTTGGATCGATATCATACCTACTGATCACTTATTTGGTCACAACACTATAACTCTGAAACTAGATCTGTCACCGAGAAAATAAATGATTGGAAAGAGTATAGCGTGTATAATAAATATCGCAAATGCAACATTCGTGAAAAAAGCAAGTTCCCACATTAAACATCAAAATTAAGAACTTGCAGAGCATTTATAAACAAATAACTGACAAATAGATTGGTCCCTTTTCCTGCTAACCAGAGCTAGTAACAAATTGCCAATTACCTAAATGTCTTTATTTTCCTAAAATAACATGAAGTAGGTAATCTAATAGATGGATTTATCCTAGCTTCTTCAAAATTTTGGTGGATAAGGCCCAAAGTCAACGTCATGCAACAAATACACTGCCGTTTGCTAAAGAAAATATCTGCAGACAATATGGCTGGACGGAAAGCTATAATAATTCATCAGTGGGTGTTAGCAATCTTATTTTTACCTGAAATCCTATGTATTGCCACTGTTTAGTCACCCGCGCCTCTAAAGGTTCATCAGGAAGTAAAAGAGTCCACAAATGCAATAATTTCTCTTCATGCTCCGGGTTGTTGCTATCATACTGTGTTTGTCGCATGTGTTCCACTTCGTCAATGAGAAGCCTGTAGCTCCAGATTTGTTCCAAACATTTCCGGAACGATACAATAAAAGAACCGTGCAGTTTCGGGTTTATATTTTTGATTCTTAGTATGATGGATATTGATGGTTCTATGACTTCTCGAAAGTTCGTAGGGATAAATCTTCGTTCTAAAACCACAGTATCTAAGTAACATACGATTTCTTTCACGTCTCTTGTACGGGATAGCATCAAGGAATTCTCCACATTAAGTGTTCTAAGAGCACCAGCTTTGTCTCCATAACAAATTCGTTGTAATTCGCACAGACGCGTAGTTTTTCTCAGGAACCACTTAACAAACGGTCGTAAATACCATTGTATCACGCTCCAAATATTAAAAATCATTATATTCAAATATATTTTCTACAAAAATTGCCGAAATCCTTTTCCATTTTTTTCTGTTGTCAAATATGTTGCCATGACAATAATGATACCTTTTTTCGGCAATCGGCCATGGCTTCCAGTGTTGCCAGATGACCTTCTCGATTTCTCCCCAATTTTTCTTCGAAATCCCCCTAAAATTCAGGTTTTGACGAAAAAAACCAAACTATTTAATTAATGAAAATTTTTGTTGGTAAAAGAGCTGCTGAAAGATCTTTGCCTCTTTTTACCCGATTGCGCGAGCAGGAGGGTTAAGTTTTTTGAGTGTACCTATGTCTTAATTATGTACAGTCGACAGCAGATCAATGGTAACACTTGCAGTACGATTTCAAGTCTTACGACGCAAATAATAAGAACTGTCAAAAGTTTTTTTTACCATTGATCTGCTGTCGACTGTACATACTAAACAGCTTGATGGATTTTATCATATGGGGTGTGGTTAGATTCGTCTTGATTGTAGGAGTGACACAGTGTTGCCATATGGGTGGTAGATAGTAAAAATCTGTGTCAAACAAAAAAATCCATACAAATTCCTTACGTGTGCAATAAATCTGAATCTCCGTACGAAATCCGGACTTTTAAGCAAAAAAAATATTTATACATGTCTATTTATTTATTTATTTAATCGTATTGGTATTAAATACCATTCAAATCAAAGCGTGTATTTTTCGTTACTTGGTTTGGCCAGCGATGACGGCAGAGAAAATTCACTTAACTGCCGCGCATGAATGCGGTATCCATATTTCCGAAACAAATCTGCCTAAATTAGGGTACAAGGTCGTCTTACCCGCTGGATTAGAGGCTGTTATGATTTTTTTCGGTATTCTTCCAATGCAGTCGAATTTGTTAGTGCAGTGAGGTGTTATTTCTGAAGTGTCTCTCTCAAGTTAGATGAATAGGTAATGAAAGTGGGTAAACTAAATTATAACTTGATCAGTTATTAATTATGTATTGTATTTATTGCGTCCAGTATGTTATATATAACTTATCATTGGAAATTCTAACACATATTATCCGTACGCGACTTTTATCCGTACGTAGCAATCAATTCTCCATACGTATACTGTCAAATTCGTACATAGGACAGCACTGGAGTGACATAGGGTATATTTTAATAAAGCTAATGATAGGAAAATAATAGGACCCATAAATTGTCCTCTCAATTAACCCCCCATCGCCATAATATCCCCCCCAATATGGAGGGGTTACCTCCCATCTGGCATCACTGATGACGTCATTCATAGTTTTTTTAAATTACCTTTGTGGCTCTGGAAGCAAGTCATTTTACCCAATACTACCGGAGTGTTGGAGTCGCCCGCCGCTGGCTGGTTTTTTGCGTTGAATTTGCACAATAACGGAGATAAAGAGCAGATTAGTGTACTATAATATCGACAGTTAACACACATATATACTTGATTACTTGATATGCTTTGGGCTGCATAACCCTACATAAATTTGTAATATATATGTCATAGACGTATTCCAGTTCTTGCTTTCGTAATCAGTCTACGCTTTCGTAGGAAGAAAGATGGTAGCAGCAGCAAGGTAATAACTTGTTCGATTCATCATTTCCGGTCTTGTTTCCAGTTATATAATAGTAATAGATATACCTCCCTATTTATAAACCCGACTGCTTCTTTGGCATACCTATTAATGTATAAGTACTACCTATTAATGTATACTTTTGTCAGTCAAGCCCTGTCCAGTCAAGTGGCATTGTCTTTCGTTAAAGTAGAATAGAAAGAAAATATATACTTATAAATAAGATTGACAATCTAACTAATGTAGTATAGCTTATCTTGGCACAGCCACCACGATGGAATCGAATTCTGAGTACGCAGGCATTTAGACCATAATTAGTAGCAATCCATTTTTCTTTATATTCTATTAGCGTTAACGAAAATGCCACTTGTATACGGGGCAGTGATCAAGACGCGATCGTTACCTTATATTATACGTTTCAACTTCTATAAAGTTGTTTAGGTTACAGGCGGTCACTGAAGATACATGTATATTATATATGCTTATATCTATATACAATACATACACTCGAAAAACATTATCTTGCTCCTTTCGGCAGTCGGTGAAAACTGCTAAAACGATGGTTTATTTGACATTAATTTGTTGAACCACAGATTTAAAATATCTTTGTATGGCCAAGTACATATGGTTAAATAGCATTTAACGAAGTTTTTTAAACCACGTTTAAAGGCTTACTCAGTCATAAACATGATTTAAAAGTCACGACTTATTATAGGGAATTGAATAAAAAATTAAAGTAACGCGGGACTCAAATCGAATTTGTGTTTTATTTGATGAAAATTGTAATTCATAAATACAATAAAATTATTTACAATGCCACAGTAGAAACATGAGGAATCTGCCATCGCGCTGACATTTTTATTTACAAAGGCGATGCGTGTCGGTGTTCATTATTACAATAAATTCTAACTACCTATATAAGTACAAAATATTACGCTCGTGTAATTGCAATTAATTAAGAATTAACTTAAATATGACAGTTTTACAATATCAGTGTCTGACGTGCACCGCACTCGTAGGCTGTGATGTAACATAACAAACTTTTATACATAGACTAGAAAATTATTTTAGCGATATTCTTTCGAAAAAGTACCTATGTATTCGTTTAACAATTAAGCGAGTCTAGTGTCCAATACACATTGATTTCCTTAGAAACAAGCCACTCGAAGATTTATGCTTTCGTCTGTGTTTTACATGACGTTTTTTTTTAGAAAATACATTCTTCCATATAAACTTATTTATCTAATTAATTGCTTCATCAAATAATATATATAATATAATAAACTCAAATACACACCTTTGTACATACATATTCTTAATCAAACCATATATTATTTAATACGCAAAAATAGAATTAATTAAACAAATAAACATATTATTATTATCCTTTTGTTTAAAACACAACAAGCTCGCTGCATAAACATAATATAAATTACCTATATCTACAGTGGATTACTACTGATATTATATTATTTTAATAAGTATAAGTAGTGACTTGAATATAGCAGCAGATATTTTAATTGTTAATTAATTTGCACATTTTCGCTGATATTGTTTTGCCGTGATTACATGGTACTACGTATACAGAGTGATATTTTAAATTCCGCTCTTGCCCTCCTGTTATGGAAATAAGTAACTAATTTCCGCTATTTCCATTTTTATTTATTTTAGAATAAAATATTTATTAAATATGTAGGTACACAAGATGTATTTAACGTGTAATTTTTCTGATAATACGTACCGGAAGTTGTTACATAACAGCAATGGTCTACATTTTACAATTTACACAAATAGGTACAACATCATCCGTTAGCGGTCCGAAATAGTCCGAGTAACAAATTAACCAAGGTACTGAAATTATTTGGGCTAATATCTTTTTTATAATAATTATCATTTTGTATAAGTAAATACAATAACAAATACCTTACGATAATTTATTGTGTGTATAGGACGTAGGTACCTACACAATATTGCCGAATGCAAGAACTATATAAATACAAGGTACTTGCTATGATTAGGTATTTTAATTATCTCACTAATGTCTTTTCGTGCATGTTCGATTGTTCTAAATAATACATAAAATATGCTATGCGATATTTACTTGCTACTTTAAAATATTCACACCCCGAAACAAAGGGGCAGTTCTAGCTCCAAGATTAATAGATACAATCGATGAAATTCATGTTTCGTTCGATAAATCATAAAAAATAAACTACTTAATTGCAAATCCTATTATGAAAAGATTTTAAAATTGCTCCTGGCCACCTGACCGCATGGTTTGATCCATCGGACTATGTGAACTTTTTTTCACGTCTACGTATCTCGCGGTACAAAATCTTATGCAATATGTGTTACTAGTGTTGAATTATTACTTATTTAACTTTTTTGTAAACTAAATTGCAATGATGCGAATAAAATAATTATTTTATTTATTCTCCAAATATTAGATATATTTAACTCATCTTTTGCAAGGATGAATGCAACTACTTGTATTATTGTTTTAATGGTACAGCATAATTATACATCTATGGTACAATTACCTAACTTATACTTAATTACTTTGCGGCTTATATTAATCTCTCTTCATTGGGCAAAGCATTTAATTTCATGATTTTAATTTTGTGAACATGTTATGCATTTAAAATAATTTTTATCTAAATAGGTACCCAATTTAAAGTAATTGTGTCGAATCCGAGTAATATCACGGATATTTATCGTTTTGTCGATTTAGTACATTTTTGATCTATTAGTAAACTTAGGTCAATTTAAAAATAATTAAGAAAGGGTTGTTTCTAACTAGGATATATAAGGAGACCTCAGCATTTCGATTTCTGTGGTATTTAAATATCTTGCTGCACAATTTTTGGTGGGTACATAGCTGCTGGTATATTATAATTTAAAACAAAATAGAAATTAATGTTGTAAGATTTTATAACTATAACGTAAATTGACGAAAATCTTTTGTTATCTACATAAATTAGGTACTACTATATCTACTTATCTTAATATCTATATTCGTACCATAAGAAAGTAGGTACCTATGCAAGGAACTATGTACATACATAATGCAGCACTTGTAATATGATTTTTTAACGAATAAGCACCAGATTGTAAAGGTTTAAAAATACCATTGTTCTTTGTTTCTTACTTAAATTGTGATTGCATGAATATACATAATATTAGCTACAAATATAACAGTTTCGCTTTTCAACGCATGAAAGTATATAGATTTATAAAAATCAACGAATACTTACATAATATAATAGATATAAATGTAAAGGCAGCATAGAATATATATAAATCTGACTTTAACAGGTAGCATAATTAGGTAGGAATCTTATAAAGCGAATGATATGTTATTTTTTTTTATCTTATATTAGTAGTAGGTACTTATATAAAACATGCGAATTAAAGTAGTATCACTTTTGTGTCTATCAAAAAATTTGGGAATGGTCGTATCATGTCTTATATATTCTTTTACCCGACTTTTAAAGGAAGTACACTTGTCCTTCCTTGCAAGGAAATGTTAATGAGATAATAAAGTAGATAGATGGTTGCATATTACAAAACAACTAAATTCACAATTCACAATGCTCTGTTCTGATTAGGTATCAGTTGCAAGGCATTCAAATTATGTAGGTATTCTACAATATATATGTTATAAAGTTTACATAACGGACAGTGTTAGTGTGTACGTACTTATTTAATATAATAGTTAATCAGATTAATGAATATTTACTGAAAATATGAAAAAAATATTATATATAAAAATGCTTTTTGAAATCCAACACAGTTTAGTGTAATCGTGATTATAAGCACAGATGGTATACATTATATTGTTATGCTTTATAATTTAATTTAGACAACATTTATTTTTCTAATAAACCGTTGACACTTTGGTCCGCTCTTTTATGAAGCAAAGGCATGCATATATGTTTATAATCATTAATTATATTAATCATGTATTCTAAACTTTGTCTATCATTAGTGATCTGACGAGATGAATCTGAGTATAACGTTAAATAAAATAATTTGCAATTGGAATTGCAACTAATAAGTAATCATTCTGCTAGTACAATATTTCGTGAAATTACAATAACTTATTACAAACAATCATAAACATTAGGTATGCTAAATCCCAAATATTATTTTGTAATTAATTATACTTATATAACAAAATAAATAAAGAGATAAATATATACACTAAAAATAACTATGAATGCAAAAAACTGCTTATTCAGTGGATAAAACTACTAAATTATGAGGATACGGAGCTATTACTACTATACACAAAATAAATAATAATATACCTATAATACAAAAACATACATCTCACACAATCTCTTCATGCACACCCTACCTAACACACCCTGACACTTACACACACCCTTACACACCCTGTCACCCTCTCTCTCATACACACTAACGCACCCTCGCACACACCCTCACACAATAACACATACACACACACGCGTACTCGCACGCACACTTTAATATGGAATATTTTATATTGGAAGTCGGTTAAAAAAGAGAAACTAAAAGTTGGTCACTGACTTATATTTTTGAGTTAGTGTCAAATTTTAGTTTCCCTAACTTTCCCTAACTTATATATATATATATTGTTTGTCACTAACTTATATTATTATATATACATATATATTTATTACCTACTGTGCACATGATTGTTATGGCTAATGAAGAGAGGAGCCTCCTGGCACAGGCATAAAAGCCTAAAAGGAGACTCCGAAAACAGAAAAATGTAAACAATTTTAATGATGTCAAATAAATTTATTTTATTTTTTATTTATTTATTTAATTATAATTATGGTATGGTCTCACAGCACAAAATTTACGAACCTACTTACAGATTTGTGTTACACTTAGTAATTAATAATATTACCTTACGTATTGATAGGTGTAATTGAATTTCAACAATATTTACAGCCGGCGTCATTTTGTAACAATAATAACTACAAACTACATCGCATAAATTATATTTGATAATAGAAGGCATGTTCATGGTTCAATTTCACTTACGCGAAACATATTTTAATTTAAATACCAAGAACATCAATGTTTTTTACTTCTTTTTCTTTAACTTCATCATGTTTAAGCGAAGCTTAAATGTGATTAATAGAATGTTTAAAGTAGGTACAAATATCTTTCCTTGCATACACGAGTGCTCAAGTAGGATGGTTTTACTTATTGTGGAAATAATATTTTTTACAGATTTAAGACTCGCCTAAATATGTTATACATTTTAAACTTTATAGGTAATAACGATTTGAGCTTTGTGTAGTCTTATACACCTTAATAAATTATACGAATAATAGTTAATCTGAAAACGAGAGATATAGGTACTGTGGCAAACTAACTCAATTTATATCGATTTAAGTACCACAAAAATTGTAAAACTTCATAATTATATAATATATCACAACTTATTCGGGTGTGTTAAGGATAAACTAGTAGCTATGGTGCTAAATCTAACTATATAAAAGTTATCATGTCTTTTGCTATCTTACTATAAGCAATAAAATACATTTGGACTGTCTTAGGTTTGAAATAGATTTCATTATTCCAAGGACGATGAAGACATTCTACTTTCAATTTATTCTTCCAATTTATGTGGGTAGTCGTACCCGATTTAGTGACATTGACACAAGTTTTCATAACATTACATATTATTGATCCCACTTTATCCTATCATAAGTTCATATTACTTACACAAGAATGTAAAGCTTATCTCGTAGTATTTTATAAACATCGACCTATGAATATTTTCCAACGAAAACTATTTCAAAACCTGTAGAAAATTTGCATCCACCTCTATCGATTCTAATTATTAACGCCATATTAACAATAGAAAGCTGCGACGATAATCTTCGTCTTTGGATTTGTACCTTATATCTATATTTAAAGTTTTTATAATCACTAATGGGTTTAATCACAATTTATATAATTAATGCTGACTTGACACTCGTCAGAAACATCAGTGTACGATCTCAAGCACCAAATATTTGTAAACAATTGAAAGTGTATCCATACTAGACAATAGGTAACCAAAATTTAAAGTTACGAATTTATTTTATGAGCCAAATCTAAAATAATTCATATTTTAGCTCCCTGAACGGCCAGAACAATCATAAATCATTTTAACTGCTTACAAATAGTTGCTAATAGATATCTGTGACGTTTTGTGTAAAAATACAATATGTAAATGACACAAATCGTCCGTTCATGAAGCATCCTGCGGCAGGAATAGCGGAGGCAGCATTAAGAGAAGGCCTTGTAGTGAATGAAGAAGAAGATAAGAAACACTGCGTAGGCGGTGGGGAAGGTGATGCGAGCGATCACGTCGATCGTCTTCGCCACGCGGATCGGATGTGGGGGTTCTTTTTTACGAACCTGGACGAAACATGGCTGAAAGAAATTATTTCGGAAATGAAAGATGGAACCTCTGACAATTTTACATTAATATAAACAGTCAATCAGAAACTGGTGATCGTATGAGGCTAATCAAATCGATCAATTTTACTGGAAAATGACGGAGATTATCCATATGAAAGATGGAAATAATGTGAAGGACTATGTGATGAAAATGATTGATATTTTGTGAAACTACGATATCGAATCTAGGTAGTCTCTAGCTACATGTTGGTTTCAATTTACCTCAGACACACCACCGTTGTTGGTAGTATGTGTACAAGAGCCCGGAGCCCCGGCACACGCCGCACAGGATAAGTCGGCTGCACCCGTTGACTCTCGCTTTTTGTCCCCCTGTAATTAGTGTTAACAATATTTTAATACTCCTACAGTGTTTGTCAAAATTGAAACCAAATATGATAGTATAACTACTTACGTTTTAAAATAAAGAATGCAATGAGAAACACAAGTATAAATTGAAAGATAAGGAACCAAACAGATTTCATGACAATAAAACATAAGAGAAGGGCAGGTGATTACCGTATGATTGGACTATAAATGCATAGATAGGAAATTATGAACTACATAAATCGTAAGGATAACGACAAGCATACTTACAGGCTGTAGCAATCCGAAGCGGCATTAAAAAGGATGTATGCGTTAGTTTTCGTGATTTCAATCAGATCAATGATGGTGTGGGGCAAATGGTTGGGTGGTGGTTCAGTGGCATCACTTACGGCACCACTAGACTCCGGTTGGGGCGTCTCTGACTTTGCCCAATTGAGCAATGCGATCGCCTCCTATGTAAATTGACAGTTTCGTTTAGCTAAAGCATGATAAGATAGTCCATAAGAAAAGTGTATGGCAATGGCATAAGCTGTCTTACCAAGATATTTATCAAAGCATCGCAATTTGTACTATTCATGTTATTGTACTTAAGGCTGGTTTACTGAAAGAAAATGTGATCCTTTGCGGTTCTAAATGAGCTTTTTGTCATGTTTGTGTATAATTCTAGTGTCATTCTTTACAAAACGCAAAACTACTGTCTTCAGGTGAATTTTTATATCCGATTCTAATTACTTAGTTATTATTTTGCTTGCCATATGAATCCTTTGCGTTGTAAACAACATTTTTGATTAAACTGGTGCACTTTAAATTCTTCAAATAAAACTGTAGCATAACATATTAATAAGCATAACTGATGTGTATTAATTTCGCTTTATAAATATAACTTGAGTATCTAGTTCTAAAGCCGAATAATAAGTATATAGCCGAGTTATAAGTACTTAATGCTACCTATTCATTGATTCTGAGCGGTGTCATACATAGGTATTTATATTACATAAATATAATTAGTTAACGTAAACAAAAACGAAACTGCTTGCAGAATACTACAAACAACATCTACAACATGCGTTCTTGGGTAGTGGAACGTGCCCTAGTAATGGTGACTTCTTTATACTGTCATATCTCATTGGCAGCATCCTAACTTCTATTAATCAGTGTGAATTTTGTAAAGCCTAATAAATATTAACAAGAGTCATTTCTGCCAACAAATCGGGTTAGATAACACTTGTTAACACATTTTTGTATCTATTAATTGTGTAGGTACGCTTTTCTCTATTATATTCGCAGAATCTTGTTGGCACAAGTGGCTTTAAGAATGTAATAAAAAAGAAATATAACAGCATAAAACGTCGGGACAGTGCCAATGAATGTGGCGAATATTCTTACCAAGGGGCTGGCCAGTATAATGCCAATTCTGCTCAGGACTGCGGGCAGTCGCTGTGAACACATCACACACACAGTTTGTTCACTCGTGTCGGATGGTCTGATGTGCAATCGTGAACACAGACTAGATTGTTGTGGCCAGATCAAAACAAAATCTTTTACTTCCAGAGCAAAGACAGGTAGGTACACGTAGAGACGATACCTACTTCCAAAAAATACTTTGCAATGTTTTCTTTACATATTATCTACAAAGAATACACAAACACATGTAGTGTTGCCTTAAGTATCAAATTAATTCGTGAAAAGCAATAAATGAGAATAATTTCAGAGCTTCAGTAGGATTTTCAAGCTGAGGCCACACAAAATAGTCGATATTTTTCTGGTGATGTGAAATTGTTAAGATTGCAGTGAAAAGTGTAATGAACTGGTTACCCAATATATAATATTGAAACATCTGAGGCATATACATGCAATAAATTTTAAATATATGAAGCATGCTTTAGTAGAGAATAATACCAACAACATGACATTGCTATTGTATGCAATTACTTAGAAATGAATTAATAAAAAATGCGTGTATTAAATAATTTGAGAAAACATTGCAAAGAGTTCAGACAAGAAGTTAAAGAATATAAGAAGGGATTGTTCGTAAGCACTTGACCTCTGCTTGAATAATTGATTACAAAAGCTTAGGTTAAAGTTAATAAATTGGTAAAATTGGAGTGAGCTGAAATTCAAATGGGGAGGTTACAAATAAATATTTGGTACAATGATTATTCCATCTAGTTAAGTAAATGAAAGTGCTTAAAGAACATTACAGTAGGTACCTAATGATAAATTTACATGATCTCAATTGTATTTTCTATTAACTGGAATGGAAGTGTACATTTATATTGTTTCTGTGTAATCAAAATCGAAGTTTTTGTTGAGAGAGATCCCCATTTTACCATTTTCTTGAAGAATAGATAGGTATATGTGGATAGTACATTTATGTTCACAAGTATAGATATAGAATTTTGAATACGAGTGTATTAGATTAAAGTATGCTAATAGGCGAATTATCTACATCGAAACACCCAATTTAAATTTTCGAGCTGGTGCATTACGCCACTATGCGGTACTACGAGATAAGACATCGATTACACGTATTTAGTTACATATATAATACCACACCAGAAAACACAATAAAATATGATATAAATAGAAAAAAATTATTACAAGCCTCACCTGAGTGACAGGGTTCTCCCCTGGCCTGTAGACTACGTTATGTAAGGGTCGTTTTCTGCCTACGTAGTTGACGCACACGAACTCGAGCAGGGACGCGTAGATAAAACACATGCATACTCCGTCCCACACGTTCATAGCGGTCAGGTTGGACACCACAGGCAACGTAGACCGGAACCCGTTCGATGTTGTGAAAAAATTCAACATCGTCGTTACACCTGTACCCAAATTACATAGATGTTAGAACAAGTAAAAATCACTGATGTTAGAAAACATTATTTTCAATAAATTAAACTGCCTACAAATAAGTAGTTGATAATAAAGTGAAGTTTAAGCGTACAATTTACATGCAATTCTATTATGCTATATTAAACGCTAATAAATTCATGCTAGTACATAATCGCTTTTAAATAAGATAAATCTAAAAGTAATTGCCATTATAAGCTATACAAAAATGGTCAAATGTAAATAATTAGGTGGTAATTACCTAGGTATGTCCGCAAAAATACCTTGATGTTTAACGTCTCATGGCAACAGATCTAATATACATCTAAGCCTTTTCCTGATAAGCATCGGAATAAAATACTTTTTAAAGTAAAATGCTAGAAGTACTTTGTGATTTTCAAAGGTCTCTATAACAATTGTTCTAATATTGATTTGGGCATATGATAGAAATCACCAAGATATTTGTATTTTATTCGTTACGAGTGTTACGACTGTCAATAAATAATGGTTATAGATCTTTAAGAACCACCAAGTTCATTTCAATAAACTAAAAACCAACCTATCATTACTCTAGCAGGCACTGCATTCCATTCCAGCCAAAAAGTAATAAACGATGAAGTCACCAAAATTATGCCCGGAATGAAAACTGTGGTGAAGTAAAATGATCTATCCCGCGTGAAGATGAGATCCACTTTGAGGCAGCTGTAATTACCTAGAAATATGAAGCATAATCTAAAAATAATAATACATTAAAATAAAATTGCACGTTGAAGTGTATCGTTGGCACTTGGCAGATATTCAGGTTCTATTTCATAGCAAGCTTACATAAACTATTTAAATTTTTCCGGAAACTAAACATGCTGTATGAAATAGTACCTCAAAATTATTTATTTACATTAAAGTGCCAACGAATAAGCGTAACCTAGGAAAGTACAAGAGACAGCGTGTTATTTAACAGCCCCAGCCAAATTTAATAGAAGAAAAGGGATGCAAAATGCAAGACCGAGATAATTTCCGATGGCCAGCCATTTTACCTATCATGGAACGGGCTGGCACTGCGTTCCATTCCAGCCAAAACGTGATGAACGAGGAGGTCACCAGAATAATTCCAGGGATAAATACTGTTGTAAAGTAGAATGCTCGGTCTCTTGTAAATATAAGGTCGACCTTTAGACAGCTGTAGTTACCTGCGAAGGGAATATCGTTACGTAATATTCAAACAATGTGCAGCGCTCTGCCCAGTTGCACTTTGTTTGTTATTAATAAAGAAAATGGTATGGATATCAGGTTTGAGGTAGAGGCGTATAAAATTCCAAATAACTCTATTCAGTGGCCTTGTTAAACATTACATTTCCTTTAAGATGAAAACATCAACGGAAAACAGGAGTATACTGTACGTAATCTAATACTAGCTACTTGCTATTGTATATGTATGAGTAATGCGAGTTGTATCCACGTGAACGGAAATGGTCAAGTTTACTTTTGTGTTATGATTTTTTTTAAAGAAAAGTATAAGATCGCGTACTATTTTTATATCGGGTGCAATAATTATCTACAATAGATACGTACGTGCATAAAATGATGCAAAGACAATGATTATGAATACACACAATGTTGTAATCAGTCTGTGAAGGTGAGATTAAGAAAACAGATGTTAGAAGTAGATATACTTAGTAGGTACCTTCTCAACGACTTTCTTACATAAGTAGGTATCACATCAATCATTTGAAGTAAACACAACACCGCATTTACTCACACATAAGCAGAAATATACTGTAAACACGACGACACCGGACAGAACGGCGCATTCGTCCCGTCCGTTGCAATTCAAGTACCTTGCTCCTCAAAGCGTCTCTGGCAAAGATTACATGTCAGCTCTTCGTCTTCCTCGTAAAGTGAATTACCCTCAGCTGCTTGCAAAGACGTTAACAAAGTCTCACTTTTATATTCTTCATTTTGGCTTTATGCTACCAAATTAGGCAGGTAAGTAATTGTTATATCAATGAATATAACAAATAATTCAATTGTATTAGTATTGTAGGAATGATACTGCTTCAACTGATATTCTTGATAGAGTGTTGAGATCTTATCTAGCAGGGTATGAAATACTAATGAACATGCATAACCGCTAGCTATGCAATTCATACAAAGTACAAATAACTACTACTTGTAGAAACTAGGAACATACACAATAAGCTTCTACTTTATTTTTCCCCAAACAAAAGAAAATGAACCTCAGTAAATCAAGACCAAGCTGAAAAGAGTTAATCAGAATTTGAATTCGATTACATAAAATATCACTGATCCTTTCTTGTGCAAAGTATAAGGGTGTGCTTGGAACAAAAGAGAAGGATCTTTGGAGGCTAATCTACATAAAATCATATTCTTGTCATTTGATTGAATATCATAAGCGATCATGGGCACTGGCAGGCAGGTAAGCGTATGATTTCAGGAAAAAGAGGCCTGACCAAATTGAGCCAATAAATCACACATCAGATCGCAATGGAAGTCGCCGCAAGCGTTAATAAAGAAGAACGCAGAAATCAGGAGGTGTAATTCTGTCCTCCTCGTCCCCACCTGCAGGCGCCCATTGCAAGCGATCGATGTTGTCATGTCATGTGGTGCAAAGTGATTGTGCTGTCTATTACCTCTCCAACTGGCCTTGATAGGGCACGGGATGGTTTGGTTCTGGATGAGGTACGCGTTGAGGGTCGTGAGCGAAGGGGATTTCCGGAGGGTGTCCTCATCGTTCTTCCACACGTACGTTATTGCTGATTGTTCGTATGATACTGGAATTATATAAGTGAAAACTACTTTTAAAGACCATCTTGAGGATACGAAGGACATTTACCTAACTGATTTTAAATATTGGTAATTTATGAAATCACTTGGTAGTTAAGAAGATTATAGCAGGATATTTTAAAACAAGAAACTTATGTACCTACCTACACTACGACCTAGAACATATTATAGGTTAAGGAATAAATAATTTTAAAAAAAATATCAGAAAATACTTACTACTTTCTAAGGCAAATGAACACAATGGGTCATCAAAAGGAAAGATGTTGAGCCGCCCCTGACAGGAAAGGATGAGATGCCGCCGCATTAGGTAGTTGATGGTACCGTTTCGGTAAATACGCAAAGCGAAGTGCATTGGTATTATCGGGTCCTGAAATTCACACGGGCGAAGTAAGTTTTTAATGTAGATACATTAAAATATGTCAAAAAACTAAAAGCTTTTTTACTTATTACAATACCTTAATTCCAGACAAACTTTGCAAAAGTGTTTATTAAAAGCCCAATCGTAACTAGTTAAAAAAGATTCAAAATTTGAAAACAAATTGATAGTCAATAGTTTCACACGCAAGAAGCCTAATTTGCGATCTAGTAAAATTATTGTATTTACAGAGCCAGTGGAGTTTAAGCATTACTTGTATGTTTATAAATACCCATGAATGCTGAGAAAACTCCTTCAGAAGAAAGCATTGTGAAAACAGTTAAAATTGATGAAACTATAGGTGTTACAGATAAAAACACGTCTATTAGGAAGGATGCTGACCTTAAAGTCACCGTGCATGATGAAGTAGGTGTCTGGCAACCAGATGTCTTCGTGGTGATGGATGGCATTCAGAAAATCGTAGTGTGACTGATTCGAATAGCGCAACCGTGGGTCGTACCATTGCTGCTGTAGGAGAAATTCGACTTCGTATTTCTGAAAATATTAAATGTTTTAACATAATGTTTCATAAAATAATAGATGGTACAAAGCGAGTGAGAGTAGGTAACTTACAAGACTAGATTCGTCTGGAGATGCTAAACTAAGAAGTAGCACGCTAACATTTACGGTGAGTACACCTGAAAACCAATTAGAAGACATTCAATCCAGTAGTAATAGTCACAGTAGTATAGGAACATTAATAAATAAGTACATGCTTAAAGACGAACTTAAAGAAATGTGCTTAAAATTTTACATAATTAACACATTATTCGCAGGAACTAAGATTGTACGTATACGTGTATGTATACGATTAAGGATGTTGTTATAGAGTACCTACCTGCCTAACAATACGTTCATTTTAAGAAAAAAACTAGGAAGGAAAGTAATTTGTGAAAGTTACCCATGTTGCAATAACAGTTAAAACTGAAATTATAAAACTTGCAGCAAAACTCGAATTCGCAAGAAAAAGAATGAAATAATTTTATGAAATGGCTTTTTCTGTTTCAAGAATCAAATTCATTGTGTTTAAATGTTTGTGAAAAGAGAAAATCACCGATGGTAACAAAGCGTGAATAGAGAAGAATATTTATGGAATACTTAGATTAGGAAAAATAAACATGATCATTAAAATCATCGCTCGTGATTGATGTATAGTTCTGAATTTGATAATTTTAGGGAAACTATAAAATTAAATCAATCTTAATAAGTACCTATATAATTTGCTTAGTTTGGTGTTCTATAGCTATACATCAACTGGTGCACACACAACAAACATAATTATAAATGAACTAAATAGTGATAGAAACTGAAAAATCTAAAGCAAAACGAAATAGTATCTACAGTTGCGGGAATAGTATAAAGTACACTTGGAGTTCCGTGCAAAGGTGCTAGCTTGCTACACATATAAGCAAGACGCTTCCAGGAACAAAACTACACAGTAGGATTTCTCTTTTCATAAACATAGAACACAACGCACCGCGGTTGTGCGAGCGAGGCCGCAGCGACGACAATCCGACCCTATTTTGTGCCAAAGAGTCGTTGGGTGATGTTAGACCACAACAGAATTCTGCATCTGTAATATTACGTTAATTTGGGTGACCTACTTATTTAATCCAATATACCATGGAAAACTAATGTTAAAGAAGCAAGTTTCATATTTACCATCTACTGGCGGAAGCAGTCTTTTGTCATAGCGGGAATTTTTCAGAAGGTTGTCCAGTATCTCTTTGTCCGACTTTCCCGCTGCAAAACTGAAAAAAAATCACATTTTGTACAATAAATTCACGACCTTTATTTTTGTTGAAGTAGCAAATTAACTGACCTATATTTTCAGGCTATATTCGAATCAATTGGTAAAACATCGGCAGAGTGCAAAGCTTGCAAAACTTCGATCGTTTGATTCGCAAACAGAAGCTTTTAGAACATGATTGTCTTCACGCTAACATTTATAGAATACGAGTAGGAGCAATACCAGTTACGCCGTTTTACCATTTACATTTTGTAAGGCGAGTTATTATTAATAACGATCAAAGAAAAGAGGGAGAGCTATTAGCCAAAAGGCGTTTGAAACAATCTATCAACGTCGCATATCATAGCAAATTAACCGTATAGCAACGTGAAACAGCAGACGTGGTATTGATTTTAGATTAGCGCTCATTACCTTAGCACAACTCAACAGTTGTACTATAAAAAGAAAAACATACGAGATCATCCCACCATATAGGTACTACGGGGCTATAGGAACAAATTGTGTAGGTACTAACTAACTTTTATTTTCAACTAAGATCTAGATTCTAGACTATTCGAGTTTGTAAGCGATATACTTAAATATACACGGCAGATAAGTAATATTGTTTCCAAAGCTGCAGGCTTCAAAGCAAAGTTTGCGATTTGATTCATATACGATATCAACTTCGTGAATACGCTTTGATTCAACAGTCCCAGAGCTCCCATCAGACAATGGAACATATCTCAGACTTCACACAGGTAGGTAGTTGGGTAGGTATTCATTTGTATTTGTACACACAATCATAATTTTCTTTGTTATCACGTCACAAAATAATCGTCTAACTAAATTCTAAAATGATGAATGCTTTAAATATAGGTTGGCGAAATCATATATACCTAAGTAAATTAATTAAGTAAATGTATGTAATTTCGTGACATTATGCAGTTACTTGTATTACATTTACAGTAGTCACAAGTAGGTCTTTATAGATTACGAGCTGATAACATAAATTTTCCGTCATTTTATATCAAATCAGTTTATTGGGAAATTGTATTTTTTTTCTTGGACGGACGGATTCAAGTGCTTTACAGAAACGACGCCTATTGAAACTTAAGAAGGTACTCGAGTAGGTATAGTAAGACCCAATATCTGATCGAAGACAAAAAATATTGATGAGATTATAAACATAAACGCAATGGTTTTAGGTTGCCATGTCAGACTGCCGTTGATATTACCAGCTCTTGTCCTTTACAGGCATCATAAAGATAATAAAATTAATGAACATTAGCCACGCCGACAAACAACAGTGTTGTAGGTACTTAACTAATTGAATAAACCGTTTAGATATATTCCAGAAGGAGAGTACGTTTTTTTGAGAGATGAAAATAATTACTGTAACATACAGCTAACAGCAGATCAAGTGTAACACTTTGGACCGTTCTTATTTTCTGTGTCGTAAAAGTTGAAATCGTACTGCAAGTGTTACCATTGATCTGCTGTTATCCGTACGTAGGTAATGAAGACTACCTATACTTTGATTATTTATTATTATTATTTTTATATTCTTACATTTACGTGTAAAATCATGGTATAAAATAGAAATAAGTACTGAACTATTTTGTTTATAAAATGAAGTTTAGTGTCTTTATGTTTCTATCACTTCTTATCGAACTTTGAATGGATTAATAGTACCTACGAGTAGATATGTTTGGGACTGCTCATATTCACTTTCACTGGTCTATCTTTAGCGGGATTGCTGGTAGAAATATCTTTCAGATAGGTATTCTATGAGCTCGCCCATGTTGTATTTCCTATATTATTTAAAGTATTTGTGTTGTGCAACTTGTGCAGTGAGGCTCATTGCTGAGGCTAACGTCTAACCTAACCTAAAACTCCTAAAAGTATAAATAATTCAGTCACTTTATTGTCTGCTGTACATTTGAATTTCCTAAAAACTTATAGATACCTATTAGGCATGATTTAATAATATTTTCATGTAATTGAAATATTATTTGGCGGAATTTTGTTCCTATGTTCTGGGGTGGTCTATAAACGGAACAAACTTCACGGTTCGCCGGTCGCGCCGGCCAGCGCGTTACTTCCGGTTGGTCGCCTCCTGCTGGCCCTTCCACGCTTTGACTCTTCAGTATCTATGCCGCTTGTTGGGGTGACATTCCATTGGCGCTAAGAGGAACGAAGACCAATAGCGATTTGAAAGGGCAGAGTGAAGCAATTCCAGCTTTAGTTTTCCGATGCCTTTCACTTTCTTTTCTTGCTCGTTTTATAGATACTTTTGTACTGTAATATAATCCACGGAAACAAGCTTTAGGAGCGAAAACTAGTGTAAGTGTTGTTTTGGTATTTCGTTTGCTTTTATTGTGGTTTTATGGAGCAAGTTCGCCCATTTTTCGCACCACCTTTTTCTTTCTATGCTGGTGCGAGTATTTTTAGTCACTGGGACATTAGCTATTCCTGTTGTTATATCATACAATTGTGTTATGTATGATATAATGATAGTGTAAATATAATGTAGTTCATATTTTAATCATAGTGTAAATAACAAAACAACTTCTGGTAACAGTGTTTTCTACTATATAGATACAGATTTACCTACCTACTCGTATCTAGGTAGGTACGCCCCTTTTAAATATTTCGAATCTCAAAATCAAGAGGTGTTGTGTAATCTCTGTGACCTAACTAAGTAATTCCTGTTCCTAAAGCGTTCATGTTCTTAGAGCTACGATCTTCGGATTTAATTAAAAGCTTATTGAGTTTACAAGTTTAATTAATTTCTCTTGTATACCTTAAACCGAATTTAGTGTTCGACAGCGAGAACCTTCGTCGTCGATGAATAAGAAATTGTAGTTTAAAATGGATACGTAGTTTACCGGTATTTTAATAGTAACAATCGTTTACTTGCTTGTGTGAATAGACCTGATAGATGTGATAGGTAAGACCAACTTATGATAAATATATGATAATTGGAACGTAGGTAATATACAATCGAATCGAACGCTCACAAAATGTACTTTGAATCTGTAAAGTTCTTATTGTATGTGCCACACCATAAGAGTTGCATTCCTATTTATTATGCGGTAATAGCGATAGGCCGACAGTTACTATCTCCAAAAATAAGAATGTATTTACTTCGAGAAAGAATAGCTTATTTGAATTAATTTGCTCACCCAAGCCGGGACAAGGGGTAGGTAATTTTTCGCCAAATAAAAACGGTCTTATAAGTACTAAAGTGGTTATAACAGGGATAACAGTTTTGGGATGCTTACATGTCGGACGTGAGGGCTGACACCCTGCTGAGCATGAGGAAGAAGGCCACGACGCGTGCCACCACACATGACCAACCCATATTAGGACATCTGAAACAAGAATCACCTATTAGGTACGCCTTCGTATAGGTAAAGTCGACTGTATCTATTGCAATTTGTGTTCATGCTTCAATCATTCCGAGTTTGCATGACAGCCGATATGGAAAATTGGTAGCTAATGCCTTAGATAGAGTCGACAGCACATTATCCTACATACAAAACAGTAGAGAAGTTCACAAGTTACTTAGGCAGGTATTGAAGTCAATTTTACAAAAGAAGGTTTTCAAAGTCATCATTTGAAAAGCACTTGCTAGTGTACCTAAATCCTTGCCAAAACCGTCTTCCTATCTTATTTGTACAGACATTTTTGCTACCCTATTTTGTAGATAGTTTCGTTCGTTTTCTATTTCGGCCGAAAGCGAGGCAAAACCGCGTTCAATTATTACCCATGGGTGCTCTTATGATTGACATTATATTACTGTTATTGGAAGCGTTCATAAAACTTCGTCGCAACTATCGGATAACGATCGACCCTCATAAACAGGGCGTTGGGATAACTCTAATATCGCCGAGGAGATTATGATACCTATACCTACCTTTATTGTTGGTTGGTCCCCCGCAATGAACAGGTAAACCCCAGCTTATGGCAACATGGTAATCAAGGAAGTTCTGTTATTTGTTTATTATAACATTAAAGGGTGAATGTTAGAGGTGAGTAGAGTATGTAATATTTACGTCTAGATCAGAATAAATTTTAGTTATACCTACATATCTAATGATTGATAAATTACCTATTTGTTAAATAACATTTCATTCATTTGTCCATGAGTAGTAGGTAAGTAGATAGGAAGTAGAATAAAATGGGAACTTTTCACCAAGAGCTTTGAAATGACAAAAAATATTCTGAAGGATTTTGTTTAAATATTTACCTCACAAGTAAGCGTATATAACAATTGCAAAACGATCAATTATAGTTCCTACTTTCATTAAAAATTACAGGTTTTCAAGCTGCGCGGAGAGGCTATTAAAATAAACGTTTAATTATTATCCAGCGAGTTCTAATATTATGTATTTGAATGGCAGTTTATTACAAACTCCTCGTCTTGTAACAGCGAAGTTAACCCAAGCCGTAATTATTTTCGTAATTTACATAAATAATAACGATGAATTAAATGCAAAATTTCCAAATGCATGTCATTCATCACTAGAAGGCATGCAAAGCTTTGGCCCGCCTCGCGGGCTCCTGGCGTGCCGCAAGGCCGCGAACTAAATGATTTCTTTTTGCTATTAGCCCGCAATTGAAAACATGACCTACTTTCAAAAGTTATGACGTCAATGAAGCTCGCGACATGCGAATCACTTACCGAGGTGAATAGGCTTTATATTTGTTCCGTGTATCTTGTTTGGATGTCCTATTTTTTCAGTGACTAGTCTTTCAGCGTCTGTGGTTAGACGCCTGTGTATCATTAGTGAAAGTAAAATCTACTAATGTGCTGCAGTGACAAGTTTTGGGTAAATTATTAATTAAATGGTATTTAATTAAGTAGATATATTACTGAAGCTTACTTAGCACATTAACAGAATCAACGCAATGCTCATTCGCATACTTACAGAAATATGTAAATATTATATATAGTAAAGAATTTACATATTTATAATATATACCTGCATATTTCTGAATGCGATGTAATATTTATATATTTCTGTATACCTACTTGTACCTAAAATAATTGGCATTAAAATTTTGGATTTTTGATGTGCTTATAGGTACCTATGCCTGTGGCATAAGAGCTGGTATGGTACTGCATGTGTTAGGCACTATTACTGTGCAGTCAATTGTACATTGTCAAAAGCAAAAGCTTGTACTTTTGCCAAAGTACTGCACCACCTTGGCAACACGTTCATTTTGTATCGCTTGCATTCGAGGAGGAACTAAATTGAAAAATAAACCTATGATAGATACCTAATCTAATTATACATAATTTTTGTACAATTTTGGTGATATAGTCACTGTGTAGGTAAGTACTTAGAATAGGTACGGTTGAAGACAGAGAATGGTGTACAGTAAATTTTTAAGGTTGAGATTATCCCGAGAAGTACTTGCCTGATTTTGAATTTTTATTTACAATTACATAGCGTGCACTGCAAGTTATCTACTAGTAAGATAATTTTTGAAATCGGTCACGAAGATCTTAAGAAAATTGAGGCCCTCCGTATACTTATCTCTGTCTTGGTGTGTACCTAAAAACTTCGTAACTGTAATTTATCAATGTTATCGTCATATAAAGTCATCAATCATTAATTCATTATTTTATGTCTATTGTATGGGTTGTGACGGTTTTAAAAAGCACAATGAGTTTTAGTTCGTTCGGTAAGAAATAGGTCCTACTACGTAGGTAGAGCCACTGTGAACGACCTGATCGAAAATTTAATCTTTAATAGGTACTCGAGCAACTCTCAAAGGAAACTATGTCTGTTAAACTTTGAGAAACCTTGAGTTTCATGTTGCAAAGTCTTAAAGGAATTCTAAGATCATTTTAAGGTCCTTAGGGTATAAAAGCTTAATACAGGTAGGTACACATATTTTTGGATCAAATTTTTAATTGAAAAATAAGATGGCGATTGGAATTCACTGGAATTGAGACACCTCCCTCCCAAGTTACAAATTACTCTGATTATTACAAAAATAAACTGCTTTTTAGGCATAAAATGTATCCTATGTCAATCTAGTGATAAAGGCCAATCTATAATGACACCTCATACATCAAAATCCATCAAACCGTTTATACATGGTCTACATATATAAGAACATACAAACACTCGAAAAACAAACCTGACAGTCGAGTATAAAGAAATAAGAAGAAGCATGTTCTCAAATTGAAGCCAATAAAAATGTATTGTTCTTGGGTGTGCTAAACAAACACTCCAGCCATTATCTGAGATTTGTTCCCGTACTTATCACAAGACTGGAACAAGCCTTGGCATCGACTTACAATGTTTTCCCCGGAGACGCTTCCATATTGAGCCACTTTGTCAACTTTACGATTGAGCGCTCCACAAACTTCTGACAGAAAAACGAATTTGTTGGAATTGGCTTTTGTTTAAGAATTATTGGTCTCAAACTCTAAAGAGGTGAAAATTTTACTTGAATTGCAAAATGTTTTACCTATTCTACAGTCATTTACTCCACTTACGTTATTTAGCTTCGATATATGAGATTGATTAGTGATGTATGCTCCCTATACCTATTTACTATTACTATTTCATTTAGGTAGATACCTAATACCTTTACCAACGAATGATAAAATGAAAATATGCTCTGATCAAAACAATACTTATTTATTATGTGAGAATATCTGTTATATTATTTCTTTGGACCTAAGACGGTATTCATTTTTTCGTGTACGTATATTACTTCGGAAAATTGGTCCTTCGCTTTCAGTCAAACGTACGTACGAGTAACCTAACATGATCGGCCCCACCTTTAGTAATGGCAACACAATAATCGTTTTATAAAAAATAATTGATACGAGTATAAACAGAAGGCAATTCAACTTGAATCACACTAAAAGATTAAAGAGCAGCAGAGAGTTAATTACCTTTCTGCTGACTGCAGAGTGTTTTCGACATGTGGAGAGACGATCAACGCGATCGGTGCGTCTGCTTACTCCGCCTCAACATGTCGCAGCAAATATCTGTAACAACAGGAAATGAACTGATAATAACTACGCTTACTTAATAAATAATACTTCAGAGCAAGTGTCTAAAAGTTTCTCCGGAGTATTTACTCATAGCTATAGAACAAAAGTTGTTCACTGTTCAGTTCTCGAAACTGAACACCTGCCTGCCTGTCGGTTTGTTATACCTACCTACCTTTTCGTTACAACATGTACTTAGGTATAAGTATCTAGGACCCAAGTCCTCGTCAACATTATTGCTTCCAAAAACTACAGGTATTTTAGAAAGCAAACAATGTTCGCTTGTGTAAAACATAGGTAGGTACCTACATCGAATTTAAACTTTATGAGGCCGTTTGGTTTACGTTGTCCATGTAAACTATCATCCTTGGGCTTATATACTAAAGCCCTAGTATTAGATTCGTTTATTATTAGAATTAGAAATTCACGCGAAACAAATGCGTACCATTCCGAGATGGCACCGGCCTCAACCCTGAGGTGACTACAAACCAAAATGCGAAGATTTATTAAGGACATTGATATAGACCGGTATCCCATTGCGGTTTTATCTACCTCCTGTAACTTACCAAAAATATTCGAGAATCAAATATTAGATAATTTTTTGGGGGACAATCCATTTAACTGACTGTGTTGGTACACAGTCAGTATAATATAACCATATTTTAAAACTTTATGGAAATTAGGTGAACGAACACATGCTTATGTAAATAGGAAAATATATCTATCTATATTTTAGTATTAATAAATAGGTATATAATTTATTTAAATTCAACATAAAATAATAATGAATGTCACACTCTATAATAGCACAGATAGTAATACAAACAAAATTTGGTTGTAAAGTAAATACTTATCACAAACACGAAACATACTGATATTGACGGTTTTCCTAAAGTATTCTGTAAAAACGAGCCAACCGGAAAATAATCCCCTTGTTGTGAATTAACACAATTTGCACGACAAAATTATACGGGTATGATGAAAAATATATCCTCGCATGAACCTAGGGTGGGTTTTTAATTTGTATCTTAATTTACTGTACCCGTATAAACGTCGTCGGGTTGACTCTGCCTACTAATAAAATAAACCCTTTTTTCATCGGCTCTCTCTGAGTTTAATTAAGTTAACAAAAAATGCTCTCCATTTTTAGTAACGTCCGGTTGTGCGGTTCTCTTCCGGTCCGGTATGTTCGTATGAATAATTAACTATAAGTTAGTACATTTGAAAGCGCATCAAGTGTAACACTTTAGTTTTAAGCCGTACTTCAAGTTAGTCTATGTTAAATCTAGGTCACATACATTTGTGACCTAGATTTAAAAAAATCTGGGTTAATGTGCTATTAACTGTATTTAGGTTTTCGTATTCTCGAAGAAAAATATTTGAGTAAGTACTTATCTACTTAGTTACTTTCCGTAAGTACTTCACAAAGTAACGAAATTGTGAAAATGCTAGAATTTTTCAAACGAATTCTGGTCCCGTCGTTCTTCTCTGTATTAAATACACTTAATAAACGGCTCGGGACGATTTCTTGTAATAACCGCAATTATATGAAACAGTCCATAGCTTGTTTAAACTTTTGTGGGTAATTGCGAACGAAATTGATGTAAATTGGTCCCTATTGTTGAGCGGTTTATAGCGATTGGAGACCGACCAAAGTTGAACTTTTGGATAAAATTGTAAGGCAGAACAACAGCTGAAATAGGTAAATACAGGAAGTACCTATGTAACCTTTTAGGGGATTTAAATATTGTCGGATATTTTTTTTCTTTTTATATTTCTTTCTATTATATTAGGTATTGTATTGTAAAACTGCCAACTCGATAATTGACCGAGTATGTATAATTTGCAACCGAAGCTGGAAATTCGTTCTATCTCTACTCTTATCAGCCTGTGGTCGCTACGCTAATGCAATTACGTAGCGGAATTGCGAAGCCCCGTAGCCGCGTAGCCGAGCGTAGCGGCTCTACGCTCGCATCCGTTAGTTCCATTACAGACATTCCATCAATCGAGCAAAAAGCGAAAAAGAAAAACCCGTATAATCGACAGCACTTTCAGTGTAACACGCGAGCACTTTGCGCAACGATAATACTGCCTAAATTGCAATGGTTTTGCGTAGGTTTATGTACTGTTCACTGCACGTAGGCAATCTTATAAGGAAACAGGATTGTTTGTTTGTTTGTTTAGTTTTAACACTTTATTGCACAACACAGACAAATACATAAATAACATCCAGAAGAAACAAATTGGTACAAAGGGCGAGTTTATCTCAAAAGAGATTTCTACCAGCAAACCCGCGAAAGAGAGAGCAGTGTTAAAAGTGGTAGTCGTTGTGGTGTACAGATAAGATAAGGATTGGTATTTGTCAGAATATATTTTTTCCATGAGTGGTAGAGAAAGAGAGAGAGATAGAGATATGTCGTATCCATTTTATTACTAAGTAGTTGGTGGTAGTAATTTAGGTGTGTACTCTTTAAAATTCAAAGATCGAATGATACAAACTACGTGCATCTACGAGTATTCTTTACATTTTCATGTCGTAATTTTGGCATTAGTAGCACAAAAACCAAAGCTTATCTAACACTTGGGCCGAGATTCAGAGACAATTTTGAGCGCGAGCTTAGCGTGAGCTCGCTCTTACCAACTATGAAAGACTTTGTAAGTAAATTCGGTCTACAACTATTTTTTTTGATACAATTTTGACAGTTGTAAGAGTGCACAGAGTGATCATGTTGAACGGCAATGAGGAACGATATCATTGGTATTGGTCAAGTTGCTTGCCAACTGGCAACGTGGCGCGTTGTTGTGAAACGTTGCCGAGCGTCAATGGTTGCCTAGTGGATACGAGGCACTATGACGCTGCGTAGCAACATATAACTACCTGCATGGCTATAGTGACCTGCTTCCGCAGCCGACCCCCGTTTCCCTGCAATCCCGTTAATCCTCCTCGGACCACATTGTTTATGCTCTTACCTCGCATTTATACATCCTCATACGTTCCCTATACATCTCCTATACAGGGTGTAACGAAATGGAATGGTCTTTATCGCCATCGTTAACTGAACATCTTTTGTTTTACGACTTTTGAAATAAAAAAACAATTTAATTACATATACAAATCAATCACCTATAAAAATGAAAAGTGTTTTTCGCGAAAATTTAAAAGTCGTAATATTAGTTCACGATACCTTTTGGTTTATATAGTTTATACTTTCTCCCTTACACCCTGTACATGACTTACCTTTCATATTGCCGTAGGCTAACACATCCATTATTTATGACAACCCTTTCGTCCTCTTAACTTTGTTTTGATTTGATACCTTCGTCTTTGTTCGTACATGCTGAGATTTAGTTACTTAAATATTTTTTTGTTTGATTATGTCGTGGCCACTAAATCCTAAACCTGATCGCAACTGTCACCGTCAGTCACTCCTAAGATCGGGAATGAGTGAGAGGGACACCTCGCTTAGTGACGATTTTTAGCAAACTCTATAATCCCTGTAACTGAATTTGAAAATATTTAACCTACATTTATTTCACAAAATTTTGTAAGCAAAGCCTAAAATTAGGTTGCTTCGTAAAATCTAGGGTAGAATGAAATTAAATGTAAAACACGGGACGACCTTGGGAATGATTAGTACAATCATAGCATGTAGAATTAATGGAGGTCAGGCCACGAAATTGGCCTGGAGGTGTGGAGACAGGGTCGGCGTTAGGTTTCTTTACCTACGCCAGACGTGTAATTAGTTACCTATCAGATGTGTCATTAGGATTATCATTATCGACAGCCTATTAAAGCCACCATGGAACGCATGCCTGAGGGACCTCGGGTAACCCACCACTAGGGCCTAGTGGTGATGATGATGGATTACATATGCCTTAAAACTTTTCTCATTATTTCCTCACGATATTTTCTTTCATCATTTTAAAGGTAGGTTTTATAGGTTACCTAGTTAAAAACATTCCGATTCCAAAAAAAATCACATGAAAAGTTCAGGTTTCTTACGCGTCCCAAATGCAGACCGCGTTTTCGTAAGAAAAACCTATGTATTATAAATTATACATAACCATATAAGTTACCTATCGTTCTTACGCATTTTACGAATGCTGAATAACTTACACAATCGTAACAGTTTTCGTGTCGTGGTAAATTAATGATCCTATAACTGATACAATGCGGTAAATACTCATATAAATAATATTTGGGTTAATGTTATTAATTTATAATTGACAGACCTTGGTGGACCCAAACACAATTGTTTTCGTATAAATTTTAAATCAAACCAAATATTTTTATTGCATATAAAAAGTAATACATAATAATTAATTAAATTAAACTATTTTCTAATGATGATCTATTTTCTGACGCCCCCCGACCAGATGGAGGGATGACCTACCTTCGCAAGGTGGCGGGCAGAGACTGGGTGCAAAATGCCGAGAATCGGGTTGAGTGGCGTGCTTTGAGAGAGACCTACGTCCAACAGTGGTAATGATGATGAGGATGATCTATTTCCAATGGAAAGCACAATTCATAACTGACCCACTCTTGTGTCTGGATGATATTTATTATACAAAGAAGTGAGCAATAAAACATAGCGATAATGAGTGCTGACCTTATCTAAGTAAGGCACTTTGGTTGTCTCGTGAAAAGTTCTTCAGTAAAGTGCTCCTAATGTTGTCGTCATGTGCTTCCCGGCATTACATAAACTTTGCTAACATCCCTGTCGCACAAAAGCTACCCCGTAGAGACTAAAGTGTGTAGACAGACGATGGGACATTTAACAAACTTCATCTACTTACTTGTTTTTGAACTGCTGCTCAAATTATTTGATTCACTTAGCTTAGGCTGTTTCCTAACTTGTCGTTACAACATCGACAAGGCATCCACGTGCTCGGTATACTACGTAGATAGGTACCGAAAGCTTATTAATACAATACTAGTTATTTAAGCGCTCCTCAGTGGTTCGACACGCAGGATGATTTTTTAAAGGTTAGATTAGATGAAAATTTAGTTAACTCAACAAAAGCCTACTGTAAATATAGTTGTCTAAAATTAATAAAATAGGCTCAATAATTATAAAACCAACTTTTACAATATTAAACTTAAAATAAAAGAATATATAACTAAACTATATATACAAAATAGGTCGGTAGGCTCTATTTGTCTGTTCAGAAATTAAAAGTTAACCATCGATCGACTATAATATTTTTGTATGACCAATACCTACATAAAATAAAAAAAGATTTATGCTGAAATCCTGAAAGTGATTGTTGCATCGTCAATGGGGCAATGCGATCTAATTAACCACAAGCTGCGTAATGGTCACGTCGAGAAGACCGCATGCGGAGAATATTCTTCTAAGAAGTAGGAAAGGAGCCTTATTAGATTTAGTAGCCTATTTACGAGTAGGTTATACATACAACATACAGCACAGTGGGTACACAATTTTAACTCTTATGGCGCAATATTTAAAGGTAGAAATCTCAAAGTGTTACATTTGTTGTGCTTTCAACGGTACCTACCTCAAATTGTAAACGAATAATCTACTTTTTAAATACACGGATGCATAATGGCATGGCCTAAAGCGACTGATATTTATTCCAATGTTGATTTGAACGAAATATCACAATAGTTTAAAATACTTTGACCATTTCCGTTAACGAACTTAATCGTTAGTAAACTGTTATTTTATTAGCATATAAGTAGGTAATCAAAATCAGTGCCAATGGCAAACTATATAAGTGCATAGCATACATACCTACATATAGCAGTGTTGTCGTGAATATTAAACGTGCAATAAGACCTTTGTATAATTAAAGAAGTTTGTATTATTGCCGGAAGCTACGGCAATATTAAGTTTTCATGAACCCATCTCGGTCATTTACTAATGAGAAACAACGACCACTACGTAGTTTATCATTAGTAAGTAAATTATCAGTAGCGTATGTATATTAATTTAGGATATATATTGCTATGTATGTAGTAACAGAAATTCACAATAGTTCATAGTAATTTTAACTTTTACATATTTTACATTTATTTTGCGGATAATGAAAATTATTTAATTTCGATATTTGTCAAATGCCAGAACTACCTACAAAGCTTGAAACTTTGTTCTTTATGTTGTGAAGAAAATATCGCACTGTGGGAAGAAAGTTGAACGTCTTGGGGAACGTTATCATAAAAGCACACGACACACTGAAAAGGCTGTGGTTCGAGAGCTACAGACCTAGCTTTTGTACTTAGTGTGGTGTCTGAAAGAATTTGTACATGTTTACAGGATTATTTCCTTACTATAAGCAAGAAATATTGTGGATTGTTACGTTAGGTAGGTTGCATTTTGTTTCATTTCTATAAAAGCTCGGTGGAGCGGCGGTATAATACTGGACTTACATACCTAATGGATGTGGGATCCATATCCATAGATTAGACAAATGTTCCGCACTTTGGGGATTAATCTCAAAGTGGGCAGGTATTAGTATCTAAGTGTGAAATAGCTAAGAAATGCCTACTTATCTACCGAGTCATGTGGCGCAGGTAGATACATGATGAAAGCGGTGCACAAAACGCAACGATAACACAGCTGCAACCTTAGTAATAAGGTCGAATTGGCATATAGGTACTAGTTAATTTCCGAAAGTAATTTGCTTAGGCATATAATAGTTAATTTATAAACTTGGTCGCAGAACTTCGGGGCTCGCTACGTTAGAGTTGCCCGTAGCTTAGCTGGTATCGTTTCAAAACTCAATTATTTAAAATTAATTGCGTAGGAGAAGGAAAATTAGCGTCTATTTCAAAACGTTATTAATTTTGTAACTGCAGTCACGAACATAGTTGATTAAGTTGATTACGGAATATAAATTAAAATAGAATAGAGAATATTTATTTGACACAAGCAAGCACAGCTACTATACTGAAGAGTTGATTGCTACAAATAGGTGATAAAAGTTGCGAATGACTGTGAAGTGAAGTGGTGTTATATAAATCTGTCTCAAACTCAACATGTGATATATCTACCTAGTAATTTTATATATTCTCGTTGTAAGACTGAATATGTGTGTATGGATAGCTGTAGATGAAGCCAAATTCCTTGTCACATTTTAATATAGTTATGTCTGGAAACCAATTCATGCCTAATCGGTAAGATCTAGTTTCTACTTTTCCTCAGTGAAAATACTTTTGACGTTCTGTAACACGGGCCATGAGCCCCTTACGACAGCTCCAGTATTTAGTAGCAATCAATAGGCGTCTGGTCCAAAACGCCGATCGTCATAAATCAATTGGTCCTAAATACGCAGTTGGTCCAAAAGTCATATTTTTCAAAGTAGTAAGTACATGTTGTGTAGAAATGAAATGAAATTAAAAAACGAAATGTACTACTTTTTGCTGCGACTTTGAACAAATTTTGACCTTTTTTTGTCGATAGTTCTTAGTGGCATGTTATAACCTTAGACTAGTTTCAAATTGATTCTTCAACGTTCATATAAAACTTACCATCTCTACATACCTACATTCAATTCTGCTGCGCTAAATATTTAGATCTTCCTCTTCATCTTGCCTACGAAGAGGATGATCCAAAAATATTTTGCCCAGTTCTCGCGTGCCAGTGAAAACAACAGCAAGTTTGTAATAATCGTAAAGTGCATACTCCGATGCTCTACATCCAATTTTAATCTTGTATTGAATGGCTCTCAGTTGCAAAACCAATATCGTAATGGCTTTGTATCTACCTACAGTTCTGAACATCTTTCTACTGAAGTCCGTTTCTTGAATATCTCAAATGAAATAGATGTGTGTCATCTAATGAAATGATGCAACAATGCTATTACATAATATCACCTAGATAATTTGAGTTGGGGTGGGTAAGTGGGACCAATTATGTAGTATTTGGTCCCTGTACTGATCCCAAATAAAACTATACTTATTAATTGTTTTTCTGACGTTAACTGGCACCAAGGATTGCAATTTGAAATTTTATCAATTTTAGTTGCACCTCGGACCGATTTACGGCATCGTTATCGGTCACGCGCGTGTTGAATAACTATCTAATAATTTCTTAGGAGATACCTATACCTACCTATATATAAAGTGTTTTGAACAAAATGGTAATTGAAGTTTTTTTCAATACATAATATACAATTAGGTACTTGCTTACATTAAATAAAAATACTACTCTAGCTAGAATAAAGATACTTAGGTAGGTACCTATATTAGAAGATGTTACTCTAAAGTCATATGCGATTAAGTAATTGATAAAACAAGGGAATGAAGTATCTTTGAATAAAATTGAATCATTCTTAAATCCAATCTATTTGAAGTGGAGTTTTGTGAGACACTACAATGTGGCATCAAACAGTCTGGGCCTTATTACATTTTAGAGAAAAAGAGGAATACCGTCCGCGAAGGTATGGCGCGGGCAAGACCGCAAAGTGCGGACGCGAGCAGCAAGCGAATTCACGGAATCAATATCGGAACTACATGCTGCTCGATTCATGGGTAACAGCATTTTTATCTGGAATGCAGCATATGGACAATCCTAAGTAAACGGAATTTAATATTTTCTATCACATTCAAATAGATAAAATTGTCGTAAGTAGGTAGGACTTATAGAAGTTACAATGGTTGAAATTTTGGCCATCCATGTATTGAAAAAAGTATTATCACAACGCAAGTTGAAATTTGATCAATACTTTATTCGAGTTACACCTAAATTCTTATAGTATACTTACTAATTAATAAATAAAAAATCCTGAAGTAACATGTAAATAATTTTCGTCTTTTTTTGTGAAAATTATAATTTTCATGTTGTTTCACTATCAAATCATCGCGGGTTGCAACAACAACATGGTATGGAATGGAGCAGCATATCTACTAGTGTACCGTATTGTTAGTTATTTCCCAATATGTAACGTAACTAACATGTACGTGCGTCTGTCTGTAAAGGGCGCATGGCATTTTATATGCATTGCAAACATTTCAATATTGGTTGAGAAATGTTTTCAGCACATCCGGTTGGAAACGGAACCAAATTGGAAGTTCAATAGCTTTGCCCGCTAGGGATGTGCTGAATATTTTAGTGTATGGCTGTTGGAAACTCATCGATTATTTTGTTCGAGCTGCAAAGCTTATTTTCTTTGAGTTATTGGAAACTCGAGCTGAGGACTGTTAAAAAGAACTTAATTTAAATAGGAGGATAAAACTTAAGGAGGAGTTTATAGGTAGATAAGAGAAATATTAAGTCCTAGGTAGGTACTTATTTACCTATACCTGTTGGCATTCTCGTATTCGTGATATTTAGAGATATTAAAAATGGCTTTCTATTTGTTGCAAGGAGGTAACTTCAACTGCTATACAATTTAATTCCAAGGGTTTAAAGCTCGATAGTGGATTGGCGACACGGATAGTCAGGTAATAAAGTAGTTAAGTAGATATGTAGGTATTGTACTCATTTAAAAAAGGACAATCCTTCATTCATATACCTAGTACCTAATGGGATAAGAAAAGAGCAAGCCAAATTGTTTCGTATTTTCCCTATCTAAGGGTGAACTGAAATTAAAAGAGCAGAAAAACTATGCTAATAGAAAGCTCTTACAGTAAATATATTGAAGCCTTATAGCATTCAATTCATTTTCATCTTCCGAATGTTAACCCCGCGTGCCCGACATTGCGTGACTTTCCCCACTCTGCTCGTTTATCCTTTTCCACAGTACATTACCAAATATAAAAGGTTTATGGCATGATATTATATGAAGTTAGCTACAGAATATCATATAATATCGAGGAAAATCCTCCATATGTGTAGTAAAATAAAAGAGTAAGTTAAATAATACCAAAATCAGTAGAAAAACTGCACCATACGAGTACAATATATGTAACTAGTGTAACTACATACCTTTAGGTTTAAGATTTGAATGAAACTAAACTGTGTGACTAACGTGTTACCAGATAGGTAATTCTATCCTCAGACCCAATATATATTTAGTTTTCTATGTATCAGGTATCGTTTGTTTGAGAGGAAATATTGTACAATCGACATTTGTATCAACACTCCTACTCTTATACTCTACCCACATCCACAAATTGTAACTTACCTAATTTAAAATATACTAAATAAATAAAAAACCGGCCAAGTGCGAGTCGGACTCGCGCACCGAGGCTTCCGTGCAACGCAACTTAACCGTAAATTTGCTCTAACGAAATCATAAACTAGATATAGAAGCCAACTTAACTTTGCCATTATCAAAATTATATGTCCATAAATCGATATACTTCTGATTAGTTCATCATCTGCAAATACAAGTTTGTAATAAGAAAAAAAATATTTTTGGGGAGATGTAATTTCAAATTGCAGACCCTGGAGTAGGTATTTGGTATTAATTTCAACTTGATCCGTCCACGCGTTTCTGAAATATAGGTCTTGACAAACAGACAGACGGACAGACAGACGGACAACAAAGTGATCCTATAAGGGTTCTTTTTTCCCTTTGAGGCACGGAACCCTAAAAATATTTTGGCGACAAAAGTAATCCAAAGCATTAGTACCTACACTTGACATGCTTTTCCGATTGTAAAAAAAAATCTTTCAGCTCAATTTAGTTATCAAAGAATGATACCTATATTTTTATTAGAGACCACTGACTCTCTCATTCTCAACCCCGGATTTATACCCCAGAGACCAACGAAGAAATAAACCCGGTTTCGAAATATTCCGAGTTCGTTTCGTAATAATGTTCAAAGTTTTGAAGTGTTTTCATGCCGCCCAGTCGAATGTTTTGTTTCGCGGTGTTTTTCGACAGCTCGTATCGTAGCATGGCGTCAACGTCACTTGCTCTATAAATGTTTCCATACAACTTCTACAGTTTATTGCAAATTGCAAACCACTAACCACCTGTGATAAACTTGGATAATATTTTTCATTTTATGACCTTAAGGCGGCGGCGGTTGTCGTTAAACTTAACATTTTTATTAATATTTCATGTAAGCGGAAGTTAATGCCAATAAAAGCGAAATAAATTTTAAAACATAACATACTTATCTTTTCATTACCAGTACAATGCAATCAAAAGCAAAGAAGTGAGGAAAGGAGCGTTGTTGGATCTCTTGGAGATGTGATGTTTGTGACGACCTTTTAGATTTCTTTTGTAACTCGCGTGCTTGTATGAGATTGACGTATATACGTGGTTATTTATAAATACAGTCAAATCAAACTATATCTTCAATGAATAACAATTTTTTTGCTATCAGTATTCGGAGTCTAACAAAATACGCGGCCAAAGTTTTATAACCCCCTAAGGAAGAATGAAGCGAATTTCTCAAAATTATATTCTTTGTTATAACTTTTTACTTCTATCTTATTGTACTCCTCTAAGTAGGATAAACATGATAATTTTACAGAAATGTCTTTGTTGTTAACGATAATCCACCAAGATTATTATAATTTCCTTAAACAACAATGGTGCTCTTACATTTATTTATGGTTGGATTAGCAATTACTACCGTTGTCATTCCTTGAATGTTTCACAAACAGAAATTACGTATATACCTTATTTAGAAATTATGATATTTAACTGGAATACCGTCGTGAATAACCTGTTTAACCTTGTTTCACGTTGACCTTTTAAGGCAAATTATCATACTAACAACACATGTAAAACAAGTGCCAGCGTGAATAAATTCTACGGCACTTATCATAAAAGTGATAAAACATGTAGATAGGTACCGGAATAATGTACCTATGCGCCAACTGATTTATATGAAAAGAGGGCATTTAGTCAGTTTTGCGATCCGTCGCGTGACCGATTCCATTTGTGTTTGGGGGTCCTCCGACATTTCCGCAACGGGTACACAAACCTTGGAGGAGTGGCTGTTATTCGATCTCCAAACAAACGTGTTAGCTTTGACTGAAACCGGTAAAACAGTCGTAGAAATAAACAGAAATGATGTGGTCTAATGATGTGACTGAATAAATGTTGGTTTAGAAAAAACTTTAACTGGTATTGTACCAGTATTGGTTGTTTTCTATGTCATATAATACTACTTATCTAAATTCTAAATAAATATACTCCATATGGATATTTAAATTACTCAACGCCCAAACTTTTCACAATAAGGTAAAGCTGATAAATAAAGGAAGAACTTCGGAAAAATGATCCTACGATAATCCATTTATAAAAATAATATCCTATAGGAAGGAACCTAGAAATAAAATTCGATTTCTTAAATTATGCAATATCACCTGAATTCGTTATGGTAACCCCTAAAGCCTTTACCAAACATAACGCAAGCCTCAAAACGCTTTATCATCTAACATTACGATCCTCGAAATGTCACCGTGTGTCGCGCTGAACAGAATATCAATTCATGTTCACATTCCCCAAATTACGTGGAAGGCGAACCCTTTGGTGGCTGTTCATCGGATCTATTTGCACACGAAAAATTTTCCGCGGTGTGCATAAGTTCTCACGATGCTTACCGAAATGTGCGGAAAACTGCTTAGAGAGAGAAAAAATTCTTAGATAAAATTATATTTATTTAAAAATTTATTCTGGATATACTTAGGTATCATGATGTCAATCACGAACGAATCAGTTAATAACGAATTCTTAAATAACAATGTTATTTTTTAACCACATATCTAATTCAAAAAGTACCTCCTTGGTACTTAATTAGTTCTTTCTGAGGTCGGGGTGACTTAATATTGGAAAAAAGAAGTGCCATGTAATGGTACGGTCCCGTCAAATCGTGATCGCAACGCAATATTTTATCCACACATAGTTTACCTAATAATATAGGTACCGAAGTCTTGTCTATATAGTCTTGTATAGGTAAAACATGTAGGTCCTAAGTACTCGATGTCCAAAAAACTCATAAGGGTGGGTGCTCGCGGGAGTAATCCGCTCAGCCGAAGAGCAATAATAATTTGCGAACTCCATTCGATTCGGTCGGGCGGAAATATACACTCCAAATATGGACTGCGGAATTGAGACTAATTTAGAATACAATGGCGCCGCGTCGTTTGCCGCTGTCCGGACAAATTTGAATTCCATTCGCGACTTTATGTCTCGTCGCTAAGCTTTAAATAACATTTTTCATAGAGACTTATACTCGTAGTACAATCAAGGAGTTATTTCAGGAAATATTCCATGACATCAACGTCAGTGAATTAAATCTTACTAACGATGTCGTATGAAGCAGTCATTAGCTCTACAATCAGAGTTCAATTGCGGTCGCTGTGAACATCAATCTTTGTTACCAGTGTCTAAGAATAGCTGTACTATTGTGTCAACTATAAATAGACACCGGAGTCTGTAATCGCGACAAAAGTGGTAGGTATACGTTAAAATCTTTGCACTTCTATAATGGTATTTTACTCGTATAAAGGTCAGTTCACATAAACGATTGAAGTTCATTGTCCTGTAAGGCGCGACTGAACCGCGAATATTTTGGAAGGGTTACCACCCCCGATGCATGCTACTATAAATTATATAACACCGGGCAATACGGACCTGATTAAAATGGGATTGTTTATGTAGATGTGTAGATTGTGCATAGCAGAAGCTATCGATCGGACTCCAAAACGTATAGTCGAATGCACGTCAAGTGAACACTGGTATGTGTACCGTTCTTGTTGTCTGTGCAGTAATACTTGAAGTACGCAAGTATTACCATTGATGTGCTGTCGTGTGTACCAATTGTTGTGTATCCAGTAGTTCCAGCATTTCGCTGAAGAATTTAACTTGTAACAACTTGGACGACAGGACGGACGTGACTTCGTTATATTCCTAAACACGGAAACGAAATGCGCTGCTTAATTCGTTTCTTTCCTACCTACTTATGGTTTAATAGTTATTTAATGAATTCCTATAAGGTAAATGTTGACTCCAGAATTAATATCATCGCAAGTAGTTTCTATGAATTTATTTTCATGGCGAAAACAATGTGTAAAGTACGTGTTGTGAGGTGTAAAGATGAAACTCTCAATTTTGGAGGAATTGACAATAATCGTCTAAATACAGTCAATAACAGAGTGCAGCACGATTGAACTACAAAGAGATTGATGTGGGAGCAAACACTCCCTCGGGTACAGTTTCGTTCAGTCCGTCATCAATCAGTTTATAACCGACAAGCAATTTTCTCGTTACGGAGTCGAGGGCTCTGCATTATTAAAGTGTTTAGTGTTATTTCAAATGTCAAGTTTAATGTGTACTTAGTAAGGGATATTAAACCAGAGAACTTTAACGTTAGCCATTAACCTGGTCTAACCTCACTTCTCTTAAACCGTGTTTTTGTCACTTTCACACTTAGTTAAAGAACGTTAAGTTAGAAAGGGATCGTGGCTTAAATCGCCGAATAAATTCTAAGTCACCTTTATGGCTAACATCGTATAATATCAATGTTGTAGAATTATAGATCATCATGGGGCTTTTTGAAAATGGCGGGAAACGACGGTTGCGAAATTATTATTATGTGCTTAATATCACGTTAAATTAATCAGAAAATATTCGCAAATAACAGTATGGTGAATTTTAGAATTAAAACTATAGTGAGCCATTACTACAAATTATTATATATAAACGGATATCACTCATTTATATTGTTAAAGTCGGCAATTAGACCGACAGTTTCGACCGATTTCGACGGTCTTTTTCAAGGTGAGCGCGCCACGCCCGCGTCGCCGTTGACGTTTCTTCGCGCACTGAAGTGCGCTAATAATTAGTATGGTGAATTTATGGATGATTTGTGCAAGATCTGAAGTTTCGAGCTATAGTAGTCAAGAAGTCCCACTACGAGCTCGGGAGTGAACGTGACTGTCGAGCTGCTTCGTCCAAAATAACGACGCTACGGTGACTCCTCTGAAGGAAAGGGAAGAGAAGACTGATTTCTTGAATATTCTGTAACATGACATTGGCAAATGACGAACTGTCGAGTCCATTAATATAATAAAATAATATATCATCATTATCAATTGTTAGAGATGCCATTAATTGCAAATAGATGTTGGTTTCAAATTTTCGGTTGTCTCTCTTTTTCTTTTTCTATCTGGGTAAGTAGTACACACTGTGTGATAGATGAAATGTGTAATGGGACCCGGACGTAGCCTTTTCCTCCCATCAGACAAAGAATGTCGGCCAGTATTCAGGAAAATATCCTACTGGGGCAGATTTTTCACTGTCTGGCTTTTGTACTTACCTATTGAGGTCAAATCAGAGAGGCGTTGACTTGAATACCTAGGTACTGATTGAGAAACATGTTTTAGGTCGGTTCATTTATTTTACTCGTAGTAAGGACCGATAAACAGTAGCCTATAGTAGTAACCTATATATATTATTTCTTAAAGTTTTTTATGATTGAAAAATAACTTCAACCCTGCAATATTTTTTACACCTATACTTATTTATTTAAATAAAAAAATACAAATTAATGGCATTGAACCATTCACCTAAACATGGTGACGAAACGTATCAGTTCATGTTCGTATAATGTTCGCAAAATGTTCATATAACCACTCACAAACATCTACTTCTTAAATTCAAAATCAATATCCAGTTGTGGGAATACTGCATACTTATGGCAAAGGCTGTTTACTGTGGCGTCTTGATTGTGATATGTGTCTCTCTTTCTTACTCTTTATTTCTAAATGCTTGTAATTATTTTATTTTTCAACCGATTTCTATTCAATTATAATAGAATCGTAGTCACTTAAAGAGTCTTATATCTCAATCGCCAACAAAAGCCAGTTATCAGTTGTCGCACAACTTAGCCACTCCAGCCCTTTTAGCTGGAGAACCCTTCAGACGCCTTGGAGCGGAGGGCCCTCGGGCTTGTCCGATAACTTTTCTCATTGTACACCCACAATGGCTTGTATTGATGTTGTTTGGGTCTGCCTGTTGTTGTTATAATATCTCAAAGTGGCCTTGAAACTGGCACTGGACTCTAAGGCAGCAAACATGCTGTGTGGAAATAGGGAACATTTTGACATTACTTGCCGTAATTATAACTACGATTACGAAGCTATGATCACTAGAACGGCCTTTTCAAACATTTACAAACTAAACATCAAAACATTAAAGTATCCCATTTCATATCATAGGTTTAGATGACCCTAACTCGGGTGAAGTAATAAAATCTCTCAGTAGGAGGTAGATCTAGTAAATATTCTCTACAAAAAACTACGCAAAACGCCAAAAATGCTTGAAGCTTAATATTTTATGAAATACTTAGAAAAATCTGGGTTAACCTTTTTAATTCCAAAATGGGATTCCTACGCTACGTCGGGATTGGTAATTTATCCTCACGTGTATGTTAAATCAACCTGACCTTAATTTCAGCACTTTTTCACGCGAGGAAAAGGTAAAAGCATTAGGTAAGTAAGTGCCTAACATTTTGAGGTAAAATAATGTGCCATATGCTACGAGAACTAAAGAAAATATTTTACCCAACCAAAACAGGCTTTTGTTTAGGGAACCTTTACAAATTGCTCTTTCCGCTTTTGAGTGCGGCAAGGAAGTTGCCCGTCGCGTTGTCACGTCTTTGTTGCCATGAAATATGCTTTAACGTTTTATTTAAAGTTTTGTAACGGGAAAAATTTCTTTGATAACTTTTATGCTTTCATCTACTGAAACAAAATATCGTTTCATGAGGCCACCATATAAAGAAGACAATGTCTTTAATGAGTCTTGGTTTGGCTGGTTCACTGGAAGCTTCACTTTTAACATCTGCACGTTTTATACCTACGAATTTGCATGTTTGGCACACAGTGGAGTGTGCATTTGCATATTTGGCAACATCTGACACCTAGCACTTGGTAAATCATAAGTAAGTAGGTGTAGAATTTAACTCCAGGGTTAAATATATTATACCTAATTGGGAAAGTAACGATTTATCTAACTGCATATACCTCGGGGATTGACATACCCGCAAATTCGCTGAACTGAAATATTGTTCGTCTATCATCAAAATAGATGATTGATACTATACTTGTATATTTTATAGTCTCGTGTAGGTACATTTATTTCGTACAAAGTCTTTCATTTATCATTCGTCATGTCATGCGAGCTGAGGGATAATTTGTTATCTTCAAGACCTAATATCCACAAACTATTTTTTACATTGTCTCGAGATTGGGCGGGTTATTTGTACGCGAGTCACGTCTCTTGGATGACACCGCGCACGGAAAGATAATTGGACAGGATTGTGCAGAATACTTGAAGGAAAGTACGAGGTACCTACGTCTCTGGAGCCCAATTACATAAGTGCAGCCGAGAATGCGGCAAAAACATTGTTTGCGATTTTTTTGCTTGGCTAATCTGTTTTTATTTTTTTGGTTTGGTTAAATCCTTTGATATTGGTTATCTGTAAGAAATCGCTTTTAGCGATAAGGAGTAAGCACATATTTGTGGTGTCTTTTTTGTACAATGAAATGAAAAAGACAAAGCGTTAAATATTTTTATGATTTCGAATGAGCTGAAAAACCTGGTCTACTCATTTGGACCCGATTTTACTTGCTTGCTAGATGATAATAATCCTAACCAAATCTAATAAAAGATATCTACCTTATATAGGAACTTCGACAAATGTTCGGGATATTTGGAACAACGCAACGAGGATCTCACACAACATATCTTTGTCTCGGTAAGCTGCAGCGCCTGACAACGGGAAATTGAGTTAGTTTTTCTATTACACAATATTTGGCCCAATTTCGTCCTTAGTTTTTGTAACTATTCCATCACCAGCAGTGCTGGGAAATATTGTACCTTTTGGATAATAGTATCTTATTCTACAGCGCTAGTCTTAGTATAGATAGAGCTGCATTTATTGAGCTGGATCAACAGAAGTAATCGTGTAATCTTCACGCTGTATTCCTTGAGGTGTTGGTACTCCAACACATCCCAGTCCTTAAACTAAATTGAATTCATTGGCTTCATTGAATGCCTTGCGTGATCCTCTTTGGCAACGAGTGCTCCGGATATTATGGTCACTCACCACATAATTGTCAAGTCCGTGAATTAATTAAGTACCAAGAAAAGTAAAATATACTTAGTCGTTGATTAAATTACGTTCTATGTAGGGACAACTTTTCCATTACAGAATAACATGGTTTTAGTATTCTCAAAGTAAAGAATATCGAAGATGAAGCCTTAAAAAATCAATAACAATTACCATAATTGAGATGTAAGAGAGGACACGTCATTAGGGTTTCACAATCCTATAAATTTCCTTTTAAAAAGGGGCTTTGGAGGCGATTGTGACGACGTTGATAGCATAACGTAATTAGGGAGGAGCCGGTGACATTTCCGCGGGGAGTTCCCGCCGCTACCACTCCACTTCCAGCCATATTTTTAAAATGGTTACATTACGTCGTTAGCGGCTTTTAGGATCGTTTGCGGATTTTGTACAGACATTGATGATTAAGAAATAGAAATATTACTCAGGTATGTAGGTAGGTGCATCCCATGTGGTGACGACTATTGAAGTATTGACCATGTATGGTCAAGAATAGGATAAAAAATTATTATCTAAGTTAATCCTGGAACCGATATTTACTTCATAGTTTACCTATTTCAGGAAAACTCTATCCGGTGCGATATCATTATTCTAACAATACGATTGTGTTGGTTGGGGTTAGCAACTATATAAAGTAACTACCTAACTATTCAAAATATGAGTGAAATATGTATGTACATGTAGAATGTAGGTACATCAATATGTATATTTTTTTAAATAAAACCGTCACGTCACGAAGAAATATTACACATGGGGCAATAAAGGAACCCAAATAGCATCATACTGTTCCCAAGCTGAATACGAAATTTAAACGAATGTTCTTGAGAAATCATTTACATACCAACAGCTACATCTATGTAACTTAAGTAGGTTAAGTCAACTGCACGCAAAAGTACCTGATCCAGTAGCTGAATTAAACTGATCACGCAATTAACGTAACAAGATGGGTTAGGTTGATACAAGGGTTGGACATATTGGATTCATTAATTAATTTACCGTTCTTTTTTGGTTTACCAAATTGGAAGACAAGATCGAATTTTCTCTGCACAGTTAGGTAGAGATAACTACTTTACTTTCAAACGACCTATTGATAAACTCCTAAACCCTTGCTAACCCGTCCGTACAAAAGTGCTGTATGGGGAAGTGGGGAGGCTATACATATATTATACTTTGGCATCTGTGACCTACAGAAGTATTATTGCCTTTTGTACCTAAGTAGCTTAAGTAAGGGAAGCAAGTGTAACGGACCCTATTTTTGTTATTTTAAAATGTTTCAGCCCGGAATGGAGTTGAATAAAGCCTTTTAGCCGAAAATGGGAGCCGATGACGCCCAGTATAGGGCGGGGCGGGACCGAGAGGCTATGATACCTACAACAAATACCTACCTATCTTTTTTTCTTCATTTATAACCACATATTTGGAATAATTTTCTCTACGGTTATAGGAAATTTAGTAGTTTGTTTTCAATCCCGAATTCTGGGCTCGATTCTATTTCACAAGTTAAGTTAATAACAAAAATAAAAAATTTCAAAAATGTTTAGAGCAAAAGCCGTTAGAGTGTGTCATGTTATCGACTATTCTTAGGGTATCGACAATACATGATTAAATAAATGAAATAAACCTCCAAACAGTCTTATGTCTTCCATCAATCTACCAATAAACTTTTATAAAGTTTATTTGAGTAAACACAAGTAAGGATTATTTAAGTAGGTAAAAGACGTAAGTAGGTACTTACTACACCAACTTATTCGTTATTTACTAAACTGTTATCACGATCACGTAAATGTATTTATGTCAAGGCCACTAATATAGCCGTACAAGGCACAAGGTCCCGACAACGCCGCAAAGGTGGTCGATAGTCTGCGCCAGACCTAACTCATTTGTATGCATCAGGATAAAGCGCGCATCACGATAAAAGGTAACAGGTCCCAGAGAAATATTGCCGAATATATTTAAGAGGAATGTCTTTAGCGTTTCAAATAACGGCGCTAATGACTTTATAGGTAGGCTGGGTAGGCAAATATATTGAATATCTCTTACTTAAAAAGTACACTCTACAAAACATCAATTGTCTCAACTTAAACTTTATGAATGACGCTGCACGGAGCAAAATTAATGACTAGCAAAGCCGCAATAAATTTGATACAATAGTCATGTCAATAAGAAATCTAATACATTGTGTAGATTTATTTCTTTAAAAACCGGCCAAGTGCGAGTCGGCTGTCGGACAGCACCGAGGGTTCCGTGCAACGCAACTTATCCCCGTAATATTGCTCTAACGAAAAGATAATCTCGATTTAAGGACCGACTTATCTTTGCCGATCCCAAAATAATATGCCCATACATCAACAATCGACATACTCGCAATTATTTGATCAACTGCAAATATAAGTTTGTAATAAATTAAAAATATTTCTATAGATAACTACAAAACAATTTTCGGATTTTTTGTGATTTAAGACCTAGCATCTTGCGAAATTTCATGATTCTAGGTCAACGGGAAGTTAAACCCTATACCATTTGTTGTAAATAAAGTTAGTTTTAACTTTCAACGCCATTGTTAGTGACTCAGGACTCCGCCGTCTAGATAGTGTCCAATTTCCGTCATTTTCGAATAAATTGGTGGCCGCTCCATTAAGTAGAAAAATATATTTTCCCGAACACTGTGTGAAATTAAAGCCTATAGATCTAGGGCAAATTCAAACGACACGATCTCTCGAATTAAAAACGTGCGGGCTTCACAGAAAGTCCCACTGTATTCAAATACATTTCGTGTATCTGCAATCGATTGGTGTATGATGCTGTATTTTGTTCATCTAAGTGCAATGAAATGAAAGAGTTCGAACACAATAGGTGCTCGTGTTTACTCTATATATATTCAGTGGTTCCCAACCAGTGGTTCGCGGACCATAAGTGGTAGCATAAGCTAAAATATGGTCCGCGAAAGATTTTTGATGCTGTTAATTAAAGTCACTTTTGATTTACGATTAGGTACGGACAACAGTAGATCAATGGTAACACTTGCAGTACGATTTCAACTCTTACGACGCAGATAATAAGAACGGTCCAAAGTGTTAATGCGTCGAATCATTACATTTGCTGTGCTTTGTTTGGGCTGTAGGACACGAATAAAGTATACAGGGGGCTTCAATAAGGTTGAGGTTTTCTCAAAAACTGCTGGACCGAATTTAACAGTTATATAGTTTTAACTTTTATCAATCTAACAGTGAAAAAAATCATGCAATGGTCAAGTAATTTTTAAGACAATCTCAACCTTAAAAATTCTCATGTACAATTTTCTACTTAAAACGTTGCCATTAAAGTTAGGCGGTTTATTTTTTTAACCTTGTGGTCCATGTTAATTATAACGAAATTATATTGGTCCCTGGTCAAAAGAAGGTTGGGAACCACTGAGTCATAGATAGTTACTCTATGTAGGTATATCTAATGATATGATACTAATTAGCAACAACTGAACTAAAATTGTTGAAACAATTTTGTGTATTTACGCCTGCACTAAGAACTAAATAAATTGAACTATAAATTGAAGTATCTAGACTCTTTCAAGTTTGTGCGTCCCAGTAAACTTGCACCCTTGTTAGGGCACTGGACAGTGGTATAAAAATAAAACCTTTACAAGAAGGCTACACGTTGCGTGGTGGCGATCGATTAGTTGGCCAAAGCCCGCGGCGAGTCGATGAGGTCATGCCTGCCACGCTCGATTTTGTACAGCTTAATGGCAAAGTAAGATATTTCGCGGAAAATATTGCAATTCATGTCGGTTATTTCCACCTACAGCTAATGAAGACCTTTTTCCATTTTCGTCTTGATTATAATATCCGCCGCTGAACATAGGCAATCTAGGTGGATTCAGGAATATGTTAAGTATCATTCCGACCTATAATAATATTAATTATAAACTTCAGATGCGCTTAGAGACATGTCCCGCCAGGATTAACCTATCTTCCATTTACGTATATTAAAGTTCCAAAAGCCTCTACGGCGCAGAACGGGAACTCGTAGCGTAGACGCGTAGAGTCTACGCGAAGCTCGAGTCTACGCAAGCCTTTCATAGGACTGCGGGGTTGGTTACACATTTGAAGATCTTATATACTTACATATAATAATAAAGACTAAGCGATGTATTTAACTTATTTAAGTAGTAAGTAATCCAAATAAAAAATATATTTCATTGTTCAGACCTGAGGTTCAGACTTATGAGTAGTTAGGTTATTCATAATTCATCCAAAAACTTTTTACCAAAATTGCGTGTGGTTTTCAATTAAGTAGAATTAATAAATTTCTGTTATCTCTACAGTTTCTGTCAGTTAATATAAACAACGGCTAATGGCATTACACTTGCTAAATTATTCAGGATGTCCCAATGAGTTTCAATAATGGCTGATAGATACGTTGTAGGCCTCCCTCCCAAACCCGATACACATTAAACAGTAAACCACACTGCTGTGTAAATGTGTGCTTGTTAATTACTATCAATTTAGTCATACTTGCGGGGTGTATCGGGACTGACCGCCCTAAATTGGTTGCCGAATTTTGAATGAAATTGACACCTCCATGCGTTTATTTTATACGCACGCTTAGCTAATTTTATTGTAATTAACGAAAATTCTGATTAATATGGCCACATTTTATTATTTATATACCTTTATAACAGAAGCAACCACCGATTTATTTGTTTTATTCCTAGGACACATTAGTGACTCTATTGTTATTATTATTTATTAGTGTTTAGATACCTATGTCAGGTCAGAATTATCTGATCTGACATCTAATCACTAATGACTACCTACTACGAACCTAATGTTCGCTATTAACATTTTGGGATTGAAATTTTTGGTTTATTTAAAACTTACATAGTGGGTAGGTACTTATTTTCTTAGGTAGACACAAAAAGATGTCAAGGAACACGATTTTGTACCTAGATAGTTAGAATTTTGTCCAAAATAATGCATTCAACGTCATAGGTACCATCCAACATCGTAATTTCTTTGACAAGCAGAAGAACACGACAAAATCCTAAAGAGCCGTACCGTGCTAGGATCTCCAACACGGCAGGATGTTTATTGCGATCAAGCCTAAGGGTCACTGCGATCTCAAAGGTCTATTGTGGCCAACGATGGAGTCATAAACAACAAATTGGAAAGTCCTAAAGTGCTCAACCTTGCCTCAGGTCAATTGCATGCATTCAGTTTTGTCGTTTGTCGGTCATTGAGTTCACCTTCTAGTCCTTTATGTTAATCGTGGAGCCAGACACATAACATTCCAATTTATGGACATCTGCAAAGAACGGAGCCGCCATGGCATATTGTTGTATTGATTTCTTTATTTTAAACTTGCTTCGTAGTCGGTGCATGACCGCTAGAGGGTTGACCTTTGAGGATAGATAGGTAGGTATAGCAATAATAATGTAGGTACACTCGAGATGGTACTTTCATCAACCTCTAACACTGGACTTTGTAGGTATGTACAGATCTGAATATCTACACGAGTTGAAGTCGTGCTGCAATTGTTACTGTATGGTTTGTGCTATCAAGTGTACATATGCTGCAAGGTTTAAAATATTCCCATATTTACTAGTTCTTATTTATCATCATCATCATCATCATCATCAGTCTATTTATATTGCCCCACTGCTCGGGCACAGACCTTCCCTTACATCGAGGGAGCTCGGGCCATAATCCACCACGCGGGCCCAGTGCGGGTTGGCGGATTTCACATGCCTTAGATTTTTTTTTTTTTTTTCTTCTACGACATGCAGGTTTCATCACGATGTTTTCCTTCACCGTTTTTGAGAGCACTCGGTAAATGTACGTAAGTTTTCCGTCGAAAAAACCGAGGATAACTCATTGGTACATGGCTGCCCTAGCTGGGAATCGAACCTGGGACCTCCATATTTATCATCATTGTTTTATAAAGTGGTCGGCTTGTTTCTACTTTAAGAAGTGTATATTAGTCAGCTAGTGGTGATGGTGCGCCTGCGCAGCCGCCTTCCTCATCTGTGTGAGCATTTTGGATCAACAGTTATAAAAATCAGTTTAATTTATTAGGATATTTTAATATCTTACAGTGCAACGCGACTCTAATTGATGAATGAGTAAATACAAAACGACTGATACCTTTCCAAAAAGCTTTCGACGGTAACTTGCCATTGTACGTAATTCTTTACATATTTTTTAAAAGTGGAATGTGTAAATCTACATAGTAAAAGGGAACCAAGAGACGTGATCCGCCGAGACCGACGAGCAGTGAAGCAGGTGCGCTGAATAATTCACTGCTACACTTCACTTTGCACGGGGCGCTACGCTTCATGGGCTATCCTTTCCATTTGATACTCAACCTCGGGGGATACAATATAACACGTGTTTTTGGTAGCTCAATTTGTCCCAACAAGTAGCATTATTACTTAAGGATGGAGAGATGATGCTCGATGGAAATTGTTATCGCAATCCACATAAGAACTTGATCGATATTGGAAGTCAAAAGTTACTGTAAATAGCGAACTAAGTATAACTGATAATTAAAAGTACCTAATAAGTTTAGATTCCGACATGAATTTATATGAATCTACACAAGCTTAAAAAAAAATTTAGCGATGTAGCAATTATGGCAGTGTGACAGTTACGTCATGTTGCGTGTGTAGAACTTGGAATTGATGAAACATTCAATACCTATACTTAGGTATGGGAATTAGCCAACCGCTGTAATTTTTAAATTACCTACTTAAATCTTTTAAAGGCTATATACGTTTTATTCTGAACTAGCTGCTGCCCGCGACTTCGTCTGCGCAGGATCTTTATAAATTATAACCTATGTGTTATTCTGATTTATGAGCTATATTATTGTAAAGTTTCATTAAAATCCATTTATTAGTTTTTGCGTGAAAGAGCAACAAACATCCATCCATCCATACAAACTTTCGCGTTTATAATATTAGTGGGAAGTGGGATTTACAATAATTTTTCATTACCAATATCGATCAGGTTCAAACGTACTTTGCGAAATACTCCCAATGGTTAGCTGCATGATATGTGACGAGGAAATATTACCTATTCCATATTGTAGGGGTCCACTGTGGAAACAAACAGAGGAGCGAGAGACTAATCACACGCGTCCATGTCTGGCCTCCGAATAGCCGCTATGTGACTAATATGGCCCACTCTCGCTGAATTAATATTAACGGGGCCATCCTGTCTAATGTATGGCTATACATTCACTGTTTATTTAGCAAATACGCGACGATTACTTTAGAAATACCTACTGTCGACAAAGATCTTATTCAGGACCAACCGCGATCGGTAATAAGCGGGAAAAAATTGTTTGCCGTGTCTATTTAACGATCGCAAGTGGTATCTACCTTATAAGATTAAGGTAAGAGTAGCAAAAGAACAAGAACAAAAATTACTACCACGAGAAGGTGAATGCCTATATAGGAAGAGGCAAGCAACTTTTACTGTATTTTACCGATCATGATTGGCCCGGAATAAGGCAGCTGTTCTATTTTCTTATCATTAAATCGTCCACCGACAATGTCCACGAACGAGCTTACAAAAACACTTGTTGAGAATTAAAACACGACCCTCTGTTTTAATTCAATTCCACGAGATTGTTTTGGGAAAATAAAACCCTTTCCGCCGAGGGCGCCGGGCAAGTTATTTTTTATCCCGGTCAAGTGTGAGTCCTCCCGGGAAATCTCTTTGCGTCGCCTAGTTGGTTAAAACTAAAAATAATAGAAAAGTATTCGAACTTATAACTATAATCTTTTTTTATAAAGTTTTTATAGCAGATCCACTCACCAATCCGCACAGGACCCTCGTGGTGGAACCTGGCATGTTAAGGAAGGCCCTCAGGAAGGCCTATGTCACAACAGTGGGACATTTAAATAGGCTTATGATAACCTTACCTAAATAAAAGGTCTGTAGGTAGGTATCCTAATATGGGAAACTTTAAAAAATAGGGTGTTAAGGATAACCAATAAATACGAAGTTTCTAAATCGCACACTATAAAAACCTTGCTTTTGGTAGGTACGGTCTAACACAGAGAAAAGTTACAGGAGAGTTTTTAAGGTTGAATTATCTCAAAAACTACATGACCTATTTTAGAATTCTCAAAAAGTACGTAACTAACTGATTTTTAAAACAATACTTTACAGTTACATATAGTGTACCTTCTCTAAACTATCTACTTGTAAAAGAATTTTTGCAATCGGTCAAGTAGTTCTTGAGAAAATCTCAACCTTATTGAGGCCACCTGTATACGTTTCTCTGTTTTCGTGTGTACAAGTCCCTCACAAACTCACAACTCTATTCTATAAACTCCTAGCAGTGCATTTAAGTGCAGTGCCATCAAGTGCAGTGCCATCAAGTTTACCCACCGTCCTGGCTCCAGCCTCACTTAATAGACATTCCCGACGGGCGTTGGTTCGGAACTATGCTATTTGCATGGAGCGTGCGACCGTGTGTGAAGTCCTTATAAGCGTCTTGTGGGAACGAGATTTTGTAGTTGGGGCGTAGTTATAGACAGGAGCTGTGTACTATGTATCGTATGCCTTTGACTTTACCGTTAACTTGGGATGATTTAAGATTTCATTTGTCTTCTTGTTTTGTCTTATTTTGTTTCTATCTCTTTTCTGTATGTAGGAGGAGACCAAGACGGATGCGCAAGTTAAGATATATTTTTCATCTCAGATGAAAATGTCACTAATAGTCTACATAGGTAGGTATCTACTGCAGTTGAGTATTGAGGTATCTTACAACTAACCAGAAACTTACCTAGGTACGAGTAAGTACCTAGGTAATTAACATAATAAAAAAATTCTAGCTGAACAAAGGACATTGGGATTTTCTCAGGGCGTAAAGCAAAAAAGGCAATAAGACACAGTGAAATACTTTCTCCGGAATATCTCTGTTTGGACCATAAAGCCGACCCTATTATTTTAGACCTACTCGTAAGATAGCCCGTAGTCCGCGGTCAGTGGGGCGATAAAATGACTATAAATTGCCGACCCGCGCCCTCGTGTCATACCGGCTTTAACCTAACCGAGACGACCACTTACCTTGTTTGATAACCATTTACACGGGTACCTACTCACCACATACCCGTACTCAACCCGTACTCAGCACTTAGAGTATTCAGAATGGATATGTTATTGAAAAATCTGCTGAAATGACAGCTGGAAGATCTTTTATATCACAAGCTAAAATAATAGGTAGACTTAATTAATTCAGGAATTAATTGTGGTTCATATTTTTACCCGACTGTCGGATTGAGAAGGGTAATGTTGCTGGTATGGTATTGTATTTTATGTATTTATGTCGGTTCTATTTTTCATATAGCTTAAACGGCTTGATGAATTTTGGTGTATGATATGTGGTTGGATTCGTCTTAACCACTTAACTGGCATAGAATACGTTTACCTAATACCAAACAAACCTACGACTACTCGGCAAACAGGACATGTGAAAAATGTAGCTGTGAAACTAAGTTTCATTCTGTTCACGCCTACAGCGTCAACAATCCACCCCTAGTCCCCTACTACCTAATTGGGCAACCCGGCCACTAAACTCGATCGTATACGAGTTATGCGTGCGTTAAACGCGATGGGGCGAACCTAATGTTTCACTTATTTACATGCAGAGAGGGAAAGTCAAGGGCAAGGGCGATGTCGCTGATAAATTCGATTCACTGAATTCTTAAGTTTATCTTTGAGTTAGGTAGAGTTTCTAGACAAATAAGTTAGAACAACAATGGTTAACCTATACTCAGTAGGCACCTACTCGTACATATTTGAATAGTGCCTATCTACCATAAATAATAAATAAATATGTTGTGACGTTCACATTTCCCACAAATATAATTTCTAAGTGTATTTCTTGCTGCATTCAATCTATATCACATCAAATTTAACTATATGTATTATAATTATAATGGAGCGAGATTGCAATAGTTGCAATGTGTAGTTCGATGTAGGTACGTACTATCGACTATTAGGTGCAAAATACGATATTGAAAACAGTACAGACTGATGCACTTAAAAAGGTCACAAGGTTTCCAAATTAGGTATGACTGAATTTTCTCGCCAACTACGTTGTGTGTAGATTTTAACAAAATAGACATAAATTCGCTTCTGTACACTTTTTCTACATCGTATGTACCTAGGTACTGTATTTCAAAGTTTACGGGTTACAGATATTACGCTTTGTTTGTCCTTAGTACTTTGAAACTTTTATCTTTGTTTCGCTTCATTTCATTTATGTTAGAATATAAAACGCGAAGATACTTAAACATAACAAAGTTCTAGAAACCGGCTGTGGCCTGTAACAAAACATGTTCCTGTAGTAGTAATTAATTACAACATATCTACTGCAGGGTGCAGGCACTATGTAACATTGCCAAAAACAAATTAAAAATTAAGTAAGTGCTTGTTTACGTGAGTTGATTGATGCAATTGTTTTATTTACATGTATCAATTTGCAATGCAATATAAAACAACATACTCACATACATTGTAGGATAACTGTACATGATCTATATAGGCTATATATCTGTGCCTAAACAAGGTCCATAAAGAACATTGTAACATTTTAATGTTAAGTATATATAATAGAACGTACTGATCGCAGACGTCGAATAAGGCACAGATAGAGGAAGAAATCGCATATTCTGTATCTATATATGCGATTTATTTTAACAGCAAGAAGGAATGGTTTCAATATGATTGAACAATTTATCTTCCACGTCTTATCGAATTTACGTATTTACACTAATCTTTTTGACGAAGTTTTTAACGGATACTTAGCTTTAAGTTGTTTAATTTTTATAAAAAAATTGTTAGATATTATTGATAATAATAAAAAAATTATACTTACTATAAAAAAGAAACGAATGTCTCATATAAATCTTTCATCTTCTCGGCACAAAATTTATGATAAGTAAAAAAAATATTCTCGAAAATCCAAACACTGCATAATTAGAAGGCCATAAAGATTTACATTATGCACTTGATGTGATGTCGACTGTACAAAGAAGCCATGGCCGATCTTGCACATAGTCGGTCAGGGGCAGTCTGGCCAACTTGGCAGCCACATGCTCGGTTAATTTTATCGATCCATCCTATCCGATCGCCTTGTTTAGCACTCTATGAATATTGTAATTTCCTGTGTCATTATTACGGCTTATTTTATGGTGTCTGTAGAGCTTCTATTTATATGGGCAACCGTTTGTGGCACCTCTGTCGCGTGTGATTCTATCATTATGGGTATAGCTAGATCTATTATTATCATAGCTATTGTTAATTATTTTAGTCATACTTATATAAAACGTCCCTCCTAGTATTTTTTTCGAGCTGTGTATGTACATTTAATAGTTACTTTCAGTATTTAAAAAACACCTACTTCTAATACGAAGGGTATAGATTTATTTAAGTTAATAAAATTGAAAAAAATTTAGTAATTAATCATTGCGAAACAGTTGTTGTTTTGTTTCAGCAAATTTAAATTTTTCTTGTATGAATATATCTTCAATAGATTGTTTCTTTGTGCTATAAAAATTAGAGTCTATAATCTATTTAACGGGTCTCGTAACTTTTTATGCTAAAAACAGTAACGTTTCTGGTTTTTGTAATATACATTTAAACGTAAGAGGGAAACTCTAGTATCCACGGTGCGTGTAAGGTTCATTTTAATAAGGTGGAAATTCAGAGGGTGCTTATGGCTATTTCTCACGTAAATCTGTTTGTTTCTAAATTATAACAAAGAATTATTGCTTCCACCGCCAACTCCGAATGTAAAAAAAAAACATTTGTTGCCACAGCCCATAAATTCTGAACAAGGCTACCTACATTGGCTCGTAATATTTCCTGGTAGTTTTCTTGTATGGAATGTTAAGGGGGATTGAAGGGTCGCCTCTTACATATTGTTATCGCAATCCACGTGGAAAATTGATCGAGATTGATAATAAATCGTGCTATATATTAAAAAATATATAAGTAGTTAAAACAATAAAACTAACGAGAAATATTGAAGTTAGTATCACTAGTACAATTTACCTACTAGTACCATTTTGATGGTACTAGCGATACATCTTTTCATCTCTAGAGCACCAGTAAAACCTATTATTTACGTATATATTATTTTTTATAGTATTCTGATATTAGTTCACCTAACCTATTTACATGCGTCAAACCATCTATCCTATCGCAATCATCTGTCATTTTCATTTCCCTAAGCATAAATTTTTACAATTGGAAAACGGATTCCCACGGGAAACTCGGAACACCGCGGAAACATAGCGGAAGTTAATAAGCAATACAAAACTTTCGCTACGTTACTGCTGGCCGTTTCTCATGCATTTTTAAACGGTAAATACAAATATCCGTAGGCAGTGGTGCGTAGCGCGTAGCGGTTCGCGTAGCAAAAAATAGGTTTATTTGTGGAGTGGTGGCGACTACGAAGCCTCGTAGTAGGTTAATACGGTCGGCGGCAGCGGGCGTAGCGTAGGTAATATCGCCCGTGCAAATAAAATGCCGGTTTAATTTAATTTGACATTTTATTTACATAGGTTGGAAAATTAATGTGAGGTAATTTTAAATAAATAAAGGATTCAAAGTGAGAGACAATATGTAGGTACACATTTGCGTCATAGCGTTTGGACGTACCTACATATCAAAGCAGATCTAGTGTAACACTTTGGACCGTTCTTATTATCTGCGTCGTTAGAGTTGAAATTCCTTTTTTTATTATAAAATACAGTCGAATTGAGAACCAGCTCTTTGAAGTCGATTATTGATATTATGATAATACATTGCTGTGCAATTTTTGAAAAATTTGAAGAAAAAACCCCGAGAGAACAAGTCCTTGACTAAACGCACTGTAATTCATTTAAAAATTACAGTGCGTTGTAATGCACTCTACTTATAAATCAGTGAGCTTAGAATATTGTTTGCAGATAACTAATTGGCTGGTAAGAGCTTCGCTGTTAGCCCGAGGCTGAGGTAGAGCATCCTTTGTCGCGATAACAAAGCATTCACCAGCGCAATCTCCGTGCGGCTGCGCTGTCCGCATGCACCTATTTATACCTGTTTTATCCGGAATAGGGTTGTCGTAGGTATCTTTAACCTGATTAAAAACTAATAATATTTATTATATGTCGTAAAAACAAACCTTCAAAAATTGGGCAAGTGCGAATCTAACTCGCGCACAGGTTTGTCTCCGCGGATCCCGGGATCCGTTTCCAACAAAAAACGTATCATTTTTACCCTCGGATCACGGTATCCGTGGCTACAAGAAATAAATTATATTAATTTTCGAAACTGATTACGGTGTATAGAGACAAAAAAGGAAGGGTTCCCCTTAGAAAAGATTAAGAATATCTTATTTTATATCACATTTTTCTCCAAAAGTCAAAAACTCTTTCACTTCTCACTTTCAGATATACCTATCTATATACCAAATTCTAACTCCATTTGCAATAAAAATAAAACGTTTTCACTTAGGTACCTACTTTTACTAGGATCGACGTGTCCAGAAAACCAAATTCTACAAATACGGCAAATTATAAATCGATAGTCCCCGAGGAAACCAATCTGTGGCATAAAGACACATAATTATACGCACACGAACGGACACCGAAGTCTCGCCATAAGGGTTCCATTTTACCGTTTATGTACGGAACCCTAATATTCAACTTTCAGAATATGTTTAGCTGGTATTCGAGTTACATTTTCACCGAGCATATTTTAAAAATCCTACTTGAGGACGACTGCAAATGAGGACGCATGGCAACCCTGCCCTGACCCCGCCGGTAATACGCTTACATTACGAGCAAAACGCCCCGCGAGCACAGCCTTGCCAATGTAAGGCAAACAGAGCTGCACCTGCCGTGCGCAGATACTATGGGACTTACTTGTTATGAAACTAATTATAGTTACACCTTTTGTTCTCAAATTAAAACCGCTCTATTCACAAATAAGATAGACGAAGAAAGTTCTTTGGATATAACTTTGGATAATTAGTAGTTTGTTATTAAAGTAGAGTGCGAACTATTTATTATACTTACTTTTATATATATTATGGTATTATTTTATTGCATCAATCAGTCACATATATGTGGTGGCTCAGTTGGTAAGCGCGTGTCACGGAATGACAAGGTCGCAGTTTCAAGTCCTGCCCACGGCTAGAAATTTTTCATCATTTAATTTTTTTTATGGATATAATTCCGATATTCGGTTTGCATTAGGTTACATTTAGGTACCTAGTGAGCATGCTCTATTATCTAGGTTTTATGGCGAGTAACATTATGACGTCATATTTCAGTCTCTTTCTAACTTCTGATTTATAAATATTATTTAAGTAGGTACTTACTTGTATTTTGCGGACAAATGGGCCAAATTAGTCACAGCTGTACAATGGTACTGACCAATGGTACAGCTGGTCTCGCGCAATTTTTGTTTTCAGATCTGAATATCAATTTCTAATGTATTTTTAATGGTAGTGATAAGCATTTTAGACACTGTCAATTAACTTAAACATACAAGTATTCCATTATTACTTACTACATAATTACGCTTGACCTAAAAAGTAATTTCGACTGTAGGTACTGAAGTAAAAACACGTATCAGCTTTTCTAACTAGGTAAACAACTTCAGATATCTCCCCATTCTCTCTATAAACGTGTGTCCTACATGTGGCACGTGTCATGTAAACATTTAGGGGACTCTCAGACTACAAAAGGACTGTCATAGATGAGTAAAGCCTGACACATAAACCCGCGGCTTGCGGCCAGTTGAACCGCATACCCCGCCCCCTTTTCTGATAGTTTTCGGTAGCGATCTGCGGCCTAGGCCTGTATGTGTCAGGCTTTACGTTCCTTATCTGGTCAATCGGGTATTCGAGGACATTCTATATCTAGATTGGATATATTTTTGATGAAATGACGACTCTATTTGATGATGGTCTTGTTTATTTTTACGTAGGCGTGTGGTTGTCTTTCAAAACGTCAATTGTAGTGTAATGTTGTTCAAGAGTGGACAAGACTACCTATACGTCGATCAATACCACACCTACCGGCTGCCTGAACTATTCCTACACAATAGATAGGTAGGTATGTAATGTATTTACTATGTTAATATTCTTTACGGAATACGCAGAGAGAACGGAGGGTATAGGTAGGTACAATTTGGACACCTTAGTTTCGTCCAGATAACTTATAGGTACTTATGGCTTGTTATATATGTACAGCTAACAGCAGATCAAGTGTAACACTTTGGACATCGGACCGTTCTTATTATCCGAGTCATAAGATTTAAAATCGTACTGCAAGTGTTACCATTGATCTGGTGTTGTCCGTACATATTTGAGCTGTCACATCTCCAAAAAACTAGTTGCGCTGAAAACGCGCTGAAGCGATACGTCTCTGAAAAACAAAAGCCGCTCCGCGCAGTTTATTTTTAATGCAAGTAATAAATGCAGACACAATATTAAAATATTTAATTTTTCTGGCAATCCTTTACTCAAGTGTAATTTTCAGCTCGCAGATTGTCTCGACAATTATTATTATTCATTAGGTTTGTGACAGGCGTCCTTTCATCGCGGGACGGCACGACTCGTCTCGTTATGCCTTATTCAGAGCCAGCCCTTATGTATTTTAATAAAAGGGTGCTTCAAGCGGGAAACTCATTCTATAAAATGTGCACTGACTGACAGTCTTACATTCAAAATCTACATTTTTACTAAGTCTTGGACTTAGAATAAAGCTATGTCTAGTATCAAATATCTATGAATGTTTGACTGATCATCACGAATTTGCGACGCTTATAGTAGAAACAATGGGCCTGTAAGTGTGAGTACTCTGATACAAAATATAACTCTCTCAGGTATTCGTTTTATTTAATTTGCATAAACTTGAGTTGTCTATACTCAGGCCCACAACACAACAAATGGTGTCCTCAGTGGGCTATTTTTGTACAGATGTATTCTATTTGTCTTTCTGTGACAGCGGGTAACTCGATATTGAGAGCTCCGAAGTGAAATTCACTTACATTGAATTACGCCACGGCCTTGCCAAGCGCGAAACTCGGACACTCGTGTGACTAAGTACCTAGGTTCAAGCTGGAACTGGAAATGTACGACGGAGATGAATTTACGAGTAGGTGTATGTGTAAGTGATGTAATCTGTACTTATGTGATTTGTTTCATTGATTTTCTAATATGTATATTAAATGACTGATGGACTAATCACCTGATAAAAGATAAATGCATACAGCATAATGCAGACAGGATACTTGCATGTGACAATTATTATTTCGAAATAAATTCATGTCTATGTTGTCGCTTGCAGTTCATTTGTCTTTTGTTTGCATGATTATGTGATGCGTCAGACACATTTCATGGGAACGGACCCTTCATGGGGTATTTATGGCTCTGTCTAGACATTACAAGAATTATAAGTCAATGAACCAAGCTGCTGCTAGTCATGGCGTACGTCAACCCTAGAACTCGTCTACCCTTATGCCAAATCACTTCGTTAGTCTTCTAACACTCTACAGTTCTGGAAAGTTACATCAAAACTTCGCTTCTTTGACAATTCGACGCCTTAGAAACCTTATATTAAAATGAGTTTTCAACTTGTCGAACGCCGAGACGCCATACATCAATCAAGCTCAGTGGGAAACTCAACAATAACATTTCACACTAAGCGGCTTGTCGGGAAACAGCGGCGGAGTCGGAACTCGGAAGCGCCTCGATTTATTGCGGGATACCAGATAGAACTCAGAGCCGAGTTAAACCTCGCCCTTTGTATGGATATAAATGTATCGATTTTGTAAAGTAAACGAACGTCGGGCTAAGTAAACGACTCCGATTTTACCTTGATAGCAGTCCATTTTCTTGTCATATCAGAAACTTTATAAGTAGAAGGTTACCCTATTTTCTTACTATGTATTTAAGTAAATTGTATAACATAAATGTAAAGTTTATCATCGCGTGGATGTCTACTGTCATGGCATTGAGATCATGTCATTTATGAATTTTATAGGTCGGTAAGTAAGGTACTGCTGTTTTTTGCCACTGTGAGACACTCAGGAAAACAGTTTTGTAATGGGCACCTAAATTTTGAAATGTCGACGTGCAACAATATACATCGTTGTATAGGTAGGTACTTGCAATAAACAAACTTAATCTGAATTGTATAAGTAGGTACTTACATCACATCACGATGTTATAATACCTAACTAAATACACGTCCTTTACCGACAAACGTAGTATTAACTACTTACAACAAATATTCCCGAATGGGCGTCAAACGACAGCGAATCTGCATACCAGAGGATCTCAAGATAACGTGGCACTGACATTCCGGATTGGGGCTACACGATTGCCGTACTACGGCGCCGGAGTTTATGTAAATGGCTCGTGTGGGCGGGTCCCATGAACGTGTGGGTCCATAACCTCCCAAATCCCTTTGTTCGTCATTACGGCCGCGGGATTCTTAGGATTACTGGGTTTATGTAAACCTAGCTTGGTCAACCTTTCCTGAGCCAGGGACTAAAAGTTTCCTCGACCCTTGTAATTTGGATTATTATGTTATGTTATGACAGAAAATCTATACTTACCTATGTGTAGATTTTTACTTGTAATTTTTATTCGACCAAGATATGGATTCATTTGTTGCAACATGTGTGTCCATATTTTTAAACTCAGTACCTATTTAAAAAATTCTCTACACCTATATTCTCTAGAATATTATAATTTTTTTTATCTCATTAGATGTATAAAATATTTTCGCCGTACCTACCCCATCTGTTAGTATATAATATTAATGGCGCCCGATTCTAATTAACTATTATGTTCAGTTAGTATAGTTCACATTAACAAAGAAACCATTTATCATAGTCGCAGGGTCGGAGCTGTGTCATGGAGCACGCGAGACAATGGGAGCAGCGGTATATCTCGTATAAGGGAAGTTGTGAATTATTCAGTGCAAATTATGATGCATTACTCGCCAAGTCTAAAGATACAATATTATCACATGAGCCAGATTGTAGAGTCATAGAATACTAATTGATAACGTTATGAATGAGTAGGTACTAAGTATAAAAATTGTATGATTTTGGAGCTGAGGAATGTCGATGAAGTTATGGCCAGACTGGTGACTTTCTCATTAGAAGGCAATAATGTAAAACCATTGACTCACCTGATTGTCGCGTAGAGATAGACGCACTCAGAGCGAAGCCACCAAAGCGAAGGCACACGTTTATACCGAGGTGCAGCCGGACCATTGGGATACTCTCAGCTCTCACACAGCGGATAAAGAGTTATACAGTGGTTTATGCACAGACGTAAGCGGAAACACACACAGTTATATGTCACAGCACAAATGCGGGTTAAATGCGGAAAATACCTACTTAGTACGGGGGCGCTCTGCAAAAAACTTACGTCATCAGACACCAAGATGGGACCCATATGGGGTGGTTCGCTGATGGATAAGCTTCTCAATTATATAGGGTTGCCTGAGCTAAACCTGGAGCGTTTTGTGTAGGAGGCAAAATGAGTGTTGATTTTTGGGCAAAATTTACGTCATCGGGTACCAACATGTGACCTTGCACATTAGTTGAAGCTCATCAAGGACTACTTAAAAAAACTAGGTTGCCTCATCCTATCTTGGAGCTTTTTGGATCCGGCCAGATTTAGTGGTTGCAAAAAAAAAGAAATTTACGTCATCGGGTACCAAGATGAGAGTCATACCATGGGATAGTCCTAGTGACCTAACTCATAAAAAAAATGGGTTGCCTGGCCTCAGCCTGGAGCATTTCTTTTCCGGCCATGTTTAATGTTGCATGGACGGCCCACTATTAAGTCCCAAAACCGATCCAAATTTAGCGCGAGGATCCATGGTTTTTCTATATGTTGTTAGTTCTAAGAGTAGTTTATGCCCAAATTTGCAACACTGTATACCCTGTGCTACTTCCATGGTGCTCGAAAAACTGCGTAATTCTGGCACCATTTGCAGATTTTTCAAAATAATTGCCATAACGAAGCGTTTTCGGGTATCTTCATAATATAAGCTTATAAAGTTAACTAAATCTGCTACAATTTGGACCTAACACCAGCTCTCTACGTCTGTTGGCTTCATAGATACAGGCTGTCAAAGATTAACATTTTCATCCGTAAAGTGATTTATTTTGCAGATTTTTCGAAATAAGTACCTTAAGGAACCATTTTGGGGTATCTTCGTTGTATACGCTCATAAAGTAAACTAAATCTGCTACAATTTAAGCCTAACATCGACTATCTAGGTCTATTGGTTACAGAGCTAGAGCTAGTCGAAGATTAGTAGTTTTATCCATAACGTCACATTCTAAGACGCACTGCAAAAAAGTTACGTCATATAGGGCCATAAAAATCACACCATGGGATAGTCCTAGTGTCCTTACTCGTAAAAAAATTGGGTTGCCTGGCCTCAGCTTGGAGCATTTCTTTTCCGGCCATGTTTAATGTTGCACGGACGGCTTACTGCTAAAGTCTAAAATCTATCAAAATTTCGCTCGTAGATACATGGTTTTTATATATATTGTTAGGACACCTAAGAGTATTTTATGCCTAAGTTTGCAACCCTGTAGACCCTGTGCAACTTCCATGGTGCTCGAAAAACTGCGATGTTCTGGCACTTTTGGCAGATTTTTCGAAATATGTACCCAAGGAAGAGATTTTGGGGTACCTTTATTATATGCGATTATAAAGTAAACTAAATGTGCATAATTTGAGCCTAAGACCAGCTCTCTAGGGCCATTGGTTGCAGAGATAGAGCCATTCAAAGATTAGCATTTTTGTCCGTAGCTATTTTCAATACTGGCGGACGTGGCGTTATACGAAATATCATGGTATAAGAAATCAGCAGATCGTGGTAGAAGAGATCAGCCTAAAACATTTTTTGCAACGGGACCGAATTGAGGTGGGTCTTACTACAGACTGTAAGAAAGCGCGGACGAAGTCGCCGGCCGGCCCCCCATGCGGGCGCTCGCTAGGGGCGCCCGCTACTTCGTCAGGCTCGCTTATTCATGTTACAGTAATAAACGATAGTCTCCTTTTCGACTATTAATGTTAACATGATATTAATCTAATTATCATTGGGCATAATAATATAATAAATAGGTAAGTACTTCATTAGTCAATAATTCTTTTAAAGTTGGTATGTAGGGATAGTTTTATTGTTATGTTATATAGCAATGTGTCAAACTTATCACTCAACCATGTGCCGCCACACGGTTGAGTGGTAAGTTTGCAACGTTGCTAGATCGATAACAATCAAGACAAATCAAGAGTAAAGTGATATAAACACGAGTGTATTGTAAAAGAAAAATTGATACAGATAGTGACGCGCAGACTAGTAGTGGATGCGCCCGAAATTATATAATCATCATTATAATAAGACTGTAAAAAGCTGTATCTGTAAATGGGATATTATTTGAAAAGAATAATTTTTTTTATGTTTGTCTGTGAAAGAAGAATTTTTGTATGTTTGTCTATGGCTATGTGCTGTGCAGTATATAAGGAGCTCGGCTTACAGCCTCACAGTTTTCAATCGCTTCGGGTAACGCCCTGCGCAGAGGGCTTTCGGTCTCGCATAGTTTGTGAGCTTATAGGTACAAACAGTAAGTAGGTAGTTACAAACAGAACACAAAGGGTCGTAATCAATGGATTCTCCTCAAATGAAATGACGGTATCCTCCGGTGTGCCCCAAGGGTCTATATTAGGGCCTTTATTATTTATTTTATTCATAAACAACATTAACATTAATTGTTTCCATAACTGTAAATTTCTATTATACGCTGATGACTTCAAAATTTATACATCTGTTACAAACATTGATGACTGTATTAAATTGCAGGAAGATTTAAATCGACTTTACAACCATTGTCTCAATAATAAACTATATCTTAGCTTACCAAAATGCAAATCTATAACTTTTACCAAGAAAACTAACATACATAAGTTCCAATACTCACTAAATCAAATACTTTTTAAAGTATCAAATAATTAAATGACTGTATAAAAAATGAAATGATTTTAAAAATTGACCTGGTTTAAATATAAACATTTCCCTAGCGAGCGTCCGCGCTTTCTTACAGTCTGTAGTAAGACCCACCTCAATTCGGTCCCGTTGCAAAAAATGTTTTAGGCTGATCTCTTCTACCACGATCTGCTGATTTCTTATACCATGATATTTCGTATAACGCCACGTCCGCCAGTATTGAAAATAGCTACGGACAAAAATGCTAATCTTTGAATGGCTCTATCTCTGCAACCAATGGCCCTAGAGAGCTGGTCTTAGGCTCAAATTATGCACATTTAGTTTACTTTATAATCGCATATAATAAAGGTACCCCAAAATCTCTTCCTTGGGTACATATTTCGAAAAATCTGCCAAAAGTGCCAGAACATCGCAGTTTTTCGAGCATCATGGAAGTTGCACAGGGTCTACAGGGTTGCAAACTTAGGCATAAAATACTCTTAGGTGTCCTAACAATATATATAAAAACCATGTATCTACGAGCGAAATTTTGATAGATTTTAGACTTTAGCAGTAAGCCGTCCGTGCAACATTAAACATGGCCGGAAAAGAAATGCTCCAAGCTGAGGCCAGGCAACCCAATTTTTTTACGAGTAAGGACACTAGGACTATCCCATGGTGTGATTTTTATGGCCCTATATGACGTAACTTTTTTGCAGTGCGTCTTAGAATGTGACGTTATGGATAAAACTACTAATCTTCGACTAGCTCTAGCTCTGTAACCAATAGACCTAGATAGTCGATGTTAGGCTTAAATTGTAGCAGATTTAGTTTACTTTATGAGCGTATACAACGAAGATACCCCAAAATGGTTCCTTAAGGTACTTATTTCGAAAAATCTGCAAAATAAATCACTTTACGGATGAAAATGTTAATCTTTGACAGCCTGTATCTATGAAGCCAACAGACGTAGAGAGCTGGTGTTAGGTCCAAATTGTAGCAGATTTAGTTAACTTTATAAGCTTATATCATGAAGATACCCGAAAACGCTTCGTTATGGCAATTATTTTGAAAAATCTGCAAATGGTGCCAGAATTACGCAGTTTTTCGAGCACCATGGAAGTAGCACAGGGTATACAGTGTTGCAAATTTGGGCATAAACTACTCTTAGGGGTCCTAACAACATATAGAAAAACCATGGATCCTCGCGCTAAATTTGGATCGGTTTTGGGACTTAATAGTGGGCCGTCCATGGCCAGGCAACCCATTTTTTTTATGAGTTAGGTCACTAGGACTATCCCATGGTATGACTCTCATCTTGGTACCCGATGACGTAAATTTCTTTTTTTTTGCAACCACTAAATCTGGCCGGATCCAAAAAGCTCCAAGATAGGATGAGGCAACCTAGTTTTTTTAAGTAGTCCTTGATGAGCTTCAACTAATGTGCAAGGTCACATGTTGGTACCCGATGACGTAAATTTTGCCCAAAAATCAACACTCATTTTGCCTCCTACACAAAACGCTCCAGGTTTAGCTCAGGCAACCCTATATAATTGAGAAGCTTATCCATCAGCGAACCACCCCATATGGGTCCCATCTTGGTGTCTGATGACGTAAGTTTTTTGCAGAGCGCCCCCGTACTAACTGTACGAATGCAAGATTACATGTCGCCACAGGAGCTGCCAAAGCGAGACTGACATCTATGCATCTCCTTGTATGCAATCTTCTTAAATTAGAATCTTCTTCTTCCCGCACTAGGTGGCCAGTGACTGGCGAGCCTCAAGTTAACAGGATTACCCGCTAATAAGAAAACCACCAATTTGGCCAAAACAAAAATAGTGTTTTCACATTGATTACTGGGTATTTTTCACCTATACCACTCCAACTAAGCTAAAAGCATAACTCACGCTATAGCCATTTCGCTACTGAACGCATTTATTTCACGAACTGTGAAATAAATTTCAATCCAGAATATGTTTAATAAAACAGTTGTATTACCCAAAGCTCATGCTCACAGTCGGCTTTGCTGCGGGGATCCCCCCAATTGACGACACCCCTGATCAGGTAATCCAGTTAATCCGATTCACATCGTTTATTTTGGTACACAAAATCGACTTTAAGGTTTAAAAGCACCAATATTGTTCGTTAGTTACCTATGTTTCGGTTCTCCTGTATTTGTTTTATGTAAGTAAGTACTTCTTCACAAACGCGCTGGAAGATGTCTTCAAAACACTGGACTGGAATGGACGTGGCATCAATGTAAATGGCGAGTACATTTCACACCTTCGGTTTGCCGACGATATAGTGGTCATGGCTGAGTCGCTGCAGGATCTGCAGGCAATGCTGGATAGCCTTAATGCTGCTTCTCGCCGTGTCGGGCTCGGGATGAATTTGGATAAGACCAAGATCATGTTCGGTGATCTGGTCGTCCCGGAACCAGTAGTAGTCGATGCCACGGTCCTCGAAGTTGTTCAGAAATATGTCTACTTAGGACAAACTCTACAGCTGGGTAGGAACAACTTCGAGAAAGAGAGTGACAGGAGAATTCAGCTGGGCTGGGCAGCGTTTGGGAAGCTACGTCATATCTTCTCGTCTTCAATACCACAATGCCTAAAAACTAAGGTCTTCAACCAGTGCGTCCTGCCAGTGATGACCTACGGAGCCGAAACGTGGACATTGACGGTGAGACTGGCCCACAGGTTCAAGGTCGCTCAGCGAGCTATGGAAAGAGCTATGCTTGGAATTTCTCTGTTAGATAGAATAAGAAACGAGTATATCCGCCAGAAGACAAAAGTGGTTGACATTGTTCATAGAATCAGTAAACTGAAGTGGCAGTGGGCTGGTCACATCTGTCGTAGAACCGATAACCGATGGGGTAGACGAGTTCTCGAATGGAGGCCACGAACGGGTAAACGTAGTGTGGGACGCCCCCCGACCAGATGGAGGGATGACCTTCGCAAAATGGCTGGCAGGGACTGGATGCAGAGGGCCGAGAGTAGGGTTGATTGGCGCGCTTTGGGAGAGGCCTACGTCCAGCAGTGGACTGATACGGGCTGATGATGATGATGATGATGAAGTAAGTACTTTACTTTAAGTAGGTATCTAATGCATGTTTTAGTAAGTGGATAATTTAATTTCAAAGTGCAGCACAGTGTTATTATTAAATTAATTAATAATAAAATTACCTGCAAATAATATCAAATAATATTTATTACGTCCATAACATGTAAAATCGATATGTCCAATAGCATATTTCTATACGATTTAATGGCACTTATGAATACAAGGCGATCATTTGTGAAAAAGCCTCATTCCACTCATAATTCATCACTTTTGCAATAATTACTTTAAGTAAAGGAACATCTTCAAGTATAAATTGGTACCGCGATCCGTAATTGTATATCGATATTTTATTAAATTTTAGTGTCCATAAAAAATTGTTCCACTTACCGATTGCAATTCGTAAGTAAAAGAGCAAAAATGACTATCACCTTGTTTACGCTTAGTTCCTTGGGGCGAAGTAAAACATTGTGGTAAAACCAACCCAACGCCGCCCGACGATGAAGAAGGTTATCAAAATATCGCAGTCATATAAACACTTCTCTAATAATTACAGTCCATAAAAAGAGCCAACGTAGTAAATTGAACATTTATAAGAAGAAAAAAACGTTCATTAGTCGATTAAAATGGATTAGGTTGTCGACTCACTGACAAAGGACGTTGATCAATAAAAGAAACACGCGAAGCTCTAACGAACCCCTACATTATTAAGTTATTTTCTAGGAAGAACTGCTGTTAGTACGGTACAGAACTTGTTTATAGTTATAGCTACTGGGTTTAATGTGTATTAGTAGATATAAGTAGAATGACATCGATTGACATGTGCTATGTATGTATGTACGAGGCTTATAGGAATCAACGCGGGCAAGAAAAAACTCAGTGTGCCGAGTTTACTACTTTTCTTGATGTAGTAATTTCGGCCGATGCATACCTAATTCATTCATTGTCGAATTTTTAAATTCGACAAAGAAGGAGAATTCTAGTGGTAAATTCGGCAGAAGTCTCAGTTTGGTCCAGCAGTTATAAAGACTATGATTATAAAATAAAATCATGGATCCGAGGTCCCAGCTAAGGACTCTGCATGCTTTGATGTGACTTAAATGAATATAGGACCTGCCAGTAATTAAAATATTACCTATAAATAAAGTTAAAAGGAGTTTGGATCGATCACGAGAATGAAGGTCTGCCTTTGCTTCGCATGTTTTATTAAACTACAGCTTGGTACTAGGGGCAACTCGGGGTTTTATTGTTTTGTGAGCTGCCTTGTGAAACTATTAATAGTTTGCGCTCTATAAATCAATAAAGAAGTGCCGCTCAGCTGACAGTAGCATTTATGAGGCTTTTAGCGTTACCTACAGCTTGTAAATACTGAACGTAAAATTGAAATAAATTGCCATCCATGTTACGGTTAATTTTAGAAGTTTAAAAATAGATCGGCTGAGGCATGTTTTTATTTACATAAATATTGTATCTACATTTCTTTTAATAAACTTACTTAAAGCAATGTGAGTCGAGTTATAAACCCTGCTTATTTACAAACTTTTTCAAAGTAGGAACCTACAGCTTCCTACTAATATTATAAACGCGAAAGTTTGTATGGATGGATGGCTGGATGTTGCTCTTTCACGCAAAACTACTGAATGGACTTTAATGAAACTTTACAATAATATAGCTCATACATCAGAATAACACATAGGCTATAATTTAAATCCTGCGCAAACGAAGTCGCGTTCAGCAGCTAGTTCCTAATTTTCCAAAAATGTTTTAGTAATTTTGAACCTGAAACTGTTCGAACCCCGATCACGACGAATTTTATCGTTTTATGTTTCAGTTGAAAACGGAAGCCACCGGTTCTAATACAACAGTCTGTTATCAGAGTTCCCCATAGATCCTCCGCCCGCGCCGCATTGGTATAGGCGCACTGTTTTACGATGCCATTTAATTTCCTTATTTCAATGAAAGGCTTTTTTTATTGATAACAATTGTTAGCTAAATATAGTATTTTTCATTTTGGTGATGGTGATTAGATGACATTTTAACGAGAATTGCTATACTGGTAATAAGGACAAACATCGGATGTTTTCATTATTTGAACGTTTAATTTAAACGCTAACATAAGTTGAGTTTATTTTTTCTATATTTGCCTAAGTTTGAATGAACTGCTTGCTTGCTTTACTAGTGGGAATAAACGGCGTTAAATGGCACCGAAGTAGTCAAAATATCAAAATACAAAATAATAACGTGGATAATTGAAGAACCGTTTATTCAGTATCCTATTGTGCTCTCGACCGCGCATTAAGGCAATTGAAGTATGATTTCAAATCTTATAGCGCAGACATAAAACGGTATAATTTTTAAAGTGTTATCTGATTGTACGTTACCGCTAACGTATAGTTACGAACTTTAGACAAATTGCCGACACGACGACGCCCTGTTAGGTAATCTGTGCCGCAGTCTATTTGTGCTATTTCCCAAGGGTTTTCTATCGATCGATTGATTTTTGTTCTAGGAAAATCGCCGTCGGTTTTCAATTATACCTACATATTGGTAAATTGGACGATTGCCGCGGCGTAGCTAGCAATTACGTCCATTATAACCGTCTTCTGTATATAACTAAACAGATTAAAATTTCAAACTTTTATGTTGAAACCGTAAAATGTGTATCAAATGCAAACACTTTTTAATGTTATGTGTAGAACAGACTCACATACGTCGATTTGGTACCTACTAGTATTGTTGACGTACTTACCTACCTACATCAGTATATATCTAGGTACGGCGTGTATAGTAAAAAATGGTACCTATATAAGTGAAGAATCGAACTGCAAAGTAGGTAATCTCTATCACAACCTAATTAAGGAAGGAATTACTTATCAATAATAGTTATAACTAGGTAAGTAAAGTAAGTACTTACTCGTTTTATTTTACAATATGTGGACAATAGAGCTTTGGATATTGTACCATTCTACATGTCTTCACTTGAGTTGAAATCGAACTGCAAGTGTTACGTGCTTGTAATGTCCCTAACTGTAATTTATGGATTATTTATTTAAGCAGCTTTAATAAATAATATCACAAAATTACCCGCCCTATTTAATAATAAATGCCGTGTACTTAGCTATTATGTTACGGTGATACATGTGTCAAGGGCGAGATTGTTACAGGTAGTTAGGCAGATATAGGTGAGTGTTACAGTGTAGAGGTATCTAATTATAACGCTCTAGGCGAAAGACGAGTGACGCGAACACCTACGTCGCTCGTATTGATAGAACGCTTGGCAATGCAAATTTAGGATGTTATTTACTAAGTAGAGTTGTTGAACGCTACAAAGGGGCATGTTGAAAGTGTGAATGAATGGAAAAAAGGTGCTGAAAGGCTAAGAAAAGAGACAAGGGAATTTACATCTTGTCTCTACAGAAGCGCATAGGTAATAGAGATGATACCTTTGGGGAGTAAAAATAAATCAAGAAAGATATACAGAAGTGGACGGCATGGCGTGTAGGTGGTATGAAGCATGGGTACGGTCGACGACAAAGAAAGGTGTACAGTAGAGTTTTTAAGGTTGAAATTTTCTCAAAAACTACTTGACCGATTGTAAAAATTATTTCACTGTTAGATAGATAAAAGTGTTTGTAACTGTAAAGAATTGTTAAAATAGATCCAGTAGTTTTTGAGAAAATCTCAATCTTATTGAGGCCCCCTGTATAGGTACTTATCTCTGTCTTCGTGTGTACCATATAAATATCTCTGGTATGAATTGTGAAAAAGGAATACCACATGATGAACATACCTACTCGTTCATGCGAGTTGATTAATGCAATTAAAATTGTTCAAATTCCATATTCAAATCTAGATCAAGTAGGATTGTCGTTAATGAAGTCTACACAGGATGCCCTTGAATTCATTCGACAAATTGAAACACGACTCATGATAAATATTAAATTGGTAAGGTTTTTTAGTACTTAAATCAAAACTGCAAAAAATTAACTAAGTAGGTACGTCACAAGTCACACAATGACCTTAGAAATGACCATTAGGTCAAATTCCAATTAAATAAATCGTTGCAAAAAATTAAAAATACCTTAAAATGTAACAAAAACACCAAAGCACAGTAACGATTAACATCAAATTATTAGGTAATTTTTTTGAATAAGATTTTTTTTATTTTCCCCTAATTGTTTAATTTACGTAAACGCTGTGCAGACTGTATGTCACAAGACTAACTATCCATTTAATTTTGTCGAATGAATTCAAGGCCACCTGTATTGTTTTAGGTAACGTTAACTGTCCTACAGATGAATTGAACAACAATTACTTCGTTGAAATTGAGCAACACAAGATGACAAGACAGCCGTAATTAAACAAGCCACGGGATTGAGTCATTAATGTGACTACATTGTCTAAATCGATGTAAAAAGTCGCATTAAAAATGTTCTGCTTCGTTATAAGGAAGAGTTTATTAATTAAATCACTAAAAATATAAACTAACTTACAATATTAAACTAAAAATAAAAGTACTTACTAAAATATAACTAAACTAAAATAAAACTATATGTACAAAATAGGTCGGTTGAACTATCTGAATGGCTTGCATTATTATGATAACTTCGTTATCATAATAATTATGTTGCAATTGCAACTAAAAACCTTTTTTTATTTCACAAATAAAATAGCATAATTAATAATATGTCATAACTTAAATTATTCAACAGGTTTTCTAAAACCTGTAACTGAACCATGTACCTAATGAGCCACGATATTTCCACAGAAGTAGTTCCAAAAACATAATCCTTTTTTATATTGTTCTTAATTTACAGGAACCTTTGATTTAGTAACATCGGTCAAGTTTCAATCATGCGATAACAACTTGTATCGGGCGAGTTCTCTGTTCCTTTTAAGCATTTACCGCAGTAACTTTGCATGTGTTAGTAATTATTTTAAGTAAGCGTTAGCCTTAGTCTTTAAGTGCGCACAGATAATTATTGTTTAATCTGCGCTATTACACGTGAGTGTACGTACAGTCGTACACACACTGAAAGCTCGGCGAATTTAAATTAATACATGCACGCTACGGCGGTCTCTACGTGCTTGTAGAGGTAAGTCCCCCGAAACACTAAACTAAGCACTTCTGCCGTTTGGAGACCATAATTATGTTAGATAATAGCCATGAGTCATGAATTTCAGTTTATTCAGGTCGTGAGATATGAATAAAGGTGACTCTACATAATAACATAAAGGGAAAGGAAGGCGAATGGAGGTATTCAGTTATCCATACTTAACTGAAATGCTTTTAGAGTGAAATAAATTAGTGTCTCATACAAATCGATAAGCTGATCGGTACAAAATGTATTTTGCGAAAATTAAAAGTAGAATCAAAGGAGAATCATGACCATTCTCCCTTCGGATTATTAGGATACCCTTTCTGTTACATCCTTCATATCACATTGCTATAGGTAAGCACTTACCTACCGATAGGTAGTAAATATGAACAACTACGTCCTATAGTATCGAAATGGGTGTGTTGCGTAGGGGCTAACATTTAGGTAGGTAGCTATATACTCGTATATAGCCATCAAGGACATTGTTGAGCGTAATAAGGGCTCAATATAAATAAAAATTGGGTATCTTGCATAATTAGAGCCTGAATAGAGATACTTAGCGATAGAATCTAACATCGAAATAAGGGGTTTGTTTATTATTTTATTTGTTAGTTAGAATAATAGTTATCTAATAAGTAATAAATTGTGATAGGTAGGTACCGCCTACAACAACCTGCACAAACCATGTTATATGCCATATTATCAACGCAAAGAGTGTCGATTGTTGACTACAGTTGTGGCAAAAGTTTTTACGTTTCACAAAATTGACAAAAAGGCTAACATAGCCAAGGGCCAAGCCGTTTTGACACAGAAAATAAACATGAAAAACTGACAAAATATGCATGTTGCGTCCGCGGCCGGGTCGCCCGTCACCACCGCAGCTTGTTCAACAACACGGCTCAAATGCAGAGTTCAAATGTCATGTCAGCCTATGAATAGCGTGGACGGCGAAAGCTTTTTTTTTTAAATATATATGTATCTACTTAATTTGAAGTTAAAATTCACCATTTCCGTGGATAAATCAAAACCATTCGAAAACCTGACTTAAGACGGAATATCTGTTAAATAATTTAGGTAAGTTGGTTGGTTCTACATTATTGTAAATTACAATTGCCTAGAAATAAGAAGTAATTTTATAGCTAATGAATGATGAACATTGTGGAACATTAATTGTAGGTTTCTCATGGCGCAAATCCGGGAAGACGGGTAAAAATAACATAGTATGTAGGTATGTACCTAGATTGGATCTAATAACTTTACGGGATATATCATTCGTCCATACTGAAAAATATAGACACAATGCATTTTAAAGAATTACATAGATACCTCTAACTAAAGTTAGGTACCGTTTCGAAGAAAAACAATGCAAACTTGTTCTATATTTAAACTCTATACAAAGAGACTTGATTAATATGTACTTCATAAACAAGTCACAGTAGTTACGAGTTAACTAATTGCACGAACCATCTCAGGAGAGCAGCCAGCTCTCTTATTATCCACGAATGCATTAAGTCTCGTTCCGTTCATGCAATATTCAAGACGTTAACGTTACGTTACGAGATAAAGTTACTAAGATTCAGAGATATTTGAAGCTGTTGGTGCAGCTGATGACGTCACAAAAGGTATCGTTAAAACCTGATTGTTAACTAACATTTTATTGTACGTTAGGAACAAAATATCTAGCTAGATGCAGATATCGTAGCCACCCTTAGAATTAAGATGTCTGGTGTGTCAACCGTAATTACAATAGCCGCCTTACCTTTGACATAGGAACAACAGTGCTGATAATTCTTTGCGATCTCTACAAACTCTGAACTCTACAAACATAGTCATATGGCATAGGTTACTTTTTATATTAACTAAGTATATTTAATATTTATATTACAATCATTCGGGCCATCGCCGAATGCCGGAAGGCTGTACCTACTGCTCCGTGTATTTAAAAATTACGCTCTGCCATTGACACAATTTTCGCGTTTAGGTTTCTATAGGTTGTACTATTGTACGCCCGAGGCCACAATGTTTACAAGGTAATACTTTGGCTTGTGTAATATTTTTTTAGAATCGTAAAAAAATCCTAATATAAGTAATTACGGTCTAGCATGGAAGAGATGAGTCCATTCCATATACTCGTACGAGTAGCAAGCTAGAAGCAATGATGGCGGCATCGCCTAAAGACACGTACCTACTTACTAAGGTAATGTAGGTTATTTGTAGGGCGGCCACTAAGTCGAATCCTAATCGCAAAGAACTGTCACTGTCTTTCACATGGTTACATCGCGTAAGAGCGAGCAGGATGCCTCACTTGACGGCGAATAATATTAGGAATCGCTACAATAGTGTGGCCACATACGAGCAGGTAGGTAGTTGTCAAAAATGATGTAGAGTTCAATAGGTGATTTAATCAGCATAAAACGGGCTAGTGCTAATCTACGACGGGTCACGTTGCAGTTCGATAGCCCATTTACTTTTTACGAGCCGCCACGGTCAGCAAACAGGAGTAGAGTAGGATCTATATTATGGTAGAGGTGATGAAGAATGTTTTGCTTCACAATCCAGCTCAAAGGACTGGATTGAACCAAATTCGGCACAGGGATGGAGATGATATCGCAGCGACAAATATACTATTTTTACCTGCACTGTAAATATCAGGTCCTCATGGGTAACTCGACAACAGCTAGCTGCCCTAATCTAGGGGAGCCATGATTGTTAACAAACATGAGACCTATTGTTGAAACTGCTTGCCTTTCTGTTTACCGATTGCAAGTTTACCTATTAGTTCGTGAAAAAATCACCATTCGCGATATCAATATATAGTTATATAGGATGCATCGTTTTTATGGTAGGTACCTATTTTACCAATTATGGCTGGTTGGCCTATTATTGGCCCCTGAATAATCAGGTATTTGTCTGCTGTAAGTACCTAGAGTTTCCTGTGGGATCCCTATATTTTCCCTTGGCCCAGAATAAGACTGGTGTTTTCAAATTCTTAAATATGAATCTTATACACATACGACTTACGTACATACGTCACAACATCATGTCACTGGTACAAGGAGTGCGGTTTTATTTCTTAAGACACAGTAAATAAGAACGGACAAAGTCCAAAGTGCTACAGTTCATATGCTTGACTTGTTTGTACAGTGTTGTAACACTTGCAGTACGATTTCAACTTTTATGACCCAGACAATAACAACGGTCCAAAGTGTTACACTTGATGTGCTGTCGACTGTACCTACCTATATTTTTCTTCGCGTATTTCACGGACTCCCTTTGTGTAAAATTTCCCGTGAAAGTAGCTTATTATGTAGGGCTAGCTATTACCCCAGATCTTCACAAATATCCGTGGAAAACACCCAGAACCATTGAGCAGCTACGACGATTGTAAAGAAAAACAAACAAGGTCCATTTACCTACCTACATTCGGTAACATCAATGAAATGAATTCTGAAACACCTTATTAAAATACTTACCAAGTTTGTATGTTAATTGTTATGTGCCTACTGAGTATAGATAGGTATCGGTGGCAGTACCTAGTGTTAGGTGCTGTTACCTTATTATTTTTAATCAGTAGGTAGGTAGTACGACAGATATTTGATTACCTAGTCTTAGTTGCCTAATAATCTTTTCTTCTCAATTCCGTTGACTCGCAGATAAAGACCGCTTTTACACACCCTGTATATAAACTTTACAACTAGGTAAAGCTAAGTTTATGACGTAAAGACTTTATGGACATAGCTTCAGACCTATTTATTTGACCTAGTTTTGTTGCGACTACGTCATCCTTTGGCGATATCCCAAATTTTTAAAAGGCTATTCCGTCAGCGGACAATAGCCTACTCCGTAGCAAACAAATGATTTAAGTAAATTGTGTCGTAATATGAACAAAGAAAAAAATTAAGAGATGATAGGCTACTTGCTTAAATCTTAAAAAAAAAGACTTAAAGTAAATGAGAATAATCTCGGCTGAATCAAAAAAGGAAGCAAGTGTGAATACCCTACCTACATAGTTACGAACTTAAACCAAAAGATAGATAAGTACGTAATATTAGTCTAATCGTGAAAGTTCTTTGTCTGAAAAAATTTAAATCATTGAGCGCCGTGAAAAAGAAACAGAAAACTTAACTTAATAAAAGTAGTCAAACCAATTGAATTCTTGAGAAACTTCGTATTTATTTTATTCAACAATATGGTAGTAAGTAGGTACTTAATAAAAAATTACCTTCGCCGCTCCCACCGCAGTATTGATTCCTACCACCAGCGCCGTCCCACCGGCCTCCGGCGCCACCACTCGCCGACGGGCAAAGCAAAACAAAACTAATTAAACACAAACACACTTATAACGTTCGCACTATTTTATATGCGGCCGGCGAAAACCGCATCGGCTCACTTTTCGCGATAGTCAACTTTCCAAGAAAACTTTGAGAACTAAAAAAGAAAAGTGAAAAGCTGAAGTCCGAGCAATTCGAAATTATATTTTGACCGTTTTAAGATAGGACGTTATTTTTCGTAAGAGTTGGAGAGCGCGCTCCGCGGGAAAGTTGTGACGTTACGCTTTTCCGTTCCGTGTGCGCGCACGGGGCGAAAGTTTTCATCGGCGTAGCGTTTGGCGACGAGTGTGCTTTTGTTACGCAACTCACTGCGGCGCGGGTCCGCCAGGGGGCAGCGCGCCGCGCCGCCCGCGCCCGCCTAGTGGCGCAGTGGCGGGCATGCGCACTGCCACTCGCGGCTCCGCTCCGCCCGAGCGGTGTCGCCCAACGTCTCGCAACGCAATCATCCGAGCAACTCTGGTCATTCATATTTCTTGGCTTATTCTTGTCCCGCTAGTCTCATTTCTAGTGCCATTATATCCTAATCAAATTGCCTATATGCAACACAAGCACGTAACTCGTTAAGTGCCTGCAAACCCTAAAGGATTCAACATAAACGCTTTTAGTTTAGCTGTCTAGGCATTATATATTCTGACCCATATTTTTAATGTTGTGACTCCGAGGTAGGTAAGCCACGTACGTGTAAAAGAAAGCAAACACACCGAAGGTCAGGGGCCTAGCGATCTTGTGAAATAACGTTAGCGAGTCTTCACATTATTTGACGATTAGCCTTTGTTTCTGAAGTAGATCCAACCGCGTAGGTAGGTATACCTATGTCCAACGAAAGAATATCAAGAGCAACGTGTTGCCTGTTGTTTCAACTCTTTAGAGTTGAAATTCAAAATTTACCATTGATGCGATGTCTAGTGGTACTTTCCTGCTAGTTGAAAGAGTTACCTGGTCTACTATAGCTTATAGCGCTACCCGCAAGTGCGAGTGCTCTACCAAAAACCCGAGCCGCTCATTAGTAGTTCAACCCAGCGAAGAAGTCGCTGTTAAAACCTAATTTGGAATTGTTAGGTCTTGTTAAAGTCAGATTTATTTGCCAGCATAGTATTCTAACTGCACTAGGTATTAGGTACATTGTCCTGATGAGATGTATATAACTACAGGTAGGTTTTTATTTATTTCAATCATAAAGCAAGGAACGCCATAATGCCCTCTACACACAGCCGCGGCCTGCGATCAGTTGAAACGCATGCCCCGTCTCATTTTCTGGGCATTTAACGTCCAGTAGGTAGCGATCTGAGACCTGCGATCAACGTCTAGTAAGTAACTATGACAGAAAATGAGGCGGGGCATGCGTTTCAACTGATCGCAGGACGCGGCTGTGTGTGACAAGCTTAATACGTACATTTACATCGCAGACACCGCTCTAGCATTACAATATCTGGGGCGTCTCTACCACTCATTTGTTTTTCGATTGTTTGATTTTGCAATTGAAGTCGAACATATAAATACAGATGTCTCTTCTGACGTATGAGAGTGAAAGTGACAACAAGGGCATATAGTTACGCCCTGTCCCCATACTAAAAATACTTTAGGGCTCAGGGAATTTTTCCCCCTTCATGATTTCAATTTTATCAGTGCAAATGTTATTTTTTGTTATTGCAAGTGTAAAGTAGTTTACATTGTTTTTAAAAGCTGTAGGTATGTAGGCTAGTCGCTTTTTATTTGGCAAAATAATTAAGCATTATATTCTATGCTATCTGCTGTATATTTAAAGTGGTCGCCATTTTCTTATATTTGAGATATATTCAAGGTGAATGGGCTAACAGAATATATTGTCTACTGAAATCTTTCAATACAGTGTTCGTTATAGTTGGAATCCAGAAATAAATATTTCCTTGCTGTAAGTATTTAGCATTTAACTGGGCTAAAGTTAACCAGTGTCACAAACCACAAAAAGCGATTTTGTCACTTAACGCGGGTTATCTTGTTGGTGCAAGTGGCCCTAAGTTAAGACTCCATACTGACCCATCTGAACGATTCGCTCAGTAGATAATATTTTTTAATATTCGGTACGTATGCACCAAGCCAGGATGAATTGTAAAAGAAAGTCATTTATTTACACACTTTATTTAATTAACATAATGAAAACAAACATTAATTGTACTGAAATTAACCTCAATGACAGTATATGTAACCATAAGTACAACATTTATATTCATGAATATAACATTTAATCAATTCAATTCACAAAACGATTAGATATGTTGAAAAATTACAGTGATATTTCAAAGATATGACGAGTGAACATCTAACTTGTGATATGTAAACTTAATTAAAAGTAGAGTTATATTATAAACATTTTTGTTCGAATAACATCTACGCTAAAAACTTACTGTAAGACTGTATTCATTCAAGATAAAAGATTGAAATTATTGGTTGGATAAAAATAAAATGTATGTAAAAAATTGTGGGTTGTGATACATATTGTTTGGCTTGAATATATGGCCATATTTTAATTGGCTTTTATTAAGTTGTAAATCGGAAGACCTGATTCGGTAGGTATACCTACTTGAGATAGGTCATATGTACTCTAGGTGCATAGTACACACTGACATGATTTTTCTACATACATTTTGTTAAAAAAGTAAAATAATAATAAATCGAGTTATACCTACTGGTGGTTCAGAACGATGAAATCAGGAAAAATTTAGCCATTTTAGATAAAGATATGCATGATTTATTTACAATATTTTAAAAGGTGCCGTGGCCACACGATTTGTAGATATTAGAGGCCACGTACCTGTGGCGATTCGATTGCAGTGTGGCACGCTAAATTTAATCGTCGCTAAGCGTGGCGTTCCGTCCCGTTCACATAATTATATGAGTGTCGTGACAGTTGCGCTTAAATTTATGATAAAATTTGGCGGCCACAGTAGAATGATAAATAATAATTATTCAGTTTTGGCTAATTTGCGATAAGTACTCTGGCCACATGTTTAAGAAGATTTTAAAACTTAAAACATGTTACTTAACCATTCAATTTGATTTCATGGTCAGTTAACAAATAACTGTTCATCGAAATGGGTCCATATTTTTTATAGTAATTTTCATTGTTGTGTACCACCTGTATAACATAGAAGAGTAGGTAAGTATAAGTTTTTTTTATACAAAATTAAAGATAAATGACTGAATAAAAAATTAAATGCTCAAAGAAATTGCAGCAGCGAATCGAGACATTCGACAGATATTAGTTATTTTTTTGAATATCTTATTCTTAACTATACTCAGTCAATAAGTGTACTATTTAATTTTAATACTAAATGAGTAGTAAATCATAAACGGGCATAGCCCAAACAAGGCCTAAAATAAGCGACCCAGTCCAGTCCTAGCATACAAACACCGAAGGGTCGATATAATTTTAATATAAGTCGTAGAACGTATCTATAGTATTTCATAGTTTAATTAACATGTGTTAACTTGTATGTTAAAGATCTCAGGCGGTTTTAAAATATAGATATTGCAATAATTTTGTAAGCATTCGGAATACAAGGATTTTAACTATAGGTAAAACTGTGTAAATTTGAGTTATTGTGAAATTAATTGTAGGTACCATGTTTACCCCGGTTAATTACTACTGTATTTAAGATGAACCATGTAATATTACTATATAAGTGTTAATTATTGTAATCTAATTAAAAGGGATGAAGCAATATAATATTGAATATTGTATATGATTAACAAATTACACAACCCTTAATTACCCAAACGTCTCGAACCTGTATGTGGATTAAATTTATCACGAAGATAGCAAAATATGATTTTATAATATAGCAATGTGTATCTCATGTAAATATTCCACAATCAAAAAGGCATGCATCGGAAACATTCATCCAAAATACTTAAATACTTTAGGCAATATTAAAATATCCTAATAGCCACAAAAATATTTAAGGGACTTTCCAAAACGGTGCAATACGAATTATAATTTCAGGTGCTGACAAGAAAGATCTAAATAAAATGTACTATTACATTTAATATTTGCTAAAATTGAATTTAATTACACTATTATACAGCGCAGTCAGACCCTGTCAATAAAGGCTAATATAAGTCATATGACGCGGTGCATAAAACAACATAATTATCTAATTTTCAAATAATTTCAACAAAACATTTCAGAACAAAAGGCACCCATTTTTAAACCGCTACTACATTATTACGTACACGATAAACAAAATGTAGGATTATAATAATAATAAAAATCAATAACATTGAGTCTAACCCATCTCTAAACGAGCATACTGCCGCCGTAAAAAATGCACGACGACATTAGTTTCGCCCATACAAATATTTCATATTAACTACAGACATCTACAACATATTAAATTATTTTGAAACCTACTTACTTAAAACATTCAAATTGAGCAAATCAAAATAACAGTAACAATATTGAACCATAATAACTACTATTAAATATGAGTACATGTAATAAAGATTATGATTGCTGAGATTATCATGACTAACTAAATATAATACGCGTACAAATAAACACGTTAGATTATCCTTAAAATTGCATTGTACTAAACTTTAATATGCATCGATTGACGACACCGAGTTATACTTCTTTAACAGAAAGTATTTGCGTTACAATTGCCTTTAGATTTCACACACTTTAAAAATATAAAATTGATCTTGCCCACTCTGTGATACCTATACTATAGTGCACGTTTGTGGAGCTCGCAGTGAGGTCCTAAGAAGCGCGTGCACTACTACTATGTACCTACTCGTACATCTCTTTACCAACACATTCATTTAGTATCTTTCCGACGTAGCAATCCTGCACAAAAGTGCACTCCAAATTTCAATCACAGCTATGAAATCTCTTCTCTTTAGTAAACTTACTTTTATATTTAATTATCCCTATATTAATACTATAAGTATACCTGTGTGGTACTTATTATTTATTATACAAAGCTCTATACATTGTCTTAATTGCAATTCATAGACTATAAATAATTGATTTTATCAAAATTTTTATTGCTAATTTTACTCCAAGCAAGACCACACAAAAATATAAAGAATTTGTCAACTACAAATAAATAAAAGCTTTTTTTATAAGTACTTAATAAAAAATACCGAATGAATCAATTTTGACTAGCATATTTTAAAATTTATCTTGTATAATCTCTCCAACGAAACTGACTAGCATAAACAGACAATCGACGTCATGAAAATTTTATAATTTCATTAAGTATACATATTGCCGTCGATTTAGAACTCATACGTAATAATTTAATTTTAGACACAACTTTGGCACAATCATTATTTGTTATAATTTATTTATTACTGAAATATCGAAGGGGAAGACTTAGGGAAATATGTCATTGGGATATGTTTTGAGACTATCTTGTAAGTCTAATTGTGTAGCTTATACCTAAGGTGCAAATTAATTAAGTAGTGAAATGTCAATTAATTAATTCTGTAATTTCTATTTTGACACTTGTTTGTGTAGGGACCCGGACTAATAATTTTATAATTCCGCTAGAGCGGTCCTGTTCCTATAGCACAAGGTTTCAGTGTCAAGATCCCTAGTTCTACAAATATTTTGCACAAAATAAGTCATCTTATATTACTATATGAATTTTAAACTCAATTTTTGGCACTAATTATGTCGTGTCGTGGCACTGGTTGTTCTCTAAGCATGTATACTCTGGAAAGCCTTTAGTAAGTACACTGTTCCTAAAACTATCTTACCTCTACCTTAACCTAAACTTTTTTTATATTTTTTTGAAATATGTCGTTTACCACAAACTATCTAGATTGTTGATCTAAGACTAAATACAATGAGCAGTCTGGAGAGGGTGATAAAAATAATTCAAATAAACTGTTCACATTACATGACTAACATTAACTATCCTCAGAATAATTTAGCATAAATCCACAACATTATAAACGTTAAACAAACTTTAACAATCTTTGGCTTTGATCCCTAGACCAATATTCTTTGACTTAAAAATTTCAGTAGCCGATGTGCATACACATTGTGTACAATGTTAGAGATCTTAATATTTCAAATGTTAAATAAATTAGAAGACTATCACATATAGCAACACTATGTTTATACTCTAACGTCTTTTTATTAAATGATCATAGACGATTTAAAATGATATACTTAGTGAATGTTCATTACGTCTCTGTCTCCGTTAAATGTTAGTTTCTTAAAGGATTTGATCCCATCGGTTTCGTATCGCCGCGCCGCGCGACCTTCCGAGCGGCGCAACTGTTACTGTAACACCTAATTTCCCAGGTCATTACGATTATTTTATTTACAAATATTGTCTTTAACCCTCTCACTCTGTTCGCTAATCTACGCTACGCTACGCCAGCGGGGCCGAGGTCGATTGTAACGCATCTACGACGTCTACTGTACGTCGACACTCGATTTAACTTATTTTGAACATTTTTTTTGTGGTCAGTACTGATCATAATTGAAATTAAATCCAATAGATAATTGAAATACTCGACCGCTTAAATCCATAGTAAATTCGATCAGCTTAATAACTCCTGTTGCACGCATAATAATACATTTGTCTTAATCCGTGAGCGGTGAAATAACAAAATAACATCCGTCCGACAGTTTGCTATAATTTGTTTATTCCTAAGTAAATAAGGATTGTTCGCCGCTCACGGATCCATTTGTTTAAATGTCAGTCATTTTAAAAAATTTAGTTCCATACATACGTCTTTCCGATTTACCCACAACATGACCGACACATTCCGCCCCAATAATTAAATACAGTGGAGAATAAATATAAGAATATCTAAAATACTTATAAACTCGTAACAAATGTAAACATACGTTCGCTAAATCTAGAGATTTGCCAATTGCTTCCCCTCTCGTTCTAGAGATTGTTTGGTCTCGCCATTCACTTGAAGAAGTATATCGGAGCCAGAGTCCCGTATTGCGGCTGCACGAAGTACGCGCGGTGAGAGTACGACTTGTGCGCGCCGCCGGACGCCTGGCCGCGGAGCCCCATTCAATGGATCGGCGCCTTCACGATGTGGTTGGGCGCGATGTAGTGGTAGCCGGGCAGCGGCAGCCCAGCAGTCTCCATCGTGATCCTGCAACATTCACAGCACTCTCCTTATCTGCACTACACAACGAGGTGGTCTAAAGTATCAATCAGCATTTGAAATTATATATAATTCCTTAAATAAAATATCCAAATAGTACACGAACATTTATTATTATCATATCATGGATTGCATGGAAATGGAATAAAGAGGAAATAGCAGAAAGGGGTTAAATAAAGTAAATACAAATCCATGATTCACCCCAAGAGTGGATATGCTAGGACGTAAATTAAAATTTAAAGGAAACTCTTACCAGGATATTGGATGATCCAGTTAGCTGTGGGATGAAGGTACTCGGTGGACCAAAGTTCAGCGTGTCGGGTATCACGGGAATGTATGGTGCCTGGGTAGGCAGGAAAATGGCGTGGGTTCTTGAATGGGAAGCTTTGTGTTTCGGACCATTTCATGATAGACATAACCTGCACTTAACCCATAAATACACCGTCAGCAGTCAGACAAACCATTAGCAATTACAATGAAAACAAATGAATATGTTCATTATTTTATTAACTATGTACTTAAAACAATACACCTTCACTTAAAGATTCTAGCGAGTAATATAATTCCTGAAACGATACCAAAACTCCTATAATCTTAAAATTAACATGATTTCTTTCGTTACAAATAAAGTTATATTGGCAGCCAAACATCAGCGTTTTCCGTGGAACTATATGAAATGTTATAAAAATTCGAATTGGACCTCGATTTAAGTTCGCACTAGCTAATACAATGACGCAGTAAAGGCAAAATACCGTGATTACTAAAGTGCTATCGATCTAAGCTGTTTGCTATTTAACTTACCTAACAATTGATTTTGCCTTTACCTTATCGTGACAGTCAAATATTATTAAGTGACAATACTCCACTATGGATATAATTAAATTTTATATTGAATTCATATTTCCCCGTACCTATAATTAATTAGCTTCGCTGCGAAGAAAGTCATATCTTGATATTGGTTAATGAAAGCAGTCAGATGTGAAATTGATGCATATTACACGCTGAAGACTAGCGTTTCACACTCATAAGCCTTTTCAGAATGGAGCTGTATTTGAAATTCTCTAGTATACGCGCCTGTAACTCGAGAAAAACTAGACGGGAAGTTACGTGGTGGTCAGTATTCAGATTCGCCTAAGTTTTTAGTAGGTATAATCAAGCTATATTAAACTGAAGGCGAAGCTAAAGATTAAAGTTAGCCTTTACTTGTGTGGCTATCGCTTTGTTTCTTTACTATTTATTTAGGTACATAATAGGGTGAACTATTCGCTTCAATTTTTTTTCCAGACAATAATATTAATTGTTCACCCGAAGCGCGGACGCATAATCGTTTAATAAGAACTAACTACTTACTTAGTTATATTAATGAAATCTTAAATAAATAAACACAAAGCGACAATCAAAGGAAATAAAAATAGAAAAACCATTGGTAATCCTAACATATTTTTCTTTATACGAATCGAAATATTGTCACTTAATAAATGACTTTCCATGAATACAAAACATTCCAAATTCTACGGTGAAAACTCTAAGTTAGTGACAAAATAGTACGTATGTAAGTAATTATTAAACCACTAAACAAGCATATCTGCTTATTATAACAATGTGAAAATACTTATGTTGTTACTTTACTTACTAATTTTATAACTTTAAGGTTTGGACAAACCTGCATAATAAAGTAGGGCATTAAACCCTATTTCTATAACATTATGAATAAATTTTTCTCTACGCATTATTTAAAGTGGATAGGAAAGGTTAGTTAGGTTGCGCTTGCGGGAAGTACATCACCATCGCCGTATATAGAGATGTTATACGATAACATGACCCGCCCCTCCACAAATCCGAAAGTATCACAATAACGCCTCACGTAAATGTGTGTGTGCGTAAGCATGTCAAATGTAAACAAATAGACGGTACTTACATAGAATACTTACACCTACATACAGACTCCTTCATAAGAAATAATTACGCACATTGAAACAATAATTCGGAGGGGCGGGCCATGTTATCGTAGAAGATCTCTACCTATACCAGTTAATATCTGTCATGTGAGTTTGCAGTTTATTATTGTACAGCCCAAAGCATGTGCGTGTGATAATATAAAAACGGTCCAAAGTGTTACTTTTGATGTCATAAGTAACACTTTGGACCGTTTTTATATTATCTACGTCGTAAGAGTTGAAATGGTGCTGTAATTGTTAGCATTGATCTGCTGTCGTTCGTACGAGTACTTATACATGGACTCGCAGCATTTATTCCTCGCTGCCCAGAGATTCTGACGACCTTCTAGCGTAGTTTGCACCTTCTGTGCAAAGGATCCTGGGTTCGATTCCCGGTCGGGAAGGTGCTTGTACCGTATATAACACAGAGAATAGTGTACAGAGGGGCTCATTACGCCTGACACACACAGGCGCAACCTGCACGCGGCTTACGGCCAATTGAAACGAATGCCCCGCCCCATTTTCTGCCGTCGCTAACGTTCAGTAGGTACCGGATTGCGGCCTAGGCCTCAGATCGCTACCTACTGGACGACAAAATACCCAGAAAATGGGACGGGGCATGCGTTTCAACTGGCCGCAGGCCGCAAGCAGGTCGCGGCTGTTTGTGGAACGCTTTAAAGTTGAGATTTTCCGAATAAGTCCTTGATAGATTTTTAAATTCTTTTACAATTACATACCTAGTCTGCACTCTAAATTATCTATTTACATACTATTGAATGAATTTTTTTAATCGGCCAAGTAGTTTTTGAGAAAATCTCAACCATAATGAGGCCTCTGTAGACTTTTCTCTGTTTTCAACTGTACCTGAGGAATAACCACTTTTACTGAGTGTGGTTGTATTATTATTCTTAAGTGGGCGTTGGAGACTCTGTAGCATTACATTATTACGTGTGATACTGCCCCCCAACTCATGAATAAGCTAAAATACCTGAGATATCGACGATGGTAGATAGGCATACTTTTCCCATTTGTGTAAATATACCCTGACATTAAATAATAAAAGTACTATGCGATGTACACACGAAAACAGAGAAAAGTATACAGGAGGCCTAAATAAAGTTGAGATTTTCACAATAACTACAGGCCCCATTAAATAATTCCTTTACAGGTACATACTTTCAACTTTTACCTATCTAACCTTAACACTCTCCTGTACACCTTTCTTTAATTGTGTTCGACCGTTCTAAAGTAAAATTAAAAATAAATGTTCCCTTTGTTTGATAATAACAATAACTAAGAATTTTAGCAATTTGACTGCAGGTTTGTAAAGAAACGGTTTTCAAGGGACGACAAAATAGAAGATAATAAAAGAAAATACATAATATTTGATTCCGAACAGAACCATTGAAAGTAGTCAAGACCACCGCTACCGGTGTTCCGAAGTTCTCAAGTCTACAATAACTAGAGCTGATTACAGATGGTGTAATTAGGTACTCAAAAGGCAATGCGCGAGCGGTCAAACAAAAGGCTCTAGATTTTCGTCCACTCGTCACGGTCAACCTGATCTGTCGTTCTTCATCAGTTGCCTCGACTAGTACACACTGCCCTGCGATGATTGTTATTAAACCCAGCTATTCGTTCAATATACGTACCTCGACAAACTCAATAAACCATCCTTAGCATCCAACATATTTGAATCTAAACGGCAAACTCATGTACCCTGCCGTATTAAGCTAGGTCCTTTCCTAACATATGTATGTTGAAGTTTCATATATTCATGATCGGATATCGGATTCAAATTAAAGTTATATTTAGCTGTATCCTAAATAAGATATGATCAAATTCATCTTGCGTTAAAACTGTATATCATACAGAGATTTCGAGACACCAAACAATACTTCCCAGAATGCATCAATTGCTTTGATAATAATCAATTATTTATTATTATGTGGAATTTGGCGAAACTAGCGCCAACGCCAGAATTACTAATTCATTGGGTTGATATAGTTGATCAATAAATCATAAACAAATATATTATTAGTCTCATCTTGCACATTCGAACGCTATTGATCCAATTTTATCGATGAACGCAATAGTATTGATAATTTATAATTTAATACTTTGGTATGGAAAAATCCGAAACCATTATTATTGTAACAGATTCGACCGATACAAAACCGTCTCGCTGCGAGAAAACAACAACTAAAATTTAAAGGTGCATGTATGGTGTACAGACTAATAGCATAGTCTCCGGTTGTTCATTGAGGCAACAATCTTTATATGGTTTTGTTATTATATACGGCGTAATAAATGGGATAACAATGAATCTCCAAGTTTCACACTAACATCACGCTTTGAAACTAACAACTGAAACTGGATAAAAGCTTAGCCCCTGTAAGAGATAGGGGTAAATTAGTATTACTTCACGTACCGAATGCCATTTAGCTGGTATTCTTGTCAGTAATTATTGTAGCAGAAATCTAATTTATTTAATAATATTATTGCTTCTCTTGGCGTGGCCCTAATTTAGCATTATTTAAACCCTAGCTTAAAATGCTTGTACTGTGTGTTCTAGCTAATGAAATTTTCTATTATACTTATACCTATTATAAAGTGAGCCTTGAAGTACGGCTGATGTTTTGTTAGACACCCTGTATTTCAATCTCAGATAGACTTTATACATTCATTCAAACGCGAAGCACTCTGTATATTCTACAGCATTCAAGCTTCTATGTATTTCCTACTATTGTCACAATCCCTAGTTATTAATCGTATTAACTTCAAAATGTCGTCGATTTAAGTGTACACTATATTCGGCTTAAAATTTTAATATGTATAGTATAAGTACTTACATATCTTTGTGTTACTTACATCATTTAAAACGGAAACATTCCCAAAATAACTATCAACTGTCTAACGTTGAAGAAAAAACAAATAAACTTATAAATACGCGTATCAATTCATAATTAGTAATTACTTACATTGAATTTAATAAAATATGAATACATACATATATTCATTCCCATAATATTAAAAATTGCGTAGGTTTGACCTATAAGTGATTAATCAAAGTACCTACTATAAAGTATGTGGAGTTGGAATTTTCATTTTCTCGTTAAAACAATAATGATATTTAATATACATGATTTTCAAACTAATTAATAAGTGTTAAAAGTGATTTTGATTTCCCTTCAATAGACATAAAAATAAAAGGTTGTTATTACTTATCCCAATACTTCTTACAATCTATCTATTGAATATTTGCAACGTCGCCGGATCACCCAAAAGCAACCGCTCCACTGTGAGATGGAGGACCGCCCGAATGCGGAAACTCGGCGGTCGTTCCGTGTCTTTGGATAAGTTCAGTCCCAATGAGAATGTGGAATCCCGCGCCGTTCGTATCCGCGCCGCCCGCAAGCGAACGACCGACGAGCGCCGACCGAGGCGGGGGGAGCTCTAGTAGGGGTTGTATTTATTCCTCTCCTTGGAGTTTTTGGTGGGCGTTTCGTCGTCCTGCCGCCGCTGGTTGAACGTCTTGTGATTCCTGTGAACGCCTGTCGTTTGCACGGGTTGCGCAGCGTTGCCGCCGCTCAGGAGGTCGGTGAGACCGCCGAGAGCGGACAGCGAGCTGAGGGCCCCCAGTGCGCCGGACTTGGTGAGGAGTTGCGCGAGTGGGATGGCGGAGGCAAGGGGGCTCGAGGAGGAGGCGCCGGCCGTGCCGCCAGAGGTGCTACCCTCCAGGTTCGCCTTCTGGAGCTCCACACTGCGGGCGCGGGACAGGACTCTTGTAAAGGGCTGGGCGACAAATTGGGCACGCTCGACGCGATACAATTTTATGGATTGTATTTTGTGATTCGTATTTTAGGATATACTCTTATTTGTAATGTTGACCCGAGATTATCTATTCCTGAAAGTTATCAGTTGACAGATTTTGTGTGCAATGCAGCGCCACAAATGTCATTCATCTATACTATATTTATTTTTATGAATCATTTCGATACATCAGTTTAAACCTTGTTATGTACAAGTAGGTACTACAATCATATCATGAGAGTAAATAAGACGTACGGTTACAGACTTTATATGGTTCTCTTTGTAATTTCTGTGACAGGATTATATATTTTCTGATTTTGTTTGCGAAAATATATTGTCGTACGCAAAATGCAACAATGACGAAACAATCTAAATTCGCCTGTACCAAGTGAGACTAGTTTGAAAATGTGATTCTGATTTGATTATAGGGTTTTATATGTGAAATCACCAATAGGAACATTATAAGCGGAACGATTAATAATCTAGAATATATCTGGTGGACATAAATAAAAATTATCCAGCAAACAATCTCGGGTCAAACGTCACAGCGCACGCAGAGTGCAAATTAGACTCCCGCAACAACCGACGTCGAGATAGCCCAATAAAGGTAAAAGATAAATCAGAGGAAAATAATGGGATGTCAAATAAACTGATTTACAGAGGTGGACTAGGCGAGATTTAAAACGGACGAGAAATGGGCAAATAATTTTTCATCGGACTTTCGGATGGAAATATTTGGATAGGATGTCTGTATCTGTTAGTGTTGGCTTACCTCATGTTGATGAGGTACTGCGCGAGCGCCACGGAGTCTGGGTTGCCGGAGATGGTGATGGTGCGGTCGGTACTGCCGCCCTCGCGCTCCTCGCAATTCGATATCCGAATCATCGCGCCGGAAATCTGACGGATCTCAGCGATCTTAGTGCCTCCCTGAAGATATGATAAATCGTTGTAGGTATATCCAATAAGGGATCGGATTATTGCTGGATCGCTGTGCAAACACCCAGCAATGGTTTGCAAAATGAACCTTAACCACATTACCTCTCAGGGTTACACAACAGACCATCACCAACCATGGGATGCTGTAGTAAGTGCGCTCGTTAGCGAGTACGTAAATAATATTAGCTACGAGTTTCAACATTGATGGGATTTTTGTTTCATCTCTAGTGGCCAGTAGCGGAACAATTGTCAGATAATAAATTTTGGTTGTCGACATTTATCTTTATTTTTAGTCTACGAATAAACACAATTTAGTTCTATAAAAACTCGATCCAAAAATTTGTGTCAATCAACCTACTCGAACTAATTCATACTACAAGGCAACATTGTGTCAATAATTACTCTAGGTTTGTGCTAAAACTTTGACAGTGGTGGGCATAGCTGTCTTTCATTATTTATAGCCCGCTAGTTCATCGCATTTTTGTTGTGCACAAAAGTTGCATTGTTAGCCGGACGAATTGTGGACGTACCTTGCCAATAATGCATCCGATGAGCTCATTGGGCACGGTCATCTCGTGCGACTGCTGGTTGGTGGCGGGCTGGTTGCGGCCCTGGTTCGCAGTGCGCAGCTGCGATCCAGCCAACGCAGCCAATGCTGGGAGAGCGCACACTTGCAACATTAATAAGTAGCGAGTACATAATAGGGTATGCATCTTCGACGATAACAGATTATTGTTACAACAAGATTATTGTTTCAATGTGCGGAATTATATCTTACGAAGGAGTTTGTATATGGTAGTATTAGGGCCATGGCACACGGTCGATAGTTCACCAACTTAACTTTTAAGTTGGTGGCCTCGGACTGCTTCTCCGTAGAAACTAGCGCCATCTGCCGTTACCTTCTGTCAGCAACTCAGCAGTATTATCAATTATAATTTTTGAATTTTGGCCAATTATTTCGGCAGAGTACAAAATTAATACAGATTCATTATTTATTTCGTAAGCACAAAAAATGTTTCTTGTGACAAGCTGTCTTCACGTTAGAAAATCCGTTAGTTGTTTGCAGAGTAATTTTCTCCTTTCCACCTAATAGAAATTCGCTAGATTTGTCATATAATCCGCAAAAATTGACAACACCTAAAAATCCGCCACCAACTGAAAGTTCGCCGTGTGCCATAGCCCTTATATGTAAGCTCTGTATATTTGTTTACATTTGACATCTGATTCCGCACACACACACATGTGAGGCGTTGTTGTGACACTTTTGTGTGACAAATTGAACTAAACTAAAGCTGACAGGTCTGAAAATGCTGCCTCCTACTAGTACTGCTTCTTTAGGAAAGGTGAAATATAGCTTAGAATTAGCTGATTTTGTAAAAAAAAACTCCTTAGGCACGTTAAAATTGCATTAAAACGAAACAAAATTAACTACACAAGAGTTTAGAATCATCTATACTTGGATATAAATTATCTTATTTCTGACCGTGCTTGCAATTCGGCTACGAACTTCCCTTCAATTTAGTTCATAAGATTTACCTGCTGGGTTTAGTCCTCCGGTGTTACCAGGCGCCAGGCCTCCAAGTCCCAAAGCCGCCAGACCAGCTAGCGGTGACTTCGCAAGGCCTCCCATCTATAACGCAAGACATCTTGGTAGAAAATCGTCTTCCACATTCACGTTAGATAGATATGTAACACAGTATGTACAATTACACTTCGATACCAATTAGTTGCAATAACTATACCAATAACAGCAATACATTTCGTAAACTAATGAAGTTGATTGTTAATTTATTCCATCATCATACTGTCTAACATAGAAGACAATTACATTACAAATGTATTGTAACATTAACAGTTTTAATTTCAAATTAAACAGTCAATAGCCCCAGCTGCTTGTTTTCGTCTTCTGTGACATGGCCGGGATGGGATCGCTGGATAGGGTTAACCTGGGTAGAAACTATATTTAGAATGTTGACTAATTTCACAAAGAAAATTCGCAATTTTCTTTCTACTGTATGAATAATTCAGATATATCAGCATCTAACAAATAGTAACATATTCATCACACCATATCCGAATTAAACATATTAGGGGATTAAAGGGCCCAAGGAGATACATAATATGGGCGTCTGGATTGAGAATTTGCGAATTTTCTTATCACAGTATAAAAACAAACCACTTTGTGAGTTCCCGAGTGGTGCTGCCCAAGTATCAAATGCACCGTATAAACGAGGAGTAGACAAAAATACGAGCTCTATGGCGACGATACTTGTATCACGTTAAGCCATGCGCTTCTGTGATTAATCTCAATATTAATCGCGTAAAACACAAATAAAAATGTTGGAAGAGGCAAGGCAGAGGCAAAATAAGGAAAGGTGCAAGTACGGGAATCTTTGAGATAACCTTTTATACAATTACGTTGTGCGAACATTTTGTCGGATTGCGAATGGATTACGAAAAGGGTTTGATCTCGGCAATGCCAGAAAACAAACAGTTAAAGCTTGTGATTATGTGGTTTTCTCGACACATATCAAAGTACGTACATTTAAATGTGCTAAATTAAAGGACTAATGCTACGGATTCGAACATAATTATGGATAACTACTGGGTTACAATAAAATTATACTATATGTAGGGGTCACGTGCAAAAAGGAAAGTATCGATAAGTTTAAGCAAAGGGAATACCAAATACAGCAAAATAAATGAAATCCATTCCTATATTTCACATCACCAGGTGGGTATCTAATTCTATTTAGATTTTTGTACAATGTTAATTCACATCCGCTACTTGGGGATTCGACACCACACATTCTATAATGTTCAAGGGGTTCTGGGGCAGCACCAATCACATATCACTCTGATTCCACACAACCTCATACTCAATGGTAATTAAGTACTTGGGCCGATTCTGATTTGCCTTTTCTAAACTAAACTACATTTGACATGTCTCAAATTAATTCCTACATATCGTTCACTAAATGTGAGAAAAATATTATCTACTTTTAGTCATGTCAAATTAAGTTTAGTGTAAAATCTAGAATCGGGGCCAGTGTCTTCATCTCCTAGAATCTTATGCACACCGAAGATTTTTTTGATTGATCTTTAGCTACAATTAGGAAATCAGGTTGAAAATTGGTCATTCGAAACGAATTCTACGATGGGCATAATATATACGACTGCATCTGCGCTGTATCGAGGAACAATATGTAGTTATAGCACTACCTGATATGAATAATTCACTGCGCAAACACTACCATATGTACGAGAAACAAAAGAACCACGTAAGTGAGCAAATTACAAGGGTATCAATTTATGGGTACGCCGCGTGTAATATAATTAGCGATTTCACATTGAAAATCGTTTAAATGTCCATTAGGCCGCCGCCTGCAGCTAACTAGTTAAACGATGTTTTCACGATAAGACGCAAATGCAGTAGCAGAACCTATGTCGGTAGCGCAGGTGAAATGCATTTCGTTTAGTGGCACTTATGAAATGCAACCTTATATTATTCTTCTTTACGGAACAGAAAAAAACCCGAAACGTGCTCGCCGAAACGCTTGGAATTGTCAATTGATGTCTGCATGCAAACATTCCGTACACACTTTGACAAAACCGACGCAGTAAGCGCTGTAATATGTACTCGAGCCGATTTCAATGCCTCTTACATTGTTCACAATAGAAACACTTCACCTGCGCGAAATCGAGTCAGAGAGAAGAGATACGACGGAGATAGAGAGAATACTGGCACAATAGACATATTATTAACAGTATTCACAATTCATATCGTAGAAACGTTCGCTATACGACTCTCGATCTTATGGCGAGATGGAGAGATCTGAGAAATTTTTGAGCTCGAGCTAACATTAAGCTCTTTGGCTCATAGTCATAGAGTTTTGAGTATGAGTGGAGTTTGGAGTCTTACAACTGTCAGTTTTCATATAAATTTGACAGTCGTAATTGCGAGTTTTCGCTGAGTTCGTGCTCAAAACTGTCTATGATTATATTAATTGTCGGCCTTTCTTATAACTTATCGAATTTTGATACTAAGGGCGCCTGTGCTGACAGACGGCTCGGCCCGGTGTGGCTTTTATTTCTGATCAAGTTCTTCTTAACCTTATTTCAAAGAGTTTAGAATTCACGTTACTTTATTTCGTCGAGTCAAGCCGCGGGAAAGTACTTTGCCGTGCCACGCTGTCAGCGCAGGCCCTAAGTTCGCGCTCAATAATTTTCTCATAATCTCGGCCTTATTTCCATGTTGTACACTGCGATTCGTATACATGTTCTTAAGCCGCCCCGTATAAAGTGTGAGTACTGATGTCCTATGTCTATTTAAGTTGCGGTATGAGGTTGTTGTTGGAGCGAGGTGTCAGGCGACTCACAAGGTGGTGTTCGTGCAGCGGTGGCGGCAGCAGGTGGTGCGGGGGCAGAGCCCCGACCAGCGGGGGCTTCATCTCCAGCAGGGGGAACACGGGCGCGCACACCGCCTGCCAACGCGGCCCCACACTTAGCACCTCGCACCGCATACCCGACACATATTCGGTTGAAGTGTCGCTATCTTACATTATACGTCAAGGTTGTCGCAGACGTAACGCCCCGGAAAGGGATAAGCGCCCGCCGCCTCAACTCGAGTCGTTCAGTATTTGTATCAAACTCAATACAGCAACGCACACTAATCGCCTACGTAACTGCATCGCCTCGCATTATTTTGACAACTGGTTGACAGAGAGGGGCGAGGCGAGGCGGTGCCGGGTGGGTCCGTGTGCGACAACGCTTAGGCCTGAAGTTTAACAAGCGGATCGGGTGCGCGTTCCGTTCGAGCCAAGTGCGTATAAAAAGTCTCCGATTGATAAATAGGTTTCGTTCGACTGAATCTCTTGCAAACTTGCAGTTTAAACCCACTTCCCTTAAGAGTCAGTTACACAAGAATAGTTTCTCGAATGCGTTCAGGTATGAATATCAGGCCAGTATATTCTTGTCTAGTTTAAACAAACGTCGAACGAACAAATCGTATGGAGCGTATTCGCAAACGAGAATGTCGTACGATATACTCGTCCACATCGTACGAGAAACTATTCTAGTGTAAATGGCGCTTTTGTGATTTTCACACTTCGGTAAAAACGTCAAGTTAGAAAGGGACTGGAATAACTTTTATGCCTAACAGCGAAGAGTCGCAGGGGCAACCGTGTATCGACGTTACATATCACTGCGTACATTTTTTTTTAAATGGAATTCTGACGCGCGCACGATCCACTTGTTATAGTTACAGCCATGTGCCGCAAAATAAGAGACGAGTTCGATGATAATGATAAATAACTGAAAACTTAACCACATATCTCTAGCCGCTTAATGTCAGTATAACGAGGTCATTGAGACCATTACATACTATAGAAAATAATTTATTATGAACTTACATGGTTTGTAAACATATTTATGAAGATAAAACGGTAATGCAATAACACCGAATGAAAGGATAATTCCCGTTTTATCTTCATAACAGTTTTATTATTATTATATGTGAGCATAACATTGTTCAGCGCTATGTAATAAAACCAGTCAAAATTTTAATATCGGAACCCTATACAGAAAATTACTAATTGTGTCGATTCCGGGGGTATCACCCGCAAAATTTAATCGTCGTTAAACGGTACGCTCACTCTTACACAATCTAGTATACGAGTGACCATAACACTTTCGTTTAATTTTTATATATAAACTCACTTATATTGTTGAAGGCGTAAATTACCGGCTTCAACAATATAATGAATGATATCCGTTTACATATAATAATTTATAATAATACCTCACTATAGTTTTACTATAGTGAGGTATATCACACCTAATATCTGTCGAGTTTAGTACATAAAGAGGATTCCACTTTATTCTGTAAATATTAAAGCTTTTTTAACATCAAAAGTATATAAAAAATACTCACGTCTTGTGCAGGCACGGCGTAATTGCCTTGGATTGTGTACGCCTGGCCACCGGCTAAGATCACTGGGCCCGCAACGTTAGGCTTTGGCCTGTATGGGATGGTCGCGCCCTTGGGTGGACTCTGAAACAAGGTGAAAGTTGAGAATCAATTTGCCACACCTCTAAAGCGATAAAAGCTTCGACTTCTCATACGACATAGTGTAAATAAAATATTATTAGGTAAGTAAAGGAATCCCGGTCGTGATGTTTTTTTTTCTATTTATTTATGTAAAGGAACTTTATTGATTGGGATAAATTTCGGCTTGTAGTGACATTTTCATCTGAGCCCCTCCGTGCCTCAGAAAGCATGTTAAACAGTTGGTCCCGATTGCTGTCGCTCGGCAGCAGTCGTTAGGTCACGTCAGCGGCCTGAATAACTCTGGACATAAGGTTTCAAATTCGTCTGTATAGATATGTTGACGCCACCTATTGGTAAATATCGAATTTATCCCAATCTTTTCTTTTCTCGAAAAAAAAAAAGGTTGGGATAAATTTACTCTACGCGATAGTTTACGCCCTCACCTCTAGCATGACTGCGCAAATGTGGTAAATGCACTGTGTGATCGCGTCACAAGTTCCACTGATCGTCACCGCTCTCTCAGTCGAGTTGGGCAACATTTCACTGGCCACCTGGAATCAAGCAATAGGTCACAGATTAATTGAAAAACACAATTATATTCATCCTAAATGTTGGTAGTTGATTAATTCCCATGTGGGAAAGGCAAAGTCTCAGAACATACCAGCCAGCCTTAATGATTTTTTTTCTATTTCTTACTATATTTGGGCATTGAGTACAATACAAAGTCATATAAGTCCAAACCACAAATTGATCAAGTAAAATACAGTAAACAAGAAAATAAATCTACAAATGCCCCAAACAAATATGGTTGCAAATCCTTAGTTTATTATTCGTACCCAGTCTTCTGGACACATATTTGTGCGTTTGAGTGAATGGACACACATGAATACATAAAGTAAGATAGAGTGGTGCCTATTAAAATCGTAATAAATGATAATACAATAGAATAAATACAATAGTAGAATATCCGGCTAGACCGCAGATGAATATATCTACATATACATATTATGTGTAAGCTGTAAGTACTTTTAGCCGTATGCGAGTCATTTATTACAATAATCCCGAACGATCGATTATTATTCTCAATCGAAAGTAATGTAGGTCACAATCACATCGTAACTATCCAAAGACAAAAGCAGATCTGTCTGTTTAGTATCATCCACAGCTGTTGTGCTTATTCCGTTCACTAATCCCATTATTTACGCGCATGACAACTAATTACCAAGCCCAAATCACACTGGTGGCCTATTAACTGGCCATAAATTAGGTCCGGTGGACGAGGTTGGTTTGTTAAGAGTAGATTATGGATGAATGTTCTGTTGAACATTAATGAATGGATTGGATAGGAATATAACATAAAATACATTTTAAAGGCTAACAACCTTTTAACTTTGAAGCCTTTCATTTTAAGAATACATTCTTCTGGTGCATTGTATGAATCTCTGTTGAAATTGTAATCTGTTATTGGTGTGATATGGATTATATTATATGTACGCTTGCTTTCGAAATCATTGTTGTCGTAATAGTTTACTATTATTTGTACGCTTGCTTTCGAAATCATTGTTGTCGTAATAGTTTACTATTATTTGTATTGTATGGCATGTCAACCTGTGCTATATGTATCAAAGGATATTAAAAACAGCCGCAATGTCGTCTCTAAAATTATTATAGCAACCTGATCGATAGTGGTAACCAAAAGTTACAGTAAATTAAGAATCACATCTAGTATCCGCCAAAAAAAGAGTTGAAGTTGGCAATTTCCCTATACATTGATTTTTACAGGATTTAGAGCTAAGAAATTTTAATTTTACAATATTTTGGTCGTATGTCTTAATTTACAGTAAGTTTTGAATATTTTAAAGTCTGCATTTCCCGATAGTTACCTGTATATTGGCGCCGGTGACGTCACGGATCTCCTTGATTTTGGAGCCTCCTTTCCCGATGAGCGATCCGCATTGTGACGCCGGCACGATGAGTCGCAGCGTGATGGGTGCGCGCGACCCGCCGCCGCCGCCGCCTTCATTGAACTGCGAGCACCACTGGAAAATAACAGTAGAATCTATGGTAAAAATTATGGAACACAATTAAGCAGAGATGGAGATCTGAGGACGACATTTCTTCATAGTAACACTGCGCGAACGGTGTAGCGGCTTTCTATTACACTCTTTAGTAAGCCGAAGGTGCTTTTGTTTTACGACTTTTGGATTTAAAAAATAATGTCTTATATACTTTTACACTAAATTAAATCATTACTTTGTATAGACGTAACCAAGTGTACAATGGTACCTCAAGGTGGAATAAATGAGTATGAGTAGTAATTGTTAAGCTGATCGGTAAAAAATGTATGAAGTCACATTTTTGCGCGAAAATCTACAACTTCGAGAACTAAAGTTATTCAGTTGCCGATATAGAACACCCGCCTTTCGGCTTACTTTACCCTTTCCGTTACATCCTTTATGCAGCGAGAACGGCAAGGGGCAATCTTTTAAAAGAAGATAAACAATTTACGACAATATTAAAACGTATAGCGGAAGTTGTTACAAAATAAGGTCCAGTGTTTCTGTTTACATAAATTATGCTATTAGTTACACATATGAGACCTATCAACATTACGTTTGTTAATGACCACTGCGCAAGTCGTAAAATTTAATTGCTCTACACTTAGCAAAGCGTCCACGCTACACGATATCTCGACGTTTTGTTTACGATCGAATGCATTATTGTAAAGTAGTGTACATACCTCCTCAAATTTCTTGCATATAAGTGTGAAGGCCTTGAATATGGCACTTGTGTTGCCTGTGACAGTGACAATGCGCTCCGGGCACGATCCATCAGATATGTTGATTTTGGCTCCAGACTGTAATTAGAATAATATGTTTATTGATAAGGTACATCTGCTCAGGTAAATGTATAAAAAAGTGAATTTTTTCAACTCTTTTCATAGAAACGCAATTTCTATTCTGCATAAACTATAAACATCAATAAAACCATAAAATAAAATAATAAAAACATATTGACTTTGACACAAGTTTCTGATGTGATCATGCATTTTTGTCCATGATGTTGTTTGTTTGACTGCAAGGACATAGACTCAGACAAGAACTAGTTACTTTTTACAGGTAAAGTGAAATACCTATTAATTATTAAATCAATACCAACCTCTTCTCTAAATCGTTTGACAATCTCTCCCTTTTTCCCAATAATACTGCCAACTTCCTGTAAACAAACAAGCATAATAAATTAACAACAAAGCATTGCTACAGGTACATCACACATGTACTCTGAAAATAATCTCTTGTTGAGTTTGGCAGTATTGTGCAACGGCCGCATGCGCAATTAATTCGGTCGCGGTTAGATTTATAGTACAAAAGATTTCCTGTCTGCTCGCCAATAATAGTCACCGCATCGAGCGATTCTTTGCTGCAATAATAGATGCATCAGGGATGCGTCAAGCCGGTTGCATAGTGTTCCTGGCAACAGGGCATGTTGACTCCTACAGTATGTGAACAATGCTCCCTCGTCTAGCAGAGGCGGCGACAGTCGCGCGTAGCTGCCACAAATAGCAGCTCTGATGGATGGATGGCTAATCAGAGTTTAAAGAACTCTCAACTGATGCATTGCAAAAAGACTAACTAAGCTGCATACCAAAATAAATTATTCTTAACACAGAATTATCTTCACTTTCACATTATTCAATGGAGCGTGGTAACTGAGAGTAGTAAAAGTAAACACTCGTAGTTCTGTCATTGTTAGATGTTTTTACTGCATTGGGGACTGTTGTTCGATATTTGCATTTTACTATGATACAAACTTTATTTTGGTTACATGGAATATGTTAAATTGGTTCCTGAAAGTGGCCCTGAGACATTATTTTAATTAGAAAAAGATACAAATCGACAAGTTTGATGAACAGGGCGAGTGCCAATGACTGGCTAGGTGCCAAATGTACTTTGTATTGGATTACAGCCAATTAAAAGCCCCTAGGTGCTTGGATGTAAAGCTAGGTATAGTAGAAGATAGCATCAATACATCTCGTATGTCAAGCCAATGTGGACACATCTAGGTGCGCTAAATTAGTTCTACAGTTGAGCAATAATACAAAAACTAGTGTAGGGATCTAAGGTATTAAGTTTTAAAGTACCTACACCATGCATATTGTGCACAATACAGGTATATTACAAGTACATAGGTACCAGAAAAACTATACAGGATCAGTTTGTATTTTTTCAAACTGTCACACAAATCTCACAATAGTAGAAAATTGATCAGGCTGATAAGTGATAGACCTGTAATGTAAACCAAATTAGAGGTATTCAGGTCTATCTAGATATAGGTAATTATATTTATTTATAAAGAGAAGGTAAACAATGAGTAAAATACAGTACCCATGACATAAAGTATGATGCCCACTTCACATACTACTCGCCTTCATCTCCAAGAAATGGAAAGATCTCATATATCTGATACAGAATGAATACAATGTCTTAAGGACTCATGAAAACCCATTAAATATATAACATAGACTAATTTATTTCTACTATCTAGATAACTATATGATTTTTTTAAAGTCATAGTGGTCGAACAAAGGATCCTTTTTGCTCTTTACATAGAACTCTGTACTAGTTAACTGTATAATATCTCAGTACTGTTATTTATAACACGCTGTATAAACAGTCAGTGTATGTTGCGAGCCTAGTTACTAAGCAAGCCTGTATGTAAACAGGATATTGTGTTAAGCACCCCTACAAGTGCTTAGTACTTAACAAGATTGTCATACCCAACCCAAGTCATATTAGATTACCTTATTTTCAAAACAACTCTTTCATTAAATATTCGATCACTCTGCAATCTGGCTCTAATACAATTTGTAACTATACACATCTATCAAATACCTCTTCACTGGACCACTCCTAGGTAACATGTGAAAATATCGATAATCCTTTTATAAGATAAAAACTTTAATTTCCTAACGGTCAATAACCTACATTAGCCACCTACCTACTTCACTCAATAAACTTCAATATCACACCTAATCAGTAGTAATATTAGCACCCTGTGAAACATGGAATAAAATAGCAAGCATAGGATGAATCAGCACACAAGTAGAAAAACTGAGAGAATTGCTAAGATGGCTATTCAAAGAAACGGGTAACATAAATAAACAGTGATAGAAGCAGGAAAGTGAAACGACTGAAAAACTGTACCTCTTGTATGGAATAACGAAGAAGAAATTTAGAAGAAGGTAAAGTATTCACTTTCACAAATTGAGTAACATCGATTGGAAATGAAACGGCGTCAATTTTGAATTGCAAAAATAAGTGCTTTTCTCTTACCTTCCCCTGCATAATCAGTCTGATAGTGAGGGTGACTTTCGAGTCCTCCTCATGGTGTGAGGGGGCTTTCTCCAGATCCATGCTGGAGGAGCTGTCCGTCGTGTCTCGCGGAATTGTGACGGCGTACGGGGCTACGTGTGGGCAGGCACAGGGGACACTCCACTCAATCTAATGGCTGGGACTCGGGGACTCTTGGCACGCACTGCAGGCAGGGTAAGCTGGAAACAGGCGCACGTCTCAAAAGGAATGTCCATAGGTGTCGAGCGTACTAAAGGTGTAGGGTATGGGCACTCCTCCTTTGTTTAGAAGCGAAGCTGATTACCGATTTATTTACAGTGATAGTCGGTAGCAAGCGTAACGGAATGAGGGCGGCGTAGGATCTAGACGCTATTATAGACTAACTGGTCCCAGGCCCGACCGGATTGTGCGGTTGTAACGCGAGTCGCCCGCTCGCGCTCCGGCCGGGACCGTTACTTGAACTCCGCTCGGCGACGGCCACCAGTCGCGACATAACCTCCGCGTCGCACCTCATGGCTAGCCAACCGGGTTATCGATCCCACATCGCATCCCAAACAAACTCTACTACGTATACCGGTCCCGGAACCAAGGCCCACTCTTACCTCGATTAGTTTTCCACTGTGCAACAATAATAACAAATCTTATCGCTAATTATCACCAAGATGTGTATAAAAAATACACTTATCACAATTTTCTTTGTCACAAAAATATAAAATAAATAAAATCCGACGGTGACGCGTCGGTCTGAAACGAAATGAAGCTTGTAACAGTATTGCCAGTATATGACTTAAAATTTATATCAAAATAATCTGTATGAATTAGTCGAATAATACAATGTACTCTTAAATTGAACTCGTACAATAATATGGTTAAAATTGTGATTGTGAAATCGAATTAAAATATTTTTAATTGATTTAACACATTGACATTGTTCGAGAAAGTCTTAGTTAAAAGTTATAGAGTACTTAACTGGAAACGTAAATTATTGCACGTTTTATAATATCCAATTATATTAGTATCCAATTATATTATATTTTTAAAGATTGATCACATACAATTTTTTTTGCAAATCTGAGATATTTTTTACTCATCTGGCAACAAACTGTTATAGACAATACAGATGTAAGCTGCGATTGTAGCGCCGCTGGTGGCGATATTAAGAATAAATTTGACGTTTGTCGATAAAACAATTTCCTGAACATAGTCACGAGTGCCCGGTGATTACCCGCGAACTTTTAAAAGTTTTAACTTGTGTTTTGTTTAGCAAAAAACTAAACTTGTTCCGTAAAGTAAAACGACGATTATACTAAAATGTGTTATTTTATTAGAAAATTTACACTTCAATTTCGTTCAATAATGATTGATTGAATGGCTTACTTAATATTTTCTTTCAAAATTCTTTTTAAATATTTATCCTAACACAATAATTCGAATTTAGATAATTAATAACAATATTGTAAGTAATAAGTATGGAACTTGTGAAATCTACTAGATCTACGATTTTACAAATTCAAAAAAAAAAGGATTAGCAAATAATAATAATATACACCTAGCTAGTTTGATAGTATCTTAAGTATAATATAATGGGTAGTAAATTCTCCCCTTTGCAAAGCATTCACCATGCTTTGACCGGAGATAAAATGAATGGGATAAAAAACTGAATAGATTATGCAAAAGATCTATCGAACTTACGCTTTACTGGCTCAGTTTCAAAAAGTGAGAGGTCCCTACACGGCTATATTAAAAGTTGGAGCGCCCTGTCCCATGCAAATTGTTCATCGATTTTATTGTTCTCAGATGAAACTGGCGCGAAGTAAAACGTTTTATGCACTGAAGTTTTATTTTATGGCCTTAGGTGCGCTTTATGTTTCTCAAGTCAAGTAGTTAAAACAAGCCTGTACCTACCAAATAAAGGGGACTAAGTGTTAATTAACTGAGGAAAATTTGAATACTTTCGGCATAAAACATTGTGTCATTTTGGAATCTACCTTTCTATTAGATGGAATACCTACAGAGTGAGCTAGTAGGAGGGCTAGAATCTGTATAGGTAAGAAAGTCTGAAATCGTGAAGGATCGGTAAAATTTCATCACGACGACATCGATTTAGAACTAAGAACATTACCAGGTTTCCGAAAAATACTTACTCATAAGTACAAGAATAGGGTATAGAGACCCTGGGTAAGTACCTACTTAGTTCTTTTCCAGGTTTTTATTACTATTACAAGTGTTTAATTGTGTGACAAAGTAGGTACTGAAGTGTAGATATATTGCAACTTTAATTAAATTTCAGAATAAACTAAAGTAATTACCTACTTAGGTAGCCTTAACTTCTACCTAGCTAGAGTCTATCTAATATAGCCTAATTAACTGCTTTAATTTATGTATATGTCGTGGTCAGATCGTTAAATTGAGCATTTCATGAAATCGTCAGTCATTTCATGAAATGGTGGCATTTCATGAAATCGTCAAGTTGTGCTGGGCATATCGTTTAAACGTCAACGTTCGTCGATTTGTCCAACGACGTTTGGTCAGATCATTAATGTAGGGTGCCCATTAAGGATGTAAGGAATAATAATTCAAAATATACTTATTACGAACTTATTTATTGTTCTAGTCAGTACCAAATTAAAAAAATATATATGTTACAAAATTCTTACAAGCATTTCAAACCAATTGTCCACTGGAATTAAATATACGAAATATTCATATTGAACACATTAAAAGGACAATAAATATGTTTTTATTAAATGTTTTTTTTTTATTATTATTATATTTATTACCTAATAAAATAAGTACAAAATTGTATTATAATATTATAGAACGTTAAAACGTTTCGTTTCACATACGGTATACCTTTATGAAATTCCGTTAGTATTTCAAAATATTTCTCCATCGTAATTATACGAATAGTAGGATCATCAATGCATTTCTTCTTGTATATTAAAAACTTGTAATTCCAGTTTTTCCATGATGTAATATTTTGTAATCCAGTAAATTATAGTCCGTCGACTTTCGTTGCCTGGTCACCCTACTTTCCTTTATTTGTTGTATAACCTAAAAATGAAAATTATGTATGTTAAATTTCTAGGATTCAATTATTAAAAGTAAATAAGTACATTTTAGATACTTAGATGAGATTTTAAAAGGATATAAACTAAATATTGTCATTTAAATAGGTACTAACCTGTGAAATGTATTCCCAAGATTTTTTTTGTAAATTGAGGTTGGTTTTTGCGTGACTGTCATAAAATTCACACCGTTTCGTATAGTAACACTTATTCAAGTTTCCAACACACTTTCTTATATAATTTGCACATTTTTATTCACTTTTCAACATGAGTTCGCATTATTTACTTACGCACACAAACATAAACAATGACAAAGCGCGCTCTCAGTGCCTCTAGCGGTAGTTTTTGCCATTTTTCTACGATATGGCCAATTGTGTTTGGTCATATCATGAAATAGCCGTGCGTTTGTTGGACATATCGTAAAACGTTTTCTATTCATTGATCTGGCCAAGCTATTTCATGAAATGACCAATAGACATTTGACGATTTCGTGAAATGCCGCCATTTCATGAAATGGTCGACTATTTCATGAAATGTTCAATTTAACGATATGACCACGACATATACATCATTCCTAGGAAGTATTTCATTAAATTAAGTATTTTTATACCTACTAGTACCTCAGATTTCTCTGAGCCTACAACCTAACTATGCATAAAACAAGACATTTTTTTCTGACAGTCATTTTCCAAAAATAAACGGAATAGACCACGATGTGTCAGCATAAGGGAAAATGGAAGTAGGTACTTACGTAAGCAAGGCAAGTAGGTAAGTATACCTATTTATATGCTTTTTGACATAACAAATACCTTTTCTAGAGATAGACTACTTAGTCCGAATCTAGAATCTACTACAGCTACCAGAAACGTGTTTTTTATTTATTTTTCAAGCTAGAATACTTACAGAATGGTTTCCTGTGAGCTTCCCGCGCTAATGGACTGGCCCATACCTTGTTTGTACGCCGTAAGATCACACGGAAGAGCAAATACCTACCTAGCTAGCTACATTATTACGTATTCGCTAGCCTTTTGTGTTCAGACTTTTTAAAGAGGAAAGTGAAAAGTTAACTTAATTGTCACACTTAAGTCATCTTTTCGAACAGATTTCTGCACAGCACAGTTACGAGTGGGTTTAATTAAATTGAATATTGTAACGATGGGATCATCGTTATTATGGGTTCAGTAACTTAGAGAGATGTTTACTTCGAATAAAGTTTCGCGGGGATATCTACTTAGCTACTAAATCAATATATTATTCCTCAAGTTAATGTTGCGGAATAAAATCAAGATTGTCGCAGATTTTAAAACTATCTTAAGTAAAGTCTGCGACATAAGCCAATTTTGCTATTTTCACAACGATAATGCCTAAATTGCCAAATAAGTAGGAATTGCCAAATAGGTAGCTTTTTACTGATGCATTGTTGATAGAACCTAATTAGTATTAGTACGGTGGAACACAGAGAAAGGTGTACAGGAGAGTTTTTAAGGTTGAGATTTTCTCAAAAACTACTTGACCGATTGTAATAATTCTTTCACTGTTTGATAGATAAAAGTTAAAACTATGTAACTGTAAAAGAATTATTAAAATCGGTCCATTAGTTTTTGAGAAAATCTCAACCTTATTGAGGCCCCCTGTATACTTATCTCTGTCTCCGACTGTACCTATCTGAGTACTTCTGTGGAATATTGAAAAATTAGACGAGCATATACTTACAATTTTCGTACCTACCTATATCCATCTGTGCAGTCAGTTAAATTTAATTTTTCCATTATTTTTAGATGTTGAAAAATAGAATTGACAATGTAATGTTTTTACGGTCTGAAGCCGCGTCACAATAGATCATGGTGCAAATGTAAAAGATAACGCGCCACGAGTGAGCACATAATCTCGTGACAGCGGTTCAGAGGCGGACAGCAATTTATTCACAACGAAATCCTCAACGTGTGACACTGACGAGTAGCGTCATTGGGAAATAATGAATTGTTGTAGAACATTACAGCTTATTTTATTTTTGGACATAGGTAGGTAAGTAGTATTTTCAAGTTATTCAATTATTATAGGTACCTTACTTTACAATACAGGCTTATGAATAAGTACCAAATATAATCGTATATGGTAGCGCTTTGCACTGTCGTTGCTAGTGTCGAACAAAGCATACCGCGTGCCACGTATCAAAGAATATATATTTTAACCTATGGAATGCCTAACATATTGAACTTTAAACAAAAAACGGAATCTCGAAATCAATCTTCCTCAAAAATAAAAATGAAGAACAAAAGGGGTATCTTTTAAAAGTTTACAAATTGCTGAATTGGTTTTTCAGCAATACGAGCACTCAATTATAAAAATGTAAGAGAAACAATGTCTAATGTCGAATTGTAAGGATTAACTTTATTAGGAGCGGAACGAAGGCTATCCGTGGATAATCCCTTCTCAACGAGCTTAATTGTGCTCGAGTATCATTGTCTTGTGATTATCCTTTGATTAGTTTACTAGCCAAGAAACAGTGGTGATATTGGTAGCAAGTAACTACTAAGTAGGTAGGTACGGTACATTTTCCCATTGACAAAATTAACTAAAAAATCTAATTTAAAGAAATTAAAACTTTATCTATTTTAGGGTTTCTTAGTGGATTTAGGTCGCTTTAGACATACCTACTTTGGAGGAAAATAAGTAGGTATGTTATTGATTTAGAGACTGGTTTCCATCTTCCATTGTCAGTGGAATTTCCCTTTCAAGTCAAAACACAGTGCGCGCGTTGGCTGCACCCTTGAGACTTATACTCGTAAGAGTGATGTAGTATTCTTTTACACTTAGTCAGACAACTTGCACAGTCAACCATCAACTATCATACATCACTTTGTGTCGCGTACGTTTTAGACATCATGAAATACAGATGGAAATATAAGCTCATGGTGAGCACACATTTACACAAGTCTTGGTATGACACGATAATAATGATATAAGTCGATGTTCTGATACCTACAAATAATAACTAAGATTAGACTCTTTACGTGGGAAAAGAAACCAGTAGAGATATCTTTGTAGAGATGAGAGCACTTGGGCAAAAATTTAGTACAAAGGTAGGACCAGAGAAATGAAAAGACTTGCTCACGTTTGAACGTGACGATCGGATAGTCGCAAGGAAAATCCTCCTAAAAGTATCGCAATTATATTAGCATTTTGTAACTGTTTTTTAAATATCATACTAACAATTGGAGATGGATAAGAGAAATTATTATTGCACAGAGTTAATACTAATTAAACTTAGCTTAAACAATAACAACGTTTAGTTAGAGAGTAGGTATGTTTATTTTCGAGGCAGATTATATGGTGCAAATACGAATAAATTTACTTAACTACTTTAGCTCTTATTTAAAACTTTAAAAGTAAGGCGTTCTGCAATCTACACTAGACTAATATACCACAACCAAATGAACATTTTATTGCACATCACTACTGTCACACAGATCTACTTGAGCTGCTTGACATGGGAAGGTGGCAGTTTACACGTAATGTGTTTTACCCATGTTTTACCTAAAGGAGTGAAATATTACCGTGGACCAATTTTAATCCCCAGTTCTGGGTTACATTAATATTTCTGCGTAACATTAGAAGAGACATGTCTCTGTTTCTCATTCAAAATATATTACGGCTACGGACCTTACCTACTCGTAACTCTGTAATCGCCGTTATAATAGTTCGCAATTGAAATTGGCTTGAATATAATATCTAATAAAATTTAAATCGCTTACATTTTTACTATGCGATAGCTACTTATGTACGATTTAGTAAGTATAATATAATTATAAATTAAGGAGATAAAAAGCTATCGTTATAATATCAAAGTAACTAATATTTTGATGTTCCCGAACGTTTTTTGTTACTAACAAAAAAAATGTTGTAACTTACCAACACTTTATTATACTCTCCAATATGAGGGATTTTCATTTTGATCACCAATAGGAAATGTTCGAGAACAGTTGAACTGTCTGATAGGCGACTGATTGTAAGTATAAATTATAATTATCTCCCAATTGTTCTAATTAATTGATAAGATAAATAAATTTAATCCTCTTCTAGGTTTAAGTACAATCTACAGCATATCATTCTGGTCAGTTTGTAACAGGTCAAAAATGCATTAGTTTTGTAACAGGTTTGTGCCGTCGACTGTACCTATCTTATGAGATTATATCTATAAACCTTCATTTATAAACTGAACAGTTTAAGATACTTACATGTTAATAGAGGAGCCAATTTACGTATTCCAGAATGCTTAAATAATCTGCAACAAAGAAACGAGAAATTAATTTCCGAGGTAAAACATAATTTTAATTTCATAAAATAATTATTGTGGAAGTCCCGGTAGGTCTATACTTACAATTCTTAGGTAAATATATTTTGTTTCTTTTGATTTCATAGAATATCTACTTCGAATGTAGACCAATCTCTTGAATGAAACAGGTATACCATTTAAAGTATCTGCGATAGGTATCTTAATTCTGCCTAATCAAAATCTACTAATTTGAATAAAGTTAATTACCGCCTAGGTATCATGATCGAATACCTAAAATATTTCAAGCAGGGAAATTAAAAATCCATAATTTTATTACTTTAATCAAAATATTCAGATAGGCTTAGTGAAAGTAAACAGCTTGAAAGGAGGAGGGAAGTTACAATAGGCGTCATCTCACAGAACCAATTAAAGTTAATAATCCTCTAATATAAAACGGTCGCTTTTTAAATTAAGTCCCCAGATTTCGTTGTTTTATCTTCTCTAGAGGCTTTTCATGCAAATTTTTCATAAAATTTATCTACTCTTTTAGAATAACTAGAGCGAGCATTTGCGTAAATGACTGGCTTATTACGATCTTTTGAGAAATTCATAATAAGTTATATTTATGAGTAAAGTATGAACATGGAATTCTGTATCAAAGAAAGTCAAACAGATTTCGTGATTATGGAGATTTTGATAATTTGTTGTTTATTATCACACTGACCTAGTCTTATAAAATTACTTAGGTACAGTCGAAAATAGGGAAAAATATACTCATTAAATCGTTCGTCTTTACCTGACGATTGTAAACAATTTTTTTAAACGTTAATTACTCTTGGAATAAATCTAGTAGCTGTGCTCAAATATATTGAATACCACAGTCTGTTCATTAACTTAATCATGTGGTAATTCGTTGTCCTTGGGAATTCGCATATACAATATGACATGTGGCATGGCGTACATATTTCTCACATTCCGCGGTTTAATTAATATCTATAATATACTTACTTGTGGGTAAGATAGTAACCCATCTAAGTACATACCTATCTATTTTTGTGTTCGGTATATGTCGGTCAAAAACCGTCCTTATACAAAAAATACAACCGAACTGTTGAGACTATGATTTTGTTCAATGTTCAATGATTTTGTCCGGTGCCGAACTACTGAGCGTCTCAGTACCTAGTTCGGCACCGGACAAAATCATTGAACTACTGAGACTAGAAGGTACGATTTTACTAACCTAACTATTCAACAATTATTGATAACTTGTTTATAATGCAAACTGTGGTGTAAGTCAAAAGGGAATCAAATCACCAAGAGACAAAATGTTTCGGTGGTCCGACATTTCCACCAGGAAATTTGTTTCAACCATGAAACAAATGTCGAATTGAACTGACATAAATCAGGAACGGGGACCGACATTTTCTGTAATATCCAAATGATACGAGTATACCTTAGCCGTAGCGCTTCGTAGCACTTCTAATATTATGGCAGTTCACCTTGGCCATGTTTTATTTAATAACCTAACTACCTAAATAAGAAAAATTATACACACATGTGTACAACCTAAATTTACCGACCTTTATTATATAGATTAATAGGTACCTTTTTTTAGAAAAAAAAATCGGTATTCTTCATGAAATAAAAATATCGTTTACGACTAACCTAATATTTCTTTTTCGAGGGTCCTCGTAGAAAAATCCTTTTCATTTGCGTCCCATAAGCATCTTGTCAATTTGGAAAACGTCGAAAATAAAAAGCTGGAATATTTTCCCCATTTTGTTGATGTAAAGCACCCTATCTACTTTTTTATAGATGTAAGCAGGTACCTATTATTCGTTACTTTGGCAAAAAATTATTCCCCCATCGGCGAATCTTGAGAAAGAATTAATGTTTTGGATTGATGGATCGCAGAAAGTTAATAGAAAAGTATAAAGACAACAAAAGTATTATTCCGAATGGAAAGGTCGTGGAGCTACTTAGGTAGGTACTCGTATATTCTTGATATGGCAATAAATTTGTTTGAAATATAAACATGCTTCTTTAAGCGATGGGGGGGTGACCATAAAATATATAATACAGAGTCGGCACGTGCAGAGTCAACAATTCGTAGCCTCGAATATTATACAAACTGTATTTATCGTTGTATGCTGAATATAAACATATAACATACAACATGCTGAATATAAAAAGAACCGGCAAATGTAGGAACTTCTTAATATTCAATATGCATAATATGAAACTCATTATTAAACATAGCCCAAAGTGTAGTATTTATTTGCAACGTGCTCGCCGGACCATAGCTCAACTCAAACGCTATTGTAGAGCAGCGTTCACCAATATTGGAATTGTTTGTATTTACCTTCCAAAGTCAGTATACACCTCCCTATTTCATTTTGAGAGACCGAAGCCAATTCTATTGGAGCCTAGAGCTACGCATATGTTTACCTAGTGTGTATAGTGGCTACCATGCAGTAACCAGCTCATGCATATGAAGTGTTATTTAAGTAAGAGAATATGATGTGTTATATAAGTTTTATTTTTGAAAAATGAGGGTAGACAAAGCCGCCTAATGATGGTGACCGCTCTTGGTAGAGACACCTCGAGGCGTTGCTGGTTCGTTTTAGTTTGCAAATAAAGACCTTCGAAGTTATTTTATCTCAGCATTGTGCAAGTAATAATTTGTATGAAACCACTATCTCATGGTAGGTACTTGCATACAAGGCTAGTGGGAGTAAGTAACATTTTTGGGACAAGTTGAATCAAAATCAACGTCTACAACTCGTAAATATTTAGATAAAATTACATGGCCATCTCACGTCATGACGAGGTTGAAAGCATCTTAAAACCAAATAGATGATTCAAAAAAAAAACCGACTGCTTTAGTTACCCTACCTAATTTACCCTACGTCAGTTCTGTGATCAAAGATAATCTTACGACACCTTTACATCAAAATCAATCAAGACATTTAGGCTATATGAAAAACATTACCCTCCTTCTTCCGACAACCGTTTAACAATAAGTAAATAGTAAAAATATATCACATAACCTGCACCACAAACGAAATAGGTACCTGCAAAACTCCCGGAACACAAACAAAAACTAAACAATAACTTACTTTTCGTAACTATGGGGCGAGTTCACTTTGTAAGGGCAAGCTCGCAACTTTTAATTGCTTCGAGTGACTCGGTGTACTATTCACGATGCTCGGTGCTTGGTCCCGACGTTCGCATAAAAGAACTTCTTCGTGCAAAAGAGATGCATCCGACGCTCTAAGTTTGTTCACGCTTTCAAAACAAGACTATATGTGAAGGCACGTTTTCTCAATCAAAATTTCGAAGCTTTCTTCTATAGGAGATTGTGCTATAGTCGACAGCACATTAACCCATACAAAACCATTGCAAACTGACCCGTTTTACCGTTGCCTAAAGTAGCCGTCTGTTACAGTTGGAGTAAGACTGTATCTACATAGGTAAGTGTAATAAATAAACCAAAGGTGAAAAACTGTAATTAAAAATTATGTCTTAGATAACTGTAATATTTAATATTAGAATTTAACTAATAATATCTAATATACAAATACGGCACATGTAAATAACGTTTTAATCGTTACTTAACAAACAGGCTTAATCCAGCATAATCGCGGAGGCTTTGGTTAACTGTTAGCGCTCGCTGTGGGATTTAATAAAGGTACCTATAGCCTATACTTAAATAAGTAGGTATGAACATCTCAAACCTTTATGCATCAGTAATTAGACAAAGACTACATGAAACATGTATTAAATGCATTTTTTTTTAAATTTCGTAGTAAATATCCCGGATCTGGCTCTACATCGTGTGTGAATTGGTAGATTAAGTTTTATCATCAAAATACTATCTCTAGTATTATGACTCAAATAATTAAATGATGTCTTAACCAATCTTAGAAAGACTATGTGATGGCTAAGCAACGTACCAATATGGTAGATTGATGGTGTGACACTTATTTTATATACTTAGGTAAGTATCACTAGGATAAGTGTCCTAATTCGAAGTTATGTGGACTTGTTTTTAAATGAATTTCTTTCGTTTAAATCCGTCTTCACGTTTAATAGAATAGTTGAGAGCAGATTGCTGTGTTTAGCCATATTTCCCCCGTGTGCTGGACTCTCGTATTGGACCGAGGTAATCCGATTAGGTACACCTCGGCTCAAGTTGGTATTTGTCCTAGTCGCTGATAAGAACACAACTACGTACAGTTTTATTTGCTACTGTCAGTTACATAAGTACTTATAGGATAAGCCCTAATGAAAGATAGTCCTCAAAGAGCAACCTATTAATTTTTCACGAAGAAGGACCTCGGTACAAAGTCATTGTTAAACAAGTTAGTTATCACATCATCATAAATCATTATTCATGAATGTCATGTTTGTCTCATATATATTATATAATATATATATATTAGTTTTAAGTTCTAAATTATGTTTCAGATGAATAAATGTCTCTTTATTTATTTATTTATATACACAAAGTACGAATATGCTACGTACGACACAAAGAATACAACATTGGTTTATTATGACTCAAATAATTAAATGATGTCTTAACCAATCTTAGAAAGACTATGTGATGGCTAAGCAACGTACCAATGCGGCAGATTGATGGTGTGACATTGCACTTCACAGAATATCCGGACACTTAACGAAGTACGAGCTCAAGTTGGACAAATGATTTAATTCGCTGGATTTTCATTATCTATTCAAGATTTCCTCGGAAAAGTTTAGCCCTCGTAAAGTGAACATGTTCGCATAATTCACCATCGGCGTCATTAGAACTTCACGAAATGCGATTTATCCTGCACACATGTTGTAATTTCAATATACGCAAACAATCAAACACAACATCAACATGTTCGAGAATCTCCATTAAGTGTAATTTGTGCCAATTACATGACATACCATGCCTTCCATTCGTATGATTGGAATTAATACGAATGGAAAGCATATGAATTCCATAGTATGAAGTGTCCGGATACATGTGACCATGAAGTGCAATGTTGCTTGATCTGTATATAATAGTACCTATACAACGTGTAAATTAATAAGGCGCTCTAAGTATACCACATTAAAAGATCTGAGTAAAGTTACAGCAAAGGGTTTTCGATAAACGATTACTCCTATAAAATTGAGTTGTGACCTCGACTTAGACGATGTGGAAGATTGAAGGCGCCGTTAAATTCGACTCGATGCTACATTGAGATTTATGTTGGCACGTAATTAGGTGTGCTTGAGAGCGGTTCCAGTGAAAATACGCTTTTTGCACGAAATGTTAGTGTTAGCGAAAGTTTTGTAGAGGGATGTAATGTAATGAAGATATAATGCAAATACTCATGACACAAAAATAAACCAAGTATGATAGTAACCTGTACCTGAAAATATTTAGTGGAAAAAGAGATGACAGATATATATACCGATTTACACAACAAATTTACAACCGATTTACAGGACAAATATTTAAAAAAGACAGTAATATGTAATTTTAAAAAAAATATAAATAAAAAATTTGCCCCAGGTCAGCGACCGCGGGGAGTGTCCCCAGAAGGCTGGCTGCATTGCCTCGCTGGATTGCGAGGCTAATGCGTTGCGCGAGGTACGCGCCAGCCCTCTGGTCACACATCCACCAGGCGCACAGAGATCTCTTTGTGGATGCTGTGTGCGCCTGGTCCCCACGGTCCCAGGGTCTCCACACCAAACGGCACAAATATGCAGTCTCCACTGAGACCTGCATATTTGCGCCGCTTAGTTGCCTCTGCGGTAGCTGCTGCAGCGCCGGCCTTTGATGATGTTGCTGGAAGATGGGACGGCGCCAGGGTATCCACGCAGGTGGCGTCCCATACTAGGGGCCGTCCCATCTTCCAGGGCACGACCGTCATCCCATCGGGTCTCTTGCCGTCGTCGCGCGCCAAACCGCTCGGTTCGATAAGTAAGTACACGATAATTAATTATTACAATAGTAATTCGTAATAATAGTTCGCACCAGAGCGAAATAACTATGCCAGATTCTGTCCCACCATCAACCGCATTATGTACAAGATATGTAAAAATATCTCCGTTTTTTAGGAAAAATATTGGTTTAAAATAAAGTTTTGGACAAGTTGCGCGTCAAATCAATTTTAAAAGTTTTTGTACGTTTTCCTCTTAGTTTTTCCGCTAATCATTCATTGTAAAGTGACATATTTTTTTTTATTGTGGGCCCACCATCAGACCATGTAACAGATAATGCTGAGCCTTAAACATTAAGAAATCGAGGCGAATTATTCGGTATTTTTGTTATCATTTTCTACTACTCTCGCAACTGTTTATGATTATGCAATATGAAATCTGCAATCAGTCCCCAACAACATGATAGGTACAGCTTCAATGTACACGCAGTTTTGTATAGGTGGGGCAAAGCTCCATTGAAATCTGGCAATGTCATTTCACGAGACGAGCACACTGTGAGAATGTAAATGTCGGTTTCGTATCAACATAAACCGACTTCCATTTACGAGAACGTGTCTCTAGATATATGAATAAAAAATTGAAGACTGACCTCAAAAATGGCCACATTTGTATGACACTCGCTGACTAGATTTAAAAACCAAGGTTTAGATATAGGTATAGGGTAGATATATTTTAATAAAAACTAAGCAGAGATCTTTTAATTTTATAGCGCTAAGGAAGTTCACAATTACCCATAGACAAGTTTAATTCCTCCCAAAGCGGAAAAGAAATGAACAGACACCTCTGCCAAAATGAAAAGAGGCCTGATTTACAACTCGCGTAAAGCCCGAGGTCGGATCTTATTAACATTACTTTTTATAACACGGACGGCGCTAAATTGTAACAGTGTGGACTGAAATTTAATTAAAACGTCTAGTTAGTAGGTGTTAACTAGCGCCATTAAAATGTATGGTTTACGCAGAGGAGGCACTCTCTGTGAGCTTTATTTTTTAAAATCGTAAAGAAAATGACCGCAGTGAATTCTGTTGCACAATAGTCTGGGTCCGTTTTTTAAATACAAATAAACGCCTATAAATAAAATAAAGCAAGTAAATTCTATTCGATATTGTGATTGATACTTTTCTGTCGCCAATATTTTTTGCTGCAAGCCGTTGAGACCAAAGACAATTTTTTTAAGTTTTGTTTTGTGTGCATATATGCACACGAATAACACTCACCTTTGAACTGTCTGTCTAAGAACCGGCTTCGTCCTTTACTGCCTAACTGGTTGAATAATTGTATTTTATCACAATTTCTTATAAGTCCGGAATACGAGTAAACTCTTAACAAACATTAATATTCTTAGATCGACAATCCATGTTAATTAACTACTTTTGTGCAAGAAAAATTCCTACATTGCCCTTCAGTCATGACGTAACAAACAAAAAACTTGTATGATATTTGTACAAAGCTGGTATAAAGATGTACTTACGTAAACCTTTCTTTGTTAGGCCTATATATGGAAATAGAATTGAACGGGTTTGGACATACACTGGCACATGGGTCGAGCGAGTATAATTTAGATGGAGTGCCCGAAGCGATGGTTACGTAGGTACTTTATTACCGTTTATGTTCGAAATGTACATTTAATACATTTATGTGAAGCTGTGTAACATGAATAATTGTATTTCAAAATTTCCCAGGCCACTGAGTATTGTGATATTTGGTTATATCTACAACCGCAGCGTTAATTAATGAAATGTTTTTTTTTGGTCCATTCCGAATATTCTCATTTCGTCCATACCTCTCCAAAATCATCCTATGTTCTGTAAGTACAAATGTTTTGTACTTAAAAATCAAGAGGAGAGTTTTTCCGAATTTCTTCGATAACTCTCTTGAAACTAGAGATGCATCCGATCCGATCGGCATCGATAATATAGGTATTTATTTTCCGTTCCCAAATGAATTCTGTCGCAATTAATTTCCATGAGAAATTATTTTCCACGAGGTCTCGTAGCAGAAGGTTACGAATTAAAATAAGTATGAAAACTTTAGAAAAAAAACTTGATTTGGTTTTTAAATAGATTTGAAAGGCTGTAATGTGTATAGATATTATTTAAAAAATATTATCCCAACTTCGACTTACCATATTTTTTCTTTCACTATTTTCGTAGTATCGGTGTGAATGGTGTCAACCAACATCACCGACTCTTATGCATACTAATATTATAATATCGGTATCGATACGGGTATATAAACGCATATCGATGCCATCTCTATTTGAAACCTTTTCGAGTGGTTCGCAGAAAGCTGCGACTTTTGTATTAAGACCGACCGTTCCGAGAGGCGTTTACAATGACCCAGTAATAAGCGTCTTGGCCACACAATATTGGCGGGATCAGACGAATAAACGTGAAAGTTTTAGGTAAGTACAGTACAGTCTCGCATCGGTAGTTTAGGAGGGTGGCAATTATATTTTATTTTTGACATAATAGACGTACCCCCTTCGTATAGGTAACTAACCTATTAACCAACAACAATAAAACATTGCATCCATTGTTATAATATTTATAATTTTATGCTGATCTTGCATGCTATTTCGACTATTCATGCTACTGCAATATCAGCTAGGTACTAATAATAATGTTAAATGTGATTAGTGTGTGTAATAGAGTTAAATGTGATTTTATTACATAACCTGTTTTGGATTTAATAACTTTCAAAACAACGGAACAACTCAAGAACAACGTTTACAATAAAATCAAGAAAACACGTGTCAACTTATGCCGCGGCGGAGAAGCTCGGAAGTGGCGACAGAAAGCTACATCCATCAAGACGCGACAATGGAATTTCTACCTACTCATTTTATCAATTGAACCAATAAATATTCAAAAGAGATATTGACAACAAACTATGAAGACATTGACAGCCAATAGTGTCGGCGAGCGACGAGGGTAGAAAAGGGTCCGCGGGCCCGGAAACAAGACAGATGTCCGTAGAATAAAAGAAATTGCGAAATGGGGAAGTTTGTTGTAAATATACTGCGATGAGCATGCGAATGCGGACGACTAATGTACCGATTGTCTTAAATGGATCGTAAATGTTTTTACGATTGTATACCTATTTTGTTGGTAACTCTTGTACTTTTAGCTGTAGTAGCTAATCCGAAGGTTCTCTTGATAATATCGGGAAACGACGGTTGCGAAATTATTTGATAATTTTCATTTTAATGTTTACAGGTTTTGTGTTTAATATCACATTGAATTAATAAGAAAATGTTCGCGAATGACATGGTGAATTTGTTGGATAATTCATGCAAGATCTGAAGTTTCAAGCAATTATCAAGAGTCCCACTATGAGCTCGGGAGTAAACATGATTGTCGAGCTGCTTCGTCCAGAGTGACGATACGCTACGGCGTCTCCTCTGGAGAAATACAAGAAGACACGGATTTCCAGGGTCTCCACGGCGACTGCTCTGGAGAAAGAGAAGACAATGATATCTTGAATATTCGGTACATGACATTGGCAAATGACGTACTGTAGAGTCCATTAATAAAAAAGTAGTTAACCAATTTTGTACTTTGTTATTTAATTGATATACTTAATTTAATTGATATTAAAGTTTTGATGTTTGTTAGGTATTTAAATATGCTCATCAAACCTTTTCCACAATATTTGAAGAACAACTACTTAAATAGAGTTTGTTAAATAACGTTTATAAACAATTTCATTCGTTTACAGAGAAAAATCCAAACAGGATTCATTGAGCGATACAATAATGTATAGGCACCTGTCTACCCACTTTCAAATATACGTAAAAGGGGAGGAGATGAGGGTTAGAGGAGAGGTGTGTGAATAAAGCAGATGTAGTCCTAACAAAAAAATGTTTGTAAAATCGAGAAGCTTTTGTATCGCGAGCGTTCGTAATGACGATAATGTAAAACGTGGTAAAGGGTGTGAAACTGAGCTTCGATTTAAAAGGATTTCAATGTCTCTCGAAATTTACAATTATTATGGCGCATTTTCATTAGTCGATACGGAACGATACCTCAGCTGGAGAACGTTACTATAATTGCAAAAATTCTTTCACTGTTTGATAGATAAAAGTGAAAACTATGTAACTGTATAATAATTATTAAATTCGGTCTAGTAGTTCTTGAGAAAATCTCAACCTTATTGAGGCCCTCTGTATACTTATCTTTGTCTTCGACTGTACAACAATAGTTGGTAATGGTAGAGACCTTGAAAAAAAACATTTTCACATCTCTCTTTTATACTGATCGTAAGGTGGTGTACTTTTACAAAATAGCCAAGATGGTAACACTTGCCATCTGTAAATACTTAGAGAGGGAGAATATTTTTTTTTGGTAATTTACCGATCACGTCTGTACCTGTAAGACTGTAGAAAGTCAACGAAAATGCTGAGGGCTGAGTAGATGCAATATTTTGTAGAGTTGTAGAATATCACTGGTTATAAAATATATACGGAAAGGACCAAACAAAGCCTTTAAAAAAAAAATATTGGATTGTAGCAAACCCTTCAGGCTACATAAAACCAAATGTCCATGCAGCGAATCAAATTTTCAGTCGACCACTGGTTGTTCCGGGGCAGTAAAAATCGGATTTTCTGTAAACTTTTGTTTGAAGTTCACTTTTCAGCACGTCCACTGGATACTTTATAGGCATTGAATAAGTATAATACTTATCCAGTTATACTTTTTATACGAGTAAGTTCGAATAGATTTTCTATTCTTGTGTGCAATATGTTTGAACTTTTATTTTTTCGTAGGTTAGATTCCTACATATTTGAGTCACATTAACTGTGATCATATCGTGACCGTCAAATCTAATCCTAAACCCAAAAGCAACTTTCACTCATATGCTACATCGCGTGAGAGTGAGTCTGGAGTCGCTACAAAGTCTAATCAGAATTTAGAAAACTAATATGAAGTCGACAATAGAGCTACAGTCGACCAGATATTTTGTGATAAGTTTAAGTAACTTCTATAAGTAAACAATTTACACTGGAAGGAAAAAAAAATGCCACGCTGCTGGGCCGTTGTTTCCTGTAATTACAATTGTTCGTTCGCTATTATATTAGCGATTCTGGTTTTAATTCTTACTGTAAACTAATTTTGACGTGACTAAAAGTAGCTTATTTCTTTCGTGGCTTTAGTATAAGAAAAAGCATCTCAGTAATCTTTAGACCTGTCTTAGTAATTAGAAAATACAAATCAGAATCGCTCCAACTGACTTAGAATTACAGTTTACACTCTTGAATAATCTGTACAATTTCGTTAAATAGGTATCGGACCATTTATTTTTAGTAGCCAACAGCAGATCAAGAGTAACACTTCGTTCTTGTTAACTGCGTCGTAAGATTTAAAATCGTACTGCAAGTGTTACCTTTGATTGCTGTTGTGCGTAGAATCATTGGGAACTCGCCTAGTTTTCACCCAATCCAATCCAAGGCTTTAATTATGCAGTGCCATTGTACCAACGTGGCTGTATAAGTTTTAATCACGAGTTTGACGCCACCAGTAATGTTGCCTCGTGAATTGCGGTGAACTGCCTTGTTTGAACAATGTGCGTTCATGCTGCAAGGTTCAAATTGAATTCCCCGACAAATAAACTTTGGAGACCTAATTTAGTCAAGCGCATTCTGGGATAGATTGGTTTATGTTGGTAGGTGTATCAATAATTATTGTTTGGTAAGGAAGTTAAATTTAACTCATGGGACTCAATAATTTTGATACCTATAGAATTTATGTGACGATATTAGTTCGTCTTCTATTGTTTAATGGATCCAAGTGGACAAAATGGCCACCAATGGTCCAACAACCATTTCTTATTTAATTTTGACTTCTTTCAGCGTTATCTCCATAGTTACTGGCTAGACTTTGTTACCATTATTCATTTATGGTTTCTATTCCAATTTCTATACAAAGAGAATATAATATTACGTATTCCTACATTTATATTGAATTCATATTCTTCCCTTCTATTGTTGTTCTTAAACGAAGTGCTTAGGTGTATGATCTTTGGTTGTCTGTGTCGTAATGCGTAGCGCCAAGGTGAGTAGGGCATACCCCCCACCCCCATCATAATAAAATTTTATAAATCTTATTATAAATACATAAGTAACTACTTAAGTTTACCTACACATAATAAACAAATTCAATGCGTACATTTTACTAAATTAAATTACGTTTTTCCTTCAGGTAGTACCTGTTTGTACTTTGAGTTTCTATTTAGCAGTTAATCCACCTACCTAAACATTTTCAATTTATTTCTGTTTTATATTCAAGGTTTTCTGCGAAATATACAGTAACATAGAGTAAACAAATTGCAGCAGTCAAAAGAGCTCAAATCGGGGCGAAGTTCCGGTCGGTGCAATCTGTAAATAAATTTACGACTGCCGGTAATCGAATAGAATAAGTTTACAGCTATATTCGCCGATTCATCGTAGAGTATTGCGCTTCTCCTCGCCGTTTAATCCAGTCTACAGTCGATAAATGCTAATTCCATTCCAACTTTTGGAACAAACGTAAAAATTCACTGCGCAACCCAAGCGATAAGCCTTCTTGGGCAAATATTTAAAATGAACTTGCGTCTATAGTTTTCATCGTACTTTAAATTTCACGCTGCTCGTTTTTCGATGAATATGAAATTTTAGAAGCTCTATGCGTTCGGAGCTAGAAATTAATTTTTTTTTATGGTTTCTACAAGTTACTTTCGGCTATTATGTAGGTATTTCATACTTTTTTTTATCAGGGTGCAACAAAACATTTGATACATAGATGACGTTTAATCTCACTTAAAAATTACAAAATAAACACTGAAAAACCTTCCAATTAGAAGTGCAACTGGTTTAAAGCAACTTTGTATCAACTTACCTTTACAAGAAATAAAGAATTGTTAAAATAGGCAAGTGGCAGATGTAGTATAATACGTTTGATTTATTCAATTACGGGAAATGTACAATCCTAATATCTGTGGAGAGGTACTCGGGAAAGTCATAAAAGGCCTGCGAGTCTGTGACGAAACCGTTATTACGTACTTCCCGCCACTTTACTTTCGTGAAAATTTATGTCATCCTTGTCGGAGTCGCCTTGAAATTGGGTAAACCTTATATTGGCGAATATTTTATTTGTGTTTTTGCCGAATCATAAAGAGTGGCATCATAAAACACAATAGGCGACGATGGATATATTTTGTAGATAAATAGGTTTCTAAGTACGAATCAGTAATAAGTATTTCAATATATCGACTTCTTGCCTATCAAAATAAATCATCGTCGATATGGAAGTAGGTATGAATGTAACATGTACCTAAAAGCTTCTCTTGTGCTACGAATTACGTAGAGTTTTGTTGAGATACACGTGGTACTGCTACGCTGGCATACGTAGCAGCGGCGTAGCAAACATTTGTGTAGCATGGGAATCAATGTAGGCTTGTCGCTCGCATATGCAATGGAAAAGCAGACAATCCAGTGAAAATTCTCGATAAGATTTCAGACAATTTTTTTTCTAAATATCCGAATAAGATTAACGCACTGTACGCAATTGTTTTTGTGGTTCTGTCCAGAACAGTACTCGTATCTAAGTGTAAATAAATTCAGACTTTGTAGCTTCACCTGAGATTTATTTATCCAGAGTGCGTCGTAAAAGAGCCAACAAAACTTCATTGGTAGATTTAAACATTAAATCAATTACGGGAGTCTCATTAATGATGTAAATTGGTAAATAAGCCGTCGTCGACCGCAGCCCGTGGCCTGATCCCGCGGGGCCACTAGATAAATACCATCTCAACGCTGTGATCGTTTCAATAGCTGCCGCACAACTATCCACGGAGCTAGGTTACCCGACATGAATCTCATATTCATCGACGTCTAATGGTTCATCGATATATGGGCCGGAAATCCTTTGTAGAAATCAAAGAGTTAATTTTAGAAAATTAGTGGTATGATTTTATTTGCAGATAATTGTCGCGATTTCGCTTAGAGATGTGTCCCGCTTATTGTTACGCGATATAGCATATGAGTGACAATAACTGTGGCGTTTAGGTTTAGGACAGAATCACCCCCAATATTCGTACATCTTTGTGGCAAGGGGACGCTAATCTAAAATAATTTATTTCCATAGAAACATCTGTAACAACCGAGGCGCTGAAGTTCCTAAAATTTGAAGATTTACGTTTCGCTTGAAATATCCAATATCACAGCTCTTCAGAAAAGCTTTACCAATTCAAATATGCAATAGAAGCTTTCAAATTTATGTAATAAGTAGTCCAACAATGTTAAATGACCTAACATAACGTGTAGCCCTGAAATTTTAATATTATAGAATGAAACAATTATATGCTGATCATTAACAATGCAAATTGACGAATAAGCTATCATTGTTCACCAAACCCGGGGTTCCGCAAAACAAACACCACGAAATAGGGGCTTATTTTCAATGTACCATCACTCGACAATATTTTAAGCCGAACGATTTATTCTCCGGATGATTTGAATTTTCTTTATAGATACAATCGATCGGAAAAATTGAAATGGAAAGCAATGGATTTAAAATTTAATTTTGTTTCGCTGTTGTTTTGTATTCGAGTTAAACTGTTATTCAAATGTTTTATTTATATACTACTATATTCACGTAAATACTCTACTTCTCTGGAGAGTAAACCTGTGCCACCACCTGTGATGCATGAGGGACGAGCTTGGAGCAAAGTGGAAGCTATTAGAATCGTAAACAGACCCCAATAGAATCTCGAATTAGCTCGTACTCTACACATACTCGTATATGGATCCCTATATAGATAGTAGGTACCTATAGGTATGGATTTTGCAACAACGTGCTGGATTCATGATTATAATACATATACCGGAGCCCAAATTAAGTGTCTTATTTTGTAAACACTAATATTAAGTACTATACTAATATTTTAAGCTGTTCTGTGATTATTGCATAGGTATTTTAACATTATTAGATCGGATTACTTTATTTTCACAATTTATTTTATTTAAGCGTATGGCGTAAGGACGCAGTAGGAAAATAAAAATAAAAGAAAAAGATCATTATCCATCCGGACAGTTGTCAGACGTCGACATCCAGTTGCTGCCACCATTGGGTAGCGTCAGGCATGAGCTCCCACAGGTCCCTCGGATGTCCCTGGTATGCGCGTGTTAGATTCGAAGTGCGTAGAGCAGGAACTAGAGTTTACGCAAAGATTTATATCAGAATATTACAAGGTTAGCAAGCTCCCTTGGTTGTAAAATACTGTATAATTGATTATTAGAACAGGTTAATTGTGATTTTGGGGGTATTTAGCAATAAATAAGTCGTTACCATATACAAGGGATAGTTTTATTAAACCAAACAATAGCAATTCTATATTACAACATTGTATTCAGAGAACAAAACACACACCTTTACAATTATGACAGTTAAATTCAAATAACAAGCAATACTCATCTTTTAGTCCGTGACTTAGGCGAACACTATGATCACCACACAAGAGTAACAGAATCAGACCTCAGTCCGGCAGACTCTCCTCGTCGACTGTCAGGAAGCAAGTGACAGGCTTCTCAGAAGGAGTCAATTTATATAAATCTAAAGTGTCATGGCGGCCAAGCCGCCATGTTTTATTCATCAACTATTTATCAAATCGCAAGTTTTTACAAGATTATAATATCATATTTATCTACAAGAATTTAACTAAGTAATTATTCAAATATTTTCATACATTTAAAACAGCTAAACTAAAACATAATGGATGCCTCGGGTCATCCGTCAAAGATCCCGAAATTACAGTTAGTTAGCATTTTAATTACTTATATATTATTATGAAAAATATAGTTCTCAATTACCTTTATGTAAAACAGTATATAAAGAAAATAGTGGCAGCAGATCCCACCGCGTGTTTATACTACCGGAAATAGAATCAGATTTCTATGCAATACTTAATTATATGAACTTGAACAATATTAATGTTAATACTTCTTCATAAAAGCTTACAATAATTCTAACACGGCCAAACTGACACGTACTTCGTCCCGAAGTACATAGGTAAATACAAATAATACAAGATCATAAAACAACGTCACTCAGTTTCAATAATTAGGCCCCCCTTGCAATGAAAGATAACCAGAGAGTTAGCGTCCTAACCCGTGAAAACTTCATACGTTTCCTAATTTAACCCCGGGTCCAATGCTAACTCTCCATGTTGCAAGTAGACAGTCTATAAGATAGGTACATTATAACAAATTACAGAACAAATATTACAGACAGCATCGAAATCAGAAATCGAAAGCATCGAAAAAAGAAAGTTATAGTAAAAATATTAATGTTCACAGTAAATATTACTGCCAGTAATATAGTTAAGTAACACAAAACATCCTAGGTTACACAAAAACGTGTCGGAACCTAAGAACAGTTATGTACCGTACCACATCACTATTAAACACAGAAAACATATTCGAAACGGATTTTGTTGTTGTTGTGTGAAGTATCCTCACATCTATTAGTCAAGTTGCTGTATATCGTCACGTCACATTGATGAAAATACTGAACATCACATGAGCTTAGAATAATGACACATCGATCAAAGTTGCATTGATCACTATGAATTTATAGTGCATATATCAAAATCGCATTGACCACATCGCATCACGAAACAATCTAAAACATTCTCGATACAAAAGTGCTCTAGACTGCCACCATAAAACCACTGCCTAATAGAGATCGCTTCGAGCTATAAAGCCAACTTTGCATATATGTATCACTTTTAAGGTTATATATCTAACCAAAACTACACACGTGTCTAATTATACAAAAACAGACTGTCAGTAGGTAGTCTCAGTACTCGCCATTATTCTTTTTTTTTTTCTAAGCAAATTAGGGATTGAGACGGCAATTCAAGATTTAAAAGACATTAATTAAACCTGTAGATACAACACGACATTCCTTTCCAGTTGCCCAGAAGGAACCCAAAAATTGAGTAGTAATGTCCTTGTCTTACAATTTAATACTGCAAATGAATTTCAAAAATACTTATCATTCATCACTGAAGGATGTAGATCAAAAGTACTTATCTCAAAATTTGTCTTTTTTTTCTAACAAGAAAATAAGATAAAAAAGAAATAAAGGAATATTTTTTTACATTAATACTTGTCTAATAATATAGTCTTTTATCCCAAACCAGCTGTTGCAGCCCACTGGACTATAAATGAAGTGATTCATAAAGGCATTCTCATTGAAAACCAAATCATGTTTAATTACCTAACTAAAATATTTTCTATTCCATACACACCTCACTACTTCAATTATTTTTAAGCATATATATTTTTTTGCCTCTCCCACTAACTCCTGTTTGAAAAGGATCAACAGTGGCGTACTATTGGACCGTCATACAGTGACGGGTTTAAGCGACACAATGGGGCTGAAATGCCGTACGTCACATGGTCACGCCTCGGCTATTTAAAGAAAAGAAAGAACAACAGAGTATGAAGAAGTTGTTGCTCACTGCTGTGAGCTATGAGCCGTAGCAGAAGGCTACCTTCTGTATTGGGTGCCAATAATAACTATAGCAGAAGCGCTGAGTTACGGTACTATCCTATGGGGAAAGTAGTGTAGACGCACCTACCCTCTTTACTGTAAAAAACGACTGGTGAGAATCCTAGTAAATATTGACACAACCGATAGCTGTAAGCCTCACTTTGTACAACATAAAATTCTCACATTATTTATTATAAAGTATCGCTTAAAAGCTCAGAGCTCAGAGTTGGACCGGGTCGCAACGAGTTATAACTCAAAGTCATGATAAAAACTGAGTACTGATCGTGGCAAAACGCCTCGCACACCCAGTAGCGACATAGAATATTTTCTACATATAATTGCTACCTATCCGTGATTCAGAGGACGTATTAATCTGAAATTAGTGTCTGAATTTAGCAAAAGGTATAAATTTGTAATCTGTATCCTGCTACTTAGTTTATGAGGAAACATGAAGCAGTGCCATGTGACGTCACAATCACAACAATGTCATCATCAATACCATTTTTCATCCTTTCACACTTATTTGTCTCATAAGACACTGGTGCCTGAAATACAGTTTTTCAAGTACTCAGGTACCTACCCAGCTCCATTAAACTAATACCAGTGTAAAGAGTTAGAAATAAAGATTTTATCAAAATGTGTAATAAAATCTACCCAAGTTGCCAACTGGATTGCCACCAGGTTTGGGTATCCACTTAGGCCAACGATTCTATTGAGTGATACTTATACTCTGTTTAGACTTTTACATGTGTCATAGTAAAAACAGATTCCCTTCTATTACTGGCAGCCAGACTCTGCCAGACTCGAATAGAGAACTAACAACACAATCGTAACGTATATACTCTCACGTCCTGCCTAGACAATATATATTCTATCTGCACTTTTTTTTTAACTATTTTATATCAGTTACCAGTTGCAAGTGATCCGATTAGTTTACCAATTAGGCCGTAGATAACCTCATATAGCCAGTTGCCTAGCCATACTAGCCGCAACACCCGCTGCCGGTGAGACGAACTAGCACCAAGCAAATGACCGACCAGCGGAAAATAGTCAGTCACCTTGACGTATCAACCAGTTCCTAGTTCCCTACACTAGTTGCCAGTGCAGCTAGCTGGCCACCAGGCAGTGCAAAGTCAAAAATGTTTACAACAACACGGTCCAGACATTTCTTTTTAGATCATAAAACATTGAGATTCATCCAGCAGCTATTTATTCATTAATTATCGAAATATTCTCTAATCTACTTTTTTTTTGGCCTTTATATAGTCTAACAGTATATACACTACATACCCACTTCCTTTAGTAAACACAAAACTTGACATCAAACTACTGGAAAGTCCACAAAAGTCGCAAGTCCGTTCGTCAGTCGTCGCCTGTTACGATCCGTCCCATCACGTGCTGCCGTGCTGTGTTCAGACTTCACGCCAGGCAGACTTCGCAGCACAGTCGTATTTAGAATGCTGTGCCTCCCACTGCTGGCGGTGGAATACAGGCGCTGCACAAACCCGACAACCAGCAGTCACAGTCAGTAGTCTTCAATTTCAATAACTCATTATTGTTGCCCCAGCAATTTGCATGTCAAAAGTTCATTAAGTAAACAAAAAATGAATCCAAAATAAACACTATAAAGAAAATACTTCTATGGCATTTGGCCACCAGTCCCTATGGACCCTATATACCGTATGGTAAAATGTTTGGAGACCATTGGCAAAGACTGTAATAATCATTGTCATTTGTCATGACAGCTGTCACACAGTTATCCTCAAAAAAAACTACTAAACGCTGCTGAATAAATTTCAACTGATCCAGTAGTTAAGGAAACATTCGCCGCGCCCTGTGGAGATACTTTAAACTATAACAAGCTACCTATTCATACGCCGAATTCTCTACCCAAAGGTTGTCTGGAAGAGATCGCTTTGAGCGATAAGACCGCCAATTGTAATACTAACTGTATTAGCCAATTTTTTTTGTGTAATACTTTTTTTATTTATAATATTTATCTTATCTATATTTTGTTCGGGGCCACTAGGCCACAGCCTTTCTTATCGCTTTCACTCTCATACGTTTGAAAGATCGAGGCATTAACAAATAAGACAATTATGCTGTTAGGCCTATAGCTAGTTCAACCTCTTTTCCCTTAAACAGTGTTATTTTCCATTTCACACTTCGATAAAAATCGTTAAATTAGAAAGAGGTCAAAGGCTTAAACGGTGGGCTGACTTTATTCACGTTTATGGCTATAGGTAATAGCCTACAAAAACAAAAGAGTGGCGGACACGCGAAATTTGTCATGTTACAGCGACACCAACAAGTACTCCACAAGGGCTCCGGCCCTTCCCTCCTTCATGGATCCCGTAAACAAAATCAGACGAGTCTCACAGTGTAATCACAACACAGTCACGTCAAGTTAATAAAGTCTACAAGTATCACTGTGTAATCCCAACACACGTCACGTCAAGTTACGAATAATGATATGACTCACCATTGTACATAGGTACCTACTTATTGAAAACAAAACTATTTTACCATATCGGGAATCGAACTATGTACGAATCGAATCAATACAAGATTTTTAATATCAAAAAAATGACGTCCCTACCAGTACTATGCATCATCCATTACATCACTGCTTAAGGTAGTGGAGTAAATAAAGTATTGGTTTAAGTAGTAGTAAGTTTTCAGCTCTTCAACTACTCGGGAGGTATACCTTGACCGATCCGTAGTCACACCTTGTGCTTTGTCCTTTATCAACAGTAATCCAATTCAGACCGATGAAGCAGTGAGTCTACGAGAAATAAGTCTCCCTCGTGGTCCCACTAGTGGGTAAACTTAGTGGGTCCACGAGAAAACGGCGCAATAATCGGGGGTCGACCCATAATTCAATGTAAAAAATTAACACTGTTTTTTACGTACCTACTTATTTATCAAGAAAAAATCTTAGTGGGTAAAATTACTCGTGGTCATGCCGCGAAACGCTGATTTAAATTGTATTAATACCCACAGTTGACCACCAGTTTGCTAATTTATAAAATTAGCCGAAAACAACGACTACCCACTTATTTTAACACTTAGCGTCTACCCCCAAATCTGGGCATGTAAGTAAATCTATGTAACGTCTAACCTACATTTCGTCTTAGATCATTTAGACTTTGAGAACCAACAACCACTTTTCGTATAAACAAAGCAAAACAGTCCCCATTTAATGCTCTAAGATACCTTCATCAAGAAACAAATATATACTTAAACTTTTCACGAATTATAATCCGCTCGGTTAACCTGATTAGCACTACACTGACACTGCATATTACACCACAGTTTTAGCACTTCCCTGGTAAGCTTCCTGCAGTAGCACGACGTGTAATCAGCACCGCACTGAAGACTGGCGTCGCCGCTGGTGGCCCGCGGGCCGCGGCGGCACAGTCGGCGACAGCCACTGTCCGCCAGCCGGTTGGCATGTATGTAGCAAGTAGCATCGTGGGCAGTATCGAAGAGAACGTGCAGAATCTCTGTACCCGAAGTCGGAACTGAAATTGAGAAAAAACGTTTAATCCTGTGGGCACAGGATATATCGATCCCACTTCTGATGTTAGATTCGAAGTGCGTAGAGCAGGAACTAGAGTTTACGCAAAGATTTATATCAGAATATTACAAGGTTAGCAAGCTCCCTTGGTTGTAAAATACTGTATAATTGATTATTAGAACAGGTTAATTGTGATTTTGGGGGTATTTAGCAATAAATAAGTCGTTACCATATACAAGGGATAGTTTTATTAAACCAAACAATAGCAATTCTATATTACAACATTGTATTCAGAGAACAAAACACACACCTTTACAATTATGACAGTTAAATTCAAATAACAAGCAATACTCATCTTTTAGTCCGTGACTTAGGCGAACACTATGATCACCACACAAGAGTAACAGAATCAGACCTCAGTCCGGCAGACTCTCCTCGTCGACTGTCAGGAAGCAAGTGACAGGCATCGTGATATTCATCTCGACCCCTTTCGGGGGCGGGGATACTGCTCGGGGCGGTGCCCCTTTCAGCGGTTTCAAACGCTGCCCGCTACGACGGGCAGGTCTCTGGTTGTGGTTTTACCGGTGGTATTCCGGTTCTTCTTGCCGGCCGCGAGCGTCAAGCCCGCCGGGTGAGACCCTGTTCAGGGAGGCCCAGCGAGCGATCTCCAGCAGCCGACGGTGAGTTGTCCTTGACGTTGCGCGTGGCGCGGTCGTCTTCTTCTTCCTTCACCACGAGGTCTCGTGGTAGGCGTTTGCGGTCTGGTGGTCGCGCGTGGAGCGGAGCGAGCTCACTGATGTGAGGTAGGCTCGACGCGTCTACACGCGCGAACATGCGGGTTGCCAGTCTTCCGATGAAGTCGTCGAGGCTTTCCATCTGGAGGTCTCTCGCGATGGTTTTGTTGCGAACGTAGCGTGGGGCGTCTACGATGGTGCGCAAGGCCATCGACTGCTGGGAGCGCAGTCGTTGGCGTCGGGTTTCCGGAACCAATGCGTACCACGCCGGAGCGGCGTAGGTAAGGCGGGTCCGGATGTAGGTTTTGTAGATCCCCAGCTTCGCTCGCAAGGGTAGCTTCGACTTCAGCACCGGGCGGAGTAAGATCCTCGCGGTTTGGGTGTGGTTGACGACCGTTTTCACGTGCGTAGCCATGGTCAGGTTTCTGTCTATGGTCACTCCGAGGTACTTGGCCTGGGGCGACCACTCGATGTCCTGGCCGTTGAGAGACAGTCTCTTGGGTAGGGGTCCGGTGGTTCCGATCACCACTGCTTGCGTTTTCGCCACGTTCACTGACAGTCTCCAATCTGCCAGCCAGGTGGGGAGGGCGTCTAGCGTTTGCTGCATCTTGCGCGACGAGAAGTTGGCGTTGAGGGATGATCTGATGAACGCCGCGTCGTCTGCGTAGAGTGCTAGCTTCGCTCCGCCCTCCACTGGGATGTCATCCGTATATCTGGCGTAGCAGATCGGGGACAGGCAGCTGCCTTGCGGGACACCGGCTTCGATGGGTCGCTCTGTCGATAGGGCGTCTTCCACTGCCACTTGGAAGCGCCGGCTTCGCAGGAAGGTGGCCACAGTCTTAACGATTCGTCGTGGAGTCGTAGACGTGGCCAGCTTATATATTAGCCCCGGGTGCCAGACCCGGTCGAATGCCTTCTCCATGTCGAGGAAGACAGCCACAGTCTTCTCACCCTTGTTCAGGGCGAGCGTCATGTGGTACAGCACCCTCGACAGTTGGAGTGTGGTGGAGTGTTCGGCTCGGAATCCGAACTGCTCGTCCCGTGGCGTGATGTGTGGCGTGAGGTGGAGCAGCAGCAGCTTCTCGAACACCTTGGATGTGGTCGACAGGAGAGTGATTGGCCGATAGCTCTCAGGCTTCAGGATGTTCTTCCCCGGTTTGGGCAGCATGATGACACGGCCTAGCTTCCATTGGTTAGGGAAGTGGCCCGTCCGCAGGATGCCGTTGAAGAGGCGCGTCAGCGTCGCGATTGCTCGCGGTGGTAGGTGACGCAGTGCTTCGTTGGTGATTCTGTCGGGGCCTGGGGCCTTCCGCAGTTTGGTTCTCCGTATCATCCGCTGCACTTGGCCTGGGGAGAAGACGACTGGGTCCTCATCAGGGGCTATCGGCTCGGCGAAGTAGTTGTCCAGGTGCTCCTGGATGGTTGCTGCGTGCTCGTGTCGGTCTGAGGGGAATGGCCGGAACTGCCTCTGCAGGGATTCGGCGAAGATCTCCGCGCGGTCTACAGCGCGGTAGCGGGGGGTACCGTCGTTGGCGAGCAGTGGGCGCACCGGAGCACGTTTGCCCGAGAGCTGCCGGCACAGTCTGTGTATCGACGTCCAGTCGTCGCTGGCAGACTCTATGGTGCGCTCCCATGTCTCTGTGGCGTTCTCCGCGAGTGCGTCAGAGATCTTCTCCGCTAGGGTGTTTAGCCGAAATTTGAGATATCGGCAGCGTGTCCGTTGCCATAGTCTCCTCAGACGCCGCTTCTCCTCGATCATGTTGACGATGTGAGCTGGTGTCCTGGGGGATCGTCGCAGGCGGGGGGCGTCTCGGGCGGCTTGGTTGAGGGCAGTCTGGAGGCATGTTGCGAACTCCTCTGCTAGTCCGTCAACGTCTTCGGATGACGCGATTGGCCGCGTTGGGATGCGGTCACTCACGTGCACCTGGAAGGTCTCCCAGTCGTGGATTCTCCGTGGTATCGACGTCGGCTTGGCTTGGCTCTCAGGTAGTGTGATCAGCACCGGCTGGTGGTCTGAGATGAGGTGATCATCAAGCACGTCGATGATGGGCGTAGCTGGGAGACCCGCCGTGACGGTGAGGTCCAGCACGTCGGGCAGATGGTTCGTTTCATGGGGGTAGTGGGTTGGGACCTCCGGGCCCAGTACCGCGTAGCCTCTTCTCTCTGCGTCTTCCAGCAGTCGGCGGCCGTTTGGGCAGATTCTTGAGGCGTTCCAGGCAGTGTGCTTGCAGTTGAAGTCGCCACCAATTATCGTGGGTAATGGCGAGTCCAGCAGGGCGTGAACGTCAGCCATCTCGATACGACCAATTGGTGGTTTGTAGAACGCAAACACGCGCGTTGGCTTTCCGTGTGCGAGTAGCTCCACCCCCAGGGCGTAGCAGGACTGTAGTGCAGGTGTCGGTAGTGGCTGGTGAACGACGGTTCTCTTGACCATAACTGCCAGTCCGCGGTAGCGGCGGCCGGTGGCAGAGATCTCGTCTTTCCGGTACACGTGATAGTATGGCATCTTCAGTCCGTCTCCGCTCTTGAGGTGGGTTTCGGATATGAGGACAACATCCAGTTTGTGCTCGGCGCAGAGCACACGGAGGAGTCCCAGCTTCTGCCTGGAGAGTCCCTCGGCGTTCCAGTGCATCAACCTGAGAGGTGTACTATCCATTTGTGGACAGTAAGGAGGCTATACCTCTCAGGATGACCGGCACTGGGTCCTGGTCCATCTGTATTGCCATGAGCACCTCGCTGAGGATCTGGATGGCCGCCTTGGCCATTTCCTTCCTCTCGTTGGTGGTTCCGATCCCCTGTTGCTTCGCCATCATCCCCCGTTGAGGGGCGGCGATCGCTGGCAGGGGAATTGGTGCTGTGTCACCTGGTGGTAGTGAAGGCTGGTATGGCGCTTCGTACCACGCAGGGTTTTCCGGGGCGGGTGTGTTGCTAGTGGGGGGGTTTGCGCCCCTCCTTCTGTTCCGCTTTCTTGGCTTCCTCTTTGCGGCCTGTTGAGGGCCGTTTGCGGCTGCCATGAGAGTGGTGGCTGCGTTTGCTTCTCCCCATGGAGCAGGGGTGACTTCCTGGACCGTGGCGACCGGGCGTGTGGTGTCTTCTGTGCGGCGGATGGAGGTGGTGGTGATGGCCACTGTGCCGGCCTTCTTGTTGCGTAGCTCCTGTTTAAAGACAGGGCACGCAACGTGGTTGGCCGGGTGAGCTCCTCCGCAGTTGGCGCAGGTGGGCGGCTCCTCTCTCGGGCGCGGGCAATCGTGGGCGGCGTGCTCCTCCCCACACCGCACACAGGCTTGTTTTCTGTGGCAATGATGGGAGGAGTGCCGGAACTGTTGGCAGCGGTGGCACTGCGCTGGGCCTTTCTTGCCGCGCCACGCCTCCACCTTCACTCCCGGCATGCAGAGTAGCTCCGTGATGTCTTGGAGGTTGGCCATCGTTGTGTTTGCTGTCCTCCTCAGCTGAGCAAAGAATATGCACCCTGGTCTGCCTTGGCGTGCGTTGATATGACGCACGTATTCCGGCTCGTACCCTAGAGTGGTGAGCTCCTCGACGATGTCGTCAGGTTTGGTGTCTGCGGGGAGTCCTCGGATCGCTACCTTCACGCTGCGCTCCGTCGGTAGGGCGTAGGAGAACCATGAGAGGCCTTGTTCGCCCTCCAGTGCTGAGAGGTACCGCTGGACTGTGCGGTACTCTTCGTCGCTCTTTGGGGCGAACTTGACCCCTCTTCCGAAGGGGCGTGCGTTAGGAGCGTGACCCAGGGACTCCTTCAGCTTTTTGAAGTGGATCGCCCAGTCTGGGAGGAGCTCGACCACTAGAGGTGGGTATCGTGCCTTCGTCCTCGTCGCTGCTGCCGCCTGAGGTGGCGGGGTGGGTTTCTTCGTTCCCGTGGGTGACGATACCAACGCTGCGGCGTAAGATGTCGCAACGGGGGCGCTCGTGTCCATCGGGGACGGTATGATGCCGATAATCGGAGGTGGTGCGCGGCCAGCCGGCCCGCCGGTGCGTGCGGAGTCTGTCGATGATGTCGACGGCTCCCTCGTCCTTTTCTGCGGGCGCTCTAACTCTCGCTCCGGTGTGGGCGAGAGAAGGAAGGACGGGGTTTCCAAGGCGTCGAGCATCTCGGCGTCTGGTGTTGGTGGCTCCGGCGTGGAGTAAGTCGCCGTTTGTAATATCGGTGTTCGGGCGTCCGGCATGGAGGCGGAGCGCGCGAGCGTGCGCTGCCCGGTGGTATGCCGGGTGGCTCGCTGCGCGGTGTCCTCGTTTACTGGACGCACGGGTGGCGGTGAGCGCGACGGTGCTGAGCGCGTCGGCGACGTTCGCGCATGTGTGTGTGCGCGCGTGTGCGCGTGCGGCAGTGGCCCGGTCGGGGCGCGCGATGGTGCGGCGTCCCACGGTGGGGTGTGCTGTGCGGCTGCATGCGCGGCCAATGGGCGCGCGAGGTTATTTTGTGGCGCTTGTGGCCGAGTGGGGTCGTGCGGCGAGGCGCGCAGTTGTTGCGCGCCATTCCTCCGCGGTGCGCCCTGCGCGGGTGTGGTAGTCCGTGGCTGTGCGGCGCTGTGCGTCGAAGCCGGGCGCTCGACCAATGGGAGCGCGGGGTTCTGCGGAGGCGCGTGCGGCCGTGCGGAGTCGCGCGGCGGGGCATCGCTGCGTGTCGGTGCTGGCCGTGCGGCCGTTGGTTGCGCCGCATTTTTCTGCGGCGCTTGGGGCCGTGCGGAGTCGCGCGGCGGGGCGTGTGGCGCGCCGTGACGTGGTGCGCCGCTTCGCAGCATGGCGGTTGGTGCGCGCGCTTGAGGCGCGGTGCTCTGGGTCGGTGCGGCGCAGTGCGGCGGCGCGCCCATTGCGGGCGCTCCGCCTCGTACCTGTGCGGTGTGTGCGCTCAGGCGCGGCGGTCCTGTTGGGCGCGGTGCGGAGCAGTGCGGCGGCTTGTGTGGGGCGCTATGTTGCGCCGGTGCACTCGGTGCCGCGTGCGGTGCGCCCATTGGTGCGCGCCCGGTTGCGGCGCTCTGTGATTGGCGTGCGGTACCGAAGGCAGTCACGCTCCCGCGCGCCCTGCCTCCGGCCTCCGCCAGCGCCCACTCTTCTGTTTCACCGCTTGTCCCGGGGGCAGTCGCGCTCCCGCGCGCCCTGCCCCCGTCCTCTGCGGGTGGCTCGCCGGTCCCGAAGGTAAATTCAAATAACAAGCAATACTCATCTTTTAGTCCGTGACTTAGGCGAACACTATGATCACCACACAAGAGTAACAGAATCAGACCTCAGTCCGGCAGACTCTCCTCGTCGACTGTCAGGAAGCAAGTGACAGGCTTCTCAGAAGGAGTCAATTTATATAAATCTAAAGTGTCATGGCGGCCAAGCCGCCATGTTTTATTCATCAACTATTTATCAAATCGCAAGTTTTTACAAGATTATAATATCATATTTATCTACAAGAATTTAACTAAGTAATTATTCAAATATTTTCATATATTTAAAACAGCTAAACTAAAACATAATGGATGCCTCGGGTCATCCGTCAAAGATCCCGAAATTACAGTTAGTTAGCATTTTAATTACTTATATATTATTATGAAAAATATAGTTCTCAATTACCTTTATGTAAAACAGTATATAAAGAAAATAGTGGCAGCAGATCCCACCGCGTGTTTATACTACCGGAAATAGAATCAGATTTCTATGCAATACTTAATTATATGAACTTGAACAATATTAATGTTAATACTTCTTCATAAAAGCTTACAATAATTCTAACACGCGCAGCGGGCACGTCTCGACTATGTGCCGCATGGTCTGGTCCTCTAGGCCACAGCCGCAGGTGGGTGAGTCGCTCCACAATGATGAACAGGTTCGATCAATCAGTTCCTTCAGTGTTACATCACAACAGACGAACATAATTGTTTACAAAATAAGACACTTGATTTAGGCTGTGGTATACATAAGATTATTCTTTATTACGGAATTATATAAATTTCTGGTCGGATTTAAAAATTAGATCATTTTGTCGTTTCGAGAATGGAAAAAAAGTCATTGTATTTTTAATAGTATAATAACATGAAAGTGCGCTATGCGTTGAGTTTTTAAAACTCACGTCCTTGCTATTTTGTGGTCTGATGATAAAAAAAACTCGCCATTTTATTATAGTCTTTTCATTATAACTTGATTCATTTTACCTATGTTACAGATGATGTGGACCATTTAGATATGTACAGTATCAGTACTAAGTACAAAAGTCGTGTTTTCAATATGGCTAAAATTCAAGAATCAAAATGCCATGAAAACACATTCCATCGACGTAACGTTATAAGTTGAAGGAAAATATTTCGCCGCGCTACGTTCCTTATAAGGTTGAGCCACACTGAGACCCAGCTGTCTTTCGCTTTGTTTTTCGCCGAGACATTCCTGCAATAGGGTGCACACTGACTGAGCCGAAGTAGCTCGCCCTGAATACTGACACTCTTGTGTCGAATTATTATTTGACAGCTACTATCGAGAGCACTCTCTGCGATAAGGTAGAAAGTAAGACACTACATTGTCTGTTTTAGATAGGGCAAAGCAGACTAAGTAAGTATCCACAATAAAAGAAAACTTACAATTGATTTTAAAGCACAGCAAACTGACGATATTCTCTGCTGTTAGAAATCAAAATTATGATTTTGATTTCTAACAGCATGGCATATGAAAATACTCAACGACTTTTTGCAATTCACAATTGTTGTGGATACTTTTCCATACTAAATTGTAATCGACAAACATAAAATGCTAATATACTAGGATAGAGGACCTTTTTTCCTCTTGAGGTACGGAACCCTAAAAATAGCATTGTTATTAAGTTACAAATTTTTCCTCAATATACATACATATAACCAACTACGATAAAATCTTGAGCCAAGTACAGCCATCACAGTAGTCCATATTTGAAGACCAAACCTACTACGCAGTAGTCTTGCGCTCTAGCCATTAGCCTACCTTTGACTTCGATATACTTTATTGCTGTTGACTGTACAATATTCAGTACAATGATTTCTTTATTCATTGTACAGCGATCCTGTTCTTTACTTACACAGTTTCCGTGCACGTAACGCAATAAAATATTAATAGGTGTTGTGGTGGCGTTGAGTTATGTTCCGAAGCAGGGCGGGCACACAAACTCTTAGTCGGGCCACATCGGGAGAACAATTCTTGGGTTCACGCGGGGCGTGCTCGAATATTGCTGCTATTAATCAGATTCCACGGAGCAGACGCCGCAGCCAACAAGAATTGCACACCAAACAATAATACCTACGCCGCGACCAACAAGAATTGCACACCTAACAATAATACCTACAGGGTTGTTCCTATATCTATAGTCGATGACAAGGGCAATGCTAGTTAACATATTATACTCTCATCGGCACGGAATTTAACCCAAATTTCATTTACTACAATTAACAAAGTTTAAAAAATAAAATGAGCCTAAAAAAGGTAAGTTTTATTTTATGTTGTTTCAAAGTCAAAGCTCTTTATGCAAGTAAGCACGTTGTGTACATTTTTGCACGTCAACATATTTTTTTACATTTACACCACTTTGCAAGGAAAACGTGCCAACGCTGAGTAGAAAAAGTGGCAAAAAACTCTCAGCAGCACATCTTTTAAAATAATGACAATAAAATTACTTAATAACTAGGTAAGTACATAACTATTATTATTAGTAGTAAATTAAACTCCTTCATGCGGAACCTGCGGCTTTCATTTGTTTTAGATTTGAGTGATCAAGAACGATAGCAGTGGTTGTCGATAACATTTTTTAAGTATAATCGTTAACACATCAAAAGTTTAATTTTTTATTTATAAGTATTTTTTTATTATTGTTGTTAGTAGTTTAATATTTACAATAAATGAGTACACTTACCATCAAAAGTTTAATTATAACTTTTAAAAAATTTAACAAAATGAGTAGTGTTACTTGGTATGACATTCTTCATTAATAAAATAACTCAGCAGAAGCTAGACTACGAGTAATTTACTCCATGAGGAAAACCTCTACAATTTTAACTTACGTCTCTTTTCATCTACCCGCTAATATACTTATTCTGTCAGCTAATATTTTTCAAGAACCGCTGGACGTATTTTAATCTTCCACAGTTTCCTAGCGTGTTATCTATGACAGGGTTACTTGTATGAACCATTAAACTATGTCAAAATGAAACTGAGGCTGAGTAATTTATAGTTCTACAAAAACTATCGTATCTACTAACGTTTCACGTTTTCTATTATGAAGCTCTCTTCACTGTCTTCTACTCTCAGAAGAAAGTTATACATTACCTATGATTTTATTGAATATGTAAAGTAGGATGTTCTAGTCGTGTATAGTATGTAAACATTAAAAAGTCACACTTCTGTCCTCTCATTGTAAAACTGGGCGCTGATTGGTTCGTAGTGTAGGTTCGTTCACAATTTTACCGCTAGAAGTGGTTAGTTTATAAACTATCGCATATAATAGCGTTTTTTTGGTAAGTTAAAATGTCCTGTTCACAATTTCTCTCCAGTTTATAATGTCACTAGATATATTATATATAAACTTACTGTGTTCACAATTATTCGGTGACATATATTAGAAACGAAAAATATCCTCTAACCTATAACCTCTGTCTAGCCCGCGAGGAATAATACCGTTAGTTCATTCAACAATTACGTTCTTCCTGCTTTTGAAAATGAACAAGAAAAACCTAACTAAATGAAAAATGTATAAAAAGATTGGAACGCTTCTATACAGAATTATTTTAACCTAGGTTATTGTATGACAAAGGGAATGTCTGAGGATAACATAGAACAAAGAGCATCGGTGATAAAGGTGATTTTGCTCAAAGCTTTGCTAATCGACAGACGATACTAATCCTGACCCTTTACTCATTATAGCCGTGTTAACGGGCCAAGCACCCTAAAATTCATGTACTGAGTTTAATTTAACGAGACACGAAACAGGTAAAATACGAGTACAGTACAGTTCAGGAAGTTCTTTTCGGAATATTATGAAACAGAACGAAGATAAAATGGCTCAAATTGATAATTTATCTAGAGACTTTCGTTCGTCCATAGACCTAGACAAGACAAACATTTATGTTACAATCTAAATTAAGGCTACAATGCTCTACACGAAGACAGAGATAAGTATACAGGGGGCTTCAATAAAGGTAAGATTTTCTGAAAAACTACTTGACCGATTGTAAATATTCTTTTACTAGTAGATAGTTTAGAGTACACACTATGTAATTGTAAAGAATTTATACAAATCAGTCAAATACTTTTTGAAAAAATAAAACTGAACTTTAAAAACTCTCCTGTACACCTTTCTCTGTGTTAGACTGTACAGTCGTCATCAAGTATAACACATGAGTATCTGTGCGATGGCAATACACCCTAGATTTCTATGGTGTGTGTAGGTTGATGTGCTATCTAATGTACGGTGGAATACAGAGAAAGGTGTACAGGAGAGATTTTTTAGGTTGATATTTTCTAGACTGCGCGCACTGTGCGAACCGCTCGCAATTAGATAAATTCTAAATAAATCAAAACCCAACCAAATACTGTCAAAATACGTGCAAATGGTCTACACAAAACCTAAGCCAGCCGTTGCGATCGCATGTGAACTGCTGAATACCAGGGTACCCTGAGGAAGACCAGAACCGGGAGTACAGAGGTGTGGCAGTATACTTTCTGAATTTCCATTCAATTTGCCCAACATTATTATTGTTTGTACCCTAAGATACCATTAATTTGCTATCGAGTAGACACAAAATATAACACAATCCATAGATAAACGGTACGAGAATATGCATAATGGTCCATGGTCTGATTGTGACTAGGTATAATTGTAGAGGTTGTGGTAAAAGTAGTTAGGAATGTTAATCACAGAGCGATCAAAGGGCTGATGGACCAAAATTCGTTGTACATAGTGTAGGTTTATAAACAAGACCCGGCTCAAATGTTTGATGAAAATTGTTATCGTACGAAAATTGTCGTCCGCGTCACAAACACAAAAGTTAGATTCAATTTTCCGTTCTTGCCGAACTTTGCTCTTGCGTCTTTTAGATTGAACTAACATTAGGTAGGTACACATATTGGCTTTGAGGAACCAATTAAAGTTTTAATCAGAATTCCAGAACTAATTTTCGGTAGTTTGACAGAGTCAGCTGTTCGGCCGGCACTCGGCAGGTAAGTTTGCAGACCACCTGCAAGCTAGCTTATTCTCCAATTAATATCGACAAGCTTTTAATTTGAAACCGTAACCGAATATCCTGTGAAATGGAAATTAATTTTCTGTACAAATTATTGTTTTTAGAAAGCAGCGTTTGCTACTTTGGCGTCCGTAATTACATTCTCTGTTTATGACATATGACGCGTGCTTGCCTTCCACCCTTAAAGTTAGGGACCACCTTGGATGAGAAATTGTTTTACGAGTGTGTACGGTCTAACACAATGAAAAGCACACAGGAAGCTAATTAGGGTTGAATTTTTCTCAAAAAAGACTTCCCGATTTTTTTTAATTCTTTGACTATTACATATGCATCTAGTTATACAATATTCTTCGCTAGTGATTTTTTTATAATCAGTCAAACATTTCCCTATCATAATATATGTACATATCCCTGTATACTTTTCTGTTTCGACTGTAACGTCTTAAAAACGTAATTTAACAGGTAGGCTTAAATTATGGTATTTCAAGGCAAATATAAAACTGCAGAGGAAAAGCGAAAACAGTTATGTACAAAGCAAAACAGCATAAATTACTTAATGCAACCGGGACACTGAAAATTTTCAGAAAGCTGCAAGCGTGGAAACTCTTTGAAGCTATGTCAAGTTTTGTGCTACTTTTTGATACCAGATTACAGACAGGACGATGCTTACATTTATGTAGGTACTGTATCTGAAAATATAACGTGGAGCAATAAACGTACAGTCAATTCATCTAGTAGACTTTGGACTTAATCCGTTGTTATTGTCTATGCCATAATTTCAAATATTATTTTAAGTTGATGTGCAATTGTTCTTGCGAAGTGGGAAGACTTTAAGGAAAGTCAATTTATAATCTGTATTTTTTTGGTATATTAGAAATATTACTGGTATGAAACTATAGTCAACTACATCATGCAAAATACTAGCATTTTTTTTGCAAATTTAGTATAAGGTATAGTACGTAATTATTCAAGGACTGAGGCGCAGGCAGTGTCATCCCGCTCTTCAAATTTTAGTTGTGAAGTTTTAATTACAAATGTACAAAGTGTACGACGAGGATAACAAATAATTACCAACTATAGTTGGGTTTTGCGATGAGAAAACTTTGCGCTGAAACAATATCTCTGCAAAATGTAGGAAAGGTTACCTAAATTGTTCCCTATCAATGTTCAAGCGGACGGAACTACGAACTACCAAGTCCTCATTAAATGAAGAGTATGAAGGCAATTAAGTAGTTCACTAACTTTTATGTTTTATTTTATGCACTTCATAATTGTGGAGATTCACTTCTCTAGTTTTCCTTTCTCTATTGTAGAAATTTTCTCTTTGTCATTCAGATAACGAAAGAAAATTTCAGGTGAAGTTAATGGTCGTATTATTCTTGGACTTACTACGGTTCTCTATACAGGGTGGCCTTGAATTTATTCGACAAAATTAAATGGATGGTTAGGCTTGTGAAATACAATAATTCTTCACAGCGATTAAGTAAATTAAACAATTTGGGGAAAAATAAAAAAGAATTGTGTGACTTGTGACGTATTTAGTTAATTTTTTTTGCAGTTACGATTTATTAAAAAATCATACCAATTTAATATTTATCATGAGTACCACTCCCAATTTCAATCTGTAGAATGAACTCAAGGACAGCCTGTATATATAGAAATACCCAAGAAATGTCCTCAAATTCGTAACCATTTACAATAAAGACAAAACTACTGACCCAGTCCAACTTCAGAATGTGAAGTAGGCAAGTCTATTATGAGACAAAGATTAAATCAACTATATCATTTCGTATACCACAAGTGACACTTCAATAAACTGTTAACATCAAAAGATAGGTTGACGGCGGACTGTGACATATCATTGATTGAAAATGTCAAGTCGATACAATATGGAACGAGAGGAAACCTTTACAAATCTGGAACGAGCTTCGTAATGCGATAGTGGCCAGAGATGTAGGGTAGCCATTGTTAAGCATAACGGCGGACACTCACGGAAGCACTTGTCACTGTCGCGAGGCAAGGAGGGACGCTATTCAGATAAATGTTGTTGTATTACCATCGCCATAGTTATTATGGCATACAGTACGATATGACGGCTTCTAGACACGCGGAAGAAACTACTGGTTTTATGTTGTACATGTACAATACTTTATCGGTAATAATGTTAACAGCTCGTGCCGTGGGTGTTGACGAAGGTTGTCTAGATACACGAACTGTATTCAGACCTTCCTATCTAAGCTATTGTATATAAGCACAATAGATTCTGTATATTTTGACAACGTTGAACTAAATACCCATCCACTAAAAGTTAAACACAACTCTAAAGGCTTATCTACAAACACTACTGACAGGTAAGAATAGTCTCATTTCCCCGAGGGTTTATGTAATTTTCAATATTCAATATTAGTAACCTAACAAAACATTACGGGGAACTTACAATTAAGCGCCGAATTACTAATGCAAATTTTGTAAGCTTAGAATATTATAGTCGCACCTTCTAACGAGCTGATAAATAAACATGAAGGTAGGGCCGATCGGGCCCATGGCGTCCAATATAAAGTGATACCTACTAAATGCTAATTTATTTTGTATTCAGGCCAAGGGGAACTTCCTCTTTTACGTCAACTGAAGTGTCTCTGAAACGATTTAACGCCTATTGGGTTTATTTATTGATTAAAAAGTTTATTTTCTAGTGAGATTTGTTTTAAAATAGACTCTAAACTTTATCATTAGGTGGACTGACTGAAATATTTGCCTTTTGTTTGCTAGATTTACAATTAGGTAAATAAAAACATATGTCAACCACATACGAGAATCCAGTTTATATGGGACACAAGAATATATGTTTCAACCCTATGCGTTATTTCAGTTTAAAATATATAATTGTGTCTTTTATACTTAGATAATTATTTTAAATTGCTTGGTCACCCTATGACTACTTGAGTTAACTAAAGGAAGTCAATCAATGTTCCTGTCTACTTAAACTAATACCATACTTACGTATTTTATTAATTCCGTTCATATTTGAAGCAAACCAGGAATTTCGAGAAACGTGAGGTAGTCAAATATTTCCCAAATTCGTTACAAGGTCAACATCTTCAAAGCTGTCTGCTTAAGCCTCCGTCTCTGTATTCACGTGTATTCATACCTTCCAAGTGGATTTCATTAAATATTTATACTTAGATTGAACACAAGTCATCCATTTGGAAAATATATCTACCAAAGTGGCCTATCTACCATATTAATGAAGATGTATGTAGATTTGTAATGTGATTGGTACACAGTAGGTACATACTCAGGTAGGTAATATTATAGATACGATTGCTTGATTGTTTAGTCAGTACAGCAGCTGATTGTACAATAATTATGCAAGTTAGGTTTCTACTTACCTGTTTCAACTTATCCAGATATACTTACTCGTAAGTAGTAAATAATAAATCAATTAAATAAAGTTTAATCAACGCAAAATAAATGTCACATGAACTTATAAAGGTTGAAACCAAACTCAAACAGAACAAAAAGTTAAAATATAATAACAGATTGTGGAAAATTCCAATTGAGGTATTAAATATAACATTATAGAGGGTGCTCTTGAATTCAACTGAAATTGGGAGTTGTAACCATGATAAACATTAAATTGGTAAGGTTTTTAAGTAAATCAAAATTGCCAAAAAAATTCAACTCAGTACGTCACATGCTTAGAAATGATAATAATTATTGTTAGGTAAAATTTCTGTAAAAGTCTTTGCAAAAAATTAAAACTACCTTCAAATATAAAAACTCAAGAGCACAGTAACGATGCCCATCAATTTAAAAAAAAATTGTCACTTGAATTTATTGTAAATATGTTTCTCCAAATTGTTTAATTTGCACGTTGTGCAGAATTAATGTAAGTATGTCACAAGCCTAACCATCCACTTAATTTTGTGAGAATGAATTCTAGGCCACCCTGTTTGTATCACTTGAAACGAAAAGTAAATTATCATAACTTGTCTTGAGGGAGAAGCAAAATGAAATAAATTCCCAAGTAAATAGAAGAACAATAACATCCTCAAGTTATTCTTAATAAAACAATAGTCATGATTTTTCGTCCAATAAAGAAAATGCTTTCAGTTGAAGGTATCCGGCCTTACATTCCTCACGGGGACGCCGAATAATATATTCGGGAGGCGTAACTGAGGACTTGCAATTATTGGGCAAATGTTTACCGAGCCGAGTGGCCTCTTGCTCTCTGCTCTGTACATGTGCCAAGTGCTTTCCCATTACAGAAAGTAGGAGCCGCCTTCTCACGGACTCGCTAGAGCAATGAGCCAATAAAGAGAGACTAATAGTGTCGCTGCAGTCACGTTTTTTCTTGTAGTGCGATCTTTCAGGGAAAGTTTTTAAAGTTAGCTTAACATATATGTTTTCCATTTAAGGGACGGAGAGTTGTCACTCAATACAATTTACTATCGCGACGTATAGGTACCTACGTTGATACTTTACTTCAGTTAGAGCGAGAATCTAAATATTGATCAGGTTTCAACATATTACCTATGTTGAATTAAATCCTATTTGTTATAATTAATTTTATAAATCAATACGTTTTTCATATTTAATAACTTCAATACGTTTCAACAACATAAAATTGTTAAGACTAACATTATTATATGGAGATAATTATTGTAAGTGTCGTCATCAGCATCAATTCTAAATTCATGTAAAATACTGTAACAATCAACATTTTCAAGCGACGTTCTAGCCAAGACCCTCAACTCTTGTGAGCATATAAATCGCGACATGAAAGATAATCTGGTTGGCGGAACTGATTCGCTCACAAATTGAATAAGAGGCAGGAGTGCCCCGCGCGAGTGGCGGCGACACGACGCGCGACGTGAGGCCAATATACCGGGTAAACTCTGATATACTGCTCAAATGTACAGTCGACAGCACATCGACTTTATCGATCGTACGGTTCGTAGGCAAAGAAATGTGTAGGTACAGTCCCAACTTGTCAAGAACTGCCAAGAACTGTCAAAACTGACAAGAACTGTCAAAAACTGCCAAGAGCGGCCAAGAGCTGCCAAGAACTGTCAAAAACTGCAAAGAACTGTCAAAAACTTATTTCTACGCTGTTTGATTATTTCTGTTAAAAATAATTATATTATTATTTATCCATACTAGAAACACTAGGCAATATTAATGTGTTGTTAGGGCTGGTTGTTAGCCACTGATCTTGGATATGGGGACTATTTATAATTATTATACACAATGTATCAAAAACTATAAGATAACTTATTTCGCACCGGGATTGGGGTAACTGTCTATGGGCCGTGACCTGTCTCCTTTAATGTTCATTTATTCATTCATCCATTCAAGATAGAATAACTACGCTGTGAGTCCGAACTAACATACCTAACTCCCCCTAATAGTTTTCCCTATACACTAAGGAAATCATCTGAATACAATCCATTACTCGTATTATAAAGCCCAATAACCCGTTCAAATAAAAAAATCATCTCCAAAGCGAATCGACATGGGAATAGTGAGCTCAGAGCAAGGGTGTCGACGGGTCCATCGGTGCGACGCAATCGCAACCCCCTGGACGGCCATAGCGTTCGTCGCGTCGCGTCCCGTCGTCGGGATAATCCCATTGAATGATTTGATTTTCCGCTAAATTAGATAAAAGTAATGAAACACTCCCTCGAGATTTGTCTGACAGAAGAAATTCTGGAACATTGAATTTGTATACTTTGTAATTCGTAGAAAGGTTACAGTTTTGCTTACCTGTGATGTTCATGTAGTACACGGATAAAAAAACCATAGAGAAAGATTTTTTAACCTCGGTAATATAATAAAAAGGATAAATGGTATTTTTTGTGTAGTAGTGATTTACGTAGTAATTTTTCCTCATAATGATAATGCATCCCTTAATTCTTCCCAATCAGCGAAATCATCGATAACCTTAAAACCGAAGTTGATATTACATTACAACTCAGCTCAATGGTCAGGAAAGAAACCGCGGAGTTTCCGAGCGGTTCCCCGAAACGAATTTCATTACTTCATTCCGATTTTCAGTGTGCCTTTGACTTTTCTCGCCAACAAAAAGGCCAGCAGCGGAACCGGCGTGGCTTTGACGGAATTAATTGAAGTTTTCGCGTGAAAATACCCAACTAATTAGCGGTAGTTTGACCGCCGCTCGCCCGGTCGCTAGCGGTTTCTCCCGAACGCCCGGATGCAGGTAACTCTATGCACAACTTGGATTTTCCGGATTTTCCAGTGGATTCAGCTGAAATCGGTATTACGGGCAAATCTAGATATCGCAAATTAATTTTGAAGTTTTGTAACTGCATCGCGTTGTTAAATTAAACATTTAGGTAAGTACTCTTTGTAATAAACTGTGCACATTTTATTGCACAAAACTTCTCGGCAGGTAAATAAATCCCTTTGGCCGCCTACGTAACGGAGTTTCGTGACTAGTTTCAATCAAGGAATTTTATTATAATATACTACTTTTGAAATGTTCGTCCTTTGTTTCGGAGTTTATAAAAAAACGGGAAATGTAAATACAAATTAATGTAGTTCCATTCAAACTGTTGTTTTTGTTTGAAAAAAAAAACTATTTTAGTTTTCAAAGTCGTTGCATGTTTGTTTATGGGCCCACTGACATACCTACTTAGCATTATTATATTAATTCTTAATTGAAAAAAAAAAACATTTTCACAATGGTAGGTATTAATTAATCAATGTCTTCTCAGGACATTAAAAATAATTAATTATACTCCTCGTTATGTTGTGGTTATTTCAGGTATGTACACTCCTTCACAATATTATATTAAAAGTTTTAGGGATGTTTATTTTTTAATTTTGCATCTATAATGTACGGGTTTCCTGTAGGAAATAAATACTTTATCGAGGTAAACCGTTTAGTTTCGGTTTTGTTAGGTCTAGAATCGTCTCGGAAGTAAAATTTGTACGGCCAGTTATCGATTTTCCACTTTCAATTACATTATAGGATCCAAGCGGTAAATTCCTGACATTATACGGGTATAAAAACCCATGGGAGAAGGGTCTTCTCATAAATATTTTAACAACTCTGGTGCAGAGTCCACATGTTCGGTACTTACGGATGTATAAAAGTGGGTTCGAATCCAGTTGTAGGACTTATGTGTAAGGAATATCTGGAGATGGAGATGGAGAATGGGTTCTTAGGGCCCAGAAGCTCATAAACTATAGGTATATAAAAATATTTCAGCGCGTCTCATCAAGGCTTCTGGTAACCAGAGGGCTGGCAGCTACTTTTGCCAGCGCATCAGCCTGGCCATACAAAGAGGGAATGCTGCCAGTGTTCCGGGCACGTTGCGTCGATGCGACGCGCTGGAAGATATCTTTTATTTACAATTATTTATTTATTATGTGCAGTTTTTAACGTTTTATTCGTAAGTTAAAATATTTAAGCCTAAAAAAAAAAGGTAGAGAAACATTTGACCCAGGTTCAAACTTGGACCGTCATCATTCCGTGGCACGCTATTTTCAAACAGAGCCACCATGACTGTCATCCGGATCGACGAATAACTTCTCGACATTTTTAGTGACGCTCGATATCTATAGGGAAATGTTGTAATTTCCCAGACCAGTTTTTATACTTTGCATTGCGAATATGAAAGCAAAATAAAATCATGTGAATATCTAGGTCAACGCGTCTGTTTTAAGAAGATTCTGGTGGAAAATGTTCCATTATCGTGTAGTCTTAGTTGACGTCATGAAGAAAAACATTTCTCCGGCTCTATGGAGAGAGCCGTATATTTGAATTTTGGTGACATCTGCCTTTATATGCTCGACTACTATTCGACTTCTATTGAAAATTCCAACAATTAGAAACAAATGAGTGGCAGAGACGCTAAAATTTATCATGCAATAGCGGTGTTGTGATGTAATTATGGCTTACTCAATAGCGTGTTCCTTGCTTCATGGTTGACATCGTTAGATAGGTAGGTAATTTGGTGAATTTAGCGCCGGACATCGGATTTGACGCGGCACGAATGACCAATATTATCGCAAATTGCTTGCTCGCACTATATGACATTTAATAAGAAGCTATGAAGCCAAGACGCAATGAATGTAAATTTTGTTACGGAGACGGAGAGGAGATGTTCTATTTAAGTTATTATATGTAATAAAATGTTACTGTATGTTGCGTAGTTATTACTATTTATTATATTTACTTACTATGCACTTCTACCTCTGCAGTTGGTTGTCTGGAAGAAATCGCTTTTAGCGATAAGATTGCCAAATTGTACATGCTTCTCAATAATGTAATTAACACTGTTTTATGGTGCAATAAAGTGTATTTATCTTTTCTGTATTTTAAAACTGTATCAAAAATCTGCAATTGTTATAATAAGTGTGTCACTATGAACTGCCTACAAATTTCCATTATTAGACAAAAATATAGGTGCAGTCTATCGACTATTTTCCATTACTTTATCTAAAAGTAGGTACTCTCGATTAGATGCACTTTTGCATATTTTATCGGAAAATAGAGACACCGTTGATTAATGAGACATAGTGCAGTGTTTAAAATTGTGCCCAGGGAAATCTTCCCAGCTCGCACCAACAATGGCCTCATAAAATATTCTCATTTATATGAACGCGCGCTATATAAAGTTTTACAGTCCATAACATAGCCAAGGTAACTTATCATGTTTGCTTTTGCTGTAGCGATTGATAGATACAAAATATGAAAATATTCGCAGGTGATGTCTTCGAAGATACAATCAAAGACCGTCTTATTCCACGATCTGTAATGTGTAAACTTTAAATTAGTTGGACGTCTGATAACGAAAATAAAGAGATCGTAACATAAATAGATACAAGGTGTAACATAACCAGGGACCTCGCCATTCCGTGGCATGCTCTATTCCAACAGAGCTACCGTGATATATCGTAACCCAGATCGTGAATTTTGTCTCCATATTCTCGTCTTAGGGACGGTAGCGACAAAAAATTCTCCATTTATCATTCAGAATGCAATTATCGAACAACTTTTAATTTTCGCGGATTTTTTAACATTCGATTTCCGGCTTTCGTAACCCTTTACGTTATACTGAGACCACACGATAGAGATAACTAGAACCGAACTTATATTTTGTAAGATAAGTAAATCTCATCGATCTCAATACAAAGGTTGATTGAAACAAAGCTGAAAATTTTAAGAAGCCTTGTTTAAAGCAACAATAAGGAAAGCAATTTTGCTGGAAACTTGAGGAACATTGTCTAAACAACAAAGATGGCTGACTCGTTATTTTCGAGGGTTAATCATCTATACCGAGCACTGAAATTAGGGGGAAATTCGTAATTTCTTTATTCGTCGAGCGGGAGAAAGTTTCTTTTTCGGCAACTTTGATTTTGACTGAGACTGGAGACAGCCAAGGCATTTTAAATTAATTACGAATTGTTTATACCCGACACGGGCAATTAACTTGGGCTTAACTCCTAACAGAGGTACGACATAATTACCTTAAGAGAATGTAAGCACCTACTCAAACATTGCCAATTTATCGATAATCACATCTCTCTTCCTACATAACATTGCATTCCATTACATTACAAACCAAAATGGTTGTTAAATAAAAAAGATAATTCAAGTTGAATTATTGTTAATTAAGTTTACGTTGTACGAATTTCTCACAGTAGGTAATGTGAGTTTTTTCTTTAACTTACAAAAAAAATAGTGACAGGTTAAGACTACTAAAACTGTGTAATTTAAAGTTGGCGTTAAAATAGCTAGTACTTAATATTGTTATTAGCTTTTAGTTCGGATCGGCACGAGTGGAGTCATTTCGTTGAGGATGCCAAAATCCATTTCAAGTCACTAGACCAGTGAAGTAAGTACCTACGGGCCGCCGCAAAACGCCACGGCGCAATACATGTCGCTGCCGTGCGCTGCCGGCGGCGGACGCTGCGCCGTGGCGTTGTGCGTCAACCCTACCTAAGTATTAAATTGGCTATACGCATGAAATGATTTATTAGCTTTGAATATGGCAAACTTACTCAGTCAATATTTATGATATCATAATAATATAATATCATGTAAGTACCAATATGTAGGTACCCTGTGTGGTATTAAATTAAAATGCTATTTGTACCAACCCCACATTCGGATTTCAATTACATCGTTATTTTTACGCCAATTAAACATGGAGCTTTTATTTGCGGCGCGGAATCGGGAGGAATTCCGATTACACTGTTTCCACGTTAGGTAAAAATATTTCCTATCGAACAATGCTTTTAAAATATTGAGGTTGAAACTCAAACTATGTTTAATAAAATATACTTATTTGGAAATTGGCAAAATTGAGCGAGGAAAGTTTTTGGTGTGCGATGTTAGTATTAAGTGAGTCAGCCGATAAAAATATTATAATTATTCAGTTATTATTTTCATATCGGTAAATAAGTAATTGACTAGCTTAATTAAAAAGTTATGGAACCTACATGTTAGATAAATGTATCTAACTAACGTTAAAATAACTATGACTGTTAGCCATAAAGTTCGTTTAACTTCATATACCTTAAACCGTGCTTTGTCACTTTCATACTGTGTTAAAAAAGGTTAAGATAGAAAAAGACCGTGGCATAAACAGTAGAATAACTTTTTACTCCGCGTTTAAGGTAGGTATACGAATATAAATGTTTATTTCAGTCACACACATACCTCTGAAAATACTCAATCTGTTCATTTATATAATATCTATAAACACTGTGAAAAGTACCTGTAAAGTACCATTAGCCAATATTCCAGAATAGTTAGGAAGCTAGCATCAATTTACTGGTAATTAAGTACGCATTACGGGAACTAACAATATTTGCACCGTGGTCGGTAACGGCGAAGTTACATTGAGGTAAAGTGGGTTTTAGTGTCGCCATGTGCATCCTCGCGGCTAAGTTCGGCCATAGCAAACTTTGTACTCTATTTTATGTGTACACTGTACCCTTAAGTGTCGTACGGAGTAATGTACTTAATATGTGCTAAAATAAGTTAGGCTTCCATTCATAATGTTAGTGTTTCGCGGACATCAAGTTCTAAGTTACTGGCAAAGGGCTGTGGTCACATTCCACATTCTGATGTAGCGTTTTCATCAAGTAGGTAGGTGCGTAACTTTAAACTATTTAAACCAAAAATTAATGGATCCTATGTAACTCTCGTGATCCAGACAAAAAGGATACATCAAAATCCACAAAGCCGTTTAGGCTACAAGTGACACAAAACAACCGACATACACTTGGGTTTCTGGCAATTGGATAAAATGTTCAAAAAGATTGAAATGTTGACGTGAAGTAACTAAATATCAACGAATGATTCACTGATCGTCGATTGGAAAGCCGAAGTCAGATCTAACTCCAATTTCTGTGAAGCTCATACTCGCATAGCTATTATGTGTAGATCATTATAGAATACCCATCCGTCCATACGTACGTTACACAATAACTTGCCCCGTATTCAAAGCAAAGCAAATTGACTGGAGTTATCGATATCGCAATATTTGCAGCGAGCAAGGCGCGCTCGTCTGAGTTGTCCTGGAATAATTGACGTACTCTCAACTGGACCGAAATATGAGATACCAGACTCTACATCCTTTGACGGAGTCTACGTGTAGGCGATCGTACTAACGTTGCATATCTATATTGTTGAATCTCTTTAGATGTGCAACTAAACTTTAGGTACAATATTGAAAATTAAACAGCTATTATACGCTCAAATTGTAACACCGTTTTTTTAACAAAATGTGATAGTTACTATTGATATAAGTACAATGTTTATTGATATTTAAGTACTTCATTATGAGGTATTAAACAATTAATTACTTAAACCAAACTTTGTACGTAATCTTACTAAGAGCATACCTACACAATTTTATGTCTGGATTAGCTAACACGATTTTTATTAGCGGTAAAAGTAGTAAAGCTTTTTTAGGAAACTATGTATCAGTTTATATTGATTCCAAGTAGTTATTTTATTATACCTCACGTTAAAAGTTTTTAGTTCAGAGTATCATTAAGAGTAAAAGTATACCTATGTCCTCGTGTTTTATAAAGTAGGATCTGTCAGAGTGATCCTTCTCCACTGTTTACCCTAGCTACCCTTGAGATTTCAAGACTTGGAGTAGGTACACCTATCCAAAAGTTAGGAGGTAGACATGTTATCACAGACGAGACCCGAAGGGCCTCAACCTACTACCTACATAACAGTGATAATTAAAAGTTTATCTTTTAAGGTAAAAAAATAGAAGACTCCTGCCAAAAGATGGAGGTGACAAATGTTTCGTAGAACAACAACGGATGAATGTAATAACCATATGATTGTATACCATATCATTAGTCAAATCGATTGGGACATCAAGGAATCCTAGTTTGGCAGCAAAGAATATATAAAACATTGAATATAGAAACATTGAATACCAGGCATTTAATATTGAATTCCTTACTTTTCGTTCCTTACCGTGCTTCACGAACCTAATAAATTTCAATTCATGGAGTCTAATATTATAAACTTCTTATCAATTCGTTCATACGAACATAACTTATATTATAGTATTACTAATCCTATATTTATCCTTAATTTATATTCGAATGTAAAAAGGTATGAAAGATGAAAATTAAGGAGTCGCCTTCAAACTGCGAATTAATTAAAATGTGGTCGATTAAACTTTTAGTATAAATACCACTAAGATGTTTTAACTTAAAATTAACAGCAAAATGGCTTACCTTAATCGACCTTAAGCTTCCAAAGTTTTGTAAATCTGCAACAAAAAAAAGGAATTGTTAGACTTTAGGTTTGGTTCTTGTACCTTAAGATAACAGACACATCAGGAATTTCTCCATTTGGAGTTCTATATCCCTTGGGGAAGCAATGTATCCTTGAAATTTCAAATTCCTAGTTTCATGAGTTGATAAGTCAGTCTCTTAATAAATAAGAACAAACCGTAAACAAATCACAGGCCAAAAAGGGTCTTAAAAATCAGATTTTTCCGAAAACTAGATATTCTTATGTTCTTAAATTACAGTAACTTTTGATTATCAAGTATGATAGATAACTCCATCCTAGCAACGTGCGGTACGATAATTATTGCAATTGAGAGACAGCTCCCTATACCCCGTTACCAATAAATCAACCTGTACAAAAGAACAATTGACCTTTAGACGAAAATCAGTGGTTCGTAATTGATACAATGAGTAATCTAGTTGTGTGTCCGTGGGCGCGTCCATCGAGGGTCCTAAGTAAACCACTCGGCCCGACAAGTGTGTTTGTGCCCAAGCCAATAAAGCGGGTTGAGATTTTCTATCGGAAATTAAGTAGTTGCTTGCTAAGCTAGCAGACAATGAATGACATACATAACTGTCATTGTATAATTCCGATCCGATTGATTTCTGTAAACCGAGCCTTAAATAACTTTTAAATCGGGTTTATTTGTAAGAGCCATAACGATTTATGAGAATTTTTAATGGAATAAGAGAGTAGTTCTCAGATTCGGAATCTGTTAGACGAGTGAGAGACAATAATGCTTAGAAACTAATTTGAATTAAAACTATAGTGAGCCATTACTACAAATTATTATATATAAACGGATATCACTCACTTATATTGTTAAAGTCGGCAATTAGACCGACAGTTTCGACCGATTTCGACGGTCTTTTTCAAGGTGAGCGCGCCACGCCCATCCGCAGTGCGCGAAGAAACGTCAACGGCGACGCGGGCGTGGCGCGCTCACCTTGAAAAAGACCGTCGAAATCGGTCGAAACTGTCGGTCTAATTGCCGACTTTAACAATATAAGTGAGTGATATCCGTTTATATATAATAATTTGAACTAATTTGACTTTAAAATTTGTATGATTATTCTACTGCTATGACAGCGCCAGATAATGATAGTACCTAATTTGATGTGGTATCAGAATCTGACGAATTGGGATACACGTGGTGCGTTACAACACGCGGTTTCTACTTATACATATAGTAGATCAGAATTGTTACCACATTTTTGAACTAATAAGTTAAAATATAGATCTGTCTCCGATCTTCCTAGCAACGTTTTTCTAAATTACTTAGTTTCAGTCGGAACCCCATTAGTCTGGAGTCGTTTATGCCCGAGACAAATGGGCCGGGAGCGAAGAGTTGCCGGTTACCGCCTTCTGAAGACCGTTTGTTAGTATTAACAAACTTCGCTGGGCCACCGAGATCATTTATACGAATCGAAAAATTAAGTAAACTCAGCTGCGCGGAATTGTGTTTTAATCATGAAGCAACACTTTCCGTTTTTCTTTGTTAAAAGTTAAACACTGAGTTCTTAGATTATTTTCTTCTTTCGACTTTCATTTACAGTAAGAGATAGTATTTTTTGTTGTTTGTTTAAGAAACGATTTAATACCTCTAGTTACGAGTACTTACAAGTAACCTAAATAGCAAAACAAGAACATTTTCTTAATATTTTCAACGACAAATAAATTCTTTATTATTATTTCTTTTTCTCGAAACTGCAGACCTATTCTGGGGGGAACGAGAAGTGATCGGTAAAATAGTTTCTTGCTTAACTATTTACCGATCGTCAATTAGGTTAGAACGAATAGCAACAATGCATCGTCGTAAGGGGTCTATAACGACTGATGTCATGGGTCATGGCCAATGGGTAGCCCGAACAACTAAACAAATGGTCACATACCACACTGGAAGGAGAATAATATGTCAGAATACCAGTAGTTTTTGTTTATTTTTACAATAAAGGTTAGTGCTGTAGATATTTTACCGATCATGGCTGACCCAGAATAAGACTGGCCACTGAATTGAATGAAATATTTGAATATGGAATTAATTATAATACCTAGTGTCTGTCATATCACATCATGTGTATAGTTCTGTTGAAATTAAAACATATTCACATGGGGCGCTGTTAACAGTTTGTGGAGTCCCTCGGGCGCAGCCAGACGAAAGGTATTATGAACATTTAATTGAAGTTTTCAGTAAAGGCTGTTGGGCGGCCAGTGACGTCACAAAAATATCGCCATACATGCTAGAGTAGGATAAAGATATTGATTTTATTGGATTTCGGCAAAACAATACTGAAGGAGAAACTTGTTTCGAGAAATTAAGAAGCTCCCTTAGGCATAGCATAGCATAGGCATTAATTTTTACTTGATCCCCTTACAAGTTATATAATTACTTGACGGAAAAGCCATAAAATCGAACAAAACAAATCCTATGGCCTATACCTATTCTTTTGTAAAATTAGAGTTCGCTCCTAAATTTACAATACGAAAGCTTTCAAGTATCCGTAATCTGGAAAACTTATAGCTTTTCTCGTCAGGGGAAATTAAGTTTTGGGCGGTTACCTTAAGGTGTATACCCCATTGTTAGATGCTCCAGATGTGACTTTTCGTCTTTTGGACAATAAACAAATAATGGGAGCAAGGGATTGATGGAAGTGAATGAGTCCACGTCCTAAGCAAACTGCGAAGTATCCAAACTATACGTGCGCCATTGTGTCCTATTCAAAACGCCCTTGGCACTGCGAAAATATTGATCCTTTTGTAGTTTATTCAAGTGGATATCTGCCTGACTCATCTGTTCGCTGTCGCTGAATTCAAATCCGGATTTGTATACCTTATTTTAATACAATCTCCGATACAGATCCTGGTGTGAATTGAAAGGAATTTAGATAAAGTCCAACTGTTTTCAAGAAACTGAACTTTAACACTATGTCGTGTCTATTTATGATAGAACTTGTTAGTTCTGTGTAAAATTTTTATTAAACACTTCTTGGAACTCAGTTCTAGGTGCTTATTTATGCTAAATAAATCAGAGTTCAAATCCTGTATTTGTTGGAAATATTTTGTTAACAGTTTCATTGTGACCATTGTCTACGACGTAGCACGCGCGTAGCCATCAATTCCGCTTTGTCGTAGCACGTGGAAAACGTTAGTCGTAGGTTATCGATAAATGCTTTAAAATAAATATAAATGGTTCCTTTTGGAAGTCGTTCAAAAATATCAACATTTGATCTGTCTATGCGTGTAGCTAGAGTAGCTAGGATTTGGAAAAAATGCATCTTGACCACGTTGAAACCTGTATAAAATGGGTAATTAAAAGCTATTGTAAATTAAAAATCAAAAATATAGCTTCGGCCCAAAACCCTATTTTTTCGAATACTAGATTCTTTTTATTTTACAATAACTTTATGTTACCAATATTCCTATGTGGGTTATTGTAGCCACTTGTGACAGCTCTTAATTATTAACAGGTAAGTTTACGGCAAACTGCGAGTAAAAATACAATAAATGTCTGTAAATGTAATAATAGCCATTATAACATTAGGTCAGACGCCATTATCTCATCCCGCAAGTCGACCGCGCAGTGCTCGGTGTGCAAACAACGACACAACTTTAATAAAAGTAAATCGCATTAACACCCAACTCGCTAAGCTGTTTTATTGTCGTCCCGGCTGACGGAACAAATGGAAAATGTTTTTATGTCACAAAAAGTGTACTGCAGGAGCTGCCATAGGATCGCTGGTCAGATAGAATGATAGGCATTTTGGTGTCAACAAATATTACTATTTGGGATGTGATGAATTTTTAATTAAAAATATTTTATAGAAGTGCTTATATACACTTTAGCCAACCTGAATTGGGCTGTTTTAACGAATGTTAATCTACACATTTTTTTTGCCGACCGGAATATGTGTACAGTAGGCATTATACGATAGTTGTACTTATTCATTGTACTTATTGATCTAAGATTGTTTCTGTGTACGTTGACATAAATCACGATAATATAGTAATTTATTGATTAGGTATGTATTGTGCTTTATGGTAATTAAAATAACGTGAATCTATGAAAGAGCCGCAGACGATATTCTGTAAACATGAACAAACCAAGAGTCGGAGATTTAAAAATATTGTACAATGATTTTTATACATTACATTCACTTTAACTTTCCAGAAAAATTCTCTTTCTGCTTTTAAAAGGAAGATGCAACAATTTTATTCCTACGTAAAATTTGGTTGTACGTAGTTATGTGACGCTACATACTTTATTTTCCTTGCCGACGGGTGTTAGCAAATTCTTCTTGCGCGAACTTCCTAATAAGAACGGGCTTAGGATTCTAGGATGAAATGTAAACATAAACTTGCGAATAAATGGCGTATGAACTCTGCAAGTAAAATGGTTTCAAAAACTTGGAACAGTCGTAACATTTGAGACGTACAATGTTTACCGATAATTTAACGCTGTTGTATTCAGAATCCAATGGTGATTTAAGTGTAAAGCTTTGAATTACATTGTTATTTTATTTTCGGTTCCAGAATATGAAACCATTGAACTGTAGAGTTTTAGCTGAAGGAGGAATCAAAGCGAATACTATTTTATTCCGCTACTAGGTAGGGAAGTTCTTCACAGAGTTGTGTACCAAAGAATTTTTGGTTTAATATTAGGACCTAATCATTAGGTTAACATTATGACCTAATGAGTCATTCAATCTCTCCTCCACAGGTCTAAAGTTGCTCCCACACAGCAGTTATACATATAACGTTATAAAATATTGTGTAACACGATAACATTCTTATACTACCTACTTATGTTAAAGAATATGTAATACGTGTTACACAATGTTTTATAACGATATATAACTGCTGTGTAGGAGCACTTTTATGCTTTTGCCTTAGCGTTGTCCAAGTTAAAACAGCGATTAACTCCTTAAAACGCTTGTTTCACAACCAACATCATCCGACTTACCGTAAAATGAAATTGAGGTCACACGCGGGTTTAGTTAAAAAACATTAAAACTATAGGTTGGCAGAGAAGTTTGTGTTTGGGGGTAGTTTATTTTTTTCAACTACCCTCGGTGCGGTGCTCTGCGAGGCTGTAATTAACTCGGCTTTCACGACGAGCCGCGAGCGCGGCTGCCGGCGGCCTCTTATGGGATTGTTGTGGTGACGTGCACACAAAAACTGGATTCGTATTGTTACTGAAAAAGTGATGGAATGGAAATATAAGGTAGATGTTATTTTTTAAATAATGAAAGTTTCCGGTCTGTTGCGGCGTGCGAAATCAATTCTAAAGTTGAAATTGTATCAAAGCCGATGTTTTGACTTTTGTCTGCGCCAACGTAAATAAGGCCGAGAATCGCGAATTTTGAGAGATTTTGAGCGCGAATTTAATGTGAGTTCGCTCTTACAATTACAACATTCATAGCATATTCAATAAGTAGATTTCTCTTAACTGGACATTAACATTTGTAGTTAACCAGAATGTGCACGCTAAATTCAGGTAAACGTTTAGGTTTAGACTTGGAAGCCACGATATAATAATTGCTATTATCTTATTTTCTAGTATACTGTTGATGTCAAAAAATATTCATAACTTCTGAACGCAAGAATTACCTTCAAAGGGTATACTTTCCCTATACATCTCTGCCTATAATTTGCATCAGATTATTTAAACACTTTTTTATACCCATATAAGTACGTATATTTTAACTCTGAACGCCCGCAGGTGGGCTTAACGCCCTAATGAGGCCGCGGCTACTATACCCGACCACGCGTTATTAAGAGATTTTTCTCTGCCTTATAAGTCATGAATACGCTGTTTTATTAACTTATTCCAACGGTCCCAAACTATATGAACTGGAAGGGAGCTGCTGGTTATAAATAAGTTACGGTACGTTGAGTAACGTGCTTTAAGGAACAATGTCGGTTGATTCTTGAAGTTGAGAGGAAATACTTGTAAAGCTCTAGGTTGTTACTTTTGAAACTGCTTTGTTTAAGTAAGACAATACGGAAGAACTGTAAGATATTAATTACGGAATCAAGTCCTTTATCTTACGTACAAAAAAATATCTGTGTTTAAACCGCGTGTAAACAATAAAACGACTTAAAAGAAAATCGGTGTTATTTTGTGACATCAAACATTATTTATGTAGTCATTTAGTTTTAGGACTAATATGAAAAACTAACCTAATTCCTGAATGGATGGAATATAAATATTTATTGTTTCAGTTTTGGGCTTTAATGTATTTCCTATGTAATCGAGATTTTTTTTAATCACCGAGAAAAATGGAGCATTTTATTACTTATCCAAGTGTTACCTTTGAGTAACACTTCATTGTTAAACGTGCTTTCTCAAAGCGCATGAATATAAATTTGTAACGTGAAATGTGCATCGTTGCACCGCACACTGTCTATTACCGAAGGTACCACCTACTTCCCACATTTTGCTTTGAGTATGCGGACTTTCAGGGTAATAAAATCTCACATAAATAAGTGAGTAGCCCCGTAGTATCTCATTTAAACGTTCACCAGGTGTACATTAAGCCAACTGGATACAGCACTGTGGCTTCACCGAAATTGAATTTAAAAAATATTACCGAGTCGCGAACTGTTGGCCGCTCTCCAAAAGACAATGCTTACGTACGGAACTACGGACCATCAGACTATCTTGTATATTCATATTTAAGAGGACGCCTGTTTGGTATCGCCGCACTCGCTCACTCTACTAGCAAGGAGACATGTTCATAGTGCGTTGAGGATAGACGATTCTAGTTTACGTGAGAAACCACAAAAATTATTTAAGCACTTTTTATTATTATAAAATATTTGAAGCCCACGCCAGGCTATAGTAATCTCATGGGGTTTAAAAAAATTACATATGAAAAAGACGGGTAGTTAATTATCATTCCAGTTACAGATTGGTATATACAGATACTTATATGCAGCTTAAATGGAATAGTAATACAAACATGAATATAGTCATTGACTATAAATTATTGACTTCATAAGTATCGTATAACTACAGTAGTTGTTCCATGAAACGGAATTAAAAATCCAAGATACCGAGAGGTTGTATCCTTACGAAATAAATACCGTGAATTGAATGTGAGTTGTGAGCACCGCTCCTCGTTTGCAACAAAGGTTTCACAATATTGTATTAAATTCTTTTGTAATGTAAGAATACTGCTTTCCATTATACCAGTCGTCTAGCTGGAATCCTATTTGTTTTCAATGATAAATGAGGTGGATTTAGTTTCAATATTCTGGTTAGATTTTATTAAAGATATTGGTTTACATGCCTTTATTTACGGGTAGGAAGTTAAATAAGGAACCAAATGATGAATTCCTAACTTTTTTAGATAGGTCTCTCTCTCTAATTCAGTGAAAACTAAACCAATCAAAAATTGCAATGATCGCACTCTATAAAAACAAGATCGACAGACGATGAATTTTATAAAATATACAAACGAAATATCTACATCCTCGCAGGGTGCATCGACAGATGCTGTCAATTTTCACCCAAGAAATATGGGTATGTTTCTTACGACGCAAGTTCATCAAACTTTCGTATACGTACACCTAGCGTGTTTTATGAAGGGTGTGTTGAATTCACGAGTTATTTTCATATTTTTATCCACGACTTCGTAGAAAATCCCTCTTTAATATGTGAAAAATTCTGTGAGTACAATAGTGCATGGAATAAATAATAATAAACATAATATTTATACGAATACGTAGAAAGCGTAGTCAGTACCTATTACAGTTATTGATAGATCACAAGAAGCTTATGTCTACGTAATACAGCGAAGTTGTACATAATAATAATATTAACTACTTTGAATAATATTACCTAAATAGCTGCGCTGACTACCTAACTGTAATATCCCATTAGGTATAGCGGTTACAACTCCGCTTCCTTGGCAAATTTTTATTGTATTTCATTGAATATGGCGAGGTAAAAATATATATTCTTTGATATGGATTTTGTTGATTGGAATCTATAGAATAATAAATACCTAGACCTAGCTTAAGCTCTTTGCGAAAACAAAAGTCAGAGATCATTTCGAAATATATCGCAGGCAAGAAATATTCTTATAAATTCCGACGAGGTTACAAATATCCCTGGAAACGAAAATGGATTATTTCTTTGATGTTCATTTCCAAGCCTTAAATCTGAAGGATATTTTTTCTGTATTCGAATAAGGAACGGCATACAAGTTGGTAGCCTATCGCCTATAGCTACTATACTAGAAGAGTTGCATGTACCATGCCGTCGCCTCGAGTGTCCGTAATTAAATTATATAGAAACAATCATAATTTGATCAAGATAAAGAACAACAGCAAATTCTCTAAGACCGCACAATGATGACGAAACAGTTAATCGTTGCTGTTTTGGGAGTAAACAAAGCAGCGTCACCGCCACGGTGAACTTTTTACATTAGCCGGCGCCGAGTCTGTTTGTTTCGTACCTGGTTCCAAACTACATCGCGCAAGTTCGGGACTCATTTTAAAACTCCGTGCCCTCGCTCCAGGGAAATTTTAATCATAAAGAGACAATAGGGATGAAGGTATTCCCAGAACTTTGGAACAAGATGATTTACGCCACATTTTTTTGGGAAAACGCAAGTTGTGAAGGTTTATTTGTTGGAATGGATGAATAATTTGTTAAAGGTGTCGGTCAACATGAATCTTCTTTTAGAAATGTTTGTACCGAACAAGCTAAAAACTTTCTACTGTTTGTAAATTTAGTTGAAGCAAGACACTTCAGCTAATTAGTCAATTGCATCCACGATAGCATTTTAGTTTACGAATTACTGAAGCACGGACCACTTACCACGCCTCACTTAGTTACATTAAAAAGTCACCACGAATAAAAAGCGATCATAAATTTCAAGTAGGTTTCAAGACAGGTAAACCTGAGATAAAAATTGGCCTCTGGAAGCTGTCCAAACGGAGAGCCGCAATGGCACGCGGGGCAATTTATATTTCACATTCAATTTGGGGAAAAACGCGGTGTTCGCTACTTCGGACACGCTGCTTATTTAGGTGTCTAAGTAACATTATCATATTATGTAAACTTCACAGTTTTTTTTGTATACTTTCAAGAGGTTCATTACATTAAATGAATGAGCATAATAAAACACATTTGCATCCGTTATTGCATATGCTATTCGTATTCAGCTAACGTTTGCAACTGGTATGAGAGTATAAAAAGTATTCACCCTACTTATTACTTAAAAGTTAAAACTGTACAGTTCGTATCAAATATATTTTTTGTCGCTAATCCCTGTACGCTTGCAATAGACTCTATTGCGATGAAAGTGACAATTTTGTAATAAAATGGCCATATCTTGTTCATTCGTATGATAATGATCCTAAACGATGCATTTTTAACATTAATGCAAATAAAAAAATATATTTGAAATTTTATTTATAAATATGCGACGAATTCGCGATTTGCGACGAACGTCAAATATAATAAAATAATTGACAGTGGTCATAGTTGCGTTAGTATAAACATGTCCGTGATAGAAGCACAATAGAATTTACTTTTATTTGAAGGTCACCGGAAACCCCGGTATACCTCAACTTATTAGAGTAGGTAAAGTGTTAAATTCCAGTTCTATAATTTTAAATATTCAGTTATCCAAGATACCTACTCAATATTCAATTTTCAAAGATTATAAGATTTCTCGGTCGGTTTATGGGCGATAATGAGTTTCCGGGATAACAGTTTACCAGGATGAGGTTTGGGGAGCCCGCTGCTTCATTTGGTTAAAATATCTATTAAAGTGGCTAATACAATCTTGATTCCATTTAATCAGCTTTATGGAATGAAGGAAACACAATTTAAACTTAGTATCATTGTCGTTTTAATAGAATAATTTAAACGCCAATTCTTGACACAATATTATTCTGAATTTATTGATTACCTACACCATACATAAAGATCAAGCTACATTTATATTTGTTGATAGATAACTAATTGTAGCGATTCCATAGTGTCGCACTCTGAAAGTCGTCGCTATGCTCACTCTTATGTGATGTTAATGGTAACACAATGAGTGACAGATAGTTGCGTGTAGGTTAGGATTCAATTTAGCGGCCACTACAGAATTACACCTAGTTGATATAGGTATATAGGTACAGTCGGCGGCGGATCAATGGTAACACTTGCAATACGATTTCAAGTCTTACGACGCAAATAATAAGAATTGTCAAAAGTAAAAAGTGTTACCATTGATCTGCTGTCGACTGTACTTACTATGAATAAGAAAATCCCTAACAGCACAAAAGCGTGATCTGCAAATGCGGCGTCTTTCCAACGATCCAATCTATTTTATGAAGTTCAGTAATTTCCTCAAAACATAAAAATTACTGCTACAAAAAAGTTGTCAATAAAAATTCTACCAAATGGCGGCCAGCAATTGTTTAAGGTTATAATAAAATTTTAACCCTCATTAAAATTCGGTCACGCCTTCACGAGAGAAAGTTGGTGTATTTTATATTTTGGCAAAATTTTCATTACCGAGTTTTTTTCATAAAGTTTGGTTATTTATTTAATGTGGTACCTCGTCATAAGGCAGCAAAGCAATTTAGCGTGAAATGAGTTTATGCGAACTTATTTGGGATAATTGTCTTGAAATACGAGTGGAACTCCCATATATCAGTAATAATTATCCTTATTTAATATTTTCCCCAAAATCGCATGAGTTCTTTATTATCCTATTGTTATTTCTTTGTTCTGCTGCCGAAACGATTATTTCGTTTGATTATTGTTAATAGGTACTTATTTCATAGAAGATTTATTGTTTAACTTTTCAAAATATATTTTTTATTTATAAAATACACGGAAATACTAGGTAACAAATATTAAAAACAAGCTATTCAATAAAACCGGTCATCTTCAGAATAGAGCAAGTAAGTAAGCAAGTAAATGCGTCCGTATATTTTCCTAGTAAATAGATGTGTCGTACAAATTACTTAGCAAATACATGCGGAGTGAGAGTTATTTCGCCCTACCTAGAATGATTCGAAATATTTACTAAAATATTTTTAAATTCTCTTGGTGATGCTTCAATAAGTATTCTGTTTAATGTACTACAGTGTCTCTGAGTAAGTATAATATTTATTATCTTAAATACATCTTAGTATTTAAGATTCGATCTATTTTGGGGAAGGTATATTGCAAAGTGATGTAAATGTAAATTTATAGAATATGTTGACGTGCAAAAATTAACGAACTTTATTAACTTGCAATAAAGATAAGTACCTTTTTCGGCGCTGCATCAAACCCGTATAAATCCATCAAAACAATAAAAACTTTACCTATTAAGTATTAATTGTAGGTACAAGTTTGTCTAAGTTTTGTTGTACCTATTTAGCTATGTACCTATAGATAATGTATTTTTCTCTTTCTTAAAGTTATAGAGCCAGGCAATGGGAAGAAAATATCTGTTATTCATATGAGTATTGTCAAAACTGACTACTTAGTCAATACATGCAATCTAAATCTGTGGCGCATTAAATATTTACGATATAAATCAATCCCACAGGTTAAACTTCGGCTCGGGGAGAGTTGCATTAATGATTTATATTATTACTTATTTCGAGAGACATCATAGCTATAGAGAGATGATGGAAGCCCCAAATTAATTAATTATTAATTATGTATTAAGTACATTTAAAGGCCAATTAAATCACAGTTTGCTCAGTGGTAATCGTAAAGGAATAAAGTAAATGCAATTAACATCATACAATTTAGGTAATCAAATCGCGTTTGAAGTTGGCTGAGCACAAATTTCATTAAACTTGAATTATCTATCCATTTTAGTAGTATTATCAACTGAGCTTCAGTGGTGTAATAATCACCATTGCTAATTTACCTATGATTGCAATTGCAATAATGTCGCGAGTCAATGCTCTCACAGGCCTCATTAGGCCAATTGACTATTTATCGAATTCATTCTTTTCCGAATTATTTAATTGAATGTGCCAAAGATATAATATTTCTTTCGTTCGTGTCATTTGTAATTTCCATAGGTACAGTCCATAGCAAAACAAAACAAGCTACATGAAATTATTGCAATCTGTGCCATCTTACATTCGCATAGAGTGCCCTTGTGTTAACTTGATTGTTAACGACTTACAACGGCGGGTTTAGTCCCAACTCTCGAGTTAACTTTAATTGCAAGTGGTTTAAAGTATAGTTCATATTTATATTGCATAAAATCCCTCAAACCTAGCTGATGTCCATATATAAGGTAAATTCTGTCCTAAATCCCCCGGCACAAGCCAGGTCGACATATTAAAAGCACGTTGGCACAAAAACAGGAGTCCCCTGTAACCAAAAGCCCATCTAGCGAAATTGCCATCCGCTCGCTCATTACCGACTGAACCAACCGCGGGATCCGATATCCCGCCGCACGTGACTAAAGGAAATTGAAAACTCTATCGGTTAATCGAAATATTGAATGGAGTTGCTGAATATAGAATTTTAATTATCTAAAACGTATCGATTGATATCTGTCTCCCGTATGCATCCCTATCGGCCACATTCAACATTAATTTCACTTCTGAAATCCGAATCGATTCCGATCTCCGATAAAACATATTGTTAAGCTCATTGTGTACCATGAGATATCCAGCCATCTTTAGAGATATGTGGTTCTAGTAGCCTGAGACACCGTCGACACGGGAGGCGTTTGATGATCGCTGTCGATCTTGGATAGCTCTCGCGTTTCTTGGAGTGTTCTCATTAGTGATTATTGTCTGATACCTGTGTCTATTTACAAAAGTAAGTAAATAACATAGGTATTTAGTTTATTGCAAAGTGGTGTAATTGTAAATTTAAAAAAATAAGTGCAGAAACATACACAATGTATTTAGAATTAAAACTATAGTGAGCCATTACTACAAATTATTATATATAAACGGATATCACTCACTTATATTGTTAAAGTCGGCAATTAGACCGACAGTTTCGACCGATTTCGACGGTCTTTTTCAAGGTGAGCGCGCCACGCCCGCGTCGCCGTTGACGTTTCTTCGCGCACTGCGGATGAGCGCTCTCTGTGCGCGCTCCGAGATAACTTGTCCCGCCGCCGACGACGGTGCGTTCGATGGCTGTAGCTGGATTCGTTGATCGATCTCACTTGTCGGGGAGTTACAGCCACTCCCGTTAGGTCCTGTCACGCAGTATGTACTCACTGCGTCTACTCCGCATTCACTCACACTCCTAACATCGGATACGGCCCTGAGTACGGGCTTCCACGTAGCAACTGTTCTTGCGCGAGAAAAGTTCTTTGTGCCACGCAAGATCAGGGAAGCGATTGAGATTGCACGACGGCCCAATTTCAACAGAGATTGCGGTTGGTCCTTGCCTGCTACGTGGAAGCCCGTACTCAGGGCCGTATCCGATGTTAGGAGTGTGAGTGAATGCGGAGTAGACGCAGTGAGTACATACTGCGTGACAGGACCTAACGGGAGTGGCTGTAACTCCCCGACAAGTGAGATCGATCAACGAATCCAGCTACAGCCATCGAACGCACCGTCGTCGGCGGCGGGACAAGTTATCTCGGAGCGCGCACAGAGAGCGCTCATCCGCAGTGCGCGAAGAAACGTCAACGGCGACGCGGGCGTGGCGCGCTCACCTTGAAAAAGACCGTCGAAATCGGTCGAAACTGTCGGTCTAATTGCCGACTTTAACAATACAATGTATTTACTTGCAATAAAGATCTCGGTGGCTCAGTGGTTGGGTCAATGGACTTGCAACGTATACGGAGGTCCCAAGTTCGATTCCCAGCCAGGGCAGCCATGTACCAATTAGTTATCCTCGTTTTTTTCGACGGAAAAACTTACTTACATTTACCGAGTGCTCTCAAAACGGTGAAGGAACACATCGTGATGAAACCTGCATGCCGTAGAAGAAGAAAAATTTCTCAGGTATGTGAAATGCGCCAATACGCACTGGGCTCGCGTGGTCCTTCTCATCGAAGGTCTGTGCCCGAGCAGTGGGACAATATAAATAGACTGATGATTTTGATAGAGATATGATTCTAATTCTAAGGAACTCCCCATCGGCTATGAAACACAATCCTTTCGAGGATTTGTCTAAGATGGGACAGAAATCTAAAAAAAATATATTTAATAAGCATGTTAACGAATGTACCTCTATATCTACCAGTATACATAATTTATTTGGTTCTATACGCATGTTTAAACATCTAAAAGGCTTCAGAGTCGTTTTATATCGGACTGAGCTCATAAAACATCCAGGCAAGAGTGAGGTAAGTGTAAAACTTGTGGTTGCTAACCGACTTTTGAGGTAGAACTTTACATCTTTTGTTTCAATCCTAAAGGGATTCTTACGTACTTAAGGACTTGACCGAGTAAGTTTTAACACAGTGACACGAGGTTTCACTTAGTTCTTAACTATTTTTTGTCACTTAATTCAAAGTGTGGACATTTTACTCCTGTCTACGCTCGACCCTCAAGCCCAAGCCATTTTGATGTAAAAGGAAACCTAAACCTGTCTTACAAACACACAGGCGACATAAATCTGAATAATATTCCTTCCCACTAATATTATAAATACAAAAGTTTGGATTGTTTACTCGAACGTCTTGGCACAAAATTTTGCGCACCGATTGTAGATTAATTAGCACAATTAATAAAGTATATTTTTTTTGTTCTCCTGTAGCGGTATAACGATGGGATTCCAGTCCATCTGCTACGATCCTGGCACACCACTTTCATTTATTCAACATTCATCTTTCACGCACGTCTGTACTCTGTATGTGGCTCATCGTAGAAAGTAAATGGGCATTTTTATATATATAAACAATTTGATGTGTGCTTCGGTCTACATGTAGTTCTTAAACTAATTATAATTACCTAGTTATTAATAAATTAAATTGTTATTATTTTAAATGCTGCTGAAAGTTTTTTGCCACTTTTCTCTTCAGCGTTTTTTTGCCAATTTTTCCTTGCAAAATGGTGTAAAAAATGTTGACCTGCAAAAATGTACACAACGTGCTTACTTGCAATAAAGAGATTTGACTTTGATGTACCTATCTACTATACATAAGTACATTTAATTGTCAAATAATGTACACCACCAACACGATTAATGTGTAGCACCCTTTCAATTCAATCTCACAATCAAATCGGATAGCTCCAAAAATAGCTCCTTTTCTTTAACTACAATGAGGTATAATGATCGATATGACCTAGTCACCTGTGAAGGCGTAGCGACAGGAATAAAGGCTATTTACGATTAGATAGGGCACGAAGGGCGCGGGCGTGTCGAACCGCCCCGACAGGGCTCCCTTATTATGAGCCCGCACGACTTGCCACTTGAACACGTCGCTTGCCACAATCTTAAAAGGTCCTTTATTTCGCCATTCGTTTAATTTTTTATACAGTCATAAATTACCACTTATTAAAATATTCGATACTGGATATCTAAATAAATTTAGTAAGGTGTAACTTCTACAACTGTGTTCGCTTTTTTTTTGCGGAAACTGGTTTACTAACTTTTAATTACCAATATCGATCGGTTTGCAATGTGCGTAGTGATAATAATTTGTAAGTATGATATGGGGAGAGTTTTCGGTAGCCATTAAATATACAAAATTAAAATCATCAGTAGTGATATATTTATTATTTTAGAACTTGATGAAAAAATTATTGCCGTGGGCAGGACTTTTTTATTATTTGTTTAAGCGCATCTATCGCCCAGTGGACGACGACCAGTCGGACGTCCAAGATACCGCTGACGAGGTGCACAAAGACATGCGAGAGCTGCAGGCGCCCGACTGGCGCCAGACAGCGCAGGACAGGCTGCAGTGGCGCTGTTTGGTATCGGAGGCCAAGCTCCACTTTGGGTCACTGAGCCAGCGGAGTAAGTAAGTAAGCGCATCTATAGACAAGACACATGCAACCTCATTAATTATACCTCCTCGACAAACTGCGGCGCCATCAAACTGTCAAAAACATTGTCTCTTTTTTGAAATAACCAGTTTGTTATTTAATAATCTGTCTACGGTTATTTAGGACGAAAAATCGATAAGATCTAGTGTTACCAAATATGGGTTACCTATACCATTGTGAATTACGTTTGGTCGAAACACTTTTGATTATACACTCGCAATATAGTGTGCTAGTTACGGTAGTAGGTACGGTTGAAGCTATATTTTAAAAAGTTAAGTAACCGTTAAATATCGCCAAAATCCTGATTTTATGGTGTATTTGTGCAATAGTGCGTACAAAGTATTTGATGAACCCAGACTCGCCTTCGTGCATGGGGAATAGGTTGGCAGACCGCGGCAGTCGCCTCAGGTTCGTCAACTTATTTAGTTTCTTTATTTATTAGGAATTTACGATAAATATGTGTATGTACTTACCTACTTCTCTCGCTCGGGTGAAATGTGACTCATAATACACATTGTAGCGTTACACGACGCGGGCGCGCAAGGCTACAACCCGCTAATAAAACCGCGGTACGAAAAGATACTCTGACCTGTTTAATACAAACAGGGAAATGGAATATAATTAAGAGTATTTAATAAAAGTTTATTTGAATGGCTTCTACTCAAGATATCATGTGTCAGTGACGTTTCGCTAGAGCAATAAATATGGCGACTACGATTTGTCATTTTACCATTAGAATTTAACAAAATACTCTACAATCCGAATTTTGCGGATATAATATGTAGTCGACTCGAAATCTTTATTTTTTTATGTTTTATTATTCAGGTAAGGTTTCGATCGAGTCTACCGTACCCCTGGACGAAATTATTAATATTACTTACATAAATTATCCTAGCTGTTCGATTTAAGTTTCCATCGAAGCTGAAAATCTTAGATAAATAATATTCTCGAGCGGAAATTCTACTAGCAGCTTAAAGATTAAAGCGGTAATTTACGAAATCCAAACCTAATTCTATTCAAACTACGTTTAAACATTCACGTGTATAAACTGAAGCTATTACAAATTACTAACTAAGTTGAGCACGGCCGGGCTTGCATGACTGAAAGGTGCAAATTCCTCAATTTATATGCGAAACAGCCGTCTCAAAGGCGTATTTGACGGAGGCGTACTTCAAAAATCTATTAGTTATCTCACGCTGAACTACTCAAATCTGAATAATTTATGAAGTTAAATATACTTACTCAATGGAGTAAAAAGTTTTAGACAAAAATGACTGGTGTAAATAAAAACTGGTTTTAACACTCGTAAGTTGCAAGAACCTTAATCCTAATTGATATTTTATTTTTTCACATAGAAAATAATTAGGCATATTACTAGTTACGATACTGGATGCCAAGTATAATGCCATGTATATCCGTACAAGGAATCCAAGTTGTAGATCATGACGTCATTAATATTTTAATCGAGAACCTAGATGCTACCTTGTTCAATTTCAATGGTCTCGTTCTTATAATGTTAAATCGGTCACATATAACTGCCCAATTCTCATTGAGCATTCGTAATTAATATAAATATTTTCCCTCCTTTATTATTAAATTATGGCCATTTTTACGCCTTATTACGTGGCAAACGTCGCGGTTCATTAAAATCTCTTTTCACGTAGCTCGGCTTTAATTATCCGTTTTCTTTGTCTGCGAGCGATGGGCATCTGTATAGTGAAAAGTTCCTTGTATTGTCATAAAAGTACCTACAATACCTACATCCATAAAAACCTCATTGCCTACATTCATTATGAATAACATTAGAGGCATCTCTTACCATAGAAAACGGAAGTAAAAACTTCCCGAAAATTATTTCATACTCCGTTTCTGTATGCTGAGGAAAATTACTTCACTTAACATCAATACTTGTAAAATGTTAGATAGGTAGGTGACTTTATTTGTATACATATGATTATTAAAATAAACTTTTTGTTTGTTTATCCGTGCACTCGTTAGTATTTGGTACCAACAGCGCATAAATTCAAATTGTTCTCAAGTTATAAGGAATTGTTGGTTCTTTTTTCTGAAAAGCTGATTTTAAAATAATTTCGCAAACAATAAAACAGTGCTTGCCAAAAGTCGAGATAATAGCTAATAATTTAAAGCAAGTCAAACAAAACTTAGCTTATAAAGGCTCGAAAGACAGCGTAAGGAAGAACGCAGCCTTTGTTTTAAATCTCGCCTTTGAAAAGTTATTTTTTCGATTTCCTTATACCGGGAATTCTTGCTTTTATGTCCGTTCCAACAATTTTATTTTAAAAATCAGTAGCACGAGCTCTATTAATTCGTACTTTGGAATCGTTTGTCTATTCAATTGTTTTTGATCGTAACATAAACATGCCATTTTGAGTCGAACAACTGCAGATATTTGTTTGAAGTAGATAAACTAGTTGTTTTATCATTACCGTCGTCAAAACTGATACAATCGGCTAACTATTGTCGCTCTATATTCAAAAATACTTCAGGCTTATTCTGGACTAACCATGTTCGACAAAATATGATACCTACATGACTTGATGTCTTTTCGTTGCGGAGACATAAATCTACTTTACGCCACTGAGCCAGTGCACGAAGTAATTTTTTTTAGGCGACCTAAAAAATCTACCATTAAGATTGAAAAATGGAGAGAGATGAGTATTTTTTTTGACTGTTGCTTACTGATAGCTACTTGCGTAGAATAAAAGCATATTCCATATAATTGATAATCGAGACATAATACATCATACCCAAACAGCAACCCAGATTATAAACGTATCGGAAAAATAGTTATGCCATTAGAATGTGTAAACACCAGGCAAGGGGTTCCAGGTTCGATTCCGAGTTGAATCGAACTTGGAACCCCTTGCACAGAAGGCAATAGGTATGCCATATCTGGGATCTGGGACTTTAACTTAGATGTTTACATTTCCACAAACATAGTTGCAACCAAAATAGCTACATAAACTTTTCACTGTCTACTAAAGTCAAGCGGCAGACCTGAAAGCGCTGAAGTCACCCACGCACTAGTTAGAAACTGTAAGAAACCAGGACTAAGTGCGCTTGTCCACAACACGACAAATCACTTAGCTAATAGCGCCACTTCATACAACAGCTATTCTTTTTCCTTCGACCACCGCATTTTTTCCGGTGACTTTTTCTTCGCCTTTTTCGATCAGTTCTTTGAGTGTTCCTATATATAGTTCGATAAAGTGTACCTACTTTCATAGTTTTCACGATCTCATGTTGCTCATTTTCTGTTTAAGCTTTTTCGGGTAGGTATAATTTTATTAATAGGTAACAATATGTTTTGAGCCTTTGAGCGCTCCTAAAAATAAACCAGATTCAAAATTCACACTGAAATTTGGTTAAAATAGTTTTCTAGAATAGATACTTTATTTATTTAAAGTAAAAAAAAATATTCTCTGTCTATACACAACGTGACCCTGAATTAATCATGCATAACAATAAGTGGAGGCAAACCTTAATTCATATTCTGGAAGTGTGGGTATTATGAATAAACATAAAAAATGAAAAATGTAGGTACTTTTAACCAGTCTATATTCTTGAGTAAATAAACAAATCCGTCGAAGCATGCTCAAAGCCTGATATCCTTAGATAACAAGCATATATAAACGAAACTTAATCCAGTGAAAACTTGCAACAGAGACACAACACGACACAACATAGTACGTTATTATTATATGGGTTTTAAGGAGCCTCCACCAGAGCATAATTTTAGGCTCCATTTACTTTATTATACCTTCTGGAGTAACGAGCTCGAGGAGTTTCGCAACAAATAGATGTTGTGAGTGACATATCGTGTTACGTAATAAGGCTGTTAAAAGATTTTTTTATGAAAAGTGAAAATTGCTACGCCAAGGTTATTATGAACAAAAATAATGGCATGCATTCGCTTCCGCGCAGCCGCATAATATGTGAAATTTTTAGCTTTTGTTTGAAATGATAATTGATTATTGTTGTAATTTTTCTTTACAAACAAATATAAAATATATCATTTCAGTACGTGTCTCGTAAAACGAATAATCTTCGTCAAAACAAATCTAACGACATCTCATACATCAAAATCCATCGAGCCATACAATAAATAACGGTATCAATAAAATAAATTACTAAAAGGAGCAGGGCAATATTTTTCGATTGCCACATATTATGTCGGTTCCTTCATGGATTCCTGTAGGTTTAGACTACAGGAATCCATGAAGGAACCGACATAATATGTGGCAATCGAATAATATTGCCCTGCTCCTTTTAGTAATTTATTTTATTGATACCGTTATTTATTTTACCAATACAAAAAGCTTTTATAATTTTGAGTATGTCAAAAATTACAATATAATTTCGTATACTTTGTGTCACAAATACCCTCACGAGGTGTCTCGTGTGTCAATGACGCATTATATCAAGCTCCACTTACTGTCGCGGTGGAAATAGGCTGATCCGAGCAATAAATAAGAAAGGGACGCACAAAACTCAGGTTACTCGTTTCACTTTACGCGAGAAATATTTGTCAGAAACGCGATTCCATGAGTGACAGAACAATAGGTTTATCTTCACGTGGAAGGAAATTTGACGTTTGTAAAACATACCGATGCAATGTTTCCCCCTTTATTATCTTTACCGAGTTGCCAATTACCAAAAAAAAATAGAAAACCCTGGAATAATAACGAGTTCAAACAAACAGGCAATGATACTTTTTTAACATTTTATACATTTTTAAATTATCTGGTCGGTATAAATGATATGATGAAACATTTTCTAAAAGGCAATACCAATAAGATAATTGGTACACACTTGATGAAATAATTTCTTGTTAGAAAGTACTGTAAAATCTCACAGTACACAAAATTACATTATTTGTTTATGTTTAATAATAAACACAGAAAGATACAGGCTATATGACGGAAATCTGATATTTCATCCAGGTACTTTGATCTTTTTGAAAAAAGTTATAATTATACACTCAGAAGTGAATGTACCTAATCACAAGTTTAAATACTTGGTTATGTGCATAAAGGACAATTCTAACCTAATTCGATGTTTTCTGGTAAATCAGCATACAAATAGGTACAAATATTTAATTTTCTAAATTGCTTTCATTAGTTGTACTTAGTAGGAATAATTGCAATTGCAAACTATATACTAGTACTTACCTATCTACTTCTATGGATGGACATAATTATGCACTTGTTGAATGAACTGACTACGCATTCATGCCTTGTATTAATCTCCAAGGTTGAATAAGAAAGTAAGGTAACAGGAGAACTTTTACATAATATCTTTAGAGAGAAGTTTGTTGCAGTGTAAGTACAAGACATAAAGATGTGTATAACAGAACAGTAACGAGATGAAATGCGGGCTCATTATGAACAACACTTTTTCTTTTTATTTCGCTTTTTCTGAGTTATGAAAATGTAGGTACGAATATGTAGTTACATTATAATATAGATTATGCCTATTAGACAGGTACGGACAACAGCAGATCAATGGTAACACTTGCAGTACAATTTTAAATGTTACGACGCAGATACAGAACGGTCCAAAGTGTTACACTTGATCTGCTGTTAGCTGTACCTAAGTAAGAAGTTCAAAGAAAACTCGAAGTAAGTAAATGTTTACTAATAAACCTGTTGAGTTTTCTACACTTAATTAAGCACGTCATACGTAACAATAAAATGATTTACGGTATTATTACGTTATAAACAGCATATGTCAGTACTGCAACAAATGCATCAGGAATCAAGAAATCAAGTTTGCTTCTCGTTACCTTTGATTTTTAATTCGGTTTCACGGAATACCTTGACTAGTCTAATTTCATTTAACTAAAAAAACAAATGGTTCAGTGCAGAGCTATTAGGGATCGAACATTGGCCTTTCGTATCATAACCACGTCATGTAGAGTTCTTTCCGCGGTTGTTTTGTTGACAGTGCTTCGAAGACAAGAGCTCTTGCTAAGTTAGAACTCTCTTCGAAACACTTGACGGTGTAGCGATAAAGGAACTTGCATTTGTGGTAGAACCCTGTGAGCAAAGGTTAAACAATTCTGATGAGTAAAGTTTCAAGGGCTCCGCAATTTAATCTAGAGGCATCACTGATAAAATGCGAGCTTTGTGTTACATGTTAACACCTAGTTTTATTTGCAGCTTTGCCTTTTAATGAACCGTCTGTGGCTGATGAGTTTTCATTATGAATAGGAACCAGCGAACATATTTTCTGTGACATCTGTAGTGTTGGTAATAGTATCTATGCTGGTTTCTTTGACAAATTCTTTAAAAAATGAAGATTGAGAGATTCAAAAAGCAGGCTTCAAACGCCTTGGAAAATGTTGTTAGTGAATAGTAGTAAAATTGGTGACTATGTAAAGTTGGGCGTCAATTAATTAAAAGGCGAGTTTTTAATCGCAACACTTCGTAACAAAAATGTCATTAAATTTTGATTTCGCGCTACTGTTATTGAAAATTTGTCGAATATAATATAATTTGTGAACATAATTAACATAAGACATTTGCAACATTGACAGGAATTGATTTTTAGCGATTTTATTTTAGATAATAAATATTGTCATTTGGCGAACGTTGTCAAAACAAAGCTTGTAGGTAGGTGTAACAGAGACAGTAAATAGTGGGAGCCGACCGCGTATTACGCAAACACACGGCTTGACGGAACAATTTGTTAGGAGCGTTCTTTGTAAGCGTCCCGCTTTGTGATTTCCGTGAGCATAGCGTGAACATTTTGACAAGTGGCATTTGTTTTGTAAGGGAGGGTACGGCATATGCAACAATAACTCTGCGGTTTGGGAAATGTATGATGATAGCAAAACACATTACATCTCCATATATAAGACTCAAAGTCAGGGTTCAGAAGCGTAACAGATCGACGCAATATGCTTCATAGAACATGGCCTGAATACATCATGCGAGTAACCGCATTTGAAATATTTTTTTAATATACACCCGTCTCGTAAAGTTGTAATGTAAGAACTAATTTTCCTTCCTTGCGTTAAATATGTGTACAGTACAGTGTTAATATGGTATATTTGTAAAATGGTGTGTTAATATTTTTTAACTTTTCTAATCTATTACAGCTTAATAAATTATGCTGTTAATTAATTAATGTCTAACTTTTATTATACATTCAGGAAATCCTATACAGGTGGTATTGTCTTACAAATGCGGTAAAGTTACAATATTTTATAACACTTTCCAATTAATTTTAAAATCGCAAATCCTGGTCACGGCACCAATTGTAAACAAACCCTCCATACCTAAGAGAATACTTCTTCTCATTTGTATGAGGTAGAAATCGCTTCATAATGAAACACTTACGGTAAAATTATCCTTAGAATAAAAATAAATAAAAATACAGTTCAGTACTAATTTCGAGGACTCTCATTACAAACGTGACAAAAAATGTGTCACGTGTCATTTTAGCGTCGTTCAATTCCCTTCAGTAAAGTTTTAATTCGAGACATAAAGCGAGCTTAAAAGCGATGTCTGGCAAGTTTCATCATCGCGCAGATGCGTCAGTAGGAAGCTTACTTTGCACAAAGCCTACAAGCACAAAAGGCACTGCCTCCGCTCCATTTTGTGTCTGACAAGCTGGGAGCTCGCGGAATGAGACGCGTCAACTCTGTTTTGACATCGCCGGTTAAAATGTTCCTCGTGTGAATGAACGTTTACATGCTGATTCAAATGGTTGGTGTATCCAAACTTTCATTTGCTTCCATTGGTGCTAAACCAAACTGGTTCGGTATGAAAAAAATACCGAACCCTCGTTAAAACAGATTAAGGAAAAGCTGTCAAAGGAAAAAGCGGTACCTGTATCAAAAAGCTTCACTTGTAATTTTTTTTAACGATTTCCTATAGGTACTCTTATAAAAATTGTAAATAAGTACAATTCTACTTCATGTTTACATTACAGTCGTTATAAAAAAAACTACATACACTGTTATCGAGTCGAGCCTAATAATTACTACATGTATCATATTTAATACAAGTACAAGTTTACACTATACCGGGGTTTTCGCTAGAGGGGATGATGTCCCTCTGTATGCGATGAAATAATATTATATTCGGAGCAGAGCGTCAGTAACAAAAGGGGTGTTGTTCACTGGAAACAACGGAGTAGTGAGTAACATAGAGGTAAAAGGGTAAACACCAGGTTAGCCCTTCTCATTAGTATAGTTTTACACTAAAATAATTGTATTTATCCCGAAAGTCTAATTTTAAATTAAATAAATCCCTGCAGAAACAATATACGAAAAGGATTTTGGCGGTGTTGCATTACTTCTTCTAATTGAAAGGGATGTCATCTAAAGTTTGGTATTCGTTAACGCCGCTGCTCTAGCCTAATTACTAATCACCAGTGATTATCGGCGGACACACATGCTCTCATCAAATTTAAGGGCAATAAATAGAATGTGATGAGGGCCGCTCATAGCGGGGCACGTCGCGCGCACCTGTCCGCCGATTAAGCTTTGGGCACTGGACGATATCGGCGACGCGGTTAATTTTGAACTCCACCAGGGCTGCCACTGACCCTTATCTGCGTCAAACGCAAATACTACATTCCCGTTGACCCGTCGTCGCCGCCGCCGGCCGATTTTACTTTTATAAATTGAAAGATAAATTGTTTTAACATCTCCTTTGTTTGTGCCTCTAGATAAGGGATATTGATTTCTACAACTTGCCTCAAGGTCATGTTTTTCTTTAGCAATCTGTCTCAAAGAAGATATCTTAGGTTGGACTCCATTCCTCCTTACAAAGCCTTAGGTTAGATCACCAGGTTTCATCGCATCTCACCAGATGCAAGACTAATGACGTCACCATTACAAAAAAGTAAAAACGAGAATGACCGGTTCAAGGCAGCTATTATAGTTTTTCGTTCTTACCTGGCCGACCGAGTTACCTTGCCGTCTGCTCCTAGCCTTATGTGCTAGAAATGTCAGCCCGTGACAGATTGGGAGGAAGGAGACAAAGAAACAAAAAGGACACTTGAATGAATGAAATGGTGTGAATAAATGGATATCCTGGTTTTATATTTGGAGTTAGTATACCCTTCAAATTGCTTTACATATCTTTTATGCGTTGGAACCTAATATATAAATAAGAATCATCGAATCTAGAAGAATAATCGTGGAGCATATGCGTAATGATAACACAATTATGCAAAATGACTAATACGCAAAACATCCAAATAGGTACTCAAAACGATTAACACCAAAAACGATAAACACGAGCACACATTCTTTCATACACAATTACACACGCGCTGGATGGGACTGTGCGTTTCGACGTATAATCATTATATCAAAAAGAATTCTCGCATACACATGCACCCTCCATCGTCAATGTGTTGTGTGTAGTGTGTCGCTGTTGAACTCCACCCGAATAAAATTATTGTCCACTGTCCCTTAGTTTTTATTGTGGCATGACTGAATTTTAATTAGCTACGCTTGTTTCCACAACTTAACTACAAAGTAGTCACATTAATTGCACTTTGTAACTCGACTGCACTTATAAAATGAATAAAACGCGTACAAAAGCTTGTAATAAAGAAAGCAATTGTAAAACTGGCTGAGAACAAATGATGCAATAATATTTTTTTGGAATAGTCTTCAGTCGTCACGTTTTCAGGTTCTAAAGCTACAATCAAATCATTTCTTTTGTTTGTTTGTTTGTTTGTAAACTCTTTATTGTACATAAATTTTACATTACCACTTAACAAAAATATAAATAAAATAGTTGTACAAAGGCGGACTTATCCCGCTCAGGGGATTTCTTCCAGTCAACCCTTGAGTAGTTGAAAAAGAAGTTTGTGCGCGGGTGTCGCTATTTTTAAATAAGTACATAGAATACGTAAGTATAGATAATAAATTCTACTTGACATAAATAGGTACTAAAACTATTAATACTTAAAACGTAAATCCATAATAATAATAATACTTAAAACGTAAATAAATAAATAATACAAAATAAATACATGATATACTTACATAATATAATACCATACATACACGTGCTTATATAATGAAATATATAAATACTTATATACATACACAATAAATATAAGAATAATATATTTTAACCCAACAGTAAAATACCAGCACGAACAAGATAATAGGATGTGTGAAACAGTAGGTATGTGTTAAATATTATTACTTATGTGGGTTAGCTCAAAGCATCAGTGTTGTATCCGAAGTGTTTCTTAAGGCCTCTTTTAAATGTCGGCAGGGACGGAGATTTCCTAGTGTCGACTGTTAGTCCATTCCAGAGTCTTGCTGCGTATACCGAAAAGGACCTCTTGTATGTACGCGATTGATATATGGGAGGATCTAGGAGGAGGTCATCACTGGACCGGAGACGTTCTATACCGGGGCGAGAGTCAGTGGAAAAGCTAAATCGCTCGCGGAGATACTGGGGTGCCAAAGGGGAGAAGAGCGTGTTGAAGAGGAGCGATAAGATATGTGAGTCCCTGCGCAGCCGTATGGGGAGCCAATTTAGCTTCTCCCGATATTCTGAGATATGGTCGAATTTACGAAGCCCATATACATAGCGGATACACGTATTTTGAAGGCGTTCCAATTTGTCAACCAGTTCTTCCGGTGGATCAAGATAGGCTACGTCTGCGTAGTCAATGATCGGGAGGAGTAAGGTTCGCGAGAGCATTATCTTTGTTTCCACCGGGAGAAAATTTTGTAACCGCTTTAGAGAGTGCAGCGAATAGAAGACCTTACGGCTAATCTCGCAGATGTGATCGGTCCAGGAGAGCGTTTGGTCCATCATTATACCCAAATTTTTGACACTGGCGGAGTAGGGGATAATAGTCCCATCGAAGTGGATATTAGGCACCACTGAGGTCCGTAGTCTAGCAATGAAATGGTGGCTGCCGATGATAATTGCTTGAGATTTAGCCGCGTTCACCGATAGGCCATAGCGTCTAGCCCAATTACTAATGGACACCAGGTCGGCATTAATTTTGTCGATCGCACTCGAGATATTGTCAAGAGGGGCAGCAGCGTATATTTGTAGGTCGTCGGCGTACAAATGATAAGACGAAGATAATGTGGAAGTTATCCCGTTGATGAAAATAGAAAATAGGATAGGTGATAGGACACTCCCCTGCGGAACTCCACTGGTGAGCGTGGCCCAATCAGAATAGTCATCATCAATATAGGCGCGCTGTTTACGATCCGTAAGATACGAACGGAACCAAGAGTTTGCTGTCGACGATAGGTTAGCCATACCAAGAACGCTGAGCAAAATATCAAAATCTATGGTATTGAAGGCGCTGCTGAAATCCAACAAAACGAGAATTGTGACTTTTTTATCATTAATATTAAGGCGGATGTCGTCAGTGACCTTAACAAGTGCAGATACGGTGCTGTGCCCGGGACGGAAGCCGGACTGCAGAGGATTGAACAATTGGTGGCGCTGCAGATGATTAGCCAGACGTTGGTGTACGAAGTGTTCAAGTACCTTGGACAGGACTGGAAGAATAGAGATAGGACGGTACTGAGAAAAAGTGGTCGGGTTAGAATTCTTCGGCAGAGGTATAACGTGCGCTAACTTCCAAGGAGTCGGAAAAGTGCCGGATGAAAGTGAACAGTTTAATATGTGCGCTAGGTAAGGTGCAATTAAGTCTCCAATGGGAACTATCATATCCAGACTTAGGCCATCGTTGCCGACAGCCTTTGTCTTAATTGACTTTAATATTTTTAGCACATCATTTGGAGATATCTCACTGAGCTCGAAAGGCGCCGTGTCTTGAAGAGGAGTGCGAGCGAGCTCTGCGAGAGTACTCTGCTTTAACGTTGGATCTATACAAAACGGCGAACTGCTAAAGTGTTTGTTTAGGTCATTAAGATCAACAGCGTTGGCAGCTTTGGTGGTTTCCGATTTCCCTACACCCAGAGATCTTAGGAACCTCCATAGTTTACCGGGGGGGCAGTCTTCAATACGCGAGTGGACGTACTGTCGTCTCGCATTCCGACATGCTTTATTGCATTTGTTCCGCATGGATAGATAAACCTCACGGTCTCTATCCGAGGGATTCTGCCGGAGTTTGGTTCGAGCTCTATCTCTCTTCGCCATGAGCTGTTTAAGTTCAGGCGTGAGCCATGGAGCTGGGTAGTGTTTCACACGCGTAGGTTTAAGAGGTGCTAGTCTTTCGTAGATCGACAGTAGTATGTCATTGAAGGCATGTATCTTGCCATCGACGTCGGCCGCAAGCAGAACGCGATCCCAATCAGCTCTGACAATATCCTCTCTAAGCGATTGTGTATCAATATCGCCAAGATTGCGACGCAATAGAATTTTATGTTTCCGTTTTGGTGGACGGATTAAGTAAGAGGCATAAATCAAGTCATGCTTGGAGAAGGCAACTGCGCTCAGCTGGCCGTGCTGTGCAATGAAATCTGGTGATGAGGTTATGATTAAATCGAGTAGAGATGGAGGGCCATTATGAGGGAAGTGAGTTGCGCTTAGTGGCAAGATATGCAGGTCGAGAGAGTTAACGAGGGATATCAGTTTTTTGGAGCGGTGGTCACCCTTCATAAGGCAAGTGTTAAAATCACCCATTATTATAATGTGTTCATAAAGGGGACGAAGATCTGCGAGGGTGGATTCCAGAGAATCAAAATAGTCTATGTGTAATGACGGGCTATAGAATACCCCCAACAGGACCTTGCGATGGTGTAGTGTAACATTTAAAAACAGGTACTCTGGACGGTTGAGTTCTGGAAAGGATTGTAGAGCTACATCACAGAGGATATCGCTTCGCAAGTAGATCGCCACACCACCACACCCCACGGTTCTCCTCACGCCATTGACATCTCTATAACAGGTTCTATCGTTGCGAATGAGGCGATAGCCAGGTAGAGGGTACAGCGTGGATGGTAACGACGGCTTGAGGAAAGATTCAGATATTAATATGGCGTGAATATGTCTGCTAGCGAAAGCAATGAGCATGTCACAGTAATGGTCTGCAACGCTTTGCGCATTAATGTGCACTACATTAAAGTTTTTAGAGAAGTGAGACAATGTATTGTGCAAGGTTTCCCCTAAGGTCGGCGTATCTGAGCTGTCGCTCTCAGCACTCAGCATATCTTCGGATGATGACGATAGTGAGAAGTACTCACTGTCAGAATCATCATTTGGTATATCACACATTGAGCTTGTGAGTATAATGTATCTATATTATGTAAACAATACTAGTACAATACTTAAGAATAAATAATAATTATAATATAATATATGGGTCGGTAATTCCTATGTAAATACTAAATATAAAAGATATATAATATGTAAAATACGAATGTAATGTAAATAAATAATATGGAATGTAACAAACTGAACTAAAAACTACTTTACTTAGGTCTAAAACTTGTGTGTCTATCCACAGCAGCACTGTGACATCAACACTCGCCGGTGTGTTGGAAGAAACTCGCTGTCATATAGTTATCTGATTATGGAAGTGGACTTCCAAATTCCAACACAATAATATTATACTATAAAAGTTGCTTATTAGGTAATATAACATAAAATTAACAATGATTAAATAACCAATTTGCACCGAATTCACAACCAGATCTAACTAAAATTATCTTATAAATCAAATGGCGGTGTGAAAAGTGAGTTAATATTACTTACAAGATCATCTTAGTAACCTCGCCATCAGTACGTACAATAGCCACGCAGTCGGAGCCATAAAATTTTAAAAGTAAAAAGAAAAAAGTTACAAAAATCAAAACATGACTGACACCAAAAAAAAAAAAAAAAAAAGTTATGAAACGTCAAAACAAAGTATAACCAAACATAAATTGTGAATTTTTGTCAAACTACCTGTTATAAAAGTGTTCTGAAAATAAAACTAATTAAAACTGATGCTTACCCGTCCGCCATAAACTACAATACATACAAATTAAGAAGGCGCAACTGTACATACACCAAATTACTTAACGCGTTTTACTGCTTTGGTTGTCTTCATTTTGGTGATCTTCTTCGCTTGCGGCGGCGGCGGTGATGCATCCTTGTCGCGAGGCGAACTTCCACCATCTGTACCGGAGCGAACTGGGAATTCAGCGATAAGTCCTTGGAGATCAGACATCACCTCAATCTTGCGACGGCTATTGGTTGGAAGCATGATGTGTATCCTACCATCTGAAGACCAACATCGTGTAACACCAAAATGAGCGCGGGCAGCCTGGAAAACTTGGTGTCGTGACTTTGTGAGGAACTCGGAGATGGTAAATCCGGACCCCTTCAAGGAAGACTTATGTTCCCAGACCAGCTGTCGAATTTGCAGAGCATGGAATCTAACCAAGACAGGCCTGGGCTTGCCCTGGTCAGACCCCAATCGATGACAAGCCTGTAGATCATCTATTGATACAGTGACCTTCTGCATTTGCTCGGATAATAGTCCGCTGACTGTCCTCTGTAAATCTTCGTCCTTTTTCTCAGCAAGTCCATGGATAAGCAGGACCTTTCTGCGCATAAAGGTTTCATGACGATCCAACCCGAGTGACAGGAGTTCAGTTTGTGACTTTAGCACAGAAAGTGTCTTCCATACAAGCGTTTTGAAATCAGTGAACTCACGTGATAAGGTGGAAATGTCTAGGGGTGTAGATGCAGAAGCAGCAGCAGATACCTTTTGCAGCCGGCTCTCATATTCCGTCATTCGGGAAGCAAACATTTTCGTTAAGTCGTCCATATTGCTGGCGAGGATGGGTGATGGCTCCATAAATATGTTAATGTGGTGTAGAACTTGTAGAAGTGAGAATTTGATAAACTGGCGAGTGTTGGTGTCCTTAAGTGCTAATTATATATTCATTATGTAAGTAAAAAACATCTATATTATTTAAATTGAAATAAAATCGAAAGCACTAATATTTTGCGTGTCACTCTTGCGCCTACCCGCAGGCGAAAAAAGTTCTTTTTCGATTGTACCTTCATAGACTTAGAATTGGTTTACCAGTAGCTAACATTGCGAAAAACTTTAACCACACTCAAATTAAATTGTAAATTGTGTATAAACTGCGATTCTGTTGCGAGTTGGTACTTTCGACTAAAATCCGATCTATTGGTAGTTTGTAGACATAGTCGATAGCACATTATGCATAACATAAACATTGAAATTTCTGTAGTAATTTAGGAAAACCAACCAGGTAAAATCGAGTTCAAAATATTCACGATAAACCTCTATTTCCATTTATTATACTTAAACGTAAAAATTTTATATGCCTAACAGGTACAAATATGAACGTAGAGTCGACTGGAAATCACAATATAATTATGAAAACCTCACATCAATTTCCGCCGAAAAGGAAAAAGCGAGTGTAATTTCTATATGATAATATTGTTACCTTGATGTTTGTGTACTGAGACTGACGTACATTTAGCGGCAGCCCTAACACGGGGAAGATGTGGCGTTGTCTACTCTCCGTTATTATTTTGGCAATAATATCATATTATGTTTTCATATTCCATGTCGCCCCCACCCCGCGGGCCTCACCCCGCTTGCTGGCAGCGCGGCGGCAGCGCCGAGCTACAGAAATAGTATTAGAAATTCATAGTCTATTATTGAACGAGTATGTAGAGTAGGTACTGTCGTATTTAGAACGCTGGCTTTGTGATTGAATGTTGCAGGTAACTGGCGGTTATGCGGGAGCCCTTATTTTAATGTGGAATATGTTTTTAAACCTGTACAAAACCATTGTTTTTTAGGTTTTTATATTGATCTCTGTTGCACTTGATTTGCTGGGTGACTGTACCACATCTGTATTTGTTTAGGTATGTATGTGAACGCATGACATTTATCCGAAGCGAAATAGGCATATATTTGTTTCAGATCTAACGATTCTAATAGGATCTACTTTGTGACAAGCCTACCGCTCATGCATTACTTACAAGTCTCACAGTTGGTCGCTGCTCTTTGAGTTTTTTTATTAGGCAGTTTTAATATATTCTAAACTATTTCATACACACAACAATTTACACATCGTAAGGAAACAAGGTCTGCTGGTTTCCTTACTATTTGTTCCTCTACCATTTTTAGATAAATCGGTAATTTTTCTTCACGAAATGGTAGATCCTATTTCGATATCTGAAGTGACATCCATAAAAATCCATGCAACATGCAATGAAAGCAACGGTTTCAGAAAGCTACGAGTATAAGAACATTTGTTCCGGAAAAAGAATTGCGGTAATAGGCAGTAGGCACGCCCTAGTGCCTGGGAACCCCCTTTTTTGCAAAGCTTGGACGTCTGCCAGGCACTCTTATCTTTGCTTGTTTATACAACATAAGTACGTGTGTTATGTTATCATACCTATGTCATATACCTTGGTGACAGATTAATTCGCTCGTAATATGCAAATGGGAATTTCCTGTGGAAAATTGTCCCTACCATACTACACATACCTATTACTATATATACCTATATATACCTGCTGAATGAATTAAACTTCGAAAAAAACAACTTAGCGATATTTTAGGGTTTCCATTAAATAGACATTAAAGTGATACGTAAGAAGTGAAGTGAATTACATGTGAAATACATACATGTGAAATGTAAGTGATTTGAGTGATAGATTTTAGGGGTTTTAAGCGAAATTAAAGGTGTTCGTGTAATATTACTACCTACTGCTATACGGCCTACTTACAGTTTCGATTCAATTCATACAATTTAATTTAGTTATATAACGAGCAAAAGAAAAATAATGCAATTTTGTTTACCTTCAGATACTACCTACATAACCAAAACATCCCACACGCCAAACGTCATACTAGGCAGTACAGAAATTCAGAATTGAAATGCGAACGGGACCAAATTGAAATTGAATGTATATTTGGGGCGCGTTCAGAGTGACAGATAAGAGCGAGCGTGTCGTGTTCGAGAGGACAATACGCTTCCGCTCGTGCCGGCGACTATGGTGGGGCGCGGTCGTTGCCACGGGCTATGCTAGCTGTCTCGGCTCCGATTCACGATTCAGAACTTTTCAGCCGATTAATGGTGGCTAAAAGTTGGCGGATTGTCATCCAACAGATAGCCTTACTGGGACGTAAGGCAATTTCCTTTCAATTTGAATAAGTTTATCAAAATGAATGTGGATGATGCGCATGATGAACTAACTCCTAGTAACATGTGTATATGAATATTTTCAACGCACACGACAAAAGCCAAAATTAAGTGACAATTTAGAGCTCACCCTTGGTGTGAGTTCGCTTTTACAACTGTCAAAATGAGTAGGACGTAATAGTTATATGAGCGAGATCCACTATGCTCGCGCTCAAAGTTTCTGAATCTCGGCCGACAACGACTTTAACTGCCAAATGGTGGAAATTGGTGTGAAATAGCATCTCGACTAATTGGCAAGTTTAATATACATTACTCGTAGGTATAGCACATATTGTATCTAAATTGATTATGATTGTTTCTCGTTTCGGAAGCCAAGATTCACTTCTTGTCGCTGAACTAGCGGAGTGAAATAAGTAAAACCGAATAATAAAGTACATAAAGTACCTAGTAATAGAGAAAGAAAGGTGTATCAGAAAAGTTCGTGACGCTCCGTCCTCTCTGCCTACTCTCGCTAAATCCCATCACTGAGTGACTGCTCTAATAAAGGTTTCCATCTATGACATGGTCTTGAAGACTTGACAGATTTAATATCCGTAATTGTTTGAAAATATCCTTTCGATGCTGATGGGCTGTCATCTCAATAAGTCGGCCGGAGATAACACAATGACATAAATTACTCGGCTCGACTTGCGCCACTAAACGTAAAAGGGGAAGTTTTGATCTTCAATCTTCTAAATAGACTTGGAAAATGAAGGTGTATTTATAAATATTGTGGGTAATAAATTGAGAATAATTAGAGCGCTAGATCATCATTAATTAGGTACCTACTCAAAGCGTTTGACGTAATTATCGTGAAGCATAAACTCTTTCTCCTAGATCACTGATCAATATTTTCGCTTTGCTCTACGAGGAATAAAAAGTATTCAATTATATTCTAAACTAACTTCGTCTGCTGCGAATATACCGATAATCCCAATATTACTAAACTGTGTCACCAAATGGCGGAGATTCGATATGAAACGTACCTAAGTATATTTAGATAAAACCACTAGAATTCTAACTACGAAGTTTAATTAGATTAAGAATGGTGCACATTGACTGAACAGGTCAAACGTTTTCAAGAGCTCCGAATTTCAATCTCAGCCTCGGAGGGACAGTGCGGAGTTCGGGAAGTTCTCAAAATCTCGACGCAAACGAAACCGCAAAAGCAGTCGAATTCAAATCTACGACGCTCAAGGGTATTAAGTACCTACATAGTTGGGAAAGTAGGTATTAATTAATTAACACAAGACGAATGTGGTGAGTTTCGCCAACTTGATCCGAAGTCAGTAGTGGCTCTGTTGGAAGGGAACGTGCCACGAGATAGTGAGGTCGCGAGTTCGAATCTTGCTAATACAGTCAGTGAACTTGAATTCATGTCAAATTCCGTCGGAAAGGGATCACCTGTAAAAATAGTAACGAAAGACGCGCGGGAAACTTTTTGTGGATTTTACGGTAACTTGATTAACGTTTCATATATAATTTACATTTTTAAGTTCTAATAGGTAGATACTCGTACTTTTAAATTGCCTATTAAATGTACCATGTAAAACGTACCCTCAAGACCACAGCCTACACATAAACATTGCGATCTACCCTGTATTACCCTCTCATAGAGTGCCCGAGTGATACACTGGATGTCGACTGTTATGTAGCAGTGGAACTATGAGTATAAGACTTTTCTGTCCCAATAAGTAATAGACAGACTGACAGGCTGATGTCTCTATTCTTTGCTCTAAGAATATAAGATTATCTTACGTACATTTTCCGATTGCTCTCAAAATGTTACAGGAAAAAGTGACAACAACATAAAGCCGTAAATTACATTGTAAGAGTCAATTTTGATTCTATCGGAAATGTGGATGTTTGTACAGTAAAAATAAGAGCTCGTCATTCGGCGTCATGTCAAGGAGCTACGATGGATGTAGGTGAATGTCTGAGAGGGTTCCCTACACAAATGTTCAGAGTAGCTTCGGGGCATCACTCTACATTCTGTATGTTGGAACAAGAGCGCTCATACCTACGTACCTATAGTAATACGTATTGTATAAGTACGTATATAAAAACTTTTTGTTGCTTTGTGAAACTTCGTGACTTTCAATTTATTTGTATCTATACTAGAAAACACTAGGTTTATTCATTTTGCTGTGGGAAAACCATAAACCGCGGACAATGTTGCGACGTCCGTAATACAATTGTGTGTAGGAACCAGCGGTAGGAACGGAAAGTGATACCACAGGTTAAGCAACGCATAGCATTTTATGGCTACTAACCATACAATAGAAGAAGAAGAACCTCTGCCGAAAGAGACTGTTTATTAAACACAACACAATAACTTATACAATTTTTATTTATTTTTAAACAAGAACTTTAAACGATATTACTGTTTTAATTCATCTTAAAGTCTTTAACAGAAAGTTAAAGGCAAAGTTAAGTTGGTGTCGGAAATAGTCGGAATCCTAAACTAACAACCTGACAGGCCTCCAATTAGGAAGCAGATAAAGTTTTACTAGATTTAGTTAAGAAATATACACTGACTGCCAATTCGAGCATATCTTTTAGTATGATACTTAACTTATAAGCTTTCCACTGGCTTTACTATTAAATAACGAAAATAATAAATGCGTCATCAATGTATGATACTCGCAGCACAAAGTTATAGCGTATACCATGTAGGTAGCAGATTAAAATCCGATAGGTAAATATGTAATTTACCTATCGGATTTTAATCTGCTCCATTATACTAAGAGCTACCTGGCTGATGGTTCCATCAGAGGAGTAATGCATTTGCCAGTACATCACCAGTCTAAAGGCAATTTGTGGCGTCAATTCCATTTCGACTGAACCCTTCGTGTGACTCTTAAGTAAGTCTATATGGAGTACGAGTATGATTGCATTTAGAATAGACTTATTAGTGTTGCATGCAGAGACGAAGACTGGAGTTTTTGGATTAAAATCACAAGTAGGTACAGCTAACAGCAGATCAAGTGTAACACTTTGGACCGTTTTTATTGTATCTGCGTGGTAAGATTTAAAATCGTACTGCAAGTGTTACCATTGATCTGCTGTTGTCCGTACCTTCGAGAAATAGTATTTTAGGGTACTGTTTTCGTTAATTAGGCTGTTGCTAGTATGATGTTTAACGTACCTTAGTTGTTATCGCAATCTTGGCGATATTGTAAAGAGGAAAACAGCTGCCTATAGCTTTAGGCGTCTTCCTGGGAATGACGACTAGATAACTTTTTGGCCAGTAATTACTTAACGGAGACTAAATTTAGGTATTACTATTTTAGATTTATAGCTTACTTAATAGGTTGTAGTAGAACTAGGCTTCGTAGGAAGATGGAATTTATGAAAAAATTAAGGATAGAAATTAATATCCTAACTCTGAAACTTGACTCAAGCGTTCGAAGACCAGCGGGGCATGCCTTTTACATAACATTTGTATGTTGTAGGTGTAACTATGGTTTGTTAACTTTCGCCGACGAAGTACTCCCGATCATAATATAATATGTAACTAACTTTTTGCATATATGAAAATGTAATTAAGTATGCAATACTTCCCCGAAGCGCGTTTCATACAATCTTAATCCCATACCAAGTCAAACTCAAGTTACCATACTTTCCATATTCCTCATATAATGAGAATACAAAGTTTCTAGACTTACATGCGCGGAGTGGAATGAGTTGGATAATCACTTTAAAAAGCTATTAAGTTCTGAATTTCATTCCTGACACCATTTTCGTGAGCTTTTCCGCGGAAAATGTTTGAGAAACACACACGGTGTTCGGCCATCACCGGTCAGGTTACTTTCTGTAATAAATCTTCAAAGAAACAGAACCGGGAAATGATGTTAGAAAAGAAACACGATATTCAATTAACAAGTGGCTCACTGTCAGGGCCATGACACGACGAAACTTTTTCACAAATATTAAAGGGGACTTGCGCAGAGCTTTCCAAGGATTCGACTTGTAATTTGTAACGTGAACTTATAACGACCTTGTACTCGACAATATTGCTTTTCCATTTCCTACTTCTTTTGTTTTTAGATGCTTTTGCTTCTGTCATGGTTTTTAAGGTTGAAGATTTATTACTGAAAATGGTACCTATAAGTATATAGGAATGTTTACACGCGTTTCGCTGTCTACGTCTTTCTTTCGTTGGCATTGCTTATGCTTGGTTGGTGTTTCAAAAAATATTTTCTTAATTTTGTTTTGGTACCTAGATATATATGACAACAAAATCAGATACCTATGTTACCAAATACTGATACATACAGTAACAAAATTCGACAGATAACAAATAAAATTGTTATCTCTTTCGTATAGTAACTCGACTAGACACGAGCGCGGGTAAGTCAGTTACAAATCTATTTTCAACTTTTATATGTTTCGAAGAATCCCGATTTATATCTGCTTCTTTCAGTTTATACACATGACAATCAACTTTTCAGATAAGTTATATTTGAAATAGACAACTTTGCCAATGTTACGAACTCTCTACATTTATCTCTTGCAGGCTACCCGCGGTGATTGTATTAGGGTCTTTTATTGATATCTTTATACATACCGTCCCTGTTCTTTAATTATTTTAATTTAGCCTGTCTTGCTTCACAAACAGTTTCCTCTGATGTTATAAAGGAATCGATTTTAATTGTACTTAGTGTTATGTTACAGTTCCCCGAAACAATATCTGAGGATGTAACATTAGATTTATTATAATAATATCGTAGCTGCCTGTCCACCTCAAGGCGTTATTTTAGAGTTTCCTGCACGACGGAAATTATTTCTAAGGATTTTAAGAAAGAAAAAAAGGTGAATAAGTATGTCAGTCAAGTCACCCATATCGAAACATCCGCAATTTTATGTGAAAGTGGTTCCATTTCAAAATTTTTTAGATCTTCGCGATAAAAATACCTCATCTCTAAACTAGCAGTCAAATGTTATTTACAGAATTACTTACGAAGTAAAAAGTTGCGAGGGGTTCTACTATTCAACGCGTACAGAAAGCACTTCAAATGTAACATACGAGTATTATACTTTGTAGCGCTTATTGTCTACGCCATTGGATTGAAATCGTTGTACACAGTGATACCATGTTCGGTTGAGTGTACCTATGTGAACACATTTCAATGGCCATTCTGTACTTAGAGTAGTCTTTTGATCTTCTATATTGCGACAGAACGAGCGATAATTCATTTTTGCCAACTTTCAGTTTCATCTAGAGGTAAGTAGGTACTTACAATTTACCTTCGTCAGAACTGGATAAAAGGCACAACCGTCCAAAAGATCTTTGATTAATTGATTAATGATTTCTTTACGATTCGACTGAGGGGTGTTTGCTAGCGGTTTACGAAATTTAATTTACAAGTGAATTTCTTCTAATTTTGGACAATTGTATCCCACCATAAACATGAATGTTGAAAAGGGATCAAGTTCTCTTTATTGTGTACCACCTATAGGTATCAAAAGTGGAAATGACCTGGGAACAACCCTTCTAAATCAATGCTAAGTTATAAAACACTTTTCCAAGCTGTAACTTCATATAAGTACTACCTACATGTAAACTACAGTACCTACCTAACATTAATTTAGACTTGGTAGGTTTTCGTAATTATGGTTAATTAATTCGTACATCATTTTATTACGAAAACCTGCATAAATGTGTATGTAACAGTATGGCGCCATCACTCACTATAGAAATTGTCATAATAAAATAACATTGCAGTGCCAAAACTCCCACATTCGTGGAGTCGGTGCAGAGTATTATAAGAACATTGCAGTATTCTAATCAATGTCTCGTCTCGAGAGGCATCGTTTATGAAAAATGTAAAAAAATATTTCGAGACACACAGGATATGTATAATAAAATATCATTCTCCGAAATTGCCTCCGTCGTCGTAGAAAACTGTTTCATGTCTTGGGCTCAACCTAATTGTTTTCTGAATAAATATTTTATTTAGGAGAAAAATAGAATTTTAGCTTCACTCTGTTGTAATAAGATACAATTACTTTTCCATCAAGTATGTGATTGATTGAGACCGATTGATCGCTTATTTTATATGGAAAAATAAACCCTGCAATAAAACTTTTATTTTTGCAAATAGATTACTTATTTAGTAGAACTTTAATGAACTCCTCCTGTTTGCTATAGATTCTTAATTCGGAGAGAAACAGTTGACAGTACACCACCAAGGAATTGTTATTCAATAACCATGCCATTTGTGATTAATATATCGGCATAAATTGTACATACTTACTTACCTTCAAGAAACTATTTATATAACAATAATAAAAATTAGAAATAACTATTATAATATTAACCTAAAAATAATATAAACTAAACTAAAAACTATATGTACAATAGGTCGGTTGAACTATCTGAATAGCTTAGCATTACAGATAGTTCAACCGATCCCGGTTGTCCGGCCTTACCTTTGGATTTGATAAAGATGTGATACCGATGGTATGATTGATTTGATAAAGATCGTATCGTCCTAACCTAATATAATTACAAAAGCTATTTAATATGAAATAGAAATATTTTCATTGCTCCTCTGTCCCGGGGCATTGTTCCCGTCACATTGGCCCTAATTTTACCCGACTTTGAACAAATAACTTCATCCCTTCCTTTCGGGCTGGTATTGATTTTTAATTTGCGCCGTTAAATCTAGATTGCGAAATCAGATTATTAATGGCTTAAAGGCAAGGGTCGGCGCCGCATTTCATTAAACGTAAACCAAACGTCAAGGGATAATGACCCTTATTTGCGGAAAACAGACACGTTTGAACGCAATAGCCTTTTGGCTAATAAATATAAGCTACAAGTAAATATAATTCAAAGCACAGTAATTACAAAGTTAATATTTATATTTGCAGCTTTACAGAGAGGATTAAACAACCGTTACCAATAAATAATAATCCGGTTTATTTATGTACTAAGGGCATCGACCCCTTTTTAACCGACTTCTGAAAAAGAGGTAACTTATAAGTAAATAAAAAATCTGGAATCCTGACTCTGACTCACGTCCAATCCAACTATGTTTAACATTGTTTTGTCAATTGATATACTAAGGGGGTTGAACAGTAACTTGAAACTCGAGTTAATGTTGACGCACTCAAGTTTCAGGATTACTAACTTCGTGCCTCACCGCTCGGTACCGTAGAATAACATATGGAGTTTATAAACAGAATCCATGGCTTACACGCCAACAATAGTTCAGAGGTATTATAAATTTATAATATTGCCTACAAAGGTAAATAATTGTGTTTTCATGCCTACCCTTCTGTAAACAGATCAAAGTATTGAATATTATAAATCTTTAACTTATGTCCAAGTTACCTATTCCTTTCGAAGTTAGTATAGACTTTTAGTACAAATATTAAGTGTCTTGCAATTTTAGAATTAAAACTATAGTGAACCATTGCTATAAATTATTATAAATAAACGGATATCACTCCCTTATATTGTAGAAGTCGGTAATTAGATTGCCTAGCAATCCGCAGTAGTTGCTATATAATCTAGACCCCGCATTCTAAGCTTTTACGATCTAACAAAGAGAAAGGTAAAAAAACCCAGCACTAAATCGTGTTACAATTTAGTGCAGGGTTGCAATTAAAGAAACTTTCGCTAACGTCAATATTATAGTAAGAGAAATGTAGATTTACATTTGTTAACGAAATAGCAAATATCAATCCCATACATTTTTCTTTCTATTCTACTAGCGTTAACGAAAGTCAATGCCACTTGGCTAGGGGGTGTTGACTGTACATTATTCGTTGATTAGCAATTGTCGAACAATTAGTCCGTGACAGGTACGTTCGAAGACAAAGAAAGGTATACAGGAGGGTTTTGAAGGTTGACATTATCTCCAAAACTACTTGACCTATAACAAGAATTCTTTCACTGTTAGATAGATAAAAGTTAAAACTATGTAAGTAACTGTAAAATAATTACTAAATTCGGTCTCGTAGTTCTTGAGAAAATCTCAACCTTATTGAGGCCCCCTGTATACTTATCTCTGTCTTCGTGTACGTAAGCTACCTGGGATCGATTATATTTGTTAAATCCAAGGATATGCTTGATTGATGAATAACAATTCATCAAGCCATTAATTCCCGGAAACTTAAAATAGCCTGCTCTTAAAGACATTCATTGCCCCGCAGTACCTCGGCAATATCATAAACATTTCATTTAATTAGCGCTCGCTCGTCTGTCACAATAGTAATTAAGGTAGGCTCCCTTTGATTGTCCTTTAGACAAAGTTAATGTTTACATTGGCGAGAGTTCGCACCCCTATCGTGTTTTAATTGTTACTATATATACCTACACATTTTAATTATGTAAATTAAAAGCAGTTACATTCATGACCGAGAGAATTTCGGTTGTAGAACAATAGTCCAATGATTGTAATTATCTTGTTCAATGCCCAAGAAAGGCTATTGTCATCCAACAATGGGTGTACAGTCGAAGACAGAGATAAGTACAGGTACAGATACAGAGATAGGTATAGATACAGGTGATCGCAATATGGTTGATATTTTCTCAAGAACTACTTAATTGACCGATTTTAATAACTCTTTTACAGTTAGATAGTTTTAACTTTTATCTATCTAACAATGAAAGACTTTTTACAATCGGTCAAGTATTTTTTGAGAAAATCTCAACCTTAAAAACTCTCCTGTACACCTTTCTTTGTCTTCGACTGTACCTGTCACGGACTAATTGTTCGACAATTGCTAGACAATTGCTAATCAACGAATAATGTACAGTCAACACCCCTAGCCAAGTGGCATTCACTTTCGTTAACGCTAGTAGAATAGAAAGAAAAATGTATGGGATTGACATTTGCTATTTCGTTAGCAAATGTAAATCTACATTTCTCTTACTACAATATTGATGTTAACGTAAGTTTCTTTATTTCAAACCCTGCACTAAACTGTAACACGATTAAGTAACATGATGACTAATTAAATGTAAACAAAAGAGCTAAAAAGATTTGTCAAAATAAGTAAGTGGTAAACTAAGTGTTGCGTGGAAAATAATCCTACATGATATAGAAGTATCATTGTAGCTACAGTTGTATAACGTTCAAATGACATTGCCACATTTCAATGGAGCTTTGCCCCATTCCCGAAGTGCGCTAAACGAAAAAACCAGTCACAAACACGTCACTAGTTAAATGCAAATGAACTCAAGTGCAGGCGCAGGTGAGGGAAGTCTGCGCAAAGTTTAGTTGCAAACATGAAGCAAGGAACGTCATGTGGAGTAGGTAAGCCATATTTATTTACATTGCAGACATCGCTCTGGCTTGAAAAATTTTAACGTCTGCCATCATTTGTTTTTCCATTGTCTGAATTTTCAATAAAAGTCGAACATATAAAAACAAATGTCTCTTTCTGACATGTGAAAGTGACAACAAGGGCGGAGGCTACGAGGGCTAGCCGCGAGGCCTTTATTAGGCGCTCAAGTCCTATAAAAGTCTGCGAGAAAAGTACTATTTTTTGCCAAAAATATGACATTGAAGGGGAATTGAACCTTAGTATAAAAATCGTCGCGGCTCCCCCTCTAGTCCACATACAAAATGTACTTTAGGCTCTCTCCAAGGAGCACGGCGATATTATTCCCTTCATAGTTGCAAAGCTATCTCTGGCGCGTCGTCTGTGCCAAGTGCCGCGGCCGCTAAACAGGACTCGTCTCCAACTTGTCTGTATGTTTTCAGGTGTTTGGCTAAGTTTATACCTACATAGAATGTAGAGAATTGGAGATCAAATATACTGTCTTGTTATGTGCCAAACGTGATCGGTAAAATACTTTGAATAACTTGAATATAGTTTTTCAACACAAAACAAAAAACGTCTGTTTTTACTGTTTAATGGTACTGGCCAAAGGTACTACAACTGTGCATGGGCCACTAATGATTCATGTGTCAATCCCGTGATGAAGACTAATTTAACGATACCTCGTAAATGAAAATGCAACATGTCGTACAATAAAAAATGCTTGCTCTTTTCTATTTACTGATCGCAAATGATGGTGAGCGTTCACTAATTGAAGGACATATTCAAAGTTAAGTTTGAAGTTTTAGAGATAATTGAGATGTCTTCATCATCATCAGTCTACTTTAATGTCCCCACTGCTCGGGGATAGACCTTCCGTTACATCTTCATGCGATTGTCATTTCCAATTAGAACGAGCTACATCATCGAAAGTGAAAACAACAATGACGTTATCCAGCTTTCGAAAAGCGCAGTAATTGAAAATCTAGTTACTTATTGAAACCTCAATCAACATAACAGTGGCCTAAATAAAATTTTCACACAATCGATCAACATAGCGAGCAAATAGAATATTTTCACAAGCGAGCAGGCAGAGCTCTTACAGGGGAGTTCCATTACAATTGTCTAGCGACAAATTTCGGAGAGCGACTCGATCGGCGGAGCTAAATTAGGATTGACGCAGACAGGTTTTGTAAAAGCATTGCACTGTTGAATTATTAAGGCAACTCTGGCTGGCTCTATATTCGTACCGCCGCCAGTCGACGTTTGCTACTACACTGTATACCTATGTACCTAAACGGTCCGCTTATGGAACCGCTCATTTTCAATTCTGACACCCGGATAAAGCAGTCGGTGAGCAGAAGCCGCTTCGCATGCAAAAATAGATAATAAATTCCGTATTGTTGGTGTTTATGTATATCACTCATTACTTATATTACTGCTTACTAACTTTTATGTTTCTGTATGTGTAGTTCATGCCAATTACACCTTCTGTATAATTATGTCCGTACTTCATTATGTTTATGAAGTGCTATTTTGCAGCATTTGGGCACGATATTATACTATTGTGAGAACTAGCGACTCGTATTTCATGATCTAGATGCTAGACATACATATTTTGTGTCTAATTCAGATCATACTTCATGTCTATACACTTTGTGAAGTGTGAAGTTTACACCATTTGACTATTAGTATACATTAGTTCTAATTACCTACACAGATAAAAAATGGCGTTATTTTTTTTTTTAAGCAATCAGTCTGAAATAAAGAGCTAGCTGCGAGCTGTAGTTGTTTTATTTTAATTAAATGCTTTACATTGAATGTAAGCACAGGTTGAATGTAACGTATGAACTTTCTACGAGTATGTGATCAAAACTATGCCCGCTGGATACTGAGTTCGGAGCTTATTGGAGGGAGTAAAAGTTGGAAAGCAATTTCGTGAAAATTTAATGCTTCTGAGAACTTAGGAGAATGCGGAATTTCCGAACTGAAGCCAACACTGAGCATAGCTAATTTGTTGCGAATTTTTTATTAGGCTCACCGAAATGTGTCTAAAGTGCTACTTGTCTGTTTAAATGACTGATTCACAATCTTTTATAAAAGTTTCAACAGAGTATTTTTCATTTTCAGAAACCTTTATTGTCTTTTTTTGTACTTATAGAGTTGTAGATCATGAAATAGTAATTTTATTGATATTTAACCTTACTAATTAATATGTTGAATAATTGTTAGCTTTGCCAGAAAATTCTTCGAACAATTTTACATATTTTGACGAATATTCTATCGGAAAATGACGATAAACTAAATTAATTTTAGGAACATAATTTATTAACAATCCTACAAGTAACGGAAAGGGACGTTTTAACAATTTATAGCGCCGGCAGAGTTTCGATCATTTCCATTTTCTACCTTATTTCGCTTTTGTAAACGTTTCTGGAATTGAAACATTTTTAATTAAGTTTACCAATCAACCCTATTGAAAGATTGTGTTGTAAACAATGTAGGTAAACGTAGTTGGGAAATAATTGAGAAATCTAGAAATGAAAATCTAATGTCGTCGGATAAAAATTCCCAGGATAAAAGTTGGCGACCCGCGGCCCGCCTGTTTCGCAAAGTTTTAGTCTTTTTATTTTTATTCGGCGTTAGAGTTTACAAGTTATATTAGGTACAAATTAAGAAGTTGTTCAGTCACCTAGCGATAAGAAATAGAAGTTTAACTAACACTAAATGTGAGTTATTCTACAAACGGGTAGACTCGCCCCGTAGGCTGCTTTATTGGATAGCAATATTCCATGAAACTGTTTTTTTTTCTCAATAGGACCAAGTTTCTGAATAATCGGAGAAATGTGTCGTATCATGATTCCGACTGCAAGTAGATAAATATTTGGGTCATTGCCCGTGGTCTACACCTGGATGCACTACTAGATTTTTTGGCCCGTGGTACACCCAGGTAAACCAAGGGAAATTATTTTTGTCTGTGGTACACCTAGGTGAACCACGGGAAATTTACATTGTGTATATTATTGCACGTCAAGATGTTTTTAGAACATACATTTACACCAACATTTTGTAAGGAAAAGAAGGAGAGTAAAAGTGGCAATAAACTTACAACAGCATACCTTTAAAAAAAATTAATATATGTACTTTGACTTACCAAGTAAGGGGAAAATATTTTTCATGTCATGAGAAGCGACAATCTAAATGTTAAATTAAATAGAGATAGAGATATCATGAGTATCTACATCTGTATTTACCTTTGAAAATATTACTATTTAAATCTCTATATTAGCAATTAGCACCTTATATACTCGTATGTGGATCGAGTATCTGTAGTTAGACTGGCAGCCAATACCAACTGCAGAGCACTTGTGGTTTGAGACGTGATCATTGTTTAGTGCCGTCCTACAACAGGGTGTATGTATCGTACTCGACGCAGAACAAACTAATTACCCGCTTAGACTATTTGCATGCCGACGTGATTGCCTTGTCGCCTTCTCAAACTGTGAACACAGAACGCTCCCAGTCTCGAATATTTAACATCATCCTATATAGGTAGTTTACCTTTGTTGATGATATAAGGTTGATAAAAATAAGACTATTAATAAATTAAAATAACAATTTAAGATCTTGTTATTGTAATTGTTTTATTTTCTTTATGTAATCAATTTTTTCAAATATAAAAAATATATATATTTCTTAGAATATAAACATGAATAAGTTCGCCTCTCCATTTCAAAATATTAAGAGGCTACGTACTCAAGGCAGTAATTTATTGAGGTCTCTAAATCAACCAACAAAGAAATAAGTTTTGTTTTTCTTCAAAAACCTATCTAAGTATAGGAGACGTGGTGTCGCCATCTTCCTGTCCCGCGGCATATTTTATATAATGTACCTACCTCATTAGTGGACTGGAGCTCGCCGACAAGAGCAAACACTTTTGTTTATTAATAAACAAATTTATTTCCCTCATACAAATAATGCTCAATGTTTGCCTAGCCAACTGAATAGGACAACTTCCGTCTGCGGAGGCATTGCAGCCACGTGGGTAATTCACCACCAGGTAACTGTCTATCTCTCTTACTCTGACGAATTTTTGATTAAGAGCAAGAGGGCAGGCATAAATCCAACCGCCATGAATCAATAACCTGGTACATACACACACAAATGCATTTGTATGCCTACGTAACACAACCTTGTATCCCGCAGACGATATTTTGACGGGAGGCTGGCTTGCTCCGTTTAGAAATTATACGGCGCTCGGGCTCGGGCTCGGGGAGAGCGTAAGCAACGATATATTACCAAATACCTGGTGAAGAATGTTATTTTATGCTCACATTTTGTTTAATATAAAATATGGGTTATAGCATTTTTGGGGCATGTTTTCACGTGACGTTCCCGACGAACGTAAATTAGCGTATAATTTTAATAACCATTTGTGTAGAACCCTAAATATAAATCGTAGCGAGACCTACGGTTCAAGCTTTATAATATTTTCGTTTAATTACCAGTAATTTAGTTAAAATTAACAGGAAGTGAATAAATACGGTGCAGATTCTTATAATTAAAACTTGAGAAAATAATAAAGTGTGTAGCGACTCTAGAGCGAAGCAAACTCTACATCTAGGTACTGTCCCTGTATATCAGGATTTTTAAACGCCGCCAGCGTGCTGTGGTCCCTGCCGCGCAGTGCGGAGTTAGACGGCGTGTTCGGGATTTGATTGTAAATAGTATTTAGGTATTTCTTTTATTTTTGTATAATTTTTGTTGTATTATCTATTTGTATTTAATTTAGTCCTCAATAAAAAACAAACATGGACTATATGTACAATTAATTAAAAAACGGGATCACCAGTTCTAACCAGGAATTGTCTAAAGTTCAAAATTTGAAAATTTGAGGGACGAGAGAAGCCCCAGGCTAACGCTAGTCATAGCAGAGCGTGCCTTAAAATATACATTTTCATCACGCCCCGCCTATCTGAAATATTCAACGGCATCGATTAACGGTTCACTTTGTACACAAATGCTTTTATTAAATTTAAAACGACACTTCACTTAGTGTCAATTAATTTAATCATGAAAAAAAGTTTTGAAATTCGAATTAAGATACTAAATGTACTAGCTACTTACCAATTATGGTATAATAATACCTCTGTAATCTACATAAGATCTTCCAACTGTTTCCGTCTTATACCTTTTTGACTTTGTTCACATATTTATTTAACAAGTCGCGTAACAATTATGATTACGAGATCAAAATGCACTTCCATATCAGAACTAGCTCTGGATACAAATCTTCGCACAGATATATTGCATTACACTCAATGTACAATGTACATATAGAAGACAGTGCCAAAAATTGACAGGATAACTTCATTTACCTTCGATTTCAGTCATCGCATCCGGATTAAATTGGGTTTATCGTCAAAATCCTGAATTCAATCAGCAAGTGGCGAGTGTCAGGCGTCGCGTAGTCAATCAGAACAAATTGAACATACAACACGCTTGTCAAAGGGAGCCGAATATATACTTTTGCGAAGCTGATGTATAGTCCCATGCATGTAGGTATTGCTTTTACATGGCTAATAATCTTCTCAGTGTCAGGTTATGATGATTGTATTTGGTTGTATCAAAAACTTCAAAATGTCATGTAAGTAGGTACTTATATAATTGTATTTATAAGTTCCTATAGCTATGCAATATTTAAGTTTTTTGTAAGTATCTATTTATTAGAAGGTAAATTCATATTATTGCCAGGTACGATTTAGGTAGGTAGTGGTATCGAATCGTTTGCGTTTTAATAGTTCCATTTTGTTTTATTGACTGCCAAAGCGACCACTGATACTCGTACATATAGGGTACAGGCCGATACAAGCAATTAGCGCTTTTGTGGGGATCAAAGGTATCTTTGCCCGATGGTACCAACATTTCCATCCCTGCGGTGTAATTGAGTTCAACATTAAATGTTTTCATTTCATCAAAATGTAAGGGTAGCTACACTTAATAACTGTTTGGAAATTGGGATTTCGAAACTACATATTAACGTGTATGCATTTAAATATGGTCGAACTGATAATTTATTTCATGTACCTAAGTACCTACACAGTTTGAAGTAAATATTATGTATATTTACATACTTATCTAAACATGATTTTAGATGGATAGACTATAATTATTTTGGTTATCCAAATATAAATTAATGTATGTAACCTATGGTTATTTTTATTTCAATAGGATTTGATTTCCATCTTGCCCAAACCAATGTAGGTACGGACAACAGCAGATCAATGGTAACACTTGCAGTGCGACTTCAACTCTTACGACGCAGATAATAAGAGCGGTCCAAAGTGTTACACTTGATCTGCTGTTAGCTGCACGAACCTATATTTATAATATTTTACGATATATTTATGTAATAATGCTACCTATATTATCAAATCTATTGCTTCTATTAATTTTTCGAGGGCCTGGCCAAGTGGCTTTTGCTTTCGTTAATTATAATACTAGTAGAATAGAAAGAAAATTGTATGGAATTTACATTACTATAAGTATTTATTATTTTGGTATTTCATTATCAAATGTCAATCCCATACATTTTTCTATCTATTATTATCCCTATAACTTACTGAAAACATTAGGGTATCCTTTATTCTGCGAAGGTCAATGTAGGTCATGTAACCTAAGGCTCTATTATTATTGCATCGTATCCAAACTACCCAAAGTGTCAATTGTCACATAATATTATGGGCTTACCCCCTGCCACCAAACCAGGAATCATAAATCTAAGTCAAGCCAAAAGGAAAGCCTGCCGCGGGACCCTACTCAGAATTATTAGCAAAATGCCCATTGACTTGATACATTAACTACTGTCGCTCAAACCGAAACTTCAAATCACTTGTGCTGTGTGTTACGGGCACTAATAAACGTCACAATTAAATGACAAACGGAGCGACTTCACTTGATAATAATTGATATGATACCTATTAATATTATTCATGTCTCGCGATCCGATTATTAAGGGTCATTTCAGAGCTAAGCGGCGACCCCAACCTTAAAAAATCTTCTAAAATAGTAGGTTTTATTAGAAAAGTTGTCCCAAATCTCTATTACAATAAATACTATTTTAAACGTGATTCAATTTCGATAAGTTGCTCGCATAATTGCGAAAAACAAGCAAACAAAGCATAGATATATTGCATATATATTGCATTTGGCCGTATAGCAAAGCTAAAACATAAAATTTAGCGAAAACAATCAGCCCCCGTAATGCCAAGTGGCATCGACTTTCGTTAACGCTAGTAGAATAGAAAAAAAATATTGCATTAAAATTGTTATTAGTTAACAAAAATGGAAATGTCAATCCCATAAGTTATATATTTTTCTTTATATTTCACAAGCGTTAACGAAAGTTAATGCCACTTGGCTAGGGGGCTGGTTCTTTCGTTTTCCTGAACAAAGTTGCGTATCACCTGAAAGCAACTAAATATCAATGGCAGGAGCCTATCAATCTTAATTACCCGAGGCAAGTTCGGGAATCACAAGCCATTATCTAAATGAAAGGCAAGACCCTTCGTGTGGTCCAAACATTAATATTTAAGAGACATCCTTCACTTTCATTCGTTTCTTATACTTTCTTTACAGTAGATACTTATTATTTTAATACGTAATGTGATGAGATTGATCAAAATAGGACCGCGGAAAACATTTAAATTACAAATTACTTAAATTGAAAATATTTCAGACAAATTTTAAAAATATAAAATTTTGTGAGAATTTTTTTATTTGAGGTTTGTTTCTGTAAGAGGTCAATGTCAAGGTAGGTAAGTACGGTCTAACACAAAGAAAAGAATACACTGTCTTCAATGTTGAGATTTTTTCGAAAAAAAAAGCACAATTACATAACTATTTGTTAGTGATTTTTTTTTAAACGGATAATTTTTTTCGAGAAAATCTCAACCTTAATGAGAATCGCTGCTTTTCTCTGTTTTCGACTGTACTTATGCACAAAAGAGATTTATATTATGGATTTAGGATATTGTACAATTGTGGAAAAAAAATACTGTCGTGACGTAGTAAGTCAATTATTGTGATCGTGTTATTTATCAATAGTCTACTTATTTGAGCCGATATTACAATACAAGAGTGGTTCGGTTTATTTATAATAAGTATGTATGGTAAGAGGAGGGGGGAGACCTTTGCCCACCAGTGGGACGATTTATAGGTTTACAAAAAAAATGTATTGTAAGCTAATTGCATGTTGTAGTCAAATCAAGTTGGGATTTATCCATATTCCCGGGATGAAAGCTCAAACGAAAACTAGCTCAGTAAAAAAAACCTCGCAAACATTTTCGTAGAAATTGCCAATGCAATTCAAATGTTCGGATTGACAATTTCGAACTTATTAAACGAACGTGAATTGGATTTATTAACATGAACTGACTGAGCACGATATTATATTTATATAACATGTTACGTGATAGAAGAGGAAAATAATTAAAATTTTAATTAAATGCTCTTCTGCTTTTGATAGCTTCTGCTTCATTTTGATTACATTATAATTTGTAGCAAACTCATGCTACTGACGTATGCCGCCTTTACTTAAAATAAGTTTCCAATTAAGTATTATTTACTTATCCTTATTATTTATGCCTCCTTATATTAGGATTATGAATAATAAACACTCAAATTATTATTAAAAACCAGCTGATTTTTTGCCTTAATATGTAGCTTGTGACAGTACCTACCATGATCCAAACGAATCGAACAATACCTCATACGTTAAATTCGATAAAACGTTGAAGCCACAGGAGGCGGAATTTCTTTTCCTCGTAGTCTATCTACTGATACGACTATGGGTATGATCATGAGGAATACTCTGTGTAGACAGAGAGAGAGAGACAGAGACCTTAATAATCCAAAAACAGTTCAGTCTTAAAGGTCCGCATTTTCTTGCTACATTCTACATCAAACACATCACGTAGTTCATACACCGAAAGAAAAGATTAGCTGTTGTTAAGTTACCTATTCCAAACTGCAACTATACCTAACCGTAACAAAGTATAGGGACAGCCAAGTGTTTTGCTGTTTTTGCTATTTCTTTTCCTAGCTAGTTTGATTAATTATTGTATAAAATTATTTGCTCGGGCTGACAAGGCCGTAGTAATTTTAGTTAGCAATCAACAGCTAAGTAATTTTAACTGCTACAAGCAACCCTCCTATGTACAAGTACATCTATGCAAAAATAGGGTATACCTTGACGAGAGAGATAAAGTACTTTATGTTTTTAACGAAATAAGAGAGCCCTTTGTAAAATGAGAGAGAGATTTCTAAACCCTCTATAGTAGGATAGGTGGAAATACATGCTATGTTAAAAGCACTACATTAACAACCACTTGAAATAAAAGAAGCAAAACAGTCATTACATCCGAGCCGATTAATGGCCAGCATTTCCTCGGACGGAACTCGAAAATAGTAGTTAATGCAAGCTTAGTTTAAACTAGTCTAGAAAAACCTGTGTAGATATACCTATCTACGTGTCTATATTTTCACTTAATGCTCTTTGATGTGGTTTTATAAGGTACGAAAAGGGACTTCGAATTTAATACCCGGTGGGCAGAAGATAATCTATTTACCTCTACTTTTATGATTATTTTTCGTTTTAAGTAGGTATTTTTCGTTAATCATAATTTAACTACATGCTCTCTACAATAGATATAAATTATCTACTAAAAGGTTAGAATAGGTAATATGGACTTACCTTAATAATTATTCTTTACAAAAATATCTACGTTGCGACGATGTTTCAGCATTTAGCTGAATTTGGCTACTGAATAGTGATTTTATTGTTTAGACAACATAAGAACAACAAAAATCGATGTTCGGTATCGAAAATGTTTGTTAGTTAAACCAAATGCAATACTGTGTATTGGAATTGAATTCCCGGAATCGAATCACTATTCGCATCGACTGTCTTTCAATTTCAGATACCTAAGTAGGTAGTAACTACATTAATAATATTATTGTTTTACTTCTACAGAAAGGACTCGCATTTCTTCTCATAAACGGTACTTAAACATAGAGTAGCATTACTACAATATTTCGATGTTTCTTAAATATGCAAAAAAATTATGTTCTTGATTTGCGTAAATAACATTTCTAATTCGTTAACATAACTTTTGATTAACAATATCGATCCGATTATAACGTGAGTTGCTAAAACTTGCGAACAGCTTACCGTCCTCTTAACTCTCAAACCCAAACAAAAATAAAAGTCCATGTGTCGAAACTGTTTCGAAACCTATGGTGAGGTAACTCGGTTACTCCTAATGTGGGATCGGAATTCAAGCGGAGCTCTCCCTTGCGTGCAAGGAAGGTTCCTAGCGGCAATAAGCAGCTTAATGGCGCGGAACACATTGCCAATTTGAACATGCCCAAACATAAACACTTTGCTTTGTTGTTGCTTTTTAAACCCACAAACTGAATGCTTACATAAACATGGGAGATAGGCGCTGATGGATGATAGTTCCCACCCTACATTTCATCATTTGGTGGTAGCAGGACGTAATAGGGTGCAGGGTTACTCCCATTAGTAATTTTGTCCTTAATCACTCCAAATAAGCTAAAATGTAGTACAAAAATTATTTAGATAGATTTTACAATCCATATCTTTTTAAATCTAAAACGGTTCTTTCACGAAATATTTTAAGGCAATCTCAATCAGGACATCAAGAGGCAATCCGTATGCGTAAAACGGGCTTGTTCGAGCTTCGCATACAATTTGGGGGCTTTCGAGGTAAAGGGTGTCCCTTGACCTTCCTAGCTTCTGACCGGGCGAGGCCAGACGTGACCGCGCTACGGAACACCGCTTTATTCGCAGGCTGAGAGCTGATGTATATTAAAATATTAACACACTGAATTATACATGTAGTACGGTATATTATTGACCAGTTGCAGGGATGTCCATTGTCGAAAACTGATCAACTATCCTCCTATGATGATTGCTTAGATATTATATTTACTAGAGTAATTGATTCGTTTAAAAAGAATATATTACGAATCGCACTCTTCAATTAGGTACTTTAACTGTAAGTATATATTTTATTAACCATGCCCATCACTCAGAACCCTTAAAATGTATGTTGCTAACTTTCCTAAATAATAATAGGTAGATAAAGAACAAAGAACTCCTCAAAGTTGGAGAATTAAAGTGAAAAATCGTCTGCAAAAAGCTGAGATTGAAAAGAAACGTCCTTTTAAAAAATTATAATCTGGGTATAAAAGTCATGCGATCAGCATTTCAGCGGGCTTATAAGCATAAAAGGGTGCTCTCAGAGTTGCGAGGAAATTGCTTAAGTATTCTTATCACAGGCGGTTAATAAAATATTCAGTGTCTTCGAGCTGCGCGCAAATTTGGGGAATAACTCCTTTTATTCTCAAATGAGAGTCGTGTTTAACAAATCCTCGATCGTTTACATCATTATGCAATTCAATTTCGATGCATAATACCTGAATGATAAAGCTTATTATCGACTCTGAGCGTATTTATTATACAAAGTGCTGCCATATTATTATATTGTATTAATGTTTTACTTACAGAGTAGGTAAACGATAAAATACCCAAGAAACTCAACACTGAAAGATGAAAGTTACTCAACCTGAGCAAATATACGAGTAAGGTAGAGGGATTCCCATAAGAATTACTTTTGGTACCCACATCCAAAGTCGAACTTCTACCAAACTTCTCTTGACATACAAACAATCAATGCAAGTTTTATAAGCTCCGAAGATTGAAGAAAAAATGTCTTTGTAAGTTTATTTACGTACTTACGGGTAAGTATAAGCTACTTCTGAACTTTTGAGTAGGTGGGATTAGGTTTGATGTAGGTAGATAATATTTAGTTTTAGCATACTACAGACGAAAGCATATCAAGTAAATGTAAACACTGTATGGCTTTGTACCGTTCATAGTGTCTAGGCCATAAGAGCTAAAACTGTCCTTAAAATTTTACTAATCATGTGCTCTACTGTAAACTGTCATTTTTTGACATCGTCAATTTTCGTGACTGGATTTTTATGGCCTTCGCTTCGTCTAAAAAAATTACACAATGGTTGTTTAATGGGTATTATATATAGGTAGGTGTTACAGATAGGTCGATATACGAGTGTTATTATTATATAAATAATCCATTCATTCATTACCTATGTTCAATTAAGAATCTAAACCGTGAGCAATATTATGTATGAAGTCGCTGAGTTGGTTTGATGTTGCTCCATACAGCAGTACGTATATTCTTTATAATTTGTGATATAAACGTTTGCTTTGTAAACTGGGTACAGAGCATGAAGCAAGGAATCGCCGATGAAGTTAGCCATATTTACATCGCAGACTCCGCTGATTGGTCGCATCTCTAGCACTCTCTTGTTTTTCCATTGTTTAAACTCTCCTACATATAAAAATAGAGGTGAGAGTGAAAGTAACAACAATGGCTCTGTCCCCATACAAAATACGTTAGGCTCTCTCCATGAAGCGGGGCGGAATATTTCTTCATGGTAGAGAGGCAGACCATCTATGTCTCGCTAACGAGGTTGGCTCAAACAATCAGAAGTCAAGCAGAAATTGATGGGGTGCGCCCAACGCCAGCACACCGTTCAGCGCACCACCCCGCCTTAATTAAAAGACTTCACTCAAGCGTAATTCGCAATATCGCAGCATTTGTCCTTGTGATGTTCTCAACTCCATGGATTTCGAGCAGGATTAGTTGAGACAATCCAGTGAATAACTTTTGAAGCGGAACGCAATTATTGGGATAAACTAATGTAGGGATGTTTTTTAGATGGGGTCGTATTAAATTATTGATCGGTTTATATATCACATTACAACAGTCTGTTTTGGTTAATCTTGGTGGAGAATCGTTGAGGTACTTGAGGCTCATTTGTAATAAAATATAAGCTGAGAGTTAGCGAGTTAATTCGTGAAAATGTACATACGTAGGTATCGTATGAAGGACGGATCAAGTAGCTAATTGGATCATATTTTATTGCAAGGGGCTCTATTATGCTAGTAACAATAATGTATATTTATGAAGCTAATAAATTATTGTTATATAGTTAGGTGTACCTATGCGTTGATGAGAGCAAAAAGTGAGTTTCCGATGATATAAAACTAGATCAAAATTCCTTTTGAAGTGAATCACTTTAAATTTAAAATCAAACTGAAACCGAACATCGGGCAGCATACAGGATATTTTGAAATGTAACGAAAACATCTATATATATCCGATATTCTATTCGCGTTAATAAATTGGAGCCTGGTCAGTAACTGTTGCAATGTTTGCAAGTATTTTTCTTTAAATGCCTTTGTATATCTACTCTTAGTTAGACGCCTAGTAACCAGAAGATGATTCAGTCCGATAATCGGACTGATGAGACTTTGTCGTCTCAAACTCTCAGTAGTTCGAAGATTTCGATGATACAGAAAATCGGACTACTGAGCCGTTTAGTTACCATCTCTATCATTTTGCCAATAAGGCAATGTATAGGTAATATTATGAGGCAGTTCTGGCCGTACTCGTATGTTGATAATAAACATGGAACATACACGGGTTCTGTCGCCTCTCGACGCAATGTCCTACTCTGGGGCATCACAGGACGTCAAGTACCCCACATTACATGACATGCAAACATTCCCCGTATAGCCACACGAGGAACGGTGTTTCCTATAGAAACAGTAATAATTGTACAATGATGGATAGTAATCAGAGAACATTGTTTTACTGATGCGCTGTTAATTGATTAGTCAAAATGAACAACAATCCCTCAGCCGGTAGTGCATACCTACTCATAGATTATGAGTAAGTAGGTAGGTAATGATCAAAGATAACGGCAAAAGACTACGTTCTGATAAAAAGTAGTTAAATTTTAATTAAATCAACCTGACGTTTCTATTATGAAAAGCAGACAAAAACAAGAATGCATTCGGTGTTGTAATTTTGATCCACAGCTAAGTACGAAACATGAATAATTTAATAAATGTGTCATTTGAATTAGTCGAAATTTCAGCATATTATTAACGAACTGTATCTTCTATTAGTACGTATGAAGAGGATGGAAGCTGCTCTTACCTCTAAGGAGATGCGCGGATTCTCGTATCTGAAACAAAAACACATCTAATTCAGTCAAGGATAACGTGACCCACATGGTAACGGGGGTAAGAGCATAATACAGCAATATACTTATCGTGTCGTAAAAGTGAAGTAACAGTTTATTGACCCTAAAGACGAGTTATCGTTACATTTGCATAAGGCACACACGTGACCCCTTACTGGCACTCACCCTCATTTTACGAGCATAAGGTGAAGGCCTCTGTAGTCTAGCTACCTAGATAGATAAAGCTCAAGGATTCTTTTAACTCGTAAATAAAAAAATATTTAAAAGGAAGTTTTAACGGAAAAACGATCTCTTTTACATTATGTCCACTCCATTTGCTTCGTTAAGACTAATTCAAGTAAATCAGTCGTCGACACAAAAGACATTTTACAAGCTTTAGGAACTTGTTAATTGTGTTTGAGATTAATTTTTAAGGGATTCTGGTCGCGCTCCATTGGAACAATAATCCTCATCTGAATGCTAATTAATTTCCACACTTTGAAGCAAACCCACTAAACAAAAGGCGGAAAAAATTTCGTCGACTTCGTTTGGATCCGCTCTACAAAAGAATCTTATTAGCTGTATCGCTATTAATCATTTTGCGGACAGATTAGTCTTTTGTGTGGAGAATATTGTAATTAAATAACTTATTTCTTTATGGAGTCCTCAATAAAGTTGAGATTTTCTCAAGAACTACTGGACCGAATTTAATAATTCTTTTACAGCTTTAACTTTTTTCTATCAAACAGTGAAAGAATTTTTGCAATAGGTCATGTAGTTTTTGTAAAAATCTCAACCTTTAAAACTCTCCTGTACCTTCCTCTGTGTTCCACCGTACCTATAGGTGTTTACGTATTTTGTAAGCCCCGCGAGTTCGGTTAATCGCGAAAAAATAGCTTTGTTTTTGTTTTTGGGACATTTAATTTAAAGACACACAGTATTGTAGTAGAATTAGGTATTACAAAAATAAATAAAAATCCGACTGCTTTTTGACCTAAAATAAATCCTATGTTAATCTACTGATAAAGATACATCTAACGATATACCCTATACGTCTAAATCCATTCAGCCGTTTAACCTATTCAGGCCACAAAAGAAATGAGGTTACATACACTCGAAAAACATTACCCACTTTCACCAACCAAACTAATTTTATATTAGGTATATTTCAATGGTAATAACTAAACCTCAGCACAGGAAGATTCCATTACTGCGACAAAAGTCCGTGCTGATTGCATTGCAGTTAAAAGTTGAATATAGTTATTTACAGAAGTTGGCGCAAGGAAGCAAATTGCGCAAACAGAATTTTGAGCAGCCGACTAATTTACAAAGACACCGCGACGCGGCGCATCACCGAGGCATACTCTGCTAAATAAATCACAAAATTTTGCGTACATATTTTATATTAGTCTTAAACAAGGTCACTCGTAAAACTGCCTAACCCAGCGCAGGTGACAAATTAATAAGAGAACTTCGTACCTAATTTTGGGATGGGGAATCAATACATAGCAGTATTGGCTGATACAGGCTGTTGATCTAATAATAAAATAATTATAAACAATTGATTGTTGTCTTAATAAATTATAAAACAACTAGTAGTCCCAGTATTCCCCATTCACTCACCATAAGCAGGCGCAGTCTGTCCGTTTAATATTCAACGGTTAGATTAATAATATTCGACGGATAATTTCGATTGAGAGCGAATATGAAATTCCTATGGCCGAACTGGCCGATGTCTCTGGTTCAAATCCCGGTCGTGATGAAATTTTTTCTCTAGTTATCATTTCCAATTTGACTGGTCTACTACAAATATGCCCGATTGAATTATGGATAGATTGATCAATGGGATCATATCCAAATTTTTACAAAATACAATAACATCGGGGATTTTATTAGACATCAGTCAATAAGCAGACCTTCTGCTTTGCTACCAGCCTTATCGTTGTCCAAATTTTTTTCCGGTTAGGTACTATAATAAATTAGTAAAACAACACCACTGAAATAAAGGGGGTACAACATTTCATCAAGACTTTTGTAAATTATTTTTAAGGCAGGTACACCGAGTGAATGGCTAATGAGGCTCCGCATTGGGCTCTTTGTTTCAGCATATTCATTACCTGCTCCCATCGCTGTTTGTTCGCAAAAAACTCGCTATTGTTCCCGGGCAAGCCCTCTCGAGGGTAAACAAACAATATCTCCAACAATTTTGAGGTCAAGCGAGTTCGTCCGGGTGGATGTCGCTCAGGAACATAATTAAGAACAAGCCCTATACAAAATAAATACAAGTGGATCTACTGCTCACACATTGTTTGTGAAATAAGTGTATGGTGCCGTTTAGACTTATAAGAATTTTATTAATAGAAAACAGTTACGGGTTTTAAATGAGTGTTAAGAATATTCAAAAAATGAAACGTATAAACAGCGGCCGCCCATCGAAACGGCAGTGACTACTACTATATATACGATCTTCAACAGAGCCTATAATTTATCTATTAAAAACTTACCGTTTTAATTGGAAAGTTACTGCCGATTGAAATTTTAAATAAAGATGATTAATCAGCGAAATCATTAACATTCTGTATAACTTCGTCGGCGTGTAACAACCAAAAGTATACAATTTACTAGTTAGAGTTTACATAATAGGTTTTTAGGAAACTCAAAATTCGACAGTGGATTATTCTGTTCGGTTGGGCGCCATTGTTTTGCTCGTCTACGCCTCTGTAGGCATCGACAACGGCGGAGGTGGACTCTACAATGTTACGCTGGGATAGACAAACAAACACTAACTAAACGCTTTTACTCGGTCTGTTTTGATAGTCAGGTCAGGGGTGAAACAATATGGAGGTGTTAGGTAGGGTAAACGACACTGTTGCTGGCCGGAAATGGGCACGGTCAACTTCCAACTAAACTATTAGAATCGAAAACAATAGACAGACCACTGGTGGTCCATTAGATGACAATATTCTAATACTGGGCAACTTGCGCATAAAGAGATCAAAGTCAAATTGACTGGATAGAAGTTTCTAACAAAGTCGTCCGAGACCACGACGGCGAGGCACCACTTATAGGTACTTAGTTTACACATAAGTTGATAGCCACTAAAACTATAAGTTTTCTAAATAAAATCCACAAAAACCCTCGTGGGTTGAGATACAGGTGCTTCTGTAATGTACCTATAATATTAAAAATTTAAAGGTTTATTTTTCAAGTTTATCTCGATAAATCAATAGTAGGTACTACAGATGGTAAATCATTTTGCCACGGGAAAACAACTACTAAAATTTCACGTTGTATAACTATATATCTTTGGGATGGCCCTATACAGTCAGTCTGCCGTTTCTGGTCTTTTTAGTAGATAATAAATAATAATCCATGTTTTAATATTATTTATTTTTTTAAACCATCACATGACGTGTCTATAGGGTTTAATTGTATAATGATTTTCACCTATATTTTTAATACGTATAATGACTTAATAAACATAGATACTTTCATATTACATTAAAAAAACAATAGGTAGGTACAGTTTCAGTATTCTTAGGTACAGTTTCAGTATATAGGATACAATGCTACATCTGCAATATGTTCGTGTCAATGTTGGTTTAGTTCCAACACATAAACGGAGCAGTCAGACAAGAATCAATTCAGTTCCAAAAGCACCTTAGCTCGAGGTTATAAGGCAAGTGTTGGCGGTAAATCCGGTGAAATATGGATAGAAAAATTTCAGAGGCGTGCACTTTCCGACGCTGAGCGCCACCGATGCAGCCTTCTGCACTTTAGGCCCGTGGGAAACATGCTGGAGGTATTTTTTGCGAATCTCTCATCTTTAGCGGGAAGTTTTTTAACCTTACTGGTATATATAGGTAGTTTTCGTCGGTTATCTGTGTTCTTTACACAGATAATAAAGATGTAGGAAAGTTATTATGGTTGAGATTTTCTCAAATAGCATTTGACTTATTTCTGAAAATTCTTTACAGTTACTTAGTATTCTAAACAAAGTACTTTATATATCCAAGGGGTTTTAAAATCTGTCTAGTGTTTTTTGAAAATCTCAACCATATTTAGGACCCCTGTATGTATCTACGTTTTCCGACTGTTTTATTACTGTTAAGTATCGGATTATATGTAGTACATAGTACGTAACACGAAAAAATAGCCTTTTAGATCAATACAATCTCTGTTTTCTATATTTTCCTCGAGCTTAACTATGATGATTCTCCGTTTATGTCGTCTAGCTGAATTGCCTTTTGACTATTTAAACTGCTTTCATGTCACCCTACTAGAAGGCCATTGTGATGATGATCTATGTTACAATGTAAAAATATCCAGTATATAAAAATATATATTAACACTTAATTGTAAAATAATTTGTCATATTTCTGGGTCTCTATATTATATATTTTACTGAAATATGTTCCACCATCATCTTTGTAATTTACCTACGTAGTTTATAGCAAACATTTTCGGTGATCCCGTTAAAAATACCAGAGGCCTGAAATGCCGGAAGTCGAGGCTGCTATGGAATGTGGCCTCCGCAATCCAGGGTCTGAGCCGCTGTTAGAGTAATAGGCAAGATATTTTGAAGTTATGAAATAACCGTAATACTTAATAATTATAACGATCCGTATCCTTATTGTCGTATAAGTAAAATATATATTCGTATAAGCCAGTGAATTAATGACACTCTGGAATTGATGTAGGTAGGTTTTTAAAAATTAAGACATGATCACACTCATGGCTAAAATATAACTCCTCGTAGGTACTAGGTACTGGTAGTGCCAAGCCGGTTGTGTAATACACCAAAAATGGTATCCCTTCATTTGACAAACATTACACAAAATTTTGTTTCATAATTTCATCTTTATACAAACTACTGGTTTCATAATGATTCATTTGACAAATAATTAAAAGGCCAATTTTATAAAAAAAATTAAATACGTCAATTACTAGATTCTTATTAATCAATTATTTTATATAAAATTTAGTAATACTGCCAGAGCTCTACCATTAACAGTTTATGATGGACGTTCAGCCTAGCCATTCGGTTGCTTAATAAAATAAAATAACATCTTGCAAAAGGTGGTCAAACTTGGAAAAATACAAACTGCGTACGTGCGACAGGGGTCGGGGCTGCATGTATGCTCATCTAATATTGAAGGCTATGTTTACAGCCTGCGGCACATTTCCTAGACTGGAGCATCATATGTAGGTAAGTCTAGGCGAGGGAAAAGTCAAGCAAAGTTAACCGTTTTGTTGCCTATGCCAGTAAAACTATAGTTAACCTGTCATTTAATAATCAACCTATCAACACAGACAATGGTTTGCAAATGCTCTTATAGAATTTAATTTACACGTTATATTTACCTAAGTATATTTCTTCTAAGAACTAACAGTCTTGGTTTCTACCCCGTACTTAGTGTTTCAAGTGTTACAACCAATATTGGTGTGATTGGTACATCTAAATTTGAGAAAAAGCGTAAACCCAAATCAAACAAATCAAATACTGTTTGAAAACTTAACTATAAAATATGAAAATTATTCGCGCCATAAATTTATGCTCAATAAATTAATGAGTCTGAAATTGCAGTATTTGAAACGCTTACGTAAATAGAAAAGGTGTAATATGCAAATGTGTGTACGTACGTACGAGTATTTGCAGGCAAAGGGAAACGTGTAGCCACGATAACACTTCGACCGAATGACAATGTTCAATTCCCAGCAGTAATAAGTCGTAAATTTGTATTACGGTCGGCACAACTTTGAACACTCTGTATGTACTCTGTATAATGTATTCCAGCATATGCACGGGGCACGCAACACGGCCACAGAACAAACTGTAATTTAGGCCCTTTGCTAAGAACTAATAAATGGAGTTAAGAGGACGCCATTTCGGTATCTACGTCAATCTTTAAGTATGGCTCATGTCATGTCATTATATGTGGCATTATCATGCGGTCATGCATATATTTTGCGCGAAAAATCACTAAATCTAAAATAACTTTTGATAAAATAATTTCATATAATTAAATCTATTGGGCTACATATTTGTTTGCTGTCTCTATCGTCTCGAGTCGATAAAGTAGTCAGTTTGATTATGATTACCGTCTACAACTACAATGTGACAAAATTGTTTATTGTATTAAAGTGGATCCTAAATTAAAATTGTTGTCGTACCTACAAATAACCGTTTTAATTGAAAATATTTGCATGGAAATATGATTTTCATATTGAGCGACATTTTTCAAATCCGTATATCGGGTAACGATTAAATAGAAGACGTTAGTCTCCAGATTAAATAATATCCATCATGATCAAAAAATACTAAGTTTACATAACATCTAGGTTATTTCAAAAGTGTAGCTTCAGTATTTATTTCATGAACCCAGATTATAAGTCAAAGATTCCGAGAGAGCGCAGCCTTAAATGGTACACTGCAGAATTATAAGTATGTACAGTGCCTTTGCAAAACGAGATCCAAATTGTAAATTGCGAAATTGGTTTTATGAAAGGGCAACATCATGGGGAAAACGTTAACTCCCCACGATGTTGCCTTTTCATTATGAGCAGACAATTTTGGCTTGAAAAATATACTATCAGACATTAAAATAAGACGCAACGAGAGTATTTGTGATTTTTGACATGATTTGATGAATAGTAAAAATTAAAAAAAATACTTATCCAAGTCACGCTGTTGACTTTGTTGGAAAAGAGAGTGTCTGGAGTTTAAATCGAAATTTTTAGATTTTCGCAAGGGGATTCGCATAGAAAATTTGAATCGTATTTATGTATGTTTTATTTATTGGTATGAAGGAATGAACTCGCCCGCCACCGCGGCGAGGTCACTCCTTCATGTTTACGAGTAATTACCATCAAATTGGAAACATGTTAGGATGTCGGTACTCTCGAATCAAAATCAACATTAATTTGAAGACTGCCATTTCAAATCAAATGTGTAATTCGGTGCCGAGCCGACACGTTTTCAAACATTTGCAAACACCAATTAGAATCCTGAAAAATGTGATGTTATTTCATGTTTTCCACGCATAACATTACTTAATATATCTGTTGCTGAGGTTTTCAGGGTAGTAGGTATTGAGGTTCATTGTAGGAACTATGATTTATGTGTTAAATAGAGAAAAAAATACCTACACAATTTTTTCGACAAATTAAGACTGTCAGTAGTCTTAGTAAGTCATGCTTTTACTGGTACTGTAGGTAGCTTATACTTTCATATACCAGTGAAATGTGTTTTAATAAATTTCTTTTTTTGTAGAGGGTCTATTAATTTTGCCTAAATACTTATTTTACCTACTGTACTCCGAACCTTCAACGGGTATGGGAGCCGCGTTCCTTATTAATATTGCGCATCAGACTCTACATCTTATTTTATTCTTAGTCCGTTGCGAGTAAATAGTTAGCGGTAAGACCTCTACCTTACCTTTGAGGAACATTACAACAAAGCCTACAAATCAAACTGTTTACACATTATGACAGCAATACGAAGTTCTGTTTTGTACTTCTATCGCATACCACGTCCGCACATGTCATTCATTACGTAGAGAAATTAATCTCTCAGTAGGTAGAGTACAGGCAAATGTGTAATACCTTCGTCAAAACATGAGACGTGGGCCCTACTTCACGTCTCCGCGAATTAGCAGGCTGCAAACTGGATTAACTCCCTTAACCTACCAGGATTTTAATTATAACAGGAAAATTGGAAAACCGTCATGAGCAGAGAGAGGACTCTAAGGGGGGTTTGTGCATCAGTTGAATTTTTACCGAATAAGGTATCATTTTATTAAATGCATATCACTAATAGGTTTGATTGCGTAGTAGGGTAGGCTGTTGGTAAAAAATATTATGTATCTTCTTTATGCATAAAACTATTTTTCTTCGATTTGATCAAGCCGATCCCATTGAAATTTTCACAGGGTCATGAATGAACATATTCTGTAATGTATGTAAAATAATCGAAGATGTCTTCAGACCAGACGACACAATATCTAAGAGGTTAAGATCTAGTTTAGGTCCATAGTTATTTCAAATTACAATACAATCACTTAGAGGCACATAAAATTTAGCAAATCATTTTGCATACCTAGATGTATACAAAATGATTTTGATTATAACTGGAATACCTAAAATGTAACTCAATTATGAATGTAGGTAATATAAGCTGAACTTTAACATTCAAATGGGATCGCACAAATGTCAGGAATACGCTCGAGTGTGTAACGAAACCCTCCTGCCCTGCAAACCGACCTGGCTCGTAACTGGATTAGTTAGTCAGGAGCTAGGGAGATGCGCTCCACTAGATCGGGCATCGGGCTTTTCCAGCTTAGCTGTCAACCACCTGGCAATAACAGAGGTCTTAGTTTACTTTTCAATCGCGTTTCAAGCGCGATATGTCAAAATATGGAAAATTGATGGACGACCTGGCGGGCGATAGAAGGAGGTTAAAATTTCCTATGACAATGACAGTTAACTTTCTCGTGATCGAGTATCGAATGCTACTCGATGTAACTCGCACACGTGTTGGACCGCTCCCATGGAGCGATGTTTCTTGCTAGGCCGCTGTCGGTGCAGCCAGTTAAGGCGAGGCCATGGGGTCATTTGAGCCTAGTGAGGGGGTGAGGTGCGGGGCGAGGGAGGGGCGAGAGAGGGATGACGCGCATTGATCGGGGTCATTACTCGCGCAGGTACACAGAGTAAGCGTAACCAGTGTCCTCACTGTGACGTCACAGCTCGCTACCCATAATAATACCTATACAGAATGTCCCACGGATAGACGATATACCGAAGTCCACTTGTCGGTGCCAACATTATCGACCCATTTAATGCCAAATAGGGATATCCCAAGTCTGACAGCTTCGGAGTTACTTATTTCAATTTTCGCGATTGTCGGAAAATATTTCTTACAAATCTTGAACTTTTGTCTATACTAAATGTTGTCGCACATTATGTCAACTCGGAACCGTATCATCATCACCCCTCCTGTTCACCTCTCGCCGCCAACCAGGCTTCAACTTCTACACTGGCCCTAACACGGGCTGTGCTCGTGACAATCCCATACCACTCCCACTAATATTATAAATGCGCAAGTTTGGATGTATGGATGGATGTTGCTGAATAAAACTTTACAATAATATAGCTCATATTATACAACAAAATAACACATAGGCTATAATTTATAATCCTGCGCAGACGAAGTGGTGGGCAGAAGCTAGTTGACAATAAAGTAAAGCAATTTGTACTTTTAAACGTATTTATTTATACGGAAGGTCATAAGCAGACATACGTTAAACCGACCGTCCGGAGTGGGTTCAGTGCAGTCAAATTCGCGTCTACAGGTTATATATTTTAATTATTTTTTAAGTTATTTATATTGACGTAACGTAGCGTAGTAATGTAGTATGACGTAGTAGAATAAAATACTATGTTAATACTAATCTGACGGAAAAAAAGACCTGGAATAATAGGAATGTCAATTAGGTAATATTGTTGTAATAAAAGTGAAAAATAGGAATAATCAAATTATTTGCTAGGGGAATATATTTTGAAAGTACTTTCACGCGATTTAATAAAAAATTGAGCATAAATTCTTATAAAATACAAAAATTATTAAAATTTTAATAACCATAGAGGTTACATTACAACAAATCTGTTTTTGACTTTAAGTGACAAACTGTCAAGTGTATCAATAAAGCTAAATAAATGACGAATTTTGTAACGTGATGTTAGGTAAGTATTATTATTGGTGTCAGGTGTGACGTCAGTGATGGTGAAATCTGGCCCGTGTTATCACTGCGTAGGGTAAAACATGACACACATTATGTGCTGTTGACTGTACTTTTAAAAGTAGGCACAGTGTATATTGCATCAGTCTATAACTACGTAGCTATTGAAATTTCTGTGCTTAGAGTAAAATGTGGCAAACTTTATGTGATGTTCACTGTACATAGTTTTACAAGTAGCAACTACGTACAAACTATTTTAAGTTCGATTGCTGTTTGTTTGTTTGCTCTGTGGGACAAATCACCGTCAATAGTCATTTGTTTTGGCCTGTTCCACTTTGGTCTATTTGGAAGTTACTGATCAGCCCCCCTATTACCGTTCTCAAAACGATGAAATTATACCATGTCATGGCGCGCCAACCAGAGACGCCGCTATACCAATGCAATAGCACTGTCCCTTTCACGGCCGCTATGACATGGTATGATTTGATCGTTTTGAGAACCGTAATGTTATAGCCCCACTGTAATGTTAGCCGACTTGTCTTCATCTGCAATTATCAGACCACTGCTCGCTCCCAATATACGACACTCGACACTGGTGTTCGTGTCGTGTGTAATATGATGACTTCAAAAACATGGTTCGCGAAAAATCTATTGTGTTAAGGAATATCTGTTTTAGGTTATGAGTCCTTTTTATATTCAAAACGATGCACAATCATTCCGTGATTAGTAAACTAATAATCTTAAAGTATAGGTGTGACCAAATTCGACTCGTATTATTTTAAATTTTATTACGTTATGACGATCGTGGGAGCATTCCAGGTAAAGACCAAAGTGGAACATTTGGCAAAAATCGATACAGGTCCGACCTCGACAGCGCCCAGCGGCGCACTGAAGCTCGTAGCGCCGTGCATTTGTATTTATACAAATTGTGTTTTTTCTTAAATTTTGCCTGGTATAATAAAAACGTTACAAACAACAGATTTTCATCTCATCAAGCTCTTCTATTTATAATAACCTACATTTTGATATATAGTTTGTATGAATAACTGTTTTAGTTTAGACACACTACTAAAATGAAAAGACAGGAAAGGGGTATGTTTGTGATTTTTTTCTATCGAGCGAAGTTTGTCCAATCGTGTTTCGGGAGCCAACAGTCCCTAAATAGATACCCCAAGATTGATATATATTTTTTTCAGGCCTTTAATTTCAGTAGTTAGTGCCGTAGCCTTCATCGAAAAACTTAAAAACGTCCCAACACCTCGCCTTAAGACCACACGAAAAAATACTCGCGCACTTTTTTTGTCACTGAATAAGACCATTGTTCCGTGTTTATCGAGTGGCATACGATACTCGATCACGAGAGAGTAAGGTAACATTAAAAAAAAATTAGGGTCTCATAAAACGTCAGTATGATTGTTTTGTTTTTGTTTTAATTGGTGTGTTCTAATTTTATATAAAATGTAAAGAGGTTTTTTTTCCAAATTTTGTTTACGATATAGTTAGGTAATATTTGTAAACTGTAAATGTGAACTTTAAATACTTAAATAAATTTCTATGGAAGTTGAAGCATTGTCCCAGGTCACCCTTCAACTGTCGGAATAGTAAAGTAAATTGCATTCTCAAAACCAAAAGTTAGTTGTAGGCTACAACACAAGGCCAAAATAATTTCTCCATGCCCTAAGGTAAGCTGGGTGCCATAGGGCCTTCGCCTGCTACAAAAATGTATCCAAGTTTAAATAAATAAAATGAAAACATTGCCTTTTCCATTTTATTTATATCTGTGTGAAGGCGACGTCATACATCGCAGTATACTCATTCAATAACCTGATTCAATTTCGACGTCGTCGTCGGACGACTGGGCACAGTTTCCTGCATTGTAACTTTTGATTTAAAATATATGTAGGTACATACATACAGCAAATATTTATACATAAATTATAAACCACATTACATAAATATAGAAGAGAGTAAGTAAGAGTAAGCAACATTACATATATAGAGAAGAAAATACATAACACCGACATAAATTGATATGCTTACTTGTACTCTACAGAAACGTGAATTTGAACAAAAAAATTGAAACAATCGTGTTGATTTTACTTGACGAGTACAGCTAACAGCAGATCAAATGTAACACTTTGGGCCGTTCTTATTATCTGCGTCATAAGAGTTGAATTTGTACTGCAAGTGTTACCATTGATATGCTGTTGTCCGTACCGGAAAATTCATGGGACAATCAAGTGTTTACCGTGATTAGTGGTTAGAGTTGGAACGATTATCGGAAAAGTGCTTACCTAACTTCTCTAAATACCCAAGTACTTAGTTAAATCTCCTAAACAATGTTGTACATCGCTTGAAATTTAAGTGGTACTTCAGTGCTTAACAATATTTCAGTTAAGTAGAAAACGGATTTGTAAGTAAGGTTTACTTTAAAAGTGTCTAAAAATATTTTATAACGAGAGCTTGGTATAATATAACAATGGAATGAATACGGAGGCCTAGGTTCGATTTCAACCGAAGGTCAGAATTATAAAAAATATTTCTTCTCGATTTTCATTACAGTCTGTTAAGAAGTTACTGAAAACAAGCTAGCCTTTTAAATAGGGATAATATAGCCACAAATAGGCACAAACTATTACAATAGATTAGATCCTAATCCCTTTATATATCGAATGCCTAAATGCCCTGAGTCCATATAAAAATTTCTTGTTCATTTTCATTCCATATTTTTGCGCGTACACCACCAACCGTTGTTTCAGCTGCGAGTGGCCACTAAATAAGCACGTTGGGGTACTCGCAGTTTGCCACTAATGGTCTGGTGGCTACGTGACGTGGTTCCAGCACGGGGATAATGTTCCAGAATGTTCCAGAACCCTCGAAAATGTGGCTAAATCTCTTAACAACGACCCACTGAGTTTTATTGTACATACAAATTAACATTGATAGTAGCAGGCCTTTATTCGTACCGTTTATTTAATTTGGGTCGATGGTATCATGGTTAGGGAAAGTTAAAGGTTAACCTTGTTAATGATTTACTGTTCAGTTTATTGTAGCTTCTTCACACACAAAATGGGCAATAATATTGGGGCGAAACTTTAACAGAAATCTCTGCAGTTCTCGTAAAGATTGAGAAGGTATTTTATCGGCCTACTCGTATATACCTATTAATTACCTTTAGGTATTTCTTGTACAGTAATTAATATTACGAAGATAATGAGGGTATATTTCCGTTATAGGAGTAAGGTATAGGTAAGTTACGTAGATATCCTCTATTTATACCTACCTAGCACAAATAGGAGACTCATTATTTTCGTTCCATAATCTTCTCAATTTATAAGAAATAGTTATATTAAGTATTTGTACTTATATTACCAAATTGTTACAATACTGTTGTTTGATTTATGTAGCATTAAGTTACCTGTAAATACATAAAAAACCGATCCGTCAAATGGATACCAAAAGATCTTTCGGCCTTGTTTCCCCCGAGAATTGCGGAATTCATTTTCTTTGCTCTTAGTACACAGTCTCGTTTTCCCAATACATCTAATATTAATGGTTTCCTTAATTATTTGCTGGCTTAAAGGATGTAGGTACTTATTTCTGTAAACAGGGTGAAAAATCACATCGACCTGAAAAATATATGTATAGGTATGAAAATAAGCATACAGTAACAACCGATACTCATTAAGTGCAACACCGAAGATCGTTGCTGACTCATAAAAGTTATATAAAATTGTACTACAAGATCTATTATGATGCGATGCCTGTGTATTACATTTAATTCGTAACATGTTACTATGTCGAATATTTTAAATACGAAACTAAAATCGATGTTATGTATCTACCTACAATTAACCCCCTCGGGAAATGTCGGGCCGCTGTGATAAATCGGTCTATTTGGCCCCACTTCACCCAAAGTTGGCAAAATAAATGTGCAAGTTTGGGTTGAACAATTGCTAACCTAAACTACGCAATCGTAGGTAAGTTTAGCTTAGCAATATCTCACTGGGTCGACATTTTCCGAAAGTGATGCATATTGAGGTAGGTATATTATGTCGGTCCCGATATTATACTGATATATATATTTTACCGGAACACTTTAATTACAATGATAACGTAATTCAGTTGTTTTTAAGGACCGATTATGTTACCGGACTAGGCCGTCAATTGAACGGCTGATTAAACCAATTGGCTGCTACTAAAATTTACGAGCTTCAAATAAATAAACGAAAAGTGGATATTTTATCAGTAATTCAGGTATTTTCTCACATCCTGTGACATTTGATAGGACATCATCAATCAGTCACGCACTACACAACACAGCGAGGTATAAACCTAAGTAATACATGTATGGTCGGTCACACACAATAAATTGCATTAATAAATATCTGCACAAGCGGATATGAACGGATTTCCTCTGTTATTACAGCTATTTATTTTGATTCTAGCCACAAGCGTGTGGAAGCAGAATAAATGCGTATAAAAACGTAAATATGGTATAAGTACTTTACTTTTAACAATATTTTGTTAGATTTAGATTAGTAAGTTAGATTAGTAAAATTTCCCTTGCTTGATTTAGGTAGAGTTAGAATTTATACACGCTAACAATTTTTCAATCATTGTAAAGTTATGGAATTGGAAATTAAAATTTTACGAAATAAAATATGAACAGTACGATATTTTTAAATAATTTTTCAGCTGTTTCCCAGTATCTATACATACTTATTATGACATGGTTCATTTAAGCACATTCCTATTATGTGGTACGTCCACACACTTAACACAATTTATTTTTGTAAGAGGTTTTTGGTACTCCAATAAAACGGGTAATGCTTACATTACCATTTAAGGTTCCACGAAATAGCGATATTGTTCGTTTGAAGTACAACCTTTAATACTTTTCATAAAAAGGTTTCCAAAGGTTTCCGATTTTCCAATCTTTTATGAAACTCTTTGAATCCTATTACTGTTTATCCAAGACAAAAGTAATTCTCGGCTGGGGAACGTTATACAATTATGGAGTGATTTTTTTCTTTAGGTGAGATCTTTACGAAATATAAATTAATTGTGAAGCGTTAGAACGATGGCATAAAGTTGTGTTCACAAGGCGGGCAAAGAATGTTCGTAGGTCGTACTTGCAAGACAAACCACTCTTTTAAAGTATTTCACATTTCACTACCATAAGCGGTATTAGTATTGTTTGATGCACTTTTATATGGCATAGCGTCGCAGGGCACAGAGGATATTAAAGAGACAATGTTCAATTACTCTAATCTCAAAATCTACTCGTACGGTGGAACACGGAGAAAGGTGTCTGAGTTTTTAAGGTTGAGATTTTCTCAAAAACTACCTACTTAAATTCGGTCCAGTAGTTTTTCAGAAAATCTCAACCTTATTGAGGCCCCCTGTATACTTATCTCTGTCTTCAACTGTACCTATAGCTCACTCAGCAGTAATCCTATCGACACTTCTTGACAAAATAACCACACTCCAGCATACTTTAGCGCCGCTTTTTCTTCAAAAAGTGTCGCTAAATCCTGTATAGAATCTAGTCATATATACTTAATTTAGTTTCTACTTTATCACGAGCAAATGCAATTGGCATTCAGTATTTATTTATACTACTTTATAAGATTTAGTAAAAAAAGGTGCGGTGACGACGAATACGTCGGCTATCGATTATAATAGTAAAACATCAACTTGAACCAAAAAGGCCTACCTAATCTTTTAAAGTAAATAATAAGTGTATTAAAGCTTAAAGCGATAAGGCCGCCTGTCTGTACACTAGCTAATTTTGGTTTTATATGTTCATTTGTGTGCAAATAAAGTATACTTGATTGATTGATTGTATTTATACTAGCAAACTCCCTTACAAAATATCTTAGAAGATGTGCAAGCCATTGTGTTATTTCATTATAACGTTCAAGGATACATGAAGAAGTTCGGGATGAGGATTAATAAAGACTTGCTAACTCCGTTGCAGTTATTTGCAAGCTAATAGCGAGAGCCAAGCTACCGTTTTTCTTATTGCAATGCCAACGTACTCGAATGAAAGCGAGTACAAACGCTTTGTTCAGAGAACGCTATTCAAAAGGAATGCCGTAGATATACCTATCAGTGAAAGGAAGGAAACTATTAAGCAACAGCACGTTCTAATTTAAATATCAATAGACTAGTATAATATCTTTATAGCATAATACCGAGACTGAAGAAAAGGACGGATCTGTACGGATTTGTGACGTTTGCAACCCACTTTGGAACCTAAACGATGTTATGGTAACCAAAAATCCGAAAAAAGCTGTACAAGAACTCACGTCGATTTTTTTACCGGTTACGACATTACATTACCCCGCGTAACAACGGTGCAGGCTCCATATTTTAAAAATTTACACGGCGGTTGACACCCGCAGTCGTAAAATAAAAGTGGGTAGATTTTGAGCACATAAAGCCCACATCTAAGCCTCAAGGTGAAATAACGTAGGTACTTAAACTTGCATGGCTTGGTATTCGAATCACAGCCGAGAAATACCTGGTATTCAGGCGCAGACTTCGTGTGCCTTTTGAAGCTTTCTCAGCTTTTCAATAAACGCTCAATGAATACCTCCACCGTAACTTACCCCTGCCTGAACATTTATAACGAGTTCGCTCCTCACCGCTGTTCGCAGGCACAAAACGCATTCTTTTATGAAGGAATGTGAGAAAGGAAAATTATTATTTTGCTTGCGGATTCGTATTTTTTTGTGTTTCCGTCGATATTAAATTAGACCTCAGCGGAGCTAAACTTCTCTGCGGAAGTATTCTTTAAGTCAAGTCAATGTTTGTGTATTTAATTTGGACTTACTTTAAACAATTTAAACAAATATGCAGCTGAATATTTTAACACCGCATTACCTAGATATGTCGTATAAAGTTTAAGGACAACTTTACCCCTTCAGATTAGTGTTGAGATTAATACGCTAATGAGATGTTTTGTAAATATTAATAGAACTTATTATTTATTTAAAATAGATCAAACAAATTATTATAAGTAAACAAATTATTTTATACTTATTCGCAGGGTTCCGTATTACATAAAAAACTTGTCTCAGATTCATGTGTAGTCCCTATTTAGGGAATTAATTTTAGGGCAAATCTCGTTAGCCGTGTAAATTTAATAAGCTCGCAAACAAATGACGAAGGTGGGACCCTCACATTATCATGGAAGCTCGGACCACGGTTAATATGAAAATGCGGGTAACCAGCGCGAAAATATGATGGCATTAATATAAATTGCACTTAGCCCGACCGTTGGGGAAAAACAACTATTAGGGGTAGTGAGAGGAATACCTACAGAGAATGGTAAGGCATAATGCGAGCTCGCCGCCATTAGCCTTCTGCGTACCTATACACCACACGCACCTAACATTAGTTAGACAGATAAGGAAATCGTGGGATGCCTCTAGGATTTGATGAGTTTATTATTTACAAGTATTTGCTCAGACTGACTAAACCGTATTATAGTTGTAAAATTTTGCTGCTACGGGCAACCTGTTTTTTTCCTATGAGAAAGGAAACAATAATAGTTTCCCTCGCCCTTAACCCGCTTAGCTGAGATGTAACCCTGCCCCGCATCGAGAGAGTAAACGGAACCTCAAAGCGTGTTTTATTTGTAAACTGATCCACTGGAACCAGCGACTTACGCGGTTGCTCTGATTCTTATGAAAACATCCCCTTCGCGTCGCCCCAAGTTCAATATTTGTACAGGTTTATTATGTTGTATACCTACGAGTTCATACGTAGGCAATGATTTTTTTGCCAAACCATTATTAGACGTATAGATTTCTTGTAAGTTCTGGGGAATTTTTCATCATTCTAGGTAATTTTTGATTTCGAAGCATTTCCCCACGAAAAAAAAAAAAAAAAAGGTAATTTTTGATAAAACTATTTTTTCCACTTTTCTGAAAAAATATCATCATCATCAGTCTATTTATATTGCCCCACTGCTCGGGCATAGACCTTCCCTTACATCGAGGGAGCTCGGGCCATAATCCACCACGCGGGCCCAGTGCGGGTTGGATAAAAAAATATAATTAAGTATAAATAGAGGTGACCCAAGAGCCGGCAACTACCTCGATCAACGGATTAGCAATCCAGCGAGGTAACGCTGCCAGTGTTTTGGGTACACTACCCCTATGTCAATATTTAAATAATAATTTAATTTAGGTTTTCCTATTATGAATGTTTCTTTTAAAATTTTTATAGATTGTACCTTATTTTGAAATAAACGACTTACATAATATATTATATGGATAAACTTATATTTGGTACTAATATTATAATTTGTAATAGCAGTTATCTTGCTACAATAAATAAATGCAATTATAAATTTAAACGATGCCAATGGTCTAACTTTAACTCATAGTTTAGTTAAGCGATTTAGCGTTAAGCTATGGTTTGTATTTTTTTTTTTTAAATATATGTAAATAGCTAATCACTGAATAAGCCCGGGGGCACTTTTTATGAGGCTTGTGAACATTTAAAAAAATCAAAGTGTGTTTGAATAGGTACAGTGAAGGTATAGAATTTCAGATACTAGTATAAAGTTACACAACCCGAGTTTCCTATAGCTCAGGCATCAAATTCCGTCCGATAGTCTGTGGTGACGACCGCAGACCGCAAGCCAACAGGCAACAACTAATGTATCGATGTAGTTGTACTAGAGGTACTACATACTCTATCGAAGGGCTACCAGCTGACCTAGATGTCACACAGTGTTAACAGGATCATCTAAGCGACTAGGTATATTAAATGGTATTGTATATAGTCATGGCATACCTTCTATCTATTTACTTTACTGCAAGAAAAATACAAAAAAAGCTATAATAAAAATTATATTTCACACGTTAAAAATACAAACAACAAAAGCCCTACTGTTTGCCATAAAACGCCTACGTAAGTTCTGATCAAGACGAACCAAACGACACCCTCATTTCGTAAAAAAATCATCAAGGCTTCAGGAAGTTACACAGAACCGATATTACGCAGGTATATGTACATCAAGAGTAAATACATACGTTCGAAAAACATTAATCGCCTTCTTCCATAAGTAGTGTAAAAATACAAAAGGAACCAATTGATAATATTTTTTAAAGTCGTTTAAAAATACAAATCAAAAGTGATCTATTATTTATTTATTTTATTAATGGACTCGACAGTTCGTCATTTGCCAATGTCCTATTACAGAATATTCAAAATATCATATCGTCTTCTTGTCTTCATCCAGAGGAGTCGCCGTAGAGTCATCACTCTGGCTGGACAAAGCAGCTCGACAGTCACGTTCACCCACGAGCTCGTAGTGGGACTCTTGACTATAGCGCCAAACTTCAGATCCTGCATGAATCCTCCAATAATTTCACCATACTGTCATTCGCGAACATTTTCAAAAACATAAAACAACCACTGTCGTTTCCCGCCATTTTCAAAAGAATATTCGATTGAAACGACAAATCTTGCGTCACAGCTGGTTCCAACATCACGTCAACCGTAACGCTAATAGAAAAATGCGTGTATGGGAGTGACATTTGCTAAAGAAAAAGATAATGTCATACCTATCCATACAGTTTTCTTTTTATTATACTAGCGTTAACGAAAGTCAATGTCACTTTGAAGGAGGCTTTTTGTCTGTGTCGAGGTTACTCGGTTATAGGCTTTGTAATGGTAAACCTAATTAAAGGCAACCAAATCCGACGAAATGTTATTCTATACAATATTCAGTAGGTACTGTGTCGCAAGGTATTTCCGAAACAACGGCGATACAACAATACATAATCTTTGCTAAGTCTTTAATGAGCCTGTCATTTTCGACGGGGTAATTTGTGACGAAGTTAATGGGGACGACCCTTGTTGAGAAAACAAGTGGGGTATGTCGGGACGAACACCGAATTTGGGACCTCATTACGATCGAGTAATCTCAAATTAGATGAATAAGTAGGTATAACACAGTTCCGTTATTTTTAACCCCCGACGCAACGCAAAGAGCATTTTTTTTCGTTTGCGGTGATGTTTTGCAACAAGTTTCTTAGATATAAAGAATCCAGAGTCTGATAATGACTAGAAAGATAGCCTCAAGACTTTATTCGATGTTTCGTGTCGTTTTTTTAAATGTTTAATTTTATAGTTATTAAATAAAAATGCTGACACACGCGACAATCATTATTTATTTTCTATAATTTTCTCTTCTAAAACAGATGTTTAAGTTATACGATTTAAACATATAAGTAAGTATACCTAATATTTATTATTTCTCATCACAAAATATAACACATTACGTCGCACACGACATCAAAGGTACGACTGAAGTACTATTTCAAATCTTAAGCCTCTAAGAGCGGTACAAAATCCAAGTATTACACTTGATGTGCTTTCGACTGTACATAGCCTGAAAATAGCAGATAATGTAATTCGTGTTCAATGTTCATAACCTCTTTGTCTAAAGGGGCTCAAAATATCTGAATAAATAATATAGATAGAGCTTTTACGTTTTAATGGCTGTCAGTCTAAACACTGTTACTTGTGCTTTGTCACTTGCCCATAGCAGTCATAATGACTTGCTTTTAAAAAGCTCTTTCATAATACATTGTCCGACAAACAATAGCAATTTAACTAATAAAATATGTATCTGTATCATGACACGAGCGCCGTACCCTTCCACAGTCCTCAACGACGATGGTCCCTTTCGTTAAAAAAATATGTGGAATAAAGCCCTTTTTCCCTCTCTGCATCATATACTACAGATAAGGCGATAGGAGGGTTGTAAAGGAATATGTGATCATAATCCGTTATTTCTATATTTGTTTGGGATAACCGAGGGGCAAAGTGCGCAGGTGAAGATTTCAATGATAGTGATTTGTTTTTCAATGTAAGGAAAATTAATTTATCTGTGTAATTATTAAAGTTAAGCTTATAGGCATTTAGATAAATGTATATTTGGGAGTATACTCAAGGTAGGAAAGGCGTTCCTAATATTGCGAGGTACCTACCTATATATTGGTTAAGTTATCAACTTATTACTCTATTGATGTAAAAATCTATAAACCGAAGCCCAAATCAAGTCTTATTTTGTAAACAAAAACTACCCTACCCTACTAATATTTTAGGCTGTACTGTGATTATTGCATAGTTATTTTCACATTATTAGATCGGAGCACTTTATTTTCACAATGATGAACAGGTTCAATCAGTTCCATCAGTGATACATCACAACAGGTAATTAGACGAACATATTTGTGTACAAAATTAGACACTTGATTTGGGCTGGTATACCTACTTATATTATTCATGCTCCAATACTTATATCTGATATTTTTACTCACTGACATAGATACTTATCAATGTTTTTACAACCCCAGATTTTATTTGACAAAGCGCATTTTGAGCACATTATTTAGAAGCACGTGTGTATTCTGAGCAAAGTTGTGACAGGCAGACTTATGTGTGTGACATGTCAAGTTGAGATTCATTTCGTACCGAATGCTGTGCACTGCAAACTGTCACCAGCCAACGTATTTTGTGAAGATATTCATGAAGATGTTCGGAAAACATAGGTCCTACTCTATATCAGGTCGTTTAAATTAAAGTATACCCACTTATCCAGTACCTACGTAATTATCCTACCGTACCTAAGTCTCTTTAAATGAAAAGAAACACTAAAATTGGTTAAACACTGATATTCATGCATACAACTGGTCCTTATTTACTTACTCCGCTGCCTCAGTGGGTAATGGGTCAGTGGGTCCTAACCCGAAGTGGGTCTTGGCCTCAGACACGAGAATACGCCAGTCATTGCGGTCCTGTGCCAATTTTTATTAATCGAAGTGATGACGATTGGGTTTGAAATAATGAATCCATATTATTTTCGAAATATTTAAAGTACGAACTATAGAGCCTTGAAGTAACGCATCTATCTATACGCCTACAACGCTATTACAAATCACACATTTCACAAAAATAAAAACAATTGTATGCAACAACAAAAGAGCGCGTGACTGAAATTATTTTGTACCAAATTTTGTTAATCATTTCAACATTTTCAACCTCATTGGTAATTTTTTTTTGTTATAATACTTGCAAGTGATGGCTGGATACATTACATTTAAATCAGAGAGATTTTGTGTGGTTTGTTTAAAATCCTGAATTTAATTCAATGAACATTTTGCGGCACAGTTAATATCATTATCCTGACAGAGTTCGTACACGCCGTGTTCGTAACAATGAAATGATTAAATCATCAATATCAAATTATTGTGAACATTAATCTCACCTAACTAAATATTTAGGACGCAATTACACACAAACGAAACATCAGATTGCACAGCATTATTCATTTATGCAAACAACATTGCTCATTTTGCACCGTATCTCAACAAATTACTGGAATAATAAACGAAGCTCATAAAATCATATCCCATCACCCAGCTTTCATCATTTCATTACTGTGTTTAGTAAAACATTATTAAAAATGTGATTCGTGAAAATAAAACCAGGAAAAATGACGGAGTTCACCGATATTTGATACAGATATTCCGCTGGAGTCGCCTTGTTCTGGAAATATTTAATTGATATATCATCGTGGTCATGGAAAAGTGTCATTATCAAGGACGTTTATTCACAGTTTACAATTTTTTTATTCAAATCTTCTAGTTAATTCAGAATATGGCGATGTCTTACAATATTTCTGGTCAAGAATTTATATTTCCATGCAATTTGTGCGACCCAGTGTTGCAACCATAAAGCGATGCAATTCAGTGTAAGTGTGCGTAAATTTAGTTCACGCCAAATATACTACGTGGAACAAATTTGTCACTGCCACAAATGCGTATAAATAGTTCAATGATATTTAGCGGCAACGTCTTCGAAATGGTTTGTATTTGTACTGTTTCTTCGAACTGTAAGCAATAAAATCATTATCGCATTGATCGCCGTAGTTTTAATGAAATAACTTAAAATTAGGGGTCATGACAAATGAAATAAAAAGTTTTAACAATTGTTTATATTTTGGGGTGTATTCCTTCATTGGTCTATTTTTCTAATGGCAGCTAGTGCAAAAACGAAGCGAATTAAAAATTTCCAAAAGTATCAGAACAGTTGGTCTTGTTTTGTTTCACGAAATTTCTCACATCTAAAATCATCTACATCTGAAGAGTTCTAAGTCACTATATGTACCTACCTTCTTCTACGCATAACTACCCTACCTATAAAATAATAAGCAAGTAAATTATTCAAAATAAGCCAAGAATTACATACCCTACTAAGTATATCAAAGACGAACCTTGCCTCTCGCAGTAATTAAAGAATTTATTATTATTCTTTCCCCGTAGACAAATAAATAATAACTTTAATCTCTACGTAATTACGCTTCGCTCCCAAGATGAATTGGAATTAATAATCATCTGAGTGCTTTTAGTATAGGTACTAATGGGAATATGGAAGTATGTTTCATGAAACACTGATCAAAATAATCGGAAAAGCGGCTTTTTATTTATTTATTTTATTAATGGACTCGACAATTCGTCCTTTGCCAATGTCACGTCTTCTATATTCCTCCAGAGGAGTCGCAGTAGCGTCTTCACCCTGGGTAGCCGCCTCTTCATGTCTTCATCCAGAGGAGAGTCATCACTCTGGACGAAGCAGCTCGACAGTCTCGTTCACTCCCGAGCTTGTAGCGGGAACTCTTGATAAAAGCTTGAAACTTCAGATCTTGCTCAAATTATCCAATAAATTCACCATACTGTCATTCGCGAACATTTTCTGATTAACTTAATGTGACATTAAACACAAAATAGCCACTGTAGACATTATAACAAAAATTATCAAATAATTTTGCAACCGTCGTTTCCCGCCATTTTCAAGAGAACCCCAAAAGCGGCTTTAATTACGGAAATATTGAATTTAACTCAGCTTAAGGTGTTTTTAGGGTTCCGTGCCTCAAAAGGCAAAACGGAACCGTTATAGGATCACTTTGTTGTCCGTCTGTCTGTCCGTCTGTCAAGACCTATATCTTCTAAAACGCGTGGACGGATCAATTTGAAATTAATACCAAATACTCAGGTCTGCAACGTCATGCAGCCGTAAAACATCAAACTTCTACGTCAACGCAATCAAAAGATATGGCCGTAGGTACCTATATGTCGCATTTTCTCGCCTATTTGTATGAAAATGCAAGAAAACCAAAATCTATAGGGTACTTCCCGTTGACCTAGAATCATGAAATTTGGCAAGAAGTAGTAAGTAACTGCGGTTAGTGATTTGTTTCATCATCATCATCAGCCCGTATCAGTCCACTGCTGGACGTAGGCCTCTCCCAAAGCGCGCCAATCAACCCTACTCTCGGCCCTCTGCATCCAGTCCCTGCCAGCCATTTTGCGAAGGTCATCCCTCCATCTGGTCGGGGGGCGTCCCACACTACGTTTACCCGTTCGTGGCCTCCATTCGAGAACTCGTCTACCCCATCGGTTATCGGTTCTACGACAGATGTGACCAGCCCACTGCCACTTCAGTTTACTGATTCTATGAGCAATGTCAACCACTTTTGTCTTCTGGCGGATATACTCGTTTCTTATTCTATCTAACAGAGAAACTCCAAGCATAGCTCTTTCCATAGCTCGCTGAGCGACCTTGAACCTGTGGGCCAGTCTCACCGTCAATGTCCACGTTTCGGCTCCGTAGGTCATCACTGGTAGGACGCACTGGTTGAAGACCTTAGTTTTTAGGCATTGTGGTATTGAAGACGAGAAGATATGACGTAGCTTCCCAAACGCTGCCCAGCCCAGCTGAATTCTCCTGTCACTCTCTTTCTCGAAGTTGTTCCTACCCAGCTGCAGAGTTTGTCCTAAGTAGACATATTTCTGAACAACTTCGAGGACCGTGGCATCGACTACTATTGGTTCCGGGACGACCAGATCATTGAACATGATCTTGGTCTTATCCAAATTCATCCCGAGTCCGACACGGCGAGAAGCAGCATTAAGGCTATCCAGCATTGTCTGCAGATCCTGCAGCGACTCAGCCATGACCACTATATCATCGGCGAACCGAAGGTGTGAAATGTACTCGCCATTTACACTGATTTGAGTGATTTGTTTACGGCTGTGGAAAATTAGATTGTATACTCTTTCATAATTTTCATAAAGTACCTACCAAACGATTTTTATTTGAAACAATTAGATTTAAAATGGGAAACCGCAATGTCAGCGAAAACAGAATTCATTACTCCGAGCTCACAAAATGTAATTAATAAATGAAAGTAAATATTTTCACGAGCCTTATAAAATTTGCATCCAATTTATACCTGCTGAAACTCGCGCTCGCGCACATCCAAACACCGGTAGATACCAATATTTACTTCACCTGAAGGTCTATTTCTATTATCAAACCAGTTGCAATACAAGTCCAGTTGCACAGCACATCAATTTTGAAGTAAAATTTCAACTCAACCTTGCTGTAAAATTTCAACTCTTATGACTCAGACACTATGAATGCCTGTATATTTACCATTGCTGTGGTGTCTAGTGTACTTGGTTTGCTTGCTACTACCCTTGTAACTTGCTTTGCCAGTTTGTCAGCATACAAACAATCCATAAACCTAACTAAAACTTACCCGTATTCACTTACCTCCTCTAACTAAACAGCACTAGTTGTGAATGGCACAACAATACGACGTTGTTCGCAGAAACTAATTCCGAAGTTATCTCCAGCTCAACTTCTTTGAGATCGGTTCAAGTACGGTTACAGCAAACTGACTTTAATTTCGCACCGACGCGACGACGTGTAACTGAAGCCCGTTTTGCATTGCTAAGTGAGCGCAAACTATCAGTTTCAGGCTCTTTGTAATCTGACGTGTAGGTGAATAGTCACGTGAATAGAGTTACGAAGACCCCAAAGACTAAGATGTAGCAAAATGTGTGCCGATAAATTGTGGCCAGCATTATTGTGGGGTCAATCTTGGTACCTATAGGGAAAATTCTGTCAGATAGTCAGTTTAACTTGTGCGAACTAACACAAATTGAATGACTGTTGAGTCAGACCTATAAATATACAGAGGGCATCTTTAGATTGAGATTATGTCACGTGAACGACTGCGTATTTAAAAAAAAAGTTGTACTAGACAAGTAGGTATTTAATTTCGCCTTATAAATTTTCGTTTCGTTCGAAAGTTAATTTGATGTTCCGTTCGTCGAACAAGTAATTATTCGTACTGCAGTGTGTCGAGCAAATGTTTATTCGATATTTCGTTGGTCAACTAAGCACTCATTCAAAAATCGGACCGTCGTTTAAAAGTTCAGTAGATATTCGGTAATTCGATTAGGAGTTTTTCGAAATAGGGCTTATTCGATTTAGCGTTTTTCGCAGTAGTGATACGCACGCCTTTTTTTATCCGTAACGTAGGAAACCCAAACCCTTTTTGAAGTCAGTAAAATGCAATCAAAAATCAATCGGTCGGTTGTAGGATTGCCTCGTGAAATCAACACATAAGAGATCGGTTTGCATTTGATCTCCAATCGCACTCAAACGTGCAAACGTGTGTGCACAAACCTATCTATGGCACAAACCTATCTATGTCTCAGATGCATGTTATCTTAGCCTTAGAGGCTTTAGACGCTGCTAAATCCTAGATTACAAGGGTAGACAAAAGGACAGTTCCGACATTCGATGGCGAATATTAGATCTAGGTACGTACCTCTTTCTTGTCGCAAAAGATGCAGCTAAATATTAGATCTCCACAGCAGGGTATAGACAAAAGAACCATTCTGGCATTAAATGGTAACTGTATAATAACTAATGCAGATTCATTGATGACGAAACTTTGAAATAAAATCAGAATATAAATAAAATAGGTATTTGGAACAAAAACTGCCTTTATACAATTTTAATTCGTTCGCTTAGCTGCGAATGAGTGACAAGTTTGCGAATGGGACAACTCACTACTAACCCCTTTTTGACTCCCGTTGAATAAGATTATAAAAGGAAGAAGAGACAAATTATGCACGTGGACGTCAACATGGCAAATGGTTCTCTATTAAAATAGATTAGCAGGTAAATTCTGAGCCCGCGCGTCCGCTAGTCACTTAATTAGGCAGTCTTTGTGGCTGTTTGCTGTACCGCTTGCACGCGGCGTGCGAAGCGCTGACGCTATCGCTGTACTAGTGATGGGTAAAGGAAAGATAATCGAGACCGACGAAGAACTACTAATTTTGAACCATCAGCGTGCAATATTGTGGCAGCCTTGTTCGGGTTGCCGCTGATCGGCAAAATACCGTTAAAAATGCTAACCTCCTTAGATTAAAATAAAATGGTTCAAAAGAAATTGCATCATATACATCAAATTAGCACTCAATTGTTACCACACTTCTTTTGACTTGTTAAAGTATTGTTTGTACAGATTTTCAACACTCCGGAGACACGACTGCGAGCGAGATTACAATCATGTCTATAATGGAATTTTCACTGACTCTTAATCTATCTGTAGTATTTTTAACCTAGCTTGCCAAATTCTAATTACCGATGACAAGTGGTATTTTTAAACCTTTTCGGGAACTAAAAGATGCGATCCTACACTTGCGATTAGTAAAAGAGAGGGCAAAGCATATTTAATTTATTTTACCGATCACGCCTGGCATAGATTAATGCTGCCATATTGCTTTTCCGTTTCTTAAAATAACTTAGTATTAGTCTCATAGTAGTAGTCTCATCTTCTCGGTATTTTGATTCTATTTTACCGAACCATAAATGTAGTATAGTCCTAGGACCAAACAACTTGTGTTCGTCACCAAACCACGCCACACATCCCTTACCGAGCCTACGTAATAATAACATTTGCAAAATTAAACAAGCGGTCGGCCGGAACACCGCAATGCACAATTACAGCGGACAAACCTGCTTTTAGCACCTCGCCACCCAATAACAATTAGCAATATGGACTCTGTTAATCCAACTGACTGGGGGACCTTTAGAAGTGACTGTGTTGATGGATGGTTAAGGCTGTTAGTATAGATAACCATAAAGCACAAATGGGTTTTTTCTTCTGAAACTGTTAATTAAATAGGTAGGTACTTATAAAAATTAAGAAAAATAATAGCAGCCTCAGACTATGCTACTTGTGATGCATGAGGGCTGAGCTTGGCACAGCATAGATTCTATTGGAATTTATTGGAATCTTGAAGAAACCTAATAAAATCGCAAATAAATAAATGGCTCATATGAAATACACAAACAGCACTCGCAGTTATGTATCCATTTAAATTAATCAATCAAACCGGGTTTACCTAAATAGACGTAACCTAAGGTCTTCAAATCAAAGTCAAAGTCAAATCACTTTATTGCAAGTAAGCACGCTGTATACAATTTTCATTTACACCACTTTGCAAGGAAACTCGTACCTATATGAAAACGAGGTATTCCTGTTCCTCCCATTGGGAATCTTTAGAGGTATTTAAGTATTTATGAAAATGTTCACTTCAAAATCTTCAAATGTAAATATGGGACTCGCTGAGGGAGTAAGTAGGTACTTAATGAACCGTATAATTGGGTAGATAACTCTTGCAGTGGGCATTTTCACTTCTAAAGCAACTTACCTTTACTTTGTCTTTACGACTATATGCTCTTTTAGTAACTTGGCGTTATGAGCACAAGTTTAGTCATTTATGGAATTCAAGAGAACTACGACAAACTTTACTAGTTATCTAGTACATGGCAAAAAAAATCTTAGTTTAAAATAATAAACGTATTTTCCTTATGCAACAAAGAAATCTGTTTTATTGTTATACGAATAAAATTAATAAATTAGGTATTTATATGTGATTTAAGTAATCGCGATAATAATTAGATAAAACGGGAATTACCATGTTAAACATACAAACCGTGAAAGTTTATAAAGTGATAATCGCGATAAAAACATTGTTAACAATCAAGAAAACAATTAGTTTTTTTTCTTTACATGGGAACCAGGTTTGTCTATGAATTATTTTATTCAATCGAATTTGAGGGATATTACACCCGGCTACATACAATCAACGTTTGAAACTTTTATAACCTGCTATATGAGCATTCAAACGTTTATTTAGCTTGCTTTTATGGAGTGCGTAAAGTTGACGACAATGTTGCAGGCGAAATAAAGTCGAACAAAAGATTTTTATGTTTTCTACATGTTCATACCCATTTTCAGTTGCAACGACGAGTGCATTCTATTGTTTTCCGATGAGAGCCGACAGGAGATGGATACCTGCTATTGTAGTTAAAGGTGCCTCGGTGCAATAACAAAATCAATCAGTATCGCATGCACCATGTGATTTTGCCTATTGTGCGCCAGCTGTGTAACACTGACTGAAAGTTGTTTGTTTTTGATATTTTTGTTTATCTCTGATATGCTAACTGTTTTTTTTGACTTGTAAATTGTTTATCATATGAATCTACGAAATTATGTTAGTCTTAACTAACTTAATTAATCCTATTCGCAATAATAATTGTCTGTTATAAATACTAATTATAATTCCCGCATTAATGAGTCTACTTTGTTTGATCATCCTTTCACGTATCATTCCTGTACGTCAATGTCAGTGACCGTCCTTTGGTAGGTAGCCATTGTGTGACAATATTATGGTTTCTGTGTCGTTATTATAATATTAATTGGCATTCAACCTTAATCCGCTTCATAGAAAATATAATTTATAGATATAGAATCGGTTAACCATTGTTTTTCCTAGCTACGTGTCTGACATTCATTGATAAAAATTCCAATAACATAATGTGTATAACGGGCCATATATAACCCGTCTTCGTTGTCGATGTTTTGATGCGATTGTGTTTTTTCTACGAGCGGAAGGCTTCGCGGGCAGGATTTGTTCGGATTTGGGGGCTGCCAATCTGCCCCCGCGGCCGCCAGGGGCAACCTAATACTCTGGACGGATAAAAAGGCCCTACTTATTCCTTGTTAACAGATTTCTAAGGCAAGTCTTTAAAAAGGAAAATAGAAAATGTACTCCTTTGTCGTCCGAACAAAAGAAGCATGAGAATAGGATTGTCTGAGTGGTGTCTTGTCATAACTGAAGAATAACCACCTGGTGCTAGACTTGTTAGTCGTATTCAAAGGATGTTTAATATTCTTCCTAGATAGAGCTTTTATCAGTATTCTACTCTAGGTCGGGCAATCTACGACCCAGGTGAGTACATTATCGAAGTGGGAACTTTACAGATTAGTTAAGGACCCCTTCAATCATCGTCTTGTAGGCCCTTGTAATTACAAAATTGAATCAATAACAAGTATTACTAACACATTTGGTATAGTTCCCGTTGTCCAAGTTCCGTATAGTGTAACAAACAAGGGCCCAGGTGGCGGCACTCAGCAAATTATGCAGAACCATATGGGCGCTAATCCATCAAGCGATCGCGATCGTGTGCTGCCTCCCATTAATCATCCTCCATTGATTAATGTGTCTCCACTCAAAGTAAGTAATTTACTCTGTATCAACTCTAAATTGATGAACTTTGCCCTGATTTTTTGGCGTATTACCCTTGTAAGTGACACGAAAGTAATGATCGTCGCTATGGAGACGGTGTGAGTTGAATTCTGACGAGACATATTTGAATTTATCAACTAACCAAGCATCTAAATATCGTAGCGTATAATAACTGCATTTACTATATTCATAATTATCAATAACGTATGTTAAAAGTAAGTAAAGTAGGTAAGTTAAAGTTTATATTCTGTAATGACGGTCATTTTGCACAAAATAGAAATCCATATCTATTATTAATGGAATTTTTAATGTTGTTTAGCCAAGTACAATTAAGTAACTTATTTTATTAAATGTACTACATTTTTCTCTTTTAGGTTTTATTTTGCTAAAACGAGGAATTTGTTTGGTAGTAATTTACATTCAGTATAACGTGCTTAAATACTTTGTGTTGTGATGGATGATGAATTTTAGATGGGTGAGTTAGGTGTGGATCGTAAAAGTCTTACGAGAATAAGGCCATATCAAATGAGCCTCAAACGCCCCATACCAGCAACTAGCATTATCATAAATCCCATATTAAAACTACCAGTCATAAAGCAAATCCCTATCATGAAAATTTTTAGTGTCATGCGGCGGTTTCATATACGGGCTTCATTAAATTGTTATGCGCAGCATATTGTTTAATCCGATGGCATCCTGAATTGTCTGTTATGTCGTAACATCAGAGCTGGGTTCGTTCGCATAATTAATATTTCAAATGTTGTTAGCGTAAGGTCGCTACTTGGTGACGGTTATAGCGGACGACATCTGGCTATTCATCTACACTAAACTCTGGGCTTTAGTAATATCATACTGGATCTAATCATTGTATACTTGAGTCCTTTAATAACTAACAACTTGTTGTAAAATTCTCTTTCGTATCAATACATATACGGGGAAGAACAGGGAGATTTGCCGATATCAATGTTCTCATTACTCATATTTTGTATTCCATATTTAGCTGTTTATACAACAATCATATTAAAATGAAATAATTAAATAGGTACGTTATAAAGGTTACCTAGCTAATTGGCTTCTTATTTTAGAAATCCCATAGTATTTTTCCTTTGTAAACAAGTATCTGTGTACTTATATAAAAAGGAAATATGCAGTAACAACTTTCTTGCCTACTCCATACGCGATGTGTGGCCACTAAGCGGCTTTCTACAGCCTGCCGTCATTTTCCACGTCTCACTAGCCTACGCATATGGCTCGAGGATGAAGGGCGTCTAGATGAGCCTGCGATAGGCGACAGCATATCAACCTACACAAGATCAGCAAGCAAACTGATCCGTATTACCGCCGCGTAAGATGCTCGTGTGTTGCAATTGACGAGTGTTTGACTATACGTAATTGCCAGACAAGGAAAATGCTTTTACGGCTCTTGCCGACAGAGCCGAGATTGCTCCCTATCTTGACATAATACGTAAAATAATGATCTTTTATATTTTACACTGTTCAGATAAAAGAGCTGAACGAATTAATTATGGTTAATCGTTCACTTGAATCGGACTGCAAATAAATTTGTATATTTATACATAGTTGATTTATTTAAATGCAGTTTAACGACCAACCAATACCGTAATTTAATGATTCAAACGTTGGAGCCCAAGAGTCACTGTGACCTCAAAGGTCGATTACATTTTGTCTTTATAAGTCTCGATTACACCACGTGCCATAATAACGTTTATACATTTGAATATTATTGATAAAAGTTTATAGATATTGGTGTAGAGTGAAAATTGCTCCACTCTTTATTGACAGTAGGTGTAGTTCCTTGAAATCTCTTCCAGTAAATCTGTACCGGCTCTCTATTCCCAGGTTGATGACCTATAAAAAGGCTTCATGTGTATGCGGAGTGGTTGCGAGGCGAGGGACCCTCCGCGGCGGAGGTGGAGTGTCGTTAGTGTGTGCCCACGGACACAGGCGGAATCATATTTTATTCTGTTTCGCTAAAACTTTGCACCTGGCTATCTGAATAACATTCTGTTTAAATTGTAACGAATGTGTAAAAGCGTGGACAAAAATGTGAGCCGTACTACCGCGCTAATGAAAAACGCTGTACTTGCAAAATGACTGCAATTGAGAAAAGCTTCTAACTGATTTTTAGCATTTTTTTAAATTGACAAAATTATAGGTAGGTGTGCCTAGAAACCCCATTTTTCATCAACTAATCACGCAAATGTCGATCACTGCATTTTTCATTCGTCGGTTCCGCTTTGTTAGACTATTAGTTCGATTGATTTCGATTGATTAGCACGGCAGTATAGGTACGGATGAAAAATAATTCTTAGAATAAAGCAATCCCTACTTCTTATGGGTATTATGAGGAATACTTGGGTGAAGATTAATATAGTTTTTTTATTGAAGTTTTTTTTCTTCTTATTCGTAAGAAATCAACTAGGTGCGGTCGACAGCACATCAATGGTACCTAACAATTAAAATACACATTCAACTTCTATAGCGTAGTAGACAAAGTACAAAGGCCAGAGTGTCACATTTGATGTGCTGTCGATTGTACTTAAATCAGGAATAAGTTTTTAAATAAATCAATTTAATCTTAAAACAATACAAGCCCTGTGCCTGTATAAGAAAAACTATCATTATTAATACCGTACTGATTAAGTAACTCATTCATTTGGAGTGCAGTTCATGGTAACCTGACGATATAATAACAATAACCGCATGTTTTGGCAGAGCTGCGAGCTCTGCCCAAACGCGGCATGGTAATATTATACTGCATCCTTAGTATCGAATGATTTGTTTTGACTAACGGCCTGTGTTTACGGGAATACCGGAAATGGTAAACCCATTTGCGAAGCCAGCATTGATCCATTAAATACAATACCTCCAACCCAATGCAATAATTGTCTACGCCAAAATAGACTGCCATATCTCAAAATTCAGACCATTACGGACGAATATGCTGCTCGTATTCAATAATTCAGAAGAGCTTTGTATGTAGGTTCCTACAGGTTTATTAATATTATGAACCTTCTAGCTAGAACCTTGCTTTCCTTTTGTTAGCTGGAGGCACACTTGCTAACCCAATGCTTGCGAATAAAGACATACTGGAGTGTTTCATTATTATGAACTTTGTTCTTCTTGCCATGCTCATGTTGTTCGCAGCCAATGAGTTTTCAGTAGGTACCCTTTATATTTTCGCAGTATAAAATATTAAGCATAGACATTAAGCATATTTTATGATTTATCACTTGCGGGTTACCTAGAACTGGTATTGTGATATTTCAAGATTCTAAAATAGTTAATATTAATAAAAATGAATATTCAATTCTATGAGTCACGCAGTAGTTGGATTCTTAAAATATCATAACTTATTTTAAATAAGACGAATTTAGTGTCACTTAAATACAATAATATAGTAATTGTAGTAAAAGTACATATGTGTCTACTTGAAGCACCTTGTTATCTAGGCACTTTTCAGTTCTTCGGACGTTATATATCTCGATAGACAAATATCGGCATGGTTGACAAAAGATACCAAACTACATCCGAGGATAACAACCAAAGTTTCAAGATTTATTTGAAGAACTGAAGTCGTTCGAATACAATGAAATCCACTCGAAAGGCACGGGGTGGAGTCGAGAAAACGCGACGTCACTCACTTGATATCGAGACGAGCCAACTCGACTGCTGAACAGACTGAACAGACTGAACTCAACTAATGTAGTAGTAGTGACATGGATAACTTTAATAAACTTCGTTTAAAGTTTATGAATTTGTATGACTAAGCACGGGTTCATCAAATTCAGTGAATCTTCAGGTGAGAGTCTGATAAGTTGAGATGCTTTAGATAGCGTAAACAATACCTAAGTACTATTGCGAAATGTTTTGAATTACTATTAATCTAGGGAAGGAAATATATGCTTATTCTGAACTATGTGATAGGTACGGTCGAATACAGAGAAACGTGTACATTATAATTTTTAAGGTTGAGATTTTCTCAAAAACTATTTGACCTATTGCAATAATTCTTTCACTGTTAGATAGATAAAAGTTAAAACTTACTGTAAAAGAATTATTAAAATCGGTCCAGTAGTTTTTGAGAAAATCTCAACCTTATTGAGGTCCCCTGTATGTATACTTATCTCTGTCTTCGTGTGTACCATAAGTGTTTCAAAAATGGTACTAAGATAGCAAAATTGCAATCTTTTTATAAAACGTATCTCTTACTGAACTAAGTAGGTACCTATTTCATATAAATGAAATAGGAAATGGAAGCCAAGCTAAGGATTCAATCACGTAGAAAAACGCAAAGTAAAAATATTTAGAGACTCGTCTCTCGTCTCGCTTTTCTAACAAATTGCCATGAACCGTGAAAACGTTTGTCAATTCAGTACAAAGTTTCCTTCAAAAGAATTGGCGAATTTTTACGTCATACAAGAGAACTCATTTCGCGTGAATACGTCGTAATATTTACGAGGATTTTAATCTTCGCCTCGAATCGTAAAGAGCACGTATAGGCAATATAGGTAACATTTTTAACGGCATATTTATATTCAAATATCAATTTTATGTGCCGGAAATCAGGTGACAATGTACGCGTTTACTCTACACATTGACATGAGGAATTTATAAAAATAGATAGATAGGTAGTACGGTCTAATGCAGAAGAAGGTGTACAGGAGAGTTTTTAAGGATGACATTTTCTCAAAAAGTACTTGATCTACGACAACAATTCTTTCACTGTTAGATAGATAAAAGTTAAAGGAATGTAACTGTAAAATAATTATTAAAATCGGTCCAGTAATTTTTGAGAAAATCTCAACCTTAAAGAGGCGTGTATACTTATCTCTTCTCTTCGGCTGTACCTACTATGTTTCTTACGCAATACACTTATTTTATAAGATATGCGTGTAAAAAAACATAAATTGGTATATACTTACTTATATTTTTTAATAAGTATAAAATGTATTCAATAACTTTTCAAATTCATAACAAAAAAATTGGTATTATAACATCAAGTGTAAAACAGGGACACTGTACGCCACGGCAATACGGTCTAGATCGCATTGATTTTGTGTAGTGATGTGCAGTAAGAATATAGTCATCAAAGAACAATGTACAGTTGGATAAGTATTGAAAATACCAAATAAAGATATGTTTGAGCATTTTTATTTTTATTTTTAAAAATATCTGCAGTTGAAAAAAAGTAAAAAGCAACGTTTGTGTAAAAGTTGTACAAAGTGAAACCCCGTTTGACGCTGTAAATGTTGCTTCTGAAGTTGTAAAAAGGAACTAATATAAAATGTAGCTATTCAGTCTCGCCTTCGCGAAGCAAATCCCTCATTTATGAAAGAAACATTATTAAATCAGAAAATCAAAGTTTGTGACAAATGTCAATGCTCTGAATAGAGGAAAGAGGAGACATCGTACAACAAATCAATTTAAAAGGGTTCCGAGCAAAAATCAAAATAGTGCCCAACCTCTGCACTCGTTCCGTTCGTTCAGCATTTGTTGTAATTTCTAAAAGCTTTAGTTTGTGTTCACAAAGTCCATTGAGAACGGAAAATAACGGCAGTAGATAACAGGTACCGTCTATAGTCGTTTATCATGTAACCAAATCCCATAAGTGTTTTAATTCAAAATCAATAGTGCCGCGTGTATTGCTAATGACCTAGCTCTTTGTTAAGCTCGCACTTAGACAGAGGTAGGTAGAAATAATATCCATAAATAGGAAATGTAGATACATAGCCTGCGACTCTTGACAATAATGTTGTTGGACACTTCTAGATTACACTTACACTTAGGATATTATTAGTAAAATAATATTAATATACAAATACCCAAAAAACTACTAAGTACTTACATAGAATAGTAGGTACAACTTACGTTAAGTTCATGGAATAAATAGCTGAATAATTAATGTTCAAAATTTAGTACAGATCCAGAATTTAAAGTGTGATTAATTAACAATTAAAGATCCACATCCGCATGTACGTCGCTGTACGCCGGACAACAGCAGATCAATGGTAACACTTGTAGTACGATTTTAATTCTTACGGCGCAGATAATAAGAACGGTCCAAAGTGTTACACTTTCACTGTCGGCTGTATCTACTGTACATGTGTACATACGATATAACATTGGACAGTTTTTCTAGTCTACAATAGCTTACTAATTTATTTACTTAGGTACTCAAAACTAAGAACTTAACTAAGTATTGAAGTTAAAAGACATTAGTAACTTCGCGTTCGAAGTTTGCTCTACCTAAATAGAGCACTAACTTTTCAAGCGCTCGCTAGAAAATTACACGAATTTATCTAATGCAATAAAATCAGACCATTACGATTTTTCTCACCAATAATAAAAAGAATCCTAACAATATTCTATTTCGAAACGATAACATCTTCCTGAACATCTACGTTCGTACAGATATCGTTTCCGTTTTGGGGCAAATTCGATCCCGGCACGACGACGGCAGCGATGCGCGAACTAGGGCCCGAAAGAGAGCGGGCCAGTCACGCGTGCCAGATTGACAACTGACGAAAATACTGAGCGAAGGCGGCCGGCGGACACATCGGCAGCGGAAAATCGGCGAAAAAAACGCACCGATAAACGGTTCGACGAGGACGGTTCAAAAGTTCACATCCATGTTCGGTTGCCTTTGTTAAGTTTACTAAATCGGTTGAAATTCCGTTTTCGAGCATTATTTGAACGTAGGAATTTGAAGTTGCAATGAAATTATGTATCTCAGATTTATAATATGTACTTTTGTTGTATCATATCAAACAGCCAGCAACCACTCAGTTGTGTAGCATCTCCCAGGGGGAGCTGTGTGACTAACATAAAATGTATCGACAGCCTGTGTTAGAAATATTTTCCTATTTCTAAAAATTAGGGGAAATTTAAATTAAATAAATACAGATATATTTTGCCTATATGTATTATAGGAATACATAATTCATCTTTCAAATAATGTAGAGCGGTGTTCGAATACGCCGAAAATATCCAAATCGATACAAAATGCCCGCCTGTCGGCGGCTAAGTTATTTAAAATGCAGTCGACACGTCATCCGAGCGAAAATGCAATATTCGCCTTGTCCATGCGGAAACATGGTTATTTTCAATCACGGTTTTTTTTATCACAAAAAATCTTTCCGCTTTTATGAGAACAATGATTTCGATGAAACGAGGTTTTAAAATATTCATTTGCGATGCAATAGGTATAATATTTATTTGTTCGCCTGATCGGTGCACATTGTTTACGGTATCTTTCGAAATGTGCTTTATTGCTATACGGCGTCAAAGCTGCGCAAATCCTTCTGCAGGCGGCCTACCTATCACTATATCTACGCTTTTGTATATACTCTAGACTGGCCAGTTAGATATAGTCAAGGGTGAGTATATTTGAGAATTGTTGTTGTTTGCTTTTTGTCTGAGTCTTCAACCGTTTTTCAATACTTATGCACTAATTCGATAGTCTGTTTATCTCTTTGTCTACCAAATGGCTTTGATTTTTTTTTAACAATAACCTAATTAAGAATATTCTCTTTCAGTATCCCGTGAAATTAGGCAAAGGTGGATTTCATCAGCAGTTATTAAATCATCTGTATCAACTATGAAGGTTCCTTCACGCCTATAAGATATGAGGCGCGAATAGACGAGTTTTATAAATACAGAGAAGACGATAACCATTGTCCAATGAGTATCTAATAACGTATAGTAGAGTCCCTCGGCCCACGGTCCACTCGTTAATACATAAAGCTATCAGGCGGCTCCCGGGCGCACGGATTATGTTCGCATCCGACTCTACGACCGCGTATCGTCGGGAACCTGTTCAAAACCTCCTCTAAAACCTGTCAGGTTGTTGATACTATAACACTGTACAAGTCTACTTTTACAGTTACGTACAGCCTGCACATCAAACATCAGTTTTGTGCTATATATCCGTGTTTATATTGATCCCAATTTTACCTCTGGGAGTAGACTATTAAGTCAGAGCGTCAGTATATGTATATGACTAAAAATCCATCGTAATATAGATATGTGTTCTACAGATGTCATGCAGTGCGAAGACGTTACTACTACACATGATTCGAGTACAAGACCTAGTTGTTTCAGTATCGTATATCACTAATTAAATAATTAATGTAGTCTTAATTTATTTTCAATGCCATCTTAATGTAATGAATGAGTAAGAGTGAATATTTATAAGGCGGATATATAATAGGAAAATCTACTTATATATCGATACTCTAAATTATTTTTTCGTCTCACTAAAGTTGTGAAACAAATCTAGCTGGGTATTATTATAATATACTTTATAACAAGAATTTCTTGAGCAGTATATTTAAGGGCGTTGTGGCGCTGTGGATATTCAATATGAAGACCTAGGTTCTAATATAATCTCGGGCTATTCCTATCGTGATAATTATAATGAGTCAATAACTCTAAAAAAAACTAATGAAAAGTGATGAAACAAAGCTATTAAAACAAACGACGTGTTTTACGGCCACCTATTTTTTTGCGAATAGTGCATTTATTTTAAGTACTCCTTAAGTATCTGTCGATATAAAAGGCAATGCATCGGAACTTTATGATGTGAAAGTAATAAAAGCGATTTTATGACTCGCTTTGGTCGCAGATGGCACGGGAGGGGACTATTAAGGACGAGATTCACTGAAGGTAATGATTGCGCGTATTCGAATTAATTAACCTTCTCATTAATTGTCCTATGAAAAGATATTAATTTTGTTAATAGGACGTGAATTTGGTTCGATAGACCAATGACGTCACGTCAGTCTTGCCTTAGTCAAGTGGCATTGATTTTCGTTAACGCTAGTGGAATAGAAAGAAAAATATATATGGGAGTGACATTTGTTTTTTCATTAGTAATTGTCAATCCTCTAATTTTTTTCGGGGTAACGACAGTCAACGCATGACGCGATAGAAAGCCATTTGACTACCTAGTTAAGCTGTACAATAAGAGGAAAAAATAATATTTCCACGAATGATTAATTGTATTTATTTCATTTAATTAATTTATGTCTTAATTCCTTAAAAGTCCAACTCCTGTCAGTAAAATAGAACTGAAATGCTAAGTTTACAATAAAGTTGCTATCCCTACAGGTATGCGACAAGTCATAGTAAAAACTGAGCTGCAAGAAATCGCATCCATTGCGGCTTTCATCGCCTCCGACGAGTTTCTCTGAACCTTGCCACACCAGTTGCAAGACCTTCCTGGCAATGGTTGGCAATTTTTAGCTTTTAAGTCGATTATAATCGACATTAGCTACCATCACATACGTTTCACTTGAAGAAAAAAATACAACTTTGTTTATGGAGTGCTTTTTCCCTGAATAAAAGAGAAGATATAAAAGAATTTAAGTTCTTCTTATCAGGGCAGACATTTCGGCAGTCTATTTATGTATCTGTCGTATAAATAATATCAGCTGTCATCTTCTAAATAAACAAAACGAATTTAGCACCGTCGTGGCGGAGAATCATACGTCAACACTACAGTGGCTTTTAAGTCAGCTGTGATGTTGAACATTCCGTGCGCCATAATGATTCAACCACAAAACTAGAGGAGAGAGTCTATTTTAATCAGTTGACTGCGACATATCCACTGCTTAGCCCCCAAGGCTTAGGCCTTACACAGAGGAAACTCGGATCTTGTGAACTCTATGCCTTACATTTTCTATTATATTCCATACAGGGTTCCTCACTGTGCTTTCTTGTAACATTTTGAAAGTTTGTATCTAATACTAAATGGGTACCTACATGGCTGACCGGGATCAAACCTAGAACCTCCTTCATTATAGCCCGGTTTCCTATCACTAAGCCATAGAGTGACCTTCATCATACTCTGATCTCTCGTCGCATTCTGTGTAAATACAATTATTTTGTCCTTATTTTCTGTTTATAAATAACAAATTACAAAACAATAGGTATCTTTTATAAAACCTTTCATTATCCGTGTAGTCGTACCGCGATAAGATAATATTGTAGTAGAAGACATTATTTTCTCAGAAACGTTGTAATATGTTTTGGTGGTATGTATAAGCTAGTTAAGCTACCTATCTCTTCCCCTCGACCCACGACATGCGAGGAAAATGTATGTTCATGACCTTGTAATTTTTCCTCCCCGATCCCTAATAGATAGTATCGCAGAATGTTTTGTAAATATTGCGGTCACAACGTCGCCGTTACTCCTATTGAATAATATACGATTCCACTCCGTAATGGAGTATAAAATATGAATAGAAAGAGAGTTCCGGGGCTTGGGGCAAGTAGGTCGGCCACAATAACTCGCGGAGTCCCAATAGTGGAATATGTCTCCATTTCTGCACCCCCAGGCGTATATAATTTAACCCATAAAGACCCTAAAAGGAGAAAGTTCGTGACGTATTTATTTTATTCGCAGGAATGAGTTTACAACTTTGCTGACGGCTCAGAAATATGTATGCTCGGTTACATTTTATTTGGTTAGTTTCGAACTTCATGATTTCACTTTTCCTCTCTAAAATGGTATTTTTCCCCTAATGACGAATATTCACAAGTACCTACAGTATTGAATCTATTATTCGTTTTATCTTGCGGTCTATTTACCTAGATGATTGCAATTTATTTTATCTATATTTTCGTTGCTATTTTCCAATTCCATTTTCTTCTCTTGTGTACCTGAGAACCTATATGTAAATAAATAGAAAAGCTTCAGTTATACTAAGTATCACCTACAATCCACAAATTACTGCTCATATTACATATTACGAGAGACATTAATAAACAGTGTAATAATAAACAATTGTTATAAATTAATGTTTACGGCGAGTAAATGGGCCGAACCCACCCATTCTTGGCCCCTTTCGGCCCCCAGAAGGCAATTATCAGGACCTTCTGTGGAGATTTCAGCGATAAAGAGCCTTTATCAAGAGTATCGTATTAATTTACTAAATTGAAATTGTAAGTACCTACATGTACATAATAATGTCGAGTCTTCAGTGTTACGGTTTAAAGACGATTTGAATCATTGAACACACAAAATGCCCACAAAGGGTGCCATCGTTTGATCTAATATCGGTCTGGACATCTGATTGATGTTGATCTGTTTGACAGAGATTTTCGATGTTATAACAAAGTATTGGGTCCAAATAAAATGAATGATGTTTTGATTACGCAATTTAATTAAGGCATATCGAAGGGATTATTTTATTATTTACTTTTAAATTTCTTAATTCACATAGAAATTAGTATTTTGTAAAAATACTTCAATAGTATAAGTAGGTAAAGTAAATCAAATTATTATAATGTCATATGCAATTTCTCCAAATGATATTAATTAAATCCGAGATTGGTCAATATTATTGGTGTCACGCCGATAGAAGCCAAGAAAGAGCATCACTAATTTAGTATCTTACCTATGTATTGTAAATAGATACCACATAATTAATTATAAGTAGTTTGTCAAACAATCTAGCAATTCGTACGGAACTGTACGCCGAACATTTGTCAAAGTCATAATACCAATGCTATCTTGTGACAGTCGGAATTTGTCTAATTTGGATTGTTCAATTGCGAAGTAATTAAATTGCGCGATCCAAGAGTAGATAATACATAATTCAATATCTATTAAATTTAAGTATAGCTTTCCACAATGACATATTAAATTATGAATATAGTAATAATATGAGTCTACGTTCAGTTACTTCCTAAAAGACGTCTCGCAGCGGCTATGCTATGACAAAAGTATCAGATACATTGTGGCGATTCTCGGGTGTCGCACGCTAATTTTAATCACCGGTAGTACACGTACTCTTACATAATGACTGTGTCGTCGTTTAGATTTAGTGGTCACGACAAAATATCGACATTGGTTTATATTTTATCATGTTTTTTTGAGAAATTTTCCAAAGCTCACGACGTTTGCTCATTTGCTCGCTGTTGTCAAAAGTACATCAAGTGCAATACTTCGAACCTTCTTATTGCCTGCAATAAGAGTTGAAATCGTAGTAGACGTATTAATTAATATTGATATTCAGTCGAGCGTACTAGGTTTATACCTGTTTATTATCTCTACATTATTTACCATCATTCTGTGACATACAGACAGGGTGACCCTAAATTCATGTAAAGTCGCTATCTCAAAGATGACGTAAAGATTAACTGCACTCGTAAAACTCCACTGCACTCATAAAACTACATCCCCTATGTAGATATTTATTTTACTAGTATTTACAGAATAAAATCAGTCTGATAAAACAAAAAGAATAAGTTGTATGTAATGAAAATTGTTGTAGAGTCGTAATTTTTCTCCAAAAAAAAATTATATCTAATAGAACATTTAGGTTTTCATAACAAGTACAGCAGCTCCAACATAAAATTATTCGCAATTAGTCAAAGAAGCTTTTCATCTGAGTAGTAAAATAGAGATTCAACATTTTCTCGCTCTATTTACTAAGTAGTTTCATTAGATTCGTCCACCTCATAAAGTCGTCACTATAGAAAACCCATTGTCCTTTTTTATGCCTTCTGTCGTCTTAGCGCGCCAAATGGATGAAAATACGAACAGGATGCTAGGGAGAGAACAACAAAACATTTCCTCCTTTAGGTCTCTGATGGCAACATTACTCAGGAGAGACGACCCCGTCGTGAGTGATTATTTGCAAAGTGATTAATTTTATTAGGTTCTTATAGGATGAACGGGAGGTATTATGTTACTTGGCAATCGAAGCCATTGATCCTCTGGGTCCGTAGCAGATTAGAAAATAAAAATCATTGTTCAAAGTTACATACTTAGGTGTATATGTATCGTACACAGTAAAAAAATTGCAGGTAATAACAAGATCCATTTATAAACTGCTGAGATAACACTTAACTGCAATGAAAATTAAAAGGTAAATAAATCCGTCCTCGCAGGCCCCTGTTGGCTCAGCAATCAAGCGCTATTAAGATTAAGTTATCAGTCGACGAAAATCTCCAAGAACGTTTAAAAACCAGACAAGACTTTTTAAAAGTAGCGCGGTGTACTTACCTAGTTGACAGATGCAAATGAGGCCGGGCGGCTTGGCTGCGGCTGTTTCCCGCTTCGGACGATTCCCACTTCTCCAACAATCAAGACAATCCTTTTATACGACACCGACCTTCAACGTTCGGCCAATCCAATAAATCACGCTAAAGTACTTAAATCTAAAAGTTTTTAAAGACACAAAAGAAACTTTAAAATGTTTATTTTCCTAACCAACAAATTACGGAGACTGATCGGAAGATGGGAAAATGATAGGATATGTATTTTAGACGATTGTCGCGTTTAGGACGTGGCACGTCAAGAGTTAGTACCGGTGGGGTTCGGAGAGATCGTACGTCGCGGACAGGAGAGGTTCGGACACACGACCGAGGAGACCGAGACGACTTGACGTGAGTGACGCCGGGCGAGCGCCTCCCGCCCGCCTAGCGCCGCGCGCGGTTGCGAGCAAGAGGGATGCAGCGACAGAACCCCTGATCTCGCGAATATCGTCCCTCGGATCTGCTCGCCAGAGTCTCGAGTACTCTCAACTGTTGGCACTCTTTCCTGTAGGGAGGGCTCTGGCTTTCCCAACTCGAAAACGTCTGAAACGACAACTCACCGAGTTTTCTCATTTGAACTTTAACATTGATGTTAGTGGAGTAGATTTTAGTGTGACGGTAGTGAGATGAACACCTGACGTTCGGCGTCATATCGAAAAGCATATGCCCCGGTTGGCTAGGTGTAGCAAATACCATAACGAATACTTTGGCTGAACACGCGCCATATTATGCAACGTTACGAGCTTGTATTGTGCACTTTGAAATTTTCTCCTCCTGGCGAGCTTTTATAGTGAATTTGTCAAGTCTCGCGCTATGCAACTTGCGCCTCGAATGTCGTTCGAGACGTACATTTTCTCCACTTTCGGAATTATTTCATGCTAAAAATGAACATGTTTTGTGGATTTATAAAATTCTGTTTGTTATAGCTTACCAAGGCTACATAGTTATAAAGTTATTAAAGTTCCTCTATACATTCTAGTATTTTGCTGGGAGCAAAGGATTTTTCACCCATTACCATAATTAATCAAAACCCGTCATATTCAGAATAACAATAGTAGCTGTAACCATAATGGGTTACTGAAATATTTAATCAACCGAATGACACCAATTATAGAAATAGCAAGCTAGCTGCGCGTGTTTAAGCAGAGAAGTCCTCAATCCAACCCATAGCCATGCATCAATCGGTCGCCTCTCCAAATTAACGTGCTCTATTGGACATGGCCCTCGAAATTGATATTCATTTTGCAAAGCGTTATAGGTTTGTACAATTCTACAAATGGGGTTTGTGAAGTGAATATGAAGGGTTCATATTAAAATTTAGACGTTTCGATGTTTACTGTGCATGTAGTACTCTAATGGCTTCACACAGATCTACAACATGCACGAGTATAGATTGGTGTCTTAGAATAATCATGGTATTTTTTCATTTGGTATTAAATATGTACATATTACTTTACTGTGATAAAAATATGATTTGCATATGTCGGTCTATATATAGACCGACATATGCAAAATACCGACCTCTCCAAAAAGTGTGTGTTATCCATATTTTGTCCTTAAATTAAATAGGTATAATTTTCAGTACGCTGATGCAATCTGAAAATTTTCGGAAGCCTTGAGACTTGTTAAGACATTGGTTTAAGAATTTTTGCTAGATTTCGTGATACAAAAAACATCGGTTCAGCATCTTTCAAATTAAACCACGGTTTATGAAGAATCTATTCACACGGCTTACATTATCAAATTTTGCAGGGTGTCGATTTTTGCATTGTTACGTTAGAAAAGTTTAGAGAAGCTAACATCATGCATCGAACGGAAGTTTGCGGCGGAACTGGCCGTGTCGTGTGTAAGCATTCCCTGCCTGCGCCAAAACAAGTCACACAATTCTTTTTTTACCTTTTCCGTTCGTTCCTACTCGCTTCGCTTTATATCTACTTGTTGCTAGCTTTATTACGTAAAATAAGCATCAAAAAGTCTACAACGTATGATTAGTTAGTTACTTGGTCTTTGTTTTTGGATGATGGGGATAAAAATGAAACAAAAAGGTGGTTAACCTTTTTGTTTCATTTTTATCCCCATCATCCAAAAACCCTACCATATGTACGGTATTTTGGTACTTTGGAGGAGGCCTTTACCCAACTTGGGGTTTTTGCATAACAAGAAATCACGTCATAACAAAACTAACAAATAATTTTAAGACAAATTAACCAAACTAACATTCCCACATTCATATTAAGCATAAGTACATGCAAGAAATAAGAGGCTTTTTTATTTTTATTTATTTATTTATAAGAATCCTGAAGTACCCAATTCATGTATTTTGTGGTGTCGTAACTAATTTTCAGACCAAAATAATTCATGAACAAAGTACTCACTGTAACTTTCTTAAATTCATACTGTCAAAATGGTATTGAATTTGTAATTTGTAGAAGCTTGCTCTCACAACTGTCAAATTCCAAAGCATTTTGACAATTGTAAGAGCGAGCTCTCAGCTCTACTATAAGCTCTTGCTCAAAATTGTGTTTGAATTTCAGCCTCAGTGAGACAGAGACACATCCTGGTTATAACTAATTCCACGGTTGTTGACTGTCTGCGGTGACGGCACGCGTGACTTCGCATGACGACATGCAATATGTCAGCGCGTCAGTGACGTCACGCTCAGAGCCGATATCGAAATCGGCACCCGTTTGATGGATGGAGAGCCTTTCATCTGCTTTGAACTCAAACTTTGATGAATACAAACAGATAGCAAACTGCCCAAAGCGCTTGCCTGAAAAAAAATTCAAAATGAAGCTTCATTTTCAAAATTCGTTATTAGTCTCGTCGTCCATTGCAACATATTTTTTTATTTGTACTTTTACAGCACCCCGTTTACACCACCCCCTGTTGCAGTGTGAGATCTGACTGTACAAAAAAGGAATGATCTATCCAATACAGGACACAGGGACCGCACTGTTTTACCATCATGTCTCTATTGTAGAGGTCGGTATAGATTTTGGTGGCTAAATTATAGGAAAAGATTCATGTACTTATTTCATCTGTCCATTACCTACATGTAGTTATTAAACTAGATATGGCAGAAAATTCTTACGGTAAATGACACTATATTGACAAATGTGTTGCGGAGCGAGCAGAAAATTAAAATAAATATGTGGATAATCTGGGTTTTATTTATAACAGTAATATTTTAGAAAATCTTTTAAAAATAGTTAAGAGAAAATCAACAAATCAATTCGAATTCCAGTGAAAAAGTGATGTGACAGTTTCTCTGTATAAAAACATTGTTTGTTTGTTTTTAATTTAGGCGGCCAACTAAAAGATGCGGCCAAAAGAGACCGCATCGTAACAAATGTACTATTATGATATTTACTTTGCACAAAATGATAAAATAATACTACATCTCGATAATATGTTGTACCTACTTAATGAACATATTCTACATTCTCCGTACACCGATTAAAACACAAATAACGACATTACGAAGTCGTCAAATTATTTTCATATCTATTGTCTTCTCATTTCCACATTCCCAGTTGGTTTTATATGGAACTGAGTATGTAAAAACTTCGAGGCACAACTAAAGTTCTCCGACATGCAGAATATTAAGACAAAGGTAGGAAGGCTTCAGCATATTTTGATTTTGCATAGAGTACTTACGCCTTCAAAGTGTTCGTAGCGATGTCCTTATTTTCCTTCTTTTATAAAGCCTAAAAACAACGTCATCTATAGAAGTTGTTTCATGGTTTGTTCATTCGTTACACAATATAAGTTTTATCTACTTATCACTAAGTTTTGTGGGCTGTTCCAGAATGGAATAAATTAATCTAAATATACATACCTCAGTATACCTACTTCGGTAGTTGTCTGAACTCATACACTGTCACCTAGAAGCCGGTTTCCCGCAGGGGTAGGCAGAGATGATGGACTTCCATATGCTGCGATCCTGGCATACACCTCTCGCTTCATGTACATTCAACGATCTCTTTATAGTTAATACACACTCGCCGATTTGTTGTAGACCGCATTAAAAAATAAGGATTAGACAATTGAAGCTGCCTTTTTACTTGCGCTCCAGTTGAACATGAAAATAATATTTATTTGTTATTATAAGTTACATGATTTTATAGATTATAAGACAGGTACCCCTATTTAATTTCACACTGAAACACAAACAACACAAATACAGATTTATTGAGAAACTATGTCCATCAATATTGGTAAAACGGTCATGAAATTCAATAATGAAAATTGAACTATGTAACGGTCAGTAGCGGAGGGCAGGGCGCACTAATAATGTTCCGCGTGTCCACAATATGCACCCAGCGGATATTCAGCGCTGAAGTTAAACTAACTTCCGCTTCCGATGTAATCGCATTTCCTTTGTTTCATGGCCTTTACTGAAAATTAGTTAACATCAACGTTTAAACTGCAACATAGCATAGTAGGTATGGCTCTCAGCCATAAACGTGACTACCTTTAGTAGGCGGTGGTTTAAGCCACGATTTAAAGATTTTCGCTAGTTTTGGGCATCATCCTCGTGGTCAAACTTTTTGGTCAAACACGCGTCTGGAACATAGGTACGATCTAACACAGAGAAAAGTGTATGTACAGGAGAGTTTTTGATGTTGAAATTTTCTCAAAAAGTACTTGACTGATTTTTGAAAATTCTTTACAATTACATAGTATTTATTCTAAACAATATACTAGTGAAATAATTTTTACAATTTGTCAAGTAGTTTTTGCGAAATTCTCAACCTTATTGACGCCTCCTGTATACTATCTGTCTTCGTGTTAACAGCGTTAATAAAGTTCAAAGTAAGATAATGTTTCTATCTGGACTCATAATACAGGGACCCTTTTCAGCTTACAACCTTTCCGTTACACCCTGTATACCGGTAGTGACCTTGTTTTTATCATTTCTGGCTTACATTCCACTCTCCCTGGGTGTGGAATGCCAAAAATGACAAGCGCGAGAATTTCATGGGCTCCGTTATCACGCTCACACCTGAATGTTCACTTCACATTCGATCGGGGCCCAATCACGCGTACCACGCCTCTAGTGATGTGCAAACACTAATCTAACGCGAATTTGGTTTTGGTTTGGTTTTGGCTTTAGGCAAATCTGCAAAGTATTGTGAATAAAATAAATAACTTTTATTTCCACCACAATTCTTTGAAAAGTTATTTGGAGCACTTATTTGGAAATTCTTATTGCCAACTTTTAATAATCTACGATGTCCCACTTCTGAGCAAAGTGAAATCCGCGTAGTTCTTCCACTAATTTCAAAATTATGCAATAATTTTCTGTTGGCATTTTTGCGAAAATCAACTGTTAGTATTATCAATATGTACTACTTACCTACAAATTAGTTTTTACATCATCATATTTTGTGACTTCATTGACGTAAAAGACGGGTTTAAGTGACATAAAACGATTCCCATTTTACAACTTAGAACCATTACTGGGTTACTTAAGTAACATTATAATTCGTGGCACACAAATTGAGCAACGGACTTTAAAATGAGAATAGATTTCCTATCACGGTCAATTACCAAATTGTGGTTTTGGTCCTGGTCTTAATGCCTTTAAAAGAGTTGTACCTACAAAGGACAAGTGAAAAAATGTTGAGAAATTATTGAGAGACAATTTGTTATGTTCAGCAATGTTTCTAACATTTCCCAATAGGAAATGTGTTTTAATTTCAAGCGAGGCACCAAAGTAGGTAAAAATCAAATTACTACAACGTATGATAAAATACCTACAATACTCGTATGTTGGTATAGTGTAGCTAATTCTGTAGCAGCCACTAAGTCGAATCCTAAACGCAACTGTCATTGTCGTTCATATTCTACATCGCGTAAGAGCGAGCGAGATGTCTCGCCTAGCGGTGACTAATATTAGCGTACACAATCTAGAATTGCTACAACATGTAAAGCGCGTTAAACATATAAGACCAGGACCAATTTCACTCATCACTGAACGCCCATGTCCAATAAGATAGCCCTATTGTTGGCCTGTTTTGTTCACGTAACTATTATTTTGGAGCGGTCCCAGCCCAGGCAAACTGTTCAATATTCTCTGTGAACAAAATCAGTGGCTGTAATGAGATAACGACTTGGGATATTTGCTTGAACGGTCAGACGGGAATTAAGTAGGTACTAGTTTATATTTGCAACTGGGAATTATTTTATTACTTTGGGCTCCTAGGAGATAAAGATAGATAAAGGTTACGCATATAGTTTACCTAAAGGGTAATAGTTTTTTGGGTTCTATAACTACATTCGCATACACGTTGTCCTCTCAGGTATTCAAAGGTTGACTGGAAGAGATCCCCTACGTGGGATAAGTCCGCCTTTGTGCTTATTTTCTAGTTATCTTTTGTAAATTGGTTCAAATGTAATTATTTAATATGTGCAATTAAGTGTATACAAACCAACAAAATTATTCGGCTTCCGGGCTGGTTTACATGGGATAATTATACCCACTAAAACCGACTTTTAGAGGGTTCTGGAATCTACGGAACGTACCGGTCCCTAGTACTTACCTGAAGCCAGTTCATGCAAGTGTGTAGTTTAATACCAACATGACACCTAATTTAACCCCATTACCACACACATGTAATTAGGCCTTCTGGTCTGTCTGACAGACCATAATTTCGACTGCACCAAAGCTCTGTAGAAACACACTAATTTCTTTGCTTAAAATGCATTGTCTATAAGTTCTTACTTCTGTGATACTTATCTACAAAAATTTGAAAGTGTATGAGACGAAGGATGAGAAACTTCTGTATAAGTATAGCACTTTAGTCATTACCATACTCCCAAACATGTGATCTCTTTCGACTCCTTCCAGAACACACGATTCATGACGGTACCAAAAAAAATGTTTTAATTCTAATATGAGACTTCACGTGGTGCAATACCTTACACACATACATACATACATACATACATACTTACTTACTTACCGTGATTGTACTACTAAGGTAGCATATAAATAAAGCCAAATATACAAAGTACGGTCCGGTAGAGTCCGAGTCGGATCTAACGTCCCATGAATTTAGATTGCAAGTTTATACCAAGCTCAAAATTCATCCCGATATTCGCACTTCGCGCCACTTCATGTATAATTTGGTGCGGGAAACAGAGCCTAACAATAGGTGGCAATACATTCCAGGCAACCGATAGTCTCCAGTGGATACTTTCGCTTTGCGATGTCGTTGTCTTTATAATGCCATTTGAGTCGCCGCTGTAAGGGATTAATTACCGTTTATGTTGAAAAATGTCCTTGCGACGCTACCTGAATAGGACCACAGGATAACATAACATATTTATAAATTCAATCTAGACACTTGAGAAGCCGCTTATGTGTGGGGTTAAACGCAACGCAGTGTAGTATACCATTGAATTTCATCTGCTGCTATCCTAGCACGCCACTTTCGTTTCTTCCACGGTCATTAATATCTTTACACACTCAGTTTGTAAAAGACTGTACCTACTGTACTTTTTTTAAACATCGTCGATTTGGTATATATCCTTATGTCTACCTCCATTTTGGCCAACGCTAAAACAAATAGGAATTGCTAATTCGCTACTCTATATTTTTCCTAAAGCGACACTTGAATAGTCGCTTATCTGTAGGGTTAGACGCAGCGCAGTGTAGGAAGTAAGATACCATGGAATTCCATTTGCTGCTATCCTAGCACGCCACTTTCGTTTCTTCCACGCGTACATCAATACACATTCAATTTGAAGACGACCCTTCTTTGCTATTTTTAAAAAAAATCGCTGATTAGTATATACAAGTACGCCTCTGTCTACCTCCATTTTACCGACCCTGTAACAAATAAGACTTACTAATTGGCTACTCTATATTTTTCCTAAAGCATAGGTAACATTACAGTACAGCGTGTGTATATTGAATTGACATATTGGAATGCCTTTGTCCTTGTAGGCGTTATCTCCCGAACACACGCTCAAGCTTCAAACGCGGGCGTCTCAACAAAGACGTGTGTCTGGCAGGTCAAATGCCTCACAGTGCATAACTTAACTGAACAACACGCTAAGTACCCAAGTTAATATACAACAACTCGAGCTAGTGTCGGCTTTGGTACGCGTATAGGTGCCTGTTTGATTGACTCACTTGGAGGTGTTATAAACTAAACTTGTCATCATGTGGAAAATAGACATAAATATAGGTTTCAAGGTTGAGATTTTCTCAAGAATACCTATAGGTATATTAATGTAGATTTACATGCTAAAATTTTGGTAGAGTTTTAAAATCACATTAGAACTGTTTTCTTTGGCTAATTCGATAATAATCCGATATAGGTAATAATTTGCACCTTAACAGCTAATAGCCAAAGTAGTACAAACATAAAATAAAAACAACAATACAATTATTATAATATACTTATATATATTTTTTAAATACAAATTACTTTGCATAATTACTTATTGCTAATATATTTTTACCAAATGATAAGATATAAGCTTATATGAGTATATTCGTATATATTTCTTACCTAAGTAATTATGCATATTATCGCCTGTCTACCGAAGATAATATCTTTATTTATTCGATCAAATTAATTTAATCTTCTAGCTAGACAATAAAACCGGTAAGTAACAGTTATAGCGTTTTCTTTCAAACCATTTCCATTTACCCTTTTCTCTATCTTTTGAAACGAAATAGTTTCAATTCTGTCCAATCCCTATAGCGCAAATCGCGCTAACTGAAGCAAATGCAGCGAAACATAACTCAGAAGTATCACTATACTAAGACAGCACTAAGATATACAAGTAACAATCTCATATTATACATAGCCTATATACCGCTGCTAATTGGCCTCCTGGAACTGAGAAAGCCTTAGGTTGCATTGAATTGAATGCAATAATTAATAATCCTGTGTTTCGGTGTGGATGGTAAGGTAACCAACCTTTAGAGGGCCTAGCCTATTTAGGTTCGTAGTATAGTATTTCCAGTAGAATAGAAAGAAAAATGTATGTGATTGATATTTACGAAAAAACAAATTTCAATTCCCCGGGGGTCTCTACGTCGGAAAGACTTCTAATACTATCGTACGAAAGTTAACGCCACCTGGCTGGGCAATGCGGTCTCACCACCTACAACTCCTTAGAACACCTAGAAAGACACCTACAACTCAAGAAGAGTATACTCAAGAAGACTAGTAGATATCAAAGACAACACCTAGGTACCATCAGCTGATCCGCCTTCTCGCTTGCCTGATAATATAAAAATATAATTCAGCTCCTAAAGTGCTAAGATGGTTCCAACCACTGAAAAGTTTGTTTGCAAAAGGGGAGTATCTGAAAAATATCAATTTGCCAGCTAACACCGGGACGGTTAGGTCGCGGCGCACGTGCCTGCAATACCAAACCGACCCTCAACAGATTTTGAAGCAACAATTTCGCTCCGATCTGACATTGATAGGGTTACCGAGGGACAAAGAAAACATAATCTTTGATATTTTACTTCGTAACAGAGGCAACATTTTTTGTATCGGATATTACGAAAAGTAATATCGTTATGATCGTTTATTTTGAGAATTTAGAGGCGAAAATTGTCTACGAGTTCTGAACAATATCTTATATAAATGCATGTATTATACAAGAAATTGCCCTGTAAACGATTTGTACGTACATACCTATTTAGCATCTACATAATATTTATATTTATAATAGTATTTATATTATGTACTTCCTTATGTACTTACATAAAACTTTAACGTTCAAATTAGCTTAAGATTTTGGACCCGGTTCACTACGAGTTAGCTAGTAAAATATATATTACATTGCTCCAACGTAAACTTTAATACCGGCCGAAGGTTTTTTAATTAAGTCTATAAGAAAATCCATTAATCCCGCGTCGGTTTCATCAATTTAAGCTTTAATTAAGTAGTATTACCCACATTTTCTTACTCATGTAAGGTAAGGTACCTATTTAACCTGAAACATTTGTGAAAAATTATCTAGCTTAGAGAAAATAGGGTTTTATTTGGTATCTTTTCATATGAATCAGTATTTCCAAATAATATACGTCCTTATAATTACTATAACAGTAGGTATGTAGTGTAACTTTGGCGCAAAAATAGAAAAACGCAACCAATCACGAAATAGACGTCAGAAAAAAATGCAATGTGATGTGATCTATAAACTGTCCACTTTTAACTATAGCTAGGGTATGTAATTATAGTATTTCGTGGCAGGTTAGTGCAGAGGTGGAAAAGCTCAATTACAGCGGGGACCGGATGTGAAAAATTAATGTGTTCCGTAATGGCGCCGAGACCGCTTCCGGCGGCAGAGAGCGATCGCCGGTCAAGAGCGAATTTTACTAGCAATTATGCGGCAGTCAGTGACATGTGTGTTAGGCAGGCCATTAGGAGATATAATTTTCTTTTCGTAGATAAAATGCCAGAAAATTATATTTTATTCTATGATAAAAACTTCTCAATAGATACATTAGATGATAAACCTATAATAGAAAGCGCAAGATCAAATTTGGTTCCATTAAAAATATAGCAATATATCCGTCATCATTCGACCTATTTTTATGTCACCACCATTGAGACAGACATTTTCTTACATCGAGGGAGCTTGGGCCATGAACCATCATGCTGGCTCAGTGAGGACCGGTGGATTACACGTGTCTTAGACTCTTTTAATTGTTCTTAGCCATGCAGGTTTCCTCATCATGTTTTCCTTCACCCATACAAAAACATTCGGCAGATGTAATATTTTTTCCTTCTGAAAACCGAGGAAAACGTTATGGGTATGTACCTACATATTAGGTTCAAACCCAGGCTTCGGAAGTTCAGTGTATATCATCTTCATCTTACCTAATCACTACGTTTCCATACGGTAAATGATATAATATCGCACATATACGCTCAGATATAGGTATGGTGTTGTTTAATATGTCTGTGTATTGTAGTTCATAGCGAAATTGTATTGTTACTGAATACCTACATGACTTATCTACACTTCGCAGGCTGAATCGGGCTGTCACGATGCTCGGCTGGAGTGCCAGGTTTAAGCCTTTAATGTCGTCCACATTTAAGGCAGACGTAGTCACCGATGATGACCTTATAAAAAATATCGACTTGAATATTTGTTGAATACACGTAGAATCAACTATAAGTTAATGTAAATTAAGAACGAAATCTTGCTTTAGCAGAATTTGGTAGAGAAAATTGCTGTAAGTTACAAAAAGCTTTAGCTTAATTATATCTACAAAAATAATGATTACTTTTTGCCTGTTTTTGCCTAGTATCTGGTTTCAGTGTTGCCTTTGAGTTGAGATAATCATTTGTATTGGGTGACAGGTCTCCGTCTGGCTTAACGAATAAAGGTAGGTTGGGTTACGAAGGTGAATCTGCAAAGTGCTTCATTCGAAATATTATGTTTAATTGTCAATATATATATTCATCTTACATAAATATATTTTATTTAGAATTTGTTTAATGTGCCATGCCATGCTCGGCGAACAAATTTAAATGATGAAAAATTTCTAGCCGTGGACAGGGCTTGAACCTGCGACCTTGTCATCCGTGACATGCTCTTACCAAATGAGCCACCACAGGCATACGTCCGACCACCGAAATTCTTTATCGTATTATACATACTAAATGTATGTGTGCAATTATAATTTATTTATTTTTTATTTCCCACAGCTACTTTTTGCGAAAGCTAAACTTTCAGATCGCATTGTCTGAGTGAGCAAGTACCTACCTAACTTATGCACAATGCCTGCATTGCACACAATATTCAGTTAGTTTACCTAACTTCTAAACAGTTTGCAACAATTCACTTACAAACTCTGCTTACATAGTTAATTCAGATTAAACTGCTACAAATTCGGAGGTAGCAGTTATAATTACGGGCCCAGTAGCTCCGATAACATAAAGCCAAGATTTAAGTGCACCCAGCTGTGTCTCGGGAGTTGTAAACGTTCACTTTATCGCTCAAATACTACACTAAAGACAATTTGTTTTAGTGTACAAACTTTGTATTACACCGGGGCAAATGAATTCACCTGGATCTGTCGTAAATACAAGTTTACAACAGACGACGTCACGGAATTTGAAACGAATGTCTCTTTAAAATGTCATTCATTAGCTTAGTTAAAAGTAGAGTGGAAAGATGGTTTATAGATTGGTTTAAAATACTATAAAAGATACCATAAAATCATAAAGCATATGAAGGGCCCAGTTGCAGAAGTCTCTAAGTCCGCTTAGGGACTTTTTGACCTGATGACGCCAACGTGTAGAGCTTGCAAAAATTAGTAATGTCTATTGTTTATTTATTTGGTAAGAGGTGCTTATGTCGGAATAAAATAACGTTTTATTATTATTGTATTTTGAGGCTAATAAGTCCCTAAGTCATGAAAAGTCACTAAGTCAAACCTATTTGAGTTAAAAAGACACTATGCGTTACCATATTTTTGTATTAAAAAGTCACTCATTTTGTATTAAAAGTCACTAAGTCCAAATAATTTTAAGAAGAAAACTATAGCAACATTATTGAAAAAGTGTAGTGTAGTATGTCCTAAGTCCAATAAAAATTTATCAAAAGTAGCTAAGTCCTCAGAATAAGTGTTAAAAGTGGCAAAGTCCAGTCGTTGTGACCTAAGTCCATCACATTAAAAGTTGATTATTTTGAATAGTTTAGTAATATTAAGTGATTTTTTTGTCAAAATATAAGTCGATTTATTAACAACACATTGCAGTTTCATTTCATTTTTAAACCTTATAGTTTTATTTCATACCATTTTGTATATTATACAAGTTTTAATTTACTACAATTAAAGTGAATAGATATTCCATAATCATTCCAACCGAAGATAAACCAAACTAGGTAAAAATATAATATATCATTTACCCAAGCGAATTGACTATACATACTAGTAGAATACCTACCTCTATTATAATTCTAACTACTTTCCCTATTACATTATAGGATAACTTAATTTACTGACGGTCCTACACGACATGTCTTCTTCATAACTGTAATTGAATAGAGTAACTGAACCGGTATGAGTGAGTTGGCCGAGCGTGCGCTCACAGAATGCAAGTCTGCAGAAAAACGACCAGTGTGCACAGAATGGCGACTCCACTTTACAGCACAAGTGTAATGACGGCCTATTCTGTTTAGTCGGCGATGCATAATCCATTGGGAGCCTTGATTTGATTTTTAAGTTGAATTATTTTATTTGTTGCGATTTATACATAGGTATGAGTACAAGTACGACAACCTTCCTTGGGCAACTCTGTAGGTAGCCTTAATTGGGCACCGTAGCACTTTCCCACATAGCCGGTGTTGAGTTGTACATAATATGACATTCAAACAGTCATTTACTTTCATCTAAAGATATTATAAGATATAATATTCTATGACTTCCAATTCAAAGTCTCCGAACTACGTTCTACTCTCTCACTCTACATTCCATGCAGCAAGGTACCGCCTACAGAGTTAGTCATATTTACATTGGCGACTCCGCTTGCATGACAATTTTTCACTCACTAGTTTTCCATTGATTGAATTTTTAAGAGAAGTCGAGCATTTTTTCCTTCATGTTACATACGAATCTCTTTTAATTTATAACATAAAAGAATTGAGTCAAAGTGCTTGTTGTTGGCCACTTTGTACACGATAGTGCTCGCGGCAACGACAAATGCTATGCTATTTGAACCTTGGAATTATGAGCCAGAAAATGTCGAGCACTCGTAATAAAAGACAATCCGTTTCAGGAAATTGTTACTGGCGATGTTACCTACGTATACTTAGACACTAGGTACTAAAATTACATTACATGACTTATTACATGTGCGAGTTCGCCCATTACATAGCAGTTTTAAAAAGTTGGACCTCTCGCCCGCGGCCCAGATTTTGAGCAGGCGAATTGTTTGTACGGACAACAGCAAATCAATGGTAATACTTGCAGTACGATTTTAATCTTACGACGCAGATAATAAGAACGGTCCGAAGTCCAAAGTGTTACACTTGATCTGCTGTTAGCTGTACCTACCCTAACCCGTAGAACTACATGCTAAAGGCGATTCAGAATCCTTTCAAGCAAACTTACCAGCATAACTTTTAGTAGACAACTTGTGACGATCCCAACCCGCCCTAAAAAGCTACGCCCTCTACACACCCCAAAAAAAGACTCTACGAAAAGCCTACGCAACCCTGAAGGGGTGAAAACCTACAAAAAAGCTAAAAGAGACCTACCTAAATACTTACGAAAAGCACCAGCTCTGGAACCCCTACGTGAAAGCTAGATAAACCTACAAAATTATTAAGCTTAAAAGATACTTACCAAAGCTCTTACTAACTTCCTTACAATTAAAGCTATGTGTACCTACTCAATTGACTTTATACTACTATGTAAAATATTAAGCTAATTGAAATAAAGTAAATTGGAATTAATAATTAAAGCAAAATTAAGGATAATAGAATATTAAATTACTAGAATTAATAAGGCCAAAATGTGATCGTCTAACCCTACGTTGTTATTTCCTAATGTAGTAACACACAGAATCTTCAAGGGTTCAGCGGAGATCAGGTAGATGAATATAAATTAAAGCATAACAGGTTTATAACGAAAAGATAATATTTATTGCGATAACCTAACATACAAAACTACTAGACTTATTACTAGCACGATTAATAAAACTTACGCTAAGTTATCTTAAATCTAAATGAGCGTACTGACAACTATTAAGAAGTTACTTAAGTTCGAAATAACGTCCCTATATAGAAGTATAAAAGGTTATTAATTAAAATGAGAATTAAATTAGATTATTTACATATAACCGAATTTGAAATTGAAGTTAATTAGCTACCTACCTTCTGACATACTTATTGACCATACCCAAGGCCTGAATACAATACTAAAACGCAACAGTATACCTACAGAACTACCGTGACTATGAGTTAACCCTATGAAATCTTTAAATCAAAAGAACTTATACATTTTATATTGAAAATGAAAATAAATAATTAGAATCGAGAGAGGTTCTTACAACTAATATTAATACCGTAACGGAGTTTTCCTGCAACAGAAAAATAGGTTAATATCGACTTCAAGATAATATTTACACAAAATAAAGGGAACTACATAAAGAAATAGATTTAGGTAGGTACTGGAAGACAATACAATTTATTGGTTTGGAACTCTGGATGGAAGTAAAGAATATTACTCTGGACATCTGAATCTCTGTAAGAAATTACTGTTAGACGTGAGAACATTTCCTGTAAGAGGTTAACCTCTAAAAAAAAATGTTTTCACCCCCCTGGCTCCAACACCACGCCAAGAGGGGATAGACTCCAACCAGAATGCGAGTCTCCTCAGGAAAGGATGATGGAGAGGAATCTGATGTTAAAAGTTGCTATTTCGCAAAACTAATAATCTTTCAGCCCCTCTCATTGAATTTCTTAATATTACTAGATTCATTCTAGTGGTTTCTGGAGTGCCCAGTTACTGATAGAAGTATTTGCACATTGTGCGTACAAAGGTAGGTTCAATACCTTGTACAACTGAAAAGGTAGGTTCAATACCTTTTCATTGCAACTGGAAAGGTAGGTTCAATACCTTTCCACAACTGAAAGGGTAGGTTCAATACCCTTCCACAAAATAAAAGGTAGGTTCAATACCTTTTCATTGCAACTGGAAAGGTAGGTTCAATACCTTTCCACAACTGAAAGGGTAGGTTCAATACCCTTCCACAAAATAAAAGGTAGGTTCAATACCTTTTATATTTCCTGTAGGAATAAAATAAGAATAGAATGAATTTTAGTAACGGTAAGAATAAGACAGACCGAAGTGATTGTGCATAAATAAATCATAAGTTACATTTAATAATTTAATAAGCATTTATTTGCTTTCAGAAAGGAGTTGGTAGGAAGTTCAGAAAGATGGGAGAATGATTGTTAGGAGGATTATTGAAGGGAATAGATTTAAACTAAAGCCCAGCAGCTTGCCGTACTAGTGGGTTGAATCCACTTCCTCATTACCAAAATAACCCTGGCCTAAATGAGTTTGGTGAATGAAGGTTGAAGGTTGAATAAGCTGTGTATTACCTCGCCGGCTATCACCGAATGTCAGTCTCAACCCATACTACGTCTGGTATTGTAACCCATTAAACTCCGCGATGCCACCATAGACCATTAATACCAGGGGTCGTGAGTCCCAGTATAGTTGGTCTAATAAGGCTCATATTGGCACTTTTCTCACTGCTGTGTGTGTATCCCTATCGGTGTATAGTGTAGGGAAAATTTGCGAGCTGCGTGTAGAGTATAGAGATAGTCCCAGAATACCGCATTCCCTAGACTATCTCCTGTTCACATTATTAGCATCGGTTAGCAACGATACCATGGAGTTGCAAACGGGCAGGCTGTGGACCCGCTGGTTAAACAACTCTATGTCCAAACTAACTTCCACCAATAATGTTTCGAAAGCGTGTATGAGACGGAGCGCCAATATGTAGATAACTACTTATTTACTTAGGTATTTTTACAACACCAACTGCATAGATTTTAACCAACACCGGCCAAGCGATGTTCTACACAGCCAATTCGGTGTGCAGTGTGGGGAAAATTTGATAGCTGCGGGTATAGTGTAACTGCGTGCTCCAATAAAACCACCAGCAAGTCACTTCGTTTAGAATAGCTTACTCGTGATAATATCAGAGAATATGTCTCAATCAACCCAGAGTTACGTTAGCATGAATCAGGGTTCGAACCCGATGATTATTAACTTTAGGCCAATATAGTGCTAGGCCACAATTCAATCTATGTTTGGGGTAGGTTCGCTTTGCGTCCCGCCACCCTTAATATTACGCCTTAATTGCCTAAGCGGTTTGAATACACAAGTATACAACAATAAACACAATACAAGAAAATATATGAATAAACTCATCAACAGTCAAATGTCAGTCAAGGAATATTATAGAATAGGCACATAATAAATACACACACAAGAGAAATACCAGGTGAAAGAAGTGTACTTACTATTCAAGAAGTGAAATAATTAAATCAACTATCCGTTCATAGGGTTGCCAACACATTTCGCATAAGCATGATAGTCAAACAGTGCAAATCTCTAGGTCGGCCTTAGGGTTAGTTGACACTTATCTTATTAAAATAATTTGTTATACACTGTGCCTGCCAACAAGAGTTGCTCCGGTTCACTACTCGCATCCATGAGTCTGTTTTAGTTCATTCTTTCGTCCAAGAAGGTCGCCGCGACCCGTAGACAGTTAAGGAGGTAGAGGAATCTTACGCTAATGTTTGGCACCAGGCCACCTGCTTCCTTCAGACTAGAGAATGAATAAAACTCACACATCAATACGTATGTTCTTTCCCTACAAAATACGCTTAGATCGCTCGCATCCCTGAGTCTGTCTTAGTTCATTATTTCGTCCAAGGAGGTCGCCGCGACCCGTAGACAGTTAAGGGGGTAGAGGAATCTTACGCTAATGTTTGGCACCAGGCCACCTGCTTCCTCCAGACTCGATAAAGAACGTAAGACTCACTCATCAATACGTATGTTCTCTTACAAACTACTCTCCATGGGCGACACGTACTGCATGTGGTGTGGCGTCTCTGTACGAAAAAGACCTCGATGGATCTTGTGTAATTGGATTTTGAGTAATTGATTGTGTGCTGTTATGAATGGTGGCCCGAACCATTTACGTCTTGTAAGCGGTCCTCTTAGAGGTCCCAAGTTATAAAGGTTCAGACATATAGTGATATTGATTTCGTGTATGACGGGTCTCTCATGTCGAGATGAAGCTACTAAGAAAATATGCTATGACAACCCTAAGTACGAATCTCAATTACCCACAAAACAGTGATAAAAATAATGAAACATTAAAATGTACACACAGAGCTAGACAATAGTAGCACTTACCCAACACGGATAATAGCTGTAATAAAATATGATTAGTAACAAATATTTAAACCTTACTCACGTCCGCTCAGCCGTAGGGGAATTAATGCTAAAGAATGTATAATAAAGATTAAATGATATAATAAATACGTACACAAATAATAAAGACTTTTCTTCACTTGAAATCGCTGGGATTTCAAGCAGTTGGAACAAGGGAATGTATAGGAATTAGGTTTACCCGACACTCTCACTCAGACTCAAGCAAGATTGTTATAATACTAACACAGGATAAAGGGGTCTTGTCCTGTATCGGGCTGGTTGGTTTAGGAGGAATTGTGGTCAGGAAAAAGGGTATAAGGTAGTGGAAATAGGAAGAGTTTGACCTAAGGGGCCCTACGGGGGAATATAATAAATAAATAGAATACACAAATTAAACTTCAGTAGAAAGAAGTTTAAAATTAAGAGAGACTACTACTGCACAACAAATTGCGCGCCAAACTAAGCTAAGATCGCACGTACGTCCGGCAGCGGTTCCGCGATCCAAAAAAGAAGCCCCCGCCACGCTCGGTCAAGTCTATTTAAGCAGGCGCTGCTTCCCCTCCTCTCTTCACCTCTCGTCCCCTCCTTTTCGGCGTCGGTCTGTCGCACCAGCCACCTGTGCGAAGTGGCGTGACTTTCTGAAATAGTTCCTAATTAGACGTAACTAACATTAAATGCTACGCTACTATAGGCCTTGGGTATAGTAAATCAAAGTCCATAAAAATTCTATGAAAGTTGAATGAAAATCATACGATCGACCACTGGCGCCTGCCTGTCGCATGAACACCTGTGTCGTCGTGGCGTGATCTCTATGCAAAAACGCTCCTAATTAGGCTTAATCAACTTATCCGCAACTAGGCTTTATTCATACTACACTAAAGTCGAAACTCGTTGTATTGACTTCCTATTGAAATTACATGTGGTAGGCTTTATACTACAGGGTGATTTATTCCCTAATAAAATCTCAGAATTAAATGAATAACATTTAAATAACTCCTACCTAATAACCTAAAATAATAAATTTTACCTATATGGAACATTCCATTATAAAACTGAACGGCGGGAAATCCTACCTAGGTACATGTAAGAATGCAAAACCGAAGAAAATTCAGTAGCTTTTCAGTAGACAAGGTGGAAATATGAAAGCTTTAATGTTGTGAACTAAAAAGAAAATTAAATGAAGTATTTTCTATTGTAATTCCGGTATGACCGGTACACCACCCCCTGGAGAATTAACCGAAGATATTATCTATAATATCTGAGGCTTGATTATCCAACCATTCAAGGAAAATACTTCTTAATAGAATTCTAAGTAGAATTCAACACTTAACGTAACAATAAGCTACCTCCCAGCCTATCACAATACCTACACATAATACGATGAAAGATATTATCTTTCTACTGCTAATTACAATTCACTGCTTAGTTCGCATCCGGCCCTATGCCCACAATATACCTACCTCTCGTCATATCACTTCCTAAACGTACAGAATGACAACAGACGCGACGTCGATTAAAAAAATCTACACGATAATAAATACTATCCTAAGCTTGATTATCGAAGCTAAGAAATCGAACGATTATGTTGAACCACTGAACGACTCACTGAATTTGAACTCTAAAAGACCTCCCTATTAACAATACTCAATTGGAAACCTAAGAAACAACGTGTTGCTGTAAAACCAACACGCCTACAACAAGCATCAGACTGTCTACTGCATGTCTGAACGCACTACAATTAGTATAATTAAACCTGAACAATTTCGAGGAATCTAATAAATATACTATCTATAAAAATTCACCTGAATTTGTAACTAATTCGCCAATCTGGTAACACCGATCAAAAACGACAACATTGTTTTCGACTTCAGGAGATAGGTAAAGGTCATAAGAACCATACAACCAAATACAAGTTTAAATAATTAGTGTACTAACGACAATCGAAGTAACACCTTACTCCACTACACAACTGCTACAATTCAATTAAACATCGACAATCGAACAACCCACAACGTCTGCAAAGTCTGCTACTTGGTAACAAACCTAAAACTATTTACCAAGGCCGATAGATGGCGCTGTTAATAAAAATGACACGACAACGCTAGCTCCACCTGTGTTTATATCCACACAACTAACGATAACGGCGACGCTAGCTCCACCTGTGGTGATACACGCACAACTACCTACCTAATACAAGTGCAATTACACATCTATCTATAACAAAGAAAAATACGAGGTCTGTCGAAAATCCTACCTACTGCGCGAGCGCATAACGTTTAGCTAGGTTAATTTTATCGACATCATCACAAGTACTCCACTGCTGGACATAGACCTCCCCTAGACACGCTACACAACAAGACTTCAAAGTGATAGTGGCCCTTCGCAGATCTTCCGTCTATCTGGATGGGCCGCCCAACACTACATAAATTCGAATAATTTAGCAATAATATAAGTATCTTAAAAAAAAATATGTTAACAACTAAGGTCACGGAGGCCCGGGTTCGACATCCAGGTCAGTCCGTACCTACCCTACTAGCACTGCAATCAAAAATAACTTATCTTAACGTAGCACAGAGTACAGACGAACTTTAACTTGAAGCTTAAAACCAAAGCATTATGCGTTATATTTCAACTGGAACAACGACAACAAAACAAAAGGGAACAATCAGACAAATTAATAACAAAACAAAAAAAAAACTAGCGGTAACCCATCCAAGTCCAGACCTCGCCGACAATTGCTTAACCGAAACGATTAGTGTCAACAAGTGCTAATAACATAACCCAAATTATAACTACTTATTCAAAACCTAGCTTACCTACACAATCAAAGATACAAAAATACATCCAAGTATAAACTCGTCCAACGTTGCTAAACTGGAACGATCATTGTCAGCCAAATACCTAGGACGAATTAAATCCTAACGGTCACCCATTCAAATACAGACTTGTCCAACGTTGCTTAACTTGAACGATCGATGTCAACGCGTGCTCGCAAATCGCACCTCGACTACGAATTTCCAATTATTATCCAAACATACCAACAATCAGAGTCAAAACAATTTAAACGTACATCTGAAAATGGAAGGTAATGGATAAAACGATAGCTTAACCGCGGCGCACGCGCTCAAATATCTACCTACCCGCATACTTAAACTTGTTTCCCGTAGCGGTACCTAGACAGCGACGATGAACGTATCTACCTAGTACCCCTAAAACGATGCTAGACATAAACGTGACTTAAAGTCAACCCATGGTTCAAAACATAATGGATTTTATAGTCTACCTGCCTTGTGCTATCCCTAAAACAATGCTGGACAAAATTTAACATTAACCCACGTTAAAATACTATCCTAATGGATTTTATAGCCTGCCTGCCTAGTGCTATTCCTAAAACAACGCTATACATAAACGCGGCTTAAACGTTAACCCACGGGTTAAAATAAGATCCTAATGGATTTTATAGTCTACCTGCCTAGTGCTATTCCTAAACAACGCTAGACATAACCGCGGCTTAACGTTAACTCACGGGTTAAAATAATATTCTAATGGAATTTATAGTCTACCTGCCTAGTGCTATTCCTAAACAACGCTAGACATAACCGCGGCTTAACGTTAACCCACGGGTTAAAATAAGATCCTAATGGATTTTATAGTCTACCTACCTAGTGCAAAATTCCTAAAACAACGCTAGACATAAACGCGACTTAACGTTAACCCACGGGTTAAAATAAGATCCTAATGGATTTTATAGTCTGCCTGCCTAGGGCTAAATTCCTAAAACAACGCTAGACATAAACGCGACTTAACGTTAACCCACGGGTTAAAATAAGATCCTAATGGATTTTATAGTCTACCTACCTAGTGGTATTCCTAAAACAATGCTAGACAAAATTAACATTAACCCACGGGTTAAAATACGATCCTAATGGATTTTATAGTCTACCTGTCTAGTGCTAATCCTAAACAACGCTAGACATAAACGCGGCTTAACGTTAACCCACGGGTTAAAATAAGATCCTAATGGATTTTATAGTCTACCTACCTAGTGGTATTCCGAAAACAATGCTAGACAAAATTAACATTAACCCACGGGTTAAAATACGATCCTAATGGATTTTATAGTCTACCTGCCTAGTGCTATTCCTAAACAACGCTAGACATAACCGCGGCTTAACGTTAACTCACGGGTTAAAATAAGATCCTAATGGATTTTATAGTTATCTACCTAGTGCTATTCCTAAAACAACGCTATACATAAACGCGGCTTAACGTTAACCCACGGGTTAAAATAAGATCTTAATGGATTTTATAGTCTACCTACCTAGTGCTATTCCTAAAACAATGCTAAACATAACCGCGGCTTAACGTTAACCCATGGGTTAAAATAAGATCCTAATGGATTTTATAGTCTACCTACCTAGTGCTATTCCTAAAACAATGCTAAACATAACCGCGGCTTAACGTTAACCCATGGGTTAAAATAAGAACCTAATGGATTTTATAGTCTACCTACCTAGTGCTATTCCTAAAACAATGCTGGACATAACCGCGGCTTAACGTTAACTCGCGGTTTATAACATGATCCCTCCGTACCTAACTTAACAGTTTCTCGATGTAAGAAAGTGATGAACAAGTTTATGACTAACAACACCACCTGCCGCCATCTCCGCAGACGGATATGATGAACGGACCTACCTACCTAGTAAGCTATTCCTAAAACAATGCTATTCCTAAACATAAAACTGCTTTTATGGAAATGTAAGTAACAGAAATGAGGTTAACCCAGATTTATGGCTAACAAGCAACAACACATTTTGACTTCAGTTTCCGCATACACAGAGAAAACATGAAACAGACAGACAGACGAACCTACCTAGTATTCCTAAAGTAAATACGTAATATATTAGCTATAAACGCGACTTAAAATAATTGCACGATTCAAATCTAACCACGGTTCCTATCCTACCTACCTATCGGTTTTTATCAAAATGTAAAAAGGACTACGCGTGGTTTAAAGATCAATGAAGTTAACCTAAGTTTACGGCTAACTCCCTTTTAAATACTCGGCCGGCCTCACCCCCGGCCTGTGTAGCCCGCTCATTTTGAGAAACTCAAGCAACTTAGAATCCAACATACACTATTCACACACATACAATATTCACGCCAGCCTCACATGGTGGTAGGCAGCGACGATTGATATCCATCTGCTGCCATCCTGATTTCTATTTTTCCAAGACCTTACTCGAAGTGACAAACGGACCGACATACATAAGTACCTAACCTATATGAGTAACTAGTGAGTATCACTTTTAACCGCATCTAAACTACACACAAGTGACAGTTATTAAGGGAGGGGGTCTCACCCCCACGGCTAGGTAGCTCGGTACCCATGTATCCTACAGAAATCTCTTGATCAAACCTAATGTAATAATACATCACACATCAAAATACACTAGCAATTTAACCTACAAGAATCGCAAAGAGACATATTCTGAGAACCCTTCTACTGTCGGTCGGTAGTCTGTTAATAATTGACAAATTAACATAGTTATACAAGTTACAAGAGGACAGACATACAGAAATTCGAAAACATTACCCTACTCCTTTCTGCAGTCGGATAATGGCCTACACATTATCCGAGCAAGTCAAGACCTTTAGTCTACAAGAAGTTGCGAGGGAACCGACACACACATTCGAAAACATTACCCTCCCTATCTGCAACCGGTTAACTACCTACACAATATACGAGAAACCCAAATCCATAGGCTACGAAAGTTACTAACGACATACACAAGCCAGTTTATGTCCTACATACTATCCTAGCAAATCTAACCTTTAGGCTACAACACGTTACTAGAGACAAATAAATTAGTAAACTGTTACCCTACCTACTCCTATTTGCATTCGTTTAATAAGTACAAACTCCTAGAATAGTAAATAGAGAAAGTCCATATCCTACAGCCCCGACACCCCCTATTTAGTACAGTCCTAACACCCCCCATTTAGTACAGTACTAACACCCCCCAGTTCCTGTGATTACCATGACAAAATGACAGATTTACCTGAATAAACCTACGCAATGCAAGCGAATAAGTACCAATACATAAACTCATGTCTGCCATAGTGCTGAAAGCGCTGACGGAATTCCGTCTACTGCGATGATGACATAACACCTTCTCCACATTCATCGCTACTTGTGCTCCCTACGTAACCAACTTCGCTGCCTAGACCCTATATTATTCACCTAACATTACCTAGTACTATTTAGGACTTACGACTAACCTTAGCCCTTTAGCCTCATAACCCTAACGCACCCCCGATTCCTTAAGTTTCCTAAAATCCTAACAAAATGTAATTTTACGTACCTAGTTTATTAAGACTATTATTAACGCGTGAATTTAATCTAGTAAACCTGTAATTTAACCTAATAAACCTGTAATTTAACATAACCTAGTAAAACCTGTAATGCATCAATTCAATCCATCCACAACTGATCTCTTGAACCCCTCATTTGTTTACACGGAAACATATTGTGGACCGAAGTCCACATTAAGATATACATAAATACATAATAATATACATAAATACACAATATAATATACGTTATACATAGATATATACAGATCCTGGTCACGGCACCATATTGTGACGATCCCAACCCGCCCTAAAAAGCTACGCCCTCTACACACCCCAAAAAAAGACTCTACGAAAAGCCTACGCAACCCTGAAGGGGTGAAAACCTACAAAAAAGCTAAAAGAGACCTACCTAAATACTTACGAAAAGCACCAGCTCTGGAACCCCTACGTGAAAGCTAGATAAACCTACAAAATTATTAAGCTTAAAAGATACTTACCAAAGCTCTTACTAACTTCCTTACAATTAAAGCTATGTGTACCTACTCAATTGACTTTATACTACTATGTAAAATATTAAGCTAATTGAAATAAAGTAAATTGGAATTAATAATTAAAGCAAAATTAAGGATAATAGAATATTAAATTACTAGAATTAATAAGGCCAAAATGTGATCGTCTAACCCTACGTTGTTATTTCCTAATGTAGTAACACACAGAATCTTCAAGGGTTCAGCGGAGATCAGGTAGATGAATATAAATTAAAGCATAACAGGTTTATAACGAAAAGATAATATTTATTGCGATAACCTAACATACAAAACTACTAGACTTATTACTAGCACGATTAATAAAACTTACGCTAAGTTATCTTAAATCTAAATGAGCGTACTGACAACTATTAAGAAGTTACTTAAGTTCGAAATAACGTCCCTATATAGAAGTATAAAAGGTTATTAATTAAAATGAGAATTAAATTAGATTATTTACATATAACCGAATTTGAAATTGAAGTTAATTAGCTACCTACCTTCTGACATACTTATTGACCATACCCAAGGCCTGAATACAATACTAAAACGCAACAGTATACCTACAGAACTACCGTGACTATGAGTTAACCCTATGAAATCTTTAAATCAAAAGAACTTATACATTTTATATTGAAAATGAAAATAAATAATTAGAATCGAGAGAGGTTCTTACAACTAATATTAATACCGTAACGGAGTTTTCCTGCAACAGAAAAATAGGTTAATATCGACTTCAAGATAATATTTACACAAAATAAAGGGAACTACATAAAGAAATAGATTTAGGTAGGTACTGGAAGACAATACAATTTATTGGTTTGGAACTCTGGATGGAAGTAAAGAATATTACTCTGGACATCTGAATCTCTGTAAGAAATTACTGTTAGACGTGAGAACATTTCCTGTAAGAGGTTAACCTCTAAAAAAAAATGTTTTCACCCCCCTGGCTCCAACACCACGCCAAGAGGGGATAGACTCCAACCAGAATGCGAGTCTCCTCAGGAAAGGATGATGGAGAGGAATCTGATGTTAAAAGTTGCTATTTCGCAAAACTAATAATCTTTCAGCCCCTCTCATTGAATTTCTTAATATTACTAGATTCATTCTAGTGGTTTCTGGAGTGCCCAGTTACTGATAGAAGTATTTGCACATTGTGCGTACAAAGGTAGGTTCAATACCTTGTACAACTGAAAAGGTAGGTTCAATACCTTTTCATTGCAACTGGAAAGGTAGGTTCAATACCTTTCCACAACTGAAAGGGTAGGTTCAATACCCTTCCACAAAATAAAAGGTAGGTTCAATACCTTTTCATTGCAACTGGAAAGGTAGGTTCAATACCTTTCCACAACTGAAAGGGTAGGTTCAATACCCTTCCACAAAATAAAAGGTAGGTTCAATACCTTTTATATTTCCTGTAGGAATAAAATAAGAATAGAATGAATTTTAGTAACGGTAAGAATAAGACAGACCGAAGTGATTGTGCATAAATAAATCATAAGTTACATTTAATAATTTAATAAGCATTTATTTGCTTTCAGAAAGGAGTTGGTAGGAAGTTCAGAAAGATGGGAGAATGATTGTTAGGAGGATTATTGAAGGGAATAGATTTAAACTAAAGCCCAGCAGCTTGCCGTACTAGTGGGTTGAATCCACTTCCTCATTACCAAAATAACCCTGGCCTAAATGAGTTTGGTGAATGAAGGTTGAAGGTTGAATAAGCTGTGTATTACCTCGCCGGCTATCACCGAATGTCAGTCTCAACCCATACTACGTCTGGTATTGTAACCCATTAAACTCCGCGATGCCACCATAGACCATTAATACCAGGGGTCGTGAGTCCCAGTATAGTTGGTCTAATAAGGCTCATATTGGCACTTTTCTCACTGCTGTGTGTGTATCCCTATCGGTGTATAGTGTAGGGAAAATTTGCGAGCTGCGTGTAGAGTATAGAGATAGTCCCAGAATACCGCATTCCCTAGACTATCTCCTGTTCACATTATTAGCATCGGTTAGCAACGATACCATGGAGTTGCAAACGGGCAGGCTGTGGACCCGCTGGTTAAACAACTCTATGTCCAAACTAACTTCCACCAATAATGTTTCGAAAGCGTGTATGAGACGGAGCGCCAATATGTAGATAACTACTTATTTACTTAGGTATTTTTACAACACCAACTGCATAGATTTTAACCAACACCGGCCAAGCGATGTTCTACACAGCCAATTCGGTGTGCAGTGTGGGGAAAATTTGATAGCTGCGGGTATAGTGTAACTGCGTGTTCCAATAAAACCACCAGCAAGTCACTTCGTTTAGAATAGCTTACTCGTGATAATATCAGAGAATATGTCTCAATCAACCCAGAGTTACGTTAGCATGAATCAGGGTTCGAACCCGATGATTATTAACTTTAGGCCAATATAGTGCTAGGCCACAATTCAATCTATGTTTGGGGTAGGTTCGCTTTGCGTCCCGCCACCCTTAATATTACGCCTTAATTGCCTAAGCGGTTTGAATACACAAGTATACAACAATAAACACAATACAAGAAAATATATGAATAAACTCATCAACAGTCAAATGTCAGTCAAGGAATATTATAGAATAGGCACATAATAAATACACACACAAGAGAAATACCAGGTGAAAGAAGTGTACTTACTATTCAAGAAGTGAAATAATTAAATCAACTATCCGTTCATAGGGTTGCCAACACATTTCGCATAAGCATGATAGTCAAACAGTGCAAATCTCTAGGTCGGCCTTAGGGTTAGTTGACACTTATCTTATTAAAATAATTTGTTATACACTGTGCCTGCCAACAAGAGTTGCTCCGGTTCACTACTCGCATCCATGAGTCTGTTTTAGTTCATTCTTTCGTCCAAGAAGGTCGCCGCGACCCGTAGACAGTTAAGGAGGTAGAGGAATCTTACGCTAATGTTTGGCACCAGGCCACCTGCTTCCTTCAGACTAGAGAATGAATAAAACTCACACATCAATACGTATGTTCTTTCCCTACAAAATACGCTTAGATCGCTCGCATCCCTGAGTCTGTCTTAGTTCATTATTTCGTCCAAGGAGGTCGCCGCGACCCGTAGACAGTTAAGGGGGTAGAGGAATCTTACGCTAATGTTTGGCACCAGGCCACCTGCTTCCTCCAGACTCGATAAAGAACGTAAGACTCACTCATCAATACGTATGTTCTCTTACAAACTACTCTCCATGGGCGACACGTACTGCATGTGGTGTGGCGTCTCTGTACGAAAAAGACCTCGATGGATCTTGTGTAATTGGATTTTGAGTAATTGATTGTGTGCTGTTATGAATGGTGGCCCGAACCATTTACGTCTTGTAAGCGGTCCTCTTAGAGGTCCCAAGTTATAAAGGTTCAGACATATAGTGATATTGATTTCGTGTATGACGGGTCTCTCATGTCGAGATGAAGCTACTAAGAAAATATGCTATGACAACCCTAAGTACGAATCTCAATTACCCACAAAACAGTGATAAAAATAATGAAACATTAAAATGTACACACAGAGCTAGACAATAGTAGCACTTACCCAACACGGATAATAGCTGTAATAAAATATGATTAGTAACAAATATTTAAACCTTACTCACGTCCGCTCAGCCGTAGGGGAATTAATGCTAAAGAATGTATAATAAAGATTAAATGATATAATAAATACGTACACAAATAATAAAGACTTTTCTTCACTTGAAATCGCTGGGATTTCAAGCAGTTGGAACAAGGGAATGTATAGGAATTAGGTTTACCCGACACTCTCACTCAGACTCAAGCAAGATTGTTATAATACTAACACAGGATAAAGGGGTCTTGTCCTGTATCGGGCTGGTTGGTTTAGGAGGAATTGTGGTCAGGAAAAAGGGTATAAGGTAGTGGAAATAGGAAGAGTTTGACCTAAGGGGCCCTACGGGGGAATATAATAAATAAATAGAATACACAAATTAAACTTCAGTAGAAAGAAGTTTAAAATTAAGAGAGACTACTACTGCACAACAAATTGCGCGCCAAACTAAGCTAAGATCGCACGTACGTCCGGCAGCGGTTCCGCGATCCAAAAAAGAAGCCCCCGCCACGCTCGGTCAAGTCTATTTAAGCAGGCGCTGCTTCCCCTCCTCTCTTCACCTCTCGTCCCCTCCTTTTCGGCGTCGGTCTGTCGCACCAGCCACCTGTGCGAAGTGGCGTGACTTTCTGAAATAGTTCCTAATTAGACGTAACTAACATTAAATGCTACGCTACTATAGGCCTTGGGTATAGTAAATCAAAGTCCATAAAAATTCTATGAAAGTTGAATGAAAATCATACGATCGACCACTGGCGCCTGCCTGTCGCATGAACACCTGTGTCGTCGTGGCGTGATCTCTATGCAAAAACGCTCCTAATTAGGCTTAATCAACTTATCCGCAACTAGGCTTTATTCATACTACACTAAAGTCGAAACTCGTTGTATTGACTTCCTATTGAAATTACATGTGGTAGGCTTTATACTACAGGGTGATTTATTCCCTAATAAAATCTCAGAATTAAATGAATAACATTTAAATAACTCCTACCTAATAACCTAAAATAATAAATTTTACCTATATGGAACATTCCATTATAAAACTGAACGGCGGGAAATCCTACCTAGGTACATGTAAGAATGCAAAACCGAAGAAAATTCAGTAGCTTTTCAGTAGACAAGGTGGAAATATGAAAGCTTTAATGTTGTGAACTAAAAAGAAAATTAAATGAAGTATTTTCTATTGTAATTCCGGTATGACCGGTACAAACTACACTCTAATTTAGAGAAAATTAAGGTGGCCTCTTTAAAGTTGCGATATACTGCGATTCTATAAAAATATTTTCCGATTGTTATACAATTTGAAATCCTAAATGAAATAGAAGACTCAGGCAGGACTAGTGCAAGAGATAAACGAATTCGTATAGGTAAGTTACCTACATTTACCACGATGTTCTGTGCATTATACATAACAATATAAAATTTGTGATTGCTATAAGCAAATCAGACACGGAATAAGTACTTATACTTACTTGCTTATATAAATCACGTTACATCATGTACTAGGTACTTGCACAGGAGGTAGGTCGACATAAGTTATAGGTAGTAAGTATCTAGCGGTGAATATCCAGTTAAAATACAGAAGCCTATGGTATCAAACGACTGCCAAGATGATTAGAAAAATCAAATCAATCTATAACAAAGACGACTTTGACTATTCGAAAGGAATCATCGATCCGTACGAATTTCACAAAACTTTCTACTACTTCATAAAGGTTTTTCGTGTGTTGGATAAAGGGGCCTTACCAAAATGGACGTAAGTTTTTATACTTAGGTCGTACAGGAGCATCTTATCAAATACTTATCCATTTGTTTGATAAACATATCATACTTTTGAATCAACCTATCAGACTTACCGTTTCGCAAAATTCCTGCGGTAATGTAATAAGTATGTATATTTTCATAATCACTTTTTTAAAAGTGCTTCCTACGTCTTCTATTCAACGAATATGGTTTTGTCGGCATCTGATATATTCGCAATTAGACACAATGTAAATCATTGTGTAATCCTCAATTTTTTTTTCTTTTTAGCTACATTACTCAAACATTCATTATAATCAATACTATAACTGCTTTTCTTGTGTGTGCTCTTGCCATATACGGTGGTATTTTGGCTCAAGATATACTGCGCGCAACAGAGGCTGGGGCTTACACTATTATAATGCTCTACAAATTGTTGAATTTGTCATGTACTAAGCTTGATTTGCCTCATTACCACAATTTCCTACGGGCCATGAGAGAAGATTTCCACTACGTTTGCACATACGGAGAGAAATACAGGTACATTTAAAATGACATAGCAGTGTAATAATGAGTGCAGTACAATGAACTTAAAATTAAATGAGCGAATTGTGTAACATTGTTTTTTATGAATGCGTTGACACGAATTGAATTCTTTACAACGTTGTATACCTAGTTGTTTTATTTCTATTTCAGAAAAAGATTCTTCCAAAGTCAACTGGAAACTTGGAAATATAGTTTATTGGCTGTTGTATTCCTATCCTTCTTAGGCATATGTATAGTTATATTTGCATGTGCTTTGCTATTCTTCTTTTTGGTGACTCATGAACCTGGCTCTGATGCGAATAGACCTCTGCTGATTCCGCTGTGGGCATTTGAAGTTGACTTTTTTCAGACCCCCATTTATGAAATCACTTTTTTTTATACAAACTACACCGTGCTATTGTACGCGTTTGAGTATATCTGTAAGTTATATTTCTCTATTCTCTATTGTTGAGTATATATATTTATTAGAAAAACAAGTTCAATTTTCTTAAATAGTAGGTATGTTGTGTCTACCAATACTATTGTAAGATCCAAGTAGATACCTGCCAGACTAATTTCTTTTTTGGTCGTCTGATGATGATAAATCATTTCGTGTATCCAATGTTTTGCGTACTTACTTATCTGACATCCTCGTTTAAACTAAAGTTCTGAACGATTAAGTTTCGGGATTAATGGGATTAAGTTTATAACTCTATGGAGATACCTATTTAAAATTAAGTCTGCATTATATTTCAATTTCTTTACTGCTGGTAAAGTTTTTTTTTTATCTTGATCCAATATCTTTCTTCTCCAATTAGTTGCAATGCAAACGGGAATAGTGTGGGTCAGACAGATAACAATAAAAGCTGACTTAATGATATACCGTATACAAGATCTCATGGACGATTACCATACACCTACGAATGCAGAGGAAGAAATATATTACAAGAACTTGTTACAACGTCGATTGAAGGAAATAGTGTTACAACACCATTCTATGTACAGGTATTGTTGAATGTAGGGTGTATTTCGATATCTTCTTCTTATTATTATTATCATTCGAACGTGTCGACTCGAAACCCAACTATTGGGTAGAACGTTAGAAACCTCTTCCACATTTAATCAATCCTATGAGCTTGGTGTTTCCCTACGCCGCTATGTCCGTTTCAGGGTCTCCAGTAATATTTTTTAAAGTAATTTATTATCAAACATTCTAAAATTTATCCAGATGTGACTTGCTCACCACATGGACCTGGGCACCTTTGGCGTAATTACACTCCATTGTTTGCTGTATATTTTATGTAGATGTAGCCAATTTTGTCATATATTTCAGACTGCTGCAGGATTTCGCTGGTGTTTATAAGAAACTATTGATGTTTGAACAAAAACTTGGTGGCCCTGTGGTTTGCCTTACAGCATATGGCAGTGCCGAGGTAATCTTATTATTATTACATTCCTTAACGTAGTTATTATACATTTACTTATAGTTCTCATATAATATTTAATTCCTTGCAGAAATTGGCCGTGGGTGAATTTCATATAATACTTGTTTTTCTCTGTATTGGAACAATATCAATGCTATTTATTCCTAGTTATCTCTGCACATTTCTTGGAATAAAGGTAAACAAACATATTTCTAATATGATCGTTATACCTCTCAATAATTTGCTGAATAGATCGATGGGACGAAACATCACTGTCACACACACACTTCTCGCTTCATCCAATGTAATTCATTCCTTGCATGAACCCATCTAAAATAAATATGAATCTATGATAATTAGATAACACTCAAAATATTTTAAGTGCATACATGTTTATTTAACTTTCTTTTTTTTTTTTTTTTTTAACTTTTATGTTTATTTATTCAAAATTAGGAAATAATATATACAAATAAATACAAATTAAATCTAAACTACCTAAACCTACCTAACGTGTAAAAATTATAAATAAAAAAACTTTCTTTAGTGTTCTGATGTTTCTGAAAAAGTTTATTTGTTAAAGATTCGTTCAATATGTGACGCATGCTGGAACATTAAATTTTGGCAGGCGCCAACAGTCCTGCGTCCTTACTTGGTGCTGATAATGCAAAGATCACTGAGACCGCTGCCACTTCAAGCACCTGGTTTCCAGGATATCTCATTGAAAACTTTCTCCAGTGTAAGTTCGTATACAGGGTGTATGTAACGCAAAAGGTGTGTCGAAAATAGATGCACCTTATTAATTGAGTTCTTCTTTTTCATTTCAGAATATGGCATCGGCATACTCACTATTTAATATGCTGAGACAAACGAATGTCAATTTAGCGAAATAATATTTATTCTCTACTTTATTGAACCTAATTCTAAAGAATGTGCGATTGCACATACTTCAAAAGAATTAAAGTTTCATATAATATTATACAGACCAACATATAAATTACTTATAATTTAGTACATAAAATCCACTTAATAAACTATAAATACACGTACGATCTTTTAGTATTGACACTGAATTCCACACAAGCTTTCAATAAAAATATTTAACACAGGTACTACATCCCTAATTGTTTTATACACACAGTGAAAGATGATACGACCAACAAAGTTTACACAAGTATATCCGTTCGTACGAAAAGACGTAGTGAATTCGAGTCACGTAAATTGGCGCCCACCGTGGGACCCAAGCAAACACATCCACGCTACCTGCTAAACTAATTATTTAATTTTAACATGCACTGTTGTAACACTAATCGTGTTTTAGTATTAGTTTATGTTAGTATATCTATTATTTTTCGTCAAAAATAATGATTTGATCTTTCTTATAAAATATTATTTTTTTACTGTAAATATATTATTCTAATTATCTCTTGACCTGCACCAACTACAGGCCTACCGCCCCGGTCCTTACACACCTAGTTGCTTCAGCAAATGTCATGTTGTACATATGTTTATTTTCAGGTTTCTGAACACACTCATATCTAAACAAATATTTAATAAAACAGTAAACATAACATAGTATATCCATTAAACCGCAGTGTTAAAATACCTATATCTGTAAGTACATAAAGTCAATGACCTGAAAAATGTATATCGCTAAAAAAATCTTCATCGCTGCGAAATCTCGTCATGTCAGATGACAATAAAGAAGGCACTATTACAGCGCAATATCGAGCAAAACACGTAAATTATCACGCTCGAACGAACACTGAAAATAGACAAGAAGGAAAGAGGCGAGCTTTATCCAATAATAATTCTCACTTGAATCGCTCTATTTGTTCGCCGACTCGCCGTCGCGCGATCTGATATTGAATATGGATAAAGTGAATTATATTCAGAGTGGCGGGTAGCGTCGACTCGCAGAGTTTCAGATAAGAGGATTACTTACAAGTTATAATTGGTTCTCGCTATTCGAATGGAGGAAAGAAAACCCAATGTCTTTAAGAGCACCTCTCGAGTTAAGATAATTATCGTATTTCCTTTTGCCTTTTTTATTTAATTTAACCCATAAAATATATTTGAGACACTCGCACATAGGAAATGTGGGAGAAAGACGTAGGTACTCGTTTGTAACTGATTTCTTAATTGTATAATGGACTTTGCGATACAGGGTGGCCTAGTGCAAACTCCTCCAGTAAAGTCTGTCTAAAATGTCAGTTTACAGTAATTTTAATCGAAAAACAGAAGTTAGCAAAGCTATTTTATATAAATATTTTTCATGTATTTAACATTTTTTAGATCTAGACTATAATAATATAATAATATAATAATTGTAGTTTGAACGTTTGAACCTAAGGATTTTTATATATTATTAGAGACACTAGACGAAAAAAATATTTTCTCGCCAGCCTAGCGTTGACATTTGTTGACAAAAAATCTAATATTAATCCCATACATTTTTCTTTCTATTCTACTAGCGTTAACGAAAATCAATGTCACTTGTCTAGGAGGGCGAGGGCGAGGGAGGAACGACACCTCATTGTTGTCCTACCTACTAGTAGTACCAGCAAATTAGTAGGACCACGCGGAAGCAGCCTCATGTTCAAGGCGATATTATTATAATAACCCAGCGAATAAATATGAGTAAACTTTTTGCATAAAAGTATACCAATGGCATAGGTAGGTATAGACTCTGCTTTGAAGTGAACACCATGAGCTAAGAGCTCGGACATGTTTGCTACTAACACAATTAGCACTGCACTGAACAGCGTCCGGCAATCTGAAGCCAATTCAATCAACATCGGCTTTTAACTTCATTTATTGTTCGTGCTCGGACTATGGGATGAATATCACATGTTATGTAGAATTAGAATTCCTATGAACTATACATAAAACTTTTCACCATATATTGCTGAGTTTTGATTTAACAATTGGAAATAATGATTTACTTACTGACATAAACTCGCGCCTGTTTCGTGTAAGCAGAGGCGATGGATTTCCAGCTGCGATCCTGGCATACAACAAATAATTATTTATCTCATTCATAAAAGTCCTGCAACTAAATTGTAAGAGGTCATATTGACTATTATTTGACAAATGGGAATTAACAAAATTAATTAACATACTTACTCAGATAGGTACATAACATACGTAAAGTCTTCCCACACATAGGTAGTTAAGATATTTACATACTGATGTAATGTAAACATTGCATTACACATAATGTCGATTATTTTTTAACCTACATACCTACACCTGCACAATATTATATAGAAAGCATAATATATTGAGCAGTACACCCACAACATACATAATAAAACAGTTAAATTTCGCATTTGAAACTCAAAGTCCCGTTTTAAATTAACATTTAGCGAAGATATGAGGGGATGTTTTTCATGCCTTTGAGATAAATCTGTCGTGACATGAGGCTCCCTATGTATCGTCGGCGCGTTGTCGCCGGCAGTCGGCTGCTGCGGTCTCGCTAGTGTTTCCAATCTCTTGGGTCAACAGCGACAGTCCCGCAGTCCCGGGACATGGGAGATATGTATGTTTCTGGCAAACATATAATACAAAGCGTCAATCTTAGTAACTACCTTGTATACTAAGGTGCACACAATAGATAGGTAGGTATGCTAATGTACTAAAGAAACCGATTGTAGAGTCTTATCTCTAAAGATTTGTACCAAGTCTTGCACGGGAATTAATAAATAATATGGTTACTTAGGCAACAGATTATGTGTATAATAATAAGTATATACACTATTTCTACTAAATCTTACTATAAAATGTTAAAAAATATAAAGCATACCAATAGACTTACACCTACATACGCACAAAAAAGAAATAGCTTAATATTACATAAACCATTAAAAAGGTTATAAAAACATCAGGATTGAAAAGAATGATTTGCGTCTATACAGGGTGTAACGTAAAGGGTATATTAAGCCGAAAGAATACAAACGTACCCGACCTACTAAAGCTGTACACAGAGTTTTAACTTTTTAAAAAATAGTTGTGAGTTCCATACAAAACTTAATATTAATTATTTCAAGTCATTGTAAACGGTGCTTTTATTTAGGCGCGCTACTGCTGATAACAGCCGGGAGTAGTCGACCTTCTAAAAAGGTTAGGTATGGCCGCCTGGTACTATTCATTCACTATTCGCGAGCCGTGCCGCCCGCCCGCCGCCGCTCGCGCCGACTTCCAGCCTGCCCCACGGATGCACTCAAAGGGTAGGTAATTATTTTATTAACGGGTTAAATAATACCTGACTATTGTAAAAAACAACATATTCTGACTGACCTGGATAATTTACTTGAATGTTGGCTGTAGTCTCCTGAATCCATGAAATCACATTTTCATAATAGGATTAATAGGTAGCCAAAATCACGTCACTTAATTTACATTCACAATCACATCACATTGCGGGTAAACGTTACAGTGTTTAATGTAAAACATGGTAAAAAAGAACAAACGTGTCATTTAATTAAAGTTAAGTTTAGTAAATTGAAATTCAACCAACGAGGGAACTTCTCTTCCGCACGAAAACTTTGCAACTTAGATACATAATTCGAAATAATGAATGAACAATATCCGGACAAATAAAATGTTTTACTAAGTTATCTCACTTCCTACGTATTTCTCTTTCTCGCCATTACTACGATACTAACCGAGCGAAAAGGATAGCAATTTTTCGGCAGATATTTTGCAATTTGTTTCCATAATATTTACAGAAAGAGAAAGCATGCATTTGCACATTCTCTGTTGCACATTTTCGCGCGAGTAAAGGAAGTGACGTCATTGCAGGGCAGGGTTCCGCAAACGGTAAATTTACAAGTAAAACGGTATAAAATGCCATCGAGAGTTAAAATTAAGTTTAATGGATTTTGAAATAAAACTCAGTGAATCATTTGAGGTATGTACCTACTACCTAGCCTCTATGGCCGAAGCCTAGCACATAGTGACCGTAGTCGGATAAGTTTTAAAGACAGTATTCTCGAATAAAATAAGTTTGACTTCTGGTAGATAACTAACATAATCACTGCACATTATCTACACACCTGGGGGATAGGATTGGCATTTTTTCCTATTTTTCAACGCCCTTTTTTAATTCACTTGCTTTTGTTACGACTTATGTAGGTACCTTTCAACATACCGAGAAACCTCCGTAGTCAGTACACAACAAATGTTAACCACAATCAGTGCGTTTTATTGAAGGTCGGTGCAGGGAGAAGTGAAACAAGCCATTTATTTTAATATTCGCATTTATTTGTCAGTATAGAGTTCCAGTGCCCTGAGTACTTGATACTGACTTGAGAAACCGAGAGTTCATGATTATTATTATTGCATTAAACATAAACAGTATTTATTGACCATTTATTTAAAACCACATGTAAAACCAAAACCCGCACAAGATATTTGCTCTGTGACCATTAAAATTCAAGACGTAATCAGTGTTTTTAAAGGTCATTTTTCTCAGTTTGTTAATATGAGATCAAATCCAAGACCGCGGTTCGACCTTAACAAAATTTTAAATAAAATAATGTACGGAGCCCTGTGCGACACAATCCGCAACATTTACGAGGCATGTGTGTGTTAAACTTCTATGTAGTTTGTTAGAGTTGTTTCAATACGTACACTAGCGCCGCTACTTCTCTAGTAGTGAGTAGCGGAACTAAAAGTCCTACCAATCCCAATTTGCACGCAGATAGGACAGTCTGTTCATTCAAATAGGTACTAATATGATCGCGTAGATTCACACATTTTTCATTTTATCAAGCGCTATCTATTATCATTGGCATATTTTACTCGTACGTATCATAACAAATGTAAATATTGAATGAATATCATGCATGAGTAGCATACATACATACATGTGTAGGTAACTATGTGAAATGATGTAATAATCAGACACTAGCAGATGTTTCCATGTGTGTTAAATTCGAATGAAATTTTTCTTTCATTTAAAAAAAGGCATAAACAAACTTAATTTGTTTTATTATTTTCTCCCACAGAGGCGTAGGTAGAAAAATGTCTTATCCCTTAATTACTTAGTCTATGTTACCAGGGGCTCAGAGCCGCTATTCATCGCAAGGTCGGTCATTGCACGGGGTCATTGCCACTACAGCAGCTGTTCTTAGGAATATTTTACACTTGATTTGAGGCATACTTTGTGATCGTATAACTCCTGCATACAATTTTTTCTGGACCTGGGCGTATTTTTCCCGTGTTAGGTGGCATCTGCCCTACCCGCTGTTTTCGGCTTATTATACCCTTTACGTTACACCCTGTATATCTATAGTCTATATAGCTCAACAGAGAAAAGAAATGAGTTGCTAGTGACAGACCTAGGTGGAATGTATAATGATGACCCATACCGAAAATATCGAAGATGGTGGTGCCAGAATCATTTTTGCCCTATTTTTTGCCAAAAATCAGACATTGACGGGACTTGGGCACTATCAAAAATCGTTGCGGCTCGGTTGCATAAAAATCAGTTCATGGATGAATTTGTTTAGAAACGACTAAAAGGCTAAAAAGAGGAAGTGTTCGTCCTTAAAACGCCGTATTTTTTAAATTGTCCCGGAATGTAAGCTGCTGTTACTGGCATGGCAGCCCTTACACGCACTGAAATCTATTTGCCGGACCGACGCTATCTGCGACGGCGAGCCCGGCAAATTTCTACAATCTCTGTCCTTTTGTGCCCGCGACTGGCTATGACATGTCAATTACGATATCCTGTAATCTTCTGTGGCTGATGTTCAATTACATACAAAAGTAACTACCCGCTGAGAGTTTGTGATTAAGTTGTCCTATGTAAAGTAGATTTGGAGCTAGACAAGTTAGTAATCAAACGACTTTACTCGTACACAAGTAAGTTTAGGTAAACCTCAAGGTATTTAATTTTACCTGCTAGGATGCGGCGAAGGGCGAAGCTTTTTCCCCCAAAACTATCATAAAAATAGTTTTGGGGGAAAAAGCTTCGCCCTTCATATATAATTCACATTGATGTGCGATAATTTTCATTGATTTATTAATCAATGAAAATTAGGTAGTTGCATTTGTTTAACCATATTTGTAGCTATTTTCATAACAATCATTCACAAACAATTTAATAGTCAGGTTGTCCCGGCTTTCACATCGTTGGAATGGCACGTGACACGTCCGCCATCCGCCGCTGCCAAGCTTTGAGTGACGTCTTATTTCCTCAGCGCGACACTAGCGCCGCGTAATGTGTACTATTTCTATTGAGCATCACCGGAAATAACGGGACGGGCCACTTCATGTATTCAGACCGTTGTCACCTATTTTCAAATTAGTTAGGCCATGTTTCTGTCTAACGTATCATTTTGATGTCACTGTTTAAATGTTTCAAGTTAACGAAATATAACTAACAATCAGACAACTATCACCAAGCTCATTTTAGTTTATCTACTTATAAAAGAACAAGTTCCTTTATTTATTTCAATCTGATAACATTGACTACTAAATAATAAATAAAACCTGTATGCTGATAAAATACTAAACGGAAAAGCAATAACCTTAAGGATTCAGTGCTTAATCTTATTCGGGGTAAGGAACGGTTACCACCAGAGCGAGGCCAGGTTAACGTTTGTAGAAAACGACGTCACAGGCCGTTGGGTAACAAGCAGACATCACAGATATAGGAAATGCTTATGTATCTACATTAGGTAAGAAGTCCTGAGTAGTAACATATACATATTTTTTACAAAGAAACCGTTAAATTATGATGACAGACAGGTGTGATTTTATCGTGGCCAATAAGTACAATCCTAAACCTAAACGCACATGTCACTTATACTATGCTACATCGCGTTAGAGTGAGGGGACGCCAACAACTTCTAAATTTCGAGAAAAACAATTACGACTTTCCAAAGACATTACAGATAAAAACTCAATAGTGGCCGACTGATTGCCACAATTGCCTTGGTGCATGCCTACGTGTTTGAGTCGGTATTTTCAACCGCAAATAAGTAATTTGTTTATGCCTTTACAGAAAAGTGCTATAAAAAGTTTAGCCATTTCCATTGGAAGGGTCACACTCAGAGCGATCTCGATATAAAGGTGCATTGAGTGCGGCTGAGGCAGACTCACGGATAGAGTTCGATTTCGGCAAAAGAAATATTATCGGTTTCGGCCACCTTCACCTTTACTTCAACTGGAAATAATAAGCTATGACATAGTTAATTTCTGGAATATTATATTATTCTATTTCTTTTATACCCCGTACAATACAACCCGTCGCTACCCCCGAGGCGGCGCGGCGGCTATGTACGAGTATTTCCCCACGAAAAAAAACTTCGGTTGGTCCCTACTCTTCTCATCGGAAGTAGCGAGCCGTTAATAATGCATGAAAATGCTGGGGAGACCTGAGAAAAGGCTAACAAAACGTTAGTTACCAAAATTTTGTAAATTTATTATGTTTTTTCCAAATTCATTTAATGATAAAAAAAAATGTTTTAGCACGTTATCTAGCAGTAAGACGTATACAAGTAGGCCGATTATGGTAGGAGTCAGAAACGCATAATTGCAAATCATAGTAATTAAACCACATCATGTACAAGCTTTACGAAGTTTACATGCATTATCTCCATTCACGTAGGTACGTTGCCGTGTGTGGTTCACGAACGTTAATGTTCAATTTTTAGCGGCCACCCAGCTACCAGTTAAGCCCAGGGACCTCGGTCGGTCTCTACTCTACCCAGACTCTACCCCGTGCCCGTCTGCTCATCGGAAGTAGAGCTGTAACAAACCGTATGTATTCGGTACTGAGTAACGGGTGCGCCATCTAGTTCGAAGTAACGAAACGTTACTCACGAATGCATTTCGTTACTCGCACTTTTCGTATACTCGCACTTTTCCTACACTGTTTCAGTTCACGCAATTCGCGCAAGTACCGTTGATGCGTGTATACGAATATGAAACGTAACGTTTGTTTAATATGTTTTTATTTTTTACTGAAATGGCGAGACGAGAAAGTCGCAAATGTTAAATGCTTGCCCATAACAATTGCGATACTTTAGGTTCAATTTCATTTTAAGAAAAAAATTTTTTTTGAATGTTGTTTAAATTTTATTGTCAATAAATAATTTTTGACACCTATTTGTTGCTTTTTCATTATAATCGATGCGTAATGTATTGCGATGTCATACTGTACGCGTACGCAATACGACTCGATTCGTTGCTCTAACATAACATAGCATTGTCATGTGTCATGGTGTCAGAAGTAACGAGTAACGTAACGATACGGTAGTAACGAGTACTAATTGTTAAAGTAACGAATACATGCGGGTACGCTTTTTTTCGTTACTTTTACACCTCTAATCGGAAGTCGCGAGCCGTTAATAATGCATGAACATGCTTAGCGCGCGTGCTCTCGTCACACCACACTTAACCCGCCGCGGACGATCGCTTACACGCCCTTTACGTACGCTCCATATAAAACTCCCCTTCAGCCTGCACTGCACAGGCTTGTAATTGAATATGAATACGTATAGGTGTCACGGAATGACAAAGTCGCAGGTTCAAGTCCTGCCCACGGCAAGAATTTCTTCATCATGTATAGGTAATGAATAAAATAATAGATATCGATGACGATTTGTATCACAGATACCTACTTAATAATAGAATTAGTCGCTATTGCAAATTTTCTTTTATAAATCGTTTCATACTTTGTACCTACCTACCTACCCAAATTGTTATCATATTATATTATTACTTAGGTATGAGTAAAATACTAATAACGTAATATGAACATTAATATCTGAAATATATAGTTATGAAGTAATTAAAATACTCATATTGCCACCTCTTGGAACGTACAAATGCAATACCCACCTCGTGCATATTCCAAAAGGTAGAGTTACCAACATACTCAATTTCTCTACCTACGTATTTTGAAAACATCACAAAAACTGTTCATCCCTCGCCTCAGGCTCCATTTCATTTGTAGCGCTACTTTTTATCGTATTATGAAAGTGGTCATCCGACATCAATTCAAAAAGCTTTTAAAATAATTTAGTTGTGTTGTTCAATATTTCAAAAGCTCTTAACCTGATTTAAGTTAAAAAATATAGTGTACAACATATTGTATTGATCGATCAACGACGTCTATTTGGATAAACTACATAGTATCTAGTAAATATTAACATTTAACATAGGTAGGTACAACACTTTTACATTAGGTACTTACCTACTTACTAATTTTCTTGAAACTTGAAGAACCGAGTAATCCAAAGAATCAAACCCTGCGACGCAGTGTCACCTTAACCATTCTATAATAAAATTGTGAGTGCTAACCTTTTTCTAATTATATTCATATTCTAATTAGTGATATTTTATCCTCACATAGGTACTACAATAAATTTTAAATTAGTACCAATATTAATCAGATTTCAACGTGCTTTGCGAAAACAACTTGTACCTACTACTGTACTGTACTATTACTTATCTTATCTTTATCTTAATAATTATTATTATTACCTACCTAATTGGATTCGGTTTAGACCGCAATTCAGATCTCAGCGGAAGACTAGTCGGCAGTACTATGCAGAGCAAAGGTCTATTTGACACTTCGCGCATCATTTTTAATTTATTTATAAAATCTTCTCTAAGTTATCTGTTCTGCTTACCTTCAAATATGGATCGCCTGTGTTAGGTAGGTACGATAATAACTAATTAAATTGACATGCTCCAATACCTACCCCATATACCCCTAGTTTACCTAGTGCCTAACCTACAATACCTATATGCAGGGAATCTTTCAAACGTATTAACCTAAATGGTTTACTCCACTAGGCATATCGGTTCAGCCGGTTAGCCTGAGTTATATTTACGTTACTTTGAAGTGGGGTAGCGCTCTGTAAGGGTTAATTAGGTGAAAGATTCACACGGCTGTTGGGTCGAATGATCACGTTAGATAAATTAGAGCAGCGCACATACTTATTGAGTTTATAACCGCATACGGTTGACGACACAAATAGGGTGTAACATAGACACTTTATGTAATTATAATAGGGTATATATTGCATTGGTTGTGCTGAGTTGATGTTCTGTCGATATTCCATAGGATGGTAACTTATAATAAAAAAAAATAATAAAAAAGTATATTGCGCAAATCTACAGCTTATTCCATCATGCTGAAGATAAGATGAAGTTTTATTGACATTTCATTTCATAACTCCAATTAATGGTCAATCCCTTTTTAATCAAACGAACTTAGTAGTTACCTATAGACTTTGTATGAAATTAGTTTCCAATTTCTGATTTTCAAAATCAACTAATTGGGCGACGTGAAAATTGTGGCATAATAATAAGAAAAACACTACATTATAAATGCAGCTTCGCCTTTCGAGATTACTTCCGCGCTGATACTAGGTACATTGCATTGCTTTGTTTTGCCGGCAGGCGTGTTAAAGTAAGAATCCGAATCTATTAAAATTAAAAATGTTTTCTTATTCAAGGGTTTCATTAATGTGTATAGACATTATAATTATGTTTTATAAAACCTTATCTATAGGATCTCGCGTTGCTACGTCGACATACAGCAACTACGAGTACCTATTTACGACAAGATAAGCGCTGCGTAGCGAACTTTTGTGACTTGTCCCATAGATATCGTTATAGGGACGAATAGAGAAGGAACTTGCATCGACAGCAGGCGAAATGTCGGAATATAGTTGCAGGATCGGGTCGATTAGCATCTTGTCGTTCCGGTGACCAATTCTGCTGCGCCTAAGTAAGTCCAGGTTACGTAAATATAGGTAAAGTACCATTAATTTAATTTCGAAGTGAAATCTTCTTTGATATGGTGAGAATCACTGTTTATCCTTCAAACAAAATAAAATCCACCCGAGTGTACATAGAAGCACGTGTTCGCTGAAAGTAAAGCAATACAAACGATGAATTCACTTAGAACGGGAAATATTTGGTAAACAGAAAATATTATTGTTTCCAAAAGGAGCTTTAGGTAGGTAGGTACCTATTGTGTTTTCCGAATGCCGAGTAAATTTATCTCTAAGCTCGATGCCTCGGTGGTTTTCCCATTTTTGAGTCAAAGGCAGTATAGTTCGAGATTATAAATGCCTGGGAACTTATTTTATCTTGTTTTCAATATTTGAAATCAATTGGTATAGTCCAAATTTCATCAAACCTCCACAAACTTATTACACTCGAAGTCATTTTTCCAGCACATAGAGTACTCGTGTCTGTGCTGTTGATCGTACCTATAGATACAATGGAAAGCACTTCAACCAGCCCCAAACTATTGTAAACTAATTGATACATTGATGGAGCCTCTTAGGCCTTACCTTAACTATACATATAGGTACCCACCTACGTAGTGTCCATAATTAGGTATTACATTACAGTTACATTACCTAAACTTTATGTTTTGTACAACAATGCCTAGTTACTTATTGTTCGATAAAAAATAATATACCTGTACCTGCTCGAACTTGGAAAACCGTTTATTTTGGCAAATCATTTGTTGGAAACCATCCATTGCCTGTTCACGCGGAAATATCAGGAAAAACCATGAGAGAATTCGTATTTTTGTTAAATATTTCGTACTTATGAAAATAAACTGTGATACTGGGATGTTTTACATAAGTACCTACCTAGATACCTATTATAGAGACAACTGGCATTTCTGACACATTAGACTTAAAATTACCAAAGACATACGGTAAGTATTTCCGGATTGAAAGACCACGCTCACTCCGTAGTGAAGACTTATCAAAATTAACTGATAGCCAGCCTCGACGTACGAAGTTTTAGTGATTCCTGTGATTTTTTTATCGCAAGGAAAATATTTTGCACAGGAATGCAATATTCCAGGGCTCCATTCACCTGTGTCAGCGCGGTTAGAGCTTGATTAAGTAGATACACTTCCGTAATTATTGGTATCTATATTCCACGCATTTAGACACATTTCATATTAGTCAAACAGGACTGACCAAAATAGCACATTAGCCCACCATTTAGGTATGATTTAGTATTTTAGGCCATGTTCAGCCAGATCAGGTAATAAACACTTAATAAAGATGATTTTCCATCAACTGAACCCTCCAGAATAACTAATAACATTTTACACGTTGGCGAAACCACGGATGTCCGGCATTAACGTAAAATAATACAAAATAGGAGTAGATTATTTCAACTAATCTATTACGAAAGGAGGCCAGATAAAGTCAAATTGTAAGTACGAGTAGGTACTTGGTAGTCCGCTCTTCCGACAAGCTTAATTGCTTTGCCCACGTCCCCCATACGTAACACCAAATACCTAGGGGGCGAAATCACTCAGTTACAGTTGCTAACTGACGCACACAAAATTGGAAAACCGCAAAAAAACATCGCGAAAACTAGAAGTACTACCTACGTAAAACAAACAATGGGCCTGCGGGCGCTGGGCCAAAAATTTAAAAACACGACTCGTTCCTGTTGGTACACCGCTGTTGATCCGCCAAGGGAATAACAGGAATCATGAAAAATCATTTCTGTTGGTCCCAACAAACAGAAAGGTTCGCAGGAAAGGAAAATCAGGTTCGCCAGCCAAGACAGTTTAACATGTTAGGTTTGGGTTAGCAGCAAGCACCGCAACCACAGGTTAACTTAGTTATTTCTGTTACTAATCACCTCTTTGTGCATTATTAATTAATAATAATACGGTTATCTAATTTAATAAAATAATGGGAAAGTTTGATTTATTGTTCGAGGTTGTTTTTTCCAGGCGTTACAAGCTAAAAGAAATACTTTGAATACTTTTAGGTGTTGTCAGATATGTATGTAGGTACTTACGTAATTTAATTACCTTAGCTAGACATACTACTTCTTTATAGATAAACCATACAACTGAAACAGCCTCTATCTACTGACGTGACTATATCACGAGTAGGTAGGTAATAATGCGTCGAGTATTTCAGATTCCCCACCCGATCCCGAAATTGGTCGGATGACACCAAGAGTAAATACTTTTGCATGGTTTCTTTGGTTTACTTCCGTTGTTGGTTGATTTGGTGGACATGCAAATAAGTGTACCTACTTACCTATCTGGGGTACCCATACCTAATCATTTTTTTTTAAATAAAAGTTTCTACAAATGGAGGTAGGGACGAAGGTGGTATGACCAACAGGAACGACCGAAAAACTCTGACCTGGTGTCGCGGGCAGCCCTGCTCGGAATTGCCTCTCTACACTCAATTTAACGTGGAAAACACTCTGCTTTGTCCGAGTAATGAACGCCGCTACCTGGATGGACCGGTCAACAGCCCTTCATCGCGGTTGACGATTATTGTGAATGATAATGGATTTATTTTGAGTACACACGATTTAGGGAAGGAATTATAGGTTGTAAATACATCTTTTATTGATACAGAGTGTAAAATCATTAATATGTAGCAAAAAATTGTTTGATATGATTTGTGTTAAAACTCTTTTTTACCCGACTGCGCGCAAGAAGGAGGGTGGGTGGGTTTATTTTAACGAAGCTACAACGATTTGGTTGATACGATTAATCGCCTCTAGAAATCGACAAAGCTCTTAAATAAAGAAAAAAAGAAAAATAAAGGCATGATGAAACGCCCCCGCATGGTAGAACGTCATATTTGCCGAAAATTATATACTTAATCTATTTTTATACATAATACAATACCTACTTCAAAAATCCTAAAAAATTTAAAACAAAAATATCACAGGGCATTGTGGCTTCATTACCTCTCTCTCTTTAAGGCTTCGTATGCGCGCATTTTAATTTTTTCTACGAAGACTACGGAATAAACTACTAAAATTAAACGTCTGATAAAAAATATATAGCAAACTTGGGGTGTCTATTTAGAGACTGATGAATACCGATATAAGATTGGACAAACTTCGCTCGATAGAAAAAAATCGCAAACATTTTAATTTTAAAAGACAAGGAAGGGGTCCTTGTCTTTTAAAATTAAAATTATATCTAAACCGAAATAGTTCTTCATACAAAATATATATCAAAATGTAGGGTACTATAAATACGAGAGCTTGTTTGAAAAAAATCTTTGCTTGATTTTTGTTTGCGTATTTTTATTGCCCTGCCAAAATTCATCCAAAATTCATAAAAATACGAATATCGAGGCACTGCGCCGTGCTCTTTACTCCGCCGCTGCGGGGCATCTTGTGTGTCTCACTCTTGCTTTTGACAACCATATAGCGCCTTAAGTACCTATATATGCTTTGCGGGAGGTAGATATATATGAGCCAGAGGCATTGTATACCTAACCATGGTGGAGATTTATGTTATGAACATTTGTATGTAGGTATATAAGTAGCTACCCTGACGATCGCGAAGCCGCCGCCGCCGCTCGTGTCGATTTGTCGGCAGGCTTTATTTCCGCCTGTCGCGTGGAAACGCGATAGCGGTTATATTTTATTTCCAATATTTCACTAGTCGAAATAGAAACTGCTCCACGGGAATGTGAAACGTGTCCAGGACCTACACTGTGTTTATATTTTATTGTACCTTTATTTACACAGCTGAATCATTCAATTTCTATATCCTTACGTCCGTCCACCTTGGTAAATATTAAATCGTTTTATGGGGGTTCAACTTTAAATTTTATTTAAGTAGCCTAAGTATAGGTTGATACCTATACTTAGGTTTATATATATTATATTGATTCTATAAATCTCAAATGAATCCGATTTGGTGTAAGTAACCATCTAACTCCACTGTCGATCTTTGTTTTCAACTCTCCGTACAATTTTATAAGAAACCCGCCTTAAGTAATTATGAATCAGTATCATTTGGATCCCCATTCCGATTTTATTATTAAGATTTCATAGTGAAAAATAACTAATTTCGTATTAAGTAGGTAAGTACATAAATGAGGAAACCTAACACGACTCATAATAAGATACTTTTTTTGCATAGGAAGCTAATGTTATTAACCTCCAATTAAGTACCTAGGTAAAAGTAACCTTAAATCGAAAAAGGTTAATTTTATAAACGGACTTCCGTATCGTACGATGTTGTTAATCAATAATGGAGTAAGTATATTACAATTCCGATGCGATGTCATTTTGAAGCCGAGCCATCATATAACAAAGATTTAAATTGTCAAGCGCTCGATGACCCGCTTAATATAGGCTGCATAGTCGATCGAAGCCAAATTAAACTGTCCGGGCGAAAGCACAGCGCCCGTCCCAGCCTCCCTCATGAAATATTTACATCTCTAGGCACAGTCAGCTCCAAATAGGTGTGAGCGTCCAAGGTAAGCAAAGAACTCGAGCTTTTTACAATATTCACATAAAAGGTTCTTCTTTTCAAGGTAACTTTTGTAATATTTACAAATATATGTGCTAATCAGATTCGACCCAAACACTAGTCTAGACTTTGTATGGTTCAGATCACTATTTAATAGAAGTTAGAAAAGCCTTATTACAGTTGCTCATAGTTACTATGAGCGGATACACCGCCACTTCAGACCTGTAAGCCCTTATAATACCTACTATAGTAACATATCCGATACGAGCTAAGAAAACAAGCAAAGTATTCTTTCCAAATGTCATTTATTTCACGTCACTCAATAAACGCAACACACGATCGTTAATTATAGCCTTTACTCGGGCTCCATAAACAAACTCGAGATGTGTGAAATCCAAAGTTTTATTTAGCATAATGCTATTTACTACATTAGGCAACTTACTTCTAAGGATAGTAACGTCTTCTACGCTACTGAAAGTGTCAGATTCACTGTAAAATAAAGTTATAGGAGCCGTCACTAATGATACGTTGTAGGCGGGAGGTTGTGGCGATCCATAAACCATTTGATTATTCTCAAGTCCATGGTCAAACCTTTGAAACATCTTGCTTCCGTAACCTTGCAAAACGTGCACGAAGTTTTTAGCGGAAGTGCCGGCTGGTATGTGGCTAGCAATTACTGGAAGTTTGCCTCGAGGTAAATTTTTTACATTCATCAAGCCATAGCTTAAACGAAACTCGACGTCGCACAACAATTTTGCAGGTGACGAATCAACACATATTATAGAGTGATATAAGTTTCTCATTGAATTAGTCGCAAACACTTCGTGCAATCCGTCACGCTCAGCCAAAAAAGTCAATTTATAGTAAACCAGCGCCCAGTTTCGGAACGGACCTCTCGCGGCCGCCTGCCCGCGAGATATAGATAGTCTGTGGTGTAGAAGTTTTGTGTGATGACAGCGCGCGCATTTGGTGAAGTTTATAAACTTATTGTCTCTCCTCTCAACCTGGAATAAAACTGGTGAAATACAAATAATTGGTTTCATTACCAACCCCGGACTTATACCGAACCCTATAAGTGGCGCCCCAACGTGTTTTTAGTGATTTTCACAAGTTTAATTTCATGAGAGAGTGAAAAAAGATGGCGGTGAAAAAAAACTGAAACGTTTTCACGTAAAACTTTTTATTAGTACGTAAATTTTGTGTGATTTCGGTTCGCGTGTGTAATAACTATGCCGCTGACCAGGAATCAGTTAGCACACGATGAGAGAGTAGCGGCTAGTGGAATGTTCCCTCCGCCCCTCTTATCGCGGGACGACGACGATGAAGCCGCCGATGATGCGCGCGCCCGCCCACTCCATCGTAGTGGCGGCGCACCCGCCGGCCAAGCTTTCGACTCCGCCGCCGACCGCCGCGCCTCCGTGCCTGCAGCTGAATCTACATTCACACAAGAGAGCGTAGCCGCGTTAGTAGCATCACTCCAAAGGACCCAGACAGAAGCTTTTAAAGATCTGTTGGAAACCGTTATGGGTCAGCGAGCTACGACGTCAACACCGGTACCACCCTCGGAAAGTACTCATCATGTTACCATGACAAAATGTAAAGCCACATTCGGCGGTAGCAGTGACCCCACCGAGGTAGAAGCGTTCATAGATTCTGTAGACAGCTACATTGAATGCACTCAAATCACAGAGTCAAATGTACTAAGAGGATTAGCTATGCTGTTAACAAACGATGCTGCAACATGGTGGCAAGGCATCAAGCACCATGTCACCTCGTGGGATGATGTTAAACACAATCTCATATGTGCTTTCGGGGACAGGCGCCCACCACACCGACTTTACAAAGAACTGTTCAGTATGACACAGGGCAGAGAATCGACAGACATCTTCGTGGCGAAGGCTCGTGCTCTGCTAGCGCGCCTGCCAAGAGGAGATTTGTCCCAGAAGGTGGAATTGGACATGGTCTATGGACTTTTAAATGGCCAAATAAGGATGCGCCTCCGTCGTGAAGAAGTAGGCACTTTTGCGGAGCTGCTTAGAAGAGCAAGAGAAATAGAGGACTCCAATGTAAAGTCAAACCAGCAGCCCTCCATCCAGCAAGCCGCCCCACTCGCCGCTCCTACAGCCGCGCAGCGCGCCGCATACCCGCGGGCGCCGCCAGCCTCCGCGACTCCAGCCGCCGCCGCGCAGCCGCGCCCTGCGACCGCGCGCCCGCCGCCCGCCAACGTGCCCGCTCCTCCGCCTACATCCGCCCCACCGGCGGACGCACAGGCAGTAAACAGAAAACCTCGCGCAGTGTGCGCCTACTGCAAACGTTTTGGACACACTATTGAAGTATGCCGTAAATTAAGTAACTACAAAGATGGTGAGTCAAAATCCAATACCTATACTGACACAAGTGGTAGTGATTATCGAGGCAAAGAGAGCTTTTATTGTGTGAAGTTATCAAATAACAATACTGACTCTACTAATTTTTCTACCTCAAATTCTAATTTGAATGCTAAGAACTCTATCAAAACTGTGTCACATCAATCGGGTAACTTACCCAAAACTTATGCTTGCAATACACAGCTGATCGACCCAGGTCAACGACCTTGCAGTTCATTTGATCGGTCCGCTGTAGATTGTCATTGCCATAGTCATGACAATAATATTGTATGCGACTTACCTTCGAACAATGTATGTAATACACAGATGATCAGTCCGGGTAAAGGTGCTCGCTTTCAATCCGATCACTCTGTAGATTGTTATTGCCAAATTCATAACAATAATATTCCATGCAATGTTCCTGATAATAGTTTTGTGTGCTATAGGAATTGGGTTTCTCATAAGGTTGCATGCGCATGTAACGGATATGGGCAAGTGCAAAAATGCACAAATTCTGATTTTATATGTGATGTTCCGGGTTGTACCAAACATTTTTATTCTCATAAAATCAAGGACGTTCCATGTAACCATATGACAATGCAAACTAACCCAATGGTTCCACAAAATTTAGAAACTAAAAATAAAACTGTTGTGCAGAATTGCCATAACTTAAAGTTTTCCAAATTCCAGGAAAATATTCCCTGTGCTAATAATATTTGTTGTGATAAATATTTTAATTCAAATCAGATACCTACTCCTATGATTAATGATAATACAGGGGATGGTGTTATGCCAAAATTCGCCAAAAATAATTTACATCCTAAATGTTGTTCATCCAATTTTAATTGTGCCGAGGATGGCATTATCCAAGAGAATGCCAACCTTGAACTACATTCAAAATGTTTTTCATCCAATTTTAATTGTGCTGAGGATGGCGTTATCCAAGATGATGCCAACCTTGAATTACATTCAAATACTTTTTCGTCCAATTTAAATTGTGCAAGGGATGATGTTATGTCAAATGGTGCCAAATCACATTCTGTGAATTATTTGAATTGTAAAAAATTTATTAACCAAAAAAGTCAAGGGTTTAACCCTACTAACCCCGCTTGTTGTACGGAGAACTGTAGTAACCATGAGTTTACTAATTTGGAGGATAAGTTTTCAAATGAATATTTTTTGAATTTAAGTGACTGTGCATGTAATAGAGATGTATTATCGATGGGCAACGACCGCGATAGGCCTACAAAGTGTCGCGACTTGCGTCCAATTTTCAAAATAGAAATTTTGGGTCTAAATGGTACCGCTATGATAGATACTGGCGCGAAGCATTGTATCGCTGGTCACACGCTATATGCTCTTCTACTACGTAGGAACCATCCTTTACATCCCTCGTCGAGACGCGTGAAGCTCGCCGATGGCCATATTCGGGAAATGGAGGTACTTACCACAACATTACCTGTGAGGTTGGAACAAACAGTCATTACTATCCCCTTTCTGATATTTCCGGACTCCGACAACAACGAGACACTACTCGGCATAGATTTTATTACAGCAGCTGAAGTAGTAATTGACTTTTGCAATGAAATTTGGTATTTCAGCAAGGAAGCTGATACCCATCACAAACTTCTCTTCGAGCCAGCCTCACGTAGCATTGGCTGTGCTTCAGCAGAGGTTCTTCGAGACGACGAAGGAACAAAACTTGGTTCAGCTGAACGACAGGCGCTTGCTCAGGTGCTCATCAAGCATGCGCACATCTTCGAGCCAGGGGGAGCTCCTACACCTTACGCCGAACACCGGATAGAAACAGGTGAGCGCTCTCCCATTGCGGTGCCCCCGTACCGGCTGAATCCTGCAAAAAAAGAACTTATGAAAAAAGAAATAGACAAAATGTTACAAGCCAACATAATTGAAGAATGCGAATCTGCATGGTGTGCGCCGGCACTGATGGTGCCGAAGTCAGATGGTAGTATCCGTTTCTGTGTTGATTACAGACGGTTGAACTCGGTCACCAAGTCTGATACGTACCCAATGCCACTCATCGATGAACTGGTCCAGTCTACAAAAAGAAACTGTTACATGAGCACGCTAGATTTGCGAGCCGGTTACTGGCAAGTCAGCGTTAAGGAAGCCGACAGAGACAAGACTGCTTTCACATCACCTCTCGGCACTTACCGTTTTAAAAGAATGCCCTTCGGGCTAAAAAATGGCCCAGCTACTTTTCAACGGCTCATCGATCGTTTCCGGACCTGTGCGGCATTGAAGGATATAACAGTTCTTACGTACTTAGATGATATCTTGGTGATCTCCGAAGGATTTCAACAGCATCTGCAAGACCTCGAGGCAGTTTTTAAGCGCTTGAGCGAGTTCAACCTCCACGTCAATCGGGAGAAGTGCGTGTTTGCAAGGGAAAGCGTAAAGTACCTTGGACACGTTATAACGCAAGATGGCGTCTCAATTGACCACCAAAAGGTGAGTGCTATTCTCGAGATGAAGGAGCCTACTAATCTGAAGCACCTCAGAACCTTCCTCCAAACGTGCTCGTGGTTCAGAAAGTTTATTCCAAACTTTTCCAAGGCAGCCGAGCCACTTACACGTCTAACTCGAAAGAATCAAGTTTGGACTTGGGACCCAGCTCAGGCGCAAGCTTTCGGCGAGCTGAAGCGGTTACTTACCTCAGCCCCAATTTTAATCCAACCAGATTTTAAATCTGAGTTTATTCTGCGAACCGACGCAAGCAACTACGCCCTTGGCGCGGTTTTATTGCAGGGGGAGGACAAGGAGGAAAGACCCATCGAGTACGCAAGCAGACTCCTTACGGCAGCAGAACGTAACTACTCCACTACAGAGCGCGAAGCTCTGGCAGTTGTGTGGGCGGTCGAACGTTTTCGACCGTACCTCGATGGACAACCAGTAATTATTGGTAGCGACCATCAACCTCTTCGCTGGCTGTTATCTCTGAAATCGCCAACCGGTAGGTTAGTACGCTGGGCACTTAAGCTCCAGTCGTTTGATATTCGATTTCAGTACACTCCAGGGAAAGCAAACGTAGTAGCAGATACTTTGAGCAGACCTATCTGTTCCAGTGAGACACGCGATGACTGCGGCATCTGTTCGGTCATTATTAACTTACCTGCTAAGAAACCAGAGCAGATAAGACTGGAACAACTTACCGACTCAGACGTGGAGAAGGTGATCAAGGAGCTCGAAGCCACTGATGAAATTGCTGCGCAGAGATGGACGGACAGAGGATACCTTATGGACCAAGGCGTTCTCTACAGGTATAATCCCGATTCCGATAGTGAATCGCCGCAACTTGTTCTTCCCAAAAGTCAAGTGGAAGTAATTCTCAAGGAGTGCCATGACTCCTCATTGGCGGGACATCCTGGTATCGACAGGACCTATCAAAAGGTTGCACAACTTTATTATTTCACTGGAATGCGGAGGATAGTCACCGACTATGTAAAAGCCTGCATCCATTGTCAAAGGTACAAAGCTACCAACACTAAGCCTCCCGGCCTTCTCCAAACGCCCGTGTTAAATCAAAGAAACGAGGTGTTGGCTATCGACCTCTTCGGCCCATTGCCAGAGGGAGAGCAAGGAGAACGCTGGATATTTCTAATTGAAGATACAGCTACCAGATGGGTAGAACTGTTCGCCCTCAAGGAAGCCACAGCAGAAGCCTGTGCGCGTGTTCTCATTGAAGAATACTTTATGCGATTCGGGTTACCTCGCCGAATCATCTCGGACAACGGTGTCCAGTTTGTTTCGGCAGTCATGCGTCAATGCATGTCAGTCCTGGAGATAAAGCAGAACTTCGTGCCACTTTATCATCCACAAGCTAATCCCGCAGAGCGAAAGAACCGCGACTTGAAGGCACAATTAGCACAACTCGTGGAGAATGACCACACATCCTGGCCAAAGAAGCTGCCGGTGATTCGTTTCGCCCTTAATAGTTCGAAATGCCGCACAACAGGTATGACGCCCGCTTATTTAACACTGGCCAGAGAAATGAGGTCTCCCACAGAGGTCAATCATGACCTTCGCACTATTCTGGATAAGGACAATTTTATCCCGCAAATAACACCCTATCTCAGGAAGTTTACCAATTCCCTTTCGGCAGTTCGAGAACGGGTGGAAATTCAACAGGACAAACGCAAGGATTACGCTGATCAGTCTCGGCGACCTGCAGATGATTATCAGGTAGGTGACTGGGTACTTCTTAAATCCCATGTGCTCAGCAAGAGTTCAAAGGAACTTACATCAAAATTCGTCCCACGACGGGATGGACCCTACCAAATCGCAATGAAAGTTAGTCCCACCACCTTCAGCATTGCACGCATCGAGCAGCCCGACGAAATTATAGGGAAATATCATGTTAAGGATCTTACCCGGTATGTCGGAAGTGAGGAAACTCCACCGAAACCCGTTATCCCAAAGAGGAAACGTGGACGCCCGGTAAAGGTTTCTGAAGACCTAGCCCTGAATCGAGCGCGATCTCCAGGTCTAGTGGGGGAGCATATAGTAAACCAGCGCCCAGTTTCGGAACGGACCTCTCGCGGCCGCCTGCCCGCGAGATATAGATAGTCTGTGGTGTAGAAGTTTTGTGTGATGACAGCGCGCGCATTTGGTGAAGTTTATAAACTTATTGTCTCTCCTCTCAACCTGGAATAAAACTGGTGAAATACAAATAATTGGTTTCATTACCAACCCCGGACTTATACCGAACCCTATAAATTCCTTTAAATTTTGGGTCAATAAATCTAGGAGAGGATACTTTATTCTTGTGACCCAAGCTACTGGGGCTAGTAATATAGCTTGTTTAATTTTGTCATTGTACTCAGGTTTCATACTACACAACACAATAAATAACGTTGTTCCTTGAGAAAATCCCACATACGATAATTTGTCCTGAGATGTTTTTAGCAAAATATAATCAATAGTGGCGGCCAAATCTTGAGATCCAATCTCTTCATAACTGAAATTCCAAAATTCTTTGTCAGAAATATGTCTCGTGTGTTTTTTGCTGTACTTGTTTCCTCTTGAATTAAACAGCCACACATCGTATCCAGCGTCTGCCAGCTGATATGCAATGGAGTACTTTGGCCCTAAAAGCAGCCACGAGTCAGAACTGTCGCAAATTCCATGTACAAGCAGGACTGGTGGACCCTTATTGGGAATACGAAATAAATTGACGACATAACCTTGCTGAGTAATCACCGAATGTTTTTCGGCTTTATAATTAAACTTCTTAATTAGTTGAAGAGAGTTAAGATAATATTGCATGGGTTCACTAATAATTTCGTTTAAGTTTGATCGAGGTTTTCTTCTCTTGTTATGTGCACAACCAATACATAGAAATATAAAAACACTGTGAATTAACGTTGAGTTCCGAATATCCATGTTTATTGCGAAACGCGTACACACATCGCGGAACGCTGCAAGCGTGTAGTGCGTTCGCACGTGAATGAGACTATAACGACCGAGGCTCAACCTCAGAGTCAATGTCAAGTCGGGGGGACTACGGGCGAATTGAAACATTATGATGTCACAAAGTTCTTCAAATAAGCTTTTAACTTAGGCACTTAACTTTGTCGGCGTGCCCAGTAATCTGAAGTACCCAGATATTGACGTCCGCAATGAAGACGAGGAATAATTCAGGTTCTGCATGGTCTCCCGTGCATATCTGTTGTTAGCAAAGCTCTCACTTGATAAGTGCCGGTTTTTCTCGGCCTCGCTTTGTCCTTCGAGAGATACATTTGCTCTATGAGCGTATAGGTATCATCATATCATTCATCCTATCGGCCAGCAGTCTTGTTCCAGATAATTCGTTAAACAAACGATATCTCCTCATTGCTCCTCTATTTATCTCTTGGTCTAGTCAGGAACGCCAATTAAGTCGGCACTGTACCATAACTTGACCTTGCCTTATCGAAAATATAATTTTTTTAAACCCACGTTTGACCTGGATCTCACTAGATACCTATAACTAAAGTAGAAGAAAATACTCGTACACGAAGGTTTAAAAATACCTGCCTACCTATATCAAGAAAAAATTTCTCAACACCAACCAAATACCTATACTATACTTATCAATTTGGCTCAACATTCAAGAAAAAAAAAATTTACAATCTCCAATGCAATATTTTTGGAGGACACCATCGCCCGAATGTAGTCACACCGGTTATCTGTTTAGAAATTTCGCTGTGTTGTCATCCCAATAACCAGTAAATATCTCTATCAAAATAGAATGAATGACGTTTTGAAACAAAATGCAGGTAGTATTAACATTGACTCTACTAAATAATCAAGACGTAAATTACCATATTATTGTAATTATATAATTTAAGTCCTACCTACCTAGTAAAATAATATTGTATAAAGTGTCGTAGAAAAAACGCCGCTGAAATATATATATATGCTGCTTCTTCAACTAAAAACTTATGACTTACAAGTTTTATTTTTACGTTTTCAAATAATCTCCAATTTGGCCGATTCTCCTTTTAGCTATATCTAGGTAGGTTTTGTCCTTTTTGCGTTTTTGCTATACCAGGAAACTCACCGTGCACTGCCAATTATGGAACTTAAAGATTGACGAAGTGTCCTCTATTAAGTAGCTAAATATGCAATAGTTAAAATATATTTACAAAAGGTCATTGGATTTGCATACGAGTATGGACTATTCGTATTCTATATAACAATTATTGGTCAGGTAAACAATAATAATTATAATACAATAGTAGGTACACAAAAAATAAATATAACAATTATATTTCGCATACGAGATATGTGACAGTAGTGACAATGAAAACCAGTGAGATAATTTCAATGTGATCTAGTGTTAAAATAAAACTGCACAATGTCATCTTACATTTTTATTACTGATACAACTCTACATGATTTATCCCATTAATTTAATAAATCGAGGTTTTAGCGTGCCCCAGTTGACTTAATTAGATATGTTTATATTTTTTACGTTCTCCCATTTTCTCTGAAACAAAATACATTATGCATAAATTACTTTACTTAGGCTTACATTATTTCATTATTCATGATAATATCTTTATTTTCCCAACTGCAATGTTTCATGCAGCAGTGTGAAGATAAAGTGTATGGTGTAATGTATGGTGTAATGTATCTGGTACAGTAAACACCTACGCTTTGGGGGGGTTTACTAAGAATAGCCTTTGCGCCACGGCAATACGTCATGGTTTGGAACGGCATTGTACCTATAGCTTGATGTCGATTGTAGGTATCATATACAAGGTACCTAATTGCAGTTGTTTGTTGGCCTGGCCTACTTCAAATATTTATTTTTAAATATTTTGTTTGTAAATATCATGCAATAATCAACATTACTTTTGATATTCATCGTCATAAAAGTGTTTGTAAATATTACTCCAAGTTAACTTAACGTAACCATATTTCATAATAAAATTATTTTAGAATTAAAACTATAATAGTGAGCCATTACCTACTATATATTATTATTTATATATAAACTTGAGAAAGACCGTCGAATTCGCGGTCGAAACTGTCGGTTTAATTGTCGACTTCAACAATATAAGTGAGTAATATCCGTTTATATAATGTTACATATCTTTTATTGCAAGTAAATACATTGTGCATATTTTTTGCACGTATTTTTTTTACATTTAGGTACTTACCACCGCCTTAGCCATTCAGAGAATTAGCCCTTTAGAGAATTATAGTCCTTTTGAGAATTAGGCCTTCTGCGCCTTAACCCTTTAAGACTTCTTGAGGGCAGGGCAACAACAAAAAAATTCCTCGATACATTGGGTGCACGACAGCAGAAATTGCCCTAATATATTGTAAGGTAGGTAGGTATTGTTTTGTGACGTCATTCACGGCTCCGTCAGCCCTAACTACATTAGGCCTAATTATTACTGTCATAATTTCTTATTAAGTACCTACCTAAGTTTAGTAAATAGATACTTAATTAAAACCAGTATCTACGTAATTTACATGTTTACTTGTTCTATTTTTTAAACTGTTTAACTAACTGATGACAAAAAAAAATGTTACTTATTTTAATTGCGAATTTATATTGTCTTAAATCCTTACCGATTAAAAAAATCGGCAAGGCTGAGTACCTAACCTACCTATCTATATTATGGGCCTGTCTATAAATTATAGGAAGAAGCCACTAACAGGCGTTAGGTATAGTCGATTTAATGCACTTTTTTTTGTAAACCTATAAATTGTCACACTGTTGGGCAAAGGTCTCCCCCCTCCTCTTCCATCCATCCCTGTACTTACTTACTTATTAAAAAATACTTTCTATGTAAAACGCACGTCTCGTGTGGCTCTTATTTTGTAAATCGAGTCGACATTTCATTTATTATACGGTTCTACACTAACTTCATAACTACTCGCTAATTGACATCTCGAACGATGTTTTTTAGAACCAAAGGTGGTCAGTAAAATTATCAATTAGGCAATTCGGCTTTGTTACACTATGCTTAAATACACCGGCATATTCTTTTTTAACTGTGCCTACGTACCTAGTGTGCCTGATAAACTACCTACTTACCCACTTAACTAATTATTAGCATCGTTATTTAACAACTTGGCTCAATGTTTAACTTCACTGTCAATCGAACCTAAAGTAACAAGCTGTGTTGTATATTTACATTATACAAACAGTTCAAAATTGTTTGTTGTCCAATCATTTGGTAATGTTAGTAAACATTCGGCTAAAGATGTCTTACATGAGATAATCATTTACCTCATCCATGGACAGAAGTCGGTGGACTATTGAAAGTCATTCATAGTTTACCTAGGTCATTGTTTGTCACCCAGCAAAACACGGTGCCTGGAAACAATAGATGATTATGATCGAGGACATAAATATAGCATGTTCATAGATCCCGAACTCATTTGTCATTCGTACAAGATGAAATCAACAAGAGGAGTTAACAGGTTAGTGAATATAATGGTATTTAAAAAGTAGTGATTCTGTCGTGCGTTTTCTAAATTACCTTTTCAGGTCCAAAAGATATATATGTGGTCTAATTGTGGAACTGACAGTGACAGCAGCCCGTTCCCATTGCTAATAAATAGTCCATTGCTGGTTTTCATTAGGAACATAAAAAATCGTTTCACAGCAACCGAACAATGCATTATAAGTAGATAACTGTCGGTCTAATTGCCGACTTCAACGATATAAGTGGGTGATATGATAGATATAAATTGGGATGGGTTTGCTGTTTTACTGCCAGATCCACAATTGCGGCGACATCCTTTTTATTGTGTAGAAAAGGGAGACAGCATCTTTAGACTTGTCAGATTTAGTTTAGTTAAAAAAACGGCCAAGTGCGATTCGTACTCGCGCGCCGAGGCGAGGGTTCCGTGCAACTTACACTGTATCTTTACTCTAACGAAAAGCTAAACCAACTGGACAAACTTATCTTTACCATTCGTAAACTACTATGCCCATACATTGACATACTCTCGATTCCGTGTCCGTGACCAACTGCAAATAGGTACCTACTCACAAGTTTGTAATAACAAAAAATATATATATTTATTGTGGGATGTAATTTCACAATTTTTCACGATTTTGAATTTTTGCAAGTAGGTAAGTAAGTACATTACGCCCGGCATGGGACGCCGAGCGGAGTGTCTTGGTCTATCGAATCGGGAGCGACCTGTCACCGGAAGGCGTCATAGCCGCAATGTTGCAGGACGAAGCATCGTGGAAGGCCGTGGTCTCCTTCTGTGAGACCGTTATGGTTCAGAAGGAGACCGCGGAGCGCGATCGAGAGAGGGCCAATCCCAATCGGAGACGGAGACGGCGGGGCGGCGGTAACCCGCGCCCTGTTTTGTCAGCCCTGTAGTCTCGGGCGAAGAATAGAGCTAAGGTATCCCCTGCCTGGCGTAAAAGGCGACTAAAAGGGGACGTCATGGTCGCGGACGGTCAAAGTGGGGGATCTGACCGTCCATGGCAGAAACGACCACGGGGAAGGTGGCAGTATGCAATGGCCGCGCGCTGCCGCGTCGGGAGGTTCTGGGAGGTGAAGCACACATCTCCCGGGACGGGCCTCGGGCAAGTGCTAGGGGGGCACCGGTGCGTTCCGTAGGAGAACCCGGAGCCCTCCGAACAGCACGAGGTAGGCCATCGAGGGGGTTTTAGTGGGTACAAATCCCACATAACCCGTCCTCCCCCCCAGGAGGTCGGGTATCTTTTAAAAGATTTCCCCCCCGTTAACAAAAAAAAATAAAAAGTAAGTACATTTACTTTTCGTCACGTCGCGTCGTAGGTGATCGATAAATGCTTCAAACTATATAAAAGAAAAGACAGTATGTACAGTCGAAGACAGAGATAAGTATACAGGGAGCCTCAATAAGGTTGAGATTTTCTCAAAAACTACTGGACCGAATTTAATAATTCTTTTACAGTTACATAGTTTTAACTTTTATCTATCAAACAGTGAAAAAATTTCGAGAAAATCTCAACCTTAAAAACTCTCATATACATCTTTCTCTGTGTTCCACCGTACCTAGATAGGTTTAAGTAGGTCACCTAAGCTAAAGCTCCGTAGCGGCCATTATTAAATCAAATCCTATACTTTTAGGTAACCTAAACCTAAATGCAACCAAACTACAACATTTTCGAAATCGAGTAAGGCCCTAACTGAATGTCCTAACTGAAATACTTTCTAAATCTTAACATAGGTAGGTACTTTTAATTGACATTCTGTGGTGTCACTGAAATAAATTATCTACCTAAGTACTTAGGTAATACGATTCCGTCTCCAACACCTTTTAGAGGCCAACAATCTGTTTAAGTCAGGTAAGTACCTACAACTAAGTGATGATAGGTATATATCAACCTAATTATAACAAAATTAATATTAAGTATGTAAGTAACATAGGTAATTTAAGACTTAGGTAGATATTCACTCTACACAGGCACTACTACCTTGTACATACTATTACTTATTCTGCGACACAGCCTGTGTCACCTCAGATTTAATCTGAGTGTGTCACAGACACAGAATAAGACAATAGTAAAGAAAAAGAAAACATTTATTTATCACTACATACTACACATACACATTACACAACCTACACTACATAATATTGTGCAAAATGACAATAGATACGAGTAGGTACACACAGTCACTGTATTTTATTTAGATTAGGTATAAGGATTAAACAATTACCTACCTTATTCTTCAATAATGGTGTATTACGATTTACGACTTGGAAGGAAAGAGTGTGTAAAGTAGTAAAGTGAATGTCCTCCCTGCCGCGGACGTCAATTCACTTAAAGGGGTCGATCATGCTGCCGCTTGCTACTAAAAGCTACTAAAAGCCCTCCATAAAAGCAATAATTAAATTGACGTAACGCAATTTGGTAAGGCGATGCTGTCAAAGGTACCTCGGCGTATGATCTATTTTAACTTAGGCACCTACTTAACTTACTTATGTGGTGCTCGTAGTTATTACCCAGTTATTACCTAATAGATATAGGTAAGTAGGTTCGTTAGGTAGGTAACCTACCTACCTATTAGGGCGGACGCACAAGTGCAATAGACACACAATTAGAATGTCCATGTTTTTTAAATCCGGACCAATGTGCAGCGGGCGCACGTCAGCGCCGTGTACCGCGCCAGTGGACGGTGCCGTCCGCCGGCACGACGCTGTCCGTCTGTGACCGGCGCCGTCCGACATCGTGCACCGGTGGACGGTGCCGGCAGACGCCGTGACACAAGCCATGCGACGGCACGGCGGGCGTTGTACGCTAGCCCTTACGGAGATTTTGATTGATGGCGACGCCTCTGTCTGAATGTAGTTAACACGTCCCGGCGCGGCCACGGCATTAGCCGTACGTAAATCGCATTTTAAAAAAACCGGCTCGTGCGAGTCGGACTCACGCACCGAGGGTTCCGTGCAACGCAACGCAACTTAACACCGTACTATTGCTGTACAAAAAAATAAACTAGATTGACATACTTATATGTGCGGCTAGATTGCTCCAGTATGGGGTAAAGTAAACTGCAACATTAATCAGAAACAAAAAGTTTTTCTTTTAGGTACTTGTGCTATAAGACCTAGCTTCTTGCCTTTTATGATTCTAGGTCAACGGGAACCCAGGTATCCTATATGGTTTTGATTCCATTACGTTCTCATACAAATATGCGGGAAAATGCGACATAAATAGCGATATCTTTTGATTGCGTAGACGTAGAAGTTTGATTTGTTTACGTCTGGTAGGTAGGTACATAGATGGTTACCTACCTATACTTGCATGCATTGGCGGTACGGCAGACAAAATCTTCATATTATATTGGCGGTACGGCAGTTACCGTAGCGTTTCCATACATCGGCGTAGGAACGGAAGGCTCAGTGTCACTCGCTCGCTAGACGCAAGTGCCAAAGTCGTTACCGGAACGGCTGTACACGTTATTTCGTAAGGTACTTAATTAGACGATTATGGTTATGGTATGAGTTTATGACATACAACACAACTATTGCCGTGCTATAAAGTATGGGGAAAAACGTAATTTTTTTTTAAATCAAATCATAAAGTGTGTTACATTTTGATTATTTTTAGTACACTGTGGCCAAATGCAATAACAAAACGCAATCGCATGCATGTTGTCAACTGTAAGTAATTTCCCCAAAATACGGGTATAATCATTCAGTTACTTCGTTTAGGGGTAAGATGTGTTCAAAGAAGAAGGGCAAACTATAATCTCAACTATTTGGAGTGTATGTAAAATGTCACTGGAGCGTACTATTAAAATATAATGATAAAATACAACATATATTTGACTAATTATTGCATTGACTATAATTATTATAGTAGATTGCAAAGATTATTTCCCATCCTGTTTAAATTTTTTAACACTTCTGGCCTAGAGCCCTTTTAATATAACTTTACGACAAATTATCTATTAATCTTGGCCACGGCCAAATAAATATTCTTAGGGCCTAACGAGGCTTTTAAGATATTTTTATACGCAGCATTTTGACTTCAAGTTAAATGATGTATGCTACCCTGCCTTCGTTCTTTAGTTTAGGTTATACATACATAAGTACCTATGTATTTATAAAACAGACATTATGAAACGTCAGACCAGGCTGTATGCTCTACTTAGCTTTGCCTTTCATACATGGGATAAATTCTTAAATTACTTTAAAAAAACGTCATTAGTGTCACTCTGTCTGTGTCACGTCATTTACTTTACTGACAGTTGATTTACTTACTGTGTGTGAGAAACATGTATTTTTATAAATAACTAGCTATTATTGCAATTTAAACCAAGGTTAAATAGACGAGTAACAGCCGGTAATAATTTCGTCATTAGAAACGCTTATAGTGCGCAATTTTATTATTCTGTACTGCAGTTAGAAACGCTAGAGTAATTATTGTACTTTATGGTTCAGTTCAGAACAAGACTATTTTTTTGCAGATTTGAATTGTAATCACATAGTAATGAAGAGACCGTCGAGATGACTGTATTGAGTAAAGTTATAGACAATGATGGTATGCTGAAGATTACTTCCGAGTTCACTCGGCTAAGAGGTAAGGAAACCCAATGATTTTAAAAAGTTTTACCTAATGTTTCGACAAAACGTAACTCTCTATTTACTGCCTTGATATAACAAAATACCTGAATAACAAATAGTGTTCCACATAATATTATATCATAATATTATTATTATACACTGGACTTAATAAAAATGCCAAGTTCTAATTTAGGTACTTGGTTACAATTTCATTAAAGTTGTACAACTCGACACAATCATTATCATAATTTACTTAACCTTGGGAATTCTTATTGTGTAAGTAAATAAACGTTTGTTACTTGTGTTATTTTCAGATAGGTGCTATTTAGAAAATTCTGGTACAGCACTGTATCCCCAAAGTTTGCTTCAACATGTAAATCAAGATCTGATGAATAATGTTTATATGAATCCACACACAGATAAGTACACAAGGGACTGTATCGAACAAATCCGCTGTTTGATTCTGGCTCATTTTAATACTGATCCATCTAAGTATACTGTGATATTTACTTCTGGGACCACACAATCCTTGAAATTAGTTGTGGAATCATTTCAATTTGGTTGTGATGGACATGAAGTTTTGAACTGTGGTTCCTTCGTATATTTGAGAGATAACCACACATCTGTCCTGGGTTTAAGAGAAATAGCTCGAGATAAAAATGCAGATGTCATTCACATATCACATGACGACTTTATCAAATCATTAAATACTTCTCAGCTGACTTCAACATCAAGCTGGAAGGAAAAATACAAAAATGAAGGCAATACTCTTCTCGTTTACCCGGCGCAAAGCAATTTTAATGGATATAAATATCCAACTGACTGTGTAGACAATATAAAGGGTGGCTGTCTCAATAATTACATAAAGAGGCATTTATGCAAAGTAAACTGCAACTGGTATATTTTATTGGACGCAGCATCATATACAGCAACAAATAGATTGGATCTATCAAGAACGCAACCAGATTTCGTGTGTTTATCATTTTACAAAATATTTGGTTACCCAACCGGATTAGGAGCACTTTTAGTTAGAAAGAGTAGTGAAGATGTTTTGAGTCAAAAGTTGTATTATGGTGGTGGAACTGTTGATATTGTGTTAAGTAACGAAGATTTCCATGTGAAAAGACAAAGCCTGCATGAAAGGTAACTAATTGATGTGATTTAATAAGGTGTTTAATCTGTTTAAAATCCCTATCTTGAAATAATTTAATATCCCACCCTAAATTAAATTACTGAGCATGATTAACACAATTTCATTACATTCTATGACTTAATAAAATTAGCCTCATAATTGACAATATGCATGGTCTATCTATAGCTTAGCTTAAAACCTTATTTTTATTTACAGATTTGAAGATGGTACCAATGCTTTTTTATCAATCATAGCATTGAAACATTGCTTTGATGCAATGCACAGGCTTATACCTAAAGTGGTGAATGACAATATTATGGACACAGTATCACATCATACTTTCCTTTTGGCTCAAGATTTGTACAATCAGCTCAAAGAACTTCGACATCAAAATGGTAGTAAGGCAGCTGTTCTTTATATGGACTCTGAGTTCAATGACATTGATAAGCAAGGGAGTATCGTAACATTTAATGTCATGAGAGAAGATGAATCCTATATTGGTTATGCAGAAGTAAGTGATGTATTTTTATTGAGATTATATTATTATAGTATAGCATATTGCATTTTTGAAAATTATTATAAATACATACATGGATATCACTCACTTATATTATTGAAGCTGGAAATCGGTCGAAACTGTCGGTATAATTGCCGGCTTCAACAATATAAGTGAGTGATATCCATAATAATTTGTAAAAAAATGGCTCACTATAGTTTTCATTCTAAAATTGCATTTATGAAATTTGGTGGAATACAATATAATATATTTATTAATAAAACTATTCAATATATTTATACTAGAGGAGAGTACATATAAATAAATGTAAAATATATTGCAGTTTCAACATATTGCGGATTTGTTTAACATAAATGTGAGAACAGGCTGTTTTTGTAACTCTGGGTCTTGTCAAAGGCATCTGAAAGCTAGTAACAAGGATATGAAAGACATGTACAAAGCTGGCCACAAATGTGGCGATGAAGTGGACCTAATTAATAGTAGACCCACGGGTGCCGTAAGAGCCTCATTTGGTTATTATAATACATTTGAAGATGTTGATAAATTAATCCAAATGATTTATCGTTGCTTTCTAAAAACAAGGTATAAGAAGCCAAAACGTCAAATTAACTGCATAAAGAAAAATGAACTGCCAAATATATATCCAGAATATCATAATGACGAAATAAGCAAAACATTCAAACATGAAACGCAGTTATTCATGAATAAGAAGGCAGTACCATCACACATTTCATCCAAAATTGTGTTACAAGAGATTGCAATCTTCCCAATAAAGTCTTGTGGTGCTTTTAAAATAAACTCCTCATGGAAAATAGGACCTAAAGGTTTTGAATATGATAGAGAATTTATGATTATCAAAGACAATGGAGTTTGTTTGACACAGAAGCAAAATACGAGGATGTGTTTAATACGTCCTGTGATTGACATAAAACACAAAGTTATGAGTTTGAATTTTACAGGTTTGTGAGTGGCTTTAGCCTGGTTTTATACACAAAATATTTTTTAAGTTGTATTTACCATCACATCATACCTTATTATAACTTGTGTCATTTCAGGTAAATCTCCAGTTTTCATACCTTTAGACACAAAGCAACAAAAGTACAAAGAAGTCTCACTTTGCCAAACCAAAGTTTGCTCTGATATAGTAAAGGGCATTGACTGTGGAGATGAAGTGGCTGATTGGATATCAGAAGCATTGGAAGTTTCTTTCTTAAGACTGATCAGACAATCAAACAGTGACATCAGAATTCAAAAGAGGAAAATTGAAGAAGAGCAAAAATTACTGTCTTTAAGTAATCAAGCTCAATTTCTTTTGATAAACAAAGCCACAATACGATGGTTGAGCAATAAAATAAGAGACCCTACGTTTACGGATAACTTAGACGATTTAACTGACCGGTTTAGAGGAAATCTAATAATAGAAATGAATGAAGAACTAGTTGAAAAGGAATGGCAACGATTAATTATCGGAAAGCATGAGTTCAAGGTTAAGATCCATTTAATAAGAATATATCGTAAACGGATTTAATGTATTGATTTAGTACCTTTTTAATTAATAATGTAATGTGTACTTATATTTTCAGGTAGAAGGACAGTGTCCCCGGTGTCAAATGGTGTGCATTGACCAGCAAACTGGCGAAAAAACTGTTGAACCTCTCAGAACAATCGCTGAGCAGTTTGCAGGTAGACTACGTTTCGGCATTTATTTAAGTTATGTTGGTACAGTGGATGGCTCAAAAGACCGTATTTTGAAAATACACGCGCCTGTAAATTCTGTGACCAACGTCGATGATATAAGCAGGTGAAAATAATGAAACAACCATCTAACCTGAATATTCGTTAAAATTGTTACTAATTTTAAATGTGATTGATTAGGTTACTGCCTATTAATTTTAGAATACAAAAAAGTACAATAATTAAACTTTGTTTCGGGATCATTGTCAAATGTTATTTGAATGTCCAAGGGTACTTTTATTATTACAATATACGCTATACTGGCACTCTTACTAACTTTTGTCTAATATTTTTATAAGTGTGTATATGTATTTGTAAGGTACTTTCGACAGGAATACTACCTGCTGTTAAGTACTACTACAACTTGCTTGCGTGAGATTATCTATTTAAATTATTTTTAATTTTAGTTAGGTAAATTCATTTATGTCGCTAAACAAGTGTAGGTACTTAACCTAAATACAACTACAATATTAACGTTAAACTTTGACAGTATTCGTTTAATGCGTTTACTGATATTTTGATTTGCAAGATGTTAAACATGTTTGTTTATGGATTTAAATGCATTTAAGCTGCTGCAGCTGCTAAATCAAATTTAAGAACGTTAGGCAAGTAACACTTGCAGTACGATTTCAATTATTACGACGCAGATAATAAGAACGGTCCCGAGTCCAAAGTGTTACACTTGATCTGCTTTGATGTGTACCTATAGCTTAGGTACTTACGTATTTCATTTATGATTAAATTATAACAATAAAAATAAAGTAAGTAATTGCACCGCTGTGATAAGTTTTCGAATTTACTGAATATTATTAAATAAATAATGATACTGCACAAAATTATGTAACTGTCGTTGATTTCCAGTACCTACACCAGAAATAGGTATTGTAAATAAGAACTTCTACTTATTTGAAGTATTTCTCAATTTTACTTTTTAATGTGTTTTTGTAAGTTACTTATTTTGTAAGTTACTTATTTTGCACGTGACAGATGCACTCTCACAGTTTTAATTAATTTGAATTTTGTTGGTGCCAATTATGTCAATTATTTTATTTCAGGTTCAAAGATTGGTTTTTCAAACATTTTATAACGAATTGTTGCCTGTGTGATATCCATTATGAAGGTTATGAGCAGTACTAAAATATCGTATACTTACTTAAATCAAATGTAGTGCCTTGCCTTAAAATTTAAAAACAATTACTTGCCATTGCCAAAAAGTTTGTGATATAATACTTATATAATAATTGAATATATTTTACTTATAAATTGGAACTAGATTTTATACAGATAACTTCTGGTGTGCTCTGGGATTCCAATATTTATATACTTAATATTATTATAACTTTAGCATAGCAAGTATTGAAAGACGTTTTATGTAAATGTGCGTTCGGATTGGTGTGTCTGAACATGACTGATTAAATAAAAATATGGAGACCCTTTTTATTGGGTAGGTATATCGGATAATTTGTAAAACAATGATTATTATTTATCATCAGATGGTGTTTCTGATCTTAGAATGGTGGGTGTTGTTACTTGTTATATCACCGTAATTAGCCATCTATCAAATTTTAATTGAAATATAATTCATATAAGTAGTATTACATAAATATTATTAAATATATTTGTTTGTTACCATTTTTAGTAAGTACTTATCTAGTAAAATAAATGTTAAATTATGACACAGTTCATCGGTTGTTGTCCTTTGATTTCCCTGGGCTCCGCCCCATAAGAAACATCGTTTACTACTTGCGCCACCTCTTCGTAGTCTGGTAAAGCCATGGTTTGTAATTTGGAATATATTAGTTTGTCATTAACTGCAACTTCAAATGAACCTGCAATAAGTACTAGTAAGTATTATATTTTTACACTACCCTCCCTACAGTACCTTTACCACGAGTATGTATATTATGTCTTAATACCTACTTAAGTATAATGCTTACGAAAATCACCTTGTCGTCCTCGTCTGCATAACACCACGGCGTTAGGCGTCGAGTCTCTAATAATTCTTGCTAGTGCCAAACAATGTCCACCATAATCACAAGCTCCACTAAAAATATAATAATAATAATTATTAGCCCGCAGGGCAGCTTTGTGGCGAGCTGTTGGTGCGTAACGACACCACGGACCCGAATGCTCCAGAGAGTGGTCTAGGCCCCCGTCTCCGGCTTGCCGTAATGGCTTGTTCGGAGTGGATTCCCAAGGGGACCTGCAGGACTCTCGCCTCTGGCTTGCCTTAGCCAGCCGGCCAGAGTGGAGTCGTTAGAGCTATAACTTACATCTATATAGCTCGAAGGGGTGGAAGTGTTAAAGGCATAAAGCCGGGAGTAGCCCACTTTCTGGCATTCCAGTAATGGTGAAACTGCAGCACACCTCTCGACACCCCTTAGCCGCTCACACCGGTGTTGCTCTCAGTTGTCTTTCTGACGACCATGTTGAGGGCCCATCTAGTGAGTGGCGAGTCACCGCCTGCCAATTTTTTCATAACTTCGAGACAATGTGATCATGGCAGGTGTCCGACGTCTCGCTCTATAGACCAGACTGACTGACCCACCAACACCCCAAACCAATAGTCCCAATTAAGTTGTAATTTCCAATCACTGCAATAGTTTATGCACCTGACGGGGTCTGTCATTGAGTGCAGTCAGATGCGCTCAGAGACGGGTCGCGCTAGGTGCATCACATATCCCTTCAAATTAAAGTTCTCTAAGGGGCCTCTACGCGTTGGACCTATGTCTCCGTGCAAGCCTTTCAAAGGACCGGGTTTTCTGAAACCCGTGATACCTGGAGATACATAATAATTATTATAATATAATGCAACGTACTCGCCCTGATACGTAGTTGCAACTATTTTAACATAGATAAAAATCTTTATTTTTAACTGTTTACATTAGTTATTTTAATGAAGCCCTAGCGCCTGAGTTAGTTGTGAAACTGTGTTTCAGGCATTAGTGTCTTCCCCTTACACAGGTTAAGCTTAAACTGACAGTTAACTAGTATACATAAGTAAGGTAAGTATGAACAATAAAATAAATATGGGGATAACTACCAGTATTCCACGTTTATTTCAGGATTGTTTGAATTTCTTTCGCCTCCAGGCATCCTTTGAGTGCTGTAATGTTTTGAATGAGTAGGTTAGATTATACTGTCACATGATTTTAACTAAAAAATACCTATCGGAATTTGACTGCAGTCGTAAAATGTTGAAATGGTTGAATTATTGAGAGGTGAGAATGGTTAAATGAGAGGATCTAATCTCTCTACGGTTATTATAAGTAATACCTAATGTTAAAATAGAGAAAAGGACGGATAAAAATGTATCACAGACAATAATTTATTGTGCAACTGTCGATTGTGACAATCGATTCTCGTTTTACATTACCACTGATGATTTTCAACAGCTGACCTGAGCAATGTAGGGAAATGAAATGAGTTTCCTGTCACTTCCACATTAAAATTAGGCGAAGCCAGCCAGCAGGGTTCGATCGAATCACAGCACAATGCCACAATACTATTTCCGTTCCGGGTCTTTCGGGATTCGAACCTCGTTAGCGTATATATTTTCTTTGATTCGAACCCGCCAGTGATGTAGATGATATTATGATTTAAGTATCCAAGATTTATATATATAGGGAAAGGCAAAGGGAATATAGGACATACCACGGAATAAAGATCAAGATCATTTTTTTTCCGTTGTTACGTATATTACCATATTACCACATTTACACATTCGTGCGAAATGCGAATGGTGAGGCGAACGATCATCGATAAGAGAACGCATGATATGATTTCACAATCCGCCCGTTAAGGTCCGCTAGTTAATTAATTCGCCTCGCGTGCTCAAAAGAGACTTCGCGTCATTCGTAGATAACGGAATAATTCAAATCAATTTTATGGTAGTGAACAGTGAACACCTACCATAAAAGTGATTTGAATTATATTATATTTAGTATTTTTTTTTGGATTGGCATGCTGGGAAAAGGTTGAGTTTGGGAATGTGAAAAGTTAGTTGGCAACCCAAATTGGGCATGTCAATGTCAAGTTTGTTTTGTATTTTGTCTTGTGTGTGTTCAGTGTTGTCATTTTATATCGCGCGCGGTAGAAATTCGTGGTATTGTAGAGTTTGTTTGTTCAATCGATCCAATCCAATATTTTAAAGTGTCTGTAATGTAAACCTTTGAACTGATATTAAGAAAATGATTCAGTTTATATTATTAATTATATAATAGTATTTGCGAGTGACCTACATGTTCCTGCAATATTCGATACATTTATTTTTCATCCTTTTATCACCATGGACTACGATTATCTCATAAAACTGCTGTGCGTCGGAGATTCAGGCGTCGGAAAGACCAGCTTCCTCTACAAATACACCGATGGTGTTTTCCATACACAGTTCATTTCGACTGTTGGTATCGATTTCAGGGAAAAGACAGTGGTGAGTGCTCGATTGGGGTATTCATAAGCATTCAGTGGAGTATGCAATACTGTACCCGCATATGCATACTCCACCGACTGCTCCATCCACTGTTTAATTCAATAAGCAAATAAATAAATAAAGTCGTATCAAATACTACCTGCTGTTCAAATAGTAATAATCTTGAGCACCTTATTATTTTATTGGAGTTAGGTTAATACCTAACTCCAATATATAACCATCCATAATCCATACCCCTGTAATGTCATACATATTGCCTGTACATCTGCCTAAGGGGAAAAGGATCTATAGTAGTAAACACACAGGACAGGGCCAGGAGCGAGCTAAGTATGCTCGACACATTGGATGGTTATGTTAAGATGGATTTGGCTGGAGCGAAGCTTTTGTATTCCATGTTATCTTACTTATTCTCTAGTCTTATCCTAAAGTTATTTAGTTGAATTTGTGATAAATGAACTCACCTTACAAATAATAAAATTGTTTTATGTAATAATTTCAGATTTATCAGCAAAATGGAAGACAACACCGTATACATTTGCAGCTGTGGGATACGGCAGGACAGGAAAGGTATTATCTTGCTATACTTTTTATATTATATCAACTTAATTGTTTTATTTTTGTTTTATTTATATGAACCAAGGGTGTCTGATTTATTTTATGTTTATATCGTTCATACACAAGCCAAAGACCATTCATTATTAATTACTACACCTAAACTAGGCGAGTATTTTTTATTTTGCTTTAAATGTGCTTTTTGTGATAATTTACACTTCATTGTTCATCGAAGAAACTATAACAGGTAAGCTATTTACAATGGTTATTACCTATTTATTATACTGGTTAATAAGGATTTAAGATAACAGCAAAATACAGTTATGTGCAGATAGGCACAGAATACCCAAAACTGCAGTTTCCAACCAACTAGGTAGGTACCTACCTAGTTCAATTGGGTTCTTCAAGTTCATTAGCTTACAGATAGTGATGGTGTGATGATGGTGAAATATATTTTTGAGTACCTAACTTAACTACCCATTAATATTGAAATAACTTAAAAATACCCCTAAGTTATTTGTTCTCCATTATAATACCTGTGTGAAAAAATTTCGCCTGTGTTATTTATTAGTAATGGAATAATTTAAAAACCTACCTATTTATAATAAGTAGGTAAGGTAGTTTTTATAAAATGGATAGGATTTTTATTTTATAAAATAGTGGACATTAACTAACACTGGAATCTTTAAACACATAATGCCTATTTTAAAATTTTCAGGTTCAGAAGTTTGACAACAGCGTTCTACCGAGATGCAATGGGTTTCCTTTTACTCTTTGATTTGACAAATGAGGCATCCTTTCTTGAAGTTAGAAATTGGATTGAACAATTAAAGGTGGGTTTATAAGTAGTAGAGGAAAAGTAAGAGAGGCTTAAGACCGACCAGTTGTACCATTGGCCATGGGGAGATGGAAGGATATTTGGGTAAGGGTATGTATCAAACCGAGTGGCCATGTGGATCAATCTGACCAGACTGTCGATTGACGATTTTTCGAAAGGGACAACAAATAAACAGACAATGATAATTCACCATCAATGGTACTAATGAGACAAATCAATAACTATGTATTGATGGTACAACTGGTCCTGTGCCACTGTAAGAGATATCAGATTCATATTTATTTATGATAGATAAGATAAACGGTCCAAAATTGTTACTATATTTGTGATAGTGATGTGTACTTACTGGCTTATTATATCACATTGCTCACAAAATCAGCGATATTTAATATTTGTAAAATAATATAGTTAATGGCTAGCTTTCAGATGATGAATTCTGTAACTCTTCATCTCTACCTCCACCATTATTTCATTTTTCAGACCCACAGCCTGAGCGATGACCCTGATATTGTACTTTGTGGTCACAAGTGTGACCTTCAAGAGAAAAGGTTGGTGAACCAAAACCGTGCCAGGGAATTTGCCAAGAACTACAACCTGTTATATCTGGAAACAAGTGCCAAAACCGGCCAAAATGTTGATCGTGCCATTGAGATTTTACTGGACAAAGTCATGTATAGGTATGTATGGTTTGATTTTATTTTGTTTCTGCTGCCTGGGTACCTGGAATAATGAAGTGCAGGATAATGTTTGCTCCAATTTCGTTAAGGTGGACTCATTATTAAGCAAACAGTTTGCTTGCTGCCTTCTATATTTTAGCTGGAGCACGTTTGCAATGCATACAGGAGGGTTAGTTGTAACGATATTTTTTAGAGCTCAAGTCCTGTCAATGTCTGCGCCCACGAATTTTTGGTCCTATTTTTCTTTACTTGAGTGCTAGTAAAAATCGTTGACTGTACGCTTCTTTGACAGTACATTTTTGAAAGTCAGCGGGAATCTGTTTGCCAGATGGGTCGATAATGTAGTTATTCATAAACCTAGTTAAACCTCACTTCCCTTAAATCGTGTTGCTAACCCTTTCACACTTCGTTAAAAAAGGTTAAGATAGAAAGGGACAGAGGACCTAAACGGTGGCTAACTTTAAATCACGTTTATGAATACGCGCCTTAGGGTTCGGTGGCACTGCATATTTTACCTACAATGCTTTTCATTAGTTTTTATTTCTACAATCATTAGAATACTTAGAATTACTTAGAATACTTACTAGAATACTGTTCATTGTTGTTCTTCTTTTATTATAATATCTTAGTGTTACACCAGCCCAAATAATCTCTGCATGCCCCAAGGTTAACTGGAAGAAAATGCCGCAAGGCATTAATTAAGTATAAATAAATAAAATAAATAAATAAATACTTATATTAAGTCTTTATTTATATGATTAGACTCGGTATCTGTCTGTGCAATAATATGTATGACTGTAACCCAACCCCAATAAAATACATTGTACAGCAGATTATATTTAATACGATTACGTATGTTTTCTTTGATTATTTCAGGATGGAGCATTCAGTGGAGTACGCAATGCTGTGTGCTTCAGGACGTCGACGCCAGTCCTTGCAAAGACTTCAAGCTAAACAAGACAGGAACTTTTGCTCTTGCTAATAAGTATACCTTCCTATTTTTGTCACATGCCTAAATAACATTGGCATGGACAAAATAGTAACGAAAGTCAAGTAGTATTCATTTTCTTGACTTAGTTACTATTTAATCGTAAACACCAATTTATTATATGAATATTACATGGATATCACTCACTTGTTTGGATGAAACCGGTATTTAGATCGACACAATTTTGGCAGATTTCGATTGTGAGTGATATCTATGTGTTATGTTATGTAATTTGAAAATTTAAGTAAATTCTGAACACCAATTGAAGTTAAATCATGGTATTTTATATAATGGATGAGCTTATTGTATGGTCAAACTTAATGCACATTTAACATTTTATCTGTGATTTTATACATTCTTTCTTGTAGTATTTAATTACTGTTCATTCGTATACGTAGATTAGTACGTTATTTGCGATGAGTACGCGCAAAGTTAGATATACTGCTAAGTGCGGACATCTTCAGTTATTAGGGTGGAGTTACTTAGAGTCCATGGTCTGGTCACTGTCAATTTTAAGTTTAGTAAGATGTCGCTCTAGCTGTAAGGCAGGAATTGATAGACAGTTCTGAGTGCGAGTTGAGTTTGAAGTCTTATAACTGTCCGATTTCTTACAATTTTGACAGTCGTACGTAATACAGCTGTTGTAAGAGAGAGCTCACACTAAACTCTCGCTTAAAATTGTTTGTGAAATTTGTCTATAAGGTGTATTGTTGTATCAACCTTGCATTTGTAGCGATATCCAGTTCAGTACCACCATAGACGTATATATCACTACTATTAGGAGTATTAGGTTCGATCACATTATAATCGGGAAGAAAACTACGATTTCACGATATTCGTATAGGAAAATGTTTTGTCCGGCGAAATCGACTGGTGTCAGTATGAATTGGGATACTTAAAAACGGTGCCGCCGTAAATGTTGCACTGTGGCCAGACCAGTAAAAAGGAGTAAGCTTTGACTGTTTTAATAATATATTGTTCGAATTATAAGTTTAAAATTGGTACTAAATGTTTAGGCATTATTTTTATATGAGAGAGCGCAAGGATAGCTAAACGTTTATTATGTGGAGTACTTTCATGTACGGTTGACAACACATCAGTACATGGGAACCATACGCAACGGGAATGCGGCCTAGGTTGCAATGGTTTTGTGCAGGTTAATGTGCTGTCGACTGTACGTTCTTCGAACATTGAGAATGGAGTCGCTGTTATTCATTTTCTCGTACAGATATTGTTGCCATTTATCTGTGGCCTAACCGCGACTTCAATTGTACATATTGGTTTTAATTTTGACACTTGGACGTCATACATTGCTGCGTTTCGTTGTCGTATGTTTAAACTTTCAAAAATATTGCAGTAATGTATAGCGTCCATGTGTCAAATTGAAAGCGATTACTAAATCTATGAAAGTCGCGGTCATCCCCTGGCTCTTGCTGCTAATGCTTTTTGGTCCGCGTAGGAAGAAATGGACATCAGAGATGAGAGACTCTCAATGATCTAAGGCTAAGATTCTGAAACAATATTGAGTGCGTTTTTAGTGGGTGCACGCTCCTACAACTATGGAAATCCATAGAATTCAGACTGAGTTCACGCTAACTGTCAAACGTCTATGGATTTTGAGGTGTGTAGGAGCGACCTCACGCTATGCTTGCGCTCAAAGTTGTTCCTTAATCCTGCGTAATTAAGTTTAGGAATCTATTACACACAAAGTAAAGTGTTAAATTGCGAGTCCCTAGAAAATGATTAAATAACGACATGAAACCGACTTTATCATCAAAGTCCTATTGTAAATCTGTAAGTTACTTTTCCTGGATTTTCCAGGATAAAATGTTTTGGTAATGGTAACTTATTGGTATAGCAATCCTTAAAATTGCGAATGTATTTGGCTACTTTGCTCTACTTGCGATTTACCACTGTACTGTGCGTGGAAACTGGCCATTAGTTCGCGTTTATGCTATCAGCTGTTCCTTCGAGTGTGCAGGGTACATTTTTCTAGTCATCGATGAGATTTGAGTAGCATTTATTGAGTTTATTGTTTTGTCATAACATGTTAATCTTGCAACATTTGATGCGTGCATTTTAAGCACAAAAGAAAATATTTACTTATTTACAAAATATGAAGTTAAGTGTATTGAATTAAGAGTTTTAAAAGAACTGATTATTGGATCTTTAAAGTATAAATCTTTTGGGAACTATTATTATTATTATTTATATATTTAATATTTGTATATTTGTTACACAAAGTGTACGAATATACATTTGTCTACACAATGCCTACAATATTTATAATCCATACCGCATATCGCATCTATCGCATATCTTGATGTTAAGACCATCAGTGATTAATATTTACGCAATGGTAAAAGCGGATAATACTATTTGATCTATAGTTTATTAATTATAAATTAATGTATACAGTTTATAATATATTAAATACATCTAAAATGTATCGCAATTACTCAACTGTGAAAAATCTTTGCACTTTGGTCACATAATAATTAAAAGATATGAATTTTAATCTACACAAGGTTGCCAGTAGTGTCGATTCTACTTTCTGTTTTATAAACTAAATATGTTTTATAAAGTAGTAAACCGTGATAGGGCTATGTTGCATATACGGAAGCCCAAATCAAGTGTCTTATTTTGTAAACAAATATGATCGTCTAATTACCTGTTGTGATGTATCACTGAAGGAACTGATTGATTGAATCAGTTCCTTCAGTGATGAAGAATAATAATGTGAAAATAACTATGCAATAATCAAATCACAGAAAAGCGTAAAATGTTGGTAATTTTTGTTTACAAATTAAGACACTTGATTTGGGCTTCTGTATATATACATAAAGTAATGCACGTTTTGTCGTGGCGTTAGGCAGAGAGTATGGACGTCCATCTTCTGCGATCCTGGCGCATCACTTTCGCTTTGTCCACAACGTCCTGTTGAAATTATACCTTAGAAAACACACATAATGATACCTGTCGTTAATTTAGTTTTTATGGGATACTATTTATAATTAATATGTTATGGAGTCCTAATATTATTGTCAGCTTTTTTGGCAAGTACTATAAAGTATCTACTATTAATAATTGATACGAAATTATAATTATATTCTCTGTTGATGGACTCTTATCTGCTTGTAAGGTTTGTTTGTAAAGATTTTTCATGACTTGCCAAAAATCATAATTATTAAAAGCCAGGTGTTTGTAATTTATGTAATTAATTAAATTTAAGACCTTACCTTGAATTATATTTTAATATCTTGTATTACAGAAATACATGGCACACTTACTAAAACATTCTTACTTTCTATGAACATTTTAAGATAGATTTTGTAATCTTTTTAATATTATACAAATTTTCTCTAGACCAAACTGCCATTGTATTAAAATTAAGTCAATTTATGAACAATTATTATGTATATTTGATGTTTTCTATATATTAAAATCTAATTAATTATCTAGTAATTGTTTCACTCATGTCGAAAATATTATATATTGTAAAATTATGTCCTTCGGTCTTAGTTTTCTCTTGGACTTCGTGAAATGTCCGGCGACCTTAGCAAGGGACATCGGTAGCGATCTTGGATGCTAGAACGCGCAGCATTCACGATCGACGTAACGCCGTGGAGATGTCAAACTAATGTCAAATGCCTTGTAATAATGTCGCATTGACAGCTTCGCGGCGTTACGCCGTTCGCTAAAGCTGCTGAAAAAACAAGGGCCGGAGCTGTTTAACACCCGATAAAGACGTAACGCCCGCCGCGGAGCTGTCAAACTGACATTGGTTTGACAACTTTGCGGCGTTACGTCGATCGGCAACGCTGCGTGTGCTAGAGGGGCAGCTGTTTAACAGCTCCGCGGCGTTACTGCGATCGCTGTATCCTTTTCTGACTGCCGAACCATTTACGCCAGTATTAATGTAGGTAACAAATATTATAATACAAGTTATATCTTCCTCTTCTTCTTATGGTGCCGTCTTTCTACGAATGTTGGCGATCATTATGGCAATCTGATATCTCGACACTCACGGAACAGAGATCTGGTACCCTTGCCATAACTTGGCACAAGTCATGATGTTCTTGTACGGACAACAGCAAAATAATGGTAACACTTGCAGTACGATTTCTACTCTTACAACGTAGATAATACGAACGTCGTCGGAAGTCCAAAGTTACACAGATGTACTTTGAAGTGTACCTGGTAATTTTTGACCAAATACTTTAAAAGGTACCTAATCTGTGCTTCGACAAGAGAGCGTGCGTGTATCGAAATTCTCTGTAATTACTGTTTGTGTGCGAAATGTGCCGTCAATGAACGTTGTCTTGTTAAACACGAACAAACACTACACATTGCTCTAACTAGTATCTACACTACCAACCGTTTATCACCTAGTAACTGCTATAAACATGTACAATTTCATTGTTGCCATTACAATTCTCACCTCTTGTCGTTTTCCTTACTGCTGATGTTCGTGTGATCCCTCTGGAACAGTTTATTAATTAAATATAATAGGGCCGTCGTCGTCGTCGGTAATTATTAATGGTTTTTGGTACGCTTTGGGAAAAATATCGCTTCACGTTGGTGAACCTGATCCATACCTTTAAGATCTGTTAGAATAAAAAATCTAGTCCCCAAATATTGTTTAATTAAGAATTTACAAAACTTGGAATTTGATCAGGTTGCATTGCGATATAAATTGTGTAACTCGAGATTTATAGAAATGAGCATCAAGTTATTGGAAATTACTTCTTTCCTATATAATTTTTGTTCATATTCTAAATGAAAAGGTTTCTGAAATGTAACACACCTACTACCCATACTCGCAAAGAATATCTCAAATATTTTCGTATTTAGTTTGTAACCCCAAAAACGTGGTTGGTCGGCCAAGCGAGAAGTAACATCGACCTATACAAAACTGTTGCAAACTCGATCGTAATATCGTCACATAGTGTTCGTGTGTTACACTCGATTTGGTTTCGACTATACCAGCTATATTACATGCATAGGTGAGTTCACCAAACTGCAATCGTTCAACCCCTCTAAATACACGTGATGCGCCTGCAGCATTTCATTCGTTACTGAAATTTGATCTTAATCTCTTTTGTATCTAAGTTGAAATTGATTCAGCATTTCCATAGATAGGTGTAGGGTAATAATGCATTATTATCATAGCATAGACTTTGTTACAAGGAGTCAGTGTCGAAATTGGCTCGCAGTCGAAGGATGCGTTCGACCCCATCGCGCAGACGCGGAAGTTTCGAGTACGTCATACTAGCGCTAATCTGGCCCTACTCTGTGTTTCGTTTGCTTTCGTGTCGTTTCGATGTCGTTACCATCCGACTTTATATTAATTATAGTATAATTCATAGAGTGTATCTTAAAAAAACTTAGAGCAATAATAAAATCGTAAATAACCCAAATTCGGAAACATTATTTAACTTTCGTAATCTCAGATTAGATTCACTGATATGCGTTTGTAATCATAATAAAACATTTTCTTATAGCTGCATATAAAAGGATCTTATTTATTTATTTATTTATTTTTATTTATTTATTTATTTAAAGTTAATGTAGTACGGACAACAGCAGATCAATGGTAACACTTGCAGTACGATTTTAAATCTTACGACGCTGATAATAACAACGGTCCAAATTGTTAGGCTTGATCTGCTGTTAGCTGTACTACTTTATAACACCGGTTCATCTCGGTCAAATTACGCGTTAAAGATTATTTTCAATCGCTCTACATTTACTCTTATAAATACGTATAATACTTAAGTCCCTAAGACATTTCAATAAGTTATGTAAGAATCGTTTCAATTTGTTTTAGGCACTACTAGATATTTATAAATCTACCGACTTACTAAAATGTAACCCAAAATTGAACACGACAAAAACTTCAAAACGTAAACTCCGTAACGATTTCAGTACGATGTGAAAGCAAACCCATATCCGTGGTAGGGCCATTCGGCACGCAGCTATCTTCATCTCGTTCGTCAGTTTGTTTATGTATTGAAAGACAACAGATTGGTGCCGGCTTCTGCGAGCTCCTTCCAAGCTCATGTGTTTCCATTTTCCATTACGCCAGTCATGAATGAAGCTGCGAAACGGCTCGTGTTATGTCGCACGTTCTATGGACTGAAATAATATCGCTACGCTAATTCAGTATTTTGAGCAGTGTAGTAATCCCGTGGATGCATGTGCAGTGTTGACGTTTTGCATGTGATTGCGAACTGTGTTACGAGAACGACATATCTTACGAAATAACGACATATCTAAGTGCCAGTGACTAAACAGGTGAGGGTTAATTTAATGTTAGACTTAGACTTAACTTTTTTAGCAAGCAAGTAAGGACAATTTAAAAATATAAAAGGAATTAATGTTGTTCCTAATTGCACGTAGTTAAAAATATTGTAATTGGTCAGTAATTTTTGTTTCAAATTGTCTTTTTTTGTTTTTAATTTTTTAATAATTACCGTATAATAGCCAGTGCTGTGATAAGCTGTTTGAATATATTAAATGACGTTGTGTGTGATGCTTACTTTTAACAAATAAGTACATTGTAAACTAGTAGTTGCGTTGCATATAAAAAAACTTATTGAACTAATAATTTCGATAGGAGGCTATAAAATACAATTAATTTTATGTAGAGAGTCGAAAGCGACACCGTTAAGTTAATTTTTGACACATTTAATAGGTTTTTTTTTGTGAATAACGCATAACATTAACAACAGAAACCCTCTTTTTCACGGATATGGTAGAGGAAGTATATATATATAACTCTCGATTTAGGACTAAATGAGCGTCTTGAAGATTATTTTGTAGTGTGTAGATTCGTATCAAAGTAGGTAGGTACTTTATTTTAGGGGCTATTTAAAGGAAAACTGAAAAGCCTACTTGCTATTTGCTAATTTACAAAGGTTTACAAGGAAGATTACTTACATTTAATTAACATACCTAACAGCCGATAATTAATTACCTACCTAACCGAAATTACTTACCGTATTGTGAATTTCAACGTATCATTTCCATAAGAATCTGCTGTAAATTAGATAAATTAATACCTAGCATTACACACAGTTTTCACTGATGTCATTCATAAATGTAAGTATTGCCAACAGAAGTACAAATTAGAGTTGCCCAAGTTCTATGACATCCAATTTACTCTTAATTAATCTTAATTACTTGTTAATTTCTACAAAGCGTTGTTCGTCATTTGTAGTCTAAACATCGCGTAACAACAACTTTATTACACGTGACTTTATTCATAATTCTATAAAGCAGACTTTCGTGCGACTTTTAGGTAACTACGAATCTCTAACCTTCTATTCGTTCGTACATATTTTTCAAACTGGAAGTTGCTGGCAAAGCTGAGCCTGACTTTGTATTCTGCATTTTAAATTTTAGCTAGTGTTTAGCTAAAGTTACGGGTTGTACAAAATGCATAAACGATCAATGCATAAACTACGTCTACTGGAAAATATATAAATAAACATTTCCCTTACTGAGTCTATGAAACCACTATTTACTGCGTTAATTATCAGCTCTCTTCAATGCAATATCTTTCTGAAACACGAAAAATTCATATTAAATATTTGCGTATGCGGAGAGAATGGAATGCTACTTATCCTGATTCTGAAATACTTATTTTATTTCAATGACAGAATTTCAGCGAGAGATTTTGTTTCAATGAAAGTCATACGTCGTATTATAAAATAGGCACAGAATGTACTCAACAAGAGATTGTGCAGTTCAGTAGAACCTACAACTGCCAGATAAAAAAATATTCTGGTCATCACCGTTTATACGCCAAGATGTTGGGCGTTATAAACATATTATCGAATGCTTTCCGCCTTGCTCACCGATTAGAATAAACAATTTGCCTTAGAGATATAGGGTAAGGTCAGCGTTTCACATTCGGTCTGATTTCACATTGCCTGGCAACGTTACTATTTACAAAGTTACAGTCTTCATGCCTCGGGATCTTGATCCTTATGCGTGACAACTTTTTGACTTTCAAATATAGGTATACTTTCTCACTTGTCTCGCATAGCCTATAGGCCAGGGTTTCTTAACCTTTTTGCAGTCACGGACCACTTTCACAATTTAAACTATTCCACGGACTCCAGCCATAAATATTTTTGGAAATAAAAAAAAGTCTTTTATTGGCACTTTTATTACACTTACTACGTTAATGAGAAGGTTGCTGCTGTTTGGCCTCAATGAGCACGTTAAATTGTGGGACAGTCTTCGACAAGGCAAGGAGCATGTCATAAGGTATGAGAGCATCGTCGATACGGGGCGGAAGGCGACATCTTTTGGAACCGATTTTTATTATTATTATTATTGAAGCTACCCGACAAAGTCTCGTCGAGTTTACTACAAAATTCCCTAATAAATATTTTTAGACTGACTGACCTACTGCAGACCCCTGACACACATGCTACGGACCCCTAAGGGGTCCATGGACCCCACGTTAAGAAACCCTGCTATAGGCTATTGTGTTGTGACTAAATGTGAAGATGGAACAGAGACTTCGGTCCTTCGTGACTTCATAAGTCTGGGTCATTTTCACGAAGATTTTTCTATCGTCCGATAATCATCAGAAAATGGGGCATCGAGAAGAAATATTTCAAATTGAAATCTCTGTAGAGATCACGATAAATAGGGTTCGGAGGCTTTACGATCTGGCAATGACGTTGGCAACTGTCTGGGTCTTATCTATCGTTGACCCAACCCTTTTCACTGCCACTCTGCGAGCGTTTATGTGCTACGTAGTCACATAAGTAGGTAATCAGCAGTCGTCTGAACAGCAGAGTCGCGAAATGTTATTTGGGATTTTAGTTGGACTTGGTTTTGCATAGTGTCAATGCAATAATAAATTCATAAGGTGCCCTGACTCTTGGGCAACGAGGAAACAGCGGATATAATGCACGATGACACCCTTCTAGACTGTGGAGTTATAAGCGTTATAAGTTATACTACTTATAATAAATAATAATAATACCTTACTGAACACGTTATTCCGTTGTGTGACAAACCAGAAGATCCTGATAAAATCCAAAATATTGATGACTTTTTCGAATGACCTCCTTACTAGAAGGAATGTGGCAGATAACTTGTTATCTTTGACTTGGCGTCTTCATTTAAGTAGTCTTCTTCGTTTATGTCGCAGCACTTGATATATCTGAATAACAACTACCTACTTCGTTTCACAAAGTTTCGAGTTCGTCACAATTTGAGATTGATTTCGTACATTTCGCCCTGTTGAAAGGTAGCATCGCATTGAGGACGTGTGGGCTTGTGACCCTGAGATGTGCAGAGTGTGCTCGTAGTAGTATTACTAGACGTTGCAAGTAAGATCAAATAGTTACATTCCGAACCAGGAGTTACCTACTCTGGTGGGATCTTCATATGAGCTCCAACGTGTCTGGGAATGTAGGTTAAGCAGTCAGTCTGCTCACGGCTCCTACTTGAGTCATGCGATTTTTAACTGACATACCAAACTTCCGATACAATAATTCGAAACATTGACATTCCCTGATTAACGTGCTAATTACTAAAAACTCCACCGTAAACTAAACCAAATATGAATTTTCAATTGAAAAAGCAATCGTCATTTCGTGACACGTGAACATCTGACAATAGGTTCGGCTCTAAACGCACTTCTATAAGTTGTACCTATTTTAGATTTGTAGAGAAACAAGTAGAGTTGTAGCCTACTATATATGTATTTATTCCATAATATCTAGGTCATTGCTTTCATGCACATATTTTGTACACTGTATACTTATTGAACGATTGATTCAGCTGTGAAAATATAACAGAAGGCATCTATGTGTAATATATGAGTCATAATTTACATATTTTTAAGCTCATCGCCTAATTCTGGACAATTTAGTGGGTCATAATAATTTTACGAGTCAAAGTTACGCGGTATGTGACGCAAGGTACTGCCATAACTTTGAATATTTTACTCTCCTAGTTAAATAATAATGTATCCGCCCTTCAGGTCGAAAACAAATGACGATCGATATAGCAATAAATAATCATCGACATTTTCAAAATAGAAAGTTGGAGACGACAATATGTTGGGAATATTTTCCCTGAACCTTGGTGTAGATATGTACATACAAATACCCGTTTTAGTTTTCGTTTTAAAATCTTTGTCAAATGCTAGTTCAGTTATCGACGTACGCCCGTCCAACCCTCGTAGATACGACCCACCCCTAGTGACGTCCCGATTGTATCGAGGATTAGCAGTTTTTTGGGAATTAAAGATCCCTCTTGTAATAAATTATGTGAGGAAACGTACCTATTCGTATATCCCTCTTGTGGATTTTGGTCACGCGCTACATTGTCCTCACTGGAAACCAAATTGCTTTGTAATTTTGTATTAAACCTAAACTCGGTTATGAAACATTTTGCCATGATATTTTTCGCATATCACCATTTATTTTATATATGATTGCTATGATACTATATGAGTAAACATTACTACAGGGTAAAAATCTGTTGCCAACTCTGTTTACGAATTCATAGCTTATTTTTACTGTCGACCTTTCCTTATAGGTAAGTATTTGAAATAGGTAGGTACCTAGTTTGTTGAACTTAACTATATTACGAGTATTAAGTATACCCTCATATCATCAAAGTATGCTTAATAAGTAGTAGAAGAATCTGGTAGTGACTCTATCGGCTCTACCACCTATAGATAGACTCATGATCATGAATAACATTTTCAAAATTAAATATTGTGTACTGATACCAGAATATTAACGGCTCATTTATTGAACAGGAATAAAAATAAATATCCATACGAAAGAGGTCACTGCGTACAGCGTGTTCCATATTCTTTGGGTTTCAATTGCATATTGATTGCTGGAAAACCGTTTTAAAGCCAAAATTTTCATTGGTGTTGTGGCAAATTTTTTTCAGGACACTATTGTTCAAACTCACTGTCGACCTTTTAAATTATTTACCCGACTGCCGAAATTAGGATGGTACCTAGTATATTTTAATGTCTACCTACCCAATCATATTAACTTTTATGTCAATATTTAAATTTTTCGCCCAAACCCCAATATGTTTGAGGCATGCGCACTTATTACGGCATTTATAATATTTCAAAACGAGTAGATATATAAATATCTGCGATAGGTACCGTAAGTACATACGTAAAAGTATCTACCTACATACTTTCCTCTTTGTTTCAAAACTCAAAGGTTCAAGTTACTAATGGGGCGAAGTATGAATAGGTCACTGACCAATGCTATCTCGGTGTAATAAAGTGGCCTTTGATAGGGTGCAGCTGGGATCAGCTCTGCACAACGGCATATTGATCCCGATCTGTGTTTGAATATAAGTGTAATTGGTTGCATACCGGCATTATTAATACATCCGGTGTGATGTGCTGTTAATGCTGCAATTGACACAATTTTAAAATATATTACTTCTCTACATACAGTGCAGACTCTGCGGATAATACAGTTTTGAAGCAGAAAAGTGATTTTGATAATAAAAATATTTCTAGGAAAACAAGTCGAAAAATAACTTCAAAGAGCGGAGCCCCCGTAGCGCTGCCGATGTAAATAAAGTTTTGATAGGTAAAGTGAATGGAGCGTCATAGAGTATGTTTAGCAGGATGATCGTACGGTACGGTACTCGATCGGAGATTTCCAATCTAGATCATCATCGACACTGCTGCGAATCAAGAAATCATCTCCAGCGTCCATTTTGGCAAAGACAAGAACAGTTACCTATCCGTCAAATATTGTACTGAAATTTAATTTTGTGACTGTTATTATTATACATGAGAGCTCGCATATCGATGAATGAGCGCGACGTGCAAGTTTTTTTCTATTTCTCTATACTTAATCGCACAGCAACAAATCAAAAGAATGGCGTTTTATATTACAGCGGAAAGCTGAACCATAAAGTACTTCAGCAATTCGCAGAGAATATGCATTTAGTGGCACGACAGCGATAAATTTTGTGCCGAACGAACGAGCGCCGTTAGCGCAACGCGTTGCAAGCTTTGCTGGCTAAAGCTAAAGTGAATTGGGACTAAAAAAACATTCCGAAAAATCACTGTAAGTAATTAGTTTTCTACGTGTTGCCGTTCCAAAATACCGTATTTTACAAATAACTGCAAATTGATTCAGATCATTGTCAGATCATGATCGACAATCCCGAAAACCAATCTCCAAAATAATGATGGATTATTGTTTATTATATACACTTCTAGAGTCTGTATTTTTTTCATAAACTAAATTTAATTGAACACATCTAAAAATGCTCCCGACCCTTGTTTGTAAAATATTATGATCATGATCACCAAAGGTTGAGAAGTGCGCAAACCTAAATCGGGTTCATTAGTAGGGTTCTTATACCTAGCGTAAAGTTGTTAATAGAGGTGCATTCGACTAAAATATTTAATTGGTTCATAAACTACTTGAAGGCATACATAAAACACAATTAATAATGAAACCAGTGAAATACATAATTATCATCAATTTGTGTGGCGCATCCCGTAAGTCGAGAAGATTTTGTATAAACTAAGGTAAGGTATATGCCAGTTCATAAATATCTGCCTCTTGTAAAGACACAAAACTTTCCGTAATGAATCAAAATTGAACCTTAGCATAAGTTTTACGTAATTTATGAAGGAGGCGAGGATTTATTTAAGACTTTTCTCATTTGTAAGGGTTTTTAGGCTGAAGATAAAAATATCCACGTTCTTTAATGATCGATCTAACTAGGTCGGTACTGCCAGGCCATGGGGATTATTACCATATGATTCAGATTCCTATAGAACATGAAGTATATTATAGATATACCATTGTGTATAGTTTTGCACGTATTTATATAATTTTGTATAGATACGTACGCACGTTTCACATAGCAATAATATCTCATGTACTTATGTCGTGGTTTCAATAAAATGAAATTGCAAAAATATGCAGAGATTTTCTAATAAAAATTTCTTCCCATGTCGTAATCGTACTGAGTATGCAATAACGTCGGTATTTACGTACGTACCATGGCTTACTCACGCAATCACATTGACCTATTTTTACATTACGTCTGGTGCAGGCGTGGGCTTGGATTTACCATGATAGCCCATATTTTTGTACTTATATTGCGAACTGATCATGGCGGCTCGCGCTCGCATGGATAAACAACAGGAAAAGTGAAGCCTCGTTATATTAATGGGGTGAAACTTGTTTGGTCCATTTTTATATGAAGGGCAGATTAAATTGAAGCACGATTTTCGGAAAAAGAGATTGACCAAATTAAGACGCTCTCCATTTCGGTAAATTGTGTTTTCCGCCTAATATCGTTTATTATGTGGCTTATGTACTTACCTATATTTCTGAACGTCATATTATAGTTTGTAGAAAGAGACGCCATGTGGCTAGCTCTCAATAGAAACTTATATCTTCCCACTAATATATCATTGCATCCTCCACATTGCGCAACGCAATATTGGATCGAATGGGCCAGTTGCATAAATCAAACTGACAACATGCCGACTTACCGCAGGCTCCTCAATCCTCGTTGTTGCCAAACTATAGTTTGAGGACATTGTAGTTTAACAATTGTTATTCCTTGTAAGTATACGTTTTATTATATTCGCATGATATGTCTCGCATCACAGTGCGTATAAGACTTACAGAGGAAGACTGGGTAATACTTTTTGTTTACCTACAGAAAGCGCAATAAACGAACACAATGAAACCGAATTAAAGTCCAAAATGTTCATAACCTTAAATATAAACTTGGTCCCAACGACGAGAGGGATAAACCTTCTCCCTTAATAGCGGACCCTTTAGGAAATCACTAGGTAAGTTCGAAGTAATAAAATACGAAATTCTTAGACAAATCTCACTGCTGACCATTTCAAGTTACACCTAAAAGCAGCCTTAGTCCTTTATTTTAGAATCTAGTTTGGTCTTTTGGGGAACTGTTTGGGATATTTCTGTCGCCCAAGGGTAAGGGTCAATTTAATTAATTACAACAACCGCGACATGCGCCCTATTAAATCTTTGTTACGCAGTATTATTTTGGCCCAAAACGTATTTATTAGTATATCCCTTTTACGGTCGGGCATAATATTTATTGAAACGGCATAATAAAGCTTAAAAGGTTTAATGTATTAGTTTTTCTTCACATATTATACTTACTGATATTTCGGTAATATGGGAATATAAATATTATAGCGAGACTTATACCTCACATGAAATTGTATTTCTAAAGCACCTAACCATTAGTCACGCTGAAAATTATTGATAACGACTTACAGCGGTTAAAAGCGAGTAATGGCTGTTGTAAATGCAATACGAAAAAAGCTTTAACACTGTTTGACGATTTTTACATGGCATAAAATGTGCAGTAAAATATCGCAGGTAGTAAAATTGTAAGTTATTTAGAATGGTTGAGGAGAAAACTAGTACCTAATGTGATTTTTTATTAAACTATAAAATAATCATTTAGTATATTTATTTTTTGTTATTCGCTTCGAATACATGCCAAAGAATATCAATGAGTTTGCTGTCTGCTTGGAATTATATTTCTGATCGCACTTATGCGCACCTTTACTCCATCAAATACTTAAGTACTTGTTAGACGGAAGAGAGACCCATATTACACCAGACCTGTTATTAAATTGAACTACGGTCTTCAGTTCAGTGAGTAATGTGGCTGTTATATTTAACCTTCGATTAACCAAATGTAGGGTGAGTCAGACAGTCTGTGCTATTAAAAGCTAGTAACGTCTTTGTACTGACACTTGGCTTGATGCGGGTTGTCTATTCATGGCCTAAATAATGTACCTATCAATCACTAGTAGACACAGGTAACTTAAGAAGACTGAAACTGGGTAATGATATTGTGCACGTTTGTTTAATACGACAGTATAGCATTGTCTTAGGAAATACTTCGATATATAAGCTTACTTGAGGACCATTGCTTCATCGAGCAGTTTGTGGTAATTCTATTCAGTGGGTATGTTTCCAGGGATTGTACCCCAACGAAGTTCATTATATGGATGTCGAATATTCGAGGGATCGAATTCCATACTCGAATATTTGTTGAGTCGATGCATGTAGAGTAGACTCTACATGTATCGAGTCAACAAATATTATTATGCAACTCTACATGCATCGACTCAACCAATATTCAAAATCAGGTTAGTAGACAAGATCGGAAACGTCATTTGGTAGGCACATGATAATGAATGACAGTCCCATGATCACGACGAATATTTTGTCTCTCATACATCAAAATCCATCACTACTGAACGTTTATTACGCAGTTTCTTCTCAGTTTGCAATAAATGATTTCATTTTGATTTAGGAGCACGAAAGCTCTGAGGTGGCTGTCGTGAGAGGTTCCAATTCAGGCGTCAGTCCCACGTTTCCGACGTATTGACGGCAACGGCTGCTCGTTTAGCTCCTTGTCACCCACGCTCAATAGTGAACACATTTCATTTTCTACTGGTACACATCAGACAGCAAAGCAGCTCTTTATGCGTTTGGAAATGAGGACACAAAACGATATGGATCTTTATTCACAGAACTACGCGTACGTAGGAATCTTTGTTTATTCTTTATCTACTTGGTAGATTATTTCTTCTTATATCAAATAAAACAGTTTTACTGGGAAACTAGGTATATTCACCGGGTCAGAATATTGGCTCCTATAAAGTACATTCTTTGAACTTGACAGCCTCTTGTGCGTAAGGTTCCGAGTCCATTTGAGAGAATACGTAATAAAATAATCTATAAGTATATTCAAGAGCTCTTACAAGTGTTATGGCACTCTACGCAGTGCTGATATGATTGATATTGCAATGTTTTTGTATCGGTTGATTGCTTTCGACTATACGTACTTACTTACGCAAACAGATCTGCGACATATACAATGTGCTATAGAAGAAAATACTGACTGTAATGCCGCGATTTATTACCAGCAGGTCACTTTGATGGTTCACCTTTGCAGAAATCCTATTTCATTTGCCAAATCGATAGGGGATGTTTACTGACCAGCCATAATACCGAGCTGCGGGAGCAAACCGCAGCATTTCAATTTGAATCGATTTGCACCATCACAATTATTTGTCTTGTACTGGTTACTGAATAGTGATGATCGAGGTGTACTTATTCAAGCTTTAGAGAACAAAAGTGGTTGATGGGAATTCACTGCCTCGAGTGATAATTATCGAGACTGTCCCTGATTTATTCTGTAGCACGCCGCGACCCAAGTGGTAATACCTCGCAGCGGGCGTAGGTCGACGTTATCTATTTGTTTAACTAATGTTTCCAGAAAAAAGTAAACGGTGGACTTTCTACTCGTATATTACAGAAGGGTTAGTATTAATGTGTGTCCTTCTTTGTAGTTTCTAATCGATCTTTTTACAGGTTGCAACGGAAATTAGGAACGTAGGAAAGGAAGTAGGAACCGAATGGAGGGTGCTCAATATTAGTAGCTGAACAACGTTTGCTCTGCATCTTATAATATGTCCTGAGTTGTGGATTGTGGAAGTTCTCGAGCCTTATATCTCTCTCGATACTGGACACTAGTCGTTGTAGGTGGTCTGCCAACTAAGCAAGCATTTGTTCTTTGTCAAATACATATGATATCCAGGAATTATTGAAATTGTTTCACACGTCAAAGGAGTTAAAAATAGCTGACCCAACTACATTGTACATGTACACCTACGTAATTAACGCTAAAAATAACAACAGTATGTAGGAATTTCGTAAATGATTCAATGTTTCGCGTACACACCGGCCTTCGCTCAGATGGTCGGCAGCGGCACCGACAACATCATAGCCTGAAAATAATTCAGCTGCACTGACCTCGCTGGAATCTCATTACTTTTAAGACAAGCGTCGACTTATCGGTACGTATTGGATCGGACGCATCGGATTTCAGTTGATGTATATCTATCACAACCTACAATCAATAACAAATAACAAAACCCTGTTTAAAAGGTTTCGAAACTGAAATAATTTTTTTTCGACATTATTACGAAACTGAAGGATCTCAAATTGATGGTTAATGAGAAAAAGGAAAGATTTAGAGAGCATTTAGCTATTGATAAGCGATAATGAAGGAAAGAACCGTAGAGGCGGCGATTTCTTTTCTTCAAGTATGCGACAAATAGTGTCTCATTCAGCATTAAAGTTAATTCAGTATTAAAGTCAATGCTGAATTTTTTTTATGTTAACTTATAAGTCGTCCCACTGCTGGGCAAAGGTTTCCCCCCTCCTCTTCCATCCATCCCCGTCCTGAGCCTCTTCCATCCACCCGAAATTAAGAAATTAGGCCCAGCTAAAATGTTGTTCTCCCTTTTTTGTAAAATTTAAGTAGATAAGTTAGTTTAGAATAGGTACGATGGGATTGACACTATGTGCACATTTATCACTAAATCAATATAGAAAAAAAGTCAATGCTGATGGTAAACCCAAAAGAGGTATTTAAAACGTAAGTATGAAAAATGAAAACTGAGGATACACCGGAAAGAGTCTTTTGAAAGGCGCAATCAACGTTTACCTCAATATCTTCGAACTCTAGACAAATATAGTTTCATTCAAAAATAGGTCTGTAACATGTTACGAAGACCTTTAAAATACCAGCTTCCTTCTTCAATAATGAAAGGCTAACATTCCACAACATAAATACCAAAATGAAAACCTATTCATGAGATACAATGTACGAGTAGTCTGGGTCACTAGCTACATATTATACCCACATATCATTGGTTTCGCTTGTTTCAAACTAATTTGTTTTAGCCTTTGCGTTACCGCAAAACTGGTAACAATTCATAGTTGGAATTCGCATTTTAACACCTTTCAACTAAAATTCGTTACTTAAGGTATCACATTGGTTATTTGTGAACGTATTTTTATTGCATCGTTATATATTTCGTCTAGTTTAGGGGCTATGCAGCCTTGAAATAGCCGCCCTTGATTCACAAATACCCCTTTAAAATCATCTGTTACACCTAAACTCCACTCTGAATGTTTATGGGGCATTTAAACGGGCTCGGGGCTTAATAAAACTAAATTTACAGCACACAGGTGGTTGAAGCGATCGATCAGTCGAACAACAAAACTCTATTAACATTTTAACACATGAGATGAACTGTTAATTAGCATTTATGGTAATCGCAATGCAATTAATCATTTAATATCGTTTGTTACAGGACACTCCGAACGCTTCTACTGAAAACTGCATAATGAAATCGCGATATTAAACCAACCTTCCAAAACGCTTTTGTATTTTTGATACGATGAGAACAATACAATACACTGACAGTTGGACACGGAAGTAATTTCGACGCTGCGTTGGTGAGAAGCGATGGAGTGAGAAGTGGGCGATGACTGCGAGGGAGGTGGAACTGACAGGCGGAGCACCATGGGGCTTCCGCATGCATGGCGGCGTCGATCAAAACCAGCCGCTCAGGATATCCAGGGTACGTTTCGAATTCGTCATTAGTAAATTTGATATTCATATACGGTCCCTAACTACCTCCATTAACAAATGAAATATGTAAGGCTTTGAATTTGATTAAGACTTTTTCATCTTGTATAAAAGCAAGCAATTCAAAGTAGGATTCGTTGATTTAACAATGAATCTATAAAACAAGTCGAGAAAGTCCACAGGTCGGCCTTTAAATTAGCAAGTGAAATATAATAATAGCTCATGCACCGCCTGGGGTATAAACATACGTACGAAGAAAAATTCATATTTTACGAGTAGGTCTACTACTCGTAAAATATGAATTTTTCTTCGCTAGGCAGCATTTTGGTATATTTGCGGGGTGAACCCCTCATTTACGAGGCTCAAGTTACACTATTAAGTATAATTAAATTTTCATTGTAGGTAAGTCCCTCTGCAAGTCTCGTTTTATCGTTGCCTTTCCCAGCTTGTCAGCATTTTGTGTTGGGTATTCTGGAAATAATAAAAACACTATAAAAATAATACACTGTAAATGCGTACTTATAGTGGATGTATTTGCAAGAAGTGGAAACAATTTATATTTTCCTATATGCCGAGTGTAATTACTAGGAATAGCATATTTTACCTTGGTTAAAGACCGTTATTTCACTCCAGGAGGTGTATGTGTGGCAGGTGCATAAAAACTAATACAAAACCTACCAAAAAAATCCGCCCCGCTCACGTTTTGGAACGCTTTGGATCCGACCTCTGTGTGGCCTGCGATGTGTAGATCTGATGTAAAGTGGAGAGACGTGGAACAGACATCCGATCGTCCAAATATCATAAAATATTTTTTTTCGCATTCCTAATCTCAGTGGGATATCGTAACCTGGTTGTACATGGCTCTACCAACCACATTTTCCGAGCTGCTCAATGCAATTAGGTACACCTGACATTAATTATACTATGGCAAAATTTAATTAGGTGCAAAATACAGATGACCAAGAAACAAATAAGCTACACTTTTAGTAAGATAAGAGCCTCATTATTCAGAGGCGTCCTCTACTTTCATTTCTTATACAATATTATTTCTTATGCAAGATTTTTAATACGTATTAAGTACTTACCTAACTCTTACATACATAATCTGACTAGGTACCAAATCTAAATATAAACCATATATTCCCCTGATTCAAAGTTATGTTCGAGTTATGTTAGTATCGAGGAAACTATTGATTTTTGATATTTTAGTATTTTCACACAAATATTAAATTTTCTTAACAACAAAACGCTCAAACGTTTATCTCGTTGGCAGCTAGCACTTTATGAAACACTGGGAAATTTGTCCAGACAATTGTGTTGTAGTGTAACATCGTTAAAGTGAACAAGCTTTGTAACTACACTTGGTCATTTACAGTGGTCCGTTGCCCAGGTCCATTTTGAGAATTGAATCTAGTCTTAGTTGTCAGTATGTGTAGATAAGATTAGTACTGTCTTTGTTGGTTTCAAATGGGTTACCATTTAAAAATACACATGTGTAATTTTTACCATATGCTTAAACAAGATATTGGTATTGTTTTATTGGAACGAAAGGACGTATCTTCCCTGAAATCTATGTGTATCTAACATAGGACCATTTACAGGTTGGGGAAAAGTAGGCCAGAATTCAAACACTATACCTAAAGTATGTTTATATAAGGTTCGTCTCCACGTATGTACGAGTACTTTCGCCGAATGTTCGTTGCGCCTGCTAAATACAATATAACGTAGGTAATGGTCTGGAGTTTGTTTTATATGCAATAAAGTGTATTGAATTGAAAATGTTTCGCTCGCTTGATATTTTTACGGGGCAATGTTGGTCATATTCATATCACGCGGTATGAATATCGAGGTGCGATTTACGTTACGATCAAAGTTTGCAACAGTGTTGTGCTGTTACTGCCTTCTCGTACACACTGCTATAAAGTATATGCCTCATCCAACTTGTTTAATCAGCCGTCGAATTAAACGGTAACTAAACGACGCTGTTCAACTGAAAAGCTTAATGACGTTTAGCCAATAGGATATGAAAGTAGCTACAATGGCTATAATGAAACGGAATTGTACTCTGGTTGAGAATGAGGCATTTTAGGTATAATTACTCATAATTATGTCCATAGGCACTGGATATGAAAGCCCTGCTTCATATTACTTAAAATTACCAACTCAAAACCAACAACGAATGGAAATTGCGGACATTACTTAATTAGTAATATAATTGTCGTCGTCATAATTGAATCAGTAGTTATAATTGGTCACCCCATCACTTCCCTTCAAGCGGTTCTTGATAGCCCTGATATCCAGACAGTTTGGTTTTACAAATATAGAAAGGAGAAAATAATCATGAATATTATATGATATAGAGTTGTATCGCAATGGTACAATTAATACTACCTACCTACTATTAATGGACGTCCTAATAAGCGAATTATTTTTAAAAGAGGAAAGATATCAAACTGTGTTTTGTTACCATTATCAGTCCGAAATTGTTTTCATTTCAGCAATACAGCAGCGATACCCTCGAACGTCCCCTCAACGTGAGTAAGATTGTGTGCCGAATGTGTTTGCTTCACAAACAATAATCAATCATCTCACAATACACCGAGCTTTATATCATATTCGTCTCTAACTCATATTATATTAAATCAATGGATATTGTTTTAAAGTGACAATGGAAATTGAGGTCTTATCTCTGTGCATTTGAAGCTAAATTAACACTTACATAATAATTGTGCTTGCTTTGAATATTGTATTGTCCGTTAATAACTAATCCAGCACCTTAGTGGTCTATACAAAAATGGTACTCATCAGTATTAGATGCTTGAATTTGAATTATTACCGCGCCACGAATCCCGAATACAGAGACAAATATTTCAATTACATTACAATATTTCTGGCAGCTTTTACTCTTAGATATTGTTTTCTCCAAAACATTTGCAATTCCAATGTAAATTGGCTCCCCATAAGTGATATTTCCATGGCATTGTTTTCGGATAAGGAAACTCTCGTAAGCCGTAATTTTCACGGTTTCTTAACCTTGGCGTTAGGGGTTACGTACCGTTGACAGCGCCCCAAATCCCGCCTACTGTAATAAGATACTGAGCCCTATAGATTAGGGATTACGGTTTGATGGCCTAATAAACGTTAATGATAGCGAATTGGAAATTACGCCACCTTTGTATCTACGCGAGCGAAATAAATTAATGATGTTTTCGTCCTCGGAGGCGGGATGGAAATACACGGCACATATACTGATTGAAATATCTCAGAATATGACTTATCTTTTAACAGGGTCCAAGAATTAACGAAGTACAATGTGCGTAATCAAAGCAGTGTAAATATATCATGTACCTATGACCACATCGTCGGCCTGTGTTGGAATGAAAGTCAAAAGGGCAGGCATCATTACGCCGAGATTGCAGGGGTTGACAACGCTTTGTCGTTTGTTGGCGCGTAAATTATGCCCCGTTCAACAATCGCGCTCGCTCATTTAGAAAATCGTCATGAAACTGCAAAATTACGCTCCTCCTGTCAAACATCATTTACAAATTATTTTTGGTTTGTGGGAAAAATTATAACATGTTTCCCGGTTTCATACAAATACGCATTGTCTGTCTTGTGTTCACTAGAAAATACATACTCTTTGCATTTAACTTTGCGTACTAAACTTTTCGTCATAAAGCTGACTCTCGATAAAATGGATAGCAATAAAGGGATACGTAACTCTTCAATCTCACATACTTACATAAGATTTTCCTTTTCAGTAAGGCACTCGTAATACAGATAAATTATTTGTGAGAGCAAGAAGAATCTTTTCCCTTGAATCCATTAGGTAGTTCCACCTTGACAGCCTTTGATACCGGATATATCGTATAGTGATGAAAGTGTACAGAATTCCTCGAAATAAATAAGATAAATTGGGCATGGGATTCGTGTAGATATAGGGTTAGATCACGTAACGTAAGCCACACACGTGCGTCGCGGAGTCACGCTAAGTAACGTGTTCGGCATATCAATGTTGCTTAGTTATAAACTGCCCAACCGTGCTAGATCCTCGATGGTCCCATATCTCCTATCCTATTGTTCCCGAACAGTTTTAATACAAGAGAGGATGGGAAGCTCAGGTTACGTTAGTGCCAATATATCGCCTCTCAGACAATGGGATAACATGACATATCCTATCACACATTACTACGGTGTATTAGCACAATTTGATTAAATTATAGAGGCAATAGTCCCTAGATATTACAATAGAATATCGACATTCGACAACGAGGAATTTTCGAAGCCTACAAATTAAACTATTTTTTAAACATTATGATTTTTTTTAAAGACTTATTCTTTCACGAGTTTAGGAAATATGTTTACCAAATGATATGCGCCAAGTCAGTACTTATGGTTATGCAGTCATAAGTTTTAAACGAATGAAGTTGTCAGTGTCTGAGGTTCCACTCCAGGATCCTCTTGATTTAATTGCACTAACGAACGAGACAAGGCGCAACTTCTGTTATTTAATTATAATACTCCTGAAGACGATGCAAGTCCCGACGGCTGGCGCCATACGTTCGTGACTCCGAGTCATGCTCAGAGGCCTTGGGGCATGGAGTGCACTTGTCGAGAAATGCTAGGTGCAATACGTATTTGTTTTAAAACTCTATATTATTATAAATATCGTTTTACTAATATTTAGACATTCGCATCACAATATTTGTAAATCTAGATCAAGATTTTTCTAAATATCTGTCCTTTTCCCAAAGAGAAGATTAATTTAGATATTAAATTGTGAAATCTAAATGAATTTAGTATAAGTTAACTTTAATTATTGAGTAACTCTTCCACTCTTAATTCTATTTGACTTGCTGAAAATTATATGGCGATTTTCTTCTGCAATCCATTCACTTTGACAGAATAACGGATGATTTCTCTGCCCTCATCAACTTAGAGAACCCGTAATTTATTGCCAGCTGCGGCAACTTCAGCACTTATGAGTTAATTCTTTCCCTTTCGACAGGTGGAACCGCTATTAATAGTCAACTAGGCACGGGCGCTTCCTACACGTTTAAGCTCTTATTCGCCAACTTTATACGAACTTCGAACAATGGACTTGCGCAATTTGAATTTCCCTTACCGGGACGCCTTTTCCTTTACATATCCATCGCTTTGGAACTGCATCTTTTCTAGCGACTTATACAGGTTGTATCGAAATATATATATGTACAAGTTGTACCTAATGATGCAGTGTCGATATCTGAATAACTTTCATTCTGCAGGTTTTGTAAAAGTCAAACAAGCATTAATAAAAGGCACACAAGATTATTGAAATGCTATTCTATCTACTCTTAGATATCGATACTTATTCTAAGCAGACAATAACTAAATATGTAGCCAGTAATAGCTTGTGGTTTGGGGCAAATTATGTCGAGAAAGCCGTGAAGAAATACTTAGATCACCAATCTCAATCAGGTTCCACGTTGCGTCGACTAATATAAATTCAAATTTGAAATACCTATACTTGCCTTCCCTTTATTTTGTGATGTTGTTTATATGTGTTTTAAGAGTAGTGTTACCTACTTATAAATCATAAAAGTTCATCGACCTATTAGGAATACAACGAAGCTCCTCACACGTAGATACGAGCACGGCAAGCGCACGACGGTAGTCCGACAACTCGCCTTCAACAAGATTAATATTCGTCGCGAGTGATGGCCCCCACATAACAATAGGTGTGCCATGTCCTATGGCGCATGCATTTTCGAATAATGCCCATATAATGTTTCTATAAAATTGGCTATAGCCGAGCGGGCTCACCTTTTGAGCTTAGTATCGCCCCTGACTTTCTTGGGGCAGCCGGACATCGATTTCTCTTGTGTTCTGTGTTGTCATTACCGGTCGCGTAGTTAGCCTTAATTATATCATCTGAATAATCATTTCTGATGCTCTTGAGCTTGTGTAACATTACGTTGTCATTACATTTTTTGTGCAATTAGTACTAACTACTTAATAACTGTGTTCTGGTGCCTTAGAAGTTTATCTGTACAGAGATTAGAGCAACTACTCTGATTACTTTTCAAATTTAGGTTCGGCTTGGGTTATTGCAAAGGAGTAATATCAATGGGAAATCCATTGGCCAGTGAAACAATTTTTGCTTTGAAGTTATTACATTGTGACCTAAGTTTTTAGATATTCTATTATAGTATTTCTAATCACTAAAACGCCTGACTGACACTAAACGTAAACTCACCTACGACATGCTTTCTAAGTTTTCTAACTAAACCCAGCCCAGTGAAAAGCAGCTTAAAATGTCATGTCAGTGCTTTATAACGACAGTGACCTTTCTCAACAATGTCGTACGTATTCGTAGAGTGATACATTCCGATTGTGTGTGAGTGAGGGAGAGGCGAGGGTTCAGGAAGGAAACATGTTGAAGTTCTGCTCACCGGCGGCGAGGCGGCGGGAACGGGAGCCGAGTGCGGTTCGTAATCTAAAGTTCCCTATGTAGAAGCGTAGGGTTGCCGTACAATATTCCAGAAACCTGCAATTTGCAATTAACGTCACCGATAGTATGCCGCGATAATTGACGATCTTTTAAAAAGTTCACAAATACTTAACATATTAAAAATCTAAATATGTTAACGGACATTAGTACTAAGATTTTGAATATAATGCTAAAGAGACGTTACTATACCAGTACCTTGATATTTCAATACATAGTCATCGAGTCATACTCAGGTCAGTATTAACTGATATGAGGAGTCATAGGTTATTATTTATTTTATTAATGGACTCGACAGTTCGTCATTTGCCAATGTCATGTTACAGAAAATTCAATGTATAATAGTCTTCTATCTTCCTCCAGGGGAGTCGCCGTAGCGCCATCACCCTGGGTAGCCGCGTTTTCATGTCTCCATCCACAGCAGACGCCGTAGCGTCAATCACTGTGGACGAAGCAGCTCGACAGTCACGTTCACTCTCGAGCTCGTAGTGGGAATCTTGACCATGGCGCCAAACTTCAGATCCTGCTTGAATTCTTAAATAACCTCACCATACTGTCATTCGCGAACATTTTCTGATTAATTTAACGTGATATTAAACAAAAATTACCCACTGTAGACATTAAACTGAAATTTATTAAATAATTTCGCAACCGTCGTTTCCCGCCATTTTCAAAAAGCCGAGTCATAGGTATCTTATACCTAAATAAGCGCGTTATAAAGATTGAACGAATTCAGACCATTCGTTATGTCACAGTATTTAAAGAGAAAATTATCAGTTACCTGCTTATAATAAAGTTAACATTAAGCAATGTATTAAATTGTTTAACAACGTGGTTGGGATTACTAACCCAATCATAATAATCTAACAACTACAATAAATACCAACTATATTATTGTAATACTAACTATATTAGCCTATTTATTTTGTGTAATTCTTTTCTTTTTTTGCAATAAAGAATATTTATCTTATCTAAATCACTGAGCCACGGTGTAGCCAGTGTTTACTAGTAAGATAAAATTATTTATGAGCTCGTCGGATTCTTCTCAGACAATACTCAAAAGGCATTTCCGGGACATTCAGGACGGATTGCAACCCTATATGACTGCGACTGTTCAATGGTACTCGGCTGTCTCTGATGGAATAAATTCAATAGCTACCCGAATGTAAATGTGCAATCACGTGGAGTCTTATACCACCGTACACTGTACTTGTTTGTGCTGCACTGTTTGTTTTTAGTACAGTCTACAGCACATCAAGTGTAAACACATGAGTACGCAATGGCATGGTTTTGTAATGGTAGAGGTTGATGTTCTGCTGATTGTTTTACTATAAATAGATAATAGAACAAACGGCTGCAAATAAAACATTATCGTCTTACGTTGTCACGAAGAAACATTGTCATAGGCATCAGAAAGGGCATTGTTATTTGCAGCGATAATTAAAAAATGTGCTTACCCGATTGTAGATAGCAGATCTAGTGTAACACTTTGGACCGTTCTTAATATCTGCATCGTAACATTTGAAATCGTACTGCAGTTACCATTGATCTGCTGTTGTCCGTACAAAGGAGGAGGGTAATGTCGGAATGTATGTCGGTTCCTTTGTCGCCTCATGTAAACTAAACGGATTGATAAATATTGGTAGCTTAGGTATCGTTAGATGATACACTTTATACCAATAATAGTGTAAACATAATTAAGTCATAATAAGTTGCACGATCATTAAAATTAATTTGGATTTCACCCGACTGAATCAGTTTGTCCTCACTCCTCGACTACATTGTTTCGTAACCCATTTCTTAAATTAGTCCTACAGCCGCTCTATTGAACATCCCCTTTTATTATTTCAGGTGAACCCGGGTCGCAAGGCGTCCTTGAGCGGCATTCGCGAGGGGGACGTCATCTCATCCATCAATGGGCGGCCTACGAAGAGTATGAGCAACGCAGACGCGCACGCTATGCTCAGATCAGCTGGTCCGGTTTTACGGCTCGGTTTGAATGAGTAAGTTATTTATTTAAAAGAAAAAAATAATAATGACAGATTCAATAAACAAATGCTGTCTGGATTGGATTGAATACAAAGAGACACAGGGACATGAATTGTTCATAAATTTGTCTCTATATAATTTAGCTTATCTCTTGCATACTTACATCGTGCGGTTTATAAAGCACCTACTAATATTTATTTTAGATTTGATATTTACTGGGCCGAGTGAATAAGAGGCGAAGCGGTATCAATGATTTAAAAATATTGTTTTAGGCAATTAATTCCGCAAACCCTATTTGAGTGCTCATTCATTTCACATTCATTACGTAGAATACCTGTTCATTTATTTGTTATCCAACGCTCCACGTTAATGGCTCTAGCTTAACCGTAACTAAGCTTTGCTTTAGAGCTCTACGATATAAGAGAGCTTAACTAGAGGCACAAACGTTTCTGCGAGTGCCTCTGTCAGGCTACGTCGCAAGCTAGGATGCATTTCGGATCGCAATAGAGTATACTCGACACCATATCAATGGTAACACTTGGAGTACGATTTCACTCTTAAGGCACATACAATAAGAACAGTGCGAAGTCCATAGTGTTGCACTTGATTTGCTTTCGACTTTACGTAGCCACTCTGGCTCACAGTAATCCGATCAGTGGTCAGTGTTTCGGGAGTGTTGTCAGTCATAGAGATTAGACATGTGAATGTGATCAGTGATGCACTTAGACATTCTAAGGCTATTCTAGGCTGAAATCCGCTAGTGATTGGGGATATTGTGTGAAGGACATATGCAGAATGCTTTATGCTTCTGTAATTCTTGAATGTATGCAGTATAAATTAACGTTACAAGACGTGTAATGAAATGTAATGTAAGGTCACCTCTAATAGCCATCATTCGTAATTTGGATGTCATTTGGAGCAAGCAAACGTTTGGTGATCGCTGTACCACGCTGATAATTTCACCTGAAAAGGGTATGCGAAAGCGTTACATACTTTATTTGCGTCTATCGTAGTTTTTCAGTTGTTCTTAACTTTGTTTCCAAGTTCTAATCTAAGTTTTCTTTTCGCCAGAGACAGGGAGATGTCACCGCGAAGAAGATCCATCGGCAAAGGCAGCGAGTTGAAAAGTAAGTTTAACGTATTATTGGAATAAAAACAGTTTATTAGAAGCTCACGAGTAGGTATAGGATTCTCACTCACAGAGTTGTAAACCGTGTTACATCTTACATTATTTGTAGTTTCAGTTGAAGTTACGCATTTGTAGAAACTATCTTAATTAAAATATTTTGCAAAAAGCATAAAAAATTCGTCAGATATTTTAAGCACACTGAGATAATATGTTACATTTTCATGTATTCAGTCTATAGTAGAAAGAACACCAAGTGTAAGTATGTAACACTTTTGTTTGGTTTTATATTAATTTATTTTTTATTTGTTTATTAATATTCCTGTTATTTACTGTTATTAGTCTTATTATCTGCACCATAAAAGTTAAATCGCACATTTAGTGTTGATGTTTTGATATGCTGTCGATATTAGGGTGAATTTCCCCTGCAACCGCTACTTTTCAATTGAAAGTTTTTAAAGTGATAAAGTTCGAATGTACTTCTATTTCATAACCGACTCCCGAGTCGTACAAAAAGCGGATCTATGTTAAAGGTTTAAACAAAATTGCTTACGATGACCCTTTGTAATCTTCTTAAGGTCTTATCCGAATTGGGGTTCCATTCTTTATACAACTATCATTGAAAATGCCTTTGATATCAAAGCTCCTTAATTTTTTACGTATTACGTTAAGTATTATCGATTTTTACATATATCAAATCTTTCTTTTTGATATAAAGTAAGCGCAGGATTTTCGTAAACAATGATAAAATATCGTTCTCAGAAAGTAAAATATACTGACTGGAATATTTCCTTTGCTGTAGCGACGTGAATTACTTTATCGCACGTCTGCATGCATATGCGGAGCTCCGTTGCATAGCGAGCGACGACTTTATCGCTCCTCCGTGTTTGTTGGGAATTGTTAACTGAAAGACTAGCAGGTTTATGCAAGATTATATTCACAAATATGTAGTAGAATTGAATAAACATTTCTACGTAATGGCGTGTGAAGAGCGACGTATATTAAAGAAAGTAATTGTCGGTGGGAGCTGGGAAGAAGTAGAATGACTTAAATTATCAAATCACACAGGTAATTACTCTAAGGGACACATTACCAAAAGCGAAGTTACATGAAATGGTGGATGTCAGTGGACGAAGAAAAATGAGAGAGAGAGAGACAGAGATGTCTAATGGTTATTACAATCCTATACATGCACCCACACACATACACACACACAGATAGACAGACATACAGGCAGTCATAGACTTTGGAGGAAAGTTCTACAATTTTAGTTAACTATACATTTATTTTGATTTGTTTTTTGTTATTTATTTTATATTCACATTTTTATATATACCTACTACATATTTGGTACATGTTAAATGAAATTAGTTTTGCATTGTTATGTTATTGGCATTAAGTATATATTTTTAAACAAGTATTTTTTCGAAATGTAATAAGCTATAAAATAAATAAACAATAACTTTTATTAAATATCCAAAAGTGTGCACCAAGATACTTTGTAAGTATGATTCTATACTTTTAACGATTTAAATTCGCTCTATATCGCTCGCCTTTTAATATTCCATAATATCTATTTTAATGTAATTGAATTTGTTACAGGACCATCTCAACTCATCGCGGAAGTGCAGAAAGCGACACCTCAAGCACCTGTGTATGCAACAATAAGGCCGGCGCAGTCCCCGCACAATCGCCCGTCCTCATCGCCCATGCGGTCTTCCCTCAACTCTTTGCCGTCAGCTCTCAACTCCACACCGCTCGTGAAGTCGGTCGCCAACGAGGAGCCATTAAGATTCCATCCCACAAACCCTTTTTATACAACATTACCTTCGAACTATTCAAGTGCTTCCAAATTACCCGTACCAAACGGCAGAGCCTCGCTCGCCGGCGTAGATAGAAACAACAAAAACTCAACTCACCATAACGACTATTCCGATTTGAAATCTCCCTCTTATTTCACTAAGACGTACGACTCAGGACCTAGTACTAGTAGTCTTCCATATTTTCATAATAACACAGAAAATATGAACGGATACGAATCTGGAGCATCCAAATCCACTGCCAACGAAATGAGTGATCCCTTTTCATATAGTAGCTTCAGTAATTATGATAACCAAAGTCTTCCGAACGACAAGAATCCATTTGAAACTAAAAGAAATAGTGATCCTTTTGAGAAATATTTTAGAGCTGAAAGTAATGTGAATGGGAAATCTGAATTTGATTCTAAAACTATGCCTAATTCTCAAAGCGACAATAATTTCCGGAGAAATGAGGAAGTTCTGAAACGATCGACTATAACTGAACATAAGATAAGCGAAGTTGAAGAAGTGAAAACTATAAAGAAAATCATACTGAACGGTTCCGGCGATTCAAACGACCGTCATACTGTACATAATTTCGTAAGCAGTTCACCAAAGAAGAACAGTGATTACAATCATTTTGATTTCAACTCGCATCATACTCAATCTAAAAGGAATGTAAATGTACCAAGAAACGAGTATGTGATACATGTAGAAGCCCCACCGCAACAAAGGCCCGATTATTTTATTCCAACGTATGATCGAAGAGAAGATGATTTGTCTACTTCCACAAGCACATATCAGTCAGCAAGAGAATACTATGGATCTCCTTCAGGTGAGTGTAATTGTATATTATTATTATTATTTTTTTTTTTTTCTAAAGACCAGTTATAGTAAGCTTATAGTTGCGGCACGATGAGCAGTTTGTCACTAATGTAACCACTATTGTTTACATATTGTACATTTCATTTTGAAAAATATTTCGCTCTGCGCGACTATGCGCCCAGAATCAGCTTTTGTTTTTCAATTAAATCGACTATATTTGATTCGCAGTCTGTGATACATATAAAAATTTTACATTTACAAAAATATTACCCACATTTCGCTGAGGTCGATTATTATTATTCAATCAGGTATAGCAACTGCTGTTTTCGTACAGTACGTATACGGACTATTCCCAAGTACATTAGGCGTACTACGCTATTCCTCTGTCGTTGGAATGTGTTCAGTTCAGCGCATTAATTTTGAACACAGCGGTATTATGCGGAAGTAAAACAGGGGAAGTCGTTAAGGGAACTCGGTTCCCATATGACACGGATTTATATCAATGGCTTTACTTCGTCACGTATCAGTAGTATTTTAACAGTAACCTTTGTGAATTGTTGTAGAATCAGATAAGTATGTTCTTTTTTAGATATTGTTAATAATCAAGCGACCATCAGCGCCTCATACTGTGCTGCTAGCTGCACATCACATACACGTTAGTATAGCATTCAATAAACAGTTTGCTGTTTGAATCCATTCAGGCACTCGAATAGAAACAATTTAGTTTGCAGGGGCACGCCGTACAAATTAGTTTGTTAGGGGTATTTCAATTTAAAGTTTCATATTAAATTCGTACTTGTTTACAATGTAGCGAAATTGCTCATCAGTTTGTAAATAATATCCGGGTTGGGACTCGCGGGTCACATTTTAACGCGAGCAGGAGATTATTATTGAGAACAGAGACCGTGCACCTGGTGCGTACAAATATCGCTAACGAATTTCCAGCATTCGAAATGAACACTGATGTTCAATATACCTGTTGACTTTATTTGATAAAGTTGCAACATTCGATCCAGAAGGGAAAATAATTACTGATTAGAGAAGAATAGTAAACTAAGATATCTAAATATGTGAAAACAATATGTTAGCAACATTCAGCTTTAATTTTTATTAGTAGGTAACTTTTGACAACCTAGCATAGTCGTGTAGGTAGGTATATGGATAGGTCTACGTATTTGCCTTTTCTGCAAGGTGTTTGAAATGTGAATATAAAAGTTCTAAGTCAGGCGTCAGTCTCTAGCTAGTCTCTAATGCTGTTAGCCATAAACCTAGTTAAACCCCACTTTCCGTAAACCGTTTTCTTGTCACTTACACACTTCGTTAAAAAACGTTAAGGCGAAGGCGTAAACGGTGGAATAATTTTAAATCGCGTTTATGGCTACGCGCCTAGTTATTTACTAATAAATAGTAAAACAGTTGAATTAAGTACGTAAGTACCTACTTCTTCTTTGATGTCGATTGAAAATAAGTAAAATAAATGTATATTCAACGAGATAGGGTTGCGATTACCATGGTTCCGCCGAGTCAAACGACATAGACTAATACGACTTATGTATCTGGATGAATAAGATAAGCACAAATCGACCTCCCCGGATTACGCTTGAAGTTTCTTCGCAATTGGAGCGCAGGCGGGCCGGCCGTCTCAAGAGATTAGCGCGCTTATTTCCCTGGCGGTCCTAATAGTTTTTTTAAGCAGTACTTACCATGAGAAAATCTATCTTATCCGCGTCCGGGCGGAAAATTATCTCCAAGCTTAATTACTTTTCTGACTGTAGCGTTTATTGCTTTCGAGGTCCCTTTCTCAAGGAGGTTTTTGGGCTCGTTTGTTGATTATCGACTTCGGTCCCTCCGTCTAATTTTGGCACTTGAGTATAAAATTGAAGTTACCGCCACGGTGTGCAATTTGTTTTAAAGTTTAGTTTTTAATGAATAAATTAACAAGTTATTATAGCAAAAATACGGGATACGCTTGTTTTTGTTTCGGAGGCCAAGACCCATTTCTGGTCACAGTGCCAGCAGAGTAAATAAGTAAGTAAGTGAACAAAAATAGTAAAAATATTAAATAGATAAAAAAAAATTCTTCAAGAAGACCAGGCACGAATTAGAGTAAATTATTTTTTATTTGAAGAGGTTTTCATGCACAAATATAAACACGTAGAGATTGATGCTAAAGTATAATATAATAATAATAAATTATGTAAAAAGTATTACAAAGGTGTAGGTAGATACGTGTATATCGTTTAGCCTAGAGGTATTGTCTGTGTTGATGGATATTTTATTTTAAACTTCTGTAAACCCGGCTGGTCCAAATTTCAATCCACTCGGCCAATTAATTTTGTAGCTATACGCTACCTACAGCTGATGACCAGGAAAACAATACAAGACGATAACGACATGTTCCTGTGTCTCTTAACAACCTACTTTAAAGGCGGAAATTATGACCTAATCGCGAATAATGACAATCGTTACTGACACAAATTCTTACAAGACAAGCCAAGGTCTCTTGGGCCTGTCGGGGAGTGGTGTCACGGTTGGTTACAGCTCTCAGGATAGAGCACCCTGATTTTCAACCATCAGTACCGCCGCCGCCTTCGCCTAACGTTCTTCTTGACTTCCTTGTGATTGTGAATAGTCCTTTGTCAAATGAATTGAACCAAAAATGTGTTGTTGAAAATGTAATATTCATACATAACTGTAGACACTCGAAAGTCTCTTTCATTTTGACATGTGAAGGAATTATCTATTGCAAGCATCTAATTGACTCTTAAAATTGATTTAATGAAAAATTGGTGTAGTCTTTTGAAATTTGAGTTACAAAAATGAACTCTCCGTGTTTTGCGACCAGTCCATACATTTTCCATCCGGTTTCGGACTCGTCGGCAACGGAATCGGATGACAGTATGGACTCTGGCCGGGACAAAACTGTGGGCGGTGGTTTTCGAACGAAAAAGTATAACGATCCGAAGCGAAGAACCATTAACAAAGTCAGCAAGAAGATTCTGAAGGCTATCGAGAAACTGACATGTAATATTAAGAGGAGTAAAAGGACCAAGAAAGTCGTGGAACCGACGCCTGTGAAAAAAGGTTACAGTTGTAAAATTATGTACCAAATACGTAAAGCTTTTAATCCTTGACATTCAATCCCATTAAAAGTTTTTGGAAAGTAAAAGTGTCGGCAATGGGAACAATGTGATTTAGTTCTTAAATGTCATAAGTGCACTCCACGTTTACGCCGTTTATGTTACCTAAGAATGGCATGACCAATTTCCCATAAATTGTATTCCCGAACTATATATCTATTAAATATCTACAATTTCTCAGGAAAACTACTTTCTAAAATCTTCGACTCCTTGATAGAAATCGAACGTAACAAAAAACGGAGTATTTAACACTAGGACTAGATTTCAATAGAGACTGGACTGGGTCTGTTTCTTTATTTTCATTTACTACTAAATCTAAAAAAAGAACGGAAAAAATACAAAACGAAAAGTGCTGTATTAAAAATACAACACTCCTTCGCCTTTGAATTCCAGATCTAAGAAACAAAATTTAGGCGGAAGAAATGCACTCACTTTTCTATGTCGTTCGTCATATTCGCACCTTTCTTTGAATTAAAAGGTCCCTCTTTACGACTTCATAATAAAAAGCAGAGAGATCATAAACTGTATAAGTACCTTAGCTACGCAAGAAAGAATATTCAAATGTGTCCTGTGTAAAACTCCTCGTAAAGGCAGTCTATTGCGAAGATTGTATGACTTTGCATAAAAAGTTCAGCCGGGACAGACAGATATAATGCTTTTTAATTTTTTCAACTTTGTTGATATTATCTTCTGCGTCTATCGTGTTGATGAATCGATTTGAGTAAAAGCGAAACTACATCAAAAGCCCTCTGATTGGAGAAGGTACTGCTTGTCACATTCATAATATTTAGTCAACTGTAGTTTATAAAAGTAGAATATCTGTGTAAGTTAGAGCCTTTTACGGTTTTAACAATTTTAAAAAAAATTAAGTTTTTGGAGTATGTTTCTACAGAATTTCACGTTGTAATTGTAACAAGCTATTTCACGTTACATGAAAATCCAGCAATCGAAAACGATATCGTAAAGAGCACGCACGACATAAAGTTTCATCCAAACAATGGGGAGTTTAGTGCGGGTGCTAGGGCACGGGGTAGGGGTAGCGCCATAAACTTACATACAAATGTAGCTATTCGAAGTCCTTACAATATTCTGCACAGGATGTATCGAAACCTTATATAGTAAGTAAGCGGAAAGGCAAGTTTCCGTACCTATCTAGTAATCCAACAATTATTGTTCTACGACTTTCAGGCAAAAATTAAATCAAGATCGTTCGTTTGATTACGCGATCAATTTGATTGATAAAAAATGTACCTATCGTAAATGATACAAAAGTTATAATACAAAGGATGTATAATTATATATAGGTACAGTCGAAGACAGACATAAGTATACAGGGGGCCTCTTTAAGATTAAGATTTTCTGAATCGATTATAATAATTATTAATAATTAATAATTCATAGTTTTAACTTTTATCTATCTAACAATGAAATATTTTTTGCACTAGGTCGAGAGTTTTTGAGAAAATCTGAACCTTAAACACTCTCCTTTACACTTTTGTCGTCTATCGGCCTTTTTTATGTTAACTATATGCATATGCTTCATTATGTTAACTTCAATGAGTCCGATAAACTGTCTGAAACGTTTCTACACCGACGAAATTTCAAGCATTATTTTCGTAAATAATAATCAATTCCTGTTTGTGGGAGGTATAATTACGAGTAAAGTTTTCGTTCTTTATGAAAATGGGATTCTCGAAGATTATAATGGTCGATACGAATTCCCTTTGACAATATTTTCGTGAAAGCCCGACATGACGAGAAGAGTATCTTTAAAGGTAAGCGCATTACGCTTAGGTATTTTATTTGCCCATTGTAAAGGACCTTTTGTCCTGTTTCTAAACTTCTTTATCTTTCTGAAGCCTTGTGGTTTCATCATAAGTAGCCATAGTACGATATCAACTTGTACATTCATACAACAACGCTATAGTTAGATACAAAGGTAATAAATACTTACCTACTTTTTAAATGGGCCTATAGGTGGATAGACTGTCATAACTTACTTTGATGGTATTGAAGGCTTTCAGGTGCATCAAAGCAAGAGATAACATATTTGTTAAATTATCTGTTAGTTTCCGAGTTGTCAACCCCGCCGCGCCGGTCCCCATATGTCCCACCCAACTGACTTTATCTTATGTTATTTATTATCTAGTACTATCAATGAATACGGACCCCGGCTAAGGGTTGTGAATTTTGTGTACCAAACCTGAGGCCTGAAAATATATTATTCCGTTTCCGCCCGCCCCAAGAATTATGTTTGAACAAAAGCCGTCCTATAATTATCGCATAAAGTAAAGCTAACCTTACAAACGGGCAGATAAATTATAGTCTTAATATTATATTATTTTCAAACAATTCCTTTAGTACCTATATGGATGAAGATAATGTGCCGCGATAAAGGCACTAAGGATAGTATAATGTAGCCCTTAGTGTAGCCCCTTTTAGCCCCTTAGTCTCTGAAATGGCACATACCAGTCCGAGCATTCTCGTATGTCAGACGCATTATTAGATATCTCTGAGCCACATGTGGAGGCTGCCAGTATGGCAAGCGGTGAATATTCCCATCTGACCCAAATATTCTGAATATCCCGCTGAGTTGGCAAGTTTCGCGCTAGTCCTGCGAGACGGCCCTTGATCTTTCCACAAAATTATGATAAAAAGCCTCTAAAACCTCAGCCTCAGATATTGCAATAACATTCTTTGGAAAAGGATATTTTACTCGTATGTAAAGTAAACGCCTTGCGTGATATTGCCTACACAATTTACATTTACGAGAATAGTTTAACTCCTAGCGGTATATTTCAGTCAAGTTAGTTCAGGTTTTTTTATGTAGGTGTACCTACTTCCTTTTGTTTGTGACTATCATTTACTAAACTGTTATCTATCACCACAGTGAAATATAAATCATGTCAAAATCGGCGTTCATCGGTTCATCAATTAATATTCTACAAATAGATTATACAGATAGTGACAAACAGGCGTTGATTGAATCAGTTGTATAAAACATATTTTCAGAACTAATAATTTTAATCTAGACCGTGGGTATTACTTTCACATAAACATCCATCGTGGTTCACATCATATACGTACCCCTATATCGTACTCTGCGTACGAAAATATTGTACAACAAATATACAAAGTAGCGTTTCCGTGAATGATGGGAAGCACACATGTTATGGGCAGCTATTTATTTGTGCTGGGTCGATGCACCCGCAACATGTTGCTAAGTGCATTCAATGAGAGTACATAGACCGCTCGTTTCACTAATTGGACTCAGTAAATAGTTGCGATGTCCCAAACTTACTCGTACAAAGTGCGGCAGTCTTTTAGAAGCGACCTCGGAAAGTCAAACTTTATCATGGTTGAGAAAAACTTCAGTTTGAAGAATAAGTTGGCTGTAGAAAAGCTACACGGGACAGCCAATATTTAAATGACGATACAAATAATGAGTTGAAAGGTTTTATGCAGGTTATTTTTATGAACCTTAGCATTTGACTATCTAATCTTATCAGATGGTAGGTCCTACCTAATACTTGTAATACTAGTAGATGTGGTGCTCGTAGGACATAGAAAACTTTCCATAGCATACTCAATAAAGTGACCGCCTCCGGTCCGGATGTACCTCAGTAGCAGCTTTTCAAATCCAAACAAAACGTAAAGGGGTGCGCCTACGCATTGCGTTAGTCTGACAGGCACAGTTCCGTCCCTTTTCACTGGTCCAGCGCCTTCCTCGCTCCAATGAAAACGCACAACATATGCTCGGACAATAAGTTGCATAACTAAGCTATTGATGATTTTTCCCGAGCAAATAGATTCAACCAACGCAAAAAGATATTTAAATAACTATTCTACGATAGTTGTGCAAGGATCAATTTACGCTGGTCGGTATTTATGGATGAAAGCGATCGAAAGGAACGCTCCGGACATGCCTTCCCACGCAAATTGAATTGTTGTGAATGCTATGATGCAATTTAGTCTAGTTGTGTAGTATTGAATGTTGTGTTAGCAATAGGTATATGCGTTGTAGATTTGATGGTCGTGATTGGCGTATTCATCTGTCGGCACATCGTTTTGCAGCCGATGAATATGAATGACCTTTTCTGTAGGTACATATCTAGAAAATATGATGTACAAACAGTTCGACCATGTTAGTTTCTCCTTTATATAAGCGTACATCCATAATTTCAGAAATGAAATTTTTATTTAGTTTCAATAGTAATACCTACCTACAGATAATAATTGAATCACAGATATAAGAGTAGGTTCGATTGTTCAAATCTTTTTATTCCATCAGATAACTATTCATTTTACATCTATTTTTTGTAATGTTGTTGTTATTCATGATCACTTAAATATGTATTTCGGTGCTCATACATGACAATAACACTTACAAAAATATATTTCGACAGATTGATCTCGAGGTAGGTGAAATGTATAAGTACGCACAAATTAAAGGACTGCCTATTTTGTTCCTACATTTGTCACAAATCTTTTTAGCCATTGTGACTACACGGAAGCAGCTCCTATTGTGACTGAATTTCAAAATATCTTTTGTTGTTGCTCAAATGTTACTTGCGAAAAAGGCAAGTATATTTTTCCTCAAACATGAATTTCTGCTTCACATTTTGGATTTTGCAACCCAACCCTTAATGAAAACCGTATAAATGCGAAGTTTCCGAGAGAGCTAATCATGGGCGTTTCCTTACACAACAGGCTATGATTGGAAGCTTTTTACAGGTTTCTGCGTCTCCATTGTTGGATAAAACTTTTCGTTATCGTCGAGATTAGCTTTTACTGATAACCTGAAGCCTAATATTAAATATGAAAATTCTCATTATATCTAATTAGCGTAAAATTTACGTCGTTCGTTTTCAATTGACTTTGTAGATGTGGTGGACAATCAATTTATGATGATCACTAATACTATACCTGCCACAGAATACAATACTTACATAATTTCTTGGTGATCAAAACATCTTGAAGAAAGCCTTTATTAACACCGTTAATCACATTTTAATAGAGGTACAGTCGAAAACAGAGAAAAGTATACAGCAACCTCAATAAGGTTGCGATCTCAAAAACTTCTTGACCGATTGTGGAAAATCTTTTATTATTAGATAGTTTCAATCATACACTATGTAATAATTAATTGTAATTCTAAAAATCTGTCACTTTTTGAGAAAATCTCTACCTTAATTTATCTTCTGTAACTTTCTGTTAATCTGTACCTAATCTGTAATATTATTCAGCAAGATTTAAAAAAATGGAGTACTGGCTCTTCGTCATAAAATGTGGGTATAGAATAGAATCGTGTTGTATTTCAGGGTTACTTATCAATTTGTGCCCCACTTTTGGACAGTTAGTAGGGCGGCGGTGTGAATAGACGGTGTGACAATGTCCAGGGTGATGGATGGTCCATAGTGAACTTATTCGTCTCGGGCAATTAAGCTGACAATCCGCCACACCTTGTCTTCGGACAATATATTGTATGTCAATCACGTGGCGGCACGCACGGAACTACGCATTAGCCCGTAGCCTGGTTCCTCTGTGATTTCATTGATTTCTACATTGAAGCTATTTCAGTTTTATATACGGCATATAATGATCATATAGGATTATCTGCATCAAGAAATGAATAGGTGGGAAAATTCACCACTTTGATAAGAGATGATTCGAATTCCGAGTAACTAAACTTGTTTTTAATAATAAAAACACCATTCATTTGTGGGATGTAACTCGGGTTTAGTCACTAACACTCGCTTGGGATGTCTCCTGCCCTAGTGGGACTTGCTCTGAAATGACTCTATTTTAAAAGCGATGGTTTTACTCACACAACATACTAATTAATTCCCCTGTAAACCTGTATTGATTAGTTCGTGACCTGATTAGCTCAGATAGTAGACATACAGACACCAAAACGATGGTTTACAATATCTACAAATCCTTTGGTGTATAAAATTGCATTCACACATGCGATTTAAGCTGCGTAGCTTTATGAAACGTGCACTTTACTAGGAATCGAATGGAGGCAGGATGACGCGCCGTGTTTAGATCGGTGTGTCGCAATCAGTGCACAAAGCGGGTATTTTATTGTGATTTACATACAGAAAGTGTCCATTGTGGGTGCTCGCCCTGTGACAGTCGCCCTCCGGCTTCGCGCGCCAGCGGCCTGCTGGGACCGTTTGACCTGCACGTGGTTAAACTTAATCAAATCAGTGACGTGAAATATTTAATACGCGGGACATTACGTTTGGTGTGTGGCGATCATTTTCATTTAATTTAGGTACAAAAATTTATTTTTATCTTACAATATACTCAACATTTTAGAGATGTTCCATCTGGAATTGTGGCTGTTTCCAATCCAGATTACGAGTCGCAAACGCGCAACAGGAAAATGAAAATTTATCGAACTGTACTTAGGGAACTTTATTGGATTTCCATCAATATGCCTACAACAAAACAGATTACGACTGTAAACATCTTCCAGATGATCAACCTTTTATTGAAACGAAGTTTGGGGTATAACGGAATCTCTTGCAAATTTCCCCCAATATCTGAAGATCTGGAGTTCGCTTGATTTCGTCTGAAGTGGAGTGAAAAGTAACAAGCGATCCTTCCGTCGTAAATCTTGGCCCTCGAAAAATAAACTCATCGCTTTGTCGAGGGCCTTCCTACCCTTTCATTAAATTATTGACTTGTATTAAAATTTCCTTTCGTTACTCTCTCATTAATTAAGCCTAATATAAAATGTTAAGTCTTGTTAAATACATTGTTAATCCACTTGTAAAGTCTTTGTTGATTCTCTTTTTGCTAAGTTTAATAAAATAATCAAATGGTTATTCAGAGATTATTAAATTAACATAGGTCAGTTTTGCTTCAATAAGCTGGAGATATTAGAGGGGTTTTGTCTGGGCAAGTCCTGAGGCCTATTGATATAGGCTATCTCTATCGAACACCGCGAAGCTGAGCGCTTAATCTGGAGACAGTGTCGTGCCAAATCCTGTCGAATCTGTATCCGACCACTTCCCAGTACACAATTAGTCACTATACTGCTGGCCGACATCTGAATTGAAACGCACTTGGTAACCGCCACTGTTCGCACTACTGCCGGGAGGCACACGTCTTGATACAACAACCCCTTGATATAATCACGTATTGAGCTAATTTTAGAATTATCGGTAATTTAACGTTCCAAATTAGCTCGTGTAGCTGCATTAGCAAAACAGCGCAGGGAAATCCGTTTGTTCATTCGAATGATATTTTGTAACCGAATCGCTTTACGAATTCGTTCGGGATTATGGTGAGTGCTTTTCCGTTTCTTGTTTTGTTTGGGGTTTGTGTTGATTATAGTTTGCGTAATTGTGTTGGTTTTGTTAATATCATATTAATTAAGCGTTCGGCAATAATTTTGTGAAAGAAAAGGTTGATTTATTAAATCTCAAGAAACAGGAATTAACTAGATCATTTGCGGTTTGTGATTTTAGCAAACTTAGTAACAATACATATTATTCAATACTTATTTATCGGAAAAATCCATTTAGTTAGATTCAGTTTCGAAAGTGTTTATTAGGTACCTAAAATTTACAAAATCCATTGCTTTCGATCACATTTCTCTTACTACTTTGTCTTCAAATAAAAGGTGTTCAAAACTGTCCGAAAAGTGAGCGTTAAATAATGTGACTCCTGGCCCGGAGACGTCAGACAAATTCAGACAAAGTACGCGGACCTCGAGTCTGGGAGTAATTTATTGTTTGTAAAGGCGCTACTCTCAGAACAATATTAAGGTTGAAAATGTCGTTGTTGGCGGCGCAGTGTAGCTGCTCATACTTGAATCTGCGACCACGCAACGCAAGTGAGCTCTCACGCACAAGGCAGTATTAGTTATTTATCGATAATTCCTCAACACAGGTCATTAAAATTTAACATAAATAAAATTTGGGCTATAAATTACATCATGTTATAAAATATCTACAGAATTTAATTATTACTTAGTAAGATTTAATTTTAAAAAATCATTAAAACTACTAACAGAAAGATTGCTCGACTAAGCATGCACCTCAGTTTTTATAGCTTCCAAAAGCTGGGAACTTGTTTTTTTGTCTGGAACGTGATGTGACTCTACATGCGGGCCTAGATATAGATATTTCTAAATTTTAAAAATTCATTAAAACTATAGAACATTGCTCGACTAGCTTCACCTCAGTTTCTATGGCTTCAAAAGCTAGGAGTTCCATATTTTTCTGGAACGTGATGTAGAGCCATGTCTTGCGAGGATTTCTAAATTCAAAAAATTCATTAAATCTATAGAAAGACTTCTAGACTAGCCACCACATCAGTTTGTATAGCTTCAAAAGCTGTAAGCTCTTTTGTTTTCGTCTGGAACGTGATTGTTGAGTCATGCAGACCCATTACTTTCTAGGATTTCTAAATTTTAAAAAAATCATTAAAACTATAGAAAGATTGCTCGACTAGCTTTACCTCAGTTTTTATAGCTCCAAGCGCTGGGAGCTCTTTTGTTTTCATCTGGAACTGATTGTAGAGTCTTGCGGGCCCATGTCTTGCGGGCATTTCTAACCTCTACTAATGTTCTGTATCGCGACTTCATATTTGTTTTGCTCGGTTCCTTCTTTTTCTCCTCGGCCTGTTCGGAGAACGCCTTTGTGCGATGACTCTGTTTAGAAGTTTGTCGAGTTAAGCAACTCATCGCGCACGATGCTTGTTATAAACAAGTTGGATGAGTAAATCTTTATCGTGTCTAATTCCGAAAGCAAATACACACTACACCATAGACGATGTAAACCATGGGAGGTCACTAACAGTTATTTTAATTTTTTTTTTTACACAAATTTCTTTATAGAATAACTTTTCAACTTGTTATACTTTGATGGTTACATACGACGCGCGAAATAATTTTGTATTGATGATACAATTCGAGGATTTACGACAAGGACAGTAGGTACCTACTTATCAGCACGAGCGTTCGTTGGCAAGCATTCGATAGCGAGCTTTTACTCGTAAATACAATAAAATTGTATGCGTTGAAGGTTTGGCACATATTTTTGCCCATAAACATACAAAGCAAAAGAGTCAACATACTTTTTATTCATCTGGGCTCATCCCTGGGATATATTAGTTAGGGCTTAGTCCATCTGTTCTACCGATATTATAGCATAGGTAATTAATTACTTACAAATCCCTTCAACTATAAGTACTTCAACTATCACATCTCTTGTCATTTCAGTTATAAATCAAATTCGCCGAGCCTGCACACAAACATAATTGTACTCTTATTGATTACAAAAACCAAATAATAGTTTAGTAAAAGGATTGTTTTGTGATCATAGCGGAGGCGCCGCCGAGCGAGGTTGTTGCCAGCAAGCCGCCCGTGAGGTCACCGGCTGCGCCCGCGCCGAGCCCTACGCCGAAACGTGAGTACACAATCATTGCTCCTTTTTGCGCGGCCGAAATAACGCCATTGTTCTACGTCATATGGAAATTAACTCCCTCATTCTATAGTATTTTGGAAGTATACCCTCATACTAAGGGTTAAAGACTTGTCGCCCAATACAACTTGTTTTATCAATGCACGTTGATATCTGCTCGATATTGGTAGTGAACCAATAAAAACCAAGAATTGAATTTGCACGAATACAAGAAAGGAAAGGATATTTTTTGTAAGTACCGTTATAATAGCAAGTTAGAGAACTCTATCCTAAAAATCTATTTATTGCATTGTTACTTCTTATGATAAGTAATCCTATATGGTTTTTTTGGACCTAGATGTTGTTGATTGTCAATCAATATTGATTAGGTGTCACATGTTTTGCGATAATAAATATTATGACGTCACCGGGGACTGTAACGGCATTCAACAATTTACTCAATATTAGGTCCTGACATATTCAGTGAACGTCTCGGGATCGCAAGTCTGACACCAAATGCTTATCTCAGATCGTATCGTATGTGAATTCCACCCAGGCAGGGTGCTACTAGCACGGGTCACTCCGCCAACAGACTACCAATGAACATGTCAGGTGGCAACTTTGAATAACTAGATATGTATATAGGTATGTAGTACTCGTAGCTACTAGGGGTTGAATCGAAGTGAAAATAACATACCTTCCTGATCGATCAAAAAAGTTTTTTATATATAAATATAATACACTTTTAGAGTAACATTAGTATTTTAATAGTTACTCTATATCTACGGTCGATATTTACAGTTTTGAGCTCGCTCTTATGACTGTCAAAATTGTATGAAATCTGAAAGTTGTAAGACCGAACTCAAACACAGCTCCCACTCAGAACTGTCTATGAATATATGCCAAAGTATTTTTTTAATTTATTTTTGTTCCACTAAATGTACCGGGTGTACGTCTGTACGAGTACACTAAGTAGGTATATGTGGTAAACAGGAATGGAATTCTAAGAATGAATCGTATTGAGAGAGTTCTGAAAACTAAATTCACAGGAAATGAGGATTCCTACTTATTTATTTACCGATTTTGGACGCACAAGTCTTTCATGTGAAACAAAAAAAAAATTGCGTCTCATTTCTGAACGGAATTACGTATGCGTCAGTTTATGTATGCAATCATTCTGAATTTGAGAATCTAACCTATTCAAAATTCATTGATTCCGAAGATCCCTTAACTGTCGTGACAAGGCTAATCCTCGATTAGCTAAGAGCATCATTACAGGGAACTTTAGATTTAGAGAGAACACTAGGGATCGAGCCCTATTGGATAAATTGGATAGAAAGGCAAGGCAACAGGAAACATTGTGTCCGCGGTCAGTCCCGTATTAGCAAGTAAAATTTTGCTCGCTTGTGAGGCGGTGACCCCGCTCGAATTACTGGCTGTCCCTCTAGATTCCTGTCTAGGCTTGTGTAACCCAAGCTTGACACTAGGTGCCTATGTCGTGATCACACCTATTAGCAGGGTTGTTCATGCCGCTCTAGATACGATAGGCGGTCTGAACAACCCTAACGGCGTGCGTCTACTGATACGATACCCGCTGCCTAATGTACGCCGCGAGGCACGAAGGACCTCTGATTGAAATGTTACTTGTTTACGGGTACCCACCCCTGGCACAATTAATACCTCCTGGTAGACATATCAATATACACAAATAGGTATGCAGTTACCTACTCAGAACTTATTTTTTTTACGAATGCCTTTCACTGAGTCTCCAGGAAGACTATTATATCAGTAGGTGAGTACTTTATGTTTCCAATTTCCATTTCTACAAAACCACGTTACATTATACAATATAGATACACTCAAGAAATATAACTTTCTGCAGTCTGGTAAAAAAATACCATCGACCACCCAGGAAGTGTTCGTTTCGACACAGATCTTCATCATAATTAGCGCTGTCACATCGCATTCGCATGTCAAATCCCCAAAATGATACTCAGCTACGTCTACGTTGTATTGTGCTCTCGTTGTTCCCAATAAATTCTTAGAACACTTTGTCACGTCTGTACATTCTTTTTTTAACGTGTAGAATAAAATACGTGTGGTCCACGCGTGCACTCGACACATTCACCTTATAACCCTTTGAATGCTTGCCAAAAAAGCGCCACCGGCGGCAGCCGCGGGCCGTTTTGGCACACTGGCCCGGATCTATGCGGCGATTATGTCATGCATCGCGATTCCGAACGTCCGTTCGTCCGTTTGTTTTTCCACAATCGCCCCAAACAAATAGAACGGAATGAGTTTTTATTGTCACGAGGGAAACGTACATGAGATTTGACGACGCTGATAGATTTGACGATCAAGCAACAATGGAGTAATTGGTCAGTTTATTTTAAAAACGTAAAACTGATTCTAAAGGCATAAATTATGAGTGCAACTTGGTTAGTAGAATACACAAATTGATTTGCAAAATGTTACATGCTTAAGAACGCAAACAAATTAGTAACGAGTCCTTTTAGAACTTGCACGAAACTATGTGCGGAACATAACAAATAGCTCCAATTTAGTCGTAGCCATAGTTCTACGAACAAAGACATAATGTATCCTTAAAGATACATGCGTTTTTCCATACTCCGTTTTGCAGGCATGGAATGGCGTACGTCGCGTTATTTCTGGAAGGTTATAAATGCATGCTGTACTTTATGTAGCTGCAAAACTAAAATCTGCGTCAACACGTATACATTCGTGCTTTATATTATTTTTAACACGACTTTATTTAAAAGATCTGCTGTCATCATTTTGTTAGCTAATAATTCATATACTTAGGTATACTTACTGTTAAATACAAACTATTAGAAATCTACATACCTATTATAAATATACCTAAGGGGCACAGGAAATCCCCGCCACATATTTAAAGAATAAAAGAACCTTATGAATGTGAATGTGACGAAAGGTTCTTTGACCGATCGATTTATGTCTTAGTATTGTACAACACAATTTAAAAAGACGCAACAAAAGAAACAAATAATCTACCTGCAGATCTGCGAAAGAGAGAGTAGTGTTAAATCGGTGGTCATAGTTTAATTCTAATAGTGATTCAATTTATTTTGCGAATACAATAAATTACTGAGGCTTTGCATTATAAATTAATAAGTATCTAATTAAACTTTAGTGACTACTATATCTTATTCGGTTGGTCTTGTTCAAGATACAAATAGTTAGCAGAGCCTGGTTCTGCTAACTGTTCGTATATTGAACAAGCGCAGGCGTATAAGCCCGGATTTAAACACTTTTATGCGCGAGAACAAAGTCTTGACCTATTTGTTTGAATGTAGGTAGGTTAGGTAGCGCTATTTCTCTTTATGAAACATTGGTCAGACGCAATTTGACTAACGTCTTGCGCATCCGGAGGATTATTTGCCATCTAGTCAGTATTTCTTTTCATTTAATTTAGCTGGGTTAAGTATCTTCAAACCTTGTTTGAGAAGCATGCTTCTATTTATGATAAGAGTTTCCATTATCTTCAATTCTATGATAAAATTTACGTCCATTGACTACATACAAATAGGTACCTACCTAAGTAAATTATGTAACGAGTTTATCAAAATACGCAATTTTAAGTTTGTTGTAAACATCGCGTTACAGACTTATTTGGCACAAGTGTTACATGATTCGGTAACGAAAGACGTAACAAACCATGGTTAATTGGCACCATACTTCCATCGTTAGTTTGGTGTTGGATGTGGATACACAAGAATACACTTTTGTTTTATACAGCAAAGATGATAATGATGACAGATGAAAAACCTCGCTCTATGCTCACATAACTCCTATATAAACTTTTAAATATCTCTCATGATATCTCTTTATGACTCTTCTATCACTTTGGCAACTTTCGCAACATTTTTACAATCTTCATCATCGGTTTAAAGAAAAATATTTTTCACTTCATTCCTAATAAGTAGTAACAGGAATGATCTTGCTTAGTCTGGTATTGGGTTATGTAAATCAAACCTGCTTATTTATATGTTCCGACTTGTGGTTAAGATTAGAATAGCCACAATTAGATAAACATTTGATCGGGCACAACCGTGTTGCGCCAGTGGAAGTACCCAATCAGTCTAGATGACCCGCAAGTCTAGATAAACTGAGTCTAGTTAGTCTACTTTTAGCTCCCCAAGTACCTTCGAGTATCACGTAATCCTACTACTAATACGGATATTTTTCCAGTTTTTGCGCGTAACTTTCGCTCATTTGTGCAATATTAACGACGATAAGTGCAGTTTATAAGAATTTTTAAGACGAAAATGTTGAAAACTTATTTATTTTAATTTTTCAAGTTACTCGTAGACGCCTGACTGTTTAAATACTACTTTTCACAGGTTTTTAATTGGCATCCATTCCATCACAAACTTATCTAATCATCAAACATTTTCGCTAGGTACATATAATAACGAATTTTAAGTATATGCCACCTTCAGTGACAAGTGTTTAGGTTATCTCAAGGCGATCAAGGGATAATGTCATTGTTATCTGTTCTGTGACGCTAAATGTCGATAATTTTGTATTACATTGGTTTTTCTAAGGATGGACTTTATTTTACTTAATCAAAACATCGTATTTGTCTCTTGCCAGCTAGCTGTAGATCTTTTACGATTACAATGTGATCACTTGATATCCATTGTCAAGCAGTCGGTCGTTGCTAATTGAGGGCTAACTTTTATTAGCAAATTATAATACGGCTTAAACTATTCCATATGCATAAAAATGATCCATGTTGTGTACAAGTTTCCTCGTGATGTTTTCTGTCATCAAAGCCTTCGACTGTTTAAATAATATAATAATTATTATAGTCGAATTTTTTTTATATAAATATTTTTTGGTATAATTTTAAACACACCTCTTACATCGACTACACATGTGATGTGACTAAGATAACAAAGTGTTTAATATTTTGTTTGAGTCTTGTGCGTTGCGCTTGCGTCCCATCCGAGCCCTATTATGTCGTTCCTTAGAGGCCATTGTGTTTTGAAGTTCCTCCCCGTTATCCGTCCCTAAAATAGTCAAGTATGTGTGTGCAATATTAATTAGCAATATACGATTTACATAGTATCTGTTGATAATACGGCCGCAGTGCGTCAGTGTGAGCGGCCGGCGGCGCGGCGCGTGGACTCCCTTCGTAGCCGAGCGGCGTTCGAGCGCGCACCACTCGCATCCACGTCTCCGCGTAAAAATAAAGTCCACGGCGCGGTCGCGTACTTCAACCCATTTATAATTATCAGTAAATCGCCGCACGAGCGCACGACTGCCACGGTCGGCAAACGCTCGCTGAAAAGAAAATCGCAATCACTAATCTCGAACCCGAATGTAACGCTCCTCGTCCCGCGAGCCCTTACGCGACCCAGGGAACCACGGCTCCCTATCGACGCTCACGCGCATCTTGTCGTAACCCCGCCACTCCTACGCACTAGACACCGGTGTCGCGGCTCGCGTTTGATTGGGCGGTGTGTTCTGTCATTATCATTACGTTGTGTTAGTGATAAGAGTGTTGCGAAATTAGTTAAACATGCCTGAAAGGCCTAAGCGTCGTAAAAATAAAAACAAACGAAAAAATAAAAATAATCGTCCGGATAATAGTAAAAACAGTGATAATGTGAATAATGACGATTCGTGTAGTGAACAAAATGTTAACGTAGATGCCGAAAGTATACATGAAGACACACACCCTGTAACATCCATTAGTTCTACAGGAATCCCGATAAATGAATGCCAAAGTACTTCAGATAGTAACTGTTTTGATGATCAAAGTGTAAATCAGGATCTGAACAATAACAGTAGTGATAATGCGCAACATCTTAGTGTACCGGTAACGGATACAATAATAGAAGATACAAAGACTATTGATTCGCAAAATTTCGAAGCATATGTGGTTGAATCTCCGAAACAGTCAGTAAAAAATATACCTAAACTTGGAAATAACGTAAAAAGCAAAAGTTTGGATAATGATGACGCTCCAAAAATCGTTGAAATCACGGATGAAAATAATACTCTGCCTGAAGATGATACGCTGGCTTTAATAGATAGCAGTAATGTTATTGTGTCTGATGTGGAATCTGATATAGAATGGGAAAACACAGATGAGTTTCAGGAAGATTATATTCCTAAATTAAAGGATCTAGCTACGGGAACATTATCTGTTGCTACAATCCCTCTAAATATCGCTCAGTGTGCCCAGACCAACTCTCTGACTCCTGAAGCAGAACGATCCTTACGGCACTATTTACAGACATTAAATTTATCAACTCAACCAGCCGATGTTAATTCAATCGAAATCAAAACTGAAATCGAGCATATAATAAATCGTGAAATAAGGCACAGATTACGTAAAAAGGGACTAGCAGATGATTTTCTCAGTCCAAGACTCGGTCCTCCTAGAATTTTAGATGTGATCGATGAAGAAGGGAGCAGCGAATCATCAATTGCGTCACGCCGACATTCACATTTAAGTGAAAAGAAAAGTGATTGCGAGGACTTAGAAGATGATGTATTTGAAGATAAAAATAAAACAAAAGGAAAGTACGTTACAAAATCCGTAAATACGTTAACGAAAACAAGTTTTGGACGACAAATTCCTCAACCATGTGTACTTGTTGGAGCAAAAATAAAAGAGCCTGAAGTAACAGAAGCACGAGGTGGCTGGACCATGCAAACGGTAGAAAAGTTAACAGGGGCTGAAGTAGTATACTTGACGGATTCATCAAGTAGTACCAGCTCTATCCATGATTTCGGTGATGATACTGATGAAGGTGAAGAAACTGATGTATCTATACGTATAATAACGCCAACCATTGAGGTCACAGATACAGAGAGCTTACTCAAGAAATCGTTTACTTCAAAAATGGATGCTAATTTAGACGAAAATATTCAAATAAAATCAGAAAACGTTGGACATGAAGTAGATACAGTAATCGAAGAAGATGAGGATGAATGTGATAATTCAATTAGTAATAGCTCCTCTCAAAATTTACATGAAATAGTAGTCCTATCGACAGATAATATTACGACAAATTTATACGTTAAAAAACTTGAAGATACCCAAACAAAAGAAATAAATGTCGGTGATTGCCATGCAATTGGTGATGCTACATCAGATATAAAAACACAAGATATGCAAAAGGATGGTAATGGATGTGATCTTGAAATGAAGGTATTAAAATGTGAATTAAATGTAGCCATGAACAATTTGATTAAAGAAGTGGCTTCTGAAACGGAAATTACTGACGAAAATTCTAAAGATACTTTTACGCGTCAAGATTCATCAAGTAGTGTCGGTTCCTCCCAGTGCACGGCCAAATATAATCCAAATTATTCGTCCCTTAACGATGTCTCTAACATACTGCATGACGAAACATGCGAAAGTAGTAAATCAAACACAGAATACACACAGACAACTGATTTTACAAGTCACGTTAAAGATGTGTTTGAATGTGTTACAGGAACCAATACTGAAAGTAGAAGCAGAAGTAGTATCAAGCAACCATTGGCTTTACGTGATATATGTGTTGAAAAAATTGTCACGTTACCATATGGTGATAAAATATTGGAAGAACTTGCATCTGTCTCTAAACGTCTGCAAAATATAACTATTTTCGGCACAAAGTCTAAAGAAGCTTTCCGCGACAATACAACCACTGTAGAAGAAGAAGAACTTAGTAAAATGCCTTACTTTCCTCTACCGGATGTGTCATCTATTGAGACAGTGTCATTGGAAACAAAACACAAAGACCCCACACCACCTCCAATACATCCTCGAAACTCGTCTTTAAGAAAACCTCAAGATGAACACCACTGGACTGGAATACCGACAAAAACTGAACCTGTGTATGTTTGTTTATCGCCATCCCAAAAAATGTTAATGGACAAAACGAACACAATTATTACTAAAGACGATGCTAGTCAGCTTGTTGACATGCATAAAAAGTTTGTTGATCGAAGAGGCTATAATGAATATTACGCTAAGGAAAAGAAAAAGGAAGAAAAGAGTTTTGCAGATTCTCCTGTGATTCCATTTAAATCTCAAACTGGAAGTCGCCTGCTTGCACTGATACGTGATCCAGCTGTTACCAGTAATATAAATTCATCGACGAACAAACATTATTATAAAAGTGTAGAACAATTAGAAAAGACTCATATGCAGAGAGAGTTTACAAAGAAATTTAGCGATCAGTTCAGTTCAATAAAAGACTTTCCTAGTACGTACAAGCCAATTCCACCTCCCAGACCGAGGAAATATTCATCATCGTTTTATGAAAGTGACGAAAGTTCTGATTTTACTGATAACTCACTTCGTTCTATGAAAAGTGAAAGAAAGTTCTTCCATTATTCTACAGGTAATTTAAGTAAAGAAATAGAAAAAGATGTCTCTACTATACAAAATATGCACCGATATTATACAAACTTCCGAGATGAAGTTTTTTCGCCGAATTGTCCAAGAAGGCCTTCATTACCGAAAGATTTATGTGATCAGCAAATGGATTTTATTCGACAGAAAGAAAAAGAAGTAGAGGCTGAAATTAGGCGACTTGAAGAGAAAAAGATTAAAATTGCTAGTCCAGAAAGGAGAGGACCTAGACCCCCTTTAATATCAGACACAGAACTCGTTGAGGAGCAAATAATTGACAAAGATAATTACTTTGTTTCACGAAAAAGAGATTTTGTTTTGAGTGCACCATCTCCAGAAAAGGCAGAAAAAGGAAAACTCTCCTTATTCAGCAGCAGTCAAGAGGAAATTCTTCGTGATAAAATGTATTCTGAATATGTGAATCAAATGGCTGAAAGACAAGAGCGTAAGCAACAAAAAGTTATTAAAATCACCAACTGCCCAGCATCAACCAGCTCAAAATCGGTTTCCAAAAGTATGCCAATATTGGACGTGCTTGATTTAAAAGTGAATAATCGAATCGAAAAAGAATTTATATCAAAGGCTAGGGAACGGTGGGACAAATTGGGTATTAAGGATCCTGAGACTGAAGACGAAAGGGACAATGGGACGGATGTTTACAGGGAACCAAAAGTGATTGAACATAAAATAAAAGTGATTGAAGGCGGTCAAGAGAAAGACGTTCAAAAGTTGCCAAGTCATTTACAAGACTTTGTGCGCTTTACGGCCAAGGACAAGGAGCAGGGTTCAGGCGGCGCTGGTGAGTCGGAGACTGGTCCGGCATCCCCGCACGTTGTGGTCTTGTGTGCAGTGATTATATTAGTGTTGGCTGTTGGCAAATATTTCCTGAGATTGTTACGGAACAAACGACCACTAACCTAGTAGCTCGTGAATGTTTTTTCCAACTGAAAACTTTTTCATAACTTTTACATGTTTAGAATAATATGTATCGTGTTGCATTGCATGAATGAGTGTTTGTTAACCTTGTTATTATTATGTAAATTTTCCTTTTCCATGATTATCCTACATCCTTACAGCATTTGTCAAGATATTAAATTTTGGTTGGTGAAAGCTACAATTACAAGGTGAGTTCTATTTATAAGTTCATTTCACTTAGGTACTCGTACCAATTTTGCATTACAGTGCCATCCATTTGCTAATTGATTGTTCCATATGAGCAATGACTCAGTTGTATTTCGTATTTTATGAACCTGTATCTGTTCTAAAATAGATATTCCATAACATAGATGTATAATAATTTATTGGCATCATCAATCTACATGTAAGTTGATGCGAAACAAATATAATGCATATGAATTATCTTCATCATTCTATGAAACACATTGTATTGTAGAGGAGTGAATGTTTAAAATGATAGTTAATTAATTACTTATACGTTACGTCAAAATTATGCTTATTCTGTATAAGTAAATGTACGACAGATAAGTGTATAGATGTAGATTGGCTGATTGCCTAAACTTTATTGAACTTATTTCAAAGTATTACAATTCAACAAAACACGTATGAATTATATGGATGTGTTTAAGAGCTGATAGACAGATGTATGGGACGTCGCGACGTAACCATTTTATCATATTGACAAACTATGTAATAAATTGATAAGCAAAGATAATTAAATTACCTTTACATTAATTGAAATGCTTTGTTTTTCAATCAAGATTGTGGCCGTAAAGTAACAATGCAACTGAGTATTTAGCTCTTAAGTCCAATGAGCATATGCTCTATGTATATCAAACGCTTCTATATAACGGTAAGATATTATGGGGCAGTATATTTGAGGTGTAGACAAAAATGGGTTGGATTTCCGTATACTACTTACTTAATAACTAAATACCCCAATATTTGCATTTGCGGCAAGTCAAGTGCGTCGTCCGTAGAAATATTTGGATCGGCTAAATTTATACTAAATGGCCTTTGGTGACGGAAGATTGCAAGTTCGCAATGCAGGCGCCGCCGCCGCGCCGCTCCGCCGCCGCCATAGTTCTGCATTGCAAAGTCTCGTCCGAATCGAACATTCGACCATTTTGAAAAATGTGACTACTCAATTAACACACACTTCTGGTTGAGTAGGTGGTAAATAAATTCATTTCGTTATAGCCGTAAATATGTTTCAAATATATTTATGGTATCAGTACAGCGAAATTGTATTCATTTATCCCGGGAATTTCCATCTAAATTATCAATAGGGTTCAATTAAATTGTTCAATTTAGAAGCTACCGGGCGTCGGTGATGCAGGGGCCTCGCCGACAATTCCATTAACCTCCCAGATAACTCTATAAATGCATAAACATTAAAACTGTATCATAACAACTAACACAATTACACCTTCAAATGCGACGAAATAAACATCGTTCGGAATCCGTTACTATATTGATCATCAGGGTAAGCGAATAAAAGAAAGTCGCTTGACGGTTTAAAAGTGCTGCAAAAAAACCTCAACTTCACAGACAAACAAAACAGAAATAAATCTAATTTTCTGATATTCATGCGATTCATTAGGGAAAGCGAAGTATCTGCTTTCACTGTCTCGCTTTCTAGAGGTAAAAGATATCGAGAATCTATCCTGAGGGAGTGATTAGCTTGAATGAAAGCAATTTATCTCATTTCAGAAAAAAATATTAAGTTCTGTTATAAGTATAATAAACCGTAGCAAAAGCGTAACTAATTATGTTTTTCAGCTCCTGGTTCTGATTTTCCTTATACTATAGGTAATGTACCTATTGACGAGCATAGAACTGCGATTGCTTGTAGGCATTAGTTTCGGTAGCGATAGCGTTGCGAATTCGCTGCCATTGCGGTTATTCTAAGATATTCCATTCAGTAATAAAGTCTAGAATCAGCAGGAAGAATTTATTTCTGGCAACATTCTAAATAACTGCCTTCCGTTCACGTCAAAGTGTACAATTACGAATGACGTTCATGGATTTAGAGGTGATTTAGAGTCAATGATGATTGTTTGTTGATGTAATATAGATTCTAGAGTGACCTCCTTCGCGTATTTATAATGTACTTCGAGTACCTACGAGTACATTGTATAAGTACGTTGTATGTAGCAGAAGCTTTTTGCCTTTATTACATTGCTACCTTGCTGATACACTCAGTTATTTTGAGTTTCTATCGCGATAAATTATTATTCTAACAGATTAGGATCAGGACTGTTCTTCGTTTATCACATGTATGCCTTAGAAGTTCAGAAATGATCAACACTATATTTTCATTCATCACTTCAGAACAATTTGCGAATATTCATTCACACTATTTCAGAGTAGCCAAGAAAACAATTCGCAAACACTTTCTATTTATACTGTTACATGTGACATCATCTGTATTTTGCATGTGGCTAATCATACGAGTCACCCAGGAGATAATTTGACATGTTGGGGCTGGGTCCCTGACAAAGAGTGAATGTCAAAGAGCCCGCAGGCGCGCCGGAAGCGATTTGACTCCGGAAATGACGTCAGAACAGGGGTCACGGCAATGACTGCATTGTCGAAAGAATATCACCACGATCAATTTTGAATTTAAATAATTTAATAAAATAACGATATTAAAAGAATGAATCGTATCACTGTTAGATTTTAATCCAAAATATTGTTGAACATATTTATTCAGATTTACTTAGTCATATTTAATTTAAAATACTTTTTGTCCATCATTCTAATTTTTTGTCTTGTACATACTTTTATCATTTTTACTGATGGTCAACATCAGTTAGGTAGGTAGGTACACATCAAAGCACATCAAGTGTAACTCTGTGGACCGTTCTTGTTATCTGCGTCGTAAGAGTTGTTTTGTACTGCAAGTGTTACCATTGATCTGCTGTTGTCCGTACCTATCTGATGTTTTTATGATGATAAAATAAAATGTATTTTTCTAGTAAATCTATAGAGCTTAGCTTAAGTTGTTACTAATATGATAGGCTTATTATACCTAACTGATCTAAACCTATTTTGATTGTATTATTTGTACACATAACCAAGAAAATAATACTATTTTATTATATTCACTTGTGGTAATAACGCCATCTATCGAATTTAGCATTGTTATTTCCACTTTGGTGATCGAAATAGACGGTGAAGGTCTTCGTAGTAGATTGGTAGTAGACACAGACCACTTACCCCAATAGACCTGTAATAGGAGGGCCCCGCTTTCTGCCAACACATGAGCGCAAAAGTTCTATACAAACCGAACTACGTCGCCTATCAAATTAGTAGTGACCAGATATTCGACCCATAAACTGCTGTAAAAAAAGGAAGAAAAAAATATTTTAACATGCCCAACTGTGCTATAAAGTTGTGTGGTAATGACAGTAGGAGGAACAATTACAAAAAGGATGGTATCACATTTCATCGGTAAGTATCTGATTAATAAATAAATTCATTACTTAATCCGACAAATCAATTAGGAGTTCAACTTACACTGGTTCGATTGTCGTGTCTTACGAGTAGTTCCGAGAGACCTCTCTTTCACCCACCTACTAATTATAGCCCTATCTCACTCTTTCGTTTCGTGGCACGTGTAAGCTAGAGACGTGGTATACAATCATCGATATTCTTACGTCACCTAAATAAGTTTGTGTAGATTATGAGTTTTGATTTCATTTACTTTCTTTATAAATAGATTTCCTGTTGATCCAGACATTAAAAGTGAATGGATAATAAAGACAATGCGGGAAAATTGGTGGCCATCGGCTTTCACCACAATATGTTCCCGTCACTTTACGGCGGATTGTTTTATTAATATGAACTATCGAAGAAAACTCCATAGTACTGCAATTCCAACGTTATACCTACCAGTTGTACAGGTATCTTATATTTTAATTAATGCTATCTAGCTAAGGTACCTATTCTAATGCGGCAGGTAGGTATTTAACGGGGCGGCATTCTAACCGGAATTCGGGATTTCAAGAAATCATAATATTCATATAATCATAATAATATCATAATAGTATTATTGTGTTAAAAATAATAGGTCGGCGACTAGTAAGGAGTATCATAATAAGTAAACGTAGCAAATTAACAAAGTTAGTTAAAGCTTAATTTTTTTTATTAAAAATGGCATCGACTAATTTTTTGTTCTTAACTGAATTTACCTATTTCTAAACAGAAACTTTATGGCTGATACAAATAACAAATAGGCGTTCAGAAATTTTAAAAGTCAGGTTCTGTCACAGAATATATAATAGTGTTCTGTTTTAATGTATTAGTAAAAATCGCTAAAAATCACAAGAATCGCAAGAAATCGTTAGGAATGATCACGAATCGCCAGTCGTAACTTGTTTAAATGGCCGCGCTTTGTTTGAGAAAAACACCATAATATATACATACAAACCTTTATAGAAAGCCTACGTAATGTAATATCGACCTACATTATTTTATGGCCATGTTTATTCATCAATGCCTATTGGTTGGACTACAATCATGATGTTCGTTACGCATAATTATTATTTCACAATAATTAAATTATAAATAATGTGTAATTATTAAATTTTGTGATACGTTAATAATGAGAAGTTCTTGTTTTATTATATTAATATTAAACAGATAGCATTGCCTCAGTAGAAATCGTTTATTAACTTTCAAATTCATTCTTAAGTACATTAAGTATTGAAACTGTGTAGGTAACAGTTCAACAATCCACATCGATAATATATTATCGATATCGACATGGCCGCGTCTCTTTAAATGAGTTCATTGCGTGCACCCCTGTCCCCCGCCTCGTCTCTAGGTTACCGGCCTTGACAGAATGTTTCGCTTGCAAATATGTACCGATTTCAAGTCTATTGGGGTAAGTGGTCTGTGGTAGTAGATCACGACGGTAACGCCATCTGACGTCGTACTACAGTTCCTTTCATATTTTGGTTCTCACTGGCGCCACAAGATGTCCAACTGACCTAAATCATTGCTCGATTTTCAAATGCTCTAAGACACTAAAATTAGTATAGAATAGAGTGACACTCGCCAATATTTTTTCGTAACGAGACAGAAGTTTTGGCAGGCCGCTAAATTACAGTACCTACCTATACTAAACGACAATGTCTACCACAGTAACATTTATTTACCTACTATGGCTAGCTCGAGTAACAACTGTTGTATTGCATGATGCACCTTCATGCAATATGCGCAAAGAGTTGGTCAAAGATTTTTTGGTTCCTTCCGTCCTATCCTATCGGAACTAGGATAACTATTGAACCGTGGTAATGGCTCCGAACTAGGATCACCATTGAACCGTGGTAATGGCACATTATCTAAAAGTTTTGAGAACTTTTGTCGCTTTTAAGTTATAATATGGAGTAAAGTACACAGCTTTCAAGTTTACAGCGCTAATAATCTAATATAGCTGGATAATTTGCACCACGATGAGATAATTTCACAAAAAGCTTGCCGTTTATCTAATTTAAAAGGAAGACATCCCCACCGCTTTAATAACGTTTTGAGAAAAGTTTATGTCACATAAGTACCTACTCGTATCTTGAAGAAATTTGCATGTTATTATACTTTTAAAACGAAAAACGAACTTCCTCATACCACCTCATACTCATTTCACCGGCCATGTTCAAATATATGATAGTATATAAAATCGTTGTTAAAAAAATCATCAAGTTCCCTTCAGAGCTTTTTGCAAAGGCTCCATGGTTGCCTCTAGATCACTACCTATAGCATCACTCACTATATCAAGATATAACGGGAATTATCGTAATTACACAGTATAGCCTATAATTGAATCCTAAGGATATTTCAGTGACATTGTAGCCACCATGTTCACAAGACATAAGTTAAGATAAGATAAATATTCTTTATTGCAAATAAAGGAATTACACAAAAGAAATATGCTAATACAGTTAGTATCACAATTCGTGGTCTTACCGCTTAAAGCGATCTCTTCCAGACAATTTTTGGGTAGAGAATTCAGCGAATGAATAGGTTGCTTGTTGAGTAATAATAAATAAGTTAGTGTATTAAAGCACAATATAGATAAGTTATAGTGTTAAATGGTAATTCCCGTTTTGTCCTAGTAAATGTTTACATGCCGGCTTAACTTTAAAAAAGTGATATGATAATGGAGAAACCAAAGTAAGTACGAGTATATAATATTTTATTCTCCTACAACTACCACAATTCTACACTGCTATCTCAAGCCTCACATCTCTTCCAATTTAGACACTTTCATGATATTGAATTATAATTCTGTAAAAGGTTTTAACAAAATATTATTGTTATACAACAATTTTCGTATTTATAGTTACACAAATCCAATTCGGGTACATCCAGTTCCGGTGAAATTCTAGCTTGCATCACGTACGATGCCTGTTAAAATACTGTTTTGGTTACAAACTCAGTTCAGGATTGTGTTCTATTCCGAGAAATATTACAACGGGCCTTGTTTTACTCTGAATTTGGATTGACATGTGTAAATAATTTTTTATTACTTATGTTATTAAATCAGTAACTTGTAAACATTGTAACCACACAGTCGGTTATTAGCATAGGATATTATTCCTACTGTAGCTGTGCTGTAAGGATACTGTTAATTTAGTAGTGAGGTGTTATGTAGGTAGGTTCGTGTCAACGACACTTTACCTGTCAGTACAATAAAGATGGTTGAATGAATAACAGTTGTTTTCCTAAATTCCTGGATAATCTCGAGTGCAATACAAGCTAAGTTACTTGAACCCTTTTCGTTTTCTCGAATTATAAATTGTATTAGCAACTAATTTACAAGTTTGTACAGTGTTAGTTCATAGCTAAGCATTCGTTACTTTTAATAGATATATCAATTAGCTATTTCTTAATTTTTAATAATATATCGAAAATTAAATACTTTTCGTTAACATTACCAAATAGCTAGGAAGACAAATAAATATAGTAAACAAACAGCAAAGGCTGTCCCATTTAGTTTGTAACGGCTTTAGCTGTAGTTGCGAATACTTAACACAGCTAATGTTTTCTTTCCGTATGTGACTTGAAATAGCGACCAAGTTGTCTGCTTCGATCCTTTCCCATGACAATACATCCTCTAAGTATTCTTGGCAAAGTAAATGTGTGAGGGTGCTGGTTGTTTGTCATTGTGCTATCAGCCATGTGCGGTGCGCTGTCGCGGTGATCAATGACACTCCGCGCGGGGAATCGATCATCTTCGTCCTTCTAGATACAGTCGACACCACAACAACTATACACGAACCCATTGTGAACTAGGTCGTATACCATCACGTAGAGGGCATGTGTTACACTTGTAGTGTTGTCGACTGTGCTTATATTTCATCTGAAAATATATTTTAGATTACATTAGGAAATAGATTTCTCGCATGTTCACGAATAAAAAGAATTCTTATATCAACGTAATACAGTGATTGTCTTGATCTAGAAATAATATTATTTATTCGAGAATTTATTATTCTTTAACGTAGTCATGAGTTATTACATGAAGTATATATACATTATCTACTAAATGTTTATTCAACCAAGTATAAATAATATTTTTCTTATACATAAAACTGTGATTGCCTTGGTTTATGAAACATTTTTTTAGAGGCGAGTGTTATTCTTATAAATTTCTCTTTACAACTATTATATCAGGCATCTCGTCTGCAAATTTTCTATCATGCAATTAATTGAGACTAATTCAGTTGGTCGGATTTATACAATATAAGTCATGTCAGTATTTGCCCAAGTGGGTATACGCCGGGATTGGACCACAGCCGTGGGAGAATACGCAGCGGGTAAGATTAATTAGACCCATGGTGGAATTAATAACCGGGTTAACGCGGCCTAGACGTCCAGACTCGAATTACGAAACCCTGGACTATATTAAAGGATACCTAAAACGGTGCCTCTTACAAATTGGCATAGAAACCACATCTAATCTCACGGAATCTCATCGATATTCGTAATAAATAAATTAAGAAGTAAGGAGCTTGGAATTTTCCACTTGTTTAATTTCTCGTCGACATTAGTTCAGAAAAAATTTACACGGAAATAAAAGATTAGCTATGGTTGTTACGTAGGAATTCGCATCTGCAGTTAAAACCGTTATTAAATGTATAGGGATAACCAAGTATATTGTTTTTGGCAAACTACTTGTCTTCCTAGCTAGTTTAATTGGTAATTGTTTACAATTATTTCCTCTGGCTGACAAGGAGTAATTACTTAGCCAAAACAACTACTTAGTTGTTTTAGCTAGAAATCAAATCTAAGTAAATTTAACTGCTAGAGGCAACCCTGTTTTTTCAGTGTAGATTCCGCGAGTTGTTGTCAGTTAAGGGTCTGCCAGCTGTCGAACTCAAGCGCGAGACCGAAGATGTCTCGTAGCGGCGGAGTGAAGAGCATTAATTTTGGATGATTTTTTGGAGAAAATACGCCATTTTTTTTTAACAAGCTCTCATACTTATAATACCCTTCTTCTTAGTCGTTACACTCTTGACAGAGTGGTCGTAGTGGTCACTTCAGTCGCAGTGACCCGCCTCACAACACGTATAATAATACCCTACATTTTGATATATTTTGTATGAATAACTATTTCGGTTTAGACAAATTTTCATTTTAAACGACATGGAAAGAGTATGTGTGCGATTTTTTTTCTATCGAGATTTTTTTTGCTCAATCGTGTATCGGTATTCATCAGTCTCTAAATAGACACCCCAAGATTACTATATATTTTTTTCAGACGCTGAACTTTATTAGTTAGTGCCGTAGGTTTCATATAAAAACTGAAAATCCACGCACACCCAGCCTTAAGCAGCTCGGTATCAGTGAAATACGAGTAGGAATGAGAAAAATACCAAATTCTGTGTAATTTCTTAATTAGGTATACTGACAACATTTTTCCTTTTTTCGTATTGAATACCCTTTTTGATATACTTAGAGAAAGTAAACTAATAGTCCCATTCGTGGAATTAATAACTTAGTAAACAAATGCTTGTGTGTTGAGACCTTATAGATTTCTTAAACGTGCCTGGACTGTAATAGCAGTTTTAAGGCTAGACAAGAAAAAACATTATTTTGTAAAAAGGTTTCCAAATATTTATTTAGGACTAAAATATTGGCTTTAAACATGGGTTAAAATAAACTGTCTCAAAAATGTACTGCGATATCAGATGATAGGAAACATAGGGACATTTTTTCTCGTATAGTAATCGTTTGTTTCTTTACCTTACCACCAAACGCTACTTTAGATTTTAGTGGTCGCATTATCGTCGATTATAGTCTATAAATTCAATAGAAATTAGTGAGGAACCTTACGGGGTAGTAGGGCTTGAAGAATCAAATCTTATTTTTTCAAACTTACAATAAGTACTTACTTACAAGTATTTTCATCGTTTTAAAAAATAAAAAAGTTAAAAAGTTAAAGTTTTAATAATTAGAATTCGGAATATGAAATTTACGTCTAGTTAAATATACTTTCATCCATGTTCGTAACTGAGTTTTGTGACTGGTTACGATCGAGGAACTTTTCTTGTTTTGTAACCAGGTTACGAACCAGGAAACTTCCGGCGGTTGATATTATAAATTATTTCTCAATTACTCTCGATACTTGTGCAGTGAAATAGCCTGTATAACAAACAATAGCCGCCCGCCCTTGCCAGTGCCAAGGTTGCGCCGACAACGCATTCAGTTGCAAATCGCATCATAATTGTTACAGCATTTTACAGTTATGGCTGAGTTCATACCGTATCGAATGTCAAGTGGCATCGTGCCAAGGTTAAACGAATTAATGTTGAAATCATAAATCACCATCGCCATTTACAACTCGATCTATAAACGGGCTATTAGACTACAATGTAAACAAAACAAAACAACACTAACTGTAATTAATTGAAGAATCATATTAACTTAACTTGTAAACCTTAAGTTCAGAAGGTCTTTAAATTGATCCTCCGCCTCAAGCTACACTTTGATTTACTAAAATTTATTTATACACAGATTAAAACGATTTCTTTGTTCACGACATTTAGACATACAGTCCTACGAGGTTTTAGAACTAAAATTACAGGGAGAATTAACCAAGATTAAGTACTAGATGTACATTGAGAACTGATGGTATATGTGGTCATAGATGATGGTTTGGTTGACTCTAGATTTTAAATGAATGCATTACCTACGGGCTAACGAATAATTTTATTATTGTAAAATGACATTGTTGATTCTTTCGTAAATGTTATAGTTTACCATTCATAAACTAATTATTAGCGCCGTTTTGTAATAATGAAAGTCGATTTAAGTATTTTTATTTTATTACCCATCCACATTGAAAATATTATTATCATGTTACCAGTCAATTAGTTGGTACGAAAGCTCAATAGTTGTTCGACTGTGGGTCGCAGTCACTAGTTGACTGAGTTTATTTCCAGATATTTTGTCCCAGTTTATTTTCGGCCCTTCCTGTCTCGCCGAACGACGTGCGAATTTAAGGGCCACTTCCAATGTGAGTTTAATAGTAGCAGTTCATTATTTCTCTTTGACATTTTATTGTTATCACGGTCGTTTTTCCGCCTGGAGGTATATTAATAAAAGTAAGGGTCGTTTTATATCCTTTACCCGCATAGTAGTTACTTACAATAATTATACGACACCCTACATTTAGACTATAGCTATACTTATATGTAGGTATTGCGGATCGGGGATAGTAGATCAGACAAAATGAAATGAAATGTGTCAGTATTTCTTAGTACCATACCTACTGCTAAATATCATTGATCACTCGTAAATATAATAAAATATTGACAAGTTTTCCCAAGATGATCGTGAAGTCTAGTATTATTGTAGAGTTGTAGATGTAGAGTAATATTTTTAAAATAATATAACATTTCATAAGATCATATGGAGTCTGGGCAACTTGTATCTACTTACTACTGTAATAGTTAAGTATTCTTTTTTAGATAATATTAATTTCTGTATTAAATGTGTAATATAGTGTACGAAATTTTGATGTTTTATTATGTAATTAAATGTAAAATTAAATTAATGAACATTTTACAATAATCAATGAGTCGTATTGGAAATAAAATTATTTATATTTAAGTAAGTATTAACTATTTATAACGTACTTAACTACAATACCTATTTCATGGGAACACCCAATTAGAAATAGAAGTCATAATTCCTATAAACATAAAATGAAATATAAATTCATGCATAGGTGTTTTTGAAGTTATGTTGATGTAAGTAGGTACAGTCATTCGCACCTTCCCCCGGGTCATAGATATACCCATTCAAATATTTTAATAACATTTTAGTGACTGTTGAGAAGTAAGTTAATGTCTCGTGTCCATTGTTTTCCATTTTCCGCGCCCTATCGTGTGACGTTGCGTTATCACCGCAGACGCGGCAGCAGTCCGCCCGCGGCCGCCCAACCCCGCGCACGCTCGCCACGCACGCGTTTTCCAAACGTTTCCCGACAATTTCCCGCGCGTGCACGTATCCACAACTGTCCACACAACTCTAGCACGACCACGGGAAATGACATCCTGATACAAACACAACGGTGTGTATACTTACTTACACATAAATAAATAAACAATCAGTGCATCCTATGGATACCATAATTGAGTTAATGATAAGTTAATGTGTGCCGGCAGCCGTGTGCAGCACGTGATCGGAATTGAGGGATATTAATTGTTTTTACTGGAGTAAGTAGGCTGCGTTTGGGATTTAGTCATGAGTTAGTCGAGCGAGAGCGGGTTGTTTGAATTAAGAGATTAACCGCGATAGCGGAATGTCGAAGGTCGCGGCGATTGTATTGTTTATCTTTTATCGTCAGTTTTATTTTTACTGATATTATCTTTGTCACTCCTCTCGCTGATTGATAAAATGCATTTTGTTATTAGCTATTTTTATAGTTGTTGCTCTTTTATGTATGTAGAGTCCAGTCCAGTCGTTTTTCTCTTCTTATTTTAAACTATTAATTTTATTGCAGTTTAAATTTGGCACAGTTTGAAATACCCACCTATGTTAATATACAAATATATGTTTCTTAGTCACTAAAATGTCGCGGCCGTGAATAATTAGTTCATTAGTTGAACTTATCATTATTTCAACGCACCTTTTCAACAAGGTTGCCAAGTTTTCCGATGCCAAAAGGATTTCTAATCGCACATTACATAAATAATATAATAATCTTCGTTATTCTAATCTTATCTGGAACTCATTGATATTATTCAATCGACTAGTTAGCGCCACTCCACTACGTTTTATGGATTTCTAAGTCAAGGCTCTGTAATCTGTATGACATCTGTATAAATGGATAAGTCCACAATGTCATACAGTATTTATGTGATAATTACATTTTGTATGAAGCAACAGTAGAGAAACTTAATACTCGTATTATCTTTTAAAGACGTGAATTATTTGACAGGCATTCTAATTTAATACCCTGTGGTTATCTAAACAGACAAGTTGCTATTATGTGCGAAATGTTGTCTACATTCAAGCAAGTATAAGAGCAACGTAATAAATACCAAATAAGTATGTGTACCTACTATAGTTGTTGAGAGGTGGGCGCGACGATCAGAGTTGCACTTGAAATAATGAGGGCTCACTAAGTCGGGTCAGGGTCAAAACGCCAGTGGAAGAGCATAGATTACATTCAGAGTCAAGATTATACGTATACTATGCAATATACAGACTAAGGGAAAGGGTGAAAGTTGAATGTGTTGAATATCTGAACAACTTTATGCGACTTTCATTAAATAAAAACAATTCAGCGTCCTCATACAAATCCATCATTTCATCGCTATAAAATCATTCACGATATATTGGTATTGCTCTTCACAATAGAAAACTATGTTATTTTGATCTTAGAAGTGTTTTCCCCCCGTCTTTAAAAAAATGCGAAAGTTTTGATGGATGTTCGTATACTACACGAAATTATTCACACGCCTAAATACTTTTTAACGCGAGAAAATATCGAGTTCCCACGGGAAACATCGTCGTATAGCAATAAGCTAGTACCTATCTGTATCTCGTTTTTGGGTACAGCTCAGGTATTTCACTGTAGAGTTCGCTATAAAGATCAAATCAAGATGTCTGTAGACAGACAACGGTGATGAGTCCATCCACCCTTCGTCAAATGATAGGGTGGGAGGACAACTCTCGATAAGGGCGGGGGGAGCTAGATTTGTCGCCTTGTACAGTTGACAGCACATAAAATATACCCGAGTACTAAAGTCTCAGATCAGTCTTTACCCAACGATAATTTGACGTACGACAGTTTGTGTAGGTTGATGTGACGTCTACTGTACAAAGGTATATTATGTAGGTGTCTTAGTCGCTCATACATATCACAGCAATTGTATATCGAATAAAAGACAAATTTTAAGTAACATTTAATAAGTAACATATTTTTTTCTCAACTGCCGGAAGGAGGAGGATAATGTTGTGGAGTGTATGAATGTCGGTTTCTTTGTGACCTCTTGCAGTCTAAACGACTTCATTTTGGGTTTTGAATACTTTGTGCGAAACTCTACCTCATGAAAGGTCTGTTCTTTGTTCATTTTATGGGCTACCTTGTAGTGTACGTAACCACATCATATACTGAGTGACATTCACAATTATTCATGTTCTCGTTTATTAGATAATTGTAACGATTCCAGAGTGCACACTATAATTTTAAACGTCGCGAATTGAGTCGTCCCTCTCACACTTACACGGCGTAGCATATGAATTACAGTTTAGGATTAGACTTGGTGACCACGATAAAATTACACCTACTGTCTGTCATATCCATGAGGGATGAGCTAGGCATGAAAATTGATACTATTAGAATCGTAAAGGGTCTGAATAGAAACTAGCTCCCAAAGGATGAATGTCGTGACTGCATATATACATTTATATAAATGCCTGTACCTGTATTAGTTCGTAGGATTTACGTTACCAAATTAGCAAGTTGCGTATAACCCATCGTGGTACTAATTGTACCTAAGCATCAAACATTACGGTCACGACGTGAGCAACGTACGAGCCAGTTCAAATATTTATTTTGATTTAGTCTGATCAAACAAACTTGGTTTGCTTCTGTGTGGCTTTTGGCAAAGATAGATATTATTGCTAATTAGCATCAAGATCGGCTTCGAATTTATGTAACCTTCAAACAGTCTCAGGGCAGACGCTTCAAGGGGAAAAGGGGCAGAACAGATTTTTGCCCCCTTGGTACACAAAGACCAGGAGTCCCATCTATAGTATGAGAATCGCAAACTCACATATTTGAAGGTAAACATATCAAACGTATACAACGGCAATTCTTCTGCAATAAGCACTAGTAAGTCCCGTTAGTCTCAATTAGGGCGTTCAAAAGGCCAGCTCCAAAGATAAGAGTTCAAGAGATAGGCGACACATTATCGACGAGTCCCGAAAGACATTACGGTCTCGGTCAACAAGCAAACACTTGAGCTCGGACCATCCGCGGACCATTTGGGTCAGGGCCGCGACTACGCCCTGCGCTGCGGCAACTAGATTAGTTCCGATAATCTCAGCTTAGAGGTTAATTAGTAATCACTCAGTACCTACCTCTCAACATATTGCCATCATTAATCGAATGCCAATGAAATCTATTTAATCTAAGCTGCTTGCGCAATGCCCTTTGTAAGAACTACTATTAGAACAGTAGGAGTTTTATGATGATACGTAAACGTATTAGAGTATGTGGGTGTCAAGTTAAAGGTCGTAATCATAAATTTCGAAACGAAAGCCCTTCTTTGATACTAATCAGACACATTAGACCATATAATCGACTACATTGGCGCCGTGAAATCGAGGGAATCAATTTTCTACGCTTTGCATCTTGCAGTAAATCAATTGGTTAGACTTAGACCCTATGAGGTGCCTTATATGGCGCGTGCGCAAACTATGCCGCAGCGAAGTATGAGCCAGGCACTCGGAGGCTAGTATTGCAAAGCCTATTGCACATAATGCAAATTGACACTTCAATTTAGATCTCTTAATTATGTTAATTGCAACGAATTTCGACTATGTTAAGTGTTTAAGTTATTATAAATGGCTCTAGAGGATAGTGGTGTAACAGTTTCGAAACAGCGAACTTTGACAGAGTGCTAACTACACAATTTCAGTTTACGAGTACGTATATGAATAAGTTAAGGAAAGTAGGAAAATTAAAAACGTTTTGGAGAACTCGAGTGCCTGTGAGTTCAAAGGTATAATTAAGTTAGTTTTTTTCACCTCTCCCGCACAGAAATTGTTCCCCGTTTCGGAAATTACCCTGAAACTGGCTAAATGCATGAGAGACAAGAGCTTCCATTATTAGCCTACTTGGTTTAATGACTCAGCACTCGTTCATTACACCGCAAATTAACTACAGCATGACGTCACAAACTGTGTCATACCTTGACCGTATATTACATTAGTATCCATTCATTATTTGTGTAACTGATTGTTCTCAGAAATATTCATATTAATACGTAATAGAAAACAATAGAATTTTGAAACGCATTTCATTAAATTCCTATTCTACTTACTAATTAGTTCCATATTTGATTCTAAAATATTCTCGTACGTAGGTGTTGAAAAACTATCATTCATATTTTCAAGAGAATGAATAGCATTCGATTATTCATGTATTTTAATTTGAAACTGTTCGAGTCGTGTGCCTCGAAATCTATAAAATGTGCAATCAATCTTGGTAAGATTTAGGCGTCTTGTATGGATTACGGTAAATTGCGTTCCGAGATTTGTGGGTTTCTGCAAAGGAACGTGCCGGGCCAATATTGGATCGATTGTGCATTTGTTCCGTTTACTTAGGTGGGTAGGGTTCGTGTGTCGGAAGCAGGCCGAGTTCGTGATGTGTCGCTTCAGGAATGGATAATGTATGTACCTAGCTATGTAGGTAGTCATGATTTTGTAGGTAGACTCTTTTATATTATTTAGACCTACTTTTATATTGTCAAATGTAGTTCGCAACCCAAAATAACTTGAAACATAATTTTTTTATTCTTGAAATTTTCAAAAGTTTTAAAAACACGGTTGGTTCGTCTTTGCCTGGCTACAGATCAATTGACCTCCATCGATCTAATAATGAGCGATTGATTTGGTTAATTAACGAAATAGATATGCGATGTTAAAACATCATGCAAGTCACAAACACGAAAACGAGAGCATGCAAGAACCAAATGACAGTGGAAGTAGCGTACCGCCTCTCTGCATACACCAAATATAGTGTGAAGATATATTATGTCTGTCGTTACTTGGTACTGGCCAGATGGTTTGATTGTCTATAATGGCGGGCGTGGCCGGTCGGTTCACACAGAGCACAGGATCTGGGCTCTATTTGCTGCGCCCGCGCCGGCTCAGTCATGTGCGACGCCGCCGCCGCACCCTCCGGTTACCTCTTGTACCTACCTACAAATTAGTGTCATTCAATGTTCATCTCCAAAAGTCACATGGTCGTTAAAACTGTATATAAATGGGCATCTTTCATGTTGTACGTTAGACAGAGAAAACAGAGATCGTATTCCCTTTATGGATAATTTCGCTTACACAATTGTTATACCGACACATTCAATAACAATATTTACATCATAGGCTGCTATAAATTTCTTTAGTTGTCGTTAGTAAAAAATTCATTATAGCTATAAAGTTAATTAACTCATAGACGCGAAAAATAAAATTTTCTCAGCACATGAAATTGACCACTAGCTATTTGAACTGCTCATCTCGTTTAACCAAATACGACTGTATACATACATATGTGTGTATTTTCGTCTCTGACTGTCGGCCAATTCGATTTCACGGACCAACCGTTGCCAACGCTGACTGCCGAACTCTACCTGCCCAAATCATAGTCTCCGACTATTAGTAGCCCGCCAGGATGTAGAGTTAATACCGCCAGTTTTACGTAGTTAATAACAGACGATTAAACTTGTTTGTAGATGGAACGTCCTTTTCAAGTCCCTTTTAACGTATAGAGGCTTACTGACCTAAATATCTTTTATACAACCAATGACAGCGCTTTTTAAGTTCGTAAGGTACGGGTACATAGAGCAGACCCATTAAACGCTTGTGAGAAATAGTTTTTATGAGTGTTAATCTTTTACACAGCTTTTTATCGTACAAAACAGTATTTTATGACATCTTTTAAGAGTATCTGAATGAACCCACGATCTAAAGATGGTTCGTAAAGTTGGTAGAGACAATTAGGAAGTTTTGTTTCGCGGTGGCGAGTAGCCGGTTGGCGCTACAAAAAATTTACCACTCCGACCACCCACAGCAGAATCAATTAGTAAAATAACATTAACTACGAGTTCAAATTCAAAGCGTTTATTGACTGGGTGTCTGATGAGCCTGCACAGAGGAGAAAGGCTTTCTCTACAATTATTCCGGGCACGTTAATTCAATATTGACTTAGCACCGGTCTCAGTGACGCACGAGTCGAGTCCGAGTGACCCACATCCTTTGCCTTGCCTTCCCCGATAGTTTACATTTTCTTATTGTTTGACACCACAATTCCATTAGGCATGGACTTACATTAGAAAAGGTTATCGTAGTTAGCTTTATTAGTTGTAGGTCAATGAAAGCAGCATGCGATGCATGTATCCATTTATTTACTTGTTTGATACTCGTGCGTTTTGTTTTTAGCGTTGAGTAGATAAATCATCTTTGGGTCATATAAATATAGGTACGTTACATAATTATATGTATTGTTATCGTTTTCTTTGACTTTTTGAAATATATAGTCTCCGTGCATTAGTTCCAGTTATTTGTCGAGTCATATCTAATCTAAAGGTTATATGGGCGTTTATCAACACTGTATTTTTTGTTTTAATTAAGATCTTATATCAAATTATGATAAAATATATCCTTATTTTGTTTAAATTATATGCGTAAGTAACTGCGACTATATGGATCTGCCTCTATATTCATATTACCTGTAGTTATACTTACCATGATTGTATCAGTGATCATCTCTTCATCGATTTGATTGTGATTTACAGAGACCGTCATGATCGCTCCGTCGTTCAAAGCGCGCTCGACCTCACCAGGTATACGCGTAAGGATTATCGTGGGATGTGCTCTGTTGTTTGTTTGTTTCATGTCATATTATGTCTGTGGTGTGATCACGGATTATTAATATTCATGTGCTCGTCTATTCTAGTCTATATCTTTGCAGGTATACTCTTTCCAGACTTTTAACAAGCTGAACTCGTAAGAAGTTCTGAAGAAATTGAAGATGTATATTGATTTGTAACTTTTCAACTTTATCTGGCATATCCTCAACAGATTAAGTGTGAACTGAAATTAATGTTTAAATTCTTTGGCGTTATGACGCACATGATTTTTAATAAACATATTTTATAGACACACACAGCACATGAATGTTCAGAAGGAAATGAAAATGCCAGAATGTGTAAATGACAAAGCATAATAAAATATGTGTATTAGCATAAGAATGGTACGATACGACCTTGGACCGTTTGTGTCATGCTTATGGTAATTGTTAAAAACATTATACTTTCCGTTTGACGGCTTTGTGCTGTCTTTTCATGGGCGTATATTAAAAGTTGACACTAATAACTGTTTGGGATTGAATTTCGTATTCGTTTGATTTGTGATTGTGTAAGCCACTAATTACTAATCTATGTTTGCGCTCGTTTGAACTGTTTGTCTTTCCATGTTGTTATTTTGTTTGTCATGTTTTCAGTTTATTTGAATAGTTTTACGTGCGTGTATTGATTGCTGGTTACACAAAGGGCGTCGTTATAATATTATAACTTATTTATTACCTATGCCGCGACAATTTGGTATAGTCAATAGTTTTATTACTATTGTCGATATGCAGTTGTTACAAGAGTGGAATCGCTTGTTAACGGCTTTTACACGTGTTCGGGGTCATCCGTATTATGTCCCGTGCTACGAAATTGGTCACATTTATCTAACAAAATTGCTGAACGTTAGTAAGGGAACTTCTTTTACGAGTGTCGACAATCATATCCGAAATAGCCATAAAAAGGGCGGAGTCATAAAGCGGGCATTAGTCCCTTCACGTTGTGCTGACGCGGCGCATTTGTCGACATTACGCTCGCCATCGCGGTTGTGGTGCGGCTCGACCTAATATAATTCTTCATATTACGTCAAATTTACATGCTAATGTATATTACAGCCGGAACGAATGAAATTGAGCGACTTGGTAGAATTCCGTGGATGGTTTGCCGGTGTTTATCATAGCCATGTACACGATTCTTTCTGAACGAATTTTTACACATTAAAACTTTAAAAGAGATCGGTATATGTAAGATTTTCGATAAAAATTATAAGACTAGGACTTTAGATTGATACTTATCACCTACCTATATCCATGTAAAGTATTTATGATAGTTTAATGTGGGTACGACATCATTGTAGCTTGATTTATGTAGGTACAGTTATCTGAGTAAAACTGTCAACACATTAGTTATGACATTCATCTACAGGATAATTTTGATTATCTTCTACCATGAGTATACAGGGTGTAACGTAAAGGGTATATTAAGCCGAAAGAATACAAACGTACCCGACCTACTAAAGCTGTACACAGAGTTTTAACTTTTTTAAAAATAGTTGTGAGTTCCATACAAAACTTAATATTAATTATTTTAAGTCATTGTAAACGGTGCTTTTATTTAGGCGCGCTACTGCTGATAACAGCCGGGAGTAGTCGACCTTCTAAAAAGGTTAGGTATGGCCGCCTGGTACTATTCATTCACTATTCGCGAGCGGCGGCGGGCGGGCCGGGCGGCACGGCAACCGCGCGCGGTTGCCGTGCCGCCCGCCCGCCGCCGCTCGCGCCGACTTCCAGCCTGCCCCACGGATGCACGAAGCGGCAACACACTCAAAGGGTAGGTAATTATTTTATTAACGGCTTAAATAATACCTGACTATTGTAAAAAACAACATATTCTGACTGACCTGGATAATTTACTTGAATGTTGGCTGTAGTCTCCTGAATCCATGAAATCACATTTTCATAATAGGATTAATAGGTAGCCAAAATCACGTCACTTAATTTACATTCACAATCACATCACATCGCGGATAAACGTTACAGTGTTTAATGTAAAACATGGTAAAAAAGAACAAACGTGTCATTTAATTAAAGTTAAGTTTAGTAAATTGAAATTCGTCTCCTGAATCCATGAAATCACATTTTCATAATAGGATTAATAGGTAGCCAAAATCACGTCACTTAATTTACATTCACAATCACATCACATCGCGGATAAACGTTACAGTGTTTAATGTAAAACATGGTAAAAAAGAACAAACGTGTCATTTAATTAAAGTTAAGTTTAGTAAATTGAAATTCAACCAACGAGGGAACTTCTCTTCCGCACGAAAACTTTGCAACTTAGATACATAATTCGAAATAATGAATGAACAATATCCGGACAAATAAAATGTTTTACTAAGTTATCTCACTTCCTACGTATTTCTCTTTCTCGCCATTACTACGATACTAACCGAGCGAAAAGGATAGCAATTTTTCGGCAGATATTTTGCAATTTGTTTCCATAATATTTACAGAAAGAGAAAGCATGCATTTGCACATTCTCTGTTGCACATTTTCGTGCGAGTAAAGAAAGTGACGTCATTGCAGGGCAGGGTTCCGCAAACGGTAAATTTACAAGTAAAACGGTATAAAATGCCATCGAGAGTTAAAATTAAGTTTAATGGATTTTGAAATAAAACTCAGTGAATCATTTGAGGTATGTACCTACTACCTAGCCTCTATGGCCGATGCCTAGCACATAGTGACCGTAGTCGGATAAGTTTTAAAGACAGTATTCTCGAATAAAATAAGTTTGACATCTGGTAGATAACTAACATAATCACTGCACATTATCTACACACCTGGGGGATAGGATTGGCATTTTTTCCTATTTTTCAACGCCCTTTTTTAATTCACTTGCTTTTGTTACGACTTATGTAGGTACCTTTCAACATACCGAGAAACCTCCGTAGTCAGTACACAACAAATGTTAACCACAATCAGTGCGTTTTATTGAAGGTCGGTGCAGGGAGAAGTGAAACAAGCCATTTATTTTAATATTCGCATTTATTTGTCAGTATCGAGTTCCAGTGCTCTGAGTACTTGATACTGACTTGAGAAACCGAGAGTTCATGATTATTATTATTGCATTAAACATAAACAGTATTTATTGACCATTTATTTAAAACCACATGTAAAACCAAAACCCGCACAAGATATTTGCTCTGTGACCATTAAAATTCAAGACGTAATCAGTGTTTTTAAAGGTCATTTTTCTCAGTTTGTTAATATGAGATCAAATCCAAGACCGCGGTTCGACCTTAACAAAATTAAAAATAAAATAATGTACGGAGCCCTGTGCGACACAATCCGCAACAGGTCATTCGTTTACGAGGCATGTGTGTGTTAAACTTCTATGTAGTTTGTTAGAGTTTTTTCAATACGTACGCTAGCGCCGCTACTTCTCTAGTAGTGAGTAGCGGAACTAAAAGTCCTACCAATCCCAATTTGCACGCAGATAGGACAGTCTGTTCATTCAAATAGGTACTAATATGATCGCATAGATTCACACATTTTTCATTTTATCAAGCGCTATTATCATTGGCATATTTTACTCGTACGTATCATAACAAATGTAAATATTGAATGAATATCATGCATGAGTAGCATACATACATACATGTGTAGGTAACTATGTGAAATGATGTAATAATCAGACACTAGCAGATGTTTCCATGTGTGTTAAATTCGAATGAAATTTTTCTTTCATTTAAAAAAAGGCATAATCAAACTTAATTTGTTTTATTATTTTCTCCCACAGAGGCGTAGGTAGAAAAAATGTCTTATCCATTAATTACTTAGTCTATGTTACCAGGGGCTCAGAGGCGCTATTCATCGCAAGGTCGGTCATTGCACGGGGTCATTGCCACTACAGCAGCTGTTCTTAGGAATATTTTACACTTGATTTGAGGCATACTTTGTGATCGTATAACTCCTGCATACAATTTTTTCTGGACCTGGGCGTATTTTTCCCGTGTTAGGTGGCATCTGCCCTACCCGCTGTTTTCGGCTTATTATACCCTTTACGTTACACCCTGTATATCATACGAGTATAAAATCCTACCTTAGTCCACTGACGCGATGGACATTGGGACCTCTTCAAGGCTGAACACAATCCGTTCTCTATATCCAGACATTGACGGCCACCTTGTCCTTTTCAAAACTAGAATCCTTTGTCGGCATTCTTTGAAATTGCTGTATCGATATTTAGAAATCGCGACAATAAGAAAATGGATAGTATATAGTTCACTACTTCTAGCCGTATGTGATCTCCTTTAGAGAATGCCGTCGAGCATCATCGAAACTTAAGAAAATAATGTTCGACGAAGACGATATGTTAATAGTGCTTTGATGCCATTGTGTTCGTGGAACAACTCGCTCGTGTGGGCTACGCCAGGCCACGGCTTGCGGCGTGCATGTAAATATTACGTCACGATAACGATACACCATGCACTTCCTCCTCATCATTCTGCGGTGTGAGTTATGGCGTCATCTACATAAACGCAACATGCCCTAAGTAATGTCGCCGTGTAATCTGGAGGTGGCTTGGAGGCAGGAAGTAATGAGACATTTTCGTGGCTCACAGCGTAGAGGGATTTGTAAACAAGCAGGTAGTACACCACCTTTAAAATTATGTCCGTCGTAAATTAGTAGGTTCAAGATTTTGTCTGTTTTCTATGTTATTGCTTAGTTAAATAATTGTCATTCAATCATTAGGGATGACCTGCGGTTGGTCCAAAGTTAGGTAAAACCATCAAGACATTTGTAGCGATGTCAGGGTGTGACATACTAATTTAATCGTCACTAGGGAAGGCGTCCCGCTCGATGTAGCATATGAGTGACGGTGACAGTTGCGCTTAGGTTTAGGAACTTAGTGGCCACGATATTATCACAACTAATATTCTACTATAATATAGGTAAAACAAGTTTTTACGTTATGTCATATGTGTGATTGTGTTTCTTGCACATAAGCAAACATATCATTTCGATGTGCTCTCCTCATTTCCAAGATCCAATAACCGAGGAATATGTAACGGCGCGCCATAACCATCAGAGACGCCATATAGATAAAAATATGGTTTTCGTGAGGCAGGTTACACTTTTACTTTCATGTTACTTACCTTGCTCATTGGATTTCGTATAATATTGTCACGGCATATATCAGCATTTTTTGCTATTTATTTTTATTTTATTTTATTCCGAAAACAAACAGCTACAATGACAAAAGAAATAATTTAATAATATCTATAAGACAATTATAACTTTCTATGAGATACAAATACAGTCAAAGATTATCGATTATTTAAGACTGCTGTTTACATTTTCCAATGAAAATCAATATTGATTATCGTAATATTTAAAGTCAAGATAAAAAAAAATATATTTTAGAGAAATTACACAAATACTTATAGGATTTTTTTACAGACAATGACACAATATCCTTTGCGAGTGGTTATATTTTCCTCCTAATTTACGATACTCCAAATATAATATATGACCTATATATTATGTAGGGACTCTACGTTATAATTATCGTAATTATTGTCACCTCTAAAGTACCTACCTATACCTACCGGATTTGGGATTTACCTACCTACGTCTCAATATTGCCTATACATACCATTTTATAATTGAAGGAAGGTTAAACTCAGAGATAAGTTCAACCTTTAGAAACTAATGAGGGAAATATTTTGCATTCTTGTGTAATATCGTAGTACTCATTATTATACTATGGTAATACCGTACTTTACCGCAATTAAGTGGGTACAATTGACAGCACAAAATCGTAACACTTAAGGTACAACGTAGTTTTTAATGCCTTAGATTTATACGATACGAATAACGACAAAACCAAATAATAATATAAACGTTAGGACCATCAGCACGTGCTGTCGCAAGTACCTTCAACCATCGGCTATAAAATTTAACACGGGGAATATAACGATATTTTGTAACATGTTATAAAAACAAGGTTACACTAGAATTTACAGGGATTCGGTGTTGACATTGTATGATTTGATATAAAGCTTCGCTCTGGTAAATTTTAACGACCGCATAAAATAAAACACTATGCGTCCATGGTCCATTCAGCAAACGACTGCTAGAGTAGCGTTCTCTTCTATTTCATAAATTCGGTTTGTCAAATCCGTTTTCCATTTCCGAAATCTTGGAGATGATTTGTCGAAGATTAACCGAGATAGTAGATGGGATTGTGTGGCTGAACGTGAGATGTATCTTACGTAGAACCAACAACCGATAGGGTTGTCGAGTTTTGTGTGAAGTTCACAGATTAGAGTTTGTGAAATTCGCAATCTCGACTAGGCTAGATGCAGTGAGAATCTACAGAATGTCCACTGACATTAACTGGATGCGTGGACGAACCGAAGCACTTTCAAAAATTTCAAACGGTTTGAATTCAATTACTATAAAGTTAACTTGCTTGACTAACAGAGGAAAATATGCCAATTTATATTGTCGCTACTGAACAAGTAGCCAACGGCTGAATGTCAGATAGGTCGTAAAACTAAAACCGGGGTTACACAGTCGCGACTCAAGGTAACACAGCGTTACCGACACGACGTTACTGCGTCACATCCTCGTGGTCGTGGTCAATATTACCATTAATGTTCAATTTAAAACATAGAATGTAACGCTTCTGTATAACGCATACATTACCTTGAAAGTTGTAGAAGTGTCTTATGCAGAGCGACTTAAATGAAGCTGCAGTTATCTAGATACAGTTTATCCATGTGCTCATCAGCTGCGACCAGCCACAGCGAAGCCATATCGTGTCCCGTCGATTGATCAGCGTGAATTAACCCTAACGGAGCTCATTCAAGACATATAGGTTCCTAAATAATAATTAACTTTCCTTTTTCTCTCACTGAAAGCTCCAAAGTAGCAGTAAAGCTTCTTGCATTGGTTTTAGAATGTAATCCTGCATGATAATTTTGTAAATAATTAAATAAATTATAATATCTTCTGGAAATAAAACATCTTGTAGGGTTTCTCCTCTATACTGGATGTTGACCGTCAGCTCCGCGTACCATGTTCCCTTGTCTTGGGCGAAATGGAATCGAAATCTGTTCACTCCCCTCCGATATTTACGAATTTGATTTAGGAAGTTAATTAGATAAGTTTCTCAAGTAAATATAGCTGTTCATCTGTTATTTTCTGAGAAATAACAAGAAAATCCGATTACATGAAGAGCTATTGAAATCTAATTGGATGTTGACTAATTATCGATTCAGTGTTAAAGGCGAACAGTAAAATATACAAAATGATGCATGTCACGTCTCATCAGGTAGCCCGTCTTACGTAAGTGTGACATTATCTGATAATGTGATAACATTACATCATCACATTTTTCATTCAGATACTTGCGCGGTTCAACATTCTTTGTTGTAAGGAAAGAACAATGATTAAATTACCGGCTTAAATTCTAAGGCAGTGTCAAGGTCCGGAGCTCTCCTATAAATTGAGAGAAATTCCCAAGCTTGGGTGAGACCTTTTTCTTCAAAGGAAATTACTTTTGTAAATAACATTAACAGCAAATTACCTATAGTACAAGATGGGGACTGTCAAATTAACCGTCAATATTTAAGAAAAACCTGTCCTTTTCTTTGAATTGCAATTTCACATTCATATTGCCACACTTATTTTGTATAAAAAGTCGGTTTTATTCTTTGTTTCTGCTAATTTGCGTTCACTAATAGACATTCTGAGTTCCTATAACTTTCTAACTAGCGCTCATCGATAGTTTGATATTCGAACCTATGGGATACAATCGGTATTTAGATATGTTATTTCGCTGCAGTAACGCTACTTAATGTTACATAACTCCTCACTTTAGCTCACAGCGGGATATCGACTTGTAATCACGCTAAGTGAATACTAAATATGATGATGATGAACACTACCGAACACGCACAAGTGTAAAATGTAAATACATACGTATATCTCTATAGAGAGGTAAATCTGCATATTGCTCTGTCTATACTAAATTTTTGTTGAAATATTGTTTTAATGGCTTGGTAAATAATTCTCTTTTTCTTCAAATCTATTCAAAAACAATGTCGTCTGCGAAAAAGGGTTCCACCCAAAAACATTTTCCGTCACCCCCTATTCAAACAATAGGCTTTTACAAAAGAAAACGTTTGCATTTGTATAGTAGCTAGTCAGAACAGTTTTCTCGTATTTATCTTGGTTTCTAAGTCTGCAAATAAAATTAAATAATAAACTAAATAATTTTCAAAAGATGCGGGAAAGTGCCCTAGTATAAACCTAACTCAACCACAGGAATTAGCTGGATGCAGAGCGACCCAAAAATGATGAATCACGTAATACGTAGAAGAGTTCACTTTACAATTATTATACTCGTAAGATCTGTCTAAGAAATCATGTCCAAATGGGCAATTAGTTGTCTTGGCGAGAGACGCAAGGCTGACGAGAACCTAATTCAGTGGCTGGAAAATCTCCCTTTCACGCTCTGATCTCCGTCTCGTAGTCTTGTGACCAAAATCTAGAAATAACCCATAAAGCTTTCATGGCTTCCTAAAAAGTCATTGCTATAAAATATAGAACAAGATGCATGTACCGAAGAAGAAGCATTGCTTTTGAAACTAAAGAGCTGCAAGCACGTCTAGTCAATCTGAGAACTTAGTAAACCCGAGCGTAGAGCACCTCTATTCATTGAACTTTTATAGAATTAGTCTCGTCGGCGTCTCGTCAGAATATTAATGGCATATAATAAGAATACTTATTACAACTTTTCCCATTACGCGCGCGCAGATTTACATGGAGAAAAATGTTTTGAAGCAAAAAGAATGTTGAACGGAACTCAATGAAAGTTTGCCGTATGATGTGAATATTAACCCCGGGTTCTACAGCATTGCTCTTTTCGCTGTTCATATGAATATATGTATGTCTATCTGTCTGAGACATTTGTATTTTATTTGCCAATGCAAATAAAATACAAATGTCTCAGACATCTTTTCATTTATCATGGGCGACAGCAGCAGCAAAACCTTCAATTTTTTTAAGATATGAAGGTCTAAATCAAAACAAGCACCTTTTTAATTTTAATTTAATTTTACTATATTTGAAAATCACGCAAATACTTACTTCGCTATATTATGAATTGTATAAGATGCCACACGACACGGTCCATTTGCAATTCTGCTCCAAAAACCAAAGAGAACCAACATAACATATAAATGTTACCATATATATATATATTATTAGACATAAAACCGAGAGTAATAATAATGAAAGTAATCCAGATGCTAAAAGACATTTGATGTAATGTGTAAATTAGATCATAATATCATTTGTTTTGTACTCATGAGTGTGTGGTAGTAATATTCAAGAACAGTTAGGCTTGTAGAATAATTTATTTGATTAGGATTATAAACGGTACCTATAACATAGTTCATAAAGTGAATAGTAAATCAGTATAGGTATCCTTTAAATTGCCTATTCAATCAATTCAAAACTATATATATATTTTCATGTTTAGAAACCCAATAGGTAACATAATGCACTTAAAGAAGGCTGTCCCGCCCCGGCAGTCAGACAAAAGAATCAGTCCACGTAAAAGCCTCCATTGTACTGTTATTGTTTGCCAGAGTTCACTGAAAGCGAGGCAATCGAGAGCTTCGGCCTTTTTGCTGTTTGCTTACACTTTTACATTTTGTACGAAAAATCTTCTGAAACGGTAATGTTACGAATTTGTACGAAAACTGAAAAGGTGCACGTGATATCGTGTTCGTCGGTGCATGTTTATGCGTAGGTACCTATACATAGGTAATTGGAAATACGAAGTAGCGTCTTGAGAGGTATTTTTTGATAAACAGGGATATATAAAATATATCGCTCTCTAATGCAATTCCTTAAGTAGAAAGCTCAAAGTTACGTAAACGTTGCTGAAGTCACAAGGCACATATTTAGACAATATAATGTAGCCGTCGGACCTCAAATCAGAATTCCATGCACGTATTTAGATTGCATAGACTATCTCTGACAGCCAACATTTGTGACATACCTACCAACATAACATTAATTTTAGTAGACACACCGAGTTCCTATCTCAGCTGTCTGTTTATTCAGGGGTATTGTGTTTACTACCTGGTGAGGATAATTACTTGTATGTTTATATACTTGTATTGATAATACAAAATTAACATAATACCTGGTTGCATTTTAAAGATTTTAAAGCACTTCACTAAATGTTCGTAACATTTTTCAACTGAAAAGGTCTTTAATGATCATTACCAAGGGTAAAGTTATTTGTTTTACGCAAGGATAAGAATATAGACAGACCATTAGAGCTCAATGCGTTCATCAATCTATGACATAGATAAACGCGGGGCTACTCACCTCGAAGCGGCAGGTTGACATTTGCAACTTTATTCTGAGCTCGCCGAAGCACCTTGCAGCTGCGATAGAAGTTTTGTGCTTGTACATTAATTACATTTTTCTTTACATTATTTTTGAAGCGTACACCGTATAGCGATATCAGTTCTGTGAATGGTGGCGATAAAAATAGCGAACACATGTTCGTTCATCGCCAGATGCCCTGCGACCTTACGCTCCGCACAGTTTTATAACTTTTATAGGTACTCGTATATACCCACCTACAAATATTAGGTGTTTTCATTCACGGTATTTTATATCAACCAATGTTTGTTTGTATCGAATGTAGAGTTTTTATTTCCTATGCGATTGGTACATGTTCAAGCATTATGCTCGCACTTCACATGGCTATTTGTATTTGCGTATTTGTTATATTTGGGCCAAATATAACAAATACGTCACGTCGAAACCGACAAGCGCGCGGAAACGTGTATTTGGTATTTGTTGTGTTTGTCACACGTATTTGTGACAAAATATTCGTCTTATTTGCCTATTCGACAAACACAGCAAATACCAAATACACCTTTCCGCGCGCTTCTCGGTTTCGACGTGATGATGTTTGTGTGTTTATATTTGGCTCTCATGTGTGAACGATCGTATTTGTCTGTATTTGCATATTTGTATGTACGTCAAATATTTTGACAAATACGACAAACATTAAATAGTGAATACGAATAGCCATGTGAAGTGGGAGCATTAGGTGTTGTAACTATGCAGCCAGTTAAAATTGGTAATTTGTAAAACCAAAAGCAGCGTTCTTTTTCAAAATAATAAATACCTATAGGAAACAACTCTATAAGTAGGTTACTGAACTTTTTCAGCCAGATAGAAGTGATTATAATTATACGCCTTGCTAGCTAAGAGGGACTGAACTTAGCAATGTGCTATCAATACATAATCAGCCGAGCTTAGAACTGAAATTTGTTATTTGTATAAGCCAGGAGGTGTTCCAATTAATATCTTTCAAAAGTCAAGTATTATCCAAGTAAATAGTGCGATAGCTCTGTATTTTAGTGAACACACTGTCATTGTAGATTCTAAGCAAATATTAGGCAGATGATTTGCATTGCAACGTACCTCGTTGAAATACCAAACAATCCGGCTATGTACGATGAGATTCTGATCCGCCCTGTATCGCATCGTCTAGCACTCAGTAGTTCCTAGCTGTTTGGAATACAATTCACCGCTAATTTAGTAGGGCCAACAGCAGATAAAGTGTAACACTTTGGACCGTACTTATTATCTGCGTCGTAAGATTTAAAATCGTACTGCAAGTTTACGGCTTATTCCACTAATCCCCGTTGACAATCCCCGTCAACGGGGATTAGTGAACTTTTTGTTCATTAATCCCCGTTAACGCCAATTGGAGCTTACAATGGGGATTAATGAACTAAAAAGTTCATTAATCCCCATTACGTTAAAAATAAAATACTAATGTAAGAATCAGGTACCTTCTATTTATTATTGGATTAGAACTCACTTATTGATTATTTTTATAATCAAATTAAATTAAATTTAAGCCTGATTACAATACTTAAAAAAAATTACTTAAAAATTTACAACAAAAAAAAAATCAGAGTCAGAAACGTTGCTATCAACTTTTATATTACCTTGACTATTTTAAAAACATTCAGAGCTCCTCGGAGCCTGAGCAACCGATTCATCACCATTTATAATAAAATCAGATTTTTAACTATTAGTTACGTTTCTTCAGTAAAATGACAGAGCTATTAATAAGAAAACATAAGTACTATAAAATAAAATACAGATAGTTACTTTCAAGTAATCACAAATTTTACATTTTAATAGTAGGTATTAAAATCACAGTTTAATAGTTAAAAGACATTGCCACATTTCAATGGAGCTTTGCCCCACCTACAAAACTACGTGACCATTTAAGCTGTACCTATCATTTTGTTGGGGACTTATTACAGGTTTCATATTGCATAATCATAATCTGTATCATTTTCTACTACTCTCGCAACTCCTATAGAAGAATAACAAAAACAATCAATAAATCGCTTCGATTTCTTACTATTTTCTGAATTCTTAATTAAGCTGTTTTTTTCTAATCGCAACTTGTACAAAACTATATTTTAAACCAATAATTTTAATAAAAAACGGATATATTTTTACATTTATTCGTTATCTTGTACAACTTGCGGTTGATGGTGGGGCAGAATCTGGCATTGTCATTTGTCGCGATTAATGCTTTTCATTGTTTTTTCTGCAATGCTGCTGTGAGTAGATATGTACGCTTACGGGAAAGCGAGGTTACGGGAATGAATCGTATTATCTATGGTGAGAGTAGGCGACTGAGCAAACCATTGGAATTAGGTACTGAAAATAGTAAAGGTAATATAAAAGTTGATAGCAACGTTTTTGTTATTCTTCTATAGGAGTGCGAGAGTAGTAGAAAATGATACAGATTATGATTATGCAATATGAAACCTGTAATAAGTCCCCAACAAAATGATAGGTACAGCTTAAATGGTCACGTAGTTTTGTAGGTGGGGCAAAGCTCCATTGAAATGTGGCAATGTCTTTTAACTATTAAACTGTGATTTTAATACCTACTATTAAAATGTAAAATTTGTGATTACTTGAAAGTAACTATCTGTATTTTATAGTACTTATGTTTTCTTATTAATAGCTCTGTCATTTTACTGAAGAAACGTAACTAATAATTAAAAATCTGATTTTATTATAAATGGTGATGAATCGGTTGCTCAGGCTCCGAGGAGCTATGAATGTTTTTAAAATAGTCAAGGTAATATAAAAGTTGATAGCAACGTTTCTGACTCTGAATTTTTTGGTGTTGTAAATTTTTAAGTATTTTTTTTTAAGTATTGTAATCAGGCTTAAATTTAATTTAATTTGATTATAAAAATAATCAATAAGTGAGTTCTTATCCAATAATAAATAGAAGGTACCTGATTCTTACATTAGTATTTTATTTTTAACGTAATGGGGATTAATGAACTTTTTAGTTCATTAATCCCCATTGTAAGCTCCAATTGGCGTTAACGGGGATTAATGAACAAAAAGTTCACTAATCCCCGTTGACGGGGATTGTCAACGGGGAATAGTGGAATAAGCCAAGTTTACCATTGATCTGCTGTTGTCCGTACTGACCACTAGTGGACTCCAGATTAATAATTCAGTAACTTTAAACTTTAATCCTCAGCTGCGCAGCTGTTTTCAATAATGGAAATAATTTCCCTTTGTAATACCAGCCGCCGCACAAAGACACCAAAGGCAATAATTTATCATTGATATTTACAATTTCTAGTTCCAATAATGTAGGTTGTGAAACACGTTCTAACACATTGACGCATCGACAATGTCTGCAGTAGACTTACGATACTAATATAGGAGATTAAAGTCTTCGAAACTAGTATCACGATTATTTATACGTTCATTCATCACATTTTTCTTTCGTAGCTGTTCAGCTACTATGTTTACGTTATTCACCGTGTTATTTGCGTGGCAGACAATTTTCGCGTTTCCTTCCTTAACTTTAAAGATCAAAACTCCGACGGACTCTAGTTTTAATAAGACTCTGTCACATTTGATTTGTAAGATAATTTTATATTTTTTGATATTACTCGCGTCTGCTATTATATTAAACGGGATCAACGAAATTATTTTTGTATGTTTTATACAAATCTTCAGGAGAGAAGATCGTTTCATTTCGTCGTCGTCTGTCGGTGGAATCCTATATTGACTTGATATGTATTAGGTAGGTCAATCACATCATACTATAAGTACTTATGACTGTGTTACTTACTGTTAATACCGTCTGAATTAACACAATAATGTAAGTATGTCAATTTTCCGTCTTCTTCAACGTTGAATTACCTAAGAACTGTTCGTTCATTAAATCATTTCGAGTAGGACTCATACCTATTCCTCAGGTTTAAAAGCAGACGATATTACGCAATGGTAGGCCATTTTTGAAGTGTGAATATCGCGTAGAGTCATTAAGAGAGTCGACAGACAGAAATAGCGGTTTCTATTTGAGAGGCACAGATGTGTGTCAACACCGGAGTTATTCTAGGAATATTCTTATTTCATAAAATATATTCTTATTTTTATTAAAAATAAAGGGCTGGAATATGTTAGTGATATTATAAATAAATACCTATGAAGATATATTATTCGTATAGTGACTGCGATTTTGTGTTTATCCGTCCTGAGTTCCCTGAACCCGATAGCGAAATGTCAAAGGCAAAGACTTTGCTAGACATAGTACAAAGTCGAGTTTGAATAGCACAGTAGATGAATTTGGTTTTACGAGTAACAATCGTGTACCTATCTGCTTATAATAGTAGATTGGCATTAAAATTTGACACAGTTGCTCAACTGATTCTTATCAACCATCAAAGAAATGAATTATTAATGAACTGTTTTATGCCAAAAAAGTAGATTACGAGATTACGGGACATAATATATTTAACGTAGGTTTGTTGCACATTGATGAATATTAAAACAAATCTTGAACAAGGTGTCAACGAAACAGAAAGATACGCCTATAGTGAGTCACATAATCATGGTGTGTCAACAAATAGGCGTCATCACTGAGGTCAGATCAGAACACCTGAACACTTGGCGCGCTGACAACTTGCATAACCCACCGACTCCGGCGACTGTTGCGAAAACAGGAAACCCGGCTATTTGAGTAACCATTATAATACGACAAAAAACCCTACGCTCGATACACGTGTGATTTTATTTTCAGGTTTTATCATTGATCTCCTATAAACAACTAGATACACAAAGGTCTAAAACAATTTAAAAAATGTCCAAATAAGGGTCCATTGTTAACGTCCAAATAATGTCCAATAAAGCAAATAGGGTCCATTCATCCGTTTGGACCTTCTTTGCGCTCGGACATTTTAGAGGGCAGACTGTGTATCTAGTTGTTTATAGGAGATCAATGGGTTTTATACATATTTATGTAAATTGTGAGAAACCCTCTTGGGGGTGAATGTGCTCATGTTTATGTTAAAATTAATGTTTTATTAAATTTGTTTCAGGTAAGTGATGTCTGTGAAACTACTCAGCGTACTGGTAAAACAAAGACGACATTATTATACTTACTGTATTTTATAAAACAACCAATGAATGGTAGGAACATCATTGTCTGAATTTAAAAAATAATGCACAATAAACTGCATATGAATGAATCATGAATAAATATCAAAATTGACGAGCTTTCGCCGACGGACGGCGACGTGAGTTTCAGAAACAAAATACCACATATTTTTCACGTAGCAATATTTTTTATGGAAAAAAGTTGCCGTGTCGCAAAATCACACGCCTCTCTGGCGTCACGATGCATCAGTGAAATAAAGCCTGTATGAACATAATAAAATATGGTTACCTTGCTTGGCTTCGGTTAGGGACACATTATTCTGTTTTATTTGTAAAAATTGGTATTATTTAGACCGTTTTTCAAATGTGATTTTTTTTGGGTATTTGTATTTTCTGTTTTTCACTTATTAATGAATCCAGGTGATTCAGCCGTTGAATGTTGCGTTCAGCCGTTTTCTTCTTTGAAATTACTGGAGTAAAATTAAAAATATAATTATTGTAGTAGGTACCTCAGAGTGAAAGAAGAGTGCCTTGCGTCGTATAATGAGACATTAGTCTACTCCCCGAGTTTTCGCCAGTTTTCCCTCTTTTTTTAACTAATGGCCCTATTAGCATCCCTTAGACAATAATTTAATATCTCGCTGGAAAACTCAAACGCCTTGCGAATGCTGAGAACTTCTTTACTTTTTCTCTCTTCGTTTTGTTTTTTGGCTTTTCAATTTCTTGTTTTGTTTATTTTATTATGATGCTTATTGTGAAAATATGACATTGTTAAGTAACTTTTGTGTATAAGAAAATCGACCATTTAACTCAGCTTTCTAATGATGATAATCATAGACGAAATGTTAATAATACCTAATCAACGTGAGCTCGGTCTTACGAATTTTTAAAGGAAACTGACAGTTGGGCTTGAACGAACTCAAATTCCACTCATACTCAAAACTATCTATGACTATCGTCCTAAAACCTTGCTTTTAATTTTGTTTCGAACTCTTCACATCACAATCCATAAATAAATAAATAAGTAAGTACATAAGTAGCTTATACTTAAATAACGAATTATTTGTTATCGAAAATGACAGCTTATTATGAGTTTTCCAAGCCGTCGGAGTGGAAAGCCTGTTACAATAAGTGGAGAACAAATAACTAAGAGATAGCGGACTGAAAGGCAATTCAATTAGCTCGTATTGAGTAGGTAGATTCTTTTATCCGGCCCATCCGATGGAACCGCCCACTGCAATTACGGACGATGTTCATTAAAGGAAAGAGTATTGTTATTATGTGCGTTGCATATGCCTATGTGCACATAAGTTTGTACGTTTTATGAGAAATTTGCATTCTAAAATTACACAAACTATAGTTAAAACTTAAGCCAATTATAAGTGCAAAAGTGTGATAGTGAAAATGATTGCACCCCTAGCTCCACAATAGTGTTAGCCTAATTTGTCTTTTAGATTAATCAAGTCATTATTTGCCTAGATTCTAAGCCTAAATAAGAAGTGGAAGAAGTTTCATAATTAAATAAGGCACCATTAGTTAAGGGAGCGGCGCGTGCGACGAGGAAACTTGTGATTAGAATTCTTAATGTGAGCTTGGAAAAATACACCCTGTGTACAATACGGCTTGTGGTGCTACGTGATCTATTTGCCTGATTAATATGCGTGAGAGCAAGCCGACTGATGACTTTTATTTCTACCTTCTGGTCAGGCGAAACATGTTCGCAGAAAAGAGAATGGATAGTCCCACAGCTTTTGGTAAACGCACCGATTGTGAATTTGTGACGCAACACTTTATATTATTTTTTAAACAAAAAGAATTCAACCAAGTCTAGCGATTAACTTCACTGAAGTCTGTCTTCAAGATTCATTTACATACCAATACTTACGGAGTAGTGTAGGGGTGAGGTAAAAAGTTTATTTTAACATTTTATGTTTAAATTTTTATGAAGTAATTATTTATGCGCCATGATATTAACACTCAAGGTGTAAAAATGACAATCGTCTCATAATATGAAATAAAAATATACGAAGTCTAATAAAATGATTGTACATTATCAAAATATTCGCGGCAGCAGCAATATAATGCTCTTTTGGGTAAGACGTTTATTTGTGTGACTAGAGATAGGCTCTATTTTGTTTCAGATTGCAAAAGCACTGATCCGAACAAAAGAATATTTGATACAAAGAAACATGTAAAATCAGTTAATGTGATAGGTGTGAAATTACTTTAACGGCAGCTGACTCTAAAAAATTAACTCTAGGTGGCTGTAGGTACTGCGATGTGTCCACAGTTGCAGAGTTATGCGAAAATTGTGTTGTCGCGCGGGACTCGGGAGCCTGAAAATCCCACACACACATGCGATTAAGCCCCCGTGATATGCCACCACTCCACAATAGAGAGCACTCACACGAGTCTAAAAATTGAGGATTTTTCTCAGTTGCGCCTTAATTGAATTCGCTTTTAGCTCACTTTTAATTTATTTGCATTCGCTAAACCACTTTGATGTCGGCACTCGGCACACGCGCTCCCAGGCTTTTTAGATAAATAACCAATTATCTCGATTCGATTTAATCCTCAAGCGGGCGTGGTATGTGATCTGGAATTTAAAACGCACATTGCAAACTCTTAATGGCCTTTTATATTTGGATTTTTGTGAAAATCGGATTTGAGAAAATTACGAAATATGGACAGACAGCGAGACAAATCGTCCGAGAGTGACTTATGTACTTACTTACCGGAAACGTCTATAGACGTACATTTCTTTTTGGCGATAACCGAAAAGACGTAGTAATACAAAAAAAAATCAGTTACTCAGGGATAAAAGAGTCCTTACATCCTTCATAAAATAGTCAAAGCAATATATTTGTTGCTGCTATATAATTGAAAAACTCAACAACAAAATTTCGAAGGAAAACAAAATAAATGAAATAAACATCGTACCCCAAGTAAAGCGCAGTAATATTATTAACAGAATGAAAGATCTCCAACCAAATTAAACGTAATTGTGTACATATCAGCGCGTAAGTAAATGTAAATATGTGGCGAATCACATAGGGGTGTGATCGCATCACAGGCTTAATAGGCTAAGCGATTACGTCGGCAGGGCGCGCCGCCGCTAACCCAATTTGTGCAAAACAACCCGGTAAACACACGGCAATACTGAGCTGGCTCTGATTTGCTGCACTGCCATAAAATCTTCAATGCTGAAGAGCTTAAATGGATTGGCTATTGATTGAAACGGCGTCATGGATATCCATTCATTGGGTAAGGTCACCGCATGACTTACGGGAATAGAGCCTTATCAGGAGAACATTGCTATCTAGATTAGAAATGGTAGCGATTCTGTCATTATCTAATCTAATTATAAGCCACCTTTGCAGTGCCATCCGTTAGTGGACCTACTCGTAGAAAAAACGCACGCCAGTATTACTAACAGTATAGGTCTAATAGTGATGACATGAAATGGGTTCCTATTTCCATGTTCCTTAAGTCAAACTTGATAAATTAACGTGTTTGTTACGGAATTTGGTGAATACAAGAAGTTTCCAAAACAATTCCTTCCAAATAATGAACCTAATGATGGCTTTTGTTTCGCATTCCTGCGTAGCGTAAGCAACAATAGCTCCTCCGGGAAAATCAGTAACCCCAACGACTCACCCTATACCTGCTTACGAAGGGAAATGTCAGTAAGACGATACGCTCACTGTCATAATATCATTCTTCCCTTCCCGCTTATTAGAAGCATAGGTAAACTTCCTGCATCCAATAGGTTAATAATGGCAAGATGCTTGAGTGACTTTAGCTATCATGCATGAGTATTGATCGGCACAAACTGGGGCCTATTAGAATGGTAGAAAATCCTAATATAATCTATCTATCCTAATATAAGCTATCATCTTATCATCCGAGATACCGTGTTGGAATAAATTCCATGAGTCCATATTAAAAAAAAATACTTACCCTAACCCTTACAGTCAACCATAAAAGTATCTAATCACTCAAAAAGTTGAGTAGTTTTTGTTGCAGCTATATATTTTTGAACTCATATTATGCAAGTCCATATGTAGGTACACTGATTATACTAAAATTTTCCAAAACTGACCAATTACGTAATAAATCTTACTTTAATTAAACTCTCGAACAAGCTCAAGCATATCTATATTATAGGTAGGTACCGTGCTTAAAGTTGCCGTCTTACTTTATCCTTTGTTACAAAGTGGAATGTTCGTGATGACTTATTATCCCTTCTAGGCTAATTTAACTAAGTATTTAGTAACTAATTCAACAGTATCAACTTCCCACGAGGAATTTATCGAAGCCACAAGCACAAACCCAATCAAAACTATATAATGATCTTCAATGCCGGAAAATTGTTTGTCTAGGTAGATACTTTAGTTGGAGGACCATTACCTACTATTTTGGCTATGACTATTTTTGATCAAGCAATATTTTCGTTTTAAAATCAGAATCTTTATTGGGTAAATTATTACAAATCCTGCCTGTCCGGCGTACAAATGTTTAAGTACCTACAAATGTAAAATTTCAATGTTATTTCTCATACCTACTCCATAGGGTTGGCCTTGAATTCTGGATTGAGGTGAAAAGCACTTTTCGTCGTTTCAATTAAAATTAAGATCTAAGCGAGTTTATCGAAATGATCACGTTATTTAAGTCAGTGGTATGTTTCAGCGGTGTGGAGGCCGGGCGCTCCGACGCCGCCGCCCGCACCGAGCGCGGCCCCGGCCAGCCCGTGCGCTCCAGGCGCTCCGCCGCCGCCGCCACCGCCGCCCATCTGGTCCCCTGGCAGCGCTGGCCCGTCGCCTCAGGCGCCACGCAAGTCCTTCCGCCCCGTGCACTTCGAGGATACCCCGCCCGCCCGCCGTAAATTTGCGGTAAAGTACTTTTACTTTTGGTACCTTACCTTCTCTTGTGTACCTACCTAAGGTCAATGAAAGAGAGACAGACCACATAAAAGATGGGACGATGATATTATTAGACAGGTTTCCGGGACAATATGCCAGAGATAGGCAAGAATGGAGAAGGTTGGAGGAGGCCTTTGCCAACTGGCAAACGGACTTGCAAAAGCTCAGTAAACGATAAATCATAAATGAAACTAAAATAGGCAAGCTCCGAATAAAAGGCTTTATTATTATTTCTACTTTATTGACTAGTAGGTATTATTATTATATTCCGTGCGGCATTGCCAAGAATGCAGATTTTCATAATTATCGCCAACCTTCGTATGAAAAAGATTTTTTCTTTAGTCACATTTGTTGATGTGTTAGAAGCTTGCATATTGGTAGCAGATTGGGGCAATGATCGGTGGGCGACAACCACCATTGGTTGTCGCCCACCGATGTCGGACGGAAGGGCTAATATCATTGACAGAAAACGACTACACGATTTCGTCATAATGAAAGGTTCCTGGTTGTGTCTTCCAAATATTTTATTGTGGCAATCATTTATTCAAACGTATCACAATTCAATAAATTGTATCACATTTCGTACTTTAGACATACCCTTTTACCTAAGGTTTTTATTTAACAAAGTTTAAAATGGTAGGCTGATCTCTAGCAACAAAGTAATATCAAAGGAAAAACTCTTAAAGTTTGATAGCATCTCGGCGAAATATTGAAAACGACCGAAAAGTTGGCTCTTTTATTAATATTTCAACAACGTACAGATCTACCCGAAAAGTTAAGGAAATTCTGTAACAACAACGTAATTTTGTAAGAAAATAAGAAATAATGTTTTGAACTTCTGAAATCATGCTACTTGTTTTCTTTACATGTGTAGCTACATCGCTTGGAAGTATTGGAAATGTACTTGGTTTAATTTTACATATGTGCGTGCAACAAGATGAACATGGTAACAGGGAAAACGGAAAGCAACGAGCGTTCTCTACATAAATTCGTTCTTTGATTTTTAGGTTTTTTCCTAAACTTGTAATCCGATTACGAAAGTTCTGACTTCTGATGATTGATAATCTAAAGTGTCAAGTTTCACTTTCATATAAAACGATTCTTCTAAACGCACATGTCTTCGATGTTCCAGAGCGCCGACCAAAACGGTTGCACGAGCGGTTCTGAAAGCGAACAAGGGCGGTTGAGGACATCGTTTAGCGCACCTGCATCCGGTCTCAACTCCTTGGGAGGATCCTCCAGCCGACTGCCGAGGGTGCAGAATCCTACCGTTACTTTGCTGCAGAAAGCTCGAGGTAAGACGCTATTTTTAATTTCTTTTACTATTTTGCAACACTTTTGCGAAACCTGCAGTGAAAATTGAATTAAAAAGGAATTATAGTAAAACAGTGGTATGTTTCGGCCTCCTAGCCAAGTCGGTAGCGTACTTGACTTACAATTCAATTGTGCGATTCCGAGTTCACCTCCCATTGGGAAGGTACTTGTAAAAAAGTACCCTTGTATGACAACTTTTTGGATGTAGTTTAGTTTATATTTCAGTATAATATAGTAGAACTCTGCCCCCTTAGCCAAGTGGCTTTGACTTTCGTTAACGATAATAGAATGGAAAGAAACGTATGGCATTGGTATTTGCTAACGAAAGCCAATGTCAATCCTTTGCGTTAATGAAAGTCAAAGCCGCTTACAAGTTTAGTTAAATATTTTTAGTTTATATTTACTGTCAAATAATATATGGTACTAAATGTCATACTAAACGCGAAGAAACTTCCACCCACACATCAGGGTCGTTATATTTTATTTAGACTTCGTAGGTTTTTGATGGCGCAACTCTTCTATCATATCTACGTAGAAACGTATCAATACATGAAATACAATAAATATAACCAGTAGCTTATAATCAGACAAACACAAGAGGCAAGGGAAAATTGGTGCCGAATCCAAACTTAGGACAGTCTTGAGACAAAGTCTGAATTCGTGTTCTGCCGGAAACCTTAGCAAATTGAATACTACGTAATTATAAATGCTTGTCTAAATTCACATGAATAAACCAATTTACCTCGGATAGAGTTTGTAATAGACTGAACCCGAAAATCCATTTTGGTGAGGAATTCAAATGAAATTCCGGTCGTTTCACATTTAAATCCCTAATGTTGGGAATGGGTGATTACTGATTATGGACTTGGTATCTCAGGATGGGCGCAGACGCCGAGGCTTACCTCTCAATAGTAAACATACACATTTAGGTACTCTTTCCTTGAAAGACATGATTGAGTAGGATTCACTTCTAACCGGAAAGATAGATATAAGATCAGAAGTTGTGGAGCAGGTTCCCTAGACTCGGCCCGTGCCCACGGACGCAATGCGCGAACCGCACGGCGCCCGAGCGGCTCGAGGCTCGGACGGGGAGGAGGAAGGTGATGGATGAATGGATTACGCATTATGGGCTATTACAGTCCACAATGGGGAGTGCTCGGGGCGCCAGTCGGGTCGCGGATGTATCGCAGTTCTCGTGGCTCGGAATGAATGACACGAGGTGGAACACCCCAGTATGTTTAGTCGGTATTCCGCCCCTTCAGGGCGGTGAGCCCGACATAACCAACCCCCCCAACCCCCCCCCCCCCCCTCTCTGTTTTACCTGGGTAAAAAAAGGTTCCCTAGACTCAACAGAAGGGCAATATAGGGCTGTTAAGAAACAAGTAGATTTTACAAATAATACGTATATAATAAAAATACAAATTTAATATAAGTCATAAAAAATAATTAATATGGCCTAATAAAAAAAGTAGTAGCAGACAATATGCCACTTATAGTGTATGGTATGTGTCCTCCTAGTTGGATCTGTAGGATAATACTATCCTAGCGTCTAATGGGATCTCTGGCTCTAGCCCACGTCCACGAGGGATAATACCGCGAGTTTATATTAAAAACAACAAAGTAAAGTTGATACTTCCACGCAAGGAATTGATTACATTCCGTTGCGACGTCCTAATGAACGTTAAGGTTCGCTGAAGTTTTCCTACTCGCTTTTACCCATTTGAATCTTAATGTACGCCCACATTACTTACGTTTGTTTAGCATAGCATGCATAAATATAATGGACGTTTTAAGTGCTATCTTAATCGCGACCGGCGGCATACGCAAGTCACTGTCGTTGTCACACATATTTATCATTGCCATTTATGATATAAATTAACATGATTATAGTTAGATGAGTCGTTAGGTTTCTGTATTTATGTACTGAATACGATTCGGTTTTGAGAACTCTGAGAACCGAAGACAGTGAGGAAAGTCGAAGTTTGTAATTTATTCCGCGGGCACACTGCCGGAATGACGGCTAATTGCCGGCAAACTTCCATTAATTGGTTTAGGTATCTACGCACTGACGAGTTGCAGCCCCCTCATTACAAATTGTTGAAAAACCGATAATTGCCTCCATTTCCTTATACACTTTTTTATTCGAAAAACTTTTTGCTGGAATACAATTTTTAGAAATCATTTTTATAAATAACCGAGGAATTTCCAAAACATTCTAAGCAATGAGAACCTTTTAGTAAGGGAACCCTATTATACAATTCCGTAGTTCGATACTACCTGACAGAGGGAAATTGGAAGGGAAAGTGGGAACTATACGTTTATATGAGGTGGAATTGAACGGAAAAATCGGAAATGTCATCATAACTTGACGAAGGTTACGAGTCGACTTTATTACTACAGTTTTATGCGATTTGTTATGTAATTTATGTAGGATAACTAAATCACAAATAAAAATAGTAGTAAAGTTCTTCTTGTCGTATGGAAATAGTGACCAAACGTATTTGTCGGTTGTTCAGACCGCCTATAGACCTCTAAAAGTATTAATTATTACACATACACTGGTGGCCTGCCCGCGGCCTGCATTTCGTCAAATTCGCTATTTGTTGTCGCGCAACGAGCTATATTTAAAGTTATTGACGTTATTGGTTTCTGAATATAAAGAATAAATTTAATATATAAAATGTTATACATATAATTCTAATTAAAAAAGAATATATAAATAAGCCACTGGTCTCCGGCTGGGAGCCGAGGTATGCATCGACCACCGCTGTGCCTCTTGTGGGGCGAGTGTGGACCGGCTCGGGCACCACGGACTCGCCTGCCGCTCCAGCGCCGGCCGCCTCTCCCGCCACGCAGCGCTCAACGACATCCTGAGAAGGGCCCTCGTCAGTGCCGGCGTACCCGCAGTATTGGAGCCACTGATTCTGCGGGACGACGGCAAGCGGCCCGACGGGATGTCGTTGATACCCTGGAGGATGGGTCGCGCCCTAGTGTGGGACGCTACGTGCTCCGACACTCTGGCTGCGACCTATCTTCCGGCGACCGCCAGTCGCGCGGGCGCGGCGGCCGAGGCTCGTGAGCGTGCTAAGAGGGGCAAATACAGGTGTCTCGGCGCCCAATACGACTTTGTCCCCTTTGGCGTCGAGACACTTGGTCCGTGGGGCCCGAGAGCACACGCGCTCCACAAGGAGCTCAGCAAGCGCCTGAGGGAGGCGACGGGTGACCCTCGTGCTGGCGGCTTTCTCGCGCAGAGGCTGAGCCTAGCCATCCAGCGCGGGAATGCCGCCAGCGTGATGGGCACCCTCCCAAGAGGGCCAAGTTTTTTAGAATGTTTTAGTTAGGTAGATTTTTAGTTTAGTTTTTAATGTATTTTTAAGTAGTTTAGTTTTATTATATTTGTGTAAATTTCTTGAATAAATAAGTAAAATATTCATAAATTTTCTCTAATTAAAATAGAAGCTAACATTCATCCTAAATTATTAATAGAGGAGAATGCTATTAATTTACGAAGAGATGTTTGATTTAATTCTTCTATTTTTCAGAAGGTCAGATTCCCCGCGGGTCGCACTACTTACAACAAGACAGAGACGGCGCGCGTTTGCCTCGAGATAGACCCTCGCCCCCTAAAGGAGATCCAGGTAAAGCTAACATTGTTTATATTCCCACTGTTGGGACTCAGACCATATTTCAAAGGAGCAGAGTTTATGATCCACTATAATATATATATGCGATAATATAGATATTACACATGATTGATTTTCTCGGGGTTTCTTCCCGATTATTTTTTCACGAAAGCGAGAATATAATACAGGTTGGTTGACTTGGGAATCGACCCTGAATCTCGTTATAAGGTGTGCAGGCATAGCATTACATTCATTTTCTATATTGTAAAGGAATTATGTTAGACGCGGTTTGTATTTACAAAGGGTAGGTACTTAAACTTCGGGTTGAGGACTTTAGCTAGCCTGAAATAGGCTTAGGCAAGGGTAAACCCCCTTTACGGGTTCTTAAGCATCTTATAGTAGGTACTGAAAGTACCATGGCCAACATTTATGGGATAAGATTGATTTTACTCTTGTAAATATTATAGGTATTGTACTTTTGTATACTTATTTAACTTTACGTACTTCAACTAATATTTTAAACTCCAGACTTATAGTATCTTCAATTAGATAACAAGGTCTGAGCCTAGTGTGGGCTTCATTGAGATTACTAACTTAATGTGAAAATATTTTCTTTTCATTAAGCTTACTTAGGTACAATTTGTTTATTTTAATTTTGATGATTACGTATCTAAGATCACACGTCTTTTAAATTTCTAGATATTTATAGTAATATAATAATAATTCTTTATTTTCTCCCAACAAAGTAAGTTATAAGTACTTTTGTGTTAGACATGTATTTAATACTGTGAAACCCTTGTGCAATATAAGTGAACCCGAGAGTTTGCAACTTACCCCGTTTTAATCTCAAATTTCTCTTTCACCGAAGACAAAGTTCGAGTTAACTCTTGTTAAACTATAAGATAACACAAAACAAACCAAGGTTAACTACTTATATTTAAATCGAGTTAACTGTCCCGGTTCAAACATATTCAATTACTTTAATGCAAATGGGTTTTAGAGGTTCAAACGATGTCAAATAAGTATTGATGAGATCTCTGAAGCGTCTATAATATTGGTAAATAAAAGTTATTTGTATAATTAGGAACTGTGTTTCGATTTTCAGTGTATGCCTTACGCAAGGAGTACGCGAGCGAAGGCGAGGCCGAGCGAAGCGATTACGAGCGCGGGGCGCGTAAGATGGCCGATGCGCACCGCAAAGTGGAAGGAATCGGACCCACGACCAAGGACGGCATGCCAGTAACACTCAGATCTGTGAGCTTTTATTTTCTTTGACCTCTTTCTTGATCGGGCTGAAGTTGCTATGCAGTTGTCCACCGAAAGCAATTAGTTTTTAAAGTATAAATTGTCAGTACTGCACTGTCAATTGTCAGTTTGTCGCTGGCAAACCACACAAATTATCGGAAATTGTGCGAAAAACCTCAGTTCTCATTTGTATGAACATGAGACCCTCTCAAAATTGAATCTTAATCGTTGGCCGATACGCTCTAAGTACAATCTATAAACAAGAAAAAAATTAGAGAAAGAGCTACGTAACAAATCTATACACTTATTTTCATTATAACTTTGTACCCAACTGCCTAAATAATGAGGGTAATATTTTTCGATTGTATGTACGAGTGCTTGATATGGGTGCTTTTGTGGCCTCCTGTAGCCAAAATGGAATTTGATGTATGAGGTATTTTAATGCTCGTCTTAATACATTTTATGGCATAATCAAATCACTGTTATTTGCAGGAAGTTAAAGACCCATCGAAGTGGTATAAGAAAATGTACGACACAATACATAAAAACAAATATGATGGTAAGTGTATTAAAAAACTAATATCTAAAATTAAAAAGTCCCATACCTCTGTCTTGAATATATGAAATTGACAAAGCATTGTTTATACTGTTATTCTAACAGCGAAAACCTGTAATTGGCTATCAGTTTTATATTGTGTAACTTACCCTTTCATAATTGCCGTTGGTTTTCCAATAAATTAAAAATAAAAAAAAATAAAATAAATAAAAATACTGCTATTGCCGTTAATTTTAAATACTATACAGACCTTGCATTTATATGTGTACATCTGTCTGTTAACAATAAAGTCAACTACACAAGTTCTTCCAATACTTATCTGGGTTTTTACATAATTCAACTGCTAATGCCAAAAAAATAGATGATTTTTCTATTAAAAAAATACAGTATTACGTTAACTGAAAACGTTCAACCTGTATGTACCTACTTATGCTACACCCGCTGCTGATGCAGAAACTTTTGAAAACTAGATCAATCCCCAAAATGTTATAAATTTTCTTTTTCAGACGATTATGTGACTATTCGATACAAAAGTCGCCGAGGTGATTATTGCAGACTATTCCAAATTACTTTATCTTTGCATCGGTGGCTGTATAACTCCACATTCGATCGCATACATAATTATAATTTAGAAATCTAACAACATAACGCTTTCATTCACATTGTTTTTGTTGTTGTAAATACACTTTCGCTGTTCAATAATATTAGAAAAATTGTTAAATTTTCCATGCCAATGTATGTGATGTTGTTGTTGCGTTACCATTTCGTCAGTCATTTTTATAAATGATCCATAGACTAATTAGCAAAATAATACCTAACAAAATTAAAAAAAAAATAAAGCTGCTTTGACTTTCGACATTTTTGACGAATTATGCTTCATTAACAATTAAAAACATTTGTTTTAAGTGAATTTTAATTAAAATTGTCTATGTACTACTTTATTAGTATTAGCGACCATAAATCATTTTACATTTACACAAATTTACTGCACAAAGTATGCAAACTGAAACGTTTTTGTTTACAAACTTTTAAGGTAGCAATAAAATAATTTAACTGGTTCTGGTTTACGCTTATTATACTTAATATACTTTTAGTGTGATTAAAAGTAACTGCTAACTTTTTCTTACGTTTAGTGATAGCAAATAATCGCACTATTTAAAACCTGTCTACACTAGACACAATATTTTACGCTAGGGGGAACCATAAAAATATAAATACGCCTTTGTCGCATTTACATGTGTCAGTTTACATCTGTTTTCACACAAAAGCAAGTCATAATGGGTACCATTTTTACGATAGCGAATAAGTATGAATTCGAGTTATTGTAAGAGTATTATGTTTTCATTGTTACTATGTTCCACACCCAGGTCAGCCGCCTCAGAGGGTATCCAACAAGTCTCAATACGCTTACTTTGACCCTCGCTCGGGATACCTCAGCGAACCCGAGGGCGGACTCAGCAGGCTCGGATCTAGCACATGGAGTGACGCTTACGACAGTGACGTCACTACCGGCCCGAGGAGACGGACCGCCTCCGTGCAGGAAGATAGGAGAAACAATGACGTTACCTCACCATACCTACCTAGTAATAAGTAAGTTACCTAATTCGAGCACTCCCCTTGCATAAGACGATGAACGACAGTTTTGAGATTTAATTTTTAAATAATATAATGTACATTCTGTACTTAAATAAATGGGCATTCCGATCTCTGTCTGCCTATAGTCAATTTTTGTACACATGACAGCACGTCATTGGCAACACTTAGAGCATTATTTTGACTCATATGGTGTAGACAGAAAAGACTCTAAAAACGCGAAAGTGTCGCTTCTTTCACATTCAATCAATCTCTTCGTATACGCTGGTCGATAAAGCTTAAACCTTTCTTAAGCCATTGTCAATTTGGTCGACCAATAAATACCGTTCCTTCCGATAACATTCAACGATTCAACAACTTTTATTAATTCCAGATATAGTACCTTAGCGTCTGCAAGAGCTAGTCAAGAAGTATACAAGAACCAACCTGGAAGGATAGAAAACTATGTCCCTGGCAAGTCATCTGTAGTCGATAAGGAAGCCAAACAGGTAACATGGCTTGCCGTATAACTTGCCTGTCACTCATACAACCTTAACAAATCATTTTCATGCCCATTATTAATCACGAAATGAATTATACTGGTGATATTTTAATGGCTACCAAGTCGGAATTTGTCTGTTTTGTAGATTGTATAGGTATGAGATAAACAGCCTTATGTCCGGCCAAGGCGGTCGGTACAAGATGTCACTTTATAAATATAATTAATTATAAGACAGTATCAAAATAACTTCATAGTAACATCGAGAGGTCAGTGACCGAAACCGCTCAGCTGGGCCATCAGTATTCTGTGTCTGGGCGGACTATTATCAGGTCGACCATCTTAATGTATAACTTTTAAAACTCTCAAAATTGTATGAAATCTGACTATGGCCGAACTCGAAACTGTGTATGAATAATTGACAATATTCCTTTATTTCTTCCACAATTGGCTGAACTTTGATATTGAGGAATTTATTAGTCGTTTTACTGGTCCATAGCCAATAAAATATTTCACCAGGTGAATATGTCGTTTACATAGTGCAACATATTTATTAAAAAATCACTAGTTTCCACGATATATTAAAACTCATACGAGGATCTCATTGAAACTAATAGCCTGTTCTCATCATCACCAGCCACGGAGGAAACAACAAAAATATTTTTTCTTTTTCTAGTGGTGGGACGAGGTCATGGACATTTTTGATGGGGTACGAAACTTTTTCACTATTTTATTTATGTGTGTATTTGTGATAACCGTTTATTTGTACGTTTTCATTGGACTGGACCTCATGAGTTCTTAACATTGCCTTCATACAAACTTTACGGGAATTAATATTGGTGATTATTAATTGTATTTAATACTAACTTTACAATGGGGCTATGGGGCTAATTAAAGACTTCCAAATCTAATAATTCAATACCTATACCTAATTTAATTTAAAAATATATCCTGTTATTAATTGTTGCAAAATATTTTTCTAGTTTATATTTTTTATTTTTTTTATTTTTCATCGAGAAGTTATGTATCTAAATTTTTGATCACTATTTTAGACTGATGGCTACCCTTTATATTCCAACCTGTATTTGTTTGTCACTAATGAAACTAGTTTTTAAATTCCCTAATTTGTCAGAATTGTAAATAAATATAAGCGACCATAGATGATCATAAAATTGTAAATGTCGGTTTGTTTAACTGATCCACTAACGCGTATGTTCACATCGCTGCCTCGGGTGGGTGCACTAACAGTGGCTAGACGACAACTCTCCCCTGCCTCCTTACACCACCTTGCTCGCTCGCGCCATACAGAAGAGTGTAAGACTTCCTTAACATGTCTGCCTGTTAGCACAGTAGGCAGGACTAAGACAGCGTTTCCACCTCCAAGTTAACTCGCGCAAGACTTACATGGCTTACTTGCAATATCGTTTACACACTGCATTTTTCCTGCGAGTAGTTGCAGGAAAAACTAGCGCGAGTTATTGCAAGTGGAAACTCGGCCTTATAGTAACTCAACTCTGATACCGAAATTGACGCAAGCAGTTGGACTTTAATTTACTGTGTATTCCGCATATTAGACAAACAACGTGTGGTCAAAATATTAATGTACAAATAAGTAGGTACTTACAATAATGTCGAATTTTATTTTACCATAAATAAATTTATATACGTTTTAAATTTATTACGCCATACATAAGTTTTCACTGCAATTCATACTCGTTATTATCGTCACAATGCCAAAGTTCCTATTGTATTTCTGAAGTTGGATTACTATTTATGTGTGCCTACTGTGCTGAGTTGTTTGTGTCTTGTGCTCTTGATGTAATCGCACGAAGCACGAAATTTTGCTCATCTTCTCTTCTTGTGTCTATCAGATTTTTTTTGTTTGTTTGAAATTTCTTGTACATCTACTATTCTTAGGTACCTCCCTACTATTTTTATCAAACTGCGGGCTCGATTGAACAAAAACAATTATACGAGTACTTATCTACTTGTGCCAACTCGATGTTACTTGTGCCATGTGATGTGGAGCTTTAGATCTGATAAAAACCAAGATTATGAATGATTTTCGGATTTTTCACGCATGAATGAATTACGTTTGTGAAAACTCATTTCTAGATTCAACTTGTATGGTATGTGCTTAAATTGTATGGTAAAAGCTGAAGTATTGGACGCGAGGGAAACTAGACCCTATGAATTTTACAAGCAATTCTGAATCATATTTTATTTTGTATTTTATGTACTATTTGTTGAGCATGTTTTCGAATGTGATCTTTGGATCGTGTATATTTGTATATAGCTTTTTGTACTACTTCTATTAGTTTATTGTACAGTCGAAAGCACATCTACACTCTATGTTGCTTATTTTCAACCTCATAAACATTAAAATTAGATAGCAACTCTTATCATTGATGTGTTGTCGAGAGTACCAAACGCTTATGCATGACTTGTACAGTTTCACCCAACGCTGTGACAAGCTCAGCTGCTACAATTTAAGTCCTTCTAGATCGTAATAAATGTTCATTGTTATTGGTCATTTATGTGTTCACAGCAAAATATATCGAGTACGTCACTGCCACAAGCGTCACCCAAAGAAAAGAAAGATATAACATCTGCTATACTTTCGAAATCCAATATGGCAAGGTTGGTATACAATATTTAATTTTACATTGTGATTTGAAAGTTCATGAAGCCACAATCGTAAGCTGAATAATAACATAACTTTCCTTTTCGGTAAACTTTTCTTGAAGAAAAGTTTATGGTAAACCTAACTTTAGAAACATCGCTATTACCAAAGAATAAAAATATTACCTATGTAAGCCATTGATCTCCTATAAACAACTAGATAGACAGTCTGCCTTCTAAAAATGTCCGAGCGCAAAGAAGGTCCAAACGGATGAATGGACCCTCATTTGCTTTATTGGACATTATTTGGACGTTAACAATGGACCCTTATTTGGACGTTTTTTAAATTGTTTTAGTAAGACCTTTGTGTATCTAGTTATAGGAGATCAATGATGTAAGCGTATATTTTTGGAAAATTAGTACGTATTGTTTGGTTTGAATACCACCCTCATATTTCCAACAAACTCCCTTCCCAATCTGTGATAGTTATCTATTTACATATTCTATAAAATGCGCATCTACAAAATGATTAAAAGATTTCTTAATAAAAGTCCCTTAATTTGGTTCGTAACTGAAATCATTATTTTTAGAGCGCTAAAGGAATCCGGCTACGAGTCCGATTCAACGCTGGTATTCCGCCGCCGAGAAGACACGGAGGCTCCCTTGTCGCCCGCAGAGAGGCGAGCAGCGTACCGGGACTTACAGGCCGGCGGAGAACCCCCGCTCAGAGGGTTCCGCTCCCCTGCACCACCCAGACAAGGTACATTTCTTTATTACAGTCTTTGTCAGGTAGTTGGTATCGAACACCACAGTGGTGTATTGCATAATATTAGAGATTTCATACGTAAATTCTATTTACCCGGCTTTGTATTTGGCTACAACATGGTGCCGACAACCGGGATATGTGAAAAGAGGTTATTTCACAATGTTTTCGAGTTTAAAAGAAATAAAGATTATCCGTTATAAGTGGCATTGGATGATGTGATAGATGTGTGTCAGATATGTTTGCGTGATTCAATTCACTGTCTACCCTTAAGAAAGAAAAAGTATTCCAAAAGTATTATACAGCCGAAAACATAAAAGTATACAGGGGGCATAAAGGTTGATATTTCTCAAGAACTACTTGACCGATTGTACAAATTCTTATACGGCTAGACAGCATTAGACTAATATAATGTAAAGGAATTTTAGAAATCGGTTGCTTACTTTTGGAGAAAATCAAACTTAATGACTCTCCTGTATACTTTTCTGTGTTAGACCTTACTATGTAAGTTTGTAGTAAATCGAATGTTATACTTAATACTTTTTCTTGTTTGAATAATCAGATATTTCAATCTCAGAGATTAATGGTAACATAAAATGCTTATTTCGTAAGACTTATAAAATATTGTGTAATGCTTAAACATGAAAATAATAATTTAGCTCTAAGCGCAATCGATAAGCGTTAACAAAGCATGGTTTGCGATTGAACTCAACAATTTGGTGTCGGTACATAATATTAATAAATAACGTGAAAAGTGTTAATCTAATCTCGCATATTTAGATCGTTGAATTCGGAATATTTTAAATCTAATAGTGGCAAGTTTATTTGGTACAAAAATTGTTATATTACCCAAATAATATAAATGGACAATAAATCTCAAAACTTGGTCAAGGGTAGTGCATTTTCCATGTGTCACAGCCATGGTATGTAACATGTGATCTATTGTGGGACGTGTCCACTCAAGGTCACATTGTAATGGCTATAACGATGCTCTCTAACAGTGTATTGTACGCATTAGTTTATAACGGCATACACTTCAGGTAAGTCCAATTTGAACTTATATTTTAAGCATGCCCCTATTTTACTCATAATAAACAAGGTGCTGGGACTTCGGTTAGCTACGTAATAATGAGGTAAATTAGACTACTGCATGAACTTTAGACTCCAAAATTAAACAGGCACTATCTAAACATTATTTACACACGAGTTACCTTAGCACGTTTGTAGTATCACTATTAGAAAATGCAAGACTGCTTATAAGCGTCACATGAACATTGCAGGAGCACAAGAATCACGTTTGTCGCACATTTAATGAGCAAAAGAACGATGTGCTTCTGAACAATGATTGAATTTCCACAGACGAATCGGAAATAGAATACATTCCGATTTCCTCTACACTGACGAAGATAAGAGTTCACAAGAAAACGCCGCAGCATCATGAAGTTATCTGCTACCCCGTGACTAATATCGAAACCGACACAAGAGCAAAATATAAAAAACAAGTTCCATCTTTTATATGCATTGATATACCAAATTCATTGATTGAACACCCACCGGCGCCGCCTCGAAGAGTGTCTTCTAAAAACAGTCGTACACTTAAACTGGTAACATCTACTAGACCGGTATCGTCGTCACCTAAACGACTAGCGCATTCCCAGTCTAACGTTGACTTTCTCAGAGATAAAATAAGCCATAAATTGACAAGACAAAACACTCACATAATTACTAGAAAAGGATCTGCTGCGGATACTAAATATTCTTCGGATAGTAAAGCCACTAAAAGTCGAATTATGTCTACATCGGCACCGCCAGCTGTTAATCGAAAAAATCAGACAACTTCGACAAAACAAACTAGCAAACCTGGTGACACCAGATCTCCAGGCACTAGCAGTTTTGGTTCACCTAGACGTACTTTATTGCCGACAGAATATGCTCACCCTACTCATAGCAAATATGGTGAAGCTAAAACATCCGTAATAATAGAAGGCGGAGCAGGAAGGAGGACACCAATATCGAACATATTGGACAAAGTTACAACTTTGGATAAGCTGTGGAGTTCGGAAAAGAGAAATGAACGAATCGACTTGGCTAAAGCAAAAGCAAAATCTATTAGAACTGACAATACTGTATGTAAAACCAATAGTAAACCTTCAGTAGCAGTATATATTAAGCCTTCAACACCAAGCGCTACTCACAAAAGCAGAGATATGACTCGCACTGCAGAAAAATTACAAAATGTGAAGATATCAAACATACATGCCAAGTCTAATCCTTGTTTAACCACTAGAAACGAAAATAAAACTTTAAAACGCAGTACTCTGCAAACGTTGTCCAGTATGTCGAAATCATCTACCAATATTTCCTCAGCCGTAAAAAAGCAAAACCAAATAAAAACTGCAGTTGTAACGAATTTAAAGAAAAAGAAATCATTGGAAAGTGTTACTGTAAGACCACGAAGTGTACCTTGCCATGAGTCATGTAGTAAGAAATCAAAAGAGGCCAGTAAAAATATCAAAAGAACATCAAAAACGAAAATGGGTAAGAAAACGACGTCCAAATCTTCTAATGATTCTGAATCTGGCAGTCAGTTCGGTGACACATCTAATGAGGCGTCAAATTTTGGTTCCTATGAGAACATACGTAAAAAGGTCATTAATTCTAAAGAAATACAGAAAACACGTGATGCAGTTATGTCTGATTCTTTCTTCCAAAATCTTTTTCTGGGAGGATCTCGTCTTCCGAATATATCATACTCTGTATTAGAACCAAATACCACAGTACTTCAAAAAGCAAAAATGTTTCAATCATTTCCACAAGACAATACTATGCCAAAATCTTTAAACACGTACTTGATACACAGAAAACCCGTATCCTTATCTCGTTTTAAGATGTGGGATAGATGCCCTAGTCCAGCTCGGGCAGAAAGTCCCAGGTCAATTTCATGGCCTGGTAGAACTCATGGAGAAATAAGAAAATTCGATAGTTTGTCTAAATGTGAGGAATTTGGATCAATGTCATCTTTGGCCACGAATCGCAGTAAGAGTGAGCCACCGGTAAACAAAATGTATTTTTCACAAACTTCTCGGCCCAAATCACCAACAATTATATTCTACAAGAAATCGAAAGCACCAGCCTTAAGAGTAGAGATTTCACCATCGAGATTATTTTTTTCACAAACGTCAAGGCCTGTATCTCCTAAAGTTACACATAGAATTGATAAAATGCCAACCCCATCTAGAAATCAATCACAATCGCCAACTAGAATTGTATTTTCCGAAACCGTGCGTCCTATCTCTCCAATCGTGACCAAACGTTCTATTCCAAAATTGGAGGTGATTGCAGTGAAAACAGTTGAAGATGAAGATAAACACCCAACTACAATGTTCTTCTCCGAGACCTCACGGCCAGTATCTCCAAAAGTGATAAAGAAAACTATCACAACAGCAAACAGCAGAAGTCATTCAACATCGCCAGTTTCAATTAGATCACCTTCATATCGTCGTATACATGGCGCCAGATTACAAAGCGGTAGAAATTTCGGATATAATGTTACAAAAGGCGTAATACGAACGAGAAGTGCAGGTGATGCTGAAAAAAAAATTATACAAGATCAACTGTCCTTTAAAACAAAGAGCGATTCCAATTTACATGGTAATGATTCGGATTACGATGAATATATGCAAGATATGCAAAACGCTACAGTTAGATCGGAAAGATTCAGGGAACTAAACAGATACTACGCGTATTTAGAAAGAGTCGGAGAGTTGGAAAAAGCTACTTCTACTTGTGATCTACGCCATAGAAGAAAAGATGAGGAAATTATTGATTTTGATCGGTGGAAAAAAATAAGAGCCATAGAAAGAGCCGAAGAGGAGTTAAATAATCTGTACGATAAATTAAAAATTGCTCAAACTGAGAAGGATGTTCTATTCTATCCTAGAGACGTAAAAGATTTCCGATGGAACTACGATAGAGACAGGGGTCTTAGAATAAAAGAAAAGTCTGTAGAAGATCTTAAGGATCATTTTCAACAAATATCCTATTACGATTCAATGGAGTTAGAACAATTATCTTCAAGGGACAGATATAAACCACTGTGGAGGGGAACTAGCGTTGCTGAAACTGCATTTAATATTAACAGAAAAAAACATTATGATGGAAATGAAGGACGCTCCACCGTAAAACCTGTAGCAATAGTTCATCAAGATTCTACTTTAACTGAACTTCGTAAAAAAATAGGTCTCGGAAATCGATTATGGAGCAGTTTATCAATGGAACAAGTTGATGCACTAAAGAATCAACTCAATGCTATTTACAGCAAAGAATTAGAATCTAAAGCAAATAAAGACACTGAAAAATATACTATAGATGTAAAGGACTCGAAACATTTGATGAAACCAACATTGCACGTCCGATGTAACTCAATGATTTCCCCTCCGTATACTCCAATACCAGATAAAGAATTAAGTAAATCAGAATCTATAGCCGCAATTCCCTGCCCGATTACTTCTGTAAAAGAATTAAAAAATAATGTGAATAAAATTCAAATGAGTCTCAGTGAAACTGAAAAGAGAAAAATTTCACAAACACTCAGCAAAGAAGTTTTGGATAGGATAAATAAATTCGACAATGCCCCACTTACACTGAAACAAGAAATTGAAAATATTCATTTAAAAGATTCATGTCCTACAGAAACCAAAGAAACCTTTTTGAAACCACTGAAAGAAACGTCTATTGAATCATTTTCGGAAATTAATAACGATATTGGAAAAGATGAGAAGACAAGACATATTGTGTATCCAATCGAAAAGACTGAAATACAATATCAATCATCTGCTAGCGAAACTGAAACTGGTAGCTCTGATGTGTCTAATAAAACTGTGATTTATAAAGGACCAAAGAAAGAAGTTCAAAAGAAAGTAGACTATTTTGAGTCTGTTAAAAATGCACTAGGACAAACAAAGATTGTATATCATGCTAGAGAAAGTTCCGATGAAAAAGTAAACGAAGATAAAGCAATTTCCATAAGATCTACTGTACACAAAGAAACAGAACCACAAAAAATGCAAATCGTACAGTCACAGTCTTGTACAAATTTTAAAGAACTTTTCGGTGAAAGTGAAAAACACAAATTCCATTCGCTTCCATCCAAACCTGAACTATATTCGAGATCGCCTTCACCTCACTCGGAAGTGTACGTGACCGATCGCCGTACGCCTGACACGCTACGCTACTCCAGCGACGAGACAATCTGGCGCAGTCGAAGCCCGTCGCCCGACCCCGAGCGGTACTGGCGCGCGTACCTCAAGCTGGCGCGCGCGGGCGAGGTGCGTCGCCTGGCGCGCCGCTTCGACTCGCCCTCCGCGGCCGGCGCTGTGCTGCGACGACATCGCAGCGACCCAGAGATTTCCCGAAACGTACTACACACCAAATGGCCTTCCGATGAAAAATTATTATCCCGCCGAGACAAATCCAAAAGCGGTTTACCAGTAGCGCGAGTACCGCTTCGTCCGACAAATCGCTTCATGCCACACATTGATGTCATATCAAAATTAGCGACCCTTCGTAGACGCACTGCGCCGCGATCTAGGTCGGCCGAGGAGCCATCGGAATGCCGCACGGGAGAGGTAGATCGTATGCGCCGAAGATTCGAAACGATGTCGCTTCTCGGTCAAATATACGCTTCTGCTCCTGACGTCAGTGAGCTCCGCGATATTGCTCCACATCTAGCGGGTTCTTGGATCGCACACCGCTATCCTATGCGCAGTGATAACAATAGGTCAGTTAATGAGCCGAGTAGTTTAGTCCGCGGTCGTACATCACCAGTTATAAAAGAAATTAAGCGACCTGTCCCCAAGGAACCTGTAAAGTTGAGTTCTATACTGAAGAGCGACACATTTGCGAAGCAAGAGTTCGACCCTGCAGCGCACCGGCCAGCGAGCCGCTACGAGCCGCCCCGCGCGCCGCCGCGGCCGCCGCCCGCCTCGTGGCCCTACCGCCTGGCACCCTATGTCATGCCATCGCGGCACACGGTCACATTCCAAGGTTAATTTTCCAACTTTTACTCGTGCTGTAATTTATTCAATATTCTCGTGATGATGTTTAATTTTGGAGCAAATTGTGTACATAATGCATTTCCTCATTTAAGATTTATTGATGCTCGTTATGTGTTCTGTTCCGCTACTTCTTGTGCGTGACTACGTTGCGTGTTTATCCTGTTATTTACTGTCTTTGTTTTTATTGTCTTTATGTACATAGTATATTATTTAGATTAAGAGTTAAGATGTACCTACATAACGAATAATCAATAGTTCTTTAGATATCATTTGCAAGTTTCACTTTTTGTTTGGTCCCATAACATCCTCTTTTGTTGTACCCTGGTAGAGACCGACTCTGCACCGGAGCCACCACGCCGTACACCATACGGCAGTTATTCCGACACAGGCAAGTATACCTTTAGCTTTTATCGTTGTACCTTATTATTTTAATGGTAACTCGTTAGAAATAACGAGTACGAATACTCTCTTATCTGGCAGAAATATGATCATGAGACGTAGCTGTGACCCAGTTTGTGCACATTAGATAACTCTTCTTCTCAGTACCACTTTCCTTCCGAAAATCGCTCGAACCGTCGACTTCGTGAGAGCTAACACGCGTCGCAATTATACTTATATTATCTATGCGAATAAAAAAAGAAACAATGGCCTTTGTTCAAAACAATCGGCCCCTTAACGTTATTCCTCTGACCGCCGTTAACATACATGGTCTTGGTTTGGAACAAGTTAATAATAAATAGTTTACTATGAAATATTGTTTTGAAAAAGAGGTGCATATTATAAATCAATTGTGTTGTATCATCGTTAAACTATTCATCGTGTGAGATAATTCAATAGTAAAAAAACCTCGCTCATTGCCGTGGTGTATCAAACTTCCAATCTGATACATACGTCATTCAAGTCGATTAGGCTACCAAAACCTGTCGGTTCAGTTTTTTTATTGTAAATAGTCCGTCTAACCTCGTGTTTGCGTTCGGTGTGTTGTGCAAAACCATAGGAGTTATCTATTTTATTCCATGGAATGGTATCGACATTATATTATCTTTCAGCAGCATTAGATAAAATACTGTTATCTATGATATCACCTATTCAGTTTAGTGCCAACCGTGTATACATTGTGATGTAGTGTAAGAATTAATAAATTTATATAAACTTTGTGAGTGCATAATATGGAAAAAATGGAAGATAAACATATAAGCGACTCCGATGTTACAAAAAACTCAAGGAATGGTTTTCGAAATGACGATTGTTCTTTCTATGAAGACGATGGATTTTTCAGTGACGTTCCCGCATCAGGCTCCTTATCAAAGTCGTTAATCGCGTTAAACAAATATCTGAAGAAGAATTTACTTAATGATGACGATGACAAAGATGATAAAGAAGACAGTTCGTATTTTTCTAAAGAAAGTAGTCCGAATGAGTCGGTATCAAAATGTGACTCTGAAAGCTTAATTAGCAACGAATCATTTGAAAATAAAGAATCTTCATCAACAAACTCTATTCTAGCAGTAAATACAGACTTCTTTGAATCTAATAATAAGAGTGACCCCAAAGAAGTTACACTAGCGAAAGAACCATCAGAGTTCTTAATTTCATCGACGGAACCCATCATTGAAGAAATAGTTGAGCAAACAGATGATTACAAATGTATACAGTTACTCGAATCACCTCAGCAAATTGTTAATTTAAGCACAGAAAGTACAGAAACAAATGAAGATCGTGATGAATCTAGATTACCACCACAAAATATTTCTGCGTCTCTCGTTAACTTAGTGGATCATTCGCACGAAAAAGAAAATTTTGATGGAGAACAACTTATCAGCGATGAAGATGATGTAAAAAGAGCAAACAATCGTCATACAATACATGATGAATCTAGATTACCACCACAAAATATTTCTGCGTCTCTCGATAACTTAGTGGATCATTCGCACGAAAAAGAAAATTGTAATGGAGAGCAACTAATCAGCGATGAAGATGATGTAAAAAGAGGAAACAATCGTCACACATTACACGATTTTACGGAATGGGTGAATAGAACAACCATATATCCGGATGTATACGCACCGCTGCCATACAGTGAGTAACTCATACTGTTCAGTATTGTTTAGTTTTTGTCTATCAATTTACCACGCCTGTCTCTGCAACGCGCGGTTATTTATTGTTAATTTTCAATAGAATATATGAATAAACTGTTTTGTACCAATTTTGTCATTAAAAAATTTAAGCATCCTTATTGTCATAGACCTAGACGGCTATTTTCGAAATATTTGAACGTTAATGATTTTATAGCATACTTATTTATAAATCGGTCTGTTTATAAATCTTGAGACGCATGCGCGCGCGCAGCACTTGAAAGCAGCGTGCTTACACTGAATTTTGGCGGGAGATTCTGTTGGGGAGGTAGAGACGGTGCCAGTGGAATTGAAAGTCAAGAGGCTCAGCCAGTGATGTATCGTGTCGTAAAGCCGCCGACAGTCGTCCCGATCTTGTTGACAGATAGACAAGACAGTGTAACTACTGTGCGCATTGTTGTTTATTTTATTGTTTTGTTGACCTAGTGTTTAGTGTAGTGAGCTATGGGTATTCTAAAACAGATTAAGAGGATGACAACTAACGGTTTGTTTATTTATAGGTACCATTTAAGATTGTTTTTAATTATTATTGAATGAAAACAATTTTAATAATAAAATACCTACCATAAATTAAAACAACCGTGCTTTAAAATCTGTAGAAGTTGTTTTTTAAAGCGATTATGTTTATAGTTTAGTCATTGGACATAGTTACTGTACTGATTAAAAATTGTAACAATCTAGTAAAATACAGTTTTAAACAGAAAGTCGTGATTCTTATTTATGTAATTTTATTACGTGTTAAAGATTCAAAATTTCATTATAATTATGGAATCCAGATAAAGATCGTTGTGGCATGTTGCGCTTGAGTGACTGATCATTATGAAACCTCAATAAGGTCGGGCTGTATCAAATTACCTAATTGCTTAATCTGTTTCTTAATTTTAGTTTGATCCGATTTCATGATAGGTGTCCAATGATATCCCAATGAAAATTGCTACTTATCTTATTATCTATCGATATTAGCTTACCAGTGGATTTTGCTTACTCCTGTTGTTTATATCATCCATTCTTCTCCCAAACCCATTACACTACGAGCTGGTATTAGCGCTGTTCTCAAGAAATGTCGGTCGGTCAATATAGGGAGAGTCTGTTTTGATTAATTGCTAACCTAATATTTAAAACTTTACGTTTTGACAGTAAACAAGATCGCGCCGGACATTTCCCGAAACAGGCACTCGTTTTTTATATTCCTTCGAATTCCGTTTTAGCCATGTAACCTTTTAATATTAGTTATAAACAGTATTATCAGGCCTAACTTATATATGGAAGCCCCGCTACTCTAACGTGAAACTATTCGAGTTAACAAAAATAAGTACCTAAAATTGCTTCATTAAATCCTGTACCGTAATTCGAAGCCTAATAAAACAATATGAGAATAACATTCTTGATTTCCGCTTTCCGAAGTCATAATACGTCACGTCCGCAAGCCCGTTCCTCCCACGCGCACCCCGCACCCCACCACTACCGACGGCAGCTAGGCGGGGAATCGCCATTTCACTTCATTGGCATTAAATTTCCCGACCCGTACGGTCGCCTAACCTAACCTAGCGTGAGGTTGACCGAATTTAATTTATTTTAGTCATATTATACGTAGCAAAGTATTTGCAAATCTTTACTTATAAAAGTGAAAGATAAAATAATTTCACCACGTTTCTGTGGTGCATATTTTTAACGGTGTTACCGTTCGGTTTGATTTTATTAATTATAAAAGTATTAGAAACGTCCGGCCCGCCAGCAGGAGGAGACGAATACGGAAGATGGAAGGATAGCAGCAACAGGTGTGTTTAACATGGCGCGATATTATGTTCTAACGGCGGCGCTCGCAAGCAACGTTGCGTTAAGGAATGTTCGCTAAACTGTAAGTTACATCGCTCATTACTTTAAGCATGCAAATTGAAGTTGTTTTCTTCAGTATTGGGGCCATTAGTGCTACGCAACTCGCAAGGCACACCCGAGTCCAAACATAAGGGTAATTAACGGGCACCCGAACACGTGGGTACTCGCACCCCCAGAATAGGGTAACTGGCCCAGGAGTACTGAATTCAATCGCTCTGTGCGCACATATTGGATTTCAACTATTTAACCTTAAAATACCCTCGTTATTTTCAATATTCATATTAATTTGATACACGTGGTGTTAATTTGCTTATACAAGAACTATAAGACGACCACTCATTAGGGCAGCGAAGTGGACAGAACACGATATTTTATTTCATTTATATACTTAACGTGATTTTGTCTTAGAAATATGCATACCATGCAATACCTAAATACAATACTCGCAATGCACGTACATTGTGGCAACATGTTGGCGACGCCAGCTGGCATTCTACGGCAGTCTGACGCCACTATCAAAGATTAACTAACATTAGGATAAGCTTTTTTCCAGGATTAACTAATTTTTTCAGCGGAGTAAGTCTAGTGTACGAAACATTAAACCCTGTATTCTGTTAACATCGAGGGAGTAAGACTGTTTTACAGTAATGTTCAGTGTAAAGATGGATTCGGAATCTCGAATACGCTGAAATTTCAAAATGGAAATCGTGGCAATGCTGATTACCATACACTGTTGCTGATTGGCTGGCGCGCAAATTGTGACACGAGTTGTTGGTGTGAGAACGCAATCTAATAGTTATTGTGCCGCGCAAACCGTGCCGCGCACGTGCGTTCTGGTTTGACAACACATGCAGCGTCGCCACAGGAAGCTGATAGTATGAATAAATACTAATGACAAGGATTGCATTTCCTGTGCACCACAGAAATATCCTTTTCCCAACTTGTGGGTCAACATCAGTAATGGTGCAATGAGACAATTGGAGAGGGGTAAGTAAGTACCGAGTGACTAGAGACGTTCTCCAATTAACAGATCAGAGCGGACTCTTCCTCGTCCCACCGGGTCAGGAGAGTCGCGTCTAGCATGAGTCCTATGCTTTTCATGTCGATCAGTTGAGCTACCACCATTGGGAACAGAACGGGCTCCGCCCTACATTCCTATACCGGCTTCTACCTTATTCCGGCCATGACATCATGTTACGAGACTACAACACAAAGGATACACCGCGGCTCACAGAAAGAAAGCACAACGAGCTATTATCCCAAGGGGTCCTACAGTACTTCCCCAAAGGGTTTACTAACTGATGAGTTCAATTAAGTCTCTTAAACTCAACGAGTGTCGGACTTTCGCGTGACTCAGAACTACTACGACAACAAAAGTATTTGGATTGCCATCGTGTACCATTGGCTTCACCTACAGACGCTGTCTCCGATACGTCTACAGAGGCGGCCTCCATACCATATTTGCCACCCGGAACCCGAGTTACGCTCTGAGATCGCCTGGCGAATGGGTCTTTCATGTGGCTAACAAGTCGAAATATAATTTGAATAAGAATGAAGATGTATTGTCATTCCGCAGACATCGTAGAAGTTAATTTGATATTAATAAATTGGCAAAATGGGAGCCAGTTTACCAAGGACTACCCACAAGCAAACCTCATAATCCCCACGGGACTAGAGTTATGTGCTATCATGCCAATCGAACTGCTGAAAGGTGGCGAGGACTACTGCCTAGGTATGCTGAGCTGGTATGGTATAGAGGTCAAGGGACTACAGACTCCCTCTCGGACCCACAGACATCTGTTGCATTGCATTGATGTATTTATCATAATAGAAACTACCAATCTTGGTTGGAATGCGGAAATTAGACCTAGATCTACTCCTAGATCATGATTACCAAAGCTAGAAGAGTACTGTTCACATTGTATTACATTCTAATACAGAAGATACTATTACGTCATCCATACTTCAAGCACCAATACCCGCGCTTTGCGGTTTCGTATTACGCCGTACTATACTAGTACGCGTATTGTGCATAATATGACATCTCCGTTCGCCGGGTTATTAATTTCCGAACACTTCGACAGACCCTAAACGATAACAACATTGTCGTCGCCTACCCTCACAACGAAGGCGCGACAATACGTAACGCAGAAAATGTAAACAATGCAATCTACTTGCAATAAGTGATATGAACCTGACTACATGATTAAAATCTTTCAACTTACAACTACCTACATAAAGACATTAAGATAAAGAAAATAATGTATGCATATTATTATGGATATACGGCGATCGATTGCTAGAATCGGATTTTAGCGAACAGAACTACATCGTCACTGGTCACTCCCCCGGCGGAGCCAGTACATGGTAGTTGGCGCAGCACAGGCAGGTCGGCCCTTACATGTGCCGTGTTACGATACTGGAAATAGAATAAAATGTAACTCAATTCTAATTATGATTCTCGCCCCAATGGGTTTCGACCTTTGTCAGCGTGTAACAAAGTATCAGAGTTATATACGATAAGCCGGTTTTTGTAGCAATTATATCCGTCGTGTCGTGTCGTGTATATGTTGCCTACCAACGGTGAGAGACAATAACATACAAACTGATTTGTTCTACCCACAACATCAATAATGTTGTTTTGTTTGAATCCCTACACTATTACAATTATCATAATTGTAGGTAGTGAATTTATTAGGGAACGATATCATCGAAAAATTATCGTTACATTTCTACCTGTGATTTCTACCTGAAAAGGCTTCAAAGCGAACGTTTTTTAGGCATGATGATTGTGGTTTTGTGACCAACCCTATTCCATCTAAACCTGTCACAATTGTCTAACGACCGACTACTGTTAAAAGACAACAATCCGAACCGATTGTTTTACGGCTCATACGAAAATTTATCTAGCGGTCACCCATCCAAGTACAAACTGCACCCAACATTGGTGAACGTGTACCTACGATCCTTTTCAGCGCGTTCTCACAATCGGACCACGAACCTTGTGACTTGAAGCGTGGCACTGTTTGGTATATAGTGTACAGAAATTATATGTAGTGCCAGCATTCTAACAGCTATGTAACTGCGGAGCGTCGGCTTCACTTAGCTGCGCTTCTCGACCATATATTCGAATTCAAAGTTATATTCTTGCCGGCTACGCTGCGCATATTATACCTCCCGCCCGGTCGGGGGGCTTCAACGTACAGTCAAGTTTTTTATTCCCATAAATCGAGTATACTTTAAATTATGCACTAGTTCATAGAAAATAATGAAGAATAGACATGGAACGGACTTAAACACACAAAAATATATAGAATGTTCTAATTTGTTCACCGAGCATGGATAATGCGCAATACAAATTCGTTTCTAACCCAATGTTAGACGTGGTTGTCGGAATACTACTACTATTGTCCGATATATGGATTTGCATAACATACCCTTTAAGTATGTATAATACGATGAAGATTGTCGGTGGACGTGGCCTGTGGTCGCTCAGTTGGTAAGAGCGCGACACGGAATGGCAAGGTCGCAACTTCAAGTCCTGCCTACGGCAAGAATTTTTTCATCAGGTTCTAATATATAGAATATATTATATATTTTTCAAAGATTTTACTTATCACGGCCGGTTCCTTGTGCCGTTTGTTGCAAACAGCGCCGCAGTGCGGTGGCAATGTGCAACTTATTCCGGTGAAGTTTTACAATACAGTTTATGGATAAGGTTTAATAGGAATGGTTCAAACAAAACTCGCCACCCAGGTCAGTTTTCGAAACCAATTCTTAAAATCTGTCGATTTAATTAATTAAACCGAATCAAATAAGGCCTCTAATATATAGCTCGTGAACGCCATTGTTCCCCATGTTATGCGAGCGAGACTCTAAAACTTTCCTCTCAGATACTAAGAAGTTGATGGGAGATCCACCGAGGTGAATGAGGATTTTCATATTGATACAAACTCTCTGATACATCTATACATTTTGTATATTATAGAGTTTACACCCAAACAATTTGGCGAATTTGAATCAGGGGTTTATTGTGTAACCTAACATCAAGTGTATAAAACCTACTTACGGTTTACCTACCTAGAGGTATACATTGTGAAAATTGTATTTTAACTCAAGGCGATGATTTATAACTAGATTAAACTGCACAGCTGTAAGTACAGCAGGTGATGAGAAATTTGTTGGGTAAATTAACTAAGGTACCTAACATGCCCGCAAGCGGCACCTTTCTGTCAATACCTTCAAAAAGGTCAAGATATCCGATTTCATCACCTTTCTGTCAATACCTTCAAAAAGGTCAAGATATCCGATTTCATATGAAATTCAGGATATTTTCTTTTTTAATCGATTAGATCAGCGCAAAGGCATACCATAGGTACAAATGTAGATAAACTGACAATCAGTTAAGTATTTGTTACACAAGTTACAAATGATATGGGTACCTACTAAAGGATAATGATTGTTCATAATCGTACTATTTCGATGCATAGAGTATGGCTCTTTTTGCTTATGTATTAAGATAATCTAGTATGCTCGCTCATACTACAAGGCTTTACATATTTTGCTTAAATCAATTAAGCAGATCACATTGGCATATTTAATTGGTACCACCACCACTACCACCAGGCGATAACAAACACGTCTCTCATATTGTTTTATTAGGCTTCGAATTACGGTACAGGATTTAATAGAGACGTTTTACCTGAAAATAAAACGTTTATTAAATACTTACCTAATTCGAAGCCTAACACTTTCTAATTCTGCCTGGTGGCTTTTATATGAGAGATGCAATGAAGTGAAATGGCGATTCCCCGCCTAGCTGCCGTCGGTAGTGGTGGGGTGCGGGGTGCGCGTGGGAGGAACGGGCTTGCGGACGTGACGTATTATGACTTCGGAAAGCGGAAATCAAGAATGTTATTCTCATATTGTTTTATTAGGCTTCGAATTAGGTAAGTATTTAATAAACGTTTTATTTTCAGGTAAAACGTCTCTATTTTCCCGATCACTTTAATTGCCTTACTTGATTAGTCGTAAAATTAATGAATTGCATTTTGTTAATTGACTCGTACTTTGTAATTATAACATGCCAGTTGTTAGCATTGACAATTACCGATTTCTTGTTTACTTGATGAAAGAATAAGTAAAATATAATGTAGATACGTAGGTGTGCTTTTGTTTTCAAATGGTCACCATTTTCTCTTGACCCAACCGCACAAAACTTTCATTTATCTACTTTTATTTAATTTTCTCTCGAATACGTAACTAAATAACTAGTACACAATAAAGAAAAGATAAATATACTTGTAATTAATTGGATTACTAAAATTGTCACTACTCATTTTTGTTCGAAATTTAAATAAAAAAAACGTGTCTTACAACACAAATATGACTTTTTCCTCTATTTAGTTTAAGTAGATATATGATATCAGGAATTAAAAATACCATTACGTGTAACTAACTTTATCCCATGATCGTAGAAAGTACCAATTTGATTCCGTGCAATCAGCCTGTAATTACGGGAAGGTGCAAAATTGCTTTCCAAGAACTAATCTATCGTCTAAATATGCTTAGCCTAGTTTCTAATAACCTCGTAAGGTATGTTTAAACATGGTAAAATTAACACGCGCAGCGAAGATGCTTTAAAATTTAAACAGAATACACTTACTTATTTCGAGAAAAAAAAATACTTATCGAAAAGTAAAATATTCAAACTAACAATGAGTTACAGAAATAATATTAGTCAAAACTACGTTTGTCGTACCCAAAGGTATGTCCAGCAAGTTTCACAGATAAAATATGACAATTGTAGGTTTATCTGTACACACAAAGCCGCACATGATATGTACGCGTATGTCGCAAGCGCGTGCCAAGAATTACTATCTCGTGAAAGTAGGCGGCTGTTTCCGTATTCCAAAGGGCTTTCGATTCTTTCACTCATTGCGGTCTCGTCTTTAAACGATATAATCAGATAATCAAGTCGAATCGAACATTGATATCGGTTAAACATTTATCTGCAAATAACGCTATTATTCGTTTATCTAAAACAATTGCCCCAAAGTTATCATGCTAAAGCTACCATGAATTCGATGTTTTATACATTTGTTATACACCTTCCCATTTATAGATAATATTGATAATTATGTTTAAACATCATTTCACGATGTCGTTAATACTTCCGCTGGTCCATTATAATGGCTCTCGTAAACCGGTTCCGTTCACCATGTGCTGAGCAGTTACCGGTTACGTTACCTACCATCTCATAATCAGCGCGTCCAAAATATCGCCGATTGCCATGTTACGCCATGTCGATGCCATAACCATAACATTTCCCTCGTTCTACCACTTTCACTTGCTCAAAAATAACTTTATTATGAGTTATACTTTATTATTCTCGCATTACACGTAATTAAAAACTTAATTTCGCGTGAAAGTTTGAAAGTAATTTTAATATTTTAATTTTAATGTATTTTGTGAGATATGTGTTCAGACAGACGAAATGTTAAAAATTATACAAAAGTAACTTTAAAATGGTCAAAATTATTGTAAGTAGTTGACGATTGTAGGAAATCTAATGTTATATACCTACCATTATCCTACCATTATAAGAGACAGGCTAACTTATAAACATCTACAAGACTATGTTACACATTTTGACGTGTGATGACCATAAACTTGAACCTATAGTGCCTATGTTATTGTAATGATTTAAGTTTCTTATAATTTGTATCAGTATCCTCACTCGTATAAAGGAAATCGTGTCCATAGAGCACCGATCGTGTTCTGATTTCTATACATAGCTACAATGATTATAAAAGTATCGAATAGATGTTTTATAAATTTTTTGCCGTCTATTCCACTAAATCGCATTATACTTTTGTTAGTTCATTTTCACTACGTTGCCTTAAAGTTTGCCCTCAATGACATCCGTTAGAATATACCATTCATACCAGATAAGAGTTTAGGTGTTATACGTGTACTAGTATATGTCTCTGAAACGATATTACAGGTACTACTAATAAATGCAGTACCTGCAAAATGGGGCAAATTGAGAAATGCGAGATAATTTTTATAAAATTAGAAACCAAATGTCGATTACTGCATTTGTTATTACCACGGCAAGAAGTTCACAAAACCAATGTCTTCATCTTCAATATGATTGTTGTCTGTAGAGTCGCCGCGGCGTTACGTGGAGAGCGACGTGAACATCCACTACAGATGTCCGGTGCGGCACGACCCGCTGCCGCTCGTGCCAGAGCGCGAGTTGGCACGCCAGCAGGCAGAGCATATGAAGCGGCTCTACCGAGAGCAGCGGCGGAACAAGTACCTGCAGGTCGGTTTTATGTAGAGGCAAATAATTCAGCATTCATAAAGGAGGATGGAGTTCTCCAGTTGCACACGGTTACATAAGGCCGTGCTCGCGGCAGTAACGCTGGAATAAGTACTTCCAAGTTGCATTATGTTTAGGGTAGAGTCAAATGTAGAGTTCATAAAATACCTGTAGACGTAGGATGTCGTTAGTAGACGTATTTCGTAGTCATTGTAGAATTAAATGCTTATCAATTTACTGTGCCTAATGATATGTAAAATGTACTGAATGTGGAAGAAATAACATTTGAATTGTTAAAATTAAAAATATAACTTTAGACAACATTACTCATTATTGGTACAATATAAATACACGGACAGAATATCAAAACACAAAGCGATTAGCATTCCAGATAGCTAACTGAACGTCACATTGTATTGTCTAGTTTACTAACTAGACGTGTATTTGGGTATCCCTAATATTGTATAAGTATCTACGCACGCACCGCACATGCTATCCAGTTTGGTCGATAATTCCTTAGTAACCTTTTATTTTTGTTTCTCATTGTCTATCGACGTATTATTTTATTAGAGAATTTTAGATACCAATAATTCTATATTTTTGCAGACGATAATGTCTCATTAAGCTACTATAAACCAAAAAATATAACTCCCCTAAATACGTTTCATAAAAAGAAAAAACTACGCGCGACGCTGCTTTCGATTTTCATGGACAATGCTCATACAACGGGCAGAGTAAAAGAAAATGTAAATAAAACATGAATGACCATATACATACCAGCGGTTTCTAACTTGTCCGTAGTTACATTATCTGGTTGCGGTTTCCCCGGCATGTGCGATTGTTTAGTTGCGTCCATTCGTGTTACCAGTGCAAACAGCGTGCGCTCTTTATTTGCATAACGTGAGTATTCGTATTCATACAGTTGTTACGTTGGTAGTTTGGGGAAAATTCGCGTGTTCATGTCGATAAGCTCCTAATAGTCCCTCGTTACAATCGTGGGATACTTGTTTTAGCCTCATGTTAAATCTTCTATTTTTCCTTTTCATATCATCGGTGTTGTAAAGTTCGTTCAATCATCACTGTTTTAGGAATTAAGATAATATGAAGATATAATGCCTTCTTAATTATAATTGGAACGAAAATTAAATTTAAGTACTATTAGTCAAGTAAGTAGCTACCTACATCTCATTCTGATAACATTTTATGAGTCATTTGGAAATTGCATCTCATGCTGTAGTAGTCAGTTCCGTTCTATGTAGCAGCAACGGATGTACAGAACCATTACATTCTAATTCAATACTGCGACCTTTTCTCTCGTTTTCACCACAATCAGCGTTTGAGGAGAAATATTATCTGCAAAATGTCTACGAATTACCCACGCTTACTTGATTAGGCTGCTCCGGAGTTACGAGCCCTTGAAGAGAAACCGATAGGTAGTATGGGAGCTCAACTAGTGATATTTGCCTTCATAAGGTATGTAGAAATGGATTAGCTCAGTGCTGGATTAAGCTAGCGCGGGGCCCCTTGCAATTTCTATCAAGAAATTTGGTTTGGTTACGATTCTCAAGTTTAGGGTGTTCAGAAAAAACAACTGTTATAAACATACTTTTCTGGATTTATTAGGGGCAAATTAAAAGATAACGTGGTGACGTGTACGTGTTTAAATCATGATAGTTCTGGGTTCGTTTTTATGCTCAGACAGTCGTAGGTGCGTACCTGTTTGTATTTCAAAATTTTAAAAATATTTACCTTTGGGTTCAGAGTAAAATGCAGTTATGCAAAAACTTTTATACTACATATAAGCTTCACGACGCACGTAGGCTCCCGTGTTACGATCGATTACTCTTTGAGGTAGTTTCCATACTCGTAACTTGTATTGGAAAGTGCGTAATTGTTTGCTATCTCACTATAATTGTAATTTACCATAAGAAAAGTGCGTAATATGGCGATGGCGGTACTAAGATGTGATTTCACCAACGTTCGTATGCAATGCAACGTAGATATAACATCTGTGTTAGGAAGAAATTGTTAAAACATTTAACATACTAATGAAAATGTATGAGCTACTTAAGAGTGTGATAAAATACTGTCACTGTTACATCCGCAACTAAAATTTATGGTTGCAAAGTTTAAATTCAAAATGGAGAGCGTAACGTGTAGAGAGCTCATGTTTGAATAAATCAGACAAAAGGCTTCTAAGATGCGAATGTATTACATGTTACATTACCTATTTACATAATAATAGTAAATACATTATTATTACAGTTACATACTGTACCGGAAACCAAATTTAACTGTGCAAATGCAAATGTCTAATACTTTTTTTTCTTCAACAATAGAAATACTTTACTGTAGAAAATACTTTTTATAAATAAAACATTTTTGTTATTCTAATTTCTTCTCCAAGAGAAATTACTATATCATTATTTAGATTTGATAAGAGACAGATCGACGATGTATAGATGCGATCTCGTTCCACGGGATGCCTTTTTTAGTCCTAAATAACATGTAATTAATTATGATTAGGGCCAGCCTATCACAACTTATATCTGTAATGTTTTAGGAATGTCAACTATGACTAGATAAGATAACACCAGTGAAATCATCGTATGCCACAGGAACGAGTTTCTGAGAGGCGCGCAGAAATTGAATAGTTTTTAGATCAAATGAATCCGGTAATAACGACCTTGATTCGCGCGCATACCTTTGTGAATAAAAATCCGTTGACCAAAATGACCGGTACCATATCATTTGCCAGTCAAATTGCCATTGTTGGTGATCGTGTCCGTTGGAAATTGGACTCTAAAATTATGCCAGTAAAGCGTTTAGATTCACGGCTAGGAAGAAAGTGAAATGGTAGAGATCATAGTGCGTTTCGCATAATGACACTCGGATAGGCCAGTGTAAGCGAGGCGCGCGGCACGAGCAATCATGATGTTACGCGTGCGTAGTTTTTCACATCCTCTGTGCGTGTGTGTATTGACTATTACCTACTCGTAGTGTGCTTGGAAATTGAGTATTATTAATAAGACAGTTCAACATGTTTTGATTAGTCGAAAGTAGTGGTAATAAAATATGTCTAATTGCCGACTTTAACAATATAAGTGAGTGATATCCGTTTATATATAATAATTTGTAATAAAATATGGTTGGTTTATTGATTAGTACACCATTACCTAATTTAAAAATTACAATTTATTCGGTATCGTAAAACTCGTTCTACTTTAGGGTCCAAATTCGATTGGAAGCTTATCGTTTTCTTGAATTTTGAATTTGTTTTGAACTTTTCAGGAAAGTGAAATACACCCCCTCGACATAGAGGCCTTTGACGCGTCTATAAAGGTGATGTGTGAAAGAAGTGTGATCGAAGTGTGATCTAACTGCCTTTCATTTTATTGTCACACATATATAATACGAAAAATCATGCACTTGCTAGTATAATAATTATTCCGGCTAAAATAATCATAATAATCGTGTTTGACCGAGTTATTATGTTTGACGCGTTAATAAATGCATAACTTTCTATTATAATTAAATTGGCAAAATTATAATTCACTTAAAAACGTTATTCAAAATTAAATCTATACTCAGATTGCTTCGCATGGTTTTCAATTCAACAACTGTAAACTCAAACCACTGTACAAAATGAAAGTTCAAGCTTTGTTAATAGCGCAAACATTACAAAGGTAAACGTGACATGAAAACTATGCGTTCACAGGAGCTTCAAGACATGCAGAACAGACGGCATCAAGACAACTTCACGCCTTCTCAGAAGACGATACTTCCTCTAAACCGATACGACGAAACGGATAAAGTTGTTGCCAGAGCCTTGTATGCGTTCAACGGACAGACCTCTAGGGAACTGAGCTTTAGAAAAGGAGATCTAATCCACGTGAGGCGGCAGATTGATGCCAACTGGTACGAAGGTGAACTCCATGGAAGGATAGGACTGTTTCCATATAATTATGTTGAGGTAAGTCATGTAACATAGTTAGCACTTAGAGAGAGGTCTACTAATGTATATATAATATAATACAGCAACAGAGTAACGCTGTCAGTTTCAGCCATAAAAGTTATTTCGCGATTAAACGAAGGTCCCTATCTTAACTTAACGTCTTTTACGAAGTATGTAAGAACAAACTGTTTACGGGACGGAAGGCTTAAATCTTGGGATAACTTTGAATCACATTCATGGCTAACCGTGCAGAGTCACGTAAACTTATACATAAATTACAGCGAGTCCTCAAAATAAATGGAAATGTCGATATGTCTAAGAAGAGTCGAATTCGAATACGTAATAAAGTCATATCTCCCACATTGTTATTAACATATTATTATAAATAGCATTACCATAAATTCCAACCACTTTCAGATATTAAAAGGCGACGTAGCACAAACACCTAGAAAACCAGCCGTAGTGGAAGGCCGAGCGAGAGCTAAGTTCGATTTCACGGCGCAAACTAGCCTGGAACTTCCGCTTAAGAAGGGAGAACTCGTCGTGCTAACAAGGCGAATAGACAAGAATTGGTGGGAAGGCAAGAATGGGAATAAAACTGGCATCTTCCCCGATAGTTATGTAACGGTGTTGCAGGAACCTAGTCCAACGAAACCAGGTAAATTTTCAACAAATAACCGTATTTTATCATAGATATATGTATATCTTTCCCATGGCGCCACTCGTCCATTCCTTCTATAAATAAAAATTGTCTTATGAGAAAACTATGTTCATTTTCAGAGCTCCAACCAGTTATAACATCTGAAAAGCCAATGGCGTCTCCAGCCGCCCACGGCTTGCTAAATGGGTCTGCGAAGCGCAGTATGGGCTCGCACAGCTACATGCCGCAGCAAAATAACCCAGCTCTAGGGAACGCGCCACCTGCCACACAGCCTTTACCAGGTTAGTTGACTCCCACCTTCATAAAATAACGAAATATAATTATTGCATAGTGATGTAATCTAAACATCGATAGGTATTAGGTTAGTTCATATACCATATCGACGTTACAGGCTTACAACATTATAAATCACATCACAGTACATTTACAATTACCGCTTTATTAGTGTTTAATATTAAAGTGCACAATATTAGCGATTTTAATCGTAGCTAAGCAAGGCATCCTGCTTACTCTTAGGTGACGTACGAGTGACATTTGATTTTAGATTAGATTTGTCGGCCACCCAGAATCATACATAATGTTATGTTATTGATTTCAAATTAACACACAATGGTGTAATTACACGCCACAATATAGGGCAAAAACTATCACACTATTTAAGCTATCGATTCTTGGTGGGCTCTGAATGCTTGTGAAGCCTACTTTAATTGTACTTTTTATTACAGGTTACGTAGCCAAGCCCGCTCAAGCGACACTAACGCCATCGGAACGGGGCTACGGACCTCCGACGGGGGCAGGAGTTGATCTGAACAACACTGAACCACTATACGTAGACACCAACGCTGAGGCTATACCGTAAGTTGAAAATTATACTAATTATTACACCTAGAGATACCTCTTTTCAGACTTCAATTACTTTAGTTACTTGTTTATTATTATTTATTAGCATGTGATGTCTCACAACTGCGCAAAGGCCTCCCCCAATGTAGCAATGAATTTGATTCACGCTTGCGTTTTTACACTTACTTAACTTTATTTTTTAAAGGCGTTATTAGTTTACATCATTCATTTTATTTTAGAATACAAAAGCCGATATTGACGCGTTAAATAATAGAACCAACTACGTAAATATTACCTTACCTCTATGTATTGACTAAAACATAAAATATGTGAATTCATCTGTTCTCCTCCTTATGGTGTGGTTAGTGACTAATCATTTCAGCTCTGACAGAGTTGCTCAGTTCGCCCATCGAGCCTCTGGCATGCATTATTCTATGTTCAGTATACTGTTTTTACAACTATGTAACTCTTTTCTTACCGCAGATATCGCGCAATGTACAAGTACCGACCGCAGAACCCAGATGAGTTGGAATTGAACGAAGGTGATACAGTGTACGTCTTGGAGCAATGTGATGACGGCTGGTACGTCGGCTCAAGTCAACGCACCGGTCGTTTTGGCACCTTCCCAGGTAATTTATTAGAATTTAATCAAATCAAAATCTGAATCAAAACACGCATTAAGTTATATTCTTGATCATCTCCAAGTGAGTTTAAAACCATTTGAATCTGCCTATAAATATACGAGCAGGTACTGCTTCGTCGTATCATAACTCTTTATTGCAAGTAAGTAAGTACGCTGTGTATTTTTGCACGTCAACATTTTTTCAAATTACGTTTACGCAACTTTGAAAGGAAAAGGTGCCTACTCTGCGGAGAAAAAGTTGTCTCAAGTAAGGACTTTGAAAAGTCATTCATATTATAACTTTAAATTTCAATGAACTTGGTGTAAATCTATACATACTAGCATTCAAGCCATGCCAAGAGACGTCTGCTGATTTCTAAGTTATTGTGGGAACTTATATGTGCTATTATTACCGTGGTAAAATCCTGTCTTATTGGGATTCCGGGACTCCGTCTATATTCACGCGAAAAAGTTCCCATTTACTCTAATACTTATACTAGTGAGATTAATATTTGCTATTTTTTAATCCTGCAGGTAACTATGTGGAGCGAATCTGATAGCGCGAGTCGTCGCTGCTGCGGCGCCTGCGTCGTGCCACGCTCTGCGCGCGCCGGCGACGTTGATCAATACCACAGGCGCGCCCACCATACACAGCTACAGAGCCATCTACTGGCAGTCAATACTATGACCAAAAGCGCTGTACCGTGCCTTGGGTGGCGACAGACGTACGGGGAGAGGGACGCGAGTGAGTGCGAGAGAGAGCGACGACGAAAAGTGTGAAGCAACCTGCGCCGCGCAGTTAACTAAGTCGCGGTATAGCGCTTGCAGTCAAACTATAGTGGAATGAATCTTGATCCTAACTTATCTAATCAAAAGTCGTAATTAGACACAGTAATTGCATTTCCACTACTGGTACTGACTGCATAAGATACGCCAGCCGATGTGTGTTCAGTCCCACAACTAAAACAAATTGTTGCAAGGCCTACATTGGGATGTACGCTATAGCCAAACAAAGCGCCAATATTCTTGTATCAAAGACTTTCGTGATTCAGATTGTATGTAAACTTTACATGGATGACAATATTGTCTCGGAGAAAATGTGACGCGAAATTGTATTGTAATTAATGTGATCAGTCGATCATCGCAAAGGCCTATTTATGACATTATAAGTGAAATGATACCAAAATTGTACCATGACTTTTTATAACATTTTGTAAAAAAAAAAGCTGTTTTGTGTACTTCTAGTAATGCGTTGGAAGGGAAGTCCATTTATTACTCCAGTATAGGTCTCTCAAACTTCGCATGCTCTGTAAAGTTTTTTAAAATCAATTAAGTACCATATTAAATTAACATTTTAACAAAATGTGATCACTAACAATAGTTGAATAGCTTCTTGCCCGCTATCTTTGGCAAAGGTTAATAACACCATCTTATATCCATTTCAATTTATCCAAAGTTGTTTTAAGCGTCCCAAAGAGTATGTTTATTGGATTATTACGTTGTTGTATAATTGTATAAAAAATAATAAAAATACTTATATACCTGTAAAATTGTTTAGTATAGTTATTTATTTAAAACTTAGGAGTGAGCATTTGAGCTCGTCTTTTAAAAGTAACATTTTAAAAGAATGAAGCCGGGCACGTGAAGTACTAATCATTTACTATTATACTAACATCTATTCTTCATTTACTAGAGTAAAGAGTTACGTATCGGCAAAAGTCAAACTTTGAACCTTACCAATAGTTATCAATCAATATCAAAGTTTAGACGTTTTGTGAATTGGCTAACTTTATTCATGGATGTATTAATTCAATAGAACTGGATAAAATATTACCAAATATTAGTTACCGGCTGAATATATTAATGTAGTCGTATTCATCGTAATACTCGTACAACTATGCAATGGTTAGTGTAAATAGGGCGAGTATGTTTTGGGCAACGGTTGACAATACAATATTGCATGCTTAATTTTAAATTAGATGTATTGATATAATAATTCGAGTGCTATTAGTCTGAAGGTACATACAAATCACTTGTTGATTAAAACATCATTATTGAAAATATAGTGGTTTGAAAAGGTCTAGTCATGAATCAGATTTTGTAAGCTATACATATATTTTTACATTTTGTCTTAAATTACTGTTTTTTTTTTCAATACAATATTTTCTACATTATATTCAAATATTTTATACAGTACTATACAAATAAATTATTATACATTTTGTCGTGTAATCTGATAATTTTGTAATAAAAACGTTTTATCACCATAAGTTTTACCAAAGTGTAATGTGTCTCGCCCTATATAAAAAGCTTGATTTGTGTAGTCCTATTATTATTTTAATGTAATATTGTTGTATTTACTTTTGTTAATTTATTTTTAAAAGCACAAATGTTTTATTTTGTTGTCGACACCTCAACGTACGATGTAACATTTAACTGCTATTGTTCAAAATCATCACACCTAATAAAAATAATCTTTCTATTTAAATAGTGTTTCATTTAGGACTTTCTTAGATGCATTGAACTTTATACAAAATTCCGAATATTTGTAAAATTCTGGAAATGTTTTGAAGCCATCTTTCAGCATTATTCTAAAGTCTCTATTTTCGGCCCTATTTTTGTTGGAGTTGGTTGGATGCCTCTGGCAAAAGCCATTCAATTTATTTAAAAAAGTAAGGCACACTACTTCTAAATTCGTTGTTAGCCATAAACTTCGTTTAACCTCGCTTCCTTTAAACCGTATTTTATCACTTTCACAATTCGTTAAAAAACGATAAGTTAGAAAAGGAGCGAAGGATTAAAACCGAGGACGGCTAACCACGTTAGAAGCGATTGATTTTTACATTATGTTTTCTTTTGTAAGTAAAAAATTAATAGAAGAAGAATTCTAGGTCATAATAATCACAGAAAAACGTTTTACTAACTAATTGAGCCACCGTTTGGCAGTTTTTTATAACTACGATTCATTGAGACTACGCGAGCACGCAAGCCAATCATCATCGGCCAAAACTCGTGTCGTTGCTAGGCAACTAACAATTGCCGTACAAACAAAAACCTGTCAACCGTGAAAATCAATGTAATGCAAAGCAAAATGTAACTCGTCATAAAACGTCGTCATTTACCTCAATGATACTTTTCTATTTTTATATTGCGATAAACGCGTATTAACAATTATTAAGTTTGTTTGCAAAATAATTAACAAAGATGGTGGATACAGACTGGAGGGAAATACTGAGTTTCTCTCAAAGGGAGCTAATGCAGGCTGATAAAGAGAAACTATGTGAAAGTTTATCCTGGATGGAAGCAGACGATATTGAACTCAATTTCACTGATCTGAAATCTTTATTCCGACTCTCTCAGGATATTTTAAAATACAAAAGTGAGCAGGTAAGTAGGTACCATCATCCCACTTTAGGCTGTTATTCATAAACGTTTAGCCATTTAAGTTACGCCACCGTTTAGCCGCCCTGTCCCTTTCTATCTTAACCTTTCTTGTTCTTTATTGTTCTTCTAACAATCTTCAACTTGCCTTTCCTGTTCACCGCACTCAATTCTTTTCTTCTTCTTTCACTGTCCAGGCGGCCCGGCTATGGAACAGTTTTCCTGAAGATATCAGGAAGGCACCAAACAAATACCAATTTAAAAGACAGGTCCGACAGCATCTACTAGACTCAAATTGAATTTCTTTTTTCTTATTAATTAACTTCTATTCATCACGTTGTTTGTAGGTAAGAATATTTATTTATTCAAGGTAGGTATTTATTCTATGCATATCTATGTAGGTACGTATAAGTATATAAGTAAAGCCATTGATATTTAATGTATGTGTGGTAATATAGAATTTGTTATATATGTTATATTATGTTAACCATATATAGTCGGTATATAATCGTATGTATCGTGTGTGTAATATGTGTATCATCTTATTTATGTAATTATTCACACTATTAGTAGTTGTAGTATTTTTAGATCAACATTCCTCAACAATGCACCGCCTAATCCTATATGTATAACCGAAGGTTGACTGGTAGAGAATGCCGCATGGCATTAAGTTCGCCTGTACATAAAATCGTGTATAAAGAATAAATAAAATAAATAAATAAACCTTTTTTAACGAAGTGTGAAAGGGATAGCAATACGATTTAAAGGAAGTGAGGTTTAACTAGGTTTATGAATAACAGCATTAATTATTAATCATGTATCTCCCTAATAACTAATTGAAACCCAGCGGTCGTAATGAGCTTTTATAATTTTATGCTCAGGTGAACAACTTGCGTGGAGAATTGGAAACCGCTCAAAGAAAGTCTGGAAAAGGAAAAACTAAAAGTTCTTATGTTGGTAAGTTTGTTATTATATACCTGTGTGATACGATAAACGTCGTCACTGCGAAGCGGCCGTGGATGTCCCATATTCAGGTGTTCTGTGTCCCATATCGTCGCTGTGTGAACAACACCGCAGAAGTGATTTTCAATATCGATTTTTAAAGTAGTTACATATTTGTTGGGCGCTACCAAATTATCTTATAAAAACATAAATACGTCGATGACTGCGTTACATGTAAAACTGCGTTACATGTATACTCATGTGTACCATATAAGTAGATAAGCCTATTGGCTTATCTAGGTACTTATATTACAGCGTTTCATCAAAATACTTTTTTTCGAAAGATAGGTACGTTTGGTGACCAAACTCTGGTCAATGACGTGGTTTTCCAAACATGCATATTATCGTCTCTATATTTTTAACCGACTTCAAAAAAGGAGGAGGTTCTCAATTCGTCGAAATATTTTTTTTAAATAGCTAGGTCCTAGTTAGTTCATATACGCTATTATAACCTAATTGAAATATATTTACAGAGAAAACAAGAATATCTTATATTATTTTATAAACTAGACTAGAGTTTCCTATTCTCCAATTAAATGTATGTAGGTACAAAGTTGACTTATGTTTCAGATTCGCCTAAAAGTACAGATAGCGCACTGGAAACCATCGCACATCAGGAAGAAGTGATTAAAGCAAATAAAGATATACTTGAGCAGCTCTATGCCGATATAGCTGAGCTTGAAGGAAGAAAGAACAATTTGGAAGAAGATAAAAACAATGACAAAGACAGCGAATCCAGTCGCGATGCACTATCTGAAATGGAAGCAGTTGCACAACTTGAGAACGAAGTTACATTGAAAAATAGACACATCAGAAAACTTCTGAGTGATGTTAAAGTACGTACATAGGTACTATATATTCACGGTATAGGTAATCCTCGCGGGGTAGAAATAGGAAGACATATTTCATACCCCTTTCGCTTAACCCATTGTCATTCATTGTTTTATGCATGCACGACTTTAGGTACTTTACATGTATTCTAAATGTTAAATTCGGTGAACACACATTCAATCTACAGCAGTAACTGCCCAAACCAAAAACTCGAACGTTTTTTTGACATATCGTATCTATGGCACATTATTCTAAAGTGCATAAAAGATATGAACACCACATAAGGTGTAATAGATAGCTAACGTTTTTTTTTTATTTTCAGGTCCTAGAGGAGGAAAATACTAAAATGAAAGAAAAGTTATCTGTGTTAAAAGATAAACTGACCGAAGCTACTCAACTCATTGAAAATCTGACTGAGCAGTTGTTTTCTATCAACGCCGAAAATAATAAATTTAAAGGTAAGCTCGTGTTTGATTTCAGATTGGGATTATAAAATTGTAATTTTTATGATTATTTTGCTTTTAGAAATTCTCGGTAACTCCGAACAAGGAAAGGCTCAATTGTCTGCGGAAATTGAAACTTTGAGAAAAGAATTGTTTGAAAAAGATTCGAATAGAGAATATATTTACGAGGAAATAAAATCGAAAGTTCAGCACTGGAAGGTAAACTGGGATTTAGGCAACAATAATAAGTAGGCAATTAGATTATGAATATGATGATATAGGTAGGTAGGTACTTAACAACGAAATAAATGTTTTCAGAATATAGTAAGGACCAAAAAATCTGAAATAGATGCACTGACTAATGAAAATACAAGGCTAAAGGAGGATCTTTTTCACGTTTCACAACCTTCGTCGTCTCCAAAAGTAAGTAATGAAGTACGTGATGGTTTAGCTACTTAAAATATTTTTCTCAGATATCCAGGAGCCCAGGACGAATAGTTATAGTTACGATTTGCTGTGGGCTTCTCCTACTATTTTTATATATAGAGTATCTGTTTAATTCCTGCCGATTTATTTACATTTTTTAGATAAAGAGAAATAAACTCCATGAGTTGAAAATAAAAGAACTTCAAGATAAACTAACAGAAGCTTCAAACGAAATAATACAATCTGCAAACTTAATAGAGCTAGCGAGATCTGAAAATAAGAAACTGAGAAGTGTAATAGAAGAAACACCTGAGTTTTCCGTCTCAGATGCTAGGAATGAAAGCGATGAAGGTAAAGAAAGGATAATAATAAACAAATTGAAAAGAAAGAATAAAACTTTGGTCGTAGCTTTACAAGGAGCCGAGGAAATGATAGCTGTCAGAGAGAAAGAGGTAAAACGGTACAAGCTACTTTTAAACTTATATGATGGTCGAATTGACTCATTTATATTTATATTTAAATTTTTATTTATAGTTGACTGAAATAACATCCCAACTTAAGCTGCTGAAATCGGATGAAGGTATAGACACAATATTTGAAGGTTTAAAAAATAAAAAGCGCCAGTTGAAATTCAAAGATGACGAAATAAAAAAGTTGGTTCAAGAAGTAAATGCTTTGAATCAGACTATCAGCGGTTTGCAACTTGAAAATGAGACTATGAGGTAGGTAAATAATTTTTAATTTAAGTTTCATCAAACATGATTGGGTATTATAGTTAAATTTACTCTAAAGTTACCGTGATTTTATTTTTAGACATAAGCTTAATATACCAGCAGATGATAAAATACCAATTAAAGGAATTCTAAAAACATATCGCAAACTTGAACACGATAACATACAAATGGTAAAAGAGCATCGAAAAACGGAAAATATACTTGTGAATATGGAGTTAGAAAATAGACAACTGAATATAAAGATAATTAAGTTAACTAAACTCTTGACTGAAATGGGATGTAGTGCGGTTAAATTTAATGAAGTGTTTCAAAGTATCGATGATGATAATAATGATGAGCCTATGGAAGACGGCGGTGAAGCCTCAGCGTAAGATATTTATTTAATTGATATTCGTAATATTTTATGTAGTTATAATACCTACCTAAATGCGAAGTTTAATATTATGCTATTAATTTTATAAAGTAATCTAAAAGGTGTCCTTACTGATTTTAGAGTTCTAGATAATTATAAACACCCGAAATCTGAGACTGTAATATATGATACAAAAATGGCGGTTGAAATGGAAGAATTATCTGAGGAAAATGAAGGCCTTCGGAAAGGCCTGCAAGAGATATTGAACTTTTTAAAGGATAACAGTAAGTATTAAGAAGAAATGTCCTATATGAGTAATTGAATATAAGTACCTACAGTCTCATTTCATCAGATTATGTTTAAAGGTACAACGTCATCTGGAGTATTAGCCCTGCAATGTCCAAGCCTGGAAGCGATATTGCAATCCATGGAAGCTAGACATGCAGCAGGATGGTTTGCACCCCATATGGCAGCAGTCATGGAGCTAAAAACTGCATTAGGTGGTAAAGATGCTCTTCTTGTTGCTCTCAACGAAGCCAGGTAAGATATTTTTAAATGTCATTAAGCCATTATACTTAGTTTTTTACTTCTTATTTAATTAAAAAAAATTCTTTGGTTTTACTCCAGAAAAGAAACGTTTGAGGTAATGACTCAGCTATCAAAAGAATCACGAAAGGCAGTAGAGTTAGAAAAGAAACTGCACGATGTAGAGTCTAAAAGCAAATCAGAAAAAGAGAATGCCGAAGGAAGTACATTTGATACGACAATTAGAAATACAGGGGAGTTCGGATCATGGATGGCTGATAAAGAACAAAATAATATAGATTTCTATGATTCAAATCAGATCGGGAATCTTATTTTAAAAGCAAATGTAATGTATGAAGAAAAACTTAAACATGGTTTAATATACTTTCATACTAAATTTAAGGCGCTATTTAATAAACTGACAACCATAGCAATTCAAGCAGCTGACGACAAAAACCAATGGTCGATACAAGAAGAGGAATATAAAGCCCAAATCGAGAATTTAAACGCTCAAATATGTCAAATTGATGATGATGAGACAAGCGATATCTCGCCTGGATTAATAAACACGCCTAACATAGGTTCACTGCAAAGAAAGTGTTATTATCTAGAGGAATCATTTAAATACATCAGAACATTGAATGAAAATATTAAAACCGAGTGCCTGGAGAGTAAAAAAGATGCTATGATAGCAGCATCGGAATACGAAGCCGAAATTCAAATGCTAATACTATGTGTTGCTAATTTAACGGATAAACTGCGAGGCTCCATATCTTTGGAAATATTTTGGAAGCAGAATGAAGCTCTTAATGGAACTGTTTCAAAATATCGGAAAGTGATTAATGAAGGCTTTAAAAAACAAAATGAATCCACTGATCTTTACAAACGTTTAGAAAACGACAAATTGGAGATCGTTAGTTTATTTCAAAAAGAGTACCTTCAGACCGAAAGTACGTATAACGCGAGGTCCATATTACCTTGATGATAAATACATATACATGAAATTAAGTAAAAAGTTACTTTAGAGAAAGTGACTTAAATAAGGTTGATTTTTTAAACTACTCAACAAAGTGCAGACTATGTAAATGTAAAAGATTTTTTTTAAATTGATCAAGGTTTTTTTAAAATCTCAACTTTAGTTCTGAGTATACTGTATATTATTTTCTCTGAATTAGACCTTAAATATCATAATTATTTTTTAGCTAAAGAAAGTGAACACAACATTAAATCTATTCTTGCAAATATAGAACAGTCTGTGTTTTCCAAGCAACTTCAGCAAGTTTGTATTGAATTAGATAACAAAAATAAACAAATAGAAAATTTGGAACTCCACAATTCTGAGCTGCAAAAATCACTGTCAATATTAATGTAAGTTAGCGTATTTTTTTAGCAACTGCTCATGTTCTAAATATTTGAGATTATTAGGTTTATTTGATTATACTATGAGTTATTAATTTACAGAGACAAATCACTGTCGTCGATGATAAAAGAAGATATAGATTTAATGAAAGATAGTCTCGAAAATTTTGCTGAAGATAATAAACTATTAAAGGAGCAATGTCAACACGTGGAAAGTCAACTAGATATTGCACTTTTGCAGGTGAAGTAATCAATCATAAATTACACTTCGTTGTCTACTTACTAAACATATTTATTATCAATAATTATTTGTTATGAATTTAGTTACAAGACAGTCAACAGCGCCATATGGATAACGACTTGGAAATTAATATGTTAAGACATCAGATTCTTGACTTACAATCAGCTGGTGATAATAAAGCCATCATAGCAAGGTAACATTTCGTAACTAACCCTTACCAACAACGTATAGATATGTTAATTTTAAAAGCGCGATGTTATTTTAGACTGAGTGGTGAAGTATTAGTGGCCCATTTACAAGCGTCGGAAAGTCACAAGAAGATTGAAAGACTAAATTCTGCTTTAAACAAAGAGAAGGAACGTAAGGTCGAGGCTGAAGAGATGCTCAAAGCCCGTCAGAAAATATTTGATGTTTATGCTTACCGCTATGAATCTAAATTCAAGTAAGTTATCCGACTTTATATAGTAACATCACTTTAATTATCGTTGTTGAAGTTGAATTCATTCGTCACAATTTCATCTTTAGATACATGTACGAAGTAATGCAAGTCTTCAGGCAACAGTACCAAGGCAGTCTGCCTCTTACTTCGATTGAGAGTTATCTCAATAACATAGAAGAACTTTCCCACAAAACTCATGATGTCAATGATAAACTTGATGAAATTGAAGACCTGCGCTCCAGTTTGATGACCAAACACAGTGTCTTTAATCAAATACTGGATGTATCTAGAAGCAAGTGTTTTGACGATCAGGATAGTTGTCCACATAAATTACAAAATATTGTCATGGTAAGTAATAAAATAGCAAGTATAAGTGCATGCCTATTTCAGAAGAATAAGATTCGTTATGACAAACAAGACTTAATGAACAATTATTTTAGCAAGGCATACACTCCCGTGAGTTAGAACAATGCAACATAAAGGTAAAAACATTAGAGCAGTCACGAGAGAAATTACTAAACCGTTGCAATTATTTGGACAGAACTCTACTTCACATTAATCAGGGGTTTGAGAAAACTTGTTTAAATGATATGGTGGAAAGAAGAAATTCTGTTGTGGATCATCATGCGCCTAATTTAGAATTAGAAGATGTACTTTCTGACGATGAATCTGGTAGCAAACGTAAGTAGAACACTAAAAGTACACTAAAATAGACGTTTACAAATCTTCATCGAAGTTAGTTATTCTAAAACAAATTGTTTTTTTTTATTCAGGAAGCCAGACTATAACTCTACCCAAGCCTCAAGTATTGAAGTCACCAAAAAATAACGTCGACATGTCTACAATTCGTAAAGGAATTGCTACAGATATGTTAGACACTTCTTTAATTAACGTCCCCCAACAGAAACAAATGCTCAGTGTGGCTGTCCAAGCTAATCCAATAGAAACAAAGAAAATTAACAAATCCTCACAAACAGATTACAATACCGACGAAAAAAACTTCAATCGAACTATCAGAATTCTTAAGGATGAACTTAACAAAAAGAATATTGAATTAACAGAAGTTATAAAGTTATCTCAACTAAAAACTGAAGAAGTATTGACCTTAAACACCGAGAAAATTAAATTAGAAGCTGTAATACATACTCTTAAGGAATCGCGCAGTCAGTCGAATATTTTGAATGATAAATTGCATAATACCGTCGACGATTTAAAAATCCAAATTGCCGATTATAGGAAAATGTGTAGCACTGATAGGGTTAAGGCTAGAGATACTGTGGATGACGATAACAAATCACTTATACTTGCTCTTAAACAATTAGAAACTGATAAAAATGCTATAGTTGCTGAATACAAACAATTGTTAAATAAAGAAAGAGAAAGTTATTCCAAATCGATGAAAGATTTGCAAACGAAGACAATGGAGCTGCAAACACAATTAGACAGGTAATATTCCAAGGTATAATTTATGACAATGGGTTCAGCTTAAAAGATAATAATGCACCTTGACTTATCCCATCCATCAGTTTTGCTTGACAATAGATAACACCCAACTATCTGAAAAATTATGCGAATGACGTAATATTAATTTATTTATTCCAGGAGAGGAAGTGACAACAGCGCCTCCAACGCAGAGGCACTGAAAGAAGTTATCAGTAAATACACTTTGAAAGTATCTGAACTTGAGGATAAGTGCTTCAAAACACAAAGTGAATTAGACGGCTGTAAAGCGGATCTGTTAGTAAATATTTTGTGAATGCGTTATTTTTTAGTATTATTTGTTACAGGTAATTATCACTAATAATCAACCTTTCGAACTTGTGTTTATAGAACAACATATCTAAGTGAAGTGGATCGTTGGAAAACATTGGCATCTGAAAGACTAACAAAGATGGAACATTTAAATTCTCAGCTTGAAGAAAGACATTGTCATGAAGTAGGTGGTGTTTACAGTGAACATGCGTGGTTTAAATACGAAGATATTTTCGATCAAATGTTTTTGTGACAGGTGAATTCCTACAAGGCGGAGAATGATCACTGGCTGGCTCAGCTCAATGAAGCTCAAAGGGAGCACATGGAACTACGTGCACGATTCAGTGAACAAAAGGCATCTTACATCAAACAATTGTCTGAGAAAGATGCCCATATTGAACATCTGCGGTCCGTTGTCCATAATTTAAAGGTAACCTAACAGTACCTATTCGTCTTGATGGAAATAGTCTCTTGATCTGAGGAAATAGTGATGATAGATATTTTGGTTTTGATTTTATAATTACTTTCTTAACTAAATCAAGGCTGCTAGTCGCAGTATAAAAAATATGTTTCAGACTCAAGTAATGAGCATGCAGACGATGATATCTGTAAGCGACCCTAGCTTCGACCTCTCTGCCATTGTGGAGGTGGACGAAGCCAGCGACGGCCTGTCGCAGCCGAGCTCAGAACGCCTAGAACTTAAATTCGACTCTACCATCGACTTGCGTGATATGCCCGACGATGTAGTGAGGATGTCAGGGACTTCCACGACAGTATGGTAAGTCATAATATGTAGGTACTTATATCAGATTTACTCGACTATAATTTAATTCCTCAAAGATAATATAAACTATATGTATTGTTCAGGCAAGAACCTATAATTGAACGGTTGAGACGCGAAAAGCAGTTAACAGGCAAACAGAATGCAATCTTACGACGGCAGATCAAGGCACTGGCTGCAAGGGAGAGACGAGCTCGACTCGATGCACAGAATCTCAAGAATCAAGTATTTCGCATGTAATTTAAACACGTTTTTACTTCTACCTTATCTTTAATAAATATGCGATGTTTGATGGAAAAGGTGAATATTACATGCATTATTGTTCATCTTTTTTCTTTACCGTTAATTTATTATTAGTATTATTGTTGTCATTAACAACTGTTTGCTGAGAGCTTTTTGGCCACTTTTTCTCCTCAGCTTTGGCACCTTTTCCTTGCAAAGTGGTGTAAATGTAAAATTCAAAAATATGTTGACGTGCATAAATTTACACAACGTGCTTACTTGCACTAAAGAAATTTGACTTTGACAGTGTGAAGAAACTGGGCCCCGAGCTCAATACAGCCACTACCATACTACTCTAGCCAGTGACCGACTATTTCACATTATCTTTCTCTCTAAATGTTAACGCGACACTGTCGACATCAAATGCATATGATTAACTGTATCACATTATGGTATTACAGAAGCACGTCAGGCAGCAAGGCTGCGACTGCGGAGTCAGCATCGCTTCAGACTAAGATAGCAACGTTACAAGCACAGCTGATGAGCGCGCGGCGAGACACTAATTCCACTATAGCCATCTGGGACAAGTGGAAAAGGTAACATACCTATATTTTTTGGTATCATATTTAGTATACCTGAAATCAAACTGGACTATGTAGTGTATAAAGTTATTATATTAATATAATCGGTGACATTCTATTTATGGTCGCCAACTTCTGCCTACCGAGATTCATTGAAGTCATGAAGGAAAAAAATCGCCGCGCTCTATGTAGACAACGTAAAGTATGTTTTATGGGGACTCCGCTCTTGTTGCCATTGTCGAGAGTGACAACATTATAAGAATATTCAGACATTTTTTATACGTTCAACTTTTATTAAAAATTGAAACAATAGAAAAACAATTGAGTGACAGAGACGCTAAATTCTTTCTAGTTACGAACCAACTTAATTAGTCTCTTTCAAGTCTTAAACTCTATCTACCGTTATACCGCGATTATGTTAATTTTCCTTTGTGAAGGGCACAGCAATCTTCGGATCGTTGGCAGGCGCGCTTCGAGGACAAATGCCAGGAGGTCAAGAAGCTAGAGTCGAGCCTCGGCCTCGCCAAGTCGTCCGTAGCTCGTCTCGAGAAGGAGAAACGGACACTGCTGACCAGGCTGGCGGAAGTTAGGAGTAAGTTGCACAATATCAATGCTTGGTTGAAGCTCCCAACACAATTCATGCCATTTTCCGCATCCTTTCAATAAAGTAAAAGTTCGGTTTTGATCGAGGTCACAAGCGGTTTAGTTTTTAAAAAGGCAGAAACCTGTATGTATTTGAACAGAAATATTGTTTTATATTATATTAGTAATGCATGATACAGTTTTTGGAAGCATACGAGAAAATGTGTATCGATAATATTCGGGCTGCCGATGGCGTCTCAAACGTATATGTTCTTACTTACTGTAGGTACTTTATTTGCACTCACAAATGTTACATTTGGTTGCATATATACAAATTTATGATTGGCGTTTTAATAGCGATTTCTTTCAGGGTCTCTACATTTTTGCGGAAACTCTACTCAATTTACAATAACTTTTAATTAACAATGTGGATTAAGTTTCCACATGCTGTGCTATACTCCGTGACATCACGTGCCTCACTAACAGCTTTAATTACTTACTAGTATTAACAGTCTTCTGAAATCGCAGGTGACCGGCAATCCATAATAGAAGAGAAACATGACGGCGAGCGGCCGGAGAAGGCTCGCACGCCGAGCGACTACGCGTACAGTGACCGAGAGCCGCCCGTGTCTGCGCGTGCGCTGCTGGACCGCGTGCAGGCGCAACAAAGGAAGATCGCGGCGTTAGAGGTCGCGGAAAAGGTAACTAGGCTCGTAGGGGAATAGTTCATAGGCAATACATAGTTCATACAGTCGTTTTTAAGGTTGAGTTTTCTCAAAAAGTAATTACTAATTTTGAATTATTTTTTAAAAATTATATAGTGTGGTTACATGTTCACTCTAAACTATCTATTAGTTAAAGAAATTTTGCAATTAGTAGTTCTTGACAAAATCTCAACCTTATTGAGGCCCCCTGTGTACTTCTCTGAATACTGTATACACAGAAAATTTATTATGATGGTCGGTTATGATGGTTATATTAACGATAAAGAAATGCAGTGTAAGTATGTCATCTATTAGCAGAAAGCAGAAAAAATAAACATTATATTTCGAGCAAGGTTTTAACTCATGATCTTTGAATTAGATAAGTCATCATCAGTCTATTTATATTGCCCCACTGCTCGGGCACAGACCTTCCCTTACATCGAGGGAGCTGGGGCCATGATCCACCACGCGGGCCCAGTGCGGATTGGCGGATTTCACATGCCTTAGATTTTTTTTCTTCTAGGGCATGCAGGTTTCATCACGATGTTTTCCTTCACCGTTTTGAGAGCACTCGGTAAATGTACGTAAGTTTCTCCGTCGAAAAAACCGAGGATAACTCATTTGTACATGGCTGCCCTAGCTGGGAATCGAACCTGGGACCTCCGCATCGCAAGTCTGTTGACCCAACCACTGAGCCACCGAGCTCTTCGTATTAGATAAGTATTTAAAAAAAAATCCGCTAACTTGTCATAATCATTTTACAGGGAAACGAACATCTAGTCAATGAATATGAAAAATCTCTAGCTGAAATGACCTCCCTGAAAGGCCAAGTACTGAAACTAGAGTCCGCTCTGCTCGAATCTCAGATCAGGTCCCCACTCAAGCCTGGTCACGACCCGCAACCTGAACTGGACCACTGGAAAAGGTTTGATTTAACACTTGTTTATTGGACATTTAGCTTTCGTTGTACGCGGGTTTCAAGTTTCCCATGAGAACCTAATGTTTTCCCGTGGTAAAAGGTAGCCTGTATTATTCATTGAACTTATCTTCTATATACATACATATAATAAGACTGTAAAAAAGTTGTGTCTGTACATTGGATATTTTTGGAAAAGAATAATTGTAATGTGTTTTAGGATCGATACTGATGCCAAAACACTGATTTTTAGAATGTTTGTCTGTGACTTTATGCAAGTATCACGCCATAACTACAGAAGGGATTTTGATGGGAGTTTCACTAGGAGATAGCTGAAATATCCGGAAGGCTATAAGCCATGGCGGTATGTGATGTGGAAACAAGGATCCAGAGAGGAATATCTGCCTCCTGATCTCCTCCATCCTCTCCATCCTCCTCCTCTACGCAAATGAAGTTGCGGGGTGCAGCTAGTCATTATTATTTCTTTGAAGGTAATTGAGTCTATAATCATCCATCTATGAAATGAGTTATAAGAGAAAGTGTTAATTTAATTTCTGTGATATTTGTGCTTGTATCACAATTTAGTACGTTAAATACGAACTTCGGAACATTACTTCGCAAATCCGGAATCAAATAAATACTTACCTAAGTAAACATCTAAAACCATTTTCATAGCAACTTGCAAGGATAGTCTGTATAAACTTGTCAACCTTTCACAGCTACTGCGAAATGCTGAAAGAGGTCGCAAATCCGGAATCAAATAAATACTTACCTAAGTAAACATCTAAAACCATTTTCATAGCAACTTGCAAGGATAGTCTGTATAAACTTGTCAACCTTTCACAGCTACTGCGAAATGCTGAAAGAGGAGAACGTTCAACTTACACTGAAAGCAAACTCAGCGGAATCTGCACCTACGGCCAGCAGCGCGCACCATCGGGTCAACGACCTCGAGCAGACTGTACTTACTCTCAGAGGTAGACAGGAATTAGCTGCAATTCCACACGTTTATGCACTTCCCTTAAACAGAGTTCTTGTCACTTTCACACTTCTTTAAAAAAAGTTGTGGTAGAAAGGGACAGAAGACCTAAGGCAGTTGTCCCACCGCAAAACCGGGAAACAAACTGTAGGTATACATAATAACACAATAGAGGAACTAAGTACATAATAGTTCTAAAAAATATCCAGGTTTGGTGAGCAAGTTGCAGTCAGAACAGAAATCCGGAGCAGTGCACAAACGGCCAGAATCGCGGCCTAACAGTGGACTTAGTACTACAGAGAAGGTAATAAAATTCAGGATACATTTAGGAATTTCAAGGGATTGAGTTGAGTAGCTCTAAGCATCTTTAAAAAAACATTTCAGTAATCATGTTCAAAATAGTAATGTTCAAATGCTCATTTACGTAGGTACACAATTACACACTATAGAAAACACAAATAATTTAAATAATTGGTGACGTCACCTGGCTAAGCTATATACTTAAGTCCAGACAAATTAGTTTCGAGACGTTCTTGTTGCCTATTTCAGGGTCGCACGCAACTGGAATCTCATCGCTTGGAGGTAGCTAACCTGAAACGCAGTATACATGACAAGGACTTACTATTGGAGAGATCCAAGGAAATGCTTAAGATCGCAGCCGAGAGGGAAGATGATCTATTGAGAGAGGTAAATTACTTCCACTTTTTAAACTTTCGTAGTTATTGATAACATTACATTTTGTACTGAAAGGCAATGATTTCCATTTACAGTTTCTAATTCAGTGGCGTTAAAAATATGCGAACATTTTTCTATTTGTAGTCTTGATGGTGGACAATTTTGATTGAAAAATGCTACGAAGTTTGTCATTTTTAAAGGCGAGGTCGCCCTTTGTAGCACGGGTCAGCGTTAGCGATCGACGCAACGCCGCGGAGCTGTCAAACTGACGTTATTACAAGGCGTTTGACATTAGTTTGACAGTTTCGTGGCGTTGCGTCGATCGCTAACGCCACTCGCAGAGCTCTAAAACTTAGGTTGTGTTTTACTTCTTTCAGAACGGGTATTTACGTCGCCAACTGAATGAATTCACGAAGCATAGAGGAGGGTTCTTATCAGCTTAAGTTACTTTTAAGATTTTTTATTGTGTGTTGAGTGAATGTCTTATTTTCTTATTAATAAGCTAAACTGCTCTACTTTAGAGTACCTACTATAATGTATCGAAATAATAAAACCAGTACAAACCATATTTTATTCTATTTATTCATTCAGTTAGGCCCTGTTCCCACTGCGGAAATAAATTGCGAGTATACTTTTCCACAATTTTGTATAAAATTGAATCATGTCAGCACTGGCGATATAAAATTCTTTCGAAAAACAGTGCGTCAGTGCTCTACCTTGCATTTATCGTATTACACTCACTTATTTTCTATGATATAAAACTAGGCATTCGTACCAAATATTACTGTAAATAAGTACTTCGTACTTTTAAGATATGACAATATTTCAAACAAAATAATCACAGTCACAGGAAGCTATAAAACATTATTATTTATAAAGAGTTAACATGGTCATAATTTAATCACTTTGTAATATTTCCCTCTATCTGTAATACTGAGATTTAACCATAAATTAATTTAGCCTAAAACATTTACTAAATGAACTTCTGCTTCTGTGGATAAATTAAATACAATCAAAAGTATTTGAGCCTAAACCACATAAAAATATTGTACCAAAACATTTTTCCTACTTATACTTAATATTTTAAAATTAAAATATGCCTCGCCAATAAAATAATGCCAAAACCTTTGTACAAATGTTAGTCACAAAAACTTATGCTGGGCTCATTTTAATAGTAGTAATGCCTAATAATGCACTATTCGTGGAAGAACAAGTTTTTATCTATCACAGATTCAACACGGTAACCTACTGACTTATTTATGCAGTCAACGAAATAAACCACAATCATTTTATTAGGCGTTACTTAATAACCTTTCAACTTTTTTAGGGTTCTGTACGTAGTCTTTAGAGGTATTAAGTTGACATAAATAACAAATCGTCTATGAACCCTTGATGTTATAAAAAATTCAAACTTCCCACTCATTTTAAAAGATACAGCCAAAAGCCATTGTTTTATTGCGTTGATGCACTTACATCTTTATGTTCTAAATATACATAAATATTCTATATTAAATGATAATAATAACAGAATCCTAATAGTAAATAAATATTAAATGCACAATGTCAGGTAAGTAGCTAATTTGTGCAAGTATTGTTATGTTATGGTCAATAATTAAAATTTTCTACTCACTAGGTAAATATCTCGTAATTTTATAGTCTGGCAGTTTCATTAATATACTTACTATAACAGGCAATCATTACTTCGGTTCGATAAGTAAAGGTTACATATGTAGAGATATGTACCATACGTAGGTAGAGATACATAGGTATGCTCATATTTACTCCATTTTCGTCTTCATTATTCTTATGTACATAAACAAAATAAGTACATTACTTACGTAAGTATAAATTATACAGGGGAACCCGAAATCGTTTAAAACCCTGCTAGTTCTACTTCTGTTATGTAACCACTGCTTTACACAACGAGACAGTAGAGTTAGCTATCGGTACGAGTAGGTCAAATCATTTCGACTGTCCATACAAAACCCACCTAACGTGCTGGCTATTTTGTATGGAAACTAAAAAAGTTGATAACCGAAGTTTTTACATAACAGGAATTGAGTCGGCTCTTATGGATTTTATACCAATTCGGGTTCACCCTGTATTTATTTATTATTTAAGATAACCTTTTCTGGAGTCAATCGGCATTTTGCTAACAATGAACGATATGAAATGTAATTTTCGTTGCAACTGCATATATAACCGCGAAACGAATTCCTAACCGAGACCGATTACTATAATGCCTATACAAACACACACCCATTAGCTTATATATCCATAACACCTATACGAGTAATAACAGCCATAATAACAAATTTTCCTAACATTGGTTCTGCTGAGCACACTATTAATGCTATTATAAATTATTGTCGCTATAAACTTGTATAAAAATATTCTACTTAATTATATTAGTAAGTACAGGAGTTACCCTTGACTGCCGTTCTGCTTTAGAAGTTCACACTGAAAAATTAATAGAGACTAATTAATAATTTCTAGAGTTAGTTTTAATTAAAACGTGATTTGCTAGAAGATTCGATATTAATATTAGGTAGGTTATATTATTCTTTATTAAATTACTCATATTATTTCGTATAGGATTTTGTAACAATCAAAACTTTTGGGCTACGATAATGTTTGTTAGTAAACCCTCGGAAAACACAGATTAGAAGTAGGTGCAGGATCGTGCATATAATATTATGTTTTAACACATGGTACATTATTATAAATATTATAATCATTATTTAGTTAAGTAGAACACATTTCTCATAAAATCTTAGAACTCGTATTTAGTAAATGAACGCGTAAAAATTGTTCCAATGACAGTTATCGGTCTAAAAAACGATTGAGAGAAAGTTTGAAAGATGAAGTTGAAACTTATATGCTTAGAAATCAAAATCTTCCACCTAATAAGTAAGTTGATCATGGAACATACATTAGCTATTATAAAATATTATAAAACCTGACCAAAATATATGAGACCTTGTGTAGGTTACCTTACGTACTTTATTTGGTTCTATAACTTGTATGATTATTGATTATGTAAGTAACATGAACATAAATTAAAATATAAATCTAGCTCTGCGCTTTATCCGCACTAAAGTGTTCTTTTCACGTCTTTAAAATGTAGAATCTCATATATTCCTGATAAGACTTTTAGACCGTTTTACCAACCTGGTAGTATTCCCATGCTATTATTCACCGGGAAGCAAGGCGCTGCTCAATACACATAGGTTGTGTCCATCTAGAATCAAACTAACTACTCAACTACATAGCCAAGCGATTACAACAATTAGCAGTGGGTGTATAGCATGCATTTTTATTTAATAAATGAGGTAAATTGTGATGAAGCCCACATAAAATACCCAAGTGCTAAACTTCAATATTACTTAATTTAGTACATTAAGATAATATTATGATGGTATAATGGCGAATAATGGTTCATTATTGAGTCTTTAACAAGTAACAATAAATTTGTTTACGAAAATGAAATAAGAAGCTATGAAAATGTAAAAAAATAAATAAAAATATTTGTATTTGTTAAAAGTGTTATTTCGCATATAATGTAGAGTTATCAAAGTCCAAGAATAATATGAACTTGGATTAAAAGTATACAGGTACACATCAATCAAAGTAGATCAAGTGTAACACTTTGGTTAGTTCTTATTATGTGCGTCGTACGAATCGAAATCGTAATTCAAGAGTTACCATTGATCTGCTGTTGTCCGTACGTAGATATCTACGCGTAATATGAAATTAAACTGTGTTTGTACAATTTTGCATAGATACTCGTATTCTTACCTACATCAATTAGGTACAATATTACATATTTTGCATAGCTAAAAGCATAAAAATGCAAACGTAGCAATATAATATTTAAAATGTAGAGTCATTGTTTTAACAAAGAAATATGCATGCAGTATGTAACTACTTTACTTACTTATTTAATTTTAAGATAAATACTTAGTTGTTAGTGCAATGATAACAATTATAATTAATCCGGTGATTGTTAGTTGTTAATTTTTTATCAGTTGTATTTCATACCTAAGTGTTATAATTAAATACAAACAAATAGTATTTCATACACCCCTACCAATTATAAACGCTTAATAAAGTTCCGCGACTTTTCTTTTGTAAAATAAAAAGAAATCAAAAGTATAAAATCGATCAGCTGTTCTGTAACCTATGAAAAACATGAAATGAACTTGTTCCTACCGCCCCCGATGATTTCATTTCTTCATGGTCAATGATGGATGACACATTTTATGAAAATGGGGAATAACGTTTACAATTACCTACTACAGTACTTTTATCGCTAGTATAAGCAGCAAAATAAAATACTACAAAATAAAAACCCAAACTATTCAACCCACCATCTACTTTACAAACCCTCCAATCCCCACATTCCTACCAAAGCTGTCTTGGCATCACGTGCCAAACTAACCTGAACGGCTGGTTTCTCCTGGTACCTGGCGCGCAGGCGCTTAGCCAGCGGCGGGGTGAAAAGCGCCGGGTCGGGGTGCGGCCGCCCAGCCCTTTCCCAGGGCTGCTGCTGACGCCACGCTAGCGACACTACCGTCCCAACTACCATCACCCATAGGAAGCCGAGCTGCGGGGCAGATGGAACTGTTAATATATCTACATAAACTCACGTAAGCTTCGATTGCAGATTGAAGATGACCAGTAGGTAAACTGTATTAATGTTATTGTTTTGATAAATACATACGTAGAGCATGTTTCGAGAAGTAATACACACAATACTAACAGCAGAAAGTGGGTCAATCAATCAATTCACAATCAATTTCACTAAGTTGCAATAACACAGTCAAAAGCACGAAGGCGTACCTACCTACTTATCACTAGTAATAAAACTATACCGTGGCCTTTTGGAATAGAAAATAAATAAATAGCACAACCCCCGAAGAAGCGGTGTCTTCTGAATCCTACAAAGAAACTAGTCCCAGGTACTTACAGGACTGGTCCACATGTAGGAGAGTTTGTACAGGTAGAAATAGTCGTCGGTCGCAACAGGCGTGGGCATGGTCACGTTAAATGGGCACCCATCCACGCTGACCGGCAGCTTAACTGGCGCAGGGCGTGGGCCGCCGAAGCTCATCCATAGAGTCATCGCCATACCACTCGCTAAAGCTACGCAGACACCCTGGAAATATATTAAAATAATAGTTTTTAAACGTTTCGAAATGATGCTTCAGACAATTCTTCGTTTGAACTCAACCTATCTAAGCATGAGGTAAGTTATTCAACGAGGCGACTAAAAGGAGTGCTTGGCAGCCTTTGGTTACCTTCGAAACGCTAATACTCGTATGTACCCTTTCAGAATGCCACAATCTGAGAAGAGCTATTATAGTAAGTAACATTTCGTATATAATGGCGAGCCACGATCAGCTGCCATGGAAATCATTCAGGATTCAGACATACTTTATAAGAATGGTTACAGAATTAACGAGTGGTCATCAATCATCGTTTGCACCGCACACTACCGTATGTCCTTGTACCTAGATACTTATTTGTAGTCTGGGGTAGGTACCTACACTTGCACAACTGTTTTATTGTAAATATTGTATAACATCTTACGCACTTTTAACTGATATTTATTACGTATCGTAATTCGTATAACACATTATTATTTTACATTATTGTGTTATTATATTAGAGTTATCATTATCCAAAAAAAAATTACTTAATGTCTTTGATCTGAGATCAAATCCAAGACTTGATTTCGTTAGCTCAGCAGTTTAGAACTTTCTGAAAATCTAAGTGTAATCTAATAATCCGCATATGGCCCGCGTGGTTAATCAAGGCCACGAAATTCCCCGATATGAGGGAAGGTATATGCGCTCACAGTGGGGTACTAAAAATAGCTTGAAGGCTTTTAGAAATAGGTTAAGTGAATGTGTAGATTCTACTCACCCCTTGGTTAGCATAAGTTGTGAACATGCCAAGAGTAAAGACTCCGAACAGGGGTCCTCCGACGGCGCCGAATATCGTGAGTGAAGCCTGCAGGACCCCACCCAAGTGCTCGGCAACGAATGCTAATGCCAAGAAGGCTAGTCCGTATGCACACGCGGCTAACTTTGTCAACCACGGCACGTACGAAGCGCGTATTGTACACCATCTAGAGAAATTAAAGTCATGATTTTGGGTTTATAAGGATTTGAAAAGAATGACCTAAGGGTTGACAACAAACGCATATTATGATTTGGTCGACATTGGAGATTGGACTAATTATCAATTTATGCAATAGTTAGGTAAAGTATGAAGCAATGAAGTACCCAGACCGGACCTAGGATCGGACATTCATTGGTTCAGAACGGGTTAAAGGGGTATCTAATGACTACCAAACACAAGCACCATACATGGTAGAATATGAATCGCATCGTCTCTACTAATACGGCGCAGTGTGAATAAGTAGACGGAAATAAATACAACACAACGGAAGTAACGATGTGATCTTGAGCGTTGAGTGAGGGACAGAAGAAACGAATTTTGTGCATAAAATTACCTAAACGTAACTCCAACGCAATTTGAACCACACCATCTCAAAGAGTCTATGTAACTGACTTCTACTCATTCAGTAAAGTTATACTTATCAAACTCAATCTGAACTTGAATGATGCACGTGACATCGTTGAGATGAAGGTGACACAGTTAATGAGAAATAAATTAAAATTTTCACTAATCTAAAGTGTTCTTAAGTAACGATATTTGTACCACTTGCATTAGTAAATAACTTTGAAATGAACAAACCTGCTAACATAGTCGGTGAGACTGACAGCGGCCAGGGCGTTGCAAGAAGCTGATATGGTGGAGAGAGACGCGCTGAAGATGCCAGCCACGAAGAGTCCCGCCAGTCCGGGCACTACCTTCATGGCATCCACCACATAAAACGGCATCAGCTGGTCGATCTGAATATAAGGGGTAATGGTTTTCAAATACTTGAGACACACATATATTGTGTATTAAATATTTACAGGATGACCTCCATATTTAAATCAATTCTTTAACTCTATATTCCCATTATTACATAGGGGAGAAACTCTGCAATTAACGAATAACTATGTAAGATGATTTATAATACCTTAGTGTTAGTTTCCGTCGAACTTGGGCATATTAATATTAATAATATTCAAATGTGGGGTAGATAACGGCTAGATAAAACATTCTGGATCTTGGAAATGCGAATATGATTTTTTTTTAAATCATGAAGCTGTTCCTTCATGAAAAAAAAATAGATTGGGCAAAGATAACCACAACAATAGACATTTGGCTTGAGTTGTATAGGCGTGATTATTTACTATAAGTACTCCTATCTAACGGTTAGATAGGAGTACTTATAGTAAATAATCACCTATAATTATATTAGAGGAGTACTTATATTAGATTCTAACGACACGGCAGTTTGAAATCTGCTGTTTCATTCTTTTCCAATTCTTTTTTATCATCCTTTCCTTATTATACAGATTGACATAGACCGAATTCTAAGGAAAAATATGAATGTTGAAACAACTGATTTCATAAAAATGGCTGACGGACAATGTTGATAACCAAAGGCATGATCAAACCTCAACACACAAAGAAAGAGTAAGATTGGTCAATAATACTATAAGTATAGGTATAGAAGAAATAAGAATACTAGAAGTATCTATTTGTACACATTGCAAAGTGAGGTTCGCAGTTTATCACTGCCAACAATCTGCACCTAATAATAATTCATACCGCAGATATGCTTTGTGCCGCAAACGGGTCACAGTTCCTGTAGACGGCGTAGATGCCGAGGCCACTGATACAGGTGACGATGCTGAGGACCGACAGCACGGGCCAGCTCCACCACAGGCAAGCCTGGGATCGCCTAAGAGTGCTCACTGTCAGGAGTCGCTGGACCTGTCAATGGGGAACAATATATTTTAGTATCTGTATAATAACAGCCTATTAAATGATGATTTGCTGTGGGCAGGACTTTAACCTGCGAATTCTTTATCATTTAATTTGTTCATCGATCATGGTTTAAGCTTAAAAAGTAAATCTGATCATAACAGTCTGAAATTCATAATTTGTTTTCAGTTATACCTATCGTGTACAAGGTTGTTCTTCATTCCGCAACTATGTATTTTATTGTGACGTTTTTTTTATTTGCATATCACTTACAAACTCTTCCTCATTATAATCACAGTGCTTTATTTCTTTCAGTCATATTGACACCGTATTGAAAATTTTAGTTTAGTTTAAAAGTGTACTGTCAGAATTGGCACCAATGTCTCAGTAAATTTCGATAATAAATGACAATGCCAGATTCTGCCCCACCATCAACCGCATGATGTACAAGATAACGAATAAATGTAAAATATCTCCGTTTTTTATTAAAATTATTGGTTTAAAATAAAGTTTTGTACATCAAGCGAGTCTAAAAAAACGGCTTAATTAAATATTCAGAAAATAGTAAGAAATCGAAGCTTATTTTAAATAGTATATAATATTATGTACTTGTTAAATAAAATTTTAAAAAGTTTTATATTCTCGTAAAAATAGATGAACAAGAACATACATTTATTTTATTCACTTAAATACGACACAATTAGGAGAATCTTTAAAATTGAGACTAGTTTCTAGCAATAGGTTAACTTTGCTATTACACATTTTAAATCAATCACCTGCAGGCACTTACCTGTGTGTGGTTAACAGCATACAAAGACAAGTATGTGACCATCCCTCCGATGATGAGAGACCACCAAGTGTGTCTTTCAGTTGGGTCCACGCTGAAACTGAAATCAAAAAATATTCAATTTACTATTTTAAAGGAAAACGATTGAATTTAGAAAGGATTTGTTTCATGATACTTACTTGGAAAAGTCCAAACGTCCGCCTTCTCTAGCATATACAAATATCTGTTCAAATCCTCCAATTTGTATCGAACTAAATATAACTATACTGAATACTGCTCCGAACATCAGTAGAGACTGTAACAGATCTGTGAATAGGACCGCCTTCATTCCTCCCAGAGTAGAATAGAAGGTGCAGACCAGGCCCACCACCAGTATAGATATCAATCTGTCCAGTCCCGTCACAGCCTCGAGGACAATCGCTGGTGCATACAATACTATCCCATTGTACAGCACCATTTGTAACGTATAGGTCAAAGAGGCCAACATTCTTATGTGTGGACCGAATCGTAGCTCCAAGTACTCGTAGGTACTGGTCTTCTGAAGCCCGAAGAATACTGGGAGGTAAAGGTAGTTGGCGATGGGTGTCGCGATTCCATATGAGATGTTGATGACGACGAACTGCATGCCGTAATAGTAGTTTTCTGCAGACACCCCGAGGAGTGTGATCGCCGACATGAATGAGGCCATCAGCGAGACAGCTACGGGAAATATGGACATGTTGCGGTCGGCCAGAAGGTATTCCTGTGGGGTAATTACAGTATAGGTATATTGGAGCTCTACGACAGAATAGAAAGGGTGAAATTGCTGTTTGAGAAACGTTAACAATAATTTAGAGTTACATTTAGATAACATTAGAAATCAAGTCGCATATGCAATATAGTTTGACCATACATGTTGTCATAATTATTGAGGAGAAATCAAGAAATAGGTACCTCTAAAATATTCGTCTCTCACTTTAGGGGAAATAAAATGACCCATGTCGAAATGTACCTACTTCAATAGTCCAAAGACTTAAAATATCCGCCAGTGATGAAGGTTCATGATAAAATTACAATGTAACGATATTAACATCTACATTTAGATGTTTACCCAGGGTTATGTTATGTGTTATAATTTCGTCAGTCTCCGCTCTACGCTTTTAACAGTATAGGTACCGTTTAACCGAGTTCTATAATTAGCGGGTCGTTCGCCACTTCTTTTGGCATATCCATGAGAATACCTACCTCGTTTGTTTTCTGTTTGCCGCCACTGAACCGGAAATATAGTCCAATAGCCACCGATGCGACCATTGTGGCCACCATTATGGCATAGTCCCACGCCCCGAACACCGTTTGTAACATTTTCACCTGCAATGAAACAATGCATTTTAAGACGATTAAATTAAACTCAATTATTTAACTATCCTATGGCTTCCTCACAAAAATGTAACATTCTTCACCGTTCTGAGACCAATCGGTAAATGTATTTTTGTAAGTTTTTCCTGAAAATATCAATAAAAATTGATATTTGTAGGAGCTAATTTGAGACCTTTTGTTTATCATACCTCTAAATATATGTATACCGTAGCTATATATACTTTTCAATTGCACAATTTTTAATCCACACACCATTAGGTACACTATCAAAATATAATTATAATATGTACCTATAATTTAGGCGATCTCCTTTATAGTCGCCCAGCAACCTACATTCATGTGAATATTAACGTAAGTACTTTTATTAACCTCGTCGGTATCAGTTTATCTTAAAGTTATCATAAAATAATATCCATGTTTGACTCTATCTCAATGAGATGATATAAGTATTTACCTACATAGGTACTTAGTTTAAGATGCTTACCTACAATTTAGCAAACGCTAAGGAATTGAAATTGTATAAAGCGATTCGTTGATTTTAGGTAAGTAGTCAGTCGACCACTTTATTTTTTTCACACAGACAAAGAAGACTTCCAAGATCCATAACGTATTTACGTTAGATACAGTCGAAAATACCTTGGCCGAAAGTAGATATTTAATTAAAATACTACAGTCAGCTGTAATAGATGTCACGCACGTTTATTGATTTGACGTTATAATTAATTATACCTACAAGTGAAGAAGGAAAGACTCGTCCAAATATTAAATGGAGATATATTTTTGTAACGACCGGAATTCGTACCAGAGACCTCGCCATTCCATGACATGCTCTTTTTCAACACATCTACCGTGACCCGAAACATAGCGTAAGAAAAATTCAAATTAAAGATATGCGACAAGGTACTAAAAGCTTATCTACATTTGAAGCAGATTCGGTCTGAGTCCAATTGAACATTATTGCGAAACGCTTCACGGTTTGAAAGCAACCAATTGATTCAATCATTTTAATTACTGAATCTAAGCCATCCTTGTTATACCTAATGTAGAGTCGTTCATATCGCTAAATTCAGCCAACAAAGAAGAACAATATTTTCATTGTTCATAAAATCTTCATTTCACTGTACAATCTTAAATAAATAAGCTTCTACCTCTTGCTTTTTCCTTTTCTTTTGGATATGTTAAAATAAATGTTGGATAGAATTGAATTTATCCGCCAATAACAAAACTGTTGTTAATATTATTTTAAAATTAATAGATGATAGATGAAAAGACGTGTAAGTAATTGGAATAGGTAAGTGACATGCCTTGAGAAAAGCAGAGGACCGATAGGTAGGTACAGGTTGATGATTATGATGCGATGTTAAGAACCTATATTATTGCTCGCAACTGAACTATGCCCCCGTTTTATTTTCTTTATCATTATACTCACGCATGTTTCCCGTAGGGGTAGGCAGAGACGATGGACTTCCGTCTGCTGAGAACCTGGCGTACAATTCTCGCTTCCTCTACTCTATTAATCTCTTCATGCACGTTTGTCGGTTTATTGTAGACCGCATTAGACCCTCTTTTAAAACATCGCCAATCTGGTCGACGTATTACTCCTCGATCTACCTCTGCCGACCCTTCCACCAACGTTAGCTCTATATATTTATTTCATCCATTCGCTCTAAATATTAAAAGTACTATAATACCTATATATACATTATTTCACGCATACGCAAGTATTCCCAATTGCCGGTCAGTCTCCCATGTGGAGTGTTCCGGTATGCTACTCCTCGACCTTTGACTTGTAACACCGCAATCGATGACACGCCCAATGTCAATTGTTTGATAATGCCTGGCATAAATCTTGATAATATTCTAGCCGGCATTACATCATTTCAGTTCGTTTCCTCGAATAAAATGATGTTTGATGTTACTTATTGAAGTTTTATTTAATGTGATAAGAAATAAGTATACTTAATTAACATTCAGTGTTTCAGTAAAATAAAAGGAAAGAGAAGTTGTTCGATTTAGAATTAAAACAACTCAGATAGGTACAGTCGAAGACAGATATAAGTATCCCGCAGGCCTAAATAAGGTTGAGATGTTCTCAAGAACTACGACCGAATTTAATAATTCTTTTATAGTTACATAGTTTTAACTCTTATCTATCAAACAGTAAAATAATTTGTGCAATAGGTCAAGTAGTTTTGAGAAAATCTCAACCTTAAAAACTCTGTGTTCTATACACCACTTACATTATTTTATTCTTTAAGGCACCTAACTAAATTAAGGACATGTTTTATAGGCGTGCTCAATAGTTTTGATAACTACGAAATAACAGTTTATTTTTGTATAAAATAAAATGTACTTAGGTAAGTAGGTACTACTAAATTAAATAAAAATATAATAGCGAGTTTTTATTTTTATTTTTAGTTAAGTAGGTTAAACTAACTAACGACGTAACGTAACTATTTGACATTACTTAAGTTTAATTACGGATTTCTGTCTATGTGTACATAATTAAATTTTGTGTTATAATGTTGCATTCAACCACTCACGCTAAATTTCTATTTTCCCGCCATACTCTACATCATACGCATGCCTCGATTTTGCTGTTGATATTTTCCTTAACACGTGGACTAATAATTATATCTTAAAATACGTCCTAAATAATAAAATAACTTTTTCTTACACATACTAATTTGACAAACCCAAACGATCGTAACACAATAAAATTAATTAAAACTAATATTGTACTTACGTCTAGTATGAAGTTATTCACAATCCGTCGAAACTGTCTTCGTACACACTACACTCTATTTTTCCTTCCACTAGATACAATCTTCAGCATCATTGAAAAGAAAAACAACAAAAATATTACGAACGTCTTTGAAAATTAACCTTGTCTGCGATCCCCATAGAGTTTCTGTAGCTATAAAGAGGTTGGTTCATGACCTTGATGGATGGATCCCGTCTTATGTCAATAGGGTTAACGAAATGCGGAATAAAAATCACAATACATGTTAAACGTCCGAGCGTCGACCCGCGGAATAGAGACTGACTGCTCAGGCACAGGCAGACATGTAAAAAATCGTTTAGCTTGCATAGTTAACAGTTGTTAAGAGGTTATGTTTCTTTCACAAATCGTATGATACCATGCGATATCTTTTGTAATAAAGCAACTGAAGCGCTGTATTTAGCAGCTCTAAATTTAATTCAACGTAACTATTAGATATAATAACTAGGCACGTTGATAATTTTAGATAGATATAATTTTAGATACCTAAACCCCACTTACGCCAAATGATAATCCGAATGTTACTAAACTAATAAATCACAAATATATATTTATGGCGCTGTGACTTATGTTAGGTCCATACCTACACTACAATATACTTCAGTAATGCTTAGCACCATTATTAGTTAATAGACAATTTTATTCACGTAAATCGATTACAATTCCATGATTTAGTTTGATTACCTACGATTTTCTAATTATTTTGAACTATCCTTAGGAAAGTTACCCCACATGAAACTCTCTCTGAATAATTAACCATTACTACTAATAGACCTTTGGAATTATGTTGGGGTCCGAATTGCCATACCACCTCATCTCGGACCCCAACACCCAAGTTCTCGGATTTAACCTGTCTAGGAACTATTGGAACCAAATAAACAGGTTCCGAACATCACATGGTCGGTGCGCAGAACTTATGCATAGAGATGGCATTACGTGTCGGACCCCCACTGCTCATGTGGTGAAATCCAGAGCATGTCACACGTCGATTGAGTGGCTGGATAGCACTCAGGGTCTGATCTCTTGTCACGTCGCCGTGATACGAAAAATAAAATAAATAAATTATGTTCTGGAGGTCTGGGTTCGAATCCCAGATCGGCCATGTACCAAGCCAACTAGGCAAGCGTGGATCATGGCCCGATTTCAGTATACCTACCTCATATAGGTACTTACCGAGATACAGAGAGTGGTGAAAAGTGGCTCGAAACGTTTCGTGTAAATAGTGACCGGTAATCCCGGTAAACGTGCGGCCTGTGTTTTGAAACCTTGGCCTGTGCACTACCGTGTGCTTAGATATAAAAAATAGGCTTATTGATTGATTGATGAGATTCGATTCTGTTAGTTATCACTCACTCAGATTGTGCCCACTCTGGCGGGATGTTCCGTTTAGCGATGATTAGATTTAGCGTGCGACACTCCGAAATCGACAGCAGTGTCAGTTAATTCATATTGCTCTGATACTAGTAGTTAGTTTTAGCTACATTTAAATACATCTCATATATTATTTGAGAATATTAGTCACATGACCGCTGAAAGAAGCTTTGGATATGAAGCGCTGAAAAGGCTGATCGAGTCGATGCGATGGTGCGCGCGCATAAAATATTTTATAGCACTTTATGTTTGATCCATTATTATAGTGATTATTTGTCGAAAACATTTCCTGAATATACTATTCGGCAACGATTATATTTTATAGGTTTTGCCGTAGTATCATTTTTCTATTGAAAAATTATACTAACCAACTAGCGACATCTAGCGAACACTACAAACATGTGACCATGTGAACTTTGCACTCAAGAAAGTTTTCTTAACATTTTTATTCACCAACCATACTTGTACAGACAAATATAATAGAATGGAGAGAAGATATACGAGAGATCATTATCTTTTTCTTATAAAGCGAATGAGATGAATGACTCTAAGATCAAAATTTATTAATATTTAATACTTAACTAAAATATACAAACTAACTGTTACAATATTAAACTAAAAATAAAGATAAGTAAGTACTAAAATATATCTACACTAAAATAAAATTACTTATATGTACAAAATAGGTCGGTTGAACTATCCCTTAAGGTAGAGCCACTTTTACAGGAGATATTAATTATCGAAATATGATATCTACGAGCCTATAGGTACTAGAAACTTGTAATGCATGGGGACATTGAACTTGCTGGCAAGGCCCCGACAAAAAGTCGACTCCGTTTGCTCCGCTGAATTGCCATAAAGAGTCATGTAAATGAAATGGCATGAACTTCAGCCAAACTAATTCCGAATTGCTTGCCCGGCTTATGCGGAAGTCAAACAGAAAAAAATACTATCGACAGTATTTCAACAGTAATAATGGTCAGTCTATGTGGTAGAAATAGGGCCTTAGGGGTAATTCCCTGTGGCCAAACTTAGCAAATTCCAATTGGAAACGAAAGTCAACAAGGACAACGCATCGTGAATATAATATGACTTACCGGCAATATCGCAGGATTACCATGCCAAATATTGTCATATTGCTTTTTTTACTCCCACCCCTGAGTCAATATAATCTGCGATTCATATTCACCTAAAGATCTTGAGTAAACGGTTATGTTTTCAATGGTTTTCACTGGGTTTCTTTGACTAAGGCATTCTTTGCTAAAACCGAAAAGTTTTAAATTTAACTAGGTAGGTACTAATATGTTTTACATAATGTATAAACAGCTGCACGAATCAACCACCACCTCCTAGTATTATTTACAATATTAATTAGCACAGTATTAATTATAAATAACGTAGATTTTTTCGTTTGTAATTAAATTACAATGTAATAGTTCGGGGTGAACCTGGATCTCCGTATCAGGTGTTCATTTATCACCGTGCCACTTAACTTCCAATAAAGAGATTATATACTATTATGTACTATTTTAGGCTAATTTGTGTCATTAGAGCCTCAATTTTAAACCCAGTAATTTCGTTTAAATATTTACTATTTTATAACAGGCGGTTACACCAGGTGTTAGACGGAGCACAACACTTAATGATAATTATTTCAATGGTCTAATATGTAAGAGAGTAACATTAGCAAAAAAACTAAACAGCATATTAAGTTGAGTAAATGGCAGACGATAGATTTTATATAAACGGATATCACTCACTTATATTGTTGAAGTCGGCAATTAGACCGACAGTGCGGGCGTGGCGCGCTCACCTTGAAAAAGACCGTCGAAATCGGTCGAAACTGTCGGGCTAATTCACGACTTCAACAATATAAGTGAATAAAAATAGGTTGAATTTCTGTTGACTCTGCATCTAAGATCTACGTGGATTTCCTATGCGAACAACCATACACTTTTTGGGGATACCTGTTTTAGACCGACAGTTTTCAGATTCTGTTCTTCTGAGGTGGCTCATCTTACTACAGTTTTACCGATCCTTCAGAAGGTAGTTTTCGCTTTCGCTTATGTCTTAATCATATAGAAATATCTAAATAAGTTAAAATTTTGGGTATGGGATGAGTAAGTAATATTTAGACTACCAATTATAATTTAATACCTACTAAGTGTAACAATCACGGTACGCGTTACCTACCAAAAGGACTATAAATTGAGTAGTTCAACTTTTCATTTAAGCAAACATCTCATAAACATTCGTAGATCAACAGATAATGTATGTGCCTGTCAGTGTCGATGCCAGTCGGCCAAAACGCTACTTTGGTCTGCATTATCGTGTTCTAAGGTTCCTCGGGCTGGGCTGGTGGCATCATCCCGATGAAGAAAATACGAAGAACTTCCCCGGCTGGTACATCTACTATACCATCGTTACGGAGCTCGTGTGGGTGGTCGGATTCGTCGGTCTAGAAACCATCGACCCGTTCATTGGCGAAAAGGATAAAGACAGATTCATGTTCAGCCTCTCATTCGTTGTCACTCATGATCTTACAATCATAAAACTGTATCTATTCTTGTTTAGAAACATAGATATACAAGAAATAGTGCACATTCTCGAGATAGATTTACATAACTACTATCAAAATAACGAAAAGACTCGTGCAACGATCAGAGTGTCGAGAATTTTAACTGGCGCATTTCTTTTCTTTGGTTGGGTGACCATAGGCAATGCCAGCATTTATGGAGCTATTCAAGACTTGCATTGGAGAGCTGAAGTGGCACAATTGAATGACACTTCATCGCTACCGGTGCGAACGCTCCCACAACCGATCTATATACCATGGAACTATCAGAAGGACAAGTCTTACATACCCACATTTGCTTTGGAGACAGTGGGCCTGCTTTGGACCGGACATATAGTGATGATAATCGACACATTCATCGCATCAGTTATCCTGCACATGAGTTCTCAGTTTTCAATACTCCAGGAAGCATTAGTAACTGCATACGACCGCACTATGACTCATTTATCTGAAGGTATACGCAGAACCGAAGATGATAATTCTTTAGAAACAGTTAATGTTACTGAGGATAAACTGGCCTCCCAAGAAAGAGTCGTTCGAGCATATTACACAGAAAAAGATATTGAAATTGCCTTAGAAAAGACTTTGAGAAAATGTATTATTCAACATCAACTTCTAATCAGGTACTTGTATCTTTAATACAAATTAGACGTTATCCTATAGCACATATTATATAAATAATTCCTTTGCTAAACATTGCATGACTTTAGGAGCATCGAACTTTTTGGCAAGCAAACGGCGAATATGGTCCCGGTCCCGGCGCACTACTAAATTCCCATAAAAGTGTATGGGAATTAACGGGGAGCCAAGCTTTGGCAGATACCGAGCCAAGCTTTGAAATCTCGAACATACTCATAAATACGAAGTTTGGCCCGGTATGAGGCTTAAAGTAAATCGGATAGGGAAGCGATATAATTTTTGGTAGAGAAAACCGGCATTATTTAGGAAAACTGATTCACTAATACGTACCTATATCTGTCATCGATCTGTATAAAACACAACTATAAATTCCTGAACCACAAAATTTCGCCATTAGCGAATCTCCTTTACCAGTATAGGGACTCCTAGTTCCAAATGTACCATTAAAACTAGAGGTACTTACGTACCTAATGAACATTATCAATTACTCAATGTTCGTTTCTCTAAATCTCGAGAGAGATTTCTTTTTTTAAAATTTATTGTTTACATAACATTTTTAAAAGTACATGAGAAATCTACTTTCCCATCTTAGGCGAAAGTCTGGTTTGCCGATGGGGAGTTCTAATTTATAATATAATATGTAAGTATAATGTATCCATTTATGAGCTTATTACAAGGAATCACTAACCACCGCCAGAGGACGCTCCATGAGAGACACAGCTCCCCGACCCCCGGCACCAGCAGCGCGCTGCAGACGCAGGTGGCCGCCCCCTGCACTATACGGTGTAGTAGCACGGGTTTTACATTTATAAAAGAAATGTTGTTTTTTCCCAGCTGCGTGGAGAAGTTTGCCAGAACTTATTCTTATGGGTTTATGACACAGCTCCTCTCCAGTATGGCGGCGATTTGTGTTGTTATGGTTCAAGTTTCGGTAAGATTAAAATCATCATATCTTAAGATACCCAATGCAGATAGTAAAACGACAGGTGTGATTATGTCGTGGCCGCCAAGACCAATCCTAATACTAAACTGTCACTGTCACTCATATGCTACATTGCGTAAGGTCCAGGCCAGACACAAGCGGCGCGGGCGCGGGCGTGCCATAAGCGCACCTCTTCTATCTGTTTTGCACCACATCCTTCTTCTACATTTTGTATGAAAGAACATTGGAAAGCCACGCGTTGCTCCGCAGGCGTACCGCAGGCGCGCGTCCCCCCGCCGCCACTTCGCCCACACCCGCCGGTTGTATTTGTCAGAGGAAGACATCTTGTCAGATCAAAATCAAAAACTTGAATACCACCGATACACTGTCCCGTCATGAGCGTGCCACGGGCGCGCCCGATGCGCACCTGATGCACGCCGGCAGTGCGCCCGATGCGCGCCGCGCCGCTTGTGTCTGGCCTGCGCCTAAGAGGGAGTGGGCCATCTCATATCAATCCATTGCTGCACATATGCCTCTCCCAAAGCACGCCAATTCTCGGTATTTTACATCCAGTCTCTGCCATCCTTCGGCAAGTTAGGTAATCGCATTCCACGCTACGTCTCACTACATCTCACTTAGCAGCTAATAAAATTAACGTGCCCATTCTATAAGCTCTACAACGATCTAAAGAAAATAATAAGTAAGTAATTATAATTTCATCTTACCTACAAAACTACGAGCCCTTTCTTTATTTTTCAGCAAGATGCCTCGAGTTTTAAGTCTGTTCGTCTAGTGACGTCTCTATCGTTCTTCGTTGCTATGACCATCCAGCTCGCTATACAATGTTACGCTGGAAATGAGCTTACTATCGAAGTAAGTTGAATTGAAATAATAATTGAAGTTAATATATCCAACTGTAGTGATACTTATCAACAGGCGGGTATCGCGCAATGATGCAGCATTTCAAGTGCGTTTTTTCGACCAAAAAATACTTGAATCATTGTTTCCGGTCTCATTTCTGCATTAAGTACACCGAAGACAGATAAAAGTACTTATACAGTTGCGATTTTCTCAAAAACTACTAGACCAAGTTTCATAATTCTTTTACAGTCAGGTTTTAACTTTTAACTTTTTATTTGAACTTGCAAGATACTTTGATGGAATGTGTCCGGTACGTGACTAAAAGAGAGCATGTTATTAATAGTTTAGGTTTATGCAAATTAGATGTAGGTATATTCCACGGCATTTTAGCTGAGCCAACTTCAGGCCCAGCTAAAATGCTGTTCTCGATCTTTTATAAAATTTAAGTAGATAGGTTAAATTAGAATAGGTACGATGGGATTGGCATCGTCACTTTATGTGTACAAATATCCCTAAACAATTATAGAAAAAAAAAACTTTTAACTATCTAACAATGAAATAATATTTGCAATAGGTCAAGTAGCTTTAGAGATAATCTCAATCTTAATATCTCTCCTGTCCACTTTCCTCTGTTTTAGACCGTACTGTATGCGCTTTACGCCGCTGTATAGGATCCGTTGACTCTTGCAGGCCGGCGGAGTGTCTCTGGCCGTGATGCAGTGCCGGTGGGAGCGCATGCCGGTGCGCTTGCGCCGCCTGTTGCTGCTCGTCATGATGCGCGCGCAGCGGCCGCTCAGACTCAGCGCAGCAGGATTCGCGTACATGGACAACGCGTGCTTTCTGGCGGTGAGTTGACATTCCACAATGTTGTTAAAGCCTTACGTTACGGCCTTGTCCATCAAGGTCAGGAAAGCTGTGTTCTTTTACATTTTCTTTGTTGTGCTTGAAGCATAAAAAGTAATATATTATACACATTACTTATCTATACTTATTTTTTTTTACATTTCAGATAATGAAAGCTGCATATTCGTATTATGCCGTTCTAAGTCAGAAACAAGTGTAAATGTATAGTGTATTACAAAATATAATAAATGTGACAATTGTAAGTACTTACTTCATTTTATTTAAGATTAGAAATTATAACAGAGTTGTACTAGCAAAAAGTATCTGTATGTATACGTAAACAAATATCATGTATTTTAAAAACCAAATTGAACTACTTACTTACGTCTGATTTTTAAACAAAATAATACCTACGTATGTTAAAAACGATTATTGTTTAAGCCATTTGGACAACTGACCCAACTACACACTTTCCTGTCATTCTAATGTAAAGGATAAGTGCGCTTAAATAACAGTTAATTTACAAATAATAATAAGCGTCTAATAAGTAATAAAGGAGAAAGACCATCGCAGGCCCACCCCTAATATAGAGCTGTACTGTTATTGAGATAATATGCAATATTCATCCCACAATTTTCTACCTCGGTTAGATAGAAATTGTACTGGGAAATTATTCAATTCATATTTACAAATAAATTAGTTATATATCGACTTATATTCCATTTTGAATGCGTCATTTTCTGGTCAACTACTCACAAGGGCTCTTATCAATAAAACTGTCTATCGATGGCTAAACCACCGATTTTGTATTGCGAAGTACGGCGTAAACGTATATAATCTAATTCTCCCTCTACGGGCGTAAAGCACAGCCTAACCTTTAAGTCACATTGATCGCAACGAGCCAAGAAGCATCTGATTCTATACTGTGCTAAACTCCTTGTATGTATTCTTCCTTTTATTTTGGTGACAGAATCTATAATCTGTGACTATATTAAAGGTATTATTTGTTGTGATGGGTAACCTAACCTAAATCTTCGTAATGAAAATGCAAGTTTACAAGGATTAAAGGTATATTTGTACAGCCTTTGTAAGTACGATATCTCTCCTATTTAGTGTCTAATTTGAGCTATCTGAAAAAATCATTTTGTTGAGCCTGCGCTCTATGGCGCTATGAACAATGTCCTTTAAAAATTACTTGTTATAATTACATATTTAGGAATTAACGACACACTAGATACCACTAGACACCTACATACCTATTTGAAGGGGTTTATTATGAATGGTCTCATAATTGTAGAGTTTCTTTATATAGGTATTATTTACGAACGTAATTATCTGATAATTGTCCTGCCCTTATAACCAATTGGATAAATTAACGAAATTGGTCTTTCAGACTTTGATCGGAAATACCGGTAATTTAACGTGACGGTTTGAGGTGATAATCATAGGTTCCGGGGAACATTTAATTTCTATGAATGGGTAATATTTGTTTGGTGTGTGGTACGACTCAAAGAAAACCCTGATCAGTACCTATTATTTTTGTCGTGTCGGGCCAAAACATTAAATAAGACATTTAGAAATAAATACGTCACAGTGTATTTGGTTTCTTGATCATGTTGGTTCATATCAATTGAGATTTATGATATCCATTAATTTAGGTAGGTACCTACCCACTTACTATTATTTATATCCAAATTATTTAATATGTTCCTCTTCTGCTTTTATCTTAGTCAAGTATAAGAATAATTTGACATTTTAGTTATTGCAGATATAAACTGTTATCTACGTAGCTTAAATCAAATATCGTCAGTTGATCAAGATACCATTCTTAGTTTTACTTAAACGTTAGGTACAATATCAACAAACCAATAGTAATAGCGCTCTAGGCCATTAATGACCTATTTGGGTTTATAATCCCTACCTATTTGTAATATGCAGATCAACGAATAAGCTAAGACTTTCCACGTTTCTCCGTCGTCTCACAATATTTTTTCACAAGTATAGATAGATATAATGCTAATATATATTATACATTATATAGGATAGTAATTAATATGTCGCAATTAAGTATACACAGTAAGAAGTAGACAACCTAACTATTAACATTAAAAATATCTCTTTTAAAACCTTGATCTAAACTAAAGAATAGTAATTTAGCGTGACAGTTTTAGAAAGCAAATGATATAGGTAACTTTTTTACGCGTTAAACCTTTTATTGTGGATTGTCAGAGTCAGGAAAAAATGCTAATTCCTGTAGGTCCAAGAAGGGTAAGGGTGCCTGTAGGTACGACTGCCTATACATAGGTTTGTTTGGACCCAATAGTGAACAACAGCGGATCAAATTAATATCCGTGTTCAAGCAGGACGCGAAACCCATGCTGAAAGCCGTCAGTTCGGTAATTCTATTAAAAAGGTAAGTTTTAGTTACCTATAGTAAGTATAAGTTACCTAAGTACCTACTAAAAAGTAAATAAATATCAATTTTCTCACTTATAGTATATTTACCTAAATGGGTACTTATTAGGTATCACGCAAATAAATCATTTGAATTTTGCAACTTTCTGATAAATTCGATGTGTTAACTCAGTTATCATTTGCATAGAATAAATTTGGATCCAAAAGCACTTCTAAGCTAACATCCACTTTCCCCATACAACCTATACCTATAAATCAAGACAGCAAATTACTGTAAGTTACAGTAAACGTAAAAGGCTTCTAAATATGTAACGTACGTATAGGTGACTAACATCCACATATGAAAAACCTTTTATCATTTGCCTCGAATTCCCCTGATCATAAAGTGTTCGTATGAATATTTTTGCTTCATGTGTTCTGTTCACTGTACCCACAAACCTAGTAATTAATACGTCCTTACTTCTGCCGCATCGACTAATATTTAAGTCACATTTAAGTATAGAACAATAGGCGTCTAAATTATATGACTACAATTAAAGTAGTTTTATATTGTTCATTTTGGGCTCTCATCATTTAAACAATGGCAGACACAGCCAGTCGTCCTAGACGCTACTTTGCTTGCCAATATCGCCTTTTAAGAATCTTGGGGTTGGGTTGGTGGCATCACCCAGATGAAGGAGATACAAGAAACTTCTTCGGCTGGTATCTCTACTACTGCATTATAACAGAGCTGGTGTGCGTAGCCGGTTTCGTCAGTCTTGAAACAATTGATCCGTTCATCGGTGAAAAAGATATGGAGCGTATTATGTTCAGTCTTGCATTCGTTATTACTCATGGCCTAACAATGATAAAACTCTACCTTTTCGTATTCAGAAATATAGAAATCCAAGACATCGTGCGAACTATCGAGATAGATCTGCATAGGTACTATCATAATAATGTGAAAACTCGTGCAACGATAAAAATTACCAGAATTATAACTGCGTCATTCGTTGCGTTTGGATGGGTGATTATTGGAACTACTAGTTTGTATGGAGCTTTCCAAGATTTGCAGTGGAAAGCTTCAGCGCAGTTGAATGACACTTCACTTCGAATGCTTCCGCAGCAAGTATACATACCGTGGGACTATCAACATGACAAATCCTACATATTCACATTTGCTCTTGAGACAATGGGCTTGTTCTGGACTGCTCATATTGTGATGGCAGTCGACACGTTCATCACATCTTTAATCTTACACATGAGTGCTCAGTTTGTAATATTTCATGAAGCTATTCTAACAGCATATGATCGAACCATTTCACTATTATACGAAAATATATGTCGTAATCGTAATACTACCATGGAGAATAAACTGGATTTGCAAGATAGAGCCGTTCAAATATATTACACGGAAGAAGAAATCGAAAAAGCTTTAGAAAAAACATTGAAAGACTGTATTGGACACCACCAGGTTCTTATTAGGTGCGTATTCAATTTATTGTAGATTCTAAATTCATTATAAACTTTGAAATGCATCATTTATTATGATGGCAGGAATTAATTTAATTGACTACCTACCCACTCACCTATACAATGGATTTCGTGTTACGCTTCGCATTATGCTTACCTATTTACTTTCTGAAAAGCTCTATTTTTTTGAACTTGAACCTTCGTTTCAGTTGTGTGGAAAAATTCGCCACGACGTATTCTTATGGGTTCATGTCTCAACTTTTATCAAGTATGGGAGCTATCTGCGTTGTTATGGTACAAGTTGCGGTAAGACACCATTCATCAACACGGAAATAACAATCAAATTGAAAGCGTTGATCGGACATTCCTTACACATTTTAGAATATGATATTTTTTTCAAACCCAAAGTTAAAATTATTTTTGTAATTTATGTTTCATGGATTTAAATGTAACATTTCGTACAGTTTTATATTTTCTGCTTTATTGTTTAAATTATATATAATACCGTAGATCTCATTAAGTATATAAGAATATATGTACTACTCAAATCTGTGAACATTTTTTTCCAGCAAGATTCATCGTGCCTCATGTCAATGCGTCTGGTGACATCTCTTGCCTTCTTCGCAACAATGACCATGCAGCTGGCTATGCAATGTTATGCTAGCAACAAACTTACTCTCGAAGTACATACTTAATATTTTTGAACCCCCTTTCTACTTACTATACATAAGCTTTAGGCTGCATGCTACGAGGATGCGAAAGCTAAACTACGAAACTATGTGACCGTTTCAACTGATGCTACTCTGTGTAGCGGAGTAAGTAAGATATTGTGCTATAAAGATACGCCGCCCTGAGGTAGCTGCGAAGAAGATGCGCAGCTCGAGCTATGCGATGCAGCGACAGGGAATGACATTGGCATTATTGACATTTTAAGGCGCGGGGAGCGGCAGCTTTGCGCATGCATAGCTACACCACTCGCGCATCCATAACTCCCATCCATAATACGCATCCATGGCACGCATCCATATCACGCATCATAGCACGTATCCTTCCATATAAAAAAACATAGCTTTGGTGAACTTGTTTCCACCAGTGCTGTGCTATGTGGATTGTGGACCAATGAATAAGATTGGTGGATGTCAAACGCATCTATAGCAACGTAGCATAGCACATGTCGGGTGAATAATCACCGTTAGAGTCCGTGTTGACTCTTGCAGGCCGGCGGAGTGTCTCTTGCCGTGATGCAGTGCCGGTGGGAGCGCATGCCGGTGCGCCTGCGCCGCCTGCTGCTGCTCGTCATGATGCGCGCGCAGCGGCCGCTCAGGCTCAACGCAGCTGGATTCGCGTACATGGACAACGCGTGCTTTCTGGCGGTGAGTTATGAGTTGACAGCCCTTAAGATAATGGAAGGTGAATGTGCTTTCACCAGTCATTTTTTTGCGTTTCAATAAAGTGATAAAGTTTGCTGTATTTTCATGTTTCAGACAATGAAGGCTGCGTATTCATATTATGCTGTTCTAAGTCAGAAATAAGGTGGAAATGAAAATTACTTTATGTATAAATTTATTAACTTATAATTACCGACATTTCCAACACATAGCACACCGTACAAAAGTATTTACCATGTAGTCGATCCTACACAATGTTATTGATTTGCGCGCGCGTAAGCACTAATCTAAACTATCACAGATGTTTCGTATGAAATTACAAAAATAGTAAATAAATAATAACTCTAATAACATATTTGTCAATAAATCGTTACACCTACGCATAGACGATAAGTTGTAGCTCCTAAGTATTAAAGTCGTAGATATATTCCTTCCACAATCCTGCTCAAATTACGTTTTTTCAATCATATATCTAGCAGAGGTGGCTTTGGTGTCACCGAGCGAGATCTTCCCGGCGTCTTCACGTCCAGGATACTCATCTCTTCGCATCTGAAAGAATAAATAGGTCATCGTCATTTACGGGATTCGTGTAGGTTAATATGTGTTTCTTATACTCAAAAAATCATTGACATTGCGAAATAGACAACCTTTTAGTCCCGTCAAATTTAGATAGGCGTAAACTTGACTCTCTAACATAACAGAAGCAGAGAAAATCGGAAAAGTTCCGAGGTTGATGAACACTATGGCTCTTTTCACAAAAAGAATACTTCGGCAAAAATGCCACCAATATTTAAAATTTCGAGAATTTTTTACATCCACCGAATTAGATCGATGTTTTGGCGGGGATAATGTCGCCCTATTGATCCTCCTCCTGGATTCGCAACTGGTGTGACTCCTGTTGCAAGTATGTTATTATCCAATAAGCGGCTCGTAGTCCAGTTACGAATACACTACATGTTGAAAACTATCGTAAACGTTAAGCAACGCTGGGCGAGGTCAGTACCTGGATGGGTGACCACTAGTGGCATTTTTATCTAAGCTCCTTCGTGCCTCTGAAAGCAGTCGGACTCCGATTTCAGTAGTTTGGCATCAGTCAATGTCAGAGGCATACCTACGGGTTGGCGGCCTGAACAACTCTGAGGGTTTGGTCACTAAATCACACGAGAAGAAGTAGGACGGCTTTCGAATACAAATCCCTACCGCACCCGGTGTTGCAGGTGTCTCTAGGAGATTAAGACCGGTTACCATCAAGTGACTCGTGGCCTCTATCCCATTAAAAAAATCGGCCAAGTGCGAGTCGGCTGTAGGACCGAGGGTTTCGAGCAACTTCACCATAACATTTTTGCTATCGAAATGATAACCTAGATTTAGGGACAAACTTTGCATTTTCGAAACTGATAACGTCATACATCGACATACCAGGCGTCAACTGAAAATATGAGTTTGTAATTACCAAAAAATAATTATTTCGTGATAGAACTTCAAATTTACAGTTTTCGGATTTTTTCCTTTACTTTTGCTATAAGACCTAGCTTCTTGCCAAATTTAAGATTCTAGGTCAACAGGAAGTACCCTATAGGTTTTGATTTTCTTGCATTTTCATACAAACATACGAGAAAATGCGACATAAACGATATCTTTTGATTTCGTTGACGTAGAAGGTTTTTTTTTTCACGGCTGCATGAGGCTGCAGACCTGAGTATTTACTATTAATTTCAACTTGATCCGTTCACGCGTTTCTGAGATATAGGTCTTGAAAGACGGACAGACAGACGGACAACACAGTGATCCTATAAGGGTTCCTATTTTTCTCTTGAGGTTCGGAACCCTAAAAATTTGTCGCATTTCCACCATAAGAAAATTTCTTGCCAGTAATGTCCGACAGTCTTTCCGACATCATTTTGCACGACGGACTGTCGGACATTATCGCAGGAATTTTCTTCCAGGTGGCAATGCGGGCTAAAGTTATCCACCTGTCTTCGCCTGTGTGCGCCGCGTTGTAGAACACGTCTGGCAGCGGCGAGTCGTGTTGGCTGAGCAGCGAGCTGCCTGCGCGCGGCGAGTGCGGCCCGTGCGTCGCGTACGGCGAGAACGGGACCGCGGCCCTCAGAGCAGCTAACACTAATAACATGCCACCTGAAACAATATAGTAAGCAGGCACAGCATGAAGAGTTATATTGTTACGTTTCCATTTCTCTTGGCCTTTCGACATCTCTTTAAAAGCCGGGACCCGGGAAATGCATTCGGTTCTCACTCGCGGCTCTTTTCCCGAGTGCATATATACTACACTACCTAGTTTTGCTTTCACCGTCGAAAAGTTAACGAACCCTACTTACTTATGTCATTTTTTTTCGGCCAGAATGCAGTTAATTACGTCAAGAAGCGACGTGTGAAATTTATAGCTGATATAGGTTATATGGTACATTCTGTGCAATATAACTTTACAACGATCTTATGTTTGTTATTGTTAGGCGATATGATGAAGTGGAGCATGATAAGAAAAAATTATGGAGTTTTCTCCAACGTTTCAGTCACAAAACTTTTCACACTTTTCACGAAACAACCTCGTTGCTTTTCACGGGTTAAGGCCCGAGTTCACTAAACATGAAATAATCGACGGTTATTTAACTTTAAACAGCAAACGGCGAATTTACAGACGTTTTAATTCACGATGAGCACTGATTTTGAGTTAACTGACAGTTTAAAACGTTTAACTGTCAGTTAAGTTTTGGTAAACTCGGGCCTTATTCGCTAACTCTTGGGTTAACTTTTATTACCAGTGGAGTTTAAGTGAGAAGAATGGCAAAGGTCACTTAAAATACAAATTACCAGCAATAGTAGCCAGCACTGTAAGGTTAGCGAACATGAGCGCCGTCGCTACGCACGCGTAGAAGGGTGCGCGCGCGCGGCCGCACGACCACCGCATGAGGTCCCAGCACCGCAGCGAGAGCGTGTACTCGCCGCGACGACACAGCAGGTCGACGAACAGAGCCACCACCCACATCGTCTCCAATAAGAACACGAACGCGGCTCCAACACTGAGGAGATACAATTGAGGAAATAGGTCACTATTCCCGGCAGCTAAGTTGAGTCAAAAGGCTTATGGCGGCATTTCGTGAAGGTAGACTGGACAGCAGACTGATGGCACTTAGATTACGATTTTAACTTTAGCTTCAAGGGAAGTTTTATGTACCTACCTGAACACAAATTACAGCTAATAATCACAACCGCGTTTTGATGGCACTATTTTCCAGTAGACGGCATTGCATCATCAGACTATTTTTTATGTCCCCGCTGTTGGGGCGAAGACCTTCCCCCGTTTCGAGAGAGTTCGACCAGGCGGGTCCAGTATGGATTGATGGAATACATACGCCTTACATTAATGATTATTTATGTTCACCAGACAAGCAGGTTTCCTTACGATGTTTTATTTCACCGTTTATTGCCAATGTTTCACGCGAATCACGCAAGAAACGCCACAATTTTGGTATTAAATCTGTAATTGTAAATCCACCTTTACTAGACAGTTAACTTTTTTGCTACTGACAGGCTCGTTAATTGAAACCTCATAACTCATAAGCAATTGGGCTGAAACCGACCGAAAAAACATAAAAGTGCATTACTCGTCAGCGTTGCTTTCAAGTAATTAAACCCGCAGGCGCCAGGTAGTCTCGCCGTCTGGCTTCTCGACAAACAAACATAGGTACTTCTGCCACGGTAGGTGCCACGGTGCCAGAAAACAACTTTACTAACTCCGTAACTTATTACGAGGTACAATGTTTCGAAAACATAGAAAATCTAGGTATATAGAGAAGGCCTCAATAAGGTTTAGATTTTCGAGAACTTGACCGATTGTAATTTTTTTAAATGATATTTACGCATACATAATTGTAATTATAAAAATATTCAAAACTCAGTCAAGAACCTACCTTTTCAGAAAATTGTACATAGTAGTACTAGAGATACAAAGGTGTATCATTTGTACTACCAGTTGATCTTATGTTTTAATTAGAATACAGAAAGTCAAGTGAATTTACTTGTATTTTTTTTAGTAGTACTAGAGATACTTAGGTGTGTCATTTGTACTACCAGTTGTACTTCTTGGTAGTACTACCGGCACGGAGGGTCTTTATCTACTATGTTAGCTACCAATGGTACGGGTAGCATCAGTATTCATAACAAATTATAGGAGTAAGTACCTATGTAGGTATTTATAATCTGATTAAGTACTTACCTATTATAAGTCGGTACATCGAAAGGTCCACTTAATATAATATTTTTAAAAAAATCGATGAATGCTAAACGAATGATAAACTATAACACCTTAATATTTATTAATTGGCCATCGTCATTTTTAGAGAGAAAAACTTTCTTTTTGTTTTCAATTTCATGTTAGATAATTTAAACCGAAAATGTTGGCGTATTTCTAAGTTACTTACAGCAAAGCCGGTGCTACTTCGTATCCTAAAACTACGAGCTCCGCTCCGGCGCCACTCATCACTGCGAAACAAAAATCACTTAATTCAAGGGCCATAACTACCTGAGCTAACTAATAGCACCCCCAATCTATAAAATAATAAATTATAATCAATTTCATTTAAAAAGCTACTAAGTACCATATTTTTATTACGATAAATAGTAGGTTTGTATGTTATGTATGCCTAATTCTCTGGCATTGGCCCTACAGATTAAACGGCTTGATGGATTTTAACAAATGAGATTTCGTTAGATTCGTCTTGATTGTAGAAGTGACAATCACAGATTAAAGATATAAGTTTTCTGTGACAATTGGCTATAAAAATTTAATCAAAGCGGCTGAAATTGGCAGTCTGTTTTTTTTTTTTAATAATTTCTTCAACAATACCTACACTATATTATAGGTAGGTACCATAACTGCAACAAGCTAAGTAGCTGTCTCCAAATATTATATTTGGAGATGGATATATCTATTAAGTCTCCAAATATAATATTTGGAGACAGCTACTTAGCTTGTCGCAGACGGCATATTTGAAACATGCCACAAACGACTGTTTTTCGCAATATGCAAACTTCAACTTACCGAAATAGAAAGAATTTTTGGTACACAACAATAGTTTTTTTTCTTCATAAAATTGATAGGTAAGTAGATATAGAGATAAGATAAGTATAAAATGATAGAGATATGATTTTTGTAAGATTGTGGGCGCTATGGCTCAAGTTTGGGATTTTTTTATTAAAACCGATGGTATGAATTGTTTCCCCAGTCCCCTATACATTGGCGCAAACATCTCAGGTTCGAACCTGCGATGTTTGCGCCGCAGCCTCGCAATCCGCATCCTAGCATTAACGTTACTTAATGATACCAGTTGACTTATATTCCCAGAGGAAGTTAGTTCACCTCTCTTATAAAAACGATTTTTACATCTTTTACGATCTTTCACATTACTTATCAATCACTTAATGCCACTACAACTCACCTATCGATGTAATAAGCCCCCAAAGCCTAGCCAGGGGTTGCAGTAGATCCCATAATTTTGTGGCGAAGGATTTCTTCGGAGGCCCAGGTGCCCGTCTCACTGGACTTTGAGGAGAGTCCTGAGGGGACGTCCCTCGTTCCGTATTGAGTTCGACATTCATGTCCAAATTATCATTGTATCATTTGGTCAAAGTACATGACACCCTAATACAAATTTTCATTTATCTTAGAGTCCAAAGTAAGAAAATTTAAATTTTCGCAGTAGATACGCTTACACTGCATATTTAAAAAAAAATGTCGTCAAAACATTTAAATCTCCACTGCACGTCAAAATCTCTGGCGTTGTGCCCGAGTACGAAAATATCGTAATGCCTTGAGTGATACCTACGTCCTATTTTTCCTTAATGACTTTATTTTGTTTCTTTTTTAATGATTAACACCATTTGAACACATGATCACAGAAACGGACTGCACCGCGGTATGCACGTATGTTGAGGACTAGAACACGACGGGTTCTGTATTTGGAGTGAAAATTGTTTTCCCCGCGTTTCGCGCCGCGCCGCGGATATCGCCGGTCGGTCGTCTGGTTTTCTCGTCTCGAGCGCGAGTTAACTCGGATGTGGATTGTAGCCAACTGAGATGTGCAAGCCAAATATCTGCTGTTGATAATGTATGGATGGGTAATTTCTATAAACACACACAAAACAGTCGAAAACAGAAAAATGTAGGTAGGTACCTGTACAGGAGTGTCAGATTGAGATTTTACCAAAAACTACTTGATCGATTGTAGAATTGGAAAATAGGAAAAAACAAAACATAAGTAGGTACGAAAATGAAAATAAATATTTATTTTACTTTGCTGGCTGGCTACTGAAGAGAAGGGTGTGCTTGCTTTTCTGAGCATAACTTATCTCAAAACAGGGCTCAAGTTTGGAAATGCCACTCTTAATCTCTTTCTTTAGATTTATTTTCGATCTGTTACGTGTTCTTTATTACTGCAATTGCAGAAAAAACTTGTTTCGCACAAGTACGATGTCGTACATTTTACATGGTAATAGAACCCTTAAATGCTGCAGTGCTGATGGAACGACATTCGTGAGAAACAGAGCTCCAAAGTTCAAGCAGTTTGTCTTTATTGTATTGGAGCCTAAGCTTAAGACTTACCTAAGTACTTAAGTCTGGAAGTCGCAGGACAATTATATTATTAATTGTTCTTCTTACATAGCCCTGGGATAATGACGAGGCGCCCCAGCGCGTCGCGCTGTTAGGGTAACCCTGTATTATATGATAACGTCCTTCACTCCAAACACAGACCACTTACCCAATAGTCATGAAATCGGTACAAATTTGCAAGCGAAAAATTCTGTCAACGATGAGCACATAGAGACTAAGACAGGTGTGCCGTATTAAAGAGATGCGATATCGATAATATCTCTAGGTTACACGTGTCGCGAAGCAATTTTGCGCTCATGTGCGGGCAGACACGGGCGCCCTCCCTGTTACAGGTCTATGGGGTAAGTGGTCTGTGACTCCAAACGACTTTGGCGTGCACCAAATATTAACAGCAATCGCTGTGCTACCCATTTACTGCAAACGAGAAATCATCAATACACCCTGTATCTATACTAAAATGATAAATTTAAAAAATCTCCTTACGACAGTCGGGTAAAACTAAAAAGGTAACATTTTTTAATATTTGATGGCACCATCGTGCATCGGCGTGGAGTAAAATCCCATAGTTGACAGAAAGGCCACGCACGAATCCCACCTCTGCTTGCTATGCTACTCGGGTAAATGTTTTTGCTTCCGTCCATTTTCCATTCCACCCACCCCACAAACTTGGAAAATTGTACGCATAGTCGCAACTCGAATCTGACGAAGAGATTGAAATTCGCGCGTATTATTCATCTCAATTCTATTAAATATTTAATAGATCGCTCTTGATCTCCTTACTATAAATATAAAATGATTATTATTAAAAAACATCTAAAAATTAAAAATACTGTGTAAATCTTGTGCAAATAATAATTTATACGATTTGTAAAATAAAAAGTATCTCAGACAATTTCCGGTAGTTTTTGATGGTAGATATTTCAACGTTGGGTAGTTGGTAGCATTGCATTGCAGCTTGTGACGCACTTCATACCTTTGCCAAAATAACACTAAAAGTATTGCCAGATTAACCGCTTTACCGCGTTTTCTTCCGTTTTTAAGGAAAGAATTTGGAGAAAATATACCATGTCAACATTCTCTCTCTGTGGTTTTTTCGAATGGATTCTCTCTTAGGCCATGCAGATTGCAGACCCACCCGCTTTTTTCTGAACTTCCATTTTATTCACTTCAGAAATTCACTCATAGATATTTTCATTTTAGTGGTGATTTGGATTGTTAGATTCGTTGGTAAATAAATGATTAACATAATGATTCAGTCTTCAGTGGCTCTTACTCAACATTCTCATCATATAAATATAGATCCGCCATCATTTTGGAATGGCGGATTGATTTTTTATTTGTTTAATTTTCTATTTACATGAATACTCTAACTAAATAACTTGACATTGTCGAAATTATCTCTTGAATATGAGTAGAAGCCATTCAAATAAAAATAGAATAGAATTTTGGTTGAAAACCCGCATTTCCGAAACTACATTCTACCCGAAAAGTCTCACTAGTTCGACGATCGAACTAATGAATCGAACTAGTGAGAACGAACGGAACGAATCTTTGAATTTTGATTTGATTTTCTATTTCTTCATCTGGCAAGACTGGCTGGCTGGACGAAACGACCGACTGACGGGCGACGACGACGACGAAACGAACGAACGCCATTGTTTTTTCTTTCGTTCGTCCTCCCTCTCCGTCTGTGTGTTTTGTTTTGTGAAAAACGCGTAGTGTTGTGCGAATTACATTTTATATTTCGTCTAATCCGCGTGTGATTGTTTTGAGAAATAAGTATTGAATGATGCAGGCCGGGAGTGGTACTAAGAACCCACCGTGGGCTCGATCTAACGTGAATACAAACATGACCGGCATGAATCCGCAAATAATGGATCCCAACAGCATGATGGGCCAACAAGGTATGATGCCATTCCAGCAAACACAGGCTGTGTTCAATCCCGGCATGATGCAGAGTCAGGGTGGAATGGGGATGCCTATGGCGGGCCAGATGCCAATGAATCAAATGACTCAAGGTCAGATATACCCAGGGAATGTTGTAGCGTACCCTACACCACGTGCCATGAATCCCGGCATGTATCAAAACACACAAAGTAATCAGTCGCAGCCGTCTAATGAGCAACGCGTTTTCACGGGTACGGTGACTAAAACTCACAATGACTTCGGTTTCGTGGATCACGACGTATTTTACCAAACATCGGTCTGCGCTAAAGGTGTTATTCCTAAAGTTAACGACAGGGTACTGGTTGAGGCAAGTTACAATCCTAATATGCCGTTCAAGTGGAATGCTACGCGCGTGCAAGTTCTGCCGAAAACTGGGCCCAACCAAAAACAGCTTCCTAAGTCGAACACGTACAACGCTGTTCCTCCACCATCGAATGCAAACAAGAAGTCTCTGCCGTCTCGCCGTGATGAGAGACCACCACGCAGAGATGATAGGGTAAGTTTAAAAACTTAGAGAGACTGCCTTTCAGCATTGCCTGGCGTCCCGATTTTGAAATCAAAATTAAATATAAGTACCTATTTAAAAACTACTGATTATCCTTTTTTTACTATGATGGGGAGCTTTCGACAAGAGAATCGCGCGTTTTCACTCGAAAAAACTCACTTTGCGAAAAAAAAATCTGAACTCTTGCTGCCTTTACTACTAAGCACTAGTAAAAGTGTTCATTTTCTTTACTACTCTGAATGCAAGAAATATGCCATTTATATTTTATATTAACAGCTAAATTATTTTCAACATGTCTATTTATACAATTGTCATAGGACTCAAATCACTCCCGAGCCCCACAGAAGAGGTCCCGGTCAAGAAGCCGTTCCCGCTCGCGCGATCGGCGCGACAGCCGCAACCGTAGGGACTCACCTCCTCGCAAACGCCCCGTGGTCCACCGCGAGCCATCACCAGTTAAATATGTGGTACGGGTCCCCCGCATGGCTCTCGATATGTAAGTTTAATCAACAAATGGTATTTTCACATTCCATTCACATACAATTAATGAAATGTCTTATGGCAACCATTTGCACATTTTTGTCAATATCATGTAACATTGTTTAATTAAATTAGCATTGTGATATTATAGCACTAAGACACTAACCTCAATTAGGCCTATTGCCTCTAGAATGTTGTATTTGTTATCTAATTGTTACGTAATTTTCTTTGCAGTCAAAAGATTGATGTGCCTACTGTATCTCAGAGATACACTAACCTGTATGTACCCTCTGATTTCTTCAACGCCCAAGTGAAGTGGGGTGAGACATTCCCCCCTCAGATGCCGTTCTCTCTGAACAACCCTTGTGGCTATCACATCATGAACAGGGAGATTGAGAATCCAATGACAAATGACGCTGTCTTAGAACCACAGGATGCAGATTATAGGTTTTCTGCTAAGGTAAGGATAATCATTAGCTACTAATTTGCTATATCCATGATGTTCTCATGTATTTAAAGTTTGAGTTGATGAGCTCTAATTGTAGTTTGAAATATACTGGTATCTATGAGGAAAATTATAAAAATCCGTCAAGTTGAGCCTCTATAAGTATTTGCCATTTTAGTAATTTCTTACTATGGTAATTTTTATGGAAGTAGGTACAATTTGAAAATCTTTTTAAGAAAAAGCTGACTCTGATAATATGTAAACTGTATACAGGAAAAAATACGATAGTGTCGTTTCTGTAGTAAACTAAATGAAATTATCATTGTTCAAGGTGATGCTAATCAGTATGCCAACACTGGAGTCACTTTACCAAAAATGTGGGCTCACCAAATCAGATGAAAAGGAAAAATCCAGAAGCTCGAAGACCCCATTACATCCTACTCGTTTGATCAAATTTCTGGTCGGACAGAAAGGGAAAGGTGGTGAAAATTTTGCTATAGGTGGACCCTGGAGCCCTTCTCTGGATGGTGAAAATCCAGATTCTGATCCTGGCGTTCTGGTGAAAACTGCGATCCGCACATGTAAAGCACTAACTGGCATTGATTTATCTTCCTGCACGCAATGGTAAGTGTGATTTACTGATCTTTAAACTGTAGATGCTCAATCCGGGTACCTGACTTTCCAGAGTGTTTGTTGTTTTCTGCTATCAAAGGCAAAAGCTTCTTGTCCATTTGACTATGCTCTAGCACAATTCAATAATAATCCATTACGCTAGCCGCTATCAAAATACAAGAAACTGTTGACTTTTAGTCATGGTACAGCACACATTCCCTGAGTGAGAGTATGGAGACGTTCGTACATCATGGCGCGGTGATCGGAAGCTGACGCGATGTACTGACCTACCAAAGAGCAATTTATTGACTCTCGTACCGGGTGTGTCGTGTCCATGTCGGCAATGGAGCACCTGCGCTTGTGAGTATCTATCACTACAACTGCATTACCCACGCAGGTACCGAATGGTGGAGTTTTACTACTGGCGCGAGGGCAGCGGCGGCAAGTCGCGGCTCGAGTCGGTGGTGTTGTTCCTGCCAGACGTCTGGTCTGCTCAAGCGTCGCGTATCGACTGGACGACCATTCAGGAACAATATAAAGCAGCCTGCGAAGCCGCTTTAAAGAAACTCGACGGCGAGACGGCGGAGGCGGCTTCCTGCGACGACGAGCCTGCGCCCGCGGCATCGGCCGAGACCGCGCCCGGCGCGACACCAGCTTCCGAGACCAGCCCAGCAATGGACAAATCCCAAATTGTTTGTTCCCAGTTTTGTTTGGTTATGTTTCCGGCTGCGAGAGCTACCATTAGACGCAAGACCTCCAAGGCCCGCGCTGATGACGTCATCACAGTGTTGGCACGCAGACATCACATCCCAACGGATGACAACCTTTATGTTTAATTTTATATAAAAATCTCTAATTCTCGGCCCCAATTCCATAGATTAGCTAATAACTTTGTGTACAAGTTTTTATGGACAATTTTCTTTTTATGCTATTTATGACATTGCTGAGTTCTAGAGTGCAAAATTTCAATGGCAATAATAGCTTTAAAAATTTCTAAAATGTCCCTTTAAACACATTTCCTTCTTTTAGATCTACAACTTCTTTATAAAGAGCAAAAATGCTAATCGTGTGTTGAAAATTGCAGGAAAATGTGGATGTCTCTGACACCACCATCACTATAGACGAAAATGATGATGATGATGAGGACAAGCCTGAACCCACTCATCATTCTAAAATTGACTTGCGGTCTATAAAAGTCGATCAATTGAGGCAGGAGCTGCGAGCGAGGAATGTTAGCTGCAAAGGTAACCTATAATTATTTCTAAATCCTTTGATTTGACATCATAATGGAAAACTTGGAACAAATGTCCCAACACTTAACCACTAATGCAAACCCTTGGCATTGTGAAACTGTGTTTATGCTCAAACAATACTACCTGGTATGATGTACGTATATGTAGATTTCATTCTCTCCGTGTGTAAAAATTATTAATGGATAGGAATAAAATGGAAAGCTAATCAATTTATACAAAACTATTGCAATTAATTTATATCGATACCATTACTTATAGTGCTTGTTTCGTTCCTTGTCTCAGACAGTATGTTAAGCAGTCAGTCCCAGTTGTTGGTTCTACGGCAGACATTAGGCCATGTTAGAGGCCTACTAGCGATGGCGGCATGAACAACACTGACAATCGGTTCGGTCTCAAACCTACAAGCTAAAAAATGCTTATAACAAACAAGCATTTTTTAGCTGAATAGACCACAATATTTTTTTTACAGGACTCCGTGGCCAACTGATATCTCGTTTATCGAAACTCATCAAGGCCGAAGAGGAAAAAGAAGGAAAGGAAGATGTAATGGAACTGGACGACGACGAGACAGAGAAGAAAGGTGAACCTGAGACAGAAGACAAGAAAGAGGAACAGACTGACAACAAGAAGGAACAGACTGACAACAAGAAGGAACAGACCGACAACAAGAAAGAAGAAGTAAAACTCGATAAACAGGAGAAGGATAAACCGGAGGAGAAGGAAAAGAAGGAGGAAAAGAAGAAAGAAAAGAAATCTGAAAAGGAGATTGAAGAGGAAAAGAGACGGGTAAGGTCAAAAACACGTATTTTTTAGGTGTGCAATGACCGGCTTCTTACTTATGAAATGAACAGTAGTATTACATGCCAAAAAAATGCTAGATTTACAGTTATCGTTTTCATTTTGACACTTCGACGACATATATTGCTGCGTTTCGTTGTCGTATGTTAAAACTTGCAAAAATATTGCCCATGTGTCAACTTGAATGCGATTACGAAAACGATGAAAATCGCGTTCGAGTTCCTGGTCGTATTACTTGACTCATGAAATTAGTATAGCAATTAAATCTCAACCCTAGTGAGGCCATATGTATACTCTGTTTTCGACTGCACAAAACTCCTGTTTAATTTGACATTGCCCAACAGTTGGAGAAGGACAAGCAGACAATGAAAACCCGTTACGAGCTACCGAGCACACCTCACATTATGGTCCACCCTAACGCCGCGGCAAAGAACGGCAAGTTCAACTGCAGCATTGCCACTCTGTCATTGCTGCTCGACTACCGTATCACGGATAACAAGGAGCATAGCTTTGAGGTTTGTACATATGTTATTGCCTTTGTTCGTGGAGGAAATCTTCTATAAACTCGATCTCATGTAGGAGGTAATTGTTTTATGTCTGTACATCCTAACTCCTAAGATTGTTTTAAAAAAAATCCCAGATCAATCAATGTATAAAACTAAACAATATTTTTAGGACGTTTTAATGCAATCATTTCGGAACAACATTTAAGTGTAATTATTATTAGTAATTATTTCGTTAATTTTACAAAATAGACATACTGTGGCCAACTGTGGAGACATGACTGAAATCCATAAATCTCCGCACTAAATTCGTTTTGCCAAAAAGGGATGATGCACAACTTTAGTCATCAATATCGCTGGTGTTTAATTTGGATATCGAAAGTTATTTTCAGATGTATCCTTAGAATGATAGCGAGTTGATTTAGCTTATAAAGAAGGTTATTCAATTACCTTTTTAATAAATACATTGTCTTTCCAGCTATTCGTATTCGCCGAGCTGTTCAACGAGATGCTAATGCGTGACTTCGGTTTTTACATCTACAAAACTCTTTACACTATACCAGAGAAAATGGACGAGGTCAAAGAAGTCAAGGATAAAGATAAGAGCGAAGAGAACGCCGATAAGGAAGAGAAGAAAGACGCCGAGAAAAAAGAAGACAAGGAGGACAAGAAAGAGGAGAAAGACAAGAGAGATGAAAAAGACAAGAAAGATGAAAAAGACAAGAAAGAGGAGAAAGACAAGAAAGATGATAAGGATAAAAAAGATGAAAAGGACAAAAAAGATGATAGAAAAGATGACAAGCGTGAATCGCGCAGACGTGATCGAAAGGTAATGCATGGTATTGTTTTTTCTTTGATTTGACGTGTTTATCCTAAAGTATTAACTAAGGGGTACATACTCTAGTCATTGGGGCTACAGTGACTATTGTAGATCGTGCAGATATAGTAATTTATTACAATGTGACAGTCTTATTGATATTATTGGCACAGAATATATAATAGTACAAGTACAGAAGAGTCTCTCTTAAAAACCGTTAAAATAAATCGCGAGTCTCGCAGCGACGCAATAAAGTACAATTCAGCTCGCGCAGCGCGAAGTGCCTACAATTATATTCACCTACAACGTGCGTCTCTTTCTATCGGGTAGCTCTTTACTCTTCTGACACGATTAGGGCTGCCGGCTTGTGAAAGATAAATAATCTGAATATTTAATGAACATATATTATTATACCACTCTATTATTCTACTTTTGTAAACAAACTGATATTTCAAATATACCTACGGTATTAGATCACAAAAGACCATAGGCATGCTATCTTCTTACACTTTAATGGGTGTCTACAATACTAAACATAACTCTTTTAGGTTTTAGCTAGGTACAATCTAGTCCGGGAGCCGAAACCCATATTTACATATTTAAGATGCAAGAACTAGCCTTGCGATTTATTATATAAATCTAATCTAATTATTCGTTCATTATTCATTCAATTTCATTCAATTATCTGCAACTATTCTCTAGATTGCATGGTAAAACTACTCGTAAGTTAATGGAGAATAAAATCGGGGAATAAAAATAACCCTGGGATAGTTACTCCAGTATAAATTGAAGTTTGGTCGAATCCACCCTAAATAAAATAAATTATTATGGTAGGTACTAAATTGTATGAAAGAATATTTTAATAATTTAGACCAAATTCTTGTCACGATTTTTTTCTTCCGATACAATGAAAGACGGCTAAATACGTCGCAGCGCGGGCGCAAAATAGCGGGCTACGTGCAATCAATCTGGCGCGCAGCAGCCCACTGAATAGCCGCGCCGGCGCGGCCCAAGGCCGCCCGCCCGATGTACCTGTAGATTTATACCTAAAGCGCGGAGTGCACCAGGCCTGTTATTGGTGATGATTTATAATATTTAGATAATACCATAGCATTTGTTTAGCATAAATGTAACACCACTTGTTGATAACGCCGGATTTACGTGGGTCGACTTTCGCCGCACGGCTAAGCCGAAATCTAAGGGGGTATTTACAATTTCTATCCAGTCGATCTTTTTTACACGGTCGATTTTGATGGTGAGGCCATTAGTTGTACAGTGAAAATCGGCCTATTTAAATCCTGCATTACATATGCTGTTAGCCATACGCGTATAGTACACCGTTTAGTTTTCGATCCCTTTCTAACTGAAGAGTGAAACCACAACACAGTTTACCGCTTTCACTGCCGGCAACGCATACATGCGATTTCGTTACTTTCATCCAGTGCCTTGAACGCGTCTGTGAGTTCAGCTGGGGCATATAGGAAAGACCGGCAGTGAATGCGTTAAGGGAAATGGGGTTTAGGTATATAACTAACAGCATACGATGTTACTAGGATTCCCGGAGCGACGACGAGCGCAGCGGCTCCCCAAAACGTCGCAGTCGCGGCGTAGAGCTGCCGTCGGACCCGTATCTGTTGTTGTCTCTCGTGTACTTCGACACGTCGCGCGGCGGATACATCAACCGCAAGGACCTGCAGAACCTATTCATGAGCCTTGGGCTGCAGCTGTCCAGGTCTCAAATACGAACTATCCTTGAGAAGGTCTGCGTAAAGGACAATTTCAGCTACAAGTAAGTTTTCTTTTACAAGACCAACGGAGTAGAGTGGCGGATTTAGTAACAATTTTAATTCAACTTTATTTCCTTCAACATACGACTGTAATCGGTATAGCGAAGTAAAATTCACTGAAAGCTGCGCGTGAGGGTCGCTCGGAGACGAGCGGAGGATCGCAATTCACTAGGGGCCGTGGCAGCATGCGCGCCGGTCGGTGTGCCTCTTCGCCGCCACTCCATTCCGTCGGTCTGCGCTGACCGGTATTGGTTGAACGCTAAACTGCAATAGTTTCTGACTTATTAGCAATATTTTCCAATGTGAATCCAGCTTTATTGGCTTTATGGAAAATGTGTTTTATAAACATTTAGACCCATTTGCAATTTTAAAAGCCTTGCAATGATACACACAAAGCCGCCGCCCGCCGCGACGCCACGTGTAAACGCCCTACTTTTTTACCCGACTGCTCAAAAAGGAGGGTTATGTTTTTCGAGTGTATGTATGTGAGTTTGTGTGTCTAATTCTTTGGCACACCCTGCAGCCTAAACGGCTTGATGGATTTTAACATAATTGAGGAGTCTTAGAAATATAATGAGACATTATTACAAATTATTATATATAAACTGTCGGTCTAATTGACGGCTTCTACAATATAAGTGAGTGATATCCGTTTATAAATAATAATGAGGAGTCATTAAATTCGTTTTGATTGAAGGAGTGACATAGGCTATAAACAATTAATCAAAGGGCTTAAATTTTATGCAGTCGGTTTTATTGTTTTTTGAAATAATTTATGTTTGTTCACTCAGGTCTCTGGTTCAAGCCATCAAAGACCTCGCGTCGGGCGCGCCAGAAGCGATCCAGGACCTACCTCTGGAAACTACCATCGTCGTCAATAATGATGTACCGTCTCATGTGAGTAACATACTACATTACAAATATATATAGCTCGACTACCACTCACTGACTGACTCACTGACTCACTGACTCACTGATTGACGCGCCCGTTTAGTCTGAAGGAGTTCCCGGAGGTGAAAGTGATGTAGGGGGGAGTTGTATAGTTTAGTGATTGGACCAGAGGAAAACTATAGGGAAGTGAAAAAAACAAGATGGCGGCGGGTCACGTGATGCCATCTCCGCCATTTTCCAACCGATTTCGATCAAATTTGGAACGCGTGTCACATGGTCCACCTACTTTGTGATGAAATTGAAAAACAAAAGAAAAACAAAATGGCGGCGGAAATATAGCCGATTGAAAATTTGGACATGTCAGACCAAACTTTGACGAATTAGCTGGCCTAGCACGAGCGCACGAGGAATATCCAACCAATTCCACTTCGTAGCACATATGATGCAGTATACCAGAAAATTGTCAATTTTTGGAAAAACAAAATGGCGGACGAGCAGTTAACCATAATATTTTCTCAATAAATTTTCCTATACGAAACGAAAGGATTACTTGCGTGCGGTAAATATCTATCAGTAACTATAGCGAGGCCGAAGGCCGAGCACCCTCCGGCGAGGCCGAAGGCCGAGCTCCGCGTAGGGCGAAGCCCGAAGCGATAGAACACCGCGAGGCCGCAGGCCGAGCTCCGCGTAGGGCGAAGCCCGAAGCGTCCCCTTGCCAAGCAGAAACAACTCCCCACCTTCCAAGTAACTTTTGCGAGGCCGAAGGCCGAGCCGGCCTGCGAGGCCATAGGCCGAGCTCCGCGTAGGGCGAAGCCCGAAGCGTCCCCTTGCCAAGCAGAACAACTCCTCACCTTCCAAGTAACTTTTGCGAGGCCGAAGGCCGAGCCGGCCTGCGAGGCCATAGGCCGAGCTCCGCGTAGGGCGAAGCCCGAAGCGTCCCCTTGCCAAGCAGAACAACTCCCCACCTTCCAAGTAACTTTTGCGAGGCCGAAGGCCGAGCCGGCCTGCGAGGCCATTGGCCGAGCTCCGCGTAGGGCGAAGCCCGGAGCGTCCCCACGCTACCAAAGGCTGAAAGATGCCCCTGCCTTTCGAATTATGAACAAAGTTATGGAAATTGTGTACAGCTAGCAACGTTTGGCTTTTGAAAACTTTCTTTAAGTTTCTGGCATACGGGCATTTCGAGCGTTGTTTGCTTCATAAATCACAAAAATAACCTACTTTAAATGAGCAAACTCTTTCCGAATAAATGTTTTTCACAGAGTTTTGAACTTGCAACTTTCGGGCGGTGCTTGATATAATTAGTGGATGGCTTGCAAGAATTATATGCACAGCGAACAATCCGGATAATGTTTATTTAGTTGCGGCGCCTACAACACGAAAACAAAGCAGTCTCGCGGGCCGCGCGCGGCCCGCGCACCATGCAACACCTAGTTTATATCTATAGGTACAGCTAATAGCAGATAAAGTGTAACACTTTGGACCGTTCTTATTATCTGCGTCATAAGAGTTGAATTCGTACTGCAAGTGTTACTACTGCTGTTAGCCGTACATATAATATGGCTGTAAAAAAGTGGAGTCTGTGCATTGGATATATTTTGAAAAGTATAATTGTACTGTGTTTTAAGATCGATACTGAAGGCAAAACACCTATTTTTAGTATTCTTGTCTGTCTGTGTCGATATTCAGGCATCACGCCAAAAGTACTGGAAGGATTTTGATGAGACTTTCACTAGGAGATAGCTCAAATATCTGGGCAGCACATAGGCTATAAGCCATTGCGGTATGTGATGTAGAACCAGAGAGGAAGAGCTGCCTCCCAGTACATTTAAACTACTTTCATATATCTATAGTAACCAGCGACTTCTAGGCATACCATTCCAAATTTGTTTTTGTAATTAATTTTCGATTTGATCTCACTTAGCCCTATTTTACTGAACAGATTGCTGAGTTAGAGGCTACTATTGCCGCCGGCAACCGCGATCTACTGCCGCTGTTCAACCGTTCGTGTAAAGAGGAGGGCGGCTCGTCCGGGGACACCAGGGATGTCAGCGATACTGGTTTGTCTTCCATTATTTCCACGATTTAGGTAACTTGTTAACTTGAATAAATAAATCTAAGGTGTCTAAACCGCAAGGGGCTATCGTGGTGGATAATGCACAGAGCTCCCTCGATGTAAAGCAAGGTCTGTGTCCCAACTGTGGGGACACAAAAAAAACTGCTGCTGCTTCAATGGTATATTTAATTACACTGCTGGGCCAGTGAAGGAAACTTTAGTTGCCGACAACGATTGCAATCAAAGGGTGATATGTTTGTGCGCAGGCGTGGTGACATACAAGTCTCGCGTGGTGGACGTTGGCGCGCTTGTGGCGGCCGAGTCGCGCAGCTCGCTGCAGCGCAGCAAGCTGGAGGAGGCGCTGGAGAGCACGCGGCGGGCGCTGCGGGCCGCGCGCGCAGCCGCCGCGCACACGCAGCAGGCGGAGCGCGGCGCGCAGACTCAGCTTAGCGACCTCAGCGCGCACCTAGCGGCCGCGAGGGCGCGCATTGCGTCGCTCACGGTGAGTAACACTTGGGCCGAAAGTCATAGATAGTTCTGGAGTTATTTTGAAAGATGTTTAAGTTATTTTAAAATATGTTGCTGAAAGTTTTTGCCACTTTTTCTCCTCCGTACATTCAAAAAAATGTTGACGTGAAAAAATGTACACACGTGCCTACTTGCAATAAAGAGATTTGACTTTGAGTACGAACTCAAAGTGAGCTCGCACTAACGGCTATCAAAATTGTATGAAAACTGACAGTTTGAAAGACCTAATTCAAACTCCCCTCCTACTCAATCATATCTTTTTTTATGTTAGACCAAACCCAGGTTTGACCTCAATCTCACCTGATGGGAGTTGAGGCCGATGATGTAACACGCGGGCCCAGTAAATACCGATTCACACTTGTCTTAAAGATCCCAAGAAGATGTCTATGACAACCAGATATTCTGAGCACAACAAATTCCACGAAACCATACACGTGATCCCAGCTCCGTCAATAATATTATATTCATTGACCATCAATCGTCAACGCCACCGACCAGATGCGAGGGATGACGTGCGTAAGGTGGCTAGCAGACACTGGATGCAACAAGCCGAGAATCGGGATGATTGGTGTGCTTTGAGAGAGGCCTATGTCCAGCAGTGGACTGATTCGGCCTGATGACAATACAATGACGGGATTATGATAAAATACATGAGACAAATCTTTGAATCTGTTTTTATGCTATATGTTATTTTTCCAGGCGAGCTCCAAGATATTCCATTCTGCGTTGAAGAGCATTCAAACGAAGGTGGAGGCTGTAGTCAACATAAAATACGAGGACGATGATGTCGTCGAAATCGTGAATGGACCCACTAAGTGAGTTTCATACATACCTAATAGAATTGGTAGTCATATTGTGTGCGCTCTGACCACATACGGCCTAACACAGAGAAAGGTGTACAGGAGTGTTTGAGGTTGAGATAATAATAATCATTTAAAATATTGGTTTATTTATTTGGTGTTGGAGCTATTAGAAAGGAAAATGTACAAAGTTGGGTTTCTGTGTATATTTTGGGATATCAAGGGTTTGTACTATTCTAGTGGTACTTATAACAATAAAATACAATTCGGTGTTTTTTCCCAATTCAATTTACAGGGTGGAAAAGGGCACAAAGAATGAAAAGGCGGAGTCTGAAGTAACGGAGATTGATGACAGTACCGAAGACAAGAAAGATATTCTCAAAACCGAAGACCAAGAGTCCAAAGTGGAAAGTGACATTTTATCAACGGAAAATATGGACCTTGATGATAAGGAATAGCCCTTTATAACGGAATTTTATGAATAGTATTACGCCTCATTGTTTTACATTTTTATAAATAGAATACACAAATACAGTTAGTAAATTGCGGCAACACGAGCAATTTGTAATAAAAATGCCATTCAAATATAGAGCTTGGCGTTTAAATTGTGCGACATTTATTTCTCAATTAATTAATTAAGATAAAACTGAAGTTCCCGTTACGTTGAAGATTGGAATCGCGACAAATATTTTTTCTTTATGACCAATATTTGAACCTGAAACCTCGCTATTCGCTGGCATGCTATATTCCAACAGAGCCACCGTGGCTGCTACGAACGGTTTAGGATCTTAGACGTGACGAAAATGTATTTCTATTTATTTAAATTGTCGCAAAAAACACTTTTAAGTACGTCTACTTAGAATTGTTGTCTTGACTTAGGTGTGTATTTATTTGGCATTTTTATTACAAACTACTAATGTTGTCGCAACTGAAAAGACTGGGTCAATTGCGCCAACCGTGGGCTAGAGTTAACCCGTGTTAAATCACAAAAATATATGGCATTTTGTAATTTAACACAGGGTTATGCACTTGGTGTTATCTCTTAGCTGGGTGCAAAAGGCCTTTACTCTACTGCCAATACTGTTTTACATAAATCATAAAAGTCTTTAGAATTAATCACCTACACATGGTGAAACCTATTAATGGTGATCTATGCAAAACGGAATAGTGATTATTTAACAATGAAATCAAAGTAATAATAATGTGATGTGCTTATAAGGTAATGTTCCGTTAACTTTTTAATTAAGGGCCTGATATGAGCTAACTAGCGCCGCCAATCATGAAAAAATAATATCTCCCAATTTAATCAATTTTATTAAAAAAGCTATTTACAAAATGTTTATTACGATAAATACTATTTTTTAAATCCTTATTTATTAGTTTAGTGATTCGATTTCGGTAAGTTGTAGTTCGCATAATTGCGAAAAACGGCCGTTTTTGGCACATTTGTGAACTACAACTTAGCTTGTCGCAATTATGCCATGTATTGTATATTGAAAAATAGTATTCATCCTAATAAACATTTTGTAAATAGCTTTTTTAATAAAATTGATTAAATTGCAAGATATTATTTTTTCAAGATTGGCGGCGCTAGTTGGCTCATATCAGGCCCTTAACGACATTTGAAATTAGCTTTGAAGACATTGTAGCATTAGAATAATGTAATTTCTATTTGGTAAATTGATATCACCAAGAACTTAACTATATTTTTCGCAAGTCTTAATTTTAAGAAGTGTATTTTATAATGTTCCAATAGAATAAGTATCTATGTATCATTAAAATGCAATAATAGACGTGATTGTATACTTTATTTTATTTAATCCTTAAGCCTAAAAATAACATAATTTTATATTAGTAGGTAGTTACGAAATAATTAAAATTAGAAGAAACTTATCTATCCAATAATAAATTATAAACATTCCCAGGGTTGTAAGTGCTTTTGTATTCAAAAAGTAAACCGAGAACACTTGCAGTACGATTTTAAATCTTACGGCGCAGATAATAAGAGCGATCCAAAGGCCATCACACTTGATCTGCTGTTAGCAGGACGTGAATAGACTGATATTTATGAATTACCTATACCGCAACCCAAAACAAGTGTCTTATTTTGTAAACAAAAACTACCCTACCCTACTAACATTTTAAGCTCTTCTGTGATTATTGCAGTTATTTTCACATTATTTGATCGGATTGCTTTATTTTCACAATGATGAACAGGTTCGATCAATCAGTTCCTTCAGTGTTACATCACAACAGGTAATTAGACGATCATATTTGTTTACAAAATAAGACACTTGATTTGGGCTGTGGTATAGTATGAAAATTCAGGTTTGGAATGTCAAAGGAATCAAGCTATCAAGAAACAACCCTGGTTTCCAATATTTGCACTTAACTACGAGTAAATAAAACATAATGGCAGCATACAAGTAAATTAACTATTTTCATTTGGAATACATAGTGTACATTATATTTAGATAAAAACATACTCTCCGCCCTTAAGTGCAGTGATATATTACTTTCGAAAGTAGCAAAATAAAAACTCCAGTCCATATCCTCCTTCGAAGTTCTTCGCAAAGTTGACCGAAGAAGCGTCAGCACACTCTAACTACGCGAGACTTGGTGCAGAGTGAGACCGCCGATATTCATATACTGTTTTGAGTGCGACTTGAGTTTGAGTGCGGTCTTACAACTTGCATACAATTTTGACGCTTCTAAAGCCGAGCTCATGCAAAGTTTGTGCTCAAAAACTGTCTATATCGGTCTGAGACTTATCGTTCGATTGATGAGATGCGTACTTCGGTCCCTTTGACTCGGGCCAAAAAATCGACAAATGTAAATCGCCTGAGACGAAGCACAAAGCAGCGAGTGTTTTGTTTTGCCGTACAAAACACTCGCTGTTTTGTTGTACACCTCGGTTATACTCGCGATAGGTACTGTACTTACATATTATTGGACTTAGAACAAGCTAATATCGGGCGAATATCCCTGTCAACGTTCGATGGTGCACGGGCGAGGGCTCCCAGAGACATTTTACTTCGCTATACCTATTACGGTCGTATGTTGAAGTAAACAAAGTTGAATTCAAATTGTTACTAAATTAGTCGCTTTGCCACCACTCCACTCCGTCGGTCTGCGCTGACCCTTATGCCGATGCTACAATACGCATACGCGATCGAACGCTGCGATCGGCCGCGTTGCACGGAAGTGTACAGCGGCCGTTTAGACGCACGGCTCGACATAGTTCCCCGGGAACAGTCCGGTGACGCCGTCCATGACGCCCTCCCACCAGCCGTCGTCGTTCTTCTTCAGCACGTAGATCACGGAGCTCTCCTGGAAAGACAGCTCGTCCTCTTTGTCCGCGTAGTAGTCGTAGATTGCAACCACTGACATGAAAAGAAGGATAAGTAAGTATTAATTTGTCATGTTTCACATTTACTAAGTTGTAACAATCTTCAAATATATGAAATGAGTAATAAAACCATTGAAGTATAAAGAATCACTCATTTCCTTCCATCGGATTAAAAACAATCCAAGGTTATGATATGAAGGATATAAATATTTCGAAATTGATCGTTTACAGCGGTCTTCATTCAACAAGTAATAATTAGAAGTCATTCATTTTGTTTTTATGTACTGGGCATCACTTTTTTCCTCCTATTTTTATTAGTATTCTTATTGTCTGCACAATCTTACTTATTTCGAATCGTGCTTGTATAGTACTTACGTTAAAAAATTGCTTGGTTAAAGATCTCTCCAATCGATATAAATAAATAAATAAAATATTTGGTTTACCTTTTATCCAAACACAAGATTTGGAAAAGTATTTCTCGAACCATTCCTTAACTTCACTAAAAAAATTAAAAAAAAAAAAACACTGCCAAGTAAGATCAAACGTTTACTACATACCTTTCTCAATATAATTCTTGGGCACCCATCCAGGCAGATCTTCTTCGTCCGGCACGATCGCAGGCACCGCGCTTGAGTATTGACCTCCCATCTTGCTCTGTAATGGTCACGTGAACAACAGGTGATATAGGCATATACATCTCTTAGGTTACAATTTTGCACTTATAACAAAGTCCATGGAATTTTACGTTTGTGAGAGCGAGCTTCCGCTAAACTTGCACTCAAAACTGTTTAATGAATGTCAATCTCAACTGTCAACGAATATATTTCTAGTGTAGCCTGTTTACGCGGTTAATAATATAATAATAATAAATTTTCTTTATTCAGGTAAGAATCCCAAAATACAAATATACGTAATATTAAGGACAATAAATTATAATTAATTAATTAATTATTTATTAATTATTATTGAACCAGATTTAAATTTAAAAAACCAGATTTAAATTTTAATGTTCTGCTGTTAGCTAATTTTGATGTTTCTAAAAATAGTGCCATTATTTTCACTTTAGTGTAGGAAATGGAAAATTGTACGTACGTGCTGCTGTTTTCTATTAATCTTGTAGAATATAAAGTATTTGAATCTGGGAGGCAGCATTTTTAGACCTGACAGATTTAGTTTAGTTTATATTAACACACCATAATATCTATCACTAACTTATGTTAATAAGTTCATGTTCGTAATGGTTTTTATTAGCATTGAATTCCAGAAATAATACGTAGAATAGTGAACGTAGTGACATACATTGAGGTGGTGTGGTCGTCCAAACGCCTCGTGGTTCAACTCGTCGTCCATTGGCGGCGGCGGCAGCGGCGGCGACACCGACCCGCCGCGGGCACTCGCAGACGATGAAGATGCGCGCTGGACATATAATACGTTGCCTTGGTTTATTATCACTAACGCCCACTCGCAATAAAATATAACCCTAGGGTTAGCGACTTAACCCGAGCAAAAAGTATGGAGTTTTCTCGGGTCAAGTACCCTAACTAAGGGTTATCTCGATATTGAAATCGGTCCTTATAATGCTCACACGCTTATTTTACGGGTTTGTAATTATAGAAAACTCATATTTATTTTTACAAACAGCTTGTTTTTGTCATATAATAAATCAGAATAATAATATACAGGGTGTAACGTAAAGGGTATATGAAGCCGAAGGGAGGGTGTTCAGTATCGGTAACTGAACAACTTTTGTTCTACGACTTTTAGATTTTCGCGAATTTATTTTTTGACTTTTCATACATTTCGTACCGGTCAGCTGATCGATTTGTATGAGACGTTAATTTATTTTTATTTTTTATTCGAAAAGTCGTAGAACAAAAGTTGTTCAGTTACTGATACTGAACACCCTCCCTTCGGCTTCATATACCCTTTACGTTACACCCTGTATATTATAATAATCAATGCACGTAATTTATGTAGTTATGTGCATTGTGTAATTAATATTGTAGTTGACTAACCTGTCCCGGCAGACTCATGGAGTGTTGGCTGTGCTCACCATCGGATCCAATGAGCGGAGACGGTGGAGCTAAAAATACATATCAGATTATATGTTGTGTTACATTAAAGAAGTTACTGCTACATTAAAGAATTTGTATTTTATTTGCCACTAATATACTGCGATTCATAGTAAAAAAGGTGTGTAATAAAATCTGAATTTTTCTAATAAACCATAATGACGGATATTTTCAGAATTTTGTAATATCTGAAATGGTAGCCTTGGCCCAAAGCTAACCCTCTGATTGTGTTATCTAATATTATAAGGGATTTCCTATTCGGGTTGTGTGCCCTAAAAACTTACGTGGCATGCTTGAATGCATATCTTGTTGAGAGAAATTTGGAGACGCCTGGTGCTGATTTGGATGTACCATGCCAACCTGTGGGCAAATAACAGTTTTGTTATTAATGATGATAATCGCGGTGAGTTTCCACTGAGGCGGGGTAGAACTTAGCGATGCATGAATGTGTGTCGAGTTCTACGTAGATGCCTAGTCGTCTACTGTCACAGACCACTTACCCATTAGACATGAAATCGGTACGCAAGCTAAACATTCTGTCAACGATGAGCGCATAGATACGAAGCGGGGGACAGGGGTGCCCTTATTAAAGAGATGCGTCCATGTCGATAATATCTCTAGGTTACACGTGTCGCAAAGCAATTTTGCGCTCATGTGCGGTCAGACACCGGCGCCCTCCTGTTACAGGTCTACGGGGTAAGTGGTCTGTGTCTAATATAGACGTCAATTGAGATAAACATGACACCAATTGAGATTCCGGGCATTGTGACTGGTCAATTGTGCACCGCTCGGCCTCAGTAGAAGTGCAGCCTTAAGGTAGACTTCCGTGCATCGCGGCCGATTGCAGCCGCACGCGTTCGGGTTGACAATACATGCACTATGAAAATGTATGGCGCCACTTCCAAGGTCTGTCTGTCGCGCGGCCGACGGTAGTCGCGCCATACATTTTCATAATGCAAGTATTGTCGCATCGGTCGCGCAGGCCAGCCACGCGAGATAGAACGCGCTCGGCTGTGATGCACGGAAGTCTGCCTTTAGGGTATGAGCGGTAACATACATTAGCGTGGGGTCTTTTGAAAATAGCGGGAAACAACAGTTGCAAAATTATTTGATAATTTTCAAGTTTCCAGCTAGAGTCAAGAGTCTCACTACGAGCTCGAGAGTGAAGATGACTGTCGAGCTGCTTCGTCCAGAGTGACGACGCTACAGAGATTTCTCTGGATGAAGAAAAGAAAACGAGGATACCGAGGGTGACGACACTACGGCGACTCTTCTGGAGGAAGAGAGAAGACAATGATATCTGGAATATTCGGCAAATGACGAACTGTCTAGTCCATTAATAAACTATAAAATACATTAGTGTGCACTCTAAACTATTAGCTTGAGAAAATTTCAAACTTAACGATGCGCCCTATATACTCTTCGTTTTCGTCTGTACCTGTGGCTGCGTGACAGGCAGCGTGGAGTATCCCGGCGGGCGGCGCGGGTAGTTGGGCGCGTAGTGCGACGGCACCTGAGGGGGCGCCACTGCCGGCGGCGTGCGGTACTCGCGGGACGACTTGCCTGCACATGGATATAACATTATTGTAATAGAACATAAAAAACCCTACAGGGAACTATTGAAGCCAAATTACCTTTTTGGACCGATAACCTGATTGGTGTGTCTCTCCCATAACCAACTTGACATTGGCAGAATTCTATGAAGAGACACCATAACATAACCCAAAGAAGTATAATAATACAAAGCGCTTTAAACATTTATTTTTCTATTCTCTCTCTCTCTCTCTTTATTTCTGCTTCGTTGCAATCTGTAGGCTTTGCTGCAATAATCGACTGACCTGACTCTAATGATGGACGGTTAGATTAAATAAATCCAAAAACCCAATTAATAAAAACGTTCACATTTTAGTAAGCCACAAATATTATTGACACCAGTGCCCATTGTTTCAAAACAAATCTAAACTGAAGCCCAAATCAAGTGTCTTATTTTGTTGTAACAAAAACTACCCTACCCTACTAACATTTTAAGCTGTTCTGTGATTATTACATAGTTATTTTAACATTATTAGATCGGATTACTTTATTTTCACAATGGTGAACAGGTTCAATCAATCAGTCCCTTCAGTGTTACATCACAACAGGTAATTAGACGATCATATTACATACGTGGCCCTGAGGCACCTAGCTTAATTGTGTTTGTTCCTAATTGTATGCCTTTTTTTTCAAATGACTGTACATACATTATCGTATTGGGGATACCTGTCAAGATATTGTAGTTGTAATAAATATATATTTGTTTACAAAATCAGACACTTTATTTGGGCTGCGGTATAGAACTGTATCAATACCATTTATTGTTAATGACAGGATATAGGTATGGAGTGAGTAAACTATAGATGCTGGTAGTCTACATATAGGTAATTAAATACCTAACTAAACTAACCACAAGTTCATAATTATGATATGTAATGTGATCAATACAATGTAAATTGATACCAAGTTTTGATTGTAACATACTTGCAACACAAATGGTAACTCATACATAGGTTCAAATTTAGCAGAATTTAGCTCTACTAATCAAATAACCAACAGTTAAGCTGAATAACGATACAAACAACCCAAAAAAAAACCATTAGCGATGCAAAATTGTAATACAGGGCAGGGCATTTGGACAAAATTGAAATATGCAAGACACCTTCTAACAACTATGGCTGTTGAGCACAGACATGACTGTTTACTTAATGTGACTTCCCTAAGCATGGTGAGAGATGAAAATGCTGCTTAATTTGCAGTAACTTTCTGATTATATTAAAAAATAGGGCTACTAATGCATAATGAATTGAATACACTGAAATTATTAAGATACAGACAAACTGTGAGATAGAATTCATTATAATCAATTTAAATAATGAGGGTATTACTGAAATTATAGGTACTGTACCTAGAGTCCCTCGTCCCAAAGTGCCGGTGTTAGAAGCAGAAGCTGCCCTGATGGCTGCAGGTGGTGTGGGGGGCTTCGTTGTTGGGGCTGGCAGGGGCGCTGCGGCGCTGGGGGCAGAGCCCGAGCGGCGACCACGGGGCGTGCCACACGCACCACTATTCCAACGGGCACCATGACCAATGTCGTCCAGGGCTGTGTGGCATAGACACAAAGATAGGTCAACTCTCTTGCTCATGAAAGAATTATAATACAGTTTCAGTAATACAATTTGGACAAAAGCTGCCTTATTGCTCAATTCACTGTTTTCTAGGAAACCTTTGGCAATAGACTGACTACTCATCATACTGTCTGTCCTCATATTGTCATTGCAAAATGTACCTATTTGTTGCTATAAGCACCTCTGTATGGAAAGTAGTCTTACTATGCAATAGTATTACCATGCTTAATGTAGAATAATAATTCTTTTATTACTTTATTTAAATAATAATAAATATTATTATTATTCATTTGATAGACAGGCAGCATAATATCACCGTGTTGGTAAGTTCAGTTTATGTTGTCTAATGTTCATATGATTCACTACACATATTGCTTATTTATATGTTTGCTTTTAACCACATGTCGAGGCGATTTTTAAAAGAGTTCACTGATGGTGCAGATACTACATCATCAGACAGTTTGTTGCATGCGTAAATATTATACATACCTATTAAAATGTCTATTCAGGTAGGTTACTTCAACTGTTAAAATTGGTGAATTCATTTAGGTGTTTCTTTATCGACTTGACTCAAGACATTAAAAATACAAACCTGCATAATCAATGGTCTTCCTCACATACTTTATGGGTTTTTCCGGGTTGGCTGGTGCTATGATCTTATATTGCCTGTTTGTCACTTTGTTCGCAGTCAGCACCCCAATCTCTCGTCGTGCCACCTTCTCCTTGTGAATAGCGACGGTCTGAGCGATGTGATTCATCTGCCCCTCCATTTCTGCCAATTGCATAGTCTGTAGTTCCAGTAGTTGGAGGAAGTTGTAAGCCAATGTGTTGATTTGATATGCGACACTGGCCAGAGACTGTGTTGTGTAGTTTTTCGTGCTCTCCAGAGCTAGTCTTTTGTTCTCCGATTGGAAGTAGTTGGCTTCACAGTACTCGGCCACTCTTTCGAGGTTTGTATGGCTGTCTGTGAGGTGATTGCGTCCCTCCGGGATCTCTGTTTGCAATAATGCAGCCAGCTCAGCCATGGTGGAGCTGAAAATAGACGTAAACTGGCAAATTAGTACATGTTTACAGGAATGTTATATTGATAGGAAGTACTAGCTTTTTGGTACCACCAACACACGACTCTGTATTGAAGCAAATAAATATATATACTGAGAAATAGGTTATCTACCTTTTGTATTACCGCCGCTGTAAAACTCCTAAAATATCATGACTTCGATAAAAAAACTAGATTTGTAAAATAAATAAATACACAAAATTACATATCTCCATCCACCCAAAAAATAATCCTTTTTTGTCCAAATGGTAACAGGCAAAGCAAATAAGCAAACTAATAAGAAGAAGGGAAAACATACAGCCGGGTGCCGACCGCGATTTTTGTTTTGGTTATCGTTTTAATTTTGACTCAATGATGATAAATAATGTACTGCGTTTATATTATCATTTATTAAAACTTGCGAAGATAATGAAACGACAAAATGAAAACGATTATAGTCACAGTCAATCGACACCATTGTATCAAATGTGATCGACACACATTCAAGTTTAAAATCGTTTACTTTTCGCCAACTCCATAGGTCTATGAAACCATGAAACATGAATAAAACCATGAAACCGTCGAATAAGATGTCATGTAGAAATATCATAAAATACATTTATTTCTCTTGTATGAACAGACTGTATGGTCTTTGCCTGCCGTACAGACGAATTTAAAAACAACAACAGTGCAACAACAACAATATTTCTTTCTCAATCGCGCACAATGATATCTACTATTTCTTTCTTTGTCTGTCTCATCTGTCTGTCAAGCAAGCACTGTGACCATATGTGGCAGAATCCTGCCCTTTTGGCAGGGTTTGCTCTTCATTTTCGTCTGTGTTTTCGTGTCTGGCAGGTTCTTGACGTTTGTAACTGGCACTACCAGGATTAGCAATATAGGATGGCATAATTCGCAGTATAATTAAGCCAAAAAAGGCGTAAGGTGGCAATATTAAGGTAAGGAAATTCAATCCAAATCACTTATTTTAAATAACAGGGCCATTACCATGAATTTTGTGCCATGACGACCTTAAAGTAAGCTATTAAGGACGTCATGGTACGAAATAACAAAGTATTATTGAAGTAATCCTGCTATAAAGACTTCATGGTTAAAGCCCCAGTACAGTCTATTAAGACATCTGAAATAAGAATCCAGGGGGCCTCAATAAGGTTGAGGTTTTCTCAAGAACTATTTGACCGATAATTGTAAAAAATATTTTTCTATTAGATTGTGTTTAGATACTACATTTATACACACTATGTAGGTACCTAATTGTAGATAGGTAAGTAATTTAAGAAAATCAGTCAAGTACTTTTTTGAAAATCTCAACCTTATTGATACTTATCTGGGGTAATAGACCGCACATTAAAATAGGTGTCTATTTAACTTGAATTATTATGGCCTTATTTAAGCATTTTGTGCATAAGAGTTTGGCAGGATTTGTCAGTTTTCTTAAGGCAGGATTAATAGTTTTAATATGGTCACACTGCAAGCAAGTGTCAGCTGTCAGTTCCATCCAGGTCCAGTCGCTGCTCACTTCACTGTTCTCGACTTGCTTTGTGATTTTTTTTGTCAGTTGCGTTGCCTTGATTTTCTACAAAATTATTTATAAAATCCCCACAGCAATGTGAAATGTAATTTTGTGAGGAGTGTTTTGAAGATTATAATGGGAACTAATGGTAACGGTCGCCGCGGAGGCGCAAAGTTGCCAGACGTTCGCCGCCCCATGGAGGAAGGAGACTGTGTAAACGATATGGAGAGTCCTGAGCTGGATTTCGTGTACGACGACTGCGACACGCAGGCCAACGAGATCGCCGAGTTGTACAGCTACACTGAACACCCGGAATTCCAGGTCAATGTGAAAGCGTTCGAAGACATCATGGAGGAGTTCAATTACCCGCCCAGTTGGCAGCGATTGACCAATAGACAGCATCGGACTGTTATAATGAAGCTGTTGGAGCATTTGGATGTGGCTGTGAGTGAGATACGTATGCGTGCGACGCGCTGCATTCTGTACCTGGCGCAGGGCTGCTGGGCGGAGATGCAGTCCGACGCGGAACAAGCCCATTGGGCACGCATCAACGTCATGACACTCTACGACATGGGAACCTTCTCCGCGTTTGTTGAACTACTGAATCTCGAGATTGTCCGCAGCAGTACTGCTATAGCTTCGAGGAAACTCGCAGAATCTCTTGCAGATTCCACCAACCTCAGAGTCATTTTATCTGTTCTATATTTGATCACGGAGTACATGAGAACCGAAAAAGAAAACCCTGAGTCTGAATATGGACATATAGTGAAAAATTTCAAGGAAGAACTTGGACAACCATATGGAGAAGAATTGCTTCCGGTGAAACTGCTCAGCATGGTGACACATCTCTGTGCTGGAACCACTCCACACTTCCCAATGAAGAAAGTTCTTCTACTTCTATGGAAAGTATTGCTAGTCTATCTGGGTGGATCTAAAGAACTGAAAGAAAGGAAGGGCAAGCTGAGAGAAAGCAATGACTTGCCACCATTGACCGAAGATACTATTGAAATCATAAAGGGAATGCGTGCTAGTTCACCGCCGCCTAGTGCAGCTGACATGCTTGAAAATCAGAACCCAGGGCAAAGAAAGATAAAAGAAAATGAAAGAGCTCTACGCAGGCAGACCTTCATGAAGCAGACCTCTTTAGATGAATCTGATGAACAGATTTTTGTAGACAAAGAGGAAACAGGAAATGGTTCAGAAGACTATTCCATGGAGTTTCAGTCGATGCCTAGTGAAAATTCACAGAACATGAATAGCAATCAAAATTGTCCCTACTACATGTATTTTAAACAGTTTGAAAGTCCACCCCCACCTCCTCCCTTGCCAAGGAGCTTGCCTTGGGAGTCAAAAGTGCGCCAGAAAGATATTGATATGTTTTTAGATAATGTGAGAATCAAGTTTGTTGGATACTCCCTCCCAGGTGACAGACAAACCATTGCAGGGCTGCCTCAGCCGATTCATGAGGGCATTGATATATTGAAGAAGCATATGTACACAAGCCTCTCTGAACTGCAGGCAGAAAGAGAGCTTGAGATAGCTCGCAGTCCCCTCACTAAAGGGGAGAAGGAAGTTGAAGAAACGGAATCTGAAACCTTGTACAAAGCTATGCTCCCTAATCTGCCACAGTACATGATTGCTCTACTGAAAATACTCCTTGCAGCGGCACCTACTTCTACTGCAAAAACTTACTCCATTAACATAATGGCTGACTTGTTACCAGAAGAGATGCCGATGACAGTATTACAGTCTCTCAAACTTGGTGTTGATGTGAACAGGCACAAGGAAATTATAGTCAAAGCTGTGACAGCCATATTGCTGCTACTGTTGAAACACTTCAAACTGAACCATGTCTATCAGTTTGAGTTCATGTCACAACACTTGGTATATGCCAACTGCATGCCTCTAGTCCTCAAATTTTTTAACCAAAACATTTTATCTTATGTGGGTGCTAAAAACACAATACCCATATTTGACTTTCCTGCATGTGTCATTGGGGAACAACCAGAACTGACAAAAGAGTGTCTGGACATTGGGGATTCATCAGTTCCATATTCATGGAGAAATGTGTTCTCCTGCATTAACTTGTTGAGAATTCTAAATAAATTGACTAAATGGAAAAATGCGCGAATAATGATGCTTGTTGTGTTCAAAAGTGCACCCATATTAAAACGCACATTGAAAGTGCGCCACGCATTGATGCAGTTCTATGTTTTGAAATTACTGAAGATGCAAACAAAATATTTGGGCCGCCAATGGAGGAAGACCAATATGAAGACCATAAGTGCAATATATTCCAAGGTCCGACACAGGTTGAATGATGACTGGGCATTTGGGAACGATGTTGATGCGCGACCTTGGGATTTCCAGGATGAGGAGTGTGCACTGAGGGTCAGTGTGGACCGTTTCAACCACAGAAGGTATGGCACAGGTGGCAATCATGAGATAGATCTGACACCACTGGAAACTGACATAAACTGTTTACTGGAGACTAGCATGGATCTGGATGAGGAATTCAAGGATAACTATGAGCTGTGGCTGGACCAGGAAGTGTACAACAATGAGATCAATTGGGATGTTTTGTTGTCTGCATAAACATTATGACATGTGAGGACAATGCAAAGCACTCAACAAGTATTATATACCTGCATATTTTAGAGATATAACTTATAATTATGTATCTACTTTATTTAATGGATTTTATATGATTTATCAAACACATGACAACATTTTGGAAGCAATTAATTTTATTCAATTGATTTCTAGCTTAGAATGCTTAGCTGGAATGTTTTAAGCATTAAGGAACAAAATTTTGGCCAGGAGTATGTTCCTTCATGGTTTAGAGCAGTTTTAAGTATGTAACGAAATGATAGCTATTTTACAAATTGTAAATTTCACATACTTATGTGACAAACGCAGGTTCTTGGACAAAACTTAACATGTAGGTTTGATGTAACTTTTACTGTAATATCAGATTGCAACTTTATAAATGATGAATTGTAAAAACTAATCATGTATAGACTATTTGGATAACTAAATACACAATTATGTTTTATTCATGTTATACATATGTTTCTGTAAAAGCCCGAACTACGGTAAATCCTAAGATTTACCAGTAAAACCTAAGATTTACCAACTCCTATTGTAAAAGTCCGAACAGCTCTATGATTATCGTTCATTTCGAACTTTTACCATCATTAATTTGGTAAATCTTAGGATTTACCTCAAGCACGCGATAAATGTTGAAAAAAGCAACCTGGCATATCGAACTGAGCTACCTATACATAAGCCATGAAGTTATTGTATACAATTCGGTTCTGGCACTTGCCGGCCGCCGCGGCATGATCGCATCGCTCGCTTGGCTCGTCGGTGGTTCAGAGGCACCTAACATAGACATCAAGTTATAAGAATGATTACTTTCTAATCATTTCTTTCAACATCTATCAGGATGGGATTTTTTATACCATTGTCATTCAGTTACTTTCATAGCTCAATATATCGTTATCTTGGTACTGTTATGTAAGGTTGCTATGAACCACAAGGCATGCGTCGAGAAATAATTTTCAACATTTACCATTTGCTTGAGGTAAATCCTAAGATTTACCAAATTAATGATGGTAAAAGTTCGAAATGAACGATAATCATAGAGCTGTTCGATCTTTTACCAATAGTAGTTGGTAAATCTTAGGATTTACCGTAGTTCGGGCTTTTACAGTAACATATACACTCCAAACGTAGTATTTGGAACTTAAAGAACATAATTGGGTATTTTATTAAGGTTTTAACAGGCATGCAATATTGTTGTCTAAATTCCAAATACCTACTTTTGCTGATTGAACTGACATTAATGAAATTAGTTAAATAAATAACTTTTAATTGTTCTCACTCAACTCAGCATGAAGTGAATTGTATGAATGTCTTTTTGCTGTAGATACCTATTTAGAAAGTGTACAATAAAACGTATACAAATTGAAATTATGTATTTTGTTTAAATTTTCAGCTTGGTTAACTAGGCTAGGAGTTAGGATGTATAATTCGTAGGCAGCATACTCGTATTTGCAATTTTATGCCCCAAAGAACGACGATTACCGACGGATGAATCTCATTTCGTCGCTCCGCACTGCACTTCGTCGCGCATAGCGAGTATAGTAGTAGGTTACGCAAAGATTCGACTCAAATATCTTAGCTGAATTGGGTAGTGGTGGTGTGTGTGTGTGGTGGTGGTGGTGGTGGTGGGGGGGGGGGGGGGGGGGGGGGTATTGTATAGTGACTAGACATCAACCAACAACGCTAAGTATCGAATCGTTGCGTAACAGCTGCCCCAGCAATCATAACGCAGTTAATTTAAAGTGTGAGGGGCAGGATAGTAGTTCCAGGTCATAATATTTTGTTGCTGTTTTCAAAGCTAGTGCGAGGAGGATCCTAAATGATATTTTACCGCGGGTATAAAGTACTTAGGTAGAAAATGTAATGTACATTATGTACTATTATAATTATTATATTATATTATTTGTAAGTACTCATTTCTGTTATATTTTAGTGTGCTGACACTTCACATGGCTATTCGTATTTGCGTATTTGTTATATTTGACAAATAATTGCCATGTGTGGTTGGTATTTAGTATGGTATTTGCCTATTCGACAAACACAGCAAATACCAAATACGCGCGCTTGTGCACGGTTGTATTTGTATGTAGGTACGTCAAATATTTTGACAAATACGACACACATCCAATAGCGAATACGAATAGCCATGTGAAGTGGGAGCATAACATGTTCTGTGAATAGGAGCAGGAGCAGGCCATCTGTTGCAGGGTTTATACAGTAGGTACGTATCGTCGTTAGCAGCGCGTTTTCTTCTCCTATCTAAGTACAAGTAATACAAGTTCGGGATAAGAAGTTATACCGGTACTGTAAAGTAACACCATGTCCAAAAAATCATACACCGGAATTGAGAACCTCCTCATACGTAGAACCTACTTACCTGAGTTAACTACAGCGAGTGTATGTACCTACTTTATTTATAATTATTTTAATTTAGCTATTATAATAGTGTACTTACTTTACTTATTAAGTTGTATGATAAATCACGGGAAATGATGAAACCCTGTAAGACGAAAATGAAAAGCAGAAACCAAGGAGGTATTCATAAAGTAAAAACGTATACTTACCTACTTCATAGGTACCTACCTAAGTACTGAAATCCAATTTCACAAGACCATTTCAATAAACGATCTTGTTTACCGCTCCGCAATGAGGGTTTTAAGCTCTCCCCGGCAACGTGGTTTGTTCTCACGTCAGACGTCCGCCGGATGACATCGGAACATTTGTAAATCTGTGGCACAACAATGGATCCTTTTACCGCCCCCAAGTACGGCACTTAAGTGCCACGGGGGGCGAGATGGAGCTTCGTAATAAATTTATTTACTCGGGCTATATTTCACCCGTTGTGCTTTTTAAAACTGTAGATACCTAATGTAGGTAAGTACCTATAATATATCTTACAATCAATTAAGTCTGCATTAACGGGTGTGTCTGGTTAGATGACTATGGTGTAAGTACAGGAGAGTTATTAAATGTTGATTATTTTCTCAAAAAGTAGTTAATTGATTTTTGAAAATTCTTTCTAATTATTAATAGTGCTCTAAATCTAATAAGTATTAAAATATTTTTTACAATCGGTCAAGTAATTCTTGAGAAAATCTTAACGACCCCCTGTACTTATACTTTTCTCTGTTTTCGAGTGTAGGTATTTGACAGTACATCAACTTAGGTACCTACGGGTCTAGTTCACGACATCGAAAGTCGCTACATCGACGGTCGCTATATCGAAAATCGAAAACGCTACATCGACGGGTCACTGTATCGACAGTAGGTACGTTATATCGATACACAAAACAATTTTAATTTGTGCCTAATTAGGTACAATCGTAGGTATAGATAGAGTCCGTGACTTGATGAACCCAACAACTACATACGTATCAAGAATTAATACTGTTCAGTCCATATGCACAAATGGTAAAGTATAATTATTAACGGGGCCTCTAGGTATATGAGATCGTAATACGATTTACTTAGATTGCAATTGTTTTGTTTAGTAGGCGGTAGCGCTGCTCCTAAGCACAAGCTTTTGGCTTAGTACCTAGTTGAGGACATAAATAGTTGTAAACAGATTGCTAATTTTCTATTTAAGAAATGCAATATTAAAAAGTAGGTACAAAATTTAATAACTAGGTACCTAGGTAGGTTAGGTATAATATGCGCAAGGTGCGTAACCTAAGACAACAGTTACCTACCTAGACTCTACCTTATGTGATACAATCTGGCAGTTAGACAATTTTTCGCTCTATAACCCGTGTAATTTCTTCGTTCAACTTTAAACACATTCAGTTCCCATCTCTCTTCTAGGTGACACATTTATCGCGAAACAAGAATACACTGCCAGAAAAATGTTTATAATATCAGAATTCTTTTTATGTATTCTGTTATTAACAAAAGCTGCTTCTAAAATGTTTGAAGTTGATTTGAATGTGAATGATATCTTGCGAATGGATCTAATGCCATCGTACTTCATGGTAAGTGGGGATATCACGGCGCAAAATGCAAGTGACGTCGTTAGTGAAAAAGTTGTAACTTCGGTGAATGGATCGATTGATGCAGCTTTATCTACTTTAGCTTTTCATAGGTAAGTTTTAAATCTTATTAGTGCCGTCTATACAGGTTTAACGGAAAGAGTAAGCCGAATCGGCCATTACTATCGGTAACTGAACAACTTTGTTATACTTACGACTTTTCAAATATAGGTACTTAGGTAAGATTAAAAATAAATTAACGTCTCATACAAATTGGTTATGTATGCTGTTTGGTACAAAATGTACTAAGTGCTTAATATAAACAAAAAAACGTATTCGTGAAAATGAAAAAGCGTACCTACTAATATGCTAATTAGGTACCTAACAATAAAAGATAGCCCGTGAGTTACTTAGCAATTTTAAATTTTTAACAACTGTCTTTTAAAAGCATTATTATTGGAAGTTATTTATTTATATATTTTTAAATTAGTTTTATACAGTTATATCATCATAAAAAATTGTCCAGGAATTTAAAATGTCGGTCTTAGTTATTAGAGAATCTCGACCATAATGAGGTCCTTGCAACTTTTCTCTGAGTTATATTGTACTTACTTATACTATGAGTTACTTACCTTTCCAAATTCAGGCTTACTTATTTATTTTGTGTTTTGCTTTAGACAAATGATGAACGAGTACCAATGTCGCAATTTCGTCGCTGGACAAATCCTCGATGAAATGGGTAAAAATGGATTAGAGAGCCGAATAGGAAAGCCGTATGAAGCTGGTGCCCGAGGTCCCAATCTGCTTGCGCGGCGATCCCAGGATATCAGGAGCAACATCTTATATGACGTCGGCTCGGCGAATTACCAGGAATGGCTGGCTAAGTAAGGACACGCATACTAAGGATTCGAATTCAGGGAAAGTTTGTGGTTTATGTTTTATATATTTTTATGACAATTGGGGAAGAGAAGCAGATGAGCCATCTGGTAGTAAGCTGTCTTCGTTGCCTAGAGACATCTCTTGAAGTGTAACAACAATCTGACAAGATATTTTATAGTACGATTACGTAATCGTTCGATCCAAATATCTTAGCAGAATTGAGGTGCTGTTTGAAGAGATTACTGTTTCTCTTCCGCTAACCCTGTTTAGCGCAGGTTGGTCCTAACTAACACGGTGTCATCATATATTTAACCACTATTTATTTAATCACTTTCGCGCGAGTAGGTACGATTTTATACCTATTTTCGGTTTCTGTATATAATTTCCCAGGGTTGCAGCTCTCAATGACGTATACCGTCACTACAATGCTGCCGTCGATAGCAACACGCTTACCAACTCATCCTTTCCTCTGCCGACCCTCAATCCTCACGTACAACCAGACCTGTCGGCGGAGCCTTCGCAGATTCCTCAGATCAGCTCTCGCGAGGGTTATGAAGTGTACGGTGGGGGAGAAGTTCCAGGATACACGGCTCCAGAGGCTGGTGTACATCATGATGTTTCAAAGTACAGTGAGTTCTATTAAATAAAATTAGTAACCAGGGTTTTCATAGATTTTAATATTCAAATTCAAAATCTTTATTACATTGCATTCCGTAAGTTATTGTATTGATGGAAGTTTAACATTACGGATAATAAGCCCCTGCAATGGATTGCAGTGGTGGTTTATTGATATGGTTATCAAACTAGGATATTCCAAAAGTTAAATACTTACCTATATTACAAGAATATTCATATGCGATTGTCATGTCAAATTAATTCATTTAGGTATCCAAATAGTTATGTCTACATTGCAAGCAAATGCTCCAATTAACTCAATTAGGTATGGCAGAATAATTACATTAAATAAGGAGGTACCTACGTGTTAATTATAAACTTGATTTAATGTTAGTCCAACGTTTAAGACTTCGCCGTCCCTTTTTAACTTAACGTTTTTTTAATGAAATGTAAAAGAGACAACAAAACGGTTAAAGGGAAGTGAGGTTTAACTAGGTAGCTATTGGTTAACAGCAGTAATGTTAACGAAAGTAGTTTTTTTTTTTCAAATATTCTCTGCTACTACTGTAGGTGGCGGTTACGAATACTCGATGCCGCCGCCCCCGCCGCCGCTATACCACCACCCGTCGGCGCACGCGCATGAAGAAGTGTACGAAGTGGAACGTGACAGCCATCATCTGGGCCTCAGTGATCTGTTCGACATCTCACTCACAGGGATTGCATTCTTGTCTTTCGGCATGTTTGTACTTCAGGTCCTCATGTGTATCACTATGGTAAGTGCATCGATATTCCATTGGGTTAGTTAACCCGTGTTAAATCAAAAAGCTAATTTAAAAAATTCAAAATTTCAAAATCTAAAAAAACACGGTTTACGTACTGAAAAAGTGGTAACTACCCAGGATTCTGAACAACTTTTGTTTGAGCTGCCATTTTCTATCTCTAACCGTGTATACCTAGAACATGTGGGGTCCACGTCAGGTTTTGAAGATTTTCCAAGTCCAATATTATAACATTGTATTGTCATCAGACTAATATAGGATTGTAAAGTTTCAGATTAAAATAACATTTAGAAATGGATGAAAATTGATTTACTATTTGTTTACAATTACATTCATAGTTAACATACAATTAACCTAATAAAAGCGTGTTTAAAATATTGTTTATACTTTTTTTCAGCACCAACAGCCGCCTCAAGTAATGCAAATGATCGACAATGGCGGCGACACAGTGAACATGGAGGATGTGTTTCGATTTAAACGTCACTCAGATGAACACGACTCGTCTAAGCAATACCAGCAATCGGACGAGTACGACCATCATTACAAGCAATCAGGCCAACGTCGCCACAAATCGGACCAAGGTCGTCAGCAGTCAGACCAGTTTTACCAGCAAAAAGATCAACATCGTCGATTGAACCCGCGATACCAGCAGTCGGACGACTACGACCAGCATTATGAACAATCAGATCAAAGTCGCCAGGAATCCGACAAAAGCCGACATTCGGACTCACCTTACCAGCAATCGAACGACTACGACCAACGATACCAGCAATTAAACCAACCTCGCCAGCTGTTGAACCAACGTCGCGAGCAATCAGATCCCGGTGAACATCAATCGAGCCAGCATTATCAACAATCGAACAACCCTTACCAGCGAGACCAAAATTACCAGCAATCAGATCGAAGTTACCAAGAATCAGACCAACGTCGTAAGCAATCAGACCAACGTTACCAGGAATCAAACCAATATTCTCAGCAAACAGATCAACGTCACCAGACATCAGACCAACGTCCCCAGCAAACAGATCAGCGTCGCCAGCAATCTGAGCCGCCTCGAGCCTCATTCTCGGCCCTCAACTCATTAGCACGGTACGCCCTCATGGCGATCCGACCACACTCGACGCCATGCCTCTACCGCGCGCTGTGCGTGGGCAACAAACGAGTTAGGACTCTGCGGGATAGCAACCGATATTGGCTACCAGTTTGGCAGTAAGTAATAATAGGGCCACCAATCAAAAATACTTAGACACACAATCGTGGTATTCGACGTTTTGACTTATTTGTTATAGTTAAACAGGTAGGTCTGGTTTAAGTGTTTACACCATTGGTATGAGATTAATTAAACCATCAAGTAATTTACGTACTGTTACGGAATAACGGAAAACTTTCATACATGCATGCCTAAGAACAGTAAGTAAGTAATCCGTTTATTTCACAACAGCAAGACATTATAGTGGCTAACAAAACAACACACCAAAATAAACATAGAGCGGTTGTGTTGCCGTTGCGAAAAGAGCCTCAACTCAGCATAATGTTGTCGACAGGATGCCGGCAACGCTGGTATTCTTTTGGACCTGAGTTGTAGTCCGGGGGGCCAGAGACAGTAAAAAACCTAAGGGTTTTACACATGCATAATAATTTTTTAACTAATCCACACTAGGCTCACAGTGAAGTATTCCAAACGTTCTACCGTAGAACTGTAAGATTTTTGTGTATCATTTATTTACTATTTGTAATGGATGTTGTAGAGCTGTTGGAGAGCTCGGTGGCTCAGTGGTTAGGTCAATGGACTTGCAATATGGAGGTCCCAGGTTCGATTCCCAGCTAGGGCAGCCATGTACCAATGAGTTATCCTCGGTTTTTTCGACGGAAAAACTTACGTACATTTACCGAGTGCTCTCAAAACGGTGAAGGAAAACATCGTGATGAAACCTGCATGTCGTAGAAGAAAAAAAAAAACTCTAAGGCATGTGAAATCCGCCAACCCGCACTGGGCCCGCGTGGTGGATTATGGCCCGAGCTCCCTCGATGTAAGGGAAGGTCTGTGCCCGAGCAGTGGGGCGATATAAATAGACTGATGATGAATGGATGTTGTAATCCGAAATAATACAAGATTTTGTATTGCGTAGCGCCGGCGTGGCGTGGACTCGCGGCGGCGCCCTGGGTGCGTTGCGGGCGGCCGCGCTCGGGCTGGGCGGGGCCGACTGCGACGCGCACTACCCGCCCGCCCAATGCAAACACGACTGACTCACAACACTCTAAGACTCACAACTGTATAGCAAGCGCGGATCCACCGTTGTGCCCACGATGGGCATGCCCACAAACCTAATAGACTTGTGACGTCACACCCATTTTTGTAACTTTCATGAGCGAACAAACTAACATTTTACAGGTTTAATAATTTACTAGTGTTCGTCCCACGGGCTTTGCCTACGTGGAACTGTACACTGTACAAAATCTTGGTCATGCAGCCACATAATATGTAAACTTCTACTATGTCCTACATGCACTATATCGATCATGCATGAGCGAGTTCATTACGTTTTTGTTGTTGTATGGTAATTTTAGATTATAAAGTAGGTATAACTTATTGTGGCTGTATTTATATTTATTTTTAAATTTCTTTACTGTTATAGTATGGGCATAGGTAGGTACTATTTACCTGAAAAAAATATAATTACTCCGACTCGCACTTGGCCGACTTTTGGGTGTCTGTGACCACCACCTTTTATGAGGCTTGAATCCGCGCCTGCTGTACAGTACAATTCCAGTACAATTTTCCATAAAGAGGTAAACAAACCACTAACCGCACTTAATTACCAATGATCACGATCCATTGCTTTAGCCAGCTTTGGCCTGTACGGTACGACTCAAACGAATCTGTTCATAGTAAAACGATCGAAATTTTCAATCACTATTTACTGTAATATTGTTTTTGGTGAACTTTGAAACGCAATGTTACATCCATGGAAAATTGGATTAGGACAGACCCTACACACGAATACTGTATCATACATACAGGTGCCTCAATAAGGTTGAGAATTTCTCAAGAACTACTTGACTGATTGTAAAAAATATTTAGATAGCTTAGCTATATTGCATATGTAAAGAATTTTAAAAAATCAGTCAAATACTTTTTGAGAAAATCTCATCCCTAAAAACTCTCGCAAGGACTTTTTAAGAGCTCAAGTCGAAATTTTTGTATTCTTTATCTATTAAATTAAAAATAACTAAGTAGGTATTATAATATTAACCTAAAAAATATAAACTAAACTAAAAACTATATGTACAATAGGTCGGTTGAACTATTTGAATGGCTTAGCCCTAAAAAATTAGATTTCAGTTTCGGTACTTCATTGAGCGGGACTGAATTCTGTTTCATATAAAAGACATCAACGGGGTCGTATTTATTTATTTGCGGCATTATCAAGATAATGTTATCAAGAAGGGTTGAAACTACTGTTTACATTAAATGATTAAAATGAATTAAAATTTTGACATTTGTACAGTTATTTATTGCACGTAATCATAACTCTTAATTATATTGTACTATAATAATAATACTATATTACTTAAGTATTCATTCATGATTTATGACATAAAGTGATAATAAACACGCATGATTCTTGATATTATTTGTAATTATTAAAATACCTATAAGAATTCTAAACGGACAATTACTTGAAAGAACAATGGGTAATTTTGTATGGACCCCGTACCCACGTTGTAGCAACTTGAGACCTATATCATTCGAAAGGTCTTTAAAAATACATAATTTTTTTGTATGGCAGCAACCTTGTAGCTTATGGGAGAACGCCGTTATAATGTCGAGAATGTTTCGAAAATTCACCCTCCGAACCATTGACGCGCGCATTTTCTCACGGCCCGTGTCATCGCCCGAGTTTCGTTCGGGTAAATAAGAGAGCTCGGTGGCTCAGTGGTTGGGTCAAGGGACTTGCAATATGGAGGTCCCAGGTTCGATTCCCAGCTAGGGCAGCCATGTACCAATGAGTTATCCTCGGTTTTTTCGACGGAAAAACTTACGTACATTTACCGAGTGCTCTCAAAACGGTGAAGGAAAAACATCGTGATGAAACCTGCATGTCGTAGAAGAAAAAAAAATCTAAGGCATGTGAAATCCGTCAACCCGCACTGGGCCCGCGTGGTGGATTATGGCCCGAGCTCCCTCGATGTAAGGGAAGGTCTGTGCCCGAGCAGTGGGGCAATATAAATAGACTGATGATGATGAAATAAAAGTGGCGGACGGCACTGTCCGACCTTTCTAGGTATCTCTGTACAAAAAAAGTCCAGTCAATACGTTACACATTGCCGTGAAAGGAGGACAAAACCAAACACACTTTCGTATTTATAACATTAGTTGGGTATAGTAGTTTATGCAATCTGTAACAGCAATACCTTTTATATTAAAAAAAATAATAATGATGGAACCTAAAGACAGCTGCCAATGGTATCGTCGTCATCATCAGCCCGTATCAATCCACTGCTGCGGATGTAGACCTCTCCCAAAGTACGCCCACTCAACCCGAATCTCGGCCTTCTGCATCCAGTCACTACTCGCTGCCAGCCACCTTGCGAAGGTCATCATTATATCCTGGTGAAGGGGCGTCCCATACTATGTTTACCCGTTCGTGGCCTCTATTCGATAACTCTTCTACTCCATCGGTTATCGCTTCTACGACAGATGTGACCAATCCACTGCCACTTCAGTTTGTTGATTCTATAAGCAATGTCAACCACTTTTGTTCTCTGGCGAATATACTCGTATATTCTATCTACCAGAGAATTGCAAGGATAGCTCTGTTAAGCTATGCTTGCTGAGCGACTTTGAACTTGTGGGCCAGTTTCACCGTTAATGTCTACGTTTCGGCTCCGTAGGTCATCACAGGCAGGCCCCACTGGTTGCCTTTGTTTTCAGGCATTGTGATATTGAAGACGAGAAGATATGACGTAGCTTCCCAAATGCTGCACAGCCCAGCTGAATTCTCCTGTCACTCTCTTTCTCGAAGTTGGTCCTAAGTAGACAGTCATATTGCTGAACAACTTCAAGGACCGTGTTATGGACTACCACTGGTTCCGGGATGACTAGATCATCGAACATCTTGGTCTTGTCAGCCACCTCGAGAATGTTATCCATCCATTTGATGGAGGGCGTGCTACGCTACATTTATCCGATCGTGGACTGTATTCGCGGAACTCGTCTACCCTATCGGTTATCGGTTCTACGACAGATGTGTACAGCCCACTGCCACTTCAGTTTGCTCATTCGCTGAGCGACCTTGAACTTGTGTGTCAGACCCACTGTCAGTGTCCACGTTTCGGCTTCATAGCTCACCATTTGGCAAGACGCACTGGTTGAAGACCTTTGTTTTCAGGGCTTTCTAGTATGAAAACGAGAAGATTCGATGTAGCTTCCTAAATGCTGCACAGCCTAGCTGAATTCTCCTGCCACTCTCTTCTCGAAGATGCTCCTTTCCAGCTGCAGAGTTTGTTCTAAGTAGACGTCTTCTTCTTCCTCAGCATACAGCAGCCCACTCCTGGGCATATGCCTCTCCATGAATTCTCCATGTGGCCCGATCCCTAGGTTGTCTGGTCCACACCGAGCCAGCAACCCTTTTGATGTCGTCGGACTATCTGGCCGGTGGTCTGTCCACGCTTCTTCTACCCGTCCGGGGTCACCGTACCGGGGGTCCGTTACACCGTATTGAGTGGACTTTTTTGTACAGAGATACCTAGAAAGGTCGGACAGTGCCGTACGCCACTTTTATTTACCCGAACGAAACTCGGGCGATGACACGGGCCGTGAGAAAATGCGTGCGTCAATGGTTCGAAGGGTGAATTTTCGAAACATTCTCGACATTATAACGGCGTTCTCCCATAAGCTACAAGGTTGCTGCCATACAAAAAAATTATGTATTTTTAAAGACCTTTCGAATGATATAGGTCTCAAATTGCTACAACGTGGGTACGTTTTGACCCATCTTCTTTACTTTACCCTAAACTACCTCTAAATATAATTTATCACAATTAGATATAATATAGTGTTGAAACAGCTACTCTATTCATATGACACAAATCGCAATCACGTATTGCTATGAAGCAAGTAACGGCTTGTGGAATAAGCCATATTTACATCGCAGACCCCACTCTTGCATGACTTTTAGCCACTCATTTGTGTTACTTTGTATGAATTTTGAATAGAAGTCGGATATAATTATAAAACATGTCTTTTTCTGACGTATAACAGTGAAACTGCCAACATGGGCGGCGACCTGTCCCCATACAAAATATACTTTAAGTTCTCTCCATAGAGCGCGGTGGATTTTTAATCATTCATGGGTATTGTAAGTGTCAACACGTTTCAGATTTAGGACATGCATCCAAGTGCCAAAAGTAGCGAGTTAACAATGTGTATATTTCGCACTGTAATTAATAGTTAACAAGCTGTGAATGTTGCGAAAAGGGGACAAATTAACGACCAAATGAATGACGGAATCACAGAGCTATAAAATAAATATCGAGTTTGCCTATTACTTTTGGTCTTTTATCAATGAAACTTTACATATTTTATGTAATATGCTTAATGTTTTTTAAAATCTAAAAATGTGAATGAGTAAGCTTATGGTAAATACAGTTGTCAGCACATCGATATATTGACTTCATTGTCCAATAATTGTCTCTTTCCCTTATGGTAGCACTTCACCTGGCTATTCATATTTGCGTATTTGTCATAATTGTCATGTGTGGTTGGTATGCTTGACAAACTATTCGTCTTATTTGTATATAGGTACGTCAAGTATTTGACAAATACGACAAACATCCAATAGCGAATACGAATAGCCAAGTGAAGTGCCACCATAGACTCGCTAACACATTGGTAACAGTAATACAATAGTTGTGTAGGTACCTATAGGTTGATGTGCGGTTAACTGTACCTAGGTACTGAAATCTTATATAAATATATCTCATTTGACTATACATCACCCGACTTAAAATGACGAATTGAATAGATAATAAAATTCCACTCTTAACACCCGGAGCGACAAGTGTAAGAAATCCCCCGTAGATGGCTGACGGGATAACGGAACCCTAGTTCCTATTAGATATTAAACCGAGATCAATTTGATTTTTAATTATTACGGTGGTGTAGAGGGCAAGGTCACGGGGGTAAACACACAACTAAGCGGCGCGTATGCATACGGGTTCAAAAGCGAGTACGCCTGAGGAGTATGTCCGAAGATTTGCCCTGGAAACAGGCCTTGCCGCTGCGCTATCTTCAGTCGAGATGTGAGCTGCTTCTTCCACTTCGTTCGTCTGTTCTGGAACCAGGTCTTTATCTGTACTTCTGTGAGGCCGAGGGCTTTGGACAGCTCCATTCTCTTGGATACGCTGAGGTACTTGTCGAGTTTGAACTCGGCTTCTAGTCGTTCGAGCTGCTTGGCGCTGTACGCTTGGCGTGGTTTGCGCTCTGGGCCGGCCCGTCGTGGTCGTCTGTTGTTTTTGTCATCTGTTAACAATTTTATAAAGTTTTAAACGAACGTAATAGCGTACTTGAATGTACAATATTAATTACATTTATAAAATATGTTAATAGGTGTGGTTCGAATCTATTTTCATGTTTTGAATATATTTATATTAAAAAAATGCATTTGTTCTAGACAATTTAAATTACGATTATCATAACTATATGCACTTTACTGTCGCTGTATAGAAATGTTAATAAGTCACCGTTATTTGGCTCTGAATGGTGTCGAAATCAAAAACACAAAAGTAGAAGCTAATAAACTCTACCAAGTAGCTGCTCTCTCTAAAGACAAATACAGAGCGTAGTTTTTTCTCTAGTCATAATACTACTAATCGGAATTGTCGCAGAGGCTCGTTAAGTGGCTATAAACACAATCTGTGTGTTTGCGCGCTGCCCTGCCTGTCAGGTAACAACTCGTGTGTCAACAGTCAACAGTCGCTGTAGGCGGGAGTGTGTAATGACCGCGCTAACCGACCGCTAACTGTTTGCGTAAGCGATTTATGATTATATTTAATTATGCATTTACAACTTTTTTTTAAAGAGGAGTTTAATTGGGATTTTCAAATTGAAACGAAGTTGTAGGTACACACGAAGACAGAGATAAGTATACAGGGGGCAGCAATAAGGTTGAGATTTTCTCAAAAACCACTGGACCGATTTTAATAATTCTTTTACAGTACATAGTTTTAACTTTTATCTATCTAACAGTGAAATAATTATTGCAAGAGGTCAAGTAGTTTTTGAGAAACTCTCATCCCTAAAAACTCTACTGTACACCTTTCTATATCTTCAATCGTATCCTTTAAAGCGGTAGTAGTACTCACGGCATTGGTAGGCTACTTAGTGAAATTGATGGTGTAACGGAAATTATATAAAACTGATGGGAAATACAGTATCGATAACTAAACGAAACTTTGGACTTTTCATACATTTTGTATTGATCAGCTGATTGATTTCTATGAGACATTATAAATTATTTTTATTAATAATAAAGTTTCATTTTTTTTCCGGTTCACCCTGTATACCGGCTTGCGCCAAAAATCACGTTGACAGATAACACCGTGAATCATATAAAAAAACCTCCTATCTGACTAAAGTTAGTGATCGTTGAGTCGGACTAACTTTATCCGCGATATGCGTTTCGATCATTTGTAAAATAGCGCAATAGAATCTCTGGCATTTTAGGTAACTTTCTATTGAATGGCCTATAAAATATTGTAATAAAATTACAATTAAAATTGAATTTGGCATTTTAGTAAAATGATTAAAAGTAACTTTCTATCGAAAATAATATGTTCGTAGTCCCATACCTACACACACAACCCCTCGACGTAGCTGCTAGTTTAGTTAATTTACACTCAAATTCTAACAGACCAATGAGATTGCGTTGCATGACTGACAGTACCCGAAAATACATCACGATAACCAATAGATAAATAAATACGTTACTAGTTTTCCATGGAACCTTGGCTTTTCTCGATACAGTTCGATCTCGGCCAGTTAAGGAGGATGCAGCCGGTGATGACGTCATAGAAATTATTATCGCAACACAGTCGTGTTGAAATTGAGAGAGAGTTGTGTGATATTGAGAGCGGCTTGCGTAACGTTCTTAAATATTGTTTCGCAGTAGATAACCTAAACATTTAAACCCCTAAACATGTTTAAGATCTTGCACATCAATAAACGCGTTTATCATTTATCTCACGCAAACTGGCTTTGTAAGTAAATAAAAAATTTGAATATTGTTGAAGTTACAGATTAACCCACGCATTGTCTAAGGTTCTCAAAATTCTGAGCCCAATAATTTCTAATTTTGAAAACTCTGCCTTTTGTTCTTAATTTAGAATTAGTAGTTTTGATGAGTTTTTGCAAAAACATTTACTTTTCGATCGCGATTGCATCACATATTTAATAGGAGACACTTCAACTGGCCATAGAATGCCATAGAAATGACAGTTCGTTCTCGCGATCGAATGTCGACTGCTACTCGATGCAACTTGAAATAAACACACATGTTTCAACGTGCAATTGATAACAACATGTATTGAGTGACAACTCTTCGTCCGCCTTAAGGCGGTGGACAAACATGCGAGCTTTGTTGGTGATTCTCGTAGCAGCAGCCTGTTTACCGACACTTCAGTGCGAAGTCCCGACCACCGTCCAACGGTTGGCGACATTTCGACGAATGTGCTCTCGGCTTTATAGCCTGTGCACGTGTTGGTATAAGCAGTTAGAATGAATGCGGAACATTTTTCACGTTTAGCGCTGTTTTTTGGTGTTGTTATAAAACATTATATGGAATAAGTATAAGTTACTTTTATACGAGTCATGGTTGTAGTTTAAATAAATTTAAAGATAATAGTGATTCAAATATTATGTATAGTTGACGTATTGTTTTTTTATTATATTTTATAATGATAAACTTAATTAAATCCTGGGCAGCATTCCGCAAAACAGGGATCTTGACGACGTGTTCGTTCTTTAGTATTTAGTTTTTTTTATTATTATTTTATAAGTAATGTATTTTTAGATAGTAGTTAGTTTTATTTTATTAAATTTTAGTTTACATCTCCAGTCAAAGATTTTCAAAGAAAAATTTATAAATCAAATTTAATGCAGTTTTATGAGTTATGAACTTATGACATTGGAATACCACTCAAATACTTAATATTGTAAGTATTTACACACAAAATATACATATACATTGCATTCATTCGCCTTAGACCGAAGAATCGAGCCTAAGTATATCTAAATACTAAATATAGACTGTAGTGTATAATAAAGTATAGAAACGCCAGCAGTCGCATCCGAGCAGCGATCGAGTGCGGGCGTGTCTGTGAACAGTATTTGGTTGTTTGATTGTACTCCACTAGATAGTACAAGTGGCGACCCTGCCAGTGACTACGGAATTACATGCAAGTACAAACAATCAAATAAATAGAGGTAAATTGACGACTGAGACCGTTTCTATTTTTAATTTTTATTATGTAGGTAATTAGTTCTGAATTTATCATTGCTTACTGCACACATATGAAAGTTACAAGGAAATTAAATTAAAAGCATTTAAAACTATAGTTCATATCATAATAAGTTGGTATATCTGCATTGTGTGTGTATCTACCTATTGCCCGCAGCCGGTGGCGTCGCGCTGGCGATGGCGCCGCGCTGGCGCACACGTGTTAACCGTCAATGCTTTCAAACAAATCTTATGATTTTTACGTAGTAACCTGCTTGGTTTACTAACCAAATAAGTATAATTGATAGTAAGTAGGTAGCAAAGTAAATGCAAAGTAAGAAAATATCGTTAGGAATGTATTTATTATTACTCGAAATGGTCTCATTACGTTGATTGGTACCTACAAGTAGGAAAAACTGATATTTTACTATTGTAGTAACACCTCATTTTGTAATACTCTGGAACGAACGATACTCGGTTACATCTATGTACCGATATCCGGTATACTTATAAATATTTTTCCGTTAATTTCGATAATAAAGAAAACGAAATCTTTTTACATTGTAAATGTAGATGCTACCTAGATATTTCATCGTTTAAATAAGGTTTATGTTGTTGAGCAATGAGGTGTTACTAGTAACAGAGGTAGTTTAGCTAGCAGCTAAATGGTACCTACCTAACCTACAATAAACATCAAATGAGTAAATTATTAAAAAATGACAAGAGGTAGTTTGGCTAAAAGCTAAATGGTACCTGCCTGCAATAGTAATTTAACGCTTATATTTATGAGATAGTTTGACAAATCAAACGGTATCTGGTTCAAAGAGAGGGACATTAGGTAATTTGGCCCGGAGCTAAATGGTACCTTTTTAATTACAGGTAGTCCCATCAAATATGTCCCAAATATCACCATTAGAGTCATTGGACTGCGAGGGTGACCAGGCGTCAGTAGGTTTGCGCTGGGAAAAATGGAAAAGGGCACTCGGATTGTACCTAACGGCAACAAATACAACAAAGCCGGAAGCAAAAAGGGCTACGCTCTTACATACGGGTGGATTAGCCCTGCAAGAAATCTATTACAATATCCCAGGTGCTCACGTGGAGCATGAAGCCGACACAGGTATTGATGTTTACTGTATTGCAGTAAGCAAGCTTGACGAATATTTCTCGCCAAAACAAAGTCGCATATATGAACGGCACCTGTTTAGACTTATAAAGCAGGAACCGGGGGAGAAATTCGAGAAGTTTCTAGTTCGACTCAGATTCCAAAGCTCTAAGTGCAAGTTCACTGCAGTGGATGAACATTTGATGGACCAAATTACCGAAAAGTGTGACTCGGCGGAGCTTCGGAAGAAAATTCTTACCTTGGGTGATGACGTCACGTTGAACCAAATTATCTCTGAAGCTAATGCTTTAGAGACTGTCAAGCGCCAATTGCACAATTTTGATGGGGCGACTGCTCGGGATAGTGGGCAGTTGATCAATCGCGTGGAAACTAAATCTACGAAATCAGATCTCACTCCGTGTTCGCGTTGCGGTGGAAATCATTCCAGTGATAGTAATATATGCTCTGCTCGAGATAAGAAATGTCTGAAGTGCGGATTTATCGGTCATTTTCGTAGATTCTGTAGAACGAGGGTTAAAAAACGTAAAGTTAGTGAATGCCCACCCAAGACTGTCGTTGTGGCAAAGAAATCCAAGACTAAGCCCGGCGAAAATATTGATTATATTTTTCATCTAGATGGGGATGACACCATTACATGTACAGTAGGGGGTATGGATATTGACATGATCATAGACTCTGGTAGCAAATGCAATATTATCAATGACGTGACTTGGGAGAATCTTAAAAGCCGTGGTATTTCCGTTGCAAACCAAAATACAAATCCCGACAAAAAATTTATGGCTTACGGAAGCCACGATTCACTAATAGTGCTGGGGTCTTTTGAGTCTTCCATAATGGTAGGTAACGGATCTAGTTTGGAATCAAGAACCTTTTATGTGGTGAAGAATGGTACCAGAAATTTACTTGGGAAAGATACTGCTATTGAATTGGGAGTTTTAAAGGTGGGTCTTGGAATCAATTCAGTTGATCATAGTATTAATGGTACATTTCCGAAATTCAAAAACGTGCAAATCCAAATTCCAATTGATACATCAGTCAAGCCAGTGTCTCAACCGTGCCGCAGAGTCCCCATTCCCCTAGAGTCAAAAATAAATAAAAAAATTCAAGAATTGATTGACGCAGATATTATCGAGAATGTCAATAGGCCATCTGATTGGATATCGCCTTTAGTACCTGTACTCAAAGGGGATGGGGATGTGCATTTATGTGTTGATATGCGACGGGCCAACCAAGCAATTATAAGAGAAAAACACCCGCTACCTACAATGGAACAGTTGATCCCTAAGTTCAAGATTATCGTGCAATGGGGTAAAGCCTCTCGATAAATACGTTAAATCAATCGAGTCATTCCGAGAGCCTACTGTGATAGAAGAGATTCAGAGCTTCTTGGGGCTTGTTAACTACGTAGGAAAGTGGATCCCAAACCTGGCGACGTTGACGGACCCTTTACGCGAATTATTACGACTCAAATTAGGTAAAGGGGCTGACATTAAGTCATATTGGGGCACCAAACAATCAAATGCATTTAAAATGTTGAAACGTGAAATGACTAGGATTCAGACATTGGGCTATTACGATCCACACGATAGGACACAGGTATATGCTGATGCCTGTCGGTTTGGGAGCTGTTCTTGTCCAGTATAATACTGCCGGACCGCGGATAATTGCGTACGGTAACAAAAGCCTTACAGACCGCGAAAGGCGCTATTGCCAGACAGAGAAAGAGGCTCTCGCGTTAGTTTGGGCAGTAGAGCACTTTGATATGTACCTTTTTGGAAAGGATAACTTTGAACTAGTCAGTGACCATAAACCTCTAGAGGTTATATTTGGGTTAAATTCTAAGCCTTGTGCTAGGATTGAACGCTGGGTTTTGCGATTACAGTCCTATAATTACAAGATTGTGTACAGTCCCGGGAAAAATAACATAGCAGATTCACTATCTCGGTTAGGTTCTTGCACATCAACGCCGCGGCCATTCGATGATGACAACTATGTAAACTTTGTCATTGATCAGTCTTGTCCTACAGCAATCACCATGGGCGAATTAAAGCAAGCATGTGATATAGACGATGAAATGCAGTTGGTCAGGGATGGCGTTTACAATAATAGTTGGGATCAGAAAGTCAATAACTACAAGGTTTTTGAACAGGAATTATGTTTCCAAGACAATGTACTACTGCGAGGAAACAGAATTGTAGTTCCTTGTAGTTTGCGATCCAAGGTACTCGCAGCCGCTCACGAGGGTCATCCCGGGATAGTGGCAATGAAAAGTAGGTTAAGAACAAAAGTTTGGTGGCCTAAAATAGATCGGGATGCAGAACATTGCGTTAGGGCTTGTAAAGGGTGTACCTTGGTATCTGCTCCAAACTTTCCGAGCCCTATGCGTAGACGAGATCTCCCCATACAGCCATGGATAGATGTAGCGATTGACTTCCTGGGCCCGCTTCCTAGCGGTCACTATCTCTTTGTCATAGTTGATTACTTTAGTCGCTACAAAGAAATTAAAATCACGAAAGCTATAGATTCCGCTCACACAGTTAATATGCTTAAGGAAATATTTTCTCGGATAGGTACGCCGGTCAGTATCACTGCCGATAATGGACGACAGTCACACTAGCGCAGAATTCGAGAGTTTTTGTAAAGAATACGGTATCAGGTTGTTCCATAGTATCCCCTACTGGCCACAGCAAAACGGTGAAGTCGAAAGACAGAACCGCGCGATACTGAAGAGGCTGCGAATAAGCCAGAGTCAAAAATCTAATTGGCAAGATGACATGCTTAAGTATTTGACAATGTACAACAGTACTCCCCATTCTGTCACAGGTAAAACTCCTGCAGAACTCTTTTACCGACGGCAATTTAGAGACAAGCTGCCTTCCGTTGTAGATGTAGAATTCGCTGCGACAGATTTGGAGACAAAGGATAAGGACGCGGAGATGAAAAAGAAAGGAAAAGAATATTCAGATAGGAAGAGGCGAGCAACAGAATCTACCATTGGACTTGGAGAAAAAGTTTACGTGAAGAATATGATTCGAGAGAATAAATTATCCACTACGTTTAATGAGGCACCACACACAGTGATTAGTAGACAAGGCAATGATGTAGAAGTAGAAAATGACAATACAGGACATCGACTACGTAGGAATATAGTTCATTTGAAAAAAGTAGAAGGAGAATGGAAAGTTTGTACTAATGAGGATGAAAATGAAGAACATGATTCTAGTAACAGTAATGATGAGAGTATAAATAATATTAAAGTGTGGTTGCATTAGATTACATGTATTCTCATATTGTTAAAGATTACTTAGTCTAGGTAACACTGTAATTAAAAATAAGTTGAAGTGTGAATATTTAATTTCAATTGTTTTTCTTTTGTAAAAGGTAGATTGTAGTGTATAATAAAGTATAGAAACGCCAGCAGTCGCATCCGAGCAGCGATCGAGTGCGGGCGTGTCTGTGAACAGTATTTGGTTGTTTGATTGTACTCCACTAGATAGTACATATACTTATCTAATAATCGTTTTTTAATGTTATTGAATAAGTAATCATTATTTAGATCACCTATGAGGGTGTTATGGTAGGTAAGTACTCGGTGAGATATATATTTACGGTGGACACACGACCTACAAAGAATGTGGCCAGTCAGTTGACATAGAAAGCTTGAGGCAAGCTCGAGGCGTAGACCCCCACCGTTCCCGGACATTGCACACTCACACTAATTTTATAGCCACCGAAATGCCGGGGACTTGACCAAAATGTGACAACTATGACCAAACAAACACTTGCTGTTAGGGATCTGAGAAATGTTGTAAATCAAACTAAGTTGTCACGATATATATTTTATGGCATGCTTTGGAATAGGTACTTCTTTTAGACAAAACAAGAGGTTAAAACAATAAATATTTCTGGATTGAGCGCCATTCGACCCAAACGCAATTTGTCCAATTCGCAATTCGTCACTAATTTTTCACAAGCTCACTGATTTTTTCACAGGCCAACCCAACTTTACTAGTTTATGTAAAGATAGCGACAGATATCCCTATATTAGATATTTTTCATATTTCTATAAAGATAGCGACAGAGATTTTCTACATATTACCTAAATGTTTCCATATAATGACGAAGTTGAGAAAAATACCCGCGCCACACACAGCATCTGATCGATTATTGTGAAAATTGATATCAGATTTAGTAGGCATGCAAATTGAAAAAAAAACCACTTCACATGTCGACCAAACCTTAATTAGACGGGCGTATAACGTTACGTTAGCGTTTCCTTATAAAAAAATATAATCTAGAAATTTAGTAAGTAATAATTTAGAAAAAAACTGATAGGCGGTAATGGAATTAAGTTCATTATAATAGATGGCTATCCAGCTATTATTATAGTTTACATACAAAACAACCACTTTAGACAATTAAATCAAAATAATCAAATAATTTTGCTACCGTCACGTTCAAAAGTCCTGGCTCAAGTTAAAGAAAGACCAAGAAGTAGGTACGTCGTATGGAAAAAAAAGTTATTATTATTATTTCTAATGCGTTCATGACTGCGCCTCCTTAGAGATGATAGCATCTTCTTAGTGGTTGCGGCTGGCATGCAGCCTTTTTGCTTATGTATATAAAACAAAAGAAGACGATTGTCATATGTTTTTTCATTCTCCTGTAAATAGTCGAAGCATACATTTCTTTTACTTTTGCCTTGTTTTTTTATCTCGCAATTAAATAGTTATAATTGTAAATATTAACACGGCGTTTTATTGTAACATTCGGAGTAACTTATGGTTACTCCAAAGCATAATTACGGGGATTTACGCAACTTGCGTTGCACGGAACCCTCGGTGCGCGAGTCCGGCAGCCGACTCGTACTTGGCCGTTTTTTTTTATCGTAAACTTCAAAATGGGAACTCTTTGTTTAAAATAATGCAATGCAATGTTACAAATTAATAAGTCCGCAGTACGGAAAATGTAGCCGTCCATTTCTAAGAATATTTTCATATGTTATACATATAATATGTGCAACGAAGTGATAATATTATATTCCGGTGTTATTTGTTCAGTAACATTTACGATGATAGTAATGACAGATGTTATTTGTAATAATTACAATTCTAGATGAGATTGCGTGCAAACTCGTGTGAAGAATCACACCCGCGCCCGTCACGCGATCGCAACGCATGGCAAATCGTACTTATGATTATGAGTTATGTTGCTCAGCATTGGGGGGTCACGGTGGTTTCTGGTTTCATACAGTGTGATCTATTATTGTACCTAGGTACCTTCAATAGATTTAAGGATTAGAGAATCATAATCATATCTCTTTATTACAAGTAAATACATTGTGTAAGTTGGTAAGTTTTGCGAATCAACATTGTAGTACCTATTATAATTTACAATTACACTATTTTGTAAGGAAAAGGTTCCAACGCTGAAGAGATAATGATACGGAACCTGCATGATACATAAAACTCTCAGCAGAACATATTTTTGTTCACCATAAATATGCAAACTCTTTAATTTAACAAGTTTCAATTTTCAATTTAAATCTTTTTGGGGATTGGAAATTTATTAACAATTAGGTACAGTTATGTACTTGCCATTATTCCTGCAAAACATTAGAAATAAATAAAAATAATACACATTTTTTAAACTTGTACTTTTTGGTCTTTCTAAATCGCTTAAGCCAGGACTTTTGAAGATGGCAGGAAAGCAGACGTGACGGTTGCAATTACTTGATAATTTTGATTTCATTGTCTAAAGTGGTTGTTTTGTGTGTAACATGACGTTGAATTAATCAGAAAATGTTCGTGAATGTATTTTGGAGATTTCAAAGTTATTATATGCAAGATCTGCTTTTAGAGCTAGATTCAAGAGTCCCACTACAGAGCGCAGGAGTGCCTCTGCACCTATTATTTTCGTCCTATTATTTTTCTATTATATTCTTTTTTTTAATTAATGGACTCGACAGTACTTCATTTGCCAATGTCATGTTAAGAGTAACATGACATTGGCAAATGAAGTACTGTCGAGTCCATTAATTAAAAAAAAGAATATAATAGAAAAATAATAGGACGAACGGACAATTAAGCCATGAAATATAAATTACCTACATTTCTTTCTTGATACAGTTAAACGTTATCGGCTTCGACTTTTAAATACACCCCGTGGGCCATGAATCAGTAGGTATATTTTAGGGTTCGGTACCTCAAGAGGAAAAAAGGACCCTTAGGATCACTTTGTTGTCTGTCTTTTCGTCCGTCCGTCTGTCTGTCTGCCTGTCAATATACCTTTTTCTCAGAATCGCGTGAAATTAATACCAAATACTCGGCCTGCAATCTCATGCAACCGTGAAAAAATGAAACTACTTCGACAATGAAATCAATAGATATGGCCATTTATATCGCGTTTTGCCGCATATTTGTATGAAAACGCAAGGGAATCAAAACCTAATAGGGTAAGTACTTCACGTTGACCTAGAATCACGAAATCTGGTAAGAAGCTAGGTCTTCTAGCACAAGTAAACGAAAAATCTATCTAATTAGTTACCATAAAACGTAGAAGTAGGTTGGTGCGCGGCCAACCAGTGCGCGTACGCATGTCCGGCGAGCAGGCCCGCCTCGCTGAGGGCTCCCAGCTCGGGGCAGGCGGACGATGTCGACGATACTGCGGGGGGAAGGTATACAAACAGTAGGATAGGGAATATAATAAGCATATTTTAATGGGGAACTCTGATTTCAGTTGAAAACGATCGTGCAAGTTCAGCAATGTTTGGCGAGGTCGGTACCGGATGGCTAGTGATATTTTCATCTGAGCCCCGCCGTGCCTCGCAGTCGGTCCCGGTTGTTGCAACTGATTGCAGTTGTGAGGCCATATTGTCAGAGGCAATAAGTTTGGTCGCTATAACTGTATGAGAAGAAGAAGAATGACTGAGTCGGCAATAGCGTCACAAAAAGTATTAAGTATCGTAAACCATATTGAAACCTATATCGCCGTAACAGAATGGAATTGAGAAATTAAATTGAAAATCACTGAGAGATATAAGAGAGAATTTTATTTAATTTAAGTTAAGTTGACGGAAAAAAATGTAAGAAGTTGCAAACTCATGTACTTTTTTTTTTAGAATTCAGCTCCGTTACTTCTTTAAATGACACTTTAGTAAATTGATTTTCATTGAAAATTGAACCGCCGCCGCCCGTCGCCGCGCTGCCGTCATTCGAATATGTATAATAATCATCGGTCGGAGTTAACTCTAATTTGAAACTTAGGTAAGTATCATGCTATCGTTTTCACTATTTCTCTTACCATTGTGTTCATCAGCAGTTTCTTCAAAGTTATCACTGTCATTAGAATGATCCAACTGGGTATTGCTTTTATTATTACCTAATATACTATCAATGAGAAAGGTTTTACTCTTGCTATTATTAGTTACACTACTTAGGATGTCTTTTGCAGTTTTGTGTGAATATTCACTATTGCAAATGTTTCTAGAATGTATTATAGTTTTGGGAGTAAAGTTTACACGAGTTTGCTCGAAGAAACACATTCTGTCTGGATTTATGCAACTGTTTGGCAGTCTTTGGCCTTTATCATTAATTCTAGCGATATCACTATTTTCACATATAACGTCAATGGTTTCGTTTTCACTGTCACAATCTTCTGATGCACAATCGTACGTCAACCCTTCTTTTTCATGACACATTACACTAACTTCCTTTAGGCTACCACCATTTTCACATGTGCTTGAAATATCGTCGTTAGCATTCATTTTTATTTGAAGCGAAATGAGATTTTCATTATTGTTATTATTCTTACAATTACATTATATATTTTTTATTTGGTGTATTGATAAATTACAAATCCTGACACCATTGCGGTGAAAGCTAAGAGTAGAGACTGAAATCTCTTGGCCGAACCACGGATATCGTGTTAAGGTGATAATTGCCTTTGAAAATAGGTGTTGCCGAGAGTTGGACCGCGGTGGCTGTAGGCATGCACGCGATCAGATCCTCTCTCGTCACTGGCTGATTGCCCAATGGAGGGGATAACGCCATCTTAAGTAGGTGGAGCCTGTACAACAGCCTGTGAAAATTCACACCTTTCTTTTATTTGATAACACGTTATGTCAGAGCCGCATTAGGGATCTCTAAAAGCTTGTGATGGGCGCAGGATCAAATATCCCCCCGGTTATTGTTTGGATTATTATGCGGACCATTCATATATAATTTATGATGTGATCAGAGATTTTAATACGAAATAAAATGGATTAAGTACCTTTTATTATTTTATTTTGGCTGTAGGTACAAAAGTGAAAAAAACAGGCATTTCACCTAAATAAAAATATATTAACGAACTTAATTGATAAATATTAGTAATAATGATTTTTTTCTCATGGTTCCGTTACGATTTCTATAAAAATGGTTTTTGAATAGCAGCTATTGGTGAGCACTTCAAATTTTTTGAAAAATATCTGCTTATTGGTACACACAGCACCAAAATAAAGATCAAAAGTGGAGATTTTTCATAAAAGAGCCTTAGATAAATTTCGATATCTCGAAGCTTCTGACATTTACATCTTAGATTTTTTTTTTCTCTGGTAGACCCTTCACTCTATCTTTCCATTGATGTGTATTTACAGGGCAGCCTGTATATTTCAGTTATTTACTTTAATAATATTTGCTTGTATAGGTTAATTTGTTCTTCTTAATCTGAGGTTAATAAGCAGGTAATCCTTTTTTAAATTGTCAATACAGAATGAGTCGTGTAAAAACCGTTAATTAATATTTGTTATTTTTATAAACTTATTTTAGCTGCAGCGCCTCTACCTACTTATTCAATAGATATTACATAGGTGTTGTAATAAGGTATTTTTATTTATTTTGACGAAATAATATTCTCCTGTCCCCAATTTACTCCAGAAACTTTCGTTAAAAATTCGTTTTATAAAATGCTAATAATTGGTCGGCCGATAATTTTGAAACTTATCAGTAAGAATTTTCAATTTAAATGGCTGTGGGCAAGTGATTAACATCGTTAAGATCTTAGGTATACTACAGATAATCTTTTATCTTTCCGTCACAGTCATGTCGCAGCTTATGTTTCAAATATCTTATCCCATAACTTGAAGGAAGAACGAAATGGTTATTTATCTAAGTTTTAAAGTCTTACTAAGGTCTTACTTATGGGGTAAGGTGAAAACATGTATGGGTTTATTTTTAAATTATTTTATCAAGCGATCTCTATGGAAAACATCCTGCAACTAATTTTTGGAGTGTACATGAACCACTTGTACGAGCTGCACCTGTTTTCTTTGTCTCATCGCCATGAAAGTGGCCGTGAAGTTGTGTTCATCTCCGCTAGGTGTCGTACGGATGTTAAACTCACGGCTTCGGTTCGTCTCTACCACACCATCTCTACGAGTACTCGCTCTTGTATTCGCTCTGCGAATTATTTGCAGATGGCGCTACATTGCATATTTGGTAGATTTACAAATTGAAAATGTGGAACAGGTTCATTTTTGCGTAAACGAGTTGATTGATAATTAGGTAATAGGTAAACGTTATTTAAAAGTCGTTAATTCCATGGTTTTATGAAGTTCGATTTTTTAGTTTATACGTTCAACTTTTTTCTCTTCGAATTTTCATTGATCGATCTGGTTTAAACGTGCATCATGATGGCAACTTTTACAAGAACTTCATGAAACCTTTGTCCCTTAAATACATAAATATGACCACGTTTTCTAATACCTCAGAGATTTTATTTTCACTTCTCTCACCATATTGCGTAGGCGTTAGATTATAATCCCGAACAAAGTACAGGCACGTAAAGGTTACAAGAACACCCATCATATATCAGTTCACCCGATGCGACGTGAATCCATTTTCGCCGTGTCATTGATAACTTGTCAGACTGTGTTACGTTTGGAGACAAGCTGACGCGGGTACAGCATGTTCCCTTTAGATGCCTTCAACAATGTTACAGTCGCTGAGTTTCAGACATTTTTGTCCTTTGCCTGGACTGAGGGATATGATTTCTTAGAATATCTAATTCATAAACTTCACTTTTTAATTCATTAATTCTTAAAATCATCTTACTTATGTTCTTTATACTACGAGTACAGTCGCCAGGCGATTAATTCAAGTGCATAAAACACACACTCCGTAATACGACCTATTTACAATGGGTTTGTGTTACATTGAAGTGATGATAAAAACAAGAATGAAAATACATGCTAATCTTGTTAATTGTACCTAGGTATAAAGAATAAATTATGAATAACAAATACAATCCAGGCTAGCATTACATTTGAGAATCTCTGAATTTTTTGACACGCTCTTACCAACTGAGTATATAGTATTTTATTCTTCCGTATATGATATTTTTCTCTTTGTCTTCGATATTTCGCCAGATTGTGTAATGTTCTCAGACACTTTAATAAAGGTGGGAGATAACGTAACCCAGGGAGATAACCTGAGCATATAGGGCAGCAAGTTGAAAAATTAGGGTGTTCGTAGACTCAGCTGAACTCTGAGAAACTATTTAAAAAGTCTAATGCTGTTATTGATAAACCTAGTTAAACCTCAATTCCCTTAAATCGCGTTGCTATCACTTTCACACTTCGTTAAAATAGGTTAAGATAGAAACGGACAGGACAGGCCTAAACGGTGATGTAACTTTAAATCACGTTTACGAATACGCGCCTAAAAGTAACTTCTCTATTTTCATTTAAGGGGTAAGCCTCCGTGGGCCAGAGGCGAAAGATTTAATTAATAAAATAATTAATGTTTTCCAGGAATGGTTTCGCTTAATAAAAAGAAAGAGTATAATATTATACGAGTATTTAAGTCCACTAGTAACGTATTTAACTATTAAAAGACATTGCCACATTTCAATGGAGCTTTGCCCCACCTACAAAACTACGTGACCATTTAAGCTTTACCTATCATTTATCATGTTGGGTACTTATTACAAGTTTCATATTGCATAATCATAATCAGTATCATTTTCTACTACTCTCGGAACTCCTATAGAAGAATAATAAAAACAATGAATAAATCGCTTTGATTTCTTACTATTTTCTGAATTCTTAACTAAGCTGTTTTTTTTCGAATCGCAACTTGTACAAAACTTTATTTTAAACCAATAATTTTAATAAAAAACGGAGATATTTTTACATTTAGGTATTCGTTATCTTGTACAACTTGCATTGGTAGATGGTGGGGCAGAATCTGGCATTGTCATTTAAATTAAATTCGTCATCTATTTCAGATATTTATTATATAGATAATTATACCTATAGATAATTGCTAAGTTAGTAGAATATATTAAATTTAGAATAGAGATCCACATCTTCTTTTAAACGTCTTCAGAAGCCATATGCATATGATGCTGTCGCTTCGGCGAAGGGTATTTCGGTATACGAGTACAGTACGGAGCTCCGCGCAGTATCCTGATGTGACTTTCCACGCTAATAGTATGCCACTTAAATTTTGAGACACCTGAAAACTTGGAATGTTGTTTTTAGGTAGTAATTACTTAAGTAGGTACCTATATTGTTTTTTGTCAATTCCGTTCCCTGTAATTTCTTAATTAAGTAACCATTTTCTCTGTCTAACTTTGTGTGGGAAACTAGATTTATTGCTCTTATTTTACAGTATCTTTTCTTACTAAGTGATGTAAAATCAAAAAAATGTTGGCGTGTAAAAATATAAGAAATGTACTTGCAATAAAAGATGATTCTGTCTGATACCAATATCGTGTTGGTTAAAATGTGTGTTCAATAACCACTTATGTGGAGCCTTTTCCTTAAATAGTAACATTTTATAGGCAGACAGTAAAATAAAATATGTAAGGTATTTTGTCTTTGAAGTATGCCTCTCGGAACGCTCGAGTCGAAACGGCTACGAGCTACATCGCAGCGGCGGCGGACGCGGCGGTTTCAGGAATTTGTCATGACAAGGTATGCGCGGATGTGCATTTGTCATAGCTAGGTATGTGTGGAGGGAGAATCTGTCAGAGCTGTGCATTTGGGATGATGCATTGTTTCCAAATATATGCGAAAGCAATGGTTGGCGTGTACATCTATTTACTTACATGCGGACGTAACAAAATGAAAAGTATACAGTGTGCGTTTTCATTAATTCTTTTACATTACATAGTCCGTGATCGAAGTAATTATACACTACTGAACGAATTATTTTTTAATCGGTCAAATAATTCTTAGGAAAATCTCACCTCTTGTTTCACCTATAGTTTACTCTGTTTTCGAGAGCACATCAGTGATTCTTGAAGTATGATTTCTCTTAACGGTCACTGACAAGCTGATCTTCATAGTCTTCGTTTGCATTCCTTTATGATAGTTTCGAATTTTTTTGTCATGACAAGCATGATAAAGCATCAGGATTAACAAATGAGAATAAGATTGTAACGATTACGCAGACACGTGAACAAGACTGCTTGGTGGCACCTTGTACGGTCGAAGACAAAGAAAGGTGCACAGTAGAGTTTTTAAGGTTGAAATTGTCTCAAAAATTTATCGACTGATTTTTGATTTTTTTTTTACAATTATATAAGTAGTGTGTCTCTAAACTATCTACCATCCGTATGCCATCCGTCAAGTAGTTCTTGAGAAAATCTCAACCTTATTGAGGCCCCCTGTATAGGTACTTATCTCTGTCGTCGTGTGTACGTACAGTAAACGGCACATCAATATTCAAGTCTACACGTATTGCCGAAACTTATAAACTGTCACCAAGGTTTACACTTGTGGTGACGATTGTACCTGTGTATCACTCTCTCTCATAATAGAGGGGCTCGGTTGAGAAGGGTTGAGTTGATGTCTTGTCTGCTCTTTATTTCTAATGTCGATATTGAATACTCACCAACTCAAAGTCAATATCAAGTTCTAAATAAAGTATGGACATCTCATAGAATTTTCTCTGTTATTTCTAACTCATGGATTGCAATGGGTTTGTATATGTTGATATGTTGTTAGTCGACTGTACAAATACTTAGATACATATCTAAGTATTTGTGTTTATTGTAACTATACCACAACCCAAATCAAGTGTCTTATTTTGTAAACAAATATGATTGTCTAATTAGCTGTTGTGATGTAACACTGAAGAAACTGATAGATCGAACCGAAATTACTTATGTGAAAATAACTGTGCAATAATTACAGAACAGCTTAAAATTTTAGTATTGTAAGGTAGTTTTTGTTTACAAAATAAGACACTTGATTTGGGCTGCAGTATAGAAGTAAGTAGGTATTAATGTATACTCATATTATCATCATTCATCACAGGTGCAAGAATTTGAGATTGTATTTGTTACTCAGATTAGTATAATTTTTACAAACCAAGAGATTCGAAAGTTTGCAATTGTGGGAAACTTTATAGACTTTTAATAAGGACTATTTTGTTTGAAGCAGAGATAAAGAAAGGTATCAAATGGACCAAAGTTGACTTTTGTTTTATATTCTGAGGGTTTCAAATTAAAAGAGGAATGAATGGGTATTTTCCGGTTCAATTAACGCCTTCATAATTGTAACTTGCGTCGAGGGCATTTTTTCTTGGCATTAAATTTAATTAAGTTCATTTCTTGTACCTAATAATTTCAGACTACCCCATGCTAATGAGCAATAAGCATGCAGGTCTAGTGGAAGAGTCCTTAGAGTAATTAGGCCCGAATGTTTGTTATACATAGAGATGTATAACAAACACTCGAGCCTAATTCGACTCTTCCAATTCCGACTGAACGAATAATTGCCTATATGGGTATCGACTCTACAAATATTCGAGCCAATAACTTTCAAGCCACCGCTCATCAATAGAGTGAAATTTCTATCCCACGGAGTACAAATAAAAATATCTATTACTGATTATATCTTTTTTGCTATTACCTTCGATAGATGTACGCACACTCTACATTGTAGAGCATTATGCGATTTAAAAAAAATTGCGTTTTATAAAGTTAAATATTTTTAAATTGCTTTAACCAACTCATGCAGTTTGTTTATTGCCTTCTGTTTTACTTAGTAAAATATTCTTTGCATCTACTTTGTGTATACTCTCCTTGGTTGTCGGTATCCTGAAAACAAAACAAGTAGTACACTGAAACAAACAAGGTCCATCAAAGTTTGCTTGGTCCAAGATTTTACTACAGTGGCGTACTTTGTAGAGTTTGGTGCACTGTACTCGTAGTATCTAGGTGTACATTTATATGACCACTACGGGCATAGTATGAGGAAACGGGATAGTTGGACAAAGTTTGAGCTCAAACATGTTAGCTACAAGAGCTTGATGGTCCGTTAGGCGAATGGAGTCATTAATTGGCATGGGTAATTTCTTCCTGGTGCGGTCTTTGTGTGTAATTAACTGAATAATGAGGCTAAGGAAAAACTCTGGTAGCTTGTGGCTTTACTCTCTTAGAAAATGATAATACCCAAGACTTCGTTTCGTTAACCTTAGCTATATCAATGATCTCTTGTAGTAAAGTATAAATACACTGAAAAACAAGGCAGCCTGTAGCAGTTAAATTTACTTGGCTGTTGCTGTTGTTTTATAGGTAACACAACTACAGTTGTCACAGCAAATATTTGTAAACAATAACCTATGAAACTAGCAAGGAAAACAAATAATTAGCAAAAAAAGGTAAAACTTTTGGATGTTCCTATAGTTTGTAACGGGTGTAGCTGCAGTTGCTTATCAAACAATAACAACAAAGCTTATCTTTTGGCGTAAGTCATTCCGAAGTCGATGCTAATATGTTTGTATAACCTAATGTACTCATATGTTGAAGATCAGACGAATAAATACACTTGTACCATACTATCTTAGTCAAGTTACAAGAAAGGTCAGAAACCCGGTGGTTATAATGCTGTATTGAGAGACGGTGGCGCAAGCGGTGCGGTATAGAATACAATCCGTAATATTGTGTAAAGATATTGTTCTTCCACTTTTTACCCAACTGCGCAGCAAGGATGGGTTATTAATAAAATACAATTAGATTTTACAGACAATACATAAATAGGTTAAGCTCATATCCAACTCTGCCTCTTAATTCGAATTAAAATTACCAATTTAGTAATATTCGCTGACTAGTAAAATATTATAAAGATTTGACTATGTAACCAATAATACGAGCACAATAAGATTACCCACATAGGTAAGTACGTAGTCCGGGTCCCGACAACTTGTAAGTACATATTTACTAGAGGTATAACAATACCCAAACTTAGATTAATTTCATACAAAAACAGTGCACATGACAGAGGCAAAACCTTTGTTACTTACTCAAACGGAAACATAATAATACCTATAATTAATTTTCTTAATGCTACACCTACCGTCCTGCATAACTGTTTAGATATTTCTGAAAACCCCGATACAATTCGGACCTCACGTTTTAAAACTTTTAATGGCTTTAGTTATTATCGGAACCTGTATTTTATGAATATTAAGTATACACTTGTAGATAAAGCTATAATAAATTATTGTTTACGTTCTGTGATTAGCGTGGACGCTTAAATTGTTTTAATGGCTTCAGGAACGCGCCTCATGAAGATTTAAGTCTGTAGTAATGGGCGCAATAAGCTTTAATAATTCATAGCGGGTTCCCTCTGCACCACCCTGTATAAACTGTGGAAAAACTCCATAAAGGTACCTACTTACACGTTGTATGTAAATATACACAGATATCAGAAAATTTAATACACATATTTTCATAATTAGACTTGATGAAAAAAACCCGGCCAAGTGCGAGTCGGACTCGCGCACAGAGGCTTCCGTGCAATGCAACTTAACCGTAACTTTGCTCTAATGAAAAGATAAACTAGATTTAAAAATCAACTTATCTTTGCCATTATCAAAATATTATGTCCATATTGTATTAATAAAAAAATATTTTTGGAGGGATGTAATTTCAAAGGAGAAATACCATCGCAGGCCCACCCTTGATAGAACTGTACTGTTATTCAGACAATATTCAATATTCATCAAATTTTGACAATTGTAACAGCGAGCTCACGCTAAGTCCTTTTCAAAATTATCTAAGAATATCGACCCTAGTGTCTTTGTCTCGAATATCTGTTATTATATGTTAACACATGGAAATTCTCTAAAAGGTAGAAATAGGCTGACGTCATTCCGCTTCTGGTAGACACTCGAATAGGTAAGGTTAAGTAAATGTGGCCTTTCAATCTTGATTTATTTCCGTGTAGATGTCCCGAGAGGATCCTATTGGCTGAGCATAAATAACTTCGCAGAGCTCTAGACGTCAAATATCGAACACGGTTTTATGTGACACTATTTTTAAATTTGCGCGTACGACGCTGTTATGGTTATTAGGTAAATTATTATTTTACTGCATCTTTAGGTACAAGTAGGTATATGTGACAGTAACGACCGGTGGGGCTCGCAATAATCGATATTTATAGAAAGGCGCTTGTAAGTTTAAGTTGTAAAATTATTTCTATCACCAATTCATTGAATATGACTGACTGACTGACAAAAATAAAATTTTAATTGTTTAAGTATCTAATGTTGCGGTGCCCTTACAGGGTTTATGTGAGCACTTCCTGTACTATCTTACAACCATGTTACCACATAAAGCAATGAATAAATGAATTATGAATTACTAAGTATTGAGGATAAATAACAATTAACTGAATATTTACAAAAAAAAAAATATTGTGGGCAAAATAATACTAACCCATCTCTATACAAAGTATATAAAACAGAAGACACGTCTTATTTTCCTTCCTATGTGTGATGACTACTGATGACCTATGATGATTTATTATAAAATAAATCTATGTACTAAATAGTACGGCCATAATAAGGTACTCCAAGTACGACTGAATACTTGAGGATTTGTCAAGGTCCAAACTCACAATATGTTATTTGATTATTAGATGGTTTAAAGTACCAAGTCATAAGAGTGCACATTGGTTATGACTATAAAAAATTAAATAGACATTGAGCTTTTGCTGACTTTACTTTACTCGCTGCGTAAAACTACTCACTAAGCTTTAGATACCCTCGTTAGGACTTCACTGATAACAATAATTGTAGTCATATTTCAACTCTTATGCCGCAGATAGTAAGAATGGGAAACACTGCAAAAAGTTGCACTTTATGTGTGATACTTTCGACTGTACGTACATCAAACCATCGTCCAACTATCTACGAGTAGCTCAACGTATTTACGAGAATAATAACTCTCTCAGCTCAACTTTACTACATACATTTTAGCATTGTCCTACTTTCAGATGCTGGGAGTTTGCGGTCACTACTCCCGTGTTAAAATATCTACTCTGATTTAACCTAAGCATGCTACTTTATCCAATGTTAGGTGTGAAACTATTTGGGACGGATTTAGATGTGTTATTCAGGCTGCACATCAACCTCCACAAAATCATTGAAATTTTTCGTAATAGGTAATAATTGTAATCAATTGTAAGAAGTTTTTGGGCTAGTTTCATTATACATATAGTATTAGTATAAGTATAGCTATTCTTTCGATAATTTAAGCTAAACTTGACTTTTCTAAAAGTAGTGCCATCCTTTTTATAACTTTAGTGTAGAAAAGAGAGCAGCATTTTTTTTAGATCTGGCGGATTTAATTTTGTATAAAAACACATCAGAATCACTACCCTAATTTTTTGATTAAACATTATTAGAACTAGAACATACATTATTCAACTACTTACTCGTATGTGAGTATTTACAGTATTCTAGGTGAGGCCGTGAATTTACATGAGAGTCTACGTTAAGTAGCTGCCAGAAACTTCAGCACCTTTCCGTTTCCGGTTAATGACTCCCTTTCCATTAGAGATACGAAATACGCTTTCAATTTGTCATACCTTCGGTACCTACTTCTACTCCAAGTTCTTAGTGAAATGTGACAATTTGTATGATTATACAAAGTATAAAAATAATACAGTACAAGTAAAATAATACATTAGAAAAATATAGGTACTTGGAAGTTGACATATTCTCCAAGGACTACTCGACGGATTGTAAAAATTCTGTTAGTAGTAGATAGTTTCAAATACACACAATATTAATGTTATTTTTATTTAAAATCTGTCAAGTACGTTTTGAGAAAAGCTCAATCGGAATCGCTCTGTGTTAAACCGTACATAATAAACAATGAGATGTTGCGAGTGTTGATTTTTCATGTAATTAATTTTTTTTATGCTAATTCTTGACAATAAAATTATTAAATACTGAGACGGAAAAGTATTTTCTCAACAACTAGGATTCGAACCCGGAATCTTCGCTCTCTTGGGAAAAGGTAACTATTTACGTACTCGCTTACAAGCGAACTTACTTCACTAACTCATGTTAGTGGTATTGTTTCCATATTTACTGTATATATATTATTGAACTAACATCATGTCATAAGTGATACAAAATAAGGTATTAATAAATGTTACTTGTGAATATACAAGCAAAATAAAAGATATTGCGTTACGCAAAACTCCGTCGGATCTTACAAAACTTGGAGCAAACTTTTAATTGAAACTTGGGTTGAGACCGTTCATTGATACCTTAAATAAGTAGGATATTATACCAAAGAAAAGTTTTAGAAAAGTTGTAAATTTTTGGAGAGTTATAGATAAAATTGGAGATTAGTTAAATACTCGTAACTCAATGTTTATTTATCATTACCAAATTGTAGTAGTACGTTCTCTCGCAAGTAAACAACTCTAGTAAGTAAACAACGTAGGTACAGCGTTCGGGATTTTTTTTTGTAGCAGCCAGTAGCAGGACTAAAAACAACCGACGTAGCCCGACGACGCCGACGATAAAACGGTATACATGTCGCGTGCCGATGCGGGTTGCGTGGCGTTTTAACAGTATGTTTCCGCCTTAAGGGCCTGATATGAGCCAACTAGCGCCGCCAATCTTGAAAAAATAATATCTTCCAATTTAATCAATTTTATTAAAAAAGCTATTTACAAAATGTTTATTACGATAAATACTATTTTTTAAATGCTTATTTATGACGTGATTCAATTTCGGTAAGTTGTAGTTCGCATAATTGCGAAAAACGGCCATTTTTGGCACATTTGTGAACTATAACTTAGCTTGTCGCAATTATGCAATGTATTGTATATTGAAAAATAGTATTTATCGTAATAAACATTTCGTAAATAGCTTTTTTAATAAATTTGATTATATTGGAACATATTATTTTTTTAAGATTGGCGGCGCTAGTTGGCTCTATGAAGGCCCTTAATACTATCTTATATGTTGCTAAAGTACTTAGGCATTGGCATAGAACTTGACAATATAATCGTGGCCGGCAAGATTATACGGCGCGAGCTCCTCACAAAAGGCAAAGAGGCGTAGCGTGTGCCACAATACAGCTCCGGAACAATATTGTTGTTAACTTATCTTCTTGCAATGCTGAGGGTAATAAAAGGGGATGTGCGAGTGTCCCGTAGCAGCCTACGGGACCACAATTACTTGTGTCAATTCCAGAGCGTTGCGTACTAAAAATTGCCGCTAAATGAGGCACCCCTCTGGAATATGAGTGACAGTTGCGTTAGAAATAGGATTTATGACGTCCATGACGTAATTACACCTACCGATGATGGGCTAGTTTATTATCTTTAGGAACAAGTGCCTTACATTGAACTCTTAAGGTGAGTATAGACTAGAGCATTTACTTGTATCAGAACAACGAGCCGCTCTATGATATGTTCTAGTGTATCACCCTTTCACGAACCAAACGTCATGGAAACGCTTTGGAAACTGAGCTTTTCCCTGTATTGTACCATTCGTAAGAATGTTACATTACATAGAAATGCTCGAGAAAATGCTCTAGTGTATGTCCACCTTTATGTATTTATCTTTTTGACTTTTTGTTTATTTGTTGACTGACTAAAGTAGAATAAGTGTTAGTATGAATGAACTGTGAATTAATTTAATTTTTAATTGTTGTATTCTATGTACCTATAACATTAAACTTTCATTCCAATAATAACTAAGCACAACAATTACATAAAACAGTTATTTTAAAGCTACCATTTATTTTATTAGGAATTAAATTTATATAAAAATATGCATAAGAAATAAAATCGTACATTATTTATGGCTAAACTATACATAAATATAAAAGTAAATAACTAGAATACCTATACAAAACATTGACATTATTTTATTCTACTTATTGTATTTTGTCATGAAAAAGTATCCTTAGGGATCTATTTTCAGAATAAAGTTTGAACCACTATCTGAAATAATCAAATAAATAAAATAATATTTATAAAACTGTAAGTATGCCACCCATTTTGATCGATCACCACTGTGTTACGAATATTTAATATTCCCATTGAATTCATTCCACTTACCATCGAGCTAGTCACAATCAGTCACACAATAGGCTGTATCAATATGTTCAACAACCCCCTCGATATTTGCCTGCCGCCGTCCCTGCGCAGCGCGTGTATCGCAGATTTGTTTATTTTTCCTTTTATTGCAACTGGCTAGAGCTGGGCTTCCATAGAATAGAGCGTATGGTTCACCAAGCTATTGTTCCGAAATGGACTTTCTGCGTACATAAAACAAAATATTTTTTAGTTTAAGTAACAGACAGATAACAAAAGATTATGGCATGCATGCCCTCTTTCATAATCACATTGGGATACCAACCCTTCATTGAATGGACTGGACGAAATTGGTTAATCGTCTTCTAGAATTCCTGACGAATTCCATATTCCAATAGTTCTATTTGAATGACATTTGTATAACAAACTTGTGTAGCCTCAACCGTGAACTGAGACGGTTAGAGCGTCACCGAATTGTGGTAAGTAATAAAAGTACATATTTACATTAAACTTATTATAGTATTTACTACGCCAGGTATTTGATAAGGCCATTGAAAATTAGGACGTATATTCGTCGCATAAAGTGCCCCTTGTTTTACGCTTGATTTATGTGAAAGCAAGTACTCGTATGGTGAATAATGGATATTTTCTTATTGATATGAGAGGATTCATCAAGAACTATATCAGTGAAAAGCTTTAATTGGATATTAGTTATATTGTACTTTTTTTCTTCTGCATCTTAAGTAGCATTACTATTTAAAAAAAAAACAATGGCATCGTAAAATTGATTTCTGACGTTTATACGTAGTGTGTGAACTAGTGCACGTAAAATAATGTTTCAGCAATTGTTTGTCCTGTGCTAACAATATCATAATATTGTCCCCATAATTTCAAATAATGTGTGACCCTAACAAAACAAACGTTAAGGCCAATTTTAATTACCATTAAAATAAGGTTGCGTATATTTGCATGTGATAATAAAGAAAGTTAAATTGCTCCCAGTCCAACCGCTGGGAAGTCTCGCTGAAATGTTTTATACGCGCTTTTCGGGTCACAGAGTTCAATCAGAATAGAATAGCCCGTGGGCTGCTAGAATAACGCTGTAGGCTAAATGCTAGAAATATATTAATTCGTATTCTCAGGTTTCACGAAGGTATACGGTCAGATGCGCAAGACTGTCATACTGGCGATATGAGGCGCGTCTCTGAGGAAATCAAGAAATTTCTTCTTGTAGCCGTCTATATTGATAAATATTTTCTATCATTCATGTAAGTACTTATATTCACAACCTGATTTAATTTCAGTAAGCAACAAATTTAATTCGCTGTCATTTGCTTAGAATTTCGCGTACGTTTATGGTTAAATAAAGAAGAGCCTTTTATTATGGTAGAGATTTCATGCAATGGTTTCCTAAGAAGATAGAATAATTACGATTTTTTAAAGATTGGTGGCGCCGCTTCTAATAATTGGAAGGTAATTGTATGTATAACTTACATGTAACTTAACTTTTTCAAAGGTTTTGTGGTGATTGGCTCAATCAACGCACGGTGTGTTTTTAGAGATTCCGAGCGTGTAAGTCTATTGAAAATCATAACTGCATTTTGCGTCACATTGCCGCCGCCGGTGTGAATTAACTGCTATGGTATTTTCTCTCAAATTTTGATATGTCTTCTGATCGAAATATTCATACGTATGTAGAACATAATAATTTAAGTTGATATATCTAGTTTGTTTTATATTCCGTGGCATGTCGGATCAACCGGATGGGCGAAATTAAGTTTTTCGGTTCGCATTATTTTTATTTCCCATTTTGTTTGTAGAGCGACCATAATTTATGTTTTATTACCGAGGAGTGACGAGGTTCCCAACTTGTGTCCGACATGGGGTCGGTTCTAAATTTATTATATAAATGTGAGACTTTATTCCACCGTAACAAGATATATTGTAATGGCATTGGTGCTGTTGACTGTACGTATTACTTAATTTATATTCTCTCTTTATTTGCTTGTGCCTTCAAAGAGATGAAAAGGAGATTGCAGTGTCTTTTGTAAACGAATTTTCTGAACATTCACAAAGTTCTTTGTAAAGAAAGGAGCAACCCACATTTTATTTCAACGTAAAAAATTTAAATATGCTATACTACTTATTATTATAAACTTATTTTTATTGCTGCGTGATTTAATGGGTCATACAAATGACGCGCTCGTACATTGATTCAGGAACCTTATGTTATGGCTATGTGTGATCGGTAAAAATATGTTAAATATGGCTGTGCAAGCAACTTTTTACGATATTTTTACCGATCATTGCTGCTTCAGAATAAGGCAGTACATACACTAATAAAATAATTTGTAAATGTTAACCAAATTATGTCAATTCTTACTTATCTAAATAGCGAGTTAGATCGTAGCACAGGTAGGTAGTTATATAAATTATAAAAGGAGATTAGGCGCTCCTGATTGATTTATGAGGCGACAGAAAGTGGACTAAGCGAAATATTAAGAAATCTGAGCGTGTTTTTATAGCTTTGATTTATGGTCTCTATATTATATGGTATTGCAGTAAACTATTTCGGAAACTCTCTGATATTATATGTACCTGTAATATATGAACCACTTGAACAGTCAATTCAGTCAAGTTAATACACACCGGATTAAATATTTTCATATATTATACGGGGTGGTGTTATTCATTCGACAAAATTAAATGGATGGTTAGGCTTGTTTGTGATGTGTGACTTTATGTGAAGTACATATTTCGTACGTAGTTAAATTTTTTGACAGTTTTGATTTACTAAAAAACCTTACCATTTTAATATTCATCATGAGTTACCCCCAGTTTCAATTTGTCGAATGAATTCAATTCAATTCCTATATTGTACATATTACATGGGTATTTTTCAAATGCTTATAATTCCATGCCATGACGAGCGACTAATATACAATCCATAATGTGTTATTGTATAAAGTATACTCTCTCTTCCCTTCTCGTGTGGTTTAGTGACCAAACATATTGTCAGAGTTATTCAGGCCGCCTGTAGGCTTAAGTTCGGTCTTACACTGTCAGTTTTCATACAAATTTGACAGTCGTAAGTGCGAGCTTACTCTGAGTTCGTGTTCAAAACTGTCTATGACTATTGGCCTTATATCACTCACTAGCGAATGTCCGTTGGCGAATATTCGATAACAAACTATATCCTATGCTTATGTGCTGAAGGTTCAAAACATTGTGGCGAGAACGTGTCATATTAGTATCATATTTGTCATTGTGTATTATCTTTTATAACTGTAGCTCTTTGTATAACCATCGTCTTTGCATAGAATGAACATTGTCTTTGTTTCCAAACTTACAAACGAATGTAAACTATTGACTAGTTGGACTTGGCGTATGGTGATACATCTTTCTTTTTTTGTATTTCTCTACAATATGGTTAACAAATAAATGATTATCTATCCATCGTAGACTACAATGCTTAGGACGTCGTGTAGTCGTGATTCTACACTTACGTAACGTTACGGTACCTTACCACTCTTAGCGCTCATTATACTCCCGCATCACGTCGCCTAATGAGCCGCATGCAAAAAAGACATTGTACCGCCGCATGCTTCAAACATATCACTAGCTTAAAGGGGGATAGAGAGGGGCCGTTCCATATAGTTTGTTATCATATCCCACACGTGCTCCATATTACCAGGTAATTGAGTCGATTTCTAGGCCTCACACACTAAATTTAAATGTCGTTTAGGTTTAGGATGAGATTTGCCGACCCCCACAGAATCATACCTAATAGGTACCTAAATTAAGAACGCAAAATAACTAAACAAGAAAATTGTTGTACGTTACCTATTTATAAGTATAAAAATTCCATATGCTAATATTGTCACAATCTATAACTTCTTCATTACCTATACAAGATTATTTACAAGAAACTATTTTACTCTTTCTTAGTTTATCGTAACTTTTGATTCACAATACTGATAAGGCTCCAATGTAGTTTTACCTTACCAAATTATGTATTAGTGTATTAACAACCTTAACGAATGATGCTTAAAGTTTCATGATAATTAAAATTAAATTACGCGCCTCATAATAGGATTATAGTGTCGATGAACATCGCTTAGACTATCGATTCGGTTGTTGATATCGAGGGTAGTTCACAGTCGACTGATGGATCCGTTCCGCTCGGCCGACCACACATATTGTGGTACGTCGAGCCTACCGTACGTCGCCGACGCGACGCCTTGTTACCTGTGTTACTTAGGCCTCGACAAACCTTAAGAAATAAAAGTATATACCTAACATATTGATTATATTAAGATTCTTTAACGATTCTAATCCACTTCGTACTAAGCTCAACCTGTAAAAGCTGCAGTCGGTGCAGAACCGGCACGACTGGCGTATTTTCGTTGCGGAGTAGACATGGTTCGAAAACCAACGGAGTGTGTTTTGTGTGTTGCATGATAGGTTTTGTCAAGCATAGGGAATGACAGGTTATGTCAGCCTGGTTAGGCATGGTCATCATAAGCTTTGCTAGGCTTTAGTAGGCATTTTTAATAGGGCCCATTCTATTTTACACGCGCACACACACATACATACCCTCATCGTGATCTCAAGAATTATTATAGTGTGTGTGTAATCCTTGAAATCACGACTTCCAAACTCGCCGTGGCTCACATTTTTCCAACAGAGGCCAGAGTCATCGTGTTGTCAACAGGGCTTGTCTAGATCTAAAGGTAATGTTTATCCGTGTGTGAATCGTTTAGTGAAGTACAATAAATACCGGAGAAATTAGTACCTGCCTCAAAGATAAGCGGATTTGCTGATGTTGAGCGCCGTTGACACCAGGTCGTGATGGCGGGCGGCGCGGCGTGAGGGGAGGGGATTTAATTATTATTAATTACACGCCCCACGCACGGCTAGATATTAATTCAATCCGCTATTATCTCTTTACTCATTCCAAATTCACTTTTCAATTGTTTTAGAAACGTAAAATGAGAATGAAGCGAGATTAAATCGTAGGTACGAGATGGCAGTAGTAGTGGTAATTGAAATAAAATGTTAATTATCTCTAATTTTAATATTATCCGACTACAAGGAGTAAGCGCATAAAAGGTTTATATGCAGGTTTTTTGTGGTCTCCTCTAGCCTAAACGGTTTGAGGCAATTTGATTATTATAAAATTTCGTTAGATTTGTCTTGTTCCATGAAGAAAAAAATTCCGCCGATCTCGGATCTAAGGTCTTCGTGTCTTGATCACAGAACATACATACAAATACATATATTTGATTATTTATAGGATACATTTTAGTAATCTGATTCTTTGTTTTTCCTTATAATAATTATCAGCTTTAAGTTACATATCAAACAGAATAACTTCACAAAATTTGGATTAAGACAAATGAAAATAATTACGAGTATATTCAAATATATGACCTAATGAAATTGTTTTGTTCGAAGTGTGCGGAAGTGGAAACGGAAGTTCGATGCGAGGCGGAAGTTCGCTTTGCGGACCCTCTACTCTAGTGCCACAGTATCAGATTAATCATTTCGTCGACAGTATGTCAACTTATGCATAATTTTTTTATATATATCGTGAGGTCCACGTTTTTTCTATTCGTATAAACCAAATATAAATTATACAAGAATAAAAATAATCGCACGCAAATTATTTCATAATGACACCTACTCAAACGGATATAAATGACACAAATCCGCATCCTCAAAGATCTTTAAGAAATCACACAAAATACACTCTCATTGGTTCTAGTTCCGGTTCGGTGAAATGCGTATGTTTGTATGGGAATATTTTTATGTGTGTCATTTGCGTTCCCATGTCATGTAGGTATAAATCCTTTATTTTCGGGCCTAGTGAAATTTTCTATGGTCCGTGAGCATTATTCTTTAATAGGTCTAAAAATATTAAAATAAATTGTTTTTACTTAGTTACTTAACTTAATAGACAAATGTCCATTTTAAAATCATATTCAAAACATCTGTCATATTTAATTTAAATTAGAAGAACATAATCGCTATCATTACTTTTATTATTCAAACAAATAAATATAGTTTCCGCCTTTAAGGCAGAAAACAAATATTGTATAGATCTAGGATTTTTTTATTTTTATTAGTGTAACGCTTCCACTTTCTAGCTATCTATGGTGTCCGTGTTGCCACACTGAATGTTGTCCTCGCTGTGGCAGCGCTAAGCCCGCAGTTGTGTCGTCATGTTTGCAGGTAAATGATAAAACCAGCCGACCGAATTTGGGTAGAGTGGATTAAAACTGGGCTCACACCTTTTTCACAGGGTATTTTATTTATGGGCTCGGACAGTCCAAGAAATATGTACTATGTGTGCATGTAAATATAAAGTATTCGAAATGTTGTTAGTATTATTTCTCGTGGAGATTTTTTTGGTTTACATACGGTTTCATTTATTTATTCACAAATTTTTTAATTAAAGACAGTAAAAATGTAAAGGTGAACGACGTTTACATATTATATTTATTTTGATCAAACTTTTAAAAATGATGATGATATTTCTACATAAAGTGAAACTTTTACCTTAGATTTATTATATTATGTAAGGTTTTATATTTTAAAGTTGCCGCTTTCTGCCATTTCTGAAAGACCGATTTTTTACTGTCTTGAAAACATGTAAACCATGGCGAAACTACCGCCTAACTTTAAATAGAGTTTTTCGCGACCCTAGAATAACAAAATTATAAATAGGAAGAATACAATCATTACGTATTTATCTACCTTTTGTTTATATAAGAGCAATTTTTGGATAGCCTTATAAGGCATATAAATTGATTTAAGGTATTCAGAAAATTATTCCAATAATAATAACTGAAGAAATGGCTTCCAGATTTTGTAAATAAAAATTTCATTTCATTCATTTAGGATTGGCTACACGTAGCGCCGCCGCTACGTGTCTACGCATAGGCTACGATCCGTCTACGAGCCTACGGACGCTCCGCCCCTGTCACAGGACAACGGCCTTGTGGTCACGAAATGATTGATTTCCTACTATTAATTAATCGTCTCAGGTGTTGTTGACGTAATTAAGGAACCTAATTAGAGATAAGGCTAGTAATATACTCATGAGTTTGTAGCCAATTTGTGTGATCGGACACAATAAATTGTCCATTTTAATATAAGTAATATAGTAAAATTTACTACTTGTATTACTTATGAAATGTCAGGATAATATTTAATATTATCCTGACATTTCGCTGTTAGTAAAATATTAACCTAAAAAATCCTCCATAAAATAACTTGTTTTCATGAAAAAATCTTTTTTCGTGTAGAAATTAAATTGAATAGGTCAACCACTCAAATTACTTTGTCTCAAAGTAGACGGAAAAGTTATGTTCATTTTAAGTTCAGATTTCGAGTAAGTATTTGAAAAACCAAGTAATTTTCCAATTATCATATTATGCAATGTTCGACATGATTCAGCCCCCCAACCACTACTGAGTTGCTATGCAAAATGATGGATTTCATTAATAACGGTACTTATTAATGAAATCATCAATGGGTATAAAAACTGATCATTATTACGGTTACCATCTGTTACTTACACTATTATAGGCTGATTATGATTTTAGAGATAGATAATCATTTTCACTGACTAATAAGGTCATTTATCCTACTCATTATAATTCAAGACAGCTCATTTCCTACCGAGATGATGGCATGTAAATCCAGTGTTATTTAAAAAAGGTGTCTGAGCACCCTTTCACAATATGGGCCCGGGCATTTAAATCCCGTAAATGAATTTCATAAGCTGACACCCGTTCCTTACCTACGTCAACTTTGAAATATCTCTGGGATGATTTCCGGTCGCAATAAAGTGACTTTATAAAGGTACAGTCGACAGCCACATCAAGTGTAATTTATTAAAGTATATCTAATGAAAGTAAAAATGACATTAAAGAAAGGCTTGTGAAAAAATACTGCAGAAAATGCATGATTCAATATATCACCAGTTCTTCATGATTTGCTTTCGTATTAGATTGATCCTAATAATCTGATCTTCTATGTCGACGGCGAACTATCAGCAACCCCTTTCTTTACTGGGGGAAATGCTTTTCGCATCAACCCCTGCGCTTATGCAGTTGTCCATAGGTGACGATGACCGCTTACCATCAGGTGGTTCATCTGTTTGTCTTATTATAATTAAATATGTGGTGCTAGATTTTTTTACCCATTTTCACCTCAGCGCTGGCAACTTTTCCTTGCCAAGTACTGTACTTAATAAGAAGTAAAACGTTGACGTGCAATCATATATACAATGTATTTACTAGCAATAACCATATTCGAATCTGATTAAGAACATTCCGTCATCAAATACCACTTTTGCAAAAACTGAGGCTGCGGTACCACTAAGCTCCTCTTCGGGTTACTGTATCCTTTACGTTTCACCTTATAGATTATATTACATGTAAATCTGTAGGTTAGTGCACGCGGCCTATGAGATGTGCGGGCCAAAGCGGCGGTTCCTATGAAAGGGCTTCTCGACGCATTCCTCCGGGGCGCGGCGGCAACTATGCGGCCGCTTCACCTACATATACATTCGGTTCTTGCTGTAACGGTTACTAAGGAGAATGTACAGTATTTCGGCTCAAACCTAACAAGTTTCTATTTCTGTGGTCAAGTTTAGTACAACCAGCAAGAAACGCACTATAGAGTAAGCTATATTTGCATCACGGACACCTATTGTACGACAAATTTTATGGTCACGGACACTCATTTGTTTTTACATTGTTTGAATTTGCAATAGAAGTCGAACATATAGAAATAAAGGGCTTAAAAAAAATCTAGGGCATGTTAAATCCGCCAATCCGCACTGGGCCCGCGTGGTGGATCATCGCCCGAGCTCCCTCGATGCAATGGAAGGTCTGTGCCCGAGCAGTGGGGCAATATAAGTAGACTGATGATGATGATATTTCATCGACGCTAATAGAGGCCTTTGGTTCTCATGCGACATGAACGATAGTGAAAGGAGAGTTTAGGGGAGTAAACTTGGCGGCCATGACGATCAATATTTGGTTAATAAAAAGTTTCTTTTTTAATAATGTCCTTAGGCCTTTCATATTGTGTCGGTTGTATTGTGTTGGTCCGTGAACTATTACATAAAACTTGTTTAACTTCGACAGAGCTAGCTCTCTTCATAAAGTATGCAAGCTTTTATGTAAAGCAGTAAACGTTAATTTTCGCTGAAAAGTGTAGGTACTTACCGGGCGTAGGTTGCCTGAGCCCTGAAGCCTTGGGCGTCGGCTCCAGATTAACTCTTCACCGCCTCGACTCGACCCCGCCGCCGCCGCCGCACAACGGTCGATGTAAAGGTAATTTTAACTACTTCTGTTGCTATGGTTACGAAAGTTTAATGCGACGAGGCTAGTAATATTTTCAAAACTCCAATGAAGAGTGTACAGGAAGACGGTATGCAATATTAATCTAAATCCAACTATCCAGTACCGGTAATTGAACAACTAAAATTATTTGAAAAATAGATTCAAAATATTTTTATTATATTATGTAGAGAAATAATAGATGAGATATAATTAAATGTACAAAAGTTTATGCGAAAATGGAAATGTTGTAGAACAAAAGTTGTTCTGTTACCGACAATAAGCGCTAACCTTTCGGTTTTCCAGTTATAGTTACATTTTATGTACGTACATATCACTGTACATAATTGCTGTTATTCATAAACTTAGTTAAACCTCACTTCCATTAAATCGTGTTGCTAGCGCTTTCACACTTCGTTAAAAAAGGTTAAGATAGAAAGGGACAGGGGACCTAAACGGTGGCGTAACTTTAAATCGCGTTTATGAATTCTCGCCAATATGTATTTACTTGAATTGAATTATCTTGTCTGTTCAAGAAATGTTAGTTTTGTTCACTCACCTTCCCGTGTGCTACGATTGGCTACGGAGCGCTTGCTACGCCGCGCCGTAGCAAAGTCTGTAAACTGGTTTCTGTGAGTTTACTTTTTAGTCCTTTTTTTTAAGTTTTTGAATAATTTTATTACATAGATACAATTATGTCGACACAATAATCTATATTTAATCACATGCAATTCAGTTTCAGACTCGTTGAGTTAACAGTATAAATTCAGTAATATTAATATGCTTGTGATTGGTTATTGGTCGAATTCAGATGACTCCATTATAAATGACTGAAAATAAATCTGGGGAACTGTACAGTCGACAGCACATCAAGTGTCACGCAATGGCATTCTACGGGCAGGCAATACCGTCTAGATTACAATGTTGATAAGTAAGTTGTTGTGCCGTCAACTGTACCATCAACAGACTGATCATCGCAGCAGATGATCATAGACCATGTCCAGATAAGGCATAACTTTAACTCGCAAGTTGAGTCATGCATGACAATCTCATTTCAGCCAATCAAATCACACGTTTTGCGAGCGACAATAGCGTGATTAGCTACGCGAGACTCAACTCCTCCAGACATCTGGACAGGCTTCTAGACCCAGATTGTAATAATTTGCTCTAGTCCACGATTATTGTCAAAATATTGGATTATCAAATAATACAATTAGTTATTTATAAAGATATTTTATTAAACATTTTTTCTGTAAAATAGATTAATTAAAACTGACATTTACAACAAACAACTATAAAATTCTTTGTATTTCCATTCTAACACTAATAAATAGGTCCTGTTTAATTGGAACTGATCTATAATATAGCCAAATGACAGGTTATATGCATTGACAGTTCTTACGCGGCGGGCAGCGGCGAAATCTTAGTCTAAAGCCGGTCCTGGACGACAATACAAATTGGATACAATTTATTTCATAAGGTCTAGTCACTGAGTCCCTCCGCGTAGGTAAGTAAGGGCAGGTGGTATAACCAAAGAATATATATTTTTTGGCTACGTAAAACAGAATTTCGAACATATCTGCAATGGTTCATATTATCCATTAAGTTATGCGGTGGACTCATTGTATTTGTTATATAATTACTTGAACATCCAAAGTCTAGCATGAATCCTATACAATTTCTATGGTGGAACAGGATCAGCTTAAGCGTGAACGTGTACCAAAGCAGACTAAAGAAACAGAGATAACCCTCCTCCTTGCGCAGTCGGGTAAAAAGAGCCATTAGGACTACATTATTCTTGCACAATGTATGTTAAAGAATGCAGTTCTAACCTTTCATTGTTTCTGTTTTCCGCTTTGGTGGATGTTCACTGCAAGCGCAACTGAGACTTTTTGTAGACTCGTAAGATATCTTGTTCTAAAAGGAGACTTAAAGGTGCCGCGTCAAAGTTGTTAACACAATACACATAGGAGCCATGTATTCACACAACGTGTTTTACAATAACTGTTTAATTGACATCCAGGTTCCCTTCAACAGCCGCCTAGCTATAACAAAATTCAGGCAACCCAAACAACATTGAGCAATAACAATAAACAATGATCATCACACTCGATCATAAAATGAAAGTCGACGTATAATGATTAAATCCATAGGAAATTCTAAAAGTCGACACTGCGTTATTATCGGATTCTGTCCTGAATAATGCAATAGTCGGGAAAGTGCGGAAGTCGGCACTTCAAAATCTATTATATAGATTCTACTCTGAAAAGATACTTGGTTATCTCGGCGACAACTATCAATAAAGCCGTCGATACACCTAACTCAATAAAGGCTCGTTAGAACGGCCGACGTTTCCACCCGCCCACTGTTCCCTAAAGGTTCCTCTTCTTACAATCCCTGCGGCTACCGACGGCTTTAATTAAGGGGCACAGAGAACTGTCATCCACAATACGAGTTGTTATCGCTATGCACGGTGAAATCTGATCAAAATATTGGTTTAAAGAACAAATAATGCATGAACCAAAAATGAATTTCTCTTACTCAAAAATCCCAACAACCAACTGCCCTTTGCATAGGAAAATGTGCATATCCTATATCAGTCCGGTCTAGCGACACCTCAAAATCAAAGTAACCGACATACGTATGTCGATTTGTCATCGTGGCCTCCTAAATGATTTGATTTTGAGATATGATTCGTTACTTACGTCTTAACACGGGACTAGGATACATTTTATTCCAAAAAGCAGGCAAAGATTTTTTTATAAAATAGAGTTCTTCTAAAATGTTAGCGATGAGTAAATAGAGAGTGTAGTAGTGTTTTTTTCCATAATAAGGCTAGCAGGTGTTACTAGTTCCTACGTGTATTGGACGACAGCTCTCGGCCCCTTAAGTGATATAGTGTATAACACTTCGGATATGCAATCAAAAAGTCTCAATTTGCAACGGCCTTAGAGATTATCAATTGATAACATTTGAACACGTATCTTATCGTATCACACGAGGAGGGAAGGGGTGCGGATCGCAGTTTATACTATAATACACACATTTAATTGTCAATACACATATTCGCAACTATTTTTATCATTAACATAGCAATTGGTTTACACACCCACTTATCAGGATACCTAGTACTTACAGAGCCTCATTTTCTGAAATACCAAAAAAATGGAAATGTAATTCATTCAAGAACCACTTGACCGATTATGAAAATTCATTCGCTAGTAGATAGCTAAGAGCACGGGCTTTGTAATTGTAAAAGAATGGTAAAAATCGGTCAAGATCTTTTCGAGAAAATCTCCACCTTTTCTTTGTTTTAGACCACGGTTTATGTTTTATTTTACCTAACGATAACGTCTCGTAATTACCAGACTCACCCTTCACATCAGACCACAGCAATGCTATTTATACATGATAGATTGACAACCAATTGCTTGGAAAGTTTTTTTTTATAAACTTTCCTAAAGAACTTCACATCTGTCATAGTACCAAAATTTCAATCAGGGTGATTGAAATACTTTCTTGGAGGAAAAATCATTTATCAAGAGACACTTATCTTGGCGATCCATTAAAAGTTAACGTCCATTTTATGTAAAAAACGCAATGGTGCCGTTAACTGACAAAAGCTAAGTTATTAAAAGATTAAATGTTTCGGTAAAGGTCTTTCAATAGCGTATGTCTTCACTTTCAGTTTACAAAATAAATATCTTAGTTCACTTTGAACAATTGCTAACCTAAAGTCGGGAGTTAATTATGGTTATGTCGCTGGGTTATGTTAGTATCGTTTCGGATGGACATTTCCCGAAATATAGATGTAAATGTTGCTTTTGAGCCCATATTCTCGTATGCAGATATTTACAGTAACTTAAAGAATACTATACAGTACGTAGATTATTATTTATCGGAAAAACTGTAATGAGAAATTACATACAGTTAGTTATACTTAATATTGAATTGAGATAATAATAATAATTCAGATAATAAGTCCAAAATAGATATTAAGTATAAAATAAGCAAGTTAAAGTAATTAATGTACAACGTTGTAAAACTTCGTACCTACATCAGAGAATCGGAACTGTAAAGTAGTATCCCAAATATCCCGATAAGTGGGTCCGTAGTTAACCTCGCTCACATCGAATGCCTACTTACAAGTACTTATATCGCAACCATAAACTGGAATAGCAATGTTCAGAGTATGTTTTCCTGCCGCAACCACGCTGGGAAACATTTTATTTAATGGCAACGCGACCCGGTGTTCCCCTGACACCGATTCAGTGGTAATTATTACTTTAATAATAGTTTTTAACCGACTGCCGGAAGGAAGAGGGTAATGTTTTTCGAGTGTATGTCGGTTCCTTTGGGCTTGTATTTGTGGTTTTAAAAGCATGAGGTATCGGAATGACAATTATATTTATACTGAAAAAGCAGCTGGGTTTTTGTATTTGTAATTTAATATAATATTGAACATGCATTGATATTTTATAAGGCTCTATTCTGACAGACCATGCGATAATCACACGAAAGCGGCAAAAATGGCGTTAAGATAAAAATCAAGTCTAGTTTGTGTGAATGCGTTTTTTAACCCCCGACGCAAAGATTTTGTACGTTGGGTACATTTTACACGTCAATATTTTTGAAGCCTGAACTTCAAAAATATTGACGTGTAAAATGTACCCAACGTACTTCGGTACTTGCAATAAAGATATATGATTCAGGCTTTCGTCACATTTTTATTTAAATTGATGCCCGGTCTCAATTTTGTCACTATAGTGTGTTTTTTGCATGGTCCATTTGATTAAATCCTAAGTAGATAAGTACTTTCACTGGCAATCTAAACGCACCAAATAGGGCGCTTACATACGTATAACAAACAGTAAGTACGGTGTGAATGAAAAGGCAGTGTGGCATTTGAGATTTCCCTGTAGGAGAAGGGCTTAACCTACACATTTCTTGTTGACAGTGATGCAACATGCAATTTATTATTTGTAAATTGTATTCTTGATACAAATACATTTATGTAAAATAGGCTTTATATTCCAACGAATTCGATCCCGGAAATGAAATACTCGAAGATAGAGAGAAATGCTTAAACAAAGATGCTCATACCAAATTACGCCATTGAATAAATTTCATTTTGACAAAATATTATAAAACGGTAATTATTTTATGAATGGATGTAACTGCTATACCTTTTAAATTGAACCTAGATTGTAAGAATATCAAGACCTCCATAGAACATTTATTATGTATGTTTAAGCATGTTTATGTAGCCTATAGAAAAAAAACGTTTCAGAAAGGTATTGAATGTATTTATAAAATGTGAGCATCACTGAGCTAACTTGCCGATTTCTTGGGTAAACACTAACGAGAAAGTTACCAGTTTAAGTGCTTGAGTACGTAAAGAAAATAACTGCTTTTCAATTACTTTAAGATGTGTTATACCATTTCCAAAGATGGACATTTTGTACTAAGAGCTACCCTACAAAGCACATTGTTCACCAACTAAACTGTTTAGTTACTGGGCTAAATGCAATGCAGGCATTATGGGGATGTACCAAGTGTGAATGGACCAACACAATTTTTATTCATCTCGCCGAATACTGATCGCTGATTGACCGAAACCAATCCAAAAGTTGGTTGTATAGGGTAGCCCTTATAAACTACATAAATTAATACATTGGAATTACTGGTATAATTTTGGTTAGTAAGGCAATTTTATGTCCATAGTACTTTTTTGAGCAACAAAGTGTGCAATGACCTGACAAACACAGGGTATGCAGCAGGAAAATACAAGTCAGGCCCCTCGTCTGCCGACCACACCCTCACCGGGTCTTGATAGCGATAACAAACAAGACTCTTAATATTTTCAACATTTTTATGACTAGAATGTTCCCATTTTCCTGTTTCGTTAGAAAAGTTTTGATGAAGTACCCATAATTTTAACATAAACAAACACGTTCAATGAAAACTGTTACAATAATTTCAGTTCAATATTTCTTAAGAAAATATATTTAAGTACATACTTTCAGTCATTTAGAAGGGCGTAATTATTTAGGCATAAACTAGGTAAAAGGGTTTGATCTAAAAATAGCCACAAGCTTTTATAACAAAGACGTAATATAAATAGTTAAGTTATACGATAGGTAGATAACATAAATTAGATTATTGTTCGTTTTGGCAACCCTGCAAGCTAGTACCACTATCTGTAGGCCTTAAATAGTTCACCCACATACGATATAGGTACGTAGGCAAACACTATAAACGAGGGTGCGGCCCTTTCAGACGTACACTTACCTATATTTTCATAACATTTTACCTACAGTCGTGATGCACTGGAGACAATTCTCTAGTACACAACCAATAAAACCACTGAAGCGTGGTATCAGATGCTCTGATAGCATTTCGCGACAAGAATAATATTCTTGTCGTTGCATACATATATGAGTAATATCTACAACAATCTACTTTACAAGAAGCTCTTATTTATAATCATAACAGACATTTTAAGCACAGTTTCAAAAGCTCTTTTTGACTAAATACAAATCGGTGATAAAAATATGACTGAAAGTGTCTGTGCTGAAGCCAAAGCGTCAGCAGAGGTAAATCAAGTATTTTCTGTACAGATTTCATATGAGGTGTGAATTTTAAATCATTAAACTGTGCAATATGTATATAAACATTGTAATAATACTTCCAGTTATTCCAATTCGTAATTCCATTAATATTTACTATATACGTACCTACTACAGTCAGGACACCTATAACATTCTCAAATGAGCGTTTTTATTTTATAATGTCATGTGTACAAATGGCACCGTTACACATCAAGGATTAACGATTATGCAATTTAACCAAAGAAAGAAATTTAACTTGGCTCGATAAAAATTTGTTCCCGATTAGAGTACCCTTTTAACGTCGGCGGCTGAATCTCTACACAAAATTCTCTGTATACTCAGAGGGCTGCTCAAAAATCCCGAGAGCTTCCTTCCGTTTAACCGTTGAGCATCCTAAAAGCCGCGGCGTGTTTCTCGCAGACATTACGGGGCATTTTAAACAATTTGACGAGGGTGGAATTTGCCTAACTTCATTTGCTGATCATCAACTCGTGATTGTTTTGTTCGTTTAACTCTACAGAGAGTTAAAAGAGTTCATGCAGCGCGAAATGAATTTTGTCTGGGTGGACTCAGACCGGATTTAATTGAACTTTCGTAACACAATTTCGCAACGTTCAAATTATATTTTTTCCTTCAGTTTTCATTATAATATTGTAATCTTACTCACGTTATTTATATAGACAATTCAAATCTTAACTATCATTGATTATTGACATTGTCTTTTAGTTCCTATCCATTTATATTTCAACAAATAACATTTCATTCGTTACTATTTATACACAAAATCACATTTTCTACCTAACCGTCTCTATCGTTATTCAATTCGCGAACGGGTTACTTATAAAGGTCTATGAAAATTCTCTCAGTTCACATACGTGTCACAGCTGTAGTGTGAGTGTGTGCCGCTGGCGGTGTGCGCGTACGCAGGTGACGTGTCCGCTAGTGCGGGCCGAGGCGGTGCCGCGCGCCGGTGAGCGGGGTCGGGGCTCACGTGGGGCCCGCGGGGGCTTCGCTCACCGGCGGCGGCCGGAGCGAGGCGTACTCGTCGGCGGCAGGCTCGGCGCCCGCGCCGGCGTCCTCGGGGTCGGCGGGCTCGAAGTCGGGGGGGTCCTCCGGCGGCGCGGCGGCGGGCCGGACATTGTCCAGCCGCGGGCGCGGCGAGTAGCGCGGCGTCAGCGGAATGCCGCCGACGACTGGGTGCGATTTAAGACGTGAGTCTGCTGGACGTCGTGCATCATGCGCTCGTTCTCCTGGCGTACTGCGGACAATGAGACAAGGAGCTTAACCATAATCGTGACGTGTTTAATACGGGGTGCTGGGCGTTGCTGGGAACCAAACCGGGGCCTAATTGGTTAGGTACTCCTACGGGGCGATGCTTAGGTTCGGTTAATTTGGAAATGGTTGGTAACGACACTAGTTACAATGGGTGTACTGTACAGCAAAGGTTCATTGATAGGTACTAGTAATCCTAGAAATGTAAATAATTCTTTGAAAACCAAACATTATTTGAGACAGTTTAAGGGATGGGTTAAAATATAATCAGTATTGTAGATATAATAAGACTATTAAGACGCCTGTCAAATAAATTGTTACCGCAGTACACTTTGATCGACATTGCGGTAATCAAAGTTACGTAAATTATGAACAATGTCTAATAGGTATCTGAAAAAATAAGATAGGAAATTGTTTTGTTCTTATTTTACAGTAACCTTTGATTACCAACATCGATAAAATCTAGAGCACATGTTGCGACTGTTGCAGTAACAACATATACAGGGCGGCACTTCTCCGGCCGTTAAAAAAGAGACCTACCTATTCTAGATGGAAATGTAGGAAATATATTTTGTAAATACTTACTTCATACGTGTAACATAAACCGTATTTTATTTACGATCTGAGCCAAAGTATATTTATTATGTTTTGAAACTATAAATATTGTGGCAGCTCTTCAATAATGTTATTTTGTTTTGTTAAGTATATTTGTTAGCCATAATAATTTATTATTTAGATAAGTTAGAATGCCGGCGAGGAATTTGGTAAAATGTTAGTTAGTAGTAAAACGTTAGTGAAATACAGCCATCGTCGTGAAATTTAGGTAAGTAGGTAATAATATAGTTATCATCATCATCAATCAAATTATATTTATTTACTTATAAAATAAAACGTAAAGATTTTATTGACATGTCATTGTATTGATAATTATAATTAAAGAATGGTGTTTACATTTAGAATAAAATGATTGTGTAATAGTATAAAAGTAAAACTAATAGTAAAGATACTTGATTTATTTATTTATTCATGTCTCTTGAATTGATTAATTAAATGATTTTTATCTTTATTTAATAACATTTCAGGTATTTTATGTCTTTGAAGTACAAAGTCATACAAGGTGTAATGGTTTGATTGTTGTGAAAATATATCGATTTGAAGTCGAAAATTGTGAAAGCCCTTTGATTATTTGAAAGACCTACATACTACAAAAATCCGGACTCTGCTTATGAAGAACCATGTGAATTACTTGTCCCTGACACCGGTGGCTTTCGCTGGTGGTTCGTGTGCACATAGCCTTACTCTACGTCAAGTACAAGATAAATAATATAAGATACAAGATAAGTATAAGATACAGTCTGTCTCATTTTGTAACTATATTCAAAGATATGCAAAACCGGTAAAGGGGCATTAATGGTCCTAAACAAATAAAGTGGCGCCGTCCATGTGCGCCTTAACGCCTCGGAAGCGGTAATTTGGCCGGAGAGGCACGCAGCTAGTCTTTTTCGCGGAAAAGCCTAATCTGTACACTATTCATAATTAAGGTGGTGCGAGAGCGGTCACCCATCTAACATCTTTTGCATATCTCGTCCTTCTTTGATGGTTTACCGCAGGCTTTTGGGCCGAGAATCAAAGACAATTGTCAATATGCTATGAAGTTCGCTCTTACAGCTCTTGGTTGTAAAATAGAGAGATCTAACACTACGCTCGCGTTTAAAACTATCTTTTAATTTCAGTTTCAGAGTCAATTTTGAGCGCGCCTTTAGTCAAAATGCATTGTCAAAGTTATAACAGCGATGTCACGCTAAGCTCACACTGAAAATTGACTCTGGATCTCGGCTTTGCAGTTGCCGATGACGTCACAAAAAGTATTTTAATATTCTATGTCGCACCACTGTTGGGCAAATGTTTCATTCAGTTCATCTACTCATATACTAGACTAAAGTGCCGACGCAAGCCACCCCCTCTTTTTAAAGCATCAAGTTTGTGCCACCAACAAACATCCAAATAATTAAATCACTTACAAAAGGCAAAAATTATTCGTATTCAAAAAATTGGCTCAATATGAAGTAAATGATATTGATAATTAAAAAATATTGTAAATTAAGAAAATAGAATTTTCTGATGTTAGAAATATTGAATTTAAGTTTGCATTTTTCAAGGATTCCGAGCTCTTGATGGTAGTTTAAAAAATTGTAATGCCATTATACTGTACAGGTCTATAATGCTATGACTGCGACTTTATCATCAAATAAATGGTATGGTGCATTCAGGCCACGTACTTATTAGTTTTAAACGCGAGCTTAATGTTAGATCTCTTTTACAACCTTCTTACAACCAAAAGCTGTAAGAGCGAACTTCATACATAGCAGAATGTAAATCTCAGAACTAAAGTTGTTCATAATCCCTTTGAATCTTTACATCAACACTTTGAATAATTAATCAAAGGCGAATGGATTTAGAGCTCTAAAAGAGACGTATTGTTGTTCGGGGTCATATGCCTACGGCCTTATCCGTTTGGCGATTTCCTGTTCTGGCTTAATGATATGTGGCATAGATTTGCAACTTGTAAAAATCGATATCTATCGGTAGCTTACCTACATTATTATCTCTTGAATCTTGAATGAAAGAAATTCGTAGCTTCGTTCGTATTTGTAACTCTATTTCCTCCATGAGATTTTCCTCCATTTTGAAAGTCGGTTAAAAAGAATATAAAACAAAATGAATAAACTGAAATTGGTTGAAAATTGGTACTTAATTTAACTGCAGATATAAAACGTACTCGCGCAAAAATTAGCGAACTTCACCGCATAATTAATTAGCTAATTATTATCATCAGACAGGCATTGTTTAAGAAATACATAGGAGAAATTGTAAAAAGATATCTTTGTAATAGAACCTTTGTGAGAAATCCGTGAAAGGTTATTGATATTCAGACCACGTTTCAGATTAGTTGAGTGGCGTGATAAAAGTTTTACATTCGATATAGGTATTACGATGTACATAATTGAATCAGGTTTATTGTCAGTAAATTGTGTATTAGTATTTTTATGTGTTTATAATATGTACCGATATATTTGCATTGGTACATCAAAGTATTATCCTTATCAAAAGAAAAATTACGTGGCTTCAAATTATAGTTAATTTGTGCGATTCTGGCGTAGCAGCTAAGTCTAAAGCTAAACCTAAATGTAACTGCTAGGGTCACTCGTATATGTAGTAGATAGTGTAAGAGTGAGAGGTTTTCGTTTACCGAGACTCTCCGGAATCAACATTAATGTCTCTCAGACTTAGATATTCTCGCCACATATCCAATTTCCGATATTTTATGACCAAGACGAGTTAATATTAAAAGAGAGATTCTTACACATTTGTATTACATTATGATATCAGTATTAGTACTCGTAAGCGAGCGAAATTAATATGTTATTAACTCTCTTATCCGCCGATTTTGTAACGGGATTATGATAATATGATTCTGTTTTCATCTACGCAATATGCTCATACTTTTACAGGCCGTCAGAATTGCATTTCACAATCAAACATATTGTGTTGTATTCAAAAATTTTGCATTTAAGATTAGCCATCTTGAAACTGCTAAACAAGTAGGGAACCACTTTCCTTATATGAATAGTGCTTATTTTACAACCCTACGCACTCCATGTATTTATTCCTTGCGGACTAGTTAAGGTATTTTATAACTAAAGATCTACTACATAATTATTTGAAATTTAAAATACGGGAGGTGGGCCCATAATGTCAAACGTGCGTATTCACCCGAGTGATCTGTACGGAGGGAATATAGCAAACGCAACATTCTGTGCATAATTCGGAGTGACAAGCACACAGTGATTTTGGCACCAGACTCCCTCAATCTAGGCATAATTAAATGTAGGTAGCTTTTAGTTATATAGTGTTTTATATGTAGCATGGTAAATAACTGTACTTTTATGTCGTTTCGAATAACGAAGTATCGACATTTACCTACCCCTTCGAGGAATGTCAGCCAGCCTTCTACTTACTTCTAGGGCGCAACTACGCAAGCAGTTTAATAATAGTGTATATAGCAATATAACAATATGTCCTACAATTGTGTATACGAATGCCTGATTGATATTTCTCGATACGGGCGTATTTTAAGACGACTTTGAGCACTGAGGTAAATACTCTATCAATGACTTTGACGTACAGCTAACAGCAGATCAAGTGTAATACTTTGGACCGTTCTTATTTTCTGCGTCGTAAAAGTTTAAATCACAGAATGCGTGCCATCGGACGATCGCCGGCGTCGGGGCAGACCTCGGCGTAGGTGGAGAGACGGTATCGTTAGATACAGGGATGGGTGGCTGGAGGAGGCTCAGGACAGGGATGGATGGAAGAGGAGGGGGGAGACCTTTGCCCAACAGTGGGACAATTTATAGGTTTACAAAAAATAGAGTTAAAATCGTACTGCAAGTGTTACCATTGATCTGCTGTTCCGTACGGACAACTATATGCCGGGGACATAATTTTTCCGTAACATTAGTTATAGTTTGCACCAACGAGGCTTAGCTCTTATTCCGGGGTTAAATATAAAAAAAATGTATGCGTTAAATTTATGCCGGCAACACAGTGTTATCTTTTGGTACAAAATGGAATTCATTTGAATGACATGACATTTGATTTGAGGTAAGTAAGTCACTTTGAAAACTAGAAAACTCCGCGTTTGACTTCACAATAAATAAATCTATTTATTGTAATTTGTATGTACCTTACTTTGAAAACTAGAAAACTCCGCGTTTGACTTCACTATAAATAAATCTATTTATTGTAATTTGTATGTACCTTACTTACGTAAGCAAATATTCGATACAAGTACCTACCAAAATTATTAAAAAAAATTCTACTGCACACTCGGATCGTATAAACTAGTTTCCACGTGGAAATGTTGGCGACTTTCCAAGCTTTCACAACTCTATTGAATAACGCGGGTAGATAATATGATAGTGCTGTAACAGGTGAAAACTCTTACACAGGATGTTTTAATTTTTATTGCAAATACCTACTTATACAGATAGCCATTGTCACTGTAAAAGCAGGAAGAAGGTAAATCCTCGATGGAAAACAATTATGTTAATTTATTAAATACCAACAAAATTATTTAGATAATAAGAATAATTCGTTAAATCGCCTTTCACGGTTGATTAGTCGCACTATCGTTATTCGCAGTCTATTTATCACAATAACAAAACACAGTATAATATTGGTACCGTTGATTTTGTAGGTAGGTACCTACGTTTATAAAGTAAATGAGTATTAAACGAGTATACCTAATCAATTTTAATTTATCTTAAAGTTAAAGGATTAATTTTTTACTGTGTGTGGTATTAGAAACAGAAACTCATAAAGAATCAAAGGAAAATCCAACGAAAATTCATGTATATTTTGGGCCAAAGTTTGCCAGCCCAAAGCACTTCGGAGCCATTTGTTTAAGCTGTCAAGAATGTTTTACGCTTCGCTTGCCCGAAAACGCACGTGACGTGTCTAAAGTAACAAAAACCAATGAGTTCCACGATAGTAACATACTGTACATAATTGCGAAAAACTTGTGGTCACATTTAGGTATTTTTTTTTCACGTCATCGTCGTAAGCTTAGCGAATTAGCAATTCTAGGAAAAGTTTTCAACAATGTTATAAAGTAATAGCATAGAGATCTGTCCTCAGCTTAAGGGCCATTTTTTATTCTAGGCAAGTACAGGTTGTAACGGAAATGAGCTGATCGGCATACAAACGACTATGCCAGATTCAACCGCAAGTTGTACAAGATAACGAATAAATGGAAAAATATCTCCGTTTTTTGTTAAAATTATTGGTTTTAAATAGAGTTTTGTACAAGTTGCGATTCGAAAAAAAAAACTTGATTAAGAATTCAGAAAATGGTAAGAAATCGAAGAGATTTATTCATTGTTTTTGTTATTATTCCATAGGAGTTGCGAGAGTAGTAGAAAATGATACTGATTATGATTATACAATATGGAACCTGTAATAAGTTCCCAACAAAATGTACAGCTTAAATGGTCGCGTAGTTTTGTAGGTGGGTCAAAGCTCCATTGAAATGTGGCAATGTCTTTTGAAAAGTAAAAAAAAATGGTCAATATCGAAAACTCGTAGAACAATTAGAGCAGAAACCTATGGAAAAAATTGCAAGCTCTGTAAATTCTTAATTAGGTAATTAATTACACAACTTGCACTACCTAGATGTTTTGTTCAGAATGTTGGCGATGAACATAAAAAAAGTAAGTACTTACTGATTTTTAGCAATTCTAAAATATGTTTTTGCAATAGTGTATTTTTTGTTCATTCAAGGCCAGAAAGTGTTTAAAAAAGTTTCAAATTAAGTTGACTAGAAACAAAGTTTTCGAGCGAGGGCAATCTTAGAGAATGTGATAGCTTGGCCGCCTTCCAACCTGTTTAGGGATCATATTAAACTGCCGACTAGGACACTACACTTATACCAAACATTAAAATTAAATTAACCCAAATTAGGAGTATCTACTTAAGTTGTGTTCAATTCAATTAAACTCTGTCCCAGAATTTGAGTCATCGATTTTCATATTAAAATTGAAAATGAAAATTGTTGACTTGAATTCTGCTGTTCAACTAAGTATAATATTTCGAAATGTTCGAGAAATAAATATACTTGGAATAATTAAATTGTAAGAAAAAGAATAGAACCGAGGTTTAAACTTGCAAAAAAGAGAAAGACGCTGCTAATATCGTGAATGAAGAGGCCGATAATAAGTAGATGCTTTGCCTGAATGAACCTACAGACATAAACTATAACAGGTACCTTAATAAAATAAAAGTACGAATAAATAGAACATAATCGACTTTAATAAATGGCTAGTAATTTAAAATGTTTTGAAATCCGAAATAACGGCGTTTCGTGTTTATGGTGAGAGATTAATCTGACTTTTCGTCTGACCCGGGAAAATAATATAAGCACGTCTAAGTTGTAAACGACCTGTGATTTAGTTTATTGAACACCATTACCGCTGGTTATAAGGCTTTTTATGACAGTCTGTGTATTTAATACATTTTAGATATTTTAATATTTTAGTAGCCAAAAACCAATATTCATTACATATAATAAATCATTAATTGAATAATAGACAACAAGAGAATCAAACAGCAACATGAGAAATAACAATACTAAATAGGTAGGTACCGTACTCCGCGCTTCATAATCAAAGTTATTGCAATGGCAAAAAAGGTAGTCATTGCAATGACTAAAATCGAAGAAAATGGTTCGGTTCAATTTGGCTTCACATCGTTTCGTCAAAAGAGACACGACAAATCTAAAAAAAAGTTAAAAAGGTTATGTGTCCAATAGAATTCAATCTAACGTCCCCAGTGCAAAGTCGCTGAGCTCCTAGTATTGAACTAGTCGGGTCACTCGCAATTGGCCCAAGACATACTATCATAGATTTCAAGTCTTAATGGACAGAGGTCTACGACGACGGGCTGATAATGATGATGACGGATAGAGAGGTGATACTCCAAATAATTTGTTTGTTGTTAGAAAATTCAATATACCTAACCTATGGGTATAATTCATTTAATTTAGATTTCAATAAATGAAAAATCTACATTGAATTTTCTTAACTAATAAGTAATGTTATTAACAGTTACTTTTGTAGACGATCTACTGTAACATTATGCAGCTTCTTAACTATGTTTACAGCAATTAAATTTATATTTAGGTAAGTACTCTTTATAGCGGCTCTCTTTCCTAAAATCACTATTTTTTCTCAATTTACAGGTAGGTAACACTCGACTCTATGATTTTAATGTTAACTTTATTATGTCCTTTGCTGAAATCAGTGGTCCAAATGCGAGTTACCCTATTAGGTAGTGTACGAACAACAAGTTCATAAATTTCATTTCGGCCAGAGCGATTGATACGAGCCCGTACCACGAGCTAATATTTACACGAATTCCGTTATTTCCACTTTGATTTATTGCGCGTAACAGACCGCACGATTCATAAATAATTTTGGGATGTGTCCGCTCTCGTACTCTGTAAAAACGATTAATTACTTTTTTTTATCTCTTCTAGTTATAAAGTCTACGTATGATTTCCTTCCAAAATTTATTTTAACCTTACTTTTTTCAGAATGATATACATAGATGGTTTATTATATTGCACTTGCAAATGCAACTTTTTAATTATACCGTTTGTTGAGCAAGGTCACCGATTATTAGAAATAGCGGCAATGAGATTTAGGCATCACAGCTAGCTTTAAAAAAATACTGCGAATATTCAGAACCGGATGATTAATCAGTGTCCAATATAAAGTTCTTTCATAAGATTTTTGTTAAAAACATTTTTAGAGGTAAATGTTACATAAACATAATTTGTATGCCTCCCTAGACTAAAGTAGCTTTTTAAAGCCTTTTTTCTCTTCTCAGCAAAGGCAAATGTAAGTTTATCTGATTTCCCGTTGTTTCATTTATATTCTGCCTAGGAAATTAGCTTTCTAGTCTTTGGTATTCTCAAAGGAAAAATTATTTACCTTTCTACGTAAGTAAATGGTGTTACATTCTATTTTCTAGAAGAAGCTTGAAGCTAATCTGTTATTAAATGTTTTTAACTCTTGTTTACGTTATGTTTCCAAGTAAGTATCTACTCATATTACAAATTTAAATACCTCGCGGTACCTATTCGATAAATGATTCAGTAGGACTTTAATGATACTTTTTAATCTTTTTTTACTACATATTTTCTAAACTTACCATCTAGTTTGATAAAAAAAATTAATATAAATGAGTTTTTGACTGAGTTGATAATATAATTAATGCCAGCCATAAAATTAACAAACATGTGAATTAAATATGACATATCGCCTAACTATCATGTAAGATCTTGCAAATAAATGGTCGAGTAAGGTTAACACTATTGTTTAAATTGTATTCAATTACGAAATAATAAATGTTCGATTGCGCGTGAGTAATGCCGATGGTAAGGGCCGAGCCGCCTCCGTGAAAGAAATAAATTGACACTTGGGGCTACTCGACCGCAATCACGTCATAGACCTTTGGCTCGGCTTTCAAATACTTGCTAAATTACGCCCATTTATCTCTCACCCTATGAAACATTGCTGCATCAGATTCTGTAAATCCTTATCTGTTCAAAGTTTATAGCTTAGATACAATATCTCAGGAATTTTGCAAGCATTTGAAGAGGGATGTGAAAGTTCTGTCGTAGATATCGATATCCGACAGGTTCTCGAGTGGAGGCCACGAACGGGTAAGCGTTGCGTGGAACGCTCCCCGACCTGCCCTTGTAGCACGAGTCAGCGTCAGCGATCGACACAACGCCGCGGAGCTGTCAAACTGATGTTATTACAAGGCGTTTGACATTAGTTTGACAGCTCCGCGGCGTTGCGTCAATCGATCGCGACTCGTGCTAGCCCCGCTGATGGAGGGATGACCTGCGCAAGGTGGCTGGCAGAGACTGGATGCAAAAGGCCGAGAATCGGGTTGAGTAGTGTAATTTGGGAGAGGCCAATGTCCAGCAGTGGACTGATGCGGGCTGATGATGATGAGGTATTTCTATACCATTTCTATTTTTAAACTAGAATGTGTCATCTAGATCACAGTAGCCTGGAAGAAAAGCTATGCAGCCTCGGACCCCTGGCATACAACTATTGTGTATTTTATTCTGCTCAAGATCTAACAAATGGCACTGTAAGAGAGTGTGATACGTGTAGGTACACGAGACGAGGCATTACATCTTAATCCTTATGGCGGCAACCGCAAATGCAATTCTTCCAAAGTTATGTATGTGTGTCCGTAGGCGACGGTTATCACTTACAATGAAGTGGTCGTCCAAGATAGCTTGCAATAAGAAGGGTTAGCGTTTATTCCGAGGTTAAATAATAAAAATGAATGGCGTTTTCACAGGTTCAGTCCTTAACATTCGGGTTATATTTTAGTGCAAGTGGCCATTACAGTTTGCCGTCGGTTATTAATTATTAAAAAAAATCACTTTATTTTATAAACGCGAACACAGGCTCGTAGCCATAAAGATGGCTAGACGGTGGCTTATTTTTACAGTTGCTAAACCACCGATTTTGTATGGCGAAAACAAGCGTGTCTCAAACCACCGCCTAACTTTATGTCACGTTTATGACTAAGCCCCTTAGTAGACGAGTTCTCGAATGAGCATGCATGAACTTATTAAAAGTTTAAAAGTTGGCATAATAACTTGCAAAACTTCTGCAAAATATCTGGGCATTGAAATATGTTCTCCGCTCGAGCGCGTGCGGTGTGAAGCCCTTAGCCCGGCACATATCGGCGGCGCTACCTTCGAGGGCTAATGGACCCTTTTGAATAATAACCGCCACTTCACCGGCTGCCCCATTACAGCCCAGCCATACACCCTTGGAATATTTACAGTCGCCATGGTTACAGGCTTATATACAGGTAACTATAAAATAAAAGTTTTGTTTTGTGTAAATGAAAATTTCGCAAGTACTTTTCAATACACGATACAAACTTCATTACCTAAATAAATGAATGGCATATTATTTCAAAAAATCGAGTTATTCACACATGACTTAAATTTTTTTCTATGAATAATAGAAAAAAATTTAAGTCATGTACCTAAGCGATAATCTAATATGTAGCAAGCTGTACACTGCGTTGGAAGACTATGTGAGCAAGAAACAATTTGAGTGAGGGTACTTAAATTCATAGATCAAAACAAATGTGTAACAAATAAATAAATGATTTTGTAAAGTTCAATTATCCAATATAGACGAAGAGCTGTGTTCATAATTCAAAAACTTAATTACCATTTTACACCTCCATCTCTCACATCGTATAATATTTTTTAATAATTTATGAATATGAATCTTCTATGCGATCAATACATTCTACTTTATAATTTCCATTCCACACTGTTTTGAATTCAAATTGAGATATCTGGTAAAACATATAAAAATAAATAAAGTACAATGTGCTAAACAAAAGTCCATATTCGGAAGAAAATAAACACTTGTAAAGCGCCAATGCAATGGCCCTATAAACTTGAAAGTGCTGACATGCACACTGTATTTGAGCTCAAATTGCGGATATTCCGAACTATATCCGGAGTTAACGAGCTCAAAGATACTGTACCAACAGTTGTTTGTTGACTGAACTCAACCAGAACACCAGTGGCGGATTAACGGTAAGTGGAACGTTTATTTTGAGGCCACAAGAATGGTATTGATAGGCGTAATTATAGGGAATTAACCTTACAAATGTTCTACGTATCGACCATAATACTCATTCAAAATCAAATCTCTTTATTGCAAATAAGCATATTGTGTAAATTTTTACACGTCAACAATTTTTTCGTAATTTATATTTACACACTTTGCAAGGAAAAGGTGCCAACGCTGACGCTGAGGAGAAACAGTGACAAAAATCTTTAAAAATGATAGCAATTAAATTACTTAACAACTGGGTAATTACATAATTTACTTATTATTAACAATTTTAACTTGATCTTTCATACGCAACCGGCGACACCAAGAAACAATAAGTTCTTCATGTCGTAAGGTTTAGTAACAAAACCTAATGTCAAAGACGTCCCTTTTTTCGCAACGGCCTATCTTATAAACAAACGTTATCTAATATGTTGCCTAAATTAGAGTCTGTCACAGAATAATGCAGACCACGTCTTGCAAAAACCTTATGTATGTAAGTCGGCATGTACTATACTATGCTGACAGGGAATAAATTATGTTTGGAAAGAGCTCTTTCAGGTACCGGTTCCCGATAGAGCTAAAAGTGGACCGTCTCTGTTGACAACCCTTCGTCCGCTACAGCAAACATAAACAAGCGATCCGTTTGCCGAGAACAGTATTTAGAGAAAATCTCTAGCGAATACCCAAGTTTCGGTGTTGGTCGCGCAATGGCAATTAAGGGAAGGCTGTTGATCACGACTTTCAACCTAATACACTTCCGTTGTTCAACCCTCCTGTTAAGCTTTATGGGTTTGCAATTTCAATGGAAACAATAGTATTATATATATATATAATAATAAAATCACACGAATATTTTTAACGATACCTAGTCGTTCTCATTAGCGGAGTCCGATACTTTCGTATGCAGTTACCCATAAAACTAGTTTAACTTCACTTCCCTTTAACCATATTTTGTCACTTCGTTAAAAAACGTCAAGATAGGAAGGGATCATGGATCGCTTAAACCGTGGAGTAATTTCAAAGGTCCCATTCATGGCTAAGGGCGGTAGGATTTATAAAATGTTAAAGTTGATTGTAGGTTGACTTTCAATTTACAATTACGAATAACTTTACTAATTGTTTAAAATCAATCCGAAATGTAATAAAACTAAACTGGTTTGCTCTCAGTAGCACAATTTAAGAAAACATTAAAATCGATAGCCAACGTAAAGGTGGTGTTTGTATGTATAAGCTTTTTATACGTAGATAATTTCCTTGTTTCGCTTTCATTTATTTGGGTCTATAGCGATCGATTCATACGGGTCGTGTTGTGAGTTTGTGAGTGACTCTATTTTGGGATGAATTTATTGGATGCGTTAGGAATAAGTACCTACCTATTTTTGATACGGGTTTCGTATGAACTGTATATAGGTATGCCCAATACTTTATTGATGAATCAAACCGAGTTATGTAAGGAAGGTGATGTACTTTAGTGGCTCTACTAAATGAAGGATGCAAGAACCAACTACAATTTCGTTTTGATTGGCATATTTGAAATGTTGTTCTACGTATTACTGCGAATGTGAAATGTTTAGTTGTTATAAATACTGGTAGAATGTTTGTACTATGTTAAATTCTTTATCTCTGTGATATAATAAGACCCACGAAAATAACAATCTTTTTTTGAAGTCTTAGAACTTTCCTAAAAATATTTTAATTTTAGAGCGTTTAGTTGACCATTTGTTTAGTGAACTAGCGAGTTGTTATTATAACTAAAACAAAAACATTGACTGCTTTTTAGGACCTATGTCATTCCCATCATCAAGATATTCTAAAGATGTACCTTATAGACATCAAAATCCGTCAGGCCACTGACTTCGGTTGTCGGATAGAAATAAAACTATGTAGTAAAAAATGGTCAGGGATTACCGTCGTCGTCTAGGTTTTATTACAACGTCAGAAGTTGCGGAACTAGGCTAGTACTAGCGGAAATTATGAGCTGTTAAAAAACTGCAATGCTGCCTTCTATGATGAGCTTGTGCGGAAAGTTTCAAAAATAGTTATTATTCCGACAGACAACAAGAGATTCATTGGAGTTGGGATTATGATGTTTGTTAAAGAATTTACGAGTACAAGTATAAGTAGGTAATTTGATAGATTATAATCAAGGGCGCATAGATTAACATGTTACAATGTGTTCTTTATGGTGTATGTTCGTAAGTTACAATGTATATATATAATCGTATCTTACTATAAAATAATACAACCTCGTGGATTTCAAAGCCAGAGTGAAATGGCATTTACTAGACCCGCGTAATGTACGAGTACGCTAACAGCAGTTCAAGTGTAACACTTTGGACCGTTCTTATTATCTGCGTCGTAAGATTTGAAATCGTACTGCAAGTGTTACCATTGATCTGCTGTTGTCCGTACCTAGCTATTATAATTAGTTACCTCATTTTCAATTATCAGGTGAGGTCAAGATCAAACGTGGGTTAAGTAAGAGTTACAGAAAAAAGGGTTTTCAGAAATGACATTATAAGTAGACTAAAATAATTAATTAGGTTCTCAGCTGATTTATATATGGTGTTACTTACATTGTTAAACTACGAATACCTACAGGTGAAACCATTTTAATAGCTTCACTTCATTCTTCGGTTCATGGATGAAGTACAACCTAACACAACCGACTATGTGTAGCAGCACACATAGTCGGTTGTGTTAGTGCTCTACAGTAACTACGAAATCAAAATGCAATCAAACCTACAAAACGAACGCATCATCTACCCACATCTCTGGTAAATCTTGGCTCTATGTGAATTTAATTTCAATACATACGCGCTCAAATTATAACTCTCTTCTAAAATAATAAATCCTTGACGACAGCACTTTTGTCATTATCACCAAAAAGTACAGAATTACGCGTCGCTACACAACTCCATTTCGCCCGTAAACGGTGGAGACTGGAGAGAGGATGTAAATGTAAAATGGAACATCGTGGAATCTGTTAACAGCATTAAACAGACAGTTAAATTCCCCACAAGTTCCCACAACTGTAGAGTTCTGTCAGGGTTGTGCAGACCTTTATTTTGTAAGTCCAGAATACAATATTTTAGACGCAAGTTTTCAACTTCTGAAATTGGTATAATGTACAGTCGACAGCAAATCAATGGTAACACTTGCAGTACGATTTCAATACTTACGACGTAAATAATAAGAACTGTCAAAAGTAAAAAGTGTTACCATTGATCTGCTGTCGACTTCACATTGATTTAGAGTAACTCTGATATGATCACGGACAAGTTCTAGAGTATGCCCAGATGCCATACATATATGATGACTTGACAAAACCTGATGATTTGAAAAAATAAATAAGAGTCATGAGTGAGATACCAACAGTTCATCAAATAGTACGAGGTACTGTTTGATTCCAGCTTTTCGTTTAGTCGCAGAATGTCCATTATGTCTACACATCGAGTACGTACGAATCCAAAGGTCTTATTACGATGTGAGGTAGGATCTCGTAGGACCCTGAAAATGGCACAGCCCTGAATTCCGCAGACGAAGGTATCAAATGGAAACGTATTGTAAATTCGAGTTTCTGAAAAGGTCCTCGTTCCTTTTATAGATCTGACAAGCGCCTGTAATAATGACGTTTATGAATGAAATTTTAATGTAGGTCATGTGTAAGAAAGTTAATAAAAATGTCATCTTCCTTACGTTGGTAAAATAAATAAACAAGAAAGTGTCGACTGTTTTGATTCTTATTAAAATCACAAACAAACGGTTGTGTAACATAGAAAACAAAACATTGTATGAAGATTGAGGCCTGAAGAGTTAAAAATATCTGTGAACATTGTCTGACAGCCTTCTGAGTTACGTACGACTTTTGGTGATTTAAACAGTAATTAGTCAAGTTGCCAAGTTAGGTGCGTAATATTTGTACAAACTTCTGGAAAGATAAATCATTCATTAGGCGTCACGTCAGTATAAAATCACGAAGTTCTTAAGATTTGCTTTTTAACGCAAATCGTAATTACGATTTCCTCTCCTAATTAGGGGGAGGAGTAACTCTCATTCCCGGTTCGTATGTTTCGGCAAAAGTTAGTCTTCGGAGCGGGAGTTAGTAACAATCATTAACGCGTAGTCCGATCACCTACTATTATAGCAAATGATTTTAGTATAATGGACATTATTACAAAAGAAAGAACCCCAGAAAAAAAAATACGAGCGTATGTCGTTATCATTGTCGTATAAATGAGTAAAGAGTATTTAAGAACCACGGGAATCGTGGTTGAATAGCAGGAGAATGTTGGATCACCTATTGAGTGAGGCGGCTCGATCGATACCTATGAGCGTAGTCACGAAAGCTGAAAATATTTTCCATTTATTTTAAAATTTTTACTTATTCCTTCATTTCTTTTATGATATCCATATTTGATTATTTATTTATGGATTGATGGAACAATAACCACTCTCCTTACAATTAGATCAGACGTTGATACATGTATTGTACGTCCTGGTGTATGTGTAATATTATCAATCTGTGTCCGAGTCCGACCAATCAGAGGTCCGAATCAAGACAGAATTACGCAGCTTCATTAATTTTTCATAAGGGTACTTCCCCTAGCTATCTTTATTCCTCGCACAATCAGGGTTCTTTATCTGTATAAATACGATACCAAAATTGGCTTAATTACATTGCTTAGAATTAGCTGTCGATAAAGTTATGTAAATGATGTGACGTGTGTGTCAGAGTAAAGTGAAGACTTACTAAAATGATAAGAGAACGTAACTTAGCACTCCGTTTAAGTAATTTGTTGAGAAATTGTTTACCACTTAGCCGCCACTTTTGAACAATATTTCAACAAAGTGGACGCTTAAGTTTGGGTACAAGTTTATTGTGTATAATAACTTGTTTCATGAGGCTCAAACTTAGTAATCAAATTACAACTAATATTATTGTGCGACATTGAAATCAAAAACCAGCCGGAGACCGAAAAACAAAATATTTTAAACATAAAATATCTTCAATGTATTTTTTTTTGCTTCTGACGATTGTTTATACTATTGACTTTGAAGAATTGATGGAATTCGATGAAACAAACAGGAAGAAAGGAAAACACGAGGGTTAGGTTAGGTTAGGTTAGTTATATAGTTATACTTCTGAAAAAAATGGAGTTATTGGGAGTACGAGGGGTAGCCCTAGACTGGTTTCAGTCATACTTTACAAACCGGAAACAGAGAGTGTGCATGGGAAACATTCGCAGCGAATACGCAATCCCTTCCTTCGGAGTCCCGCAGGGCAGTGTGCTTGGGCCAACTCTCTTTCTTATATATATTAACGATCTATGTTTGCTGAATTTGGCCCAAGCCACTGTACTAGCGTTTGCGGATGACACAGCACTTATATTCCATGCAAAATCCTGGAATTCTGTCTCAAAATTAGCTGAAAACGGATTGAGAAGGGTTGCGGGGTGGCTTCAGATGAACCTACTCACACTAAATGCCCAAAAAACTAAATATGTTTGTTTCTCCATCACACAAAAAACATCAGCCCCCGACAATCTTAGCATAAGGCTGCACACATGTAGCCACTTGGATGACGGAACTTGCGTGTGTCCAACACTGGAAAAAGTTAAACATATAAAATATCTCGGAGTAATTCTGGATGACCGGCTAAACTGGAGAAAGCAAATTGAGGTTCTCAGTGGAAGAGTCAGGAAGCTTTTGTTTATCTTTAAACGACTGAGATCAGTGGCTGATGAAAATACGATTAAGCTAACGTACACGGCCCTATGTCAGTCCATTCTCGGCTACTGTGTCACAACATGGGGAGCAGCTTGCACAAGTAATCTCCTCCGAATAGAACGGGCTCAGCGTGCTATATTAAAAGTTTCCTATAAAAAAACATTTAGGCATCCCACCGATCTGTTGTATCAGGAATGTAAAACCCTTACTGTTAGACAGTTATATATCTTAGCCTCAATTCTCCGTTTCCACAAAACTGCCACTGACACAATGACTGTATCCAATAGATCACAACGATTACAAATCTGGTCTAACACGCGAATTAAAACTAAATTCGCACAACGATCATATATGTTCTTAGGCCCTTACATCTACACTAAAACTAACAAAATCCTTGCCATCGTAGACTGCACTAGATATACCTGTAAGAGAAAGATGAACGAATGGCTTATTGGTCTTGGGTACTCCAACACAGAGGAGCTACTTAAAATCCAAAAATAAGAGACAATATCGGGTACCTAATAACTAAGCTATCAGAAATTGACATAAAAATAAACTAATACAAAAACTAAAACTAGGCATACATATATATAATATCCATCACACACACTCACCATAACGCACCCTTCCTCAACACACCCACATACACCTCACTCACACACCCTCTTACACACACTCACCATGACGCACCCTTCCTCAACGCACCCACATACACCTCACTCACACACACACACACACACACACACAGTCACCGTCACACATACCCTCACCCTTACACACACACCCTCACACACACACATACGTTTTTATCGCCAGCTAAATGTTTTTTTTTGTCATTTGTAATTATTTGTACTCCAGGGAGAGACTAGTCTCCCACAACACAGGGAATCCTAGTGTGGGAGCTAGCGCTCACCAATATAGTTAAGTGAAAATGCTTAAGTGACAATAAACAAAATTTATTATTAAATTTATTATTATTAAAGGTATTCGTAATATACGGATGCCACAGTTGAAGAATTTCCAAGTAATGAAAATGTTATTCTAATTTTAACGCATAGCAACATCTTAATTGTCGCAATTTGCCCGCTGCCGGCAACAACAAACAATATTAGACTGTACATTTATTACCCCGGCAACGCTTCGTGTGGAGATTTGTACAGCCAGCGAGTGTAACCTGAATTAATTTACACCTCGCAGATTTGCACTGCGCGTAATTGTTTGCCTACAGCCGGTAACCATATAAATCCACATTTAAACATAGCATTTTAGGCCGTATCACCGTTTCGTACAGTGCATGCACGAGTGATGTGATGTTTATTGTACAACGGGCAGGTTCTTACCGCTTGCGGATGTGATGTACAATCACCACTACATCGGAGGTACAGTCGAAAGAACGTAAATTGTAACACTTTGGTTGGACTGTGTAACATTCTTATTTTATGTGCTATAAGAGTTGAAATTGTCTTCAATGCTATGTTACTTAAGCGTGACATAGAGCTGTTGCTACTTAATTTATCTATTGAAATACGGTCGGTATTGGTATAATTAATGTTTTCGCAAAACCTAACAAGCGAAATTTTTTGATTTAGAAGATATAAACCTCGGAATCGATTAAAAATTTTATGTAGGCCATGACATATGACGATGATGGTTTTGGCGAAAAATAGATTTATTTGCTCTTCATTGACTTTTCACGAAATTAATTACCACTGGGGAGACATTTGCCCAGCAGTGTGACAATTTATAGGTTAAAAAAAATACCAATAGCGATCGTATCAACACATGCTGCGCCTAATCCACATAATTTAGTTTTATGTGGATTTCTGTTCTTATCAATATTATATAGTTTATTATCAATGTACAACAAAGTGATTGTGATGTGTTCATTACTCGATCATCAGTCATTACAGTGAATTTAGCTTTGCCTCTTAGTTAAATCAATGGCGTATTTGTAGTACCTACGCCCTTAAGCCACGCGCAAACAATGATGTGATTCTAGGGCATTATGGCAATCATCGTATCTATTAAGGTAAGTATCTGAGTTAGCATTAGCGGTAAACTGATTGGGGTTGATGAGGTATCGTGCCTAAATAGACTCCTCATCTCATTATGATCACTTATAGTGGGGCTGTGATGATGGCAGTAATGTCTACGCATCCATTAAGCTAATTGGGTCGCGAGTTACTCTGCCTGAATCCACTTATGAAGGTCTCTTTACAGTATTAAAGCAACTTCATTAATTCCATTATTTGTCTAACAAAAAGCTCGCGTATTTAGGGACAATCCTCTTGACAAATGTAGGTATACTTATCTACTTAAAATAATTAATTAATGATTTGTAGGTAGTTAAACAGGCTTAATGCGAAAAAATACCGCAGAAGAATTTTATGAATGTATCTCCGAGTTTTATTTAAAAAACGTTAATCTTACTTACTTCACAAAACTTATGAAAAATAAGGATTAAATGCTTAAAAATAAAAAAGATTAAAGAGAGTTATACTTTAAAAATATGTGGCGATCCGTTATTAACACGGGATTAGTCTCTAACACTCGGATTAGATACTAGGAGCAATTGGCCCTTAGTATGTCAAAAAGAATAGCTTGATACGTTAGGAATTCCGTAGCACATTTCCGGCACATTATCCGATATCGGAATGTCTTAATTGAACTTCGTTTATTTAACCAACGGAACGCCATTAATAAATCAGTAGATTTCTTTCAGCGATCAAAAAACAAAAAGCTATCAAATTAGCAGCGATAAATTACATTGCCCAGCGGGACTGAAAACTTCAAAACTAATGGAGCGTTGCGTTGGGCATTTCCCGGCTTTTATCGGAAAAGCTTTTGCCGCAAAATGTGTCGAAATATAAAATTACTTGCAAGCCAGCATATTTCTCAGTCTGAAAATTATCAGACCAGAAAATAATTTAAGTTACTAAAGTATTAAATTCCGCAAAGATAAGTACCGAGGAATTAATTCAGACAATGAAACAATGACTTCCAAGCCGAATGAAGTTTTAAAAAACGCGTAAGTTTGAAAACAATCGGTACAGTACTATTTCAATACATCTCGACAACTATTATATGCTGCTAATAAGATATCGGGGGAAGAGGAAAAAGTTTCAGAACTCTTAGTTATTCATATACGAGTATCTTCAACCTCCTTCATGCGCCGCAAAATTTTCACCAAGTTGAACATTAATGCGCTAACGGCGCGGTGAAGAGCCTCCATTGTAGTTCCACGACAAGTTCACGTACCTACAGGCTTTACACTGACTATGAATATGAGCAGAGTAGGCTACAGCACAGATTCATAGCCCGCGCTATATAGACCACCGCTACAATACAAGTACGCTACAACTTTACTCATTGTTCTACTGCTGGGAATATTGATGCTTGAATCGCGTCACTCCTTCACAATGAAAAATACACAGACAGATGTTCAGTGAAAGACATTGAAGATGAAGATATATATAATACTATATTAACTTTTGAAACTATTGCTGCTGTTTTAAGACAAAGCTAGGAACTCGTCAATAGAGTATTGCTGTTGAAATGAAATTCCAAGCGAACGAATTCCAGTCAAATAGCTAGCTTACAACAACAAGTTCGCAAGTCCAACTATTGCCATTTTATTAACAGAATCTGGATTGTTACCACGTTTTTAATTGTTTGTATTCGACGGGAAAATGTAGCTTGCCGAAACTATAAAAATAACGGCTTGCAAAACAATGCATAAAACTAAAAATATAGGAGATCTACGGGCCGAATTTATTTTGAAAGCACGAACTGCATATTTTTCACAGTATATATAGATATGTATAACATATGTTTAATAACGATCATAATAACAGAGACGATGGTAGTGACATAAAGATTAGATGCCTCCTACTTTCAAACCATACCATCGTCGTAACCGTACATCAGCAACCCACATACACGAAAACCAATAGAAACCAAGACAGTATCTAACTATTTCCAATCAAGTAGATAAGAATTATGTTGACAAAAATATTTTTCATCAGTCTTGTCCTGTACTATAATAATATCTCGCTACATCGGCTGGTTCATCGAATGAGAGTTCGTTAGTAGAGCCACTTGTTGCGGCTCGCTCGTAGTGCCCACAATTTAAACAGTGTCTATTATTTACATCTACACGGAAAGAAAAGATTATCTATGGTTTTTAAGTGTTCACAACCGCAGCTACAGGCGTTACAATATAGGGATAAACAATAACCAATCAAATTAGCTAGGAAAACAAATAGCTGTGTTAGTTTGTAACGGTTTTAGCTGCAGTTGCAAACTCTTCTTTCAGTGTATTTCTCAGAGTGTGTTTGTAGGGCAACACTCTATTTCTTTATAATTTTATTAGGTAGAGCCTAATAAAATTATAAAGAAATAGAGTGTTGCCCTACAAAAGAATAATAATGGTTCTCAAGGTATTGAATAACGGTAAAAGGAAAACGTCAACACGTAACGAATGGACAAGACGGATGGCACGCCGCCCTATACCATTTGCATAATGATTTCAGAAAGTTAAAAATATTTTTCTGTTCTCTTAACTCAAAACAACTGTACTGCCGCTCATAAATTATTATCGAAAAGCGACGTTTGTTTTTAGATCCACATTCGCGGAAATAAACATATTATACCCAACAATTTTTTTATTTGTCATTAAATGGATGCCATTTAACATGTATTTAGTAATATCTCATTAGTTTCATTTTAGGAGCTTTTGGTGGGTCATGGAACCTAAAAAAGTGGACAAATGAGGATTTATGACGACCATGACATGGTTTTAAATAAGAGCATTTTTTAATCTAAATGAAAACCTTAAATGCGATTACAATGAATGCTCCCAAAACCGCTGGGTTCCGGGAATTGAAGTGATCCACGGCTTTATTCGAGTCACAATTTGGCGCGGCAAGGAGCGGGTGGCCATTTTATCGGGCACTTGTTGCTTATACGCCACTTAAGTGGGGCTTAGAGCGGCAAATATTCCGAAATACATACTGACTCTACAATTTAATGTTTGGGTATTAAAAAGATGATATAAAATATAATTATGTTAAACTTTACTACTTACCTACATGAATATGAGATCAATTACATCCACATTTATCTGTATCGATACGTAATAATTGGAAAAACAAGGGCACTAGTACACCATGCCTCGGTAGTAACCACCAAATTGGTTGCGTAACCAAGCGGACACCAGGTGTGATACGCGTGGGCGACTGGTTGCGCCACTACTGATGTAATAATGAGATATAGCACTAAGACTGTACTCATTATATGGATTGCATAGGACTAAAATCTCGAAAAATAACTATCATGCTTTTAGACTTGGGGTATTAAAGTCTAAAAAGGATTTGAAAATACTGCAAAAGAGTTGTATGTGCGATTCATTGCATGTGATTCCTCGTGTGCATAGTTGTTATTTTTATTTATTTATTTAGTACATTTCACATTTGATAAGTTACAATTTGTGGGTAGATGCAAGTGGTAACTTAGCTCATGTTGTAATTACAGAGGCTCTATTACCATCCAAATACCAGAACACTGCAATGCTAATGCATTGCAAACGAGACATGAATGCACATTGTCAGATAAATATGTACATATTCGATTGCGGAAATTGAATAGTTATATGCCGATTGGCTGGATATATTATGTGGTTCTGATTTAAAGAACTCTTTCAAGAAATGTAGCCAACCAACTCAAAATATAACTATAAGATTCCCGCAATCCAATAGTTTTGCGGGAAAGAATTTTGTAGCAATGTTACATTTCGATGAGTTAAATTCACGTTTCTCTAAAATAATAAATAATTTTACGACTGCAAATATATTGAATACAGATAAGAATATTTAGGACAGATACTTTTTAAATGTATACCTAATCGAAAAACAACATTTTTGTTAAAAAAATCCGTAGCGTCTATCGTTTTTAATTAAAATTCATTGAGGTCTGAATCCGATACCAGCATACGAATGTGTACGTTACGATATATTGGTTGGGTGGGTGTATTTGATTTCACTGGTAAGTATAATATATTTAATAAAAATGTTTCACATTCAGAAATTCCTCTTTTGCATACTTTCATTCATATTTTAAAATCTCCGTTGAAAAAATCAATGCCAGAAGTTAGATATGAACCAAAACAGCATAATCAGTCATAATATTTGATGTACAGAAGACAATAAGAACGGTACAGATCAAAGTGTTATACTATACTGTCTGTGAAAAATACTCGCTTTTGGGGAAAATTATCAACAACTATTACTTTTTAATAACACAATTATGTTTTGTTAATTTATTGTAACTTTGTGTCTTGAAGGCATAATATTATGTGATTTTAATTGAGTTGGCCTTCACCAACAACCATCGCAACTAAATAACACAATATAAATCATTTTCTTCATAGTTTAAAGAAAATGCCTATCTACTTTGACCCTGACTGTTATTCTGTATCTACGTTTCGGATTAAATCAATAAATGGCAACAGATAGCTTCCCTTGAAATTGGAATACAAAAGAGCAGGTTTTTGCAACCCGATAATATCAAAGTTTGGACGCAAAAAGCGAAGGGTTTGAGGGTTCCGTCAGAAACAGACCCGATAGACGCAGCCTTTATAGGTTTTCCGCCCGAATGATCGTAGCATCACGTATCTACCTATTGAATGTTATGCCTCATAATCATAACATTCGTCATAGCAGTCACAGTCATAAAGTAATGGTCCGAATAAACTTTTATGTGCATGTTTGGGCATTTAGTATTGCTCTTTTGGAAATTCCCCTATTAATTCCGGTTATTCAGTAAAATACGTATACTCTATTCTGTGAGGAAATTGAAATGTATAGGTACTTCACGGTACCATGGATAAAAATATTTAAGATACTGTTTCAACTCTAAGCAAGCACAAGAACAGACCAAAACCTAAACATTACACTTAATGTGCTCCACTGTACCAAACTCTTTCTCTTCTTCTTCTTTTCTCCAAAAGAACTAAATTACTAAATACATAGGTACATTCTTTCAAAAGAGACTTTAGCTACTATTAAGTGAGCTCGGTGGCTCAGTGGTTGGGTCAATGGACTTGCAATATGGAGGTCCCAGGTTCGATTCCCAGCTAGGGCAGCCATGTACCAATGAGTTATCCTCGGTTTTTTCGACGGAAAAACTTACGTACATTTACCGAGTGCTCTCAAAACGGTGAAGGAAAACATCGTGATGAAACCTGCATGTCGTAGAAGAAGAAGAAAAAAATCTAAGGCATGTGAAATCCGCCAACCCGCACTGGGCCCGCGTGGTGGATCATGGTCCCAGCTCTCTCGATGTAAGGGAAGGTCTGTGCCCGAGCAGTGGGGCAATATAAATAGACTGATGATGAAGTAGCACTATGAAATTAGCTTTATTAAGATAAACGATTATGGGTGTAATCGAAGGATTAATTACTAGAAATGCCGACTCGTGAGAAAGAAGGTCAAGGATAGGAAACGTTAAGTTTGTTAAACGGCAGGTATGTACAGTCGACAGCAGATCAATGGTAACACTTTTTACTTTTGACACTTCTTATTATTTGCGTCGTAAGACTTTAAATCGTACTACAAGCGTTACCATTGATCTGCTGTCGACTGTACCATGTTTGGATTAAATAACTTTTTATTTAGTTATATTAGGAACCTAATCGATGTAAAACTAAGTAGGTCACAGAAGACGTAGATTCATACAAATTCGCCCTTAAAACGGTATACCAAATATTCTAAATTTACCGGCCACTTCACATTAATATAAAATATAATTTTAGTAACTAGCCGTTGGAAAAGACTCGTATTGTAAGCGAATAAAGCTCATGTTTCCAATTACCGAGTGTCTTACTCAACCAAACTAAAGAATATTTATTTTTAATTACAAAACTAATATCTTCCTGGATAACCCTTCGTTTTAGAAGGAATCATGTTTATTAAACGAATTCCAAAAAAAGGTAGAGGATTTTTTTTAATACCAGTTTTTTTTTCAATGCTTATAAAGCTAATGGTAATACACCCCAATAAACATTACAATATATCACAGGGAGATACAGAAGATAATCCATCATTCTGCTTGAATTGTTCTAAGCGTACCAGCAGCGAATTCTTTGGCATTCGATTGCCGCTCGGCTGAAAGTTTTAGCGTCAAGCGTGAAATTAAAAAAAATCGCGTGTGGTTCTCGAACTCCTAAATCCTAGGTATTCGAGTCTCACTGACTATTATAATACTTGCGAGTACACTCTACAGCACAACAATAGTAACACTTGCAAAATGATTGTAACTCTCATTTAATACAATAACCTGACAATAACAGGAACTTATAAATAGACATAAAAACTAATTACGAGTAAATACAATATAAACTCTAATAATATAATATTAAAAAAAAAATAATGCACACATTAAAATCACACAGACATACCAGCTCCATCTTCACATTCAATCCCTCGCAGTCTTTCTTCTATTTTCTTTCTTGTACCTCTCATAGGCCTATACCCATGGGCGTACCCAGAAGCTGCCCCCCCCCCCCCCCCTAGACAATGTTGACGTCCCTACTAAGTATCTTATCTAGTACAACTAAAAATTACGCGGCGCGTTCGTTTTTTCTATAAGCACAGCTTATAAAAAATCTGATTTGCCCCCCCTGGCCCAGAACCTGGGTACGCCCATGCCTATACCGTTTTCATTGACGCGCCTAAAGTGTTTATAAAATTACTTCGGTGTTCTATCACCATATGTACTATAAAACCTCTATAAGACCAATATAAGATTTATGCAAGGAGTGAACTATTTTATTTTTATATCTGTTTGGTCTCAATAATAATAATTTATGAACTTGTAAATCTTGACTTTTTAATAAACATGATTACATAGAATTCGTCTTTTCCACCATAGTATATCAATATATTTATTAGGTAAAAGGAAAGCTGAATATTTAAGTACCTACCTACATATTCACACCTCCACTTACTCATACATCCGTGTCTTTTCGTGCGTTATTCGATCCTCAAACGTAGAGAATCGGTACCAACGTTATAATGTAGAGACGTGACTGCTCTTATCCGACAATAATCCGATTTTGGAATTCGAGTGTAGAGTGAAGTGGCAATAGCCCAATGGCACAGAAGAAAATATACTTATATGAAACTCCATCATTGTAGGTATATATTGGCGGTTTGATTCCTCCTCTGTTATATTTAGTTGACTGGCTTCTACTGTTACATAACTATAGGTATTCGTAAAGTATAATAAATCATGGAAAATGAATTATTTGAAAGTGACAAAAAATATCTAATAAATTACTACTTACTTTATTAAACGACTTCTAAAAAGATGGGGGTTCCTAAATTCAGGTGAATGTTTTTTTATTTAATTTACGATGCATAATTTATATACCGATTCATGATAGTCATGAAGAAAAAAATCGGACCTCGGCTGGTCGTTCCTTGCTTCATGATGCAACTCAAACTATCTATAGGTTGTCTAGAAGAGATTACTTTCGGAGATAAGACTACTAATTTTGATAGTAATTGGGCAAACCCATTTCTGTCTTTTTTGCAATAAAGAATAATTTACCTTATCTTGACTTGAATCGATATTTTGCCTAACAATTGTTTAGCGAACAACCCGATTGAAAAATTTGGTGTAGATGGCATATGATACAATTTAAGCATGAATGTAAGTAGGTATATACTTAAGAATACCAATATTTGCTGAGATTTACTTAATAGTTTCCTAATACGATGTGTTCTGGTTACATTAACCGCCCATTATCCACGGTCAGTAAACATGTGGGTCAGACACAAACAAAGAATCAATACTTACCTATTATGAACTCAAAGACCCGTACAAACAACCATTATTTACATCTTAAGATCATTATACGAATCTGTAACTATCCTCAAGTTTTTACTACTTTGTTAATCTCTTCTCAGTCTGGGGAATCGAAAGAGTGATAAATCAACAATAAGTAGGTATACTTTTTATCTCCCACAGTGGATTTAAAGTTGGCGACCGTGATTTCTTGCGGGTCCGCATATCGCTACCCCATACAACCTTCGACTAAACCCGCGGGCTACGCATTAGATAATAGGTAGGTACCTAATATGAATAAAATTACACGTTTATTGTAAATTTATTATTTTATGTATGGGTCGGGTAGAATAGTTGATTCCAAACGGCATATTGTAGCATAGGCAATTTCTTCTGTGGCATAGAACACGGATTAAAAATACTTCTGACTATAAGCAGTATTATTCATTATCAAACTAGGTAAATAGGTTTCGTTATAGAACCATGAGTTGTATTCATCTAAAAATCATTTTTAACCGTAGGGCATGATTCGAAAATCAGAGTAAATAGTTTTTGTCAAGAAGTACTCGTACATATGCTCTCCTGAAATGAATGTTAAAATCACACACACAAAATGACATTTCTATAATTCAGATTTCTGTACCGGATTGTGGGACAGAACTACGATTAAAATGTTTGTATTTATTATACAATTGCTATAACGAGGCTTTATTGAAGGCGTTAATTTTCGCACAGTACCTAATTAAAATCATGTCAAAACTTTAAGCGAATTATTGTTCGGTATTTGCAATAATCGTCAAACTCAATGTCAATGTGATGGGGCTGTATTACGTAGTTTAATTAGTTTCCGATTACGTTGTAATATTGTGTAAATAGTATATCATTTACTGAAAATTTAAAAATAAAACATCCCTGAATACAATTTAATCTTGAAGCCTAGGGGTATGCGACCGGATGGATATTTTAATCCACAGTCTGCTGTTTGCCCTTTGCCTTTATGCTTCATGAAAAGGCTTCTCGATGATACTTATTACAAGCGGGAACGAAAAATTTTGCGATTCTATCTGTAAGAGAATGATTTCTTTTGTGGTACGCACGCAGAAAAGTAATATCAAGTTTTATTGCCTGCTCTGCATACTTTGGTAAAACTCTTCAGTCTACATTTTTCAGTATAAAATCATCTGTCGTTTAAACTGAAAATAGCAATTCAATTTTAAATTGAATCTTATTCACCACCATCACAAATACCAATTTTATTTTAATCGGTCTAAACAACAAAAGAAGAATTTCATAAAAGTTATTTCACCCCGAGGAAAAATGTTGAACTCTCGTCAAACATTCAGACTACTTGGTAAGAATTTCAGAATTCGCAAAGTAAAAGGTAAGCGAAGCCTAGCGCAGCTTCGAGCACACAAATACTTTACTCAATTATTAAATGAAACAGGTATTTGTTTGTTTAAATAGCTGCTAATCAACTCGTCAGCTCTTTTTGAATTGAAAACTTCGAGGCGGCCAAAGTTAACTCGGGGATTTAATATCATTGTCAAATTGTCATTGTTTCCATCTTGCCGTGAAGTCACCAATAATATAATAGCCCAATGGCTCGGGCGTGAGACTGCGGCCCAAACGTTGCGGGTTCGTTCCCCACCTACAGAGCCACTTCAACAAAGCTTAGATGGAATGGTTAAAGAGAAAATTAATAATGTGAAAACATTGCTGTAAAAAAATATAACAATAATAATGTCCAGGTCCGCGATTTCACGAAGACATTTATCTATTGTGGTTAGGTTAGGCAATTGTTTTACGTGAAGCGACAGTTCTCTGTCTTAACAGCGTCCTAGCACTAGACCAGACGGTGACTAGATTAGATTAGTAACCTACATAATGATCAATCAAGCGAGTAAAGCAATTTTACGGAAAGCCGAGAGCTTTTACGAATTACCAAAAGGCATGAACCTAAAGCTACTAAACAGCTAATAAAAGAAAGAAAATAGTTTCGAAGACTTCGAAAAGATGGCCCTGACTGGCTATTTAAAAATTGTTTGTCAATATTGTACACATATAATTATTGTCACATAGGTATTATTCCTAAAATGAGTAAGGTAAGGATATTTGTCTGGTATATCCAATCCATACAAATTGAAACGGGCCGAAAATGGGATAAAAGCAATGGAATGTCATAAGTGTTATAACAATAAAAATCTTGTGCCCTGCTTGTGCCTCGGCATTTCTGTTGTCATACCGCGTAAAATAAATCCCTGAAGTCTATGATAACAGGTCCAAAAAGTATAAAAGTCTGACACAAATCCACAAACAAATGGAGCTACCTCTAATTACCAACAAACGCAAGAATCTGAAAGAGAAATAGCTCATCAAGAAAACGAAATCACTATCAATAGGCACAATTTTGTTAGCTCCGTATTGTTCGATGGTCACTGAATTATGTCATTTCATTATTAACAAAAGGAAGGACGACAGAAACGAGGAAAATCACACAAAGGTTGGTCATTCTGTGGGTGACATTATCGATCTTGACAAACCTGGAGTAATAAAAGACGGACTTAGGATGAAGGTATACGATTGAGGCCATTTAGTAGACGCTTTGCGGCATTCCTTGCGACTTCGTAGCGAGGACTTAACTTCACAGACTAGTATTTATTGCGCAAGGGATTTCCTTTCTTTTCCAGTTTTATTAGTGACCGTAACAGGTGCGCAGGACCAATTATAATAGATTATAAGCTCACTGCATGAGCAGTACACTACTATAGACAAGGCTTTATAGGTGCCGTTAGTCTAGCTTTGTTGGACATGGAAATTGAAATCAGCTATACTGAAAAACAGGGTTGCCTGTAGCAGCTAAATGCTATTGGCTTTTAGCTAAAACAATTACGTCCTTGTCAGTTAGCAGAGCAAATAATTGTAAACAATAACCAATCTAACTATAGCTAGGAAGACAAATAGTAAGCAAAAACAGCAAAACATAGTTTGTAACGGGTTTAAATGCAGTTACGAATACTTAACAACCACGTTAATCTTTTCTTTCCGTGTATTTTATTCAACGGTTTCAACTCTGCAACCGTAGTTAACTCACAAAAATAAAAAACGAAATTGGAAAACGACAAACCTAGTCGTAGATAAACGATTTCCCTATTCCACGTGTTGTGAAAACAATTGAAAATAATGCATCAACACCGATTTCACGATTATAGTGCTCGAACGCGTCTGAAATGCGATGAACATAAATACTGGGAATAATGTTTGTGGATATTATGCTCGAAGCGTTCCCGATGATCGGAATCCTGACAAATCGCCGCACTCAAACCGAACTCAAACACGCTAAGTAGTTAGGCCACTAGTACTCGTATCCAAAACTGCATCAAACTTTGCGTTTCAAGATGGATTTGAGACTTTTAATGGTAAGGAATAAAATATGAGGACAACTAGAGAAGTTTGAAATTTCAAAACTACTTTCTAAAGTATTATGTACAAGTACCCTCATGACTCTAACATGTAAATTATGTTAAATATGAATATATTAAAGACAATATTATTTATGAGTAGATAAAGTGGGTATGTAGTATGTATGTATAATAGGTATTGGCATGAGAATTGAACCGAATTTTATTCACCGAAAATAAAGGCACCTAGATTCCAAAGAGCTTTTGAAATCATACACCTCAGGGACTGTAATATTAGTGTCAGCACACATGACTGCACATACCTAGACGTCAAAAGCAAAAATGTGAGCAATAAAAGTATATTAGGTACAGTCGAAAGTATGTCAAGTGAAACACTTTGGACCGTTCTTCCTATTATCGGATCGGCGCCATAAGAGTTTTTTTTTTATAAATCTTACTACGGAACCCGGTTCAGTTAGTGCTGAAGATATTTTGGGAGATTTTATGGAATTCGTACCTACTTGCAATTTTTAAAAACACATACTTTCCCAATTTCAGGGATATAAAATTTTGACAAATAATTATTAATAGTTAGACTTTTCTTCCAAAATGGGAGTTTCTTGTTAGGAACTAGGAACCCTTTTACATGTGATGCGAAACACCCACTAACAGTTCCCTCAGACACCTCACAAAATATCTTCATCACTCTACCTAATACCATTATTGTACTTCGCAGAAGACTATTTTGTCAACGTAACGTGAAAATGGATACTGCCTAGCAGTGAAATGCTTGCGGCCTAGACTGACTGAAGGTAAGCCACATGAACGCCGGGCACGACGTTTGTGGACATTTTGCTCGGTCGGAACGTGGTCGGAACGGAACGCATTCCGCGACCCGCCCGCTCCGAATCCCCTCACAAATCGCTGCATTGAAGTGCCATGGTTAATATTGGAGCCACTTAGCACACATCTACGCGGCCGTGCTTGCCTTTACCCCCCTCTGCCATATACCGTGATAATTTAGCTACGGTATTAGTATTGCAGTCAGTGAGACTTGACGGCACTAACAACTACGGACGGGGCAGTACAACTACGTATGACGCGTGAAATGTAAGAAAGATATAAACAACTGCTATGAGCTGCTAGTACGCGCACGCGTTAGCGATCGGCTTGACGTCGGCGAACTGTCAAATGGTTGTCAGACGCAACATTTCGTAGCACGACTACACGTTTGCGGCCGATCTTTCATGTAGTGGGGCTGTTGTTAGTTTTCGGTGAAGACATTTGCTGTTTGATCGGGTAGAGTCAGTTTCATACATTTTTCGTTCATTTCGCGTCCTTTGCTTAATTCGTCCAAGACACACACACATAGGACACCTCATTTCACAGTGTGCTCGTACGGTACCGAGTATCATAGCCTACGGCAAACCGCAGAGAATACCGTATGTGCAATTGTGCATACGGTAATTAAATTGAGAGCAAATTATTGGGGGTTGAAATGCGACTATATTTGTTTTATCGATCGATCATCATTGTTATAATGCTGTCGTTTTTCCTTTCTGAAAAAGTACCTACTTAGGAGCAGCAACGAGACTGTGACAATTACTGACTGAAATACCCACTTGCTTATTAGCCTTTTTAGGTATTCTAATGAAGAAGGGGAGATGGGTCACTTTGTCTGGTTGCTTGCCCTACAAGGTTGATTCCCTAAAAGGCCGCCTGTAAGCCTTTAACATTTACTTAAACCAAAGAAGATATTGACATAGGAGACTTTTGCAATTAGCAGGCCCTCTCACCAACCTATGTCTGCCAATTTTGACTAAGACGAAAACAAACATTTTTACCTACCTATTTGTATTTTGTAATAGAACTAAGTTTTTAAGAAATAGATAATAATATGACCTATTGCACTAACGATATGTAGTATAGTGGTACCCATATGCGATTTATTTCAATGTACTTTATCAGCAATAACTTTTAATCGATGGACCTATCGAATGTGAACGAGCAGCAAATCGAACGGATACGCGCATGTCAGAGTGATTAACTGATTAAATCTGTGGTCATTGTTAGTAGCAGCACTCAAAGTACATGCATAAAACACACATTTCAGTTTAGTGTCAGCAATAAAAGCTTGCATTTGTTGATACTACGCACCGAGTTTAGACGTTCCGAACTCAGATTTCATATGACGGCGAACATAAATGGACACAGCGGCCGTATTCTGTGCCTTTGTTGCCCGTTGGCCAATCCTATCAAACCGCGTGGTTCACTTTCAGTTGAAACACGGGTATTTTCTCTGGTGGCTCTATTGGTAGTCGTATTTATTTATTCAATAACATTTGCAACCCATATTGTCACAGTTATCTACAACCATAGTGGTGCAATATCAAGTATTTTTTTAATATAATTAAGTAAAAGTTAAAGCTTATCTCTCTTGGGCATATCAGCCAGTTCAGAGAAAAGCTAACCTTCTCTGTTTCTCGATCGCTAGTGGCAAGCATTTTACCCATCACCCAGAATAAAGAAGCAGAAAAAAAATCGCGTTGGTGGTATGTTTATGATTCTAACAAACAAAGCCAACCACATCCTCAATACAGTCTGCACGTTGATTTTGACAAAAGAAAATTATAATTAACTATGAGTTCATAAACCCGATATAAACGCGGTATAATCTACAATTCGATCAATGCCGTAATATTTTCCAACAACGATTCGAAAAATCATAGGCAGAAGGTCTAGACCAGGATATCAAAACAAAAAGCCTGTCTAAGTATTTCAGTTCGATGTCGTGTTCAATGATTTTACTTCTTTGAAGTATCTAACAAACGAGTAGGACCTTCATTTGTCGCTTGTTTAGTTATTTTACAACTATATACGACGCTAACTGTACATACTCGTAGATTATATCAACACGGTAACAAATGAGCACTTAACGCTGTAATACGGACTGGACTGTACCGATTTAAATATGCAGGTGACATACATACTTTGGACTTTATGTCGTTCGTTCTTATTTTCTACGCTACATCTTATGAACCGAAATTGTCCTACAATTCTTCTTTGTTGTGTGGATAATAGTTATACAACTGTTAGTGTTGATCAAGCCGTACTAATTTAATATAGTTTAACCACAATCTAGTTGAAAATTGAAATAAACGTTACCACGCGTCGAACCTATATGTAAAAAAAATGTACTTAATGAAAATTAAAAAATTAAAAGACACGCGTTCTAGTTCCATTTGCGCCAAAAGATACCCCGAATATTAGCTATTTAGACCGTGAAAACGGCATACATAACTACTTCTTATCTAACCCCGATTTAAGCGCTAACCCTCCTTGGCTCTAGTTGCCCTATCTGTCGAAAAAGAAACGGGGATCGGTTGCATGATTTACGTACTTTCCAATACCAGGCACGGAATTAAGAGGCTTAAATGAAAATAACCACCCATAAGCACCATAACGTCAGCCATCCTGGATTAGGTAATTGTTAATCATACCATACCGAATGTTACCATACCGTCTGTCGTGCTAATATGGCTTGATGGTTGTTTGGTCGTCTCTATTACGCGGTATGAGCGTTTGAACAATGGATGTTGGTAATACGCGAGAAATTATATGATTATTTATAGACACAAAGTAGATACGCATACACATACCTATACTTATATAGCGTACGTATAGCTTGTATCAAGATCGTAAGAGGGAAATGGGCCTCTGAATAAATATGACCGGAGGAAACCTTCACAAATTCTTCGTAAAAAATGTAATACTACCACGTTAATAACCTGTCCGTCTGCTCTACATTACGTTATCGTATCACAACTAATGCTCTTACGTACGAGTATATTTTAATTCCGTTAAAAATACGATTTTAATTTATCTTGCATGATTGCAGATGGAGAAAATAAATCTATTTAATGCTGTTAAAATAGTAAGTAATAGTTTTAATCAAATATACGTTGCGCTAAATTTATAACGGAGGTAGGATATACTTCTACCACTGATATCATTTGGTAGATAAGATAATATTGATTACAATGAAGTAGAGATGAAATGGCTACGAAAATAAATTCTTGTAGTAAAATGATGGACGACCTCTCAATTTTATTTCCTTGTGTATTCTCATATTTATGTAGGTACATATTATAAATTCAATTTATTATGTATGTTTAGGTATGTTAAGGCTCCATTCTCAGCCTATCCTACAAGGGGTATATGAAGATATAGGTAGACTATGTAATGGCATTTACCTTAGAAACAACATTCAGCAGAAAACTTTTCTAATACTGAAAAGTTATTTTGGCAATTACAAAGTAAAGAAAAGAAGCAAAAGTAAATAATGTTTCGAGTGTGATTTGGAATAAGGCGAGAAACAATCACCAATTTTACTTTGAGTACATAGTTTCATTGGATGGAAATAAGACAATTTCTCCTGAAATCTACACAATGTCCCTAGATAGTATGGGATGGTATTTTTGGTCATAACATAGACACAGCTCAGGATTCAGAAATAGGTTTACATATTGTCTCTCACCTTTTTAAATTTCAATAATAATAATAAAATACTTAATAACCCATCCTCATAAACAGGTAGTACCCAGATATTTTCAGATATACTTTAAAAAATTATGAATGACATAAATTACTTTTATTTTGAAATATTCGGAGCAAAATATACGAGAATATTGTGCACGTAACAATTTATGTTGTTACAAGTATACCCATTACTAGTACAGAGAGAAAAATACTAGTGGTTTTTGACATAGAAAGAAAATACGTAGCACAAAAATCAAGTCGCATTATGAATATCACAATAGAGTTACGAATACTTTGTGGAATACCGATGAGAGAAACATTAATACATGTTACGTAGCAAGCACAGGTACAATATGCTAATTAAAATCCCACATTTTCTACATGTGAGTCAGTGTACAGATACAGTTTTGCTAAATGCAAAGTACTTAGGTAATAATTCCGCTCGTCAGTTGATAAAATTACCTGCTGCCATTAGTTCGATAGTTTTATAAGTTATATTTTCTGAACGGACCATTTATTCTAAACATTGAGATATATTGCTCGGTCTGTAATCCATAGACGTATTCGTACGACATGACGAACCTATTACTGAGGAGAATATTAGGGTAATAAATGAGCGTCATCTTTTGTTACTCTTCGTCTTAATACGACATATTATACTGGGCTGTTGACCTACATTTGAACTACTAAAGTAATAATGGATGACAATCACGATCCCGTTATAGCTTAGAAATAGTGTAGCATTAATCGCTTAATAGTTATTAATTAACAACCATCACAAACACGTGACATCTATAGGTACGTTACATTAACTAATCATGCAGAAGGGGGTTGCGAACGTGCGTAGCAAGTGTGTCTGTAATGTACTGAGGCCTAATTTGACAAAGGCCAAGCGATACCGTTACCCAACCCTCTATAATTTCATCAAGGGCGGCGCTTCCTTGATTCATCACCGCATCTCGAAATTTCGTCATAAAACGTCTTACACCTTTCTACATATACACCTTGTACGGCGTCTCATGTGGAAAGAAAGTCTTATTGAAATGATGCAGCGGCAGCGACGAGATCGCTTCACGTCTGCCAAGATTGACCTCAGACTGTTTGTCATTTAGTGTACAGCATTGAACCGAACGATATGTACCGCATGAGGTGGCGGTGAGGAGCAGACGCGGCGGCACGGCGACGTTCGCAGCCCCTGGCACTCGGGGTCGGAGTCAGTCGCATGCGAAGCGGGAGGGGCGACGGTGGGGCAACATGAACGGGGCTCACTGAGAGGATGGTGCGGCGGCACGGAGAACGTGTAGTACTTGGCCGTTTGGTTGTGCGCGCGGAGCACAGAGCTGTGGGTCAGCGTCACCACCACCACGAGGACCGACGCCAGCGCGAGCGCGAAGAAGGAGGCGGCGACGGCGGCCACGACGCGCTTCCGCCTTGCTTCCTTGCCGGCCTCCTCGGGCGGGACCTCGGGCTCGGGCAGCGGCAGCGGCGGCTCAGGCGAGCGGCTGCGCACGCTGGGGCCGCGGCTCTCGGGCAGCTCGAGCGTGTGTCGGCGTGAGCGGCGCGCGCGCTCGCACTCCGCCGCCGACGAGTGGTGTCGGCGCAGGCGGTGCGGCGCGCCCGGCGCCACGCGGCACGAGGCGGAGCGCAGCGTGCGCACCGGCACCATCAAGTCATCGCTGGTAGCGCGCGGCACGCGAACCGAGTGCGCCGAGCGGAACGAGTGCTCCCGTGTCGAGCTGCTCGGGAAGGCGAGGTCCACCGAAGCGCGGGAGGAATGCCTCGAGAAGCGATCGCGGTCGCGGTGGTCTGCGCGCACCGACATGATGCGGGCGGAGCGCGCGGCAGCGGCCGCCCGAGTGACGGACGCCGGCCTGCCGATGCCGCCCGCCCGCCCCCGAGCCCGCGCCGCGGCCCGTGTTTACACTCGTTCCCGATCGCACAAAGAGCGCTCACAAATAACACGAAGGTAACGTCAATGTGACGTCTCAAATCTTCTGGAATGGCTGTCGCCGGTTTCCGTATTTGTCCGATTAAAGGTATTTAGCTTCGCATTCGGCAGCGAACTTCGAGAGAAATGTTTGTTCAACTCCCGACGCTGAAGTTTGGCAAACCCACTCGGTCATCGGGATTTGAATTCGGTGCTGTGTTGTTACCTACATAGACATTGTCATCGTTCTTCGCTTTAGCTAGTTGGTAATATTCTGTACCATGCATGGTGGAATTAAATACCCATTTTTACAATATTACCTAATGTTGAGTAGTACAAATTGTTTGGAGTACTCTTACGTCGAAAGTTTCAGTCTAAGAAAACTTTTGGATGAACTTTATGCATACTTTAAAGTAAATGGGTACCGTTTAATATCAGGTGTTCCTATTGGTAGAGGCCGGGCGCTAAATGGAGCGAGCGGGGCTTTGTTGCCAGTCCACGTTGTCAAGTTAAATTGTCTCGGAGGCGGGAAACGAAACAGATAGTAGAGAACTTGTCGCACGCCGCTACATCGACACTATTCAATACACAACCCTACATTTACAATTAAATTTCCCTACATACACGATGATTATGAAAAGCTAAACTTTTAGCAATAAATTAAAATATCCAAACGGTAGACTCTAACGACGACAGTTCTAAAAATACTCAATATATTTATTGCATTTCATAAGTTATAATACAGATGTTCATTTAATTAACATTAAAATGAACAAAAAATAAAGGTCTCGCTCGTAAGTACGTAAGTTCGCTTATTCGTTGCAATTTGGAAATATCTAAGTCTACTCGTGCGTGATAGGTGACATGTAGTAGCGACCAAAGCAATGTAAGATTAAAGATTCCAAGTGGCCATTATAGACAAATATATCGATATCAAGTCGTCAGTCCTAGGAACATAGTTTTAGAAATCACACTTATAAACCAAATTTCAAAAGCCATAACCATATGGTTATGTATGAGGTAAGTACTATACTCAGATGGAGCTATTCCTTTAGTATAGTTGACGAGTCGCAAGTTGCCGTTGTCGCCCGTTGTGTCTGGCGCCGATTGAAACGCAACTGACGTGCCTACAATAGGCGCGACACAATGCCACGACACGCTATCGGACATCCCTTAGATAAGATACGGATGCTTCACTCCGAACCTATGACAGAAGGAAAATACTATTTCCAGGTATACGCCGCACGGTTTTCTTATACAAAAGTCACAAAGTCAAAGTTAGGCAGAAGAAATCTCGATGTGTTTTATTTATAGAAATACACAGAGATATGTTATGTATGAAGAGTCAGTATAGGCATTTGTTTTAAATACTGGACAGAAAACAGGCAACCGAGTAAATGGTGGTAATTGGGCACTGATTATTTAAACGCTTATAACTCAACCCTTAGCCAAGTAGCATTGACTTTGTTAACAGTACTAGAATAGAAAGAAAAATATACATATGATAAAAAGGTGAACAATTGCGGATACCGTTCAGCCGTGTGCCCGTAATTATTTACACTGACTCCCATACCCTTCAAACCGGAACACAGCAATGCTATCTGACCTATTTGTCGATACATCAGGTAAGGATAGGTTGTACCTACTTAACCAGGTGGTCTCTGCACAGAGTTCTATACCACCTGAGAGACGAGAAGCTATTGTTATTGTCTTAAAATAGAAGCAAGTACGGTCTACCACAAACCGATAAGTTTACACGCAGAGATTCTAGACGAGACGACGGTAGTATGCCGTGATCACTACACATAGAACTCTATAATGTAGGCTTTGATTATATAGACCCCATGGGATCGAATATCATAGTACTTATCGATCGAAAGGTCGTTGCATGGAATTTATTCAGTCGATTATTCGTTCAAACTAAATTCGTTCGAATATTTTTTGAGTCGATATCGAATCGGCAATGCTATGGAACGAGATTTGTAAGCTCGACAATTCGCAGGCTTGAAATTAAGCTGTGTATTCGACAAGCGGGAATTTATGTACGCAGGCATTTCTTGTCTGGCAAATCTAGAGATTCACGTTACTGTGGGAAGTTTATCTAACACTATTAGCAATAGTGCGGGCACTATTCACTGACGACATAACTAATTTTGCAAATAAATGAACACAGTACTTCACTCAATCGAAATTTCCTTTGTGAAAATGGCCCAGAGAGCGACCCGTTGGAATTAGATTTTTTCCAACAACCATTGTTGACACGGTGACACTTATTGAGATCCTCAGACATGAATAATGCACGAGACCTTTCCACTCGGCCAAAAAATTCTCGAACTACCCCACTACAGATTACAACATACAAAAGAGATAATACTTTGGGTTCAAATAAACATTGCTAAAAGTTACGAACAAGTTTTGTTCGACAAAGAATTTCGTAAATAATTTAGGTATTGAGTTTATAGAAGTTTAGATGTAACTTTGAACTTCTTATTATATGTTTCAGATAATGATAGATTTTCATTCCTGTTCCACCCCATTCATTAATGTTTTAGAGAAGTCAAAGTCAAATTTCTTTATTGCAAGTAGGCACGTTGTGTACATTTTTGCAGTAAGTAGTTAGTGAACTTATTGCAATAATGTGACCTACATCAAGTAGAGGGCATCCCTAAAACTAAAGCTTTGTGTATGTAAATAAAAGTTTAAATTTTTACGTTAATGATTTTGTGGCAATCTGGACAGAATATTTTGACGTAAGTACGGTGGAAGACAGAGAAAGGTGTACAGGAGAGTTTTTAAGGTTGAGATTTTCTCAAAAACTACTTGACCTATTGCAAAAATTCTTTCACTGTTAGATAGATAAAAGTTAAAACTATGTATACTGTAAAAGAATTATTAAATTCGGTCCAGTAGTTTTTGAGAAAATCTCATCCTTATTGAGGCCCCCTGTATACTTATCTCTGTCGTCGACTGTCGACCTACTTACCTAATTACAAAGTATGGTTATTTTGTAACGTTTAAAAATAAATCCATTTGTTTCTAGCATTTTAAATACTTATAGTATTTTGTGCGTACGCACGTTAAAATTTGCATGTTTCATGAAAAATTAATTAATTTACCTTACCATTTGGTATTGAATTGATAAACTGGGGGAGGGGCCAGGATAAAGAAGAAAACGATTGATATTTAATTGACCCTTCATAAAATTTATTTAGCAATGTGTCTGGTATTGTTTTCAACAATAATTCAGGAAACAGAAATAGCCTTTTAAAGCTGACGAGAATATTGGACGATACGACAAAAGAGAATTATTTTCGGAAATTTAATTGCAGAGGGCCTTGTACTGTGTAATCGTTCCGCATCAGAGGAATCGTGATTGTCAAATCCATTTCAATTTGTTTTAAAGGATCGGCTTTATATCTATTCAGTATACAAATTAAATAAGAAATTGGTTCGAATCTGCACCTATTTTTAGTCTATAACTTTTTTAATCAGCTGACTCAGTGACCCAAACCCAAAGTGGATTTTGGCCTCTGACATCAAAAGAGTGCCACTGCTGCTCTTGTATTGTCTTTAGCTAATTGGGCTACTGACGTGCTCCCATGTCTTTCTGCACCTTGTCGCCTCAGTGGTAGGTACCTTCCTAATACGCCGGCCGTAGACCGTTTGGCTTTCCGACCCAACGCATGCACTCGCTGCACTCGCTGCACTATGCAAGCCTGTCCTATCCTATCCACGCTACAAGAATTGATTAAAAAAAATCAATAAAATCACTTTTAAGAAAACTGGCTTATCCCTTGTCGATAAATATACAGCTTTTTGAGAAAGTCCTCCGGATTTAATTATGCAAATAGCGACCACTGAAAGAACAGCTGCTCCTTGGAGCTCGTAACTCGTTACAGACTATCGCAGATTCTCGGAGTACGGATCCAATGGAATGGAATTCAGCGGGTCCATCAAAATACAGATATTAAATCGTGTATTAGCCCCACGCCGTGACTGAGTTCCCGAGTTATGAAGTCAACGCGGAGAATGAATCAACCCCCCCATCGTAATTTCAATCACGTATAGGTATTTATTTGAATGAATTCTTCTGAGATATGAGCCCGTGTTCCGAATAAATCTGGGATATGACATTTCTGGGTGAGGGTTGATGATATTGAAATGTTCTAGAAGACGTATTCGCGATACATGCATTCTGGAACCCCGTTCAGTGCCGAACGGGATTATTTGTTTAAACAAATATAAAGAAAACAAAGGTCAGCATATAAATCGTTAATCAGTATATCGGCGATAACTTGTAGACGGATGAACGACTGATTAGTGATTAATCGAATATCCATTTGTGGTGGATATTCTGTGTAAATAATATTGGCAGCAAATATGGCATAGATCCAAGCTGAGTTGTAACGACTATTGACATTATACCTTTCCAATTATTCTGTCAATGTTTGCTTTCATTGATTAGGTCCTTGTCCTTCGACAATTTGTTTAAGTCAATATGTTTATTATTGACCTAGCTATCTACGTACCACTATGAGAAGTAAAGTTACAATTTACTTTTTCTTGTAACAATATGAACAAGATTTTCTTCAGAATTTAAGTAGGTTCAATTTAATCTGATTATCTATTAGGTCAGGTTTATTGTATATTGGGAAATACTTTGTTCGGGTAAATATCCATGACAAAAATGGTGTAATTTATAAATCAATCTTATACGATAGTAACTTTTTGTGTTAAGTATGTTTAATTTTGTCACTAGTCCTTCATTGAGATATAGTAAAATACAATAAAGATTTAAACCACCCATATCCATTCAACCATCACACTTCTCTTTATTTTATATATATTTTGTTGATGCCTACATGATATTGCTAACTGTGATTTAACTACAACTAGAGACTCCATCCTCACTAGCCCTGCTGCCTGTTTCTCACTATAAAGTTTGTTTACGACGAACTTTGCTAAAACTCGTAAAATAAATTACATCAACATGAAGTCGAAAGGGGCCTTAAAAGCTTTTTTAGGGTTCTACAAAAATGGTAAAATGGCCTTTTGACATAGTGTCACTCGGTTCGTTGTCCATTGAAACGTTTTATGTTTAGGTAAGTAAACTAGAGACCTACAAGGGTTTTACGAGCGAAGACGTGATAAATTTAGTTTTGTTCCAGGCGGAAAATATGGCAAGATGTCGCAAAATCAAAATCATGCAGAAGAAAATCGCGAATTTTTTGTGGCGAAAATAACACAGAAATCTGCGGAAGTTTTGTTAGGAAATATTTAATAGATTTTCTGTCACAATCTGGATATATTCAGCTTTACTAGTCATACTTTGAGATTAGGCTTAAGGTGTCTAAGTTTTCTCGTATTACGGAACCCCTCTGAGCTAGGGCAAAGTTCGCGAGTTGTTAAGTTTGTTTCCGATTAGGATAAATGTCAGTTTCTTTTTACATAAACCGGTCACTCTGAAGGTGCTAAAAGAATCCTCATTTATTTTCATTTGTCCTTATATTAGGCCGTTGCTGAAGATATACAAAGCGCGGGGCGGTAAAACGAAAAAAATAACAATTTTCTTTCTTATTAAAAGTAAGATAACTTTAAATAAACCTCTAACTTCTGTGTTCCGATTAAACTTAAGCAAAGCTAGGAATGGATAATAGAATTAATTCGAGAGTGACCGGATGTAACGCCGATGAAGTGATCGAACCAATACAATGGATCCGATAAAACCCTGCATTACTAGGTAGGTAAGTGTATTAATTGATAAGGGTTAGTTAAAGCGATTACGGAGGCTTTTATTTTGTTCTAAGAAAGAAAGTAGGTGCAAAAGGAGTCTTTTTCAAATGGGTACCTTATTTTGTTATTGTATGCATGCAAAATTCATGCAAGCATGATCTAACATTGCCGTAAAAGTTGTATAAATGAGCATATGAAATCCCCCAATATTAGTAAATTAAATCTCCGTTTCCAATATACGATTCTATTCATAATGATACGTAGACACAAGTTCAAATCGACGATTTATTGTGTGTTATCGAAGGTATGTAAACACACCGAACGCAACGCAGTCAGTCAGATAGAACAAAACGAGGTCTACTCTCACTGGCATGGTGGAGGGCTATCGAACAACAGCGGGTTGAGCGGGTATTTCATTAAATCAATGTTCACTTGACCAACAAATGCCGCAAATAGCTTTTAACTTCATACTGCTATATGTGAGCCCTAATGCATGTAACGGGCTGTAGAAGGGCTGAGTGCGGAGCAAACTCCTTAATTCAATTTGTAACTTTTCCCTTGTTCAAATTGGTGCACATTAAATACGGAATCTAATGACATCGTTCTAAAAGGTGACGTGATGACACCCGTTTAATACTCAATAGTAATTTTACAGCTCAATGGTAAAGGTGTGTATGACACGCGGCATAAGAACCGTTTATTCGATCCTCACTCAAATGGTACATCCTTACCTCTTAGTGGTTGGTGATAATATTAGCAATTTGGAAATATACAATCAATCGATAAAAGTAAGTCAGGGGTGAATTGATGTCAGAAGCGTGTAGCAGCGTTGTCGTCAGTATTTTTAATGCTTTCTTCATAGTACACTCGAAAGCATCAAATGTAATATTTTGAGTTTGTATCGCTCTTTTGTGCACGCTGTAAAAACTACCTAAAGTAATTAATGTGCTGACTGTGCGGAATACGAGTACGTCGGGATAAATACGGGATAAGTGCGGTAATACGAATACGAATCCAAATCTTGCGAATATTCCGATAACCGGTCATCTGTTGCTCTCATATCTATGGCACGATACGAGTACAAGATGTTCTGATAGAAACGTGGGAAGGGTAACGTTTGCCTTATGTACATAATCGTAAATTATGTGTAGGCGGACATGACTTTTCGGTTAGCCAAACACCGCTCAACACATATTGTGTGTGGCTTTGCTTTATCCGAAGACAAAAAGGGAAATATAGACGCGAATAGATACAACTGCTATCTAACCATAAACAACAGGTTGATACAAAAGTTTCTTTGTGATACCGAGGCATCTCTCCAATTAAACGGAGTGCCAGAAACATTCACACGCGAAGTGCACTTACAAACGTTGGTTAACCTTCCAAACTAGAGCTTATGTTCTCGAGTACTTACTTTAAACTTAAGAGAAATATTCTTTAAATTGACTTCATGGAGAGCGCAACAGTCACTGAACAATAAAATAAACATCACAAAAAAAATACGTTGCCAACTACGACATTCGTTGAATAAAATTGCGTTGGTTAGGAAAATGAAAAGATGCTTTAGGTAGGTTCATAATTATTTATGCTTGTGTAATTGAATAGAAATATAAATATCATATGTAAATGCAATTATATTTATAATAAAGTACCTGCTTCGGTATCTATTATTACCTACGTACACAAATTTCCATTAAAAGCATTTCGATTTGTATATCATTGTTAGGTAAGCCCCTAATGAGATTGGGAATAACTAGACCGTAGCCATTCGTACGACGGCACTTCACTGTGATTAAAGTTCTCTTTCAAGAAAGTGTAATTTATCTACTGCTATTATTAAAAATGCAATTAAAAAAAATTCTACAGTAGGTATGCAATAAAGTAATTAATTATTTTTAACATTAAATGCCTATCTTAATTTATTTGAAACCGAATGAATTCCCAGGAATACGAGTAAGATCAATTATTCCAGGAACTGAATTAATTTCAAGGAAAACAGAATAAATTAAGAGAGTCCTAATCAATCACAGGGTTGGTGAGACCAAATTAAGGATCCTTCAAACCAAATAAGTAGATATTTTTTAAAACTATGTAGCTATGATTAGGTACCTACGGAATAAGTTTGAAGAAAAGCTAGAGAGGATATTAGATATGATACCTAATATATCTGTGAGTAGTTCTATAAGTGTTCGATTATACGATTATTACTTTACGTAATAATTTATTACGATTCTTTTCATCTTGAGAAAGCCTAAAAATAACCATATCAAAATAACGGCTTTAAATATTTTATGATAGTGTAAAATTGGCCATAATAATTATTAATTAGGTACCTTTTTGCTATTATAATACAGAATATACACCAGCATAATGTGGAGGAACATTCCTAAAAAGTAAATGAATGCTTGGGAGATTTTGATATCTTTTCATCAGCCGACAATAATATAGCAAACGTCGGTTATTTCCTCCACAAAACAGCGCTGGCTGCGGGAAGGCGTGGATAAGGAAATAGACATTTTCCTGCTAACCACAAAATCCCCTGCCCTAAGTCATTAAGTCGCGACTTGTAAACACGATCTGAATATAAATTCATCGACACCCACAAACTCTATGACGCGACAAAAGTCGCAACCTATGATAATATTTTCTTGCAATTTTGGTTCAATTATACACAGTATTTTTTTTAAATTCTCCTTTTGGCATAAAATGTATCCTAGTCAGTTCCGTAATCAAGACGAATCTATCAGAATCCATCAAGCCGTTTATAGGCTACATACATGATGCCACAAAGAAATTCACTCGAAAAATATCACCCTCCTCTTTTCGGGTCGGGTAAAATATGTATTCTAGTAATATTGGTCAGATTCAGGCAGACTCAGGCCGAAATTCATAAACAGTTTTGAGCGCCAAAAGTAGTAACTGTCAAAAGTAGATTCGAATTGACAATTTTAAGAGCGGGCTCAAACAACGTCCGTGCCCAAAATTGTCCCTGAAGCTTGGCATGGATACCACAATCCGATGCTACAGAGTGCGATTAACTTTGCCCTATAGATACATTTAACCCTGGGCTGGGCTCGTCATTAATACGCGCTGACTACCGCTATAGCCTCAGGCCAAATAAACACGCCTTGTATGGCCTCATATAAATACCCAGTTAAAGGTTATGTGGACCAACCAAAAGAGGAATTCATTAAAAGTTTAATTGCTTCAGTGTTATGCGAAGCGGTTTTAATATAAGGCACTTAGATCAAATAGTGTTATAATCCAAAAGTGTAATTAAATTTAGTTGAAGTAGGTACTTATTCTAATAATATTCAAATTATTTATTTGTTCTTTTTACCGAATCATCTAAATTATTATTTCGTTAGCGTTCGTCATAATTAGTACCTATAGTCTCTTTATTAGAGAAAAATATTCAAGGTTACTAGGGACATTCATTCAAAAACTACTTGCACATTTATAAAATTCTATTGTACGAATTATTACAATTTGTAGATTAGTTTGAGAAAATCTCAACTTTAATGAGACCCTCTGTATACATTTACTCTGAGGTAGATTGTACCTACATAGGTACCTCTCTAAAATACTCATAGGTATACCAAAGCCCAAATCAAGTGTCTTTTTTTTGTAAACAAATATGATCGTCTAATTATCTGTTGTGATGTAACACTGAAGGAATTGATTGATCAAACCCTATTACCGAAATCATTGTGAAATTAAATGGATCCGATAAAATAATGTGAAAATAACTATGCAATAATCACAGAACCCTCGATATAAGGGAAGGTCTGTGCCCGAGCAGTGGGGCAATATAAATAGACTGATGATGAATCACAGAACAGCTTAAAATGTTAGTAGGGTAAGGTAGTTTTTGTTTACAAAATAAGACACTTGATTTGGGCTTTTGTTTTAGTTGCCTAATTATGCTTTTAGTGGATACGGAATGAAAATTAGGAAGTTGCAGTGCCAACGCTGATTTATTATAGATTGATACGGTGTAAATCAAGTTATACTCGTACATCCAAGGGTGTAATTTGATTAAGCAGAGTATCTGCTGACGTGATTACTAGGAAACTGTTAGAAACTTTGGAGTCTCCACGTCACTCTTCGTTTAAAGCGATCTCAACAAGCCTGCTCACGATATAAGATCAATGTTTTATTCATAAAGGGCGACACACAGTCAGCAGTCTGTAGCCTACGACAGGTCTCCGCTTACGAGTGCAAGGCATGAAATTAAGAAAATTGTGTGCTCCTTTTGACCCGACTACCGAGAAGAGGAGCGTAATATGTATAGGAGTCTGTATTTGTATATGTATTGCGTTATTTTGTGGCATCCTATAGTGACATAGTCTAACAGGACCAATGGATTTTAAGGAATGAGATGTCGCTAGATTCGTCTTGGCGGGACTGACAACGCCAAAATAGTCGATTTGTATTTTGTAATATTTATGTTATTTCTCATTTCTTTTTCCACGATTGATGAAAGTGGCAGGCTATTTATATGATATAGACGGAGTAACAGCAATAAAGTACTATAAATGTATATTAAAATGTATTTTCCACAAAGCCATTACGAGGTATTCGTAGATAAAAATGGTTAATCATTATTTCTTGGTATTAGAAGCTGCTGCATTCGAAGTGAAAAAGAAATGCGACTAATCTTTATGGATGCGCGAAATAATAGCTCCATCTTGGTGTTCAATTGCTAATTCATATTAACCTATGGTGGCCCATGGCTGGGCAATGACGTCTTATATTATCCATTCATATCGGCATTATGTTATCTCAAGCCTTTGTCATGTGTATATTGTAAAATGTATTGCACTGAATAAAAAATCAAAACAATTTCATCTTTACCGAAGCCCAAATCAAGTCTTATTTTGTAAACAAAAACTACCCTACCCTACTAACATTATAAGCTGTGATTATTGCATAGTTATTTTCACATTATTAGATCGTATCACTTTATTTTCACAATGATGAACAGGTTCGATCAATCAGCTCCTTCAGTGTTACATCACATCAGGTAATTAGCGATTATATTTGTTTACAAAATAAGACACTTGATTTGGGCTGCGGTATAATCTACCTCTTCATTTGCATTCTAAGATGTAATAGATTTGAAAAAAGTATAAATAAACATTTCAAGCAATTTTATTCAGAATAGCAAAAATAAAAGGATGTTTCGAATAAACTCGTTTAGTCGCCGACAGACGCCACTCAGGCGCTACCCACTGCCACTACGCGACGTGAATATAAAACCCTGGCTTTGATGCTGATGGCAAATGAATTGCATGCTCTTGTTATCTAGACATCGATACTCTGTTGCCGTTATACCTTATCATCATCACCGTGACATGAAAATATTGTAAACATATGTGGTCAAATTAAAATTACAACCAAAGTTTATCGAAATTTAAGACCTGTTACAAATTCTTTGGTATGCTAAAATTGTGTCGAATTGCGTAATGACCAAATACAAAAAGACCGGGGAAAGTTTATGGTAAGGTAGAGAAAAGTATACAGGGGCCTCAATAAGGTTGAGGTTTTTTAAACAAAACTACTGGACCGAATTTAATAATTGTTTTACAGTTACATAGTTTTAACTTTTATCTACCAAACAGTGCAAGAATTCTTGCAACCAAACAAATAGTTTGTGTGATAATCTCAACCGTACCGTTATACCGCACATGGCTGAACAAGAAATGGAATCCGGGCCTCAGTAACCGTCCAGTATACTAACCATAGCGGCTATCTGAGGCCTTAGTGTATTTATTATCTATTTATTTTGTCACAATTGGAGTAAATAATATAACTGTTATGTAATTAATCTCTGTCACAGCAAACCACCATGCAACCCAATAGGGTATAATTTGAGAGAGGTTAACTAGCGGAAGACCACACCAACGCGAGCCTCCAATATCCAGCGTAGCGATTATTACGTCACTAACGTAGACTGTCTACGAAGCTACGCCGTAGCATTGTTTACGTAGCCCGTGGTGTACTTTGTGAATTTGCTACACAACATTTTGCATGTTGCTAAATGGTGGACCATTTTAAGCTTTTATACGAAGCTCTGGGTTATACTTAGTGCCTCACGAAATAATAATAATACCTATTCACATGTTTTGTAGTATTTTATTGACATATTTGTGTACCTACAAGTAATAGTTAAGTGGACTTTAATATATGATAATATTATAATGTGTGGACTATTAATTACACAGAACCGTAGTTGTATATTAGTATACCATACATACTGTAAAAAACACTTAAATGTTAATAATTTATCAGTATATGGTAAGTATTTAAGTAACTAATGGAGATAATAGAATAATTGATTCAAACTATTCCTTGTATACCTATATCTAAAGCTAATTTATATTTCAACGAATCTCGATTCTATGACTATAATAGTAATATAATATAATTCAATATTCGACAAATTGGTAAATATTATTGGTATACATTATACATATTCGGAAGAAATAAAATAATTGTAGAATTTGAGTAAATTACAACAATCGACGCGACAACGCATTCTAAGATAACATTTTATCAAATATAACCAGATAATATAGCATGCGAATACCAGTAATAATTCACAATATAAAGAGCCCTGCATCGGAACCCCCACGCGTTAGCATTACAAATCCGCGAAATACCCTCTTTTCTTTGGCTGGTATAATATATATAACCTCGGAATAAAACAGGGCACAAGTGTGAGTGACGCTATCTAGCGGTGACTTGCAGGGCCGGCGCGACTGCCAGGGACCGAATGACTTATCTGCCCCGCAACATCTGTTTGGCGAAATTTTAATTACCACAATTTGCGAGGCTCTTTTTCGATAGCCGTTTCTCGTAAATCCACAGAAATAAGGATGCTGTTGGAGCTGCCTCGCTTCTGCATTAAGACATCACGAAGAATCGCTGTGAGTCAAGTAATATACGATGTAGGTAGGTACCTAAAGGTACAGATTGATTGAAGATCAAATAGAACGGGGCGAGCGACTACGATTCATTGGAAATATGACTGTTCATTTTTATACGTCTGATGAAAATGAAATCTTTATGATATTTAGTCCCATGGGCTTTACATTTTTGCTTATTCAGACGGGCCTTTTAGCTGCCTACTGATTAAGGGGGACATATAACAGTCATCCAATAGAAGTTGTTATCGCATTATTAATATAAATTCAAGAAACTCTGTTGCAAAAAAATTTAATTCATACATTTTTCTATTTTTTACAGTACCTTTATGATTAACAGAATCGATAAGTTGTTAACACATGTTCCTATAGATAATAATATATGTGACGTCATTAATCGCCTCGTCCGTCCCCTTTAAAAATTATCGGTAGCGCAGGCGAGTGGCGATATTGTCCTTTAGGTGACACCAGCGACTAAATCTGTCACCAAATTGGGCTACAACGTTTTATATGGAGCTATAAATTCGACAATTGGGTTGTAACGTTCAATATTGAACGCTGGAGCGGAGTAGATTACCAGACAGTTCATCTGAAATAAACTTTTCAGTGAATCTGTCATTCAAGTAATTGGATGTCCCAGGAAAAGTTTTCTTTATTCGGTAAGACAGAGTAAAAAGTAAATTTGTATGGCTAAGTAGGTGCGAGTACTTTTAAATGTTATTGTATCTTAAGGTGAATTGAAAAATAATTTAGGTTAAGGAAAAGGGCCACATGTATAATAAATTGTATCCAGATCGATAATGTTAATCTAAAGTTTCTGTAAAATTGAGTTAAATTACATTATACATATGTGAGTATTTGTTGTAATTATTGTTAATTTAAAATCATCCTTAAACTCTGTAAGGAGATACCATTTCTATTCAAATGTAGAAGTATTTCTCTATGTACGAGTACCTACTCATCTTATACAGGGTTCAGGTACTATCAACATGAAAGCCTCGTCTGACAGACCCCGTCCCAAATTCCGTTGAATACAAACAGCATATCGAATAAAGGAGATAGTATCGCCTCTACACCAAAGTTTTGCAACTAAGCTTGAAATCGTATCTTCACTGATAGTACACAACGCCGTAAATTACTATACCGCCTAAACTTGCGCGGTTGTGTGCGAACAAACGGCATCTGCTGGAGACATCTGGCATTCCTTGCGGAGTCGCGGTTCATTATATCTGAAGTGGTAGACCCCTCATATAACTAGAGCGAAGACAAGGTTATCTTAAAGGGAATTCTGTTCTACGTAATAGATAACGAGGATTTGTCTCGGTCGGTTCCGCCCGTGCGTAAAACGTCGTCAATTTAATAAATTAAAGATCTAGACAATATAGTTTTTGTATAGGAAACAGGGTCTAGATCTAAGAATCATTATTATTAGAATGAATAAAGATGACCTTCGCAAGGCGGCTGACAGAGATCGAATGCAAAAGGCCGAGAATAGTGGCGTGCTTTGGGAGAAGCCTCAGTACGTCAAGCAGTGGACTGTGGGCACGGGCTGATGATGAAATAAAAGATGAGAAAACTAATTTTAACTTACAAAAACTGAACAAAATAGAGTACATAAAACATTTAGATGAGGTTATACTACACAATTAATTCGCGAACTAGGATAATATTGTGTCGAGAATCAATGTCCTTTCGTTATTAGTTAGGTAATACTATTAATCAAAAGGCCAGCATAACGCAGTAAGACCAAATTCAGTAATGTTAACAAATTTGCGGTAATGAAGAGATTGCAAATCTTGTTGCAAAATCTCTAAATATTATCTTAAGTGAACTGTTTAAGTTAAAACGGTTGGCAAGAGCTTATTTAAGCTATAACAAAGTTTTAATGACTATTTAACAGTTGACGTAGCTTTAGTCTTTGAAAATCCATGCACGTTTTACAATACGATGAAAAGTGCTGTAACCAGTAATCCGCAACACTTAACTCTCTAACCGTTAACATCTGAATAAAAATATTTCCCGAAAAAACGAGGGCGTTCGTTTTAATTTAATCATCGAAACGAAACTTCATTTTACTCATAACATGCAGATTTTTAGCTATAAAATGTTCATGAATCAGTCCCATAATAAATAAGACTAACGATACCTCAATCCTTATACACCAAAATTCAAGTCGTTGATGCTACCCACATGACCCAAAGGGACCGACATGCATACATGTACTCGATAAACATTACTTCTTCTTTGGGTAGTCCGATAATAATTAGTAGAATCGAACATTACCTTTCCCAAAGTATCTACTATTTGAATACTTGAGTCGTGATTTGACACAATATCATCGTATATCACAGCAAAAGCAGGTTGCTCTGTTCCATTGTTCGCATAAATAATACAGCGTGCATAATTTTATGCTTATTGTATCGGACATTCAAAGACTGCAGCTAAATCCCTCGGGAGCAGGTGCGCTGAATAGAGGATGATTACAAATGCTGCGATCGCTCGCTAGCGCGACGCATATTTCTGTGCATTTTTCCAGTGTAATGAATTATCATTCTACAAAAATGCTATGTTTTCCAAACCTACGATGCTGATGTGTGCAGTAGCGGATTATCCTATATAAAGGCAAGCTAGGCACGTGCCTAGGGGCGCGAGGTCACAAAGGGGCGCGCACGGAAGGCGTTTAGTTGACGAAAACCCAAAATAAGTACCTACTTAGTACTCACATAAAAAAAATGTATGTATCTAGATTCGGACTCTGATAAAACCTGCGTGTTCACGCCAGGCATTGCCACGAATTCGCTAATATTATGTCGTTTTTAGTGTTTTTTGTGATTCTAAATCCACCTTTAGAGCTTCCTAAGTGCGCCCGTCTACTTCATTACACCTACATCGCCAGATTCCATAACAGAAGTTGGTAAGACATAAAAACCGATGGGCGCCGGTGAGGTGTTACCCTAGGGCACTGTCGACATTTAATCCGTCTCTGGATTTATGTGGATTGGTGATTGATCAATACTAAAACTCATACCGAATTCAAAGGCATGTCAAGCATGTTTGTGTATAGTAGCTTTACGAATTTAGGCTGTGTTCCGAAACAGCCTTTCCAACATTTATCCTCTACCGGATTTTCGTCGGGTGAATTTATGGATATGGAACTGGATTTTTACCTGGCACTGGAGATGAAAATCACTCTCCTCTTTCGTGCCACTCGACATGATCATATGCTCTTGGTATCCAGTAAATTACGTAGATGTCTCTCCATCTGGGCGGAGGCGTAATACTATATTTATACGCAATTATGCTTTTTTATTTTTGAACTGGTCTACCCTATCGTTTATCGGTGCTACGAAGATGTGACAGATCATTATTTTTCTTGCTTGCTAATGAGCTATATTGTTAACTTTTGTTCTCTGGCGGATAACTTCCTTTCAAATTGTATTCACAAGGGAAACATCAAGCATTTCCCTGCGCTACTTTAAACTTTAAAGCCTCAATCTCGCCGTCAACAATCCACGCCTGGTTTGCTGGTTCCTTGATATATTTAGAATAGAAGAATATTTTCTTCTATTCTAAATATATCAAGGAACCCGCAAACAAAGTTAATGAACACAGCTCCGCCAGACCGCCCTATTAAATTGTCTCCATGCCCATATAGCAAGCCACAAGCCAAAATGCGAGCTCGCATTGAATAGGGCCTGATTACGTAGGCGCCATGTACATACGAGTTGTAGACTTAACCCTATTCAAACACAGTATGCGGTAGAGTACAAGTATAGACAATGATCACACTAAATACTTATCCACTAAGGGGTCGTTTTAGTTGCGAGGATATCGTGAAAAAGTGATGATAGTCGAAGTTAAACCATTTTTGAGAGAGGTCGGAAGCAGGATGGGTGGACAGAATAGCTAATGATATTTCATCAAAATGTAAATGAAAGTATGGGTCCATCAGTTCGTCCCTGTCGTTCTACAATGTAGGCACGAGTAGGTAGGTATTCTTTAGGCCGTGTCAGAGGCCTGCGATTCCTATCGTTGAGAAATTTGAGAAATACCGTGTATATTTGATATATATTTGAAGGGTAGACCGTGACATTGGGTAACCAAATGCTTTAAATATGTTTTTTTTTTCAATTTAAAATGACATCAACAATGAAATATTTTTTTCTCGGTGGAAGATAGCTGCAACGTATCTACAATTGGCATTTTGAGATGTATATTGAAAATTACCTAATTAAATGTATTTTAACCCTGTGTTTCAGTGTCATAAAGTAATTATGCATATTTATTATTGATGACCTATAATTTGCTCTCCGATACTATTCTTCCACATATTCACGTAGGTATGTAGCTGTTGGTCTTCCAAATATTGTAAAATAAAATCAGTTTTGACATACGATCTAATCTAATTGCATTGCATGATAACGTTATAGATACCTACATATTTTTCTGTGACCTTTGTAATGTCAGAGCTAGGTCAGGTTCAATCATACCGAGTGCTCTTAGCCAGGATCGCACATTTAATCTGTTCCACATCCCGCTATACTCTATAATACAGTTTATCTGATATGAAATTCTATCTGCGCTACAAGAACTTACCTATACTAAAGATTATGTATGTGTTTCATAAATAACATATCACGAGAATGTATGAGTATTTTAATCATTTCCAAAATTTATTTTCAATTACTTGCCTACATAATAACATTTTGATTAATTATTTAAGGATGTTTTTCACACAAGTTCCTTTATAGCATATCTTTTTTGGATGCCAAACGAAAATGTAATATTATAATATTCGTCTCAATTGAGGTATGTTATTTGAATCGCGGTAAGTATAATATAGTGAATTTTCTACATTTTAGTCATATAAAATTATTTATTTCAGTCACAAAGACCATACATTTTAGATCTACTGGTTGCGCTCCATTTTCATTTAGGTCGGTACACATATCAAAGTTATACAAATAGTTTAGGTATTTATATTATAAGCATGGACTCCCTAAAATTCATGCTTTACCGATTTCAAGCGCTATCAAAAATGTTCGTCACGTTGGATTCGCACGAGTGACCACCGTTTTGGAAGGTCTTCCAGGCCTCGCGTCTCACCACACCTTTTCAGTACGTGATTTCAGAAATAAACATCAAAGGAAAGGCTTTAAGTGTACGGTAACGAGGGAAAATAAATTTCAGTCGCGACTTTCATTTGCAGATGTGGACATCTACCCGGTTTGGCGAATGGGTGACAAAAGTCGAAGTCGAAGAAAAAATCCCTTCGAATGTAAATGTGAAATTCAATTTACGAATACTCCTCGATGAAGAAAATTACATGATCCATTCATTCTTGAAATTGTCTTTGACAAATAGTTTGCGAGTAATTGTGTAAAATTTCACAAGTAAGAAATGTAATTATTATTGCATAAAAATTAACTCACGCGATCAGCTGCAGATACATCTAATTGCCATTTAAATGCCACTTGGCTGTTGTTTTGATTATTCCAATTATCGCAATAGATTACTGTGCTTTCTTTATAATTATTAATAAAGTATGATTAAACTAGCTTCTGCCCGCGACTTCGTCTGCGCAGGATCTTTATAATTTGTAGCCTATGTGTTATTCTGATTTATTATTGTACAGTTTCATTAAAATCCATTCATTAGTTTTTGCGTGAAAGAGTAACAAACATCCATACATACATACTACTTTCGCTTTTATATGTATATTAGTGGGGTGGGATGGGATTAGATGGGATTAAGTAAGATGAGTAGTTTTATTCAGGGTTTTTGTGATGTTTTGTAATTTTTTTGGACTAACTTTTGTAGATTATGTATAAGCACTGGTAAAATAAGCAATTTTCAAGATATGATTAAAGTCGCGCTTCATCCCTTTTTAGCAAAACTAACTTAAGAGTGCGTATGGCATTATTACGAGTAAGATATGATTTTACACGATTTCTAAATGCCAATAATTATTTTATAGCTCAACTGATTTCAATTCTATATTCATAAACGACCATCGATTTAAATATATTTTACAAATAAGTAACTAAATTATCGATACTTACTGTTAACTAGCCTAATAAGTCACTTGCAATATAAGAAAATCGGGCAGTTAGTCATTTAACCCGTGAAAACTCCATAAAATATTCACTAAACGCTATGCTAAACATTTGACTTAAAGGTGGTACAATCCTCCGTCAATCTTCAGTAAATACATTCTAATCCTGACGTATCTAATGTCGATTCTTAGAATCCAACGGATTTCTGAGATAGCATTATTAGGATAAAGGATTTGTCTTCCTTTCAATGTGAAAATAGAAACCGTACTGATGTATTCTATGTACCTCTGGCATTGTCAGCATATTATCATAATTGACACGTGTCGTCGTATCACCGAAACTGTCTCTACGTGATCGATGATACGTGTCGGTATATTCGTTGATGTTACCTACTTTACCACTCACTAGCGATATATAATATTGATGACAGTTTTATTACAGGCTGCACCTAATTATATCGTAAACAAAATTTGGAAAAACAATACTTTACATTTTATAAAAAATCGAACATACAAAAAAATCATATTGACTTATTTATAGTGACTTATTTACACTTTTTTGTGCCTCAGATAAGAACTGCAAAGCTGCTTCTGTAAATTTCGTCAATCCAGCTATTATTCAAGTTATTTGTTACCGAATAAATGAACCTGAACTCTGGTTCCTTCCGTGTTAGACCATTGAATATTCGCACCGCTCGCAGGGGCGCGCAATGCATGAGCTTAGTCCTTGCGGCCGTCATGATACCATTATCAAGCAAATAGAATATCTGCGCAGATTATTTTGTCTGGACCCGTCATTACGAATACAGAAAAGAGCAGTCAACTCACCCATGTCGTCGATAAGCGGCGCCATCCTCAGCGTGACGCCGACCAGCAGGAGACACAGGAAAAGCAGCAGGCACGCCGTCACCATAATGGTGTAGCGCGCGCGCCGCGGCAACTCGTCGGGGTCCAGGACCTAGGGGGCAAATGAATATAATTATTAAATTAATTTAGCAATACACGTACCTAAAGCTAATCTAACGGTACAAGTCCGTAGCATCTATGCCCGCGTGCTCCATCTTTAACGTCGTAATCGGTTACCATCAATTGAAGTTGAGGTCAAATTAGGGTCTAACATAAACAAAATTATCTAAACCTATTGCATTGTCAGCGACTCGGTACGAACCCCATTTAGAAAACCACTGCTGTGTCTAATTAGTAATATATTTTGCATAGTAACAATAACCTAGCATTGATTTCAAAACTTTCATTCAAAATACCATCACTCAGATATTATATTAGGTATTTGTTGTTAGTAGGTAGTTACATAAATACGAGCAGGCCTGCAGACTGTAATAATCTGTTTTAATAACCGTAGCTCACGTGTAGCGGTCGTAGCGCACGAGCGCTAATGGGTTTCTACGATACGAAATGGACAGATAAAGTGCAAATATTGCATCAACTGAAAATAGAGTTTCACGAGTGTAATACGCAGAGCTTACCTTGGGCAGGTAACAAAGTAGATCGGGCCGTAGTAACTTTTTTATTTTGGTTCTAGCTCACGAAAGAAACGTCCGAAAGTAGAAACGTAGCGCATGGATGTAAGGCACTAGAGCGTAGCGCAGGAGAGTAGCGCACGAGCGTCGTCGTAGCGCACGAGCGTGGCTCACAAATGTAGCGTAGAGGCGTAGCGCACGAACGTAAAGCATAATAATATAGTAGAGTAGTAATGTAATTTAAATAATCTAATCTTCGGCTATTATTACAATAGTGATGTTCGCTAACCCCAGGTAAATCAGTCTTCCTCACTAAAAAGCGTCATCTGGCGAGTTACCCTCAAACCTAATAAGTCACAAATAGACCATACAAAGAAGAAAGAGTAGGTACGTTTTGGTAATAAATCTACTAGCGCCATCAAACTCTGAAAAGAGATATTATTTAAATTACCGCCCTCTATTGCATGATCAGAGAATAACTTAAACTGAGTATCCACCTCAAATGTAGGTATGTAGTTGGCTACGGTTCTAATAAGGTTTCTTCCAGGTACCTTCGCTAGGGAACGAATAACAGGACTCTATTCATAGATGGCGCTTACAATAAAAGGTATCGGAAACTTTACGTAGGTATTTTAAAATTAGTGCTATTATTTTAAACTTTTACGTATGGCCTCTTAGAGACCTAAAAGGTCTGTAAAGTGACATGGGCGAAAAAGTCGTCACCCTTAGCCATAAGTACTTGCTCGTGCGTCTATCACCCTTTTAGGCTATGGAAACTGTATGGAAATGGATGGACCCATCATTCAAAGTCAAACAGCTTGAGTCGGACTGTCATAAATGTATTTCCAAAAGACCGTACAGTACCTACCCTTACCTTCAGATGCCAACGTAAGTTCGCGCGCTAGCGACTGCGTAAACCACAGCTGCGACGACGAGTGGGATTGGTCGGATTTGTGTTGCAGAACCAGAACTAAAGTCCCGCCAATTCCTCACCGAAGGTATTTAAGTTGGTAGTCGCTAACTTACGTTGGCAACTCATGGTACTGTTAAATCGCCACGCGACCCGACGCGACGCAGCGCGTATTTACTTGATTGATTTGTTCGACGTAAGTTTGCGCCTTTATTGTACGGTGTAACACAGAGAAAGGTGTACAGGAGAGTTTTTAAGGTTGAGATTTTCTCAAAAACTACTAGACCTATTGCAAAAATTCTTACACTGTTAGATAGATGAAAGTTAAAAGTATGTAACTGTAAAAGAATTATTAAATTTGGTCTAGTAGTTTTTGAGAAAATCTCAACCTTATTGAGGCCCCCTGTATACTTATCTCTGTCTTCGACTGTACACTCTATCTAAAATATATGGGAGGCAAACAGACAGCCCGAAAACTATTATTTAGGGTTCACTCACAGCCTGGTGTGGATACTTACGTGTATAACCTTAGCCTGTTCGTCAATGGCGGACACGAGCAGCGTGCGATGTTTCTGTGGTTTCTGCGCTTGCGCGTGCGCGGCTCGCCTGCGCCGCCGACGCCGCCGACGCCGCTCCAGCTCCAATTCCTCGGGGCTCGTGAGGTCCCTGCGTAACAAAATAATTGGGTTAAGGAACTAACCTTTAAAATATTCGTAAAACATTAGTTTCTCTCTCTACCGTAGACAGAGAATAATCAGTCTACGCTCTCTACGCATTAGGTAGATGTTAAATGTCTGCTACTGTCAGATCAGATGTCAGATACTAGATCTTACCCCGTCGTCAGACATAGTCAAAGACTTTGTCGAAGACGCTCAAATTCGATGTTCATTGACGGCTTTTTATGACGTCCTAGTTATAGATTCTGTACAAAGCTATCGTTAGGTAAATGTTTGCAAAGACGCTCACACGTCTGGCGCCGGCCTTAGACAACGAATGCCCGCGTAGCTGTGGCATTATGCTGAGGCAGTTGACCCCTTTCGGCGCTGCACATCAATATTAAAATAAGTACTTTTTAATATTTGTATGTGTATGTGGCCGAATAAATGTATTTTCTTTCATTGTGACGAAATTAATGAACACTCCGCGGGACGACGTGGGTCTTTCCCTCAAACCTGCTAGAAAATTGATACTACCGACCGACCAGTTGATAAGTTTGGATTCATTAAACTAGTCTGTAGTAGTAGTACCTACTAAAAGCACTGCTCTTATTCAATTTCAAATATTTAAATGTTCAATAGAAGGAGAATCATTTTTCGTCTCGGCTAGAATTCGAACCCGCCATTCGATTTCGGATGTCGATTGTTGATTTGGAGGGAACTTCAGATCTGATGGGCTAAAATTTTCCTCTACATTAGGCGTTATCGTTTTTGTAATAAAATTGTAACCAAGCCAAGTGTGTAGCCGAGGCGAGCTCCGAGCAAAGTTTCAAAACACAGCTGTTGTGTCGCCGACGAACTAGCTCGGTTAAAGTTCGCGTACCTACATCCATACTACATACTTCGATTTTCACATCGCATATAGCATACAAGTAGATAAAGTTCAAATCATGTATGTAAAGTGACGTACCCATGATGTGTGTTTAGTTTGAGCTTCTTCTTGTGTCTGGCCAGCTCGTGCTCACACCAGTGAGACGGCAGCATCTCTCCGGGGCTGCCCACGATAGACGCCTCCTCTGCAATTATGAAACATAATGATTATATAACCTTTGACCTACTAAAATGGTAAAGTAACATAAATTTGTCTTCTGTAAACCATTTTTCCTTCAGATCAGAGCTTCCTCAATAATTAACTGAAATGTAGGAGAAACATAAATCCATAATTATACACCAAGATTGCTTGGATGGGTATAATTAATATCCTCTTATGTTAAAGGCGTTTCTTGTCAACCTTTAATTTGACTGAATATTGGACGAGCGTTCCAAATCTATTTTCCCAACTTCGACAGACATCACATCACAATTCGCAACGTAACCAGCCTAAACTCGGGCTAGGGGAGCCCAGTGCCTATGACTTTCGATTTAGTAGAATAAAGAGAAAAATATATGCATATCGCCTTGGTACTTGGTATATCCTGGAGGTGTCTCCCCCCGCCCGGCCCCCACTCACCGTCCGGCACGTGGTCGCGCAGCAGCAGCAGCAGCGGGTGCGTGCGCGTGCGCCGCCTCGCGTGCTCCGCGTGCAGCGCGCGCGCCTTGCGCTCCACCAGCGCGACCAGCACGGCCTCCAGCCGCGCCGCGCCGCCCTCCTCCGTGCATACCGCCTTGTCGACCGTCTGCAATGGACACATAATTGATCCGCATTGTAGGTAAATACTAACTGTAATAGCTTATTTCTTTTATTTTTATTTTACAATTTTATGGAAGACCAACAACTACATACATGAATAATGATAGAATAATATCGGAGAGCCAATAATAGGTCATCTCTAATAAATATGGTATAAGGTCTCATGACATAAGGCACTGAAACACAGCACCGTCTTAAGAGCTAACACAATAAATAAGCTAATAATAACACAATTAACAAAATACAAATAAAAGAATAATAATTAGTCATCAAAAAACAGATTACTTAAAAGTCGCTTCGCTTTGTTACAACCGGTATGGAATATATCTATATCAAGATCTTCGGATAAATTATTGAAGCGATAACAGGAGAAACACACACATGGATAGGTACAGGAGAAACTATTCTAGTACGAATGAGTATTCTAGTATGAATGTACCTAGTCGATGCTAGTGGGGTAGAAATGATGGGATTGTGCCTGATTGAAGAGTCCCGTCTTTTGTGTAAGTAATTATTTTTTCCAATAAAGAATATTTATCTTATCTTACGTAGGTACTGGCAGCTTTGAATGCCGTAGTGGCAGTTTTGAATTTTGTATAGTAGTATCTATTGAATACAGTACTGTAGCAGTTTTGAATACTGGAATCGGGAGGAGGTTTGGAGAGAGTTCTGACTCACATCGGTCGACTGGTGTCGCATGGTGAGCGCGCGGCCGGCCCATGTGGCTGATCATCGCCTCGCGCCGGCCGCTAACGCACTCCTTGCACCGCCTGAAACGAAAACAAAATCACATTCAGGTACATTGCCATCAACATGCATCAGTCCACTGCAGTACCTACGTAAGGGCTAATCGCCAAACGAGCTCGATACTCATTCTTTTGATTGAATTCCCTGCTTTTTTAATGACAAAGGTTGATAGACAAGCAGATATCTCACCTGCTGGTTTGCTGTCGACTTTGAAGAACTCTATCCACGTTTCTAAAGCATTACATATCATAGCTGTGTGGAGAAGCGCAGTGATTGCCACCTTGTGCATATGATCCAGCATGGAAGACCAGAGTTATCGAATCGAAATTAAGCTTAATGTGAATTAGACTATTTGTATGAGAATGTTGGTGGTCCATGCCAACTACGGGCGTTTATGGAACTAAGTCTGGTTGCTACCTTTTCAAAAGCTGTAGACGGATCTCGATTCGATGACGATCGATAGTGTTTCATTAAGGGCTGGTCGGAGGATGTCAGGGACACGTATTTTGTTAAGGATGAATAAACTATGAACTATGTCCTACACTGCGATCACTTAAGTTCGTGCACTTAATCATAAATAACATCGGTTGACAAGGTTGATTGACCGTGTTGTTAATTTACATTATAATGGTGTTCAAGCGTATTTCCAGCCAAATAACGAGAGGGCCTAGCCAAGAGGGCTTTACTTTACCCACTTTCGGTAATGCCAGCAGAATATAAAGTAAAATGTATGGTATTGACATTTGCTTTATCGTTAGCAAATGTTCAAAAATATTATTTCCTTCTACTAGCGTCAATGAAAGCAAAAGCCACTTGTCTCTGCCCTCAGCCTTGCCAACGAGCCCTGAACCGCAGGGAGTTAGGCTGATCGATCGTGTTCAATACAGCGCACTGCCCTCTCAATCGCAAATCAAGAGGCAGCCAGTCAAAGTGGTTCCCGTAGCCGAGCGAGAGTACAAACAACTACAATGCGGTAAGCTCCGCTTTTGATTCAATTTAACGATTTTGGTGACTCCAATCGAATAGGAAAATAAACAAGTGAAATTGCAATGAGAGTCTGCGATGTGGGATGGGCAGGGTTTCACGTCTATGTACCTATAGGTATTAATAAAAATTAACTTCACGGAAACTACAATACCGAATTAAAATTATAGGTCGTAAAAAAAATTACACTTGGTTTTTTTTTAATTTTTCTCCCCTTTTTGGGTCTACAACTCAGTATTTTGTGAAAAATAATAGACCTACTTTTAAAATAAGTACTTTTTCAACTTCATAGCGTGAATTTTGAACTACTTACATAGGTATGTATGATCATGTAGTGATTGAGAAAATCTCAACTTTAATAATGAGAGTCCTATAAACTTTTGTCCGTTTTCGACTGCAGGCGTATCCGCGAGTAAAAGTTAGTTAATAATATGAAACAGAATACAATTCCTGCTGCATTGCCCACGTCGGAAACAGGCGGCCGCGGATACCGCAGTTTTATCCAATATGCAAACAAACACTAGCCATCTCGCCGACCAATTTCCCAGCCGGTTCATTTGCATGGAAATTAGTTTAACGTGCTACCATGCAAATGACTGCGAGCTTGTTGAAAATTGTATCTCTTTGTGCACACAGTACTTGCTTAGTTCTAACAGATGTGCTAACATCTACCTATATGTGGATTATTTTTGACTTAAGAATATTAGGGTAAGTTTTTTAAAAACCATTATTAGTTGTAAACAATATACCTTCGTAACTTCTTGATTATTACTCTAAGGATTATTTTAATAAGTTATTTTTTAAATTGCAATTTCATCATTATTCATTACTTTTTTAATACATTTATACAAGGAGTGATTAACCACAATAGTGCAGAGGTGAGGATCGAACCAGCGACGCTTGCGCCAGAGCCTTATACAGGGTGTCCTTGAATTCATTCCACAAATTTAAACTGGGGGTTGTATGTACTCATGATAAATATGAAATTTGTAAGGTTTTTTAGTAAACAAACCTACAAAAAATAAACCAAATACGTCACAAGTCACACAACAACCTTAGAAATGACCATTAGGTCATATTCCGGTATAAGAAATCGTTGCAAAAAATTAAAAATACCCTAAAATGTAAAACACTCCAAATTACAGTAATGTTGCACATCAAATTTTTAAAAATGATAGTTGAATTTATTGTCAACATATATCTTTAATTTTTCCCCAAATTGTTTAATTTACTTAAACGCTGTGCAGAATTAATGTATGGTACAAGCCTAACCATCCACTTAATTTTGTCGAATGAATTCAAGGCCACCATGTATTATAAGTTATAATATAACAATGATATCTTGTGTACGACTACCTAGTTTCATTAAAAATGTGCACACGTAAAATCACACACCTTCGCGTAATGTGTTAGTTTTGTTATATCATAAACACGTAACATAAACAACCTAAAGGCATTATTAAAAAAATATTTCTCTATTTATATACATAATCATTTCATATCTTAAATCATTTATTTTATAAAATTACATTAAATTAAAACCTAAAATAATAAAGTGAATAAAAACTAACCCTAAAAATCTAAAAATTAAACTATCTATAAATAAAATATATCCTCCAGGAGGGCATCGGGAGTCACGGTGCCCAGAAGGCTGGCAGCATTCCCTCTCTGTATTGCCAATGCAATACGTTGGCAGAGGTAGCTGCCAGCCCTCTGGTATATTATTAAAAAATATATGTATTGCTTACCTATTCGTAACATTTGGAATACTACCTAACCCTACTCACCACATATAAAAATTCAACATAGTTCTGTAACAAACATCACATCTACATTTGAAAGCTAACATAGGTAAACCAAATCCGAAACCGCTAAAGCGAAACTATTAAAGTTAAAGTTGCGAGTACTAACTTAGAAAGTGGTCATTAAAATGGTCCGAATCAGTGATTTACAACTGTAAGTACAGTCCACGTATCAAGTATATTATGTTATGTATAATAATTACGTAAGTAGTATATTATATTTTAGATTTTGATTTGGTAGTTCTTTAATTGTACGGTGAAATACAGTATTTAATTGTTAATTGGCCCTTCTGACGTTGTACACTCACCAAATTTAATATATAGTATAAATGATAGAATGGGCACTGAAAAGATTTTTTATAAAGCCATAAAGAGAGACAAATGTACAGCCGAATATGTTTTAATTACCTTAGTCTTAAAATATTTACAATAAATAAACTCTTTATTATAAACCTTCTTAGCAAACTCTACAAAAATCGGTTTACGAATCTTGAAGCTTGCACTAAAGCAGTAGCACAAGCCAAATATTTTATTCATAACAAAATATGTACCTTCATAATGTAGAATTGGCATGTCAAGGCTACAATGTGTTTTTCTTGGCTCCCATCGAACGAAATCAATCGGTACACATTAATATCCAATGAAAAATGTACTTATGTATCCAAGCATACTAAAACAACAAATATATCGAAAGAGGTGTTGATCTCGCATTAAAAGAAAATAATATTTTGTCAAATGTTTTAACGTAATTGAATATACTCTCTTATGACCTTACTTTTTTTTTCTACTATAACTACACAAAAAACTAACAATGTAGTTACGTACAATCACAGTATTTAACCAACAGGTGCCTATAATACACGACAGACATTAAAACACGTGATATTGTTGCCCTGAAATCGATAGCACTAGCAGTATATTTTCCTCGAAATACTCTCACTCTTCATTTTAACAACACCTTGTAACTGGGTCCCATTTTCGTAGACCAACAAAAGCGTCCGTCGTAATTACAAGCTAACATCGCACATACATTTTTGATGTTTATTATCGTATAATAATAATATAGATGTCGTGGTCAGATCGTTAAATTGAGCATTTCATGAAATCGTCAGTCATTTCATGAAATGGTGGCATTTCATGAAATCGTCAAGTTGTGCTGGGCATATCGTTTAAACGTCAACGTTCGTCGATTTGTCCAACGACGTTTGGTCAGATCATTAATGTAGGGTGCCGTTTTAATTAAGGATGTAAGGAATAATAATTCAAAATATACTTATTACGTATAAGTATATTTTGAATACTTATACGTAATAAGTATATTTTCGCCGTTCTAGAACCGAACGGTCTGGCGCGCGACGATGGCAAGAGGCCTGACGGCATGACGCTCATGCCCTGGACGATGGGACGGCCTTTGGTATGGGACGCTACTTGCGTCGATACCCTAGCGCCGTCCCATCTTCCAGGGACTGTTAATAAGGTCGGCTATGCGGCAGAATCTGCTGAAAACCTCAAACGGCGCAAATACGCAGGCCTCGGCGATTATTACGTATTTGAGCCGTTTGGGGTTGAGACGCTGGGACCATGGGGGCCGGGAGCACACCGCCTAATGAAACAAATTTCACGGCGCCTGGTCGAGGCCACGCGTGACCAAAGGGCTGGCGGCTACTTTGCCCAACGGGTCAGCCTCGCTATACAGCGAGGCAACGCCGCCAGCCTTTTGGGCACATTGCCAATTGTGGGGGACTTGGCGCAGGTTTTTTATATATAATTTTGTTTAAATAGTTTAGTTTTAATTTTTTATTACCATAATGCATTTTAAGTTACTAATAAATATCATTAGTATATTCTTGTTATTTACCTACAATTTGTTAGACTTATTACGAACTTATTTATTGTTCTAGTCAGTACCAAATTAAAAAAATATAATTATGTTACAAAATTCTTACAAGCATTTCAAACCAATTGTCCACTGGAATTAAATATACGAAATATTCATATTGAACACATTAAAAGGACAATAAAGATGTTTTTTATTATAATTATTATATTTATTACCTAATAAAATAAGTACAAAATTGTATTATAATATTATAGAACGTTAAAACGTTTCGTTTCACATACGGTATACCTTTATGAAATTCCGTTAGTATTTCAAAATATTTCTCCATCGTAATTATACGAATAGTAGGATCATCAATGCATTTCTTCTTGTATATTAAAAACTTGTAATTCCAGTTTTTCCATGATGTAATATTTTGTAATCCAGTAAATTATAGTCCGTCGACTTTCGTTGCCTGGTCACCCTACTTTCCTTTATATGTTGTATAACCTAAAAATGAAAATTATGTATAAATTTCTAGGATTCAATTATTAAAAGTAAATAAGTACATTTTAGATACTTAGATGAGATTTTAAAAGGATATAAACTAAATATTGTCATTTAAATAGGTAAGTACTAACCTGTGAAATGTATTCCCAAGATTTTTTTGTAAATTGAGGTTGGTTTTTGCGTGACTGTCATAAAATTCACACCGTTTCGTATAGTAACACTTATTCAAGTTTCCAACACACTTTCTTATATAATTTGCACATTTTTATTCTCTTTTCAACATGAATCCGCATTATTTACTTACGCACACAAACATAAACAATGACAAAGCGCGCTCTCAGCGCCTCTAGCGGTAGTTTTTGCCATTTTTCTACGATATGGTCAATTGTGTTTGGTCATATCATGAAATAGCCGTGCGTTTGTTGGACATATCGTAAAACGTTTTCTATTCATTGATCTAGCCAAGCTATTTCATGAAATGACCAATAGACATTTGACGATTTCGTGAAATGCCGCCATTTCATGAAATGGTCGACTATTTCATGAAATGTTCAATTTAACGATATGACCACGACATATATAATATAATAATATTATCATATGTACGGTTAGAAAGTTCTACAAGTAAGGTTGTTGCACATGTAGGTAGCTACTACAACAAGCATGCGACAACAACACGTGGCGGGCGATAAATTGTATGAAAATGAATCGTTTAATTCACACGAACCACTTATATTGTTGTCAAATTCAACCGTGTGAGCAATACCGACAACATAGCAACCAAAACGTAACCACCAGCGACACCTATCCACCTCGCAAACATAACGTTGCGTCGATTTGTATGTCTACAAACACAACTAGTTTAACGTAACCCACTAATGGTCGCTGCAAATGTAATCGTGATGTGTGTGACTGTGTTAGTGAATACTCTCTAACACTATTACAAAATAAATTACCGTTTAAAGCATTACTTCAGATTGTAGATGGTTTTTATTTTTTTATTATTTTATTAATGACATCGACAGTTCGATATTTGCCAATGTCATGTACAGAATATTCAAGATATCATTGTCTTCTCTTTCTCCAGAGGATTCGCCGTGGCGTCATCACCCTGGAAATCCGCGTCTTCTTGTCTTCATCCAGAGGAGTCGCCGTAGCGTCGTCACTATGGACGAAGCAGCTCGACAGTCACGTTCACTCTCGACTGCCGAGCTAGTAGTGGGACTCTTGATAATTGCTTGAAACTTCAGATCTTGCATAAATTATCCAATAAATACACCATACAGTCATTCGCGAACATTTCCTGATTAATTTAACGTGATGTTAACACAAAATAATCACTGTAGACATTAAAATGAAAATTATTAAATAATTTCGCAACCGTCGTTTCCCGCCATTTTCAAGAGAACCGATTGTAGATGGTACAGTCGACAGCAGATCAATGGTAACACTTTTTACTTTTGACAGTTCTTATTATTTGCGTCGTAAGACTTCAAATCGTACTACAAGTGTTACCATTGATCTGCTGTCGACTGTACGTAGGTACAAAGTGAATGTTCAAAGTTATTGAAGAGCCTCAAGAACCTTTAGCACTTTGATAGATTATACTATCACATGCAGAATGACAGCTACGATTAATCATAGCGAACCCATTTGATATCCTACAATGATACAGAATGGATCACCAAACAACTAAGGCAAGCATACTAGGATGATTCGTTATTTTCACGTCAGGCTATCTTAAAAGCCCCAATTTCCGATCACTTTGCTATTTCTACAATATTACCCTCTCTTCATGATAGATATAGGTAAGGTATCCCCCTAACCCCCGGTCTAGCGCGATTTTATTACTGTCTCATCGGTCATCGGTTCCATTCCCATACAGGACAAATTGATCCCCGTATCAAATATCATGTGGATTTCGATTTAACGAACTTTCGAAATAACGTACCACCTAAAAAGTTTTTCGCAACAGCGTTATTCGCGACAGCGGTTTTCGATCCAATAAGTTTTCGAACTAGCGTACCTACCACCCAAGATTTTTTTCACAAAAGCGTGTGCGTCACACGAACGTCATTCGAAACTACATATCAAAGCCATCCAATTGTATGTGTTCATATTGTAGGTAACAGTTCTTGATGGGCTTTTGTGTATTACCTATTGCCATACAACTAGATAATGTTACATTAGCTCCTGACTTGCCGCCCCTTATGGGGATAATCATTTTCTGTAGTGTAAGTAGATCTATTGCCCAGGTTCATGATAGTCTATCGAGAACTTTTTAAAGATTCAAATATCGGTAAACCTTCAAAACATTGATTTTTAATGCTGATATTTATTAATATTTTTTTAATGCTGATATAATTAATGCTGGTATTTCGATATGCTTTGTCAATAGCATTTGATTACCAATTATAGATTACAAAATACGAGTTTAATGAGAGTATTCGTATGAAAGTTGGTGTTCTGTCTGAAACTTAAGTTTCGCATTTAGTATTAATGAAATAGATACTTACGAGAACAGTTTTAGATAAGTTTCTTCCTCCATAAGTAAGTGAATAACACATTATATCTGTATGATGGTTCTTATTAATTAATTACACGGAAACTTGCAAGAATTGGACAAACTTTTCGATCTAATGAGCTCACGATTATGTCAATTATTATATGTGCCTATACTGACATCACATAGGTACTTATTGGGGTATATATTCTCACCTTTGTTCGCGAGTTATTTGAATACGAGCAGGTGTTTATTTAGGTCTCTTCTGACCGCTACATTCTGGAATATGTCTTTACAGCGAAATTACGGCCGCTCTGTCGTAGGTTCAATGTATTAGGTACCTACGTATATAGAACGCGTATGTAGGAAATAATGCTATGATATCGGATATTCTGAAAAAGAATTGTGAAAAGAGTTCTTTATAACCGTCAACGATGAAGGAATGAACGGCCTTCCTAATTTTTTGGTGCTTCATGCCGGCAGTACAATTGATACACACATCAATAACGACGTTCGAAAGTTCGATTTTAATTATTATGACCTCAAATCAGGGAAGTTTGTGACGCTGACAATAAGAATAATCCTAGTATTACACTTGCCGTTCTTTAAACTGTACCAGTACCTATCCAGTAATATAAGTGGTCCTGCGAGTATCTTTATTAGACAATAGTTTAAGACTTTTCATATGTATCTAAGCTTTGTGGTTGTGATGTTGGTACTCCTTTAAAATAAATAAAAAATAGTCTAATTACTATTAGACTATTTTTACTACTAACTAAAGGTGCTCTTGGAATCCTTTCTACCTTTGTTGGTGTTTTCATGGGATTCTTAATAATGTCCCTCCTACATACCATAGCATAACCTGCCCACAATATGTTAACATCTACTAAATTAAAATATAAAATATAGGTATATATATATATATATAGGTATTCTCCCTAAACGAAGATTTGTTAAGTTAGGATCTGAAACCAAATAGGCAATTTAGATTACATAGGTAATTTATATTTTAATTGGGTATTTAAATTGTAGGTAATACGAGTGTTAGGAGTTCAGTAATAATTTTGCGTGAAATGAATTTTTAGGGCATAGACTTAATTTAGGAAAGTCTTTGTTTTGATGAGCTAAATGTAGAATTTGATGTCGAAGGTTCAATTTATAGAACGTGTACCTAAGTGTAGGTATGTGTAGGTATGGAATGCGTGGGGGCACAGGCAAAGCGGGAGCAGTGACATGATTGTTCGTCACAAACAAGTTACAAAGGAATATTCAGAGCGAGCTTTTCGTGATATTCCTATTTTTGTAATTTGGACAGATTTATACAATTTTAAAAGACAAAAGTAATCTCATCGAAATACAGGTCCAATGATATTTCATTAGCTGCCTGTATTTCGATGAAATTCGCGTTTCTCTCGGGAGAGAATTGTGGTCATGTTTCGTTCAATAGGTAAATTAGATAATATATATACAAATAGGCGCAACAAGTTTGCATCAATAAAAAATAAAAATTCAGAACAAAGAGCAGGAATACGTCAATTAGGAGTCATAAGGAAATATAATATTTGCCTAAAAATATTTTCATTTGGGAATAGATATTATTGTAAGTTTATGTTCCATATGTGTGTATCTAAAGAGAAAAATGCGTAAAGCTGACTCTACATGTCATTGTGATTCACACAACGCAAAAAAACACTAAAATAAATCTGCGTGCAATTCAATACCAAATTGACGCCACTGGACTTGAATTCCTAGTGACGAAAAAATATTCTGCAAATAAAAATATCTACATAGCGGAAGTTGTTACATACAATAGAAAAGGAGTCACATGTTTCCGGCATTTACACGAATTCATTAATTTTAAAATAAGTGAATAGGCGGTTTTATAATTTATCGTAGCACGGCACGATTTTATCGGCACGATTCAATAGGGAGACAAATTGTATGGAATAGTATAAAGACGCTTTTATATTTCCGTCTACGATAAGTCATGCCGTACACATCTATTCCTTACATAGCGATTCTGAACGTCCGATTGCTAAATTAAATCGTCGCTAAGAGACACTCTTTTGCAATGTAGCAAGTGACAGTTCTCAGTGCAAGGGCTCAGGTTTAGGATTAGATTTGGAAGCTTCCAAATCTAATCCTAAACCTGAGCCCTTGCACTGAGAACTGTCACTTAATTAAGAGCCTAAGTTGTTAATTAATTAATACGTATAAGGTAATTAAATTACCTAGTTCATACATAAACTTGTCCTAAACAGAGCGTAGCAGTAGATAACGAACGTCTAGTGCATTAATGATGCAATGCCTGGGCAAAGTTTGTGGAAGTACCCTCCGAGGATCTGTTCCATAATAGGGCGGAACTCGGCTGACTAATTAACCAAGTCGAGCTAAAAGATTTTCAGTTATTAAGCATTTGTGAGAAATTAACTAAAGCCACAAAACTAATTAGATACATAGATATATCCATTATTTTATTTCAGATTACAATGTCATTTTTACAGTTATATCCATACTTAAAATACACATTAGAAATTTGTTCGTCAATTTAAAATAATAATAACTATGTATCTAATTTAAGTTATTTATTTTAATATCTACTATTGTATTTAAAACTAAAAATTCGCATTATTCGCAAAATAGTTTTTTGTTAGATTCGAGTAACTACCTATTATAACTCTGAAACCTTCACTTACTGTTTATGTGCGTGCGCGCGCGTGTGTGTGTGAGAGAGATAGAGAGAGAGAGAGAAAGAGAGAGGGAGAAAAAGAGAGAAAGAAAGAGAGAAATACCTGATAAAAGTTAGCTTCGTTAGATGATTGAGTTTGACATGAAGTGGATCCTATTAGAATTGTAAATAAATCTAATGGAATCTCTGTCTAGCCACAATGGATGCCGTGCGTCCATGTGTGTTTAGATAAGTATGAATATTTAGTCTGTCGAAGGCATTACAAAAGGCCTGTTCAGATATGCACAATATCGATACATATACGATCCGATAGGTACCCTGTCTGATTGATCGTTTCCTGCCACACAAAGCACAAGGCGTTCCCTATATCTTTCTGCCAACTGTTCCGAGACCCATCGAACTACTTATCGTCGAGGATACTCCAATACAGCGTAATTGGGTAGAGTTGATTCAATTTTTAGGGTTCCGTACCTCAAGAGAAAAAAGGAACACTTCTAGGATCACTTTGTTGTCTGTCCGTCCGTCCGTCTATCTGTCTGGTCTATAGCACAAGTAAAGGAAAAAAATCCGAAAAATGTAAATGACAATGCCAGATTCTGTCCCATCATCAACCGCAATATGTACAAGATAACGAATAAATGTAAAAATGTCTCCGTTTTTTATTAAAATTATTGGTTTAAAACAAAGTCTTGTACATCTAGCGAGTCGAAAAAAAACAGCCTAATTAAGAATTAAGAAAATAGTAAGAAATCGAAGCGAATTATGCATTGTTTTTGTTATTCTTCTATAGGAGTTGCGAGAGTAGTAGAAAATGTTACTGATTATGATTATGCAATATGAAACCTGTAATAGGTAAGTCCCCAACAAAATGATAGGTACAGCTTAAATGGTCACGTAGTTTTGTAGGTAGGGCAAAGCTCCATTGAAATGTGTCAATGTCTTAGGAAATAACATCTCCCCAAAACAAAATTTTCCTTATTACGAACTTGTACTTGCAGATGATCCACTAAGCAGGAGTATGTCGATGTATGGACATAATATTATGATAATGGCAAAGATAAGTTGGTCTCTAAATGTAGTTTATCTTTTCGTTAGAGCAAAGTTACGGGGTTAAGTTGCGTTGTACGGAAGCCTCAGTGCGCGAGATCGCCTCGCACTTGGCCGTTTTTTGTTTAGAAATATTATAATGTTGAAATTTTTTGGCACGGCCTAAATTCGAACCAGGGATCATTCATTATATCGTAGCCACTAAGTCTAATCCTAAACCTAAATGCAACTCTGTCACTTATATGCTACATCGCGTAGAGTGAGAGGGCGAAGATAAAATTTAGAGCGCTACACTCTGGAATCGACACAAGTACCTACCTACTTATTTATGTTATTTAAATAATGTTGCCTTCAAATTTGCTGCAAAGTGCCGCGAGTTTTTTATTTATATTTATATAGTTTTTTACAAAGCAGCGCGGCCGCAGCGCTGCAACCGCGCCGCCTCTGCGCGGCACTTTGCGGCAAATTTAAAAACGCCCTGTATGAAACTCGGAACTAATTTTGGTTGAAAATGTACACAAAGATGATATTTTAACCATGAAAGTACCTATACCGTAATTGGACGTGAGTACCTAATAAAATCCGTATAGCTTTAAATACGTAATAAAACGAACGAATGGGCTAATATCTCGCGCCAAACTTCTAACTTACAAAGTTACTTAGAAGCATTCCATTCATGAAATTTGGATTAAGTTAGGACTTCTTCGCAAATTCTTTAATAACTTCACGATAAATAACTTGTAAAAGGTATTCTACTTACAAAGTGTTCTTGTCCTTGTATCTTAACTTCGCTTTTCAATTAGGTATAACACCCACCACCCACCCACATGTAAGTACTTCATTTCATAACTACTAGCATACACATTTTAAAGTGCATATTATAGAAATAATTATTTATTTGATTAGTCTCCAACTATGTTATATATTATGTTAGAGACAAATTACCGAAATAAATCGATATGGTCGCGATTTTAGTTCACGTTTAACTGCCTTAAAGTAGCTTCTATCTCTTTCATAAATCCAGAAAAGAAAAGGGTGACAGATTTTCAGACGTCTCAATTTATTTTCTTCAGTTGGCTTTGGTGTTTCCTGAAACTTAAAACCTTGGAATTTTCAGGCAACTATCTGAGATCTTGTATATAGTCTGATATGTTCGAGATTTCACCTGATGGTAATAGCCTTCAAAATCCCAAGGTTGTATGTTTCAGAAAACACAATATCCGGCACTACACTTCCACTACCTGACCGTTCGTTCGCACTAAGGACAAAATAACCTAATCAGAAGCGCCACCAATTTATACATTTACACGTGTTTTAATTACAATTGATCTTTATTGTATTTACCCCACTATTTACACAAACACTAGTTGGGTCGCTCACCAAACAACTAAAACTCGTTTAGTGTGCCATGACAAGACAAACAAATAACGCAGAAATAGGAGCATCGTTACAACAAATGACTTTCAGAACAGAGCTGCTGGGCTGCCATAAAAAGTTGCCGTAAATTCGTACAGTCCACAGATTCATAGATAGATGAATTCGGTCTAATACTCCACAGTATTCTAAGTCGAATTTTCGACAAAGTTGGAGTCAAAAATACAATGCACAAAATATTTTATTTACCAGAAATTTTACATTCAATTAAGTATACTTTCGCTAATGAACGCCGCACTAGTTTATATAAGTATCATTTTTTTTAGAAAAAACTTAATGATTTTGGCAGCGATTCTGGTTTTTAATTGAAACTAAATTTAACGTGACTGGAGGGTGAACCGCGACGATTTTTACTAGCGCTCAGTCGATGTCAATGTCTGATTTTTGACGAATAGTAGTACAAAAATCGCATTCGTGCTGACTTTGTCAGGACTTGAGCGCCTAAAAAAGGCCTCGCGGCTAGCATTCCTGGTTTTTTGTAACTTTTAGATAAAGGAAATGATGGCAGTAGGTACTTTTAGACCTGTGTGTAATGAGAAAATACAAACCAGAATCGTTACCTATCTCTTTATTCTCGCAGGAGTTGGTGCGGGACGACCTTATCTCTCGATGCGATAGGAAAACACGAAAAACTAAACACGAAAGTAGTAACATTATAGTATACATAACGTTTTCCAAGAAACAAAAACTTTACTAAAATCGAAAACAAAACTAAACAGAATTACACCATTCTGACTATTAATTCGAATCATACCGCGCTGGCATCTCTAGTACGGACTCGTAAACACTGTTGTTTGGACACGAGGACGATAAACAAATAAGAATTCTGAAACAATCATTGAATAAATGAAAGCTCGATGCGAAATAAATACTTTATTCGAGTAGCCCGCGTAAAGTATTTTCTGCCGGATAAATGTTTTTTGTATGGTTATTGATTTTCGAATGTATGCGATGTTTTCCATTGGTATAAAATTATGAATAGGTAGTATTTAGAATCACAACAACCTTATTCCGCAATGCTAGGTATTCGATTGATCCTTATCAAATAGCCATTTTCAAATTCTGACTACTTCTCGAGGTTACTACTTCGTAACTAGCCTACTTAGTAAACAGCTCATGAATTTAATATTTTTTCTAAAAGTTAGTACCTACTTTGCCTAGCATAGTATAAACTGCCACATTATCCCAAATAGCGAAGGTGAGAGGCTGGCGCAAGTATCGCGCAGGTTCGATCCTCACCTCTGGAGTATTGTTGTAGAATATTAATACTACAACTAACAGTTGGGGTGCTTGAGGAGATGTGAAAATGTAAATACAAATTATTTACACAGGGTGTAACGGAAAGGATATATGAAGCCGAAGTGTCGGTAACTGAACAACTTTTGTTCTACGACTTTTCGAATAAAAAATAAAAATAAATTAAATATCTCATACAAATCGATCGGTACGAAATGTATGAAAAGCCAAAAAAATTATTTACGAAAATCGAAAAGTCGTACAAAAGTTGTTCAATTACCGATACTTAACACCCTCCCTTCGGCTTCATATACCCTTTCCGTTACACCCTGTATATAAACGGATATTACTCACTTATATTGTTGAAGTCGGCAATTAGACCGACACAGTTTCGACCGAGTTCTCTATTTATATATAATATTTTGTAGGCTCACTATAGTTTTAATTCTAAAATGTAAATATATTGCTAATTTGCTTTAAAATATAAGTTATTATTACATCATAATCATAACGTGAGCTATGTTTAGGTTATGGGCCATACATGGGTATAGTGGTTGACATAAAAGGAGTAACTGTGACGATACGAGCGACGTGAATAGCTCCTCAAACAACCATCACTATTAATAATATATTGTGCCGTTTAGAGTGGAACGATAGCAGTATATGTACCAGAAACATATAGGTAGCCACTGATAGCGTCACAAAAAGATTCTCGCATCAGGCTGAAACCTGAACGGTATTAATAACTATAAGTTATTGTAAACTTGAAAACAAAATATCTAGAGTCCACAAGAAAAAAAATACACCGAATATTGTGTGTTGAAAAAACTCTACATTTAAATAGCAAGTAAGATTTTTAAATGAATAATGTGAATTATAAAACGAGGATGCAAATTCCCAAGGCTTTCATACATACAATACGAGTATGTTATACATTGTACATTTAACAAGAACATAAGAGTCCCGGCGCGCATATTTTCACACTGCGGCGGATTTGTCCTTGAATACTGCATTATAACTCTGCAACACATTAACTTTTGATCTGTCTGAAACACCCGAAAGTCCTTGGAGCGAACTTCGACACAAAGCCATAAAAGTGTTTTTACAACGAGTCTTACACATAACAAAGTTTTTATGGGTCTTATTGATCTCATTTTATTAGGAGGGTGTTGGAGTTATTTACCTGCTCGCACATCTATGTTCATCTGCCTCTTGTGAATTAGGTTAATGATATGAAGTAATCTAGGAAGACTCACAGTCAAAGACGATTCATATAGATAAAAACAATAAAATAAGCGACAATGTATTCATGAATAGAGGCATGCAAGGACAGGGACATGTGGTGTTCCGCAATCTCTGTCTGTCCCGTAAGTTCTGAAAAAATCTCTGCGTGCATACAATATGCATAGTTTGACGTGACATGTGGGAAAATACGAGAGTGCGGACCGGTTGATAAATGATTCATGACCCGAGGGGCTTATTCGTGAAATGCGGACATCGCTAGTATAGTAGTAGTTGTGGCTTCAGCACACGAGTGGCGTAGCATGGCGGCGGTGTGACAATGAGGTGGATCCCGAGAGATCTCTTCCGGGCTTGGGCTCGAAACTCGGCCACGCGGCGGAAATACGGCCGGCCGAACACGCTTCACGACTTGTGATATATTGTACCCTGCTCTGCTATAAATATCGCCAGCATTTACTTACTGATCACATTATTTTTATAGCCTATTCGTTAGCCACCGGAAGGTAAGGATGGATATACTCTGTCGTTTACAACTTTTTCTGCGTTATTATTTTTACTGTATTATTTTATTATAAGTTATCTATTAGTATCACTCAGATATTTACATTCCTTTTAGGTAAGTTTATTTTATTACAGGTTTTATTATTGTATTAGTAGTAATTTGAATATTATTCTTGGAAGTAAGCTAGCGATGCGTTTGTGAATATTAACTAAAGAAAAAAAATATCACAGGATTCGAACCCACGATTTCGACATTCCGTGGCACGCTCTATCGATCCATCAAAGCCACAAAATCATATAGTTATCTATATACAATACAAGGATGTTATATCAGGATAATTATACCAGGAAATACCCGAATATCCAAATCACCGCGTCTCAAAACATATCGAGACAGAATACCTACATATTATTTGTTGATGTCACGCTTCTTTTATTTAACTTATCATTTAACATTACTCTTGCAAGGTAAGTTTGTCGATAATCAAAAAAAATCTCAATTTATTCAAAAAATGTTATTTCCGTTAAGAAGTCAATCAAGGAAATTATTTGGATATAAACGAGTGAATCAATTGACCGGGTCGACCCTTATAAACCGATTGGCGCCTAGGATTGGGACGAAAGAGCTTCTGAATGGTTCCCGGGTCACTAGGGAATCGACCGTACAACACTTACCGCGTTACGTGTAAACTTACGTATGTGCTTTTATCGGGTCTGTCGTGGCTTAGAAAATAGACCCATGCAAAATAAAGATCAAAAATCGCACGCGTTGATGTCTTTATATTGAGCTTATTGGGATTTATCGTTTAGTCGCAATAGTTCCATTGCGCGTTCCATGATGGAACTATAGTGGGAAATGTGAAACACTTAAAAATTTCTAAATTATCTACGTCTCATTAGCTCATGTGTATACTGAAAACCATTGGAATAATGTCGCGTAGCCATAAATTAATGCATTCAAAAATGTATTTTTATTAGAATCATAAAATATACTAATAGAATCTCTGACCGTGTCCATCTAAGTTACAAATACGCATTTACAAACAATGTAATTTTAGTCACGTCTATTAATCTGATTTATATCAGGATTGATTGAATTATAAAATAATATTTTGAATAAAATATAAATGCCCAATACAGCAATATGAATTTAATTTCACACTTAAATGTAGAGTCAATCGAAACGAGCAATTTCACTTTCAAACAGTTTCAGCAGTCTACATTTACAGGAGCCCTTTTCATACAAGACTGTGAAAGAAGTATAATGGGACGCTCAAGAAATGCATTAACAATGAAAGCAGTCTTTGATGGCAAAGCTTAGGTTTATTAGGTTCTTACGGGACTTATCGAGTCCAGATGGTATTAAATTGAGTCGTAAATAATTGTAATCCAGTTAGTCGCTAGATGACAATAAATGGAGATACACCATTACATTATATACAATATGGCCCCACAAATTAATTGAATCGCAAAGGTTTTTTTTAATTTCATCACGTAGGAACACGTCAGTGGATTGATGCAATAAAGAATTCCAATTGAAATTATGAAAAAACTAACGAATTTTCCAGTATAAGATGTAATTAAAGTCAGTCCCGTGATCAAGACGGATCTAACGACACCTCATACATCAAAAATCAAAATCCATCAAGCCGTTTTCGCTACAGGAGACTACATAGATACATACCTATACTCGTAAAACATTATCATCTCCCTTCCGTTGGTCGGGAAAAAATTAAAGAACCACAATTCCATCAAGTATACCTCAGCCTCTTTTAGGTAAACTTACAACATTAAGAGGCTTTATTTAGCTTAGCAAAACAGGCTTTTAAGCCGCTGTAATATCTTAGGATATTGGGTATTACAGGCTTCGATTTATCACAACGATCATAAAACATAAATCACACTTTTGTCTACAGTATTCCAGTGACTAATGACTTAGAAGGAAGGCAGATAAGGGACATTATGGATATCTGCTAAGTTAGGGGAAATGAAGGAAGGTACTTATAGAATAAGATAACGCGTAGCCTGAACGTTGGCAAATATATGTAGATACTTACTTATGTTATAAGCAGGAATAAATGTGGATTCAGAACCCAAAAACGCTGAAAATGCCACAATATTAGCGTGAAACGTTCACAACATTCAGAATTAGTTTTATGCATTATGCCATGCTCGGCGAACAAAATAAAATGTCTACAAATTTAAAAAAAATACAAATTCCGTGTCACGGAATGACAAGGTCGCAGGTTCAAGTCCTGCCCACGGCTAGAAATTTTTCATCATTTAAAAAAAGTTTACAACATTCTATGATAATCTTCCCAATACCTAATTACTTTGCCAATACTGTATTGTAGAGCCCAGTTAACGTAGGTACTTATGTTTCATTCAGCCTTATCAGCATACGAGTACCTACCTACTTCAATAATAGGCAGGCATTCGACATCGAAAATGTCAATGCAATTTCCGGCGAAATTGTATGCAGTTATGTTCAATCCACCATTCGCTTTGACATCGATCAATGCTCGAATGCTTCGAAATAATTAAATGTGCGCTTAAAGCCGGCGAACCACATTTTCCACTAGCTTTCTGCCCGAGCCACAATTCCAAATTCGCCTTCTGTGGAAAGTTAATAGATACCTACCATAAATTGTTGATTTAGTAGGTGCGCTCGCTAGCAAATACATAAACAATAATGAGATAAATGTTAAAAAATATATTTTACAAAACAAACCAAGAATATGATTATGTTAAAAAAACATCGCATAACTATGAGGCTATTAAATGGTGGGATTACAGTTCCGTTATGCTGATCTAGAGACGCAACACAAATCGCACCAATGACAAACCTCATAGCAAAGGTATTTAAGCAGTCGCTAGCGATCGAATTGAACTTAGAGCACCTCTGTACCATGATTTTAATAATATATTTGAGGCAGAGAATAAGTATAAAACAATAATATAACTTTGTTACCTCGATTCTGTCAATAACAATGACTAGCGAAACAAAAAGACTGAAAGTTAATCTACTAACAATCCATCAAACTAGTTAGAGAGAGAATTGGGTAGAGAGAGAACATTCATAATAAATATACGAAACAACCCACGCGGAAACTTAGAAAAAGATGGAATACGTACGTACACTCGACAGCACATCAATGGTGACATTTAATGTAGGTACATTTAAGATAGGTACTTATCTAAATGATTATTAGAAAATGTAACTCTTATTTTCTTCAAATATGTGCCGCTGAATTTTTTTTTGCGTCGTTTCTCCTCAGTATTGAAACATTTACCTTTAAGCGAATATTAATTATTGAATTCCATAATATTGACGATTCCAGATTCACTCCCGCTCACTCTTAACAGGATGCAACAAGTGAGGGGCCGTGAGAGTTGCATTTAGAATTAAGATTTGATTTCACGGTCACAGCAGAATCGCACCTAACGTCCTTGTTTATGAGATAGAAAAGTTATTTTGCTTAATTTCTTATTAAATTGCTTGTGGTATTAGGAAGTATTTAGTTACTTATTAACCAAAGGTTGTCTAGTAGTTTATGGTTCCAACATTGACTTAATAATAGGTCAATGGGTCGCAATTAAAACGCGTTGACATTTTGATTGTAAACTCAGGGTTCCTTTCGAGCTTTCTCAAAAAGGTCAAAACGGAACCCTCATCAGACTGCTTGTCTGAAACAGGTCCAGTCTCCATCGCTTGTCTTTCGCGTAGGCGTAATACTGATTTCCAAGGGCGTCGCCAAGGGGGGGCAGGTAGGGGCAGCTGCCCCCCCCCCCCCCCCCTAGAGATTAGAAAAAATATCCAGCCCAATGCAAAGTCCTTAGTCAGGTACTGGAAAGCGATGAGGCGAGAGCGAGCGGGGAGAGGAGAGTGCTCCTGCCTCTCCTATTCCGTCCACGCGGCCGCGTCGTCGCCTGCTCTCACACACAGCTGTAATTTATATCGGCTTGCCCCCCTCTGGGCCATCGGCTGGCGACGCCCTTGCTGATTTCCATTAAAGGTACTAATTTAATCCTCAGACCCCCTATTTTATTGTTGCCCTTAATATAATAAAACTATTTCACTTGGTCTGTAAAATTGCCATATTATAACCAATTGACAAAGCGAAATACGAATTTGAATTTTATATTTGAATACATTAGTGTTCGCGTTAAATTGTCCTGTATTTTGTCTATCCGCCGAAGACAATGATTAAGATAAAGATAAGATAAATATTCTTTATTGCAAAAAAAAGAATTACACAAAAGAAATAGGCTAATACAGTTAGTATTACAATTGGCGGTCTTATCGCTCAAAGCGATCTCTTCCAGACAACCTTAGTAAATATTACCTCTGTGATTAATAAATAATCACAAGGTTAAAAATGGTTAGCAATGGTTTCTCCTTTACTGACGTACTAAGTTTCTCCTCCAAGTGGAGGATCTACGATCGGCTGCTTTTTTGGCATAAAATGAATCCTATGTGTCCTTAGTTTAGAATCAAGACGAATCCAACATCCCCTAAATATGAACATCCATCAAGCCGGTTAGGATGTAGAAGGCACAAAGGGACCGACTTACATACGAGTACGGTCGAAGACAGAAAAAGGTGTACAGTAGAATTTTTAAGGTTGAGATTTTCCCAAAAACTACTTGACATTGCAATAATTATTTGACTGTTAGATAGATAAAAGTTAAAACTATGTACTGTAAAAGAATTATTAAATTCGGTCCAATAGTTCGTGAGAAAATTTCAACCTTATTGGCCTCAATACTTTGCACTGTACATGTATTGTGTACTGAGTACATGTATTGTGTACACACAATACATGTACTCGAAAACATGACATCCTCCTTCAGGCAGTTATAATACGCATCAGAGGAAACTAGCTTATTACCCAGGTAACCATCATATCTATTGCTACCCAGCTGCACAAACAAGAGCGTAGCAGCTTCGTATTTTTTTTAAATATAAAAGTTAATTGAAGTTGGGCGTTGTGAGACGTGTCCATGAATAGAAGGTTTTGTTTGTATACTTATACTGCCTACTAACCGTAACTGGGTTTTACCGCAACGGAGTATCGCGGCCTTAAGGGACATGTCATACCACAAGTCGCGCCGCAAATTATACATACGTATAATGAGTAACCTATGTCCGTACCAAACATCCGTCGTTGCAAATACTATTTATTAAACATCTGCAATCTGATTTAATTTCAGTAGGTACTTAAGTAATTAATTGTTTGCGAAAATATCGCAATTATGCGATCAATAGCTTAAGTTTCCGTAATTATGATTACCTGTATTACTTAGAAAGAAAATAGTAGGTAATACTATTTATAGTAATAGATATTTGGTACAGGGTTTAGTGACAAAATTATATACATTAGAAGATATGATTTTAGGTAGGTTGCTCCTCTTGGCTTGGGTATAGCCCTTAAGAGGAGGGTGTGAGGAATTGGGACAACTCAGTGACGGCTTAAGGCTTAAGGTACTCGAGAAATGGATCCTTTAACAATTCGCATTTAGTCTGAAGTAGAGAGGCAGATGAAAGCGTTAGGTACTCTAAAGTTAAGCCAGCAGAGTAATATAATCGTGCTTCTATATCAGGTTATTAGGTTGTCTGTAGGTACTATAAATCGCGTCTCTCTATAAATGTCTGTCATGTTCGATTATTTAATAAACTATAGAAGCGATATTTTTCTCTTCTAATACAATATAAATAAAGACTAAGGAACGTGAAAAACAAAGTATTGTTAGGTCTGATAGTCAAAGAAGTTATGAAAGCTTTTATGTTACAACTTCATAACGAGTTTGAACGGAGTTTTGGATGTGAAATTAACCTAGTTTTTGGTTATGACGACGGATTCCAGAAATTGGAATTAATAATATTGTAGGTGCCTTATATTTAAATCGATTTACAAATTAAATGACGATGCATTTATCTGTGTAGAAAATCACAATACTTACAAATTTTTAAAATTACATCATGTAATTTTGAAATATAGTTAAGTATACAAAAAGCACCAATAATTAAATGAACAATAATTCGAAAGTAAGATATTTGGTCCTCAACATGATACAGTAACTTAACTGCTTCATGGATTTTAACAACAATTATATTATAAGATAGGTATTGAAATACAAATATTGATTTACGCAATATATAAATATCAAATACCTTATCCCGGAAACTGATTATGTAACCTTCAGATAGAATAATTTATAAAAGAAAATCCGAGCGGACCATAAACAGAGCAAACTCTGCAGTAAAATAAATTTGAATCCACAGGGAGGGATACCTTTTACAGGTAGGTATTACCGCACCTGAAGTAATTATGCTATCTTTCTACAAACGGAAACGGGTTACTCTTTCTCTAAATACACGGGAGCTAGTATTCAGACTGAGCTGAATTTATTGCTCGATATGGAAAACTTCTAGCGAACTCCGTAAAGCGTTTCGCTGAGTTTATTAAAAAGTATTTCCAAGTTTTCCATTAACTTTTCTTGAGTTTCATTCTCATCCTACCATTGTCATTTCAAAAACAAATCTTGGTAAAGAATCCCATAATAATAAGGTTGCTTATTAGGCATCTTTCTCGTGGTCAAACTTTTTGGTCAAACTGGTACGAATATGAATAATAATATAATGGTACTTTACAATTATAGTTTAAAGCCTGCGGCCTAGGCCTCAGATCGTAGATAGAGAAGCCTATAGATGGAGTGTGGTTTCTGTCTCGCTCTCGAGTGACAAGAACAACATAATATGGATATCGTAAGCGTGAGAGAGAAAGATTCATATATCTTCTGTCCTTATCGGCGTAGCCAGTTTTCGATATTGAAACTAACTGTCACCGGCACCAAAATGACAGATCGTTTTTACGTTGTTGTAAATTATGATAAATTATTGTTTTAGCAGCATTTTATGTGTTAGATCTCGTGTTTGTAGTCATATATTAGATCGAAACATATTGTCGTTATTATATCATCATTGCTGAGGGGGTTTGTTGTGTACAGGAGTGTAAAAATAGATGAGAACGCAATGATCCAAATATTTCGTTTCATAGGTCAGTATTTTCCATTCTTTAACTTTCTATGTTTTAAAACGTACGGTACATAGTTTATACATAATCAACACGTTGCAACGCGTTGTAATTTTGCTTGAAAACAGTGCATAAATATCAAAATAACATCGAAAAGTATTTTGTAAAATGTACGACATAAAATTCAGTGTTGTCAACAGTGTTGGTAAAAAATTCCCCAAAAAATATTTTGTTCCACAATATATGTATGGGAATTACAGTACTATTTAGCTAGCCCTAATTTTAAATACCTAGTCTAATTCATTAGATACTAGATCATTTACTTTGTGCAAAAGGATTGATTCACTCGATTGTCATGATTAGAGTTCCATACCTCAATAGGAAACAAAGGAACCCTTATAGGAAGGGACACTTTGTTGTCCGTCTGTCTGTCCGGTCGTCTGTCTGTATGTATAAGACCGAATTGAATAATTCTTTTACAGTACACAGTTTTAACTTTTATCTATCCAACAGTGAAAGAATTATTGCAATAGGTCAAGTAGTTTTTGAGATAATCTCAACCTTAAAAACTCTCCTGTACGCCTTTCTCTGTGTTCCACCGTACTTATTAAATTGACTTTCATTAAAAATTTTGTTACAGCATCCGAGCAATGGATTATAAAAATAGCAATGGGTTTGCTGTCACTGTCAGATACACTAATTGGCGGAAATGAACAAATCACACTTTCAAAATACGACTTTTTCGAAAATTACATACCTATTATATTATATGCCTAAATATAGTTTTACCAAAAACATATCCAATGCATTTTTATGCATATTCATATCTATAATTTATAATTTTATTGTGAAAAATACCCTTAATGTTTGGTAATAGTTTTTCCTAGGCAACACCTGGCTGCCAGAAAGAAAGGGTAAATGTGGTTACGCGGGGACTCCGTCTATAGGATAATCTGTCTACGCCTCAGATAGAGTCTGGCTAACGAAAGAGTGACCTGGAGTTTCCTTAAAAGTTTTGATCTGGCAACAATATTAAGCTGTCAGTCAAGTGTCAAAGGTACATCTCAAAGTCTGTTGTGGAGATTTCTTTTTCAATAATAATTGCTTTAATATGGGTAAAACAATAAAAAGTAACGTACGAAAGCTGCTACATACTATGATAAGCAAGTTTAAACAAAAACGAGAAGAGAAAACAGTTGTTTTCCATGAAAATAAACAATGTTTAGGTGCCATCTCGGACTTTTTAGGTTAGTATGACTTTGTAATCTTGATCCTTGTTGACTGAATATTAGATATATTTACGATATGTTTATACTTTTTCATATGTTTATAGATAATCTTGGAGATATTGAAGGACTCTGCTAAATTAAAAACATTGTTGGAACGCTAAGAAATTTGGAGAAAAAATGTTTAATAGTAACTCAAGACTATGTTCTTAGAAGAAATATCTTCATCTTCACTAACTGGTATGTACCTGCATGCATCGGTTTAGAGTTTTTTATTTGTTTGTTCCATTTCACAAAGTTGTGTTATTTGACGTCATCAAATTTCATTATTAAGTATGCATTTTATACTTTGTTTTGCAGAGGTTGGTGTCACGACATTAAAAAAAATTAAAGGAAGGATCTGCGAATGAAAGGATGTGGAGCACTCCAGAAAAAAACGCCCCCACAAAAGCTCGGTATCTAATTAAGACAGTTAATCTGCCCGCAAAAGAAAAAGAAAAAATGATAAAAACCTCGTTTGGCCGAATAACTGCAGAAAATTGGAAAAAAATGGCGGACCATGTAATAAATGTGGAAAATAAATACAAACAAAGAGATCACATAACAGAAGAAGTATTGGAAGAATTCATAATAAGTGCAAGTGATGACGACTCCACTGATACAGGAGAATCCTTAAAGGTTGAATTTTTTGAGTACGATGATTAAACATCATCAGCCTATTAAACATGTTGTTAAAGAAATTTAATGAACTGAATGTTAAGTAGGTGAATATTATGTATATACTAATAAAAAATATCTACACACTCGTTTTTTTACTCACATCCATAACAGTCGAGGCTCCGACGCACCAAACACAGCCTTTATACAAACGACATTTTGAAATGTGGTTTAACCATGTAGGTTATGCACATTTAAAGAATTGGTGTGTTTCTTAAATTAGAAATTAATTTCGTAAGAAACTATTATACAAATTGATAGTCGTAAATACAAAAAAAAATAGTCAAGTATCAAAACATTTTTCTCCTACTATAGTCAGTAATACCACATGTAGATTTTTTGAATTTGCCGCGTTTTCTCAGGTCACTCTTTCGTTAGCCAGACTCTAGCTACCTACTGAAAGTTAATGATGGGCCTGTGTATGTGTCAGGCTTTATGCTCTTTTTGTAGTCACGCCTTTTCCTTGCACAGTGGCGTAAGACGATCGAAATTTAAATCGATGAGCGCTATGGCTCGAATATTCGTGGAGCCAAATGTCATCATGTAGAGTCGCTATTTGCTCAGTGGCAAATCGTAGTCTAGAATATTGGTGGGCTAAAATGTCACAGATTCGAATACTTATTTGTTTATGCCATACACGTAGAGTCGAGTCGATGTTCAGTCGAATTTCGTAGACTCAAATCTTATATTGAAAATATCTTGCGAAGACCTACATTAGACAAACTAAAGAATAATTCCTCTGACTCGCGTCCTAGCTACGAGTACGTTTCTTCTCGAGTAGACATCTAGTTCAACTTGGGAGAGTTCTTTGCTCTTGACATAATGATTTATTGTAGAATTGTTATTCGCTTTAAGTGTAGGGTGTTATCACAGAGTATGTTGGCCAAAACTAAGTAATACTGTAGGTGTTTGGCAAGGCATGGGATACGAATGGGATATGATAAATCGTAGCATATTTCAAGATGGAAATATTTCTTTCCCACGATACACGCATGCTAATGTAATGCAATATTTTTTCTCTCCCAAAACAGTAGCGAGTGTAACATAGTAGACAAATTGACAATGTATTTTTTTTTAATACATGGCGTAACATTTTTATTTATTTTGACGACAATATAATTATGTAATTACATAAGTGACTAGTAAATTATGTCATTATTATTTTCCAATACCTACTATAGTTTTTTAATTCTTAAACAAATATGGTAGAGTAAAACGGTACTAATGAAATAATTAAAATCATAGCCATCTAATTGTTATTATTTGCTCAGAAATTACAAACATGCTATTAATTAAAATAACATTTGTAATCCCGAAATCCCTTTTAAGAAAGCTTAAACTCTACATGGATCTATTTGTTTCTTTTACGAAGATTTGATTGTAGGGACTCTCACCAAGTAAATTATCTAGCTTAAGTAACTAAGTTTCAGTACCTAATAGTTATGTTTCATTAGACTAACTTAACTGGTCTGGCAGCTCTTGTCCTTATAATTATAAGTCCAGAGCTACTCGTACATTGTAGAGACCAGCGAGTTGAGACTTAATTTTTTAATTAGGGTTGCAGTTGAAATGATAATCGAGACTATATTTAAAAGAATCTCAGAATTAAGCATTTAGTGCATTTAGCATTTGGTTTTTATTTATTTTTCATTTAGTCCATATTAACAGTAACAGGGAAAGTTGCACTGGTAGATCTACCAGTGCAACTTTAAAAGCTGTGCAGAAGTATGTCACAAGCCTAACCATCCATTTAATTTTGTCGAATGAATTCAAGGCCACCCTGTATTAACGGTAACAGGGAAAATTGCAAACACTTGCACGCCTATTTGTATAATATAATCTTTGTCGCCGTTGTTGGTCCGTCCCGTCCGTTCCTAATTTGTAATTTAAACTAATTTGCAAACTTATCTATCCGGTACTTTACGACCCCTAGCCGCATAGCCCGCGCTACGCAGAAAGTAAAGAGGCTTTTAATTGAAACGAATTTTGAAGTCACCCTTTTTAATTCATTTAAAACCCTTCAAAAGACTAGTTAGGTATTTCATATTCTATCTCACCTATATTTACCATCTCGGGATGGTTAATGACATTATAAGTCACAAGTTGCAAAATTATATCTACTTAAGTATTTTGTAAGTCACATGTTACAAAATTATATCTACTTAAGTATTTTGTAAGTCACATGTTACAAAATTATATCTACTTAAGTATTTCCAATTATTGGAAATTATTACTCAGATGCGATTAATTTAATTATTACTGTAGTGGCCGCTAAATCGCTGTAATATACTTCCATGCATACACATATCCCACTAATATTATAAAAAATGCGAAAGTTTGTATCGATGGATGTTTGTTGCTCTTTCAAGCAAAAGCTAATGAATGGATTTTAATTAAACTTTACAATAATATAGCTCCGAAATCTGAATAACACATAGGCTATAATTTATAAAGATCCTGCGCAGACGAGGTCGCGGGCAGAAGTCAGCTCTTATATATCTTATTTTCAAGTTATACATAAGACGGGATGTTATGGTAAAGACACATGCATAAGGCATAAACAACATCTTATTTTACGTACCGCGTAGGTAAGAGCGTAGATTAATTTTAAGCGGCATAATAAAATAAAATTAACCCCAAGTATTAAGAACCTCCAGGATCGGCGATAATTTTAAAAGCTCTAGAGAGGAAAGTGAGAAGATCCTAAAAATAAACTCAATTTTCTTTTGCTCCGGTTTCTTTTTATCCGAAGCGCAATCCGAGAGGTTCGGCTTTAGATAAGGCGTAACGATGCCATTTACGACGTTCCAAGTTCTTCTAAATAAGTGCCTACTTTACAATTGATAGTTGATAGGCACGTTCGATTAATAAAATACATTCACTCCCCCCAAAAATTAAATGGACATAGGTAATTAGGTATTACCATTTATTACTTACTTATTTATGTGAAAATTGGTACTTAGTTATAACGCAAATCAGTAGGTACAATTTAAAACAGCTGTGTAGAGTTAGTAAAATGTTAAATTATATCAATCTAGTGTTGTGTACACTCGTATGAAAGAAAATCGATTTTTTTAGATTGAACGTGCATAGATAAAATCAAAGTTACGCGTCGGATGCCCAATATGTCGATGTAACTTTATAAATCAATAGAGAAACATCGAGCGTATTTCGAGTATTACCTACGCATATTTTATATCATGATCGTGATGGATCATATGCCTAGTCTAGACAATCAATAATCATAACGGAGCATATATAAAATTAATAACTTAGAACATGATGCTTGCCGTGGGCAGGACTTGAACCTGCGATCTTGTCATTCCGTGACACGGCAAGAAACTTTTCATTATGTTCTAATTTTTTCACCGAGCATGGATAATGCGTAATTCAAATGCTGATTAATAACTTAAATAAAAATAGGCAATTAATCGATTTTTTGATAACGTCTTCGCTAATAAAATAATTCATTAACTGAACTCAGTGTATCTACTCAGTGTAAACTCAGTACTAACTAGTGAGCACTGAAATCTCTGGAGATATCCATAGTGAAGAAAGTACTTTATGTAATTACTTAGTTTGCTATTGATATTATTTGTTCAAATTCCTAGAAGACCCGCTTATGTGTAAATATACCTGTATCTATGCCTCGATTAATTGTATTACTTTACTATATTATTATATTGATTGATAGGTTTTTTACACAATCATCAAATAAAGAAAATTATCAAACTAACATAAATTGGGGATCCCGTCAAAGATACACGTAGAATCACTGAATAATATTACAATGATGTACGTAGGTACTGACCGACTACGTCTATCTGAATCATTTTAAACCAGATCAATATATTTTGCAACCTATTATAATATGCACAAGAAACTGTAAATACAGGTACAAGTGTCTGTGTTTATTGTTAGTTAATTTACGTTGTTTACAACGTACACATAATATAAACAGAGCCTTTTATCACCGAGTCAATCGCTCATACATTATGCTTTTGATTGCCACAGATACACATTTCGCTGATTTTGCTTGACAGGATCTCAAAGCTTCTATAAATATAGACCGTGAATTTACTCACATTTCGCTGATTTTGCTTGACAGGATCTCAAAGCTTCTATAAATATAGACCGTGAATTTACTAGTACACCGATATTTACATCTGGTTTAATCAATAGCTACATAATAAATGTACTTAGCTCATAACTTTAATGCTACAATGTCGGAGTCTTCGGAAATATAAGACAAAGAAAATTTATGAATTGAACACATATTAAACCCTATATTAACTAAAGCTAGTAAGTACTATTTATTATTTATTCTGTTTTTCGAGGAAAAGCTACAAGTTAGGTATTTGTACCTACCTACATTATATTCCCAAAGCCATTAAGCTTTACAAAAATATGTAGATAATACCTACGTCTCAGCTGATGACATTTGATGAGAAAATTGTCGGCACAACGGCACAGAGCGATGGAAACATTTTCAAAGTTTGATAATTATGGTTATCTTACGTAGGTCGCAGCCCAAATCAAGTGTCTTATTTTGTAAACAAATATGATCGTCTAAATACCTGTTGTGATGTAACACTGAAGAAATTAATTGATTGAACCTGTTCATCATTGTGAAAATAAAGTAATCCGATCTAATAATGTGAAAATAACTATGCGATAATCACAGAACAGCTTAAAATATTAGTAGGGTAGGGTAGTTTTTGTTTACAAAATATACACTTTATTTGGGCTTCGGTATAGATACATGTTTAACCGATATTTGTTGTGAAGCGAAATACCTTAATTTCTTTTAATTATAGAGTTAAGTAGGTAAGTAATAGGCAGGTATGAAATGAAATCTATTAAAATGTACTTAATCACCAATTAGTTTGAGCTATTTTTTTCATTCCCTGTATGTGATTTTCATATGTAGGTAGGTATACCTACCTACTCTCTCACATTTTTATAAAAGCAAAATATCTGGATTACTTCAATTCATATACCTACTTACGATTAACCCTTTGTGCGTCCATTTAAATTCAGCTATTGTTGCTAATGGACTCAGGCGACTGAACTGAAAACGTACCATTTAGGTACCTAGCTGTATTCACAAACTTTCGGAGTCGACCAAATAAAATAGTGATTTTTATATTATATTTCATATTAAGCCGTAGCGAAGCAGCGTAAATAAATAATGAAAACATGAATGGAATCATCACTGAAAAGTACGCCTGGGGTGCAATATTCGCGGAGTATCAGATGTGTCGGATGGTGCCCCGCGGCGGAGTACAGTCGCGAGTGGTTATGGTGTTGGATGATGCTTACCATAGATCATGATACCGCGGCGTGGTCTGGCCAGGTCGCGAGCGCGGCTCACGCGAGCAGACTGTTGCTTTGCTCGCGGCCGGGCCGAGGCTGCGCGCGCACTCGCTCGAGCCTCGAAGCCCCGCTGCCCCCTGGAACCCGCCCACTGCGATGACACAGCCGCCACGCGCTTTCGCTCACTGACATCCTCTCCTTTGTTCCAACTTAATTGTCAACTGTCTAGTAATCAAGTCCTCGATAGGATCGAGACCATTTGCGTCAATGGTCTATGTTTACCTACCTATGGCCTATTATTATAGAATTTCTCATTAGGCTGTTGTAGAGGGACAAGGGTGATCGATATGCTAATCAAAAGTTTATTATAAGTAAATTAAAAACAAAATATGTAATTTTTAAAGATAAATCATACAATATTGCTGCTAATAAGTGCATCATGAACTTTTTTTTTACAAAAACGTCGAATTTTGATTCAATTCTAAGCATTCTCTGATTGTCTTTAAAAATTCAGTATTCCGTCATTATACTCAAATTCGTTTTTCATGTCTAACAAAACTTTTTTTATCTTACTTACAGTCATATTGCTACATAATTCTTTGTCTCTTGGATCGTTCCAACCTCCATTACTTTCAACATAATCGAATATTACAAAGTCGTCATCTTCCAAATCTATGTTGGTGTAAACTTCGAGATGAGGTGGAAACAAAAAACTTCTAAACCGCGTCTGCAAATCCAATACCTCGTAAACATTTTCAGTTAAACCAAAATTGACAAATTTCTCGTAAAACTTGGAGGTAATTTTGAATGCTCTTGGAACCAGACTCGTCATAACTCTGTACCTGCAGCCATCTCTTCGATTTAATGACAAATAATATAAAGATCTAGACCAAGAGTAATCATCAATGCGACAGAATAAATCATAGTGGGTTACTATAGTATTCCAAACGGGCAAATCAAGAACTAGAGCACTAGAGTGATACAGAGGATCCCAATTTGTAACTTCGACACGATATGAGTCATTTTCATCAGAATAAGAAAATTCCTTGGAGCCCAAAGACAAAAACTCGCACTGTTCAAGTGATTCTGCTATCTTCTTCATGTAAAGAGCCATAAATATGAAATCTTCCATTAAATACATGTCGTCCTCCAAAAATACAACAATTCCTTCGTGGTCTTCTGTGCAGGTCAAGTTTTCAAACACTTTATTAGCTGTCCACCACCAGTGGTGTTTCTTTTCAGCATTAGTGGGTTGCCGATACCGGCCGTGTATGTCTGGGCTGAAGGCACCAGTGCAGTTAACAGCTTCAGCACTTGTTATTTTCATGTTATACTGACAATCATTGGGCTGAGAACCTGGGAATTCATGCGGATAGGCTTGCACAGAATACGGGTAGAACAATTGCAATACACGACAGAAGTCAATATTTCTTATTATCTCGTTGACATTTTCATCGATATAAGAGTGAGAGAATATAAGAAGGGCGTCTTCAATTCCTTTCAGTTGTACTAAAGACATCAAAAGGAATTTCAAGTAGCGAGTATGTTTGTGTACCAATATAACGAGGGTTACGGTATCCGTTTTGATTGGACCGTAAGTGTTCGTGTTCAATATTCTCTCTTGTAAGTTGTGTTCATTTATCAATCGTCTTATATTCAAAGTGTTCATCGGGTGGAATTTGCTCTTGTCTTCAAATAAAGCATACTTCAATGCACTTGTGGGTATCTCTGATACGAGGTGTTCCTTGCGAGATCTAATTCCTTGGTAAATAAATATTACAAATAAAATTAGTGATACTATCAAAATATTTCGTAATAACACGAGGTAGCACCGAAATCGTCTGCGCAACATGCGAACTAAGTAATAACTTTGTTTTATGATCATAGGAATAATAAATATGCACGATTTTTTTACACTTAGGAAAATTATATAATTACTTATCAGAAACCTCAGAAATATCCAACCAAATTCAAAAAATAGATGCAAACAAAACATGTCAAACATCTGACACCGAATTTCCCTTCGGTCATCACCTAAGTACTCGACACTGGCAAAATTACTGTGCCAGCCACCACGGTAGAAGCCATATTTTAAATTTTAAAAAGTGAAGTGAAGATTTTTTTGTAGTATAGTACAGTCGACAGCAGATCAATGGTAACACTTGCAGTACGATTTCAAGTCTTACCTACGACGCAAATAATAAGAACTGTCAAAAGTAAAAAGTGTTACCATTGATCTGCTGTCGACTGTGCCTACCTAGTACTCACAGATTAAAGATTTGTATTCGAAACTATGAAACTATCTTACTTTTTGGTTCTCTTGAAAATGGCGGGAAACGACGGTTGCAAAATTATTTGATAATTTTCCTTTTAATGTACAGGGGCTATTTTGTGTTTAATATCACGTTAAATTAATCAGAAAATGTTCGCGAATGACAGTACGGTGAAGTTATTAGATTATTTATGCAAGATCTGAAGTTTCAAGCTTTTATCAAGAGTTCCCGCTACAAGATCGGGAGTGAACGTGACTGTCGAGCTGCTTCGTCCAGAGTGATGACGCTACGGCGACTCCTCTGGATGAAGACATGAAGACGCGGCTACCCAGGGTGAAGACGCTACTGCGACTCCCCTGGAGGAAGATAGAAGAATATTAAATAAATTGAATTTTCTGTAACATGACATTGGCAAATGACGAACTGTCGAGTCCATTAATAAAATAAATAAATAAATAAATCTTACTTTTTATTGGTTAAGAAAGAATTGAAACGGTGGCACAGTAGTTGGAAGTTTTGGACGGTTCCCAGGTTCGATCCCCTTAACCATAGGTATACAATATGCTTTCCTTTTTTCGAAGGAACTACATTTACTTACGGATTGTTATAGAAACGGTGAAGGAAAAATCGAGAGGACTCCTGTCTGAGAATAAAAATAAAAAAACCGGCCAAGTGCGAGTCGGACTCGTGCACCGAGGCTTCCGTGCAAACAATTTACTTAACCCCGTAATTTGCTCTAACGAAAAGATAAACTAGATTTAGAGAAAAACTTAACTTTGCCATTATCAAAATATTATGTCCATACATCGACATACCAGGAGTATGATCTGATATATTAGTTGATCATCTGCAAATATAAGTTGTATAATAATAACAAACAAAAAATATTTTTAGAGGATGTAATTTCAAATTTACAGTTTTCGGATTTTTTCCTTAAGGTACTTGTGCTGTAAGACCTAGCTTCTTGCCAAACATGATTCTAGGTCAACGGGAAGTACCGTATAGATACGTTTTGAGTTTTTTGCGTTTTCATACAAATATGCGCCAAAATTCGACATATACGGCCATATATTTTGAGTGCGTTAACGTGGAAGGTTGAGTTGAGTATCTATTTGGTATTAATTTCATATGATACGTCCACGCGTTTCTGAGATATAGGTCTTGACGGACAGATAGACGGACGGACGGACAGACAGACAAACGGACAACAAAGTGATCCTATAATGGTTCCTTTTTTGCCTTTTGAGGCACGGAACCCTAAAAAAGACCTACCCAGGTAGTTGCATAATATAGAGTTTGAGAAATTACTTATTTATCGGTTCTCTATCTTGAAACTGGCGGGAAACGACGGTTGCGAAATTATTTGATAATTTTCCTTTTAACGTCTGCAGGGACTATTTTGTATTTAATATCACGTTAAATTAATCAGACAATGTTCGCGGATGACAGTACGGTGAAGTTATTGAATTATTTATGCAAGATCTGAAGTTTCAAGCTTTTATCAAGAGTTCCCGCTACAAGTTCGGGAGTGAACGTGACTGTCGAGCTGCTTCGTCCAGAGTGATGACGCTACGGCGTCTCCTCGGGATGAAGACGCGGCTACCCAGGGTGAAGACGCTACTGCGACTCCCCTGGAGGAAGATAGAGGACTATTGAATATATTGAATTTTCTGTAACATGACATTGGCAAATGACGAACTGTCGAGTCCATTAATAAAATAAATAATAATACTTATTTATCTTTACAATTCTTATTGAATACTTACTTCGATGGTGCATTAAAACTTACCTATTTAAGCAGATGGCAGAGTTAGCAGTCCTGAAGAGTTTACTGAAGCCAGCAGCATCGCAACCTCCTTATTCGCCAGCGTCGTGAATCATTTGATAGGTAGGTATTATTTTTTGGACCAAAAATCGGTATCTTATCTAAAATGATCACTATAAGACCAGGCGCATCTACGATTTTTTTTATCGCGCGATAATGTAGCAGAAATGCAACATATGGTATGGGCTTCTATGGAAGTGTGCGCACATGCGAGACGTTAAATCTACACATTTCTACTGCGACACAATAATCGCGCGACAAAAAAATCGTAGTGCGCGCCTGGCCCTTTTGTACGACCCAAGCCTAAGCCTGGCCCGTGGGATTCTAAAATAATTACAAATACAAAATAACTTATCCTTATACATATGTATAGACTATCTAAAATAGCTTAAAACTTTCTCGGTCACGTGTAATTTACCAATCAGCAATGGGTTTGCGTGGTGGATCATGCATGATGACTATTCATTCATAACCTGGACCACTGCTTCGGTATTGAGAGAAGACAAGTTCGCGCACGCACAAACTAATAATCAAGCTCTGAATAAAATAAAATAATCAAAACTTTATTTTATATACTTAGGCAGTTGATAGCTTTGTTTGCTTTCCACGTTTACGCCGGCTACTTGCCATAAAATAACACTTTTTGAACTTCCCGCTGCTTGCAAATCAGGTTGACAACTGTTCATAGCTGCCAACATCATAAAAAAAATCCATGTTCAAATGAATTTTACAAAATGATACGAAACTTATATACTGTCAAATAATACTATAATTCAATTTTTATATTTTTTATTGCATGTTCAATGTATTTCCATTAAAACTAATGTGTGTATTTAAAGGTGAAAAATTGTAAGTTGCTCAACGTCTCCGTATCCGGTTGCTATATTTTGCCACTAGGCGGCGCCTCTAGTACGACGTCACTCGTGTATCTATAGTTTCCTTCTGTTTTGAAACCCAAGCTTGGTGATTTAGTTGCTTGAGAAATATTTTATAGGCCATTGAAAAGTGTTTCAAGTGTAAACTTACGAACTCCTGAAGATGGAAAAGAGAGTCGCGTTGGAATTACGGGGCAGGAACCCATCACAGGTAAATGAAACATTTTTTTCGATATATCGGAATGTTTTGTCAATACGTATTTCGTCAGGTACTTGGATGTAAGACAAAAAATATGATTTTAGCCAATATATACTCAATATTACCATTGCACGTCTCAATAATAAAATCTACAATACAGATTCATTTCATAATTAGAAATGTGGCTTGATTGTACACAGAAATTAGCCATTACAGATTGTTACGTTTCATTCATGTGCATATAATTATTTATAATTCTGGCGATAAATTGGCACCTGAGCAATCATTCCCTTTACGTTTATGATTATACAATTGTATTTTGATAAATGAAAGCATGTTTCAAAGCTGAACATGGGCCTATGTTGTAAATATTCGCCTATTGAGGTTAAGTGTTGTAACGTAAAGATGGTTAGAATATGTGTATTGTTTTGCTGAAAATGTGTAATTATGTGATCGAATCTCAATTCGGCGTGTTATCGTGTAATTGCATTTATTTTATATCCTATATCAGTAGTCTTCCATCATCAAATTCATGATCATTTCAAAAATAGGGCTCATTGATTATGGGTTCGTCAATGTCAATGGAATCAATGAAATTGTAAAAAGTACAATAGTTTGCGTGGCAATTTAGGGTTTTTGTGAATATGCATCTACATTATAAAATGTGATAATTATCCCCAATTAAATATATCTTGTGTAGGGTTAACTACGTCTCCAAACTCGTCATAATTTCGCGCCCTTTCACCTACTACTGAGACTCCCCCGCAAAAGTTGCAATCGGAGTCGCAGAAGTATAATCATTAGCGTAATTTGGATTACACATTACACTAAACATAAATTACAAGATACATTTCGTTTACACTGTCATTCATCTGTAGAGTGGCATTGACGCACGCCTTACCGAAACAGCGGCCATTTTTATTGCGTCGCGATGATTCGTGTCATCCGCCATTGCAAAAATAAAACAATCCTATTTCTATTCGCATCGATAACACGGCAATAACATTTCAGGGCAGAAACCACTATATGAACACATCCCTTTCATGTTTCAATGAATATTTCCCCGAAATAATCACTAAATTCTCGAATTTTAGAAACTACGCCTGTGCCTTTGACACCTCACACCATTTTGACGTTTTCTTTGACCAAACTCTACTTCAATAAATACTCATCAAGCCAGTCACAAAACCTTTTACATTAATGTCTTCCGCATTTTACTGTTGTTAACTTCAAAATTAACATAAAAATCTACCGCGTTTTTACGTAAACTTCCAATTTCCCGAAACGAAACATAATTTTGATCAACCAAGGATTATCTATCGAAAATAACCTTGCATTTTGTAGGTTGATGCTTCTATAATAAGTATTTTACATACATTATCGGTATTTAGTTATTTATGTAACCAAGACTTATATATATAATTCTTCAAAGCCAGTATTAAATTCTACAACTACATCTTGAAGAAAGTAATAATTCCAATTTCGCTAAAAACGAGTTCAATAGACTTAGATAATGTAGACAGGTACCTATAATATTGTACATACACACACGTCTACACTACATTTTGCCTACATACCTAAAAGAAAAGTTATCGCCTGTGTAAAGCCATAGATGGCGTTACATTCGCTAACTCGCCACCAGCCGTATTTATTTACATTGGTAAAGTATGGGAAACCAGAGAAGTATTGCTACTCAAAGAATAATATAAGTATGAATAAAAGTTCAGGATTGAGCATACTACTTCTTTCCATACTCATACTCTACCAATTCTGGTAGAGTACTACTCCTTCTATGCTAACCGTTTACATTGAGTAGCAAGTGGTAGATAGAGTGGAGTAAATGTTGGAGAAAACAAAGTACTCTACTATACCAAAGCACCAATATTAGTATAGTTACTACTGTGCCATACTATTGTACCATTTGTTTACTACAACCTCAGAGAAATAAACTACAACTCATGTAAACCAGCCTTAAGGCTGGTTGTGCGACTGTGCATGGATTTTCAGTTTTTCTATGAAAGCTGCGTCACTAACTACTAAAATTAAAAACGTCTGAAAAAAATATATAGCAATCTTGGGGTGTCTATTTAGGGACTGATGAATACCGATACACGATTGTAAAAACTTCGCTCGATAGATAAAAATAGCAAACATACCCTTTCCATGTCTATTAAAACGAAAATTATGTCTAAACCGAAATAGTTATTCATACAAAATATATATCAAAATGTAAGGTATTATAAATATGAGCGCTTGTTTAAAATAAATCTGATTTTTGTTAGCGTATTATTATTTCCCTGCCAAAATTCATACAAAATTAATAAAATACAAATATGTCACTGTGTCGTGCTCTTCACTCCGCCGCTGCGGGACATCTTCTGTCTCGCGCTTGAGTTTGACAGCTGGCAGCCTCTCAAAAGATAATTTAATAAAATAATCATCCAATGTAGCTATTGTGTTCCAATTACAGGTCAAAGAACTGAACCTGGACAACTGCAGGAGTACCAACATTGTTGGCCTCACAGACGAGTACACCAACTTGGAAGTCCTAAGCCTCAACAATGTGGGCCTCACCACACTCAAAGGGTTCCCCACACTGCCCAAACTCAGGAAACTGGAGCTCTCTGACAACAGGATATCCAACGGGCTGAACTTCCTCAACGTGTGCAAGAAACTAACGCACCTGAATCTCTCTGGGAATAAAATCAAAGATTTAGAAACACTGAAGCCCTTGGATGAATTTGAGTATTTGAAAAATCTTGATCTATTCAATAATGAGGTGACCAGTATCGATGACTACAGGAATAAAGTGTTTGCATCGCAGCCGTCACTGAAATATTTAGATGGGTAAGCTATTGTTCTAGCATGTTCTTACCTAACTATCAGGGAACAGACCTTTCCTTACGATCGATACCCTCGTAGTAATTTTCCACCACACCATTTTTAAGATTATTCTTAAAACTGTAATTTTTTCTTCTTCTAAAGAGCCATTAAACTCATACTGCTGACAATTATTGGAATTGAACTTATGACTTCCATGTCTGATGTCCTTGGTATAATAAACATTGTGCCACTGTGATTTCTCAATTTGCGTTATGTCCAACCCAAAATATAATTTTTAAAGGCATTTTTCATACATGAGCACAATTTTTAAATACCTACTGAACTCTTATAAATAGATACCACCAAATCTAAATGTAAATATGATATGCAATTGAAGGCACCTTTTATTATTATTTATCAGGCCCAAGAGTCACTGGAACCTCAAAGGCACCTACCTATATTGTGACTGCGCAACACCTTTTTATATCTCGCCCCCAAGGACAATGTCCTTCAGCAATCATATGATGCACTTATGATAAAGGTATGTTTTACCTGTGTTTCAGATTTGATAAAGATGATAGAGAGGCCGATGACAGCGATGCCGAGGAGGAGGACGAGATGAATGGCAATAATGACAGCGACGAAGAAGGTAAGACTCTTGTTTGATCGTATATGGCACAGTCGACAGCACATCAACTTACTAACCATTGCAACTAGGCAGCATTAGCTTTGCATAGTGTGCCCCTTGTGTTAGTTACACTTGATGTTCTGTTGGCTTTACTAAATATCGAACATAATTATAAAGGCCACCAGGCAGCTACGTGCGGATTTCGGAAAACAACCCAAAAGGGGAAAAGACTAGGGTACAGACGATAGCACATCGACCTAACACAAAACCATTGCAGTATCTGACGTATTACCACCGCGTAAAGTGTCACTGTGTTACACTAGATATGCTGTCGACTGTCCAACGCACTGATTTGTAAACAACTCTGCAGCAAACCGGGATTGTCGTATATTTATTTATTTTTGTTTAAAATGAGGGAAGTTATAATTTGAGATACCAACTTGCAGATCTGGACATAGATTTGGGCCCGCTGGTCATTGACGATAGCATATCACAGAGGCCAGCAGAAAGCAATACCTCTCTGCCGATGTTGTTGTACACAGTCTATGGCCTACTATTCCATATGGGTTATCTTGTGAAACGTAAGCATCATATTTTATTGTTCGTGATGCTTTAACATAACATTGGGGTCGGATCAGACGCGAGTTGGGATGATTTAAAGATATCAATAAAATATGCATAGTGGTACATATTGTTGGAGGTTAAACGTTGCCGCACACGTACCCGGCACCGCCTTGCCTCGCCCCTCGATAATGCGAGGCGTTGCCGTTACGTAGGCGATTAGTGTGCGTTGCAGTATGGAGTTTCAAAGAATACTGAACGACTCGAGTTGAGGCGGTGCTTATCCCATGCCGGGGCGTTACTTCTGCGACAACCTTTAGAGATGTATTACACTTTGACCGACAGTCATAGATATTTTTGAGCACGAACTCAGTGAGTACGCACTTCAAAATGTATGAAAACTGACAGTAGTAAGAACGAACTCAAAACTCCACTCATACGCAAAACTGTCTTATGACTATCGGCCTTTGTGTAAACTTTACCAGTATCACTAATATTTTATTGCTATCTTTAAAGTACAATGACTAGCGTGATATTACTTTCACCAATTTCAAGAGAAAAGTACATAATGTAGCTGAGGATATTGTTTTGTCTTTGAAATTGTATATAGTCATTGAAAAAAAATCTAATTTTTCTTTCATATTGTTATAGATTCTGATGTGGAGGATGAAGATGACGATGATGATGAAGAAGTATCGCTCAGGGCAGTCTACAACGAGAATCTTGGTAAAGTTCAAACTTAGTAAACACAACGCCGTAGATTATAGTAGCTATTCTAGATTGCGTACACTAAGATTAGTCGCCGCTAAGCGAGCCGTTCCGCTCGCTCTTACCGCTACATTGAAAGTAAACAAACGCAAACGGGCGCGGCAAACTTAAACTCTTCCAGGTAGAATGGAATCGCGCGAACATATTCACAGTGAACGACCGGGCGCGACTACAGGGGCCCGCGCCCGCACTGTTGATGTGATTGTGGCCTTACGCGATGTAGCAAACTACGTTTAGGATTAGATTAGGATTCGTCTTAGTGACCGCTACAATGTAATATTTATTTCTCGTAAGGAAGGTCACTGATAATCGCACTATCCGATATCTTAGTGCAACAATTATTGTTGTTGAAGAGTTTTTAAGGTTGAGGTTTTCTCCAAAACTACTTAACCGATTGTAAAAATTATTTCACTGTTAGATAGATTTAAATGTAAATTAATTATTAAAATTGGTCCAATAGTTTTTGAGAAAATCGCAACCATATTAAAGTCCTTACTGTAGACTTTTGTCTGTGTATATGCCGTACGTCCGGTATTTCACGCAACACTGTTTGTTTGCAGAGGAGGAGAGCTCCGCCAGCTCGCTGTACGACGGCAGCGACGTGGAGGAGGAGGAGGACGACGACGAGGAGGAGGCGGACGGAGAGAACGACGCAGACGGCGAGCGCAACGCGAAGCAACAAGGTTAGTCATCACCAACCACTATTATTGACGTCGTAAATCTTTTAACAAGTTGTTTAGCAATACGTCTACTTAGAACAAACTCTGCAGCTAAGCAGGAACAACTTCGAAAAAGAGAATGACATGAGAATTCAGCTGGGCTGGGCAGCATTTGGAAAGTTACGCCATATTTTCTCGTCTTCAGTACCACAATGCCTGAAAACAGTGATAACGTACGGAGCCGTAACGAGGACCTGACGCTCACCGTTACCGTGGCCCACAAGTTAAAAGTCGCTCAGAGAGCTATGGGAAGAGCTATGCTATGCTTGTCATTTCTCTTGTGGATAGAAAAAGAAATAAGTATATCCGCAGAGAACAAAAGTGGTTGACATTGCCCATAGAACCGATAACTTGTGAATGTATGCTTGTATGTCGGTTCCTTCGTGATCTCCACAGGATGTGCCACCGAATCGTTGGGCGGATCAAGTTAATAGTTGTATCGGCTTATCGGTGGCTTCTGCACTAAGACAGGCTGAGGGCAGAATTATATCGAGGATATTGGTTGAGCTCGACGAATGATTTACAATCCAGACATAACTTTCAAATATTTAACATACCGATTAATCTACGCGTTTCTGTGACTATAGATTAATTACATGACCAGATAAATTGACCAAACAGGCCATCCTGGTGACCCGTCCTCCCTCGACGTGATAGGCCAGTGCCCCAACAATTGATAAATTTAAGTAGGCTACTGCAGTTATACGACTTGAGAATGCATTTCAATTGAGTGTTTTGTTACAGACGGTGAGGATAACGCCGACGGCTCGCCCGAGGAGAGCACTCGGGGTAAAAAACGGAAACACGAGGACGAAGACGAGAATTGAGTGTTGCCTTAGCGGAGTTATCTTACTAGTTCGTAAGTGTACAGCGCTCCGATGCATCGGACAATAAACCCGCAGTCGCGCAATCGCGGCGCACTCACACCCAGTAGTTGTCATTCGTGAGATTGGTCCCTTCACCCGGCGAGCATACTCACCCGCTTCCCCCTAGCTCTGTCTGTTTCAAGTTGGGATAGATATTTGGTACAGTAGGCAGTAATTAGTAGCCGAAAAACGGTTAAGTAGCCAGAAAGTGTCCGGTGGACAAATAGGCGTAGGTGTTGCTACGTATGCAGGTGCATTATTGTATTCCTGACATTAAATCTCGCTACTTGTGCTGTGCACTTACCGAAAACAACCTGTTCAAGCAGTGGCGTAACTACACTGTCGGGGGCCCGTGGCAAATTAATGGAATGGGGCCCTTCCTCATTAAAAAAAACAATGTTCTATAAATATCAATAAATTCTAAACCCTTTTCTAATAAATTGGCGTCATTTAAATTTAACAAATGACATTGCCACATTTTAATGGAGCTTTGCCCCACCTACAAAACTACGTGACCATTTAAGCTGTACCTATCATTTTGTTGGGAACTTATTACAGGTTTCATATTGCATAATCATAATTAGTAACATTTTCTACTACTCTCGCAACTCTATAGAAGAATAACAAAAACAATTCGCTTCGATTTCTTACTATTTTCTGAATTCTTAATTAAGCTGTTTTTTTCGACTCGCAACTTGTACATAACTTTAATTTAAACCGATAATTTTAATAAAAAACGGAGATACTTTTACATTATTCGTTATCTTGTACAACTTGCGGTTGATGGTGGGGCAGAATCTGGCATTGTCATTTGCAGGTTGCAAGATACTGAAATTGGGAACAATTACATTCATTCCATGGAAACGCGATTTCTAAAACTGAGCGAAGTTTTCTTATTTCATTTCATTTATTTGCCTTCAATTGCAGGTTATTATACAGAGATTTTATACATATATTTAATAAAGTGCCGATACAATTTTACCCAATCTTGGGTGTAGCAAAATAAAACTTACTTAACAAAATGAATTATGCTTCTGAATGTGTTCAAATCGCGATACATTTTTAGTTAGCTTACTAACTAAATTTTGAAATAATACAATTTTAGGTTCCTTCTTCTGATCATGGCCCTCTGGGGGCCCTCTCAGGCCCGGGGCCCGTGGCATTTTGCCCGTCATGCCACCCTATTGTTACGCCACTGTGTTCAAGTTGATGTAGCAGGCCGTTTAAGTAGGGGCCAGATTCGGGTAAATGGATCGAGCCGATCCAAATATCTTGAATTCGGTTGGGTCCCACACGAGGCACCATTTCTAAATTACTGTCTGCTATACTTAAATGACTATCCCAATGTGAAGCAGACTTAACGCGTCCTACGTCTGCGACTAAGTGAAATGTTTTCTACCATTGACTAATTAATGTTGATGTCTATTGTGTGGAACCTGTAGTTTGTTGTCCGACAAGTTAATGTTTCGATTAAATTGTTTATGTAATAATATTTTTTTATTCTATTGACATGCTTAATTTTAGTCTAATCATTGAGAAGTGCGCGGTAGGATTAAAAGGCATAGCTCTCGAAAAATCATAAATTTACAATTTTGGTATGAATTTAAAATAGTAAATTAGCTGTAAGTGGAAGAATCACTATAATACTTTTTGTTTTCATTAAATTATATAAGTTATTGGGGCTCCGCCTACATAATTATGTATTACGACCAACTTGTACATTGATCAGGCATTACATTTTGAAACCCGCTGTGGCATGATGTCAATTTTTCTATAATAAATTGTTTATAATGTAAGTCATTCATTATTTATTATGTATCAACCGTTACGAGTTTACTGCAAATGAAAGTACAACCTACATTGAAAATATAAATTATACACAACTTTATGAACAAGACTTTGTAAAAAAATCACCTATCAAGTCCAAGACCTAGATTTAATCACAAACACATAACACACAAATTATTTAGTGCATTGTGCAATCCCAACTGAATCTAAATTTTGGACACTTTCGGCATTCCATACTCTGTCATGAGGTGAGAATAGTACTCGTGGCAGCTATTTGAATTATTTAGTAATCTCACTAATGATAACTGAAAGATAAAATTTATACATTTTTCTAGCATAAAAATCCAATGGGCGTAGTGAATAACATAATCCAATTAATTAGATCAAATCTTTGATGTCTCATTATTTCAAGAGAGTATTTTTCTACATCTTTATAAAAGAGCAATTTAAGCACTAAAATGATATCGATGATAAATGAAGTGTTTGGTTGATGCATCATGGTGTACGTGCCAGATATGTTGAAGAGAATTTTAGTTAATAATTTTATTGTATTATGTAAGTCATTAAGTTTAAGTAATTTACAACTTGGCCTGTTGATATATATTATATTATAATCCTATTAAGACTTTATTTCTGGGATTGTAAAATAAAAGCTAAAATGGAACTACTTGTTTTATTTCTACATCATACTTCGATGTACAGTCAACAGCACATTAAAGGGTAACACACAGGTATTACTAATTAATAAGGCTTAAATTGCAATGTTTTGTGCAGTTTGATTTGCTGTCGATTGAGTACAGCCCAAAGCATATCAAGTGTAACACTTTGGACCGTTCTTATTATATGCGTCGTACGAGTTGATATCGTACTGCAAGTGTTACCATTGATCTGCTGTCGTTCGTATTTACAGAGCACCCCCACTAGACTGGTTAATGTGAACCAGTTTGTTTGAAAACAAATTGCACGCACGTATTATGCGGACTAGTGGGGTGCTCTGTGTAACTAATAAGAGGTAGGTAGGAGATAAACGAACAACATCAAAATAAGACTTATTATTACAAAATAAAAATAATTTATGTATTACAAAACAACTGCTTTTTGTCATAAAATGTCAGTCCCATGATCAAGGCGAATCTAACTACACCCGAAAGACACTTCCCTCTTTGCGACAGTCGGTTAAAAACTTGGTTGGATTACAATATTACAGTTCACATTGGCAAGTTCAATTATTTTCTTCTAAGAACTGTTGTAGCAAGGCGTTATCTATGGGTAGAACTAGATTTTCGCTGCCGTCGTAAGTTCTCTTCATTTTAACTAGTTTGTGGTCGAGGAACTCTGTTAGCTGCGCTCGCAGCGCGAGGTCCGTGCTCACTAGAAACTGTTCGCGACATTTGGCGTACAGATCCTTGAAGGGAAGACCTGGAACGAACGAAATACGCTTGTTAGGGTATGTTAGAAATATTGTGGCCATGGATAGTCGAGAACCTGCTGGATTCTAATTCAGTTTTTTTTATTGCCGCAAATTCCAGGTTGACCAAACGACATGTCTTTGTTCTGCCTCTGATTGGCTGCCGTATTGCGGCCATAATAATAATATTGTGTCTTTGTTTTCATTGTGAAAAAAGTAATCCAGAGATAGCGACTAGCGTCGTTTATTTTCTTTGCGATCACAAACTCCTGCAACGCCATTTACTTCGTATAAGAGTGTATCTAGACCCTGGAGACACGCAAATTGCACCTAGAACACGATGACTACCACTTACAACACGGATCTCTCTTTCGCGAGTGTGCTGGTAGAAATCTCTTTTGAGATAAGCTCACCTTTTGTGCCAATACGCTTCTCTTGTATTTTTATTTATGTATTTGTGTGTTGTACAATAAAAGTGTTAAAATAAACTAGATTCGGCCGAACTGATAGGTACAGTCTATACGCGACTATAATACGGTCTAGATTACAATGACTTTGTGTAGGTTGATGTGCTGGTCTTATACCAGCACCTAGATGAATCGGTCTCAAAAGGCTCCAACATCGATTAGACCAGGATGTCGGTTGTACGGGCGAATTACCTTGATAATGTGCTTGCTTATGATTGTCCAACTGATATTGTATGATGACGTTCAGTATTCCCTTGGCGTTTGTGGTGAGTGATTGGTGCACGCTCTTCAGCGAGGACAACTGCAACGCGCCGCTGTGATGCGTCAGCAGCGAGTTCTCGAATGAGGTTTCCTCGGAGTACGGCAGGAACGTGGTCACATCCCACCACGTGAAGTTGAACTTACTCAGCTTGGAGTGGTCCCATACTGAAATTGAAACGAAATAAAGTCAATGGAAGTAGTGGCCTTTGTCCAGCACTAGCAATATAGCATTAGAAAATATATTTAAAAGAATTGCGACTGACTTATAGAAAACAGAAAAAAATAGTGTCCTATCCTACCCCAAGCGTTCTACCACGTGGGGGACAGGAATGGTGGAGGAGAAATGATTTCGTGGGGGAGGATGGGGAAAAAAGCCCATGCTCTCCCAAATCATATACAGCGGACCGATTAACCCCTGTATATTTTATCTGAGTTAGACATTTATTTCGGATTCAGTAGTCCAACAGTTTTCTAGTTATGCTACAAAGTATGCATTGCATAGGATACTTACACAACGGTGCATTTATGTGGTCAATAGTCGCTATAGTGTGGACGTTCTTTATCTGCGATATACTGGCCAGCATAGCCTGCGCTTTCTCGTTACGCAGCATTGGCCCATCGATATTGTGTATTAGTAGAAACAAATTGGCATCATTATCAGTTAGCTGGGTGTCAATCAAATTAACAACATCTCCTATATTTGACGGAACATGGCTGTTTCCTAATAGCTCAATCACTATGCCCTCCAAGACTTCTTTGACTGTGAGGCTTGGGAAAAATCCGTTAACAACAATACAAGGGAAATCGTGTAATTTCTGTTCTAGAAACTTGTGAACCAACGAGCGTTTAGAGCCAACTCCATACAGAACTATGTTGAAATGTTCGCTCAGCACAAATAGCCACTTGTTGAACATTTGTTCATAGGAGCTATTGAGATCATGTATTTTGTCTTTGTGTTCCTGTGACATTTCAATATCTTGCACATGCTCATTGAGATTCAATTGCTTTAGTTTTGCTAGAGTGTGGTCGGATGTTGTAATCTGAAAATAGATATTATTTATTAGATTCATATGGTATCTTTAAGGTGAAAGGTGATTTTGCATTAAAACGGCAGATTTTTTTAAAATACTCATTGTTTTACAAAAAATACTTCCGAATACAATATATCAATACCTTTTTACTGGAATGCATCATGAAGTAATTGTCTGGTGTGACGAAATACTCTGAGTCCTTTGGTTTCATTTTGCTTTTCGCCTTGGGCAGTTTGATTGTCGATTTCTTTGTTTCGTCATCCCCCTCCCCAGCCTCGGAAGCACTGCCGGAAGATTGGGAGGATTCTGTCTGTTAAAGCAACAATAAAATGTTAATTAGAAATTTGAATTACGAAATCGGTGGTTAAAATTTGTGAAACCCATAAATAAATGTTTGTTATTGTCTTTTCTAGATGCTCATAAAGTCACGTTTACTATCTGTCTGTACGTCTGAGCGCTTTTAACTCAAGATCTGCTAGACGGAATCTGTAGTGAGGACTAGTTATAAGCAGGTTTTTTTAGAATATAAATCATTAAGCTATACCAAACAGGAAGAGAGTTCAAATTTTTTTTATATGCATGATTTCTTCAATTTCTGAAATCAGATTATACAAGTGTTAATATAGTGATTATAATTTAAATCATAAATACGCCATACATTTGATAAGTATCCCACAGATAGCTTTCATGCACGATTAGCAATTAGCGCTGAGTAGCAAATGTATTTAGTTACCTCATTCTCACTTTCATCGGGTACGAAGTCACTGCTACTCCCAGAGAAGTCTTCACCGCTGTCACTCTCTACTTCACGAATTATACCTTTAAATAATGGAAAATCAAGTGTGTAATAATACTTTAATCATTCATAATTACATGTATGAGTGAGTACGTTAGGTAATAAAATAATTGATTAAATGGCATACAATACTCATACAAGATTACCCTATTACCTTTTATTACTATTATGAATATTTTTGCATGTCTTGTAACATAAAATATTTGTGACTTTCTTTCAGCAATACCAATGAACAGATTAAAAATATTTACTGGAATTTGACATAGATTGTGTACTTACTTACAAGAATCTCAAAAAAGTAACCCTGCACCAATAGCCCTGTGTGTACCTACGTTTCTTTATAATATTCTTGACATGTTTTGGTGTAGCTACATGAGCTCTGTTTATCCTAGGAGTAGCTGGAGAGTCGTACACTTTCGGTGAATTACTTAAGACTTCATTCACCTTCTTCTGTAAGTCCAGTTTGGTGTGACGAGCTTTGAACTTGAACATATCTTGGCCTTCCACATCATCATTGCTGAATAAAGCTGAAACATTAACAGACAAAATAATTTACCAAAGATTTCCCACAGGCATTTATTCACACAAATATTGATCTTATCTTATCCTGATAGGGATACACAATACAAATGGTCAGAGTGTCGCTAAGGGGGCACATTATAATTTTGGGAAAAATTTCGCTAAAAATGACTCCCCAACCATTTACATTTCCATTTACTTATCCCTGAGTTGGACTGTTGTCGAAGACAGATATAAGTATACAGGGGACCTTAATAAGGTTGAGATTTTCTCATAAACTGCTGGACCGAATTTAATAATTCTTTTACAGTTACATAGTTTTAACTTTTATCTATCAAACAGTGAAAGAATTTTTGCAATAGGTCAAGTAGTTTTTGAGAAAATCTCAACCTCAAAAACTCTCCTGTACACCTTTCTCATTTTTCACCGTACCTACCTATGTGTCCAGTTTTATAGACTTTTTTCCATTGACTATTAACTTATCTGCAATCGGCTGCATAGCCATAATCAGACATTTTTCTTTTGGGTTTCCATTAGTGTGATGAGTGATACTCCATTGAGCATAATCTCATTGCATTATAGATTAACTATTTTTTTTTTAATCAATCATCAAACCTGTGGGTCTTTGTGGACAAAGTCCTTCAGCAAAATCTTCTTCCTCAGATTCAGAACTAGGTGATTTTTCAACTCTTCGTTTTGTTGGTGATTGTTCCAAGAAGTCATGATATTTCTTTGGTTTGCTTCTAACTCTAAGGGTTCTTCTTGGTGACTCACTTTCCTCAGTATTCATATCTGAAGGTAGGAAGAGTAGTAAGATTAAACTAGGTATTTGCAGATTCAGAATAAATGGTTACAAGACAGAAGGACTGCATATAGGATGGACTGTAAGTAAACCATTTAGGGAAAAGACTATAGGCAGACACACAGGCAATGGGCAGTTTCTAAAGCAGACTACAGACCACTAGGAAGACAGACAGACAGACTGTGTACCGTTTAGTTCGAGGAGAAACAGCAGTGGAGCTATTGAGACTGATAAGGTCAAAAATACTGCAATCCTTTTCTGTTACGAATAGGATGGCGATTCTTGTTAGTAGCGTAAATTTTTATTCGTAAAATTAGTAAACCAGAATCGTCCCGGGGGTTGTTTGTAAGTCACAGCTGCTGCAGCTGATGGATGATAGAAGGTAACCATTTGTAAAAAGCGGTATGAGAACTTCTGTTTCTTAGCTCACCTGCAGAATTTAGATCGACAGTTGAAATACTTGAAATTGGAAAACGTAAGCGCAAACCATTACCACTTGCCATGTAAAGTTATTTTCAAAATCAAAAATACGCGTCCACCACTGACTGCAGGATTTTTTTTGATATATTCTTCCCAAAGGCAAAGCCAACTAGACTAGGACATACAGCCTGGTCTTATAAATACATACATTCATTATTTCTCTGAGCATATATACGAAGACTCAGAGATACGAAGATAACCTAACCTAAACCTACGCACAACCCAGGGTAATAGTGTTCTGTGCCCCAAGCCCCTAAACCAGTGGTTCCCAAGGAGGTAGGTAACGAGCACTAGATATGACCGAACGAGCGCTATACAGCGCCTCGCGCAATCATAATATGTGCCTTTAACTTCTCTTTGTTTAAATATTTCTAATTTAGCATTATGTGGAATTCGGTTTTTTCAAAAATTTAGAATTAGTTAGATAAAGAAATTAATTTTTTATATATATATTATTGCAGCAAAAACTAATTGGGAACCACTGCCCTAGCCCCTAAACAAAATAACTCGATGATCGACGCAAGCATTAATGTGATCACTAAATACCACGGAAACTATTTAATTAGAATTTTCACAAAAGTAGCTAATGTAGTTTCGCGCGCTTTTCAAGGAAGGAAACCACAGATTGATTAGCTAGAAAAGTAGAAACTTTTTTTGTATAAATAATTTCCTTTTCCTACCCACGCCAAAAGGCAAGGCTAACTAGAGCACACAGCCTGGTCTGATGTTATAACGATCCACTAATAATTTATTAGTCGCCACTCACCACTAAGCAAGACGTCCCACTCGCGCTTACGCGATGCAGCATGTGAACGACAGTGACAATTGCGTTTACGTTTAGGACGCGACTTAGTGGCGGTCGCTTGTCTGTAGAGGTATAGCCAGGGTAATAGTGTTCTGTGGGTATAGCCCACAGGTGGGTATAGCCGGACGGGAGAAAACGGAATTTTTAGCAGGATGATCAAATTAAATGAAAATGACTGTACTTAAATCGAAAACAATCATTGAAATTATTTCCATATTATAAATCAGAAAATAGTATGGCGTTTTCGCGGAGGATGTCACTAACACACGGGGTTATGATTTAGTACAAATAAATAGCCCATACCTATACAAAGTTGTAGATGGGTGTAGTATCTACAGCTAACAGCAGATCAAGTGTAACACTTTGGACCGTTCTTATTATCTGCGTCGTAAGATTTAAAATCGTACTGCAAGTGTTACCATTGATCTGCTGTTGTCCGTAAATACTTAGCACGAGTGAGGTCTTGCATTTCGCTAGATTTTATTATATTGCTGAAATCGAAGGGAAATATTAAATAAAATGCGTATCACTATCATTACATCATTTCATTTATTTGCTCAACTTATTGACAATTTCGAAAATCACAGTTATACTTTTGACAGTTGTTTTGTAACTATTTATTACACGATAACACCTGTCTGCTATGTAAATGGGAAATGGGTATAAAATGGTATTATAAATATTATTATTTTATTGGCCACAATACATTATAATTATTAATATTGGGTAGTTTACTACATATCTATAAATGGGTAAATTCCTTGTTCACAAACTTGAGAATAATAACGAAAGGAAGAAATTAGAATGAAGCGACAAAAGTATGCGAAGTTTTAGTTTCAATTTATGATAAGTACAGAAATAATATTTATTGACAGTTACAATAAAAAGGATAACATTATAGAAGTAATGAGCAACAATGAGGGGAGGCTCGATAACGTCGTCTCGCACGTGACACGCAATGTGATTCGATAAACAAAAATTTACATTAATTCATTCTCAATTGTCTACAATATGGACATTTCACTTTATTCTGGTGACCTACATACAAATGAAAACCAAGCACGTGTTTTAAACCTACGCAAAAATGATAGAACAAATCACAATGTCATTGGAAAAACACCTATTTTTAAAATTAAAGGTGTCACCTGTGATACCACTTACGATTTAGTACTTACAAATTATTTAATGGTGGGATCGTAGCTCATCTATATACAACAATACCAACGGTTTCAATAGACTTATTACAATCACTCGAGTCACCTACAGCTGCTAAATATGACGCAGTTTTGTGCACCAGATATAGGTGTCGGTCGACTAGTCCCGACGATGTCGTCGGCGCACAAAACTATGTCACATACTTTACAAAGATTTATTGCATTCGATTACCAGCTACTTCATTTCATTATGTTCAAAAGTGCTACTTTTAAACATTCTATCAAGAATTTGAATATCCTCACTTTCCAAAGAAATAAAAGGCCAAAATTGCATTTCCAGAATACAATTTTGCCTAGAATTTTACTGAACTCCTTTTCTAAGGAAATATTTTTACAAGTTATACATATTAGCCAATGGATCCTATAATGAGGTGAATAGTTTTTATTTTAAACATGAGCTTTATATAACACATAGAATAATAATTTACACTGAACATAACTGCATTGAACTTTCACATCATGTGAAACGTCATACATAAAATTATATACTCAAAGCCTACATTCAAAACTACATCAACGCGCAAAAAGCGTCCAGCATTTCCTCATTAAAATACAAACTATCGCCGCTAAGACGAGTATGGAGACTAATTTCGTCATGAACGGTACGAGTTGTGATGGCTCTGTTGGAATAGAGGAGGCCACGTAATGGTAAGGCGCGGGTTCCAATCTCGTTCACGACGAACATTTGTCTCCATCTATTTAATATTTACATTAAAAGTAATCATTCAAAAGCGGTACGCTAAACGACCGCGAGAGAAAACATTAGGATCGAATATCGTCTTGAGATCAATCATAGTAAACGAAGGGATGAATCCGTAGATCCACTACTTATTATACGAACACATCCACCGGCCACTCTTACTCCGAATTGCACAGTCTACATTACACGGGAACTAATTTACCAAGTGGACAAAATACTCTAAACATATGAGAAAATTCTTTCGAAAGATTGTTATTTCCCATATCATTCAATATGCGTCTCAAACCAGCAAGCGACACAAGTATAATAAACAAAATATTTGTCTTCAATTGTATTTAGAGTAATTCATATCCCACTTTATATTTAAGGTTATTGGTTATTTTCGTGGTAATTAATATAACAGTATGCAGCCTTGTTATAGCTCGTCATAGACGATACAACGCATGGGACAATTTCAAAGAAGTCCTGGATAGTAACGTGTAAATAGGCAAGTAAAATAGGTGTGTATAATTTAATATGAACATTCCATATAATTTAATATCTAGCTAACACAGATATATAATGAATTAAATAGAATGCAATTACTAGTTATGTTGTTGTTGAGCTGCAGAGAAGTCGTCTCAAAAAATTGTTTCATCTATGAAGAGTTTCAATGTTTAGAGCATTCAGAATGTATATGTTTTTATACTGTCACTAATACGACTGTTTATGCAGCGGGGTAGCACACACTCTCGGCAATAACATTTCACGCACGAACAAACACGTAGGAACTTACAGGTCTCAGACGGCGCAAATGGCAGACAAAACACATACTCTTTCTGAACGCTCTAAGCCCTAACCTTAAGCCAGATCAATACTACATTTTGTTAAAGTTGGGATGGGGTAAGGTGTAGTTGGTGTTTCGATAGATTCCGATTCAATCGACAACAAACTGTATTGGTGTCATTCAAACACAAAAATATTATTCAACATGCTTTTGTTAAAATAATACAAGCCGCAGAGCCGACAACATGTTCTTGTTACTTCTAACAAAAAAGCTGTCCGTTGTTTTAACAAAACCATATTTTTGTTACTTCTAACAAAGCGAACCTTTTGTTAGCAAAACCATTTTTTTGTTAGTTCAAACAAAACAATCGTTCTGTTACTTCTGACAAGAACATGCCTCAGAGAGGTGACCGCGGCTTTCATCGATTTCGTAATAGCTTTCAATTTGACACATCGACGCTATACATTACTGCAATGTTTTAACAAACGACAACGAAATGTAGCAATGCATATGGTCCAAGTGTCAAAATGAAAACGATTGAAGTCGTTCTCGGGCTTCTGCTCGGCTACATTAGAGTGTGGGGGTGCTAATTTAAACCAGTATATCTGAGCAGTCTCAACCGGCGTAGAACTCGAATATATGTGAGCCGTGTGGCGTGTCTTTGGTATAGAGTGCGTCGGTCGCCGTCGGCTCGCACTAGGCCTGCTTGACCCGCTTGCGCGGCGGCCCGATGGGCGGGATCTGCTGCTGCTGCGTGGCGAGCGCGCGGAACGCCTCGGCGATGAGGTGCGGGTGCGACGAGATCATGTTCTTCCAGCCGGCGGTGTCCATCACGTCCGTCGCGTGACTCCTGCAACACAGCGAATGCACATTCAAAGATCGAGTTACGCAAAATACATAATTCAACACAAACTTTTTCATAATATTTTTTATAAGAAGAAGACGCTTAGAATGGAATCGTTATTTCTTAAAACCAAAAAAAACAACACATTTTTATAGGGGCAAGGAGACATAATACAGCTACAATACTACAAACGCTGTAATTGCCAAAATCTAACAATACGCTCACAATCGATCGAACCTGGTTTATCTATCAAATAACTTTTAATTATTGTCCGGGCCACCCTGTATGTATATTCCATTAATATAATTGTTTTGGATACTCTATCTATATCCTGCACTGGTGTACAAAAAATATATTTATTCTGTATAACTGACCACGACCGGGGACCTAACATGCTTTCCAAAGCTGGCTTTTCAAGTGAACCTATGTCACTAGACCTTCAATAGAGCGCAATGAATACATACGTGTTGATGAAGTCGATGGTCTGCGCTTTGAGCTGGTCCGCGGAGTGCAGGTCGGCCAGGATGAGCGTGTCGGCGGCCGTCTCCACAGACAGGTTCAGACAGAGCGCTTCCTCGCACATCACTTTTAGCCGCTCCAGCGCGTACTGCAATTAAACACGGGGAGTAAATAATACATACATACACATATTATAGTCAGTGTCAACTATGGGGTTATTTGACAAGAATTCGATAGATAGATGATATATGAATTAGATAGATGACTATTTAAACGATGAACATGCATGGTGTGTGTCGCCGGTTCCGCATGAGGGATAAACTTACTAACAATAGTAATAGTTACGTACCTGTATAGTAATTAAGTAATAATTGTATTATCATTGTTTTAAAAGATAAGTGGTGTAAATGTAAATTCAAAAAATATATTGACGTGCAAAAATGTACTCAACGTGCTTACTTGCAATAAAGAAATTTGACTTTGACTTTTTGACTTTCGGTATGTAAATAAATATTTAGCTGAGCTATTTCCAAAACCATTCATTATATACTTTATTTCTAACCATACGGAACATTACTTACAGACCACTTGGTTATTTCAAGATCTTACATTTTAGAGCATTCGAGATCATTTAAAATCATCAGATGTGCAATGAAGATTTTGTTTACAAATTCGACGCCATTTTGGGTTAACTTAGCTGACTTAACTGAACCATAGTCGTGAAAACAATGTTTACTGGCCAGTTTATGTACAGTCGAAGACAGAGATAAGTATACAGGGGGCCTCAACAAGGTTGAGATTTTCTCAAAAACTACTGGACCGAATTTAATAATTATATCACAGTTACATAGATTTAACTTTTATCTATCAAACAGTGAAATAATTTCTGCAATAGGTCAAATAGTTTTAGAGAAAATCTCAACCTTAAAAACTCTCCTGTACACCTTTCTGTATTCCACCGTACACTGGGCTCAATTGTTGCCATAGTATCTTTCTTCGTAGTGTTTTCTGTGTTAAAATGTGATTCGAATGTTTGTTTGTCTGCGGTTCTTTGCCCGGTTTCAATGTATGTTTGTGCATCCAGCCATAACCTAGTTTGTATTATGTACCTATATAAATTATTGCATGTATGACATAACCAAGTGTTTCCCTAGAGCTCCTAAGATTGAGTAAACGAAGTATTACTTTTTAAACTTACACGATTTGTATACATAATTACTGAGATAAAACAGGATAAACCGTATTAAACATTTGGAATTGACGTCTTCAACGCTCATCGACTTCAGTCTACTCGTGACCATGATGGCTGCAATGCTGTCGAAATATCGAGACATCAATTCCAAATCTTTAACACGGTAATTTCCGTTTTATCTCATTAAAAATGAAGTATTATACCTTATCAGCTGCTGCGAGCAGGTCGTCGGCCATCTTGTCCAGGTTGGGCGCTCTGCCTGTGTAGATGAAGCGCAGCATCTCGCGCAGCACCTCGTGGTCCACATCCGTGATGTCCACGCGGTTGCGCTTGCGCTCCTCCATCTCGTGCTCGAACATCGCCGCGAACACAGGACTGCGCGCTGCAATACAACGTCAATGTGACTGATCAGTAAAACTATGACATGAAACATGCATGCTACTATACCGTCTTTTTACAGACGTTTATTATGACATTCAATGCATTTAATAAGGCGTTTTTTAAACAGTCACGCTTTTTTGAGTACAATAGATGGCGTTAGATGTAACTTACGCCAAATTCTTTTGGTATAAGTACTAAAAGAAATGTCTTTGAATTCACATTACAAAAAATCGCACACTTGTAGCTATTTCAATTTCAACGCGTACTCACAGAATACCTACGTATTACAGATGAGCAAAGGTTACGCGTGATAGATAACGTTTGCCGAAATAGCATTACCTTCGAGAATATTATCGATCATTGTTTAACAAGAAAATACTCCTAACCTAAACTTTAGGTTAACGGTTGCGATATGACAATTTTATATTTTTTACATTTTATTTGTCATACAGTCGCCATGAATGACCCGGAAAAATGTATCTAGCCAACAAGTATAATATTTATGTATACCTACGTATTTATTAAGTAATCTAATACGGCCATGTTTGTTCAATTTGCAAGAGTATGAGGAAAACTAACGCGGAAATGCCATGGGCTTAACTATGTTGGCATTGTCGTTATCATTATCAATATGCCGTTTATATAGGAGGGGTTCGGTAATAATCTATCTGGTGCATAGTAGGTAATATAAGTTATTGCAACGCATATATGAAATAATAATAAGTATTTGAGCTTCATTGGTGTATCCGCGGTCTCCCACCTCTTCATTATCTGTAAGCTATGAATTAGCGGTATTTGAAATGATTTATTACAAAAACATAAAACCCGACTGCTCTTTTGGCATAAAATGTCTCCTATGTAGTAAAATTCGTGCGGGATCCCGGTATTACGGTATCCTGGTATCCCGGTATTGCATTCCCTAGTCCAGACGAATCTAACCATATCTCATACATCAAAATATATCAAGTCGTTTGTGCTACTAAGGCGGCCAGAAAGGAATCGACATACATACATATATAAATTCGAAAAACATTACCATGGCAGTCGGGTAAAAAAGGAAAACCACAAATCGCCAGCCGCGAAAATAATTTAAAGCTCTAACCTCCTCCGTACCCTGACGGTACTTCCCGTCGGTTTCTGTATTACTATAAACAACATATATAACAGACGAATGGATCGACAAAGAGGCGATTACTCGTTAAATTTAGAGATTGTTATTTATTTATTTATTATTTACTTATTAGATAGCATTGCAAACATTATTAATTTTTAATATAATACCAGACATTGCCTATTACTTGTGCAAAGTTATCTACTCAAAGGTTGTCAAATGACTGCATGTTGTTATTGTTTAACTTAACTATAATTTATTGAATGCAGTGTACCCCTGCAAGTGTTTCAGTACCACCTAACCAACTGTAACTGCTACTTTATTATAACTTGCAGTGTCAATAAACGATTCTGATTCTAAAAGAGATATGGCTGCTTTGCAAAAGTCCTATTGCTAATCTTTGCTTACGATTACGTAATAAATATTTCAATTACGAGTACCTTTTGAATCGCATTTGTGCAAATTGATCGGAACAAATTCTGCGACATATGCTACGGCTATATCAGAACACCAACATAACAATTGAATTTAAATTGAATCTAGAAACCGTGTTATCGTGAATGAAATGGGGCACATTACTGCAGTCTATTTCGAATTTTGGCTGAAGTTCAACCTTAGCGCATTCTTAGATCAATAAACAGTACCATCGATATCCTGCCCATTCGTTCGAAGCATGTTTCATCTATTCCCATTACGATCGGTTAGCAAACCTTGAGATCTTCAAGGTCAAGGCGAAAGCGTCAGCTCGACGTAGCCTATGTTATGTACATTCATACATTAAGCGCTAGTTCCTCTACGGACAGCTTAGAAAGTTAAGAAATAGTTGGTTTGTTTGTGATCAGGCAGTATTTAGAGGTAAATATATATTTCGCGTCTCAAAACTTGATATTATATTGATACAATAGCGTATCATAACATTTATACAATGCTGCAGTGAAATTTAGACAATTTTATGACTTTTGCAATATGTCGGAATTGGATCTCTCCCTCCCGTCACAATTGGCTCAAAAACAGAGCTGTATGTATTTATTGCATTTAGCACTCAGCCACTTGCCGTTTTAGTGCAGCTTACACAGGTCTACACCGAGCCAGCAACTCTATTGATGTCGTCAGATCGTCTGTCCGGTCTGCCCACGCTCCTTCTATCTGTCCAGTGTCTCCATATAAGAACGCACTTACTCCATCGACCATCGTTTTGGCGACAAAGCTCAGAGGTGATATATTTCGTATAGTACATATTTAGTGTTGTTTGTACAGTCGAAGACATAGATACATCATTCCTCATTAAGGTTGAGATTTTCTCAAAAACTACTCGACGGATTTTAATAATTATTTTACAATCGTGAAGTCGTTTTTGAGAAAATCTCAACCTTAAAAATTCGCCTGTACTTAACTTACACTTTTCTCTGGGTACCGAACATATTTAGTGTGGCAAAATATACCGAAGCCCAAATCAAGTGTCTTATTTTGTAAACAAAAACTACTAAAATATTAAGCTTTTCTGTGATTATTGCAGTTATTTTCACATTATTAGATCAGATCACTTTATTTTCACAATGATGAACAGGTTCAATCAGTCAGTTCCTTAAGTGTTACATCACAACAGGTAATTAGATCATATTTGTTTACAATGTAAGACACTTGATTTGGGCTTCGGTATACATGATTATTTATTTTAAACTCAGAGAAATAAGGACGGGAGTTGCCTTACCTATCTTTAGCCGTACATATTTTTCTGCCACTTTTTGAGGGAGGTGAGGTAAACACGTACAGCACACATCTGCACATTGCCGCACACTCGTAACAAAAGTTGCCACGTCCATATAAACGCACACGAAAACAAAATTGTCACACAAAGACAAAACACGCACACAAATAAATATTTCGTTGTAATTACGCTACATGTTAGACAACCACAAACGAAAAGAATTAGTGATGTGCCATGTACAAAGAACGATTGAATGGAATGATGAATGAACGAATGGAATTAATATACCAAGTTATATTATAGATTGTTGTTATCTTTAGTCTTTTAAATAGTTTGTACTAGCTTTTCTCGCGGCTTTGCCTTCGTGAATTTTGGTTATAGATTTTCTATTCAAAATACATTTTTCCTACGGAACTATACTTTTTTACCTAATAAAAAGTGTCCATATGCGAATCCAGCCTACATAAATAAATAAATTAATGAAAATCTTGAACGGTCACGGTGTGATTGATTATTTTTACATCAGAAGTTTTACTTTCATACTTACAATCACTGGCGACTCGTGAATTAATAGGAGTTCATTATTAATAACAAATGTGGGTTTGTTAAACCCATACTCAAGGTAATCAACTCTATTTATGACTTTCACAAAACAGTAATCGATGTTTTTTTTTCGCATAAAAAAGATCAATGTATGTAACATCCCTTAGTCCCTCGCCATACATTCAATGCACCAAACTATCGTTTTTCGCCACTATGCGTGGCCATGGCATGGCGGGTGGTGAACCTCATCGCCGTCTCTGAGCACATTTTTATTTCTATTATTATTATTGTAATAATCATTCCTTGTACTCATAACGTCATAAAAACATCGTTGCACCAGCCAGTTCCTCAAGCATCTTTACACTGCATGTCTTTGGTAAGTATCTCTAATGAAAATCGGGAGATTATTATTTCGAGTCATCCGAGTTCCACTTACCTGATCCATCCGCAACAATCCGCATCAATTTAGTTACCCCAAAAAGAATTGCCGTTTAGGTACGGGATTCTAAAAACTAGGTCATGAACGTTTCATTGCAATGAAACAATATTATAGGTAAAATATACAGCAAGTTAAATTTCGTTCACTTCATTCGTTCATTTGTTGGTTGGCGTGTCCCATCTCTAATCTAAGCAACCTCGTACCAAGAGATTTTCTATCCTCGTACCAAGAGATTATCGGTGTTTAAACTTGAAAAACAAAATGAGTTTTATGATGTTTTAGTAGCATAAATTCATAATTAAATTGCTAATAAATGATCAAAAACACCGTCTTTTCTAAAATTTGATGTTTCTGATCGCCTTTTACATGAAACCACTGCACAGCCAATCATTTTTGGGAGATGTGTTCAGCGATACGTACCGAAGCAAAATGACGGCCGGTCGCAGCAACTAGTTTTTATAAACGGCGATGAACGATTCGTGCATGTACCTCGGCAGAGGGGAACGCCAGCGCTTGCGTACTCCCGTCATTATTTCTCTGAGATTTTAAATATCAATTACCTGCTAATATAGCTTTATGCGCCTGGAACTCCCTGCCGCCGACGGCCAACGTGACGTCAGAGAACCTCTCGTTGTCAAACAGCGCGCCCAGGTCGTCCGACAGCCGGCACTCGGGCACCTTGAACTGCACCACGTTGCTCTGCCCGCTGATGTTGATGCTGTCCGCCACCACGGACACCTCGCAGAATATCGTCAGCTTGTCCTCGGGAAGCAGACCGTTCGCTTCGTCTAACAGGAAATCTCTGCAAATTGAAAATAGCTTTGATCAATTATTACTATTTATTTATTAACTCCGGACGCAACTTAAAGAGGAATTCTAAGTTTCATGCCAAATGTCTGTGTCTGTCTGCGTTATCGTAGCTCCAGAACGGATGGTTCAATTTGAAAGCGGGGTTTTTCATTTGATAAGAGGTATTGGCGAGAAGGTTCTTAGACATAAAGGATCCAGGGTCTTAGGACCAGAAAGATAGCCTCGAGATCTTACGTTTTTGTGTCGTTTTTTTACATTTACCAGTTATTATTTATATTATCAAGAGGTATCGGTTCACATCATTCTGGGCATTTACATTACGCTTCTCCCACGACACGGCTGATCCTGAGCATCGGTTCGATTAGATCAACAAATCCATACTACTACGTAAAACAGGTGGTGGTGGTATATGTGTGTAATACAGGGATCCTATTCACCCTTGTTCTTAGTCGTACTTATTTTTAAAATGATTTATAACTTAAAGAATTTTTATCTCTATAAAAATCAGCAACTCAACTTTTAATATCAAGGTAAAGTCTAAACCGTCATTCATCACTTTCATATGAATGTATATATGTATTATCATCATAATAACCACAAATAGCTATGAATAATTCGTTGCATTATAATGAGCCGAAACCACTCGGGTCATAAACATTATAGAATTTCTAATCGCTCTAATTTCGAAAGTACGTGTACCTATAACTAAAGACATTCCAAAGAGTCTGGACGTTAAGTGTGTACTAAACGACTTTAGATAAATATTACATAACTTCTTTGGCAAGAATCCAGTATTGAACCTGCACCTCACGAAATTATGAAACTTAGAGCAAGGTCGTTACCCGCCAGGTCATCACCGCTCCGTTTGAAGCTCCGTAGTGAAATAAGCTTTGTAGTCAAGTAAAGTCGGAGTCGGAGCGTTAACGTGATCCGTTGTGTTAGTCAAACATTATCAAAAGGCGAGGAGGGTTGATTTATATCGGTCCCCTTGAACAGAGACCCTACGTCACAGTGCCCCTTTGCTTTGACAAATATCGCGTGCATCACAAGAGATCTATTTACGTTGGTGGTTATATGCAGCCAGCGAGGAAGGAGCCCGTATAAGTTATGTAGTTGAAAAGTTTCAAGGGAAATGGTGTGGCTCGAGTCTCCCCTTTTAAATCAAATGGAATTTAATGTAGCTTCAAAAATAATTGAATTGTAGACATCAAAGAGTTTACTTTTGATATTTAATTTATGCTGCTCACATTAAAATATAGTATTGCTTGTTCAATGGGTAATATTGAAAATAGCATTCCTTACAAATATCATATCATCAATTGGTGAAATGTTCGATTGATATGAATAACTGCTATCCTGTCCGTTTGCTATAGGTTCAGTTACTCATATTACGGTAAAACGTACAATAGACAGCATGTGAATAAAATGGTAATAAGGTACATTTCCGTAGTTGTATGTCGGATAGTGTGCTGTCGACTGTACGCAATAAGTGTACTCACCTTCTTATAAACTTTTTGAATCCCCAATCCTTGCCTTGCACGAATCTATACGCTCGCTGTGATTCCATCGCCTTCGTTTCTTCCCGTTTCGCGTTTAGTATTGAGAACTTGAATTTCGCCCGCACTTCCGATTTATTACACGACACTAATAATAGATATAACGATAAATAGTCTTTGCTCTCCTCATCGAGTCCTTTAGGGTTGACGCGGAGACACCATTTTAATTTATCACTAGCACCCGCAGAGAAAGTCGATGATTTTAACACTTCACCCATCTCTTCTCTACAAAAACTAAAATTGTTTATTGTCCACATGTAACTAAATTTAACCACTTTCACCTGAAACAAAGAAAGTAAATTTTAGTACATGTTTCATCTCATCTCCTGAATTTAATAAAATACTCGTAACTTATTAGATCTTATTAACCACAACCAAAGTACACTTTACCAACTTAAAGCTAAAACCTAATTTGTGAGTCCAGTTATTACTACTAAACTGTGTCCATTTTGATTTAATAATATACTAAAAAAAGTATACTGAGACTATTTGCATAGAATAATGAGAGAGAGGTTACTAGAAAGTAGGAGTTAATTTAATAACACAAACATTGAAATATGAACAAATAAATAACAAAAGAAGCAAAGACAATTATTGAGTGACAAAAAACAAACGAGGGTCTGGCTCTCTGCTAAGGAATCAGCAAAACGCTCATAAATAATGGATAGGCATTAAATCTATCGGCAACGCTCTCGCAAGGTGTCCTCGGGCGGACGGACCGACCTCTCCTGTACAATAAATCTTGGACGAGACCAGAGCGATAGACAATTCAGCTCGCAAAGATCCTTTGTTCGTCTAATTGCTTGCTGACAGACAAACAAACGGTCGCCCCGGACACCAGTTTAACGACTTATTTATGGCAAATACAATTTCAAACAAAACTTATTATCCATTCATATTTTCAAGATATAATGTCCCATTCACAATGTTGTAAACTTGAAGTCAACAAGTTGTTAAGCAGTACCTAAACTAGTTTGAAATACTAATGAAACCTATAAACCTAAAAACAACTTAATCAGTTCCGTTGTGCTTTGGTTGCACAGATACAAAAAGAAACTAGCATACGCTAATGAAACACTGAAGCAATCAAAAGTGCAACTAAACTATGCAATTTGATACTTTAAGTAGAACCAGGTCCCATTCAATGAACTTGTCTAATCTATCCATTTAGCATTTAATTTTATCAATTTCTCAATCTGAACTCAAGCCGAGGTTAGTGTCTCTTGTAACTACGCAAACAGTGATGGTATTTGAGCTTGTTGCTAATAATTCGGAGGAGTTGTATGTCTGGTGTCATGTGTTGAGGCCCTCTGCGGCAGGGTGGTCGCTTGGGCAGCGAGGTCAGAGGAGCTAGGCGCGTCGTCGTCGCGGGCGCAGGCTGCCCGCTGGTCGTTGCCCCCGACCGTTGCTTGGCTTGCGGGCCCGCGGGCTTGCGGTGCTGCTGGGGTCTTCGGCCGGTCGCCGACCCGAGCCAAGGCCGCCCGCATCATCCCCGCACATTCGCGGACGTGTACAGATAACGCCCGTTTGCAGATTCCATTCCACCGCGTCCCACAGCCTTGTATGGCGACACGGGCAGATTTATGGCCCTATTACAATTTTAACTTGGCTCGGAGCAGCCTGGGCGTTCTGCTTTGCTTCTAGCGGAATTTATATTAGGTATAGTTGACAGCAAATCACCGTAGACAAAACAAAGACATTGAAATCCATATAATCATCCAGATAGAGTCCATGATACTGATACAATGAATATTGCGTATGACTAGATACCACGAATATCTGTGTGTGGCACTGGCAAGATAATCGAATGCTAAAATAAAGACGATCATGTCATTTGTGCAAAAAACAGATGTACATATTTACTGGTAATGTGAATAATATTAGTAAGTATTTCGTTCCACTGCTTTGTTTGTTTATAAAAACCAGTTATTTAGAGTACCGCGAATCAGATAATCGAGCATTTCGATTTTTTTTTAAATGAAACTCTCTTATCGCAATTTGAGTCACTTGAGTGTTATCGCAGAGCTCGTGTGAGTGGTGTTACTGTAATAGAGACGTTATGAAGGTTAATTTTAGACGTTAATACACAGGCGAACATGCGAAGCTTAGTGCTGACGCGGTTCCAAGTAATCAAGAGCGCAGTTATCGCGGAGCACGTGGGCTGGTGGGAAAACGGCGCCGCCATCCGCACGTGTCGGCGGCACACGTTGCAGCGAGGGACACATGCGGAAGAGTTTCAATCACCATCGTTTAGCAATCAATAATCGCTAACTAAACAATCCCGATGCTCTCACATATTAATGTGTTTCCGAATACAGACCTGTATCCGTTAATAACGGTCGACGTACGATCATCAACGCCGAAATTGAAGAGCTCAGAGCGAGAACCTTAATAAGTATACGTGCGGCCGCGTCGCGCAGCAAAGCGAATAATACCGTTACCGTTCGCGAACTAAATAGGATTTTTCGGTAAAAAACACCAAAAAAGTTAATACCAGGTCGGCGACTAAGTCGTCCAACGGTCGTCCCAATTGTCTGGGTGGCGAAGGCGACCATCGTCCGGCAGGAAACAAGACGATGAAAGGTTTGAGCTCAATGAAACAGTAGGATGCAGTCACGCAGCTGAAGCATTTTTCTTATTATTAGAAAAAGGCGTAAAATTAATTGGGAACCACGATTTTGTAAGAAATCACGTAACGTCAATACCACCGAATATACTATAGGTACCAACTACGAACTAGGAAATTATTTGGCAGCTTGTAATAAAGATAATGATTTAAGTATCACGTTTGATGTACGTATCTTAGCAGTTTAATCAAAATATCTACACAATTCGCATATTTCAATGTCGCGATATCGTGGCCCTCATCACGTTTCCCGCGATGAGCACGCCCGCCTCACATATACCTGTCCAGTAAGCACATCGAGTCACTTCCTCGTTGGTTATCGTATTAGCAAGCCTGCGTGCTGCGTTTCAAGTTCACCGATAACGTTCCCAACAAACAATATTATCGTTAGTCTTAGCTCTACGCCTGATGAGTCGATTTACGACTTCGGCGGTGGAGGTTTACGAGCACTTAACGTGATGCGTCCGTTGGGAAGCTATTCCAGCTGATGTCCGAGGTCGAGGATACTAATTTGGTTATTGTTAGCTTGTACATGAAGAGTTTTAATCTTGCTAAGTTTAGTGTGTAGCCTCGGGCCGTACAGGACTAATGTAGAGTACCTACTACTCTACATTAGTCCTGTACGGCCCGAGGCTAATATATCATATTATCATAAATAGATATGCCTGACTTTGTAGACGCAGGCTTACACACTAATTAATTCTAGTCTTAGGCAAAGATTCACAGACAGTTTGTAGTGTAGGCTTAGCGTGTTTTTTTAAAAAAATCTTTATTATAGTTGTGTTAATTTAGTACATAGGCAATCGATATTCGATAGCACATCAAGTGCAATACTTTGTACCGCTATCTATAAAATCGTATTACAAGTGTTACCTTTCATGGTCATCGTAGTTCTTAAAACGCAGGTTACCAAAGCGCGCACTTCAAAACGCCTAATGTGTACCAGCTCTTAATGTACAGAAACAAGCAGAAATTAATTTAAAAAAAAATTGAACCCGACTGCAAAAATTTTAAGCCTCTTTGATTAAACTTTTGTAGCCTATGTCACTTCTACAATCAAGACGAATCTAACGAAGTGCCAAAGAATTAGACATACATACATAAACTCGAAAAACATAACCCTCCTTCTTGCGCAGTCTGGTCATTTTTTTTAAAATAAGGATTTGTTTGTCTTATACCTGTGTGAAGCACCAGTTCTCTGCGACGGGCGTGTTCCCGTCGTGCAGCGGGCTGGGCACGCGGCTCACCGCCATGCCGCCGGCGCCGTTGGACGACACGCGCGCCGACTGCGGAGCGGGCGCGCCGCCGCCCGAGCCGCCGCCGCACTCGCTGCCAGCGCCGAGCCTGAAACAAACACACAACGACGTCAGCACAAGGGGACACTCACAACGACGGAAGCACAATATTAAGAGGCTCCGGCAGACGATTCTTAAGTAAGCTAGGCTTTCAGGGTACAACTGAGGATGATTGCTAGAAAATAGCAAGGAGTCGCCCCGTACAAATTGTTACATCGTTGAAGGGAAGACATCGTCATAGACAAAGGTGCTTATGAATGTGACTCATTTCATTCGTTATAATGCACAAGCAGTCAACCTAAATTTTGCTTAACGAGATTAAGAGTTATTATTATGAAAAGTATTTCCAGTAATAGGAAATTTACCTACCACGTTATCATACTAGTTATTGCATGTCCGTAAATATACTCATTAGCTGGGAAGTCTTATTCTGAGTTTACAGTATGCATGGTACTTATAAAATGAACTTTGACCGTCTATACAAGCCCTTTTATTGCTCAGGAACAGCAGTCGTATGATTAATTGCTTGCATTCTATAGGTTAGATTTGTTTCAATTCTCGGATCAGGGGCACTTACAAAACGGGGACAGCTCAAAGTAAAACAAAACAAAAAGTATTTATGCATATAGGTACTTAGCGTATTAGCCCCGATACGCTAGCGAGTGACCTAGTGGCCGAATGGCAATACCTGCAACTTCTCATGGAATTGAATGCAAGGCGAAAATGTAGCAACATCGTAATACGCCAATCAACGATCGCAATTTCGCTTCCCAAATGTGGGACGCGAAAACACTAACACATTTTATGTGCGGTCCGTGCGTACCGAGCACGCCTGTACGGTGAACAATGCTGACGACTCGGTGAAAGAAGTTACACGTTATTAAGTAGCTTTTAGGTTTCGGTGTCGTCAAAATGTCGAGAGTATCTCGAAGTGGGCCGTGCACAATGCGCGAGATACGCCGTCCTGTGAGACTTTCACGAACTGTAGTTCGATTACCAAATATGCGTTAGAATCTGTGTCAGTTACATTTCATCACCACACTGCATCCGTTCGCAGTTGGGCCGCGGTCGCTTTGTGTGTTGCGGAGGCGCCCGTATCTCGTATCGCACGGCGGCGGCGCGGCGGCGGGCGGTGCCATCTGTGCCAGGGCTTCCAGCAGGCCGCGCACACCACTCGCCCTGACCACATCCCATAAGTAACCCGATAAGTGCGACGGCACTTTTAAACCGTTATTGGTAGAAGTGAAATTTGTAAAGGCAGGATCAGATTACGTTATCGTTTAATTTATTCCAGGAAATAAATGTTACCTGTATTCGATTTAATATAATTGAACATGTAAGGTATAGTCAGATAGGTATATGCACTTGACACATTTTTAATAATTGCTTCATAACCGACTGTGCATGGTCACATGGATTACGTACTTATTCAATTCATGATTCGATAAAATAGGTTAAGGTACAACCTACATACTTATTATAGGTATTGTTTTTGTTAAATACATAAACTCACACTTGTTTCGACGATGTACCTACTTAGAAATAAGAATTAATCTATAACGAAAACTAAATTAGCTTGATAATGGAAGCATAGCGTAAAATTAGAAAATTACCAATTATACAGGCGGATTTGACAGTGGGAATATCAGTGGGCTGCGTTAAATTCCAAACGACTGGGCGCGAGCTTATCGCTTAGGAACAGACAGGCCTCGACCGACTGTCCAATAGAACGACTGTTGTTGTTGGACGAATGTCCACGAATACCAGCACACAGATTATAATGGTGATTTGTACTCTATGGTACTATGATAAGCCAACAGCATAATCAAACTATACGTTTGACACTCTAAATTAGAGCAAAATAAAATAAAGTGTTAATAAATGTATTAAATTCATTTGTTTATTATGTTATAGACAGAGTAGCGAAGCGGAGGAAGATAGACAATTTGACACAGAAGCGCAAGCCGTAATTTATGTCGCATTGCAAAACGCATGACATTACATGGCATTGAGCAAGACATGGAACGCATTATGTCGAAGTGTGAAACTATACATTATCTATCACTAACAGCGTGGGCGAACACCAGAAGGCAACTCTAGATTGAAACTAAGAGAAAGTGTATCCTGTTATAAAGATAAATAAATGGAACAATGGATAAGTATGATGAAAAAAATTAGAACAACAGAACCGAACACCAGAATTATGTCAAACATATAAAAGTGTCACAGCGCTAAATAAAAGTAGGCTAAGTGAATTTAATCGGTGCGACCCAGAAACTGACATCGTTGACGGAGAAGCGACTTACTTATGTAAGTACAGAGCTGATGTTACTAAACTGACTACAGACCGACGGCTGTATAAATTGGTTCCAAAACTAGTGGATTGAGTACAAAGGTAATGCGAACATGAAATTGTAGTGGCTCTATTAGCACCGGATCTATATTACGTTATTGGGAAGTTCACAAGGGTTCTATGTGCCCATGATGCGACCAAAATTGCGGACGGGTCGGGTATCCATATAGGTGTGCTTTCCACACCACTGGCTAGATAAGATTATCTGGCGCGCAACGATCCATCCGAGGTCGATCAACAGTTTGCCACAGTGGTAAATGGAGCGGCCCGACCGACCTACATTTTAGTTTCAGTGGACCACTCCTATCGCGATTAACAATAGATGAATCATCATATCACTCATCTTTTACTTTGGCCGTAATCCATGTAACCTAGAATAAAAGGGTATGATGATAGTCTGTTCGGAAAGAGATAGAGAACCGACGTTAGATGGGCAGGGTCCTGTGAATCTCACTAATATTATAAACGCGAAAGTCTGGATGGATGGATGGATGTTTGTTCTCTTTCACGCAAAAACTACTGAATGGATTTTAATGAAACTTTTATAGCTCATATATCAGAATAACACATAGGCCATAATTTATAATCCTGCGCAGACGAAGTCGCGGGCAGCAGCTAGTGTAATATAAACAGTAATTAAAGCAATGTGTAATTTCACACAGTAAATAGCTAAATAAAATTAACGTTTGTTGACAATTTTAACCTAAAAAGTGTTGGCAAATAAACGTTTAATGACAACTCCCATTTTAGCCGCATCGATTTTCTTCCGAACATAGTCTATATAGAATAAGTTTATACGAATGATTCAGAAACAAAAAGAAAGATGGGTTTTATATTACAGATCCATGACCGATCCATTTGGTTATTTGGTGATATGGGACAGAGAAAAGGTGGCGGCAGTCCCTTTTGCGGTCGACCACCCACCGTTCAGACCACCGTGTTAACGACAAAAAGATGCACTTTACCGTAAAATACTTTTTGTAATCACAGCATTTTAAATCTACTAGGTACTATTGACTGAATAAGATTAAAAAATATTTACAAATTATAATAAAAATATTTTGAATGAATTGAATATACCTTAACTATAATGTCGCAGTCAATTAATTGAAATAGACGTTTAATAGTACGGCTAGAGCTTTCATTAAACAACGTCATTCAACTACACGCCTAGTTATGTAGTTGAATAATTATGACGTTTAAAACACTCAACATCACGACTGACTTAAATGCCATGAGATTTGAGTCCTAAACAAAGTGTAAGACTACCTATTAAAACTTGTGGCTGTCACAATGTCGTGAAATTATACCCAAAAACAAAATTTTAAAATGTTAAATTTTACTGTCTTCGTAATGCCTTTTAGTTGTGTTTTGCTCGTTTTTAAAAATATGCGACCGACGAGCTGAGGATAAGTCAACAACCCGTGAAAGCTTGGGCAATCTCGTGGTACGTACCGACGGTCTCCCGTGGTCTTATTATAGATGTCATCCGACCTGCTCGCATCCTCTTCTATATTTAAGTCCTCTCGGCGTCGTTTTACTACATCATTGGAATCGTGAAATAAAATTCGAATCAAATGTAGGAGCCACCTACCCGATGTTACAAGATCAAATTCATTCACTGGAGCATTGCAATGTCAACTTTAAATAGGAAAAAAAACGTCGGGAGTTGAAAATAATTCGAGGTACCTATGTCAAGTAGATAAATTCATAAATGTCAATATCCTACGTACAGTCGACAGCAGATCAATTCAGACCATTGATCTGCTGTCGACTGTACCTATAAACATAAAGTATTGTGAAAATTAAATGAATGGTTCTATTCTATACAGCGTGTTACATGTTTATGAACTTAATTAGTTCATCAGTTCAGACTTGATAAGGGTGACAATGTGTCATGTGCCGCCATAAATTTGCAATCAATAATAATAAAAACAGCATACAATTGGTGAGACAATAGAATCGAAATAAGGACGGTAGAACAATGGGCGTCCTGATACGCGTATGACTGGTTTTATCCTTCAAACGGTGGCTCGCCGAGGCAACGCAGGGACCGAGGGGAGGAACCAAGTGAGCAATGCCCTCTTAACGACAACGACTGCGTTCGTGACTCAGACGCCCTGAGGACGACCCGACAATAGGGTCCTCGACTGTACTGATCTGAAGGACGGCTTGTTTATCAAGCTAATTGTTCTACGGCAGCAAGTTATTGCCATATGAGTATGTGTGCATGCATGACAAAATAATCGCTGTATATTTACACGGCTACTCTAAACAGTTTGTGTGATCGGATCAATATTATTCTGTTCTATTAGGAGTGCAAGGTGCGTAGGTATTTGCACTGATGTATCTGGTGTACAAGATATATAGTGATAATGGACAGTTAAAGTGGATGCGAGGCCACAATTGTCTTTGTGCTATACAAGTAAACGTTGTTGTCCCGACATTTCAATAATAGACTTATTGTATCATGTCCGTTGACGCTGACACACATGTTTGTATATGCTCGTGGACAGAAGGACAGGGCTAGTGCTAATAATTAGTCATTCACAGGGAAAATCATTATTCTCTGTGAATGTCCAATTGATACTAGCACTGTCCTTGTTACAAATAGGAACCGGCCTTACGTTTTCCGTCGTCTAAGTACCTATTCCAGAAATCTAAAATTTTAACATCTTTGTGGATGGCCCGAAAGAAGATAATAGCAGTATGTACCTAAAGTATCATATTATTAAGTCTAGACAATGGATAATTTTTTTTTTACAGAATATATATTGTTACTTAGCACAAATAGACCATGTTGTTTATATTGGTTACAGTCACCGCAAGTTTAGTAGCCACTAGTGGTTTCTTCTATAGTTTTTATGTTCACCTTTAACGACGGTACACAACATAATACTCGGCAACAGCAAATGGGTTAGTGGGATAATCATTTTCAAGTTAATACGAAAACCTACCTAGTTCCCTAGTATAATAAAATCGTTAATTATGTATAAATGCCAATTAAAATTCATACGGATAACCTAAGATGTTTCATTGTCCCTAGTCTAAGTGTAGTATTTGAGTATTGTTTAATAAGTACAGAAAAGTAACATTGTATGTATATTCCTTTATTTTGTAGCTTACAGAGAAAACCTATAGGTCCATAACAAAATTAAAATCCCGAATTGACTAACATAAACATAATATTATGATAATGATATATTTTTCGAATAATTGAATGGTATTTTGGGCGTATTTATAATGATACTTTGTTCAGGAAAGGGCCTTAGGAATTAATAAAATTTGACATTGATACTTAAACTTATTAGAGGTAATCAAGATATTGATATTTTATTAGACAACATTAGTTACATACTATCAGATAAGAGCTATGAATGTATCGAGTTATGTATTTCAGAGAATTTGTCGTAAACACATAGGTGAAACATGTATCTCCCGCCCTGTGTGTTGAGTATTGTATATAGCACTGCTAGGTAGTTGATATCGGTACAATACATAGTAACAGCGCAAATTGTACGTATGACGTGTGGAATAATCAAACACACGATATATTCAAGGCTACGGCAACCGTCATCGTCTCATAGTCCGTTGTAATGTGTAACAATAAGCACTCAATGTCAAAGCCAATCTAACCATTTCCGCCATTTAGTGGAAAAATAGCGGTTCAAAAGAACATTGAAATCGTCAACAAACTAAATGAATTACCTACTAGCTGTGTGTAAGGGCATTATAAAGCTTGTATTGCCAAAGGACTGAAAAGCCGACCGGTGAGTGGCAAATACAACTTTCTGTAGAGCTCCTGTAGGCTGATAATGTCAGAGGGTTGGGGTCGCGAGTCGCAAATAAAAACCCGTCCCTTTCTGTCCTGAACGCAGCGACAGTGGAGGCAGCTAAGCAGGAGGCGGGAGGAACGCTGCGGAGGTCGTGATTCACATTATTTATTATTATTCTCCTTTGTTGACTGTGCCCATACTTGTAACATAAACATGACGTTGTTTGAAGACGACTTGAAGCGTCGTCGGTCGCATGTAGTCCCTGGTATCCGCGGTCTAGGGAGACAATATTGGCGGAATGCAAAGATGTGTTACATAAATAAACTCGGCAGGCGCAGTCTGGACTTGTGTAGTGCTTTCAGTACATGTATACGCGGAACTGAACGCCACCTCTATTCGTCCGAGATGCGCACAAGGTGACCGCTTGACACGTGAGCCGTGGTGACGAGCGGAACTCAATAATGTGGTGAATACCTGTCCTATTGGCAACCTACCTAAGTTGAGCACTAGCATTTATTACTAGAACATATTGACATATGTTGAGCTAGCTAGAACCTGTTACACAACTAAACGTAAGACTGGTTAGGCACACTTGGTGTTTTGTTTATCATCAGGAAATGATGACATAAGTGCTTGATTGGTATGGTGTTAGCAGATAAAATATGTACGGTGTTATTTATTTTTATTATATGTACAATGCTATCACAATGACATTGAAAGATAAAAGTAATCAATGAAAGCCACTAAAATACAGAACTATTAAATGATATAATAAGTGGACGAAAAACTAATATTTATTAATAATACGAATTTCAGACGAAGTTCATAAACTTCATCTTCTTCTCTATAGAGGATTCTCCCATTTAAATTCTAATCAAATTACCTAAATATTTAGGGATTCACGTATATTATCGGAATACCAATATTATGTACGTCTTAGGCACTAGGTACCTACTGTAATGATATCAGGATGTGTTTCAGTCTCAAGACTGTTTTGGCAGGCATCCAAAACGTATTAAAGAATACTTTTATTGCACAAATATTATAAAATGGAACTGTACTAAGTACAAACCACTCCTACGTGCTAAAATAACGGCGAACATATTTTAATCAGTGTTAACCGAGTCTACATTGCAAAACATGATTAACAATTAATAGACATCATTTGAATTCGTCGCCCTTACATTTCGCTTCCTGGTATTTTGCCTAAATGAGGTTGCGATTGCAAAGTTCTTGAATATGTCGCCTCTCAGTCGCTCATAAACGTTGAAGAACGCGAGCAAAAGAGACAGAGACAGGGTTATTATAATAGACCTAACCTCTGCAATAGAACGTTTGGCCTCGTGAGGAATAGAGCGATGGATCGACAGACATGACTGAATAAAATAATGGTGAGACTAAGTCGTTACGTCACGACCTTCACAGACTGGGCGCGGTGACGTCGACGTACACACGCCTACCTGCTTGCACGTGGTCTCGTAAACCAACCAGCTACCTCGTATAGCAATGAAATCTATCAATTCGTAGAATCTCTTTTTAAATATAGAGTTTACAGTGTATGCCGTCCTTGAATAACGTGGACAGGAACTCTACATTATTCACTACTAGCTTACCGGATCACGACACTGTCAGCAATGTTAAATATTTCCGTAGGTACTCGATATTTTCCTGTGGTAAAAATATTAGGTATGTATTATTCCAGGATCCTAGCTATATGCATGTAAAATTACTTGTAGATCTGTAGCCGTTAGAGCGTGACTGAATATCGACATATCGAATCAAACTTTGCCATTTCTAATATTAGTTAGAAGTGGAATATAGGTTGGTATATTAATTAAAAATAAAAGACAAAAAAGGTTACGTACTTCAACCAAGAGGAGCGCGCGGTTTGCTGATTATACCTAGAATAGAAATCAAAGCGTTGATTATATTGTTAAACAAAAGGCGACACATGATAGTGGTACGTAACGCCAGCAAGGCAAGGTCTAGGATCAAGGCTCGCAACAAAAAGATTATCATGGGCACCGCCGCCACCGGCACCGGCGAGCGAGGATAAGCTGCCAGGCGGAAGCGAGTGAGCGAGGCCGAGGACGCACAGACCAATTCACAAACTGAACACACAGCGGCTGAAGCCGTGAAGTATTCAACTGATCTTGAATAGATTGTGTGTGAATGGCAGCGGTTACAGTTACAGACCCAATTGATTAGTGAAGACAACCTTCCCCAGAGAATCTACCTAGAACGTTAGATGAAATAAATTTAGTTCGTAGAGAGTGTGTCGTAGAGTTAGAGTTCGTAGAGACAGCTACGAGCCGCCTTGTGATCATACTTGCGTTCTTCTGTGAATTGGTCCGCGTGTAAATTAGGATAATCTTTACTCTACATTTATTTTCGCAAAGCGGTGGTGCGAAACTGGTTTAATATTTTGGGCAGGGCGACAAAGACTCAAGTCAGTCTTGTTTCTGTATATGTATTTTGTAAACTTCCGATCAGATGAGACGAATCCGTCTTTTCAAGAAGGTAAGAATGAATTTTAGAGTTCGCCCTGAAATAATTCAATATACATTTACAAATTGTTCAGCAGAGTCTATATTAATATTACATCCAAATTTTGTAGACAACCCGTCTCTCCCACAAACGTAAACTGTTACACCATATAATATAAGTCAATGTCTAACCGAAAATTCTACGTCAAAGATCAAAGCTTTGAGGCGCCATCGCCATGCGCATACAAGACGAGCACGTATCCGCTCTTGGTGAGATTATTTTGAAATTATTATGTCGGCACTTAACATGTTTTAAATACAAAGAGTGATGTGAGCAACAGTTTACGCGATACTATTATGCAACATTCCGCGACACATGGGCGGTACGTGACGTGAGCGGTGAGCGTCGCGTCGCGGGTAGCGGGGCGAATGGGTGCACGCGGGCATCCGAAACTGACACACGACCCGCAACAGCGGCGTCACGCAACGCCGACATCATTTGGCAACGCAGCCCATTGGAAAGCGAAGCCTTTGACGGCTACAGCCGCATCACATGGAGACTATACGATAATCTATCTGGGACAGATTGATTTATACCTACCCAACTCAAACAAGAAACTGTGCCACCTCGGCCCTACTGCACTGCGCTCTACATTGTTCTTGCCGCGAATACGTAAACAGATATCAAGTCTATGCTGTGTAATATAGCCCAGAAGAGTAAGATTGGAGAAACCAAAGGTTACTAACTCTTTATTTGTAACTATAACAAAGTAGAAGTAGGTACTTGTTTGCGACGAAGGATCTATTTTTGGCCAGCTAGAGGTTAGATTTCGGTACCGGTTGCTGATTAAAGCCAGATCTGTTTGGCCTCAGGTTTTATTGCCCTATGAATTAACATATGGTTAAATAAAATGATTGGCAAGACCTTGACTTCAGCCCAATATAAATTGTATGACCAGACTTCCTCGAACGGTCGCGACTTACGAGGGTCGTCACTGTCAATTAGATTAAATTTTCGTCGCGAGCAGGTTTGATGGTCACCTTTAGATACCTTCTACTAACTTATATGAGATACTCATGGAATAGCAATAATTGACTACAAATTGCGATAATGTCATGCAAATACATCTTGAGTATGCAAAGTGAATAAGTGCACACAATCATTAGAATCAATAAGGAATATGATTTAAAAAAAATACTATACAAATAACAAAACGAATGACTAAACCCTAAAATCTGGATTTAACTAATGTCGGAATCAATTCAATTATTGATATAAAATATGCAAAGTTTTTGACAACGATCTGCCTCTCACACAATTGCCTAGCCCTGACACAGAGGCCGCAGTGTAGGTACTGTGTTCGCACAGATGTAGTCAACGGCGTGCGTGCGTGTCAAGCGGGCCAGTGGCAGTGCTGCGGCCGGCACTCAGGCAGTTGTCCCACCGCCGACGATGAACGAGAAGCGATTAGAGCTAGAAACTAGAAACGAGTTGGCGACCAGCGAGAGGCGAGTGTGTAGTTCGGATAGTTTTGTCGCTCAACTATAAGCAAGTGTTCTTGTGCGACGGGCGATTGCTCGCACCAGTCGCTCTAGGTAGAAATGACCGCTGGTTGGTCTCTCGTAGTGAGTCCCGACCGCCAAGAGAGCACGCTGAGCGAGTCCTTGCCGGCAGTGTGAAGAGTCAGCGATCAACTATTAATATATGCATTTAGTTTGTTTCCAGGGAATGTATTTTATATCTATTGTAAGTTTCTTCAGCGAGAAAATAGCCGATAGTCGCTTCCTCGCCTGCGGTGGGACAACTGCCTCACTGGGTACCCCCGTACCAGCTCGGCAGCGGCATCGAGAACGCGACCCGGTTCGCCGCTCGAGAAAGCATCGACAAAACTCGGTTGAGGCCGCAGCCGCACACAACGAGGCGGACGTACACTTTCAGTCTTCGTACGCTATATTTCAGGGTTCGTATATGTGTATAACAAATAACACGATGAAATATGATGATGATTGTAAAAATATCACGTCTCTTTAATATAAAACACGACGTAGCAATCACTACGTTTATGAAGTACCTGATCATTGATGTTATTTAAATTATTTAGCACAAATGTGCTAATAAATTATATAACAATAATACGGAACTGGTAGAGCTGACTAATGTTTTCTCATAAATAATGCCTAATGGTAGAAGCACTGTCAGCATGACCGGGCTTCTTGACCATTGAAAGTATGTTATAAAATGACCTGCCCTAAAACATATTATATGGTTCATAACATCTTCAAGGCTGAAGATCAATATTGGAGTTAACGCAAAAGTTGACTATTAGCAAAATTTGTTCAGCTACGCCGCAGACCTTGGAATTGACGCCCCCGTTCTACTTTCCTACATCTTCACAATGCGTTAATCACCATCTGTCGGGGAATTATAAATTGCCTCGCATGCGAGTGATATCAACACAATAATACGGACTATTAAAAAGTGATTGTCATTTAATTCCATTGCAAACCTACAAACGAGTGGTAAGCTCGCTCTTGGCATCGTTCAAAAGTTTCAATCTCGATTGGAACGCCTGCGTTGTGGCCCCGCCTCCAAAAGCCGTGATATTGTAAGCTCGAGTCACACAATACACACTAGGTCCGTACGCAACCAGGAAAACGGGGTCAAATTTGACATCATAATGCATTTGACCTACATGGCAAATCAGCGGCATTTAAAAAAAAATTAGACAAGGTTGTGGGCTTATAAGGTTCCATTAGGTTTGTGCTCTATACTAGATTAGCTATTTGAACATCTCAGACTTCATGTGATGCCATATGTATTATGTGCTCTACAGTTCTCTATAGTTGAGTGACATCGTATATGTGACGTGAGGTGACTAACGAGTGAAAGATAATTTCAAAGGATTTCGATTATCGACGCAACGTTTTCAGAAAGCAAGGTCTTATTGACGCCGAGTGCGAGAAGGCAACTCGCAAGAATTATGCGTGTGTTCTTCACTCCAATCGCGGCCGGTGACGTTCGGTTTCGGGTCATGCCGCCAGTAAGGGGCACAAGGTAAAAGATGGTGCATTGAAAGTGACCTTAAGCCGAACAGCGATCTGTGGCCGCGCTGCTTCCTATTGGCGTCGAGGCGACAATGCCAGGCGGCCGACGCGACACTGCTGCGAAGGCGACGGAACTGGAAAGGTCGATCACCACCTGATCACTACCCGGTTGCATTCAACGTCACTGATCGATATCAGTTTAGCGCAGATGAAGTTACTGAAGCGCATTCTTACCTTACAAGTTACCTTGTTACCATTTACGTACATGAATTATTTAAATAAGACCATACGAATGTAGAGTCAAACGAGTACGAGATTATACGAGATACGAGTTTAATTTTGCTTTTATTTGACAATGCATGTAATGGGAAGTGATTCGTTCCAATGTTATACGACTCATAGAAAAGTTTGTAAACCTTTGAAAGTAACTTTTGGAATGTAAATGAGTTGACCTCAAGCTTGGACAACTTTTATTTATTGCGGTGAGGGTGGGGGTCGCCACTCTAACGTTAAATCATACGATATCTCATGGATGCATATGAATAACACAGTATAAAAATTGGTCAAGTACGCATTGCTCTTTCATCATTGTCCTATCAAGATGCTAAAATGTCAAAGGTGCAGATTAAGTTATTCAATAGATATTGAGTTGTCTATAGCTGTAACGTACTTAAATTTTTGATTATTTAGTATTCAGTTAAATATAAAAACTTCTTAAAGAGGAAAGCGAAATCAGTTACCTCAATCATTAAACAAGAATGAGGAAGGTGAAACAGTTTTACGAGTTAACCGTGGAAGGGCTGCCGGTTGCCGCCCGACCGCGAGGGAGACGGGGCGCGAAGGGCGCAGGGAGCACGGCGGCGGGGCGGACCCTGACACAGATCCCAATTCCAAACTCATCAGCGGAGCGCTGCCGAGACCTCGAGATTCGGCTGCTTTATCATCGATTCCTAGGAGCGTGCCTACCCGCGTTACGCACAAATTGGGTCAACGTTGTCCGCCTCTCTCACCGGCGACTCGCGGAGTGCGCGATGTCCCCGTTCCGAATTGCTCCCTCGGCAAATTAACGCCTCACGCCACCGCGCGGCTAACCGGCCACGGATAAAATTATAACTCGCTATAACCATTATTATAGGTAGCTCAAGTCTCAACTAGGCACCCAGCTTAACTGAATAACTGTGTCTTATGGTCTAATAAACACTGAATCAAGAAACAAGGTTTCATCAAATGGTAACCCAGTTTTAACACCTTCTTAACGAATGTAGGCCTAGGCCTAATATAACTTTGTGAAGGTTTTGACCAATTCTATAAATGGAGACCTTAAATATTGTACGAGCTCGTCGTCTACAAACTGTACAAGCATGGTAATAGATACTCATGATACATACATACATACATAGGGTGCATACTAACTGAGAGAATGTATATTATACGTGACCTGGTCTCGTCACAGTTCCACGGGCCACTTTCAGTCGGGTAATGGCAGCTGGCGAATGTTGCTGCAAGCCTTGCGTTGCAACATACTCCTCACCTCCATTCGGTTGAGGATATTTCGTGAGTCGTATTATCTCATCGTCAAGCCACCGTGAGAGAACTTAAATACATTTTCTAACGTCGAATGACAAATAAACGAGACGAAAAACCTACATACAATTATAAAAATTCAGAAGCTACTGCTGTTAATGGGAGCGTAGCGAACAGACCAACAAAAGTCTCTGGTTAAAAGCCTTGTATCCATCCACATCACTCAGAATCAGCAGGGTCACATAAACGTTTTTACTGTGCGAATCTCAATGTTTTTCCTACTTTACGCTTCTACAGATTCATGTTTTAATGCTGGCTACCTGCGCTAAGGGCAACTGGTAATCAACGAAATATGTTCATTTGTGGCATTGGTTGTCGGTCTCTTTATTATTACTTGTAAAGTTCATATCCGCTCGAATGACAATGATGTTCGAAAACCTTCCCATAGAGCCGTGACATTATATTGAATGAACGTCATCGAAGAGGTGAAAGAAACTCGACTCAGTCGAAGACGTGTGTTGGTGAAACTATCGAGATCATCTCGCACAAAGAGAAGGCGCCACGCACGGAGCCGCACAAACTAACTAGAGAGGCACTTTCCATTGGCAAAGACGCGATATTCAAATTGTGAAGTTTCACTAAAGAAATATGGGCGGTCATAGAACAAATTGTCGGTGAAATTAAAACACGAATAAATCAGATTAAAGAGCGACTTACTACCACGCTACTGTACGGTTGCATCATATTTATTGTTATTCCCATTGTTAAAAAAAATTATGCATGTCACTTAATTAGTAAAGATTTTTGTTTAATACGACAATTATAAAAACAAACAAGTACATAGGTACATAGAACGAATATATTATCTTGGTACGCAGCTCTGGGTACATCGACGCGAACTACACAAATATGTAGTAGATAATAATTACGATATCAGAAACAGCGGAGTTTCACAAATAAATCGAATTGGTAAATAACCTTGGCCTTGTGTAAAGTACACAACACGCTAATAAGACACAGTTGGATATTAATGAGCAAGCCAGTACAGACAATAATTTGTGTTAACTGCTAACATCTAAATATTTATTATATTGTATTAAGTAACTCTTTATTACATGAATTACTGTACACAAACTACCTATATGCTACATAAACGGTATGAACGTAGGTAATCATTTGAAATTATTGGGAAAATAATCTAGACATTACATTCATTCAACTAGGACTCCAGGTCCAGACAAAATAAGGCATTAAAAGTAGGACATGGCCAAAATTAGGGCAAACATCTAGTATTTTTAGACAAACGTACCTACAACAAAATCAGACTTCTGAGTCGTCCCTGAGACGGAGTCCCGTATTTTTGTTCATTTTCGTTTCCACGCGTTCTTTCTTTACAATTTACGACTGCAAGAATCTCGTTGCGCCTTTAACGGACAGTTGTATTTAACTGGGTGTTATCGTGCCCAAAGTACGATGTCGTTGCCGTGCCGCCACAAACCCCACTTTAGTTATCGCATTCCGCTGTCAGCGAAACAGGAGCACAGAGAGCGGGCCTGGCCGCAATCTTTCGCTTTGTGAACACGGTCCGCACTCCGGCCCTCGGCTAAATGGATACACTCTTGCGAAATAACCTCGTCCAACTTATTCAAACAAAGTAACATAGTAAAGGTAAGGTTTTAACTCTGATTATCTTATTAGTGAAGGCTGAAAAGATTCGATAGCGTGTACATCTTTTGAACAATGAACAAATGGTACTTTTAAACATCAAGGAAGTAACAAAGTACTCTACAGATAGAGAGTACTGTGAATTGAATTTATTTACGCGAAGCGCATCCTCAGAAAACAAACGAGTAGCCGTCTCGACGAGATCAGACTCGGGCGAGGGAATTGGGAGCATCTCCACATTATGTTCTGTACTTTATTACCTACTCTTGCATACCTAAATTGAATGAGTTAAATATAAAAAGGTCTATATGTAATGCAGCTCTACATTATACATTCGAGATTAGGCATATGTATGTATTACTCATGCAGAACTTGGTAGAATAACTTGTTAATCTGTGTTAATAATACAAAACCATATATTATGTACCTAAAAGGATCAGGGGTTTTAAGGCGCAGATTTAAGATATTTTAAATTGTTATTGTGTGGGTCGAAGTGTCCGCCACAAATAAGAATAAAGAGGGTCGGGGCGAAGACGTTCCTACAGAGAGCTTTAATATTCCTTGTGCATTCTCCTTGGCAAGAGGTCAACAACCCCAGTAAGGCGCATCCCCGCGAATCCTCATTTCTACCCAAGTCTAACTTCGTATAGATGTCGCGTGCTCAGGGGGAAAGAAAGACCCAATGTTCGTCTAAAATAAAATATATCAGCAACCAAATCACCTTCACGTTACGTACATATTTAAGTTACGACATTCAAAATGTATCGCTTTAACAACTCTAGATACTGTATCCGACTCTAATAAACCAGAAAAAAGTAAAAACGTAAGAACCTATTTACGAGTAGGTACAATTAAGCTGAAGCACTATAAATAGGCAAATGCAGATAATATAAAATACCAATTCTAAACACAAATTGAAAAGGTAATTTAGGTAACACCAATGGATGCTGGGATCGTTATACCAGATATCTTTAATCCTGTAGACTTGAACAAAGGATAAATACATAAAAAGGTTATTGGAACTAAACAACGAACACTTTCCGGTCTCAGACGACTGGACTGGCTACCTGCCGAGGGGATCGAAACATTAGTTTGCCTCACATGAGCATCTTTAAAAGTGTATTTGATATCAGCTTGCTTTCAAATATGTTTGTTTGGATTAGAGATAAACACGTTATTTGTTGAGATAACATCGGTACACCTTCCATTTAGTAGATGTTTCAAAACAAATATTGCAAGTGACGCTCGTTGATGATAATTGACGTTTGTAATTGTTCTGATTAATATGGTTATAATACCAATTAATATGGTAATAATAATAAAGTATGTGGTTGTTGCCTCAAATGTTCTTAGATTTACTAATGGTCGGGCATTTGTTATTTACAATGTTAGAGCACACTATAACGAGCACCAAGAACTTAGAAATAAAATCTTGGAATTGAAAGCAAAATAAAGTAACCACACCAAGTATGAACAGGGGGTTCAACTCTCTAGCTAGGGTAACAAACGAGCGAGGGAGCGAAATAAATAAAGAGAAAACATCGACAACGCATCAACGGGATACGTTCGAGGGTAATTTAGGGGAAACCAATGCTATGTAGAAACATTATAAATAATATAATAACGGTAAAACCATCATAAACTCCAACAATTACCAAATAAGCCATTAGATAATCATGAAGTAGGAATAATTGCTGTAAAAGTAACTCGATTTCTAAGTCGCTCCCTCTATCTACCTGTCGGTTGTCAGCTTACACAACAAGGAAAGTTAAATGCGTGCGGGGCAGGGGCAAAGCAACTTTCGCCCATTGTAGCGATACTAAATGAAATCAACACACCATGATGCAGGAAGATAATTCATTCATTGAATGAAAGTGGCATTACTATCATTTATGAATACTAACAATTAATGCGAAACTCAAGTTTCATACCTGTGCGCTAAATCAAATAAGAACCCAACCGACGTAAAGTCCTTCGATGAACATGATAAAATAAACTAGTTCCGCGTTGACTCCAACAACCAAAATAGCTCACCTGGCTAAGGCCATTATTCGTTCGTATAATCCAATTTTCCAAAACAGTGGCACCACTTCGATAACACAAATCACAAAAGTCAACGAGTATAAAGTGCAGTATCGTCAAATGAAACTTAACTACACCGGTATGCGTGTATCACGTTTGACAGTTTCACCACATGGCTGGGAGGTTTCTCGCGATAGCGTGACAGACGCTCGGAGCGCTCGACGGCTGACGAGCGACTGGAGCCGTGAATTGTGGATTGGTTTGGTTGGTATGGTGCGGCCGGCGCGCTGCTCTGCGAGCGCGCGGCGCGGCGAGCGGCGAGGGGTCAGCCGCGAGGGCGGAGCACCCGACAGCCGGCGCCCGTGGGACAGCTGCGCACCGCGGACGGACCCTTTCTCCTCTCTGCCCTGTCTCCATTGTGCTGGTGAAAGCTTATAATGCGTGTTCACATAGGTACCTACTCTATACGATTTGAAATTATGCAAAGCTGCATTTCGGAATCATACTCGTATTGTTTACTAATATTATGTATGTTTCTACAAGTCATACTTTTTTTAAACTACGCCTATCGCCGAGTAGAAAATTTATAATAATTCTTAGATTAAATTATAATTTTAAATATGTTTTACATTAAAACGTTGTCGAAAACAGTAGTGCATTTGAGTTGTCATTGAAATGGAATTCATCACAGCGAATGTGGATAATGATGACGTTATGAGCTTATCAAAGTAAAGCGGTCAACGATTGAATTAACTCAGTAATGACGTTAATTAATTACAAATCTATGTTGTTTATACTAATTCATAACATAATAATGTTACATTAACATTTAAGTGGCGATCAAACTATAGTTTAGAGTTAATATTTAGGTGCAGTGTGGTTCAGTGCACGAAGGGAGAAGTTGTTGCCCCTGTGCGAAGCCTTGAGCCGCCCTGCGTCGCTCAGCCCGCCCGCCTAGCATAGTCACTCATTATACTTTGTGAGTATTGTTTGGAGTGAACTTATACCCATATTTGACTACGACATGTCTTGAAGTTAAAGGAGTACGATGCACTCATAAATTAAAGTCACATTCATTGTTATTGCTGATTGATTTTGACTTTTACTAACAACCATGAAGTCGAAGTCTATTCTAAACTCCATCCTCTCGTCACACGAATCATGGATCGATAGTTTAATTAAATTATTAATCAACAGGAAGATCCCGTGGGACGCATTATTCCCGAATTTCTGACGCCAATGCGGTTTTACCAATCTTCAGCAAAACAACAACAAAATAACCACCCATTTTTTCTGGGCAATTTGAAACTTTTTGTTAAGTTGGTATAATGAAAAACATTGTGATTCATTGCAATGAGGTGGAGTGTTCGTTGCACAGTCGTAACGCGTGCATTGGCTGCTGCAACTGAATACCTAAATGCGACTGGCGAGGGTACTTCAAAGTCATTGAGTCATCTGCCCCTCAGTCGCAGGCACCCGTCGACCTTGGCTCGGGCCTTCAGGGTTAACCTCCCGAGGGAAAAAGGCCCATCGGCCTCGGAATTCTCGGCTCGGCTTACCTGCTCGGATGTTGAAGTATCATGCCTGCCTGTGTTTTTGTTCAAAAATATTTTGTTGATCGAATAAATTCAAGCACGGTAGTTTTTAAATATGTATTTTAATTCATTTTGTACATGTTTAGGTAGGATATTATGTATGACACTATTAGTGTTCACAGTTTGTTTTGTTTTAGTAACTACGTATTTAATTTGAAAATTTTCAATTAAAAGTTGAGAGATGAAGATGTTTCTTGGTGAATCACATCCTTGGTACATCGCTTTAGCGACACCAAAGATCACGAAATGAAAATGGTACATGCAAAACATTGTGTTTGTAAGTAACAAAAACATTGACATGAAATGGTTTACAAAATAATTTGAAACTTCATGTTGATAGGGAAGTTGAGAACACATGAAGAATATCTCGAAATGCATTTTGCATATAAGTTGGTTGTTTTTGTTTAACCATAATGGGCGCGGTTCACGTCATCAACGCGCAGGCGGCAGGGTGCGCTTGCCTATGACCCGGATTGCAGTATCAAGGGCACTAGGTCGCATTAGACCCCTTAGACCCGCCTATTCACATCCCTGCGCTGAACAATAAACTCTTTCCAAATAATTATTCCGGAACTAAACTGTCGCAACTTCGCACAACTCGGCAAGTTAAATGTTCTTTAAAGGGTTCGCAGAAAAGTTAAAGTTATGTAATCTAAAAGTATTCTAAAAACAGGTCTTTGAAACTCCAAATTTATCCTTGCATTATTTCAAATAAAATATTGTTGGGACAGATTTGGAATTTTTTCACAATCTGTTTTTAGAAACCTTTCATGAATAATTTTAAGGTGGAATTTTTTGTGGTAGGTAATTAGGTAGGTACAGTGCTATTCTGGATATATATTTATTACGCAAATTATTTTACTCGAGGGAGAGACCAGACTCCCCAATACATGAAATTCTAGTGTCCTACCTAACTACCGAACCCCTTGTTATAACAATGACACAGTGAATGATATGTAAAATGTCTCTATCTACCCTATCTACTATATTGAATCCTATCACAGCTATTACCGTATCACGATCTCATATGTCACAAAGGGCAGGACTCCTCCATTGCGAGAGTAAGAGGCGCAAATCGTTGCATACTCGTGTATGTATATTTTTTTTAGAAACTACAAGTGCACAGATACGCTCGCGCGCACTTTCCACGATTAACTTTCTCATTCATAACGCGAGTTGACCTTTCCTTTCTATCGCGTTCACTTCAAAGGGTCAATTGACAATTCAAATCGAATGTGAAACTGAAACTCAAAAGCATTTCGAAACATCAAGTTTCTGTTGAAACCTCAACGCGGCGTTTATGTGACATTTTCGTCAATACTTGCGAAACGTTTCTCCCCTCGGTTCGGAGGACTTTTTCGAAACTTTATGAACTTCCTTATTTTCAGTGTTGCACGCGCCACGAGCGTCACGTAACGTTTTAACTTATTTTAGTAGGTAGGTATTAAAGGTTCTGTTATAGTGAATTCCAAATACCTCAAGGTACGCGGCGATTTTCTCGAGATGAAGATTTTATTAATAAATAAACTCGCTCACCTGAAACCACGATTTTGGCTTAACTAGACAAAGTTAATTATCCAATTTTCCATGATGACAAGACTAAAATATATTGCAAAGAAAAATATGTTATGCGGAATGAAATGTCAAATCTGTGACCTAAAGGTACGAATAATTGGCTACCTATATCCCTTACATACCTCAGCATATTATTCTATGAAACATAATTTCATTACAATATCGGGTCATGTTAAGTGACAATCTTGAGGAGGCAACTAGATGCAATACAAACTAGAATACATCTACCTTGGCCTATCGCATAATAATAAGTACTAATAGAGCAGTGTCACGGTCTACTCTCGACTCAAGCGAAGCGAGAAAGCTCCTATCTGTCGCAGCCAGGTGAAACCCTACGCTACAGCGACATCGCACAGACTGTCACGCACGCTTTTAGGAGTAACTTTCAAAAACTCCCGACTGCTAACCACTACACACCCACCTGAGAAAGCGGGTAGCTAGGTAGGTATGCAACTCTTGCAAAGTAATTAATTGCAATTTAGCGTAAATTATGCAAGTACAACATGTAACTGCGATAGATAACAGAGAGACCTTTATAAACATTTCAGTAATAGCACTTATTCGTATAACGTATACTTAAAGGCGAAACGCAACAGTGAAAGTGCATCGCGGGTGTGCGCCGGCGCCGCTTTGAGAGCATTTTTCAGCCGAGAGGAGAGAGAGAAACGTAAGAAAGCGCCAAGATGCGAACGGGCGAAGGTATAGTAAAATTTTGAAAGCGCCACACAATAGCGCGTTGTCGAAATTGGAAAGTTGAGCGGTGCGCGTCCATTGCGTAACAGCTTACGGGCGGCGTGACGCTGACGGAAGGTAGATGTGACGTCACGGCACGAAAGTGCATCGGCCGGCGGCGGCGCGGGCTGCACGTGCACTGCAGCACTGCTTCCTGCATCGGAGGACTTTCTATTGGGAAACCGCGCGCCGAGCGCTCGCCTCGCGCCTTCTCTCCACTTCTAACTGTTGAGAAATTCGACTCTCACGCGGCGTGCGACGCGACACGAAACGAGATGCATCTGGTTGAGCAACGAGCAGTCGGCTTACAGTGCGCTTACACAACTGCATGTATCGGCACAGCGCCCCGTGCCTCGTGGTCGAATATAACGATTAAATAAACTAGTCGTAATATTATGCCGTGCGTCTATAAAATAAACGGTAGTTGATGACTAACACTGGAAGCACATAAACTTAGAATGATTAACCTAGGTATATTTATAGCAAACTCACTTACGCTTTTGAAAGTGGCGTGGTATGGAAATTCCTGAAACAAAGAAACCTTACATTAGTTACCACTTATATAAAATTGGAACGATGATGTAGTAGTAGTAGTAGTGAATAGTATGGGAGAGGAACACTCATCTTGTAAAGATAAATAATATTTGTCTAACCTACTGATTTAAGTAGGCACAATTAACAGCAGATCAAATGTAACACATGGACAATCTATACGCTACGGTAATACAGCCTAGATTGCAATGGGTTTGCGTAGATTGATGTGCTGTCGACAGTACCTATATTTACCAAGTTCTTAATGAGATCACCACGAATCATAATTATATAGAAGAAAACACAACACATCTTCAACATATAGAGTTTAGGTTCATTGAATCAGTGTTCATTTCCTAACCTAAGTCGGCATACTTGCCTAAGTAAGCACATTATATTTTATACATATTCGGATCTCTAAATAACTAATATTTTATTAATTATTCTGTAAAACATTATGATACCTACAGTACGATATGAATGTAGATTGTGTTGTGTGGTGGGTGACACACATCACGAAGACGAGTAGAGGACAAACGGAGGAGAAAATGGGTTGTCCTGTATTAACCGCAATAACCTTGCAAAATACAATGCGCATGTTGTTTTTGTAAAATAAATAAATCGTATACAAATACAACAATTTAATAAATGCCATGCAATATTAGAATCATTGTGTTAGGCCATTTGTACTCATTACAAGCTTGAAATCAATATAAGCTACCTTGACACTGTTTGCTTTTACAGACCGACGGATGCGTGTGTCACTATAAAATGTGTTACAATGATAATAATAATAGTCAAGATGGATTAGTCGATAGCATGATACTTTAATACTAATTAGAATTAATGAAGAATCTGCAGTTAATTTGTACTGACAACAGAAAATGAATTTTCACAACAACGATGTGATGACTATAACAATGTGGTTTACCATTTGCCCACCATACAAATGTCATGCTGATTGACCAATAAGCGAAAGAGTTTAAAAAATTGAGGTCTCAACGCGGGACGCTCCTCGAAGGAGTTCATGGTTGAATGGAACATGTACAGAGCTCATACAGTTCTTCACATACAAGTCTATGCCTTTTCCCACAACCTTAACGCGTATAATCCGATGGCAAATCCAAAGCGGTTCCTAATTGTCAGATTGAGAACGAACGTGACGGAATAACGATTTAATCTTTGCGTGGTAGCAGATAAAGCAGAATTTTGTTTACATGGCATCGGCATTCAAGAAGTAGGTTGAGAACGCTTCTAAAGTGAGTCTGTATATCACAAAGATTCATTAAATTATATCACGCGAGATGTTGTCTAATTTTAATGCTAATCTCTACGCACATAAGGAGGTGTAGGAGGAAAGAGGTTGAAACGGATTTCTTGTCAAGTGAAAATGGCCCCACGAGGGGACTAGATACAGAATCAGAAAGTGGAATGTGCCTTCCATGCATTTCAGTCGCAGAATTTACAATTAGCAGACCCCAATTTTTCTGAAATGAAAAACTGAGTCAACATAGTAAAAATATCCCGAAAACTCTTAAAATAAACATATTTTCTCAAAACATTTTTAATAACGAAAAATTACTCATTTATTCATGATTATAAAATCGATTACAGTCAAGTGCGAATTGGACATTTCATGCAAATATTACCTACTGATCGGTGAATTGAGTACAGAAGCTTTAGATTTCAGAGTACCCAGCCAGACCTAAGCTAGGTGTCAAATCCACGGGAGTTACAGACGGGGACTACGGCGGCGGCGGCGGCGACAGCGCGAGAGTTGCGGTTGTTATATCATCCGAGATATCGTAACTTTTGCTCACTGCTCTAATAGAAAGTGCACGAGCCACTCGCTTTTTCTGATATTAATTGCCTAGGAAACTCGTATTCGAAATTGCCTATAAATAAACTACTACTTTTTACCTGCCGTGAATAATTTGGTACAATAACATATTCATATTTATTTTTACAAGTAAAATTTAATGTTTTCTTCTACAGCAATTTAATTATACGATTACCAAAATAATCAGGAACAAGTTAGTTATTGCTGGACTCACTAATCCAAATCAAAAAGCACCCAAGTAATATGTTAATTTTATTTAACATAATTAATTAATTATTTCAATTTTTCCGTGTACATAGTCCACTCCGCATATAATTGTTTTGCATCTTTTGACAACTAAACCACAGTTTCTAATAAGAAACTTACAAAACTGCCAAGCTGTTGCAAGTTATGAATATCTATCTGGCTGTGCCGCATTCTCTGTCAAAGTACTGGCTGGTAAATTGCAAGAGATCTCTGCGAGAAATACGTTCACCGTCCTAGATGCGCAGTACTTTCGTTTTGAAATCGGCGCGCACAATTGGCCGTATCGAGATAGAGGCGAACCAGCTCACCAGCGGCAACCAAACGGTGGCGAAACGCATTCGAGCGTTTCTAATACACCACTGGCCATAATATGGTATATGTGGATCAAGAAGAACACTCCTCGATAAAGTAACATGACTTTTCTAAAAGTGAATAGGTGCGATTATGTCGTGGTCGCTATGCCTGAAGCTAAAGATATACGAAACTGTCTCAGGCACTCATATACTAAATTGTATAAGAGTGAGCGTGATGTTTAGTTTACGATGATTACAATTTAGCGTGCGATTACACGCAAAAGACCAACCTGTGACAGTTAATAGAATCACATGCACTGCAACGAACCAGCCAACTTCGGCACTACAACCTTATCCATTTCTAGGAAAACCTGCTACAGCCTTTAAATACGGAGGTGTATCATTAGGAAAAGCCTCCTCGACATTCATCGATAAAATACCCCACATGAGTTTCTAAATGGGAATGGTACATCATTGTAAAAGTTGTGAATGTAACGGTTGATAGAACTGCAACGATAATCGCTTAATTGCCTGCATAAGATTAGCTACAGTTTTTAACTACAGAGGTGTTTCATAAGGAAAAGTCCCCTCAATGGCAACTTGTCTGGACAGCAAAAAATGTGAACACTCCATTGTAGTTACAGTTCACTGAAAAGAAAAAGTTTAATCGAGAACCGTCGTGGAAAAAAAAGCTGAAAGAATCTTTTATGAGAAATCGGTGAACGAAAAAAGCCACGCTAAGTTTTCTAAACGTTCCGCGTTTCAGTCTAGATTTTAGTTTTATTGTGAAGCTGTTTGGTTTTCGCTTAATAATGACAAATTATTTCTTTAAATAATGGTATTTAAAACGATAATGGTAGCGGTTCTGTAGTATATTTTTAAATTTTAAATTAACACTGATAGTTCTAAAAGTAGTGCATCCTTTTTTATAACAAAAAGGAATTTTAGAATTTTGGTGTAGGAAGGGTGACATAATTTTTAGACCAGTCGGATTTAGGTTTTATAAACGCACGCCAGAATTAGCACTGAGAGATTTTAGCACATGTAAGCTTATAGCGTATATGATCGACTCTATTATTCACAAAACATTGCGTTGAACTGACGATTACAAATAGTCAAAACTATTTTTGATAGACACCTCAACGAAGCACTCATTTTTTCTGTAAAGCTCGTTATAGGTACGGTTACTAATGAAAATGGGGAAAAATTAAATGGAATTAATTAATTATTAATCATTTAATTAATTACTAATTAAATGGAACCGAATCGTCTTTAAATATAATTGTTATTACGGAGTATTTAAATAAAAGCTACCTAAATAAGGGTTATGCATAGGCTATGCACCATTCTCACTTAGTTAGCCCTGTCTGAGACATAACGATATTATCTCGAAACTTGTAACGCGGCCCGCTTTCGTCTTAGGCATCGGATGTCAGGAGGCGAACGATTTCACAAATTTCACTGCACGCCCACCATTCGTTATCTCCATGTTATTGCAAGTGATACACGAACATTAAACGTGGTACAGGCAATAAATAAAAATTATAACTGTCCTGGTGCAGCGCTGTCCTGACAATATCATTTATCTGCCAGAAAAATGATTCTGGTAGTGGATAAATGGTCGAGTATAAAAACCGTATATTATTAAGATAAAATCAACCGAAGGAAAACATTCGAATGTTGATTTTTGTCATGAATGGAGGACATAATTGGATCATCTTATTCAATTAAACAAACAACTCTTCTACACATCTGATCATATCTTCATCACTGGACCGATATATATATCTACCCATATTAAATTAAAATACATATTTAAGTGTTGTTAATATTTGTTTAAATGGTGCACTCCTAAAATCTGGGAGATGTGATAGAAGTCAATGTAAAACAGGTTACTAGTATATGCTGAATGAATTGTAATTAATTAATTAAGTTACCATCGTCGACTTGGGTGAAAACCTGTAAAGGCGTTGGGATTGTAATTTTAATGAAATAAATAAATAAAAAAAAAAAAAAAAATATGTCTTCAGCTATGGCAATAAAAATATATGGCCATATTCTAAATGTACTAGTTGAAATCTACCTTTCAGTTTGGTATCGAAAGTCGGGAGCAAAACGATTTCACAAAATTTCACTGCACGCTTTGCTATCTCCGTTACTCTAAAGCAAGTTCTCTGAAAACGTGGGTGTAGCATATTTACGAGATAATATTGGTATAACTATTAGCGTCGTGATTGATATTTTAGATACACATGGCAACTTGTTGCCGATAATGAGGATTTTTTCATAGCAAAAAGTAAAATGGTCATCTTTCAGTGAGTCTAACCTACGGCTATAATTGATTTCATCGTTTACCAAAGAGACAATACGAATTACATGCAATATTTAGGTAGCGTAACGAGCGGTTTCTAAACATCTTTTACGGGGACTGGAGACTTGTCACCCAATACAAATTGTTATCGCAATACACATTGACACCCGAGTGTTATTGGTACCATTTCTCTGAGTTGGTACCTAATCATATCATGTTTCTTAAAATTAAGATGCAAAAAATTTCTTTCTCGCAAGAAAAATTAGAGAAAATCTTGTCTGATTAAATATTAATGAATAAATCTGTATGATTAAGAAATTAAAGATCTAGAAACGGGCTACAAATCTTAAAAATGCAATGTACACAACGCAGTGAGTAAGGTACGTTAACTAACGTTTCAATTAAAAAATATCTACTTTTGATTAAATTGCAAAAATTTGATTTTAGGTTCCTAATTAATTTAGAGTAATTCAATTACCTACATTCTACAACATACAACATATGTTGTGATAATAATTTTAATGACATCATTGACAGCTCTGTCATCATTAAGATTAATTCAACTTGGGGATCTCGTTAGTGGCATTTCATGTATGCAGTCCGTGTGCGCCAGATTTCATAAGCGATCTCTCCACACCCTGATCTAGGTTAGGTGGTCGACATCGGCGGCAGAGCGGTGGCGTATCGAGCGCGTCCGATGTTAACCTACATACATCCGCGGCACACATACACTAACCCAGCTGGGGTCGAGAGCACCCGTACCGTACCCGTAAAATTCGTGACCCAGCCCCCCCTCCCTGCTAACCTCTATTCGCGTCTCTACGGTTCTTAACGCCAAACTTTGTTAGATAAGAGCTTGCAAAGTTGCAACCGCCCAGAGAGCATGAAATCGAATATTGGCTTGCTTGACTAAAGTGTTGAGTCTAACAAAGTGCCTACATTAAAATGGGTACCTAACTGCCTAAATAATTAAAGTAGGTGTGTAATATTGTAAAGAGCTCGGTGGCGCAGTGGGTGGGTCACGGACTCGCGATATCGAGGTCTCGGATTCGATCCCTGGTGAGCAATGTACTAGAGAAAACTGATGTAGCGGTACATTTACCGAGTGCTCTCAATACGGAAATATTGTAATTGCATGTTTGTTAAGGGGAAAATAGAGTTACTTTTTGTCAAAATCCTGCCCAACTGCAAATAATGCATTTTGATACACTTTTCCCTGTATTGTAAATAGGTACTATCTATACGTAATTTTTCAGAAAAACCGGTTTAATCGTCTTTTTACTGTGTTCATTGTTACTTTTTTGGCAAAGGCATCATGGTTCGTTATTACGTTAATCGTTACATAAACATTTCGAAATGGTTATGGAACTTGGACTGAAACATTCTGTAGTCACTTAAGACTCACAAAAGCAATTGAAAGGCAAACTTTCTCGCTTTGTCACAAAGAGAAAACATTAACTCTTGTTTAAATTAGCTGCAGATATAGGTAATACAATACAGGGATGATAATGAAGAGAGCAGAAATTTTAAAGTTAGTCATTTATTGCGGGCTACCAGTTTACCTATATGCTAAAAATAACAAGACAAATGGTTTTGCAGGGGGAAAAGTTCATATCTTCGGTAATTGGACAAAACCGTACAAAATTTACCGAAAGTAACAATGTTCTCCGGTGCTAATTTTTCTAATACAAATATGGGTCCACCAGATCAAGTTTTCCAGCCATCAAAGATAGCTGTAGCTACTATACTGGGTAGCTACTAGCTAATTCAAGGGAAAGACTTGGAAAAAAATGTTGTATGCACAGAACCAATTTTGGTGGGCCAAGGTTATGTTGGGTTACTTTCTACTGTGATTGAGGGTGAAATATTACGCTTCTTTATTGCGTCTCAACAAATAGAGAGGTTTTCGATGGAGTACAAGGAAGTGACGAATAAAACTAGTTCCTGAGAGGTCAAGAGAGGGAGAGGCTTCAACACGAGTGGCATTCAGTGCAGGGCACTCCAAGTGCAACGCTGCGTCCTGGCCGACGAGGGTCGACGCCCGGCCCGTGTCGCTACCACCAATCGATAACCTGATTTGCACTACACCACTTGTCATGATTATGATTCATTCGACATGTAAACTCGTAACCGATTTACTACTATTTAATTTTAATTACCATTTCCTATGCCGTTGTGAAATATTGATAGCTCATACTAGTTTGTTACCCAATTTGAAGAGAGATGGCGATGTTTTTCGGGTATGTATGCGTGAAATGTCGGTTCCTGTCGGGCCTCCTACAGCCTAAACGGATTGTTGTATGAGGTATCTTTAGACTTCACATTTTAATCCAATAAAAACTTGTTTTGCAATATGTGGGTACCTAATACCAAATTAGAGTTATTGCTGAAATGCTCCAGAATTACTTATTCGGAGCAAAGTAACCGAAATCGTGTTACCCCAAATTAAGCACGTGTTAATGCATGCATGAGGCACAAAAAAACGGAAACGGCATAAACATGCGGTGGGTGGGTTGGGTTGGAGAGTCGCATATGAGCATGAAGTCTCCCTTTATTAATTTAATTTTAAACCCATAGGGTGGGATGAATACAAATAGAAATTTTAAAAAAAGGTTGCTACGTACCTACTTCTGGTACCACTTCTTCAACCTACGTATTTGTAAACACTAAGTACTAATATTTGGTTGTACTACTATAAGTAGTTACTGAATAATGCGTTGCGTTGCGACCCCTTTGGGAAATCATAGAACGTATCCTCAGATCTTGTTTCATTGTATGAAATTGAAAATGGATAATATGGTCTCATAATGTAGTAGTCATAGTAGTGAGTGGACAGATATATTTAGGATCTTTTACGATTCTAATGGGATCCACTTTGCGGCAAACACTTACCTATGCATGACAGCATGCAATCAAGATTGCCTTTTTTTTTAGAAAAGAGAGCAATCTATAAATTATACCATAAGACTTTCCTAAAACTACCCAAAAACTCTCATTAGTATCTATTCTAGGGATAGAAGCTGGACCTTCGATTCACATTACCATATGTGTGCTCTACCATCGCATTAACGAGCTCTCGTGAATGAAAAATGTCTTAGTTATTAAGTAAACAAGAAATGTAGAAACGAAGGCAACTGCCTTTGTCCTGTTTCGCGGCCTACGAACTCTGAAGTGTCATCGGCGAGCTTTTAATTCGAAGCGAGTGCAATGCAATGCGACAGTGCAAGCGTCCAGGCGAGCATGCAACTCGGGGTCGACGCCCTATGGACGAGTTAACCGCGGGATAGTGACCTGTCCCGCACCAACAATGCACACATGTATTAATAATAATATTCTAATCGCATCACAATGTGGCGCAATTTTTAAAAAGCTCGGAGGTTCGATAGCGATTTTTTTAGACCAATTGTAACATAATCACATCTCAATATTATGTATCAGCATTGCAAATTAATATTGATGTGTTATTGAATATAATCAATAAATATGTCTATGTCTCTTTATCTATTTACTTGTGCACGTCAACATTTTGTTATATTTTCATTTGACAACACTTTGCAAGAAAAACTTTCAGCAGCACATGCGGAATTGGCGATACAGTAACACCATGCATTTCCATCGTTTAAATCAGTCGTAATTTAAAAAAATATAAATCGTAACCCGAGGTAAATCATAAATCTGTATGGCATTGTACGGCATAACCCGGGTTATCTTATTGGTGCAAGTGGTCATACGTTTTTTTAACTGAACATTTATTTAATTTGTCATTAAGTTACTAGCTAATTATCAGTTGTCATTAATACGAAAGCGTTTCAAATGGGAAAGGTGCTAGAGCTTTTAGATAAAGTTATCTGTCTGCTTATGTAATCGGATATAATATAGGGATAGGATTTGTACCGACTAAAGAAGGCACATAAATACGTGCCGACACCTCGCCTTCATAGGTCAAATTTCACTTCGGATCGCTGAACCAGCGAAGTAAATAAAGAAATTAATGATGGATCGAGATTCGAGATGTATCGCAAATTTTCAATCTGTATACGGCTTTTCATAGTACTTAATATAAACATTTTAACCTATAGATACCTATATAATATTATGTTGTAAGTAGATACTGCTGAACCAGTGTGCTGGATTAGATCGAGGCAAAGTGATAACACAGAATAACACACGATAACATATCTGGAAAATGGTAACACTACGCGAAATCGTACGCTGTTGAAATTGCTTTTAGGTTCAAACCAAATGAAACAAACCATTTGATTTACTAGGTCAATACGAGTATAAAAATCCAACAATCCAATATAATGTTTGGATATAAGTGCCAGAGGAGGAGTCAGGGGCAGTTAAATATCGGGCTACGTAGAGGACTAGTTCAACAGAAAACCCTGGCATACCCTGGTATCGTCCGCCGGGAAAAGCGCCTTGTCAAAGAAACGTGTATTACGTGAAGGCACGGGAAATACAGTTGAAGCCACAATAGATATGGTTCATGAGGTTGCCCAACGATTATGTGGTACTTGGTACAGTCGAAGACAGAGATAAGTATACAGGGGGCCTAAATAACGTTGAGATTTTCTCAAAAACTACTGGACCGAATTTAATAATTATTTTACAGTTACATAGTTTTAACTTTTATCTATCAAACAGTGAAAGAATTTTTGCAATAGGTGTAGTAGTTTATGAGAAAATCTCAAGCCTAAAAACTCTCCTGTACACCTTTCTCTGTGTTCCACCGTACATATTTATGTACAGGTACCTTAACGCTGTAAGATCATCAGTTAAAGTTATTAAACTACAGCACAGAACAAATATTTTACAACAACACGAGAAAAGGCTAAGTATTATAATATGGTTATCTATCAAACTTTAAAAAAGGGTACCAAACCAAATGAAATACCTACAATTAGGTACTTACTAAAGAAGTACATAAAGGGGAAAAGAAAATAGGTAGCTTACGAAGATGTTGTAAATATCTTCCCTTATTCGCTACAGAAAATTTCGTATTCAGGCCATCCCGCCGTTAGGGAGAGGCGACCTAGAAAACAGAAAGATTTTCATTTATCATCCGCCCTTAAGTCCTTGAGGAAAAACTCATTCAAGGTCTACGGGATGCCGGAAAATCCTTCAACTATAGGGCAGGCCCCACCCAGCCACCCAGTAACCAAGGTCGTGCCAACATTATTACGAATTTCGACAAATTGTACAACGGGTTCACGGCTTTATCGTATAAACTACGTATTAACGTATATAAACAGTGCAGTCACCAGTACATCAATGGTATGACCTCAAGGACGTCTTCACCTCTTATCGCGTCGACTTCATGTACTTTCGACTGGGGCTGTCGGTACGTTAGTTTATACTTTTTTCACATATAATGTATTGAACTGTTTATACGAAATAAAATGAAATTTCATTTTCACGCGTACTTATGTTCACTAATATATAATTATAAATGGCCGGATTGGTTGGACATTGTGGCAACCAATCTGCACTATTGATATGTCTTCTCGTAAAAATTATCTATACAGATGATAAATAAATAAAACTGAGGCTTTAACAAAATACACAAATTAGTTTCCTCGGAATTTGTATATTGTTTATGTTCGATATCGTCACGTTCTCCGTTGGATAGTAGGTAACTTTAAAATGATCCGCGTCGCTACTAAGGTAATTTACAAAGCTCTGTACTGTAACTCTATGCACTGACTTTATTATATTTTTAGGTAACAGTTATAATGCGATATACGATGACTGTTTGCCAGAGATTGCGGCAACTTGAATTCCGTCATCTGTGCCTACCCCTACGCTACGGTACGGGAGAGAGGCACAGGCAGAGACGACAGAATGCCATCAGCCGTGATCCTAACACCCCTCCTCCAAACTCAACCAAAAAATTACAACCGCCCGCTTTTCGCCACTACGTGGGCAATGGCTTGATGGGTGTCGAGTGTCGACCCTCATCGCCACCTTTTTAGAGCACTTTTTGCTTGATCTCATAGTGGTCCCATGAGTTGGTATGGGTTACCGCTTCAATACATAAAAAACGGGGCAAGTGCGAGTCGGACTCGCGCACCGAGGGTTCCGTGCTACGCAATAACGCAACTTAACACCGCTTTATTGCTCTAACGAAAAGATAAACTAGATATATTAACAAACTTAGATTTGCGGCTAGATTGCTCCAGCGAGTACGAGGCCAGATGCAAATATAAGTTTGTAAACGCAATAATCGAGAAAAAATTTGTTTTGGGGAGATGTAGGTAATTAATTACAAATTTACAGTTTTCGGATGTTTTCCTTTACTTGTGCTATAAGACCTAGCTTCCTGCCAAATTTCATGATTCTAGGTCAATGGGAAGTACCATATAAGTTTCGACTCACATGCGTATTCATACAAATATATGGGAAAAAGCGATATAAACATTTTGATTGCGTTGACTTAGACATCTTTTTTCGGCTGCATGACATTATGGACCTGAGCTTTTGGTATAAATTTTAACTTCATACGTCCACGCGTTTCTAAGAAAAAGGCCTTGACAAACGGACAACAAAGTGATCCTATAAGGGTTCCTTTTTTCCTTTGGCAGGGCACGGAACCCTAAAAATCCAAAAACTGTATTAAATATGTTATGATATAAGTACCTAACCTACCTATCCCCGTTTATGGAATGTCAATACACTGCAATAAATCATTGGCTGGCCCTCTGTGCTTCACCAACAGTTTAAATATGCAAACTCGGATTGAACAATTGGTAACCTTCGTATCATAGGTTAGGTGAACAATATAGCACAGGGTCAACATTTCCCGATCAGTGTATTTTAGGTAAATAAAAAAGTTACAGATTATGGATGGACCGACAAAACTCAAGGATGGAAATTTACGGCTAGAAAAAAAGGTTTACAGAAATTATACATGTACAGATTAATTACCGTCAGAATGGCGCGGACGAGCTCCCAGGTCCTCGAGGCCTATCCTGGACTGATGTACCGCTTAAGCTGGAATTAGTGACGGAGTCTCATAATTTGTGACGCAATAGTTTAAAAGTTATAAGCCTTTGAAGGGGGCCGCGCCAAGCTGACGCTTGAAAATCTGACTGATCAAAATAAAATTAATGAACCCATATGGAACAAATTTGGGTTCACTAATGTTTGACAAAAAACGTATGACAAATGATCATTTTACAAATTATTTTTGAAAAAGTAATCATTTGACAAACTTATCATTTACTAAAGTGATCGTTTTAAAAGTGATCATTTGACAAAAATCCATTTTATAAATATTTAACATAGCAAATGTTGTGAATGCTAAACCGTCATTTTGCAATTGATTAAATGACCAAAGTATTCCTTTTTCAAGGTCGCCATTAGACAAAATATTGGGTAAATAAGTGGGTATTTTATATGTATAATTGTTAATAAATGAACTTGCTTTTTGAATGCAAAAAAAAAAAACCTAACATCGAAGTCTCTGGCTTGGAGCGAAGCTGCGCTTCGCTCCAAGCCAGAGCCTTCTGAACCTAAACATCCGTGTCGGATCTGGTTAGAGAGTTGGTCGGGGTGTCCCTTCATTTGATAAAAAACAAATTACAAATTTATGTATAATTGTTAATAAATGAACTTGCTTTTTGAATGCAAAAAAAAAAAACCTAACATCGAAGTCTCTGGCTTGGAGCGAAGCTGCGCTTCGCTCCAAGCCAGAGCCTTCTGAACCTAAACATCCGTGTCGGATCTGGTTAGAGAGTTGGTCGGGGTGTCCCTTCATTTGATAAAAAACAAATTACAAATTTATGTATAATTGTTAATAAATAAACTTGCTTTTTGAATACAAAAAAAAAACCTAACATCGAAGTCTCTGGCTTGGAGCGAAGCTGCGCTTCGCTCCAAGCCAGAGCCTTCTGAACCTAAACATCCGTGTCGGATCTGGTTAGAGAGTTGGTCGGGGTGTCCCTTCATTTGATAAAAAACAAATTACAATTACCAAACAATGCATTTTGTCAAAGGTTTTTATGCCTTGCGTTGTTTTATCTATTAACGTATATAATAAGTGAATAGTTTGTTAAGTGATGTTTTGAAGAAAGAAACTTTGTCTCGTAATTGTTTTGTCAAATGAATTATTTATAGAACCATTACTTTGTACAAAGATGAACTTATGAATCATGATTTTGCCAAACGTTGTTTGTGAAATGAATGGTTTGTAATATGTTTTTTATCAAATGAAGGGACACCACAAATTTGATTGAAAAAACAGGATGTGACGCTGAAATGATGAACATGTACCCAATTTTCATGTTTCAAACATAAACAGATAAAAAGATATAAGCCTTCATAGGGGGCCGTGCAGAATCTCGCACCACCCCCCCTGGATCTCGAGAACCAGACAAGCTACACAACAGCGGATTGTATGAGGACATAATGCCGCAGAACGCTGAATTCGTGACGGAAGAACCGACATTTAAACCGCAATAGTTCAAAAGTTATAACCATAAGAACTTTTCGGACCGTCAGGATGGCGCGGCCCCTTACAAACGCTAATAACTCGGTAAATATATCATCACGGATGACGTGACTACCATCAATATTTCGGCATTCAGCGGCTCTAATTTGTGACGCAAGGTCCGGGGCTCCAAGTTTAATATTTGCTGAGAAAACAAAAAAACAAATTCGTATGGAGGAAGTCGATAGGGTGACAATGTTACTGAGTTTTACCGGACTTATACTAAGACTATGTCAAACATGATGACATAACGATTTCTACAATCATATGAAGCGAAAGGTAGAAGCCACCTAGCATATACAGCATACACATAATAAACATAATAATAACGTAACATTTACCTATTTTAATTAAAAAAAAAATTAAGTATTGCTAATAACTTTTTAATTGATAATTACTTATATACGATTATGTCATCCTGTTATACATATACTAAGTACAAGTCCGATAAAACTCAGTAACATTGTCGCCCTATCGACTTCCTCCATAGGAATTTGTTTTTTTTTGTTTTCTCAGCAAATATTAAACTTGGAGCCCCGGACCTTGCGTCACAAATTAGAGCCGCTGAATGCCGAAATATTGATGGTAGTCACGTCATCCGTGATGATATATTTACCGAGTTATTAGCGTTTGTAAGGGGCCGCGCCATCCTGACGGTCCGAAAAGTTCTTATGGTTATAACTTTTGAACTATTGCGGTTTAAATGTCGGTTCTTCCGTCACGAATTCAGCGTTCTGCGGCATTATGTCCTCATACAATCCGCTGTTGTGTAGCTTGTCTGGTTCTCGAGATCCAGGGGGGGTGGTGCGAGATTCTGCACGGCCCCCTATGAAGGCTTATATCTTTTTATCTGTTTATGTTTGAAACATGAAAATTGGGTACATGTTCATCATTTCAGCGTCACATCCTGTTTTTTCAATCAAATTTGTTCCATATGGGTTCATTAATTTTATTTTGATCAGTCAGATTTTCAAGCGTCAGCTTGGCGCGGCCCCCTTCAAAGGCTTATAACTTTTAAACTATTGCGTCACAAATTATGAGACTCCGTCACTAATTCTAGCTTAAGCGGTACATCAGTCCAGGATAGGCCTCGAGGACCTGGGAGCTCGTCCGCGCCATTCTGACGGTAATACAGATTAAGGTACCTACTCAACTAGCTCAGGTGCCAGGGCTTCATTAAAGTAACTAATGTACACAGTTAAAAATAAAGATTTTATTATTATTTATTACAGATGGGTTAGGTTATCTTAGGTTACCTTTTGACATCCACGGCAAGAGTCCCATGCAGGCAGAGCTCCTTCAACTTGCAAACATTATTCTATTCACCTCCGTTTCAACACTCTAACCGCTCAAATTCATTCCTGTGTGGGTGGGCAATGTGCTCAAATAGACCAGTCAGCTGTGAGCTTAGTGACAGATGGCAAAGTAGGTAGGTATATTGATTGCCATCAAATTGTCTCAAAATGTCATTGTAGAACCAAATCGTGGCGACAGGGCCGAAATCCTTGACGCGTGAAAGGTTTTTAAAGGGAATTAGCTCGTATACGTTCAATGGTTCAGTTCATACACAGCACTTCTCCATATTGCCTTGACGTCACGTCGAATTCGAGACTGTGCAGGGTTATAGAGATATCAGGAATAACTTTCCAATATCCCTGACAAATAAGAATGGTAACCGAGATCGAAATACAGGGAATTCCAAGGGCGAAATTTGTAAAAATATGCCTACACACTGTGACATTCAATAAAATGTAAATTCACATCTTACCAATTTGTGCGATGTTTGTTAACGAACTGCACTCACTATACACGATCATAAAAATGACAAGAAATCACATATAAAATAGAACGTTTTGTTTACATTAGAAGAGGAATAAAGTACTAAAATAGGAATTTTGAATGGAAATATGAAATAAAAACAAAAGAACTCGCAGCAAAAGCGAAGGAGCTATTTTAACAGAGAGAGGCAAAGCTTACTAAAGCATACAGCCTGGTCAGATGAAATGAAAACGAGGGTTAGGCGCCTTTAACTAGGCGGTCGATGATTTATTCATTGTATTGTAGTGTTTCGCTTTTCACTTCTCCAAACAAAATCGGTTTATTTGTTTGTGAAGGAAATTCTTGATATTTAAGAGAAATGTTACAGAAAAGAAGAGATAGCGCTATACAATTTATGATATATTGACTCTTTCGTTCGCAGTGTTCCCTTTAACAAGTTTCGCTCAAAACGGTGTTTGTTAGAGGTTATTATGATATGAATATGTTTATTTTATTGTAAATAATAAAGTAACGTGAGGACTACATTAATTATTTAATTCTATATAAGAAATTAAGGATCATTGGTCAGCAGAGTGTCGCTAAGGGGGTACAAACAAAATTAAAAAAAAAATCGCTGAAAAACGACTTCATAAGAGTAACGAGACTGTGTAAAGTTAAGGTTTACTTATTCTCACACCCATTTTGGAGTGCCCCGGACTAAGGCCCCATCCTTCCAGCTGGGGGAGCTATTGCACCTCATGGAGGCCAACAGGGCGCTGCCAGCGGCGACGAACGGAGCGTCTCATCCAGGGACCTTTTGGCCATAATCTACTAAAATGTTAATAATTTTGAGAGAAACATCACTGTTACGTTTTGTGTAAGTATAAATTAAGCAGCCCCTGACCCACCAGCGATGTAATGTTCCGCGTAAGATATTTCATTGTTTTCTGTTTACAGAACTCTCAAATGCTGTATCGATAATCGATGCGAGATATCAAATTTGGCCACCACAGTCAGCAGCAGATTCATGTGCTCTCGGATTCCCCTGTGTGTACTGTGCAACTCATTCGAACATAATTGATAGCAAGAAGATGGAATTAGCTGAGCATACTGCATAGTTGTGTGTACATACTGTGGCATGTCTTTGCCGCTCTACTCCATGAAACTGTGGTGTTCGTGTCACAACTTCTTACCGCTCCACTGGACTATGCCGGGCATCATTAATTAATGTATAAAGTGTATTTGTATTAACTTACATCACCATTTTAATTTAATTAAGTATTATAGATTATTCAAATAATTTTCACCATATTCATACTTAATACTATTGTTTAAATCATATCAGGGTCTTCAATATGATAGTGTTTACTGTGATCCACCTTCTTGCATAATTCCCTTGATTGAACAAATCTTCCAGGCACTCCGCGACCCATCACATCTGTCATCCATCATGATCACTTGTTTAATTTCATAAAACATTCTTCATAATATTAATATATAATTTATGTTTAGATAAGAGATTAGGTCATCGTAGATATATTACTTTAGATTAGAACATCATATCATAGCAATTTGCAAAAATAATGGTGTTTGGAAAATTGATTTCAATCCATTTTCAATCAATAGATTTGTTTACATTGAATGTAAACAAATCTACGTGGCTCCGGCCACTTTCGCAGCTGTTCGTAGATGTATATGTACGTTTCTATAGACTACTGTCACTTTTTAACCAATCAAAAGAGACTCCGTGATCCCATTGGCGGATACAAAGATAATGTAATACTACGTTCAAGATACGTCACTAGGAGGAAACGAAATGACTATCGAAATTGGGCTGGCAAAATAAGGTTTTTAAATTTTCAAATTCAAATTTGGAAGCATCAAAATTTCAGAATTACCACAACTGCAAAATATAATAAATTTGTTATGTTGGCTACACTGCAGCCATTGTAACCCCCCCCCCCCCCCCTTCTCCCCCCGGCCGCGCCGCCACGACCCTTCCCCTCTGGGTCGTCCCTCTCGCCTTCCCCCCGCCCCGCGGCCCTCCGCCGACCCCGCCAATTCCCTTATCCCTTTCAAATATTCATATCATACATAATCAAGAAAAAATAAAACCTCTGAAGGGCATAAAAAGCTTTAATAACTTAACATTTAAGTATAATTGTATTATGATGATACTACAACGATTGATTGTCTTGATGTAGGTACCGCGCCGCGTTCCGTCCGTCTCCCTGAGGTCCGTCCTGTAACAAAGTTATTTTGTACTGACATATTTATTAATATTACGCGCATTGGCTAACTCAACAGTAGGAATTATGCTAATCTCTCAAATGCATATTATCTCATAATAACATAAAATACTAGGTTTAGAACATTTTTACTGTTATTCATATATATTCTGATGGGTGTCGATAATGTACAAATCATTTGTGTTAAATCATTTTATCAAATACTTACAGTTTGAATTCCTTTGGTGTTATTCTGTTGACATGCAGTTGTAGAAATCATTTTCGCATCTGAGCTCAATTCATATTACAAACATAACATTAATTACACTATAATTTATTAAAATGAGAAAATTGTGTATTAACAAATTCATGACAGACTTGATTTTTTCATTTCAAAATGGTGGATGGATTGGCGGCAAAATGAGTAGGTCTTTTAAAGTGCGCGAGTAACTTCACAAAATTCAAGTCATTTTAATATAATTTAAAAATACTATATATAGGTCTTAAATAATCCAAAATTCATTGTCGCGGATGATAAAGCACAAAACATTATTTGTTATTTTCTTCATTTTCGCTTCCGCAAACCGGTGTTTATGGTCATTTTTTATACAAAATTTGCACCCTACAATTATTAAAAAAAAAGACCATGGGAAACCTAAACCCATACAAATTCCCGCGAAACCCTCGTTCAATGCCGTTGTATGAAAGTTGCAGCACACTGGGCGGATACATGACATTTCTTCATGTCGTAAGCGAATGAACGTGAACGTAGGTAGTTATAAGTACTAAAGTGAAAATAGTACCAGCCCAGCAAAAGCACATTCGCGTTGTCAAGCTAGTTGTTTGCGTTTGGCGCTAATTTAATGAGAAGGCGCTAGAATTCGCTACGTCAGGGCATCCCAAACTTAATTTTACTATGAATGACGCCCCTGGGAATTTGGCAAATTTTTCTTCGACGCCCCGCGCTCTGCCCTTAAAGTACCTACCAAAATTGTAGCTTGTAAAGTTATCAGAAAACCTCCAAATAACCTTATTAGAAAATAATAACATGAAACCGAGAATGAGAAGAAATATTTATTTTATTTTGCTGTCTGGCTATTAATGAGAAGGATGTGTTTGCTTTTCTGAGCATAGCTTCTCAAAACGGGGCTCAAGTTTGAAAATTGTCATTGATACAGATTGTTTGGAAATTGCGAATCTATGTATATCGGCTTGCGACGACGCGCCGGGATAATGCCGCGGCGGCCCTAGGGGCGTAGCGAAGAAGTATTGTGACAAACTACAAAACAACAAAAGGAAACTTGGTAACTATTAACTTACATGTAAAATTAATTATTAAATCGTTGTATCTGATAATAAAGATTAGTCACATTAAATATTATTTCCAATATAAACAGTAAAACCTCTGCTACGTGTAAATTCGTCCAACTGTTTATAATATATAATAAATTACATAAATAAACATAGAGCGATTGATTTTACGTGCGAGATATTCTGTCAATTTTCGCTATTTGTGCAGAACAGCGCTATATCTAACTCGAAAAGATATTCAATGACATCACTAGTAAAGAAGGCATAGACAAAAAGAATACTATGACCATAGATATGTTTTTTAATTTTTATGGCCCGTGGATCTAATCTAAATGACTAAATGTGGATTCACAACATAACAATGTTTCCAAAACTACAAGTGATTTTGTCTGATTATGAATGCAGCTTAACAATTTTAGTTTGTCTTGCCTAGTGTCGTAGAGAGAAAAACTAACATTCTACGCTATTAGCAATGATTTCCTTCAATAAAATAAATAAAAAATAGTTTGAGAACTTAAAAAATGTATTGACAAACAAATCTGGTATTATCTCTTGAACATGTTTGTACTAATTCGTAAGGGTAGTTAGAGCCGCCACTACATCCCCGCGGTGTTCTCGTAATGTTCTTTCAGCCAATGTTCTGGATATTTCCATTTCTTTTACCTGAAAAATAGAAGTAAAATTATATTTAGCACTGTATTTAAAATATGTATTATATTCATAGTGTGGCATGTGGTGGCTTCAATGCATATTGTTCTGCATACCTGTATAGCTATATTATTAGTGCTGTATTAAATCTTAAGGGCCCTTTTCACAAATAAGATAACATGGATAAACACAAAAAGCCAAACATGATTGTGATTTTACTTGGGTATAACCCATTTGGCCATAAGAGATAGTTAAAGGTACTAACAATTAATTCTATGTCATCCTTTTTGACTAAGACTTTCTGAAGTTCTTTTTCCTTTTCCAGACGTTCTGCAGCCTCTTTATTTCTTCTGTCTCCGATCAGTGATAGGGCCTGAAAAATATGATATTAATAATTAATCTCTAACCAATGACATTGGGTATTGTGGTTTACTTTGTCAAGGATTCTGTGCCATGCATTAGCATTTCCCATACATATTTCCATGTTTTTCGCTTATAACAATTTGCAAAAACATGTCATATCATACCTCCTATCTGCCTTAAAAATCTAAAGTACCTATGTACCACATACCCGCACTAGTGGTGAACATAGGCCTGTCTAGACTAGCCAACTAAACGGTTGGTGTCGCTAAGGGGGCACTAAGGAAATCTATATAACCCTCCCTTTTTATAATACCATCGGAAGGGGGGGTCTTTGGGGATGATTTTTAATTAAGGTAATTTTTTGGTCTGATCAACCCGTCAAATTAGGGGCTGAAAATGAAAATTAGTACTCAGAAAAAAACTTAGAACCAAACCCAGAATCATTAGGTTAGGTTTGTTTTATGATTACAAACGCACGAGCCGAGCGAGCGTGCCACGGCAGCGGCCGGCGAAGTGCCAGAACCGAATTTCTTACGTTTCACCCCCTAATTTGACAGTATTTTTTCCTCAGTGCCCCCTTAGCGATACTCTGACCCCTACATGGCCTAAATTCTCATCATCTTCCCTTACATTGATAGAGTATTTGGGAAGGTTTGCGTCAAACAGTGGTAAGGTAGAGAAATTAACATTTGTTTGTCGTATATTCTTGTAAATTAAATAGAGATATGAAGTCTACTGTACTGTACAAACCTAGGTTTAAACTAAAGGTGAACTGGCACTTGCAACAGCCATCTGTAGCCCTCGGTTGTCTACAAATTCTGAATTATTTGTATGAAACCCTATGAAACATCGCGCACTCCGCAGTCTGCACTGCAATGCCAATTTCGTTATGTGCAGCCCAAAGCGCTAACCAAACTAGTACATGCTTAGCTACCTTTACCTAACCTCAATTCGAGCATACTTACACCCGATATATCCTGAGAAGATATTTCCTTTTCCTCTGCATAATCTGTAACCTTTTCTAAATCTGCTACACCACTATCATGTTTGGCGGTCTTTTTTTGCGTTTTGTCTTTATCGTGTTGAATGTCGTCCGTGTCTCCATTTATTTCCTCGTCGGCCATTCTTTTGTTTTCTATTTCTTTCTCTTGGTACAATTTACTCACACGTTAGTCGAAGTATGAATATGTATAGTTACTGCAAGGACAGCATCGGTAGAAACTTGAAGAAAAGCCCAATCAAATGGAAATCGTGGAAAATCCAGAAAATCTAACACTCATACTCAATTTCACTTTACTAACTCAGGCAGGAAAAAGAAAAACAAACCATTTATTTTGTTTATTATGGTCAAAGGAAAAACTGAAACAAACAGCCTCGTCATAATTTCTTTCAATAAATGGTTTGAAATCTTTTGCATTAGTTACTTCTAACTAAGCAAACAACACGTGCGTTGCTATTTTATATGCGTTTATATGACTGACAATGCTATCGCGATCCCGATAAATATTGATGTGTAAATGTCGCCTATGCCCACTGAGATAAATATGCCATAGATAAATATCTTTGTATGCTATGTTAAGTTGGCTAAACTTACTTTGAAAAGCGCGCCAAACGACATCAGCTACTTTTTTGGTGAAAATTCTAATTAAATAGTTTCCGTGGTATTTAGTGATTAATGATCACGTTAAGTTAATCAGTAGATGTCCGCGAACGTTTCTATTAGTTGGAGTGCTCGAAGGAAGTCGTGTTTGTGAAGTTTTGTGCTCTTAGATAGCAGGGTTTCCTTTGCATAACTTGATGCTTGCGTGGATCATTGAGTTATTTCGTTTAGGGGTTTGGGAGGGTTGTGCGTAGGTTTTGGTTAGGTTATCTTCGTATATACGTACAACATACTTACTTCGTATATTCTTACAAAACCGAGCAGTAATAACAATAAAACACAATATTAGATGTTGTTTACACTGTACATCAACTGATGACAACACTTTGACAGGTTAGTTAGTGTTGCCACGTCTTTGTTAACTTTTAGTTACTGTTTATATATTTCCTACTCTATTTTGCCAGACTGTATGTATTTATAAGAATTCAGACATTATATTAACATCAGACCAGTCTGTATGCCCTAGCTGGCTTTGCCTTTCCCTCTGGGAAGAATTTTCAAAAAAAAAACCTTTATGTCAGTTCAAACTTCAAATTCAAAACGAAGCGCGCCGCGCCAAATCAAAACGGCTGCGCAGTGTATTTTGTTTTGTTAACTTTGATGGTTATCGATACTAACGGAGATTTATAATGAATGAAGAAATAAAAGTACATTTTATTAAATTTTGTACAATTAAAATCCGAATGAGGATTACAGGAGTACGGTCCAACCAAAACCACCAGACCGGATTCCAACGCTTAGGGCCACTTGCAACAAAAGATAACCACAGTATTAGCGTAGCGACTTCACTCGTGACAAAGCTATACATTTTTATAGTCCTTGGTGCAAGAAACTCTGTGCTCTGTGACGACTGGACTGGGGAAAATAATGAAAGCATATATATTCATAATTTCCCTTGTTTACATAGTTTCGTCAGTTTGTAATACACAAATTATTTACATTATATATAAATTTTAGCCTGTGTCAAATATGTAACGCGGCGTTTTGGTTTTCTTCTTCCTTTGGAGGAGTGTAGGGCGGAGGCGGAATACTGCTGTCGTGTATCTGTCGATTGATAAAATTAAAAAATTACGTTAATTTCATAATAACAACTTTCCAAGAATTAAGATATCATACATACGTCTCTATAATATGCACGTATATTGTACGTACGTTATTATTATAGTAGTCTCCATTGTCCACTCTACGTAGCTGTAGGTATACTACAAATAAGTAAGTACTTACCTAAATACTCAGAATTTGTTTTATGCATTATGTATGCCACGGATGACTATGTCGCAGGTTCAAGTGCTGCCCACGGCTAGAAATTTTTCATCATGTTTAACTACCTAAATACTGCTTAAAAGTTATCAACTCAGCGTAAGTATAAGATTTTAGGTAAGTACTTACCTACTTCTAATTAATTAATTAGGTAAGTACGGCAAATAACATAATAAGTATACACATATTAGGTAGGTACATATTTTAGCTACAAAGGTAGGTTCTTTGTACTATTAGGGCTACTAAAATACTCACAAAACCAGCATTTACGTAGACTGTGGCAGGTAGCACAGCAGGCGGAGAAGAGGTTGTTCTTGAGTACCTAAGAACAAAATAAACTTAAATGTACTTTTTAGATCTAGAATAAATAGTCTATTGACGACTATTTATTTAAATGTCTATAATGTTGGGGCACATCATAGGGGCACATGCCTTTCCTAGCATCTAATAAGCTACAGTGCGGACTGCAGAATAAGGGGTTTTCAAAGTGACAGTTGTAAGAAGAAGAAAAAAAACAAGCTTTTTAAGTTGATAAATAATAGATGGCGTTGCACCGAAGTGCGAAATCATCGTAAAAAACACAGCACCATGAAACAAAATTACAATGTAAGCTGAATAATTTATTATTATTGGTTTGTTTGTGTAATTTAAACAATACAGTACCTACAAATTAATACTAGGTATGAAATACGAAAATTCCAAGTTACAAACAATAACAACGCATTTAATGTGACATCCGAGTCAGACAGACCAGTGAGTGACAACTACCAGGGCTATCGGTACTTTCTTCCTTTTTTAAATGTAACCTTGGAAACCCCTCATTACATATTTATTTATAATCTTTTTATTCCCAGGCATTTACGTTTCCTCCTCATGTTTTCCTATAGCTGTTGTGACAGCAATTGGAAGTAGGTACTTATTATTATTATTACTTTATTGTACACGAAAGAAGATACAAAAAAATATTAGAAACAATAAACTTAATGTACCTACACAGGTGGTGCTTATCTCTAAAGAGAGTTTTCTTCCAGCAAGACATAGGAAGCGAAAATAAATTTTAAAGAGTAGACGACATTACTTATGTGTTCCTTCCAGAAACTAGGAAAACTCATTGGTATGACTCATCGGCGATCAAACCCAAGACCTCCGTATCGTGCGTCCAGTGTTCCAACCAAACCATTGTGCCACCGACCGAGCATTCTGGATGTCAAAGTTTTATCATCGTACTGCTAGATGGCGCCTGAGGTCAAATTAATTCTATTTGAACTTGGTAATGGTAACCTTAGATGGTAACTAACAACTACAACAACCCTTGGCTTTGACTAGTTAGTCCATGTCACTATGTAGATGGCAGTATATGTATTCTCTTGGCATTAGTTATTGTATTGTAAAATCGCGTTTTTATTACCTTGGCGGCGCATCCCTCAATCTCTCATCGACGTAAACTTGAAGACTTCCAATAGACAGTCGACTGTCGCAGTTATTTCGATTTCCCAGTGGTCTGTAAATTATAAGTAGTTATTTCTTTTAATTACTTATGTAAATTGAATTAACAAAGTAATAAAGACGATATTATCTTATCGGGTATTAATTCCTAGTATGTACTAGCTAGTTCTCTCCCGTAAGTGTATAAATAAAAATAATGTAGATAAACTTCGCATGTCCGATTGTGGAGGTGGCTATAGCAGCTTTAGAATTACTTAGTTTATCGATCTTGCTAGATAATCGGGTTTTCCAAAGAAATAGTAACTTAATCCAGAATTCAAATACGTCTATCGCTTACTTGTAGGTACTTATATAGTGAACAGGTAGGTACTTATATGAAGAAGCAGATTATTTCAGCAGAGTTAATTTAATTGAAAGACACATTTCGTATTTTTAAGAAACTCATGTCACAATAAGTGCCTACTTAAGTATACGTATACTTATTCATAAACGTGATTTAAAGTTACGCCACCGTTTAGGCCCCCTTCCTTTTATAACAAAGTGGGATAGCAACACGATTTAAGGGAAGTGAGGTTTAACTAGGTTTATGAATAACAGCAATAGAGTTTTACCTTAGACTAGTGGCAATGCATAACTTGTAGAGTAGCACGAATGTGGCGATTATCCCAATAACGAGGGCTGTGGCCATGGCGATCTGAGTGCTGGATACCAGAAGTATGTTGTCTAACGAGTCTCTGAAACCAGACAAGACAGATTTAATACATTTAGAATAGGTAGGTAGAGAGAGAGAGAGACAAATAACCCTCCTTATTGCGCAGTCGGGTAAAAATATTACCTTAAATAGGTAAGTACTTACCTAAATATATTTTAGTAAAGTGAAAATTACATCAACTAAGTACCTATTTACCTAATTTGAAGAAATATTTTTTATTCATTCCAAATAAAATAAGTGAGGCGAACTGTAAGAAAATAGAATTTTTTCCGTACACATAATTTATTTTATACATTATGCCATGCTCTGCGAATAAATTCAATTTTATTTTGTGGCGGAATGACAAGGTCGCAGGTTCAAGTCCTGCCCAGGGCTAGAAATTTTTCATCATTTGAATTTTTCTGTATACAGTTAGCGTGTATGTGGGACTGCTAGACTGTCTAGCCCGCAATGCAAGTAATAATGCCGAAAGACTGTAAATATATAGATAAAGTACACAAATGATGTCTGTATAAAATGTGACGCATGGCTTACCGGCAAATCCAATTGTCGTGTTCGTCTCGGCATGGCTTACACACCCCTTGCCAGCAGGTGAGGGTTGCGTTATCATGGCTACAGCAAAGCCCATTGCACTTGTCTCCAGTGCCTGAAAAATACGTGTATTCCCATTACAGGTACCACATTTGACAGGTAAAATCTCAGATCATCTGATAGTAAAATGATGGTAACACTTGCGATAAACTCCTGTAACACAAAATATACTATGCCCTAGCCCTTTAAAATAAATTCTACCTGCAGGTATTAAGATAGGTCAGGTATATGTAGGTACCCATAGAATGCCCTAGATCTAAGCTGATTCCAAATTCAATAACATCTAGCTACTAATGGGTCACACACAATCAAATCAAAAGATTATTGATTTTAGAATTTGTTTTGTTTGGATAAGTTTATGAACGACTACGGGCCTGGTGTGTATGAGTTGTTGAAAATGAAGGACGGTCCATAATTAAATATTTTTACATCTTTCACACAAAACAATTATTGAAATCTAGGTATATTGTAGGTCTAGGTCGTATCACTGTTGCATAGAGGCTCGTGTGTTGCATTGCTATGATATATGCTGTGGGCTGTATGTATAAGATATACCTTAGATTTATCAGAGTGTAGTCTTTTACCTGGACATTTTACGCAGCGATTCTGGAACGGATGAGGCACATATCCAATGGCGCAGTAACATTGGCCGTCTATGCACTCGTACTCTTTGCCCCGACAACTCCACGAACACTGCTCTGGAAGTTCTTAAAACAGGCATATTGTGGGTATACTTTTACAAATAGGACAACAGTTTCATCATCATCAGTCCGTATCATTCCACTGCTGGCCATGAGCCTCTCTAAAAGCACGCCACTCCACTCGATTATCGGCCTTTTGCACCCTTGCGAAGGTCCATCTGGACGAGAAGCGTCCCACGCTGCGTTTACCCGTACGTGGCCTCCATTCGAGAACTTCCCCATCGGTTATCGGTTCTACGACAGATGTGGCCAGCTCACTGCCACCTCAAATTGCAGATTATATGAGTAATGCCAACCATTTTTGTTCTCTGCGGATATACCTACTCATTTCTTATTATATCCACCAGATACTTAATATCCTGGGTAATAAAATAATTGACGTGTTTGTTCATGGTTTTATAGACCTAGAGGTATCCTCTGAAGCGCGCTACTTGCGACTCTTGAGAGCGAGTTCCTAACAAACATTGGAATACCTAATTTAGCTTTAGGTCCATAGTCCTACCTATAACGAACTAAGACCGTCTTTAACAATCAGAATTGCGTAGAGTTTATGCAAGTTAAGTGTTCTTATTGTTTATTCCGTAACGTAGATAATAGGAACGATACTTATACATATTCAGAAACGTTACTTATGTACGATGTGTTTTCTACTGTACTCGAAGGGTACCTATGAAAGTATGAACCAAAGTTCAGTCTATAACCAAATATCACACATTATACATACATATACCTAAGTTTAGTACAAATAAATATCGCAAATTAACATACCTGCGCTGTCACTATCACTAAGATCCTTATCATTAGGTTTTGCATACACTAGCATCAACAAACAAACTAAAAACGATATGGAGTGCGGCATTTTACTGAAATAACACTAAAGTCACATTATTGCGCGACTTTTGTTGATAATACTGTACACAACACAATTCTACAACATTAGCACGACGAACCTAACAAACAGGTGTAATATGCACATTTTGTCTGCAGTACCTATGTATGTATAGCACAAGGAATGATAACGTTATCAGAAATCTAGCTGGTTGGCACGATATCATAGTATAAGTTAAATAGTAGAGAACCTTCAAATCGTCACGAAGGAAAATACATGAATGTACAGTCCTATGTTCTGCTTTGAGAAAAATGGCGAACAATGTAGAGTTAGGTAGCGCATTTCCATTTTAAGTACCTAATTAATGTAATATAGGGTAGAAGGTTCCGTACTGTGATTCTTTACGCTGCGATATGTTATCAGCACTTTCACATTACGTCACTCATGCACGAGTCGATGTGATAAATAGATAGCCGGTTTTATTTTCCGGTCTCTGTAAGTACCTAATTAATAATTTTTGCATCGGCAGCGGCGTAGTTAAAAGGTTATACTGATAACAGAGTAGGTACCCGTAGGTACCTCTGCGTGTACCTACTACTAATGATGGTAATAAAAATCTTTAACCGGTTTGAATACTTCCTAACTCGAAATTAAAGTAACAAAGAAATATGTATCTGAAACAAAAATAGTAGGCCGAACTTGGCGCGAACAATCGTCGTTCTAACTTTCCAGAGAACGCGTAAATAACGGAAAGGTGATTAAATAGGGTCTAATTAAACCTTAATTAGGGACATTACCAGGACCTGACCCTTGCTTATTTAATTATGGCAGGTGGAAGGACAACGTATAACCTCGTCTAACTTAGTTTTTTTAGTATTCTTAGCTCTAGGTAGAGCTACGATGTTCTAGTACCCGGAGAACTCAATTTTACCCACCAAGGACTGAAATTTTATGATGAAACTGACGTTCCAAAATACGATTGTTTTGAATGAATTAAGTATGTGATGGGTGACTAATTAAATTTTTCAGATACTTGCTATAATAAAGCAATGACGAGATTATTAGCAAAAAGTTTCATGCGCCGATAGTGGGCTGAAGCGAAGCAAAGCAATCACGTTTAGTGCAGAAGATTTCCTTTTACTGCGGACAAAGAGTGGTCCGATTCAATTTGTCAAACGTTCTCAAAGGAGGCATTGTCAGCCAACGGGGCCATTTGCGGAAATTACTGATTACGGTTCGACCCTGTGCGTTTGCAGGTATTTCCTGTGCAAACGTTTGGACACCTTTGTAGGGTGGCGAATATTGCGTTATTCGCTGTTTGGGGAACGGCCGAGGACGAGTTTCAACATATTCTATATTCCTATAGCATTCTGCAGTCTAATTCAGAGAAAAGTATACCTACACGGAGCCTTAATAAAATTAAAGTTGATATTCTCAAGAGCTACTTGATCGATTGAAGAAAAGTCTCGTATTAACTGATTTTTTACCCGACTGCGCAAGAAGGAGGGTTATGTTTTTCGAGTGTATGTATGTACGTAAGTATGTATGTATGTCTCATTCTTTGGCACGCCCTACAGCCTAAATGGCTTGATGGATTTTAACATATGAAGTGTCGTTAGATTCGTCTTGATTATAGAAGTGACATACATATGGCTATAAAAATTTAATCAAAGATACTTAAATTCTTTGCAGTCGGGTTTTTTGTTTCTTAAATTAATTTCTGCTTGTTAGCAAAGTCGGTCAAGACGGTTTTGAATAAATATCAGCCGAAGGTCTCCTGTATCAATGTACACAAACAAATACAAACTAAGACGTATTACCATGGCCCAGAATGACCGTTTGGATCACTTGATGCGCTGCTGACTATACCACCTATGGCACAAGGGTGTGTGAGTTTAGAGTAACTTCTTTCTTTTGCGATGCCATTCCATGTGCTAACACAATGTCGTCCACCGCTGCTCCTTCTCTCTTTAGCTGCTTTAGCTTAGACGATGCAACTCTTCAATGCTGGTTATAAAATTTATTAATTTGTTCAGTAAAATTACAAATTCTTAAAAAACAACTACATATTATAAACAAATAATTATACCTATATAAAAGATATTTTCCAGCGCGTTGCATCGAGGCAACGTGCCCAGAACATTCGCAGCATTTCGTCTTTGTATGGCCAGGCTAATGCGCTGGCCAAAGTACATAGCTGCCAGCCCTATGACCACCAGAAGCCTCGATGAAACGCGCTGAAATATCTATGCTGGTTATTGACTATTGATGTCCTGTAACTTCACTCGGGACTTTCGCTTCACACTCCCTTTTAATTAGATACCTATATCCTACGTCATAGTCATAGTACAATGTTGGCGCTTTCCCCGTACTTATTCCACTAGAGAAGGCCTCGTGGGAATAATCAGGTGCAACTTTTTCACAGGTTTCGAGTTTTTCTTTGCCCGTGTTAGATTAATGATGCAGGGACGTGATGGTAGCAAATCCCGTGATCAATGGATGCGTAGGTGTACGTACAGTGGAAGCGCCGTCAATTCAGCTTTTTATGGCGGCCCTATGGCTTCTATATACATCTGTATTTTAGGACTTGGTGTGGCAACAAGTGAGTTTAGATAGGTACCTACCTAATGATAATAAGTAGGAAATATGTAAATGTCGAATAATTTGGTCTCAAAATAGTTTAAGTAAGTAGTTAGGTCTATTATTGTTTCGATTCCAGTACTCCATAGTAGAACTTGTAGAAGCTAAATTTAAAAAAGAATGTTGTATAAGTGTCGAACTGAAATTTCGATAATTATTCAAACAATAAAATATAACAAAGTCTGTTAGTAAAAATGTCAAATGCAAGATGCGCTTTGTGAAAATTTCAAAATATATAATCACATTTCTTACCTCTAAGAAGAAGTTTTAATTAAAAAAATATTTTGCAATTATATTGACGTCAGTCGCACGGCTGACAGAGGCCGAATTCCGAGGAATCCTGGAAGAGACACGAGATATTTTTGAAACATTTTTGTTGGTTTTTATTAAGTAAGTAGGTATCTATCATTTTTATCTATTCTATCTATATATTTAGCCAAACATTCATTTTACTTTTTTAAATTTGTTTATTACCTATTATTTTTTTGTACTTATTTATTTTATACCTATTACCGATCACGACCCGCCCAGAATATGCAGGTGTTCTTTTAGATTTGTAGTTTTTTCCAAGCGAAAAATGAGTACGTACAAATAGGTAAGTAGGTACAGTCGACAGCAGATCAATGGTGACACTTGCAGTACGATTTCAAGTCTTCCGACGCAAATAATAAGAACTGTCAAAAGTAAAAGGTGTTACCATTGATCTGCTGTCCACTGTACTACTAGATACCTACTTCCCACAATAGATACTACTACTTCCCACGATAGGTTGTGTTTAGGAAACTCGTTTGTTCGGATTACTTTGACATTTCCATTTGTGGACCGAAAAGCTGGCTATGATTGGATTAATAATCTTAATTGCTTAGAAAATAATAGTGTTTGGGTACGGTCAACTACATTACTGTAAACTACTTAATTTAGAGTTATTGCTTGCATTGTTTACACCTATGGTAAGTGTTATGAGTTAATCTGAAATTAAACTACGGGTCGAAGGTAATTTAAATTCAAATTTAGGCCTGTTTTACCTGTCAGGTTTATTTTTGTCAGAGAGGAGGAGCAAGGGGGCCATGATCCACCACGTGGTTCCAGTGTAGATTGGTAGATACACATGCCTTAGATTTTTTCACTTCACCGTTTTGGGAGCATTCAATAAAAGTATAATAACTAAATCCTCCGAAACACAACAATAAGAAATACTCATTGGTATATGGCCGACATGAGGATTGATCCCGGGTCTCTGTAACGGAAGTCCAATGTCTTAACCGTAATTCCATCGAACTCTCCTTTTACACTAACATCAAATTATCAATAAGGAAGGTACTCGAAGGAAGCGAATTTTGATAGTGTTATTTAAATTACTTCAGCCAGTGTTCGGACGAGCAAAGATGGATTCAGTATCCAAAAAAATCTGAAAACGCCACAATATTGGCGTGAAACGTCGACAATGCTCCGCTGATTGACTAACTCGAAAATTGGCGTGAAAATGCGGTTTTTGGCTGTGATTGGGAATTTAGTTTAAAATAAACCACTGCCAACCAATGTTTATACAGTATGTCCTATGTACCTACATGAGCATGGGTCCCTCGTCTTTATACAAGTTATATTTTTACACGACTAACTTGTCACTTTTGTCCAAAGAAAACTTTTATCAAATTCTATTAGAGAGCTCATTTATATTCAGCGAGGCCGCCGAAGTTGGATGATATTTTGAGAGACAAATTTTATGTATGGATTCTTGTATCTACAGGTATGAAATAGGTTCTGCGTAACACAGAGAAAAGTATACAGGATAGTCTAGGATTAGATTTTATCAAAAAGTACTTGCGTTAAGTGAAATAATCCTCCATATTCTTCCTAATATTTATAAACGCAGAATAATGTTATAGTGTCCGACCGAACCTTCGGTTTCGGCCAAATAACGGGTTTGGGCTAAGTTTCGGTTTCGGCTGCCATCCGGCCGATAGTACGGCCGAAACGGAAACTGAGTTCGAGAGCCTATAATAAGCATATAACATTATAATATTAAAAGCGTAAATAATTTATTTGAAATAAGGGAGTGATAATAATATGTAGTGCTTAAGGATTATTTTAAATATCAGAGACTGAATTGTTTAATATATGATTTATAAATAAAAACTGACGATTATAATTGCCCATTTAACATGACCTTATGGAAGTTTGGGTTTCGGTCGAAACTAAGACCGTGGCCGAAATTCGGTTTCGGACCTAATTCTAACACTTATTTTTGATCGGACACTATAATGTTAAAATAATACACACGACTAGTAATAGGGTGTGGTAGTCAATTTTCACCTGCGTATTTTCCCGAGATTGCTAACAAGGCCAATTTTCTTTCCCTGAACCCAAAGAAAGAAGTGTTAGTCGAGTATTCCAGTAAAGTTGTCACGTTTCGGGTCGGATAATTTAAGATTACGGTTCGTAAATACAAAATAAAACAAAAAGTAAGTGACGAACACGTAGGGCAACCCTTAAAGTTTGTCGCTAGTCTCAGGTAGCGTTATTGGATTAAGTGACAGTCCTAGTACTTATAGGTACAGTCGACAGCAGATCAATGGTAACGCTTGCAGTACGATTTCAAGTCTTATGACGCAAATAATACGAACTGTCAAAAGTAAAAAGTGTTACCATTGATCTGCTGCATTGGAGAGCCTTGTTGTTCGCGTCCGTGGGATTCCTTAATCCACACGTGCTCTCTGGGTGGTGCTAAAAGAACAACAAACTGGTTGCCGAACGCCCCTGGGCCTCTCGGCATACACGGCGACAATAACATTAATGCCTTCTCAATCTCAATTACATCAAGTCAACGGCCCTTATAAGGGCCAAAGCGACGATCAAGTATGTCTTGGACCAGTCTTGAGAATTATACAGATAAATGTGGAAGGGCTGTCTCAGGCAAAAATTGAAGTCCTCACAGAATTGGCATCCAAACACAAGGCGGACGTCTTACTGCTCCAGGAAACACACGTGGAGACCAATACTAACCAACGCTTACTTGTCCCGGGATACGACCTCATATCCTTCAAACTACACAAGAAACATGGACTGGCAACTTATGTGCACTCTCAACTGTCGCACTCTGCGTCCACGCTGCCCGACGTGAGCGACATCTACATTGGCGTACTTGTGGGCGGCCTGACCATCTATAACGTGTACAAACCACCCTCAACCCCATGGCCTCCACATGTTCTTCCACCCCCTGTTGATTCCACAGTTTACATCGGTGACTTTAATTCGTGGCACACCTCATGGGGATATTCCCTGAGTGATGGGGCTGGCTGCCAACTCGTGGATTGGGCATCCGCAAACAATCTTCACCTGCTCCACGACCCCAAAGCGAAACCATCCTTCAGATCCGCTAGGTGGAAGACGGGGACTAACCCTGACCTATGCTTCGTATCCAGTACTGGTAATAACACGCCGATTTCATCCAGCCGACAGGTACTACCTATATTTCCTCGAAGCCAGCACAGACCAGCGCTGATCATCCTGGGCACTACCATCCCGATAGTTCGGAGCTTCCCAGCCCCAAGATGGAATCTGCGCAAAGCAGACTGGAACAAATTCAGCGCCTATATAGAAAACACAGTGCCCAGGATACCCGCTGTTGCCGCCTGTTATGAAAGATTCGTTGGACTTCTAACGAAAGCGGCAAAGCTATCGATACCGCGCGGTTTCACAAGAAACTACATACCTGGTTGGGATGCTCACTGTGATCTACTATGCCAAGCGCTTGAGGAAAGCGAGGACCCTGAAATTGCGAACGAGCTAATAGAACACTTAAATCAAACGCGCGAAACGCGATGGAGAGAGGCGACGGAAAACATGGACTTCCGTAGATCGAGTCGTCAAGCGTGGTCGATGGTTCGGAGGCTGGGTGCAGCAAAGCAACCAACGCAGACTGCCCCCCAAACAACACCAAACAGTGTGGCAAACGTCCTGAAGAAAAATAGTTGTCCTGCACTAAAACACGATATTACAGCAAGGGTCAAAACCGAACTCAAACAACTATTAGAAGAAAGTAGCCCCCATACGGACATTATGCGCCCTGTTACTTTCTGCGAGGTTGCTAACGCTATCAAAAATACCAAGAATAGCAAATCTCCGGGAATCGATGGCCTGCTACCTGAATTCCTAAAACACTTAGGCCCTCGCGCGCAAAAGTGGTTGGCGGACTTCTTCTCATATGTGGTGCTCAATTGCAAACTCCCGAAGCTCTGGAGGAAAGCAAAAGTCATAGCCCTTCCTAAGCCAGGGAAAACTGCTGACAACCCGGCGAACTACAGACCGATCTCACTTCTCAGTACCACATACAAGGTCTTTGAGAGAATTCTACTGGCGCGCATGACCCCACTGGTCGAACAACATCTCCCCATTGAACAAGCAGGATTCCGCCCAAACCGAAGCTGCTGTGATCAAGTCGCTGCACTCACCTCACATATCGAATCGGGATTTCAAAAGAAACTTAAGACAGTAGCGGTGTTCGTCGACCTAAGTTCAGCATTCGACACAGTATGGAAACAAGGATTACTCCTGAAGCTGACCAAAATATTCAAGTGCAAACAAACCTACAGTCTTTTTGATGCCCTACTGTCCAACCGAGTCCTACAGGTTAGCCTGAATGGAGTCCAGAGTAAGGCGAAAGTTCTCAATAATGGCGTACCGCAAGGGTCTGTACTCGCCCCAATGCTATTTAACATTTACCTCGGGGACATTCAGGACACAAAGATCTCTGGTCGCCGGTTTATGTATGCCGATGACATCGCGGCGACTGCTCAGGCACCCACCATAGAGGCAGCCGCTACATCACTGCAAACGGATGTTTTAAAACTGGAAAGATACTTTGGGGAATGGGGGCTGAGACCAAATCCTAACAAGACGATAAGCTGCTGCTTCCACCTTAACAACAGACAAGCAAAAGACAATGCTCGGCTGATCTTCTGCAATGAACCCATCAAACCAGATCCCCATCCGGTGTATCTAGGGGTGACATTGGATAGAACCCTGACCTATAAAGCTCACCTGCAAAAGGTTAAGAAAAAGGTATCCAGCAGGTGTAACTTGCTAAACAAGCTTGCGGCGACTTCATGGGGATGTAAGGCGCCCACGCTGCGAACTTCTGCACTGGCCTTGGTCTTTAGTACGGCGGAATACTGTGCGCCAGTCTGGGCAGGTAGCCACCACACCAACTTAGTGGATGTCGAGCTGAATTCCGCCATGAGAACCATCTCTGGTACAGTTCAACCTACTGCTTCCGTCTGGCTACCTGTGTTATGCCATCTCTTACCTCCGGAGCTGCGTAGGGAGATCTCGGTGCGCAAAGAATACAGCAAAATAATCGGGATGCCCCATCTGCCAATCGGCGAAGACCTTGCCACAACGAGCACGAACCTGCGCCTAAAATCGAGGCGATCCTTTGGCCTCTTGGCCCGGGAATATATAAACGATGGCAGATCGGCTGAAGAAAAATGGTCTGAAGAGTGGAAAAGGGAGCGGCCGCCGAATTGCCACCTCATCTCGGACCCCAATACCCAAGTTCCCGGAATTAACCTGCCTCGGAAATATTGGAGCCAAATAAACAGGTTTCGAACATCACAGGGCCGGTGCGCAGAACTCATGCACAGATGGCACTTCGGGTCGGACCCCCACTGCTCCTGTGGCGAAATCCAGAGCATGTCACACGTCACCGACAACTGTCCGCAATGGTCAATTGAGGGTGGTCTTGTCAAGATCCATAAGGCTGACGAAGACGTGATTGAGTGGCTGGACAGCCTCCCATTCACGGTCTGATCTCCTGTCACGTCGCCGTGACCATACGAAAAATAAATAAATAAATTGATCTGCTGTCGACTGTACCTATATTACCCTATACGTACTTTCCACCGATACATAACCCATGTGTAAGCAACTAAAACTAGAATATAGGATTTCTGTAATAAAACCAGACAAAAGGATGGCAGTCTAACACCATGTACTTATATAATTTAAATTATTAAGAGGGGAAACACATATCAGCGCTACCTAACTGCAGAGCCATTTGATTATGAAGTTCAGACGAAATGAAAACTAATTGTGTTGAGGAAACTTATCCGAACAAGAAAATATAGTAAAAACTACCCTAGTCGACTCTGCGTATTTCGACTCTACATGTAGATATGCAATAAATATATTGAGTATTTTAGAGACATTTGTGTTATTTCTCGTCGATCAAGATAAATGTCGAATTATCCCGATATAACCTGTAACTTAAATGTAAGTACAGACAGGTAGATGTACCTAGATTTGATTAACTTAATGTCTCTAACTCTGAAAGGTCTTGCAGATACCTAAATCAATAAAGGAGATTAGATTAAGTCCGGCTAACTTCTGAGTAGTGAGCAGGTATAGTCGACAAATCATATAACGTGTAACGTTCAATATTGTACCATTCTTATTGCCTACGTGGTAAGAGTTTAAATCGTACTAAAATTGTTAGCATTCATGTCCCATCGAGTGTAGGTGGTATTTAGTAGCAGTGTTACGTACACTAACACCTACTGCCAATTAGTTTGGCTGAAGCTCTACTAGAGCAACGTTTCTCAACATTTTTACCGAGGAACCCTTAAAATAGAAAATATTTATCTGACCCACACGAATAAAGCACAATACCTATATATCCCCATAAAGTAATAAATAGGTATACTTATACGAGAATTTATAAGATGAAACAAATCATTTGCAAATTCATAAATATAAAAATAAGAAGTTAATATCATGTGAGTTTTTCGCAAATTCATACTTTCGCTCCCTCCATGTCTGGCTTGAATTTTTTCTACCCTAAAATATATTTAAGAGTTAATTGAAATTAACTCATTTATTCTTGTTAAAAAATTAGCCTAAAACGCCATCAAAACCAGCACAATTTATATTAGGTATATTTACTTAGGTCTTAAACATGCACAGATTATAAGTGTCTTCGGAGCACAGGTTGGGAAAGGCTGGTCTAGAGATTATTTCTCTGCGCCCAGACCAGGCACAGGTGTGTCTTTGTGAGTTCTAACTTAGCCCCAAATTAATGCACACTAAGTGGGATTTGCATTGTACAATATAACTTTGAGATGATGCCTTTAAACCCCGACCATATATTTATGAAAATATATCGCATATTTACTTATACTTACCTAAGCGGATAGCCGCTGTGGATTAGCCACAGTCGAACGATATCATACCAATTTACACAGAACCTTAGAGACATTTGAAACAAAAAGATTCACCGTTTTGAGAACATTCGGGAAATATACCTCTACGTATTTTTTCTGTCACTAAGCAGAGGGATACTCATTGGTTCATGGCCGAGCTGGTGATCGAACTCGGTCCTCCATAAAGGGAGTCCCGTGTTCTTAACCACGGCGCCGCCGAGCACTTGTGTTGCCTACTCTACCTTACCCAATTGTCTGATATTGTTAGAAATTAGAATACATATCAGTAACTTCGATCTGACTATCAACGCTCAAAGTTAGGATTGTATCGAGAGAGGTATTGCACCACAATTGGACTTGCAGATGCCTTGGCAAGTGGGATTTATGCAAATTCCCGGGCTAGCGACTGTGACTGCCAATAGTGTGGTATTTGACCCAAATAAATAGTGTCACTTGAGATGCTGCGCGTTGGCCCAACTTATTTGGGGAATTTATAGACAATGGCACGGATTTTGAACGTCCACACTCTAAACGAGACGTACCGCTGTTCTCTCTCTACGTACCGCTCATTATCATAGGTTATACGTTTATTAGATGATTATATGTCATACGTATATTAGATGATTACCATGCGTGGTGTGTTTCGCCGGTTCCGCATGAAGGATCAAGTTTAGACTGTTAATGATAAGAATTACTTAATTTAGGTAATTTAATTGTAATTACTAATTATTTTAAAGTTTTTTGCGACTTTTTCTCCTCAGCGCAGCGTTGACATCTTTTCCTTGCAAAGTGGTGTGAATGTAAAAAAAGAATATTGACGTGAAAAAATGTACACGTGCTTAATTGCAAGTCTTTCACACACAGGCATTTCCCATTGCGGCCTAGTCCTCAGACCGCTACCTACTGGACGTTAACGAGAGGGAGAAAATGGGGCGGGTTATGCGTTTTAACTGGCCGCAGGCAGCGTGCAGATCGCGCTTGGTGTGGGAAAGACTTAAATTTGATTTGAGTCATATCTAGGCATATTACCTCTACTCCCATGAATAAAATAAATCGTCTGGAATATAATGTATGGCTGGCTTACCTATATGGCTGGCCGAGTTTTACTTTTGGTTGCAAAATGGCGATGGTGATGGATGGCGTCCCAATTAGTACTACTGTACATCACTGCAATAAGACTATGCATTAGTTATTAATTAGATAAAACGGGAATTACCGTGTTAAACATTTATTATTGATGTCTCGATATTTCGACAGCATTGCAGCCATCATGGTCACGAGTAGACTGAAGTCGGTGAGTGTTGAACGTCAGAAGGGTGATACAATGATACCGTGAAAGTTTAAAAAGTGATATGCATTAGTTACCACGTAGAATGCCCGTGTTTCACACTTGTGCTGTTGACGGTACTATTTTTCCTTGTGTATCGGAAATAGATGACGAAAAGTCGTAGATACCTAATCTAAATGGACGAGGCGTAGCTCGTAGGTAAGTGTGAAGGAATGGCGTTCAGGAGTCGGGAGGGGATATTGGCAAAGTTTCGCTAAATAGTTGCGGATACAATTTCCGATTTGTCGTTAACTAACTTCCTTTATTTACTCAACGGTTTACTGTATCTTGGGGTAAGTTTATAAATCTATTGTGTGTACAGTATAGTCACTATAGATAACTGTACAATAATATTACCAACAGTAACATATATTTTCACTCTATATCCTTTGCAGTTTTCTGGTTCCATCCAATACCGCTATGCTGAGCTGAGCATGTTCATTTTATTCGTTACTGACTTACTGCCTTTAAACCAACAAAAACTATTGAGCAAATTAACCACATTCATAATCAATATAAATAGTCGTCAATGTTAGCCTCGAACCCACATTGCTTATTGTATTTAATTCAATTACGTATGTTACTAACTAATCTGGGTTTAAATCGGATATCGACAGGAATCTAAAAGCTCACGACAATACTGTAAAATTCATGTCAATCCCAGTCCTTGACTGCTTGTGATTTACGTCTCTGCTCGTCCATAGTCCATTCGATCAAATCAGAAGTTCGTATAGCGGATAAGCTCGTCATTCCGACGACTTCCCTTGATTATGCAAACGAGTAATCTAGCTTTGTAAAGGCCTCGCAGTCAAAATGGCATTGTAGAGTAAAGAGGCGTCCGAGATGCCTACTTTACACTTTGCCCCCAATCACTTGAGAGGGGCAAAAAAAGATTAGATTTTCTCTCATTTGAAATGGAACGTGACGGCAATGGAAAGCGATGAAGAGATTGTTACGTGTAATAGAGGGTCCGAGCTGTAATTTTCGTTATCCTGTACGTGTTTTGAACGTATTATTTATATACTGCTTCTTTGAAAATTTATTGCGACTTTTTTCTGTATTCAATGCTTTCAGCAATGTACATTTCCGGCCCGCAGTTATACAAGCTTTCATTATTACGGAGAGATTTTTAAAATGTTGAACTATCTAACTAAAATAATGGATATATTTAATGGATACACTTATCTAACAATAAGTATTTTATTAACCTCCAGATCTATTATAGGAACGATTTTCTATAAAGGACGAGGGAAGTCTCTCAGCCGTTCTAATAATATTGTGCTTGCCTCCAAAATTCTAAGCGTCCACTACTGCATAAATATTGGTTTGTGATTGTGGCGTAAGGTACTCTCGCAGGGTTTACGTAGAGTCTTTGTTTGGTACAAATCGGGCTTATTTTTCGTCATTACTTGACCACAGAAATATCATTTCAAAACTATCCTCGCTGCCCCGTTGGAGCATTTGATTTGAAGATGCTTAAATATTTGTTATTTATCCAATTCGTAATGATCACAAAGAGAAAACAAAACAAAAATTGAAGATAAGGTGGAAATAAGATTTAATATTTTCCAAAATAACTTCAGATGTGAAAATTACTCCGTAAAGATAGTACATCTATTAGAAGTTTATCTTGAGCGAGGCAATTATTTAATAAATGGACACTGGTTAAAATCATTGTAAAAATATATTAATTGAAACCAAGCATGGAAGGCAGAAGTTGAAGTATAGGTAACAAATACACATGTGTTTTGTTTTCCATGAACAGAGAAAGAATTCAAGTCAGATAATCATATAATCATGATCCAATAACCATATCTGGGATCGTATGAGGGCCGGGTCGGATCCTTTTGCACAAAGTGATTTTATATATATATGAAACTTGGCCATGCTTTTGCTTATTTTAAATTATACGAAGGGTGCACCCTGGACGGAATATTTTTTGCTGTTGTTTTAGATAAGCGTGCGACTGGTCTGGAATCGATATTGAATTGTAATCAATGTTACCAATCAGAGTTATCTTTTATATAAAGTTTTGCAAAGATACAATTACCTACCCCAGCCATTAGTAGCTAACAATACCTAACTAACCGATTGAAGTTATATTGAAAGCTAAACTTTATTATACTTTCCAGCGTTCCATTCAAACTCTTATCGTAATTTCGGCTAAAATTCTATTTTTGTTTAATTTACGACTGTTGTTGGGTGTTTTTGTGCCAAATAATAATTGTGATAACGGCACGCGCCAGCACTATTATCAAAAGACATTAATTTTATTTGAATTTATTTTATTTTTAAGTGACAAACAGATAATATTGACACGTGTTTCTTACCTAACGATGGAAAATGGTAAAAAATAGAGTTGGCATTTCCAAGAAAGCTGTCTGGCAAAGCAGGGAAAACTAAAATAATTATTACAGTAACCGAAAAACAACCCATTGATTTTTGTCATAAAGCCTATGTCGTCACTGATCAAGACGAAGCAAACCCCAAAAAGGTACACTCGAAAACCGCAAAACATTGCCATCATTCTTTCAATAGCTTCGTAAAAAGAGAAAATTGTTGTTGAATACTGTTGATTAACAAAGTCGATCAGGTTTGAACTTTGTTGAATCACCCTGCCTCTTCAACAGTCTACAAATATATCTGTGTTGCGGACTGCATCCTTCTGGACGCGAAAACAGTGGTCTGGGCAGCAGCGTCAAAGGAGCTTTCATTTTTCGTGATTGATGGACGAGGGCTATTGTGATGGTGGCCAACTCCCGTCCAATGTTTAACGATTAGGGGAAAAAACAGATCCGAACAATTTCGTTTTTGTTTGAAAGTGGAATTCGTTACATTGCAGTTGAACGAGGATCAGATACAGTTCGAATTACATCGACTTATTGTACTGTTCTATTATCTGTGCCATAAGAGTTGAAATCATACTTCAAGTGTCAGGGTTCATTTAGTCGCCCCAGTTTCGAATTACCTATCAGAGAACATTCTACATGTACAGCTAACAGCAGATCAAGTGTAACACTTTGGACTTTGGACCGTTCTTATTTTCTGTGTCATAAGATTTGAAATCGTACTGTAAGTCGACCATTGATCTGCTGTTGTCCGTACCTAGGTAAGGTACCTAGGTAATACTAAAACATACCTACGCAATTTTTATGGCCTTGCATTATCGGCAAACGAATAATTCCTTCACCTAAGAATATTTTCTCATTAAATTCGACCTTTATAAATAAAAATAAACAAACTAGGTAAGTAAGTACGAAACATAAACATTTATTAGAATGTAATCTTGCGCGTACCATTTTCCAATTATGTCTAATTTGCTTCCTCGAAACCCATAAATATTTGTTTAACAAAACGGTTCACAAGAAAGTAATATAGTCAAGGTATAATAGATAGGAGTAGGAGCATTATAAGGACAATGATAAGCTTATTCGGCGGTAATACAATTTGTGAACGAGGCAAGAAAATAAGATATAAGAAATCCAATAACAACCGATACAACTTATCGATTCACTGAAATAAAACTACTTATAAAGAAACTGCCTCGGTTATTTCAGGAAACAATTTAAAAAAATCTAATTCCGTGTTAATCCCATCAACGTTCATTTGAATTCAACAAATGGTTTACGTATTGTATTATTAGCGCAGAATATACATTTATATGTAATGGTAATTTTTTTTTGTCACCACCGCTTTACTCGTAGATAGTTTTTTTTCCAGAATTTAATGTGGTGCCGAGTGTACATATGAGTAGGCCTTAATTATAGAGATGGATGACAGTAGGTAGCTAAATACTATACAATAACACGATACGAAATTATCAGAAAGAGTGAACTTTTAACCCACCTGTGGCGTAGGGAGAGCGTAGCACCTGTGCTACACGTAGCACCTGAGCTACGTTATCCCTACATCTACGTAAAAGAACGCAGAAGCATGCCTATAATATATGGTATAGGCCTAATATTGTTGTATTTTTTTTTGTTATTGCTCGTGATATATGAAGATTATGAAGATACATTGTTGGAACTGTTTAAAACTTTTGTTTTTATATTTGTAACAGGTTGTATATAAAATAATATATTCAATTTAATACAATATGCAAAATAAATGTTTCCTAAAACGGGTTAAAAATACTTCAATTCATTTAAGTATGTGTTTGTCTCTATAAGCCGATTTTTTTAATGGTTGAATTTATTTGTTTAGTTGCTATTCGAGTAGTTTAATGTAAATTGTCTGCAAATCATTGTCATTAGAGGCAAATAAATATGGTCCTTATATGTTTTAAATAATTGAGCTTAGTTATAGGATAATACCTATAATAATTCGAAGTACACTTGAGCCGGATAATTTAGCGTGTGCAGCGGAGTGTAGTGGACTCACTCAAGTTAATCGTCCAAGACGACACGAGAGGCTCTGGTGACATCGCTATTAATCATTACCTACAGTGATATGTACGTATAGGTAGATGTACTTATATAGGTACACACGGGTTAACTAAATATACTAAAGAAATAACATTAGATCAAGACCTAGTTGGGTTTTCCTTCTATGAATCATGGATCCTCATGATGTAATAATACTCGTAAATCTCGTAGTAATTAGATAAAACGGGAATTACCGTGTTAAACATTTATTATTGATGTCTCGATATTTCGACAGCATTTCAGCCATCATGGTCACGAGTAGAGCTTATCTAATTAATATGTATACAAATCGTGAAAGTTTAAAAAGTGATAATCTCGTAATTAAATAGTGTTTTATTAGAGGATTTAATTTTGTGATCACGATTTCTTAAATAACGAATAAGTTCCTAAATAAACAATATTTGTAGATGTACATGAATACTTTAAAAATACGTAAAAAAATGTATTTACCGCGATTCCAGGAGAAATACTATTAGTATTATTTCTTATGATATTTTAATTTGGTAATTAAATTGTGTACAGATAAGACTTCAATACCCATTAAAATTATGAGTAAAGAAAGTATGAAAAATAATACTTCCAAGAGCCCAGGCCCAGCTACAACAGTAACTTTGACTTTCGCTAACGCTATAGTAGAATAGAAAAAAAAAGTATGGGATTGACATTTATTTTCAGTTAGGAAATGTCAATCCCATTCTACTAGCGTTAACGAAAGTCAAAGCCCTTGGGTAGGGGGACAGGTTTTGCGCAAGGTATGTATTAGTTTTCTCTTACCTGAAGCCTGAGTAAACATACCTTCTGGAAGTTCCTTTTTAATGAACACCTGGCTTATATCAGACAGGTCTAGAGCTAGGTGACTCACAATGGGATGTTATCACTCCAAATTAAACTGAACCAAAATAACAATTACTGTTTATCATGGCACGCTCCCGCAATCGGGTTGTTTATGTCTAGCCGTGCTTTATCAGGCGCCTCACGTTGCATTAGGGATGTACACATCATATCGCCGACTGTGCACAACAACAAATTAAGGTTAGGTCAATTTGGTAATGAATGACTTATAAATAAAAGTTATAAACATCGGTGTATGGTTTGGCCTCTGTCTAAGTACGCGAACAAAAGCTGCCTAACTTTGCGCGCTGGCGATCGGCCGTCAGCGGTGAAACAAAGTTCTCTAAATACATTTTTAAACTAAGAAAATAAGCAGAGAAAAAGTATTAATAGTGGGAATCGAAACTATACCACCAAATAACTCCATATAATCTCGTATGGCTTCAAACTCCACGTGAGTATTTTTTTCTTTGCTTATTTTATTTATCATTTTAAAATGTGAAAATTGTACGTGTCTGGTTCTTGCACTGTGGTTCAATTTGACGTTTCTGACCTTATTGTATGGCAAAGTCCAGCGAAAATCTTTGAACCATGTCTGTACAAAACAGAAATACTTATTTTAAAACCATGACTTGAACCTACCGCCTAAAAAGCCGTGTTTATAACTAACGGCCTAGAGGTTCAACTGTACCTACTGTACTGAAATGTACTTGTTAGTTATAACTTGTTGTTGTTTTGTGAATATCGTTTAAACACATATTTGTATCTACTTTGTTTGATAGCATACACTCGTAGTGGCCTGTTGACCCGAACAATTATTTTTAGTTCAATTTAACGTCTTTGACTCCTTGACCTCGGATGTGCCACTGTTGCTAGGGGCATATGAACGATACGATCTCACGGACTTAATAAACAAATAAACAATTAACTTATTCACCCGTCCCGTGTATGTAAGTAACTTTCCACTAATGAAGTCGCTAGAGAAATTATTGTCGATTTCAAAGGGCTTTATTTTAGGGATTGTTCGGAATCACATAGAAATCGATCGATAGAAACATTCAGAATACCTGTGAATTAAACAAAATGGTCGCAATAGTTCCTTGTAAATGAATAAAAACTTAGTCCATTGGAATGTATTACGGACTTACGACAATTAGGAATAAGGGATACCTAAATGCAGTGAGTCGGGGATAACAAGAGAATCTGTTAGGATTCTATTAGGATCTACTTTGTGCTACACTGGTCCCTCTAACATAATATAAGGTTAAACTCTAATATCTCAAACTTTATTCTTTGCTATACCACCTATGTGTATATTAAAGGTTGACCTAGTTGTATCTGCTCTTGAGCGTATGCAACCGTCTTAAATATTACATCATTTTTAATAGGTATTCTATTTATTGTATTAGGTACCTTAACAGAAATAACAAACAAATAACGCTTCATTTAGAGGAATCCGTTATCTTATTACCATGACAATGTTTTGTAAACGACCTTATCGATGTAAACAATTTAAGTAATTCCGTACTATGGACCACGCAGGGGTTATTTTTAGAGCTGCACTGGCCCGATATTATCATTCATTAGAAAATAGTTAAACGGAACAATCATCTCCTGTGCTCTCAGCGGGAATAAAATAATACAAAATGAAATTAGAATACTATTCTGTACGTATACTATTTTATAAATTATATTCGTAGTGTCAAAATCAAAAGTAATGCAATAAACTCAAAACTAAATACATATCCGTTAAAACTTCGTCATTCGATTATCACGCCTCTCTCCCTTTGTAGAGCGCACTTAATATTAGTTGGGTGAAAAGTGTTGTAGGTTTTGACTGTCTTAATTGTAGTGTGATAATTAAATAATTATCGATTAATTATCTACAAAATTCCACACAATGTTTGAGTTTGCATGTCTTGTTTCTTTATTTTGTTAGTTTACAAAGTTTTACGAATAAATAAAAATAAATCTTACAAACTTAGCGGTAGTAGCAGAACCTCGCCATATCTACCTTACTACTGCTAAGTTATACACAAATATAGAATATATCTTATATTATTATTATTCCTTATGTAATTTTTAATGACGAAGCAATCACAGAAAATAAAATTGCCAGTCGAACCCTACATCTTTAACGCATCCTGGTGTGTTAAAAATTTCGCCGAATATTTCTTAGTATTTCCTACTTTAGTCTTCCTATCCCCATTCTTCCTGTATTTCTAAAATAATTTCTATATTTATTGTTTCAGCTGTACTTCGTAATAATAATGCACGAAAGCAGTGCACAAACGACACATAAGACCTTGTCTACAACACATGTGTACAGTGTAACAGACTCAGTAGCCAAATGTAGCAAAAATTTGTCGAGCACTCTGAACAGATTGTGCGATAACGAGTATAAAATTGTGAAAAGGGATACATCGCTCATGATAGGTATGTAAAAATGTCTTAATCTATCCCATAGCTGAGTGGCTTTGACTTACCTACGTTAATCCTAGAATAGAAATAAAAATTTATGGGATTGACATTAGCTTTTCCTTGCAAAGTGGTGTAAATGTAAATTCAAAAAATATGTTGACGTGCAAAAATGTACACAACGTGCTTACTTGCAATAAAGAAATTTGACTTTGACTTTGCTTTTTTTAATAGCAAATGTCAATTCCATTTAGGTAGGTGTACATTTTTCTTTCTATTAGGTTACTAGCGTTAACGGAAGTCAGTTGGTTTAAGGCGGGCGGGTACTTACTAGCCAAAAACCGATCTACAGCACTCAACAGTAACTTTTGAAGAACCCAGGAACTCAATTCTTAATATCGTAGAGACAATGATTTAAATATTTAATAAAATAAACATTTGAAATCCACGATTATTCAAGAATAACTGGTACTTTTCTGTCATTTTATTTTTGAATGCGATTCTTGAATTATTTTCTGCCATACTTTATTTCTAAACATAGGTAGTAGCTATTTCCTTCGTCTATAGGTACGAGTACATCGCTTATTGTTTTAGGACCTACACAACTAGCGTATATTTTTATTAGACAATTGGATAACTTATAGCCAGCACAATCCTCATATCTTCATTCGTTTCCGACGAAAAGAAGATTCGCTAACGTCCCACGAGAGCAATAAAAATACAGAAAGTCTTCTCCGATCTTTTCTTTGGGAATTTAGCCATAAACCGTAACATACCTACCATCCAGAATAAACGTGTAGGTATATTTGTGGGAATCTAAAAATATATCCTCAATGTTTAGATAGGTATTATACCTAATACTGCGGCGTAACAGTGGCGATTCAGGAATGAGTCCGAATACAAGAAAATCAGCCTGACACACACAGGCACGCGGCTTGCGGTCAGTTGTAGCGCATGTCCGCCCCATTTTCTCCCGTCGTTAAGGTCCACAGGTGGCGATCTGGAGCCTATACTGCAGATCGTTACCTACTGGACGTTAACGATGCATGCGTATCAACTGGCCGCCTGTGTGTGTGTGTGTCAGGCTTAATTGTATATAGAACCTAGTACATACAACAGTAATAGACATAAGTAGTTAAAATACCTATGTATTTTCAGAAAAACTATTGCCGAAAGAACAAAAAGAGCATATGAAAACGCAGCGGTTGCTGGCAAAAGACCGCCACCGGCGCGTGCGCAGGCAGATAGCGGACGAATGCTGCGTCAAGTCATGCACCATTGGCCAGCTCATCATGTACTGCCCCGAGGACGCCAAGCTGCTCAAAGAAAACCCAGACATATTCTACTACGACTAGAGCTCTTTTTTACCTGCACAGTATTAGTATGCGTCATTGCGTATTACTGTGCCAGAGACTGGAAGTGTATTTCGAAAATTCCCTCCCAGTATTACCAATATACAGAGAACTTGAATAAAAGGAGGGTACTTAGAAGGCTGAAGAATTTATAGTTATGAATGTTGTCCCAAAATATGAGAGAGATCATTGTATTATGCATAGTTTCTTTGTGAGCGCACGAGTTTAAAAATAATATAAGATTGTTCTAAACAAATATTTTATTTCGATCCTCTATAAACTTGATCTATTTTTGCTCTCAATGCACTACGCGGAAATATAATATTATTTACCCGCGCGTGTTATATAGTAATACTGGCAAAGTAAGCGTGGGCGTGGATCCGATTCTAACTAGATTTCTAAGCTAAATTATTATTGCCATTTTCCCACATTTCAAAAAATTAAGGAAATGTAGCAGAAAGTACTATTCTCACTTAGGAATACTAATTAGTTTAGGTACTTTTCACGTATGACGAGACACATTATGCTGGAACGCTAACAAACGATACTTGTTCTGTGGTATATTGCCTTATTCCAACAGATAAACAGTTTCATTGTCTACTTACTCCATTTACCCACAACAATAATAGAGAATCAACTAAATAGCGTTAAGTCTGATAGAGTACCATTGTTTAGCGAAGGTGGGATTTAGTGCGGAGTCGGCAGTTCGCGAGAGCTTATATAGGTAGGTGCCTATCTAATGGATGGCGCTCCGCCACGCTCGCCGCACCCATATTTCCCGTAAACGCGGGGATTTCTCTTGGAACCCTTTCACTGTTCGCACTTTGTGAATAAATAATAAGCGTCCCGATAGGTTATTATCATCTGCAGACAATAGAAAAACAATACGGTGTAAGTAAACATCAGAGAGGCAGACGAAAAGGATTTGTGTAAAACGAATAACGTGAACTGTTTATTGTTTTATTTTTGGGAGAGTGAAGCGAGTTCTCGTGTAGGTATTATTTATTTTTACCCGACTGCCGGAAAGAGGAGGGTGATGTAATGTATTCACGTCGATTTCTTTGTAGGTAGGTATCTTCTTGTAGACTAAAACGCTCGATGTATTTTGATGTAAGTATGAGGTATCATTAGATTTGATCACGGGACTGACTCAACGTCAAAAGTAAAGTAACTTAAGTACGATGTTATTTAAATATCCTCCTTGCCCTGTGGTTGGTGATAAAATCTATTGCTATCAGTTATTCATAGGCCTATAACGAACTACGGAAAGCGGGATCGAAATCGACAAAACGGAGGGGTTCAAATTTTTGCCACTGGCACCCATCCTCATTCGTACCACTTATAATACTTTCCTATCCTACCTATAGATACTTTATTATTATAGATATTAGACGCTCGTATTAATAATTCATAGGCATCTATATGGATAACAAAATTAAAACTAGATATTTTCATATCCATATAATCATCTCTCGCTAACTATTTCTAGATAGAATTTGATAAATATAATATCTACTGAATTCAACGTCCGCTATATTGAATTTAAACAGCGAGATATCTTTAGGATGGCGGATATTTAATTTTGCTTTTAGCGAATTTAATATCTGCTACGTTACTGAACAGATATAGATCGTTTTCCGGAGTTGGATTTTCAAATAATTAGGTAGGTATATCTATAGGAATACAAATCGCCTGATCGAGGGAAGCTGTTATTTATTTTTATCATTAATCTTAATCAATATTTTTATATTGCAGTTTATAAAAGCATTGCTTTAAAAAATCTGAGGGCTAAGTGAGAGTTTTCGCGAGTGCATTTACTTTACTATCAAGTTTACATCACGCAAAAATTATGGAAAATTTATGGGCGCCATAGGACAAGTTTCCACTGAAATGAAAGGACAGTTAACTTTCTCGTGATAGAGTATTGAATGCAACTCAATGGAACTAAACACACAGGCAACCCCAAATTAATCACCATTTTGTTTACGGTCACAGAAATCGAAAATCCAACCCTTTTACGTCAGAATCATTAGACCATAATTACAAGTAGTTCCAATCTTGTTTGCACCGCAAATGAGCTCGCTCGAAGTCAATCTAACCCTTTCCAGATTTATTGTTTCGATTTCGCAAGGAAACTGGGACAAATGGGCAGCGCTAGGGTTACCTGCGACCGCGGCCCCGTAACAAAACAATATTAATTATTCACTTAAAACGAATTAGCGACTAGCGCCCATAAAATATGCAAAGCACTTAGATTAAGTATGGCATCGCTCATTGAATGATTGAACTGTCGGTGATTCAAAACAATCGAACACACTTTAAGTGACTCTTATACCGTTCCTTAAGAAACGAAATGACACCATCCTCGATTCGATTGTGATGTCTTTGACGAAAAGGGAGAGAATACCAAATAAGAAATTACAAACCGTTTCGACGCCGCTGTTTTGATGGCGGCCGAAAGCAAAATATGTGATAAAAGAATTGTCAAGGAAAGTGTTACGACTACCTATTTCAGAGGGTTTTCTTTCTTTTTACAAGTATACAGCTAAAAGCAGATCAAGTGTAACATTTTGGACCGTTCTTATTATTTGTATAATAAGAGTTGAATTCGTACAGCAAGTATCACCATTGATCTGCTGTTGTCCGTACAGTTCCTAAAGATTTTGGCTAAATAAATGTTAAAACAAAATAAAATTTCTCAAATATATACTTTTTATTTATTTTTATAAAGCTCTTAATACATTCAGAACATCTTATGACCTTAATATGTTAAACTTAACACATTTTGCGACTTGCACTACACTTTTTACACTATATGCTGATAATTAATAATTTCACTGTTCAACTATTGGCGCACTCACAATGCTATTGGCATGATAATGAGAGCGCACAGAACCGTCGGCGACAATCTCGCGCCTGCCGACCACATGGACCAGTGGTCGGGGATCTCCTCTGGTCACGTACTGGGTGATAAGTCTGAAAAGACAGGTGATTCAGATCAAGAATACGCACAACTCCTCTTCTTCTATGTCACGTGACTACACACTTTGTATCACCGCAACGTGCTATTTAATTATTGATATGTACACTTCAAAGCACTTCGAGTGTAACACTTTGTACTTTGGACCGTGCTTATTATCTGAGAGCTGAAATCGTACTGCACCATTGATGTGCTGTTATCCGTACAAATAAGTACCTATGTAATTTATTTAGCATAAACATATTTAATTTATTTTACTATCTTGTTGATATTTATGTACAGCTAACAGCAGATCAGTGTAACACTTTGGACCGTTCTTATTATCTGCGTCGTAAGAGCTAAAATCGTACTGCAAGTGTTACCATTGATCTGCTGCTGTCCGTACCTAACGACGATATTTAATATTGCACCTCAAGTTTATTCATCGTAACCAAGAGATCGCTATCAGAGATAAGAGCGCCAATTGTGCTACTAATTGTTTATGCCTACTTCACTATGTAATACTTTTGCAATATAGAATATCTTATCTTATGATCTTGATCCTTACGAGAACATGTAATCTTGTCACATTTCCACCTGCAAGAAAACTTCAGCGAGTAATGTCCGACAGTCTGTCCGACAGCAGCTTGCAAGTGTAAACTCCGTAGCAAGTGCTATCGCGACAGCTTGTGTAGCATTTTCTGGCAGTTGCGAAAAATTGCAATAATTAGATAAGTACGATTGTACAATGTATGTCTATTTATTTAAGTATGTTTATAATATACATTAGCATTTATTGCGTTTAGTTTGCCCAATAACTGTAATTATCAGAGTAACGTGTGGATACTGTTCGGTGTTATACATCTCCTTTCGACGTAGGTTGCCTGGAAGAGATCGCTCTGAGCAATAAGGCCGCCTTTGTACAATAATATATTTTGTAACAATTCGTGTAATGTAATACTTTTGTACAATAGTCTACCTATCTACGATGTGTAAACGATTTTGCAAGTACATCATGCATGCCAGTTTTCTAAAAAAGGTAGTAATTTGTACAAGACTTAGTTAGACTAGTTTACTTGCAGGTAGAAACGCGATCTTAGAAAATGTAAATATTACTCACCTAAGCTCTGCATTTGATGTCGGCTGAGCACAACCACCAGGTGATCTTCGTCGAAGTAGTCCTTTCTGTCATCCGGTTTATCCACTTCTAACTCCGCATCTGTAATATGAATATCCTGCTAAATGCTTAAATATGATAAGGTAATTTGTTCACCGAGCATGGATAATGCGTAATACAAATTCTAAATAAAAATAGGAGCGCGTCATCGTTAAATCATGTTTCTAACCGAATGTAGACATAATTTGAATTACGCATTATCCATGCTCGGTGAATAAATTAGAACATGATGAAAAAATTCTTGCCGTGGGCAGGACTTGAACCTGCGACCTTGTCATTCCGTGACACGCTCTTATCAACTGAGCCACCACAGGTCATGCCATGCCTACCGAAAATCTTCATCGCTTTATACATACTTAAAGGGTAACATAACATACCCTTAACATACCCTTTTTTTGCGTAACATACCTATAACTCCAGAAGAGTCCGTACCTATATTTACAACATACATGACAAATACAACTGGCATACTCACATGGTTGGATAGAATTTGTAGTCGTTTCATCTGTTGTCGTACTTTGCGTTGTCGTTGTCGTCGTCGCGAGAGCTAAACAAATAAAATATAATAGATTTACTTATAGACTGGAGGGCTCGTAGGTCATTTGTGAGTAGGTACACGTTTATACCGATCGTACGGTGGAACACAGAGAAAGGTGTACAGGAGAGTTTAAGGTTGAGATTTTCTTAAAAACTACTTGGCCTATTGCAAAAATTCTTTCACTGTTTGATAGATAAAAGTTAAAACTATGTAAAGAAATAATAAATTCGGTCCATTAGTTTTTGAGAAAACCTTAACCTCATTGAGGCCCCCTGTACCTTATCACAGTCTTCGACTGTACAAGTTAAGCAACGTTGAGCGAGGTCAGTACCTAGATGGGTGACTATTAGTGACATTTTCATCTAAACCCCTCCGTGCCTCGGAAAGCACGTTAAACAGTTGGTCCCAATTGCTGTCGCTCGGCAGCTTTAGAACTAGCTGAATAACTCTGACAATAGGTTTGTTTACTAAACGAAAGAAGACTTAGACTAAATAGGCTTAGGAATTAGACAAATAATAATCCTTATACCTGGACTTTGAATATGAAGTTGCAAATTCTGTTTCTGATAAATGTGTCGCTGTGAAGTTCACAGCGAGTATTTGTTGCAAGTATAGACAGACGAAATTGCAGAATACAGTGTAAATTTCGACATCAGCATGGCATTAAGCATGTAACCTTGTAAGCTTGTCATGTATTTAAATACTCACTGTAAAGTGTGACGTCATCTCGTGCTGTCCCAAGCGAGTTCTCCACGTGGCAGTAGTACGAGCCGATGTCATCTCTCGATACATTATTCACCCTGAGTAGTGCAGTGTGTTTGTAGCCTTGCGATATTATGGTTGCCTGGTACTTGCTCCCTGTGGAATTTAGTTTAAATAGTTAGTGATATAAAACACATTATTGTAAGGCCACATTTCTATCTGCATGAAAATTTCTGCGAGTAATGTCGAGTCTGTACGACAGCTAAACTCCGTAGCAACTTAGCAAGTGCGGAGTTTACACTTGCAAGTGTAATCTTATCCTGGATCTTTTGTGCTCTCCCCTTTCCTTTATACTCCTTTCTCCTCCCTAAAGATATAGCTCAATAGGTCAGCTATGCAGCTCATGGGAAGTAGTCTGTAATCAGTAGTAGGAGTCAGATTCATACACCAAGTGTTTTATGGATATGAAACACTTGCAAGTGCAAACTCCGTAGCAAGTGTAATCAGATATTACTCGCAGAAGTTTTCATGCTCGTGGAAACGCGGTCTAAAATATCGCTAAGTGCAGGTTTTCATCGAATTTAAGTACTGGTTTCATAACTCATCTGCATGTATTGGGAACATCTGCTCAAGCACTTATAATACGTTATTAAAAATAAAGATCATTCGAAATATAATAACCATTATGCAGTCTGTTTGCGTCGATGTGTGACCAATACACCACGGGGGTTGGATTCGCTTGGATCCTGCACTGTAGTACCACGGCCTCTCCCACGTAACCGCCGACCATTTTCTGACTCATTCGAACCGATGGCTTGCCTACAACACGAAATAAAAATGTTAGGGCTTGTGATGAGGAAGGTTAGCGCTTGACTCGCGGGTTAAATAAGAAAAATATATGGAGTTCTCATGAGTTAAGTCGCTAACTCTCGGGTTCTGTTTTTAACCCCCAAAGTAACGCAAAGAGGGGTTATAAGTTTCATGCCTAATATACAGGGTGTAACGTAAAGGGTATATGAAGCCGAAGGGAGGGTGTTCAGTATAGGTAACTGAACAACTTTTCGATTAAAAAATAAAAATAAATAAATGTCTCATACAAATCGATCAGCTGACCGGTACGAAATGTATGAAAAGACAAAAAAAATATTCGCGAAAATCGAAAAGTCGTAGAACAAAAGTTGTTCAGTTGCCGATACTGAACACCTTCCCTTCGGCTTCATATACCCTTTACGTTACACCTGTATTATGTCTGCGTTATCGTAGCTCCAGAAATTAAGGTGAGATTTTAAAGCGGTTTTTTCTGCATTTGATAGGTGGGGTTGGCGAGAAGGTTCTTAGACATGAAGGATCCAGGGTCTGATGATGACCAGAAGGATAACCTTGAGATCTGACGTTTTTTCGAGTCATAATTTTTTAAATTTATTAGTTATATTGGACGTGTTTTCCTAAAACGCATATACTTACATAATACATGCAACAGTATTCTCTTGCTGACCGAAGGCGGCACTCCATTGGTGGCAATACAGAGGATTGCTCCATTCATGGCTCTCTCCACAGACGTCATGTTTAGCCAGACTCCGCTCCATTTGGTTACTGCAAACGGTTCAGTATCCTATACTTTGTTCAGATAACGAACTGAGCTTGCCCAATAGAATAATAATAAGTTCATCGTCATCACAAAAACATTAATACTGTTAGCCATATATCTAGTCAAACCTCACTTCCATTAAACTGTGTTGTTGTCCCTTTCACACGTCGTTAAAAACGTCATTGCTGTTATTCATAAACCTAGTTAAACCTCACTTCCATTAAATCGTGTTGCTATTTTCACACTTCGTTAAAAAAATGTTAAGATAGAAAGGGAAGGGGGCCTAAACGGTGTCGTAACTTTAAATCACGTTTATGAATACGCGCCTAAGTTGGAAAGGTACCGAAAGCTTAAACGGTGAAATAATTAAATAACGTTTATGGCTAACAGTCCTGGATTCAGAGACAATTTTAAGAGCAAAATTAGTGTTAGCTCTTACAACTGTCAAAATTCATAGCATTGTAAACATTCATAGACAGTTATGACTGTTATGAGCGCAAGCTTAGCGTGAGTTAGCTGTTACAAACGTCTGATTTCATAGTCGTTTGACAGTGTGTAAGAGCTAGCTCGCTCTAAGCTAAGAGATCAAAACCTGTCTTTGAATATCGGCGTAAATATTCAAATAATAAAACACACAAAATAATATAAAATAAAAATAAAAGAAATTTATTTGACATCAATAAGATTGTTACCATTTTTTACTGTAATTGGAGTCTCCTTTTAGGCTTTTATGCCTGTGCCAGGAGGCTCCGCTCTTCATTAGCCATAACAATAATGTGCACATAGATTAAGATTTAGTTAGGAACATAGATAAGACTTAAAGTAACATTAGATGTTCCCAGATCATCAGAATTTCAGACGAAGCTCACTCTAAGCTAAGAGATCAAAACTGTCTTTGAATATCGGTGTAAATATTCAAATAATAAAACACATAGATTAAGATTTAGTTAGGAACATAGATAATACTGAAAGTAACATTAGATGTTCCCAGATCTTCAGAATTTCAGACGAGTGAGTCTCAGATCCGCAATTAAGGAAATACAAGCTCACTCTGTTTTGCAATTTAATAAATGCCAAATCTTCATTAAAGGACGTCAAAAGTTGATGAAGATTAATTGCCTATAATATTATCTTAAAATTCTCTAAAAGTGTCTCGTGGATGAGATCGTGTTAATTTCAGCGATAAGATATAAAATCGTAGGGACAACTTTTGTCAATTGTAACAACAATATGTTTACGCATGTTCGGCAAATAAATATCAAATCTCATTACATCACAGTCATTTCATTAGACAGCTTTTCTCAAGTATGCATAGTTTAAACAATTAGATTAAATATACCGCAACTTAGGTACTTACTTTCGAAAATTACAATAGGGCTATTGTTTCACACGTACCACAACCACGTCACAACAATACGTGGGCGGGCGCAAATTGTATGAAAATTAATGGTTTTATTTACTGTACCACATTTTTGCCATCAAATTCAACAGAGTGGGCAATACCGGCAACATTGCAACGTGGCCTCTATTTGTCTGTCTGCAAACACGGCTAGTACGGACAACAGCAGATAACACGATACGACGCAGATAATAAGACCGGTCCAAAGTGTAACATACCTACTTGATGTGCTTTGATGTGTACAACGTAACCACAGCGCAATTGCGCTGCTGCTTGTCGACTTTTGGCGTTTCGATGTAGTGCGGCTGTGGTGCGTGTGAATAGTCTCTAAAGCAATTGTTCCTACAGAAAGAGGTAAGTACCTAGGCATTTTCCAAACAAGTGTCAGTCTATTGTTGGAAGAGATGCCTGATGCCTCATACAAAATGGCTGACGACGTGACGACTATCCGTGTAAGGTTAGTTATTCCAGGTTACCTGTCTCCCGTCCGATCCTCATGTACGCCGAGTCCTCCCTCCTCCAAGTGATGGTGGGATGCGGGGTGCCAGACGCAGCGCAGTGTAGGGACACATTGTCACCTTCGCGTACCATCACCTCGCCACTGCTGCCCGAGTCCACGATGTCAGGAGGTACTAAGGCCAATATTCATAGATAGTTTTAACACGAGGTTAGCGAACGCTCTTACCAATGTCAAAATTTTATGAAATCTGACAGTTGCAAGACCGAGCTCAAACTCAGCTCGCACTCAAAACTGTCTATGAATATCGGAGTAAGATTATAATAATATTTGAAGTTTTATGATATAGTTGTGACTTATGATAATTACTGAATTTTATGACAGAATTATCTACCGAGAACCTTGAAATCCACGTGTACTTATTTCTAACACAATAGGAACAATAATGTAGTTCAATAATAGTTCCCAAACAAGTTGCAGTCCGAAAACCACAAGAAGAACCATAAAGTTATCATATCTACTGCAGCTACCCTTGAGAATTGGAAACACACAGATAACTAACACAACACCTTCATATAATATTTGGATCGGGCTCAGTGATAATCTGGCACATGTAGAGTCGTCATCTGACTACAGGATGTCCCTTAAGCTTACGTATCCATTACCACGGCTTACGACAGGCGATGGTTCTTTATATAAATAGAGATTAACTTATTTAAAATCTGTAGATAATGTGTCTGTGCCTTTTTGGGCTCTGTGTTGATCTGGCACATGTAGCGCCCTTCATCAGACTGCCGGAAGTCCCTCAAACTCATGTGTCTCACAGACATGCGATGGATCTTATAAATAGAAAACTTACCGAAAGCCTGAAGATAATGTGTCTGCGTGATCAATTGATCATGGGCTCTGTGTTGATCTGGCACATGTAGCGCCCTTCATTGATTGCCAGATTGATGTCGTGGTGATGCTTGTGGCACCAGTATCACCACGGTTCAAAGACTGAGATGTTTCTTATACATAGGAAACTTACCAAAAACCTGTAGATAATGTGTCTGTGTGATCATGGGCTCTGTGTTGATCTGGCACATGTAGCGCCCGTCGTCCGACTGCCGGACGTCCCGCACGCTCAGCGACCACGCGTCCGCATCACCGCGGCTCACAGACACGCGATGATTCTTCGTAATCACATGTGGGCCTATAGTAAGGATCGTTTGCGTGTCCACACGCAGCCATGCTACCTATTAACAGTAGAAACCCGTCACAATCACAGACATACCTTGGTATCTTTTTATTTATTTATTTTGCGTAGTCCGAGATGAGAAAATCTTGGTTCTGGAAATTATTTACATTTTTATTCAGAATTTTAAATGTAGGAGTTCAATATTTAAAGTTATTCACAATGGATAAAATAATTTTAAGTATATGGAAGTAGAATTCAGCTAGACTTTACTCCTCTTATTAATTTTGTTGTCAATGTAATTTCGCAATACTTAAGATTTTTTTTTCCAGAATATATAAATCAACATATACTTATCATGAAAGTAACATGACATAACAGCTTAGGAGTGGTGTCTAATTACAGTTTTACATGAGTTGGGGCAACTTATATGGTCAACTTCACACAACTTCGAAAGGTTTTCAAAAAAACTTTTGCTTAGCCTCAATTTAAGTCAGCACTTGTTCACGACTGTTTACCCCATTGCGGAGAATGAAAGAGAAATACGTTTGTAGGTATAACTCTAATTATACCAGTATTAAAGCTTCCAATTAAACCAAAATTAAAGCTTAATCAGAATTCCTTGTATCCTTCACAGTAAGCAAGCAACCGGCAAATATCAAATAAAGTCTGTCAACAAACTGTCAACGCGAGCGGTCCCGTTTTGCGAAAATTAGATCCTTTGCGTAGTCTTTTGGTGTCATATTCTACAGCTACAGCGCATTTCTATGAAACAGCGTCGTACAGCCCAAAGCAAGTGTAACATTTTAAACTTTGGACCGTTCTTATTATCTGCGTCGTAAGAGTTGAATTCGTACGGCAAGTGATACCACTGATCTGCTGTCGTTCATACGAAGATTTCATTTTGGCTGAATGTATTATACAAGACCTATTTACGGTTAAACTTTTAGGAATATGTATGAGGTTTTTGGCATATTAACTTAGTGTTCCGAATAGAGTTCGGTTCAGCGACCTGCACGTTATCGTAGATACCGTCGCAATCATAACAAGTTAAGCATTTTGTTTTTGTGCCGTTATTTTTCACATTATAAGAGTTAAAATGGTACTTTAATTACCTATGTAATAACGAAAATACAGTCATATTATTTAAAATAACTTACATCTACATACATAAGTATCTACTACATTTGGAATTACAGACAATCTTTCTCATTTAGAAAATGCTACGAATATTCCGGACTCTTGATGATTTGTGTGGGTTTCACTTCACATAACACACCAAACTATAGCCTGCTAATGGAGGGACAATTTGCACACGAGCCCTGGTTGACGCAAATGGTGTAACTTTACCTTCATAATTGCTCTTTCGAAGGACAAATGTGATGCCGACACTTGCTCTAATATTTACGGCGGGCCCTTCTGTTCGGCACCTTTGTACGCCAGAAGGAGTCGTGAATGGAAACGCATTACTGCGGGAAATGAGTTATGGAAACTATTAGTCTCACTAATGGGGTTCAGACAAGCTGAGCCTCGCAGGTGTCTAAGTATGTATGTACTACTCATACATGAACAAGATTCCACTAACGATGAAGCTGGAAAGCCATGATAGAGTTGCCTGCAACGAAATTGGCTGCATCGTTTGAGCCGCTACGGCTACGCCGACAGATTTGTTTCAGAAGCTTTGAAGTTCTTACTATTCTTATAAGTAAGCCTTGGTAGGTTGGTAAGTAAGCCGTACGCGCATACGAAGCCAAAATCAGAGACGAGGCGGGGCGCAATTCGAATTCTGATCCGAAATGGCTTACGATCAGCATAATGTCAAATTATTTTGTATAACAATATCTAAAGATAGATTTTGCTATATATCTATAAGACATATAACCTATACCGGACAAAAACAGTAGATACCTATCAGAGTTAAAGCAAGTTACAATCCCAACTCACGTCTTCTAATTTAGAATTGGCTCCGTTCGAGAACTTGAGCCGAGACTACATGTACTTGTACATAATTAATAGTAGGTACGAATACTACAAGATAATTTTATAGGGAGAGGTAGGTACACAACATCTGCCTCTAGCCATTTACAAAGAGCAAGTTTTTCAATAATTTTTCGAATAGTTTGGAGAGCAGTTTTTTAGCCTTTCACAAATAAATGGCGTTGACTTTTGTCTAGTGAATTTTACATAAAGACTTGTGAAATTGAATTGGATAATATCGGAGCAATGATGTTTTTCTTTTAGTAGGCGTATTTGAGTACGCGTAATAGCATTATCGATCTCAAACTTTGTACATTATTTTTGAAACCACTTCTTTATTGACAAGAGTAACTTACCTTAGATTTTTCTTCTTTAGGGCATGCAGGTTTCATCACGATGTTTTCCTTCACCGTTTTGAGAGCACTCGGTAAATGTACGTAAGTTTTTCCGTCGAAAAAACCGAGGATAACTCATTACAAGTACTCACTACAAGGTTTCCCTGGCTGGGAATCGAACCTGGGACCTCCGTATCGCAAGTCCATTGACCCAACCACTGTGCCACCGAGCTCTCTAACTATATACCTACCTACATCAAAATCCATCAAGCCATATAGACTACAGGGGGCCACAAAGGAACTGATACACTCAAAAACATTGTCTACTCTCTTTGAAAGAAAAAATCTTCATACATTACATCATAATATAGGTAATCAACCAAATCCAAGCAGATATAAGAAGGTTTACCTTGTAAGTGTTCAAGTTTCCAACGGCACAGGTGAGGGTGGCGTCCCTTCCTACCACCACAGTAACGTTCGAACCCGCGCCGACGAACTTTGGTTCATCTGCAAATTGTTAATACGTTAATGTACTTACTTAGAAACCGGTGACCTTGAATTAATGTAAAAGCGTTTCACTCTAATGTAACCACGCAATCTCTGCGTGCGTTTTTAGGGCTGCCAACAGTCGCTGTTTTCTGTGAGAAAATTATAAGGCTGCGTCTTCTCGGAACTTTGCGTTTATAATTATGTTTCACGGAATAACGTCTGAAGCTGCATTTATGTAACAAATATAACTACCGAATATACCTAACCCGGATCTCAGTGACATACTACCCGACGAGACGTTTGCTTCATCAGGATCGGGCTGCTGAAGTCATTCCAAAAGCACAAATCTTGGTATTGAATTTCCTGTCAACGATTTTCATACAATATTTATCTAACTCTTCCTCAAACTGAGAGACTACCAATAAGAAAATACTTATAGTGATCTGGAGATGCGAAACTGCTCTCATCTCTATATCTTTTAACCGCTTAGAGGAAATAGCTGAGAAAGAAAGTATGGAAATTATATTTCGAGGACTCACGTTAACCTAGTTGCAAGAATGTTCAATGGTTCACCGTCCGCGCCTATACCTCTGCACTCCTGATTTTACCTAGACGTGTCCTGAATAAACAAGATATTGTAATATTCGAAGGGAATAAAATAAAGTATACAAATGCTTACCCTGTTTTCCTGAATAGGTACGTGGGTATTCCGATGTTATTATTAAAACGTCGACGATTTCACGTAATAGGGTCAAAGGGTTACAAAAATTAGGGGTAAGCAATCACATTACATGCTAACGAAATAAAACGGGAATTACCGTGTTACATTAAATGCTGGCTACCTCATGTTCTTGTCGGCGGTATTTGTTTTTAGCTCATTGTTTCGGGTTCGATTCGCGTTCGAGAAGGTGCACACAGCCGGCCACACGCTCGCTAACCCACACAAGCCCATTGCGTCTACGCCGTAATACCGTTGCGTAGAGTATCCGTGAGTTACACTTAGTGACTTAACCCTAGTCGGCTATGTGTAAGCACCTTTTCTAATATAGGTCCATTGGTTTTTCGTTTCTTTTTATTTAATGACTTCTTATCTTTAGCCGTATCTCATGTCCATGCCCACTCGGCTCAATGCACTGCTGGCGTCAGCACCACAATGCGACCTGTTTGCTGACCCGCTGTACTCAGTGGTGCGAGAATGTTTGGTATTTTGTGAGAATGATGGATTAATCATAAATAAATTAATGAATTAATAAAGTAATGTGCCCATAATTGTAATCTATGACTTTTAATTTGTTTGTTTATTATTTATATTTTATGATATAATAATGACATTAATAATAATTAATTGACCATGAATTGTATAGTGCATTAGTGTTTAACTGTAATGCTTTAGGTACTTTTATTGGATGAATAAATACCTAATAAATAAATCTTATAAAAAGGTAATTTCGCCTGTGTTAAGGTATTAAACAAATATTTAAATATAAATCCAACATTTAAAAAATGATTTCGGATTGTCTACCTACATTGTTCTCAATTTACGATATTGTACGCTCAATAATCCGAAATCGCTATGCTACGTCAGCTACGAGCTACGCTGCTACGCTACGCAAGGCCACGCCGAGCCGCCCGCGCTCGCCGCCGAGCTGTCGTAGACAGCTACGGAAGACATTTTAATTAGTTTTTTGTGTGTGGAATTCATTAGTTTTTAGAAAAGTTATTTGTGCTATAAATTGATTCAAAAAATTAAATGTCTTTTGTGAGCTCAGTAACGCAATAATATTAGATACCCACCTACAAAGAGCCAGGTTCGAATTCTACGTCTAGATAATGGTAGGTACTCATAAATAGTCATTTACATGCTTACTGCATGGTGGATCATGCAAGGTTCAATGATGAGTTTCCTGAAGACTGATGTAAGGAAATGGTTGTGCCACAACAGAGGGACATGACTTGATGTGATAGCGAATTAAACAAATAAATACGACAAGGTACTAAAATGGCTCACATACCTACTATAAATAGATCACGTCGGCTCCAAAGTAATTACTTCTGGTGAGACCACATCTAACATGTTATTAATTTCAGACACTGTTATTACTTAGTATTGAGTCGGATTGATTTATACAACGCGTAATCGAATTAAATTTTACCAATATTATAAATTGAAATTATATTCAGGTTTGTTTCAGATAACTAAATTATTATTAAATTATTATGTAACTACTTAACGTTCTATTAACTAATAAACATGACTTCAGTCATGGCCAAACTATGATTCCCTGGGGTATCTACGCGGGAATCGAACTCAGAACCTATAAACACAGAATATAGACATAATACTGATCTATGACGCCGTCAATAAAATTAATTATTGTAGTCATGCGGGCTTCCTGAGTTCTATCTATCTATTGTCCTAAATACGTATATCATTATAACAAATTTAAAAAATCTTACCTTTCGCGTAAATCGTACAAAACAATAACGCAGACACCACCAACTTTGCCACATTCATTTTACCAAGTAACTTTACAACACTACATATAACTTAACTCAGAAATTAGCAGTTTTAGAAGCATTGAATTAATTTGCAATCACCATCACGATAAGTTCATATTCAATTCAGCATAAAAGTTTTTCCGTAAGAATTTTCGTGCCGACTCGTTTATTTCTGTGTTCGCTTCCGTTTCGCGCTGTTCCGTTCCGTTAACTGACTGGGCAGCCCACAGCCGAATTTCCAGACGATATGGCATAGAAGGCGCAAGCGTCAAATATGAGCTCTCTCCAAGTTTTACTTTCGAACGACGATTGGTAAAGTCTGGGGACCGGGAGCTACTGTCACCCAAAACAAGTTGTTATCGCCATGCACTTTGAAACCTGTTCGATATTGGTAATTAAAATATAGGCACTGTATCATAAGAACAAAAAATCTATACCGAAACCCAAATAAAGTGTCTTATTTTGTAAACAAAAACCACCCTACCCTGCTAACATTTTAAGCTGTTCTGTGATTATTGTATAGTTATTTTCACATTATTAGATCGGGTCACTTTATTTACACAATGATGAACAGGTTCGATCAATCAGTTCCTTCAGTGTTACATCACAACAGGTAATTAGACGAGCATATTTGTTTACAAAATAAGACACTTGATTTGGTCTGCGGTAAAGGTAGGTAGGTACGTCTCGCTAATTTAAGTCACAAAGTTCGGAATCCCGAATGGACAATTTTCTACGCTCTGTTCTTTTTAATTATACGACCAAGTTATTGTTTTGTTATTCTTGCGAGAAGTAACTTACATATTAATTTCTTAATTTACAATAACTTTTATAATAAACATCGTTGTAGTTTCAATATGTGTTGCGATAATAAAATATTTGTCATAGTAATTTATTATTATTACTATTATTTTCGTAATATGTTTTATTAAGAATTTTTTTAAGAAATGAGGAGAGAATTTTGTTCAGCAGTAGTAAAGGCTAACAAAAAAGCATCGTTGCCAATTCTTTACTACAAGTACATATCTTAAAAACGCCAAATTATAAGTCTGAGTTTTTGGCGATCCCTACATCGCCCCACTTCTACTCGTATTTATAATGAAACGTTCATATAAATTCGCATGTTTGGTTTTATTTTTCATATAAAACCGATTTATGGGCATGTAGCGTAGCGCGAGAGAAATAAAAAAAGTGTTTGTCCATACTTGCCAACTTGGCTGCGGTTCAGCAATTTTGCGCTATAACTACTGCTACGAATTGAGTTGTTACCTACTAACCGATTTCTATAAATAGTAAGTAATTGGTAAGCAATACGATACAAATACGTACCTACCTACAGGATGGAGTAGCTAGCTAACTTAGCGGATATAATTACATTACCGCTAAATAATAGGGATATCACCTAAAGACAGACATACACTAGGTCACTACTAGGCCTCACAGTGAAATGTACATTATATCTAGAGATATGATTTTAAAAGTTATAATAATGGATCTATTAACAATATGAAATAGGTATACAAATACTTGAGGTGCAAATATATTCCTTCAATCGTATCTGGCTATTCCTATTAAAAGGCGTGAGTTTGTGTGTACTGTACATGTATGTAATTAGATCTGTTGAGCAATATAATATCCTAAGTATTAGGATAGGTCAATGTATCATTCATTATCTATGGTTTCTGTGGTTTACCCATAAGATACAAAATAATCCCGAGAGATATGCGGAAGTTTGATCGCACAATTGGAAGGAGAGAGAAGAGAGATAGAGAGCAGGGGGGCGCTCTCTGATACGTCAACACTTACATCTCGTGCCGTTGAATGAGCTTAGCAGATAGGTATAAGAATCAAAAGCTCATATTTATGTTCAAAGCTTTATTTAGACGTCTACAAGATGCCTGTGCCACATTATTATAAGCGTTTATAACATCATACTTAATAATAATTAGAACTATACGGGGAACATAAATAGTTGACAACTAATAGGTTTGTTCCATGGGTTAACCAAAATTATTCATGGTACTTACAACCTATTGGCATGGTAGAACTGTTTTGAATATTACAGTTGTAGGTACTACGGGGAACGCGCCGCCTGAACTAGGTACTTAGGTGCTAGTACAATAATTAGAAAGACTTCAAAGAAACAATTTGACAGCGCAATACACCTTTCTCCTAAACATTTCTCTAATAATAAATTGTGAATTAGGTGCACATGTGAAAAATGTACCTAGTATATTTCATATTTTGGTGTTTCATGGTAACAAATCTCGTCCTTTTATGCCGCATACAAATTCCACAACAAAGAAAATTGCTGACAAAATCCAGCCTGAAACCAATAGGATGATACAGCTCGTAAAGTGTTGCAACTGCAAAGGCTCGGGACCATTTGTCTTCGACTGCTGGGATAATGTTTTCGCATGCTCCACATACCGTGCATACAACCGCTGTGTGAAGCCGCCTTCCAACGCAATAGTCAAGCAATGGTTGATAGCACCAGTCAAATATGAGTTCTTCTTGAAATATATGGCTGTGGGACTGTTGACAATTTTCTCGGGAATAATCTGTACCTGCCTGCGGCCACCGTTTATTATCAGATAATCAATTAACGTATCTTTATTCATAGCCATCACAAGATCAGAATCTCCACTGGATATCTTATCTAAAGTGTCGTATGCGTCCGCCAGGTCTACAAATAGCCAGTGGTCGTATATTTCGGGATCCTCAGAGTAATATTCTCTTAGTGCAGGTAGTCCACCGAACGGATGATTAGTATTAAGAACATCGCTAAAAGTTTCTAGGCGATTTTCGTAAACGTTAACTTTAAGAGCACCCATAAGCCCAGCTTGATATAAACATCTTACGATAAGACAGAACCAGAACCACGCATAAACGAACATTCTAAGAGAGGATTTCGTCGGCATTTTTGTTATTGGCATCCCAAGTAATGCCGGCCAAGAATGAAAGAGCAAATTGGCTTTTGGTGGAGCAATATTCACTGTGTTCCTAATTTTTGTCCAAAATGTTGTATTCAGAAGCGAATTCACAAAGATAATTGCAACAAACATGAATAATAGAGTAAATCTCATGAAAATTGCCAATGGATACAAAAGCTTTTCCCACGAGGGCTTCATAGCCGGTAACCCCGCAGCCCACACCATGTCCATGGAATTATATGTGAAAGAAATTTGAAAATTACCAAATTTAGAAGTTGTTAGAGGCGCGGAACACATAGAGGCTTGAGCACGCTTGTTAAAGACGTCACCTAAGGATCCGGTCCAGTTATTGTTCTGGTAGTGGCCCCAGTTCTCGTTGTCGGGTGGTGTATTTATGTGGAGCGATGCATTCAAGATACTTGTCACTAGCTTCAATATGTCGCCATCTGCACCGCTTGGCACTAATCCTGAGGTATCATTATACAGATACATGTATGGCGGCTGCTCAAAAGTTGAAATGTTCAATGGACATTGATATAAATTGTTATATTTATCTGGAAATAGAGACTTGAAACATGTGTCATTCACGCAATTGTAAGTAATGTTTAAATGTACTGAATCGTGGTTCCAGCATTTTCCTGGCTGTAACGGGTAAACAGTATATCCAACTGGGTTATTCATTTCGTTGTCATTAGCTAGTTTCAAGTACACCAAGTTTCCAAAGTAAAGATGGGCGAGCTCTTGGAAGAGTGATTGTTCGTCGCAGTCGCCTTGATTAGTGGACGAACAAATGAGAATATATTTTGCAGTGTTATCGTATTTACATTCAACGAGCCATTCCATAAAGTCTGTTAATTCAGCGGAATCCTGGCCAAATATGATGAATTGCGGCACTTGGGCTCTGCGTACCACGTCCGCGGTACACACCTTACCCTTCTTTACAATGATCGCCTTTCTATAATTGATTAAAAATGATCTCAAAGCAAACAATGCAACTAAATTGAAAATAGCGATTGTATCATAACGTCCCTCATAATTATAGAATGCTATTTTAGCCGCCATTACTCCTAAGTTGCACAAGGAAACGTTAATATCTTCTTTCAAGAATTTATCAGTATTGTTAATTTCCATCTTGTTGTTGTTGTGAAATTCCATCTTTATACAAAAGACGACAACTGACCGAAGCCATAAATGGCACTAACAGCTGACAAAGCTAATGTGCTTACTTAGGCAGGAAACTGTAAGCTTGCCTATTAGATAAAGTGCTCCTGCATTGCACTGATTGCAACGTTAGCTAGGTACATGTTCTATAATATTGGCTTATCTATGTATAAGGTAGTCATCAACTGATAGTTAATGTGATGGAATTGCAATTTATAGATTAGTATGTACAATGAAATTTGATCGTTATCTAGCATAGAACAATAATAAATCTTTTAGAAATATGAGTCATCTATGATGAAAGTATTTATGTTTAAATTTTCCTACACAAATCTCGTAAATAAAGAATAATGTCGATATAAACCATCCAAATAGTATTATTGCATAGCATCCCGCAAAATGTTCCAATTTAATTGGCGCGTGTTTATCTTCCGCTTTAGTAACAAAGGTGTGGGCGTAATTTTTGTATAGTTGGTCTGGAAATCCAGCTTCGATTAGTCTTCTCAGTAAGCGATCGGTAGGCGCAGTAAGTGGCGAAAACTTCTTGAAATATATTACAGTAGGGCTGATGAGTATCCTCTCCCGCAGCATGTGCAGCGAACCGCGATGCTCACGTACAAACTTATGTCCATATTCCATATTAATTGCAAGACCAAACTTCATTCCTTTCGACACATTTGTTAAAGTTGCAATAATTTGGCTGTTATTTAAACTTATATAATTATCGTACACGAAAGGACTGTCAATGTAGTAATCTTTTAAAGCAGGCCCTCCCCCAATCGCATACTTAGCATTAATCAAGTCCTCTAATGTCTCAACGTTTGAATATGGCTGATCATTCATCAATGAATTTATAAGAGCAGTTTGGTAAATGGTTCTTATTATAAAAGTATACCATATCCAAATAAAAAGCACACACAATAAAGCAGTCTTTTTGGGAAACTTTTTGATAGGCAAACCCATGCAAATCGTCCACGAATAGAAAATAATATCACTTCGAGGACGAGCCATATTTAATTTCCGTCGAAATGTGATCAAAATATTCGTCTTGGTTAAGATAGCTAATATAATGACGAATATAAAGGTGATCCCTATGATAATTTGCGTTGCTGGTTGTATGGGACGCAGCAACTTCAGTGAAGAAGGTAGGTTCTCTGTGGGATGAGTAATCCACCCTAAAGACACACAATTGTAAGCGAGGGACATTTGAAAATAAAGGAATCTGTTAAGCGTGATGGCAGCGTAAGTTATCGAGAAGTTAGCTACATCGTCATAAACGTCTCCGAGAGAGCCGAGCCAGGTGCCGTTGTCGTCGAGCGCACCCCAGCCGTCTCCTCTAAGCGGGGTCATCACCTTGAGAGTAGCGTTCAACCCTTCGGCTAAGATAAGCAGCAGATCACCGTCGACACCTGACGGCCTTCCATCACTTATGTTCATGTACGGTGCCTGTATGAACGTGGAAACGATTATAGGACATCTGTGCAAATTTAAAAATTTCATAGGAAACATCTCGCAACATTGCGTATCGTTTTTAATGCAACCATCGAGGCTGTTCACTCTAACAGGGCGATTAGTTCCACAATCTTCCTGGTGAAAATAGGTGTAGCCAACTATTTCTTCTTCACTGGTCGCTCTCTTGATGAACATCACATTTATGATCTTGTGATTCCAGAAAGTTTTCACAGCCTCGGTTTCATCACAGTTGTTTTGTTTTTCCGCCCAGCAGATTACGATATATCTGCCCGTGTTGTCGAAGTGTTGCGGTTTCATCCATTGTAGCATGTGAACGATGTTCGGAATGTCCGTTCCGAAGAGGATGTACTGACGAGTTTCTTCAGGTAACTTTGGGTTGAAGGCACCCCTGCCAATCACTAAGCTCTTGTTGTATATCTGCACGAACGTGTCGAGCCCGCACAATAGCGACGAGTTATAAAACAATAATGTAACATAACGCCACTCAAAATTGTGAAGCGCAATTTGGGCAGCACTTTCGGCTAATTTATCTAAAGTAGACACTTTTTGAGGTAAAAACAAACTCAAATCTAACTCGTTAGCCATGGCTTTCACCGTAAAATGATAGAATTATAAAGGGAGGCATACTGGTTTAGAAATCAATGTTTGCGCAGTACCTAATGGTAGCGATAAGGATCACCACCATTTATAAAATGTAATAACAGGAACACGGAAGATTCACTTAGTATACAGAGGGTAACAAAATATCTGTATTTACTTACTGTTGGCTTGCAGGAAATGTAATATGTATTTAAGAAAGCTAATAGAACTGCGACACAAGCGTCGTAGATCCGGTGTCAGTGCACATGAACACCTTCGCCTTTGTGGTGTATTTATACTTATTAATATTGGTTTAAAAAAATTATATTCTCGGGAAACATGCACTTTTCGCTAACGAAAGTAAGTTTTGTAGTAGGTACCCAAGTACCTACAACAAAATTATTAATTATACCGAACAAAGTGATTGTTACGAATTTCCACAACTTTCTTGGAGAAAGTGTAGTTTCCAACATGCCTAAGTAATGTAAGAGACAGATGGTAATATCAACAAAGTTTCTTTTTATCGGACGGACTGACGAAATAAAGAGCCTACTGTTTTCAATGACCATTGGTAGGTGTCATTATTAACATTACAATTTTGGCACAGCAACCCAGCAATGGTATCAAAAATTGAATTTACAGTACAGCCATTATCCTGTTAGGCAGACACAAAATAGTTCTGAATAGTGAATTCTTCTGCGAACGGTTAATATAGAAACACTCTGTAGGTAGATCGGTGGTGTACCGTGTAACACCATTGCATAGCTAGTGTGAAAGCAACGGTAATTTTAGACTTTCTTATCTGTACTAAAGTACAGACTAAAAAAATATATTGTTTTACAAAAAATTACAAGCTACATAATATATTTGTGCTCGCGTTCTTATACTTACTCATTCCGTCGAATACTTACATATTTTAGTTTTTGGATGTAATGTGTAATGGCGTATAATCTATCACATACATTGCATAACATATTTCAAACTCATTATGTTCTTTCACACGACCTTTGTTTGTTAATACATTCGGTCTTGCAGTTATATAAGTAGATACCTTTGTAGGAGCAGCTCAGACTGTGGCGGTGACGCGACGACGCAGCGCGCGATTTAAAGATACTCGTATCAATAAAATAAGATTTCGATTAGTTTACAAAGCTATTGTAATTCTAAATAGTAAACTAATCTAATGACATTATGTCCCCTTCCTCTGTAACTTCTTCATTGGGTACTTATAGGTTAAAAAAGCAAAGTATACCGCAGCCCAAATCAAGTGTCTTATTTTGTAAACAAATATGATCGTCTAATTACCTGTTGTGTTAAAACCCTGAAAGAACTAATTTATCGAACCTGTTCATCATTGTGAAAATAAAGTGATCCGATCTAATAATGTGAAAATAACTACGCAATAATCACAGAACAGCTTAAAATGTTAGTAGGGCCTACCCTACTAACATTTTAAGCTGTTCTGTGATTATTGCGTACTACCCTAGTAGTTTTTGTTTACAAAAATGTACACTTGATTTGGGCTTCAGTCTAGAAGATTTGCTCTAACTTTAAAAAAATACGTGTCGACAATCTTTCAACACGTAGGTATACGAATAATAAATTTATGACGATGGGAATATTTTAATACTATCTTTAAGCTGTGCGCCGCATCGCATTACACAGTCCGAGTTGTGCTTATAGGCTGCTTGTCACATATTCGGACCAGCACCTTCTATTTGGCTTTTGCAGACCCGAATCGGTTTAACCGAACGGGTACTTTCTCGATACATCTACACTACACATACCTACTCGATTGTGGCGCCCGTCAGTGCAGACTCGAATTATACACCTCATTATACACAAATTCATACTTGTACCAAGACAAGCGACCGACCGACCGCGACATTCTACCTTTTCGTAATACATATTGATACTTGGATGATATACATTCTTGCGTTTTTTATCGTTTATTAAAACATGCTAAAATATTGCAGAAATGCATCTTGTGCACTTGTCAAAAAGAAAACGATGTAAACCGCGGTTTATCCAGAGTATGTTTTCAGTTATGCGAGGTTATACGCCCTTAGGCTGGCTTGCAGGATCGCATCATTGACTGCTGCGAACACGAACCGGATGTTTTCAGTGTCTGTAATCAAAGTCATCAAAACATATAAGACGCGCCTTTACTATACTAACTACCCCATACCCGTGTACCTACTAAGCATGATCACTATGTTACTATGATGCGTAACAGGAAATAATTTGAAAACTGATATTTGAAAATGTTGAATTTCGAAGGGTGCATTTAGCAGCAGTTCTGCCATAATAATAAGCGAAAACGTGTTGTATCAATTGGTTGGTCGAAGTTGCAGCACATTGCCACCAATAGACACTAATACGCTGTCTTATGAACTTCACTGGACTCATTAAGCAAAAATATAAAAATAAATATCGCATTCGTGGCTCAGAAATGCGTTCTCATAGCTCAAAAATCGAGAGTACTGAATATGAAGTTAATGAATTTACTGTATATCTTCTAATTTTAAAGTTAGTCTAAAACCCTATCATAATCAGTATATCGGAATCAGAGTATTGGTGCTCCACCATTTATGTTGAAAAGCTCTCGGTTAAGATTCGTGTCGCCCTATATTCAGAAGCTTTCGAAGGAAACTTTTGGATAAGGAACCTGAGTATACGCCTTTATTACCTACATACTTAATAGTAAAATTAATATAAGTATTTAAATAAAAACACTCACATAGCTGAAAAAAATTATATTTTATGAGAAATTATAATTTACAATATTTCATACAGGCATCCATCTTCAGTCGGAACTTAAGCTAAAATCCTCACAATCTCACGCAAAAAGGTAAAGCAACGTTAAGACTATATAGTTTAGCAATATTTTGTGTAGTCATCGCCCAACCGTAAAACAAATAGGTATAAAGAACCACACCAGTACACGCATCTCAGTCCATTCGTAAGGAATATACGAACCCGCGGCCCGCGCGAGGCGGCCACGCGACTGCCACCACTATGCTAGTCTAAATACCAATTGTTTCATTGTGCTTGATTTATGATTAAAATTTGAAAATACGTCGTGCTCGAGTCGAAGCACGAATCGTAATTGTCGATATGGACGTTTGTATACATAACTATGTAAATATCAGTCTAGGACAGTAGATAGGGCCACACCGGTGCCCGTACAATATTGCCAGTGGCCGCATGGCGCGAGCGACCGAGCCGCGCCTGCGTCGGGCTTCCAACTAATCCACAATATTGCTGTACAATTGCACAAAAGAAATACAGTTCCTATGTACAGGGCATACACAAAGATTGCACTTTTGTGATTGGGTAACATCAATAGAAAGTTCCAATATTGTGCGCTAAGTTTCAATTTCACATTATTTTGAGCATTACAGACAGCTGTATCTTAATTAAAGCATAGAGTTTTGCTATTGACAGTGTTAGGCGCGAACGGCCACTCAGGAAGTAGAAATGCTTAAACTGTATAGAATGTAGAAAATAAAGTCACAACAACAAATAAGTTAATAAGTTATATATCTTCAAAATAGAAACTTTGTTTCTCACTATACATAAAATAACTAAATTATAACACGAAGCAACACACTAAATTAAGCATAGCATAATAAAAAAATACTCTATATGGAAAACAACGATAAAGTACTATGTTTACATTATATTTGTGCTTCAGGTTACAAGGTTGCCAATAGCAAAACTTGGCACTGCACTGTCAGCTCAATTCACTCAGCACATTTAAACCCAAATGTACAATATATTACATTCATGTTCATGTGGTAAAAGCGTTCGTGCAAAAAACATCGGTATCGGTTTTTACAATTCACGTTTCGCTTTATGGTAATCCCTTGGGTTCCTAGTAAAAAAAGTTTATATCAAATGCATCAAAAATGTCCTTAAACAACTAACGTAGTAACTCCCTAACTCGACATACGGCTAGCTGAATGGAATTCTCATACACGGATAACATTAGGAAGAAACCAAATACACCTGACCACTGCGTACACAAGCCTACAGTTAGGTAACGTAAAACATTTTGCGTGAAGTCAATTCGTGTAGAAAAACACCATGTTTAAATATAAACAGCTTAAATAATAACATATATTAAAGTAACAAAATTCCAATGTACAAAAGTAACGTAATATTTAAATAGGTACAATAAATTTATAAATTCCAAGCTAACAGAACAAACGGTAATGATATAAATTGTGTGGGTGTTGAGGCGCGGGAGGCGCGCACAGGAGGAAGGTCGGGACGCGACCCGACTCACGAAGCGCTGCGAGTCATCGCTTCATAACTTAAATAAATACGTAATAGTAACACGGAAGCATCCCGATCGATACATCAGCAGGAAGTCCCGGCTCCGACTCTCCACCCACGAGGATGGTGCGAAACACGCGTAAGTTCATTGGACTAGTTTGTTCAAAATCCATTCGTCTTGACACAATAAATGTATACTAATGTAGAAAGATATTATGGCAACAAACTTTACAAAAATCCTAAAACAATGACTAAAAGCAGCTCATGGTAAGGCCAAGACTCACCATAACTTTTAAAAATGCACAATTTAATATTCACCGATACAGACACATACATAAATTGTAAATAACTTCATCATAAAAAAACATGTCAAAAAACCTGACGCGTCGTGAAGCGATCCGTTCGGATCGGGAACGATGTAGTCCGACGGAGCGAGGGCGGTGGGCTTGGGCCGAGCCGACGCGCGGCGCTGCCAGCACGCGGCCCGCGCTCCGTACTGATACTAGTTTGGGTTAAATGACTTACAATCTATCCTTACTTTCTCATTAAACATTTTATGGTGAATAAGTTCGTCCATCCGACCTCAGTTCGTGAATTTACACATTCTGTCGTGAAGTGATGATGTTAAAATTATGTGTTATACACAATCACAGATTTGTGTCAGGGACCACATAGTTTTCGCTTAGACGAGGTTATACTCCTTTAGGTTGGATTGTAGGATTGTATCTTTGACTGCGGCGAACACGAACCGGATGTTTTCTGTGTCTGTAATCAAAGTTAACGATCAATCAACACCAATTCTACAATAAACATCTAAAAGAAAATGTTCCCTATCTACTAATACATGTAATAAAAAACTTACTCGCTCTTCAGAGCTCATTTCGGAATAATTGACAGAAGAGGTTTATCTATGTAATATATCGGCTTACTGTTAAAATTATTGTATAACTCACATTTGTAACAGAAAACCATATCTTGGGTGGTCCAAAATAACTGCACTTCAGAACTCTTATAAAACAACGAATATTTAATCTTTGTAGGTAGGTACCTACTTCAGTTTTCAAGACCCGAACGGAACCATGTTTTACGTGCATCTAGCTAGAAGCTTTTAGTATAGGGTTGATGTTATGTGTCGGAGGAATATATGGCATCACGGGCACATGATGGTACAAAACTATTGTATTATCATGTAGATTCTACACGACTCCCAAGATCCGATTCCAAGAAATATCGAGAAGTTTTCAATTCAATTTCTTAAGCTAAATCCAGCACTGGAGTAGGTACTTATTACAGTATTTATGTCATATATTTTTCTGACGCATAATAACTACCAGATACCTTGATCAATATAGAATCTCCACAGTCTCGTGCAAGTTAGAGATGGTAGATGCCATCGCATGCTAAGGCTGACTGCCAAAGCGTAGCCTAACAGTTAAGGTGTAGATACACGAGTGATTACTCATCATCCAAATAGTGCCTCTAATCTATAGACAAAAAGCAATATTTAGTGCTTTACGCATATGTGGAATTGTGAACCGAGTAAACCATTGGGTTGGTGAACAATCGGCTGTGTAGCGACACCTTAGGAGCGCAGCGTATAAAATTATAGCTATAGAATGCCGTGATTAATAAATATTTAATTGACAGCCAACTCGGCACTGTATGCATATGACACATTATTTTTATAATATATATTTTTAGCTTTGCTCATATTCGGTTTCGTAGATAAACCGTCTCTACTGCTGCATCCCTTTGCATCCATTAAATCCAGCCATGCATACAAAGTGTGCGTATGTCGGCTATGTCGCAGACATTTATACACAAATCATTTTTGCTAAACTATATCAAGTAAAGGCGATTAGGCAATGCAATTAAAGCATTTAGCAAAAATAAATAATTATAAATGTCCGCAACATACTTCTTACAGGTTAAGTAAGCCCAGCCCACCAGCGTTTATTTTATTAGAAACATCAAACAACTAAAAGCAAATAATATGAACCACAAAATAGTAATGATAATAAGAAAGCGTTATGCGTGTTATCTGTTCCAATTATGTTCTCAATCAGCAAAAGTAACAACGATACGTTACTAACCATGTTAACAGCACGTTTAAATTAGGTAGCTAATTATTAAAACTATTTGAGGTAGTTATCAAATATCGTAATGATGAAATAATGTTTTATGACGACGTGTACCTTTTGTAATGTTCTATTTACCCTATTTTAATTTTAATTATTTTAAATTTTGTGAATAAATAATGTTTGATTCTAATTTGTCAAAATTAACTTGCCTAATACAATACTGTAAGGAAAATTAAATAAAACATGCACATAATATTAAAAATAAATATTTTATTAGAGTCAACAGAATGTATCCATTTATATCCTACCTAAAGGGCTCGATTATGTGGCAATTAAACAAAAAAATTGTAAGACAGATAATCCCATTACCACGAAGCGTTACGATAGTGTTCCTACTTGTCAGTTCCTCGTAGATGTAAAAAAGTTAGACTTGAGATTTAGTTTCGGTTTAAATACCACAATTGAATAAACAAACTCATGCTAAGTTGAATTCCTTGAGTGCAGACTGCATAATAGTATCCTTTACCGCACAGAACACCAATTTGATGTTTTCAGTATCTTTAAAAATATCCAAGGCAGCATGCAAAAACAAAAATAAATAAAAGAACATGTAAAAGCGAAAACGATAAACACCACAGCTTAAACTTAACCTTAGTAAGCTCAAGGAATAAGCGAAAAAAAGCTTTTAAAGAACATTATGTAAATATAAAACATAATTCTCAATAAATCAATAAACACACTTTTTTTCTTCTTTTTCTCTCTTCAACTGAATCAAACTCCGACTGAATAAAATCGTAATTGTAAGATTTTTTCATCAAACCAAAACAAGGTACAAGTATTTATATCAAAATGTGAAAATGATGTTTCACATATTCTTCCCAGCTCTTAAGTAAATATAGGGGCGCTTCAAGTGAAGCGTGAGTAGAGTCTTGGCACGGATAATTGACCCATCAAAATCATATCGTTCTTATTTAGAAATTCGAAACCACTTGTTGGTGGTGTGAATGTAAAACGGGCGTAACGATTTGATGTTACTAAAGTTCGAAACCGCGTACATAGAATTAGATTAGGCAGTGGAAATGTATGTGTCACAGACTTTAAAAAAATTACAAATTAACTAGGCATTATGATGCATTATCGCATGAACAATTGGTTTGCAACACATACATAAAATTAATTACATGGAGATTGCAAGTTTTATTAGAAACAAATTAAGTGATCTAAATATAAACCCACACCAAAACACAACTAACTACTAATCACTAGACACAAAATGTTAGATTATTAATATAACTCTGGAACACAAGTAAGAGAGATATCACAGGAACATACTTTGACAATGACGGGCTAGTATGAAAAGTCCCTGTGATAGGACTCCAAATGCAAATATTTACATACAAAGAACAATCAAGAACAGTTGAATATATCGAACGATATTTGGGATTGTTCTAGATTCTTCTCAGAAAAATACACAAATTGACACAAATCCATGGCATTAGTGATACTGATAATGGACTATGGTAAGCAGACAAACGTGATCATGTGCGTATCTACGGTGCAAATCTTATTTATAGACAAAAATAAATGTATTCCTATTGTTTCAGTGACTCTCATAATATCTACGATTGCTATACTCAGGTGTTGGGAAGGTTGATGGAAGAAAGCAGTGATGAATACAAGGCGACAGACAGACTAACAATATGTACAATTGACCACAAAAGAATCACAAAGGATCATATTAACATGACGGTGCATTGGAAACCCAGCAGTAGAGGTTTTTTATGAGAAATACAGTCATTATTCATGTGCTTATAAAAGTCAGATATTGCTGTCTAATATACATTTGGCACTACAATGCGAATAAACTAATTTCAATACACAATACTACAAATTACTACTGCATTCTACAACTAAATACGTATAAATAAATAAATTATTCTTACCTCTTTACCGATGCATAGACTGTAGCTCAAAGAGTTGTATCAGGCAACATTTTAATTAAAATAAGACTTCTAAAGTGCAGGTACTTTGGCCGATCCAGGTAGATTAGAACAATACTCAATTTATTTTGGTAAATTGATTCTTTTTGCAATCAATATTGTTACAAATAGATAAACTGTTTCAAGTGCATTGTAGGTATGAGTAATTTAAAATGTTATCGAAGCACTGAACTAATGTTGCTGTATACCAATGCTAGTTTTAAATATTTTTCCGTGGGTTTATAGAATATATTCTCATAATTATATACAGAGGTTGTCAATAATAATTTGTATCGCAATACATTGGAGATGTGGATTCATTTTGGTGTGGCATCTATAGCTTATCTGAATGGTAGCCACTTACCATCAGGTGTAATATCTCTGCCTATATGATGCATTATATAACTAACTTTCTGCCTCAATGAAATTTTTGTAATAAATTCGAAAACAGAAAAGTGTTTGAGTATTTTGAGTAGCCGTAGCAGTAGAAAATGAAAAGAATGAAGAAATTTATAAACACAAACAAGATTGGTTTCGTTTTTGGGCACCCTAGGCGCTGCTATAGTTTTAATTATCCCTAACTCGTACTTTGCATTGCCGCCTAGAATTTTTATTATAAATAATAACAGTAAAACGATCCACATCCCCATAATCAAAGAGAGGCACTTACCTGTCGCGCAAGTGAAATGGGAGTATATGATTTTCTCTGCGTCCGGGTTGAGATCGACAAACATCCGCAGGATGAATTCGCGCGCCGTGGTCGCGTCGCGTTGCGGACCTGTGTAATCACACACGCTCACAAATCTAGCATTTACTACCGATGGGCAGTGAGCGGTTTTCTGATAGCTACTAAACCAAATAGTTCTATAGACGGCTTTGAAACAAATATACGAGTCGTTTTACTAAATCATCCCGACTGTCACAACAGCAGCGCAGCTATTATGAAACGTCCTCTATTCTTTTGTATGAGAACAAAATTATGCTGTTGTCAGAAAACCCTTCATCTACGATATCTGGCAAATGTGTACCACAATGATGGTGTTACTACTGAAATAGCTTTATAAAATCTTGGTGATGGTCTTAAGTTTGCTAGTCATTAATTCCATTGAGATTAGCATATTTTAGACTAGCTTCAGAGCTTGACGAATGTCGGCTTATTGGCGGCACAATAAAATAAAAATAGATGAGTACGTGCAACTGAGGCCGCGATTCAAATACAGTTTTGAACACGAACTTAGCGTGAGCTCGTCCTTACAACTGTGAAATGTCTATATAATTTGACGTTTGTAAGAGTGAGATTAAAAGGGTACTAGCTATACATTTTGAATCGCCGCCTCGCCAATTTGACCCGATACTACCCACATAAGTGCTATGTTTAGGTAGACGGTTCTAGCAGACACATTTGTTCTAGCTTATTACCACGTTATAGCGTATCTAGCGCATATCACAAGTCTAGCGGTTCATCACACGATATTCAACCTGTGGCCGTGGTGAAGTGGGAGTAGCACGACCGCTCCGGATCCGGGTTCTCTCTCAGATATTTTTGAAGAACAAAGTCCATCGCTTTTGGTGGATCAAGCTTCGGACCTTAGAATTGGTGATATGTCAGAATCCTCAACTATCTTTCATGAAACCCGTAGGCATTACAGCGGAATAAGGGTCTTGATTAAAAGTCAAATAAACAGGCGCATCACCTTCAAAATTCAGACTATATCCATTATGACAGAGATATTGGGCACACAGAGACAATGGAATGCCCCTAATCCATGCATGCCACGTGGCACAGACTTGCTGGTATTTGAGGGTTAAATATTTATACAGTTTTAATAGGATAAATCCTATTTGACACACAAGAGTAACCCTCGTTCCTCGCGATGTTTTCCTTTTGAAATAAATCAACAAATCCGTGAGTAAGTTCTCTGGGAACTCCGGAATAACTGATTCGTGGACGAACACGGGATCGAACCAGGTCCGGTCGATCTCAGTGTCTTGACATTGATTAATATTATTCAGGTAGGTACATTGTATGTACTAGACATTTTTTGATTACTAACTGAAGTAAATTGTTAATGCATATAATTTTAGCCTGCCATATAAATTGGCGAAACATGTGAACTATACCGCAGCCCAAATCAAGAGTCTTATTTTGTAAACAAATATGATCGTCTAATTACCTGTTGTGATATAACACTGAAGGAAGTGATTGATCGAACCTGTTCATCATTGTGGAAATAAAGTGATCTGATCTAATAATGTGAAAATAACTATCATCATTGTGGAAATAAAGTGATCTGATCTTATAATGTGAAAATAACTACGCAATAATCACAGAACAGCTTAAAATGTTAGTAGGGTAGGGTAGTTTTTGTTTACAAAATAAGACACTTGATTTGGGCTTCGGTATACATATGACATGTCACCTTATTTACCATGTTTCTGGCAAATAAAATAAATTTCATTTCATGACCACAGATTCAGAGTGTTATAATTAAAATACGCATCTTAATTATCTTCTCTACAAGTTGTTTCATTATCTTACCGTCGTATTCTGGAAAGTAGTCGACGAGATGCGAGTACATGATCTTCTCCTCGAGCAAGTCCTTCTTGTTCAGAAACAGGATCACGGACGAGTGCTGGAACCACGGGTACGTGATGATCGTCTTGAACAACGCCTTCGACTCTTCCATTCGGTTCTGGAATTGGACAAATGTAAACATTTAATACGTGCTTTAGGAGAGGCCTATGTCCAGCAGTGGACTGATACGGGCCGATGATGATAAAACATAAAATATATACAGAAACATTTGTCGCAACTTTACAATTATTGCAAACTTTTCCAGCAAAAGTACCATGATTTGCATGTTGAAAACCATCTACATGGATCAAAGACTACAGTGACATGTATTGATGTCACTGTAGTCTTTGATCCATGTAGATACATAAACTCACGCCTGTTTCCCGTAGGTGTAGGCAGAGACGATGGACTTCCATCAGCTGCGATCTTGGCATAAATATCACCATACCTCATCCAATTTATCTAACCTCCCTCCCCGTACATTTAACAGTGGTAACTAAAGGTAAGTTAGTGTAAATGTATCTGTTTTACTAACCTCATTTTCAGATTCGAATAAAATTTGATCATATTCACTAAGAGCTACTAAGAATATGATAGATGTGACATTTTCAAAACAGTGGATCCACTTCCTCCGCTCGGATCTCTGGCCCCCGACGTCCACCATCCTGTTGGGGATATTTATCAGAATTAGTTTCACTCAAATAGCTTAAACAAATAAATTACTTTATAACAATTATTTGTCTCATCGATGTTGTATTTCAACTGCTCTCTTGAATATGAGATGCGATACGATTCATTTGTACTTTACTTGTAAATATGTATCACCTTCTTTGTAGCGTAAAAAGATGTGTCCGGATTCCGCCCATTATAACCACATTCAATATAACTGGATTGGTAGCGGTAGTAGGTTACTGCAGAGCTCTAGGTAAATATTTCTTTATGCTGTCAAATAGCAAATCACTGTTCCTACTTGAAAAGGTAAGAAAGCAGATGAATTTATGGGAACACATGGCATTACATCTTAGTCATCGGGGCGGAAACGGCACTTGCATCTCTTCTGAGCTGTAGTCCATTCTAAAGGCGACGAACAGTGACCACTTACCATGAGACGTTCATTTGCTATTCCGTATTTTAAAAATAACGCAAAGTAAAAGAGAAACCTAATAGAGTTTTGCCCTTCGCATGGTTTAGTACTACTTATAGATGTAATACGGTATAATCCTCTTAATTAACTTAGCAAATTAAATACACACTTACCTTCAGTGGAATACTGTGAGAAACTAACATGCTACATAATTAAAGTGTAAATAAAATGGTAATCAAATGCTAGTGACATGGCAGGTTGTTAATGCATTAGCAAAAGCTTTAGTTACCTAAATTAGTGAAATACTAACAAATATTAAAATATTAGCAGCACAATACTGTTACATGATGGACTGTTCAAAACCTAATTGGAAAAGGTGTTTTTATTTGTGTTTTTATGTTCCTATATTAAAAGGGGACGGAGAGCTGCACCAACAATTTGTCATTGCAACACAGCACAGTTTCGATTGGAACCTGATCGATTGTGTTTTAAAACGGTAAATGTTAATTAAGAACATTAACACTAGTTACCGCATATAAAATTACGAAGTTAGAGCAAGCTCTAACTTAAAACATCAAAGGAGTTGATGATAAATTTTAAATGGATAACAAAGCGATCTTTGTCACGTAACTGTGTAACAAACAATCGGCGGTGTTCCCGTAATAAATAATCTATAATTACCTATTGAAACAGTTATTTGGGGATACCAGCACCTGGACAATTTTTTCACGCTTATACACGCTGATGGCCAATCAAATGAATGTATTTTATAATACCTAGTAGTAAGTAGATACTTTATTGCACAGAGAAACGTCCATGGAAAACAAATGAAGTGATACAATTAGTAGTCTTTTAAAAATCGCTATTTCAAATATCGATCAGAGTCCATCGCATGTTGCTATGATAGTAATTATGTAGGGTGACCTTCTCCAAGAGCTCGTAGCAAAATAGGAATGGGATACTGGTATTTCTAGCGCCAGCGAACCCGACCCTGGGATTAGGGCACATACCTAAATATAATTCCGTCAAGATTGAAAGGATACTCAAGGATACCGGTGGTCGGCTGACGGGCGCGCAGGATATCCTGCTCCGTCGGCAAATAGTCGTCTTTCTCAATCCTTGGCAGATCGCTTAAATAGCTGAAACCCATCACATGCACCACGAACTAAGCCCACACACATCAACATGCAGACTTGGACACTTTACTGTGTGAAATGTACAGTAAACAGACGTAACGTGGCAACGTACAGATATTAGTGAGGCACTATCCCCCATCGCAATTTGGCCGTGTTATACAAATTGCTGAAATAGCTAATGTATACTTCCAATTAGCTGACTGTTTATCTACGTTTAGTCTATAAACTAGTTGCGAACACAGACAAATTACGAATGGTGGCTAGGGCTCAATAATCATTGATACGTGACCGCAAACAGTGTAATGAAATACTGGTATTTAATGTTGCATGGGTGTTTAATACAATTTGAACAATTGTTTGTTGGAAAAACTCGCTTAGATAATTGACAAAATTGCATGTGCTACTACACACTACTATTTACATACTGATGTAAATAGTAGTGTGTTCTGCAAAAAGTGTATTGAATTCAATAACTTAAAATACATATTTTTATTAAGTACATTCGGAAATACGCTAAAAAGTTTTGTGTAATACTTAAGTCCTATATGTATATTATGTAAAGTATAATAATTCAGTGTTACACACATAATGTATGAAATCTGATATTTGCATCACAGTGTGACAAAAATGCAAAAGTTCAATTACTTATATATTGTCATCAATTTGCAATCACTAAATACAAGCATTTCATTACACCTGACACGGATAGCTTCCCCATGCACACATAAAAGAGAAGCGTACGTGGCGAAATACACGATCAAATATTACCTAAAACAATATTTTTTCGATATACCTAAGACGTTGTTCATAATACCAACATCGTAGTCAATATTGAAGATATATTCGTTGAAGTTTTCCGTCGGTCTTCGGGTACGTAGAATATCCTGTTCTGACGGCAGGTAACCGGCCGTCCCGATCCTTCCGAGATTGTTTAAATAACTGAAATCCATTCCATGCACTACTAAAGCCGTCATGCAGACATGGTTAAGAGTTTACAGTGAATGTCGATAATGATGATAACAGAGTCACAGTAAGCTCTTAAATTAACTTTCACCAAAAAAGAACATACAAAACAAGACAGAAAGTTTCCCATGCACCTAGTAGAGAAGCGCATCCGACGCTAATGTCGACATATTTTTACCTAAATCGTATCTCCTCCAGGTCAAATGGGTACTCTATAATGCCCGTCGTGGGCACTCTCACGCGAAGGATGTCTTGTTCGGTAGGTAAGTAATTTGGAGCCGCGACGCGGTCAATCTCTTGCAAGTAGCTGCAGACAATTGTTTTCTTAATTTCCGAAGCACAAAACCGGTTCCAATAGTTGTAGTTTGTATATTACAAGCTCAGTTACACCTACTTACAAATTGTTAACTTAAAATTCGACTCGTACAGTAAATAGATTCTTTAATTTAATCTATTAAAACATCCGTCATCTCATAAATGTAGCCTTTATTTTGTATGAATTTTATTCATTGGTTCAACCATTATACCTCAGATGCAATCAATTAAGCAATATTTTGTTTGAATTTAATTCGGTTTGCATAATTGAGAATATTTGGTTCAATTGGTCCGCATAGATCACATTCAATATAACTCCATATATGGGTTTGTATGTAAAATAGTACCTACGTAGTAATAATAACGCTTCATTTCCTAGTACATGAAATTGTAATATTCTACCTACTACATGCGTGTATTGTATTCAATTATCTACATATTTCATTACTTTTTGATTTCTGAAACATAATTCCCAAAGGAGAAACAGAATGGGTAATCCACTCAGCTTATGATTTGTTTAATATCATTATACCTACTCTATTCATGGCAGTAAGTACAGTGCGTGTATGATATAATGTATTTATACTCGATTACTCATAGTGAAACTACAGTTATGCCAATACTGAATCAATACAACAGCCTGTATGAGGTAATCATAACAGATTCAGTTATGAACTGTCCTTTGTTCTTAGAATTTTTATTGAAGTGGAAAATCTATGGGACATTATTGGCACCAATTTTTTAGAACTAAAATAAATAATAACTATTAGGCAAATCGGTTTAATTTCAATTTGATTATGCCTAGAGGTATTTAGATTTAGGTAATTCACATTCATAGTGAAAACTTGGAAACCAGTGTGTATTCAAAACTAGTACACATGAAGACAGAGATAAGTATACATACATGTCTCAACTCTCAATAAGGTTGAGATTTGAAGTTTGAGAGAAAATTTCAACCTTAACAACTCTTCTGTACACATCTGTGTTTGCCCATACAATACGAACCTGTGCTTATATTACACAATACATATCATATAACAATTATTAATATCATGTCTAGAATCAATCACACTCCATTCTTTCCTGCATACATGCGCGATATCACATACACAGTAGCAGTAAAGAGACCCGGGTTCGAATTCTTTAAAGATATTTTTTCATATAAAACTGTATACAAAACAGAATGATATAAAACGACAAATAAGAATATTGTCAGAAACATATTAACTTAACAGAAAGACATGTTTAATCAACCTATAATTATTTGATTTTTGCGTTGGATCGTAACCTAAGCGTTGTAAGGAAAGCCCTGAACTCCACTGGGACATAAATATATACATAAGTACACAGACTCGCGCGTCTCTATCCTAAGGGTAAAATAATCAAAGTTCAGAGACAATAGACTTCATCTGCTGCGATCATTTAGCAATCATTACGGTACTTCATTTAGCACTCATCACTTTCTTAATGCGCGCTCCTCAATTTGTGAAACGCGGTACTTGACCGCTTTTAAAACTTCACCTATTTGGTCAATGTTCACGTTGGCAATCTGTACCGACCCTTCCGCTAACATTCATTCCATGGATACCTTTCGTGGCTCTCATTAATTCGCTCTGAATGCCTAACTAACCCAAATTAGTTTTCATTTTGACAAGTGAACGCAAAACATTATTGTAACATTTTCGCAAGATTTAATAAACGATAAAGAAACGCAATAATGTATAACATCAATGTGTCAAAATGAAAACGAAAAATGTTGGGATAGACCCTTTTATTTAATTATAAAAGGACTTGGTATCTTTGATAGACATGGTTAAGAATATTGAACATGATACATACTATTTGGCAGAATCGGTGAGCTGGTACTCTCGCCGACGGTCGTAGCACTCCTGTATGCCCGCGTCCGCCCATAGTCCCTTGATCGCCTCCACGTACGGGCTCTCAAAAGTTGTAACACTCTCAAAGTCGATGGCTGATATCAACTCCGCCTTTTCCTGGAATTCGCACATTTATTTAGGTTATAACAGCATTCAACTCGCCAACAATTTAGCTCCTTTTACTAGGTCAATTTACAAACATACGAGTACATGCATAAGCTCTCATATGTTTCCAGATCCCCTTAGTTAGGTTGAAACTATGGTCTTCCTTCGTTATTCGATTTATATTTAACTTAGCTAAAGCTTTACCTATCTGCCTAGGAATATGTTTTAGAGTCTTTCCCAAAGGATTGTATTCGACAATGGCTGCCCATGGGAAAGGTAAAGCTGTGTTAATTCGATACCCCGATTGTATATTTATATTTTAGCTTTCTTAATTGTACTACCTACATCATTTGTGGTAATCGGAGGAAATAGCAATTAATAATTAATATTAGGTAACAATATTTTTACCCACTTTCGTGAAACAAAAGTTGATAGTATAGGTAGGTTTTGTTCAATTGGAAAGTGGAAGTTACATCCTTGTAGATAATGTTTTTCCTCCATTCCTTTTACATTACTACAAAAAGAATAATGATTATACTAATGTTTTAATTCTAGCGGGTTTAGCCATAAAAGTGTCTTAAATATTATTCCACAGTTAAGCCACAGTCCCTTTATAACTTAACGTTTTTTAACAAAGTGTGACAGTGACAAAACACGGTTTAAGTGAGGTTAAACTAGGTTTATGGCTAACAGCTTAAATCTTTAACTTTTCTTTCATATTACCTATCCAGAAGTCATTTTGCAATTTAAAAGTAATTCAGTAAGTAACATTTTTAGAACGAAAGTTACATCAAAATAACTTTTTCAAAGATACTGACGGGATGCAGATCAAATTTTGATTCCTGCAGTATAAGGAAAAACAAGCAGAAATATTTATTTCAAAAAACAGATTGCAAAAAACTATCCCTTTTTGATTAATTTTTTATACCCTATGACACTCCCGTAATCAAGATGAATCTAACGATACCTCATACACCAAAATCCGTCAAGCCTTTTAGGCTACAGGGTGGCAGGAAGGAATGGACATACATACACCCGAAAAACATTACCCTGCCTATGGGGCAGTCGGGTAATAAGTGAACTTACCGAATTGGACGGATTTCCGTATTGTATTTTGAGTAGATCCATAGCGCGTATCATACTCTGCATCGCCATGAAGATGTTCTGGTAGACGAGCTTAATGAAACCGCGCTTGTCATCGTCGCTGTAACCCGAGCCGTGGATGATTCGCATCTGCTTGATGAATGTGGACTTTCCTGACTCGCCAGTGCCTGCCACAACAATTATTATTGGTTATTGGTGGAAAAAGATCTGAAAATGCCCATCTGAATAGGTACCTTTCTATCTATCTGTATGTATGTTGTTAATGTCCCTGAATCATGCCCATTGAAATGGGATTAACCTCAAAGTGCGACAATGACGACCCAGTGTGGTATAGCTAACGTGAACTGTATTTTGTAAACTGTAGTTTAGGCGGAGTAGGGCAGGACTGAAACATCGAATTACTGCAGAGGACCGACATTACCCGAAGGGTAGGTATGTAAATGGAGATTTACAGTAATATCAACTTGTATATTCTATCAAGTGCATAGTATTTTAAATAGGTATGTTAGGTATTCAATTTGGTATATGCATGGTGGATATGATCGGAGCCCCTAAATACATGGGAAGAGATCTTAGCCTCAATGGATATTATTAGCTGTTGCGATGATAGTAACATATTGAATTACATTTAATTTAATTGTCTACTGAATTACAATTTATATCACAGTATAGAAAATTGTCTATGCTTATGGAGCTCAAAGTGTCTAGTCTAAACATAATATACCTAATTGGAAATCATTTTTATAAAATATAAGAGTTACATACAAAGCACTGTGCATTTTTAGGTAAAGGCAATCATAATCAGTAAGTAGAAAAGATTATCTTGATTGTGCGAGATATTAGATTGGTAAATTCTAGTAAGTCATGTACCTACCTATGTAATTACAAAATGAGGGCATATCATTTGATATTTCTACAATTCAAATTATTAAATTGGAATTGTAGTGGAATGAGGAGTACCTTATAGATAAGATAAATACACTTTATTGCACCATAATACAGTATTAATTACATTATTGAGAAGCATGTACAATTTTGGAGGTTGGGAAGTATAAATAATAAGCAAGAATCTGTTGTGGTCACTAAATCTAAACCTGAATAAAACCATCATGGTCACTCATGTCTACATACTAGATTGTGAGAGGAAGTGGGGCATATCATTTAGCAATTGAATTGCATGAAACCACTGGCAACAAAATAACAATTATTTTAAAATTCAAGATACCTATTAAAGATTAAATACATATATGCACTCGTATAGGACCCAACCCGGATAAAAGTAGAGATACCTTTTGAGATAAAATACCTGAAAGATAATATATGCTTGCTTATGCACATTTTTACAATATTTATCATTTTAGCTGTCAGTGAGGAGTGGGACATGTGAATACTTAGTATAATTAGATAAACATATCTTAGATATATATTTTTTATCTATCACCCTTCATTCGGTAGACACTACTGAATGTGATAATGATAATAGATAGAGAGTATTTAGTAAATTAATTAATTTTTTTAGATGTGCATTCACTGCGTTTGTACTACCTACTACTACGAGTTGCTGTATAAAGTTTAGGTAGAGTAAGTAAATGAGTTAGCTGCAATGTTTGGGATTAGTGATATTTTGGGTTGGCCTCATTAGACCATCACATTCACCAATTTGGGACTTGTTTGTTCTACAACAAACATTACCTATAGAAAATGATGAAAATTTTCTAGCCGTGGGCCGAAATTGTTCTCCAAGCATAGCTTAATGCATAAAACAAATTCTGATTATCTATAGTGTTTTATAGGTAGCTACTTTATGTAATGCAGAAACAAATAATATAGGATTTTGTCACAAATTATATTGATAAGAAAGAATCATCTTGAAGAATCTAGATTGATTGACAAAGATAAATAAAACATTGCATGTTATCTTCATAAATACGGGTAATTTTGTACAAAATCATACTCTGTAAAATAATGGAAATTTTGAATGAGGCAGCTATTTGAGGATGACATGTACTCTTAGATAGGTTGACTATTTGCAAAATTGACAAATGTGATGTTTTAAATACCTAGTATTACACAGAAAAAAAAATCCTAGTATGGGCCATGTGGTTTGTGTTAGGTACTAAGTAAGGATTTGCAGGATACTAATAGGTAGTTGGGTTTGGTTTACTGGCATTGCCTATGACTCAAGTGCATGGGGACAAGTCATCGGGCGGTTAGGACATTAGATTCGTGACCTAAACTAGGATTTGTTGTACTATGGGTTCCGAGACTATTCAAATGTTTGTGAATTAGGTACATATATCCAGACATTATTGGTTGGATTGTTGGTAAGGGGGCACAGAGGGATGGAATTATAATTTAACTATGAATTTGCTTAGAAATTTATGATATTATAATAGTGGACTGAAAACCAACACAGACAAGTTACGTTACATTCTTGAGAAAATAAGAGCCTCAGTATGACTCCCCTGACTTGGAAACATGGGTTCTTCTTTTCGACACTGTGACCACTAACTTCTATTGAATATGTACTAAGATGCACTCACCGAGCAGGAGCAGTTTGAGTTCTCTCCTGGCATCTCGTTTGTCCTTCCGGAGTTGCCGTTCTATTTCTTGATTGATTCTTTTCTGTTCTTTGGCTTCTTCTGACATGCAGCACTCCATGTTTCCTCACAGCGGAGCGCCGCAACCCGACCTCGCGCGCGGAGCCCTGTCCGTCCGGCAGGCCTTTCAACCGAGGCACACCACTCCTAGAAATTATATATCATTTATCACCCACTGCAGCACCACTCTGGTCACAAACTCACTGCACACCACGTACCGACGCCGCGACGCGAGAACAATCATCCGAACTATAAACTATGAAATACTAAAAACCGACAATCCGGTCACTGGGTGTGGTGACTTATGATCGGTCATATACATATACGCTTCTGTCAACTGCCGACATAAACACTTCGAAATCCGTTTATATACGAGCGTGGAACCTTGCGAAGCGATCTTATAATCTTGTTAATGTAACTAGATTCGAGAAACCTATGGCTATGGCCCTACACGTGTATAATAATAGGATTAAAACTGTGAGCAAACAGCACATTGATGATACCTAGGTAATCTACTGATAACTAGAACGCCTATGTCTAGGTTACGATGTGATTTCCCAGGGCTCACTGCACTTCAATTAACACCTCGTATGTCCATTTGACTGCGTATTACGTACCCGAATGTATATCCATAGGGCACGATCAAATGTTCTACTTCAAATTATTGCACTAACCACGGTATAATCACTCAAGTCATACAACGTCCGCCTCTCTCAATATGGCGCTGGGAGATTTTGGGCGATGGATGTTCTGCGCGTGCGTTGTACAAATATTTTCAAATAAAAAATAGCAGACATAAATTCAGGTGAACATTACAAAAAACCTTAATTTAATATAAATGATTCTATACTACTAATTTTATTAAAATATTCTATAGAAATTCGTACATATTCTCATGATCATCAAAGATAATGACAGCACAGATTACCCCGACTCAGATGGGAAACCGTAGTGCAAAGCCAAAAACCTTATAGAAAAAGAAAAAAAAAGTATGGTTAGTTACCAGTGTGCAACGCTCCAAGGAGCAGCGCTAGTGTGCAACTAGTGAAGGGACGCAACGTTTTTAATGGTATCGATATATATTAGGGATGGGCTTACGATAAAAAATATATCGATAACCTTATTTTAATTCATAATTCAATAATAGTAATGATTTTACATATTACCATACTACCACATTTTGTGGTAGTATGGTAATATGTAAAATCATACTATTCCTGTAGTTGTATGGTACAGAAATAAAAATGCCAACTAGTAAGTATTAGAAGCTCTCCAATTTATTTTTAAAATCTACCATTGGAAATTAGTCGAGTTGAAATAAATATATTATAAGAATATAAAAAATAACTATTATAATATCCAAGCCTAAAAAATATAAACGTAAACTAAAAACTAAATACAGGTACGGACAACAGCAGATCGATGGTAACACTTACAGTACGATTCTAAATCTTACGACGCAGATAATCCAAAGTGTTACACTTGATTTGCTGTTAGCTGTACAGGGTGGAAATCATTAAAATATTTTAAAAAAAGTAACGCCATACATATTATCTTTCTTCATAATTTTTACTTTTACGGCTTCTATACATTTACTGTGAAGCCCCCCCAAGGTGTTCAACGCATCGCGTTTGGAACGAGGTTGTGGGAACGCAGCGCCAAATACCACAACCTCGTCCGCGGCCGCCCTCGTGGGCCCCTCTCGGGGGTCTACCCCTATACCTCCGCTTAAGGCGCCTCGGAACACAGGACGAGACGCCTTACAGCTCGGGACCTCTAAGCGAGCGCCGGACCCCTTACTGTGAAGCCCAAGTAGTAGGTATGGTAACTACTACGAGTAGGTATGGGCGAGTATGATCTTATCAAAGTTATTAACGCATTTCAAGATACTTACAGTTTTTGCATTGCAAGTGTAAAATATTTTTCGATACGTCGAAAAATAATTGATTTTACGCGTTCTTCCACTTCAGACCTGTCCTATTTTAACTATTATTAAACTCAACACTGTACTGTGTTCTATAATGTATTTTATAAATAATCCTTAAATTACCATTAAAACATAAGTAAGAAAAAAATATTAAGTGAAAATTACATCAAAACAAAACTAAAAGAGCCCGATTGTGTATTTCCAACCAAGGCAGGCACTTCGAACACCTTTAATTTTAAGTTTTATTTTAATTTAAGTATCTATAACTCTAAATGCTGTTATTCGTTATTATTATTATTATTATAGCCTTTTATTTCCTTAATACATTTCATTGATACGTTATTCATAAACCTAATTAAACCTCACTTCCCTTAAACCGTGTTGATGTCTCGTTCACACTTCGTTAAAAACGTTAAGGGACGGAAGGCCTAAACGGTGGAATAACTTTGAATCACTTTTATGAATACGCGCCTATGAGTTTTACATAGTCTTATGTAGTCGACAAATCGTGCAATAACGAATGTATGGCATGGGAGCGATAAAAGTGTAAATTATAAAGGCATGACGTAACATTTTTAAATACACTTCTATTGATTAAATGACGCCAATTCTATATCACTTTAAATTTCTGAAATATCTCTTAAATTGGCGTAATTATGGACTGGAAACACTTAACGTTTCCAACCTGTATACAAAGGTCAGTTGGACTATCTGAATGCCTTCCATTTACAGATCAACCGATCCATGTTGTCATAAGTAAAATTATGTCAAAAATGCATTAATTAAACCTCTAAAGAGTCTGAGAAAAGCGGGTGTCGGGTACTTGAGATTACTGCCCTTTAAACTTTTCTATCTCTGTGATTGATGAACGTATGAATTTCCGCAACATCGGTGGTCAAGAAAGTTTATTTACAACTTTGACACTTAATTTATAAGTCTCCTGGATGTAAAACCGGCAGTAAAAACAGTGGAGTGAACACGCAGCTTTCCCCTCCGGACCGCGTATATGGCTTCCCGTATTCTGTACGTCCCCCGAGGAGAGACGAGTTCGGTACGCTTTTCTAAGAGCCTAAACACATGAAAACCCGTATGCAGTACGTCCCCGCGCGGCGACGAATGCGATACGCTTTTCCAACCGCTGCTAATGATAAAGTTAACAGAAACCCGTATTCAATAGATCTACAGAACAATGATAGTATGGAAAGAAAACGTCTATTGTATACGAGGAGACTTGTAGTATTCCTATTGGAGTAAAAAATTATAATTAAAATTTAATATAATTGGAATCTGTTGTCTAATGTTTCTTTGCCACAGTTTCGTTATTTTTGACATTTAAAGAAATGTTGTGGCGTCGTTTTACCCGACTGTGCATAAAAGAGTGTTATGTTTTTCGAGTGTATGTATGTCTAATTCTTAGACGTGGAAATGATAAAGTTAACAAAAATCCGTATTTAATAAAATAGAATAGAAAATATGTTTATTGCTATACACCAATTACATAAGTAACATAAGCTTACAAAAAATCAATGAAGTAATAAGTTATAATCTAATGTAGTTATGCTAAGTGGTGTGGCAAAAGGTGCATGTTTCAGCTGAGCTGACACCGAGGTGTGCAGCGCTGTTTTTCGACATGCTCTTCCCTGCCATGTAGACCTGATTTTCGGTATGATAACGAGCTTGAACTAAGATAGCCTAGTGCTATCTAATAATAATATATAAATAAATGAATGTCTACAGAAAAATAATTAGTTTGAAAAAAAAAATGTGTATCGTATATAGTTCAAGTATTTATTGACGTAAAATAATAATATTGTTTGTTTTTTTGCAACAGTTTCGTTAGAATTTATATTGACAGAAAAAAAACATAACACTCCTTCATGCACAGTCGGGTAAAACGACGCCACAATATTTCTTTAAATATCAAAAATAACAAAACTGTGGCAAAGAAACATTAGACAACAGATTCCAATTATATTAAATTTTAATTATAATTTTTTACTCCAATAGGAATACTACAAGTCTCCTCCTCTGGCCGACTCGTTGCTTAGCTACGGACTGAGAACATACGGCCTTACTTTTAAGACCTATCTGGAGCAAGTAAAACAGTTGCAAATAAGATTATTAAAATATTTAGTAGACAAAAATACAAAAAACAAATGTAAAAAGAATTATAACAAATTGTTCACCATATGTAAAATCCTTCCAGTCCATTATAAAGTAGAATATTTAATTGCTCTAGACACTTATTACTCTGAAGAGAATAAAATAACAAAACCGCAGAGTCAGTACTCTATTAGATCTGTTACACCAGGAACAATGTTGCAACCTAAAGCTGGTAAATATTATGGACAAAGGACTAGAGTATATATGACTCCTAAGCTATGTAATAAATATCCTATATTAAGAGAAAATGATAAATTAAAAATAAGTATATTGAAAAGTAAATTAAAAGACCTAATATTACAACACTTTAAAGAAACGAATATTTAAAAATGATACTTAACATATTGTAATATATTGATTAGTTATATTATAAATACACATGCTAAAGATATTTAATACATATGTATATTTAAGAGATACATGTAAAACATAATTAAACAACAGTGTCAAATTAAAATTAAATCCTTAAATAAGGAATATATTCTTAAATTAAGTAAAATTTTAATTAAGTAGGTATTTGCACAAACGAAAGCAAATCAAGTGTAACACTTTGTACTTTGGACCGTCCTTATTATCTGTCCATTAAATATAAATCGTACTGCGAGTGTTATCATTGATGTGCTGTCGAGTGTGCTACCAGTGTAAAACTACTGTAAGAGAGCTACGCCAACAAACTGCATTGCAGTTTGGCGACAAATGTAACATTACAATTTTGTTAAAAACTAATAAATAAATTTTAAAAAAAAAAAGTATACAATAGACGTTTTCTTTCCATACTATCATTGTTCTGTAGACCTATTGAATACGGGTTTCTGTTAACTTTATCATTAGCAGCGGCTGGAAAAGCGTATCGCATTCGTCGCCGCGCGGGGACGTACTGCATACGGGTTTTCATGTGTTTAGGCTCTTAGAAAAGCGTACCGAACTAGTCTCTCCTCGGGGGACGTACAGAATACGGGAAGCCATATACGCCTCCGGACCTAATGCAATAGCGGAGGTGCTGTTCCACCAGAATGACTCGCAGTCAGGGACGCTGATGCTGGTTTCTTGGTCGGGTTCCATTGAAGGGCCTGGAACAGAAGACGTACTTACGTCAGGATCACATTCTGTGACAAATAACCTGATTGTAAAAGAGCGTCTTCAACATCATCGTGACAATTAGAGCTAGATGAACGAGGGCTCAAAATATTCCTAACCATGAGTGATTTAAAAGAGCACTCGAACGAATAGGTATCGGGATTATTGTTTCTATGATTCGGACAAAAAGTTCACCAATAGGTCTTAATTTACATTACGAGTGTGAATTTTTTTTACACCCAGCCCAGACCTTTGAGCTGTTCATATTGAAATGAAACTTTCTAAAGTTGTCACCTAATTTCGAATAGGTAGTGGAACTCTTTTATTTATTTCACGACCAACCGAAAAAGCTTGTTTTCTCTTCGAATCAATGAAATAAACATCATTCAGAGTTTTAATAGCGTTCTGTCAGAATATAACGTGTTTTGAAATACCTACCATTTTATCTCCTTCATGGGGGCTATCATCTGGTCAGGAGCCCAACCACCGCAGGGCGTTGACGCTGTCGAACAGTTGGTCGAAAACAGCACAACTTCAGCAGTGTTCTTCATTGTGTCGCTCATTGTACTCCATCGGCATGCGTTCCTGATAATTACAATAACTATTTATATAGTTTGAGAACGGTTCTGTAATTATTTTCTGTAATTCTTTAATGTACACAAAATAAATACACGTTACATGAAATAAAATTGGATGTACATAAGGTGTGCTTAACTCTACGATAGAGTTATCTACCAGCAAACCAGTGAGAGAGAGAGATACGAGATCTGGAGCAGGCAGAACAAGTGTACACAGAATCATACAGTAACTATATACTTAGCTAAAATAAATATTTAATAAATTAGTTATATAAAGTAAGTATATATATATCTCTATAGGTATGTACATATATACCTATATAACTAAAATAAATAAATACACATATACCGTACAGGCTATATAGGTACTTAAATAAACTTATAAATAATACACAATAATAATACTGAAAATATAACAATATTACATATTATGTAGCAGTAAACAATAAATACGTACATACACACATACATCGATATATACATAGATAGATACATACACACACATATCGCAGAGATAGGTAATGCTCCTTCACTCTTCCCTTGAAGACCTCCAACGACGGACTCGCACAAATCACATGCGGAAGTGAATTCCACAGCCTTGGGGCGTGGACCACGAAGGAATAACTATAGCGATAAGTGTGTCCAGTCTATAATTTCGCCAATTTAAGAAATATTTCACACTATCCCGTGGAAGATGGGTCGTGCTCTGGGGTAGGACACTACACGCATAGACTAGTTGGCTCCGTTTATTAATACATTTCAAGATATATTTTAGCATTTTAAGTGTACACATAAAACTCCTTTTTCCCATTCTACGTTCAAAGGGTAGTTACACTTGATGTGCTTTGATGTGTACTACTTATGGCAAAACATTCTGTCGCGGGAAAGCTACCACTAAAATTTCTAGTTGTATAAGCAAACTTCAACATACCGGCCATTACACAGTAGAGGTACTCGGGCCAGGTAGAATCGCGGTTGTGTCGAGTGGAGCGACTCCTGAAACATTTAATAATTTCTCATATAATATGATTTATTTGTTGCGCAAGGAGAGAGCAAAAAGGAGGGTTATGTTTATCGAGCATAACACTGTGATATAGACACACACACGCCAGCATTATGCGGCCTGACTATCAAATGAATAATAATAAGATAACTCTAGCTAGAAGACTTAACCCGAGCAAAATGGAGTTTTCTCTTGGTAAGTACTTAATCCAGGGTTATATCGATATTGTAAGAGACCCTAGCCGCTAGGAAAGCAAAATGCATTAATTATATAATAATTATATAAGCACATTAACGCATTTTGCTTCTTTAAAAAAAAAACTAAAAGAGTGTGTCCATTGAGAAATTTTTTAAGTTTAATTTCGTATTTAATGTACTTTTCCTTTTTTATTATTACCGTCACACGATTACTCTTTTTAGGGTTCCGTAACTCAAAAGGAAAAAAGGAACCCTAATCACTTTGTTAACAACCATCAGTCTGACAGTGTCTTTTTTCTTAGAAATGCGTGGACGTATCATATCAAAAATTACAGTGTCTACTCTAATTTTGTTATTTTTACTCTCTAGCTTATAAGGTTTTCATATCAAGTACTTATTTGCGAATACCTATTACTGGCTGCGTTGAAAATTGTTTTTGTAAATCATCGACTGTACTTTACAGCTGTTGGTATTCCGAAAATGTAAAATAAATAAAATAAAATAAATAAACTATCTATGAGCTAAACGAATTTTTGACAAACGGTCAAGGAGTTCTTGAGCTATCCAACCCTTCTGAGGTCTATATTAATTATCTGTTCTTAACTGTACTTACATAGAAAGTTTACATTTTTATTACTTACCAATAAGGTTTTGAAGGTCGCCCAAATAATATTTCTTCATCAGTATAGTGCCAAGAATGCTCTTCAATTGTTGGCTAATAAATACTTAACTTCGAAGTATCGTTGACACACCTGAAATGATAGATGTTTTAATGGTCACTAAATCATAGCTCGACTCGACTGATAGAGAAGGGTATGAACTTAACAGATACAAAGATTAGTCAGAACCATCCAAACATGTTCAACACATACCAGGTCCTGTTGTCTCAAAATAGAATGTCCGGGTAGAATTTTCAGCTTTGGAGCATTCTCATCTATTATAATTGTTTTAACCAAATTTCTTGTAGATATAAGTTCTCGGCAAACAAACTAAACATTCGCAAACTAGTGGATGTTGACTTGCATCCATCAATAATGCCCTTGTTAACATGCATCTTTCCTGAAATTTAATAAGGTAAAGTTACATTGGTTAGGTACAATTATGGTGTCTTTACTTAATCACATAAGAGGGGCTGGTAGTACTACAGTTGCAAGTACATGTTGAAAACGTTCGTATAAGTTAAGCCACGTTTGGCGAGGTCAGAGCCTAGATGGGTGAACACTAGTAACATTTTCATCTGTGCCCCTCCATGAAGTGGCGTGTTTAAGTTCAGAGTTGTCCCGGGCCACTTAAATCTGGCAACCACCATGCACTGGCCCACTGAAGTTTTTCTTTATATGTTTTCCATAAATTATAGATAAAATATTTATGAAACAGTATTTAGCTATACATGCACACTCGCTTGGATGCACATACCTACATTATTTGGTTAAAAAGTTAATACACATTTTTGACCGACTGTTGTACCCATTGTGTCTCCATCCGGGTCGCCCCTAAAATTCCGCTACCATGGGCCCAACTGAAATGTTGTTCCTCTTTGGGAAAATTTAATTAGATGGTTACGGTTAGTTTTAGAGTATTGTCTTCGTCACTGTATGTGTATAAATATCCATAAATAAATGTAGAGAAATAAAGATTATGAATATTGGAGAAATCAATTCAGGCTGGTTTGTTTGAGAGATACAAAAAGAAGATGGGAATGCTAAATTCGTCTCGTCCCTGGCGCCATACCTCATAACCTAAACTCTAGTTAGAGTGAAAAATAGTCATGTGAAAAAAGTTGGAGGCGTCCTTGTCCTATTCCAAAAGCCACACCGAATTGAGGGAAGTTTTATAAACATTATTTACTTACTACATAACTATATGGATCAGAAGTCTTTGGCTAAAGCGTTCGAAGACAGGCGCTTCATTTCGTCTTTGCTTCGCGCCCCACTAAACAATAAAGTGTTATTTTAACGATAAGACTTACTGAATAATAAAGATACACTGTAACGAATAAATATCCTTACACTACAAAGCGCTAATAACAAAAAATCTGAAAAGATCGTTGGAATTTTTTTTGGAAAATAAACCCACAAATTACTAAGAGGATATTCTACGAATAGATGGGACTCTGGCCTTGCCTGGAGATGGCGTTACTGGATCACTACTGGATTGGTTAGTTCCGGCATCGTCCACATGGCCCTAAGACAGTGGCGCCGATGACGTCAAGAATTAGAGACGGGGACATGTCGATAAACCGAGTTCGATGTTTTTCACTAGGGGTGTCCCACGATAAAAATATATATCGATGCCTCTGCATATTTAAAACCATAATATTAAATGTTTTCTTAGGAATCCATTAAATAAATAAAAAAAATTACAATTATACAAACTTTTATTACTTGACAATATACCTACTGAATGAAATTAAAAAAAATTCTTCACAAGAGTACTGAGCCAATGCTGTGTCTTCAGCCCCTTCAATGGAGAACAATTGCGATACAAACTGGTGGCATTGAATGATTCATCTGGCGCCGTTGAGAGATTCCCTGAACCATCTGGTGACGTTAACGTTGAACGGTTTCCTGAAACATTTATTAAACAAATCCTACTTAAGGTGACTTGCAATAAAAGATAACCCTAGAGTTGCCGACTTAACCCGTAAAAGCTCCATATATTTTGCTCGGGTTAACTCTTTTGACTCTAGGGTCATCTTTTATTGCAAGTGAGGTTAATTTATGGGTATTAACCCAACTATGGGTATTAACGCATGCAACTTAGGCTGTGGCCTATTAATATAGGCCACAGCCTCTCCCCAAAAGCTCGCTCTCACGGCCACAGTCTCCGGCGCAAGCGGTAAAATGTGCCGTGATCATAATATAAATATGTACCTACATAAGTACTTTACGTGCATTCAACCGTACATTAAGAATATGAAAAAAAAATTCTTCCAACTGTACACAAAGTGTAGGTACATCATTTCAAATGAAAGTACACATGTGCACTTGACAAGATTGCGGTTGCTGCAGATTTCGTTAGAAAATATATTGGAACTAATAATTATGTACATACTATGTGATGTACTGTATGTATACATACCAATTCTATCACTATTCTCTTTTTACGCGATGATCGGGATTGCTATGCTGAGTTGCTGACATCCTTAGACTTTGTTCAGGCATCACGGCTAAAACAAAAAATTAAAATATGAATAATAATTTGTATAATATATAAAACAGGCCAGCTTTATTATAATTTAAATATTGAAATGAAAGTCAGCCTAATGATCAGATATTTCATAATATTATGTAGGTGCCTATATTACCAACATACATACATAGAATGCACTCAAAATACATTATACTTCTCTTACAGAACTCTACTTCTTTACGTCTGGTAAAAAATATGTTACTCAATAGTTGGAAAATAAGTTTTATGTGTAAACTGGTGTTCCATTGGGCTACTGGGATTAAAGAAGTTTCACCTCCTAATTTGACAGAGGACCCCCACCAATTTTATTGGTGCAACGGAAGGACACTTTTGCCTGAAACACTTTTCTCTGCGACCGTTAATTTCAGACAAAAAAATAAAAATGAAAAAACATATTTCGAAAATTTTCTAAGTCCCACGCACCCTTAGCGTTACAACCACCGCTTTCAGAGACTTGGAAAATTTTCGACTGGTTCCGATGTCATGATGACCCCCCCTTTTTATCATCGCAATGGACCAAGAACCTGAAGGGCAACAACTTTTGTCTGAAACTTTTTTTTGTGCGGGTCCGTTTTGTGACCCCCCGAGCCACCACCTGGAAGTTGCAGGTGACCCCCACCAATTTTATTGGTGCAACGGAAGGAGGGCACAAAGGGTGACAACTTTTGCCTGAAACACTTTTCTCTGCGACCGTTATTTTCAGAGAATAAAAATGAAAAAACATATTTCGAAAATTTTCTAAGTCCCACGCACCCTTAGCGTCACACACAACCACCGCTTTCAGAGACTTAGAAAATAACGGTCGCAGAGAAAAGTGTTTCAGGCAAAAGTGGTCACCCTTTGTGCCCTCCTTCCGTTGCACCAATAAAATTGGTGGGGGTCACCTGCAACTTCCAGGTGGTGGCTCGGGGGGTCACAAAACGGACCCGCACAAAAAAAAGTTTCAGACAAAAGTTGTTGCCCTTCAGGTCCTTGGTCCATTGCGATGATAAAAAGGGGGGGTCATCATGACATCGGAACTGGTCGAAATTTTTCTAAGTATTTTTTTGATGAAAAATTTTCTTAAGTCTTTTTTGGAAAAAAAAATTAAAATAAAAAAGTACCTAACAACAATTCATCCCCAAAGTGCCCCTTCCGATGGTATCATAAAAAGGAGAGGTTATGTAGATAAGATAGTATTTTTGTCAGCGTCCGACCCTATTTTTATAACTAGAAGATATACATCATAAAATTCAAATATATTTCTGCATACGGGTTGCGAACGAACCAATCTAAATAGTATTTCTTACCTTTTGTCCAGTTCTGTTGTGGGAGGTACAACAAAGTAGGGTTAGACTTTGTTAGAACTTTTAACCACCCTTCACTGACATTTTGACTATGTGGCCGTTTGTAAAGTTTCCTCGTAGAAAAAATGGACTAGCAGTCCCCACGCACACCGCGTTAAGCATCTTTGAAAACAAAAACAAACAGTATTCAGTTGGAAAACAAACGCCGCCGTCGCCATATTTAATTTTTTTTTAATATGGCTTTGCAGTTTGCTGTGTTGCTAGCACACAATGTTGTCAATTTAGGGCGTTTCATTATGAATCATGAATCTTAGAAATTGCTGCAATATTGTTGTAAACACGTTGAAATACCATTGATTAACTGGCTGGCGTCGAAATTGCGGTGAAAAAAGTGGGTTTGGGCTGAGATTCTGAATTAAAAATTAACATGCATTCATAATTAAATACGGTCTCGTGTTTGTCAAATATATGACAGTTTTTTTTCTAAAAGGATCTTTGATGCCGGCCCCACTAGCCATCTCATTGGCTGAAGGCTCTGTCACTCCCCTGAATAAACCACAAAGAGATAACTGTCACCCACTTAACTTTTTTTAAAATGTGGCTTGTACCGTAACCATCGAGTCAGTAATTTTATCGATACCACAGAAAAAAACCATTTTAGTTACTCTGTGCCATAGAAGAGGACGGGTGTAGTGAGAGAATAGGATGGATGATGTCATGGTGACGTCACTTGTCAAATTACTTGCACACTGTAAGTGCTACTACGGACCTTAACGTAATGCAGTAGAGTTTATTTTATTTTTTTAAAAGATTTTTTCTATACGGTTGGATTTTTTATTCTAAGTTTCTAGCCCGTGAATGACAGTTTTATGATTTATCTGTCAGATGAATGGAATATGGCTATGGAATGACATACACTTTATGAATCCACAAAATACATACTAATATCATACATTATGTAATATATAGCAATGAAAATTATTAAAATTACATTTTTTATTCAATAAACTTTAAATCAAAATAATAAATATATTTTCAGTATATTAGGCTGAACGTCAAAGCTTCCTTTGACTTTTATTACAAAATAAATTAAAAATTTTGTCTATGGTTGGTCCGTAGTGCGTGCCCGTAGAATGTAAACGCGCGCTTCTGGGCGTGGACACGCGCGCGTACGTACGGCAATATCAGTTACTTCGTTTGCGTTACTTTGTAAAATGAATACCTGTTACATCATTCCTACAACCTTACCTAAAAACGTACGGACAACAGCAGATCAATGGTAACACTTGCAGTACGATTTCAACTCTTACGAGCCTTACGATACACATAGGTACCTAATAAGAGCGGTCCAATGTCCAAAGTATTACATTTGATCTGCTTTGATGTACAACGATTTTCACGACTATTGCTCGATTAGTTACATTACAATCTATACAAATATGCGCAAGAATGTAGGTATATTTTAAACCTTAGTAACAACAAGGAGGGTCACCTCAAGGTTAATCTCTAGTGTCTAGGCCACTGGTCGGTCGGTCACAACCAGTCACAAGAAACATGGGAACTTGAACATCATAGGGCTTCTACTACGTAATTATATTTTTAGCAATTTGGATCGAAATTGCTTAAAGAAAAAACAACACTGATAACAACACGAACTAATTTAATTTTTAACAGCAATTAGCAAAACAATTAGATTTACAAGAGCAAAAGAAATCAAAGCTAGGTAAAACGTTAACTAAACGCTAATTGACACAACCGTCGTCGACCGAGTTTCGAAGAAAAAAAGCCCGGCCGAGCACGTGGTGTCGCCTTATATAGGCGAGTGGTGAGGGGAGCATGACGTCACTCATTCTTCTTCCAACACGGCTTCTCCTGACTGGAGAACGTTCTCGGTCTCCCTGGTCGCACTGGGCTGAGGCTCGTCGAGCTGAGGCATGTCGGGCAGCGCGGCACTGGGCTGCTGGTCTTCAGATTGAGGCTCATCGGGCTGGCCTCTCGACGTACCAGGACGAGGCTCGCTACGGGACCCTGGGGGCACCTGGGCAACTGCAGACTCATTATCATCTTGGTCTGCAATTTGGATAAAAGAAATGAAAATATGTCTGCTAAAATTAAGCTAAAGAGCTTAAAACACAGTTAGCATACATCTGGGCAATTGCGGACTCATTTAGTCTGCAATTGAGTCATAGAATTGAAATTACGTACGCTGAAAATAAGTAAAGAACAAAAAAACACAGTTAGCGTACACATGGGCAATTGCGGACTCATTACCTGTTTAGTCTGCAATTGAATAATACAACTGGAACGTATGCTGAAAGTAAGCTAAAAAGCTCAAAATACAGTTAGCATATGCTGAAACTAAGCTAAAAAGCTCAAAACATAATTAGCATATGCTGAAACTAAGCTAAAAAGCTCAAAACACGATTAGCATATGCACGGAGTTGAGAATATCGCAAGGCGCCTTTGCAACATTCCAAACTCAGCGCGAATGACGCGTACAAGTGCACCGGATAAGGCATAACCTCATCCGAACCGCGCACGAGTACTCGTCTTGTGCAATCAGAGGGGTCGCACTGCGCTCGTCACGCATATAGGTTGCTCCCTCTATTGCACCCCGAGAAGGAAACATTACGTTCCCAAACCTCGGAACCACACAAAGACTTGCTGACTTCACCAAGGATAGCCAACGCGGCGTTGGCTATCCTTGGTGAAGTCAGCAAGGAAGGAAGCCCAAAGTTTGCTATTCCTGCGACACAAGACTAGAGAGGTCGCACAAAGTTAGCTCTCTCTGTCACACAGCGAGTAGGTCTTACTCACTCTCAAAATACGCAGCGCATGTCTCCGGAGTCCATTCGCCCTGCCACGGCACGAGGAACTCCGCGGCTGCCTGCGTAGTTTTCCCGTAGGCACCAGCCACCAGCTGCAGCTCATATCTGCCGTGCGGCAGTACCTTCAACACGCGGTAAGGTCCGCGCATCCCGGAGTCCAGCTTGCCGGTCGCCTGAGATCTTTTGATAACGAAAACCAAAGAATTAGTTGCGAACGCACGGGGCGGCTTCCGCCCCGCATTCACATGCGAATCCTGCTGCTCCTTATTACGCATGAGCCTCTCAGAAGCCCGCTGCCTGGTCATTTCTCGCAAAGCCTCACGATTAGGATGAGAGCCCTGGAGAGCTACGTCACGGACGAGGTTGCGGACTACTGGCGTTGCTGCCTCTATACCGACCAGTAAGTTAAGTGGTGAGCATTGAGTAGTCTTGTGCTTCGTCACATTCAAGACCAGCTGCAGACGCCACATAACACTCGACCATTGCTCCCGCCTGTAATTAGACTCAATCATAATCATGTTCATGAGGGTACGACAGTATCTTTCGACCTGCCCATTAGATTGGTGCATTTCCGGTGTGATAAGGTGCACGTCACTGCCCAGCGTAGCAACTAAGTTAAGAAACTCGGTACTTTGGAACATCCTCCCACGATCAGCCACAATTAACTTTGGAGCACCGAACAATGACACGGTATTAGTCAAAAGACGTCTCAACTCGTCCGCGTCTTGTCTAACCATTGGATACAAAAGACAGAATTTGGAAAATGCGTCAACAATGATCAAAACATACCGGTAGCCATTAGACTCCGGCAGTGGCCCCAGCGCGTCAATATGAATGGTCTCGAAGGGGATGTCGGGCTTTTCCCAGGAGTGTATAGGCTGGAAAGGTGCCCTTGGTACCTTTTTGTGCGACAAGCATACCACGCAATGTGAAACATATTTTTGGACAAAAGCTCTTAGGCCGGGAAACCAAAAATGCTTCAAAATCAAGTCGACGGTTTTATCTACGCCTTGATGCTCGTGTTCGTCGTGAAAAACTCTGAGTAAGCTGAGTCTATGTCCCTTAGGGATGAAGCAAAGAGACCTCGGTTGTTCACCAGTAGGCACGTACTTGTAGTACAGAAGTTCGTTTTTCTTCTGGTAGCGGCTCGCGTCCAGCTCACCAGCAGACAATTTTTGCAGCAGATCTTGGGTCTCCTCATCAGCAGCTTGCGCAATTTGCGCCCAGTTTTGGGGTTTCTGCACTTGACAGACATTGACAGGGTTACGACTGAGATAATCTGCATGAGACATGGAAGTACCTTTACGGTATTCAAGGGAAAAATCATAATCCTGTAAGTAAATCCACCATCTGGCCACCCTTGGCATCAGGTCCTTCTTTTTCTGGGTCAATTTAAGGGCATTACAGTCAGTCACCACCGTGAAATGAACACCAACCAAGTAGTGTCTGAAATGTTGAAGGGCCCTGACGACAGCTAGGGTTTCTAACTCATACGAGTGATACTTTGGTTCAGCACCCTGAGTGACTTTGCTGAAATATGCGACAACGCGCTTATGGCCTGATGGATGAGTTTGAAAGAGAACAGCACCATAACCGATGGAACTCGCATCAGTGTGCACCTCAATAGGTAACTGTGGGTCATAGATAGCCAGAGCAGGCTCACTAGTCAAGTGATCAACTATCTCCTGTCGCGCACGTTCTTGTTCACTACCCCACTCGAACGGTACCTCTTTCCTGGTGATCCTAGCGATGGAAGCCGTTTTTATGGCAAAGCTAGGGATGTACCTACGAAAGTAGCTGGCCAAACCAAGAAACTGTCGGACCTGCTTCACATTCTTGGGAGTTGGTGCTTCAACAAGAGCTTTCACTTTATGTGTGCTCGGCTGTACCTGACCTTTACTAATAGACCGCCCTAAGTATTCGATCTGAGTGGACAGGAAGGTGCATTTGCGTAGGTTGATGGAAAAACCAGCATCGGTCAAAGTTTTGAGGACTTGGCGCAAGAGAGTGAAGCCCTCATCAATGGTATTGCTGAGCAATAAAACGTCATCGATATAGACCAGAACGGCACCAGAATCGATGAAATCCCGCAGCGTCTTCGAAATGATCCGCTGATAGACAACTGGTGCATTCGCTAGACCGTACGGCATTTTCAAATATTCGTAATGTCCTTCCGGTGTAACGAAGCCAGTACGTGAAACTGACTCAGGATCCAGGAGGATCTGATGGAAGCCTGTAGCCATATCAAGGCTCGAGAAGAACTTGTGATGCCCCAGACGATCTATGTGATCATCGATCAACGGCAGAGGAAATCTATCTTTGACAGTAATGTCATTCAATTTACGGAAGTCAACACACATGCGGTCGGAACCGTCCTTCTTTTTAACGAGAAGAATGGGGCTTGCAAACTCCGACTCTGACTCTTGTATTATGCCCTTGTCAAGTAAGTCTTTAATTATTTCCCGTACGCGCAACTTTTCGTCATGCGAGAGGCGGTAGGGTCGATAATTGACAGGTGTTTCACTACTCAGTCTGATGTTCATAGTTCCCGTGGTCACAGTAGAAGTAGCTGTGCCGGTAATGAAAAATTCCGAGAATTCGTCGATAATTTCTCGCAAATGATTTAAATCATCTCCACTAAGGGTCGTATTGATGGGGGTATGCTCATCAAATTGAGTGGTAAACACGTTTTCCGGGCTTTCGAAATCACGCGTAAGGCATTGCCTGTCACGTGTGCGCAAGTAGGTTACACCTTCACGGTTAAGTACGTCGGTCCCTACAATCACTGGGGTGTTCATAAATTCTGAGGGTACAACGTAAAAATCTACCTCCAAAGTTATGTCATCAAATTCAATCGGCAGCGTCACATACAGGGTGGATTCTATTTCCTGACTCCCTATTCCCCTCAATACACGGAACGATGGCTTACGAACACAATCAAAATGCTTTAGCAACGAGGAGGATATTAAGGAGATCGTTGAGCCACTATCGATCAATACATCAACTGGTACACCCTGTATGACCGCAACAACAATATCACTTTGACGGTCCTTCACACGATCGCGGCAGAAATTTACATTGTCTTTATTACGCGACTCTGACCGTTGTTTAGCAAAACAAGTGTCAATCTTGTGACCAAGTTTCTTACAAAAAGGACAAGGGTCCAACTTAACCTGAAAGGGTGCCGGTTTTGCATTGGTATCAGCCTCACCGCGAGGAGTGTCCCTTTGCTCTGTCCTCATCTTTTTATTGCACGAAAATTTTGTATGACCGTGCTGACCACAAATAAAGCATTTCCCGTATTCAAATTTTCGCTTCCTAAAAGAATCTACTTGACCCGCATTCTTAGTATGATTGCGTTGGTTACGAGCGGTAAACAGAGAATCGCGTTTTAACGTGTTCGGTTTAACGTAAATTGAGAAAAACTCGACCAAGTCATTCGGCGCTAACTTAGCGTTTGTGGCTGCTGCTCGAATTTGTGGGTCCATTATGCCACGAATAACAATGGCAGACATCAACTCATCACTCAAGCCGTTCACGACGCGCAAGCGGAGCAGTGAGCGGCGGGCATAGTCAGCGTAGGTGGGGTAATTATCTGAATTGGTGTTCATAACTTCAAACAAAATATTGGCAACGTCGAGTTGCTTCGGGCACAACGGTTTAAATTCCTTTTTGAAATTACTCCAACTACGGTCACCAGTTACCCACTCGTTGAGCCACGTTCGAGCATCGCCTTTCAAACAATTCCCTATGCGCGAGAAACACTCATTATCGCTCCAATTGTTGGAATATTTTGCGCGATCTACCTCCTCGCACCAGGAATCGATATCGTGCAAGCTAGGGTCAAAATTCGAGATGTAATAAGATTGGGTCGACCTTACCATGGTGTTGATCGATTTGATCGCATCAACAATCCTCTCGGTGGCACTCGACTCCACCTCAGTAGCTATCGTAATACTTGCGGAACGCGCCCGCAGTACAGGCGTAGACACGTGGGGCAGCGCGCCACGTGGCGCACCACGTGCCTCGCTGTCGCGGTCAGCTGAGCGGCTGCGGCGTCGGGCCGGCGGCGGCGGCTCGCGCTGGCACGACGGCGGCGCACTCGCAGAGGGAGGCGCGGCCGCGGTCAGCAGCGGCGGCAGCACGGGCTGGCACGACGGCGGCGCACTCGCAGAGGGAGGCGCGGCCGCGGGCAGCAGCGGCGGCAGCACGGGCTGGCACGACGGCGGCGCACTCGCAGAGGGAGGCGCGGCCGCGGGCAGCAGCGGCGGCGGCTCGCGCTGGCACGACGGCGGCGCACTCGCAGAGGGAGGCGCGGCCGCGGGCAGCAGCGGCGGCGGCACGGGCTGGCGCTCCAACGTATTGAGGCGCGCCAGGATCGCCTGCATCTGTAACCTAAGCTCACCGTCCGGAGTGCGATCGCGGTCACGACTCCGATCATAACTGCGATCGCGATCGTGACTGTAATCACGATCGTAACTGCGGTCACGACCATGACGACGATTGTGTCCCATATGGCTATGTCTACTTCTGCTACGGTGTCTACTTCGACGCCCGTGGCTAGACATTTTCAAAAACTACACTTCACAAAATGATTTTAGATTTTGACGGTAGTTAACAAAATCGAAAAAGATTGCCAGGTACCGAAGCGGATAGGACCGAGGGCGTCACAGCCCTATCCCACTTCTGATTTTAGCAATTTGGATCGAAATTGCTTAAAGAAAAAACAACACTGATAACAACACGAACTAATTTAATTTTTAACAGCAATTAGCAAAACAAATAGATTTACAAGAGCAAAAGAAATCAAAGCTAGGTAAAACGTTAACTAAACGCTAATTGACACAACCGTCGTCGACCGAGTTTCGAAGAAAAAAAGCCCGGCCGAGCACGTGGTGTCGCCTTATATAGGCGAGTGGTGAGGGGAGCATGACGTCACTCATTCTTCTTCCAACAATATTGTATCAACGTAGGTAAGTACATTGATTGGCGTCAAATCTCTGTTTTCCACATTATAAATACCTACCTAATAAAGAATATAAAACAAAAATTATACTTACGCTGAGAGTTGAGCTGCCATTTGTTTATTAATCGGACTCACGAACGCCGGATAATACCGGCCTCTTATTACTTTGATGACATCCTCGGGTTTTTTTCACGTGTCCAACTTCAGATATAAATGTTAGGTACATTTATTATTATTGTAATTTTAGTATTTATTTACCTGTGCATTGAAGTATATGTAAAGCGATAAGATTTTGTTCTTATCAAAATCTATAAAATAACGGTAATATTTTCCATTTACTGATTGTCAACTAAATCACTGTAAGCATTAAAGTTTATAGCTAGGTAGGTACCAGGATCCGCCCACGTACCTACCACAGTTGGGGACACATTCATGTGCCACACTCTCATACCCTAGCCACTAAATACTGTGCTAATAATTCGATAAACTGACAATCCGATAAAGTTGAAAAACCGCAAAGCGGAATCATTGGTCGTGTCGCGTCTAGTTATTAATGAAACTCAAATTAGAAAAGTACTCAAGTTTTTATTCCTACCGAAGTTATTACATAATCTAAAGCTATTTAATAATTATTTACATCCGTTTCATAAAATTACACATTATGTACACAGCTGTGATTTATATTCTAAGCAGTCTTTATGCTACTGATAAGATCTTTGTTAGGCGGGACCCATCCTCCGAAGGCTCTTTCAAACTCCCTTGCTACAGCTATCGTTAAATGATCATTGCATTTGTTCCCAACAATTTGCATGCCTACAGGGAGTCCTTTATCCGTCAGTCCAAGAGGGCACGCAGTGACAGGCAGCCCCAGAGCGTTGAATATAGTGAGATAACCGCAGTTGAGGAATCTGTAGTACACCCTGTAGTGCTGATGGGCGGGGTAGGGGTACGTTGGAAAGAATAATACTGCATCGTTGGATAGAGATTTCTGGAATCAAAGAAGTGAGTGATTGATTGATTTCGTTCTAGATTTGGCAAGGTACGATCGCAATAAGGTTAGAGAAAGTACAATGAACCTGAGTGGTCGTCGTCACTCTATGACTTAAATCACATTGACGGTCACTTGTACCTAAGTTTCAACTTTTATGGCGACGATGATGTGGTTGCTATTTCTCTACCTACCAATTATTCTTATATTATTCTTTATAAATTTTAAATTACTTAATTTATAATTACGTAACACCCTATTAGTGCTTTTCTTTATGCGATTTTGTCACAATTTCGTAGCTATCAATAGAAATCTAGTGATCAATATGTTAATATATAGCCACATAAAGATCCTAATAGAATATCTTGCTGGGTCGAAAAGGATAAAAGTGATTAGATCGCCACTTACATCGAAATCAGCTTTAATTTGCTCAAAAATGGTTAGCAAATTTCTGTAGTAACTCTTTGGTAGAGCATCGAAGAATTTCTGCACTGGTCCATAGGCGACGCTCGTGAAATTATGGTCAGACATGCCGAGCATCTTCTTCAGGAATATGGGCCACATGGAGACCAGCTGGTCGCGCTTCTCCGGGTCTGTGTATATGTTGCGAACGTGCCTGATGTTGAATAGGACTCTCACGCTTACTTCCCACATGTGTTCCATGTTTTTTATTTTCAGCTGTGGACATAGTAATGAAGTTAGAAGCAATTAACCCACTAGGCTGGCGACATTACCTCATTGTTACCTATATTATATGTTGCTGGTTGCCCACGTTGTACGTTGGCCGAGGTAAGCGCCAGTTCTTTGAAAACCCGACGATTGAATAAGGCGCGGTGACAGCTCTTTCAATAGTCGCCGCGCCTTTGGTATCCAAGGCTCCATATGGTCCAAACGGAACAAATATTGTATTTGTGGACATAGCTCTCTCTGAGAGAATATGCAGCATATTTGAGCCATTTGAGGCTTATGTATGAGCATAGATATAGGTATAATTTAATTGAAAATGTAATTAAAAATTTAGAAAAGGTTTAGACCTCATTAACTTCAATCTTGTAAGTATTCCTGATGTAATCTTTTGCCTTGTCCATCGCGCTTCTAACATCTGAACCAATTTTGTTTGTAACGTTACTGCCATCACCATTCATGTAGTAAAATTTCAATTTTGAAATGTCCACCTGTAATAAATCAAATTATTTACTATTAGACTATCATATTTTAGAATTGTTTATTAATTGATACGTATTAAATAAGACATGATTAAAAACTACCTATTATTTACTATTGTATGTAGAATGATTGATTATCGAATATAGGGAAGTATTAATTATGCATATGGTTTTTTTTTTCGATGGCAGGATACGATATACCTTATAACCATTCCTTAGAACGCTTTATTCACTACGGTGATTTCTAATTATTGTGAGTGATTTTTAATTATCCCCGTGAAAATATTGTCTTGTATTTTTATTACTTACGAAGTCGAATTGTATTGAAATTTGATAATCTGCCTCCGAATTTCTGTTCTGAATATAACATTATGATAATATTGATAGGTTGATTAGTACTTGATATTGATAGGTACCCCAAAAGTCGAAAATTTGGTTTAAGTTTACAGAAATATTAGTTACTTCACCTACCTACATATTGTGCCAACACTAGGTATATTCATTTGTTCACCCGTGTTAATTAGTTATTCAAAAATTCAACCTTGAAGCATTTACTTAATTTACAATTTAAATAACCAACACATTGAACGGACAATTCAGTTAGACTTACAGGTGTATCCAGTGGAACCTCTGGGCCACCTGGTTGCCTCAAAACTTTCAGTAGCAATGTCAGATCCTCGGCGTATCGGGTTATCGGTCCCAGGGCAAAATATTCTTCAAAATCTGGATCTAGACAATCTGGTACATGACCTATTTGGAAATAAACACCTTTATTAATAGTGTTCGACATAAAGATTGCATTATTGTGCCTAGGCGTAGCAGGGGTGTACCTACTTGGCAACAAAATGTAATAAAGGGATAAATTCCGTGAGTCCATCCATACTTATTTGCTAATTAGGCAATGGATTCCTTTCCTTTGCTTCTTTTTCAATGATGTACTCGTACCTACGAGACGGCAGGTATGATACCCATCTCGCCATCAAAAACTGACGAAGAAAGCTGAGGTATAAAATCCAACTCAAGATGTCGAGTTGGAAAAGTAGAGAAAATATGAATGGGCTAGATTAAAGTACCTTCAACAGATACAAGCCTAGGCGTGGGTTTGTGCCCGAAGATGCCAGTGAACATCGGGGGGAGTCGCAGTGAGCCAGCAATGTCTGACCCGACACCCATGATAGACGCAGCAGACGAGATTAGCGCAGACTGAAATCAAACGAAAAGGAAAGGCGTATTGGAAATACAAACGAAAGCGAATGGCGTTGGTTTACAAATAAAATCGAAAGCGAATCAAAGAGCATACGAATACTTTTTTAATAGCTTGATTGAATAGAAGATGTGTTACTAGGACAATAAATTTTGGATACTGAAGTTCAAATTAAAAACTTTAATTTGAACTTTAATATCGAGTATTCCGAGTATCGGAAAAAGAAGAAATCGTTCAGTCTTAAAGTTTATGATAGGTACTAATAATAGGATCCCACAGGTTTTGTTTTGAGTAGGTACCCTCAGGATATCAACGACAGTAGTCTTACTTCTCCCCCAGAAGACCCTCCAGTCGTCAGCTTCTGGTCATAAGGGTTCATAGTGAGGCCTGTGACGTTGTTGTACGTCTCCCAGTTCATGCAGAGTTGAGGTGTGTTGGTGACCGCGAGGGGGATAGCCCCGGCAGCCCTGGCTAGCCGGATGATAGCTGCGTCTTGCTTGGCAGGGTTGCGGTAGGGGTGAACCGTGCCGCAGTCATTGCTCATGCCTGGAATATTAAAAGATTAATTTATACTACCATTATTTACCAATGGTGTAATAGGTATGTGCTAAGTACTACCTACTCCTATCTACAAGGTATAGGTAAAGAAACCGAAAGAGGTGCTAAGGATCGGTACCTGAGCACCATTTATTGTAAGTACAATGTGCATACACATCAGCCATAAATCTGGGCTGTATTACCGGCGTTTACTTACTTAGGTAGAGTGCAACATACGTTTAGTGATGACTGATGACACTTGATGTGCAGTCGACTGTACCTTCTTACTCGTAAGTTGTGGTTAGCGATACGTGATGGACGGTTTATGTTAAACCAATTACATATCACATTGTATAACGGAAATACCAGTACCGGTAAGCTGTTATGTATCTACGTGCATGCATTAAATTATACACAGTTCTGTGGCTTTACCCAATAATTTATGGAAGAATGATCATGAAAATAACAAACCGCGCTATAATGATCGAAGAACGATTTTATAATAAGAGGTACATGTTACCTACGTCGTCGATTACCTACATCTCTTTTAAACTTATCGCTTCATCAATAAGAAATCATGCACAGAGATAAGTTAGGTACGCTCTTTGCGCAAACCTGCAATAATAGTGCCTTCCTTTATGTGCGACAACGAGTACCATTGCCGAATTTAGTCGTCGGGTGCTTAATAAACGAATAATTTATGTATTTGGGATTCTTGTTGGTATGGAATTGTTGATCAACCCTAACAAAAACTTTAATTAACGTACCTTCTACTGCTATACTCTCTTTTACTGTCATTGGCACACCCAGCAACGGGTATTCTTTGGCCAGATCTTCCGGTGTTCGGTCATTGGAGGCTATCATCTTGTCGATGACCCTCGCTTCTTTCAGAGCCATGTCGTAGCGAGGCTCCACGATTGCGTTTAGAAACGGGTTGACTTCTTTGCATCTCTCGATGTACGCTGATACCACTTCTTCTGATGTGATCTGGAATGAATATGGATAGGTACATACAACAAATTGCATTTCATAATTTTTGCTGTTGTTGTAGGGAAGATAGGAGGAATAGGTAAATCGTATCGTTTACATGCACATTATTTTAGGGGAGTAGACCTACCTACTTATCCCACCTCTATCTATATTTTTCATTTTATAAATTAGATTTTCAAAATATTTACCAGGTAAGAAGTAAAAAATTATGAAACTTTAGAAATAAGGAAGGCCTAAATGCAAATCACCTATTTACTTTCTAGATCTTAATTAAACAGAAAGTAGAGATTTACCATATAGGTACAGTCGACGACAGAGATAAGTATACAGGGGGCCTCAATAAGGTTGAGATTTTCTCAAAAACTACTAGACCGAATTTGATAATTCTTTTACAGTTAAATAGTTTCAACTTTTATCTATCAAACAGTGAAAAAAGTTTTGCAATAGGTCAAGTAGTTTTTGAGAAAATCTCAACCTTAAAAACTCTCCTGTACACCTTTCTCTGTGCTCCACCGTACCTAAATGCAAGGCCAATGATAAAGTTGAGAGTATCCTACCTAAGCCCTTTCTTCACATAACAATTCAGGAACACATTCCTGAAATTTTCTAGATTTTTTTCTACTTCCCTTTTTGGACTTTCTACAAGTCAGCGTCCAACCGGTAGACCTATGCAAAAACTAACCTGTTTGTTCCTAATCATCATGACCAGCTGAGTGGCAGATTTGAAGAGTATAGGGTTGGTGGAGGGAGGACACCTCCTGTTCCTCTTGATGTTGAGCACGAAGGTCAACGGCCGCACCACGATCGCCAGGAGGGACACCAGGAACCGGAGCGACCATCTCACGAATCCGTTCATCATGGCTGTCTGAAACGAGATCACAAAAAAATACTACATATAATATCATCAGCGTATTTCTAGATCTTAAAATTTAACTGCCGCTCTTCGACTAATTTGGGTGGGGGCATAGATTTTCCCTTACATTGAGGGAGCTGGGGCTATAATCCACACGGTCCAGTGCGTATTGGTGGATTATAAATGCATTAGATTTTTTGGATGTTCTCAGGCATATATAGATTTCCTTACGATGCCTTTCTTCACCGTTTTAAGAGCATTTCGTAAGTACGTAATTTATTACTTCGATAAAACCGTGGAAAACTTATTGGTACCTACATGGCCACCAGGGCGATCGAATCCGGACTAATGATACTGAAGTCCATTGTCCTAATTACAGCGCCACAGATCGAGCTCTCATACGTACTCAATTCACATAAATAGTTACTGAGGTATAGGTACCTAGTTTCTGTGTTTTCGACTAAGCTAGACCTTGCATGTTTTAAATTTAGTTTCATGGTAGGTACTCGTAATTATAATTACTTAATAATTATATTTCCTAAACATAAACGGATCATATTTTCTCTACTTTTCCAACTCGACATCTTGAGTTGGATTTTATACCTCAGCTTTCTTCGTCAGTTTTTGATGGCGAGATGGGTATCATACCTGCCGTCTCGTAGGTACGAGTACATCATTGAAAAAGAAGCAAAGGAAAGGAATCCATTGCCTAATTAGCAAATAAGTATGGATGGACTCACGGAATTTATCCCTTTATTACATTTTGTTGCCAAGTAGGTACACCCCTGCTACGCCTAGGCACAATAATGCAATCTTTATGTCGAACACTATTAATAAAGGTGTTTATTTCCAAATAGGTCATGTACCAGATTGTCTAGATCCAGATTTTGAAGAATATTTTGCCCTGGGACCGATAACCCGATACGCCGAGGATCTGACATTGCTACTGAAAGTTTTGAGGCAACCAGGTGGCCCAGAGGTTCCACTGGATACACCTGTAAGTCTAACTGAATTGTCCGTTCAATGTGTTGGTTATTTAAATTGTAAATTAAGTAAATGCTTCAAGGTTGAATTTTTGAATAACTAATTAACACGGGTGAACAAATGAATATACCTAGTGTTGGCACAATATGTAGGTAGGTGAAGTAACTAATATTTCTGTAAACTTAAACCAAATTTTCGACTTTTGGGGTACCTATCAATATCAAGTACTAATCTATGATTATAATAGACATGTTGACAACTAACTAACTTGCGAAACTATTACATTGATTGATAATAGTCCGGAAAACCGTTGATTTGTGTAGATCACTAGGTCGACTTATCATAAGAGGAAGTTCACTAAATTAAAACATATTTTAATTTAAGAATGTTGTTCTACTGACTTAAATAAATACAGGGCGGACGCACAACGTCACGGCACGACGTCCGCCGCCCGGCGCACGTCAGCGCCGTGTATGTAATATAATAAGTATGTAATATCATGTAATATTCAGAGCGTTTTGAAAAAGTTATGTACATTCAACAGCACATCAAGTAGGTTGAACTAAATACACTCGGCCATTCTACGCGTCTGTAAGACGGCCTATATTGCAAGTGTGTTGTTTGATTGTTTCGATTGTTATGTCCGAATATACTAAACTTATGCCAATATGAAAATGTGGGTAGAGTGATTTGTGTTATTGTGGTCATAATGATTTCACTGAAATATACTTAGACATTTTTCCGTTATTTACGGATTAATTTCAACCGACTGAATGAGTTGTTTTAGTTGAGTTACTTTTAATGCTATAATGTTACTAGGTAGTACCTGTATTGCTACAGTCTTGAATACATGATTTATGAGTCCAGTCACAGAGCTCTGAACTATCGCCACAGTTTTCGCTAAATACTGTGGGTACACAAAACTGTAGTTATTCAAAAACACTTCCACTAAAACAAATCCCTGGTAAACACTAGCACTTAGAACTATTAGCACAACGCGGGTGAAAACATTCAGGCCTGCATTAAAAAACGAACTGCACAAATTAAAAATTGACCGAATCATTTTATACGTTAACACTACGTGCGTTGTCAAATTAAGACTATCATAGATTAATTAATGTGTTATCAAACTAAACCTTGAAAAACGTCTATCTGTTCGTAAAAGATACTTTATAATGAGAGATGAAGTAATGTGACAATGACAAAGGTCACCGGACGAAGGAATCGATAGTCATTATCAGTGACAGCTGGCAGTGAAATTATAACCAAAACAAATGATTGTGAACTGTTATTTATTAATTTATTTATTCATTAAAAAGTATAGCATTACAGTTTATCACCTACGCACTATACATTTCATTATTTATTTGTTATTGCTCAGACGAGATGGTATCAGAAGTAAGTTTCAGTTTATAGCAATTGAATATAATTTTTTTCATTTCATTAGAATTTATAATATGTACGTCTTACCTACTCGACGCCTTACAAAAAAACTTTAAAAAATTACATGGGAATAAGTAGATAATATTATTAAAATGGTGATAAAGCAGATCTGGAAAGTCTAAATGGTGTCTGTAATCTCTAATGTGCGTGATTTTTCTCGGAGTCATCAGTCGCTGATTGATATTGTGATTAATTGATTAGATGGTGTATTTCGAAACTTGCATTCCGTAGCCCAGGGGTCACCAATTAGTTTCGCTCGGGGTCCGTTTTAAGAAATGAAATAACCATCGCGGTTTGCACATTTTATAGAAAAAAATATTTATTAAACAGATGTAATTACCGAAATAACTAAGATATTTTTTTACATTTCAATGAGAATATTGTCACTTTTTGTTGCGGACTATCTGTCTGAAGTTTGGAGTAAAATTGGTGCAAGCTATTTTGACATTAAATCCTGGAGATGTTCATCAGTAAGTCGAGATCGCAATTTATTGTGCAATTTTCTGTGTTCTCGCGGTCCGCACAAAATGTGTCGGGCGCGGCGGTCCGGATGCGGACCGCGGTCCGCCATTTGGCGACCTCTGCCGTAGCCTATTAGACATATTTTGCCTTGCAAAGTGGTCTTTATTCCGTATTTAAGACAGTATGTAACATTAAAAACTAAACTAAAGGAAATATAAGTACTAAAACTAAGTATATGTGCAATATACAAATAAAAATATACTTAATATAAAAAATTAAAGTAAAGCCTATACATTTTTATGAATTTATTGTACCTACTTGTTTTATTCGTACATATAGGTACAGATTTGTATTGTATCTTATGTGTTACGATCAACCCGGAAAGTACAAAAAATTCAATGGTGCTAGGCTTCGTTCGTAAAAAAAAATCTGATTTTTACGCCAACAAAAATCTGATTTTGATGACCCTACATTTTGATATATATTTTGTATGAATAACTATTTCGGTTTAGATATAATTTTCATTTTAAAAGACATGGGGTATGTTCGCGATTTTTTTCTATTGAGCGAAGTTTGTCCAATCATGTATCGGTATTCATCAGTCTCTAAATAAACACCCCATTGCTATATATTTTTTTCAGACGTTTAATTTTAGTAGTTAATGTCGTAGAAAAACTGAAAATACGCGCATACGAAGCCTTAACTTGATCTACGTTGTAAAATGTAGGAACATTGGTGTCCAAATATAGGTAGCGAAATATCGTAATGGAACACTAAATATTTCCTGTAAGGGTAGGAAATGTCGAACCAGACCTACCTAAATCAGACATACAAAAATCAGGGAAAACACAACCTATCGTAAAATATACATTTTATAAGTAGTAAGTATTATGTTTAATTTATACAAATTACAACACGTAGATAACGCTACAAACCATACTAGGTATGTTGTCGTTGAAGGTCTATAAGAACTAAATTCCAATGGTTGCAAAACATTTCAAACACAAGATGTGATGAGTGGGAACTCTGCAGCACAATGAATTACAATTTACAACGAATTAACAGACTGTGACCTGATGCACGGGTAAATGCAAATAAATCTTTAATTTTGATGCAATTTATGTTTCGCATTATCCAATAGGAGCCTTTACGCTGTAGGTTTGGGAGAAGAAACAATTCTTAATTTTAGTTATTAGATAGGTAACCAGTTTTCTAACAGGAATATATTTACTATTTGATAACTTGGTTTTATAATAGTAAATCGGCTACACTGTATTATTGGATTGGTGCTAAACCACAAAGTGTTACTAAAGTAAGTACCTACTTACCCATATAAACAAATATGTACTTCATATGAATAACTACAATATAAAAGCCACATTTTAAGTCAGGTAATTATTCTGACCGATGAAACCGGTAAATGATGTCGCGGGTTACATAGGTCAAAGTTGTTATCGTAATAACTTACCCACTAACAAGAGTCTTATAATAAATCTTTACTGCGCAAAAAGCATAAATTCTCGTATACCGCAGCCCAAATCAAGTGTCTTATTTTGTAAACAAAAACTACCCTACCCTACTAACATTTTAAGCTGTTCTGTGATTAGGTATTGCATAGTTATTTTCATACTATTAGATCGGATTACTTTATTTTTAACAGACTTCCAAAAAATGGAGGAGGTTATCAATTCCTCGAAATATTTTTTTTCTTCACAATGGTGAACAGGTTCGATCAATCAGTTCCTTCAGTGTTACATCACAACAGGTAATTAGACGATCATATTTGATGTTTACAAAATAAGACACTTGATTTGGGCTGCGGCATACCTATGTATAGGTAGGATGTTTACCTGATTTATAGCAAAACACTTGTCACTTTACGTATTTGCCTCTTAAAAAATCTTCAATAGGTAGGTAATATGTACTTAGTTACACATACGTAAGTAGGTATACCGCATTCGTAAGTATCTACTTACTATCTTTGTGTTTTAGAGTTTCATTTCCCATGTAACCTACACGATCTACAATCCAGCACTGTGCCAGAGTTATAGATATAGATCATGATCTGATTACTCTTGTTGTAAGTGAAAATCTGTGCCCTCAGAAAAATAGGTTAATGATGATGATTATTATTTCCCATAAACTGCACGGATTTTTGGCATTATCTTACTCAAACATCAGGTACTTTGTTCTAATGTTACGCAGCGCGATTTAGTAACACCGGCAATTGCTAAAAGCATGCTGGTTGGTTGGTCAAGCTCTGCGTGTCGTAATCGTTGCGATTTCTTGACTAACTTATGTATACGTACTAGGTACTTAACTTAGTATATGTGTATACAGTGATGTGATGATGAAACAAGCGTTAGTGGGTCCTAGCAGATATTTGGGCCGGTCTTAAAAACTGGAACATTGTTTTTTACTAACTTAATAACTAATCGTATAAAGTATTAGTTTTGGTTGTGACATGCAAAAATCTTGAAATAAAACACTATCCGAACATTTGAAATTGTTGATGTTGAAATAAACTCTTTAGTTAGGCATAGGTACATATCGAAGAGCATCAATTTAACACTTTGGACCATTCTTATTTATCTGAAATCGTACTGCAAATCGTAAAACCATTGATCTGCTGTGTCCGTATGTACCTACAGTCGACAGCAGATTAATGGTAATACTTTTTACTTTTGACAGTTCTTATTATTTGCGTCGTAAGACTTGAAATCGTACTGCAAGTGTTACCATTGATCTGCTGTCGACTGTACAATGGTAGCAATTCTAATGTGCGTTTTAAAACTAATCTAAAGTCGGTCATGTTTCCTACACTAAAGTTATGAAGCATCATCAGCATTGCATAAACGTCAAAACTACTTATTAGAAAACGCACGACAAAATCGGGTCCAGTGTCGTTCATATAATTAAAAAAAATTCTAGACACGAAGCTCGAAGCGAAAATCTAAACATTATCGTTTTTTAATAACTTTTTATATTCGAAAATTAATAGAGATAAAAATGAATATACGCCAATATATGCCTTTTTATATAGGTATATTTTATTTGTACATATAGTTTTAGTATATTTACTTTAGTTTGGTTTTTTAATGTTATACCTAAATAATGCATTCCGAATAATTGAATTTATCCAAATTCAATTATTAAGTCCAAAAAAACCATTCTGAAGATATATCTGAAATCTAAACGTCTAATTGGAATTGGACGGAGAATAATTATCTTTTATAAAACAACGAAAAATATTTAGGTCATTATACTTAATTATGTTTATCGATGTTTACGTAATATGCGAGATTTTCATTAAATTATTTTTTGTTAATTATTATTCCCAGTAAAATTAAAAAGTAGATTGTGCATAATTGTATGTAATTATTAATCAGGTACCTACTTAATTGTCTCTACGTATTGGCCATATATTCTGATATTACAATATATTTTATTCTAATTTATCGACATTACCAAATAATCACAAAAAATATTGTCTTGTAAATGTAAAATAAAATAAGTAAGTATTAAGTAGATCAAAAGTATAACTTCGTCTAACTTCACGTTAGAGATGCTACTTACGACTTTCAATGTCAAAGAAAGCGGTCCCACAAGTGTTTTCACAGAACAAACGTTTTACTTTCGAAACGAGACCGCGGCAACTAGCGTGCGCGGAGCCGGCGCGCTGAACTTAGTTTGCTTGCGCACGCGCAGCCGCGCCGCAGTAACGGACACAGACGATGGATTTCCACCACTCAGGTTTCCATCTCAGTTAAGAGATTTTTCAGGTTTGAGATACTTAGCAATTTTTGCAAAATGTGGAAGATCTACCCCCAGATGTCTTTCCACAGAGCTATGATATGGGATGATTCAAGAGAAACGTGAATAATAAAAGCCTTTCCAAGGTCCGCAGCGAACCCTTTATAACACTCAGGTTTTCAGATTTTTGCAAAATGTGGAAAATCTACCCCCAGTCTTTCCACAGAGCTATGAAATGGGATGCTTCAAGAGAAACGTGAATAGTGAAAGCCCTTCCATTCAAGGTCCGCAGCGAACCAGTACCCCCTTCAGTCTCACAGGTGTACGATTATTTGCCCCCTTTGTCATAAAATTTTTTTTGTTATTTTTTTTAGCATTGTTGAAGAATTTCTTACACTTGTTGGTGGTAACACTGTATGCCGCCGCCGCGCCGCTAACTGTCGGCGGCCGCGCTCTTGCAGAAAGCGGATATATGGTGGGCTACTGCGCTATTATAATTTATCTATTGCATATAATACAATAGTGGAACTAACAAACTAAGAAAGAAGTCGGGACCAATTTGTAACTGAGTCCGACCAGTCGGTGAAAGTTGCGCAAGATCTTCCTGCCGCGGTATTGTACCTAGTGACGATAGACATCCAGCATTTGACAAGATGGTTATACTCGTATTCAAATTAAAATTTTGTATTGTATTTGAAGTAGGTAAAGTAACATTAACACAACAAAAACATTACCGTTAATGACTTTAATCTCATTTTGGTGTAGTTTAGTTACCAAATTTAATATTGTCAGAGTTTTTTTTGTCAATAAGACTAGCTCCACCTTTATTCAATTCAAACACAAAATGGCATTAAATTATAACCTAAAATAATAAAAGGACTAAAAACTAACTCAAAAAATCTAAAAACTTAAACTACCTATGAACAAAATATACCCTCTAGGAGTTGTTCAACAATCTCTAACCACACTGAATGTATGAAATTCACGTAGGAAAAAAATTCGCCGCGCTGTTTATAGTTGAAGGTTATGCCTTTTCATGAAGGAAAATTAAAGACCGTTTTTCACGCCCAAACTATAGGTATGCTCTCTAGCGGCTGTGTTGGGAACTAAATAAACTTGAATTGAGAAAATAGGGACATGGTATTTTCTGCATACATGCATCTAAAAAGGTTTATGTTAGTACGACTACTTGATAACAGATGGCGGAAGTTAACATGTGAAAGAGCTTTTCATTTTGTTGAATAGGTAAAATTAATAATTATTTAAAATTAATCTACCTAAAACGGGCCGATAATTTTCCAAATTGACATAATTTTAATCGTGAATAACAAAAAATGGTTGTGATGTTTATTTCTTTTATTTTCTTTATTTTATATTATCTATTCGACGTTAGATGGCGCTGGCCGTATTAATATTCGTCAGTGATTGCAGAAAATGTAGACACTACGAATTGCGCTACGAGCACACACACAAGAGGCGATAAGAGCGGAGCGGGGGAGATTTTTCACAAGAGAAAGTCGGCGTGAATGAAGTTTGAGCTAGAGTTTGGTTGGGACAAGATGGACCAAGTATACTAATAAACATTTTGAAAGTCAGATGCAATGACCGTGATACCGTGTCTAAAGGTATCCTTTGTGTCCATTCTAAGATAATTATTATTAATAATTTAGGTGTTAAATATAACAAGGACATTTATGGTGTTAATTGCTATCGTATAAACGATAGCAATATCGATAGAGAGTCCAGTTAAAGTGAATTAGTGGGTGTCTCAGTTAAATGTGGTGCAATAGAGCCTATAACATTACATCAAACAGAAAAGGAGACCGAATAAAAATCAGTTAATGACAAAAAGCGAGGTTGCCGTACGCGAGCGGTTGCGCCTCGCGACATGTTACCATAAATCAGAGGGGCCCACCCTCTCCCCACCATCTCGCCCCCACCCTGCTACGTAAGGATGATCTTTTCCCTAGATCCTACATTTTTATAACGCGTCTTTTCCGACGTAATATCGCACAGGCCGAATGTGTCATGTTTGCGTTTTAAAAATATATTGAAGGAGTTTTCACAAGTTTTTACCCATTCATACCGGATCCTAAACATCCGTTCCACTGTTCATATATATGCATGGCTATCATTGTGGTAAACTATTAAATAGGTATCTAATTTATATATTTTTGATAATTAACGTTGTTAACGTCCAGTAGGTAGCGGCCTAGGCCTCAGATCGCTACCTACTGGACGTTAACGATGGGAAATAATTGTGCGGGGCATGCGTATCAACTGGCCGCAAGCCGCGTGCAGGTCGCGCCTGTGTGGGAAAGACTTAATGCATCTCCTTTCATGCAGTTTCTTTTCTTTTGCTAAATAACCTTATAACTGATACCGATTGTGGTCGCCCGATATAAGTCGTTATCACCGTTTGAACGTTGAAACCTTATTGATATTGTGGCAGGGTTACGTCGCTTCGTACCTACACTTGCGCACGCTCTAGTGGACGTCTCTTTTGCGGTCCAAAGTTTGTATAGATAGATAAGTATAATACCTAAATTAAACATACCGAATGAACGTATGTGATAAATAACTTGCAAATGTTGTTTAGTAAGTACATCTTACAAGCAAAGTTATTCAACTAAGTTTGTTCACATATAAAGTTTTGTATAATAAAAGAACACACAGAGTATTTACCTAAAATATTATAAAGTCTTGCATACCTAAGCCCACAGTGTTATTTTGTAAACAAAATATATGATCGTCGTATAACATTGAAAGAACTGACATTTGAATGATCCGATTTAATAATGTAAAAATAATTCTGCAACGATCACAGCTAAGCTTGAAATGGTACCTAGTAGTTTTGGTTTACACAATAAGGCTGAGATAGAGGTAATTTTGAGCCCGAGCTTGGTCTGAGCTCATTCTTACAACAGTGTAAGTCTATGAAAGACAGTTAAGAGCGGGCTCACGCTAAGTAACGCTGTGTTCAACCTTAGAAGTGCATAGTTAGTTCTGCTGTCACGTGGCTAATCAATTCATGGAATGTGGCACAGCCCTCCCACGGAGTTTGCACTCCTTATAACCGTTCTTGGAAAGTCACTGAAAAGGGTTTCCTGAACTTTCATATAAAATGATGTAATAATGCATAAAATTAAATAGGTACACATTTTATCTGTTTTAGTACCTGTTCACGTACCCAAAATACTCGTTAAGTTTAATCCTAGGAAATCCTAGAAAATTTTAGGAAATTAAATAAAAACGTACAAAGAAGGTAATTATTTTCGTAGAAGCAAGAGTTTGTACGCGCATTTCTATAGTTTTAATTACAGTTGATGATAACAGTACATAAGGTGCCAGTGTTACGCAACACACTGGCACCTTATGTACTAGGTAATACGGATTAGATTGCATTGCTTTTGGAGGGTTGGTGTCCTGTCAACTAAGTTTAAAAAATTATAGATTCAAAAATTGCACTAAACATTGCATAGCGCAATTTTGCCCTCAGCCGTTCACGTAAAACTCTACATGTAGCCTACATGTAATATCAAAATTTAAACCAGTCAGGAGACGAGGTGACGAGACTGGTAGGGGATTGCACTTTTGCCGATTTTAGTGCAATTTCTGAGGTGCCATTTTTAACGCACTGATCTCTCATCTATATTATTTTCACCTATAAAGCTGTCAACCGTAAATAAACATTAAAGTATCACAATTAAATGTTTGTTGCATATTTTTTCCCAGCTAGAAAGTTCGAGACGGCAGTGAGTTACAATAGAAGTAGAAGTTCAGCCGCCTGAATAACTGAAACGCTGTTCGTTTGAACTTCGCACTAGCTCAGGGTTGCCAGTATTTGTGATTATATTATACAGATTTCGGAATAATTTTCATTGATTTATACTTTACTGCACACAACAGATAACACAGATATAAATAATTAGGTAGGTTATTATCTACTTACTTGAATTTACTTAGTCAAAATAGACTTCATAAGTTTTGGTAAGGTATGGTATAGGAGAACACTAGTATATTTATCTTCACTATATAGATACAACAATTTAGACATTACCTACGTACCTTAAGGTAAGAAACTTAATTTAATATGTACATTAAACCTAAAACCTTTGTCTAATGCATTCACAACAGACAGCCCCGCGATTTATCGCCACAAATTTCACGTCAGCCAATCAGAGGACAGTCTCTAATTGGCTGCCATGAAAATTGAGATAATAAATTGAGAATGCAGCTTTACGTCGACTTCACAAAAGTTATTATGGAACACGTGTTGATATTTGATCTGTTAATAAAAGTTACTGTGAAACTGTTCCAATCCAATACATAAATTAGACACTTTTAAAACAGTATCGACAGAAATCAAGTGAAACAGTATACGCGGTGGTACCTAATAGTGAGATTGCTATGGTTTTATGTAGATTGAGATGCTGTCGACTGTACCTACGGACCCTGTCTCTTCCGCGCGCCCTACGCACTGATCCGACCCTGAGAGTACCTGAAAAGGTGCCAATAAACAACCCAAATACCACAGCCTTAACTGCATTAGCAACGAAGCCTAAAATGAACTTTAACGGACATCTTTTAAGGTAGAATTCGAAATGGTTTGGCGTCAGCGATGGGCTGATAACGCTAAGGTCGAGTTCTCCAAGAAACAACGGGTTTTCCTCTATGGGTCACCCAGGGGAGCGGGGGCGGGATCCCATCTAAATCTCCCGAACGAGGGATTCTGAGGCGAATTACCGAAAAGATGTTTTGGGGCAAACTTCTTGCTATTTTCCCGGGTATTTTGTATCGGAATCTTTGTTTAATGTGGTTAATATTGTTGTAGATAACAATAATCTCGAGTCACGTTGGTACATTACACGATTACGTGAGATTTGTGCAATATTTTCAACTATACTAAGTAGGTAGGTGACAAATTTATTTTATTGACTATTATTTTGAGATAGGTACATAAAAATAATAAGAAAAAGGAGACTTACCTTAGAATAACCCTCCTTCTTGCGCAATCGGGTAAAAAGGCAGTCATTGCTACATGACTATGAAGGAAATAAAATCGTCGGGCGGGTCGCGGGCGGGCGAGTTCGTTCATTCAAGTACCTACGAAAACCAGGAGATCAATGGTAACACTTGCAGTACGATTTCAACTCTTACGGCGCAGCTAATAAGAATGGTCCATAGTCCAAAATGTTACACAATGTGCTTTGACTGTGCCTGCAACTAATATCGTCCTTATGATATAGCATTGCCTTTTCACGGCAAGACAGTCTAATTTTACGCGCACACACAATGCATCGTGCTAGGCTATGATGTCTTGCATCATAAGATAGTCCTCAGAAAGCTCTTCTAGAGTTGTAGATGTAGGAGTCTAATAGGCAACTTGCCAGCCAGTCCGTTTTCCGTCTCTCTCATTTAATATAAAGAAATGTAGAGTCATACATAAGTACCCATATAGGTGTATAAAATCACGTCGTCTCCTAAAGGGGTAGCCAGAGACACCTCTTCCAAATTCATCGTATCTCGCATCCCTCCACACACATTTGCAAAACGGCTTACCTACCACTAGCTTTTTGAGTAATACATAATGTAGAGTCCTAGACCTAATACTAATTAATAGTTTTACTACCTACATTTTAGTTCTAAATTATTCCGTTTAATTTTATTTTACCGCTCTTTTTTCGCGCCAAACTTTTCCAATATGGCGCCGGCGAGAGCCACGCGCTGCCACCATTAACCACCGACACTTCACCGTTGCTATAAACTCACAAATCATGAAACGTGCCATCGGTAACCTGACAAACGACTGTCAAACTTAATTTGCAACCACACAGAGTCCATTATCAAATCGCAGTTAAAGCTCGATCGCTAGGAACAAATTGCTCAACCTAACAATTCATTATGAACCTTGAAGCAGAAGCGGAGAAAACTTATTTTCAATTGTTCTCTTACGGAAAATTGTGATACGAACAAAGAGAGCGAGAAACGAGGCCAACATTCGTTAATAATGTAATGTATATTTATTCGTATACATTATTTCGTCGTCGTTGTAGGCTCGTGTCAAATTGAATCGCTTTTATATTAATTACCTACCTCGAGATTTAATAGAACATCGTCTTGTCTTGCTTGGTTCGCTCAAAATTTATATTTGATATTATGAATTATGTATCTACCAGTCATTACATAAATATTGTTTTTACCGCGTATTGAGTAGCGGTCGCTGAGGTTGCGAGTTTTCACGAAAGCTTTCCGCTGTATCGAAAAGCCCGAGTCGCCGCGACCGCGCTGACTCGTCGCGTCGTCGTAGGCGAATTCAGCAACCGCACGCGCCATTTTGCTGTGAGTTAAAGAAGCTTTTAGACATATTTATTAATAAAATGTATTTTTATATTGCGCTAAATTACTTACTAAAAATCAGTTTTTCTGTGGCCTAATTTATATGGTATCGAGCGTTGCGTATCTAATCAATACACGGCGCGGCGGGCGGCGCGTCGCTCGGTCGCGTCGCTTCGGCCCGGCTCGGCCTCCGTCGGTCGTCGCAAACCGCCCTCGTCGACATTCGGGCGTTCTCGCTTCAATCGTAATTCCATTTTCCGCCCGCCTTGGCAAATTGAAATGTCGTAACTCTTGGGGGAATATCGGCTTTCTGCCCAAGAAAAATATTCTGCTAAGGCATTGTAACGACGCCTTTTGGTATTATGGAATATTTCCAGTCCATCATACAGTTCGGGGTGCGTCCCCCTAAAACGGCTGCTGTGATCGGGAATCTGCCCGCCACTTGGCCGCTTGTTGAGACGGAGGAGGCTTGTAGACTCCCCTGTACTTTCGATGTCAATTGCCACTCAATGCTTATGATTGTGCAAAAGTAGTCAAATGCATATTTCTCTATTCTGTTGCATGTAGATAAATAAGTTACAGTTATTCTTTTAGCACTCTCTAGTCGTACGAAAAATGGAACAGGACCTACCTTATGAAAAATGGTTTGGGGTAGGTCATGAAAAAGTTTCACATGTTGGCACGCGTTTCGTCGTATAAAAGAGAGACAGAGATAATAAAACTTTTTGTAATAATTTAAAATATTGACTTCAAAGAGTGTTTTCTAGAAAATGTATTTAGATAGTAACACCTACAACTGTTTCTAATTACTGTAAATATTTATATTAAGCTTCAATGACTATGGAGTAACAAAAATGTTATCCTGAATTAGTTGTCAATAAAATAAGGAACTTCTGTGGGTAATAGTGGGAGAGAAGGAAAAATAGGCCATCAAACGAAGAGATTACCTACCTACAAGCAATTCCAGCGTTATATTAGCGTAGACCCAGTAGGTCAGATAAATTGAACCCTCCGCGGCGTTGTGTTCACACGTAAATAACATGTAGAGCGAGAAGAAAGGGTGGCTCACAACATTTGCTAACAGAACCCTATCTTTTTGCGTAAATTCAATCTTACACCATCGTAATAAGAACTATTGCGATTACAACTAATTGCGTAACAGCATTGTAGAACACAAATAAACCACATAAACTTTTCACTTTGTAAACAGATTTTCTATTCTAAATTGAATCTTATGTTGCAGTTGTGAAGGATCATTTAAAATTATATGATAGAAACAAGAAGATTGCATTACAGGAATGAGTTTCATCGAACACGCAACAGGAGTAAACTTTTGTCACGGTTTGTTAATCTTTATGAAGTTGTAGTTGATTTCTCTACAATTTATGGCGCTTTATAGAAAATAATTTTAAATAACTTCTAACAAATTAAAATATTTCATATTCTTTGTTTACAGTATAATCTAAATACCTGTTTACGGTTTCAATCTGTTTCTTTATATGTAGGTTTGTCGGTAAGTACCTAAGTACCTTTAGAGTGAATAGAATATTTTAGACGATGAGACTACGAACAATATAAAATTTAAAATTACTCACAGAATTAGAAAACCACATTATGTACTAATTAGCTGGTAATTAGTTTATTACTAAAGTAGAGCAATACTTTTTATTTCATATATTTTACGTGTATAAATGTGAAATTTAAAATGGTGGTTCCTAATTAAAATGTAATTTTGATTAAACAACCGATTATGTTAAGTTTTCAAGGGTCATTTTTTGTTACGTTTATTAAAAGATTCAGCAACCTTATTTTTGGGAATTGTCCTCATTCTAAGAAGACGCGGTGGCTGGGCTGGAGGTAAGGGTTGGGTGGCAACCGGGATGGGTAACCGCGGGGGCCAAAGGGTGCGCGAGTTTTGCATTAATAATGTTGATATCGGTCCGCCTTCCGATTAATTTGATTAGTTAACTTGTGTTGGGATAACCGGCTGGCTATTAACACGCTCCTTTTAGCAATGTTTAGTGGTAGCTGAGATTAATTTATTTATTACACTGTGTTACGCGAAGATGAGATAAAATTCTTTATTGCAAAAACAAAGTATTATTTACAAAGAAGTAGACATGTACAGTCGAAGACAGAGATAAGTATACAGGGGGACTCAATAAAGTTGAGATTTTATCAAAAAATACTGGACCGAAATTAATAATTCTTTTACAGTTTTAACTTTTATCTATCAAACAGTGAAATAATTTTTGCAATATGCAAGTAGTTTTTGAGAAAATCTCAACCTTAAAGTACACCTTTAGACCGTACAATTAGTATCAAAATTGGCGGTCATATCAAAGAAAGTCATATAAAAGAAACCTATTTGGGTAGAGAAATTAGCTAAAGTTTAATCAATAGATAAGGTAATTACTTGAAATTGCTGCATGAAATTATGTTGGATTTTATTCGTTAATAGGGTAATGTTCTCCAAGTTTCCCATGGGAACAAGTAGTTTTCCCGTGGTAAAAAATAGCCTGCGTGTTACTCAAGATCCTAGTAATATGTGTGAATGATTTGGTGACAATTTATAAAGCCTTAAGGCACAAACAAACCAACACTTGATTTCGCATGTATAATTTAGTAAGAAGTGGGGTGGGATTACACAGAAAACATAATATACTTCTTAGATCAAGATAGCATGTCTTACTATTAATATCTATTGCCATGATTTAGATATAAAAACTAAAGATGTCGTTGCTAGTTATATAGGTAGTCGAAAGAACAAATGAAGTATAATATACAGCACTCTATATGCGACGGTAATACTGCCGAGATAGCAACAGTATGGTGTAGCTTTACATGCTGTTGTGGAGAGATCGGTGGCTCAGTGGTCGGGTCAATGGACTTACGATACGGAGGTCCCAGGTTCGATTCCCAGCCAGGGCAGCCATGTACCAATGAGTTATTATCATTTTTTTCGACGGAAAAACTTACGTACATTTACCGAGTGCTCTCAAAACGGTGAAGGAAAAACATCGCGATGTAACCTGCATGCCGTAGAAGAAGAAAACATGTAAGGCATGTGAAGTCCGCCAATCCGCACTGGGCCCTCGTGGTGGATCATGACCCCAGCTCCCTCGATGTAAGGGAAGGTCTGTGTCCGAGCAGTGGGGCAATATAAATATACTGATGATGATGACATGCTGTCGATAGATTGTACTTGAGTACAATAGGTTCTAATTAGAGCTAAAAATGTAACAATACTAGCTATTTAAAAATATAACAGCTGATATGTAACAACCTAATTAGTACCTACCTAGTAAACAACTGATAGACAGGCCAAATGTATTAATTAAATTAGTTCATTTTGTTGAGTCTGCTGCGTAAAGTATAGGTACGAAGTTTTGTTGGTTTGGTACCTACCTAATTAACCTAGAGTCGAAAGCACTTTAGATGGTTATTATTGTCTATGCCATAAGAGTTAAAACTATACTTGTTACCAATGATGCGATGTCAAGTATCCTATAATAAAAAGATGTAACTTTATAAGTACTAAGAGCTGTTTCAATTCACTCATCGGAGTTTATGTTTATTTAAACTGTTATGCTCTACATTATTATTAGCCACCAGTAAGTTATCGATTAGAGCCGTATTGTGTAATACTTTGAATATCCGAGTACCGACACAAATTGTGTAGATTTCAGCCGGCGATAGATGCCGTTTAATAATTAGGTTAGGATCGACGTCCGTTATTAATAGGGGTCGGTGTGTTTAGTACAAACAATGGGCGGTGAGCGGGGCGTAGCAATGTGCTACGAAATAGGACTCGTTTTTAATGATTTCCTTGATTATCTCCTTTTATTCAAGAATATATCTTCTTTTCGTGCCTAAGACTCGTAGCAATAAAAGTGACTTAAAAGTTAGGCGATGGTTTTCTATAGATTTCTGCATACAAATTCGATGGTTCAATTAAAGTGGTCCATTTAAACCACCTTTAGGAAGTTTTTTTATTATTTCTAAGAGCCTTTAGTGCCTAATGTTACGATATATCAGTGTGTGTGTAGGGTTTTGATAATACTTATTCTAAATTTTGAACAAATTTCCATGTGTGTGTAGTATGTACCAATAGTTAAATATGCTTACTGTTCTTCTATTTAGTCGCTCTATGCTTGTAAAATATACTAAAATGGCGCCTTAGCTGTGGGTCATTGCGATACAATCGAATATTATGCAATAAACTATAACAGACTAATGTTTGCTAAATTGCGAGTGGCGAATGATTAATTTTGTCTTATATTGTAATGTTATAGGAAAATCTTTACATAAATAAAATACTGCTATCAATTTTGAGTTATAGTACATGGAAAGGAAAGTGCTCATTAAAGTATCGGTAAGACCTTGTCGGTGGAAATAAATTGCTTGTATTTTTACTGCAATTCTGTAACATATACAGGAATCATATGAAGGTGCCTCAAATTATTGACAAATAGCACCAATAATCAGCAAGGATTAAAAAAGTATGTTTTTCCTGGTGTGGCCTTTATCTTATTGTACAGCTAACAGCAGATCAAATGGAACACTGGACCGTTCTTATTATCTGCGTCATAAGAGTTGAATTCGTACTGCAAGGACGACGACAGCAAATCAATGGTAACACATTGATTTGCTGTTGTCCGTACAACTTTTCATTTGTGTTATCTTGTCTTTTCGTGTGGTTTGACTAAACGAAATGTTATTGTTCTGTGAAATTAGTGGGGTGATGAAATTTGAAGACATTTCTAATTAAAAGTGTGACTAAAAGCTATTATTCAAACGGAAGCCTACTTCAGTTTCAATCCGAACGCTGAAGAAGACAACGTCTATCAAAATTAGCTAAACTTAAATTAAAACAGTAAAAAAGGAATTAATTAACGCTCAGCGATGTTAGATAATAAACTTGCATTAAAAGAGACGGAAAGTTGCCGCCCCATAAAAATTGTTATCACCATACAAGTTGAATTTTGATTGATATTTGTGTGCAGACGTTGCTGTAAATTACAAACCAAAAATCCGCACCAAAAAGGTATTTATTAAACCAAGAAAAATTTACAAATAAATTGCAAATTCTTATTCTTCTTTGAACTAATTGGTTTTCTTTTTCAATATAAAAAGAGTATAATTAAGAAATTACCAAGTATGAAAAATACAATGATTAGAAATAATTTATGTACTTAACTGTTTCTTAATTTGCAATAATATTTAACCAATATCGACCAGATTTCAATATGTATTGCGATAACAGTTTTTTTGATAGGTCGCCTTTCTAACAGTCTTAAGCGATACTTTGGGTGAATTCGGGAATGTTCAGTCAGTGGGCGGGGGTACCGCCCGGCGGGGGAGTCTTAACCTTTCCTTAACTTCCACAAGTGAGATTGAGTACGTAAGTATATAGAGCAAGTTTAATTAAGACGCCTGGCTGTTTTGTTAGCTTGCATTGTTTATGAGGACGGAATAATTAGGATTTCCAACGCAAATGGGATTATCTTAGTCATTTCTTGGATTTTTCGTAGACCTTGGCTTTTTGATCTTATTAATATTTTACTTTATGAATAAAGGTTACATTGTCTTCTTCATTTGCTTCCGTAAGTCTAGTAACATAACTTTGTGTTAAATATTCTTTAGTAATCCCTGATACGAGGAACATTGCGTTGCTTATACTTAATTGAAATTCAGTAACGTATATTAATTTTATATGTTATAAACTTAATATAAATGATTTAGCTATTGCAGTATGTCTTTTAAATATTATTTACCACCTCCATATTTTTATAGAATTGGTTATACCTAATACCTTCTATCTATTGGATAAGGTTATCATTTTCAGTCATTGCAACAACTTAGGTTTGCTCAATGGTGAGCAAAAGAGTTTTCAAGTGTGACAACTTTTGTCACACCAAAATGATAGTGGTTATATCAAGGAAATACTTCTACAATATATTATCAGATTCTCAGCTTGATCTAAGTTTGACTACGGAAAGGAAAGTTTCGACCGATGAGGCGATATAGACAAAGCGGCTACCTATAGACCGGGACAGCCTTTATTAGAGAAGCCTCCCACAGGAGTATGTGCCTCAGTGATTTACGTCACTTATAGTATATTGTAGATAGCTACTAAGAGACAATATTAGTAAGTGCATATTTGATGCGAAGCTTGCAGCCGAGAAGTTTGAAACTAATTTGTAAGAGCGATTTCATAGAGCCCTTTTGTTACCAGAATACAAAATGAATCACAATTATAATAACAATGTAGGTAGTAGATACGTTTGGTATTATTTATGAAAATGCGGCACAATATAGTCAAGACTTTAAAAAAACTTTTGTATCGAAGCACGCCATACCTATCCGATTCTTAACTGATTCTTTGAACTCTAATTAACGGTTTAACATTTTTTTTCCTTTCACCTGGTGTTGCTTGGAAGAGATATCATCGAAAGGCGACTGCGACACCTATATTTTCTTAAGAATCTTATACAACTAACCTTAGCATTCCTCCATTCAAGATTCAAGAGAGCTAGCGAAGTAAGAATCTTCGCTGTCCCGTGAATAAATTATAACGATAAGACTCATGCCTTCGCAATATTGAAGGCGTTTTGATCATTAAGTCCGCCCGAACCTCCCCCGGTCTCCGTTGGAATTTTTCCGGGACTAGCGCAATGATTTCCCCTCCCCACATTTCCCACCCAAGGCCGCGGTCGTACAAGACCACTCCAAGCTCTTTCTTTCATCTTTGGTTTGTCGAGTAATCCAAAACGGAAAGTGGGTACAGCGGTAAAATAATTGATGATGTAGATAGGTACGGTAAAATACGCAGAAAAGTATAAAAGAGGTTAATTAAGGTTGACATTTTCTCAGTAACTATTACCGATTGTAAAGTTTCATCAGACTATAGTGTTCACTGTTCAGTGAATGTAACAAACTTAACGGGAGGTAAAAAAATCGGTCAAGTAGTTTTTCAGAAAATATTAGATACTTAATCTTAATGAGGCGGTATCAGTGAATCAGTTATTGTTTATTGGTTAGTTAGTTACATGTTCTATAAAATCTGACTGAATTATTATTCACGGAGTGTGTTATTTGGCGAATACGTAAGATAACGGCTACCGTGACTATTTACAAAATACAAAATCACATAAAAATCATGCTACCTGTCGTATAAAGGCTAACTGACAATTTAACTGGCTCTGGACCATATCTCAGTTCGGTGTCCTTGTAAAAAAAAAGTACTTATAATAAAGTTATACTATAATATCAGTGACATAATACTGTTACATTACCCAGTCCTCATATATTCATGGCTCCGTAAAGCGTCTGGCGGTAGATGCAGCACGCTACCATCGTTGTTAAAGTTGCAGACCAAAGTGCACTGAAACTGGCTTCATTATTTGTTAAGGGCGACTGAAAGACGTCACCCTATACAAGTTGTTATCGCATAGCACACTATATGGTCATGAAATTTTCATGTAAATTCAGAGAAAAATAAAGATTCCGCAAAAACAAAACCCAAAAAGAGAATGTACCTAGTCGGAATGAGGCATAAGAGGAAGTAGTCCTACGAGAGAAAAATTGCCCATGACATGGGACGCTATTTTTCTTCAGTGTGCAGAGGGAGTAAAAATTCCATGGTACTGGCATGGCAGTGTCACACAGTAGTACTACAGATAAACGAACAATTGTTTTCAAATTAAGAAGTCACAGAACAGAGGAATTCATGGTCCCAAACGAAATGGGTTTCCAAACTCTGTATAACTTCGTAATTAAGAATCTTCTAGAATATCTCTAAAAGTAATATAACGTGATTTAAAAAAAATCGTTTCAAAATGTCATTGGAAGTTCTTGACGTCACTGAAGTGACCTTCAACCTACGTAAACAGAAAATATTCCAACGTGACCTTTTAGCTGAGGGCAATAAATGCTCATTCGTGTGGGTGGCGTTGGAATAATACTTTGTATTAAGACGCCCAATACTGAAAGAATTGAAAGAAACAAAACGCATTTGCAATGCAAGAGACAGTGTGAAAGCATTCATTCGCAGTAATTCAGACGACAGCAAATTATGTAGCACTTTATGCAAACGGTATTACGACGTAGATTGCAATGGTTTTTGGAAGATGATCTGTCGCATGCACATGCCTATACCTATGTAAAAGCTCTAACCATATTAACTTCTGCATGCCAATATTTTCATTAAACGCGGTTCATCTATCACAATCATCGAAATTAAAAGATCCTTATCACAATCGACGGTAGTGAGAGCAGCCCTTAATCTTTTCAATCGATAGTGGCGTAAGATGTAACCAGAATGACGCCTCTAAGGCTTCCCCCTTAATAAAAGGCAACGCTAAACTAGTTGCTCACCAAATAGAGTCGTACTAGTCGTAGATAGATACTCGTATCGATTGTTCAGATTATTAGTTTAATTTGTAAAGCTTATTTACCTACTTAATCACTGCTATAGTTTTTAAAATATGTACTTGTGTTCACTTAGTGATGCAGAATTAGATCCTAAACAATTCGGTTCATGCAAGGCAGTATCGTAAAGGGTTACATCGCTTTTCCTACTAAGTTGTTTGAGAATGTGAGCGATTATTTTAAAGGATACCTACGATTTATCTATGGCCAGTAGAATATGTATTATCTATTATGTTCGTATAACTTTGTTTTAGTCAAACTACCACTAAACTGCTTTCACAACCGGACAAAAAAATATTGCCATATTTTAGCGTTAGGCCAATCAAAGCTTGACATTTCCACCTTTATACGCCAATCATGCAAGAAATGTTTAAATAAATTGTGACTAGAACCAACAAACTTTAATGGGTGATTGAGTAACGCTCATTTAAAACGCTCCAACCGCTTACCGAGTCGATACCAAATTATGTAAGTAAACAAATATCGATACACAAGCTATTCTTTACCATGGGAAATCACCGGGTTCCCATGGACACCCCATGGACTACCTTGGATATTTAATCCTGTGTCTACGTAAAAAATCGAGACAATTTTTTGAGGAGGAGGAGAACCTAATAAACCATTTAGCGAACACTTTGTAACTAAATCGACCCCGCTGCGAATACGTCGGCATGTCTATCGATAGATTGACAGATGTTCGCGTCACTACACGTGGATGTGTGGTCAGAGTTCGCAGGTGATATGTGTGCACGAGTATGCATGTGTTTGGGGAGGAGCTGCGCATATGGCGAGGGGGGTTGGGGTGTGGGAGGATGAACGGGGTGTATAGCAGAGTAACTGCTCAGGCTTGTAGCTAGCTCGGTACATTTTATTGTAGCTCGCGTCTCTGGATACTACTGACTCTGAGTGGAGCTTTCCAGGTTTATCGATGTCGATATAAAGCAAGTAATGGCGCGCTGTTATTTTTCTCATTGTAGGTGGGTTATGTATGCCCCGGATTGGATAGCTGAGTTTAATGTTTTATGGGTTCGCGTTAAGTTGCAACATTTACGTTTTAAGGAATTGCTTGCGTTTATATTTAGTTGAGATTATTTCAGACGATAAGTGTGAGTGATGCATTTTCTTTTTAAATGAAGATAAGTACATATTTGTTTCTTAAAAGTTGCTAAATTATCCAGGATTGGTAAATTTTAAAGCAAATTAGACATTACTCCATGTTTTCTTTATCGGACAATGATCTTGAAAATACGATTTAAATAAGTTAAATAACCTTAACATAGGCAAATAATATAAAATTATCGGACGGCTTTAGGTTATTCGTGTATATTCTAGGTAACTTAAATAGCTTTGGGCGAAGGTAAGCGTTAAATTATATTGTTTTAGTAAATTACGCTGTCAATTCTTTTGTCATACGTAGTAGGGTAATTACATCAAAATATCGATGTCGACAACCTATCATATCGGCATCACTAACAGGTTAACTCGTCGTGGTCGGGGCGTTGCCTGGCCTGCCCTGTGTGTGGCCAATAATTTTATTACAAGTTCATTAAGACCCCCGCGGCCGACAACTACTCACTCGGTTGTACTCATTCCTAATCTAAGGCCTAAGTTGGTAGACCTAGCAATAACTAGGGCCTAGCCAAGTGGCTATGACTTTCGTTAACGCTAGTAGAATAGAAATGAAAAGGTATAGTATGACATTTGCTAATGAAAAATTAAACTTCAATCCCTACATCTTTCTTTTATATTATTCTATGCTGTTATTCATAAACCTAGTTAAACCTCACTTTCCTTAAATCGTGTTGCTATCCCTTTCACACTTCGTTAAAAAAAGTTAATGTAGAAAGGGACGGGGGTCCTAAACGGTGGCGTAACTTTAAGTCACGTTTATGAATACGCGCCCTTGTGTTAACGACAGTTAAAGTCACTTGGCTAGGCAAGTGGACATAATATACACACACATATGTATTTATATAATAATTTGCGTTTTAATTTTGATACCTACATAATTATCCACATATAAGGAAGGCAGGTAAGTATTTAATTAAAAGCAAACAAGCAAAAAAATATTTAAATTTATATTTATGAAGACAAAGGAATGTACAAAATGATGGAGAGCCATTGGCAGTAAATGACCTGAAAGTGACCTACTTTCCGCCTAGTTTAATGACAATAACATATAATATATAAGGTGGGTATGTATGTATAGTTATACATAGGTACTCAAGTAGATAATTAGGTAAGCGCCCATAAACACCAGTGTACTTTTTTCAGCTCATTTAGAAAAAAATTAAAAGAAAGAAAATTTATGGCGACATAAAAAGTGTTGGAACCTCCGGCGGGCAATTAAAATTCGTAATAACTCGAAAGCAAAGTCAACGTAAGTTAAACAAAGCGACAAAAATAATTAATCGCTGACACGCCGAGGCTGTAAAAATGTCGCCTGGTTTGGGAATAGGCCACACGCGAAATTATTTATGCGTAAACCTTAACGAATACTACAATGAATTTGTTGCTACCTGAATAAATGATAACATCGCGGTGAATTTGATGTCAATATGTGTTAACACTAAGCTATTTAGTTCACGACTCGGACCCCTTTCCCGCCCGCCCTACGCACACAGCCGCGCAGCCTCCCCACCCACACCACCGCGCGCCTGTGTGCACACACACAGACGGAAAACCAATTTTTCACAGGTTACACCAACACACACCCACGCAAAAAGATGAATGTGGTGAGTGCCTTGCCCCACGAAAAGTTTTGTAGTAGAGAATTTGTTCACTAGTTGTGTCTAGACATGCCATGCTTTTAAGTTAGAGGTGAATCCTTGGAGACTTGTTTCATGAACTTTGTAAGAAAATTATTAGCATTTTTAATCTTAAGCTTTTCATAGGAATAGTTTTGTGAAGATTTTATTGTTGCATCCATATGAAATGCAAAGGGTAGAGGTTTGTTGAGTATGCTTATATTCTTGGGTATTGGTATTTTATTTTGTTAACCCTAATTAAGTGATAGGGTACAGCCGACAACACGTGAGTTGAAACTTTGTAAGTTGTAACACAAAATAACTCTACGTCATGGTAATACGACATAGATTGCAATGGTTTTGGGTGGGTTGATGTGCTGTTGTCAGTACCTACTTCACCGATGCAGGTGTTGTGTCGCGCCTTGAGTAATCGGTACAATCTGTTGAAATAAAATAGACATCTGAGATTTTATTTATCAAACGAGTTAGTTTTCTGTTTGAATATAGGTGTAATTTAGTTTGAATATAGTAATATTTACAGGCTGCGTCGATAGACAGCTGAATTTGATTACCCTCAAACCTCAATCTGTATACCTAGGCTCGTAGCACCTGTTATTGTTTACACACGGGTTAGGTACATACATTATGAAAATATAAACACACCTGTAAGTACTGTTAATACACTGTATACAAAACTTTAACAATTAATAGTATTAAAAGTTTAAAATAAGTTTACACGTCCAAAAAGTATGAAAGCATTTCTCTGAAAATAGTCCAGTGAATCAAACAAAAAGGCGAGCTCTAAATGTGGAGTCAACTGTACAATCTGATCAAAATTGAACTCCATTGTACCAGGCGCTATAAAGGTAAAATAGGAATACGAGTGCCGCGGGAAAATCATGGCAAGGGAATGCATCGAAAATGATTATGGAATGTGCTTGAACGGGACGGGGATATTGCAGTCACACACCGCTCAGTCGGTTAGACAGAGATCAAATATTGAATATCGTGGACGTCGCGAAAACGGGGAATGTTGCCAGCTGTACAAGCTGGAAAATGCACCATTTGCTCTCGCTTTAGGGTGGGAAATTTGGTCGAGGTGGTGGCAACATAGGTTGTATCGCTCGCCCGACACTGCGCGCGGGCGGGGGCTAGGTGGCTCTCAACTGTGGCAGATAATCAATATCCGCTTGGCTTGTGGACACTATAATAATATACGTTATTTTATACCCGCACCCTTCTAACATAGACAGTCCCCGTAAGCTGCATCCCTCTCGCACCATAATCTAAAATGGACAGTGGCGTAGATTTGGTAAATGATAAGTGTGAGAAAGTATTTATCACGACAATGAAGCGTGATATGTAATTGTATAACCTATTTAGAGTATAGTGGCGGTATGTGTAGGAGGGGGTGCGGGCTAGGTTGGGAGGGGGGTTATTAGTTGCGTAGTGGCTTGTTATGTTACTGATATATTTATTTTTATTGATGACGGTGTTGCGAGGTGGTGTTAGCTCGGCCGCACGCGATGCGGGCGCTGCTTCTTCATTAGAATGGAATTGACTTGCCATGTACTACACCATCATTGGTAATTTGCTGTAATCTAATTGAGATCGTAGTTATGCCACGTATGATAGCTAGAGTACCTACCTATTGTATTAAGAGATTCCGATTGATATTAGTTGATTTAGCAAGCGATTGGATTAATTGAATTAAATATTTTATTTAAGACTTAAATGTGTAACATCAAAGAATATAATTTAAATATAAATATATTTATGCCCTTCCAATGTCACATTCACAAGGAAAACTTCAACGTGACCGCGGGAGAAAATCTTAACAATTAAATGGTTTCTCTTTTTGTATAGGGCCGCTAACTTTACTTACATAGAGTTGATTTTATTTGAAAAACTCTTTTGCAATTCGCGACTTCAACAAAGCCACTGAGGTTAGCCTGAACATTGTGCAATTATTTTCCAAGTGGAGAGTTCTACAGTTTTCGCCAAGTTTACATTTGCCTGAAACCATAGAGTTTCACAGAGATTATACAGGGTAACCTTGCAATTGTGTATTGGACAAGTATATTTCTACGAATACTAAGTATTGGTGGAGTTAGGAGTTCAATTCCTATTTTCAAAGTCGAAACGATTCTTTATATCCACTCTACAATTTTTTGGTAAGTATACTGAATGATTGAGAAGTCGAAAAATCGAATATATATTAAAAAAATACTTTAAATAAAAATTTCTAAACCCGGCATGCGCCTATTGAGTGCTCAGGGTCAGTGAAGATGTCTTATAATAATTAGGAAAAGTCAACTCCGTCTCTTACTAAAATTAAACTCTTATTTTTACCTGATTTCTACCTTATACGCGACTAATAAACATCCTGTAATCTATACTATATACTTACTACTTCCAGATACTGTATACTTACTACTTCCAGAGATAAATAAAAACTCTATGAATCTATATTATGATTTGGTTGGCACGCAGTCCTACAAAGTAATGATCTTTGCAAATTGTAGAGCCCCACCTAGTATTGTGACTTTTTGTAAATATAGATTTTTTGCATAATCCGACAATATAATAACCATAAACCATATTCGTATACGAATTTCTCATTCATGTTAAAACATGTCGCCCGTGAAACACCCTGTATAGTTTAATTTGCAAGCCGTTTACAGATCTACACACTTCACCCCTGCGTAGGCGGCGCTCAGCGTCCCCAAAATAATAATGGAAACATAACTCGATTGGCTCCCGTCTGTCGATGAATCAGATGCTACGGCGATGTAGAGAATCTAGAAGTGATATGGCGTGGTTTGTGTTAAATTAATAAATAAACTTTTATTACCAAATCTTATAAGGTGTTGGTAGAAAACTAGAATAAAAACCAAAATGCTTAAAATTATGTTAAAGTAAGAATAATTGTATCTGTTTCCTTAGATCCCTTTGCGATATTATTCGATATTTTGCAACTTTTGTTCCCTTACCTTTGATCCCCTCACAATAATATTCCATTGTTCTTCCACGTGTTTTGTGACCATCTCTCGGGTGCTTTGGTCTGTACACGTAGTGTGAGTAGTCAAGCGCTTACGTTTACGTCACATCAAGTTTACATTGAAAATGGAAGTGTGCTAGGACAAGCTTCAACTTCAAAATACAAACTTCTCTGTGACGAGTGCGCGATAGTAAAGTAAATAAATGTTCATGATGGAACTCTGTGACTTGACCGGTCCATTGCGAGTTAAATGCATAGACCATGTACACTTCGTTTGTCACTATCGTTATCATGACGCAATGAAGTCCGGCTCTGGCCGGGCCGTGCCAGGGCCTTCATTGCTTCATGATCGGCACCCTTTGTCATTGGTATGACTTTTGTTTTATAACGACTTGAATACATTCAAAATTCTTGCCCGTTAATTTGTAATACAACAAACTGATGCATGACGAATTTGGAATAGTATAGGGTGATGACGAACAGATGACCGTAAAATAATCATGGCTATAAAATAATCATGCCGAGGACACTTTATGTGTACGCGACGGGAAGCCATAAAAATACGCTGTAAATAATGGCAACATGCCCTGTTCAAGGTTTATAACAATATTATCTGGATATTGTTGCTACGTAATTAATATTCTTTCAAACATGTGCCTACTGGGATTATTTCATCTTCACTAAGTATTTTTGGCTATGTTAAAATTGAAAGATGTTCGTGGAAATTTCATGGGAATATTATAACATTGGTACATGTGGTCTTGCTATGGATGTATCTTTTTGTAAGTTTTTGAAGTTTCTCGCTGAATAGTTCATTCTTTGATAATTTTCATATATTTGATATTGATCTTAATCTTCTAAGAATAACCTACTAGTAATGTCGCTTCTAGACAATCTGCTAAGTTCGTGCTGTTGCATATCGCGATGAGAGTTGATAGATATATCTACTGTGTAAATAAATTAGTAACTATCTATAGGGGCGGAAGTCTGATAAAATGTTTAATTAGAGAGTAATCAATCGGTTGTCGATTTATTGACCTTAACTAACACCTACCTATTTTTAGTTAGTAATATTTATTAAATAGATTGACATGGATAACAAAATGACTATCTACTAAATCAGTAGATACCTAATTGATATTTTCAATATTACTCTTCTTCTGCCTCGCCTTTTCCCATTTATTTGGGGTCGGCCCTTCTGGTCATTTTTCTCCAGGACGGTCTGTCCTGGGTCATTTGTGGCGTGATGTTGTGGTCCTTTAAGTTTTTGCTTATCATTGACATCCATGTGAGACGGGGTCTGCCGCGACCTCTGGGCTGCGTGCTTATGTCAAGCACTTTTCTCGTCATGTGTTCAGGTGGTCGTCGCATGACATGTCCGTACCATCTGAGTCGGCTCTCCAACAACTTTTCTGGGATGGGCTTCACCTTAAAACTGCCACGGATGTGTACATTTCTGACGTGATCCAGTCTTGTTACACCACCTGCCCACCTCAGCATTTTCATTTCTGCGCAGTGCAGTCGGTTTTCCTGCTGTTTTTTGAGAGGCCAGCATTCAGCACCATATGTCATGGCTGGCCGCACTGCTGCCTTGTACACTCTGCCCTTAGTGCGGACCGGCATCCGATTATCGCAGAGCATTTTCATTTTCATTTTCAATATTACTATAAATTGAAAATTATAATTTTTGAAATATTTTGAGCGAAATATTGGGCAGTTACATGTAGTAAATCTATTGACATGAGTGTGTGAAACATTTAAGGTATAATTTAACAGTAGGTATATTTAAAAGCATGACATTCAGTATAATTGAACTTATTGCACCATTAGAAGAATATTTAATCGTACTTCAAGTATTGCGATTAGACAAGTTGTTTGTAGTGTATCTATTTACTTTAAAACAATTTGATAGTAAGTAGTGGATATCTATAAATAGATATAAATCAAAAGCTATGTACAGAATCTCTCCCAACATGGATATATGTACATTTACCAGATTACAGCATCGGCGTGAGCACATTACTATGCGATCAATAATACGGTCTGTAGCACAGCAAGTGTTACACGGTCACTTTACTCAACTGTAATACAGCGTCATTCGCAATGATTTTGTGTACATCGATGTGTTGCCCATTGTACATACGTGTATACGCTAACGGATTGATGCAGATTCCCCTAATATTGTTTGCGGATTACGTGTCCCTGCAGGTCTACATTATGCACCTAATTTCACGTGCCCATTGAATGTGTATTACAGATATTAATATCGGTAATTAATGCCTGCATATCGAATGCTATGCTAATGGGGAGAATGTCTGAGGTGAGGTCACATAATTTGCAGCCAATTCAAACTATAATTATGATTACTATAAGCTTACTACTAGACTACGAGTGTATAAAGCCTACATACACCATGATTTCATTCTCTACAATTTTTATTTTGACTCGAAGTTATGTTTGCACCGCAACTAACAGTTGCCGTGTATTATAATGAATCACCTATTTTTACTTATTTACTACCATTCAATTATTTTTTAATATTCCCAGTTTTTAATATACTAAGAAATAACAACAAAGATTGACCTATCCAAACATAGTTTTTTTCAATCAAATCGGACACACGCGCGAACTGTATTTTGTTACCGGATTATGCCCCTTCGGCACGTGGTATCACCCTCGCCAAACGTATTGCATTCAACCCCTCTTATACCGTCAGATTGTATTGTCGATCAATTTATGAATCATCCTGATAGCGACATTTATTCCGAAATTTTTCCTGTTGTACTTTAATACTCTTCATACACTATAACATGAACAGAATTCAAAATCAAGATGATCACATTACATCCATTTTAATTGTCTAACCATTATGGAATTTAGTCATAAAAGTAACTTGCTAACGTTATAGGAATGATAATGGAATTCGAATGATAAATTATTTTTTAAATACTAAACTAAATCTGTCTATAAATTTCCTTTTCTACACCAAAGTTGTACCAACCAAAGTTGTACCTACTTTTAGAACTGTGTGAGATTAAAATTAGAAAACGCACTGTAGAATGCATCGCTGGTGAAGCGGTGCAATTGCAGATTATATACTTACATGAGTAGAATGCCATATACTACCCACAGGTAGATATTTCTAGTATAGTTAGATACCCAAGGGTTCCAATAGCGACAGCGTAGCGAGCTGCCGCTGACACACTACCGCTCGTCTGTTAGAGCCCTAAAAGATAAAAGAGATTGTGGAAATGAAATAATTGTAACAAAAGTCCAAAATGTCAATATTTATTATTACTAAAATAATTGGTAATAAATAACCGGTAATAGTTACGTAATATCTAAGCACTTATTATAATAAAACAGTCTTTAATATCACCACTATTTTTTCTGTATTAACTATCACTTTAAACTTTTTTTAGTGGTTCCTCTGCTTCCGAAGTATCTGTAGAGGTGTCACTGTTCTTTCGGCCTGCACAATTCGCGAAGCAAGTATCGCCGGCTTCAAACTTCTCGCCGTCTTCTAAACTCTGAGGTAATACTTTACCAAATGTTTCAGGTAAAACTAATACAGAAATTCCAGATAGAATTGTGACAAATCCAAAAACTACTGTAGGAATATTAGGATTGAACGTATCAAGCAAAAGAATTAGTGGTGATAAGGCGCCTGATAAACACGAAAACATCGTTGCAAGACCAACACCCGAACTACGCGCTACAGTTGGAAAAATTTCAGCTGAATATTTTATAACAATCGAATAAGTGCCAGACACGATCAGTTTTCCGAGCATCACAAGCACTATTACTGCTTTAGATCCTTCCGGTAGGACCACCACTACCAAGCAACAAGCACCGCTCATGAACATCATTGCGCTAACAAGGCTTCTATTCCCCAATCGATGAACAAAATACATTGCGCAGATAAAACCAGGAACCTCTACAAACCCCATTAAGAATAATACTAAGAAAGGATTTCCCTTGAGACTTCCAGAATTGAGAGTTAATCCGAAATAAACGAGAGAATTTGCGAACCAGCAGCCACATATGATGACAGTTCTTTTGAGCATATTTGGAGTTTTGAAAAGATCCAGTGTACCAGCGGCCGGTTCTTCGCCGTATTCCTCGAGCTTCTCTTTATGTTCACTGAGTAACAATGGAGTGTCAATAGTATCTGGTAATTTGTTCATTTTCATGGCTTTCTTTATGATTGCGATAGCTTCGTCGACTCTGCCCTGTGCCCAGAGCCACCTGATAGATTCATCCATCAAGAACATATGAGGTAGCAATATTGCAGCGTGTAGGGCATATACTATTTGCAAGTAAAACCTGTTGTCAATAAGATATCCCCAGAGGCTCAGCAACATTACTCCAGCTGCGTACCCGACTTCGAACATAGAACCACAAATGGTACGGTATTTTGGTCCGACTAGCTCAATGGTTAGAACAAACCCGGCTTTAAATGCGCTGATTCCGAAAATTCCATACAAGAACCGGAGCACAACAAAGCTGTAGTATTCATTTATGAAAGCCACGACAGTTCCAAGGAGCAGCTGGAGGATTCCAGCGATATGGAATATGGTTTTTCTGCCAAATCTGTCGCATAATCGTCCGAGAACACCTGCCCCCACTACGGCACCAAAGTTTGTGGAAACTTGCGCCGCAGCGAACATCCATCGTCTGTTGCACACAAAGTCCCACTCTATGCCCCGAGACGAGGAGTAGTATTGAGTATCGTATACCCAAGAATGACATCTTTCCACTGTCATATTTTCTCCATAAATCCTGCATGAATCCAGTTTTTCATGATGGGTCAAGGGTATAGCGTTCAATACTGCTGTTGAATTCCAAGGTGCCGTGTAGTTTGCGGTGTCGACGCCTTCTATTGCACACCTATAGAAGAGAAAGGTTTAAATGTATATTGGGTGCGTTTAGGGTTAGATTTGGGTACATGTGAGTTATTAGTGCTTAAGACCGGGTGGTTACAGGTTAAGGAAACCTGAGGGACAGTGGTAGAGAGTTCGGTGGCGTGTGTGTATGAATCTCACCATTCCGCTGTGGCCCGAGCCCCCCGGTGGGACAGGGAGGCCTGCGCCCGGCTGCTTCGTTACACTGCTGCAGTGGTATACAGTACGTGACTAACAGTTGTGACATAATCTTCTGTATTTAGTAAATTAGATACATTGTCATGATAGTATGATAATTAGATAGATAGGTAGGTACTGCGTCAATTACGCAGACGGCGCATTTGGTACCGGAATTTCAAGAATTCTGAATCTCAAGTCTCATCCCTCACTGTCTGTCTGACTATTTACGCATATTATTAACGAGCATTCGCACGCGGTACCATCGGTGCATGTAATTGATAGGCGCTTATGTGCTCATTGGGTATATTTAACTGAACAGTAGTAGTTAGCTGGAAGCTGGAAAAAAAAATTAAAGGCGCGGAGAAGGAAAATTCAATTTTGAATTTTTGGCCCTCATAGACTTCCTGACACTGAACTTAACCCAAACTTCATTTTGCCCTTAGAAGCAATTTTAATGAATAAATAAGGTAAATCTATTTTTTTTATTTTGCGTTCTTTTCATTAGTTTTGGGTTTGAATGTTGAGTGACCCAAAACGATTGTAGTGGTTGTGAATTGTTTGTTTTGTTTTTTATGTGTCGACTTCAGTGGGTCAATTCATTGAAAATGCAATTTAAATTGAAACATAATAAGCGTAAGGGGTTGGGGCTTGGTTGGGGCTTCTTTTTAGCCAATGTTTCAACATGTCCCAGACATGGTCTATCGGATTTATGTCCGAACTTCGGGTTGGCCATTGCATTCTTTGACCACCAACCTCGGAAAGGTAATCGTCGGTGTGGAGAAATCGCTTTCTAACAGTGGTTGAGACAAGACAGAGAAGAAATTCCGTGCCGTGCCGTGAATGTATTTAAGGAGTATTTTAAAATCTTGGGGCGAGGCCTAGAGGTCTCACCAGATAGAGAGGTCAGATTTAGCTACTTAGCTATATTACTCTAGTTTGGTAGATGAGTTTCATGTAGCAAAATATCCCCTCTTAAATTTCGGTCTACCCGTTCTTGAATTATAAGCCAACAGACAGACAAACGACGAGTTTAATAAATATACAGATGAAAATGTATTGATATGCCGCGGAAATGAGCCACCGCCGTAATTGAGGTAGATACTTAACCTACCTATAAAATATTGTTCAAATTTATGCAATGCAGGTTATGTAACACACGTTAGTCTATATACAGTACAAAAAAATCTTAATATATTTAGTATTTCCGAAACCAAAGTATTTAGTTTTAATTATGTAGGTATTTAGAAATTTAGATAACATATTCATAAGCTAAGATTTTCTTTATAATTCCTTAAACCTTTTAGGCTTTGGTTACACTAAATAAATAAAATTATATACTAAATTATATAAATAGGTAGATGATGACACTGTAAAATGAATACAAATTGAAATTCAATTAACATGAACATGATTTTTTAACATCCGATGATTAAAATCACAATGTTTCTGACTTTACATATGAATATTTTCTTAAAATTCAAACAAATTCATCGGAAGTTAAAAATAATAATTTACACACAATTTCAAAATCGAAATATGATTAAGTACTTAATTAGTTTATTAGACAACAACGTTTATTTAACAAAATCTTCTAGACCGAGAATCGAACCCAGTATCCAGATAAAATATTACAACACATTTTAACATTTAAAAAATTTAAAATCTGTATCCGTTTAGTTTAATTGGGATTTACTTTGTACCAAGCTTTATATTTTTTTCAAAAATGGTTGTTTATGTAGTCGTGTTTTTAAAAATTGATTCGTTAAATGTGTCGCTAACTACATTCTGCCACACCATCAAATTAACTCAACAAGGAAATATAAAAGGATGTTTTCTGTTCAGCCGAAAATGGAAACTCTAATTAGCAAAGCTCTACTAAATATTACTTCCATTTCAGTAAAATCAAAAACTATTGGAAATAACATCTTGAATTTTGCCTAATTCTAACAGATGTACTGATTATATTATTAAACGCGGATATGAATTATTTGTATCCATGAAACTATGACTCTATAGCAATTTGAAAGTCGCTGCTCCTTGACTTTTTGTTTTATATCATCAATATTTTTTAATATAGGTATTAAAAAATTATCATTATTTTGCAATGGGGTTAAATAAATTTATTTCACACTTATAATTATTTAATACCTTGACACTAGAAAAATTAAATCATTGGTAAAGCCTGACACGCATAAACGCATTCCCCGCCCCATTTTCTCCAGTCGTTAAAGTCCAGTAGGTAGCGATCTGAGACATAGGCCGCAATTCGCTACCTACTGGACGTTAACGATGGGAGAAAATGGGGCAGGGCATGCGTTTCCGCTGCCGCAAGCGTGCAGACCGCCTGTGTATGTGTCAGGCTTAAATGCCACAATTGTAAAAAAATAATTACCTGTGTGCAGGGACCCCAGCGATTGTCACTAACGAGAAAATATTGATGCCAGCCGCCACAGTAGATACGAAGTGCAGGATGAATTGCAGACATTGGTATCGGCCGAAGTCGCCTAAAAGTAAAAAAAAAATACAAACTGACACTAATAAATAATGACCTCAAAGTCTAATTTCAATGGAATATTTGGACCTATTGTTGTGTCATCCCGTACTGAAGTTGTAAACTTTTCAAGGTCTCACATTGCGTACTGCGATTAATATTACTCACCAAGTTTTTCCATTAGATTTTCTAATGCGTCATCTTTTTTATTCATGATGAAGGTTGATTTTTGATTTTCTGAAGGGTAGATTAAAAAATTTAATTAAATATTTCCTTAATATTTTAATTAAGTGATAATACTTATTGGGTACCACTTTGCAGACCACTGTGTCTCGCCCAAGTTCAAGATACACTAAACATGCTTTAAAGCAATACCTATCTGTCTTAGGCCGTTTTCACACGTACCTGTCTACCTATCAATCAACCGAGCGTTTCATGAAAGATATCCAATGTAAGCAAAATGCGCAACACCTAAATTGAAACATAAGATCCGTTCGTTTTCCTGTTAAATCATTGGTTCATTTTAAGTTGATGCATAGATATGTTTTATTCATAAACAATATAATAATTTTCAGCACATGCTTGTACAGAAATCTGTGTGCAGTGTTTGTATGCATTGCTTCCAAGCGATTCTCTCTGATCACGCACGAGTGCGCTTGTTTATGAAAATGCTGCGTTATTTTGTAACTTGTGTAGTCTCCTTTAGTTTCTGAAACATGCTTGTGTGTAACCTTTATTTGCTTATAAGGTACTGTGTTTGTTTTAATACCGGCCTCGGTATAAAAATTAGCTGTGATTAGGATTCACGATGTAATTTTAGACACTTTACATATTAGGCGTGTACATATTTACGGCAATTACGCTTTCTAATTTTCCATAGATTCGGGATGTTATTTATTATAAATATAGCAAAGTGAAAATATGTGTACAGTATGTGCCAGACAAAAGAACACCCAGGTGAGTTGAAAGTCGAGAGAAGAGGCGTCATTTGTTTTTCATTTATTTTAGTAACCATTCAAAATGTTCTGATACGATCAAGGAGTACTGAATGACGATACATGGAAATATATACATAAATGGAATAGCTAATCCATCATTTTAATTTTAATAAACCTTTATTTAAGTAGGAAAGATATTACAAGTATATAATATTACCTAGGTAGTAAGAACCTACAAACCGTTTCATCCAAAGTAGGACCTACTTAATATTTACACTTAGGTATTACAAATACTAGATAATTAATAGATTTAATCTTGTGCTAATTAAATTAAATAAAAGACCGAAATGAAAAGGTAGAAAATTTATTTGTTATAAAAATGCTATTCACAAAGATTACTTTCATTATCTTATACATATTGTACCTATACAATAAAAGTGAACACATTAAGTAAAATTACTCACAAAGTACTTAGGTCTAATTTCATTATTTCATAATCGTTTTGATGATACCTCTGTATCAGGCGAATCAGAAGACGAGCTATCGCTATTTTGTCGAACTCTACAGTTTCTGAAACAGGTATCACCAACCCCAAACTTTTCACCGTCTTCTAAGGTCTGCGGTAAACTTCTGCCAAACGTTTCAGGTAATAACAATACAGTAAAACCAGATAAAACAGTAATACATCCAAAGATAAGAGTTGGAATATATGGATTGAACGTATCAAGCAATAGTATCAGTGGTGTCAATGCTCCTGATAAACTTGAACACATGGTGGCAACCCCAATACCTGAACTACGAGCTACGGTAGGGAATATTTCAGCAGAATATTTAATTACAATTGAAAATGTCCCAGACACAATAAGTTTTCCTAGCATCACGAATACTATTACTGCTGCTGACCAGTCTGGTACAAGAACCACAATTAGACAGCATGTGCCACTCATAAACATCATTGTGCTAACGAGAGTGCGATGGCCAACTTTATGTACGAAGTACATAGCAAGAATAAAACCTGGAACCTCGACAAACCCTATCAAAAACAGCATGAGGAAAGGATTACCATTCAGTTTCCCCGCGTTAAGCGTAAATCCAAAATAAACTATAGAATTAGCAAACCAGCAGCCACAGATAATTAGAGTTCTTTTAAACATAATTGGAGTTCTAAACAGATCAAGTGTTCCAGCGTGCCTATTGTGGATTCGTAGTTTAGACGAATCCCTTTGATGAGACACTAGTAAAGGCGTGTCAAGTGTATCAGGCAGTTGGTTAACTTTTAAAGCCTTCTTTATAATAGCTATAGCTTCATGTACCCGGCCCTGAGACCAGAGCCATCTGGGAGATTCATCCATCCAAAACAAATGAGGAAGCAGGATTGTAGCGTGTAGGGCAAAAAGTATTTGTAAATAAAATCTGTTATCAATAAGGTATCCCCATAAGCCCAAAAGCATAACTCCCACAGCATATCCAACTTCAAACAGTGAACCACAAAAAGTGCGTCGACTGGGCCCGATCAGTTCTATTGTTAAAACAAATCCAGCTTTGAATGCACTGATTCCAAAGGTTCCATAAAGAAACCGTATAACAACAAATGTGTAGTATTCTGTTGTGAAAGCTACGATGGTTCCAAGAAGTAGCTGAAGAATGCCTGCTAAATGGAATATTGTTTTTCTGCCAAATCTGTCGCATAAACGTCCCAGGACGAGAGATCCCAAAACAGCACCGAATTTAGTGGAACTTTGTGCTACGGCGAACATCCATCGTTGTTGACACACGAAGTTCCATTCTATTCCTCGAGTCGACGTGTAGTACTGTGTATCGTATACCCAAGAATCGCATTGCTGCAAGGTATGATTTTCCCCAAATATTCTACAGGAATCCAGTTTACCATCGGCGTTCTTAGGTATAGAGATATCGACCACCGAAGAATTCCAAGGTTCTGTGTAAGTTGCATTGTCTACGCCTTTTATAGCACACCTGAAATTAGAAAATAGGCAAATGTTGTAGATTAATTATATTTTCTTATTTATGAACCAATATAATGTAATTCACAAAGCCTTGACTTTATCCTAAGATATTTGATGGGATTTATCGGGCTGGATCGATGTAGTTCAAAAATCACATCGGAGTGTGTCTGCGTGAAGTTAGTGGGGAATTTAGTAGTGATGTTCCACACTAATCACAAGCATTCGTTTAGTCTGTATAATCAACTTATTTCTTCAGCTTCACCATCTCAGGTGCCCAAAGTAAATTGACCCTGGGTCATAGTTAAACATTTACCTATGTTCAGGCACAGCGGCAACTATCACCAATGACAGCAACTGTACAGATGACGTAATGGCAGCCAGGATGTGAAGACAGAACTGGAAACGTTGATAGCGGCCGAAATCACCTGAAAACCCAAAAGCATAATATACTACACGGTACTAAGGTTAGTTTTGGATTTCGATTATATACGTATGTATGACTAGGTTAATGCGCAAAGGCAGAGTCATTGGATTACTTATATTATATTCATGGTAAAGTAGGTAGGTATATAATATGTATAAGATATAAGATAAGATTAAGACACTTTATTGCACCATAAATACAGTATTAATTACATTAATGAGAAGCATGTACAATTTTATGTATGTATGTATAATTAAAAACTTACCAATTTGCTTCATCATCACTTCTAAAGTGTCATCCTTTTCCCTGTTCATTTTGTTTTTTAGATTCTGAATTGAAAGTTGACCACTTTTATGAGACAATCTGTTGAATGTTGAATTAGTTAAAATCAGAATTGTTTTCTTTAAACTACTGTAGGTCTGTGACTTTTTTTGAATATCTCTTATGATAATTATATCTATCCAATATTTAGATATTCATCTTTATTTGCCACATAAGTATGCTGTTGAAACTTGTATTATTGGCATTTGATTTCTTTAAATACATTGCTACTTCTTGAGTTTTCTTCGCCAGTCAGTACAGGAACTGAAAGCCAACAAATAAACGGATGATTAAATTATTGCATGTATGATAGTAGGTACTACACCTAAATATGAATACTGTACTTCCTAATAGGAGATGCTTCGTCGAAGCGGGTTGGTCTCGTTCAGTACCTATGTTATCGGGCGAGAACATTTACATATTATTAATTTACGTAGCAGCGCACCCCCGCTGTTAGCAGTCTGAGTAATTTGGGTGTTGTCTCCTGCTGAAGCGAGGACTTCGTAATCTTTTAAAAGATTATCAAAGACGCAGAACTTCGGAAGCTATTGGTCGGAGGCCCTAAAATTCCTATGGTTTATTAATTACATGTAAATGATAAATGGAGAAAAAATTCTCGCCATTCCGTGGCACGATCTATTCCAACAGAGCCACTGTGATATCGTACCCAGGTCGTGAATTTTATCTTCATATTCCCGTCTTAGGGACGGTAGCGAGCGACATCTATCCAGTAATTGTGCAATTAATTATTTAGATTTTCGTTTCGCATAGCACATATGCAAGAAAATATCAAAACAAATGACATGTAAGTTAATCATTTAATTGAAGTTGATGCAGTAGAATCTATAAAAATCCATGAATGATGATTTTGTGAGTAAATCCTGTGACTTTATATAAAATCATACCACATGAAGTTATTAATGTACTTAATCTAAAATACTTTTACTAGTGGATTTTTATAGGAAGAGGTTCTGAATTCGTCGGTTACAGGACCTTTATTTACACCGAGGGAGACATTTCAAACAATTCAAATTTTCTTTCACACGTTTGTTTAGGACTATCGAATCCAATATATTTTTCAGGAAATCATACACAACACATTGTAACTAAACTAGAATTATGTGGGTATACTGAAATGCTCTTAAATGTTAATGTGCGTATATAAACTGTATTTTAGGAGTGTCGGTCCAGGGCGAAGCCGCTCCTCTGTCCATATTTTTGACACTGTCATCGTAGCTAGGGTGAAAACGACTGTTTTGCATCCCCATTGATTCAAACTCCATCGGGCCGGAATGAAAAGTAGTGGGTAATATCTTCCATTTGCATATTTTAATTGTAATACGAGGGTGCCCCCGCTGTGCGAATGTGGCATAAGCAAACGATTTGCATACATCGTCGTCGGCAGCAAGCCCCGACAACAAATTGCGCTATCAGTAAATAAAGGCAAGTAATTGAAATATAAATGCACTCGTACACTCGTCTATCGAAAGTTATCGGGCTTGACTTCATTAGTATTGTTTATTGATTGAAATGCATATGAATGAACGCTTTCATTTGGATGAAGGAATATTCATTAAGTGTATGAGGCATTTGATTAGTACAGATATAGAAAACTGATTTCTGTTGTTTTAATAATTGATTATAACAACCTAACAGTAAAGTCCAAGATTATTATTTATACACAGACCAACCAGCTTGATCCGTGCCTATGCAAATTGTTAAATAAAAACTTATCGCAAATCAACTGCGGTTTGAAATTGAGAAAGTCTATGAGAATCTATTTAAAAATAGTGTTTAAATATAGCTACAATAGTGATCGTAATTCTAGACTATTTTCGATACGGAGGTGAGGGTTCTACACGAGTTTCGGGGCATCGTACGGTGTGGTACGCGGCGTTGTGTTGACGGCCTAGTTTTGTCTAATTTAGCAATTTTGGGGGACAAGGCCCCCAATATTGCTAAATTAGTAAATGTTACCATGTTAACGTTAAAATAAATTCGCCCAATTATTTTATATATGTAAGAACAGACGCTTCCTTATTTAATTATAGGTAAATTATGTATAATTTTATCTGATATATAATATATATCAGATAAAATTACTTATAACTATTGATTAGTATAATTAATTATTTCATTTCGAACACAATGTAATTTGTTAACGAATAAATAAAGACTCTAGATTTGAATCGCCATCTAGAGATAGGATGAGCGATAGCAAAACTCTCTTTGTAGCACGTACGGAACTCGGAAAATGAATTTTCAAGAGCATCGTGGTGACAGTTGATAAATTGGTAGTGCCTTGAACTTCAGATAAGACGAGCCTATTTAAACCTAATTCTCTATGGATCACCATGTCGACAGATCTTAGTACTTATGCAGCGATAATACGGCTTAGATTGCAATAGATTTGTGTAGTTAAATGTTCTACATCTACCTCTACGAGGTATAACTCCAAAACACGACGAAGAACTATTAAAAGTGTTGATGCTGAGTGACGCTTGATGCTTGCTACGGATTTTGTACTTAGAGGCGATACAAATACAGTTTATATTACAGTACATCAAATAAGAGCGCAAAATTGACCCTCTATGGTGAGAATGAGAATGGCGACCAAGCATGTGTAACAATGCACCGATGCAGTGACTATCGTTGGTTTACCAACTTAAGGCTGTTGGAGATGTCACCCGACTTTTTTATTATCGCAATGCAACATACCTCTACCTATGTTCGAACGTCGTTGATATTGGTAATCAATAGTAATTTGTAAATGAATTAATAAATAGTTTCGCCTAAAATCAAAAGTTGGTCGTGTAGGTAGTTAAGAAATTACCGAGTTTGAAATTCTCGCAAAATTCAATATAGGTCTATCTACATAATGGGAAAAATTTCCAGCTCTGTAACAACTGTTACTTAGTTGTATAACATTTTCATGTGTGTGTGAGAGAGAGAGTGAGAGGGTGTGTGTGTGTGAGAGAGAGTAATATTTGGCGGAAACTAAATGGATTACCTATTTTAATTTAAGTAAATCTGTAATTTATTTTGTTGAAATAGAAAAACTTTTGATCACCATTTAATGTCGGTGAGGTTTTGACGTCCGTTGCGATAACAATTTGTAACGGGCGACAACTCTTAGTTCACCTTAACAATGACTCGGTCTCGTCACAAGTCATAACTGGCAAACATTATTTCCATCGCATTCTCAGGTATGCAGTCATACAATCATCATTAATCAATAATCACTAATAGGTACTTGGACACTCTTATATCGTTTATACCAGAAGAAAATACAAGTAAGCACTTGTATTTTCTTCTGGTATAAACAGGTATTAAAACGGTGGCTTAATATGACCAATGACAGATAACCGATTTTTATGGCCAAATCCAGTGAAAATATTTTAACCATCGAAACCATTGTTTAAAGCTGAAACCGTCTAACTTTAAGTCAACGTTTATCGCTACCAGCCCTAATGGAAACGGAGATAACCGTCTCCGATATAAAAAGGTATTATTTGATGTTGTCCATAAATTCTAGAAATAAGTACAACGAGGTACCTATAATCTATATACTCAATAAAATAGTTATTTCAATATTTGGTACTTACGTGGATTAACGTGTTCCACTGATTACTTTCAAAACTTTGTGATCATTATTCAGAACGTCGTTTAATTTAGTATATCAGACAACTAGTCAGAAATAGTTTCAGCTTTCAAATGAAGTTAAGTCTGTCTTTTAATCTGTCAGTGAATTCGAAACACGATTGAATATTGAATCCTATTGAATCTGTCACTGTAAATGGAATGTGATAGTGCATGGGAATCCGTTAATTTGTAACTGGTACCACTTGATACCAGTGGTCATTCAAACTCTGTTACTTTTCCGACGTCGAAATGCGTATAAAAGTGTAACTAACAGGAATGTCTGTGTTAATTACACTTTTTATAATCCATTTCAAGTATTGAAAACATTTTACGAAAATACCATTAATCGGTAAGTTAGCTTGCAGTCTCTCACCAACATAAAAGTAACTCAATGTATTCCCAGATTAATGTACTTAAGATTATAGTAAAGTAAGTATATAGAGCAATATACTTACCTATCTAATTTCTTACAAAATTGTCTACTTACCAAAACCTAATATTGTGTAACAGGAACAGGTACCATATAATATTATCGTTACGTTATTTTTACTTTACAACTCTATCAATGCTCTTCCAAGCAGACATTTGTGGTACGCTAAATTTAATCGTTGCTAAGCGAGGCGTCCCGCTTACTCTTACACGATGTCGCATGAGTGACAGTGACAGTTGCGTTTCGGTTTAGGATTAGGTAATTTTGTCAGCCACGTTAGAATCGCACCTATCGTGTGTCATTTCTTCCGCTGGGAGCGCTGGTGGTAATTTAAAATTTTCTGATTGGCTAATGTGACAACTTTTGATCGTTGGACAAAAGACAAAGAGGACAAAAGGTCTCTAGTCGTGTTTGTGTCCCGTGACATGAACAAACCTTTAATTTTCGTAAATAAATAAATATGAATTTATTTATCAATTCTCGCATGTCAGCTTGGCAGGGAGAGCGGGATTTGTCAATTCAACTTTTTGGGGGCATTGGCACCTTCGTTATCACTAGTAGGTCGTCAAAGACAGTACTTGTTGCGCCATCTACCGCTGAGTGGATGCAACTATTATACTCCTGCGCATACAATTTAAAACGGAATTAAATCATTCGTATTGTAATTTAATATATTATTATGTTCACTACAATTGTAGTTTTATTTTAGCTGGCTGAGATCTGGGATTGGATAACACAATAAGTTTTATATTTGTATGAGAATTGTTAATAAAAACAAATATTTTAGCGCAATTTCCGAATCTGGACTGGAGATAATAGATTTTAATTGGGCTCTAAAGAAAAATAAACTAAGTAGGTAGGTACAGTCGACAGCAGATCAATGGTAACACTTGTAGTACGATTTCAAGTCTTACGACGCAGATAATAAGAACGGTTCAAAGTCCAAAGTGTTACACTTGATGTGCTGTCGACTGTACTAAGTACATCTAGTTAGTCCAAAGGTAGTCCTAATATATATATATTCAAATATGTAAGCGGTTTCGAACTTATAAATATTATATTTAAATGCCCATCTTGGTAATTCAGTTTAGGTAAGATGGTTAGGTGGAGGGTACACAGTTTGTCCTAGTTAAGGGTCCGAGCCTCGGGGAGTAATTCTCTTGGATATATTATATTTGTCCGGGTTATACTCGTAACTAAGATCGTTAATGTCGTCAAGATGTTGTCCTATTTTGTCCAACCCGACCAGCTATTGAGCGTACAGAAGATATAACCTATGTAAGATAATAAAATGACGTTATGATTTTCATAACGTCATTTTTTGATTGCGGATAGGATTGACTATCCTTGAGTATAAGTATTGGTTTTAAGAGTAATTTATATTTTACTCGATAAACCAATACTTATACTCAAGGATAGTCAATCCAATCCGCATTTAATCGACACAAAACGATTCAGTTTACTTAATTCTTATTTCAAACTTCCGTTATCCGATAGGTTCCGATAATCTGTCAACTCGTTTTCTGTTATACTCTTACTGTAGTGTTTGTGTGTTTCCCCGTCCCAAATATACTACACTTACTTACTTTTACCTAGATTTCGAAAAACATTTAAATTTTGTCATAATAAATTAAAACACCGGTGAACGGATGAAATTGTTCTGGCAACTTAGCTAATAATCAGTTCTCTAACTATAGCATTTAAATTTTCCTAAGCAATCCAATGTAGGTAGGTACCTACCTAAGCTTAGAAAGTGACTATACGCTCAAAAGCAATTAATTACAGTTTCTGTATTAACTCCCTGCACATACCTATAGTAGCATTTCCTAGCAAGCGTATTCCATTAAGGCAAGTTAATAATCCTAGAAATAGGGTTCCGCTAACCTAGTAGAGATCTGGTACAACAATATCGAGACTCCAGGCGTAAGTAGGTCGTTCAGCAACCAGCTAAATCTGACCTGACACAAATCCACGGTTTACCCTTTAGCTACCTAACTTCAACGGTGGTGTGCGAGCCAAGGAAGGTAGAGTTAGACTGGTCGTGGAAAACTCGTGCGAGGCTTATAATTTATTCACACCACAATGCCTGAGGTGTGTTTTACAATTTTTCAATTCCCCTAACCGTGGATCTACCTGGGAGCTTGTCTGTTACTGTGAAAAAATATAAACAATTTACAAAGCCGAAATTGATTTCTAATCCTCCAAATTTTTTAAAGTAATAAGTACCAAGGTTGTAAATAACACATATTAATCAGGGAATTTCAATGTTTTTTAGTGTCCCAGAAATCAATTGCCTCATGATTATACAATAGTTACGAGATTATTTTTGAGACTCTTTCTGGCATAGAATAGTTTTCAAATTACAAGTAAGGTAATAGTTTGTACATTCGATAGCAGTTCAATGGCAACATGAAGCACGGTTTAGCTCTTTTGGCACAGACAATAATAGCGGTGTAAAGTCGAAAGTTATACTTGATGTGCTTTCGAATGTAAATATCTTAAGTAAAATCTTCGCTCATACTAAATTGTAGTCTTATCTTGCTCCGTTTACCACACTTATGTATTAACATCCTACATTTTACGGCTCCATAGACGAACCGCACGTGTTTTTCGCAATAAAATTTTTATAGTATGAAGAAACTTGGTTTTCGTCATGGCGTCGTAAACAATAGTCAATAGTCGACCACCCAAGTGATGTACACTTATACCCAATCTGTGGTCAGAACAATCTGGCGTCTGGGTCGGTTTTATTTGACTAATAAATCAGCCGCAGAATATGAGAAATATATCTACTCAGAACTGTCGATCTGGGTCGAGCACCTACACCCACCTATTTCGTGCATTTTCAGTCCCATTTTATTATAAGAACTATACAATGGAAATTTTGATATATGTTAGTAGAATAGAATAGACATATATACGAGTAAATCCCCTGTGGGGAAGATTCAAATACTAAATAGTATGATATTTTTTTTGTTAATACTTACATGTAAATGTTAAGTTATTTCAAGAGGGAAACATTGAGTACAATATCACAATTTTGGTGGTTTAACAGGTTTCAACATAGTGTTGAGTTGTGATTTAAAAAATGTGACATCGGTACAGACATACTAACAACAAGCACACAATAATAATAAATCATTAGCTTTTTATAGTATAGCGTCGGCACATACCTATAGTCGACTAGATTTCGACTGAATCAGACCAGTTGTAAATTAAAGTACGCGCTTATATGCATAAATCAACACAAGATTTACGTTTGCGCCAGAAGAATATGTAAACCAAGACGATCTCGGACGTGACGATCTAATTTTGTGGATAAACTGTATCTTCCTACGTTAATAATATTACACATACCACCATGTAATACGTAGGTACGAGTATGTACAAATTACCTCTTTAGACGGTTGCATGGGCCATTAAAACATGTCATTAATTAAGTAGAAGTCAAATGAAATTATTATAAGTTTCAAATAAGACATATAATAAATATATAATTTTAACAGAAAAATCTTTTAATTTCATATCTATATTATATTATTGGTCCTTCGAGCCGGATATTTAATTTTATACATATTTAATTATACAGAGTAAATATACATACCTATACAAGTAAAAGTAATGTCAAGACAAGATCTCAATTTTATGTTCAATAGTAACTTTTCATACGAATATCAACCTAATAAATATTGTCAGTTTTAAGATTACACAATTAAGTAACTAGATAAAACGGGAGTTTAAAAATAACTCTCTTCCCTGATAAGTATTTGGGTGAGTACATTGCGTCACCGGTACTTTGATTTGCAATTTAATTGTCTAAACATACCTTCCAGATTCGAGAGTAACAATTCTCACGTCAACGTGTTTACCTTTCAGGGTCTTAGTTAGCTGAAAACATTGCGTCATTCAGGAAAACACGAGTCAGTTTGTTTACATCATGAAAATAGCCAAGAGATCTCGCCGTGGAGAGTAATGTGCGTCCTCGTTACACATTAGATACGATTAAAAATCGATTAGAAAACCCACTGACATATAAAATTACCGAAATAAAAGAAAGCAAATCGGATACTGGAATAACACGTGGCGACTTCGTAGCTCGCGCAAACGTAAACATTGCTATTCCAGAAATAACAGTGTAAAGAATTTCGATTAGAATCTGAATTACTCATCCGATTCATACGCATGTTTTCTGTACACAAAAATTTATCTAAAAGATTTATGTAACACATTTTTTCTAAATATTGACGCTCTTCATCTATTAGTTTACCGACAGGACTCAGGAGTATCTTTTTTCGTCTATTTCTACAATATGCTATAACCAAGAGACTGTTATTTTTTCTAAAATTGCCTATGTATGAACTATTCTTATAGTTCTCCGATAAAATATTTCACATATCGATAGGTACACCACCATATTGTTTGAATACGAAATTTTTACACTGAAATTATGTTGTAAAGCTTGAAGCGTTTTTTAGTTACCCAATTAGCCGCTACTCGTCAATAGATGGCGGTAGTAGGCAGAGATAACATTGCAAATCGTACTTAGATGATCGCACCCAACAGGGCGGATGGTAGGTATATTTTTTAATATTTTAATTTGGTATCATTGTCTAGGTAGGTACCTAATTGGTATTTAAAAACTTAGAACCATAGTGGAATCATAAATGTAGATTGATAAAGTTTGTTTCCTAAATGGTATGTATGAAAAGGACAGCTCTTTGGCCGATAAATTACTACTAGTAATCTAATAATACTAGCATGATTATCTGTGCGTAAAGAAATTGTCTAATGATGTGGGTTTTCAATAGATGGCGGTGGTAGGTAGTCTAATAATATCATTCGAAACTTGAAATCTACATTTCAGTAGAGTCGAAAGTATTCGAAATAGAGCTATTATAGTGTCGTTGATGACTGTATCAAAAGTTTGGGAGAATAAGTAGCTGCTTTATGGTAAGTAAATATTTCATTTATTTAAATAATACTTAAATTGAATAAATTAAACAAAATACTTAAATAATAAATATTATTTAACTTCATTAATGAATTTCCTATTTAAAGTGTAATTGAGTAGATGGGTAAAGTAGGGAATTAGATTAGGAAGTCGCTCACTACTGCAGTCTTCATAATAATTAAAATTATGATTTTAATAATCTAATTTTTGTAATACCTATGAAGTGTAGTAAATATTTTAATTTAAATTAGTCGCGCGGGAGACGCAGCGATGAGTTTGCAAGCAATGTCGCGTCACCTGGCGGCGAGACGCGCGTCACATTTCAACTCGTTCGTCGTCGGCGCGTCGTTATTATTCTATCTATTCTCTGCCACTATACTCGACTTGACGCTATAAAAAGCCAATATAAACCTAAACGTCGCTGAGATCGCCCGCATTATCTCGTGATTATCGCGTGTCAAAACATCGCCACGCTCGCGATACTTCACATGTAATCTGATAAACGATGTACGCTGCACGCTTCGCGCTCCTGTGTCATCCCTTTCCCACCATCGCAATGTACATCAACCTCTCTCGCTTCGACGGTCCTCCTTTTCATTCATGCGCGGTACACCTCGGTGGCGCTGTTTACAGACACAAACAAACAGTACAGCAAACCGCTTAGCTTTAAGTACGAGACCGTGAAAGTGATATTGTCAAGTACATCCGTCTCGCTCTAAAAGCCGAAGTATTAGTTATATGAAGTGGCCACTAGATGTCGCTACAGGTAACGTTTCATGGGGTGTATGAAATAAATGTCACAATAATTTGGGCGCGACGTTGCCGGACTTCGCCACCCAGTGCGGTGGCGGGTGCAAGTCTATAAACCTGCAACTTTATTGCTGCGGCTATAAAGACGCTTATGTTTGGAAAATAAAGGTGAAATTATGTTATTTTAAGGCGTATATAAGTTGGTTTAAGTGTGTGAGCATCACGTAAACGTAACGAGCGTGGTACACACACGTACGCTCGCTGTCAGTAGCTAATGCGATGCGCTGTGATCGCTTATTGTGGCGGTGGCCGCTCGCGCGGTTTATACCGTTTAATTCAATTTAGTAATTGATACGTTTGTTGGTTGACTTTAACCACTTATGATTTTTTTTTATTTGACAATGTAGATTAATATTAAAATTGTATGCTATCTAAACAAATATAAAGCATAATTTAATTAGGTACTATCATCTAAGTTTTACTTGTCTCAGGCATGTTATACATACTCTTACTCCTATCTACTGACACATTGAAGATATACATGACTTAAAAAAATACCTTATGTACTTTTTAATTGATTTGAAGTAGCACATGTTACTCATTTTATTTATTTAATTGCCAAAATCAAAAGTAAATATCAGTAATTAATAGTAAATCAGCTTGTATATCTGGAAGGTATAGGTATAAATCAATTAAGTGAAAATTATTGTCAAGTTAATAACTTCCTTCACTAAACACGGTAATTCACACTTTGCATTCTTCGATACCTCACTAAGCCGTTGCGGCTCACACACTCGCAACATATTCTCGTAGCGTCCACTGTCGTCAACGCTATTCATCCTTTAAACGATTCATGTTAGAGCTTAAAATCCAGTAAAAGTCACATACGATGTTTCAGTGCCGAATTAGAGTACCACACATATGGAATTTAACGTTCAGAGCGGTTTATATTACACGATATGAAATCGTATCGAACTCATATTGTGTCGTACTGTACGTGATGATGGCGATGATAAATATGTACATAATGAGGCGTTTATATATATGTATACACAAATGTCAAGCTTTTTTGATTACAATAGAAGGCGTTAGCATAGCTTACGCCAAATTCTTTTAGTATACCAAAATAAAATTAAATGTCATTGATTTTTTTAAATTTATTATGGTACGTCCCAATGCCATCGGCAAAAATGACTTTGAATTCACATTACAAATACGTTTAGTACATTTTATAACTACTACTCCGGTCAAATAATGTCCCCTAAATATTGGGAAACCGAAAAGGGCCACACTATTTCACTTCGATGTATTTTCTTCAGACTCGTGCTGCCATCTAGTCTTAAAGGAGGATTCTAAAAGAAAACTGCTCATTACTGTTAATAAATTGCGGGCTCCATCTAGCGTGAAGTAGGTTATTCGATCGATGTCGTTGCTCGCTAGCCTAGTAGCCGCTAGAAGTCTTTATTTATATTGTGGCGTTCAGCGAGTTCAACCTTTAACGCTATCTGAGATCTTCCGAAGAAAGACATGAAACGGGAATTATCGGGAATAATTCTATTGTCTGACAAACAGTCCATCGTGACCACGGTGACTTTAATATCGAGAGGTTATTCTTCAATTTTAAACAATTAACACAGTTTTTAGCCCAGTAGAAATCGACATTAAAATCGCAAAGCATGATGTAGTTCTGCATTTTTGATATGTTGTAGGGATCAGTTAGGGTGATGTTAATCCAAATTTGCAACTTCGAAAAACTTGTGCTCGCGGCGCACCATGCGATAAACTGCGAAATTTTGGGACTTATTTCACTATTTGCTCTAAAAATCATAAACTATGCATTTCCGACAAACAGTTTTCAGTATTCTTACAAAGACAATTAAATTATCAATAATTTAAGCCAAACCGCAGCTCTATAAACCACATAGGTACTTAGCTATAGCCCTTCAAAGATGATCAATTTCATCCGTTACATCTCCCTAACTGATCCCTATAACATATCAAAAATGCAGAACTACATCACGCTTTGCGATTTTAGGTTTTTTTGTGTCGATTTCTACTGGGCTATTTATCTCTTTAATACAAACGACTACAACACAATTCAACCAATTGAATTATGTACTCATATATAGGGAATCTCCTAATTGGGGCCATGAGTCATGAGAGTTAGGTACATAAGTTAATTTGCATTCACAACTAAATACTTCACCTCTATTTTCACAAACGTAATTATCAACATGCATGTCAATTAAACCAGAGACGCCAAAATTGTGGTGTCAAATCTCTGGTCGTGAATGCACCTTTATGCTAGTTCGGCAAAAAGCGCGCGAAACTGACTCTGATTATAGAAGGTGGAGCAATACCTGAAAGTTTTATCGTGCTATGTGAAAAAGCTTTCGAGCATAGTAGTGGACGTAGTGTGTAAAATATGACGTACTTGTATTGTACACATACAAATGAAATGTGTAGCTTTCACGAAGGCACACAAGCGTAACACGATGTTTCATCTTCATGTTTTCAATTTCTAACTCTAACCAAGCTTAGTAGAGTCTATTTTTGTTGTCAGTCTGTTAATTTGCCTTACAGTCTTTTGTTTCACACAAAACATACGGGTGTCGGCAAACGCGTGACCTGTTATGTGTGTATTAGGTTGCTTTAATCACAATTTGGAGTGGGCTGCGATATGGCTTTCGAACCGGCGACCTAGCAACACCGTTAAATTGATTCTTTATGTTTTAATGGTCATTGTCTAATTTTAACGGTGGATTTTAGGTTTTAGATTCGGGTGAAGGAATGTAGATATCTGGATGTATGTATTTTTAATGATTTGATTAGTTAGAGTAGGTAATTTCCTTAGTAAATCAAGATAAGTCAATATATACAGTTCATCTGCACAATCAGCCCGTATCAGTCCACTGCAGCTAGACGTAACCCCAACCTTCTAACAACGCGCCACTCTTTCAATCCAATTTTTGAATTCAGTCCCTGCCAGACACCTTGCGTAGGTCTTCCCTCCATCTTGTTGGGGGGCATCCTTCATTACTTAAATAAATTTGGTCCAGTAATATCTAAAGTAGGTATTGAATTAATTATAAAGTGGAATTTGTGCTCTAGCGCAAAGGATGGAATTCTAGGGCATTTGTTATTTGTACGCCCTCACATAATATTGAACTCACAGGATTGATTCATTGCATTTACGAGGTAGCCATGTAACATATTATTCTATAAAAAGTTTTTAACATTATAATTTAAGTAACAAGCTCAACCCTCATACATAACAGGTGGGCACAACCTGTCGTTTGTCTTTGGGGGCTAGATTTTGTCAGGCAATTTTTAATGACCTATCTTAATTCTATTTGTAAATATTGAATGTAGTTTTAAGTAGTATTTATTTCACATTATAGGTACTTGGTTATACCAAAATGCGAAAGTTTAAAAAAAATATTTTAAAAAGTCATCTAATTAAGCCTGTTCGGAAGTTAGTCGTTGGTGAAACGTGAATACGAGTATATTGGCTAGCTAAAGTGAATAGCTGTGTTATTGTGTGGCATGGAGTCCACGGGCGGCGGCGGGGCGGCGGCGGCGGCGGCGGCCAAGTAAATTAGAGAGCGACCGGACTATAACTAAGAGGAGGTGAACTGACGCTCTCACACAGAAAGGTTAGTGTAGATATTCCTTACGCGAGATTGAGAATTAATAATTTGGCTTCATATTTCTTCTTTGCCCTGCCTCCTTCCCAGTTTATTTACTTAAGTACTCCTCGTACTTCGGCGCTAGGACAATATCTGTCCTGTACAGTCGACAGCAGATCAATGGTAACACTTGCAATACAATTTAAAGTCTTCCGACGCAGATATTAAGAACTGTCTAAAGTCCAAAGTATTACACTTGATGTGCTTTCGACTGTACCATTATCACGAGTTGTCAACGTAAGTAACGTTTAACTCGCTAGTAACTACGTAAACCACAGCCGCCACGTACGGGATTTGTACCGGAGTAGCGGAACTAAAGGTATTTATTTAGTATTTCGTAGTGAGGAAACTTAGTTCGAAACTCATTGTAATTTTAGTTGTCGACTTCATTGCTTCAAGTTTAAATAGGTTCATTGCTAACATATAAACTCACGTCTGATACCCGTAGGGCAGAGACGATGGACTTCCATTTGCTGAGATTCTGACACACAACTCTCGCTTCCTCCACAATTATCAATCTCTTCAGCACGCCCGTCAGCTTGTACTACAAGCTTGCTTCATGTATTTATAAGTAATCGAATTATCTAAGTATCATCTTTACTTTTCCCTTTAATGTCTTATCCACGCCATTTCTTCGTTCGCCAGTACCAGGAATGCAGCTCCGCGACTGCAGTGATGCATATCGTTGTACGTATGGTGCATACGCGGCCCGCCCCCGCCCGCCCTCGCCCGCCCCGCTACCTGCCGCTTCTTTGTCTTTTGTTTATGATTTGTAGGCTTTAAGGACTTTGTTTAAACGGTTCAAGGAACATTTAGCTAACTATACGAGTTGGTTTGGTATACTAACTTTTAACCAGTCTTACCACTTGTAGCATGATTTCATTTTTTACGCAAACAATAATAATGTTACAAAGGTGTTGCATGATTTTAATGTGCTTTCGACTAAAATATTTTTTTGGTAGGAAATTAAAAGAACACTTATGAAAGTATAAGAAATTATAAGTACCTAAGTATGATCCAGTGCTTATTTAAGTTATTTTGTACATACATAATTAAATTTATTTTCGCTTCTTAGGTCTTGCTGAAGAAATCTCTTTTTAGAGATAAGCACCACCGTACATTATGTTTTTTGTTTCTAAATTTTTTGTATCTTCTTTCGTATACAATAAAGTAATAATAATAATATTTTGAATTCGATGCAATAAATAAGAAAAGATTATTATTATGGTCATTCCATACAAAAGACATCAACGCGCGGGAGTTGAACGACGGAAAATGTGTGCTCGAATATAAATTGTATTAATAATGTGCGAAATATGTGCTTATAAATAAGCAAAATCCGCACTATATTCTGTACTAAATAATTGTTTTATAAACGGTTATTATTTCTTTGTTAGATTTTAAAGTACATAAAGATGAAACGATTTTTAATGGCGTGACGCTTAGAAAAAACTAATTCCTAACTTCCACCTTAAGTATGACAGCCCAGGAAATGGAAATCCTAACTTTAACAAACAGATGTGACAGTTAATCTGCACCCGAATTACTACGTCTAACACCATTGGTCATGAGTAATGATTGTAACGTCGCGCCACAATAGCAGGGCTCGAAATAATATTGCAAATTCAGAGTTTTCTAAAATTGATATTTTCCTAATTCGCTTCACAATATTTTTCAAATGTAATCAAAAATAAAGCGTGGCCACTGTTCGGTCTACATTAAACCGCTAAAGCAATATTCTAATAATACTCCTGAAAAGCAGCCTTCGAACTTATCTCCTTGTACACAAATATGAACTTTAAATACAGCGTGTTACACCTTACACTAGAATGGTCGGAAAATAAATCAGTATGGAATTGTAAAAGAATGTTTTATGAGTAGGCTGTTGGAGAAGGGTCACCTTACAAAGATATTGTTATTAATACTAATATAGAGAAGTTTCCAACCTGAATGAATTAATTAAACATTTGAAAATTAAGAAATTTACTCCTATATTTTGAAAAAAAAAAAAACAATGTGTTAATCGTGAATATGTGGCAGTGCTTGAAAAAAATTCCATAACTAACTTTTGGTTTGCTTAATTTCCAGTATTTTTTTTATTGCGGACATCAATGAAACGTTGTGTATCGATGTCAACATGTATAGGATGGCAGCTCTACGCCTACACCTCTTGTTGGAGGGAAAAAATATATCAGGTATTATATAGGGTGGTTAGATGAGCAATTGAAGGGAGATGGAATTTATGGTTATGTCTCTTTGTATATTCGCATGATTTGCTAATGCATCCTTTTGTTTGCAAAACAAATAAGAACAACTCCGTATATACCGACTAATACAGAGAAAGGTATATATAAAAGTTTATAACATTGTCATTTTTTTAAAAAGTACTTTGCTGATTTTTGGATATTCTTTACAATTACATAGAGTGTACTCTAAACTATCTACGAGTAAAAGAATTTTTGCAATCAATCAAGCTACTTGGGAAAATTTCTACCCTATTGAGATTCCCTGTAATACCTCTCTCTGTTTTCACATCGAGTGTATCATTTTTTGTTCAGGACTTATGGTCAGCGTCATAATGGTTGAATTCGTGGTTCAAGTGTTACCTACCATTGATGTTTCGAGTGTACTTTTTGTAAAGGAACAACGTGACTTTTCTCATAGTAAACAAACTCTACTGTTTCGCGGCATAGTAAAATAAGAAAGAAGACTGTGTATTATACAAAAGGAGCTTGATTACACGTCACTAGGTCTTAAGAGGCTCTTTTGTTTTGTTTCGCGGTTGCTCTTTTAATTTTTATATTTTTATGTAACCGGCGCGGGCGGCAGCACTTTATTATATTTATAAATATAAAACACAATTTTGAAGTAAAATTAATGATATTTTGTGCAAAACGAAAAAAAAGTCTTATAATGGTTTTAATACTCATACGATTGGAATCTTAACTGAGTAAATTCATACTACTATTGTTAGGCAAACATACCTAAGTTACCTCTAACCTCTAATACACATAACATTAATTACTTATTAAGGCCGACCTATATGGGCGACCCAAGAACATCATATACCAACTTGTATGTAGACCTCTGTAAATCGCATGCATAAATTAGGTGGGTATATAATGTAATTCGGTGCTCTGTGACGATAGCTCTTGGGTTAAGGCAATAGTTATGTGATGGAGACCTATCAAAAAGTTTCATTTGCCAAATGTGAGGAAAACATCGCGAAAATCTCTGCTGCCTATTCTAGGCTAGTCATGATCGGTATAATATCGTAAAAATGGTTGCTAGAGTGGGTAGTGCCGATTGCAAGTGGTAGGAATTTGTATTACTTTCACGAAATACCACCACCACTATAGAAGTACCATTTGTGATCGTTAAATATAGAGGGCAAGCCATTTGTAACATATTTTACCAATCACAGCTAACGCAGAATACGGATGCTGCACGACACGAGTTTTTATTATTTTACTTTTTTATTATTATTTTTCATTTTTTGGAAGACCAACAGCTACATACATGAATATGTGATACGATAATACCGGAAAGCCAATCATTGGTCCTCACTGATAAAATGTGTAACCATCATCTCCCAATCTTTAGACGACGATCGTCTTAAATTAGATACAAGAGTGGCATAGGTGGTGTCTTCTCGTTTCTGATCCCACAAAATCCACTTCGGGTCAGACAGCGCGGAGTATGCACGAGTAAGTTATGTAAATGTTACAGACTATAAAAGTTTTAAAACTCTGAAACAAAATGTTTATGCATATTCCATATGAACGTTTCATATAACATAACCTCTGGAAAGCCTTCTTGAAATCACCTACGCTTTATTTGAGTTTTCATTCGTCTGAAGTACCTAGTTACCAAGAACTTTTGTAGATCGCTTTATTTAAAAAATTGTAAAATAATTTAAGCGTCTAGGATATGTTTGTTACGTTATTGATGTAAGTTAGGGTTATATGTTTTATTCAAGAATTTAAAAAAAACTTAGATCGAAATCATTATGGATCTTTAATAATATGAAACAGGAAACATTTTAATGACAATAACATGAATTGAATGATAATATCTTGAACCTAACATATCAACAAAATTGACACTAAATCTGTACATAATATTTAAGTATCACTAGTATAGACGGTACTGCACAAGGCGAGTAACTCTCAAGTAAGAACGTGTACTAAACTCGGCACTAATACGGCTTATATTGCAATGGCTTTATAGATGTTAATGTGTCGACTGTACGCATGTATAGTTGCAGCGTAGTTTCAGTTGGAGTAGTTAAAACTGGAATTACCTACCTAACGTGCTATTAACTTCTCGAATATAGTTTACAAACCCCGCAGGTGTGTTTGTGGCTTATGGAGAGGGCACATTGTTAAAAAATAAATTATTCATGTTCAAATTCAAGAATAGTGTAAACTGCTAATAAATCCTTCGAACCTTGCGCCACAGTTTCAAGGCCATTTGGGCTACTGCATGACGACGACGTCTTTTCACCCCTAACTTCGGCGGAAAAGTGCGGGCCTTGAGGCCTTTACTACATAAAGCACAGAACCACCAATGGAGTAAACCGTATTAACATCACTGATACCGCTCTTGCATATAATTTGTGGGCGTCTCTTCCACTCATTTACAACACCGACGTTTGAGAGTGAAAAGAAAACAAGAGTGGAGACCTGTCTCCTTACAAAATATAGTTTAGGGTATCTCCAAGAGCGCGGCGAAATTTTTTCCTTCATGAGCTACTGTGACTTATAGCGGCATAGTGGCAAGATGACAAGCAAGTTGAAGTGTTTAAAAAATCAAGTCCCGTCTTTCAGTTGCCACCCGCCGCCGCGCGTCGTGACTCCCACCACCATCGCTGAAGTATGGACACAGAGCTACGAAAGAATTTTAAATCAGAATTGCCTTATCAATAACGGACTAACGAAATATCTAATTTTAATTTAAAGTGTATGGAGCTGGCACTATATATTGGGACGGTTGACTTCAAGGCTGAAACACATTTTAAACAGCAGCGGAAAGACAACGGCAGCGGAACGGCAGCGGCAGAGGTTGTAATTTATGAATCTCTATGAAAGATGATAGATTGAACGCAACAATGGAGCGTCAGCGGCAAAGCAAGGGAGCGGCAACCGCAAGGCGTTCAGTCTGTCACCTTTCATAGACTTTCATACATTTTCTAGCCTTAAATCACCTAAGGTACATACACCACCCGGGTATATTTTGTACACTAAATAGTATATGTACTTAATTCCTCATGTGATTTCGATTGGGTTTTACATTGGGCCAAAAATACATTATTCGGTGTACCTACTCGTAGTTTTTCGTAGCTCACGGTTACGGCCTATACTTTTAGACTTTCTCTATATTTTTTGCTCTTCTATCCGTGTGGCCTTTTAATTTTTTCTTTTTGGTTACTTTCCTGCGGAACTTTGTCGTCAGCGATACTATGGAATAATACTATTTAATATTAATAACCGTGAAGCGGTGAACGAATTCTGATGATGATATATTTTTAACATTCTGCACTGCATGCATATACTAAGGATCATCTGCACCAACAAGTTAAGTCACACAAACGGCATTCATTTTTTATTATTTTACTTAACTTTTTTCCACAGTTGGCGCAAATGGCCCTAACTATACGATTTTACAGATCATGTACCTACTCTCCGTCGCCTGAATGAACTGTACCATGATTGTGAGTATGTATAATCTTCGTGATTGGGGCAATTTGTTTTGCTTCGTAGCGGCCAATAGCGAAACTAAAATCATATCAATCACAAACTCGATAGTAAGCGAACTTACCAATAGCAACTCAATAATAGCAACAAATGGAACATAATTTACAGGCAAAAAATAGACCTACATATTTTCTTTTCCCAAGTCTACATAACATAATACTCATGTAAGATATTACTTATACAAAACACATTTGCCAAGTGTTATAATATTATAATAACGATAATCAAAAACATGGAGATGGCAAACATGACATTACGAGCGCGCTGTGAAAGGCGGCGACATTTTTTCACCAAATTACGCGCACACCAAATCATTACACACCCAAACAGAGTCAAAGAGGCAAACCGAAACACTCCTGAAACTTCCGAAGGCTTTCCGCCCGCCAGAGTGGGACGGAGGGCCGCGGCGCATACTATGGGAACTCGATTTATTATTGTCGTGTTGTTATCGGCCGAACCTATTGGTGGCACTTTACTTGGCTATTCGTATTTGCGTATTTGTCATAATTGCCATGTGTGTTTGTGTTTGTTCATGATTTTGTTCTTATAAAAATAATTAGTATTTGGAAAATATGGGAGATCGATTGGATTAGTTATGTTAGTATTTTTTATCTGTTCGATAATCAAACTTAAATTATTTAATTATCCAACACAAAGACAATGACATTGTGATGTTAAAACGTTAAATTCAAAATTATAAAAAATGGTTACATTGATTCGTAGGAATTTTTAGAGGATGTTGAACTTTTAATCGATTGGGTTCTTTTTGTACATATATATGAGAAACGAGATTTAGAGACCAATTTATCTTTGCCTATAAATACCTACCTATAAATTTTCTTTCTGTCATTCATTGTCCTTACATTTTGTAATAAAGATAATTGATTTGTGCAGTATTTGCGACATAATCGAGATTAGAACCGCAAGTAGGGGTGTTTGTGGGATGAGGAAGGGTGTGAAGGGGTGTGAGGGAGCACTGGGTGTGGGTCGGGGGCGAGAAAGTTATTAATTCTGGAAGCGAGAGGCGCCACAGCCTACGTCCCGGCTCGGCTGCTGCAACAGAGTGGAGGCTTACCTTACTCGCTTAATGTTCTTCTGATATTATTACTGCGATACTACCGAAATTTTCAGCTTGAGACTGATTTTATTCAGCCTGTATTTAAGACATTTAAGTAGCATTAAATGTGCCTATATTATCTGTGCATATCGAAGTAACTAGTAAACTTCTCCACACTTGGGGCATGGTCTGCAAATAAAAATACCTAATATATGACGACCTTCTAATGACCTAAGGTTTAATTCAAAACAACAGCACTAAGGTAGGTATATTTTCAGTGCGTAAGACTCAGAAAATAAGAAAGGTTCAAATTTTACACTTTATGTGCATTTGGGTGTAACAATCACTTGTCCGAAAGTGAAAAGGTATCCCCCCCCCCCCCCCTCCCCCCCTCGAAACAATAAAACAACGAAACAATTATGGGTCAAACTATTTTTTGGTCACCGTGTATATAGTCTTTGTTATATTATATCACAAGAGTTTCTTGGCAAATATTTTACTACATGGCCCTGCATTGCAATATTATAAAGTAGAACATTGATTCTCAAACCTCCTCTTGAAAACGTCAATACATTACTCATCTCATAAATATCTTGTTCTGTGTATATTGCACAATGTGGATATCGCCTCCTAACAATGCGCATCAGATGCTGCGAGTATTTGGCCAGAAATACCACAGATGGAACAATTGAGAGATGCAACCAAAACCCAGATTGCACTTAGGTGCACCAAAATAGATAGTAAGTAGGTATTCGACCGTTTAAGCAGGCGCATTATTTACCTCACTAAACAATTTATTGATAACAAGTACACTAAGTATAGTTATTTTATGGCAAGTGCACTTTACTATCTAATTTGACAAGTTTTATGCGGAATGAAATAATGACGCAATGTAAATGTAGGTAACAATGAGAGTTGACGACGACACAGACAAACAGACAGACAAACAAACAGACAAACATTCTAATAATTAGTGTTTTGGCATCAATATCGATCCTAAAACACATTACAATTATTCTTTTCCAAAAATATCCAATGTACAGACACAACTTTTTTACAGTCTTATTATATGTATAGATATCCAATGTACAGACACAACTTTTTTACAGTATTATTATATGTATAGATTACTTACAATTACTTCAGCATACTCCATCACTCGTCTCGTAGCGTAGACAACACGTAGTCCATAACAAATCAATTCGTTAAGTTAACCTTTACTATTTACTGCGGCAATAAAGGCCCGAATACAGTATTCGTTCGAAATTATGTTTTGATTAGTATACCTACTCAGCAGATAAAACAAATTATGAGATACGAGTACCTAGTATGAGAATTTGAACCCATTGTAACACTACTGCGCTGTCGATACATATTTTTCTAACACAAGTTAGAAACAATTAAATTGTTTATTAAGATATAACTTTGAAATATAGTCTAATTTTTCATTAAATAAAAAAAATATTATATCCACTGACTGAATAATATTAATATGAGGACACCGACCTATGTGGTGTGTTATTATGAAATAGTTTGAATACCATTTAGGATCGTAACAGTCAAGACATAACAACTCGCTTTTGACTCACTTCTTTGCATGGACGTCTTAGGGGATTTCTTAGGTGTGCTGGGTGTGCGTGGATTTTCAGTTTTTCTATGTATTCCCTAACTAATAAAATTAATCGTCTTAAAAATATATATAGCAATCTTGGTGTTTATATTTAGAGACTGATGAATACCGATACACGATTGGACAAACTTCGTTCGATAGAAAAAAATCGCAAACATATTCATGTCATTTAAAATTGAGTCTAAACCGAAATAGTCATTTATACAATGTATATATATATATATCAAAATGTAGGGTATTACAAATATGAGAGTTTGTTTCAAAAATAAGATTTTTGTTGGCGTATTTTAATTTCCCCGCTAATATTCATCTAAATTTAATAAAAATCCATATGGAGTCACTGTGCCGTGCTCTTCAATCCGCCGCTGCGGGACATCTTCTGTCTCGCGCTTGAGTTTGACAGCTGGCAGCCCCTTAAGTTTCAAAAGCTATTTGTCTTTTATTTCTACATTGGTGTATCTTTTAATTTATGTAACCTGCTACTGTAGTCCGACCTCGGGACCGACCGAGGCAGCGCATAGTGTTGTAGCTACTCATATCGATCTTGGTATGAATATTTGAAGCGGGACCGTCCTTGCAAGCTGCCATAGACCTGAGAACAAAGAAAAGAGTTGAGCGCCCTGTAAAAATAGATTGGAGGTGCGAAAGTACACAGATTTGACCTTTACATATTTAAAGAGGCATTCGCTTTTGTTTATCTCACTAATATCCATTATACCTAAGTGAGAAAATGTTTAGGTATTTTTCTCAATAATTAAACGACTATTAAAGGTGTTCTCAAATATTCCGGTGTATGGAGCAAGTGTGTCCCCTGGCCCTGATGTAGAGACCTCGATTGGATAGATAAAGCTGTCGCAGACTCCTTGCTTTTTTATGTTTTTTTATAAAAAACGTTTGATTGACTGACGGTGATTTTGTTTTTGTGTTTGGCTGTAAAACGTATATTTTCTTTAAACTGAAATATAATTTGTTCATTTCATCAGGATTGCAGTTTTCATTAGCTTCCTCATCAGCTCCGTATCATTTGGTCCTTCGACATAGTTATCAGCGTACCTAAATTATTTTTTTCGCATTTCTCATAAAAAATTTTTTTTTAAGTACTTAGTTTCATTTGTATTTTTACATTTTCATTCATGTCTATACACATCGTAGTGTCATATTTATGATCACCCGTAGCAAAAGCAAAGCAATGTCGACTCATGCTGGAGAAGGTGATTCTGTTTTAGAAACATTTCAGCAAGAAAAGGTCAACCATCCGCAAAACGACAGCTCCTGCCTGCAAGGCGGTACAGTTCGTAGCGACCGGAGTGGCAAAAGCAATTCAACACACACTTCGGCGACCGTCAAAGCACAAAAAGCTGCGTTGGAAGCACTTGCCTTACGCCGGCGACTGGAACGCGAGCAGAAACTTGCAGCGCTCGAACAGGAGGTAGTAGAAAGTGAACTAAGAGCAGAACTCGCCGCCATCGACGCCGAAGCCGATGTAAATGGCAGCGATGCAGGAAGCTGCAAAAGTCGACACAGCTCCAACCGGGTGAGCGTAGATAGAACCAACGATTGGATAGAAAGCCAAATTGAATCACATTTTAACGTTAATAAAGGCTTATCCGCAGTAGGGTGTGAACAACATGGTCTTGTTCCACCTCCGGGCTGTCCGGTACTACCACCGATGGCCACACGGGCGACTGCATCCTTCATTAACCCCTACCATCAGCCAACACAATCTTTTAATGTCAATAAAGCGTCCGAGGCGGCCGGCGTTACGCCTCCGCTCGTTTCTGCGGGCCTAGACATACACACGTCTTCTCTTCTTCGAGCTGTAGCCGACACCGCTGCAGCAGCGAAGGCGCTCGCCTGTGCGCCCAGTACGAAGAAATTGGAACTGTGCCCTTTTTCTGGCGACAGTTTACAATGGTTGCAATTTAAACGTATTTATGAAGTTACAAAAAACAATTTTTCTCCTCTAGAAAATGTTATCCGACTGCAAAACGCACTTCGCGGCCCCGCACGCGAGTCCGTCGCGGCGCTGCTGATGTCGGCGGCGGATCCGGAGATGGTCATGCGCGCACTAGAAGCAAACTTCGCGCGCCCCGAGTTAATCGTTTATAAGGAAGTAGCTTGCTTGAAAAGTCTTCCGCGTTTAGGTAATGAATTGAAAGAACTTGGAACTCTCTCCAATCGAGTAAGTAACTCCATTTGTACAATTAAGCTCCTGAATCAAGTGGAGTATTTATACTCTCCTGAACTATTTCACGCAGTTTTAGGAAAGTTAAACCCAACTATAAAAATTAGGTGGACTGACTTTGCAATACAAGATCACACAGGTCGTCCTAAACTTGAAATATTGTCAGATTTCTTGAAAAGAGAGTTAGATCAACATATTAGGTTTGGCTTGTCGCCTGAGTCTAGCTCGGTACAACAACACCACACTAACATGGTTACTCACACAAACATGATTTCTAAAGGCGGTTCTACAATGAAACAAGAATGTTCATTCTGTAAAAAAGACCACAATATTAAGTCGTGTTCAGATTTTAAGTCTCTAGCTATTGAGGATAGGTGGCAGTGGTTACGTGAAGCAAAAGCGTGCTATCGGTGCTTAAGGACAAGTTCACACCAATGGAAGACTTGCAAAGTAAACCCATGTGGTGTCAACGGCTGTCCCATGCGTCACAATCCGCTTCTCCATGACAACAACAAGCCACCTACTTCTCTCACCAACAGATATAATACACATAATTTAAACACAACCCTTTGCGCTCAAGTAGGCGAACAAAATGCAGACACATTTTCCAATGATTATGAACCAAACGAAGAAGTGCTCGTATCTTCTACCTCTACATGCTCGCAACAAGCAAACACAAATGCGACTCTCTGTTCTCCTCCTCGGGTCTATTTAAAAGTTATTCCTGTAACTGTGTCCGGCCCCACAGGAACCTGTGACGTGTACGCTCTCCTCGATGACGGGAGCACGGCCACATTAATCGACGCTACTGTTGCTGCACAAATTGGAGTGACCGGACCTCAGCAGTTGATTACGGTGAATGGTGTTGCGGGCCTCGAACGAACCACAACAGTTTCGTATGTAGACTTCCAAATTAAAGGTAGGTACACACAGGAAACGTATATAGTTAAAAACGCGAGAACTATAGAATCGTTGTCGTTGCGACCACAATCGATTCGGCGGGAAACAATTAATATTTTTTCGCACCTGAATGATATGGTAGACATTTTAACTTATGATAATGCAACTCCAACTATTTTAATTGGAGCCGAACATTGGCATTTATCTATTAATCGTGACGTTCGTGTTGGTAGAAGAAACGAACCCGTGGCTTGTCTGACTGCTCTGGGCTGGACACTTTACGGCGTTGCTTCTAGCAAAACAAAATTAATAGAATTCGTTAATCACTGTACTTTCAATGAGTCGTCAGAAGACGAAAAGTTAGAGTCTTTAATTAAAGAACAATATAAAATCGATTCTTTAGGGATTTCAAAGTCTGAAACGGTACATAGCAAGCAGGATCAACGCGCAGTAGATATTTTGGAAGCCACTTCAAAGCGCTTGCCCACCGGTCGATTTGAAGTAGGCATGCCATGGCGCGATGATATACATCGTGTTCCTGATAGTTATCCTCAGGCCATGTCGCGCTTTTTAAGTTTAGAGAGACGCATGGTCAAAGACATCGAGTTCGCTAAGGCGTATAATATTTTTATTACCAACATGCAAGATAAAGGTTACGCAGAAGAATGCGATTCTGAGACGTATTATTCTAAAGCCAATATGAACGAAGGTATACGGCTTTATCTTCCACATTTCGGCGTATATCATCCTCAGAAACGCAAAATTCGTGCTGTCCATGATGCCGCGGCAATAAATGAGGGAGTCAGTCTGAATTCTTTATTATTTCCAGGTCCCGACCTACTTCAACCTTTAATAAAGGTGTTATTCTGTTTCCGGGAGGGCCGTATTGCACTAACAGCCGACATTAAAGAGATGTTTCCGCAGGTCCGGATTAGGGAGCAGGACAGAGACGCTCTTAGATATCTATGGAGACCTGAAAAAACACATCCGATAAGAGAATTCAGAATGACCTCCGTCATTTTTGGCGCCTGTTGTAGTCCGTTTATAGCGCAATTCATTAAGAATAAAAATGCTCAGGAGCATAAACACTTGTATCCTAAAGCCGTAGACGCAATCTTATTCAACCATTACATGGATGACTATATAGGCTCACTAGATGACGTTAACGACGCAGCTCAGCTTGCATTAGATATTATAACTGTTCACAAAGCAGCTTGTTTTGAGATGCGAGGGTGGATTTCCAATGAGCCAACGGCATTAAAGCTTGTCCCAGTTGATCTTCGAGCCGCTCAAACTTTGGAAATCGATCTTTGCAATAATAACACAAATAGTGTTCGAGCTTTAGGAATAGCGTGGAATCCCATCACAGACAATTTAGGTTTTCGTACTGGTATGGTTGACACCATTCCCAAGCCGCTTACTAAACGCAAAGTACTTTCACACCTCATGCGTGTATACGATCCCTTAGGTTTATTAGGGCCCGTAGTCGTCAAAGGTAGGATTCTTTTCCAACAAATATGGAGGTTAAATGTCGACTGGGATGTTGTACTTCCCCCAACAGAAGCTTTAAAATGGTCTGACTGGTTCCAAGAGCTTTGTTCAGTCTCTGGTTTAAAAATTCCTCGTTGGTATTCAAAGGACAAAGATTCTGAGCCGACTTATAGAGAGCTACATGTTTTAGCAGATGCAAGTGAGCTTGCTTATGCCTGTGTTGCCTATTGGCGTTTGATGTACTCCGATGGCAGCGTCAATCTCACTCTCATCTCCAGCAAGGCACGAGTCTCTCCTTTGAAACCGACATCAATTCCTCGCTTGGAACTTCAGGCCGCTTTGATCGCTTCCCGTCTCGCGGTTACCATCAAGGATAGTCATATTAAAAAACCAATACGTACATTTCTTTGGACTGACTCGATGACCGTTCTTCAATGGCTTCGCAGTGACGCGCGGTCATTTAGACCTTTTGTTGCCCATAGGCTAGGGGAAATTCTCGAGAATTCTTCTGTTAAAGATTGGCGATGGGTACCAACAGACTTGAATGTAGCTGACGATGCGACTAGAACACATCCAATTAACTTAGACCTTTCTCACAGATGGTTTCGTGGTCCATCGTTTCTTTTTAAGTCCCCGGAGGACTGGCCAGTAGAATCTATCAATGTCGCACCAGTTCGCGAAGAGCTTAAATGTCAACCGAACGAATTGGTGGGACTTATTTCCGTTGGTTTACCTTTACCAACTCCGGTCACTGCAAATTCCGATCATTTCAGCGACTGGTTGCGATTATTGCGTGCCACAGCTCGAGTACATCAAGCTGCGGCATTTTTCGGTAATATTTTGAGTTACATTCGAAATTTGAAATCAAATGGCGGAGTTTCTCGTCCCAGCCATCCATCAACGTCTACTACCCTGAAATCATTAAACGCTGACCTGATGAAAGCCGCTGAAAGGCACATTATACAACGGATACAACTAGATAGCTTTCCGGAAGAATTCCGCTGTATTGCTAACTCAAAACCCATCCCACAACACAGTCGTCTCAACAAGCTGTCTCCCACACTAGGACCAGATAATTTACTGCACTTAGCTGGAAGAATCAAAGCCGTGAATGGCATCGATCCTGACACACGTTTTCCGATCTTATTGGATGGCCGCCACCGAGCTGTACGTTTGTTAGTGGAGTTCTATCATCGACGAGCCGGACACGCAAACCACGAGATGGTAATTAACGAATTAAGACAGAAGTTTTGGCTGTTAAAACTTAGAGACACAGTTAGAAGTGTAGCAAAGAGTTGCCTCTTCTGCAGAATTAGGAAGAGTCTCCCGATGAATCCTATTACTGGAGATCTCCCACCGCAACGATTATCTCACCATCAACGACCTTTTACTTTCACTGGTATTGACTACTTTGGCCCTATCACTGTTACCATTGGACGCCGCCATGAGAAACGATATGTGGCTCTTTGTACTTGTCTTACATCTAGAGCCCTTCATCTTGAATTGGTGCACAGCCTTTCTGCCGATTCAGCAATTATGGCTCTTAGACGATTTATTGCCCGACGCGGAACACCAGTCACCTTTTTCTCCGACAATGGAACAGCGTTTGTTGGTGCCAACCGTATCCTCAAAGAGTTTTACACCGCTGACATTCAGGATTTCGCAGCCACTAAAGGAATCTCCTGGAGCTTCATACCAGCAGCAGCACCTAGTTTTGGAGGATGCTGGGAGCGCCTAGTGCGGACAGTGAAAGTAGCTTTAAACGCGACACTTAAGGAGAAGGCCCCCAAAGAGGAAACATTAGCAACATTGCTTGCAGAAGCGGAAGCCATAGTAAATTCTCGCCCTTTGTCTCATGTGTCCACAGATCCCGATGACCCGACAACTTTAACGCCTTTCCATTTTCTCATCGGATCTTCATCCAATCAGACTGTGCCTGCCGGTTTAGATGACCGTGATTTAAATCGTCGCTCTGAGTGGAGAAAAGCATTAAGGCTTGCTGATCATTTTTGGAATCGATGGGTACGCGAAGTTCTTCCGACTATGCAACCACGTGACCAGACACGGGGTAACCGCGGTCAAGACCTACAGATCGGGGATGTGGTAATTATAGTTGACGAATCGCTGCCAAGAGGAACGTGGCCACGAGGTCGGATTGATAAGTTGTATCCAGGAAAAGATGGAATAACCAGGGTAGTCGACGTTGCTACAGTAGGGGGTACGCTACGCCGACCCTTGAAGAAACTGGTGAAGCTGGTCACCTAAGGACTGTACCTGTCCTTGGCTAGCTGAGCCAGTTGGTGCATTGCTGCACGGGGGCCAGGATGTCGCAGACTCCTTGCTTTTTTATGTTTTTTTATAAAAAACGTTTGATTGACTGACGGTGATTTTGTTTTTGTGTTTGGCTGTAAAACGTATATTTTCTTTAAACTGAAATATAATTTGTTCATTTCATCAGGATTGCAGTTTTCATTAGCTTCCTCATCAGCTCCGTATCAAAAGCTAAGGCTTAAGGCAGTCGTGAGCACCGCCATGATCCGGTGATATAACAAATATTGCACACCAAAAAGCCAAGAGGTCAGGTTATACGGAGAGCTCATAATTGACGTATATCAGGAGTGGACTGAAATAGAGCTAGGCGAGAGAGAATACAAGAAAACTAAAACTCAAATCATTTGTTCCTTCACCGTTCCGTCAAAATTTGCCACGTTCACATTTATGACGTATGGGGTGGAATTGTTGTCATTTCTATAAAGTAGTAACACTATGGAGTCTCAATCTGTGGATACATTTAACAAGCCAAAGCAATGGGAGTAAAGTAAGCGATTTAGCCTCAGTCGTCTGCGAGTGAAATATTGTTCGATTGCCAATCGACCGGCATGTGTCAAGGTTTTTTGTTTACAAGCTCTCTATTATAGGTGTTCGTGTCGTAAAGAATACTTAATGACTTTCTAACTAATGAGAATTGTGGCCTCCTCGCTGTGCTTATCCATATGTAGTAAGTACATATTTTTGTAGTATACAAGCTATTGTTTAAGTTACGTTTACGTCGCAATATATATATATTATATATATATATATATATATAATTTCAGGAGCATTCTTTACAGCAGGTGAATGAGTTAGTGATTATCACAGTGACGACAAAATAACGATGAGCCTAATAATGTTATAAACAGCTACAAAACGTATAGCCCTTTCTACTTTTTTCATTGCAATCAATCTCCTGGTTAATCAATCTACGCTAATATTTTTTAGTCTCCAAGCAAATTTTTCATCACTGTAATATAACTAAAACGTCTATATATGAGTATGATGCTTACTTTGTGACCCAGTTTCACGCAAGAAGCGTCATTGCCACCTATCTTGCGACGCTGGCAAAGCTCTCGCTGGTCCTTCTATAAATTCTTCGCTCTAGCGATATCTAGGACGAACGACTACGGCCGAAACATCCAGTTTTGATCTGAAAGTGCCATACATCACATAACGAATGCACCAGCAATATTCATACGGCAACTAGCACAATGTGCGCCTACGCTGTCCATTGTTACAACACCCGCCGATAATTGGATTGCCGAGGGAGTATTTAGGTCGCCGTTAGTACTGACCTTTTCGTGGACATTTCACCTCTAGACTTGTTGTGGGAGAAATACAAAAATGCAATATGATTTGTGCTTTGTTGTTTGTTTATTACCAATGGTGGATTGCTTCTTCTTAACTTATAAACAAACTAATAAACCTATTAAATATAAAAAAAAACTTCGCGTTCGAAATTCTGTTACTAGAATGGGGGAAAATACTTGCAAAAATTACTTATGAATAAATATGTTATAAATACTTACTTTATAGTATGATTTAGTAGGACCAATTGCAAAACGTGCTTTTCGAGTCACTGAGGGGTTCAGATGAAAATGTCACCCAATTGTTGCCAATTTTTAGGTTCACGCCCTGCCTACCTACGGCAGCGAAGAATTATAGTAGTGAAAGTTATATTCAGCCTGAAAAGGCCAGGAACTTATGAGATTTTCTTGAGAAATGTCAGTGAAAGTCAGCATATACTTATACGTAGTAACTACATTGTATGCAGAGTAATTGGATTGAATTGAATCGGTACGATGCTCCAACTCCATTTAGGTCACACTGAGTAGTTACCGCATTGCCAGTGACATTTCACCTTTATTTACTGACTCATGAGAATTTTCAGCGAGCATAGGACTGACAGCTAATGGAAATACAAAGTAAAGAATTAATTTTACAAACGCCGAGGTAAGATAAGATTAATCTACTTTATTTAGATTATAAAGGACTGCCTTATCGCTGAGAGAGATTCCTTCAGGTAGATACTTTATTTTTTCGAAAGATATAGTCTGTTGTCGCTTCCTTGTATACTTTGCACGTCATCAGCAAGAATAACCCTTGAAACAAACAATACATTTTCCGAAGTTACATGGTATATTTGAGGTGACTCTCCATATATCGAAGTAACGTGGTTGTGTCCCGTCCCGGCTGACAAACAGCCCGGACGCGAATGTAAGGCTCTGATATAAGGTGCAGGTCACGTATGCGGCACGGGATGCGATTCCCCCGCTATTATTGCGTGCCCCGTGACGCGAATTCAGTCATAATGCCATAGTAATTAGTTAACATTTCCCAATAATGCGATAAACGACGATTGATGACCGGATGCTCACATTAATTGAAGATCTGATGAGCTAACAGACTTTACTTATCACTAAATGAAGAAGGTACTATATTTATGATATCCCGTAGAAACCCGAAGTTTTCCAGTGGTAGAATGTACTTATCATTACGACAAAATGTGCTGTTGATGCGTTTAACGGCTAGGCAAAATATCAATATTATAGGTATTTATTTTACTATCTATCACTAACACCGGCATAAAGCTAAACATTATTCTCATAAAATGTACGAAAAATAATTCACAGTCATTTATTTCGGGTGAATTTTAATTCTGTGTACTATTTTGTTAAAAGTTTTGCCGTTGAGTTAGGTCACGGCACAGTAGTACTAGGTCATAAAATAATGTACAGACGTGGTATTTCATTCGTATTGAATTGCCATTAATCAATTAACAGCGGCCCACCCATAATGTTCACTCGCGCGCGTCAATAATTGCCAGCAGACGTGTTATCGGTCTCTTATCATTTATATCGCTATAACATCCCGTAGACGTACTAAATCTTAGACGTGGCGTTTAATTTCCAAAAGCTATAATATAACATAATGAATTTTATTTCGTCGGAGGCAGGTTCACCCCGCCCGCCCCCGTACTACGAGTATCTATCATTCCGCCCTCGTAGCAGAAAACGCGTAGAGACGGTCTCTCGATTTGTTTTCTCGCGAAGTTTATTATTAGCGTCGTCGGCCATTATTCTTACTACTTTATTTAGAGGTTATCTCAATTCTATACCAAAGATACGTCGTACTCGTACATACCAAATTATATTACACTGCGAAAATTGTTGCATAAATTTCGGATAAAGGTATTCTGCGATCAAAAAAATCATACTTCTGTTCCAAGAAGCTTGAGATTAAGCTTAATACTTGAGATTGCTCATACTCACTCATAACATAGATTGAAAACTTGAAAATATTACCTTAAATTACGTCAAGTTGTTTCTTATACAAGGAAGAAATGAGAACACATTTGAATTTTATCTGCATCCCTACGATTGGCCGGAAAAAGGATATATAATAAATACTACCGCCAAACTGACGTCAAATATTTGTATTTAAAATTTAGTTTCCAGTGTATAATGGAAGCTTCTTGATAGGTTCTAACTCTATGGTCGTGCAAAGCACTTCATAGCGTTACAGGCGCGCCTGAAACATTATTTAATTTATTTGAAAGCCTTTAATACTACGACGCACAAAATTGGGCTAATCTGCGTATAGGCCGAGCCTCTTTTATGTTCATGAAATATACCTAATAGATCACTTAATTTAATGCAACCATCATACCTTACTTAAACCTGAAAATGTCTTGTGCAGAATAATCTATCTTATCATAGATTTGTTGCCCTACTACTTTTGACAAGTTTTGAGTTCCCGAATTGGTACTGCCATAGATTTAACTTTTTACTTCCAGTGTTACTATTGTTGTGCTGTCGACTGTAACACGATTTCAAGTGAAATGAAATCAAAATACAATTGAAATCATATAATTAGAGTGATTAACATTCTCGTCACGAGGTACAGCGAGGTAAGGTCACAGCCCGCGCTGATCGCTATGACATTGTGTCCCCAGAACGTCTGCAGGTCGTCTGGGCGAGCTGCGAATTTATTGCCAGAAGATTTTATACTTGCACATGAGAATAAAATAGAGAAAATTATGGCTTTTGTTTGTATACTCTTGTCTTTATGAAGTGCAGCAATGGAAGAATTCTATTTCTGTAGCCACAAATTACAACATACAATTTTAAAGAAACAAAGTCAACTTTTTTTTTTACAAAAACTTATCGACAATTTCTAATTGGAAATTGTGACGTAAAATATTCATAGTAATTTATAACACTATATAAATTAATTCAAGTTTTTTGCTAAATTTTTGGTAAATATAGTATCGCCCACATTTTTGGCTTTGGCTCACGACATCATCCATGTGTAATAATAATCTCAATTTAATCCTTATATTAGGTACATTTATTATTCTATGAAAGAATAATAAATGAAATATATTCTATGAAAGAATTACTTTTTAACTTTTTACTTAATTAAAATTGCTAAGATCCATTGTCAAGATCTATTCAAGAAATATTGACTTTTCACTTGTAAACGAAATGATTGCCAGTTGCAGAAGGAAATCGCGGTTCGGATCGGTAGGCGTCCGCGGCCAGTACTTTTGTTTAATTAAAAATAATGTCTGAGGCAGTGTTTCCTCGACAATAACCGAGCCCGGACGAGATAGCTTGTTATATAAATTTCTCGACTCCTGGGGGACGCAGCGGGAGAGTAAGGCGAGGAAGCGGCGGCGGTAGTGTGAGTACATTATACCCATTTTCTGGGTCGTCCTTCCTACAAATACGTTTTATGCGGAAGCTAGTCAGACTTTCCTCTTCTCTTCTAACACGAACCTTAATGCCCCCGCTTTAAAGCTGCGATTCATATACCACAAAACGGTCCCGGTAAAAGGTACTTATTTGATTAGGGTGTCAGGCGTATCACCGCGAGAGTGTGAGCGTCGAGCCCGAGGTTTTGGATCAAATTTGCGTATTTCGATTTTTTGCTTATATCGCGCCCCCATTGCGACAAATTGACGCGAAATTGTTTTCGATAAGATAGATATGAACTCGTATTTATTATTTTGATAATTCTATCATTGTCATGACTGAAAGGTAGCTTATGGCCGCTCATAATACAATAGTTGTTATCGCAAATCCGTATTAGAATTCATATCGAGTCCCCTAAAAGCCCTTTCATCTCTTTCATGGCAGAGGACCTCTATAAATCATCTAAAAAGACGTTAATATCTGAACTCAACAAAAAGAGCGCTCGACCTTGTCGTGGAGAATACGCCCCCGGGTAGGCAGCCGTTCGCGTCCATATTGTCGCCTGCAAACGTTTGCGTATGCAAACTAACTGAGTCTGGTCAATATGAGTAGTAAAAAGTTAAAAAAAGTCGTCGGAATGAACGGTCCATCGATCTCCGGTGACGCGCTCCCGGATTTTCCATTGGGAAATGAATTAGCCGAGAGCTGAAGCGGCGAATTTACATTTTTATTGACAAGCAATCTATTTTCCAAGCAGATGGCAATTGGAGTAAGGAATCTTTTATGTAGCGGAAAACGTGAGGGGTTATTAAAATATAACAAGACCAGACAGATATCTCGGTAAAGAAAATAAGGAAAGGATTTGTAACGCTTAGTTTTATGTCATTCGACACTTAAACCCTCATAACTTAGTTTTCTTTTATGCAGAAATCTTCAAACGCAATTTTGAATCAAATATACATATGTATCAAAGTATATGCAATAAAAAGAGTTTAATCACTGGCAGCGTTTAATTTAGCGTGTTTAAGTACGTTTAATTTTTATTTTATCTTAATGTTCATAATAATATTTTTAATCAATTCATTTGTATTTATTAACAATCCCAATAAGCTAAAGAAATGAACCGCAACCCGTAATTATCAAAGTACAACATCATACCACGGCGTAAAAGTAATGCGCACAAACGTCACCAACCCGGTTACACCCGCGCAGACCAGACTCATCTACAAATTGGGCCGAAAACGCGGGGTAATTATTTAAACCGTCATATAAATTACTGCTCAAACTTTTCACGCCGGGGTTAGTGTGCCTGTGTGCGTGAAACGACCTGTAAACACAGGCGGCGGTGATGCCAGCGTGAGTTCACAATTCTCCCAAATTTACCAGGTACTAAATTTATTTTAGTCGAAATGTTTTCGGTTTATGGGTAGATTTCTTTTTAGTTACTGGCTTTCAAAAAGGAGCATTATCTCTTGTATTTGTTTTATTTAATCTAATTTACAGTCGCACCATAAAAACTTCCTAAACCGTGGTTCAATTTGATAGTTGTTGAATCATCGTATTAAATTATAAAAAAACAATAAGCGCCGCATGAAAAATGAAACCATCATTGTGTAGGTTTATTCCCAAAATGTTGATGCCCATAAATTATTATGCCCCTATTTTCATTACTTATAGTAACGTAAGTAATAAAAACCGCAATGGTTATCAAAAAGGAAGTTCACTCCCATCTGTCAGTCATAATTACTTGCACAATAAGCCTGTCGTTACCAACATTCAAGGAAGTTTTTACCTGCTTGCATCACTGAGGGCATTGCGCATGTTTGCGTGGGTATCTCACCGTGAACTGAAAATGGTTCCATCATTTCATTCCTCCATCCTTTTTCAGCATTGTGTAACTTCTATACTGGGTAGTATAAGTATAAAACCGATTTAGAGATTAAGTGAACTATGGTTTTGATTTATTTTATTATAGAACATACGATGCTCCTCTATAGCCAATTTGGAGCCAAGGTGTGGGCTGAAAACCAGCGCTGACGCACTCTGTGTCAGCATCAGCTGAAGCCTAAACCTTTTGCCTAAGTTATATGTTTGTTAATTGTCACTGTAATTTTTATTTCTTATATGTATATACTTAATAGGCAATAAATGTTATTCTATTCTATTCTATTAAGACCTTAAGTATTTCACACTTTCCTTGGGTTTATTTAAAGTAACAATTAGAGCTATTAACCAATTAGTACTTTTCCACCGACATAAATATTTGTATCTAAAATTATTGTTTTCATTATTTTAATCCATAAATAACATTCCGTTTTTAATTAATGGGCATCAACTGTCAATTTCCAGCTAATAATACTTCGTAACCTAACCAATCGTACTGTTACATTGTTGTCCCTGAAACATCTCTGTAAATTGACGGTGTACTGTACACTACAGGAGCAAACAGGAGTAAGTATCAGTTTGAAACATATTTAGCTTTGTTCCCTTCACTACGGTTAATCTGTCCCGTTTCCTCCCATGTCAAGTGCAGATAGACTTTTTGGGTTGGGAAAGGGGAAGGGGGAGGGTCCGGACGGGGAGTGAGGGGGAGGAGGGTGGAGGCCCACCCTTCCTGATGATGAAATATTGTACACGTGGTCTGATTTTGAATGACAACGTTTTCCTCGGCCGCGCCGGAGCACCCGCTCCCAGAGACATTTTATAGCGAATTGAGGATTTGCTCTGTTACGATGATCTTCTTTAATGTTATTTTTTTCACATTTCTCTCGCGACAAATTTAAATTTATTTTTATTAGCAATTTAATGCTTATGTTTATAGCTACCTACTTTTTATCTTGTAGGCATTACTTTCATTTAGCACACCCAATAGTGGTCGGTACAAAATCATGTACTTAAGCAAAAAATGCTTAAGTACATGTTTGTATTATAAATCCATTTCATTTCATAATTTGTAAATAAATTCTCAATTCAGTAATAATAATGCTATAACAGTTGTTCATATAATGATATCAGTACATTGCATCAATTTATTATTATTGAATCATCACGTAAAGTTTTCCACTAAATAATTCTTCGGCCCGTAGCAGGTAAAGGGTACAAGGATATGCCCTAAAGGTCGTGTGGCCTGTGGCCTTGGCCGGCTTGTTTATTAATTCGTGCCCGATGCCCGCCGCCGCCCGCCCGCCCCACTGCCCGCCGCGTCGCCGCCCGCCCTACCCTTAATGGGCGGGAAACAACACAGCTTTTAAATTTCCCTAAATTTAATCAAGTGTTTTTGCTTTACAACTCACAAATAATAATCTGTTTAATACAAGTTAAAATTAATCGTTTCTATAAATATTTTCCGCTATTGTAGGTAAGATTGTATTAGACAATCAGAGAGCACCGCCATTTCCCTAATTTATGTTAGACCGCAGATCCCGAACACTTTAATCTCCTCAGAGTGTATCGGCGGAAAAGGCCCTACTATTTATTCCCACTTCTTATTTTCACCTTCCGAACTGTAAATAAAAATGTAATGAGCGATAGAAACTCGACTTATGCCCACGTAGTGTTTGAGTCTACATTCCATTGTGAGAGAACGTGTAGTCGAGCGACCCGTGAGGCGATCAGTCGAGTGATTAATTCGCCCCTTACCTCAAGAGGAGATTTATTGGTTCCACCGTACGCAAAACTGCGGGCTGGTAAAAAATCTCTATCGAAAATTGAATAGAAAAGCCATTTCGGAGGCCGCGCGAACGAATCTGTTGATACGGTTCGCATTCGCTTTCACGGCTATCTTCATTTTATTTACCTAGGCGAGTGAAGTTAAAGTATCGAGTTAATGCCGGAAGGAATCTTTATGCGGAGCGAGTAAATTGTTTCCGGGTTCACTTACTGGTTTTCCGGAGAAAATCAAAAAGTTGTTACGGGAAGTGCACCTCTGGAAAATGCTTAGACAAAGCTGGAGAGCGGTTCTAAAACCGGACGACGGAGATCCATTAGTTATGGCCAACGTACTCACCTCATATAGTCGGGGCCATGTGCGGTTTACAATTCAAATGACGCAAGAGATTGAATTGATTCTAAAATAAATAAGTGCGTCCTTCAAAAACAATTTATAACAACAAAGTATCAATATTGTGGTGCGCGACGGCGGTTGATTATCGCAAAAAAATCGGGACGTCCGGAACCTCGACCTACCAACATTCCCGTAATATGTTTGGGGATGGCACCCCACCCGTCGGGGAGTTTTTATTTTCGATCTCCTTCTCTCCACTCCACCCAGCGTGGACATACGTGCCGTAGGTGCGTCAGGCTTGGGGCAAAGAATATAAGAGAATGAGACGCCTTGGAGGATATAATAATTGTTGAATTACTCGTATCTAAAACATTATAAAATGTAATTTCCATTTTGAAAATGAGTATTTATTTAAACAATAATCTGTATAAATAAAATATCTAGCACCAATAAATAACTGACTAAATTTTTTATGGTTGTTTTCAAACACTTCCTATAGCATAAACTAAAAGTCTAGGCCACAGTTTAGGCCTACTGTCACTTTCTACCATAACGTTTTCGAAGTGCGAAGAGTCAGTTGACTAGAACACGTTTTAAAGGAAGTGAGGTTTAATGAGGTTTATAAATAACAGCATTTAACTTTAATTGAAATAAATCATGATTAGCGATCTGAAAAATACCATAACCTAACTGACCTAATCCTACAGTAAAATATACCTTATTTTTCAGGTTCAGGGAGTTCTTTAATCCTTGCACAAAATCAGACGTGTTTTTCGTCAAAGCACCTGAAATCAGAGTCTCCTCTTTCAGGCCATTTATTCTATGACAGGTGTGAATGAGGAAGTGGGCGCATATCTCTTTGTTCCGGCGAGTCTCGCGAAGTAACGCTCGCACAATACTCGCACTGTTTATCTACGGTGGAGCTCCATTTCCACTTCGACTTCGATCAAATATATCGATATTGGATTTTCACCATTTCCAACACCTTTCGATATTCGACGATTTTCTGTTTCCACATTGAACTAGTATACCATCTTACTTTAAACAAATAATTTTTAACGAAAACGGTCCCTATCAAAATCAATTTTAAGGCTTCGTATGCGCGTATTTTTAGTTTTTCTACGAAGGCTACGGCATTAACTACTAAAATTAAACGTCTGAAATAAATATATAGTAATCTTGGGGTATCTATTTAGAAACTGATGAATACCGATACACGATTGGACAAACTTCGCTCGATAGATAAAATCGCAAACATATCCCTTCCATGTCTTTTAAAATGAAAATTATATCTAAACCGAAATAGTTATTCATACAAAATATATATCAAAATGTAGGATACTATAAATACGAGAGCTAGTTTAAGAAAATCTGATTTTTGATCATAAAAATTCCAAAAAATACGAATATCGAGGCACTGCTCCGTGCTCTTCACTCCGCCCGCCGCTGCATCTTGCTACATCTTGTGTCTCACTCTTGCTTTTGACAACCATATATCGCCTTAAATAATTACATCACGACACATGACAATGATTACGGCAACTTGCACCAACAAGAGAATCCGTGTAGTGCCCGGGTTACGTCACAAACACTGTACATTTTAAACGTCATGATTTAACACGGATTAACTTTAGTCTGCGGTTGGTGCAAATGGACCATTAAAGTGCTATTTAATTTCTTACGGAGATAGTACATAATGAGTGGTTCAAAATCCGAAGTTTTAATATTGATATGTGGTCGAGTGTACAAATAAATCACATGATACGTTTATCAACATATACAGATCTACCTACTTGTTTTATCACGATCTGAATATAGAGCAAAACCGCCAACTCAGGAAGTCCGTGTTCGAACAAACATTTGCTATTGGATTGAGGACGAGGAAAAACAATGAAGAAAATCTGCATGCTCGAGAAGCCAGAAGGTCACCATGGGTTGGCGTAACAAAATAAGGCTCTTAGAGTTGCCAGTCTACAGATTCATAATAACAATTAATAATTAATAATAATTATTGATTTTAGTTATTAACAATAGTTGCTATGGAGTATAGCTGCTCCATAGTAGTTCAAAAGAGTAAGTACGACCTATTGTGAATTCATGACTAGTCGAAATGACCTAGTTAGCTTTTTATTTTTTTGGATAAATAATTAAACAAAAGCAAAGAGAAATATTGCCAAATGTTGCCTGTGTCTTCATTTGGTTATATTAAACATTGTTATTGTCACTACTTTACAATAATAAACGCTTAAAACATAGCTGAATAAATGTACGTATTTATAACTTTTAAATTATCGCGGTTTTTATCGATATTTACTCGTGGCCGCGCATTGTTCTGACGCTAATAGCCGTGACAGATTATACAACAATGACATCGAATGGCTATACCGACACCTAACTGGCACGTGATCTGTTATATAATAATATTCACGCATGAGTTATTATTTCAAGTTTTCACTTTGCAATGGAAATTGGAATGTACTTGATTTCAAACCGTCCCGCCGAGTCAAATAAGTACGATGGCAATAACTACGTCAAATAAATATTTTCTGCCCTTTTCTAAAATGACTATCAAGTAGCTACGATGATGTACAATTTAAGAGGATTCTATTTCATACCATTCATACGCCACGTTGAACGCCACGGTGAAATCGTAGCGTATCAGAATACGAGGTGTGATTCTATCGTGAATGCGAAATATTATAAAACTAAAGTCTCGTTCGCTCTAACGCGATGTAGCATATGAACGACAGTGACAGTTGAGTTTAGGATTAGGATTCGACGTGGCCGAAACAGAATTAGCTACGCTGTCACACATCCTTCATCGGGTAATATAAGAGTGATGGGGATGCCTCTCTTAGCGACGATTAAATTTAGCGTGCCGCATTCTGGAGTCGACACAAATGTTAGGTTGAAAGGGCTAAAAAAATATAAACCCTGATTTATTCTTAGGTATAAAGCTAAATAAAATAGGAGTCGGCACGATAGTTGAGTAATTTATTACATCCTTGAAAAGTCACCCCTTTGTCAGCATAGGCGAAGTCTAAGTCGGTCCTTGGGGCTGGTATTCAGTGAGGTCGACTCAGCTCGGGTCAAACAATGAGCGCTACTCGTAAATATAGGATCGCATGACTACTCGGAATGACGTCAAAATAAACTTGGTTTCCGCTACCGTACCGCGTTCGCCATTGCTACCTGTTACTATGAACGTAGCGTCGGTTTTATTTATTTACCCTATATTATTTTACTTTGCTCGTCTCCACTCACTTGGTCACGTAGAGAGGATGAGAGAGTTCGTGAAGCGAAACGAGCGTACGTCGCATATTCTTGTGGACCCGGACATCTTAGTTTAGATGTTGTTTTAGCGAAATGCGGAAGAATCTGCAAGACCTGTAATCTCATCGAAATTGTGGGAGACAACGACGGCAAGACCAGCAGTGGCGTTAAGTTGTTTTACATTGATCTTTTCCAATACAATATTGGCAACACAATTTTGGCTTTCGACGAAAAAGAGGACGGGTAGCTGATGCGAAATTATGGCGATAAAATTAAAATAAATAAAACGCTTTGATTCTGAATCCGTCTTATTTGATGAAGTGAAGACTGAATTTGGATGCTTTGGGTTTTTGATACAGCGGCCTGTAAAATTAACTGTGTAAAATTCCACTAACTAGGTACAATAGTACAGTTAGATAAATCTTCGGCCTCATTAAGGTTGAGATTTCCTCAAAAACTATTTGACCGAAATCAAAAGTAAATAGGTTATATATACCTATACCTAAAGATAGAGTTAGTATGTAATTGTAAAATAATTTTATGGATCGATCACATAATTATAGTTTTTCAGAATATCTCAATTTTATTCACACTCTTTTATCTAACTAAGATCTAGAGTACCATTACACCAAGAAATTATATGTAACGTCGAGCTTTTAAAAATCACTTGAAAACTTCTAATAACGGTATAGAAACGTGTAATCTACAATCACTGCATGCCACAGTGGGAATATAATATTTACGCTGATCGATCACACAGACGGCGGCAAATATGGCATTGTTACAGTTAGGGTTGTGTAGACTAGTGATTTAGCGGCTGAGGATTTCAATGCGGATAATCAAGGACACGGATGAGGTTGAGATTAATTTCGTTGCTATTACTGAAGGCTTTTAAATGTTAATTGTTATCTATGTGCTATTGGGTGTACAGTCATGAGTAATAACATAGAAACATCCTTAAAATTCAAATTCATGTAACAACTTTCAATCGCAAAAATAAGTATGCTAAACTGTGGCCAATAATTATGTAAACGCTAAATTGTATCAAAATAAAGTACACACCCCACCAAGCAAATGTTGTACAAGGGGTGTGTACTTTATTTTGATACAATATAGCGTTTACATAATTATTGGCCACAGTTTAGCATACTTATTTTTGCGATTTAAAGTTGTTACATGAATTTGAATTTTAAGGATGTTTCTATGTTATTACTCATGACTGTACCCGGACTGACTCACAGCAGAATCGGTGGAGGTAACGTGGCCTCCCGTTTACTTTTGCTCCATGTAGTACATGGGAGTTCCGGTCAAATGACAGAATCACACCTTAACTTTTCTAAAATATTTAATTAGATAATTAAAAGCTCACATCTAAAACCAATAATAAAACCAACGTAAAATAAAATTATGCACCTGCGGATATCGACAATCGAAGAATCCGTTACGTACGACCCTAGCTACAATAGGCGTTACTTTTCTCACGTACCTTTCACTTACCTATTACCAAACGTTTGTATTTTGTCGGTTTTGCCAACAACTTTCTTATCGTCATTGGAATTGAGACTTTAATGCCTAGTCCGTAAAGAAATGCTGCTCCTGGTTCGTATGCAACTCTAACTTGGTTAAGTTATTGTTGTTGTCCATGCGTGGAAGTCATTTGTGTATGTAGATTAGAGGTCATCATACTGTCGGTGTCGGGGCTACGAATTTCTGACATTATTTTTATGTCTGTCTCGAGATTTTGTTCATGTAGGTATTGTCGATCGTTCAAATTAGGAAAAGAAAGTATTCTCCGAAGCTAAGACGGTCCTATTTTACTAATCACGACTCACCATAAAGCATATGTTTACAATGAATTACCTAGTTTTATGATTACTTTCATGTTGACGGTTTCGAAGATCATAATCAAAATTTTTGGCTACATGGGAATCCTCTTTCAAGGTAAATTCCTCCCTTAGCTTGGTAGGTAACTATTTACAAAATTAATTTACTTGAAGTTCGATTTAATTGTAAGTTACTACTTGACAGACGTTGTTGTACAAAATGGAAGCTTACTTACCTGGTGGGCCAATAGCAGACATTAACAAATGATCGTTTTTATCCTGCGCCCGCGCACCGGATACGCAGCGGTTCCTGTGAGAATGTCGAACCCGATTTTTTCCTTTTTACCAACCAAAAAGCGGATGTCCTTCGTTCGACCGGTTATGAAAGGTGTTGAACACATGTCTGCATTATTTTCGATCCCATTATGTTTTTGATTTGACTGTTTCATAAAACGTATTGGAAGTGAAGGTATGCAGGTACCTATATTTTAAGGTTACGATTCTATATTTACATTGTGTTTAGTTAAATTACAACAATTAGCGCTCCACAAGGAGTTCAGCAAGCGCCTGAGGGAGGCGACGGGTGAGCCTCGTGCTGGCGGCTTTCTCGCACAGCGGCTGAGTCTAGCAATCCAGCGCGGGAAGGCCGCCAGTGTGATGGGTAGGTGCCCATTACATTATTAACTGATCTGAGTACCACGCGGGTTAAATTTGGGTGCCCAAAAGAAAACAGTTTTAAAAATTGGCCCTCTTGGAAGGGTTTCCAAGAGGGCCAATTTTTAAAACTGTTTTTAGGTAAGGTTTTTTTTCTATAGTATTTTTAGGTAGTTTTATAGTATTTTAGGTAGTTTTAAATATTTTTAAGTAAGTACCTAGTTTTTAATTATTTATTTAATATTTACTGAGTTGTAAGTAAACAAACAGGATAAAATTAGATATAAAATACATGCAGTTTTTAATATATTTCGTAAGTTTTAGATTTAATTATACTTTTCTTAAGTTTTTTTTTGTGTAATTTTTTTTTCTTAAGATTGATTATAATTAATATAATAAAATTGATTATATCGAACTGCAAGTTCTTCCTAATTTGAAGGGCAATATAATAAAAACTCCGTTGTACTTATATCACTTATTAAACTTTCACGGTTTGTATAACATATTAATTAGCTAAAACGAGAATTACCGTGTCAAAGATTTTTTTTTGTTATTTACGTTTTTTCCCGTTGTAGGTATAGTGTTAGTTATTCAAGACAAAAAAGTATTGATATTTTAGTTTGTATTTATTGTATCTGTGTTAATTAAAAAGTCAAGTTTCAATTTAGAAATAACAAATTTTAAAATTATTCTGTTTGCCTGTACAATCCACACGCAGTTAAAGACAAATGCAATATAAAACATTGGATGCAGTTTTAGGGTTATAATTATATTTAGGGCACCTGTCTCTTATTATAATCACCTGCCGACGAATCGCTAAGACACACGCTGCGCACTTGGTGAGTTAAGTAGGTACAAGCCGCATGCGTCTGCTGGACTCATTTCCATTACACTCGGGGATCAGTCATCATAAATATGCACTTACTAGTTAGTTTTACTCGGTTTTTCGAGATACCCATGGTTCTTAAAATGATGAATCAAAAAATTCGTGAGGAAACGTACACGTACTGATTATTCTTGTATGCATGGAACAGAATAGGCCGTACTAAAAATTCTGGCTTCCAAAGAGCAGCGACTAGCACAAAGTGGATTCTATCAGAATATACTTCCTTCCGGCAGTACTATGACGTGCCTAATTAGGATCTAATTGGTGCTATTTAGGATCGTATAATACGGCATAATTTATATATATATATATATATTAAGCCAGGGGAAAATGCAAATATTTTGTTTATTTGTACTTTTAGACACCGATTTTGATCATAATTATCGTAGCTGACAAATGTAATCGAAATCTAAGCGACAAACTCTGGAATTGCTACAAATGTACTTACATGACGTGTCGTGTATTTGGGAAGTGGACACCTACCTCTTGGGGCGTGGAGTAGGTGAGGGACGTCGCTCAATTTATTAGTATAATCATTTTCGCTATGTGCAGTTGCGTTTAAATTGTCGCATTATCTGTGGAATAAATTCGCGGCTTTAAATATTTTATTAAACGATCAGTGGGTACATGACCAACTTAATTAATCATTGGGTATACGAGAAACCGTTACTTGCCTAGGAAATGAGTAGGTTGAGTGGTTAAATATTTAATTAGGATTGCCTAAGTTTTGATTTTTGTTTCGGGCACAAAATATTAAAAAATATAATATAATTAGAATAGATTAGAACTAGATATTTCCTATTATTTGTACTACTACCACTAGACGTTAGGTAGTGAGCAGACTGGAGCTTTTATTTCACGCATTTTTTTTACCTTTGCTTTTACAACCTACCCTCGACACATAAATGGTAACATTTGACGTACGTGCAACTCTTATCGTGCAATAATAAGAACGATACAAAGCCCAAAGTATTACATTTTATATGCTTTCAACTGTACCAGTATATCTAGTTGGAATACACATCTCCGATAGCCTTAAAGGGAAGTTCATTAACAACTAGGCTACCACGGCTCATATATATATATATATACTTAACCACAGGTTTAAAATTAGAACTGTGCCAGTTTATAAATAGTATCGATAAAAAACGGTGGGTGCAGTCGTTTGCGAGCGCGGCCGCGCGGCCGGTAGACAAAAGGTGTTCGCGCCACGTGCGCTGCGCCTGCGCAGCTCTCGGGCAGATGTCGCGCCACGCCACGCATGATGCACACGCGCCACTATGCAGTGCAATGCCTATTGCCTACCTGTGGACGCTTCTATTTACTTAGTCGCAATAGCATCCACGTTTGGAATTTAAAATAGTCGATTAGTCCATGTTGATAATCTTGGTCTTGATCAATCAATGTACATATTTTTTAAATTTACATTTACGCCTACTACTACTCTAGAAGTAACAACTAGCCTAGAATGAACATTATTCTGGTAATTCATGTATTAGTTAAGTACGTAATAAACTCTCATTATAGACATACAAGAAAAGAGACGATGGAATTCAAATATTTTTGGAAAATATCAATAAAAACTGGATCTGCAGGCTACAAGTAGGTGTAAATTGTATTAAAGCTAAAATACACGCCTGTTTCTCGTAGGAGTAACTACAGATGATGAACAATCTTCTGTGATATAAAACTCTCGCTCTACATCCATCAATATCTTCTTCTCGTTGGTTTGAAGACTGAATTTAAATATCAACTCATTTCAATTCAGTTTTCACATTAATTTTACCATAAAATACAATACATATTACCATACCTACTGGTCCACTAGTGATACTTATGACTAAATAAATGGCCAACGCTCAACTTATCATTGCCGATCGATAAGAATCAGTTCAGCGAAGCGACAACGTAAGTTACCTCCCAGGCTAGTTGAAGCGGTCTAGCCTATGTGCATATAGGTGCCTACCCCACTGTATGTATAACACATCCCACCCTCATTTGCATGGAAATGAGATCCGAGAACATTCTCGGCGGCAGAACCCTCCGTCTTCTGGACGCCTTCTTTGCTTAATTACAACAACGACACGACATACACTGTGATGTTACTTACATTATAAGCTTTTAAAAGCGACAGAACTTTTTTGCTAAGTGCTAATTATGTCAGTTATACATAATACTACGGATATTAGTTTAAACAATATTATATTTATGGATGACGTATGAGATATAATTGGACTCATCTTGATCGCGGGTCTGAAATGGGATACATCTTATGCTGAAGAAGCAATATTATATTTATTCGTTTTGTATACTTAGTTCATTGTATTTTTTCACCTACCTATTTCTATTTATCTATAAGATGGAGTGAACTAATAACAGACAACCAATAGTTCAATAAATGCCTTTAATGAAGGCGCTACTCAACGTAGTCATTGTCCTACTCCCGACGAGGCAGTCTATTGCATTGAAAATGACAAAACAAAAAAAATACTGATTTTGATCGTAAAATGTATCCTACCTTATCCATCAAAATCATAACTTAAATTCACTCGAAAACATTATATTCCTTCTTTCGTCAGTCGGGTAATAGGGACGTTTATTGGAATTTTGCTTATAACTCTATGTGTAGTCCTTGCATTAAAATTCAATTTGCTGATAGACCATCAAAGCCATGTTATTGTCGACCTAATTATCCCGTAAAACTTGATGGGTTCATTATGTTTTGTGTAGAACAGAGTCTAATTTCTCAAATTTTATTACACCTGCCGTGGTATGTCAATTCATAAACTAAAACATTGTAGAAATCAATAAATGAGTTTTATTTGATGTTAGTGTAAATAATGATTATCAGCCCTCCCAGCCAAATGGTATTGTCTTTCGTTAACGCTAGTAGAATAGAAAAAAAAATGCATGGGATTGACATTTACTTTTTCGTTAGCAAATGTCAATCCCAAACATTTAATTTTATTTCCATTCTTCTCGCAACTTGGCTACGGCTGGGTTTTGAAGCTATCGATGAACAAATCATTGTCGTCGTTCAATAATTATAATCATTTAATTGTTTTATAGTGACCCGTGAGAATTATATTCTTACTATATGGAGGAACATTTATAATAAACATTTATATGAGTATGGTAATTGTGGCGATTCCATAGTGTTGCTCGCTAAATTTAACCGTCGTTAGTCAAGCTAAACCGATAGACACTTGGACTGACGTTGGATATTACCTACGTATATTCAATAGTACCTCAACTGTAATACATGGGCACTATGCGACGGCAATACAGCCTAGTTTGCAATGGTTTTGTATAGATTGATATGCGACTGTACGAGTAGCATATAGTTTAGCTGAACTGTCGTCGAAACTATCAAGCCCCGCTATCTAATAGTTCTAGAACAATAATCACTATCCTAACATAACATCCTGAGTTCTAAGACATAATGTTTAAGGTGTATAGTCAACAACACGTGTTACCTATGTAAAGTTGTAATATTATAAACCTTATCACTGTCAGATAAACGCCCATTGTTACACTTGAAGTGCTACCGACTCCACTTCGGCACATCAATCTACACAAAACCATAGCAATATAATCTGTATTGCCGTCGCATAAAGTGCCCGTGTCAAATGTGATATCCTGTCGACTGTGCGTACGTGAACATGCACATCAGTGTTTCAGGACACGCTCCCACCTCCCACTTGACCCACCCCCTGTTAGGCTAATGCCATTACAGTAATTAGGATATGCTTAGGCATAATTGATGCAGTATAAAGTAGGTTGTGATATAGGTAGTGTAGTTTAGTTGGAAATGTGATGTTGCATAAATTATTAAACTTTATATTGTGTTGTAAAGTCGAAAGCACATCAACATTCACAAAAGCATTGCATTAGCTGTAGATCGCATACTAACAATTATATCTAAACTAAAACTAAACCTGTCTAAAAAGTACTTATATAAAAAAGTAAAATTGCCCCTTATAGTGGGGGACTATAGGCAGCGTGACCAAAAGGCTGGCCGATAATAATTGATAACGGATTCTCTTCAAATTTTGCGATCTAATTATGATATCGATTGCATATTGAAAAGTAGTATTTATTGTAATAGAAATAGGCGGCTTTGTAGTAGAAATTAGTCATTAAGTAACCATGTTCTATTCCCAGTTCAAGTTAAGTAAATCTTAGCAAAGACAAAAATAACCCCAAAATGATGAAAGTATGCATTAAATACGAGATGAATATAATTTTTGGGGGGGAAATAAATATGCAAAACACGTAAAATAAATGATTACGCCATAAAACAAATTAAAAACAAGCAGGGCGGGGTTGGCTAGGGCGCGGACGCTGGGCGGGCTGAACAGCGGGCGGCTAAAACGGAACTCTTGTTCGCCGCTACTTACGCCACTTTACCAGGATTAAGCTACTCAAATTGTTTATTGATCCGGGTATGAGATGTTACATACGACTTTGTTGCTTGAAAACCAAATTCAGTACTTACGAGTCGGTCTGGGCCCGGGGGATATCATATTCCTTTATCATTTAAATGATAAATATTCCGGACAATTTAGTATTCTTATTATTATACACGAAACATATCACATAACAGAGAAAGAAAGAAAAATGATGCATATAGGCGTGCTTATCTCTGAGGAGAGATTTCTTCCAGCAAGGCTTACTTTAAAATATAAAGAAACATTTACAAAACTCGACGAGATTCTGCCGGCTTATTAACTCTAGATTTAAGAACCGCTAGACGATAAATGATGATATAAATAATATTATAAGGGACAATATTATTTTGATAATTAAGACATGACTATGTAAGTAGTTACCTATGTACATTTGCATGACTGTCTTTTATTGCCAAAAAGTTTTATTATTTATTTTATTCAGAAAACCTACACCACAAATATACTATTACATAAACTTAGAAGTAAAAACTACACATGTCAAACATTATTAGAAATTAAGACCTATTGTAACCACATTTACGCAAATAAATATCTCATACACACACTAGTCCCATACAAATTTAGCAATTTCCATACCAAAATTACACACTCTAATATACTATTAATACTTAATCTGTTATTTCGGATCCACCGTAGTACTTAACAATGCTATGAATAACAAATCGTATAATTACACTGACAAGTTAAGCCAAATCACGAATGAAATCCATACTGCATTTGGTAATTAACATGCAAGTACCATCACAGACTGGATGCTAATTCGATTATAGGTGCAGTGCAAGCATTCCGGATATAGTTTACCTAGGCACCATTATGTTATGTGCTTAGGTTGTTGAAGTCCGGGCCAATACATTATGTATTTGTGGAGTGAATTCGTGTGACAGGATCAAGAATGAACGCCGGAGATATACCCCCTAGTCAAGTGGTATTGACTTTCGTTAACGCTAGTAAAAAAGAAAGTAAAATATGGGATTGACATTTGCTAAAGAAAAAGTCAAACATACATTTTTAAGCCTGTTTGTACACTACCTAATTTTGGTTTCATATGTAACTGATGTATTTTCATAAAGTATATATTTGATTTGATTTTTCTTTATATTCTATCAGCGTTAACGAAAGTCAGTGTTACTTGACAGGGGCAGGTCTGAAATAAGAATTGAAACCCTCATATACTTACGTAGTCCATAAGTAAAGCCAGCATATCAAATATTACGTCAATATAGTTAAAGAAATGCCAAGCATAACCGCCAGGAGACAAAAGTGGTTGACATTGCTCATATAATCAGTAAACTGAAGTGGCAGTGGGCTGGTGTGTGCCCCCCCTCCCCCCCCCCCCCCCCCCACCAGATGGAGGGATGACCTTAGCAAGATGTCTGGCAGAGACTGGATGCAGAGGGCCTAGAGTAGGGTTGAGTGGCCTGCTTTGGGAGAGGCCTACGTCCAGCAGTGGACTGTGATACGGGCTGATGATGATGATGACAGTTTTAGATATTATTTACCCCATTGCTGAAGGGGAAAAAATCCCGACTGCTTTTTTGGATGCAGCCATTCCCGTGATCAAAAAAACCAATAGCCACAGAACTGTTTAAACTTCTGGGGGCTACTGATGAACCGACATACATCCATACACTAGAAGCAAAAAGCTTACCCTCCTTCTTTCGACAAGCGGATAAAAAAAACACTAGAACTGGATAGAACATTCATTATTTGCCAGGATCCTTTGTGTTTTGACTGACCGAAATCAATTCCGTACGTGAGGTGAAGTGAAGGCGGCTGCCTAAGTAGCTGCCTGCCCACAATAGATAAATGTATGCACAATAGAGCATGGTGCAATGCAATGTAGTTAGGAACCGGTCGCCGGGCGATGTCCTGGCATTCCGGGATGCGCAGAGCCTGTGCCCGAGCCTAGCTCTCTACGGACTTTTGGATGGAGTGAAGCTAAATCACTGTGAAAGCTAATTTGTTGCGATTAATGAAGCTCTGTTTTGTTTTCACTGTAATTCTTAAGTAGAAAAGGATTTTGACCAATCATTGTAGATTCAATGATAATTAAATTATTGAATCTACAATGATAATTTCATAAGATAAAATTCTTTTCTGGCATAAAATGTATCCTATTCCAGTCCCTAAGGCCACATTGTACACCAACATCCATCGAGATAAATAAGCTAAAGGACCTCTCCTTTGTATTATTATAGATTATGTCCGTTCCTTTATGCTACAAATGAATGGACATAACCTACAACTCGAAAAACATTACCCTACTTTCGTTAGTCTGGTAACAAAAATATAAAACACTCAAAACTCTTTGCCCTATGTGAAAAAGGATTTAACTCGAGTTAACCCCTTTTGCGTCTTTTTACCCGACTGCCCCAGAAGGAGGGTAATGTTTTCGGGTGTATGTATGTATGTGTGTATGTATGTATGTATGTATGTATGTATGTGATTCGTCTTGATTACGGGAGTGTCATAGGGTTTTATGCAGTCGTTTTTGTTTTCATAATTCGAATCTGCAACGGTCTAGCAATGTGTTGACTGTTGATGTTGATTGACTCTACGAAACGCACGCGATGGCAATATTTTCTTGTATATTATATTTTTGGCGTTGATGTTTTGAGCAGCAAACATATTTACCTGATAAAATATTTATGTCTTCAATATGTACCTAGTAACTTTGTTATATTGGTTTTCTCAATGAATTGATCATGATTTGGAATATTCGTATGGTATCGAGGTTAGTAAGTATTTTATGTGGGCCCGAAGGCATGGCTTCAGCGGTGTTGACTGTAGCTGAAGCTGTACAATTTTGATACTGTTAGCAAACTCAAGTAATAAATCAATACCAACGAAAACCACCAAGATGGGCAGAATTAATAAGTTTACACATTTTCATAAAGTCTTGGCTTAAGTAATCGCTTTACTTGGTCCAGATGATTTTAGATATGCGCACAACGGCTAGCCAACAGGGACGGAGGATTTTAAATGCAACTGGTTCGAAAAAGACAACATTTTCTCATCTCAATCCTGAAAAGCCTTACAATAGCCAACAAAATTGACTGAAAATGAAGCATAGACCGAAAACATAAAGCTCAGTTTTAAACGCGTTGCGAAAATGGATATTGCAATTTCTATTTCAACATTGAGGCAGCTACACATTTTTATTTGTGGGTAGAGTGAGATGGACAGAGTCTGTCGACTGAAGTGTAAAAGAGAAAGCTGTATCTAGCATTTATATTCTGGGTACGTGTAAGTTTCAGGCAACGGTCGCCGTGAAACTCGTAAATGGGAAAAAAGCAACAACGGAGAACTCAACCGCCTCTAGTGAGGGGAAATCGCTTTTAGAAATCGTTAAAAATTTCAAAGACTTCGTTATTTTTTTAATTACTATCTTTTTATAAAAATATTCAATATAATAGCCACCTCATGATCTCCCAGTTTGTACACTACCACTACTACCAGTATTTACCACGAGTTCAAATTCAACGCGGCATGTAGGTGACTAATTGGTAAATAAAGTTACGACCCTCTTCGAGTCTAGTATTCCAGATCATTTAAATAAATAATAAGGAAATTTAAATACGTAGAAGAAGGAGGTCGAGAAATTCGGCCAAACTTTTAATTTCATTATCAATAAAAAAAAACTATTTTAAGACGTCTTTAATAAAGTCTGTAACATCCTTAACGTTTGACTCATCATACAATTACCAGGTATGATGTCCAAGTCAGATACCTACTTAGTAGACCTACTTATGATTAATAATCCCGATCACGTCTGCCCGTCACACGAGTGAGGTAAGAATTATATCTGTGACAATGACATGCCATTGTTATAAGTCGGATGCCAAATGCAAATCATTGTAATGTAGGGAAACGTGTTACACTTCATTAGTGGTTTTTATTATTATTTATGGTGGATCATGGGTAAGACGACGTCGAGAAGGACTTGTGCCGACTTCAGTACTAATACTTTACTTGGTAGTAGTAATACTTGGCCCAAATTAGCCTGGGCTAGGTGTTCACTTAAGTTCATTAAGTCGGCAGAGGTTAGTTATTTTTATACGTTTTCAACTCCCATTACACTTTCGACTGCCCTCGAATCTGCCATCCACTACAACTTCACCAATCTGTTCTTTCTTTTTTCGTGTGGTTTAGTGCCCAAACCTATATGTCAGAGTTATTCAGGCCGCCTATAGGCCTCTGACGTGGCCTAACGACTGCTGCCGAGCGACAGCAACCGGGACCAACTGCTTAAAGTGCTTTCCGATGCACGGAGAGGCTCAGATGAAAGTGTCACTAGCGGTCACCCATCCAGGTACTGACCTCGCCCAGCGTTGATTAACTTGTACGATCGTTTTCGACGTGTACTCATAACTGGACTACGAGCCCCTCTTCATCAGAAGATTTGTCACAATCAATTATTCCACAATATCGATACTCAAAGTGTGCCATCCCTAGCTACTCGTCATCAGGGCCGAGCCGCGTTGATATTTCCACGTAGATTTCACTCCGTAAAACCTTTGCCTTTTATTTTTTTATATACATTTTTGGTCGGCACATCGCGTTTTATGCACAGATCCACGTCCACTTCAATATTGTGCATGGAGATTTCCAGACTGTGAACTTTGGAAACATATATGTAACGATAGTATTGTATAGTATAGACCTTATAATCGATAGTAGGTACATCAGTAACCCTTAAGGCGCTGACATGAGCCAACTAGCGCCGCCAATCTTTAAAAAATCATATCTTCCAATATAATCAATTTTATTAAAAAAGCTACGTTCACATTGTTTATTGCTATAAATATTATTTTTTAAATGCTTATTTGTAACGTGATGCAATGTAGGTAAGTTGCATCACGTTACAAATAAGCATTTAAAAAATAATATTTATAGCAATAAACAATGTGAACGTAGCTTTTTTAATAAAATTGATTATATTGGAAGATATGATTTTTTTAAGATTGGCGGCGCTAGTTGGCTCATGGAAGGCTCTTAAAGAACAATTTTACGAAAAGAACGGTCAAGGTCCAAACTTCCAAAGTAGGTACTTATACACTTATTGCGATACACTGCAATATACCTATATAGAGTTGACAGTATTTCACTCAAATTCACTTTACACAACAATTACCATATAGCCATTATGATAAAATTCCTGTATCTATGTATGACTGATTTTTTGCCACCACTTCTTATATGTATGTTGCACGGGAAGCCAGTTAGATCTGTAGCACGGAATCCAGTAATATGCCTACTTTCCATTTACTTACTCAAGACAAGCGTTACGTAAATATGAAAGATGGCTGCGCCTGCACTGATTTCGTCAACGTCGAGTGGCAGTCAAACGGTTAACTATTATGTAAAGTGAAAGCTTCCACAATAATCTAATACACGTACATTTCTGTATCTAATAGAAAATAATATATAAGTAAATTGGTATTATACGATACTTATAAGTACTTACTATGTTTATGAAGAATACATAGATGTTACTTGCTATACTTAATAGGTATATTTACACCGGCAAGTATGTAACAGAAATTAATAGTTGACAAGGTTTTCAATAATATTGACCTGGAAGTCGTATATCAATATCATGGACAAAACTTTATATTTATTTGAACTAACTACCTAGATATCTACCTAGTGTCTCCACTTCAACAATAAATCGTTAGTAAGCTACCGAATAATGCACAGAATAATAACAACTTTGTAACTTCATAGTACTAAATACTTATACTTAGAACGGTCATTCTTAAAAAAAAACACGACATGTAATGACCACTACATGGAACTGTCAGAAAAGACAAGCAAAGGAAAAGTTTAGGAGAGTTACACACAGGACCAAGGTGGAAAAAAATATGATACGGACAACCAGCACATCAATGATAACACTTGCAGTACGATTTCAACTCTTGCGACGCAGATAATAAGAACAGTCCAAAGTATTACACTAGATGTGCTTTGATGTGTACCTATTTTAACCGACACATTAAATGGAATATTGTTCGCATTGGGAGAGCTAATATTTGGCCCAAGGGGAAAACACGAAAGGTTTACTGAGGTAAGTAGATAGATATAAGAGTATACAACATGTGTGGAAGTTATACGGTAAGGACAAACGCATATTGAAGCGAGGGTCGGTCGAAGGCGCGGGCAGTGCGGCGTTTATCGGCGCAGCCGCGGACTGCCTTGGTATGTGCGACGATTAACTCATAACTACATAGAGTTGTTCGTTACAATATCGTAATTAATTGGTGGTTAGTAATTTATTTTTCCCAATTATGGACAAGAATACACGAGCTACTGTATACCGAAATACCCTTCACCACTCAAATCACTTTTCGCCGACGGTTTGTTCTGCATACATATTCTTTTCACTCACTTCTTGCTTCGCTAGCTAGTAAAAAAGTCTTAGTTTTTAGTGTCATCTCTAGGTCGACTAGAGATTAATATAGAATCTTTATGATTTCATTTCTTCGCCAGAAACTTTGTCCATCTGAAACAGAAAAACAAGTAAAACAGATTATCGATTTTTTTTTGCAAACAGTCATAAGCTGAGTTATATCTGTAACATTTTACTTTGTCTCATTATTTTTCATAGAGTGCGTATGCATTGTTTAAGAATTTTTTTATTTTGCTAAGATCAACAAACACATTACTTTGGAGTTGATCTGTTCTGAAATCTCATGTCACACTAAAACGATGCACTGTCTCAGTACCAACAGCTATGCTCCATACGCGGGGCATGTGGACAGATCTCGGACCGATAGCGGGCGAGATGTCGACTGCACTGTCGCAGCCTCTCTAACCCCTCCCTCCTCTCGGATGTCATTGAACGTCCAGAGAACTGGCTCATAGCAATCTCATTTTACCCAGTGCAAAATATAATTTTATTTTAATATTTTGTGACTATTTTCTTGTTTTTGGGGTTCCTAACCTATCGAAGGTATAGCAATTTCCACTTTAGATACACTGGCACGAAACACTATAATTACAATAACACTATACAAAAAAAATTATTGTGATGTGTAACTGCCTATTTTTATATTTTCTGATCTCAAAAATATTTATTCTCGTTTATCCATTTTCCTGGATTGTCGTTATAGTAATTCCCTTACGTTATTGTTTACAGCTTAACATTATTAAATAGTGGTCAAATAATATAAAGACTGTGAAAAATAGCATATCAAAAGTAAGTAAGTATCGGTAGGTCTTAAATTGCTACATAGATGGACTACATGGACTGGATAGAAAAAAAGAGAATCGGGTTGAGTGGCTCGCCATGGGAGAGACCTACGTCCAGCAGTAGACTGATACGGAATGATGATGATGAAGAGCATATATGTTTTTCTTTAACGCGTTAGGTGTTTTGAACCATTTTGTTAACGCGCGTTACTAAAACGCCTATTATGTACCAGCTCTAAAGAGTTTATCTTTCGAACTTTTCTTCTTTCCACTGTTTGAAGGTGGGCCGACAGCTTCGCATATGTTCTCTGCCCTCAGCAAGAAGAATCTAAAACTCTACAACCTTTACATGTCATCCCTGCCTCAACAGCAGCTATGTTGTCCCCGAAAATACTCCAGCATCAATACAGTACAGTAGATGCACCGATAAGCCAGCATCCGGCCATTGTGAGTCAGATGTCGCTAAGCAGTCGGTATACGAGATAATTTCACCTGACCTCTGCCAGTTCATTGACTGCGCCCTGCATAGACATACGCATGTCTAGTTCACACAGTGGCGCGAGTTACAGGCGCTTAGCGGATATTATGTGATGCATTTAGAAACTTAATCGTCTGCTGTACACAATCTTGATCCAGCATACAGTTATGATGAAATTAGTCGGCAATTTTTTTTTACAAGATTTTTTATTATTACTCACTTATCAATACAATTTACAAACAAATGTCTTAACTTACCTCTTGAGAGATTCTTTCAGCAAACTATATTGAGAGAGAAAATGTTATGAAAGACGCGATCATGATGACTGTTAGCTTAAATTTTTATGATAGAGACCTTCTTTGTACGTCGGATATAGCATTGACTTAGATTGGTGACGGTTCATCCAATCAATAACGAATGCTGCTTAGAAGTGATTGTAAATATATACTTTTGGTTTATTTATTACTTAAGCGAGATCAAGCATCTTTATAATTATCAGATCTAAACCAAATTCCCGGGACGTCTCTGGTTCACACTATAGTTGAAGTTAGGGCTCAGATCGAGGCGAAGTACAGTCATCTGCACCTGCATCTGCAATGCCGGTGCATTAACCACCGCGATATAGAGAGTATTACCTTCGATCAAAGCGCCTGAGTGTTACACTTGTGTTGTCGACTGGTTCACATAAGTCGCCACAGCTTAATACTTGTCGCAAGCCACGAAGCGCTGCCAGCCGAGAGCTTACTGTATACAGTGCTTGGATGCGAGGAGACGTAGAAACAAGGAGGAAATTTATCTGAACCCGCGTGGGCGATAATAGGTACTGTTCCGTCGGGGAGTCACTTATTGTACCCATTCCGTTGTTCTATTTGTAGAACACTGATTATTCTATTTTTGATTCCACGACATTCTATATACGGTTAATTTGATTAACAATGTCCAAAAGTTAGGTTTGTCTAGCCCACTGGCTTTTAGTGCGGGTTGGTCACTGTGAAATTAGTTTGGTAGATGGCTGATATCAATATAAATAGGTAGGTAAGTAAGTATGCAATAATTCAGTTATTGCAGTAACATCAAGCCATATATAAGTACCTACATTGAAATCTACTTATACATGTGTTAATTTATATCATCTGCAAATATCGAGTTGATTGGTGGTGTCTTCGGATCAACATTCTTACATTGATTAGTTGGCTATAAAATTAATATAGGTAGACATAAGTACCTACAAACATCGTCGAAATAAGATATTGATTCCATCAAAGAATACGGCAGTTTCCTAGCGGTCCTATTTTGTCCTAACAATAGGTCTACGAGGAAGACCTATTCAATAAATAAATACGATTTAAGCCCACATTTCCAGAAGTTACTACATTTCTAATCGTATAAATGTATGTACCAGTATTGTGGTGTATCTAAATAATTTCAGTTTAGAGATCAGCTAAACGAGATAAACATAAATTCAGAGAGAAAATAGTTTTATACGTATTAGCGCAGCGAGCGATATCACGACGAACGCGAACCAGCGCCTGGTCGCCACCAGACCAGGTGACCAAGACATGCTACGGACCTACGGATTTTGCTACAGAGCTACGAAACGGTAAACTCGTCTGACCGTTATTACTAGTGAATTAATATGACATTGAAGTGAAAGGTGAGAAGTGGAGTTTAGGATATGAGATATATATCATATTAGTGCAATATGACAAGGAAACTGCTAACACAATAATACACTTGTGTAATAGTTTTATACTTACTCAAAAAAGCGAGTCACGTCACGGACTTTGGGCCGTTCTTATTATCTGCGGCATACGAGTTGAATTCGTACTGCAAGTGTTACCATTGATCTGCTGTTGTCCGTACATAGAAAACACTGTTCGAGTCTAGATATGATGCACGGTTCGCTGAAAGAGCACTCCAAAGAAAGAAATGGTTTGCCGATACAAAATACTGGCACATGATGATGTAGTGTGTTGTTGAACATATCGACATTATCGACCGCGTTGCGGAATTATTTTGTTAAATTTTCATGTGTATTTTTTGCTGTTTCTTCAATGTTGTCTTTGTCAAAGGAACTTATTCTCCATATTCTATTATGTTCGTCATCTCTCGCAGAATTCTGTTTTCTCAGAAGTCATTTTGCTACATAATTTAAAGATAAAGCCGTTTATTTGATTTTCTCCTGGCCAGTCTAGTAGAGTTCTAAGTCGGCGCAAGTCATTTGTGTTTGTGTCTCTGCGGAGAGTTTACGAGCGATGTGCTATCGTGCACTCTGCAGCCAGCGAAGATTCCAGATTCAAAACACTGGCTATTTCCTCTCTACTCTCTACTATGAGCTACTTTATATCTCGCGCCGTGAGTTCCGTAATAATAAACCACTATTATCTCATGTGTAAAAATATTCTCAGACTAGGTTTTTGTGTACGGTCTAACACAGAGAAACGTGTACAGGAGAGTTTTTAAGGTTGAGATTAACTCATAAACTACTGGACCTATTGCACAAATTATTTCGCTATTAGATAGATAGTTGAGTGGTCTATACCACGTGGTCGGAGACCAGCCCGTTGGACTGATGCGGTTAGCAGAATCCTCGGCGTGCCGTTTGAATAGACTATGAGAAGAGCACAAGATCGTGTCTCCTGGCGCTAGTTCATGCATGTCAAGACGGCACCAGTTGTTGAAGGTCACGATCCTCAGCACTGAGGCAACGATTAACGAGGTTAGATAGATAAAAGTTAAAACTATGTAATTAAATAACTATGTAATTATTAAATTCAGTCCAGTAGATTTGTCTGCCTTCTTGTATACTTTTATCTGTCTTCGTGTACAATGTTCAATATTATATATAGGTAGATGCGTTATATCCATAACTATTGCCCAATGGCTAGGATGACACACGGCGCGATAACATATTTCCAATGTTATATTTAACATTAATTTTACTTTGACTAAGTTATTTGTTTTATTACCTACCTGACGATCATTTTTACAAATAAGACTATATTCGACATAATGCTTATTATCGTATAAAAGTGCTTGTTATTGTGTAAAAGTGAAATAAAGAAATCTAAATCTGAGCTTCGCAGGTTCGAATCTCACCGACCTCTTTACTTTGGTAGGCCAAATACAAGTTCAGAGCACAGTTGGAGTGAGTTATTACGTCACCAAAATAGGTTCGCAACTTGATTGATTATTAATAATGTCGTAAAAATTACAGAATGTGTCAAATAGACAGTAAAGACACAGTAATTCGTACCTCAAGTTTTTATCCTATCAGTAGGTCACAATGCAATGGACTATTGGGTATTCTGATAATTAATTTTAATGGTTTGGGTTATGTCAAGTCAAAACATCGTTGCTCGGGCTGTTTATGTACGAGTTTCTATTTTCGTCAGCCTTTCATAGTTTCCCATGAATGAAGTATTGTGCCACGTTAGGTTAGATGGCGCTACTTGTGGCGTCCGCACTGCAATGCAAGTAATACTCTTCTAAATAAAATTTAACTCTAAAAATTGTATAAAAATAATTGTTTCAATATCAAAAGTACTTATTAATGTCGATCAGGTTTAATAATTGTAGAGTCGTCATCTCTCATCACTACAACCAGTCTTAACATTCTCGCGGCAAACACACGTAAGTACAATAATATTGCGCAATAAAGGAGATTGCACAATTTTATACATCATTAGTATTGAAAAATTGGGCAATAATGTCTACGATTATCAAAAGAAAATGTTTTTTTTCTCCATAAACATACTTTTTTTTATTCCAAAAAGTATTCGACCCAGGAAGAATAATTAGATATCCATATTGTCTGTTGTTAAGGATTTCTTTATTAGGAAAGTAAATCAATTTATGTCCAAAAATGTTCGTTCGCTCTTAGTAGAGATATAAAAATTATCATAAATTTACAAGATGACATAGAAGCCGTCGAAAGCAGCACGCTATGGTCACCGATTATCAACATCTAAATAAATAATGTGCAATATTTGCAACTATTTGAATAATTTATTCATTATAGCCCATAGATACATCAATTATACTACAGTTAATTTATTATTATTGGTATTAGTTTATCAAACAATTTGTCGTTATTTGAAATATTGCAGGGAGATTAACATGGAATAATCATAATGATCAGAAATATTGAATTATGGCCAGGTTATTTTTATGACTTCATCAAGTAAAATTATACTTAGGTATGTAAGACGTAGCTTTAAACTATGCTTAGGTATTCCGGGTGCTAGTGCGAGTGGTACCTAGATTAGATACTCGATCACTTTGCGATTTGTCTGGAAAGAAGCTTCAACAGCTTCTCCTATCGCCCGCCAAAGACACCTATTATCTTTCTATAGAAATAGCAATTAACGTTAACGTGATCGAGTATCGAGGGCCATTGGTGAAGGCTTAGTACACTGCACCTACGTAGATTTTTAAGACGCACAGTGAATCTAAAAACAGTTAAATACAGAGATAAATCGAGAGATCGCTTTGAGTGATAAGACCGCCAATTGTCATACTAACTGTATTAGCCTATTTCTTTTGCATAATTTATTTCATAGATCCCTATAATTCATAGTACTTCTAATATGCGCATGATTATTTAAGTAAAACATTATTCGAACCTATCGATGGTAGTTTTTTTGTATTCATTTTCCGCTATTGACGCCTGTCCGCCACTCGCAGCCGTTTAGTGGGTGTTACTACGGCCAATATGCATAATTTTATGAATCTATTACCACTGATAGAGCTATCATTTATGTTGCCTATAAGATCCGTTGAATTTGAGTTTTATTTTTCAATTTTATTATTACCTTCCATAATAGTTGAAATTGTGATTATTCTTTGATTGTTTCGTAGAGATTAATATCAAAGCAAGTCTCTTTATTTATATCTTTTACTCAAAACCTTAACATCTTATCTTAAAGTATTTTAAACTCAGAACTGGTAAATATACATTTGTTTTATTCTTAATTTGCGTATACAAAGATCCCAACATGTTGCATGGCAGATTTAATTCTAATCGGTGTGTTGTTAACAGAATAATAATTCATAAGTTGACAACACGTGAATAATCCGCGCCGCGGGTTGTTATCAGCCGCACTTGCGCAGTGCGACCGCCTCTTGTTCGCGCGTGCCGACTCGCACTCGCTCTCATCCCGATAAGCGCGCGATCGAGAACTCGTGGTAACAACTCCGTTATGTTCGATTTACATTGAAGCTTTTCATTTTATTTGGCTACTAATGAATATATGCTCGATTAATTTTCAATTACGCTTTTCGGAAAATCTTTTCTTCTATCTTTTGTAACTAGATTTAGTATAAAATCTGAAATAAGCAAAATGACAGCTATTAAATCACTCTAGATGTAATTATTGGATTTTAACGCATATTGCTGTGTACGTTACGCAATTTCAGTATCTGTAAACTTTTTTGAAAGTCAAAACATACGTCAATGGACGTTGCACAAGTTTTCCAGACGCGGCATTGTTTGACGTTCGCCACGACTAATTGCCCGATAAGTCGTCGATTCGCGTCTCGTTTTAATAAGGTGCGCTGTGTGCATGTAAGTGTGGATACTGATGGAATGCCACGGTCATGTGGAGCTGTGCGCGTGTGGTGCGCCAGTGTGCGGGTGACGTCTGCCGCACGATCCATAATCCAACCTCCGCTGAACGCTCCTGCCCTCCGAAGAGTCCACAACCACGGGTCTTACGGGCGGATGAGACGATATTTAACAGATCCAGTTAATCTGGTTCAGTGTGAGTGTAACGATGTGTACGTTGTTGCTACGTGCACGCATACTGCGGCCCGCGGTGGCTGTGTGTAACCTCGATTCGGACACACCGTGGAGTGAGGCATTACGGGTATAAACACGAAGTAATTCGCAGAATATCATTATCCTAATGAATATTGTGGCCATCGAGAGCAACGGTCAATGTTCAGCTGATGTGATTTTGCATCGAAATATAATCTCTCTGAAACAAGCCAATAATAACAACTAACCTACCTAGATTAGTTCCATAAGATTTCTAAACCTCGAGGAACTACTTGAAAAAATCCAAGTCAATCCAATCAATTTGCAGTAAATAATATTAAATACTTACACTAAAATTTAGATTTTGTCAAAAACTACTGGATCGACAATTAAAATTTATTTTAGAACTATATAGTATGCACTTTAGTACACATAAAATCAGATAGTGAAATATTTTTTACATACGGTCAACCAATTTTCGAGATAATCTCAACCTTAAGGTCTCTTCATAATCACACTTTTCTCTGTATTCGACTGGACCTATATTAGATTCTTAACTTTCAGTATATGAAAAGTCGTAAATATCCACATAAGAGTAACTAAATTAGGTTTACGTTACAGTTCGCGCCGTATACGCAGGCTTTTCCCACGGTTAGTTGACTGTGCCTCCCCTTCCCACATCTCCCCCCACTTTGGCCTGTGTTTGTAGTTCAGTACGGGTTTCGCATTCAAAGCGGCATCAGGCTCCGGCGACATTATACTTTCATATTTATTGCTAAATCGCCTCTGGTAATAGCCACCTAGATTCACATCACTGAATAAAATAAGTTGAAATATTTTTGTTACAAAATCTTTACAGTTTGTTAAGAATTTGCTTTTCTAATAGTGTATGATTTAATTAGTTTACTTATACTTAGTTCTCTTATTCAGATGAATATATACTTCGATGTTACTTGTACCTACTTTCATATTTTCAGAAATATTTTCCTTCAGTCGTCGGGATATCGTCAGAGCTCTAGGTCGTAATTTCCTGTGTGGTAATAGACAGTTTTCGTCAATAAATCCCAGTAAATCACATAAAGGTTCTATTACGTATCACTAGTTTATTCATTTGGCCCAGTTCCAAGACTTCTCCATAATAGTTCAACGCGAGGATCGCCAGACACGAAACAAATAAGGCGATTCATCAATATAAAAATAAAATTAATTTGTTACGGCGAGGGGGAACGACTTTGTCCGCATGTGTTATTTTCGTCGCACCTTATGAGTCGACAATTATTCGGGAATTTCGAAAGATCACCCTGACTCTCGGTCGTTGGCATCGGTCTGACTCATTCTTTTGTTTTTACTTAGTAACCACTTTTAATCTGGCTTATGGATGAAATGCACCCTTTACGAGATGACCATGTACTATGGGCTCACATGAATGTTGTTGTATATACGTATGACGATATAGTAGTATATAGATTACATACATAGGTTGGTGGGATTCTTGTAACAATCTCTTTTTAATCGGTAACTGAGCGATATGTATAGATTTTCTTAATGGCCATTCGACTTTCTTGCGAATGAATAATTTCGATCCCATGGGGTACAATCCTATTGGATGTAGTTTTGACAGTAACATGCTCTTACTTAAAAAACAACACTTTTATAAAACAATTATGGTAATTTTCATTTTATGTAACGCCGCGCCGAAGATACTGTACTCTTTCTCCAGGTCTACGAGAACAACATGGTAAACTTTAATAGAGTACCTACGCAGAGAGTACGTTGCTAATCCTAACAGTAATAGTGTATGCTCTTAATACACGTGTAATGATCAAAACCCGTGTTAGTTAAGCAGACTTAATTAAGTATTAAATCCAATCACCGAATAGCTCAAACGTTGAACGCAATATGTGGACTACTCTTCATACCTACCTTTACGTCGTCCGGTAAAAATTGAGAAATAGTTTGTTGCAGAAAAACAAACTTTAAATGTCACAACATACGTCTGAGTTTTTGATGTAGAGTCTCATATAAACATAAATTATTGTCAATTTAAAATGGACCTTGTCGCTGTGTAGACAGATTTAATTTTGAATGAAATGCAGAAAGACGTGTCTATCTACTCTTCTAGAACAGAATTACGTCTATCGAAGGCTGTCAAGGCTGGTAATCATAAGAGTAATTTAGAGTTTATGCTCTTAGGTGTAACGATCGAGCGTTGTGCAGTGTCTGTAGTGTATTAGCAGATGCAATTTCTTGATTGAGTCATTAAATGCTGTACCATCTTTTCCTTATGGAACAAGAGCTTGGAATAGTCCGCCGCTAAGGCAATTTGCGAGCTGTAAAGGAAGATTTAAGTACCTGAGGTTGGTAGTGAAAATGCGAAATGGTTGCTGCCTCTACAACCCGTCCTTAGTTTGGGTTTCGTCATCTTCGTCATGGTAAGGCATCCTGAGACGAACTTCGGACAAAAGCCTCCCAGCTCGTATCTACTTTCGTCAACGGAAACAACCATAAACACAAAGTATTGTGCTATCTTTGGGGACTAACGAAGCCAACGAGGCCACATTCCACTGTAGATCATTCTTTAATATTTTATTGATACAGTTCATTTTACGCAGACAGTTTAATAGAGTTGCGAAAACAAAGGGATAATAACACGTTTGTGCAAATTGCCGGAGATCGATTTCAAACCGATTCAGATCCGTTCGGAATCGAGTAGCTGCACGTAACATCGATCTGGCGCAACGCCGTACACGCCACGAGTAATTTGGATGCTGCTAATTATAGGTGCTATTGCGGTTATAATAAGATCCTCCCAACTTCCCAGAAACGAGGCCGCCCGCTTTATTAATATTTATCCGATACAAGCCGAACGCTCGGTCCCAAGCTAACTGACGCAGTCCGCAGTCAAAGAAAACATGCCGGCCAGAAATAAAGTCGTAAAGTACTGGAGCGATTTCAATCGATGTTCTCGGTGTGTGTATTGGGTTATAAATGCGCAGAAGTATCGGCGAAGAAGCGATTGAGGAAAACGGTCGCCCGTTTATCGGTTAAACGCGATGGTGGTCGAGTCTAATTTTTTACAGACGCGCAGGCGCACGTGGATGCTGACGTCATGAGAAAAATAAAATGGACCTTATATTAAGAAATTTTATTTTTATAAGGACTATAGAAAACAAATGAATGCCTATCCGAGCTAAAATTAATCGAGACTAAGAAATGTCTACCCTTCTTGAGATTTGAAGTAAGTAAGAATCAAGAGATGGATACTATTATTGTGATGTATTATAATTCATGAATATTCGTTCCATAAACTGGCTTCATTTGAGTCAAGATATGTAAGGCTATTAAATACATCTAGGACGATCTAGATCTAGGCGATCAGTTTGTCAATGAATTGATTGCGTTATTAGTCTGAGTAATTTTCATTACAGACAGACGACTTCAATAAAAACAATGAATGAAGTCATTTTGCATAGTGGCATTCTCTTCTTTGTACGAACAACAGCAGATCAATGGTAACACTAGCAGTACGAATTCAACTCTTATGACGCAGATAATAAGAACGGTTCAAAGTCCAACGTGTTACAATTGATCTGCTGTTAGTGTACTATTGAGACTTAAAAATCACTGGTCAGGTCAATAATAATATTTAAAAGTACCAATTCGAGGTAGTCACAAACAGAAGAAAAATATAGTCAAATTATAAACCTTCTCGGAAATAAAAAGTTACATGCATAAATAATATCTAAAATCGAAATAGAACCAATCGATAATCTCGTCTTTTTTTTTGGAAATTGCTTAAAATTATCCAGACGAAAATCCTACCTATCGTGAATAGCCGCAGTGCAAAGAACCAATCAGTCGATAGAGCGAGCACTAATTTCGTAAGAGCGACATTTACAGAACATTGCCTGTCTGCCAGAGAATAGCTGCGTCGAGTCTCTAACTCTACGGTAAAATGTAGAGTCTGCTACGATACGATAGAGTTAAGCTAGAGAACTAAAGTTCTTATGGATTTATATTTTTTCTGCACTTACTTTATTTATGAATTATGATAAATAGTGATGATTCACAGATACAAAATGTTTTTAAATTACTTTAGCATTTGTAGCTTTACGCATAAAAAATAGCACAAAAATATAATTACCTATATTCAATTAACTATTTATATCTTTGACCTGTGTTATGTGGTCGTAAATATTGTATTTGTGTGACATAGGGTTACTTAGTGAAGAATCTATCTGTAATACTAGTAAATCGAATGAATAAACAAATAAACTATAAATTCCTGTGAATAATATACTTATTAATTTTGAGTAACGGCTTATATTTTCTTGAAAACTTGCAACATCGTTCTCACGTTATCAGCGAAATCGATACGGGTAATTAAAATTAGCATACAATTGATGCTGAATGCTGTGTCTATTATGTTTTCAGAGTAATCGGTTGCCTGTGGCTTCCGTAGGAGCCGGCGCCGACCGAGCACGCATATTGCACGCGCACGCATGCGTAAACGTAATAAGTGACAGACAGACATGCATACCGGGAAAGTGAAATTCTTTCTATATCACGTTTCGAGGTTATGACGGTCAATTTTACAAGTGTAGTTTAATTAAAATAAGTGATGATTTATGAATATGCCATAGCCATTCTAGTCAACTAAAGGGTGAACCAAGATCTGGCAATATCTTTTCTTAAGGTTCTCTTGAAAATGGCGGGAAACGACGGTTGCGAAATTATTTGATCATTTTCATTTTAATGTCTACAGTGGTTAGAAGTACACGACTAAATACTGAAGTATAAGCTATGCTTTCAACTGTGTCCACTTAATTAGTACCTAATGAAGAATTGGTTGTCGCCCATCGGCCCATCACACTCAAAATTTTTCCAATTCGCGATTCTGCAGATTTTTTTAACTATTTCAACCGTTGCACCGCACAGTCTGTGATCCATCTCTTATTAATAACGTTGCTTTAAAAAGGCAGGAGATGCTTCTAGCAGCAAGCACGTAGAGGTCTCCATACCTTAAGGGGCTGCCAGATGTCAAACTCGAATGCGAGACAGAAGATGTCCCGCAGCGGCGGAGTGAATACCACGGCACAGTGACTCCATAATTGTATTTTTATTATTTTGGCAGGGAAATAAAAATACATATTAATTAGATAAAAACGGGAATTACCGTGTTAAACATTCTACTCGTGACCATGATGGCTTAGCCTTTATAGAAAAACTGAAAATCCAGGCCCAATTTGGTACGAACCATTGTAAAAAATCTCAATGTGATCGAGATCTTCTAGTGAGAGAATTTGTCCAAGTAATCGGGCAATCATGGTGCTGCTAGATGGTACTCCTTGAATTTTTTTGTATGTTTCGACTCCACTATTCACTGTGGTAGTGGTACTACAACAAGCAGGTTTGCGGTTGTCGAACAGTGTTGGCCACTCGCCAATACTCTGGCCTCAAATTGATTTTGCCGCTGCTGTATCAAACTCTTAACTCCCGATGCATGCATTTAGGCATGCTAATTTTTTGTTGCCGTTAGCAGAATTAAAATTGTACCCACATTTTTTTGTAGGTACCCAATAAAACTGAAACTGAGGTGAATGTCCTGTTCAATGTTTTCAATTTAGCCATGATGCCCACATATGACTGATGTTTGTATTTTTGCAGTTTGAATCCGGAAATCATCCTCCCTTGCTAATTATCTAGGTCTAATCCAGTATAAAGTCCTGCCGGTGAGAATATAATATTTTTCTCCGTAACTACGAGTAAACTATTTATTGAAGCGTGCAATCTCTTCGCTACAACTTGTAGACGACATAATTCATCAAATCCAACAGAGAAAAATCTTTCTGTAAAAGCGCAATTTAATAAGCGAAGTTTTCTAAGATCAGATCACACGGAAAGGGGTGCTCAAAGTTATGAGATAGTTGGAACTTATCTACGATGCCTAACATTGTCGTAGCCTAGACCTGCCGGCTGGCTTGTCGCCAGATTACTTGGGCTTAAATTGCTTCCACCCCCTAGCTCACATGCTTTTCGGCATTACAGTAGTATTCTAAAATCTCAAAATTTCAAATTTTATAAACTTGTTTGCCAAACTAAACATTTTGAATGGTATGATGTTTTATAGGTTTATGGCATTTATCAAGCATTTATATCTTGTGGCATGGCCAGATATTATATTAGGAATTCCAATAGGATCCAATTTGTGCCAAGATCATCCATCATGCAAGACAGGTGGGGTTAATCTTCTTTATATCATCATTGTCGTTAGTCGCCAAACCTATTGTCAGACTTGTTAAGGAACTCTAGCATTGACTGAAAATATGCCTCATCCTGATCCGTATCCTGCCCAATGTTGCTAAGCTTACTCAGAATTTAATTTTAAGCATTAAACCATGGTCGGTGAACAAATTAAATGATGATGACCTTGTCATTCCATGTCACAGAATGACAAGGTCGCAGGTTCAATTCCTGCCCACGGATATAAAATTTTCATGATTTAAGTTACTAAACTTGTTTGATTACATTGTCCACCATCTTCTGGACTGCAGTCGCAGCTGTTGCGAGGCTCTTGACAAGATCGATAACGATAAGTAAACGATCAGGCCAAGGATGGAAGTAGGGGCGAAGGACAGATTCTTCGCAATATTAATCGGAACACTGTGAAGAATATTACATGCTTCTGTGTGGACTTTGAAGGCGAGAGGGCTATACCTCTCGGTCTGATTCATCTCGTAGCGCTATTTTTATTTTTAATTTATTGGATAACCAACGGCAATCTACAAAGGGTAAGTAAACACAATACAAAACTGATAGCCAATTACAGGTTTTCGCTGTTAGAGTAATATATAGGGGTATTATTCTAATCCTCCTCAAATCCTCAGCGTTGGCACCTGCAAAGTGGTGTAAATGTAAATTCAATAAAAATATCTCGACGTGCAAAAATGTACACAACGTGTTACTGGAAAATAGAGATTTGACTTGGAATCAGTTGCTCCTGTATAGGTAATAAAATAAGACATTGTAAAAATGAAATAGTCAGAGGTCCGAGCTACGGTAGTGGGGTATACTCGAAGCACAGACAATGATTTTTTCGCGGTGTTGTTTTGACTCTATAAACATTTAGTGTAGGTAATCATAAGAATTTTCGAAAGATCCATAAATTAAGTACACAAGAGTATGCAGGCTGCATGTATTGGTGCTCTCCGGGTGTCGTAGCAAGCTTATTTCCACTGGCCAGCTGCCAAGTCCGCTCGAAATTGCTTTTACGGTACACTGTAGCAATGATACTGTAGCAGTAGCACATAGGGTACTTGGCTTGATATGTAAGCGGACACACGGCACTGTACAACAAACATTTCGTCGCGGGCGAAGATTCTTATAGACGACGACTCAGACGTAATAACGCGTATGAGAAATACTCTTATACGCGGTAATACGTCTGGTCTGGTCTTCGTATGCCTTGTATACAGAAGGAATTATAATCTGTCCAAGGCGACGAGCAGTCATCGAAACCTCTGCGTCAGAGATTCGATGAAGCATTCAGTCTGAGATGTGCGATTCTGCATTGTGTATTGTCATCAAATAAATAAACATGACTTAAAACGATAAGATTTCAATTGTTTATTTCTACATTACTTTTACTTTTACAATAAGAATACTTAGTACATAATCCAAACTGCTGAACTTGGGGCCCTTTCGATTGCACTTAAGTAGATAGGATCATTTCTATATAACTCTGGAGCGAAGTAGTTGATTTCGTCTGACTGCATTCATTTAATATACCTGAACGCTTTAGCAGCGCTAATATAACAAACAAAACCGGCGATGCGCGCCCGATCATTACCGACCCGAATTCTAATGACCACTTGATCCACTCCTTTTCTTTTTCCGACCGAATTTAATCAAATTATAGGTTGAAGCGTATTATAATATTTCAATACTTCTCAAGCGATAGTGTTTGAGGAATTTAACCGTTTTATTGTTTGATTCGGTTTCATCTCAGGGTAATTTGGAGGGTCTAGACGGGTGAAAAAATTGAGGAAAGCATTTTAAAACAATATTAATCATCGTGTTTGGTCAGATTTAACTCTTTCTTTGTTTCAAATATTTTAAAAGTGTAAAGATTAACGTTTTGGTTAAACTTTTTTAGGAGCGGTGCTCTACAGTTTCCTTCTGTCTGTACTTTGGTGTCTCTTTCATTTGTATTGTGAGCAAAGGAGTGGCAAAGATTTGGCGACCCTTTCCGATGTTATCCGACGAGCGAATTTGGCGAATCTTTTAAACATTTTTGAAGAAAAATTCCAAGATACGTGATCTTTACAATACATTATTATTTAATTAAACAATCACCCATCATCAGATTAAAAAAGTTGGTGTATAACATCACTATTGATGCTCTATAAAATATTATAAACGAGACAAGGACGGGGTTTTTATGCCCTTTTCATCACTCAGCATCAGCAATGACGTAATGGAACAGATAGGCAAATGAATATAAAACTGAAAATCTAGAATGGATCCACGTTCATTGAAAAAGCAATTCAACTGTACGTAAAACAGGGTGTAAAATTGTGATGGTTCAGAAAATCTTTTTTAAATTCCTAAGGTGAAAAAAATCAGGGTCCTATCAAATAAAAGCTTTATCTAGGTTTCAATAAAACATAGTCAGCAGAACTGTTTGAATTTACATAGAGCCTTTTTGATATGGGTGAGATAACGTTGTCTATCCTTTTCAGTTTCAGTTGTATGCGAAAGAGAGGGCATGCAGGGTGATCCTCAACCTCCTGGCGTCGCGGGAGGTAAAAGATTAACCCAGTTTTGTTATTTGTCCACTGTCAGTGGAGTACGTATTCACAATGTGGCGGGACTGGAGTCTGCTCACTGGAAATTGTTGCCAGTGCACGCCATTTTGTGCTAATTTCGTAATATTTGGTCATCACTAATTCATTAGAAATTCGTTTCAGGGAAACTTTTGCCAGTATATTCGGTCCCTCTATACTGTACTCAAACATAACTGAATAATAAACAATTGTTTTGTTTATTATTCAGTTATGTTTGATGATGAAATATGAAGCTTTTATATTATTACAATATAGGTACCTAGTTTAGGAAATAGAAATTTAATTAATTAAGAATGATTAAGGTACTCGTAATCGTGATTTTAGAATCAATAATAAGATTAAATACTCTCTAAGTATTATTCAACCAATAATAAATATATTTCATCATTGTACAATAGTATGAAACAGGGTTGTTTTGATCTAGGAATATGTCAGACTCTGCCAAATGTTATGTCATGTGCCAGGCAACTCTTTCGTGGACGAATGGTGAACGACACGACCTTAAATTGTAAATGAATAATGAATAAATATCAAAACAAATGAATAAATGAGCCTTCTATATACCTCGATTCAACAGGGACAAGATCGCGAGATGGGAAACAATGTTTTGATTTACGACCCAGATACGAAAGCTCGAAAACGTCTGAGGAATAAAACAATTAGTAAAGATAACGATTATACCGAAGGAAAACTCTTGATTTCAAGAAATATAAGTTACGCCAATAAAGAAAATAACCCTCCTTCTTACGCAGTCGGATTAAAAGAAAAATGTGTAATTAACTCTTTAGACGCATTCACAATAGCGGTCAAGCCATAATAATGGTTATATTTATTATTATTTATACTGTTGTAAAATAAATTTGCACCAAAAAAAATAACAATTAAAGTCACAGAAACGCTAAACATTTTTAAAATTTAAATGCCTCCACTGCTGTGGGCACATAATTTTTTTCCCGTTGAGGGAGCTGAGGCCATGATACACCACGCGGACCCGATTGGTGTAACACATGCATGACCAAGGGTCGAACCTAGATCCTCCATAACTTGAGTCCAGTGCCCCCAATAACTGCGCCACCAAGCTTCGTATTTCTATATTTTCATTTAGAGCTTTTCGATGGAATACATGCAGGTATCGGTAGTGACTCCGTAATAAATTGATATACTTATCACTTATTATTAGTCCAGTATCACTTATCCTCGATGAATCAGTTTCCGTATAAAATCAATAAGTACTTAATCACAGTTCTCGCAAACAAAATGCCCATAATAAATGCATGAATCCACTTATGCCTTGTGTACATTACAGGCTTTAAGTCGGTATGTGTTCCAAGGTTAAGCAGGCAATGCCGCTTAGTCATGCATGTCATCGATTTTTTGTGTCAATATTGAATCACGTGATTGCATAATTTACTGTATTTCTTAGGCTGTTAGCCATATACCTAGTTAAACCTTACTTTCCTTGAACCGTGTTGTTGTCTCTTCGTTAAAAACGTTAATTTTGAAAGGGACCGACTTATTAAACGGTGGACAAACTTTAAATCAAGTTTATGGCCAATGACTTTAATGGGCCATACTGAATTCACCATTCACCACTGAATTAACCAAACTGAATTCTGTAACTTGACTTCGTATGAGGTTATCGTAGATGTATCTGCATAATGCCCAATCGCAAATATTGCCAAATTTCCCGTTTTTCTGGTAATGAAAACTTTTACTGACCTTTTTATATTTTTGGTCACTGTTCAGTTGCTTTAGATATCTATATTTTGCTTTTAATACAAACACAAATTGCCAAAATTTACAATAGGAAAAAATACGCAAAAATTGCTGACAGCGGAGAAGATCTGCTAATTTTATAATTAGGTAGTTGATTATTATTTTCCTCTCATTCGTTGTTAAAGAAAGTAATTGTAAAGGTCATGATCTTTCATGCAATTGCAATCGCAGTCCGCTGTTACTAATTGCAGTCATTCGTTTCTGTATTACCATTCAAGACTACTTAGCAATGCTTTTCTTATTCATATTCAAAATGTCTCAAATCGTAAAGTCATACAAAGTGCGACTTAAAACAGTAAAACTCGCGCTTAAAGAGTTTTTACGAGAATAGGGTGGCGTGTGGCACAACTCATAAACTTAATTATAACGAGCGTTAAATTTTTTACTCGCTGACGACCGCGGTGAAAAATCACCAACAACAATTAGTTTGTTACTAGTTTATTACTAAAACACACGGCAAACGCAGATTTTAGTACCTAATATGATTTGTAAAGTGGGAAATATAGGTAGTTTTCCGCCCTGCGACTTTAACGCTTTGTTGATAACCTCTTCATGTTGGTCCTAAAGAAATAATCATCTAATAAACAAATATTATACCAAACAAACTCTTTATATAAGTTTAGTCAAGTTTTATGCGGGGCTAGCACGAGTCACGTTAGCGACCGACGCAACGCCTTCAGGTTCAGTTTACTTTTTAAAACACAATTTCAACCTAATGTTGATTCTATTTTTAAATCAATCTGTAATCAAACTTCCTGTATAGATACATTTTACGATTTTTATGTAACATTACATCGCTTTTCGTTACACAAATATAACCTTGTTTACGAAAAGCGGTACGAAACAAAAGAATGCGCAAATACACGGCATTTCAGTGAGGGAAAATCGACAAGGAAAACCCCTGACTTCCCCCCCGTTTACGCGAAAAGGTACACATCTATAACACAGGGTGCTTCAGGGATGGAAATGTAAATTAGACGAGTGTATTGCGTATAAAGCGAAGTGATGTGAGTATTTGTCTCTCCGGAAAACTGAAGGGTGGTTTGTATGAGCATGTATAGTTATGGGTTTGATAGATTATCGTGATATATAAATAAGTAATTCGTTTTTTACACTCATTGTTCCTTAAAAATGTAGGTAAGTACTAAATTAACAATTCATTATTTGTAATCTATCCAACTAAACTTAGAATTGTATATTATTATTTCAAGACAATTTAGACCATGATTTATTTTTTAAAGCCAGTGGTTACCGGTCATTTTCAAAACACATGATTGTGATGACAAATGATTGATTAAAAATATATTCTAGAAAAATTCAAAAGAAATGACCAAGACTTAACCCGTCTGGCTTTTTTTTAAATCACTTGCGGGGGTGGGTTGGGGTTGACAAACGATTCAACTGTCAGATGATATAAGCAAGAAGATATGACTTTGATCGCGGTACTTGGTGGCTGACGATCACTTAGCTAATAATTCAAGAAACAAAAAACCAACTGCCAAAAATTTAAGCCGCTTTGATTTAATTTTTATAGCCTATGTCACTTCTACAATCAAGACGAATCTAACGACACCTCATATGTTAAAATCGATCAAGCCGTTTAGGTTGTAGGGCGTGCCAAAAATTAGACATACATATATACATACTTACATACGCTCGAAAAACATAACCCTCATAACCAACTTCTTGAGCAATCGGGTAAAAAAGTTTATATGTGCCTCTTGTGCAAGTTGTCGTTTCCGAGTTGGTGTTTCCTACCTAAGTTAATCCGTGTAAGTCTCTGGATTATAAATGTGAATCTAAGAACGTGAAGATCTATGACACAAACTCTTACGATAACGATCGCTGTATCGAAGCAAATCGTTTGTAAAAGCGAATTAATTATTATATTGAAGGATCTGGATATCTTTATTTACTAGTGTGTAAATATATCTACTTATATAAATTTAAAACTAATAAAATAAAATACTTACTTAAAACTAAATTATCCGTTGAACCTTCGTCAATTGTGTAAATTGTGTAGTCTTATTGCATGCAATTATTACAACATTTCTGGAAAGGAAGTTGTCAATTATTAGCCTCCATTTAAATACGTATACAAGTTAGTTACTGAACATCTCCTCGGTTGTGTGCCCTGTGTCGACCCGTGTCGGCCGTCGCCTTCCTAGCTACCCGAAGGGTTGCGTCGCGAGGGGACAGAGTGCAGAAAACCCTTATTAAAAAGAACGAGATTAGTTACAACTTGGCTATTTTAAAAATAACAGCACCTCTTTTTGTTTTGCTAATAAAAATCTATTTTAATATTCTACCATCAAATGTAGCTATTTTTGCGAATTTTAAAATAGATGTATCGAAATAAGAGAATTTAGCATACCTACTTTTGTTTAGCGTATAATTTATCCCATCTGTGCTCACATTTGTATACCACGAATATGTAAGTTATGATAGACACACACATAAAGGTTACTCGTATCTTATTCACAAGTTCCATATACATAAGGCCGAGACACATATGCAGTTCTGAGTGCGAGTTGATCTTGAGCTCGGTATTACTGTCAAAATTGTATGAAATCTGAATCCGATAATAGTCATACAGTTTTGAGCACGAACTCAGCGTGAACTCGCACTTGCGACAGTCAAAATTATATAAAACTGACAGTTGTAAGATCGAACTCAAACTTCACTGATGCTCAAAACTATCTATGACTATCGGCCTAACAGTTATCAAGATCGAGCTCAAACTCAGTTTGTACTCAAAATTATGAATCTCGTCCTAAGTGACCATTCAAATCAGGCAAAACCCAAGTGCGGAAACAAATAGAAGCGCTAATATTCCGCCCGGCCAATACGGCAGGCGTAATTTAATCCCAGCGCGGCGGGGCATCCCGGGAAAATCTATAAATCTGCCGCCATTAGAGCGGCGGACTCCCCGGGACTCTTATTTACTCCACAACTCAGATAACAAAAATAACAAGATGTGGCACTGAATGCGGAAAGCATTCGGTTTTGTCTGGCTGACGTCGGAAATTTGTCATCCTTATCATTCATTATCAACATGTATAAGTCCAAGCAAAAATCTGCTGAGCGGTACCATTTACACTCATAGAAAATAAAAAAATAAAAATTGTCCTGTTTATTTAATCTATGTAGTATCTTAACACTAATTCGATAAATAATATAAATAGATAATCGTTTCAATTTAATGTAATGTCAATAAAAAATTAAAATCCACTAGTAAAAATCGGCTAACTAAATGGACAATGCTACCGCTTTTTTTTGCTGAATTCAATCTCGGGTTGCCGAAGCCAGAGCGCCTTTCGCCTTAACCTTTTTAAGGCAGGTAAGGGCCAGTTTAATATTGTTTTAGTAAAAGTAGGTTCTAAGCTCGCATGTCTTATCTTCCCTGTTCTCTGATCTATGCCTTGGGCACAAATTCAGATGACAATGTTTTAGGGGAAGGCGCTGTGTAACTGCCCTCCGCCGTAGGGTTGCCGCTCCCGGCTCGAGACAGCGTAAATCATATCGCAACACTTCGTAAATTAGTCGTGTAGTGTTATTATGATACTTTATATTATATGGTTATAAATACTGTGTCTAGTCGTCTCTGAATGACTCAGTGCATTATAAAAGGTGGTTTTGGTGATTTTTCTGATAAACCAAGAACTATAACACAATACTAGGTCGTTGACAGGTACTTTAAATCATGTAAGAAAAGAAGATGGAAACATGACGTGCCCATAACACATGAACAAATCTATTTTTTTTTAAATTTCACTCATGTGGTTTGAGGATTAAAAGGCTTTGCAAAAATCCGTGTATCTTTATTCAAGAAGTTTCATAAGCATTTTTACGTTACGCCTTTTGCAGTACCTACCTGTGTAGTTACAAAAAAACCTGTAGTATTTTTATTTATTTTTTACTTTGGATTACGAAATAAGAAACGAAAAAATACCTAGGCTTTTTATTGTTTGATCGCAATTATCAATGATACAATTATTAAAAATCTGTTTATGTATTTGTTTTCATTCACCCTGTACAGTTGTCAAGGGGCAACTTTTATACAAATCACAAGCGTCAACCCTAAAAGCGTCCATTCCTTCCCCCTTCAATTACCAGCCCTGACCGAGGCGAGACTTATTGACGGATTGTGAACCTTCCAGCGTACGCTGTCTTTTTGTTTCTATCAACCCAACCGTCCAACCCGGAGTGGCTGGCGTAATGTAAATTAATATTACATTACTGTATTACAATAATTAGTCGAAGCATTTTAGAATAGAATAAGTAAACGTTTATTTGACAGAAGACTTGTACATACAGTTACAATGTAATGTAGGTAGTAAAAGTGAGAATAATAACTAAGTTAAGTTCCAACATACAAATTGACATAAAACAGATAACATAAGTAGTGCTGCAGCGCCAAAAAGGACCCAACTCAGGATGTGCTGTACCTACCTGATGGTGTAGCACTGATATCTGTTGGAGCCTTACGGTCGGGAGCGGAACCATTTTGATATTTTATAAAATCTGAAACCAACCAAACTTAACTGTTAATGGACTCCGTACATAATTCTTCAACCAAATCGAAATTAATTATGTTAATTGCTCATCAATTGAATGTCTGTTAAAATTGTAATTTTTATATAGGTATGTATGAATAATGAAAGAAAAGTGTTTTGCGCGATCCTATAGATCGAATCCGGAGATATTTCAAATACACTTTATTGTACATAAAGATTAAAGAGACACAAACAATTACAAGACAGAAATACAAAACAGCATGTAGGTACACATTTATTATTTGAAATAATGTTGTGTGAAGGTGATGAATTGATGGATCCTTAAAAGATAATGTACACCGTTCCTATTACATTGTGACTATTTGCAGTACTTAAACATGTTAGATTCATATCTTCAACATTTATCTTCGCTAACACAGTGAACAAGTTCCAACTAACCTAATAGGTACTTGACATAGGTAATTAAGAATGGTACTTTCTTGTTTAGATGTGACAAGATAAGACATCACATTCGTGGCCCAAACTGGGACTCCCTGAGATACAAACTTTTCCGACTGGGAATAGAACCCAGGACTCCTTGCACAGAAACGAAATTTGTCGTCGGTACCAATCTGAACGCAAAATCAAAAGTCTTCTTCATAGCATCAATGTCCCTCTGCAAACATAACTAAAACACCGCAAATATATCTACAATACCCATCGCGACGTCTGTCACCCCCAATGCACAGGGTGAGGGTAGTTAAGTACAGGGACGCGGACAGGGAATCATCCCACGAATGATACACCAAAAGCTCAATCGAAACGATATATTGCGCCGATACGCACCACGGCGAACGCTAATCCAGTTATGGGTACCAAAGATTAAGCTGTTATGTATGCAATACAGACGGTAGTTCGCCTTTGATAGGTAATTTTAACATTTAAAACTTTTTTGACCTATCAACAATATACAGTTTCAAATTCAATTTAATTTATTTAATTGCATATATATGTCAAAATGTACATTAATTCTTAAAATTTTATCTTTACGTCTAGGACTAAAATCTGAAACTATATAAACTAAACACAGGACCTTGTGGCACGCTTTTGTCCAATAAAGATTGACTCTCATCCATCGCTTAGAAAATTATTTCATAATTCGTATTGTTTCAATATAAAGAAATATAAAAAAATGCAGTCTTTGTGATGAGTAAAATACGGTTAAAATTGCTTGGTTTGTTATATCGATCGAATTTCAATTCGTGGCAAAAAAGGAAAACACGACTAAGTACCACTTGCTATCGGTATATTATAGCGGGGCAGGATTTTACTGTATATTCCCGATCACAACCAGCCCAACGGTTTTTTGGTATAAAGCTCCTAATAAAATATTGATTTTGAATTAAAAAACTTTTCTTCAATATCACGTTGCCTTATAATATCTGTGTCGTGTCTGCGAGTAGTTGGTCGTAGCATGCTCGTCTATATTTCATGCGAGCCGAGCGGTATTGGCATTTCCAACCTGCACCATGCAGCCTCTTCGCGTGAAACATGTTATAATCAATACCGCAAATACGGTTACTGGTTTACATAACTGTAATGTTAATAACTCTCATTCCGACATAGTCTAGAGATAGATGGTTAGTATTGTGAATATATCTTTGATTTGTTCGGTTCCCATTGAAAATGGGTTTTGGGAAATTGAAAATTGGAAAATTCATTTCATCATCCAAATGCTTATTCTAGGAAAACTCGATAATGAACACATCTGTCTGTAAATAGCGTAAGGTGCATTTTTTGTTACTATGTACATACATACCTATACGATATTTCTATGCCATGATTTTTTTAACAGTAAAAAGCAAAGATTTCGATTGTAATTTTACATACCTACCTACTTACATTAGTAAACCCAACGACTACTGGCTTTTACACTAATTCAGAAAACCTGTCAAGAACAGGTAGTATAACAATTGAAATTGAACCACATATTCAATGCAAAATAGAAAATTATTCACTGTTATCCGGATAACTGGAGGATCAGCAATTTTAATGTGATACGTCTAGTTAACATTGTGAGGCAAACGTACACCCTGGCATGGAGGCCATCAATATTTCATAGGGCCGGGTAATATCGGCGGTTTAAACTGGCCGACTCGTTATTGCACATCTGAACTTTATGGGGAGCCACCCCTGATACATAAATTTCGAGAAGTGCACTGGTTTTATGGAAAGGTAAAATGTGTTTGCAACAAGGTATTGATTTTGCAGATTGGTTGTTGGATTAACAGGTTCATGCGTATAGCCTTTTAGTAGCGGCCTTGTTTGTCACAAACAATCGGCTATGAAGAGTAAAAATCTTTTATTGACGCACTGGATATTCATTGGAATTGCAAAACGCATTTTCTACTTGCAGTGAAGGGTAAAACCACATGTACTTTATAATGCTGAATATACAGGTCTATAAATTGCCTGAATCTAAACCAGCCGTGATCGATAAATTATCGTTATATTAATCCTCGTTGTAACATTTTTTTTCACGTAATAAAATGTCTACCACTTGCGAATGGTAAATAGAGAGAGGAAGTAGGTACCGTATTTTACCGATCACTGTCTGGCCCAGAAAATTCAGTAGTTGGTCAGTACCCCTTTATGATATCCTCCCCCAAAAGTTTCCACGTCCAGTAAATGTCAATTTTTTATTAACTCTAGCACACTCCCCACTAATTAAAATACTTACTAAATTTATATCTTCTAACAACATCAGACTATAGTATTCTGTTTAAAATAAGTATATTTTCTCGATGTCCCGTTTTAAAGTGAAATATTCGCTTTAAGGCAGGACACAATTAATAATTGTATATCTATGTTTTGTGAATGCCTACTAACCCAATTATATTAAGTACTAAAACATAAAGCACGATTTAGATATAATAATAACACACTAACAAACTTGTGTTGTCCCATTTATCTTCCAGAAAACTCAACCATATCAACGAGTAATCAATCGTACTGATCAATTGCACCCGTACATACCGTGTCATTCTCAACCCTGACATTGGCAGAATCATCGACAAAACGATGGAGCCATAAACATCAAATTGGAATTGGTTGATATTATTACCACATAACGATTTAGCGTACATACCCGTAGGATAAATCGATATGTTTAGTAAGAACATATTCTTTTGTAGGGAAATACGTTTTGACGATTTCTTCTTTAATTTATAAGGCTATGTTTAAATTCATAGAATTTTGTAAGTAAAAGCAAGCTCACTCACACACACTAAGTTCGCTCCCTAAATTATCTATGAATTTCTGCCTTAGACTTCAAATTTGAAGTCTCCTTATTACAGGTCTCTAATATACTAATGCAGTATGTATTGTATATGACCATACGTGCATGTATATGTAATTCGGTAGCCGGTGCAATGTTGTGTGGGGCTCGCTCGTCACAATCATCTCCAACGGGTCCCCTTTCAATCTTCACTGCAATAAATAAAAGGGACAGTAAAAAATGCGAGACGGAACATTCGACGGTGGCGCCCTTGCGATTTAGGCCCATATTCAGCGTCATTGCCGCCGTTTTATATTTCTCTTTGTTGGTTATGGCTGTAGAGGTTATATGTCTAGATATCTTCGAGCAGACGTAAACTGTTTAGATTCTTCAGATAAAAATTTAAATTTCTTTCAAAATAATTACTGATCCTCTAACTATTCATTCTCCAGAGATCTATAGAGTTAGAATTTGTATTGGTACCTACCTATTACTGAAACTTTTATGGAAGTTGATCATTTTTAAATATTCTGTGATATTTCTTAGGTTCTTGTGTGGTTTTAATTTTATTCAATCACACTCCATTTTAATAATGCTAAATATTTGGCAAACCTATGTTATTTTGTTTAAACCAAGCCAATGAAACATCAATTTTACAGCAATATTATGAAATTAGATTAAAGTAAATAACCAATACATTAGCAAATCACAGGTTTCTAATTTAGATGTGTAAGAGAAATCACTGTGTGAAATATTTGATGTTATAACCTTAAAAGTTTCTGAAATCAAACATCGAATAGTTTCAAAACTTTTGCACGTAGTCACACGCAAACAAATATACCTTTATACTCATGTACGCACAACACCCCTATCGAGAGACAGATTTTATGTAAAAACCAACGGGAGTCACTTCAATCAATACACGCTATATAGATGATGTAAAATCTTTCATCTGCGCTGTTCACGAGAAACTTGACTCTATTCCCATACGCGAAAAGTCTCATATGAGTAAGCTTTTACACATTTTTTTCTTCAACAAGAAAATGTTGTGTTGAACAATACTGGCTCCTAACGCGATGTATGACAACACACAATGGGTTTCCCATGGTCCGGAGGGATCGTGGAAGAGTTAGTTTTTTGTGAATATCAAAATATGAGCCCCCTTTTACAATCCCATTGTATCCGATATTGATCCCCATAATAGTTTGAGTCGGCTGGTGCTCAGTGTCTTAATAAAAGGGATATGATGAATTCTCTCTGGTGATTCATGTTATGAACGCCTACATCGATGTACTTACACGTTGTACCTACTCACTTATACTCGTATTAAAATTGTTCGTGATGAGTAGTATGTACTTTTAACCAAACCAGTCTATTAGGAAATCACTGTTACATTAGGTTAAATAAAAACAAAATAAGTAATACGTTTGTTGGCATTTTTATATATATTTATACAAACCTACCAATTTTCATTTTTTTTCCATATAAGTTGGTTAAAATGGTTGTATAACATATGCCCATATATCTAGGTAGGTACATTGTATTAGAACAAGTACAATATTTTGTTGAATTACACAGGGTGGAATATTTATTTAAATTTTATGAGTAAAATCGAAGCCGCAATAGCCCAACGCCTTACGTTGTGACACTGCAGCACCAGTTCAGATCAGTAAATAATAAAGGTCGCAAATTCGATCTCCACCTCAGTAACGGGTTAGCATGAAACACCATCGTCATTGTATCGATATTGATGCTATACAATTTGTATAAGATTGTCATTGTCAACGCCCCCTTACGGCAGCTTCCGAATTAAAAACGGTAGCAAAAAAAGTTTTTAGTTCGATTACATTTGTATATTTGCATTATTAGGGTAGCAAAAATAACTTGCTGTCCCACTACATCAACCCCTAAGTAGGGGCATTTATTTTACAATATCATGGTATCAAATGATCCACCTAATTATAATTTAGCATTCCTCTCTGATGATTGCTAGCCTGATCATGATGCAATAGATCGACCAGTGGCTGCCCTAATATAATCAGTGATCCACCAGTTACCCCTTCAAGTGTTTTACATGAATAAGTCAACCTGTATAGTAGCCATATAATATTTGCGTTATGTTTTCTTACAGCTATATTATAAAGTAATAAATTATCAAATTATAAAGATTATAGCTTTTAACTGGTTATTAAATTACTTAATTATACGCCTGCGAAATTTTTAAACGTCTCTATTTTGTTTCGATAACATATAGCAATATAAGTATTACACAAATTGAGATTAGATTCATATCAAGTATGCTCGTATATTAGATTTGATGTTAATTAAGTCAGCGTTTAGCTAAATGTGTGTGAAAATCATTATAAAATGATTTAATGCCATAATTATGAAAAGTGGGTAGATAAAAGCAGTTTGCTACTTATCCAAATTTAAATGATAGATTTTTTGATATGCAAAATTTTTATTACTCGTTACATTTTACTATGTTAGGTAGGTAGGTAAGTATAATATTTGGCAATGAATTTATAGAAACTTATTCTAATTATTTAAAATGCCTAATTGCGAGTAGCCTACCCCGTGATTGCTGTAAAAGGTAACGTGAAATCCGTCGAGCTACGGGGATGGGAGGGCCGCGAATGGCGGCTACGAGCCCGTAAGCTACGTGTTGTTACGTAACCGCGTAACGGGCCGGTCGTTGACCCCGCGGCGACCTGCGCGCGCGCCTGTCGTCGCCCTACTCGACCGACTGGCCTGCTAGACTATGCACTGTGTGTAGATACGAGAATAGGTAATAACGGACGTGTAAGTAATAAAATAATCAAAATGCTTATATATAAGGTCTCAGGCCCAAACATTAGGAATCTACATAAGAACATTCTGAAAAATTGCTGATTGTTTACTAACATAGTGGGCACATAATTAATAGAAATGCATTGATATAATTATTAAGTCACTGGTTAAGAGTAAATAATTTTACGTACAGTCAAAGATCAGGATAGCAACAGAAATTTTACATAAGGATTTGTCGGATGCCATGCAATGTATCAATTTAATAACAACATTGCAGAGTAATTGAATAAACAATGTAGGTACACCAACCACTTTAGATAACATTAAAACAATCTTCTTAAGTGATCTGCGTATAAGTTGAATTAATTTACCAACAGTCATTATGTCTACACGATCTTAGAATGCCATCTGCAAATGCTTGCTCTGTGGAAGCAGCACTAGGACGTGTTTGGTTCTCGTTAACAGATCTGCTTGTGCGCCATGGGACGCCCAACATCGTGACGTTTATGGGTTTTATTATGGGCATTGTTGAGCCAGCGGTACCTTCCGAGTAATTGCTCATTAATACGTTTGGAGACGCTGCGATGAAGTAAATAAATTACGAATACATTTAGTATGGCTAGGTTGGATTTACAACTTTGACACAAGTTTCCTCATCTCGATTTATAAATCAGAGGTCAGACGCCCACAAATAACAGCAACATACTGTGTCAGCTCTCATGCAGGATGTATGTTGAACACAAAGTGGATCCTATTAGAATCGTATAATATGTTAATATGCGAGTCCACATACAAGGTCAGACCGCAATCTGTTTACTAAAAGAGTGTCTCCCGGCTTTATATGGTGGTATACGTAATTATAGATAACTAACCGTGACAATTACGAAGATTTACTCAAATATAAAAGTTCAAACATATTCAGTTTACTGTTTATTACGGAATATGTACAATTAGATTATTTTTTGAAGTTTTATTTAAAAAATCTTGTCTGTATTTTACCATTATCACACTCTCAGATGAAAATAAAAATTGAAATGTCGATCGCTTTGCAATCCAGGTAAGCCGTTCGCAAGCCTTGAAAAGGTTTCCACCATGGATACAAACCAATAAATAAATTCGAGACCGCGTGTCTCATCTACAGGGCTTCGCGTGACGCCTTGGGGTCCGCGATCTCACAGATAGAGCGAACACCAATTGATTTCCGCGTTGCGCCGCGCGCGCACCCAGCGTCATCAGATCGGGCTAACCGTAAAGTTACGAGCTCCGCTGTTTGCCCACGTTTTATACTACAGTTGTAAATCTCACCATCTGCATTTTACCTTCAAATGAGAAGAATTTGAACGGACTTCAAGCGGTCATCTGATGGATGCTATTTTACGTTCGTGATGAAAAGGTGTATAATTATTGTATTTATAGAAAGGATTGTTGAAGATATACGCACGACACTTACTTTCATGGTCATTGGCCCATTCTAATAGGGTTTATGTTATGATACAAAAACAGTGACTTTTTATGTAATGGGTAATTATAGAGATGAATCGGAGAGTGTTGACTTCCTGTCCCGACATTGCTTGAACCGGCTTCCGAACATAGGTACATACTTGATTTTTAGTCACTTTTAGTGTCACGACAGTTACTACTACCACTACTCCGCTCTCTCTTCCAATGAAACTTGATATTTCAGTGGTAGAGACAATGTATCTAACACCAAAGCTCTGCTTGTTGTATTGTCCTTTTAAGTCACTCTGAAGATATCTCCATCTCTACTACCGCTGATCCTCTCTATTCCTTCTGCATATTAGCTACATACAACGGCTGCTAGTTACAACTGTAACTTAACCCCAAAACATAGTTTACTGCAACTTTCGTTAGAATCTTACTAAATTATTAAATTTGTGAAGATCAATCTTTTTTGTCGATAAACGAATACTTGTCAAAATTAAACTGCTAATGACTATGCACAATTTGGTATATCGAGAGATAAAATAATTTAAATGCAAACTATTAGGTAGATATCTCGTACGGAAGATCTCGGTCTACATCTGTGCTTAACGGTAACACACAAATTGGCGGCATCGTCTGCGTCGACAGTGGACTGAAAAAATGTAATGGTTACAATACCACAGTTACAAAATTTGATTAGCGGAGTAGTCACGTCGGAATTCGTCTATGAACGTTTAGAAGCGAGAAGGATGTGCAGGGGAATTGGATATGGTATTGACTGTTACCTGATTATCTTTGGAGTTAGGTACTCGTTCTTATGTAACTAGAGATGCAACTGACTTGACATACTACCTAAATAATGCTTCTCTCAAAACTATTCAACGCGTGCAATTATTAGCGGCAGCAGTATCAAGCCTTTATCTTGCCTTTGGACAATTAAATGGCTGTTTTGGGTCTATTATCAACAGCATACTTGGAACACACATTAGGTTTCGTTGACCATTAGATTTAATTTCTTAGATTTTGTATCGTCTTCTGATTTTAATCTAGTACTTCGATATGGCGTCGCGCGTCGTCTTTACTGATATTCAATGGATGGAAAGGAAGTTAAATTAAAATATCGTGATATAATTGTGTCGAAATGTGTCTCTATTGAAACACAACTCTACCACAAATCCGTTCCCAAGGACAAAGTGGTCAAGAGTGGACAAAGTTGAGAAGAATAAACCGCACAGAACTCCCTGATAGCGGCGACCCTGATACAATATTTGGCTGAAATTCCAGGAAGTGTTATCCGCGGCATGCACCAAACATTCTACCTTTTCCGTAAGTGCCGGCTCCAAACACCAAGCTCGCACGGTCGTTTCTATGATCACCGTTTCTAGTTTCGTCGCGTTCAGGGGCAAGTGGAACGGTACCGCGGGCGACGACCCGAGATCCCCGTCGATAGCTCATCGCCGTGTTTATTCTCTATTATCGAATCGTGGCCAATGAGACGCCGCCGCACCGCATTGTGACTCGCTACATTGGTAGAGCCCCAACGAAGGTCAGATTTTAATAAAGCCGAGGCTGGAAAGTTTATGATCGTCGCCTTCGGGTTGAAGCCAAAGGTAGGATTGAATATAGATTTTGTGAATTAAAAATAAATTTTATGGTGTTTTTGGCAGTCGTGTCGCTGTTGTTTACTTCTGCTAAATCTGGAAACTTGTGTTGACGAGAGCTTTTTATACGCCTCATTATTTTCCGCAGTCTACCTATCTATTAAGCTAGATCAGCCATCAGATATTACTGGTCAATTTAAGATCATATTAACCCAATTGACCCAAAACGGATTTTGTATTTTGATCCAAAACTTCATGCCCTGGGACTTCGGCGGTCAGTCGAGTATTTTCAGGCATGATTTTCTATAGTGTCGTCACTTTTTCCAGCCAAATCCACGTATTTACCTCTATCTCAAAATATTGGAACTGGAATCGATTAGACTTGCAAATCATCTAAGGCGGTAACAACTTCTTGCGTTCAAAGTTCACCGAAGCCGATTTGTTAGTGACCGAGGCCATAGGACGGACTTTGTTCTTACTCTACTCATTTGTCATTGCCGTGCGGATGTTGTCGAACTTTGCGGAATGCTTGTAGCGTTTATACGCGAGATATTATTATCTTCTTCTACGGTGATGACAATTAATTAATGTCCAATAATTAGTGTGAAATATTAGATGTGGGAAGATGAACTTTTATGAGAAAGTTTAAGTCAACGTACTGGTTCTTAAAACTAGCCATTCATTCGTCTGCGTCAATTAGTCATTTGGTTTCTGGTTCTTTTTTATCTGGAATATTTGGAAGTTTGGTATCTATATCTACTTATGTGACGAATTATACCTTGGATATTTGAATCTGAGCCTTTGAATTGGATTAAGGCTCTTATAGAGGCATCAACTCTTAATATAGTTTAATCGCAACATAACATTTACATGTAATGTAAAAGACATTCCAAATCAACATAGCATTTAATTTTAGAAGTTATATTACTTGAAAATGCCACAGCCTGTATTTTTTCATTGATTCCAAGATCTTGACTTTAAATTTAGATGGGCCTGCAACAATTTTTCACTTTTTTCGCTAGATATTTTGTACTTAATTTACAGTAACCTTTATTAATATGAATCAGGTTTCAATGTGCGTTGCGATAACTAATTATATGCAGCGCCATGTTTCCATCACCCATAATATAAAAGATGAACCGAGCATCATCGCAAAACAGATCCAACCTGATCAAATAAACGTAATTACTCGATAGAGTGAAAGCTTATTCAAGCCTCGTATAACCCACAAACGATCAGTAATCACTACTACATAATTAGTTGCAATCCGTTTGAATTGAAAACCCACCAATAGGAAAGGTTGTTCAAACGAGTGGACGAGAATCACCGTGTCCGGTTAATACTATTAGGTTCGCAGGGGTGTGATAAATAACCGCTGTAAATAAACGTCTAGTATATATCTGTGTATCGGTGTTATATTGAAATGTTGGAACTGGTTTGCCTCCCGGGCTCGCCAGGGAACGCGGTGACCCCGGTGGACTCAGAGGGAATACAGAATCGCGACTTAGGATCTTTAACCCTTACTACGATACGCTATGTAAAACTGGAAAATGCAGTGTGGCTGCACAGTATTAAAATTGGTTCGATCGGAAACCAAGGTATCGTAGTAAAGGTCTTATTGGAAAATGCGTCTCGTAATGCATAAAGTATTAGAAGTGGCGCCTCTCTGAGCTATTTATCGTATTCTTTGGCAAATAAAGTGTCTACAGGACAATCGCTTAAGGAGACGAAGATCTCTGCTGCATTCAAGTTTCTATCGCAATGCGTATTGGAACTTGATCGATAAACAAAAGCAACCTACTATTTTGTAATCTAGTTCTGCAAAGAAAAATATGGTGGGTACTGAACTTAGAGTTTGATGAACCATCGATCTAATCATCAAATTTCTTATCCAATCAAGGTGTTTTATTAGTTTGCCAACCAACTATAGGTACAGCTTTCATAATCTTGTAATTTGCCGTCAACGTAAACTTGATTTCTTGACAGAGCATTTTAACAATACTTTCAGATTTCTCAGATCTCATTACCATTCCAAAACAAGTTTTATGTGTGTGTTTAAAAAGACGACATTACTATTATTGTCACCTGTATCAAGGCTGTACCTACCTGTGCAATAAAATGTACAAAAGCAACCTACTGTTTATAAGAGAGAATCTCCTTCTCTGGCTAAAATTTAAAAATAAATGACGAGAGGGCCTTTGATGTTGTTAAATGGCAATGCGTCCTCAAGGTGGTGATAAAAGTCAAGCTGCCTGCAAGGTTGGCGACACGCATTCTTTCTGTACACATCTTTATATCAAAACTATAAAGTTTATACTTACACAATGTATAAACCTTACTTTAGTACATGTTATTATTTAAGGTTGGCAATATTTAATAATTTGTTTTCAAATTACGATGACATTTTTGCATGAATGCCTAGCGAAACAGTAATATTCTAAATATTAAAATAGAGAAAATTTAGGATTCCAAATCACAATCGTTTACGAGTTAGTATTACAAGTTGGTAAATACTTACATGAGTCTACTATTGCATGCCAATATCTTCTTTAAAATATCCACAACACCTTGCAAGGAAAGGTGTCAGCTCTCCGAGTTGAAAAAGTAGCAAGAAACTTTTATAGCACATCTTTAAAAATATTTTTTTTACAATTTTCTTACCTTGTCCTTGGCGACCTTATCACTACATTAGGTATTATAATAATTTGTTTTATATTTTATTTCTAATTAATTTATTCAGATAACAATAATAAAAATTCTAAGTAACTATTATAATATTAACCTAAAAATATATATATAAACTAAACTAAAAACTATATGTACAATAGGTCAGTTGAACTATAAATATAATAATTAAAACTTAATAAATACATAATGCGGAACTGATAACACCGTCACATCACTTTCATGTCGATACATACTATTAGGTACTTACATAATTTAATCATACAGCGAATACCTAATTCATAATGAATTCATGAGCACTATTAACCGTGTCGTCGTTCTAGGTATGAGTATATTGATTGAAAATATGCAAACGCAAATATTGTGGAGCTTTATGGACGTAACAATGTCCACATGTTGACAGCGCAGGTCCTATTTGCCAAAATCGTGTAACCTATCGCATACTGCAGGGTTGACTGAAATTGTGAAGTGGAGGCTAAAACAAACATGGACAAACCGACCACTACACCTACTTTGAAATTGCACAGCAGTGTCTTAATTAAATAAATATAGTTATCAAAATGCTGGATTTTAGATAAGATATTTGAATATAATTTATTGTACAAAATTAAATACAGATATACTTAGCTGAAACAAGTAATAAGTTAACAAACTTGTGTTAAGCTTGACATACACAGCCTCGACCTAGCCGCGATCTGCGATCAGTTGAAACGCATGCCCCGCCTCATTTTCTGCCGTCGTTACCTACTGGACGTAGATCGCAGGCCTCAGATCGCTACCTACGGGCGTTAAAATGCCCAGAAAATGAGGCGGAGCATGCGTTTCAATGGGTCGCAGATCGCGGCTGTGTGTGGAGGGCATTAAACAGTCTATTGCGATTCTATAAATTTTGATAACTATAATACAAAATAGGTTTCAATACTCAAAATTGCGACATGTAAATGTCGAAATTTACATGATGCGATAAGGCCGCCATAATTGTACGTTTATGTTACGTATTTTTGATTCGGTAATTTTGTGTATTTTATGTTTAATAAAGAGTATTTGAATTGAATCGATGCTGTAACTCTTCGTATATTGTAACTGCAGAAAATTGGTTAAATCACTTAGGAAAAGCTCAACCCTGCGAATAACTGTCAGTGTGTGAGCGCCACGCTTACTGTGCGAAATATGCTTGTCGTGTTTGTGTGCGTGGGACTGCGGCCACCGCGCGATGTGTCGGTATTTATCCCACATTAGCATGCATCCGTTCCATTGATCCAACCTCTTTGTTCACTGCCCAAACCCTTTATTTGGCGAATCCCCGAAAACGATTACACTTTACACCAACATTATGTTTTCCTAACTCAATTACCGATTTATGAAGACGCTATCGTTTAATCGTAATATAATTACCCGATTGCCGAAAGGGGGAGGGTAATGTTTTTCGAGTGTGTATGTCGGTTTCTTTGTGGCCTAAATGGTATATATTTATTTTATATATTTATAATATATTTTGATGTGAGTATTTCTCGCAACAGTGACGAACGTCATTCGAAACTACATACCGACCGAACCCTGTATAAGTTATTGTTCGATTAGTAGGTAGGTATGTCCCTTACTAGTTATATTTGATATAACGAATAAACATTTTGAGAAATTGACATTCTAGAAAATTCAAATGTTCATTACATTTGTCTGCTAATCCGAAATTTTGGAAGCCGGATATTTTTTGAAGTGGTTGTTTTGGATAAGAGACATACCTACCAACTTTAGTTGAACACGGATTCAATTGAGTCGCATAACTATATGTAAGTAATGAACACAAGTTCGTAGTAAACGAGCTTGTATGGCAATAAAAGGAGAGGCGGGCAAAATGAAGGCAGCAACACAACAGCCAGTAAATGCCAAGTGCGGTGTCTAATGGGTCCCGCCGCGCTGCGAGCTGGACCGGAATGCCAAGCGGCCAAGCTCCTGGACCTACACCGGTGTTGCCAACTAATGATAGCTTTTCTACTGACGAAATGTTCGTTTTACAGTCGAAAACAGAGAAAAGTGTATAGGGGGCTCAATAATATTGAGATTTTCTCAAGAACTACCCGACCAATATTAAAATATATTATACTGTTAGATAATTTAGAGTGCACACTATGTCATTATTAAGAATTTTGAACATCGGTCAAGTAAGTGGTTACTTACTTTAAAAAAATCTCAACCTTAAAAACTCTCGCGTACGCCTTGTGTTAGACCGTACGTAAAGTAAAGCCGGAAACACCAATGCATTTTCAATGTAAGAACTTAATTCAACATTTTATTTTACAGATTCAGGATAATTTAACTCGTGCTAGTAATTTTAATATTTTGATACATATTTTGTATGAACTTATAAAATAAATTAAAGCTACCTAAAATTTTAAAAACTACTTCAAAATACATTACAAAATAACTAAAAAATATAAGTGACTTTTTTGGACATAAAGATTTGTTGAAACAAAGAATTGATTATTCGTCTAAGATTCCCGATTAAATTTTCCTGTGCCTACCACTTTTGAAAAGATCTCAAACTTGCGTACCTACCTATCCCATAATGCAGGAATTATAAAAAAATTAAATGAGTTAGGTATATTTTATAACATTTATTTTATTAGGTACCATGAAAATACAGGTTATAATGACAGTAAAAATCAGTTTTATGTAAAAAAATCAAATGTACCTACTGAAAAATCTGGTGAGATTGCCGCGCTTACCACTTGATGCAACTTCGCGTACTCCTGGATGCACGCACGTGTAGGTACCACGAATTGGGAATCACTGGTCTATGTCACCAAAGGTAGTCTTGAGGGTTGCCCGAAACAGATTGTTTAGCGATAATACCGCCATTGTACACTAATGAAGGCGGGTTATAATGAAACTCTCAAAGTATGTAAGTATGCAATTAACTTACCTAAATCCGACATAATTTAAGTTACATACAAGACGAGAATGTAGATGAGACGGGTTGGTATCGAAATAAATAATTAAATTTCTGTATGAGAAAGTCGCCTAAATACATTTACCAATGAAGATCAGCTTCGTTGACCATTTCTCAGTACATAACATTAAGTACAACCGGATCACGATGAGAAGAGGTCTGTTTAACGTTGTTGCGGTGCGCTCTCCTTCAGTTTATCGTGGTCGAGTAATACTGGTCAAGCCGACTGAGTGTGGGTTTATGACAATATGTAACCTGTGCTGAGCCGTCGGCATCAAGCAATAAGTTACTTTTGTTTGTAAGCGTTTAAAACTATAGCAGTATCAAGGATGTGAGATAAAACAAATATTAATTAAATGTAGATAATGACAATAGAGCTACAACTAAATGTGCTAAAAATACGAGTACGTATACAATTTTTTATATAAAACTCAGCATGTCTTCTTGAACTTGATCATTGAGATATACGAAACTGGAGGCAAAAAATTAATTATTATATTTGTATTAGTATAATATAACAAATTATTAGGATCCTTTTTATTCGCGTCAATAAATATCATACTTATATAACTATTAAATAAATTAAGAACCTAGCTAAATGAACTCAATACGAGTATTTATTGAAGATTTCTATTATTGTACCAATAGTACGTCATTCTGTTATTTCATTACGCTGATTAATGTATCTACTACACCCTCACCTCACACAATATAACTACAATTGCTATCTACAAATACGCTTACAAGGAAAATAAAACCTTCAGTATTAATAAAACATCGCAAATTTACCCTTATCCTACAAAACGAAGCGCGTATACCGATTAAATGAGGTGCTCGCGTTTCTCCAGATAGCCATGCTCTTCCTTCTCTGTCACACGTACTGTGAGGATGTGGGTGTCTCTGTCCCGCCAGCCTGCGCAGCCTCATCTCGCCGGCACCTCGCCGTCGCCTTCCAGTCACATATTTTATTTGTGGAGCCTTCCTGCATCCAGAGCGGACTAAAGCCTCCCATAGACTAAATGATCCGATGTTGGAATTTAACACCCATATTCTGAGACGGTTCCTCCTTGACTTTACTCAACCTCACTGCAGGAAATTGTTATTATCAGTTGACATTCTTAATTCGAACAATATCCTTCGTCGAGGAAACTTGTAACATAAACCATCAAACGGTTGAGATAAATGAAATCTCGGATTGCTTAAGTTGTCGACTTAGAATATACATTTAAATAATGTTTTCAGGATTTTCTAGCCCACATTATTCGACTACCTATGAGCCGAAGAAGATACAAAGAACTGTCTAAGAATATGTATGTGTGTATTTTTATTAAATACTTACTTACACTTGACGTTCGCGCAAATTCGTCCACTTCGTGATTAGATTTTCTTCTTTATCTCAATAGATAGGCGAATAATGTTAGGACATTCTGACCGGATTATAGAATTACAAGATTAGTCGTCGCTTGAATGGCAGACTGAAGAACGTTTGTTGAGTCGGAGACCCGCCAATAATATTCACCCACACATTTACCTGTTTGCAATAATCGTAGCCGATTTTATGCTTCTATGGCTTGGGTTGGGGGCACACGAAGCGATGGAATACGACGACTGTAACTTGAGTTAGAAAGGGTCACTAGCTCCAATGTTTTCAGATTCATATTACGGGTCACTTAAGAAAATCTTATTAAGGTTTAGGGATGATATAAAGAAAAGGTCATTTGTTAAGTAACAAAACAAACAACCACTATCTTGATGATAAAGCATTATCGAAATACACATACGTCTTTGGTACTGTATTAATAAAAATATGGTTGTTTTATATTAGGTACAACACCGATTAGACAGGTTTATGACCCGGAGATAGATCGGCCAACGCCTGAATCACGTCCTGGTATAAAAAAATAAAGTTCTAACATAGATGGTAACAATCTACCTATTGTTGTTTTAAGAAATGAATTTACATAAATCTTATCGAGCGATCTTATTTAATATCTTATAATATCGGAAAATACGATGTCATAATCATAAGGTGTGCCATTCAAAATTAGATGGAAATACGCTCATATTATGAGCGATGAATGTGTGTAAAGATTGGAAAATGTGAATTTCGTTCGAAGATTCTTAGATGCAGTAAAGCATGATTTCATTTAAGGACCCACCCTAAAATTATATAGTACTTAGGTATACTTATTTGAAGATACATAGGTGAATCACAATTGTACTCATCAATGCAGGCCTCTAACACCAAGAATGATGGGCTCATTAGTCCAGTTGCGAGTTGGCTGAGCAACGATGGGCGTATTCTACGTGGATGGGGATACCGCTAGAAACTTTTTTATCTGAACCCCTATGTGCCTCAAAGCATGTTAGACAGTCGGTCCCGCAGTTGCTGTGTCTGCAGCAATCATTAGGTCATGTCAGAGGCCTCGGGTGGTGTGAACAACTGTACATCACATAACATATTTAACTATGGAATATGTGATATCTATGTTTGTGATCTCTTTTATACATTTTGTTCGGAATTACAAAATATCCGAGAATTGTCCATTATTTTACGTCGAGCAATGATTGTCGCTCCGCAGTTTTATGGTGCACGAAGACGATGACTTACGAACCATTTCGATCAGTTGCTTCATTTTTACGCTTCTCTTCATTAATTTACGCGACGGCTCCGAAGAAAAAGCTCTTAAACGCATATCTTTGTCATGAGCCTGGCTAAGAAAGCTCAACGTCTCTTTAAAAAGTTACCTTACTCTTAAAGTATTTTGAACTCTAAGAGAATTTATATAGAGACTTATGTTTGAAATATTGGTACTCTCTTTTTGCTAACCTTTAATACCTATGGTGTCTTGTATTTTATTTTTGAATGCAAAGTAATTGTATGGTTTAACTTTGTAACACGATTGTGTTTAAGAAATATAACTTTATCATCATATTTTTCGGTAAATGCTTATACCCGCTGGTCGAAACGAATTTATTTCTAAATGCGCCCATCTAGGGAAATGTGGATTCTATTGACAACCTGTCCTACGGGTGATTCTCTGCATCACTAACTTACTTCATCAGCAAACTAGAATGGTCGCAAATGTCTTTAGGAGACAGTGAACATTTTACATCAGACACCCGTCGTTCTTAAAAAAAATACTTTGTTAAACATTCTAAAGATTATCCGTTAATTTTAGGTTAATAGAAGATTAGGGCAGCGGTTCTGCTTGACTGCTTTTGACATCACCAGTTGCGATCGGCGTCGCTCTCCAAACAAATGTATTAAAAATAAAATTGGGTTAGATTTGAGCAATAATAGAAGACGGAAATAGTTTCAATGGAGATGAATTTGGCACACCTAATGTTAATAGTTTTGTTTCATTATATTATATACACTATGCCACTTTAAAATATTTAGCTCCCTTCAAATTATTTACAAATAATGGAGCAGTCTATATTGACACCAAAAACGGTTACGATCTCAGATATAACACGAGTTCTACCGAAACATTCAATACAAAATTCTTAATATCCAAAGGTTATCTGGAATCGATTCCTCTCAACGACAAGAACGTCAATAATTATAAAACATATGAGTATCCATACTCTTATTTATAATATTATAATCCTGCAATAAAGATTTGTCTTCTCTCTTAATTTATATGACAACACTTTTAAACGTTAACACAATTACACCTGTGTTTACTAGCGGCCACAAAGGTGCAGCGCTGGCCAGTGTCACAGCAAGGCTGCCGCTTATGGCAACAATTGCGAGAATAATTTTCCTTCTTCCTGTCGGTGTTGAGCGGAACAACCTTGCCCATCCGCTGAGGTCGTCACCCAAATAAATCTTGGTAGTTGCACCTGCACTTTTTGCTATTATACAGCTATATAAACAGTTACTCATTAATACATCTGAAGAATGACCGTGAAGTTGTAAAAGCAGTTAATAGGTGACTCAACTTCTAATAAAATAACAACAATTTTACTCCCGGCATCATTCAATAACCAATGCATGAATTTAGATATTAGTCAGATATATTGATATACATTTATTCATGTCTCGTATGCCTGTAGATAAATATATTACTTACCTAGAGTAAAAAGTCCATGATCAATACGTGTAGAATGTTGGATATCATCTGTTTTCTTCTTCTTATCTTCTTATAGATCCATCTACTTCGAAAGGTTGGCAATCGTACTGCACTGTTCTCATCATATAACGGCACTGAATAAAGATTTCATACTCTTGATGTTACACTAATGTCTGTCCTGTATTTTATTCGGGAAACAACCACAATTAAAAAGTTTTTACAAATGTATGCAATGATCCTAGGTCTTTACTTGTAAGACCGATTGAAGTAGATCAGTTAAGTCATTACAATTTTCAAAGTTCTATTGGACGTTCGTATGTTGGTATTTAGGATCTCAATATTACGAGAAGGGCTCTTCTCTGCTTACATATTTAACCTATAATTTTTTTAATTCCTAGTTAGTGAAATCTTCTTACGTGTTAGCCTAAAGGAGAACACATTACAAACTTTCTGATTACAAAACTTGGCAAGTAATCTAGTAATAGGCAATCATAGGGGACTCTCTCTCGCTTTAACGCATAGTGAAAGCTAGTTGCATAAGTTCCCTACAGTGTACCGCAAATCATAGGCGTAGGATCGACATGCCCTGCGAAATACACACAACTGGATTACGAGAAAATCACTTCACTCGATGTTATGCATGTGAGGAAGTAAGGTGACTGACTGCTCATGATGATTATGGAAAAATACTCAAGTTTCTTGTGAAAACACCTATGTATTACCTATATATACCTTATATACCTTATCGATCCTGTGGCGAACAATTTCTTATCATTCCTCTTCCTCGTCTGTCGACTTGCATAAGGGATGCAAGCTATTATTTAGTTATTAGAAGACCGAACTTGACCCTTGGTGGAAATTGCTGTCTTATTTTGCTTCAGTGCAATGAACCAAGAATGATTGCATCAAGATTTAAGTAAAATATTCCGTCGACGTGAAATTATATTTTACAAAACTCGTTTCACATGCGACGGAATTTTGGAACATTTTGCGATTATTTTGCAAGATTACTCCAAGCATAACAATACTTAGCGAGTCAAAATGACTGTAAAAGGTAACGTGGTTATTATTAAAGAACACGTAAGGTAAGGAGTGAGTCAATGGGACGGACAAGTTGGGACGGGTGCTTCTCAGAACCCTTTTGTTGCTGCATATCATTCTCATTGCCCAATAAGACAAATTCAAGGCTTTCACATCGGCGTTTTTAAAAGACAGACAACAGAGGCAAAGACACTTGTACTATATTCCATGAATGTAAAAACCTTGATTATTTAAAATACATCATTAGCTATTGCATTCAATGAAACTTCTGGGAATAAGCCTAATTAAATGACGAATGTTTGAAGATGATTACTATTGACTTGACTGGACGTCGTCAAGCCGACGTGACTATTAGTCAGTTTTATGTGTCAGGCTAAACTAGCGAAAAATTAATTCGCGGTCTGTTAATCAACAGATTCCTAAATGCGGAGAATATGTACTATATATTTTGATATAGAGGAACTTATAAACCGCAATTGGGTTGTAGCGCGTTTAAATGCGTTAGTATACAAGTGTGTCAAAGCGACTCGTCGACGACGACGATCCCGCGATCCCGTGGGTCGGCAAGCCAGGTAATGACACAAAACGACATCGACGCACGTGAGCGGCGCATAACTCACACACGATCGCACCAGATCGAGCGCACGCCCAGACCAGAACAAACAAATAGAGTATTCGATGATAGATAGCCAATGCCATCGCCTCGCGTTCGCATTTCAAGTCTCATCCGAGCATCTAAATTAAATGTGGATCAGTAATAATTTGATGAATGGCTTGGGATTCCAAAGTCACATACTACAAGATAGCGATAAATTTTGAAATTGTTAACATATTAACGAGATAATTCGGGGATTATTGAAAATATCAACAATTTTTCTCCCAGCAGTCGACGAGCACGAATAAGGGTAGATCGATTTGTTTCGCCCTTGTGTTGTTCAAGGTAGGTACACTCATCGACTTCAGCCTTCTCGTGACCATTTTGCTTGCAATATCATCGAAATATCTGGACCTCAAACCAAGATCATTAAATTGACGAATGGAATCATTTTCCCACATCGTATTAATTGCCTAATTTTCTTCCAAATACCTAATTATAATTATGTGCAGATAAGGACCATGAAATCCCAAGCCATCTATAAATTACAGTGTTTAAGACATTTAAACAAAAAAATTGAGAAAATTTTGAGAAAATCTTCAAAAATAATCCCGACGCTACCAGTTTTAAGTATAATAACAGGTTGTGGCTTCTTCCTGCCTACATAATCATTATCAGTATGAATGTATAGAATCAATGAGATACAGGTTGGATGCTTCGATCAAAATATATTTGAATTGATTTCCAATGATCTGAATAAACTGATAACTGACCGTTACACAGAGAAAAACTCTACAATTGTGAAAAAAGATTACGTTGCGATGTACTTTGCATGCTAACGTAGATAATAGTAGTTTTGCGTAATACCTAATCATGGTTGGCTGAATGATTAGATGCGCTGGACGACCTTTAGGGTGACCTGGTTGAATTGCCTAAGGAGTAATGACATCACTAGTCTTGGTAATCGATCAATACTTGGATTAATAAGAACGTTTTAATATATCTATCGATTCAAAATATCAGCTCAAACGTTGATTTTATTATAGAAGATATTATAGAAAAAATCTCACAAAGTACATAATGGACGATAATGGTAATAACATTTGTTACAAACGCAATTAACTGATAGGACTATTTTCAATGTAGTTGGTTTGTGGCACACAATACCACAAAATGCTCATCGAACCAAGATTGCATACATTTTAGTATGTATGTACCTACCTTCTACTAAGTTTTAAATAGTGTGAACTGTATGCCAAAAGTTTTAGATAGGCACCTTTAGCCTGTAAAACGCAACGTGCTACTAGTTTGTAAGCCTTGATCTTAATTGTCTTGGTTTGTAATATTTTTTTATACAAGCTTAAAAAGAATTTTGAAAATCAAAATCAATGTAGTTGGTAGCAAGTCATAAATTAAAATACTACACAATCAGAATCAAAACTGTTCACGTCAAAATTTGTTACATTTTACATGATATGAATGAATATTATCCGGAATGTTAACACTTCATTGTGACCTTGGTTTGTAGAGGTGGATTGACGCAGACGGCTGGCAGTCAGCGGTCAAAATTCGGTCACAGCTGATCTAAATTGACTTAGATAATAAACAGTAATTGACCTTTGCTCAATTTCATTTTCCATAAGTAAATAGGAGATTACGAGACCAAAACGTCGTCTAAAACCAAACTAATTCTCAATCAGGGTGCGTAGGCGAGCAGTGGTCAGACACAATTCTTAATAAGAGCACAATTACCCGCATTAAAACTGCCAATACTGACGACGAGTGGGCTTCAAGGTTCATGCCCTTGTTTGGCAAAATTGTGTCTGCTGTAGACCCATGACTGGCCAAAGTGGAGCTTACTGGCAATTGACTAATATGTTACTATGTAGCAAATTGTAGCATTGTGGTGGGCCGCTGCGGTTCTAGTACAGTCAAAAACACATCATGTGTAACACTTCGGACCTTGTTTGTACCATTGTTATTATCTACGCTATATTGGTATATTGGTAATCCCCACTTCAACCATTATTGTGCTGTTGTGAATGTATATTAAGTATTTAGCTTACAGTGGTTGATAAGGAAAAGGTTGCTGATCTTCTATAATGAAATACATTTTAGCCAAACAAATACTATTTATTTATTAAGTTTCGTAAATTCTAAATAGGCAATTTGCTCAATTCAAACCGAGCTAGTTACTCGTACACCCATACGCACTCCCTTTTTAGCTACTTTATGTTACATATTACCGTAACATTATAAAACGCTCATTGTATAAATGTCACAATAAATATACATAACTATAGTTGATTAAATCTAAACGGTGACTATCTAGGTCTCTATTGGTCGATGACTCGTTAACTGCAGTTAATACAAGGGCAGAGCATACAACTGGAAAATTTAATCAGCGGATCACAATATGGTGACATCAGTGACAATGTTTAATGTGTGAAACAATAACAAACGTACGTAGGTACGTTATTATTATGAACATACATAATTGAATAAGGTGGGAGTAGCCAACGGGATGAAATAGGTCAATGTTAGTGACAATTCGTGTGAAATTAATTATAACTTTTATGTGGCAATTAAATTAATTATTAATTCTAAAAAAAAGGTACCATGATAATCATCTTCTAATAATAATAAAAAATTATAACCATAACTTCAACCTTTCGAGAACACTGAATCTAGTGAGTATTTTTATAATATGTCTTAAGAATCTAAAATATCCTTACATCGAGGGAACGTGTGTCATGATCCACCACGCGTAACCAGTGCGGATTGGCGGATTACTCATGCCTCTGATTTTTTTTACAGCATGCAAGTTTCTTCACGATGTTTTCCTTCACCATTTTTTAGAGCATTCAGTAAATGTACCTAAGTTTATCCGTCGAAAAACCGAAGAAAAACTCATTGGTACATGGCTGACCTGGCCGGGATCGAACCTGGGACCTCCGTATCGCAAGTCCAATGACCCAACCACTGCGCCACCGAGTTCTACCTAAAATGTACTTACTTGCTAATAATAGCCAAAGTCGTGGGCGAAAGCTAGACGGACTACATATACTTACAAATAAAGATGAACGTTCAGAAAAAAACTTGAAGGTAGCTACTTATATTGAACATAAATTTCGCTACCTACATGTACAGAATAGCGGAAACCATCCACCCACGGCGTTACTTACATGTGTCCGACGTACAGCCAGAAAAAACCTGCATCGCCATTTAAAGTAATAAGACAATGTGGTTCATTAAGTTTAGCTACCTCCGCCCACTCCAGTGGCAGTGGCAGCTTCGCTTCTCGTGTTTTTGTAGAGCCTATGAAAAGTTGAACATTTTTATTTCGGGCTGGATTCAAACCTTAATTAGAAGAGGACTATCAATGAATTTTAATGTATTTTCTTTATCCCTCACATTTCTATAATAATGATCTGTATGTAGGTATCGATCGATGTGTTCATATACATACAACTTCCTGTATAACTTCATCATCATCAGTCTATTATTTTTTATGTCCCCACTGCTCGGGCCCAGACCTTCCCTTACATCGAGGGAGCTCGCGGGCCATGATCCACCTCGAATTTTGTTGTAATTAAACGATTTCTTAACTTGCATACAAACGTCTTTAGCAGCATAAATAACTTTAATACTTAACCTTTTTTGGCAATTTTCGGACTGTAAATTTTATTATGGTTCCTGTCGATATCGATTTAAGGTACACCATTGTCATTATTTCCATTCCCCAACTCTATCAAGCAAATATTTAAATCAATGACATCTCCATTCAGTAGACATCTTTAGCCGATTGTTCAATTTAGTCATGCATTTATCCATAGTCGTAACACTGACCTGTAAAATAATTCATGATGTTTGACAGAGAAAGGTGTACAGTAGAGTTTTTAAGGAAGATATTTTCTCAAAAACTACTTGACCTATTGCAATAATTATTTCACGGTTAGATAGATAAAAGTTAAAACTATGTACTCTAAAATTTTTATTAAAATTGGCCCAGTGGTTCTTAAGAAATCTCAACCTTATTGAGGCCCCCTGTATACTTATCTCTGTATTCGTGTGTACCACGCTACCACGGCGCAACGTCAATCTCAAGCAATTTCCCTTGATAGGTCTACCTACGGTTGCCGACATCGCCCAGCTAATGACAAATCTGACAAACATTTATGATCTTCAGGTTGCGCATATTCCGAGCTAATATCGGATCAATAACTATTCAAACTACATCTTTCGTAAGAAACTGTCATAAACCCTACTCATCCTGGAATCGTCAAAACGATTTCAAAGACTCGCACGAAATTAATCACAAGAATTCATTGATTCATTGGTCGTCACATTATTATTCTACCAATTAAACAGTCACATATAAACCTATTGACCAATGCTCGGATAATTCACAAATGTCATTGCTATAATGGAGTGGTATATTGGGCTAATGCAATAACCGTATGTTATGTGTTGACTCGCTAAATGCCAATAGATTTGGCTATTATAATGTGAGCGAGCGTATTGTGTGAGAGTCGACATACTCAGAAGTGACCGACTTGCATAACTTCTAAAGCGACGGACATACCATAATAATAGTGAATAAATAACATTAGTGAATTATACGTATTGAAGTATATCGTTTTAGCACTTTCAGCACTGAAATGACTAACAGTCTTATAGTTAAAACGAAAAGGTAAGGTTAAGGTAAGGTACCTATGTCTATGAACCTAATAAATATACTTACCTAAGTAATATTTTAACTTGCCTAGTTTATAGGAACGCTTTTTTAAGAGGTCAATTTTGTTGTTGTGCCCAGCCATTGTCTCATCATATCTACTCGAAATGTTTCGAGATAAACATATATGTAGTTTATTACAAAACTTGTACTTACCACCCACTACAAACTAGCAGAAAGTAGAGACAAATCCAAAATTAAATTCCAATAATTAAATAATAGATCACAAATGTCCACATACATTTTTTTACGTATAACAATGTACACTCTGCCTTTTACCATTGAAGTTAAAGTAAGCAATCGTCAACCTTGAAGTGACGATCTCGAAACCAATTTGACAGGTTGATTATGAATATGAGAACCATTTAAAACTACTACATAACACACTATAATTTAATTTTAAAATATAATAACTGTTGGATATAAACATCTATGTTATTTGGATTAAAAATATTAGTTCACATAACGAGGACCCATGGCAAGCGATGTTGTCCTTAAACCACTTTAGATCGTGATATGCGTATAAATTAAGTGTATATAATTATTTAATCGCTATATGGGCACTTAATAAACGTCGTCGTGGTGACTATTTATGTTCAAAGCATACCCTGTTATTAACATGCTACAATTAGCAAGTTATTAGTTCAACAGCTGAGGTAATGCTTATTTGAGGTGGTCAAAAGTGCAACATTGTAGTAAGTAGAGTGTTTGAGTGTGCTTGCTTGCTTTCGCTTAAAAACCTAGGAATGATTTCAATATAAACATTTAATCGCTGTAGGAACACTTAATAAAGGTCGTTTTAACATTTATGTTTTATAAACATACATGCTTCAATTTTATTATCAACAACTGAAGTAATTATTTGAGGTGGTCAAAAGCGCAACAGGTTGTAGAGCGCTTGAGTATGCTTGCTTGCTAACTTGCTTTCATCTCAACTGGAATATTTTCAACAAACGAAGCTGTCAAAATGGCTTGTAGATAGATGACCTATATAATTTTAGAAAACTAAGAACTATGCTCGTTTAAAACACCAAATACTTACTTACCCGCGGGGTTGTAGGTAGTCATCGTTATCATCAGTATTTACAATTAAGTTAAATATGACTATCTAAAAATAGTGTACCTACACTCACAAAAATTAGCTGATAAACAAGTCGCCATTTATGAAATGGAATTGAAGCAATCAAATGTAAAACATTCGAAGGTTCATCTCATCATAGAGAAAATAGTTTCATCCACTGCCTACAGCAGGACGAAGGACATGACAGTGGAAGCTAAATAGATGGTAAAGAAGTAGGTACCTGTGTGATGTTTGATTTTTTTGTTCTATCTCCCTCCCCCCTAGAGTGCAAAATATTCAATTATCGACAAAGTATATAAATAAGTAGAAGTTTTATAGTAAACACGTAATGAGCTGGGAACGGAGCGGTGATCGTCGAACGGCCATTGTCCGACTCCGGGCGCCTTCCGCTTCCCGATGACCACTCAACGAAGACCTCTCACTTTGCATTCCACAGCGACTCACTATCCCCAACAAACACTAGAAACGGAGGTTGCAAGGAGCTAATTATACTGGCCGAGTGCACGTATTAGTATAGGAAAGTATCGAAAGGCGGAACGACGCGATTGAAAAATAGAAAACGTGTGTTAGGTGTACTAACCGACCTAACAGTGTTCTACATTGTCTATGCAGAAATGAATGAAATTGTTTACGTAATGGTAATGAATATAGGAAGTTTATTACAATGGATGATGTTACATGGCATTCACTTCTTGTCTACATCTTCAAGATAGATAAAGATTACCTGCAAGAATTTGTAGAAAAGAAAACTGAAACTAAAGCCGCTGCACATCAAATAAAAATGAAATGAGAATGAATCATGAAATCATTACGTGGGTATTAATTAAGAATATTTAATTCACTATTGATCTTATAAAATCGTAAAGTCGCTAGCAAGTGGAGAACGATTTCAACTCATAGGCAATGCACAGACAATAAGAACTCCGAAAGTTTAAAGGGTAGGAAACTCATGCGATTGTTTAAATGAGTATATATCAATTGTAATATATGTAGGAGTTATGTAACAAGTAATTCTATGCGCTCGCTGCCTTGATACAAATAAAGGCACAATAGAAGAGGCATAAGTAGGAAATCGCCGCTCCAGTGGCTCGAATAATTCACAGACTCTTAGCTGCACATGAAAATCGTAATTTTGTATGCAAATTCAACTCACCATGGCAACAAACGAGATTAACCTTTATTTCATACCCCACTTTCTAGCAAACAAGCCTGTCATTTCGTAAAAATTTAATATTTTAAATTTTTGGCATCTATAGTCGTAGATTTATTTCTAATGAGCAGGCACATGGCAATTAATTAGGAACATTCGACAGCACATTGATGATGATTTCGATACTCTTATGGAGCAGAGCAATTAAATTACAAACTTCAAAAGTTTCAATTTGATGCACTTTCGATATAACTTTTAGGTACATACATTGCCTGCCATGCTTTTTCAATCTAAATTTTTTCGTTAATTTGCTAGGATTAACTAGAAAGTACCTAGTTTTGGGTGTATGTAGCAAAGCAAGTAGTTATATCTGACTTTATTTTCCTTAGCAATACGTACTCTGAGGCACTACCTACATATTAAATCATCATCGTCGACCTTTTACTTAGTCTTTCTGGAGAAGGTTTTTCTTAAAAAATGGAGCATTTTTATACCCCTAATGGTTTTTTTACCAATTAACAGAACAGGTGATACTTAGGGTTGCTAGCACCAAGCAGGATCAACGCTTAAAAATATGGTTTTTAAGGGTTAAGTAGCTAACACTCAGGTTATATTTTGATACATGACGGGATCACAATATTAGGATATTCAACTAATACAAACAATGCTTAAAAAATTGCATGAGAAATGGAAATAAAAAAAGCTTTATAATTTATTGTTAACGGTCAGTATAGGCAATCAATATTTTCTTATCATTTTGTGCTCGTAATTATAATACAATACATATTATGCATTTTAAATAGGTATTTTTTCACTAATAACTAGAGATCCAACTAAATGATAACGTGAAAATGTCATGAGTGCGGTGTGACGTTGTGGTTAAGACAAAGGCTGCTTATTATTATTCCACTCAGGTCCAGCGCGTATAAACAACGCGGCACATAATGTACTTACGTGTGCGAGGTACAACAGTAATTGGTCAGGTGATTAGTCTGTAACGTACCTACGTAACCTAACTATTTATTTTTCTAACGCCTCACTAACGTTATGGCGTCCATCATGTTGTTTACGTGTGTTTAATTTACTAATAACATACGTTTATGTGCAAAATGCGTCACAGAATTAGATATGACGTGAAGATTCACGATATGAATGGGTTAATTTAATTGGAAAGCCTAAACATTATAAATATTATACTTAGTAAAAGTGATCAAAATGTGAAAAAGTCAAGGTGCAAATGATTATTTTTGGCTGCACAAATTGAAGAAGAAGAAGTGTGATTTTAACATTAATGGCGCAGACAATAAGAATAGTAAGTATAAAGTATTCAAATTCAAATGTTTTATTGCAGTTATGTTTGTTCCACCTGATATTGGGCGTAAAATCGAAGTTCCCATCGCCATAAGACAACTCTTATGATAATTAAAGTGAACTGAAGTTTCTTGAAGATGACTGATTCTGCTTCATGTGTCAACTGTACCTACCTAGTGGGACTCTGTAAATAGTCATACTTACCACCAGTATTTTTAAACATCTCATTTCTTTCATCGAATGATGAGATGAGTAGTATAATTAAATCTATATCACCGAAACACCACTAAGTGTCAATAAAATGTCCACTAAGTCGCAATAATGACATTACCAACAAGTTGTTAGACATCCGATACCTACCTAACTTAGCGTGTGGTCCAATATTAATGCTAAATAATTCGTTCACTTAACATCTTTTATATTCAATATGGGTTCGAAAACAATAACAGTTATTTGCTCTCGTTCACTCTAAAGGGCATCACTGTTATTTCACAATAATCGTAAAGGAAGGTTTTGGCAAGTTGATGTCTAAAATTTCCGTAATGGCTCTAACATCAAACTCTATTGTTATTTTCTTCGGCAAGGTGTATAATGTGTTCTCTATGTCTAATCGTCTTCATTTTCTTGCAAAGGATTTGTCGTCCAATCTCTGGAGGAAGAGATATAGACTTATGTTCTATCTAGCTAGAAGAAGTATATATCTATACATATCTCTATCTAGACGAAACTAGACTGAGTACTTAGTTAGAAACATTTGTAAACAAAATTATATTGTTTAGGTGAGTTATTTCATTGATATGACCTCATACATAACATGTCTATGTTAATTTGACGAATGTTGAACCACCTATGTAAACCATCTTTAAACGGATAAGTAAACCCTATTTATTATTCATAGGTAATAATAATAATTATGTACATTTTTATTTGTAACGTATATTATTTTATTTCAATTATTGTAATTATTTTGAATTTGAATGGGTTTATACCTGTAAATAAAGAATTATTATTATCATTATAGGTGTGAATTTTATTAAACCCAAAGGAATAAACTACAGCGTAACTTTTAAATCACGTTTAGCTGGAAAAATGGAAGTTCTTAGGAGGCATTTGTCACTTACTTGTGCTCTATAGATGGTTAAAAGAAAATAATATGGCAACCCAAAAAGGTGCAGTATCGATATCTACAAAAAAAATATTAGGTATTTTTGCCTTTTTTTAAGCGTCAAATTATTCTAGTTCTTCTTTTCAGGGTTAGCGGGCGAGTTATTTCCTTCACGCTGACGTCAGAATCAAGGGACCCATGCTCTCAGCTCATCACTTGGGCCACACTGATACGGTAGAAGTGGGCCGTCAAATCACAGTGCGCTCGCTCGCTACGCCCGTCCTTCACGGATGAGTACGCGCGAAGCGAGACGCGCAGTGCACTTGCCGATTGGATTAGCTAGATACTTACTTAGAGATTCATTGGATTAATTACACTATTGTTAGTATACACAATACAAGCACTCGATCTTCTATATTCTTCATGTGGCTATACCGTTTACTACAAGTATTTACACCTAGGTATCCCTAGGCGCGTATTCATAAACATGATTTAAAGTTACGCCACCATTTAGACCCCCTGTCCCTTTCTATCTTAACCTTTTTAACGGAGTGTGACAGGGATAGCAACACGATTTAAGGGAAGTGAGGTTTAACTAGGTTTATGAATAACAGCATTAATGTGTAACTAACAGATGGTACCTATATGGATAAAGAAATTCATTCGACTTACTTATACCATTTGCGCTACACCCTGTGAAATGACAGAGCTTTGATTTGAATGACGTTTATAGGTCAAAGTTTAACAGCACCATACTCGAACAGTGACAATATTAATAACAGAGACAAAAACAAAAGCCCATTTAATTTTAGAAAACGGTAAAAGATAGGTTCACATTTTCGATGTGTGCGATCCAGGAAGCCAGAGGTCTTTGCCTCCCGACGCCCGACGGAATGCGAGGTGCGTGGGCGCAGCTCCCATGCACACGGCTTTCTATTGATTTAATGAACGCTATCTTATCGTAGTTCAATAGGCTTATTACGCTCAGTCTGCTCGAGTTTAAGTTAATTCGCTCAATTGAAGCCTATTCAGTTTTAGTGTCAATATATCAACGGAAACTCGTAATTACTAATTTAGTATATACCTAGTATTTTTATGAATTTCATGGGTATTTATATTGTTGTAATCTGAGGTTGTAATAATACTTAGTGCGTATTCACACTGTGAGTAAGTACAATATAAGTAGGTACCCACCTAATTTTTTTAATTAAAATGATTAATTTTGATTGAATATAGAGGAGTCTACGTTGATACTTTTTTGTTTTTGTTTTGTTTACCTCACAAAAAACATCAAAGTTAATTTTGTATAGGTAACCTAGAATTATAGTTAAACTAGGATTGAAGATTTTCCATCCTGCCAGCCTACTAACAGTACAATATTGAAACAGAGTTATGAATCGCAAATGAAACTCATTATTGCTCAATTTCCGATGGGTTTAATGCTTCCATAAATTTGCTGAGCTCGGCACGCGGTTTGATCGTCGATAAAGTCCCTCCCGCAATGATTGAGACTATTAAAACGCTATTAATATAATTTACACCTTTTCAATGCTGTGTTAACTTCAAGTTTCGATGGAATTATCCACCCATGCCCGAAATTATAGAGCGGTAAGCAGGCATAGGAGCAACTGCCTTCATAAAACCGTTATCGCTTACTGAATCGATATTTTTGTTATAATTTGTTTTACTGAATCAATATAACTTTATTAATAATATTCTTACGAAATATAACTGATGGATAAAGGCCTCTCTTCATGTCATTGAAGGCCTCCCCTCATTCCATTCATCTCGATTCCTGATGACTCAGATGTATTTTAAGAGAAATAGAACCTAGCATATCAGAAAACAGAAGAGGGAAGAAGAAGTGAATAAACTGAATAAGTAAAGTTGTTCGAAATCCTTTTATCGCTATGTCATTTATCAAATCAACAAGAGGAAAAATAAAATGACGAAAATTGTCCAACACCTTACACATTTAACTACATCATCCGGTGGTATATAAAATTATTATTAACGTCATTAAAACGCTATTAATATAATTTACAACTTCATACAATAAGTGTTGAGTTTCGGTGGCGATCATTTATCTTCAAAAGCGGATTTTATTAATTGTTTAAACGTGATTTTATTGTAAAATATAATGTCAAATAATAACTGGACTGTATGCATGGTACATAGTATCTACACCTCAATCAAATTATTCGACTAATAAAATTATCAACATATTCGATGATTGATTTTATATGCTGTGTTTACGTTATGTATAGTGTGGTAAATATATGTTCGGTTCATGTGTCTGTCTGAATCGATATTTACCTCACCCTTAGTGAGGTGATATATCCTACTTCCTATTAATATTATAAACGCGAAAGTTTCTTTGGATGGATGGATGTTTGTTGCTCTTTCACTCAAAAACTACTGAATGGATGTTAATGAAACTTTACAATAATATAGCTCATATATCAGAATAACACATAGGCTATAATTTATAATCCTGCGCAGACGAAGTCGCGGGCAGCAGCTACTTTGTTTATATGCTTGCGATAATTTGACGGTTTAGATCAGGCTAGTAATCTTGAACGGGTATTGACATTTCTGAAAACTAGCGTACTTTGAGGTGGTCGGGATTGATTGGTGACAGAGATTTTGCCGTCGAGGAACTTACAGTATTCATATCGTCAGTAAACACATAATACGTATAATAAATACGTATTCATAAATAATTTTCAGATATCGGTGACATAAAAGACGTTTTCCGATAATTTTAAAATCATACCACATCACTTATAGCGAAAATATTATACGCGACGCGACGCCCCGGAGTTTCCCTCGATAGATAAGATAAAGCGTAATTTCCATATTTCAACAGGACGATTGAAATTCACAATAATAAGCAGAGGTGAAAATCATATGATTGCCTACCTAGAATATATTTAGTTCATTTTTTCCACTTACTAGAGGCATTCCACGTGCGATTCGCATGAGTACAATTGGATTTGCAAATAGAGAACTTAATTTTTCTAAATGATACCCACCAGCAACATATCTGTCTATAAAATTGGATATTAGGTATATCATCAGTCAGGTTAGCTAGCCATGCTGATTCTTCAGTCTTAATATAGAGCTATTTTAATTATCAATCCCATTGTCAGTTTTTCGATCAAACTGACCACCCACCCACCTCAATATTGAAAATAATTCGTTGACATGTAGTTTCTCTAGTATTTGTGCAAGAAATGACCAAAAAATTGTATCGACCCCACGCAGTGACATTCACAATCGGTAAATTAACACTTTTGTCGCTTTGAAGAGAACTTTTATAAATTTGCGAAAAAAATCATCTTTCCATAGAAAACGATTAGTCGGGCCGTTGGGCGACATAATTTCTTTTATAGAATCTTTTTTCATTTTAAGAATTTCTAAAATTACATGAAATGTTCGGAAAAGGTCTCTCTATACATACGATCAAACTTAGAAGTAGGTTATATTTGGAACAGCCTGTATAGGAATTATGTTTCTAGTAAAGAATAGAATTAACCTTTCCTATTGCGATAATAAAGAATTTTATCCGTAACCGCACTTGACATAGTAATTCAGTAAGTTCCCGAGATAATGTTCGATCTTGACTGAGAAGATAATGTTATCATCATAATGTTATCATCATAGTGAACATGATCGACGATCTCCGTTTATTGTTAGTCGATAAGTACATTTGGCAAAATGCAGATATCTTTTAAAATATTTTTATTATTTGGTAAGTTACGCTTAAATTATAGTTTATACATTTGTTGCATTTTTGTGGCTTTTCTAGCTTTATTAAGATTTCTAGGTATAATTTGAAAAACTTCAGATCTTTATTCCATTTATATTTCTTTTCGAGATAAATTAAATTTTAGATATAGAGCTTAGTTCCTACAACTTAAGAAATATTATAAGCTCTACATCGTGAAAAGAGCGATAACTGTAATGTACAAGTTTGGACTTTGTATAGCATTCTTATTATCTGTGCTATATTAATTGAAATACACTCCAAGTATGAGCATTGATGTGTAGTCTAGTGCGTTCAGCGTAAATGAAAACTATCATATAAATCATGGGTTCCGGTGATGCTGTCTCCAAGATTACTCGTCGAGATTCTAAGACAATTTTGACCGCAAGTTTGTGAACTAGTGTCAAAGTGCTAAGATTTTTTTTTTAAATCGCTTCGGCCGCCTACCTAACTGAAGTTTGGTAACCAGTTACGAACGAGGAAAATTCAACATTTTTCTTTGCTCGAAAACCATCTGCTCGACCCATCCTGACTCAAGTTTCGTTACGAGGAAGGCTTTTATTAGACGAAACCGGTATAAGGACTCATGATTCATAAATTACTAGCCGTTTTAAAAGTACCCCCCTCTTTGTCCCCAGCTCTGTCTCTGCATCCCCCCACCACGTGTCTACCAACGCTGGATAGTGCCGACAGCGCCCGCATTGTCAACGGGTATGAGGTGGACATCAGCGAGGTGCCGTACCAGGCGGCCGTGCGGCGCCGGGTCACGTCGGGCTGGGCGCACACATGCGGAGGCGTCATCGTCACTGTTAGGGCAGTGCTGACTGCTGCACACTGCGCTGCTGCGTAAGTTTCCGTTTAGAATAGAAAATTAAATTGTCGCACACTTTACAACAAGTTTACAAAAAATATATTACCTTTAACCACACCACTCAGCCCCCTTACATTTAACTCTTATAGCAGTATTACTTTCATAATACTTTGTTACTTCGTACAATGACGACCTTAAAGTAAGCTCATTAAGGTCGACATTGTACGAAGTAACAAAGTATTATGAAAGTAATACTGCTATAAGAGTTAAATGTAAGGGGGCTGGTTTAGTTTATTAGGCCCTAATTTTAAATAAAAACTAATTATGTTTCTCTAAGTACCTAACTAATTACTATGCAGAAAACTTTCAAAGGTGCGAACAGCCTGATAAAGCGTTGTAAATCAGATGTTTAATAATGTATATACTTACCTAGCTGTTATATTTTTGTAACAAGTTACGTTAAATAAAGAAATTTGAAATGGAAAAAAATACTCAGGTGTGGTAAAATGTGCATTTTATGGTTTCTTTCGGGAAGTCCATGCAGACGAGCTCCGTATGGTACACCGAAATAGTCTTCATCGATAGACCGTTTCGTCGAAATCACTCTTCGACGACGGTTGATTTTGCGAAAAAAACCGAAGGAAAATAAAACTGCATGGTCATACGAATCTATTGCAGATTCTTGTTCAAGCTTGGGTACAATTTCTTTGCTAATCAAACAATTAATTTTGTTCCAGATACGTAGCAGAACCATCATCTCTTAGAGTTGTGGTTGGTACAACGTATCGTCTATCTGGTGGCAAGACTTACGACCTATCAAACATCAATGTCCATGAGTTGTACAATCCTTCAACATTGCAAAACGACATCGCGATGTTGGTGATCAATAAGAAAATCAGTTTTAGTCAAAGCATCAATGCCATCTCATTCGCACCACCCTACTATGAATTACCAGCTGGGACTGAAGCTCTGGTATCAGGATATGGTACTACTTCGGTAATATATAAAACTTACATGGATAAGTTTTTGAAATTTCAAATTAATTTATTGCAATCATAAATACCTTAAATAATAATGCATCCGTTGCGAACTGGACCAATTCCGAAATCTTTTAGAATTTGACAAATTGCGAACTGGACCTATTGCGAAAACCTTTTAGAATTGGACAATTTGCGAATTGGACCAATCAAATGCGCCAAATAGATGAGGAAAAATTTCGATTCGTTTCTGAAACAAATAGGCATGGAGATATTTTCAAGCTATGGATGCAGTGGCACTGTTCGAAGATTGCGTCTCAGAAATGTTCCAATTCCAGTCCTGACGAACTTTTCTTCATCTATTTAATATTTTAGGGTCATCATCATTTAGGGTATCAGTCCAATGCTGGACATAGGCCTCCCCCAAAGCACGCCACTCAGCCTGATTTCTCGGCTTTTTGCGTTGTTTTTATTTTAATAACTTATAGGTAGTTTTCATGAGTGGATTGCGCCAACAACGCGCCATCAACTTCGTTTCTTACACTATACGATAATATCTAATAAGATCTATCCCATCATCCATTAGGAGTTTCAATGTTTCTATATTCTTATTTCAAGGAAATCTATATTACCATTTCAGTTTGAAGGTTCTGCTTCATCTGTGCTCCTCGCCGCTAGAGTCAATATCGTCGCCCAAGAAGCCTGCGCACGCGCTTACCTTCGCATCGCTTCCATCTCAACAGGGATGCTCTGTGCAAACGCTACCAACCCCCCCAGGGACGCTTGCCAAGGGGACTCGGGAGGGCCTCTGGTATCCAAAGGCTATGTTGTAGGAATAGTCTCGTGGGGCGAAGGATGCGCAGATTCCATATACCCTGGAGTGTACACGAAAGTATCGGAATACAACCCGTGGATACATCAAAAACTGGGACAAATTTATTAATTTTAATTATTGAAATGACATCGTTTATGGAAATGTTGTATAGTTCAAGATCTGATGGTTGATTTATTACGATGCTGTTGTAGAATGTATTAACAATGTAACTGATATTTGTAAATAAGGATAGGTATGTGAAGGTGTCTTATGTAATTATAACAATAACATTAAAGTAATTATTGCATAATATATGGTTTATTGCTTTATACCTACTAATAAAAATTATGTAAGTAAATATAATGTAGGTACCAACTATAATTTTGTGTATAAAATACGAGATTAAGTAATAGAGTAAGTAGTAAATATAATTTTAAAAATAGGTTTAAAAACGATTACTTACAATCAATTCTAGTAGTTTTATGGGAATGACAGTATGAAAACATTTTAAATTAAAATTACCTCTATAAATCGATTGATAAATGAACTTGAATGAATCACATTGTTAGGGTTGAGCAACCTAATTTGAATACAAACAACTTTCTACGCCGGTGTCAGTCGCGGATATGAGTATAGTTAAAGAGTGTCAGTGACTTTTGGGCTGATAATGCCGTGAATTTCCACTTTCATGACTGTCTAATGTAGATAAGCCACTAATGATTACAATGAAAGTTTTATTCAAGAATAAGTAAATCGTATGATGAATGCCGGATTGCACCGAAAGGTAGGTGAGGTGGGTATAATAATGTATTCCTAGTTCTAAGATCATTTTGGGTCTTCAAATTCAGGAAAAAAAAATTTTACTTGACTGTCCTTTTTGTAAAGAAAATCGCAATGTGTCCAGTTGGCGACAAGTAAGAAGTGATCTAATTCAACCAACTGGACACGCATAGAAATTTAAGCGTGTCCAGATGTCGATAAAATAAATGTTACTATTTTGCATTTAACCAACTGGACATGCGTGAGTCCAGTCCTTCGCGACGAGGTGGTGACTAACCCACAAATATTATTGGCAAGGAATTATTTACATGCATTAGTAAGTAGGTACCTAATACTGAAATTATTCGATTAAGGTTAAGGCAAGTCAACGGCCCTTTGTTTACTTCCCGTTAAAACAGTTAGTAGACAGTGTCGTATCGATCAGGGACAATAAACTAGTCAATTACACCTATCCAGGCTGCTGGCTGGCGTTCGTCAAATCACTTTATCTGCCCTTTGTGCCAAATTGGCAGTGCTATTCTGACAACTACTCGTTGGTATATATTTTGTGAAGATCAATGTTTTAGTTTAGAATATTTACAGAGCCTATTATTCTGAGTTCTAAATTTTCTTAAATGATACCGCCTACAGTAATTTAAAGCAAAATAATTGAGAAAGAAATCTAATAACCAATTTACTCTTAATTTTCTGAGAGTTTTCGCAGTTTAAATAATATTCTTTGAAAGTATAACAAACTCATATCATTTCGTGTACGTTTATTTTAACTTTAGAGATATCAATTGATAATTCTCGAAAACTTGGGTCTTTTTTCCAATTAGAGGTAAGCTAGAGTTCTATTATGATATTGTAAGTTTCTAAAGGTAAATAGACAGACTCTTTATTGTACAAAAGTATTACATTAAACGAATAGTTACAAAATATATTATTGTACAAAGGCGGCCTTATCGCTCAGAGCGATCTCTTCCAGATTGCGATTTTTTCAGGTAGGTACCTATGTATCAAAATCTGTGTATTGTATGAAATCTGACATTTGTAAAACCGTTCTCAAACTATGTATGAATCTCGGCTTTAAAAACATGAATATTTTATTAAATTTCAAATTTTAAATTGGAAGACGCAAAGGTTTCTTTCAGCAGAGCAGTAACGAGCCGACCCGTCATATTAAAACTGTGCTGCTGATTGATTGCTGCATTTGAAATCGAATTGCAAATCCAGAGGAGATTCCATTATGATTAGCACTTATCAGATCGGTGTCGTCCCTCCCTGTCACAATGTTCGACAACTCGTAAAGAAAATTAGGTGAAAGTTTTTCATGGAATTGATTAATATTTTATGATTAAGACGTTCCATAACTAAAAAATGACATACCTAAGTGTTACAGAAACAAAGAAAGAGACCCGACTGGTTTATTTGGCTAGACCTATGTATCTTATGTCAGTACCTTGATCAAGCTCAATCTAACTAACTATATTATGTAATTACATCAAAATTCGTCAGTCGGTTTAGCCCACAGGATGTCACAAAGGAATCATATACCTACATACTTACTGCACCCAAAACATTACCCTCTTCTCTCCGGCGGTCGAGTAAAAATGACTGTATATTTTCAAGATTTGTATCTAATCTTAGACTTAAATAATAACATTTAAGTGATTAGATTAGGCATGTAAACACATTTTTTTTACACTTGTTTGTCAGAAGCAGTACTTATTGTAATCTTCGTTAAATACTATGAAAGCTTCCTACACTCGATCGTAATCCGAACCCTTATTCGAAGCTATATTATTTTCTTCAAACAATAAACAAACAAATGTGAGTTAAAACAAAGTTCAATTTACTATAAATCTGGAACGATTGAAGACCTTGTCAGCGTAACCGTGGAAATTATTTTCAACACTCCCTCATTTAGATATCTACCCTCTCTTTCTGTGATATAACTTTTGTCTCTGTCTGGTGACTTGTAATAAACTTTAGGGCGACTTTGAATTAACAATACCATAATTCGCCAGTCTGTTGCGGTACTATAGAGCGTTGTTTAAGTCAGAGATTTGATTAGAATATGTTTTTTTACCAAATGGCTTCATACATTGTTACATTTACACTTTTCGCTACTTACTTATCCATTTTTATCATCAAAAAACATAAAAAGATTTTTTTTAACTTACTGAAATAAAAGGCTTTTAAAGTCACACATAAAGATCGCAGGTGCAATGTAATAATTATGTATTGCTTTAAACACATTATATGTGTAATTAAAAATACAATACCTACTTCTCTATTCTCGATTTTATATAAAAAAAATATAGAGTCGACGTCATATAAAATCGAATGAATTGTAAATTATTACGACTCTACATTTTAATTTAACATCAGTCGCCTGGACAAAAGGCATCGATAAAATCGTCAATAATATTTTCCGATGTAGCACAGCACTAGCAAACCGACAGCGCCACTCAATTCAGGGGTGGCATTGCTCAGACGGCAATAACGTATACACAAATAGGTGTCGAGTCTCGGCTGGCGCGTCGTCGTCGCGGGCGTCTTCCACGGATCAATCCTAATCTCCGCCGTCACGCCCGCCCTGGCTGACACTTCGCCCAAATACGTCAATTGGAACGATCTGGCGTCACATAATCATAACCGAGCTTCTTCTTTGTTCTTAAGCTGTGGGCGGGCGGGATTCCTCACTCAATTTGAGTTTGAAGTCATGATGTAAATTACGCTAAAATATTTGAAAATATTCTGAAGTTATTCACTAAGTAATTCAGTATAATTAATGGTTGGTCCGATTTACTTGCATATTATTTGGGGTTTATGAAATAATAATAAAACTTTTTATATTTGTACTTAATTACTTACATCTTTTATTTACTTATACACTAAATAAAATTCCAATAATTTATCCTGATGTTTACATCTTTCATTTGGCTTCTCATCTTTTGATAGAAATATCTATTTGTCTACCGTTAAAATACAAAAGTCAATCTAAAAGTCAGTGGCGTCAATATGCCGCCAATATTCAATTCGATTAGGCCGTTGAGCGCCTAAACCCACCAATAAGTAAGTGTAATGCTATAGTCCCTCGGCCTATTACCTGGCAATTTCACAGAACAATCTACGTCTCGGATCGCGTCGACAGCACACAATGATGTGACACACACGGGCTTTGTAACCGAGAGGGACGGCACTCGCACCCGCGATTTGTTTACACAGTGTAGCTTTCCCTTTCATGGCACGAGTGTGTGCGTGACCATCTGGCGGGCGGTGGCAGCCCTAGGCTTGCTGGTAGTGGTGTCGCCCCCACACCGAAGCGCACCCCGTTTCGGGGTAGCTCGCTGCGCTCGTGTGCGTGACCCAGTCGAATAAATCTAATGTAATACACACAAACATATTGGTGGCACGGCGTGTCATTTTTACGCTTGTGTTGTTGCTACTTGGGGTTCTTTATGCGGTGCGATGATATTATTATTCTGACGATTACGACATCCTTTATGCTTACAATAAAATAATTAATAAGGGATGGAATGTATTGTTGCTCGGCAGTTAGTGATCGCTATCAGACCACTTACCTTCATTGACGCTTTCAAAGGTTACGCTGGAGTTTATTAGAACATGTTTATTATAATGGTTGCGCTATTGTTTAAAACTTAACTACCCATTTTACTTAATGTTTATTGCCGACTTAGAATTACTGTGAACGCTAATAAATTTTAATATTTGTCTTAATTAATTTAGTGATACTTATGTACCTGTAAAGTTAAATTACACTATGACTATTTAGTAGTTAGGTAATAGTCTGCAATACTGGGCTTGTTTGCCACACATGTAATAATAGATCCATGAATGAACCCACACATATATCACAGGTTGTAGTGACGGCAAAGATCAATTATCGATAAAAAAAACACTTAATAGATAATTGTTTCAAATAAAATTATATCCATCCATATATCGTTTAAGTTCAGGGTTTATAAATTAGAAAATAGTGACCTAAATATAATAAACTATCAGACACAATTAAAATTTAAAAAGCAAAAACAAAAATGTTCGAATTACTTCGTGATGGAACAGTTGACAGGGCGCTCAACCCCCGTTCAGTCTAACAATTACGCGGCAGGGCTCATTGTGGCGCGACCCTATTCTTCACCCATTATGGACGCCACTATACTAGGACCAGCCAACCAGACCCCTCATCAACACTTACCAACCTCCTCGTAACACCCATTTTTCACCACATACTACAGGCAGGGAAGACCAAATTACTTTGGCGGGTACAGTACAAATATTATTATCCAGCCCGTTCACAAATATCAATAACGTATTACCAGCCTCGGGACAGATTTAAAAAGTTAACGATCGTGATTTTTGTAAAGCGTTAACATTATAACTTTATTTAGAGACGATTTGAATAATGCTGCTCAGTTAGATTAATAGGTAAATTGATATGTGAAAAGGTTAATCGCTCATTAAATCAACCACAATTACGCATTTATTGCTATTTTAGAATAAAATACATGTAAAACATGACAGGTTTTCTTGGAATAATATTTATTGTATAGATAAGTAGACAGGAGTGACAGGAGTGCAATTAATTGAATACGTCTATTCAATAAATTATTTGTTGGTATCTAACATCTATGAGAAGTTGCAATTTTCTAAAGCATATTTTTGAATAGTCACAATTTTAATCAACGAATATTGTTTATTGAGTTTTATTAATGGACACTTAATTTCTTAATTTCTTCCATCAGAGGAGTCGTTTAAGCGTCTTCAGTCCCAAGCAGCTTCAAGCAGCTCAGCAGTCACATTCACTCCTGATTCCTGAGCTCTATAGTGGAATTCTTGAATCTAGCTCGAAACTGCAGGTATTATACCCACCATATTAAACACAAAACAGCCAATAAAATCAAAATTATGAAATGATTCTCTAACGACGTCCCCGGCTTTTTCAAAAGTAGAGTATGACGAGTATTTAAGATTACGAACAATGACCGATGTACAGAAAATTTTGCAGGGTTGAAGACATGGGTTCAAACGGGAAACTCGAACGAAACCCACAGCCTCGCTGGGTCCAAATGTATTTAAATTAAACATACTATAGGTAAAACAATTGGTTGGCTAATCTTTCGCTTATTAACTTAAACATTCCGCGACACCGCTTGTCTGAATTCCTCACGTCGGCACACGCAAGTAACGGGTATCATTTTCTCTCCCGATCTCACTTATACTGTGGTAAATACAGATCTAACTAAAGAGACAATATCTCCAGCGTTAAAAGGCCAGCCCGAGTAGATTGAAGGAGGAGGCAGGGAGGCCACCCTCCCTGGCGAAATTACTACATTTGAAGGGAACAACTTTTTATGAGAATAAGCCGCCGCCGCGCCGCTATGAATCTCGAATTATAAGCGAATCGAGTGGTGTGAGTGCATTTATTACCAACTTCTGAATCGATTTTAGTAGGAAACTCGACAAAAAATACATTATTCTGTTCAAAAAATATTTTATCTGTTTAAATGACACGTGGAGTAATTTAAAATACTGCTTCACTAAAAGATAAAATGTAATTCAATTTAAATTAAGCTGGATAACCTACAAATCTAACTTAAGTCAAATTATTTAACCTCTAACTAAAACTTAAGTCAATTAGTGATCCCCTTGCATTGGGGACATTAGAAACTTTTCGAATAACCTCAGAACTTCAGTGACACAACCCTATAATAGTTGTAGTTGCTACCGACAAATTATGAACCGTAGGAATTTTAAGGGTAAAAATACTCACCTTAAAGATTTATATTTTTATGTTTCTTTAATGTATTGTTTATTGTATAAAACCTGTAAAAAAATAAGTATTTTAAAATGACCTAACAAAAATTTACAATATCTACAAAACATCTACAAATTTTTCATTTAATCTCATTGTTAGTATTTTTTCCGTATTTACTTTTATACACGCATTTGTGGGTAATTTGTGAAATTACAATTTTTCAAAGTTTCGCGGCAACATGAGCATTCGGAGTGAATCGGGACTGGTCGGCGGCGGTCGTACCCAGTCAATAAGGTGCATTGGCCGCCCCAAGTCGCCTACTCGACGTTCCACTGGACTGGGATCACTGAGTAGGGAATTTTACCGCATTTCAGGGTAACGGGCATTCTTAAGAAAAAAAATCAAAAATCATTGTCAGCCATCATGATCTCAAATTGCAAAAGTATAAGATTGCATAATTTATTTATTTATTTATATAATGAAACCTTAAAAACAAAATATAATAAAACTAAACAAACTAATAATTATATCTAAACTAAAACTAAACCTATCTAAAAAGCAATATTGCATAATGCTCTCAAAAAGTGTCACAACGTGTGACTTTTCAGTTTCACATACCTCCGTGTACTTATTTTGTACTTTACTAAACAAATAAATTCATAGTTCTCTAGGGTTAGAGAAGATGTAGGTACTTCAATTTTAGTACAGATATTGATAGCGATTCCAAATTGCGTTTACTAATTTATTTTTCTTACAGTAGAGTCATTTTTGAAACTTTAATTCAGGAAAGGGAATCAGCATTTTTACACCTGTCAGTTTTAAAACCTAGTTCAACCTAAAAACGCACACAAGTAGTTTTAAAAGGTACAGTTAACAGCAGATTAAGTGTAACACTTTGGACCGTTCTTAATATCTGCGACGTAAGATTTAAAATCGTACTGCAAGTGTTACCATTGATCTGATGTTGTCCGTACCTACATTAAAAATTAAAATTACACTAGCATTGCAATTAATCGTAATTAATATTACAATTCTCCCACAAGTCGTGATTTGTGCACTACAATTAGGGTAAATCCGTAATTTTTCTGGTCACACTGATCCTTCAGAGATTCTCCACGGGTCGAAGGGTGTGAAGAGGCGCACCGACTCAAATCCCGTTAGGGATAATTGTGTCTTTTATTTACAGCACGCTTTATGATTAGATGGGAGCGATTCAATTTAAATAAGAAATCATTTAACTTAATAAACTTTTGTTTTGCGTTGTTTGAGATATTTACCCGCTGTTATTTATTTTAAATTATCGTTATCCAACTATAAGCTTATGTTTTATAAATCGTATTCATATAAAATATTAAAATATCTATCGGATTTCATAAATGTCCTCTAAATTGACGTAACTACAGCCTTACTTTTATAAGAATTATTGACCTAGAAACGATTAATTAAATCTGTAAGCTCCCTTAATCAACGCAATCCTTTTGATAGCGGTTGTATTACAATCACTTAACATTGCCCATTGTGTCTACAAGGTGAATCGACACAAAGCATAGTACATTTAACATGCATACCGCAACAGGTAAACTTTATGTGTCAATCGTAACCGAATCTTAGTAGAAATGTTACATAACACGGGCGTGAGATATCCCTGTGGGCGGCGGGAACGGAATGCCGCATGCCGGAGGAAAGCTGGCGGCCTTGACACGACAATATTTGGTGCGGTTACCTAAACAACCACAGACAGAACAAGTCCTCTGGAAATTCACTATGAAAGCTGCAGCATTCTAAGTGCTTAGATAGGAGTTTCAATATGCTATGGACCGTAATGACAGGGTGATGCGTACATTATTGAGCTTTCACGCCTCGTGCGCTGGCGCTTCTTATCGCTGCACGGTAATTAAGACGCCTCCATAGTGACCGATCTTAACTGAATGGCCGTTTAGAAGCAGTTTAGTGTTTTTCTATTGGTTTTCATAATCGTTCTAGGATTATTTAAAAGTTTATTCAACTTTGCGCGGAACCTAATAAGGATTGGCATGTAAAAGAGGAATGTAAAAACCCCGAGCCGTAAATGTTCAAGTTTTAACGTTTTTGTTTGCTAAACGAAAAAACGGAAAAGCAAACAGACGATTAAAAATGATCCACGTGAATGTATTCGTGCGGACAATATTTTAAAACAAAATGTCACACGCTTTCCACGGGTGTCTACACCCCCGCCCTCTCGTCTGGGGGTGGAGGGGGTGGAGGCGGGGGTGAGAAGGGGGGCCTCATCCCCTTCCAATGGCGGGGTGTCATTGTGGACTGTGGTGTCGTAACTCCGCGAACTTTTTAATTTACAATTAGGTAGCTTCCCATTTCTCTGCCCTATTTAGCTCTCGTTTTTCCGGTAACCACGGCCGCAGTTGGTAATTAAAATTTATTTTTCACATTACGTCTCGTGCCATGGGCACTCGAACCCTAAGCCTTTATCAGAATATAAACAATGCTTAAACGAAATGTAGAATAAATTATTAAATGCGTAATTAATTACAAATTTAAAACTTTTATTGACGCTTTTTTACTGATTCATAAATCATAAGCATAACATAAAACATATTTTAGCAAATTAAAATTTATCTCTATGAACTGATAAAAAAGATAGATCTAGGATGTGCCTACTTCCATGTCGAAAAGTTTATCGTTAGCGAGAGCAATTAAAAAAATATTGTATGTGCAGGTGTAACGAAATCTCATAATTTCAGCTTTCAATATTACATAGGACAGCAAAATTTTATAGCTTAGTTTTATATTTATAAAGATTAGTGGTGATATATTTATGCTACTAGAAATTTAAATGTTTATTCCTATCCTATTAATTACAATACGAGTAACTCTGAGACGTGAAGTCTGATCGACAAAAATCTTTAGAATACGAGCGGCAAAATATAAAACGACGCATCCGCCCTTAGCTGCGGGGTGTCACATTGTTAAATGTGTCATTATTGTTTATTGTTGTGACAATAGTGGAGGACTCTAGACTAGTTTATTTAATTAGCACGCAAACACGATTTTTGAAAACCATAAACATGATTTGTGTTTTGTTTATGCTATTATTCATGTTGGCACTCAATTTGTTGATAGGTTGTTTAGCTTTACGACTTGGGCCCAAAATCGTTCATTATCCTTTAAAGATATTTAAGTATATGCCAAAAAAATGCCGCCACTAAACGTATTTTTTAACTGTGTGATAGATAAGTTTATTAAATACTAGACAAATGTTTGTGTAAACAAACTTTTTTCAGTCGTCAAAATTAAATATGGTATTATTAGTCCACATTTTAGGACTATTGATGACAGACAGATACTTTTATTTCAAATCTTGGGTTAGTTTTCATTAACCCAGTGCAGAACGAAAGTACATTAGGTATAGCTATAAAAATCTAGATTAGAGGCTTTTGAAAATGGCGGGAAACGACGGTTGCGAAATTATTTGTTAATTTTTAGTTTAATGTCTACAGTAGTTGTTTTGTGTTTAATATCACGTTAAATTAATCAGAAAATGTTCGCGAATGACAGTATGAGGATGGTGAAATTATTCGAGGATTCATGCAGAATCTGAAGTTTGGCGCTATAGTCAAGAGTCCCACTACGAGCTCGGGAGTGAACGTGACTGTCGAGCTGCGTTGTCCAGAGTGATGACGCTACGGCGGCTCCTCTGGATGAAGACATGAAGACGCGGATACCCAGGGTGCCGACGCTACGGCGACTCCCCTGGATGAAGACTATATTTTGAATTTTATGATATTTTGAATATTCAGTAACATGACATTGGCAAGTCGAGTCCAATAATAAAATAAATAAATAAATAAAGTCTAGATTAATCATACTATCTACAACATTGACTATGAGCGAAACCGTTTTCAAGAGTTACCTAAGTATTGATTTGATATGTTGTCATTTTTGTATGTGTAAGTATTTTCAATTCAACTATCTATACTAGCTATAACATTAACTGAAATCTCTGAAAATAGTTATAGAGAGGGCGATCACTCCTCGTCTATTCGTGAACTAAAGATGCTATTTTAGGTGGTTCGGTCGGCCTGTGTTGAAACGTAGGGACAACAGTAGTAAAGCCAATGGAGGAATGAGTATTTTGGAGCAGGTATTTGTTTTTAGGTTCTATTTTACTGATGATAGGTAGGATAGGCCTTCCGGCTGTGCCACCTGATGAGATGATACAAGTAGATACAAGGTAGATGGCACAAGTGGATCATATTAAAACCGTAATAATTTCCCTAATGTCTGGCTAACCTGCACAATAATTGAAATAATTTTTTTTTTTAAATTTTTAACATACTTTCGATATTCCGTACATCACGATAGCGGAATATGGGATATTCAGACATGCGGTATTACCTACGTAGGTACTTTAGAACTCACGTAATTCGAACTAATGTACTTTCGGTATCGGTATTTTAGACATCGACATTCCGTACTACATTCGGTATTCAATATAATTAAAAAAATCATAATGCGGTACCTACCTTACACATTGTTATTGAGAGCCACTAATCGCTTTTTTGTATAAAACGAGGTAAAGTAGACATCTAGGTGTGACGTAATTGAATAAAAAAATCTAGACTTCTTTAAAAATTACGTCACTCTATTCGAATAAATAATTAGCATGCATGTAGAATGAGGAAGCTATTTTCGGACGAGCTGTGAACGTAAATCTGAACTGACTTGTCCAACACGCAAACACCTTACTATTAGTCTAACTAATTATTGTTAATCATATATCTACGTATCTGAATATAGGTAGCTCAGACATCGCATGATACTTATGTCTAGACTCAGAGACATTCCAAGGGGACTTCTCCGTACCGTACCGATCTACCCCCTGAAATAAAAGTGAATTAATTCCTATGTGGATACATCCTAATAGGGGCAGGCAAACATGCTGACAGGTTGACGGTAAGTAGATCCTGTCGGAGAGTTGCAGCCTGAGAATCTAACTGTACCGGCATGACATTGTTTCTCTTAACCTTCAAGTCGGAAGAACAATGCTATTTGACGACAGAGGAATATACGTAAGTGTTACTTATGCAACGAAATTGGCTTAATACGGTCTTGCCACAACCATAATTATCAAAAATATCAACTTTTGTAGAAGTATATTTTAATGTAGTAATCTCAATAGCATCGACATTCGACAGTCGACGAAGACGACCCAAACGCAGGCACAAGCCTGAAGTCCCGTTAGGGGCGGCCTTTTGTCCTGAACACGAACAAAAAAGCCTTTTTGGAAACACACCGCCACCCTCGACAACCGGCAAAAAACATAAAACAGAAAGAAAGGACCACAAATTAGGGAATCAGGATCGGAATGTTGCACCCGTAACGTATAGCGAGCATTCGTTTCAATCGGCCAAATTATACCCTGCCCCTCTCTCCCCTCCCTAAGCTTTTGGGCAGGCGTGGTTCCCCTTGATATTTCAAGGATGATATGATAATTCAGAATTCGAAATATTATTGAACACTTTAGTTGTAGCGAGAATATTTTTAAAATAAGAGAAGATAAATATTCTTTATTGCAAAAAAAGAAAGAATTACACAAAAGAAATAGGCTAATACAGTTAGTATTACAATTGGCGGTCTTATCGCTCAAAGCGATCTCTTCCAGACAACCTTTAGGTAGAGAATTCGGCGTATGAATAGGTAGCTTGTTGAGCAATATTAAATAGGTACCTACCTAAAATATAAATAATAATAAAAATATTGAATTAAAAAATAATTAATTATTTTCTTTAAGAGCCTTCCATGAGCCAACTAGCGCCGCCAATCTTAAAAAAATAATATCTTCCAATTTAATCATATTTTTTTTAAAAAGCTATTTACAAAATGTTTATTACGATAAATACTATTTTTTAAATGCTTATTTATAAAGTGATTCAATTTCGATATCTAAGTTGTAGTTCGCATAATTGCGAAAAACAGCCTTTTTTGGCACATTTGTGAACTACAACTTAGCTTGTCGCAATTATGCCATGTATTGTATATTGAAAAATAGTATTCATCCTAATAAACATTTTGTAAATAGCTTTTTTTAATAAAATTGATTAAATTGGAAGATATTATTTTTTTAAGATTGGCGGCGCTAGTTGGCTCATGGAAGGCCCTTAAGCTTTTGGAAAATAATTTAAAGTCCACCGATGAAAACTGCAGTATTTTGACTCTACAAAGGTACTATAGATACTTACTCATTTATGCTTTTAATTATCTCACACGTAGTCATTCTAATATTTGAGTTATGTTATTTACTCTATAACAAGAATCTAATTGATTATAATACATATGAAGTTATAGAAACTTAAAAATCAAGAACCAGAAACTTGAAGACTTGAGCGATGGTGATGGTTAATCATTGACTCATCGACCATGTTAATCAAATATTTCGGCAAATTAACACCTTTGTCTGGAAAAACGGTTATTAGTCATCATGAAATTAATATTTACACTTTTAAAGCGATTCAATTCGTATCAGTAGGAGAGTTAGTGAATTCTAAAGCTGTTAGAGAATACCCAAATATTGTGCTTTTGATTTGGATTGTTGTAACCTTGTAACTCAGTGCGTTTGGCAAATCTGCACTAAAAATTTGCATTCGTAATTAGATTTAACTATGTGTATTTGTAATATTCCTATAATTTCACTGATAATTTAATGAGAAACTAAATAAAGCCAATAATTTGCAACATGTTTTAGGTACCTATCACTCGTACGCACAGTAGATCACCTCAGGAATATTTTCAAACAAAGCGTGGGAAGATACGACACTTGAATGAAAACTACAGTGAGACGAATACGCGCCCGGAATATTCCACACAAGAGAATTTCTAATTCGGAGTTTGAACACAAAAAGTTTTTACCTGCTTTTAAATAGCGGAAAGGCCCATTGCCACGTGCGACGAGTCGCTTGCAGCTTGCGCTACGGTCGCAGACTGTTCCCATCCCAACAATATTTTTTATGTATTTAAACACTTTACAAGCCAATATATCTTTAGACAAAACGTGTTGTTACATAAAGCTATCATGTCAACATTAACAACTTAGTTACAATGTTAACAAGTAATCTATGCGAGAGGATGTGCGTGGCCGTGCGGATTTGATTTATTGCTTTAGTGAACATTAAATACTATCGCGATCTTGATGAACATATAAAATTATACATTTTATATGTAGTTTAGCTAATATGCGTCCGCCTACTAAATGTTTTTTAGTTATACGTAGTTATAATTTTCAGTAACAGCTCGCCATTTCCAATTTGGTCTGTAAATATAGAATTACAAAAAGAGAATATCTCGTAGCGTAGATAGATACCTACTGCGCGGCAAAATGAGTTGCCCTTAGCCTGTAAGGGTGTGAGGCGTTCGAGATCGGGCTGCGGTACAAGTCTAAGGCGATGAGATATTGCAATAATACACTCCTTTATGCTTGTATTAGTATACTTACCCGAAAATATGCGGACGTAGACGATAGTCATAGACAGTTTTGAGTTTGAGTGGAGATTTTGATTAGGCCTTACAATTGTCAGTTTTCATACAATATCGGCCATAATGTCAATACCTACCTATCTCGCTTATTTCCCAGTACAACGCAAAACGAGAGATACAACATATTCATCATAACAACTTACGCAAAAAAGCCCACTGCTGGCTTGGATTTACGAATCTTGAATGACCTAAAATAGTAGAGTCGACGTTAGCTGGGTCTTAAAATGAAAGATAAGACAAATGTGTTTAAGGAAATATTTTTTACATAATACTTGATGACATTTAGGTACTTATAGTGTCGATACATTGTAGTTTTCAGGTAGACTTTTGTTCGATGCCATAACATAAACAATATCCGAGTCTTATAACTTATACCACGTACCCGAGGAGCCCAGTTAGATGGGACTCTCCCGCTCTGCCATAAATCTTGGGACCCTCGACCGCCACCCGGATTCTCGCCGAAAATATCTATAAATACCCTCCTCTACCTACATATTTCAAATATTAACAGGGAGCCCCCAGAAACTCGATTGACAAAGTCAGACATTTGCAAAGAATTATTGGAGTCATCACCCGATATAGCAGGTCAGATTTAAAAAAAAAAGGAAGGCATTACAGCAATAAACAAAGGAAATGGCCAAAGCTTTCGCAAATAAATAAATGATGTCTAAGTTACAATAAACATTAATGTATTGGAGGAAAAATGGTTAAAGCACATTTCTGACTTTTAACTAATTGTGTAGGTAAGGAAGTTAGATAAACCACCGAAGTGGGCAGGGGGTGGGCATCACAATCCGGCGGCGGGTTTTTTAAAACACATGCGCGCACTGAAGCGCCACCGAGCGCTGGAGCGGGCAGGGTGGGCGCTTCGGTGGAATGCAGGAGGAGGGGGAGGGTTGCCAGGCGTGCTGGGTTCTGCACAATTCTATTATGGTGGCACTTCACTTGGCTATTCGTATTCGCTATTGGATGTTTGACGTATTTGTCAAATACTTGACGTACGTACATACAAATAAGATGAATATTTTGTCAAGAATACCAACCACACATGGTAATTATGACAAATATGCAAATACGAATAGCCAAGTGAATTGCCACCTTTATACTTGTACAGAATGTGATCATGCCACGATACTCCTCCAACCATGCACCCCAGAGTTTAAAAGATTGGATCGTCTCTGAACCTTCGCCAGGGTCGCCTCCTGTATCGTCGTTAACCGTCTATACCGAAGTCCAAATCAAGTGTCTTATTTTGTTAATAAATATGATTTTCTAATTAAGTACCTGTTGTGATGTAACACTATATAGGAACTGATTGATTAAAGCAGTTCATCATTTTGAAAATAAAGTGATCCGATCTAATAATGTTAAATAACTATGCAATAATCACAGATAAGCTTCAAATGTTAGTAGTTTTTGTTTACAAAATAAGACACTTGATTTGGGCTTCGGTATAGTGGCATCCTTTTTGTGACTACGGCGGTGCTACAGCGCACATTGTTGTGTTCCTGACTGACTGAAGATAATAAGAACAGAATTTAAGAAAATGGCGGAGTCAAGGTTTCATATCTATCTTTATTCGATAAAATCTTTACAAAGGAATGTGGCAACCCTGGGGTGGTGCGACTGGAAGCGGATTGGCCTGTTTGCGATTTCCGCTAATGGAGTGAACCCGTGCCGCACAGTATTGAGTGGATAACAAACAAAATACTGATCATTGCTATTTTGGTGCTCTAAAAGGTAACTAAGAGCTTAAAAATAGAATGTGGAAGCAACGTTCTCTTTAAACCCTCATTTGTTTTGACACTAAGATAAATCGTTATTACAATAACAATTGTTACGGTAATATCTGTCTCAGACTGTCTCCGGTATTATCATCAGTCTATTAGAGTATTAGATATTTCATCTCCCCTCTGTAAATGTCTGTCTACGAAACATTGATATTTTTAAGACTTCTTCGCGACATATCTCAAGACAAAGTAACTAAACAATATAGAAATAAATTTATAATAATGATTATTATAATAAAATTATTCTCAATATCTAGCTACTTATGCACGGCAGTTTAGGCACACAACCACACATCAACAATCACAAAGCGATGGACGACATCAAAGAGTGAATTGGACTGACACATCATTTTAGTTGCTGACCTTTACTCTTACTTTGAAGGTGGATGGCAGTCGATAATGTTACATACGTCACAGTTTATCGTAAAATATAATGTGTCTGGCTCATTATTAGAATTGGTTAGGTACTTGAATGAACGTCATCTTTGAAGAAATGAAAATGACAAATGAACGAGTAGGTAGTAATTAAAACTGGCACAGAGATGGTCTAACTATAAAGTACTTCTTCTTCACGTTCTTCTTCTTTGCGAAGGTTGAACAACATCAGGCAATCTTGACGCTCTGGAAGGCTGCTAGGAACGAGTTGACGATGCTGCAGCCGAAGAGCCGAACCAATCATGCAGATTATTTGACGCAAGAGTATTTACTCTCCTCCTGCCAACCTCCTCTTCCCATAGATTTTCCGCTGGCTTTCCTGCAGCAGGATATAATTGGTCACATTGTCCTGTCACAATATTTTCATTAGTCTTCGGTATTTATCCACTTTCAAAGCCTCAATTTTCTTCATCGTCATAGAGTGCATCAGCCTTGACTCTATTCAGCGATGGCCGTGTCAATCGCAGTTACATAAAGTCGGACACATCCATCCAACCAATGACTCATTCGGACTTATTCATTACGAAAACACGTTACCTTCATTGGTAAAACAGTCAATATTTTAAGTATAACATATTGGCTTTACAGTTTAGATAACTTTGTTTATGTTGGTGCTACCGACTGTACACATACGATACCTACTCGTATTATATTTATTATCATGTCTTATCGTCACTTGTTGGTAACAATTGACTGATGTCCTTTAAAGTAGTATATGTAGGTCAATGGGGTCACTTTGAAGGCATAACATTAGGTATTTGCTTATTATGCATCATTAAATGTAGGTACAGTACAGTTTACTGCATATCGGTGTATCATTGCCCACTATATTCGAATGTAATACGGCATTGATTGCAAAGATTGGGTTTTGTGTAGGAATTGGATGTGCTGTTGAAATTACGTTTCTCTTTCTTATTAGGTAAAACCATTGAAAGGATTTTGGTTATGGATAGTATTCTCGTGTAAACTTTCCTCAAGTAACTTTCTTGGTTGTCAAAAATCAGGAATTTTAAACTCACTTCCAAAAAAGCAGGAGGTTCTCAATTCGTCTTCTTAATAGGTATTTTATGAGTATGTTTGTTCATTCCATCTAGCTGTTGCTCGTATAGTTAGTATCAATAATATTACATTTCATGAACATAATTACGTAAGTCGTAATGAGTAAGTAAGCTCGCACATTACAATACCCAATATTCCTTAAGATAACATAGCCACAGTATTTGCTAAAAACCATTGCGTCACAAATTATCCACGCAACCGGAAAAACAAAGCAAATATTGCGATCGACGACGTATGTTTGAAACAGGATGGATATGACATGACGTCACGTCACAGGCGTTATGACGTCACGGATACCCGGTAATTCACGGAATATCACTACAGATTACAAAGTCTCAGTTGTTAACAATGTCGTAGCACTTACCTTAGCAGGTACTGTAAAAGCTTGTGCAAACATTTAGTATGACTAGAAGTAGGACTTTAACTCTTATGGTGCAGACAATAAGATAGGAATAAAGTCCAAAATGTTACATTTGCTGTGCTTCCGTCTATATCTATGATCTTGCTTTCTATTATGCGGTAGTTCTTAAAAATGGTCTATGACTATCGGCCTAAGATTTAGGTGGGGTCACATAATAAGTTAATATAATATGGGGTATAAAGTTCACACAGTAAACCACAGAACCTTAAATAAACGTAAGAAATGATATGTGGAGACTGGACAGTGTAACTAACCGTTCATGCTTACATGTATCAGATTTTAGTATGTTAAATGAGCGCTTACATTTCTAATCTCTATTGTTCTCTGGTTATCTACTATCAGTCCCAAAAACCTTTTCACATTACTCATTCACCCACTTTTTGTTTCATTATTTCCCAGAAGTGATTCATGATTTTAACAAGAACCTGGAGAGGATTTAACCACAATAGATAACACGTCACGTCATGATTTGCGATAGTAGGTACAAATACACCACGAATACCCATGCGACGCCGACGCATAACGTAATTTCCTAGTGATAAGTTTCCAAACCAATGCAAGAGAGCTCGGTTGCGTAGTGATTCCTGGACTTTCGATACGGATGTCCCAGGTTCAGAACCAACAACCAATGGGGTAAATAAGAAGCCACGAAAGGTAGTGACCAGATGGAGGGAGGATCTGCGCAACCACATTCCGGAGATAATCCCTCCGGTAGGAACAAGGTGCCAAGAGCTGAGGCCGAGAGTCATAGACAGTTTTGAGCACGAACTCATAATGAGCTCGCACTTGCGACTGTTAAAATTGCATGAAAAGTAACCGTTGTAGGATCGATGTTAAAGTCCATCATATTAAAAGTCAAAACTGTCTAACTTATCGGCCTGAGAATCGAACTGAGTGGCGCATGGCTTTTGTCGAGCAGTGGACTGACACAGGTTGTTGGCGATGAATACTAAATACTATAGGTACTTAGTAGTGTTAATAAAGTATTTCTGTGAAAATCTTATACAACAAAATTAAGAATATAAAGAAAGACCCTGAATGATGGAATGGTCAAGACAAGAGTATTTAGTTATTCCTTGGTAGTTGTGGCAGATGCGTGTACATTATAAACCTGCGTTCCAGTTTCTTTATCATTATCAGTCGCATGCGCAAGTGGACGAAATCGGAAGTGCTCTCGCCGTCAGTCACCGTCGCTCGGCGGCGCACGCGCACCGGAAGTGGACACATGCGGGTCATGGACCCCGAATTCACGATTACGCGAAGATGTCATTTGCAAGTTGTCGCAATACCGACTGAATAACAATGGAAGACACGCCTCATTTGAATAGGCAAGTAGATATTTCATTTGGTTCATTTTGTAACATGGATACAGGAACGGGTTTTGATGGAGATTTTGGTTGGACAATAAATACTAAAGGATACCTTGGATCTAACCAAAATATCATCTATGAAATGTTACTTCATCACAACACAATCCTGTAAACTGAACTCCCTCACCTTTAGTCGCCGCGCGTCGTCGTCCTATAGGTTTATGCAGTCCACTGATGAGGCATTTCCTTCAATTTACCTCTAATTCTGACTGCTCACAAGCCAATGGTAACACTTGAAGCTTGAAGTCACCTTGAAGTACGATATCAGCACATCATACAGGCATACAAACTTCTTTATTTATTCCGCATTTTCCTAACCCGAATTATCAACTAACATGATTTAAATGGGTTTGGGCGATGGTCTTTCGCTCGGTGTAGACCAGAAAACCTTGGAATCGGGCTACATGTAACGTACATACGACGGCAATATGTCCAAAACCGGTCAGCATGTATTTTGAGGAAGAAGAAGAGGAAGGGATGTTTTTAAAGTAGATTAACAATGTTTAACATAACCATTACTAACTCCGAGCAAGCAAAAAAGGAACTGTCAACCACAATAGTCCAGAGCCAGGGAACTTAGGGACTGAATCTGCGTTGGTTGCGCCGACTCACGCATACAGTACCTCAACTATTGGATATGTAGGTGGTTTCAAAGAAAAATCTTCTACTAAATATTAAAAAAAATACATAGGTGGAATATAATTCAGTTAATGGCTAGTAAGTGAGATAGAGGGCGTCGACCGGCGCCAAGCCGCCGCCGCGTGCGCGACCTTATTACGCGTAGTGTTTGCCGTTCGGGCCCACCACGGCTCGCAACCTCGTTGTCCCCGGCCATCGATTCCTTTCCTACCACAGCCTACCTACTAGTTATATTACAGCAATGTCTGCTCCACTTACAGGAATCCCTTCTAGAACATCCGAGACTATGACGTAGATAAGTAGATATGTAGCTGTGGTTTATTTAGCAGTGTATACCTACCCCCTAGTAAGTGGAATAGAAAATAAAATTAAGCTTTTTCGTTAGCAAATGTCAATCCCATACGTTTGTCTCTGTATTCTGCTGGCGTTAACGAAAGTCAATGCCACTTAGCTAGGAGGGCTGCTCCGATGTGAGTATCATGTGAGTTTGAATTAATAATTATTAACTTACCAACAGGAGAAGATGTAGGTAATGCACCAATTGTTTATCTAGAAACTTTAATTTGTGTCAACATATAACAGAAACCGATAACCGATGTCCCGTGACCAATTTATCCTACTTTTTCCATGACCTACAAAGTCCAAAGCTAAAACTACACTCAATTATTTTTACGTTAGACATTTTCCTTTATCACCCCACAATGGTTTCATAGTGGTTGGTTTGTACCTATTGAATGAGATATGAATTTTCGGTAAACACCCAGACTAGATGTTTCAATAACAATCTCTTTATACATTGTTTTTTCAATTACATTCAATAGGTACTTAACGATTTTTCGGCTATACCCGTGCCAGCTCTATTGTTGACATTCGTCAGTACCACTACCACATTGATAGATTTTCTAGGTCATACGACAACTATAATAAAATAATGGTTATCACGTTAGTTACTTAGTTGCAAATGGACAAACACTGTACAAATTGTACAGACAGATTTGTGAAATAGTACTAGTTCTAGTGATACAGAGTGTTTAGCTCTACCTATAGGTAGAGCTCTCCTATTTATCCATAAAACAACAATGTTGCTCTTTCCATAGTTATTTTACGATTAAATTAAGTTTCCTGATAGAATGCTAATCATAGCTACCTAACCATAAACAAAACTAACTGGGAAGACATAAGTGGTAATGAAAATGGTTTAAAATTAAAAGTCGTATCTGCGTAAACGCCAATTTATTTTTAGTGTCGTACTATTATAAGGTGAAACAGTGATCGCCTGGCAACCTGTCTTATAAACGTCTCGTCTTATAAACATTCGCATCTTTCGCCAACGTGACGATTTTCAATGAAGCATCTGCCAAACATCGGCTCTCTAATTATAAACGAACTATCACAAAAAAATCTACCCACCTAAATGAAGATGCATAGAGTCAACACGTACTTGAAGGCAAAATGTTGATCGTTATAACTCGACAGAGTGACATCAAAATATCGAGACAGCCAGGTAAATATTGAGCGCAATGAGCGTACTTGAACGCTTGCCAATGATTGTTCGATTTCGATCTACTTGGAGACCTCCGTTACACTAATTTATTACACGAGATCGACGATTTAAAAAAAAAGTAAAACAATGAAAACAGTTTAAAAATAACTGTTTTTGCGTCTTTAAATTCAATTAATATGCAAGTCATGTAAGATGGTTTTGTGTCAATTGGTGATTTCTAAAAATAATAGAATGGAGGATTTAAATTAGTAGGTTAACAATCGAACAAATTAACGATGCAGCGGACGAGAGGCAAGAAAGCGACAATACATTAACCTACACCGTCGTTGTAGGGAAAACCGTCACACGAGTTTTGCACAATTATAGCGTAGCAAAGAAATATACCCACTGGAATCTAACTAATCTACTAAATTACATGTAGTCAAGTTACTCATGAATTTCCGATGGGATTTATAAATACATTTTGCTCGCGACTTTTTCGGTACGGAAGTTCCGGAAACATTAGAAATCCCGCATATTCCTTATAACCTCACCGTAATAGTCCTGTTGCAAGAAACACCTCGTATGTGCAAAGTTTTGCTTTTCTGATTCATTTCAGGGATTCAGGTGGATGTTGTCAGAGTCGGTTTTTCAGTACTTATTGTCCTACCTACACAATGTAACTCTACCCAATTAAAATATCTCTCTGTGCCACTATTACCAGCATGAGTTGTTAAATGTACCTGAGTTCACTAGCTAGCCAGTAAATACTAATAGTGGTAACCTAGCTACAGCTTTCGGATTGCTGCGATTTGTTGCACAGCAGAGCCAAATCCATTTTGCAATCCTGCTCGGGATTTCGATTAGATTTCGATTCGGGATTTGAAATTCTGTAAAATGTAAGGTCGCGAAAAACCATTTCGTATAAAAAATTAAATATGTTTTCCGAGATCTTAATTCAAAATCATGCTATGTGACGGAGTATCTACATCCTACATCGTAAACCAAGTGCCGCTTCCAGCCTGCAAGTGACCACTTCCACGGTGGCCGTAGAGACAAGGCGGTAAGAAAGTGGACTTTCACTCTGTAAGCTGATGCCTGCTCCTTAGTCTATCACACCTCATTTGATTCCGAGGGCTTGCTTTATTGCGCTTTATGTTTAGTGCGTACCTAAGAGTGATAGTGACAATTAATACATTATTATCGCAATTTTTGAACTGAATCAGTTCTTACGTGCCATTTTGTAAGTAAAACTATTCATCTTGTCTGTCCATCTCTTTCCTGCTTTACGTCTATACCAGTACAATACACAGATGATGTTCCATATCCACCATCTGTATTCATCTATGGCCGAGATTTATAGACAGTTTTGAGCTTTAGCTTGGAGTGAGCTCGCTCTTACAACATGGGATTTGACGTTTCACGAGCAAGTTCATGCCAAGGTAAGTTCTCATAACTGTCTATGAGACTCCATGACTCCAGACGTTATTGGTCAGTATTCGAATTTCCCTCAAGGACTCGCTCAACTGTCCAAAGTTTCATCTCAGTCCAATAAGTAATTGAGTGATTGATTACTCTGATTACTAAGAACAAAGAATACTTAACCGAACTTTCTTCTTTACTAAGGTAAAAGGTCAAGTTTGCTTGGCCATTAGTTATCTAATGTTATGGCGATCGATTTCAACGGAAGTTTATGAATTGTAAGAACTAGGAAAATACATGTTATCGTTGATTTGGTTCTATAAAACATAAATTTAATTAAGAACCCTGCATTATTTTATTAGTATCCCAATATATTTACATGATGTTTACTCGTGAACCTGTCAACACTAAAATTACTTCATTAATTGAGTGGCCCGACCTTGTCAACACATTTTCCGCCAGACAGATGCAACCTACGCGAATTTCCAACGAATCATGTCATATTCTAATAACGTCGAACAATGTCGGACACTATGTTTAGAATTATTTATTGCCTTTGATTTATTTAGTGGCTACTCATCGCAACATCCAGCATAGTTAAACCGAGTATGTACGATTATCTACGTACAGTCTGCAACAAAGGCGTTGAAAACCATGTACAGTCGCCAGCAGATCAATTTTAACAATTGCAGTACGATTTCAAGTCGTACGACGCAAATAATAAGAACGGTCCAAAGTTCAAAGTGTTACCATTGATCTGCTGTCGACTGTACATAGTTCAGCAGACTTTTGTTACTTATTGTACGCATAATCAATTATACGTAGGTAAGTACCTACTCCTACATTATTATAGGCCACAGAAAAGGAATTTGATTTGTCAGATCGAAGTTGGTGTCCGTCGAAGTTATGGTAGTCCGTCGTTATAAAGTTTTCCAGGGAACACGATTTATTATCCGTCACAAAAGTATCATATATAAGTATGCATTATTATGGGAATCATTCATTTTTATACACATCGGTGCAAGTCAAGTTTTTAGATCGCAAATGAGTAACAAACATCTCAACTTCATACATAGGTATTATTTCGCTAGCATTCGTGGTATCATTCGACTGTAACTTCAGGTCTGGTGGACTGATCTGATAATTGTGCCGTTTTTCTCCGGGACGCATAGAAAACCGCGGACGCTTCCGCTAGACAGTTTCGAATAAAATGCAAATTATTCTAATTGCCATCTCTATGTAGTATGGACAGGGCAGCGAGTGTCATTAGAAGTAAGGCATAACGCACTGGCTCGGTCGGAAGGTGAAAGGCGTGTCGCTTTCGAATTAGATCGCGTTATATCGACGCTGGTGAAAACGCACGGCACGGCTATTTGCGCTCTTCCACTGTTTTTGTATAGATATGTACATAGTTATACCCATTAGGTACAGTACACACTAATTAGTTATTTAGAAAGATGTAAATACGAGTTGTGTGGCGTGCTTTGGGAGAGGCCTATGTCCAGCAGTGGATTGATACTGGCTGATGATGACACTACAGTTTTATTTTACTTGTGCAGGTACAGTCGACAGCACATCAAGTGTAACAGAATGCCACTCTACGCCATGGTAATACGGCGTAGGAGGCAATTGTTTTTTTCGGTTTTGTGTAGGACGACTGTAGTCGTTATTTTTAATATTGTTAACATTTTCTTTAGTCCGCCATAAGGCTCCTCTGGTATTTCTGTCTACCTTCTTTACTTAAAAAAGAAATAATAAATCACTTCGAGACACTGGTAGTATTACAAATAAAACTACAATCATCATCATCAACCTGTATCAGTCCACTTATATTATTTATTAGCTGTGTAATCGTAGCTTCGTAGCGTAGATGTTCTGTGCTTCGTTTTTTAGATGAGATATACCGTACCCATAAGCTCAAAGACTTATTTATTATATTAGGTACTAATATTTATTGTGTGCTATCATATATATCTGTGCGGTTTTTTTTGCATTCAATGCCGGCCACCTTGCGTAGATCATCCCTCCGTTTATCCATCCGTGGTTTCCATTCGACAACTCGTCTACTTCGGTTGTCGGTTCTGCGACAGACACCACAAACCAGACACACATACCTATTGATCGTTATATAAAGTGTAACAGCATAACATGTTATTGATTACGTACGGCCTACGAGTAATAAAAGGGGACTTAATAATAAAACGTTATGGCTCGTTTCGGAAAATTGCTTTCATCAGCTCGAGCCAACGTAAACAGCTTTTTAGCTAAGTATTATTTTCGGGATATACCTACGGCTCTTTCTAAGCTATTTAACCTGAACAATATGGATATAGATTAACGTCATGTACTTAAAATAGTAGCTCTTCCATTAGGTGTCTGTCCATTAGGGTAATAATTATTAGATAATGTTAGTAATAGTTATTATTGTATGCTACTGTGAGTACAATCTATGCATTAAATAGTAGAACCATTTTAGTGGATGTAAATGTGTCCATACGATTAAACAAATTGAGAACCTCCTCATTTTTGAAGACGGTTAATAAAAGTCGCGGGGTACTGTTATACCGTGTACCATTTAAAATGAAGCATTTTCATGAACAATTTAATATCATTAATGTCATATTTGTTGCTAAAACTCTTTAGGTATCATTTCTCTTTCAAAACGGTTTCCATTGCATTATCTAACGTACGAATTACGATAACATATGGCATTGAGATTAGAAATCATTACTTTCTATGCTGTGTAAAAATTATATTGCGCAAAAAACGATATTGCATACACTAGCGTATGATGCGATAAGAGCATATGTTGGAGTACCTTATTGTATATAAAAGACAATAATAGTAATATTTAAATGATGTAATACATGAATTATTATATATAAACGGATATCACTCACTTATATTGTTGAAGTCGGCAATTAGACCGACAATTTCGACCGATTTCGATGGTCTTTTTCAAGGTGAGCGCGCCACGCCCCCTACTTATACATGGTCCAAATTAGAGCACAATTCCATAAGCTTAAAGAATAGACTCTGCCTATCTGAATTCTCTACCAACCCTTTCAAGGATATAGCGTAAAACTCACCTGAAGATAGTAAAGATACCTCCACATGGAATGATAAACAAGTGCTTCACTTTGGCCTTGAAGATGTTTCAATATTTCGCCGCGACGCCATATTTTTAGTGTTGCCTGAAACATAATTATATATCTTGGATATTTACTTATCCGAAAACCTTTTGAAGCAAGTATACTTTGTCTTTTCTATTTTAATATCATTAACATTAATCTTATGAGCTGATAATTTAGGTAAGTACTTATAAGAATCAAGTTTGTAATGTATTTTTTAGGTAAACATTCAGTGATATTTAAATTATTATATAAGTTTCTGTAATATTCATTATTTATTACCATAATAATGTCATACAATCTGTGTTCTATCTACATTCTACAACCTTTCATAAAGTGTCGTATATTACACTTTATGTGTTGTTGCTTGTATGAGCATAATACTATATTTGTCGTAAATACATCGAGTTATCTTTAGAGAATCTCTTCCTTTTTAACGAATCCTTGATCATTATCGCATATTTTTCGATGTCTATAAACTTATATCCGCATTCACGTGTCCATACACTATAATGTACGCATCCGGCGCTACTCGCCTCAAACATCGAAATGTCAACTCTGTCGTTAAACTATAACAGAACGTTGCATCGGGTACTATTTATAACATGAAGGCATAACACTTTAATAGTTTTGGAGAAGGCATATTGATACTTTTTGATTCGCAAGCTATAGAAAATGCTGGGCCAATTTTACACCTATATACCACATTGTGAGTTCTCCAATAATTCTTCACTGTATTAAATGTCTAACATAAACGTTACAAGAGTTTGCATTATATTTAGTTGCTGCCTAGGTACCTAAGCATTTCCAGATGAAGTAGGGAATGATAACTTATTCGTTATTTGGCCATGGGTAGCGCTTTCTATGGACCACTATAACCATAAATTCTATACTTAGGTACAAAGTAAATTATTCCATGTTTGATTTGCCCTATTTCCCAATACTTCTCTATTTCGATCTTCCAGCGATATATGGGCTGGGTCTCTTGGATATCTGTCCAGGTGTAAAAATAAAAATAATATTAAGAAAGATAACCACATCAAATCCTAAATTAGTTTTCTTCTTAGCTCCATATTTCCCATCCTTCTGTGAACGACGCGTTGGCACGGCGCTTCAAAATAATCATAAATTTATTTCTAGTGGCCAGCTAGCAACTAGTTGCGCATATTCACTCAATGCCATTCATTAAGTACCTACATGCATCTGTGTGTTAATCATTATGTATATCAAGTAGATACATACCTACTAATAGTTGATACTTGCAAACTGCTCATATATACTTATATACAAAGTATAGATATTAGCTGACTTACTATTAACTTACTAGTTAAATGATTACTGACTTAGGTACTGGTTAAGTTTGCCAGGATCTAACTGCTTCCAAATATCAAAATCCTTGAAACAAATGACTAAATACTTTAAGGAGTCGAGAAAATAGCTCTGTTGGAATAGAGCATGCCACGGAATGGCGAGGTGCCTGGTGGAAATCCCGGTCGTGAAGAAAGAATTTGGAGTCAAGAAAATCCAGCAAGAAGGACCGACCAATACATACTGTGTCTTATCTGCGTTCGATAAATTTTTTGGGAAAGGAACAACTTCATCACAGGATTCCTAGTGTAGGAGCAGCAGCGACACCTAGTTTATAGCTTAACCTATCACTTGTGATCTGTTGTATAAATTACTGTTAGCAGTATACTCACTATTGTATTATATTAGGTTATCATAAGTATTTCGGCTCAATAAAGAACTTTTATTAATTAGGTATTATTATAATAACTCAATATCTTCTAAATTTTTCAGGTTTACTTTGTTTGTTGTTGTATAAATCAACAGTACCTAATGAAATGATGTAAGTATATGGATCCGGTGCAGTAAATCCCGATCGCGCCAGACGCTGCGTCACAATATACCTTGGGAGCAGGTTATTATGAGCGGTTATTTTCCACATAACCATCACATGTGGACTATTTCCTTTGCAGACAGTACTCATGATCAAAATATGTTTTCATTTGTTTATCAAAATCTGTATGAACACTAGGTAGTACCTACTCGGTCGGAAGGTTTCTCAGAGTCAATGACCTCATCGCTGATAACGTTTTTAAAATTAGAACCACAATGACTATCAAAACAAGATACCTACAATAAAATATACAGGGCGATGTTTGGATATTTTATTTTTAAGTTTCTGTTGAAGTAAAAGTTCGTCCAATTTTGTAGAAGAAATTACAAATTATTATATTATTGGGGAAACAAATATAATGCCTTAGAATTAATAAAAGGAAGATTAATAAAAAGAAGAATTAAGAATAAAGAAGACTTCTTATTATTTTATTTAATCTTCTAAAAAGTTAAAAATAAATTCGCTTTAACATTCGAGTTAACATTACACTAAAATTAAAAATCAACCAGCTCGAAAAAAAATTCAATTAAAAATCAATTCGCCATTCCAAAATTATAGAGACCACTGGAATCACAAAGATAAAAATAAAAATAATTAATTACAACATTTTTATTTCTAATTATAATAATATTAGTAAACAATTAATACAGGCTGTATTTGAGTACGCCTACATAAGTAGGTACTAATAAGTATGTCGCCCAGTGGTTGTATAGAAGCAAACAGGACGAGTGTGGTAACTGACGTCCTTGCTCGACTTACACACGCAGCATCGATAACGTGTGTTAGGTGATAACAACTCACTACCTACAAGTGTTATTGTAACTTAATTGTTGCTCTAACGATTGTTATGTATTTGTTATTCTTCCTCTAACTTTCGTCTCGGTCGTTCAGGGTTTGTGATTATTTCTGTCTTGAGGGCCCGTACAAGGAAACCTATTTTCGGGTCATAAATGTGATGCTTGATCAATTCACCACTAGCACCGCGACAAGGGCCTAACTTGCGTGACCCATGAACATCAGGATGTAGAGCTTGAACTATAGATGACTGCTTTCGAAATAATGTCAAAACTGCAATTATTAATGGTCAATTAAATCGAATACTTTATTAGATAGTAAATTATAATGTATTGTTTTAAATTCAAATATAAACGGCTTCAAGATGAACGGCATGCGCGGGCGCGTGGCGCGAAGACAGTCGGACACTCCGCACGCCAATTAACGCGGCGCGTTCACACGGCCGACCGGACTATCAATATCCTTCCCGCGCGCCACCCGCACCACGCACGTAACCCGTTCAACCACTAACTAAACCACCGACAACTGAAACGTAAACGTGCGCGTAACCCCGTTTACTGCCTAAAGACTCACACCCACCTGATTTGAAAATAGAGAAACTCAAACATTCGCCCGATTATCGGGATCGCTGTCGATGGTCGGTCAGTGCGCCCGCGCAGCGCTCGCCTCGCTTCGCCTCGCCTCGCACTATTTATATCGGAAAGAGAGAACGTTTCGACACTTTATGTACGTATGTACCTTTATTTTATTACCATTTGTAGCCGGTTTTAACCTGCAACGATTAGTAACCGTGGTTTATTTTATTGTGGCTTATGATGCGATGCGCCTCGCTGAGGAATTTAGGCGTCTGTAACTGTTCTTTGACGTTGCATCAGTTCATCATGCAGTACAACAAATTTCTTGTAATGTGGTGTTCGGTTGAAGTTACTGCAATACAGCAAATGGGGTAGATAGATTCGGGAGAGTCCAAGAGAATCAAAAAGTATGGTCATGCATTAATAAACATCAAGTTGATATGGCAAGTTATGTATGGTGTTGGTAATGTAGGACCCAGATATAACGATAGAATAGCCAGCTTCCGATGAGTAACTAAACTATCTAAGGTTTTCTTCCATAAATCTATGGATTTAGAAAACGGAAACTTTAGCCAGTCTGTCTATATAGTTCCTTTACAATAGGAAAATATTTCTTTTGAACTGAACCTACCCTGTGTTGCCTCCTGATTACCCAGCTGCCACTAACAAGACTTAGCGTATCTCACAGCGCGGTTGTTATCGATTTAATCAAGATGTCCCCACATCTTGATAAAACTGAAAATCGTTTCTTAGAACCGTGGCACGTGGCCGATAACCACAACGCATACAAGTTGCTCCATGAAGACGAGATTTCGTGCTAAAATCCAAATACAAGAGGTCTTGGCTTTGTAGGAAACATCTTTCATACTTGTATCTTACGTTACGTGTCACAGAACACAGAAACACAGATAGGTACCGACGTATAACTATAGTCCTTTTATACCACTTATGAGAGCAAAAAATACACTCGTCTAGTACAAAAAGAGTTGTACCCATAGCTCTTAAAAAATCTCTGGATACATTCGTTGTCGTGGGAGCATCCTCTGTTGTTTGATGATCGCCGACAGTGTGTAGTGCCGCTGCCGCCAAGACAGTTTTTTTTATTACTACCTACCTGCTCCTTTGTACTAAATTAAAAGTTTATGGAGCTGTGTGCGATTCATCAAAGAAACCGCTGGATAAATGTTATTACTATTCCCTATATTAAATAATAACAATTCGGTTGCTTCAAGTGATTTCATAATATCAATTTTATAACTAATTTGTTGTGCAACTGTAGAGCAGTTTGATGTCTTCGTATTGGTTTAGAAGGAACAATCTGATTCTTACATTCTGACGGTTAGTGTATGAAATATCCTTATTTCTGTCTCGTGATCAAGAGGAATTATCATCAGCCCGTATCAGTCCTCTGTTGGACATTGGCCTCTCCTAAAGCTCGCCTACTCAATTCCTACTCTCGGCCTTCTGCATTCAGTATCTTCCAAGCCATCTACGACAGGTGTGGCCACCACTGGCCCACTACCACTTGAGTTTACTGATTCTATGAGTAATGTCAACTCTACATAGTCTCATTCTTTGAGTTCAAGATGAATTTAAAGATAACTTATACATAAATTAAAGAACATTCGGTAAAGCTACAAATTAACCCTCCTCCGTTCGGCTGTCGGGTAATAAAGTAAAAAAAAATACATTTCAGACCGATAATTGTGACAAAGATCTAACAGTTTAGTGACACAAACAGAAGAAGTAGAAAGCGATATCTATAGTGAGACAGAAACATTTAAATTAACTAAATAGATCGATTATAACATTCCGGTCGGTGGCAACCTACGGGTCATTCGGGAAGACAAAATGTTACCTGCGCGCAGCCTGTGTGGTCCAATGACTGACGGCCACGATCAGAGGTAGGAACAACTTGGCTGTTGCTTGATCACTGCCGATCGATTAAATTCAAAGACAATAAACCTATGCTCTCGTTCTGTGATGTACACTGCAGTGTGGACACTAACCTTAAAGAAGGATAATCAATTATCATTAGTCATTAAAATATAAAGAAATTATATGATGACTCATAAAAAAAAATCACCGATCACCGTAAAATATTTACTTGTGTTATAAAGTTCTAATTTGTACAAATGAATCAGCGGCGGTTACAAGAAATGACATTGCCACATTTCAAAGGAGCTTTGCCCCACCTACGAAACCATTGAAGCCATTGTCATTTTGTTGGGGACTTATTACAGGTTTTATAATGCATAATCACAATCAGTAGGAGTTGGGAGAGTAGTAGAAAATTATAACAAAAACGATGAAAAATTCGGTTCGATTTCATACTATTTTCTGAATTATTAATTAAGCTGTTTTTTCGACTCGTTTGATGTACAAAACTTTATTTTAAACCAATAATTTTAATTAAAAACGGTGATTTTTTACATTTATTCGTTATCTTGTTCATCATACGGTTGATGGTGGGGCAAAATCTGGCATTTTCATTTCAGTACTAATATCATTTGGCTACGAAGAAGCTATTCAAAAAGATTTGAAACTTACATTAGCAATAGTTAACTTATACCTGCAGGAAATGGTGTGAATATCAATAACTTCCTAAGTTCCATTAAAGGACCTAGATGAGTAAATTAACAGTATGTATTATCTAAACCGAGACAAATGATGCTACGAATGATTATGTCGCGAGCTATATTTAGCATACCATTTTGAATGCCACGCACGACGCAGGATGTTGATAAGATATTTGCATAGTTCTAACCTAACTATGAATTGTGGTACAATACCAATAGCTACTTATATGAAATACATAGGTACCCAATATTAAATGTATTATATTCAATTTATACGACGCAGATGTCAAAAAGTATCAGGATGTCTTCAAAAAAAGTGATATTTGCAGAAATACATATTACATACTCAAATGAAATCATCTAACGTAGCTACATAATTGAAATAAGATTCAAAATTTAAACAACATTAAATCAACTAACTATTATTTTCCTTGTAATCCTTAAATAGTTCACTTAGTTAGCTAACCTCAAAGTCTTGCGACAGCATTGCATTGATGCAGGTGCCTAAGTGAGCGATCAGCCTTGGCACTACGTTTGAAATCTTCTTGCGGGCGTGACCACGATGCTCAGAGAATGATATCATACCAGCACCAGACGATTACGTAGTAATCAAACCTACTACCATGACACAAGCTCATTACAGAACTGATATATAACATCGCCTAAGTCCTAATACATTTCTCCTTCGGTTGGACGCGATGGAAGTTCTCCTTTCATATGCAGCGATGGAACGGTTGTGATCAAAAGATGACGATTGTAACTGAAAGGTTGTTATTAGAAGAGGATCGCGGTCTCCTGATAATTGTTGTCTAAATATTTACCGTTCCGCAAGTACGTCTTAGCTCGTAGTACACTCGGAAACTAATTTGCTGTCTGGAGTCTCCAGTAATCATAGCACTTATAATTGATTTGTTATTTTGTAACTGTGTAGTAGCTAGTATGGAATTACTATTTAGTTGAATGTAATGATTCTTTAAGCTATCAAATGTAGACATTGAAATAGAGATGATGATTAGGATTATTTATTAATGTTTATGGTATACTATCACTAATCTAAAATATAATAAAAAGCTTATTTTCTAACTAATAATAATTCATAACGGTGTAAGATTTTTGTATGAATAACTATTTCGGTTTAGATATAATTTTCATTTTAAAAGACATTGAAGGGGTTTCATATGTTTGCGATTTTTTTTCTATCGAGCGAAGTTTGTCCAATCGTGTATCGGTATTCATCAGTCTCTAAATAGATACCCCAAGATTGCTATATATTTTTTTCAGACTTTTAGTAGTTAATGCCGTAGCCTTCGTAGAAAAACTAAAAATACGCGCATACGAAGGCTTAAGTAGTTTGAAAAAAAAACACTAACAAATGTCAACCAAGAAACCTCATGGAAAAATATGTTTCGCGAAAACAATACGCACGCGTTACAATACGTAAGAGTAAATACGGTGACATGACCTTACCCAGGTGACATCAAAGCAGTGTTTATCAGCAATAACTTTGAGTTATTACTCGGCAGTTTAGTTGAGGATGGTAGTATCAATATACCTTGGCACGTGCTGACTGCTCACGTGGCATACGCGCATGTCACCGTCACAACATTTTGCCATTTTCTTGAAGGTATAAAAAATCGAGAAAACACTTGTTCTGTGCTCATGGACTTACCTTAAACGAGTTTACCTTATTGTGCAATTGCGGTGCATCTTGGAATGCATTATTTATAATGATTTCTGAAGTAGTCGGCCCATGTCGATCTTTCTTACCTTGGGGTTACTCAACACGACTTAAAATTGACACAATATATTGCAAAATGCAGATTACCGTTTTAAATATCAACTGTAATGTAATGAAGCGCTCTGACTTTTTTTTCGCAATATGGTTTTACCTTACGAATACAATACTGAAACTGAATAGTAAATAAATACGCATCATCTAATCTAAAATCAATTGTAACTCTCCTCGTTGTTTGATAGGTAAGTGTATTCCTTATATCCCTATGTTTTTGAATTAGGACCATTAAAATAATATGTTAAGAGTTTTCATTTATTACCATGTACCCAAACACAATATTATAATTGTAGGTTGAAGGTCATCATCCGTCTATGTATTGACTGGATTTCTGCTGGACATAGAAACTGGCCTACAGTTTTGCTTATATTATTATTGTTCTTTTTCGATCGCGTTTTTCTATGGTAATATTCTGCTTACGTCATGTCCTATTTCGATATTGTCATATTCTGCACTTCTCATGGCCTTGACATATAACAATGGTCAAACCTTTCATTAAATCCACAATGTTCTGGAACCCACAAGAGGTGTTTTTATTAACTTAGCAGAGATGTCAATACTTAATACCGAAAAGCCGAAGGTTCTCGTCTGAGGTCACCTACATACGGACGCGGCTGCCGGTCATGGTCGCTAAGACCTCATATCCGTCAGGCCTAGAATCAAGTTAAGAGCGTCAAGCGGATTTGGTTTAAAAATTGTCGACATCAAATACTTTTCTGTTCAATTAAATATTATTTTTTGATAAGAAAGTTATGAACTTAATACCGGTAGATTATCATGAATGAAACGAGGACACATTATCATAAGTTCATAGTTTTATAATGAGAAAGTCAAACTATATGGGCGCAAAGCGAAGTGTCCCGCTAACTCTTACGCGCATAATATGAGTGACGTTGCATTTAGGTTTAAGAATAGATTTGGCGGCCACAGCAGAATCACACTGTATCAAGTGGGTTTCTTCTATGACTTGGGTCATCCCAGCTATACGCTTTATGAACGTCCAACAAAACTATATGTAAACAGCCGTACGAGCAAATAGACGTAAACCATAATACGTCAGTGTATTGAGTTATCCGTGTAAATAGTTTGTCACGTAACGTAAATGACAAGAAGATGTATCGAATTAAAAAGTAATTTGTATTAGTTCATAATATTAAAAAATACAGGTAAGGTAAGAAATACAGATAATTAGATATAAAAAAAGTTACGTAGTAAAAAAACACACGCGAATTAGTTTTAAGACGAAGGAAAAGGATGAATAAAAACACAAGCACAGAAAATAGAGAGGTGAGGCGAGGGGTGGAGTCCTCACACCACCTGGTGGAGTCCTCACACCCTTAGCTCTGAGGAGGAGCTAGTCAGGTAGCGGCACATCTCTCAGCCAGCAAGATGGTATAGGCTGCTGCAGCGGCAGGCCGGCAGGTAACACAGCTTACGTGCGCTGTCCTTCCAGGATCACATTGCTCAACTCGCAGGACAACTCAGCCATCACTTGTTGATATACGAAGAATTAACTTTGAAGATAATTTTGAGGACCACGCAGGGCCCTGGGATCAGTGGACCCCAGGGCAGGTCCTATGTGTCGATAACTAGGCTTTTAGGCAAACCCACGCCGACGAGTCCCGCTTTCTTTCACTCACAGCCATATATAGCAGCCGATCGATAAACATCAGAAAGTCCATAAATTGAATTTAGAATTTAGAGGAAGAATTGAACTGCCAGTCCCATATAAGCTCCGGCACTCACTATTAAACAATTAATTTCATACATAATTTGAATTTGGAACAAAAAAGGAAGAAATTACTTAATTTTGAACTGCCAGTCCGATGTAAACTACGACATTAACTCCTGAATAATTTGGTAGGTAAATTGCAAAACATTACTACATTTCGTTATAAAATACAAATAATAGGTTATAAAATACAAATAATAAGGTTAAAAAGTTAAAGAAATAAAAAGATGATGAAGATAAGATGAAAACTCAACACTCAGAACTCAATAAACTCAAGAGGTAGGGCAAAACCCTACAAGTTTTATGAGTTATCTGTGGATCCTGTGGAAAATATGTAGGTACCTACTCTCAATCTGCACTTCCAATTAAAGGATGAAGTCATTGATCAATTACTTGAAATTATGACGGACTCAGATGTCATTATCGTATGCAAACAATTCTCAGAACACGTATGATATGTATGACCCGTTTTACTTTACCTAGTGTCTAAGAATATACTTGAACTGCGTACAAGCTAACTTATTGTCCAAACATCAGCACACGGAATACCATGTCAAAGACCGATATGTTTTAATTAGCAAGCGAAAAGGCTTCGCGGCAACATCGGTTGCGTAGGCGACGAGATGGCGTCCAGTTAACGCAGATCGCACATTTGTTAACGATTTTGTGCGCAGTACAAATATCTGCGGTGCCACGTTAACTGGTAGCCACGTAAGCGTAGGCGCCTCCAGTCGTCTGCTCCGGTCACGGTCATCGCGGATAGAAGTGACCACGGACACGCTAGGCTGCTAAAATGCCGTTCTTTGATGAACATGGTAGAAAATATATGGTTAAATAATTGCTTTAAATACAATGCAGTTTATATTTAGACGATGTCAATAAGAAGATAATGAATCGTTATTTTAAGTAGATACCTAAAGAAACAATTCAAAACTTCAGAAAATTCATTACGTCTAGAGATTCTCAAGGACCTAGTAATAATCCTTAAGTTAACTACGGATGTGTGGTTCGTAGGAAAATACAAATAGTGATTTACGTGTTCGGAGTTGTTACTTTAGAATGGTAGAAAACTCTCACTTTTATATTTAAATATTTACATACAAATGTATGTCCGTACACCGCGAAAAAGATTTTCAGCTTGGATATAACCGAATCGAAATAAAATTGAAATCTCAACTCTACCATCCTACCGTATACCTCTCTTCTATTTAATATAACCATTTTAGGCTACAAACTACTGCATATTTCGGTCGCGTGAATGGCAAGACCCTGACGTTTTTCCGGATACCCAGAGAGAAGCTCGCTAGAACCAGTCGCTTAATAATAATGAGAGCAATTAACTGCCAAATGTTGGAGACCTCGATAGATACGTTTCCGTAAAGTGCCAAATCAAGCATATTAATAGATTTCTTGGTTAGATTTGAAATAACGTTTGAGTTTTTGTTTCATTTATACCAATGTGCCATATTTACTTAACACAGAATCACATTTGCATGCATCTATGGGAACAATAATAGAATAAGACAACGGCAACGATTGTACCTACCATAAAAATGCGAAGATCTCGAAATTATAGAGCGGCTTAGAAGCAGGTGTATTTTGATAATAACAAATTGCCAGCTAAATTATAACTGAAGTTAATACGAAAATTAATAGAGCCGCTTAACCACCTGTTTCAGGAGTTGCTCTTTATTCCAAACATCTTCTAGCAAGACTTTGCTTGCACAAAATACTTTTTGAAACTAAAAGTGTATATTATTAAAAATGCCCTTCTTTATAAGTTCCTCTCTATTAAATCAAATTATTAACCAAAAATACACACACTCGTTCTAAATCGATGCGGAGGGCAGTAAAATTGATTCAACACAATCAAACTGTGACCTCATCTGCGGGCTGCGCGGGCGCATCGCGGCAGAAAGAAACAATGCGACGGGTTCTCACGCACCGCGCCGACTCGTCCGCTCCCACACTGTTTAGTACCAGAAGTACCACTGATTGATCATAACGGGGCTTGCATTTATTTTATATCCCTAATTGTATTTAGAGGCAGCTAGACGGCCAATTGGATTTGTTAATTTGTACAGTCGGCAACACATCAAGCTTTATATAACCAAGGCCATGTCAGTCATAATACTGCGTAAAGGCACATAATGTAAGGTATCAGAGTGTTATCTATATATATACGTTTTAAAAGGAATTAGTAGTCGTACAGGGGTCTAGTTCACGTCATCGAAAGTCACTACATAGACGGCCGCTGTATCGAAAACGTTACATCGACGGGTCACTGCATCGACAGTACACTATATAGATGGTACGCTACATCGACAGTACATAAAATCGACGGTACGCTGTATCGACAGCCCGACCCAAGCCAGCCCCAAGTTAACAACGGTAAGTACTACCAGTTCTTTGCAGCACAAGATTTCAATGTAGACGGCAGCTTTATCAATTGGGATCTCGAATCGTCTTGCTCCAACTAACCATAAAAAACTTTAGGACAGTCATCATGACAGCTTTCTTACACATACTAATTCACAATTCATTGTTGCATTTTCACACTTCAGTGCTAATTTGTATATCTCTACATCCGGAGCTGTCGTTCAGTCAGCACTATAAAGGCTTGAAGATCATGAAGAGACTCCGGCCCACTAATTTGCAAGGCTGTGGCGAGCACGAGCCACCTTGACGGCTAATAATTTTTAATGATCTTCACGCGTTAAGGTACCGTTTCCCACGCCTTTTATAACTGTTATACGAGTATCCTAACTACTAGTCTTTGAAAACGGTACGATCGAGAAAACTAGTATTTATGCATTGGAAACTACTTAGATACGATTTTGATTTTAATTGTCTACAATTTTGTTTTTGGAATTCCTGTTTTTATTGTAATAGTTATACTTACTCCTAGTAGTCTCTGTTCGCTTATTGATTGAAAAGCACGCACTTCAGGTGTCTCGGGTGCAATTTTAAACGAATATGAACGAACAATTAATACATTTTCATTTGCTGTTAACTTCCTGACTTCATCGGTAATACTAGTGATTTTAAAAGAAAGAGAGTAAAACGTCATAAATGTTTATTTCTCTATTGAGCTAATAAAATCAATGGCCACCCAATCATGGAGTAAATATATGCGATATCGTGTGATTCCTATGTGATTCCTGTGTGATTCGAGTGATAAGCTATCGCGCACGTGTATGGAACTCGATATCGTCGTGTCGACAATAATATAATAAAAAGTAAGTAATGTAAACTAGGAAATAATTGTGTTTCCACATACCTATTTTTACTCTAATATTTACATTTGCTATAATATTTATTGTCACACATTTACACACTTACATTTTCAGATGCCTACTAGAAGCACATTATAATTCTGTAAATTCATTATTTATACAGATACAGATTACAGTACCTCATGTAGGTACAGATTCAGATTTTCGGACTTATATCCTTTATTGCAAGTAAACATATTTGGTATATGGTCAACCACAGATAAAGGTGTATAGGAGAGTTATTAAGATTGAGATTTTCTCAAAAACTATTTAACCTATTGCAAAAATTCATTCACCGTTAGATAGATAAAAGTTTAAACTATGTAACTGTTAATAATTATTACAATCGGTCCAGTAGTTTTTGAGAAAATCTCAACCTTATTGAGGCCCCCTGTATACTTTTCTCTGTATTCGTGTGTACTACTACCGTACTGTCTACCTAAGTATATTTTCGCACGTCTACATTTTTAAGAATTTTCATAACTATTTACGTAGGTAGGTACAGTCGACAGCAGTCAGCAGATCAATGGTAACACTTTTTACGTTAGACAGTTCTTATTATTTGCGTCGTAAGACTTGAAATCGTACTGCAAGTGTTACCATTGATCTGCTGTCGACTGTACCTACTTAGAAAAATTATAAGTAGGACATAGAAGAGTAGACTGAAATGCTTCGCCCATCTTTTGGCAGGTTCACTCGTGGCCACAGAATAAGTAATACATAGTACAATTGTGGCTACCATTAGGGGGCATGTACCATTGAACCTGCGGGTGCATGGCTTACGACAATCTTTGACCGCCCATTAATATGTTCCATTTTATTATTTTCGCATTTACGTCTCGAATCTCAATTTCAGAGCATAATCATATTAATCTAATTCTTACTTCAACAAACCTAAATATGAATGGAATGTTTACAACTCTCTTCGCAGTAAGCCAACAACGTTGTATCGATTCCTGTTAGACTAATATTGTTAAGTGCATGCACGTGTCATGAACAAGCCGATAAATATACTACACCTACTTAAAGGATGTCGGCTTGAAAATGGGGAAATAGGTCAGGGAAATAGTGCAGGGCAGGTAATCATAGTATGAGCTAGATTGTAGCAAGGTTGTCTCTGCGAGGTCCTCCCAGCTAGGCAATTATTGCATATGCAACTATGTCACATAGACAACGCTTGTTATGTTATAAAATTATTATAAACAAGTGTTTCAAAAAGTAGGGCAACGCTATTTGCAGCTTAGCTAATAGTTTGGGTCTGTGCATTGTGACTATTCACTAATTGTACGAAGTATGGGAGAGGTCGGCTTTTCATATTCCTAAAATCACAGCTGATATTCAACAAGCCTGTTTCTTCATTTATTTGAAATTAGACAGTGCTTGGATGCTGGATATGGCAAATATGGCAATGTACCTACATTTACTTGGAATAAGCAAGCGCGTAATAAACAATGACTAATTCAAATACTACTACTAGTATGAAAGAGCAGCTCCATAATTAATATAATTAGGCACATAACTTACAGCTAATTAAATTATACCATGCTCATACCTACATTGGACAATAATATCTGCTAGTTAACGCCGAATGGGGACAAATGTTGCAAAAATCTAATAAACCAAACAAATTACAGTTTAGTGAGTGGATAACCGTGGCATGCCGTTTCGCAGTTATTTTTCTATGTAAGTACTCGTGGTAACAGCTCGAAACATTCTTTATTACCATTTAGATTGGTAGCCCTTACATTGCTTGGTGTCGATGAGAGTAATATTTCAAATTTTATATTAAGCTAGCAATGTAATATCAAAAAATGTTAAAGGTAGGTTTTGAGGCTGGGTGGGCCATTCCAAGTCTTGGCCGAGATCGTGTCGCAACTGTTCGCGATGCTCGATTAATTGCATTGCTCCGTTTTCATGGTAGATAGCTCTTAAGTGAATGTTAGTAGAGTTGAGAAAACAAACACTCGAGGTTGTAAAATAGGAAGTACAAAAGGTGACATTATTAAGAAACTGGGTCTAAATCTATACACAATTTTGCAGTAAATACCACTCCAAATGATTTACGACATATTTGTGGATATTTAGTGGAGCGGCATAGTCTTTGGACTCGATTTACATTCCACGTACCTATCCAGTATTTATGTGCAGTGGCGAACAGTCGACACGGCATCGGCACTTTGCGCTTTGTAGCGTTCTTATTGTCTGTGCCTTAACTGTTGAATTCGTACTGATGTGCTGCTGGATGTATTTACCATCACCCTATCTGAGAAATATACCGCCTATTATAAGGGTAATCGTTTTCGTAATAAAAATTTCTCACGTCATCTAAAGTCTCGTCTCTGATTTGGCAGGTGAAAGAATTTAAGTTCCTGGATACGTTGGATTTGTGTGATTCTGATTTGTTTGTTATTCCATAACGTTTTACATTTAACAGTTAATATTCGCCCTTCCGCATACACACAATACGGTTTAATAACAGGTTTCAGTCAGGATGCCCCTTGAAGTACAGAAATCTCCGTCTGCTTGACCCGGGTGCAGTGCAGCTGATTTCATAAAGGGCGTTCCCCTCCGTGGCGTGCGCTTATTGTATGGTCTAAGTGAAAAGCTACTTGATCCGACTAATTTAAATTGCTACATCAGTTCAGCTAAACAGCTGTTACTCTACTCGTTATACGTTATATAATATTATTTTACCTATTTAGGTAGGTATAGGTAGGTATATAATTCAAAGACCGGTTTTTTTTTCATGATAAACGAGTCCATTCTCCACCTATGAAGTAAACTAATTAAAGACGTAATGTACAAAGAGTTTCTTAACATCATAGGTGATATCTATGATATGAATTATTTTAACCTAATTTTACCTGACTTGATACATGAGTCGTATGTGGGTTGTAAATTACCCATTTCCTGCACGTTTTATGAAACGTTATTTTAATGTGGAGTGATATATTCGCCACAGCTGATCTCAAACGGTTAATCTTGACGAAAAACAATTCTCTATGTATTAAACTTTCAAATTAAAAGCAGATATAAGTGGATTATACATATATTTGCATTAACTATAGGTACTTACTACATTGTTGAAACAAAATATCCACCATGACTAAATTACAGGACGTCTAACAATGCAGAACGTCTAATGTCTCAGAAGCATTCCTTTGATTTTAACTAAAACGCTTTCAGTTGCATACTTACACCAGTCGAGCTTCGCGACGTAACAATTACATAAAAATGGCGTTCACATCGGGCCGTCGTCGTCGGCCGCGTTTCCTCGTCGATGGTGTAAACTTTCACGAAATCAAACAAAGAAATAGCGAAGCGGACTCATTTGCATCGTTCCCACGCGCACAAAAGAATGACCCAATCTGTTTGGCAACGAATGATGTGTTACCCGAAATCCTATGGTCACGCTCCGGCCACCACGGCCCATGTGACAGAACAAATTGAGATTTAAATTCTGTCTATGGGATGGCTGCGGCGGTTTCATTTCGTTAAGTGATTCTCATGGTAAGGTAGCATGACAAAATGAGCCTTTCTATTTGACGGCACGTAACACTTGCTCTTCACGTGTGGTTTCTACATTTTGAAGTCTTATTAATCTCTGGCGACCGCCTACCCTAGTCGGTAGTGTACTTGTTTTGGTGCAAGGGTTACAGGTTCGATTCCAAGTCGGTATGGTTTGTTCCTCCTAAACCTAAGGTATGAACATTTTTTCACTTGTTAGATGTGTAGGTATTTGTATGCCTCTGACTTGATCACAATATAAGGAATGGTCATAATAAACCACCATGTGCCGATTGATGATATAACAATATGTAAGTAATGACCTTTTTGATAATTGTTTCGGTAGCGCCAGTAAACAGGAAAGTCATTATATAGATGTACTTATATTACCTTACTCCTAACATCCACAAGGTGCATGCGTATCGTATGTATCAGTCAGTATGTATCATTATGACCTATAACATAATGAAGGTCCACACAAGTATATCCCTATTAGTTTAAGCCCATAGTTAATGTGTTAATTATACACCATAGGTACTTAGCTTATTTATCTAGAACACGATAACGAGCGTCGACTTCAATATTGAACTTAATGGCGAATTTAATTTGCATAAAAAACGCAATAAGCGAACGTGGAGTGACAGCTGATAAATAGTGTTGTAATGAAGAAAACAATGGGTGTAGTACTTTCTGTTCGCGCGTGCGCACCCTCCCCTTTCCCTCCTTCAACACCACTTTCTTCTCCTCTCCTCTCCCTGAGCTGAGCCCCCCAGTACCTAGCTGCCCACGGAGAAAGCCTTTGACCCCACCAGGCTAGTTTACTACAATACTACTTATGTTGTGGCACTACACTATTGCATGCCGGCGCCGGCGTCACGATATCATGCATATTAAACGCTTTTCTATTTATAGAGTGATATTTTCCTCTGACGCATCTATGTGAATATTAAAATTGTGTTACCATTCGGCACGATTGTTAATGAAAGCTTTTGTTCTGGATAATCAGAATTTTTGGAGCGGCTATAGAGCTTCAACACCCACACCTCGTAAAGGTACAGCAGAGCATTTAAGTGTGTTTTGGACCTTGCCACATGGTAGATGTCATCTCTAACTTAGCGGGACATGGTGCAATATCGGTACCAACGGCTGACATCGTTACATTGAGGAAACTAAAATCCACTTCGGATGACTAGGCTAGCGGAGTAAGCATAATAAAACTGATATTGTGCCTACTGATTAAGCAAGAAACCCTTTTAATGAAAATGAGATAAATCATGTTGCACCAAGGATTAACCATTGGTACCACCATGCGTTCCTAACGTATCGCCAGCGAGTACTAAACACCGTAGCTAAAGCGTTCAGGACTTTTAGCAATGCACAGATGCACAATCTTATTCTCAAAACAAAGGTCAGAAAATCTTAGTTCAAATTGATATAAGGTAAACATGAATTAACCAGATACACCTTAGATCAGTAAATACTGATCTGAGAGATACTCTCATAACAAAGGTCAAAATAAAAGAATTCCCAGTTCAAATAGAAACAAGGTAAACACGCCAAATAGTTCACTGTAACCAGTGTCGACTGTCGTGTCTTCGCATCCAGAGTTGCCAGATCGGGGGGTTTTATCGCAATTTTGGGGCAAAATCGGCTATTGGGGAAATTTTGGGGAAATGGCATCGTTGGGGAACTGTTTGGGAAAAAGTTTTCATAATATTTACATAATAAAGTGAGATATGACTTAAGAGCTCGTGACGGATGATCAAAGTGTCAGCCGACCGACTGTTAAAATTCAAAACAGTACACAGTCTCCACCGAAGAAGATGCCGAAATCTTTTTCTTTTGTTAAATATAATTAATGTAATTATGTGTCTTTTGACAGGTGGTATCGTCTATAGTCGTTTTTTTAAAGTGTTATTAGTTGTTGTTGTTTTTAATTTGGGGATTTTTTTGTAAAACGTATGTATCATTTTGGGGGAAAATATTATCGAGAAGGGGAAATTTGAAAAATCTATTCTGGCAACCCTGATCCGATCCCGTTGGCCTGAGCCGGGTCGGGCTAACGGGCGCCGGCTAATGAGAACGAAGCGGCTCAGCTATGCAGATGCCTAGGCGCGCAACATGTAAAGCTTGAACTACACTTTATGCCAATAGGCAATACTAGCTTTTGTACATGGTTCCACCCGCGTAGTGTAACAAGTGCCTCATCTATTTAAAGATTATGCCCAACTTCCAAAAGACAGATTTTTATACAAGTCTGCTAAAACAGTATTTGGTTTAGACTAAGACATTTAATAACGATTTTTCACAAATTACCCATGATGAGACCAAAGGATCTTTTCCTGGCATTCAGCCCTGATATCTGAATCTGTTTCCATAGAACATACATGAACCTTCGTACAAATTGAATGGATTGATGATTTTCTATGAAACGTGTCTAAATAAATTTTCTAAGTTTCTCAGTTATGAAAACTGTATTACTTTTACAGAAAAGCATTATAAGTCACATTATGGCCTGCCGTTTTCGAATCATAGTAGAACAAACATGCAGATTGTTAATACCACTACTGTATTTTAAAAATAATGCTATGGCGAAAAGTACTATATCATTACCAATTACTGACACTCAGTACCCGTACTTACTTAACGATGCGTAGGTAGTCATGTTGTATTCATGTGTAAACGATAGCCATATCATTGATACAGTCGACAGCACATCAACCTGTACTTACATAAAATATAACAAATACAATCTAATCCATGTTACCGTCACATAGCATCCAAGTATACGATTGCACTTGATGTTCCAGTAGATCGTAGTATTATAGATAAGTTATTTAGGGAGGTCAGTTAAAAATATGTTGCGTCATGGTGACAACAAAACATCAGAATCGTTTTGGTATTACCACATACTTCCAAGCGACGTAATCTTTTTGTTCGGTACTTTACATCTTTAAATATGTAATAACAATACGTAATACCTCTTCCTGAGAATTTAAACATGTACTTGCTGTAACAAAATAAATGACCTGTTATTATTAGTCATAATGAGCTGTCAGTGATTGGCTTACAGGGTCAATTAGCGATATACATTGGGTTTTCTGAAAATAACAAAAATTACCTCAGTTGCGTAAGTAAACACCAAGTGATTACAGATTATTTTTATTACGCCCTTTGGAATGTTAAACTTATACCGTCTCTTTATTCCGTTCATGTGGGAACCTATTTTCGATCACCCGGTAGTAGCAACTAGCCAATATAAACAAACAGATCTTCGTATTATAAATCACTCACATCTCTGCGTCGGCGCCGCGCTGCATGCAACGCGTATACAGGCGTCATGCCACAGTAGACAAAACAAACAGTAAATAGTGGTTCATCGCTCCAATTTGTCAGTACTGTCGCATTTTCTAATGAATATCTACTGACGTAAATACAGTTTTTCCGTCATCATAGAAATAATTTTAGGACCTATCTCGAATATGTATTCTTTCTCTTTTCTTATGCTTCTTCCACACCATGCTGCAGCCCACTCCTGGACATACCTGGACATGAATCCTCCATGTGGCCCGATCCCAAGGTTTCCTGGTCCACATTCGGCGTGCCTCTGCAGTCCTCCGTATCCCCAGATGTCTGCCACCCAACGTACTAAACTTAGTTGGTAATGTAAAGATTAATCATAATAATTGTCAATAGCAGCAGCTTTGTCCGTTTACTACTGCAATTAAATCTAATCACCACAGTTAGATCAGAGACAACAGTGTCATCAGAATATTCTTGTATATTATACTTATATTGGGATCAGCTAGAATTTAAGAAACTCGATATGCTTGAAGTGGAAGTTCTGTTTGTAAATTAAATATACATAAATCTTGCAGTGGCGAGGCGAATCACGCGCCGATGACGTTGTGCAATGAGAGCTGCAATGTGTCTCCACCTTCACGGCCTAGTGCTTCGACCATCGCCTTTCGACAACTAGGTACGCATACCGGTCTCCAAACAGTACTTTGGGGTCTATGTAGGTAACACTACAATACCTTATTAGTAGATATATAGTATTCGAGTTCGAGGGGCTGGTCTATATACATGTGTGAGATGAGGTGCAGCGCTGCTCATCTTTTTAGACACGGGTGAGAGATTAGACTATTCTGAATCTAAGCATAACTTTCTATTTTATCAATCAATGTAAAACATAGTACAGTACACAACAACTACTTACAACAAAGCACTGAAAACAACAAATGCATTTCACTAGGTAATTATTCTTTACGACAAAGCTGCAAATTCCGCTTCTATCGTCAGTTAATCTATCACAAACGGACAGCCACATAAGGGGACACTAACGATGCACGAGTTAACATGCAAGTACGAGTAAATAAAATGACTGGATTAATATTTACGTCTCTTAGCTTGAACTGCGGTTAATCTGCGCAGAGGATCGGCACGCAAGGAATGCTTTCAGTGACTAATCGGCGAACCGTTCGCTTTGCGCTCGCAAGTTAACTTGCAATTGCAGCCCTATATATTTTACACTTGGGACTTGCGGTAGAGAGAGAACAAGTACATCATCCACGCCCTTATTACAAACTGCCTAAATTGTTTAAATTGATAGTTTAATCCGATTTATGTATACTTAATAAGTATATGAGAAAACTGCGTCAAATAAATACGAGCCCTATTGAGAATGCTTATAGGTCTTGGTACAATGACAATAAATTCGAAAAAATAAATAATTTACATTTCAAAAACAATGATGATGTTGGCTATAGTTTAGCGGTTTTTTATGTACATGACAATAGGAATACCTACATACTTGCAGTACGTCAAAGTCACGTGAATTGAGACATTTATTCGAAATATGTAGCCTTGCAGAAAGCCGTTCAAACGCAAATATGTCGTCAATAACCGTGACTAATGACCACTGAATGTATAAACAATAATTGAGCTAACTCTCGATATGTAGTCGACAGAATGTGGGCTAACCCCTACCATTTTAACCTTCAAAGTTATGAGCAGAAGCACTCAACAGAGTATCCTTAATTTTGTCAAATCGAGAGTTGTCGATTACTTTTGATGCTCTTATAATTTTAACCAATATTCTCCACGAGTTCATGACACTAATATCGTTTGAACAACTTTCTAATGATCTCAAAAACCTTTATTTTCAATTAAAGTTTTATTTATGTCGTTGTTATTATTCCTGTGTAGTGAAATAAATTCTAAAGAATTATCTTACTTCATCGTCGTAAAAATGCATAAATATATTTTGTAACTAATAATAAATATTTGTTTTGCCACCTAGCCAAGTGGCTTTGACTTTCGTTAACGCTAGTAGAATAGGAAGAAAAACGTATGCGATAGACATTTGCTGACGAAAAAGCAAATGTCAAACCCATTTATATCTTTCGGTGCAAGTCACTCATCTCAAATAGTTATGATATTATGTTCTCGGTTGTAGACGTTACCTCTTCAAACAGTGCCCATAGTAGAGGTGGTCGATTGCACCGGCCGACTGGTGAAATGAAAGTAACAATCGCTTTATGAAACGTCTCGGTGGAAGGTAATCTAATCGGGCCGTTCGATTATTACTCAACAATAACTAGACGAAAACAAAACAAGTTCAGTCAGTAAATCACATATTTTGTATGTGTGTGTTTACAGTAATTTGAATGTTTTATAAAACGATTGTTTAATCTTAGAACATTTGACTCCAGAATGAGGAACCTATGATTGGGAACTCAATACTCACTTTGAATACATAATGATAAATGGATGACCAGTGTCCCAATTATCACCAGGGGCAGGAAGATCTTTATAACTTTCAACGGTTAAAAGTTGACCATAATCTTCACAAATATAATTGTTATAATAATGAGTGATGTTACTGCTCATTCTGAAGCAATTTTATTGGTTCCAGTGATACGTATGTGGTATGTGTCACCGACAAGACCTACACACATTTGTAATACAATGCAACTTTCGGCAAGTGACACATAAATACTATAGGTAGTTGTTGAGAGTCAGTGAGAGCACAGTGCAAAGTTACCGTCTTGCTGGCACCGTTACGTAAACTACGGATTGTCAAAATGTCGCAAGCGTAGATCACGTAGGCCGCTCCTGCAACGGACGACGACGACGCAACTGACGACAGCTGAGAAAATACCATTATTCTGCTATTCATTTGGAAATTCAGACCATTGAAACTAAACTGAATCCAAAATATGTGGAACCAATCAACCAAGTTAATCTAATGATATCTCATCACTTTCTAACCTATACTACCTATACGTCTACTCTGATAGCCGATGGGGTAGACGGGTTCTCGAATGGAGGCTACGAACAGGTACCTAAACGTTGCGTGAGACATACCCCGATCAGATGAAGGAATGACCTGCGCAGGGTGGCTGGCGGAGCCTAGATGCAAAAAGTCGAGAATCAGGTTGAGTGGCGTAATTTGGAAGAAGACTTAATCCAGTAGTGGACTGATACGGGCTAATGATGATGATGACAACTATACTGCGAAGAGAATCCCTCGCAGAATGATTGCTGTCAAACTACTAATCAGAGGTATCTAATGCACATGTGCGGGCAGATATAACTTCCCAGATCTCCCAGCTCATTGAAATGTACGACACGCGTCTATTACGAGGATGATTCCTCACCACACTATTGCTAAACCAAACATCGCTCACCATTTCCTGAGTAACAGTGTTGCCCATACATTGAATAAACTCCCCTGTGGTCTGCGACTTCGCGGTCAGTGAATTATGTCAAAAATCGTCTGGGCATTAGTTTCTCTATCTACGGGGCATGTGAATAACAAACAATAAATAATGCAATAATGTGTGTGGAATCGTGGAAATTATAAACATTAGACTTTTTAAATATTATTTACTTACCAGCATTGTGAAATAAACGCCTGTCTAATAACTAACGATTCTTCTCTTTGGAATGGAAATATTCTGCTAAATAAACTTGATTAAAATAATTTAATCGTGTTAATTTCGTACGACTTACCTTTAAAACCTATTCGGATATTCACATTAGAGCGCCTACAGAATGCATGCCAATATACGAAGAAGACCTTCAGGCTGACATTAAAAAAAATTAAACCTCTTCATTTTGACCATGCACAATACTGAACTATATGGTAATTCCTCAAAGAACGATAAATAACCTTGTTACAGTTATAAAATGTCATGCTCGTGTGTTTGAGCAACTCAAACAGGTTAGTGCTATCACGCACAAAGTGTTTGGTGACCGAAATATTGAAAAGGCTGTAATTGTAAGTACAAAAAGTTTTCTTAAACTAAATTATATTTAATAAGCGAAATGCAATGAAATAATTATTTTTAAAACCGGATTGCAATGCCAGAAACGAGAAGGCATCATAAGAAAGGATGTCGCATCGACTGGATTGAGCCGGCGAAGAAAGCGATGTAGTGTCTGTTCATAAACAGCTACAGAGATTGCTTTCTCGACGGATTCCGTGTCACCAAATGGCACATCGGTGCTCCAAAATCCGAGTCACAAATTGAACAATGAGCGCCGGCGACGGGCCCGAAAAGAAAATTAATTTAGGTATTGGTGCCGGTCGGCGAACTCGCGATTGTGAAACGCAGAGCGATTGCGCTCAGTACAGTTTGTGTAATACACCGGCACAATGCTCCACCAAATCAAATGGCCCTCGGAAATGTTCACCTATGTCGAAATGACCTTCAGTAACTCATCATCATAACTAACAATAACAAAAATCTGGCGGGAATTTCACATCTTCAACTGCATCGACAAACTATAAGCTACTATCATTTTGATCAATAGTACTTACTTATTGATAGAGGAACTCGAGGATAGGCAGCCATAATACCAGTATACCTATACCTAAGCATAGAAACAGCCTTAAATTACTATTTGTTATCAACAAGAACTATGGCAATAGTATCAAATCAACATAGCACGGATGTTATCACGTTTTTATCTCAATCGATTATGACTGGAAAACTATTGATGATTTGTTTAGTTTACGTGCTATGATTGAGAAGTTTCATATGGAAATAAGGTTAAGATTAATTGGCGACTTCGTAGTTTCAAAATGTTACGACTGTTGGTCAACAATGACAAAAATCGCGCGGCAGAGCACACGAGCACAGCCGATAATTGGAAGATGAGATCTCGTGTGGAACGTGGCCCCAGGCGGCATGAATGAAAGCCGCTCACCGGCGCGGCACTACAGTCACTCTGTCCCACAACAAACTAAATCGTCACTGTACCTCCCCACTTTTCAACGATACAAGGCGTACTTTCTTCGCCATCTTCCCCATAAACTAAAAGAAACTCCTCAATGGGTAGCTAATCCAACAAACTATCGTTCGCGAGAAATGCCTGCTCGTGAACCTTTAAGGATATCGACATCCGCCGAACGAGTTTTTCCAGTCCGTATCATCGCAATATCACGGTTATTATTGAAACTCGCGCCGCGGTCGCGACAGGTAAGTAAAGCATTTATCACGAGAAATATTTACCTAGTGTAGTGTTATCTCGCACCGCATACAAAACATATTTTGTGGGGGAGATTAGCCACCGTGGCGTCGGTGTTTTGGTAATTGTGCCGTTTAATAAAAATCATTTTACTGCGTATCTGTGCTTATTATATTTTTATCTAATAATTTTGTATTCACTTCCATGTACATAAATACGAGCTTTATCGATGACCAGACATCGTCTACCCCTTTTTACTATCTTTTAGATTGGTTTATGTTTATTTAAATGCGGTACATTTTCTTAATTTTAGTGAAATAGTATCAATATAATAGCAGAATTTTAAGATGAATTATCCAATAGCTAGCTTTAGAGTAATTTGGCTGTTTTAAGCGGATACTATCATACTACCGAAGACCAAGCCATTATACAAACAAAAGTCGGAGCAACAACAAAAGAATCGAAGTATTGTGTACAATACAGAAATATGGTTTAGAAAGTTCATTCTAGTAAGTATGAGTTCATTTGATTGTATCTCGGTGAACCATTCCACTTACGGTACACACGCGGCGCAGTCGTGGGCAGAGAAATTTGGTAACACAAATATTAAGTCGCAACCAGTTTACAATTGAAAGAGTGATTTGAACAGTATTGCCAACCCTACGAGACTAAACGACAGCACTTGATGAAGATGATAAAATAGTAGAAAACAGTAAAATAGTTATTTTACACATAATTCATTCAAAATTACGATGTTGTTACACTTACCTATAGGTACTACTTTTTGGATCGTACCGTATTGTATAATAGCGCTATCGCTAGGTACGATATTGGAAACAATCTAAATGTTATCGAAAACTTTAGTTTTATTGCTGTTATCAAATAATGTGTGTATGGCATGATAGATGGCGGTAAAAACAGTAGAAATACTGACGGAAAAATACAACTAAAATACTTTTAAAACAGGGTTGGCTACATTTTGAATTTGAAAGACGCGGTGACCGATTCGTCACGGCCTTTGTGCTTTTATACTTTACATGTGGAAACTTGGAATTGGCTTGTAATAACCTCTGTCATTTTCTTACTTACGCATAATAGCCATTAGACGTGATTTAAGTTAATCCACAATTTAACTTTGAACCCTTTCTAACTTTACGGTTTAAAGGTGTGTTTTAACAGTGCGAAAGGGACAAAACATATATCTGTTGCAAACAGATTAAAATCAATCAAGAATCATATCTGCTTACCTCTTTATTGCAAGTAAAGTATATTGTACATTGAGTACCTACCTACCTACATTTTTTTTAAAATTTATAACAAAACTTTGCAAGGATAAGGGTCAACGCTGAGAAGAAAGAAAATCTTAGCATCAAATCGTTTAAAATATTATTAAAATAACAAGAACATTTTTTTTTAAATTATAGGTAACTAACCTACATGCCTAATTATTATTATAATAATCAAAACTTAATCATTCTGCCGAACTGGCGAAACAGTGACATCATGCATTTTCGTCGTACAAATAGTACGGAATGAAACCAGAGTAAATAAATATGTATTAAACCAAATGCATCCTGACAAAATCCTAAGATCCTACTACATGATCCTGGCACAACCCTTGCCTCCTCCACATCAATCATCAATTATTATTTATTTATTTTATTAATGGACTCGACAGTTCGTCATTTGCCAATGTCATGTTACAGAAAATTCAATATATAATAGTCTTCTTTCTTCCTCCAGTGGAGTCGCAGTAGCGTCTTCACCCTGGGTAGCCGCGTCTTCATGTTTTCATCCAAACGAGACGCTCCGCCGTAGCGTCATCACACTAGACGACGCAGCTCGGGTCTGACGCAGAATGTGCACTTCGCAAAATGTACACTCGACAAAAAAGGCGCATTTCGCATTTGGTGCACTTCTCAAAATGTGCACTTCGCAGAATGCGCACTTCGCAAAATGTGCATTTCGCAAAATGAGCACTTCGCAGATTGAGCACTTCGCAGAATGAACACTTTTTGTGGGCGTTGTTAATTAATAAAAAATATATGGGTACTGGGTATTTAAAATAAAATAAACACTTTTACAAAGTAATCATTTATTTAAAAAGTAATCCACTAAGTTTTGACTGTCAATTAAATATTTCTATGTATATTCTATGTAAGGAAATATTTAATTGACAATCAAAACTTAGTGGATAACTTTTTAAATAAATGATTACTTTGTAAAAGTGTTTATTTTATTTTAAATACCCAGTACCTATATCTTTTTTTATTAATTAACAACTTCCACAAAAAGTGATCATTCTGCGAAGTGCTCAATCTGCGAAGTGCTCATTTTGCGAAATGCACATTTTGCGAAGTGCGCATTCTGCGAAGTGCACATTTTGAGAAGTGCACCAAATGCGAAATGCGCCTTTTTTGTCGAGTGTACATTTTGCGAAGTGCACATTCTGCGTCAGACCCTCGACAGTCGCGTTCACTCCCAAGCTTGTAGCGGGAACTCTTGAAACTTCAGATCTTGCTCAAATTATCCAGTAAATTCACCATACTGTCACTCGCGAACATTTTCTGATTAACTTAACGTGATATTAAACACAAAATAGCCACTGTAGACAGCATAATAAAAATTATCAAATAATTTTACATCCGTCGTTTCCCGCCATTTTCAAGAGAACCTCATCAATTATTATTGTGTGATGGACCATTTAGGTAACTTTCAGCTAGCTACAACTAGGTACTTTAGCACTTTGGTAGGTAGATATACAATATACGTAATTCTTCAAAAAAAAAACGGCCAAGTGCGGGTCGGACTCGCGCACCGAGGGTTCCGTGCAATGTAACTTAACACCGATAAACTAGATATATTGACAAATTTATATTTGCAACTAGATTGCTCCAGCGAGTACGGGGTCAGCTACAAAGATAAGGTTGTAATCGCAATACTCATACATAATATTCATTTATTACACCTTAGGTACTCTATGGAAAGCTTGGTTACGTCAATATTAATAATAATCTATAAGTAACCGAAAAAAAAATGTTTTTGGGAGATGTAATTACAAATTTACAGTTTTCGGATTTTTCTATACCTTAGCTTCTTAGCAAATTTCATGATTCTAGGTCAACGGGAAGTACCCTATAAGTTTTGAGATTTTTGCGTTTTCATACAAATATGCACCTAAATTCGACATAAACAGCGATATCTTTTGATGGCGTTGACATAGAAGGCTGATTTCCACGGTTGCATGAGAACACAGACCTAAGTATTTGGTATATCAACTTGATCGGTCCACGCGTTTCTAAGAAAATGGTCTTGACAGACAGACAGACGGACAACAAAGTGATCCTATAATGGTTCCTTTTTTCCTCTTGAGGTACGGAACCCTAAAAAATAAATAAAAATAATTGGTTGTTAACATGCTTTATTGTAATACAAAGTAGGTACAAATATAGGAATAACTGAAGGCCACTTTATCCCTGACAGGGGGTTTCTTGAGATCAATCTTCGTCTGGAGTTAAGTTGAGCTTTCTTTTCACTTGGTTCTCAAATGTTGATATTCCTTGGTGTTGAAAGATTATAATGATCCACAACTGCTTATCATTGCTTATATCCAACTAATGATTTCCAGTTACTAGAGTTTAATGCTTGTTCAATGTTAGTATCATCATTTGATAAATGACTTTCTTTCTCTTTTAATAACGATTCTATCATCTCTTGGGTAACAAGTTCCGTGGTATTTTTATTTTTCTCTTCTCGTGGCGGTGCTTTAAAAGAAGAACGCACTTTTGAATAACGTTCCTTTTTCTTCTCTGAATTATAATCTATCATTGAATCTAAGAAAGATAATTTATTCCCATACTTTAAAGCATACCTAAAATCATCGTTATCTGATGTTCTCTTCTTTCTTGCCTTTACATAGGCGTCTCGTATACATTTCCAACGCTTTTTACATTTGGTGCCTGGAAAAAAAAATTAATGCGGCATAAAATAGTAAGTAATCTTATTATTAGCTTAATAAAAATATAAAATAGGTATAGTATGTCAAAAAGAACATTATTAATTATAATAAAAATGTTAGTAGTAGGTACTATTAGTAGTAACAAAGGAGATTATATTATAAGTAGGTACATATTATGTCAGTTAAGTAAAATCTAAAATAACGGGCATTTCCACAAAAAAGCTTCCTATAGACCGTCTCATTTGACGATAGAAATACAATTAAGCCCGTACTGTGAGTATACGCACGCTGCTCTAAATGTAGGTAGGTACTGACTACGAATGCATAATCGAGTATAACACATCAAGATTAGATCCGTCTCCAATCACATATTTCCAGGCAAAGCGGTATGTAGGTACCTATGCGGTATATTTGTTTAAAAAGCAATACAAGTGAATAAGTACGGCTAACAGCAGATCAAGCAAGTGTAACACTGTGGACTTTGGACCGTTCTTATTATCTGAGTTGAATTCGTACTGCAAGCATTACCATTGATCTGCTGTTGTCCGTACGTACCTAAGTAGGTACGTGAAACGTGAGGGTAAAAACCAAAAAACAAATACTTGTTAACTTACCTGATTTTTCGAGTTTCCCCCCAATTTCATTCCAATCCACAGCAATAGCGCCCTGAGCTGGTTTCGAGGTAGTTTCACGCACCAATTGTATTAATTTCATGTCTTGCTCGTACCGACTCATATTGTGGTAATTTGCTTAGTGTCGTTGATTACTCGCCATAATTGTAACAAAATCGTCAGTCAAGGGCAACAAAACGCGCAGGCGCACGATAGAGTATAGACGCGGTTATCGTGCGACGCGCGGTCCGTATGAAGGGGAGTGGGGAGACTGACGCTCGCGCGTGGTTACTGGCCGCTACCGCGCCCGGCCCCCGCGCGCGGCCCGACCGCGCCCGAACGCCGCTCGCCGCTCCTCGCCCGCCGATCGCCGCCGCGCCGCCGCCGCCGCGCCATTTTGTTCGCGCTCAATGCGGCGGCGGCCGGCAGTTATCCGACCGCCGCCGGCGATGAGCGAGAGCGAGTAGCGAGTAAAGCTATAAACTATAAAATTAATGGGCTAACTGCGAGTATTGTTTTGTAGCTGGGCTATCAGCGAATGTCGCTGAGCGACGAGCGATTCACTCGCTAGTGTAGCTCAGCGAGTGGGCGAGTATCGCCCGCCGCCGCCGGGCGAGCCGAGCGAATACTCGCCGGCGCGGGGAGGTGTGAACAGTCGGTAAAAGCTTACAACGCACATAATTTTGACATCAGACCAGTCAGTGCCATCTACCGGGGCAATCGGTACTTTAAAAAAAATGAAAATTCGAAAACCCCTCCTTGTATCAAACATTGGATTCCTTGATAACCGCCCGAAACGCCATATTAGGTACTTTTTTTGTGAAAATTCTAATTAAATAGTTTCCGTGGTATTTAGTGATTAATGATCACTTTAAGTTAATCAGGAGATGTCCGCGAACGTTTCTATTAATTGGAGTGTTCTAAAGAAGTCGTGTTTGTGAAGTTTTGTGCTCTTAGCAAGGATTCCTTGCATAACTCGATGATTGCGTCGATCGTTGAGTTATTTTGTTTAGGGGTTTGTGCGTAGGTTTTGGTTAGGTTATCTTCGTATATATGTATGTATTTAAAAGAATTCAGACATTCTATTAACATCAGACCAGGCTGTATGCCCTAATTGGCTTTGCCTTTCGCTCTGGGAAGAATTTTACCAAAAAAAAATTGTTCAGTTACCGTTTTACATAATTAGACGAGACAGACGACGGTATATTCGGTATATATGAATTTAACGATCTGACCACGCCATATATATCGGATGTCCGTGGGATCTCACAGTTTAGATAATGGCTATGTGGCCAGTGTAGGTGTCAGGACCTGGGAAACATAAATGGATACCGCTATTTTGTTATGTATAAAATCTGCTTGTTTGTACTTATTTAAGTTAATATTATTTGTATAAGTAGAAGTATTTTTATATAGACTTGTATATTTAAGCTGTATATATTGAGTATAGTATCTATGTAGGTATCTGTTTTGTATAAATAAATGAATTTGAATTTGAAAGATGATGGTGACATCACTACCAACCAACCTAACCCATAGAAGACCAATTAAGGTTCTCTTGAAAATGGCGGGAAACGACGGTTGCGAAATTATTTGATAATTTTCATTTTAATGTCTACTCTACAGTGGTTATTTTGTTTTTAATATCACGTTAAATTAATCAGAAAATGTTCGCGAATGACAGTATGGATAATTCATGCAAGATCTAAATGTTTCAAGCAATTATCAAGAGTCCCACTACGAGCTCGGGAGTGAACGTGACTATCGAGCTGTTTTGTCCAGAGTGACGACGCTACGGCGACTCCTCTGGATGAAGACAAGAAGACGCGGATTTCCAGGGTGATGCCGCCACAGCGACTCCTCTGGAGAAAGATAAGAAAATTAAATCTTGAATATTCTGTACATGACATTGGCAAATGACGAGCTGTCGAGTCCATTAATAAAAAAGGCCAATTAAAAGGGCTATCTGCAGATTCGGATTAATATCTCTTTAACGCAGTGGTACTTAAATAATTTGTTAATATTTTTGTAGGTAGGTTTCTTCATTTACATTTAGCCTTTGGTCCCTTTCTTACTTAACGTGTGAAGGGGACAACAACACTATTTAAGGAAAGTGAGGTTTAACTAGGTGTATGTCTAACAGCAAAAATGAATAGGCAGGGGACCGGGGTGCGGAGGTGTATATATTGATGTAGATACAATCGATGTATTGTTATCTGTAGTATCGTAGCACCCGTAGAGTCATCCCCGCCCGCGTCCGCTGTCGTAGGGCAGTGACGTCATCGCGTGACGCGCTCGCCTACGAATATTGCTACGAGTTCGCGTGGGTGGTAATGGTAAACCTTGCACTGCCTTTGTATTTCATTTCTCTTTAATAATAAATAGTGAATATTATAAGAAACATGTAAGTTTATTTTTGGAGACACTACATAACGGTAATGAAAACGATGCTAATGAAAAGTAATTGATAGTTATTTTTGTCCCATTTTAATTAATGCGGAATATGACTGAAAGATTTCGAACTGAACTTATGTGATTTTTACATAAAAGTAAATAGGTTTAATACTCACTTGCAATTCAATTCATCTACAGTAATATTAACATCAATATCGAAATTAATGTGCTGTGTTTACAAAGATGCGGTCGTAATATTATGTGAAGCCAAATTGGATATTTAATTCGAAAGTTTAATTAAGATATTTGTTAAATCCACAAACGTTATGTCGTAAAATGATTTAAATTCAATGAGTTATAAACACGCTTAATAATAAAATTTCAATCGTCATAAGTTACAGCCATCAAAAGGCACTCGACAAAAAGTTTTTACGAACATATCGAACACAAAATTGACAGAGTCGATAAAGCATAAATTGTTTTTCCTGTTAAGGCTGCGTCCTCTCAGGATTCTTGTATTTTTAATCCATTTTCGTGGAAATATTACTGAAGCTGCACCTTTGAATTAGGTAAATGAAATGTAATCTGTATATTTTAAACTACTGTACCTATTAAACATAAATACTTACAAATATTATATTCAAATATGATAAATGTTACTTATTGCTAAATTAAAGCAATCATTTTAATAGAAAAATAAAATTTAATGAAGGTATAAATTCAAACATCTAGGCCCGTATTAATAAATCACTCTCCGCTCAAAAGTCAATCTTGAGAACGACCTCAAGATGGCGTTCCTATTAATAAACGTAACTTAGGTGCGCGTTTAGGAATCGGGTATCAGGTGATAGTAACGCCGTATTAATAAACAAAACTCAGTTCTCAAGAGTACTGTCAAACTCACTGGATTGCAGGCGAACCGCGACTTGAGAAAGACGCAGATTGGTTTATTAATAATGACATACTTGAGATTGTGATCGCCTCTTGAGAGTGTACCAGCCTGATTCGCTCTTGAGGGCGGGTTTGAGCTCAGTCTATTAATACGGGCCCTAGACTAGATTGTTACGAAAAGAAGATTTTAGGTAGACCTACCTAATTAATTAGTTCAGATTTTGTGTTTTTTGTTTGCGTAAATTATGATAATCATGTTATACGCACGCTCTCGCGAGCCTGTCTCCTTGGTGTGAGAGAGCTGGAAGACACAGAATTGACATCCTCTTAAGCGTTTTTATTTATTACTACAAAAAGTAATAAAGTAGCGGGCAAGTGCGCGCTTTATTAACCTCTGCCGTATGCCACAGCGCACATTCCGGTCCCAGCAGAACCTGTCCTCAACGGGTGAAGTCACACGGCGAGGAGTAAAGGAGGACCCGTCCTCGCTATATTGTTTCACATTCTATCAACATTTCAACTCGACCGGATAATAGGCGTTTTGTATCTGGGTAAAAATCGCGGTGGACGGAGCCGAGTGGGCGCGATCTATGTAAATGCCTACACGCTCGGTACGCTTTCGAGATGGTATCAAAGATGATACGAATGCCACTTTTATTTGCAGAAATGACAATCATTAGTCTCATTAGTTCTTACGTCGTACATTAAACCCACTCTTTTCTACCATAGGGGTAGGCACTCGGATCATTAGGAAAATTATGATCATTAGGATATTTAACTGATCTGAAGGTATAAGAGGACGGACTTCAATTTGCGCGATCATGATTCCTGACACATCACCTTCGCTTCATCCATTTTCTCAATCTCTTCAAGCTGTACGCTCGTTCATCGGTTTGTCTTTATTATTTTCTCATTCGATATTTAAAGATCTTAACACGATAAGGGTTACTAAAATTACATTGACCGTTTTTGCTAAAAAGTCTAAGTTCTAAAATCTACATTGGGTAATATAGCTCGATTTAATTTATATTTATATATAAGTACCTACATATAATGAATTATGTAACAGTAGGTACCTAATTAATAGGAATATAGGATTTTTTTTGAAAATCGTTTATATAGTGCTTTGATTTCCACTAATCTTTTCTCAGGTAATTGAACTATATATGGACGAAGATTCATTATAATTAGAGACCAGTTTAAAAATTAAATCACAAAATTCAAAATCGCTTCTGTTCCATTCGCTTAGCTGTGCCTTTCGATGTCAGTGACTAACGATTGCCGTCTGCTTTAAACACGCTTCTATCTCACAAACTATATCTACATGTATGTACATTTACATGTATGCACATAGGCTGTGAGTGTGTATGTGTGCAAGATATGTGGATCCACTCACCTCGGCATATGATTTGTGTGCTGTGTCTCATCTGCTTAATTGTTTGTTATTTATTCAGCGTGATGGATGCCCCATTTAAATTGGTTTTCTAGCTAAAGCTCGTTATTAATTAGCTACCTATTACTGACCAAACTGTTTTCTCCTATTGCAATATCATTATGTATAGGACTTTTTTTCGCCATTTTCATAAGTCAATCTTGAGTTTAGTAGGTACTGTACTGAGTGATAGTGCTATAGAGATATGCGTAATGTAAAAATGGCCCCATATAGCCAAGTCGAGTTGACATTCGTTACGCTAGTAGAATAGAAATAAAAATGTAGGTATGGGATTAAAATTTGATTTTTCGTTAGCAAATGTCCATTTTATACATCGTTTTTCTTCCTATTCTACTAGCGTTAACGATATCTGAAAATTGAAAAGGTGAAACATTGCGACTCGACCCACCTGGGTACGTGACAAGCAGACGAGATAAGTTTTAGCTGATACTTAATTTTCACTCAGAAGAATTCGTCGTAGTGAAACCGCAACTTAAATTAAGTGGCTCGCGCTGACTGACGAAAGCTTACTCGATTTAAGCTGCGATTAGTCAGCGCTTAGCGAGTGCGATTGTGCGATTGCGATTGTGTAGCGACAAACTGTTTACACGGTTGAATATATTGCTTATTAAAAACATAATGACCGCGCCTCGACTCTTGGAAGTTAATACGGTTAGAGGCGGACCCATCCATACATAAAATTAACATAAAACCTGTTTAGCTACATAAATAATTGTGTGTATAATAATAATTTATTACAGTTTCTGTTTACAGAGTCACTAAAATGATGGCTCTATTATACCAAATAATAGTGCTTAGTTTTCTTTATCAACTTTCGAGCAAGCTCTTGATACGCTTGTGATTGGTACGCATTGATGTAAGCACGAATAATCCTTGTAGAAATATCATAATTTCCCTACAGTAGATTTTCAATTTGGAGTAGTTACGGCCAACAGCAGATCAATGGTAACACATGCAGTACGATTTTAAATCATACTACGCAGATAATAAGAACTGTCCAAAGTCTAAAGTGTTATACTTGATCTGCTGTTAGCTGTACCTACCTATGACATGATCTCTCCTGCGACCGCTTCTGGACACAGATACAGCAACATTCTGAAGTATTTCTTACAACGCAACTGATATCCAAAATCGCATAATAATTTACCCGTACAGTCACCAACAAATCAAGGCACTCTACGCGACGCTATTACGGCCTAGACTGCAATAGATTTCTATAGAGATTGATGTGCGAGAGCTCTACCTTGCATGACAATGAATAAGCAACAAATACAGAACGATCAAACCTATTTTACCTTCTTGGTAAAATATTGATTTAAAAAATAAGAGCATGAGCATTTCGCCGGCGGTGGTGTGGGTCGGGTACTGGGTACTGCCGACAATCAAAGCGCGCCGCGCCGATGTAACTGTGAAGCGGGGCGGGCATTTGTCGAGCTTGCCGTGTCAATAAACTTGATTCGAAAGTGGAAGACGCTCCGACTTACATAAGCAACCAACAATGTGAGCCGCACCGAAGAGTCGACAAAGATTAGACAGCCTTATAGACGTGCAAACGCTTTGATTTGTTGACCTCTACCTACCGTACCAAAATTCAAGTCAGGTAAATAAATTGTATTTAATGCTAAATATAATATTTACTACAATATAATGTCGATGTGCAGGCATGGCTCGAAGAATAAAAGAAACCACGTTCCGAGATCGTAGTTAAGTACAGTCGAAAGCACAACATAATTCTAGATAAAACTATTGGAATTTTATCAGTATTCAAATCTCTGGGATAATCTAATACTGATAAATTGCTCTATAAATTCTAAAATAATATTGATACATACTTTATATTATTGGACTTAGATCTCTAAAATTAAATAACAAATATTCACACTTTGGCATTGACAAAATAACAGAAATTATCATCGCCTTCATAGGTACCTTATGTCATCGTGACCTACTTCTTGCCAATGAATTATATTATTCACCTTATCAACTAAAATTCAGTTATAAATACACCATTATTTAGAAATCCACAGCGTTGAAAGCTCTATTAGCCTTTATTTCAATAAAGATGTTACCATAACTCTTTATGCCGCCAAACCTTATCATGCCTATTACCATATCTGCATAAATGAATCTATATAGAATCTACGTCTCGACACGGCCACGGCTCTCGGCGTCAGTCCAGTTATTTGCAAAACCGCTATAAATAGCAATCCCATAAGCAAACCGACGTTAGACACACTTCAGATTGAACCTTAAAATTATGAACGCTGGTATTAAATTTGAAGCTGCTGAAAAACAAATACTGTGGGTATTTAAATAAAAGTTTTTCACATTGCCTATTGTATCTACTTAACATTGCAAACAATATATTATTATGTACGGACAACAGCAGATCAAAGGTAACACTTGCAGTACGATTTTAAATCTTACGACGCAGATAATAAGAATTGTCCAAATTCCAAAGTGTACACTTGATCTGCTGTTAGCTATACCTATTTAGGTAAGTGGATGGAACTTGTGAAACAGCGAATTAGAAAGAAAGTGCTATAGTTTATGAGACCACAATCAATCGTATCATTTCTAAGCTCCATTATTTGTTATAATATATGTTATATAATATATTACTAGCACTAGTATTAGTATAGCTATTATGGTTTCGTATGGTTGAAGAAAATGTAAGGAATATCCCCATAAGAGTACTTTTTAACTGTATGATTTCTTGATTGTGTTACTTAAATTGAGATATCGAAATACCAATTTCAGATTTATCTTCTACAAGTTCATGTGCCACTTAAACCTTCAATTATATTATCACTTTGTATAATGTAAAACCTTATGTACAGTCAGCATCAAAAGTAGCTACGCATTTTGTACGAGTAATATTATCAGACAATATGAATTATCTACACAAAGGTTGTCTGGAAGAGATCGTTTTAAGTGATAATACCGCCAATTGTGATACTGTTTCTTTTGTGTAATTCATTTTTGCAATAAATAATATTTTATCTTATGAGTACGAAAGTGCGTAGCTTTACTTTTGATTGGTGTTGACTTTACCTAGTAGATTAGATACATATCTAACCTAATCTAGGTGGTTAATTAATTTATTAATCTATGGCCTGGTCACCGTTGTCAGGGTTGGCAATTTGACAACATTATACCTAACCCAGAAAGGGTCTGATTTCCCCTTGGGATTGTGGAGGTCATTAGACTGTCGTTTTTGTGTTAAATTCAGTAGCGTATCAGCCATGTCAGGTTATTTAATTTTGTTTAGCGAAAACTTGCCTATAACAACCAAAATATAACTCAGAGTCCAATTAGACAATACACGTACTTTATTAAGCAATCTAAGTAGATTATAGTGTTCAAATCCAAATCAAAACGATACGGATCATGATTTCAATATTTATTCACGTTCGGTCGGTATCGCTACTCGCAGATGAATCCAAACAAAAAACGTTGATCACTTCGAGCGACCGGGTCAATAACTAGACAAAGGCTGAGTAAGATCGCAGCCGCTTCTCCGATCGGCCTCAAATACTTTACGGTGAGTTTATTAATTAAGGCGCTCGACCTTGCGGGCTGCGCATCCAAGGAGGTCGGTCGCGCGTGCGGGAGTGAGACGACAGTACCCCCACCAGCCTGGTTTACCCCCCTCCCACTCCGCATCACCACCCGCGCAACCTGCCGACCGTGCGCCCGTCTCAATCGTCTGACGTCTCCTCATTGACCTTCCGTTATCTGCAACGATTGTCGTTTGTCGTAGGTACTTAAATTTTTGTCAACCCTTAAAATATTGTCAAGTCAAACTTTACTCAACTCTAGTTTTAATGGACTCAAATAAGCGACATTATTTTCCACATTAACCAAAACTTTATCTGACGCTATTTCGTTAATTTTAAACAACATTAAATCGACAAAAGAGCTTCAAAAGTCGCTCGGTCGGGTCGCCAGGCAATTATGGATGCTAAGAGGCGAATCTACAGTAAGCCGGTATACATGACGTATCATACGAACACAAACACAGTCGCGCGCCGAGTAGCGGCGAACAATCACAGAGAGCGCGCCTCGCGAGATCACTCGAAACCGCACCTTAAGCTCATTGTCAAACCGATTACAATAAACAAACAGGACAGACGCGGTTGGAATCTTGTCAAACAGGCGGGTTCGAGCGTTGACTTATTGTCGTTAGGGCATTTCTGTCGGCTTCTCACCCAGTCCAAACTTCGCTTTACATCCTCCGTACACAGTTCAAATTACCGGAACGTTTACGCTGGGCAGGTAAAACACGAGCGTCGCTTGCGGGCCGCGCACACACGCGCAACTCTGGGGCTGCCATAAATAAAAGATTCCTACAGAAACAATTGTTGCGTAGAGGTGAGCCGAGGCCTCGGTGAATGTAGTCGACTAATCGCCGCGAGTCGATCGCGAAAGTAGGTGACCGCCCGTGATTGACGCTCTTGCGAAACTCCGTTCGATGACATTTAGACTGGACGGACAATGCGCTAAACCCACCATAATTATGAAATGAATTCTCAATCCACTTTGCGTCTCGCTTGGGTTACTTGCAACGTTTCGTAACTCATTTACTTTACGACATTTATTACTCTGATTAGGACCTGTCACTGTCTGTCAAGTACTCAAGTTGTCACTACTTAAAAGTTTTCAGCAACGTGTCTGTAAACAAAGTTCACATCACAATCACCAACAAATGAATTATGTTACAGCACGAAAACAGTTTCATTTACATCAAAATAGCTAGTTCCTATTTAACATTTTGGTACACGATTATAATGTTCTTTATTTACCTTAGTCATGTTTATTTAGTTCTTAATCCGAACTCTACGGAATCTCTGTTCCGAGATAACGCCGCCGCCGCTCTACTTAACCTCGCCACACAGAGACGCGTAAACGTGAAACAATACGGTAAAGTAGCACAACATTACAAGTTCACCAAATGATACAAACCCCATTCAATTTTACACCTTCAGTCGTACTAATACGGCGTATAAACAATTTGCTATGGTGCCATTGTTGCACATTTGGTCTGCTACGTGCACCCACACAGGCGCGGTGCCCATCTGCGTAGGTACGCGGTGACGTTAGTGTGTGGCAATGCTAGGGAAATTTATAATACGCTGTTCATTTTGTTAACCGTCACACGGTCTGCTGTAATTCACACTTTTGTAGCATTTTAAAAACAAACTACTGTAAGTATGATATTATCATCCGTTTAGTTTAGCAGCAGCAGACAGACAGTATCGGCTACTGAGATACGAGTAGCTTTTAATTTACTTTTGAATTTCTTTAATTGTCTAACTTACACAATAATAATTACCGTTACAATAAATAAAATGTGTACTTACAGACGATGTGCTTAACATTGACTTAGTGTTTTCTTTCAGCAATGCTTCTACTTTTCCTTCACATATTGTTTTAATGTTACCTACATATTATGCATGACTTGACATAATATAAATCATTTAAATTAACAAGTTACGTAACTAATTGTTAAGGTAAGTAATCTTAACTCTAACTAATCTGCAACCACAATGTGTGACAAGTACGTAATTACAAAGCAAATGGTACTAACTTGATTTTCAAGGTTTTCCTCGAATAAGATATGTAAGTAGTTAAAATAAATACTATAAGTACTTAACATTTTTGTTAAATTCACACCCAATGGTTTAAGTAGTTGTATTTTATACATAGGCAATCATATATATGTAAAGACGTTTAGTAAATTGTTATAGGCAAATAAAAAAGCATAAGTAGGTACCTAGTAGAAGTAATCATTTAACCATCGCAATATTTTTCAGACAATGTTTGGGATTGATCTAGGTACACATCAAAGCACATCAAGTGTAACACTGGACTTTGGACCGTTCTTATTATCTGCGTCGTAAGAATTGAAATTGCACTGCAAGTGTTACCATTGTTGTCCATGTCGTTCGATAGGTATCGAACGAAGTTAATAATAGAAATAATAAATATTTCGTTAGGTATGCAAATAATAATCATGTATTCGCCCACATGAGTCACTGAGGTAACACCCTCTACTTCATAGATATATTTTTCCCCACAACAAACAACTTATTACGAATTTTCGTCGAGAAATTGAATCTCCCTTAATTAGCTACTTAGCCTGTCTAGAAAATACCGAATGATATGATGATATTAAATGATGATTCAGGAATAGTTCGTAGATACCTTCGTATAATTAATAAAGCAACTATTAAATCTTATTTTTATTGAATTTATTATAAAGTAGTTGCTGAATGTAGAGTTCGTCGGACTCGGCATTACCAAGATCTCTACATTCGAACATTATGTTTATAGTAAATAATTTTAATGTAGTTATATGCACGAATATATGTGTACGTAAGCATAAGACAAAACGAACATTCGGTACGGTTTGATACCCATTACTCGTACGCATCAACCGGAGCGACCGGGCCAGCTATTTGTACTTACTAGACCGAGTACGCCCACCACACTAAACTTGGCTTGCCTACTCAAAGATGGGTAAATGTTTTGGATATGACATATTCTAAGGCGCCCGTCGCTGAATATCATATTCGCAAAACACCACGTTCGCAAAAATTCTCAAAATACCACTTTTTCAAGATACCACATTCAAAGTACAGCTGATAGATAACAGAACAGACGGTCTTACTATCATAGTGATACCATAGACACACAACAAGATAAAATAAGATGCCTTCGGTTGGTCCTTTATGTCATACGACTAGCAAGTAGAGCAGAATGAATCTATCCAGTTTACACTCATACCCTGTTTGTAATTTTGAGGGTTCCGTATCAAGAGGAAAAGAGGAACCCTTATAGGATCACTTTGTTGTCCATCTGTATGTCTGTCTGTCTGTCTGTCTGTCTGTCTGTTTGTTAAGACATTTTTCTCAGTGGACGTCTCAAGTTGAAATTATTACCAAATACTGAGGTCTGTAATCTTATGCAGCCATGAAAAAAATCAAATTTCTAAGTCAACGCAATCAAAAGACGTGGCCGATGTCGCATTTTCCAGTATATTTGTATGAAAATGCAAGGGAACCAATAGGTACCTATCCTATAGGGTACCCTCCCGTTGACCTAGAAACATGAAATTTGCAAAGCTATGTATAGATAGCACAAGTAAAGGAAAAATCCGAAAACTGTAAATTTGTAGTTACATCTATATAAAAAAATCTTATTCCAAACTTATATTTACTATTGGCAAAATATACGGGGACTATGTCGATGTATGGGCATATTATTTTGGGAACGGCAAAGATAAGTCGGTCCTTAAATCGTGTTTATCTTTTCGTTAGAGCAAAGTTACGGGGTTAAGGTGCGTTGCACGGAAATCTCGGTGCGCGAGTCCGACTCGCACTTGGCCGGTATTCCTGTTAGATCTGCTATGGAAACTAGTGCACTTGCACTTGCTATAGACAGCTCATGTTTGTGGAATTTGACACATTGCTAACAACAAACGAATTTGTCATAGGTGTTAAAAAGTGGCAATGGTGCCAAAACTAAAGAAAATACGGAAGACAATTTTAATGCCATAGATAAGAGTGACTCCGAAAGTGGAGAAATTAGGTTAGGCGTGACATTTTGAAGAGCGTCACAAAAATGGGATAAATATTGAAAAATAAAAATAATATATTACTGTCGAATGTTGCCTGTGATTCAAATATTGCATAGTATGTATATTATTTATATGATTTCCAACAATATGTTAAATTAAAACTTTCGTAAATCCATGGCTCTACATTTGATTCTATGCGCAAGCGAGATGTCAATAGGTGCATATACGAGTACAGTACTGGCAGTGGTTTGGGCGCCGCCGTTTTTATTACAAAATCCATGCGCCCACGTTCCTCGACCTGTGTACATAGTACACGTGTATACCTACGAGGAATTAATTCTTAATCATCTACTTACACAACTGCATCAACTTTCTATCACTCTAAATCTCTAACTACCCTAACTATAAATAATTCATTCAATTTAGGTAGGTATTCGGTATTTTTAAATCCTGGGTTTGTTCTAATTTGTGGTACTCAGTCCTTTAAAATCATTATCAAAATAGAAACTTGAACCTTTTAATATACTTACATTATTATTGCTCCAAGATAGGCGAAAGTACCTACATAAAGAAACAAAATAAGCAGAGATATTGAAAATAATGGCTAGTTAGCGGGAGTTCATTCAATTTCTTCTGTTATTGGTTTGATATGAAACTCATATATTATAGTGATAATGAAGACATTTGCATAGCGATATCGAATACATTAACATTGTCTGAACATACAAATACAATACAGAGTTACCTTCTCCATTGTGTATTTATTTATTTCATTAGCAAATTAATTTTAAGCTCTTTTACTAAAGGTCATGGCTCCTTCATTAGACATCATACCTACTTAGTTTTGTGATCGGACTGTGTATAACACGGTCGATAGCACACCAACCTACACAAAATCATAGCAGTCTATGCCGTATTTCCACTGAGTAAAGATTCAATGTTTCACCGATTGTTTTGTCGTTTATACCATCTACGTAAGTAGATAAGTATACATACCTATTGTATTTTAATTTTTAATGCCTAGATTTATTACCACATTACATGATTTGATTACCTACGTTTTTACTGCTAGGTACTTGCCTTGACTTGCGTATAACTTCTTCGTTTTATAAAGTCTACAGTATTAGTTTACCTATTATTACAGTTGACGATTTATTTTGTCCTTCAATTAGGTACTTGTGTAACTTAAATGCGACATCACGATGTGGACATGTGATGAGTGACACGTGATATGTCATATGTGCAACTGTACCCTCACTATTCCTCTACCTACATGCTACAATACACGGAAAAACAAAATGACCTTACATATTTACAGTAGCTCTCGCATGATAGGTCTCATACACATAAGTAAATATCATATCTATCACGTCTGTAAGTTGTTTATCCCTATGTAGCGAGGTTAAACCAATTGCAATTGTTTAAGATTTACGGGTTATCTTGTGATAATTTGTTCCAACTGATACTATACAACGTCTCTGTTAAGATGAGGGATGTTATTTAAAACATAAAACTTAGTTAAAATAATATCTCTTTAAAATGCAATGTTGCAGTGCCCTATCAGGGTTTATGTGACAAATATAAATTCATATACCGTAATATTCGTTTCCTTTTTCTTCCAAATTGAATTACTAACTTTACACATCCGAACAGCAGTAGATTATTATTGTACTATTTTAAAAATAATAGCTCTTCAGTAGATATTAAGACGCAACTCATCTTTAAGCCTGATGAATTGGTATTCAAATCAGGGCCGGAAAAACATTACATTACAAGTATTTGTGTCATGTTTTTATGACGTTCACCTTGTAATCTTCGTTTATATAGCTAACATTACAAATCATCTCGGTAGCGCGGTATTTCATCGAATAATTTAACATTAAAGTAACAAAGCAAAATGAGACCACAATAAAAACTTGAAACCAGTCGTTACATAACGAGCTGTGATTATGATTACGACATTTAGCTGGACGACGAATCTCAATACACAGAGGCGACTGCCCAGAACTTAAAGTCACATCGCCTTGAACCCAAAACTAACATAAATCTAATCTATAAAAAAACAAATGCGATTCATTTGTCTATTACGAATTGTGTAGATTGTAATTTGGACTTGACAGTGATTTTACAATTTTTTTCATGCAAATCTTTTAATTTCCACAGTGTGACTTATTTCAAAACTTAGTAGCAGAGTGCAAAAGTTTTATCATTTTAGATAATTCCCATGAAAGTCTAAAAATCGATTTGACGGACGAGTATTTTACTAAAATACATAAAAATATATACTTATAATATTATAGCTTGCTTAATTTAGCACTGTCCACAGACAAAGACTTTATGCTAATAAGAAGTAGTTTTGCGACATTTACAAGGCCTCATCCACGCGCAGGAGTACTAAGAGTTAGCATCTCATTTTAAATATAGATTCTAGATTTGAACTAATTATTGATTTAATAATCAGGAATTAAAGTTATTGTAATTTTTCATTTGACGTAGGCACGTACTCTATTTCAAAGATTGACTATTTATTTATTATACTACTTATTTACACCTGTGATGGCATTTTTGTAAACGTATCCTTTTAAAATTGGTTGAGGCTCATCTAACTAATAGTATCTTTTGCAAAGAAAGGCTAAAATATAACCTATTTGACAACAAATGACTGATTTGACTGCAAAAGTAAATGATATATCCCTGTTGCATAGGTACTTATAGAAGGTAATTGAAATGAAGTTCACTTTATTGTCATTACTGACTTGCTGTGGAAAAACTACTAGTGGTGAAACCCAGCAATGTTATCAAAAATGAACTTTATTACCTTTGCCATCTGTCACTTATTCAATAAGCCGTCAGATTTTAACAGATCTAGTCATTTTACGATATCTATAGTAGCGGCCTGCGCACGCGGCGTGTAGTGACATCATGCGACCGCGGACACGATCACAATCGCGACGATTTACATTATTGTCATATTGATTTACTGACGCCATATTTATACTTAGCTGTTACTATTTTGGCGTGTGTCGAATTAATTGGCCACCCATCACTGTTCTTAATCCTTGGTCGAAGTTGAAATCGACGGTTTATGTCGAATGCACTTTTTTTTTAAATATGGGATGCCGAACGGTCAGATGAGCCACCTGATGGTAAGTGGTAGTGTTGACTAAAACACAGTTTCTTCCTTTAAATTCCTTATAATTTCATATTGATTATAATACATGATTTAAACGAGAACAGCTTCCATTAATATTCAATAATTAAAGGACTTTTACAAATGGGACAACCAATCGCACCGAAGGCCGGGCCGATAATGTGACGTCATGCGCATGAGACGAAATTCCCGAGGCCCATCGAAATAGGAGTCGTATACAATACAGGGTGTTTCACAGGTTATCTAGGGGATGATGCGATACCGGGTGTTATATAGGTTATCTAGTTAGAGGTGATGCTAACAGCTCGGCCATCGGACATTTGGTACGTCCTCGTACCTACATTATAATACAGTTGTGATTTAATGCTATACAATTCACATCTATTCATAAATCCATTAATTTCATTCGATACAAATAACAAAGTGCACAATGATATGTACAAAAACTAAGTCGATTAACAACATCACTATTACGGATAAGAGAGTTTCAAATATATAAGTATCTCAATTTCTTTATGTAAGATATGTAGCTAAGTAAATTAATTTTCACTTTCAATACAGTAATTTGTTAATAATAATGGTGCACACGTATTTGTATTGTATTATGTGAGTTATCCTTTTTATAACATTATATATAACATTATTGACCAATAATAGGAGCACAGGTATATAATAATAAATTAATTAAGTCTTTTTCATTTCCAACAAGTTCTTATACGAATTATATATTATATATTGAACTAATTAATAGTCTACAAATAGTTGGTCATCTACAAGTACAACAAAGGGATAAATTAAGTTCCAAAGGGATATGTCAACTTCATCTTTTGTATTCATATAACTGCAGGATTGTAATCACTCCATAGAGTGCCCTCACAATTACAAATGATAAGCATTGGGAGGAGACTAATCGATTTTATAATACTTAATAGTCTATTTCACATTTCCAAACAAACAAACGGTTCGTCATTTCAGCAATTGGCATAAATTACGAATTTTATACAATTACACAGACAGGCGGTTTGGAGCATCTGAATTACTTAGATAAAATATAAATATTGTACAATGCGCAATACAATAATAATTAATACAATTTGATTCATCAATAAAATATGTGCAGGACTCCATTATATTACGACCAACTGAATTAGTAATTACCAACAAGATATTACTACAATTCCCATTCTTAATATCCATGAGTAGTCAAAGATAAGAAACCCAATTTCTTTTCTATTTTTGTTATTTTCTCATACATCAAACTAGAAGAAAAGATATGTTGACAGTGTTATTAGGTATTATATATGAGGAGTTATTTCATCGGTATTTTAATGTAATATATTATTTATCACATTAAGCTTTAATCCCAAGGCTAAAAACTTAGTAAATGACATTTATATAATTCGGCAAAGTGACTTGATAAAATTACCAATGATGAAGTGCATGAGCATTCTCCTATTTTCAGTTACAAAAATATCTTTGCTGGATTTTAAACGATATCACGTTTGGGTGTGATGGTTTACGTTAGACCAATTAGTTATTCTGGCTTAGCTTGTTCGTCTATTGTTCGAACCATGTTTTGTATCTTGAAATTCGTCGTTCATCCATAATCGTTCTTGCAGTGTGCTGCTCCAGCGTATTAAGGGTCATAAGACTCGTCAGTCAGTCGTCACGGGTACAATACTAAAATATGATATGGATTGGAATATTTGGTATACATGTAGGCAGGTTTTTGGATAGATAGGTGGAATCATGTAAGTACTTTCTCATTATATTGTTCAAGGAGCAATTCATTCTTTATTCAGGAATCATCATAGTTCTGAATGACGAATACGAACCATGTTGCAATACTTTCAACATACTTATGTAGGCAGTTGCAACACACAATATTTGGTTCTAAGTACATAATAAATTAAGGGTTGCATTTAGTTGCTCTCACTAGATTTGATTTGGCTTCATCTTTTATTTATAATAATAATTATAACTTCATAAATTTAATGGCAATAAATTGTATTATTGATTCGAATCGAAACACGTCCGACACCCTTTTTTCCATATTTGGTTTCGGAGTTACATAACATAACATATTTAGAGTAAAGCCATGAAAAGGGGTAATGATATGATGAGTAGGGGTTGGGGATATCATGTCACAGTCATCAAGAATTTGCCTATCCCTTAGCCGTGCTCAAGCTCCTCGTCTAAGGGACTTCGTGTACCACGTATTTATACGTCATTCAGCTCTCCTGGGTCTCCGCAGCGCGGTCATTGCTCACGCTCCATGTTCAAGCTGCGAAGATCCCTAAGCTGCCGGTGTCATAGCCGTTGCTCATGCTCTTCGTCTATGATACTCGGGGTACACGCCATGGCCTTCGAGCGTCGCTCATGCTCACCGCTCGGATCATGTACATCACGTAGTCGTTGCTCGTGCTCCCCGTCTACGTCTCATTTGATGTACCAATATTATAATTCCTCGAACGTCGCTCGTGCTCATCGTTCGGGTCACGTACATCACGTAGTCGTTGCTCGTGCTCCCCGTCTACGTCTCATTTGATGTACCAATATTATAATTCCTCGGACGTCGCTCGTGCTCATCGTTCGGGTCACGTACATCATATAGCCGTTGCTCATGCTCCCCGTCTACGTCTCATTTGATGTACCAAAATTATAATTCCTCGGACGTCGCTCGTGGTCACCGTTCGGGTCACGTACTCAAGTAAGCGTTGCTCATGCTCCCCGCCGTCTACATCATTTCATATATGATGAACTCAGCTAGCGTCGCTCTTGCGCACCGCTCAGGTCACTGCATCATGTAGACGTGCTCCATATCTACAATACTGGGTGCATTGCTCCGAAATCAAACCAGCGCTGCTCGTGCTCATCGTTCGTGCCTGTCTCTCTAACGCTAGTCGCTTCCATAATGTTGAGTTTTTCTTGCTCTTGCTCATCGATCATAAATTAGTTCAAATACTACTACCTGTCACTTTAGTAGCTTCCTGTTTACAACATCATCGTAGATCTCAACAGAATTAGGGAACTCATCTATCAGATCCCGTCAAGGTCATCATTATCTAAAGATCGTGGTCGTCACATTACTATCACATTAGTAACTTCTCGCTTAAATTCACGTGGTAGATCCATAACTCACGAAGAATTGGGTCAAGAATATATTCCGAATTTGTCGAAATCATCATCATCTAAGATTCTGTTAGTAATCTCGTAACATTACTATAACACTAGTAGCTTCTTGCTTATAATCATGTCTCACGAAGAATTACGGTAAGAAATATCAGATTTTGTCATGATCGTCGTCATTGAAGATTCATCGAAGTAATCATTATCATAGTTGACTCTGCTAGAAATCTCGTCGTAGATCATTAGACTCAACTTGCGGGGAATTGTAGAAACCAATCAAATCAATATTCAGTCGAAATGCTTCCATTGCGTAGCTTGTAGGTATTCGTGGAGTAAAGTAACGTTGTGGTGTTCTTCGTCGAAATTAATCATATCATTACCTGGTCCAATCCGAACAGCGTCATCATTTGTCCATCTGAAACTTGTAATCACTGTATGAGAATTTGTATTCACAGTTGATCATTAATTTGTGTCTATTTTGTAATAATAATGAAAAATTCGGTCTAATTGCCGACTGCAATAATATAAGTGAGTGATATTCGTTTATATATAATAATTTGTAGTAATGGCCCACTATAGTTATAATTTTAAAATAATGAAAAACGTTTAATTTTCAATACTTGTCAAATACTATGTGCATTCTTTATTTATATTCCATGCTCCGAATGTATGGAAGTATAATAGAGTGTGCTAATATATATACCAAGCGCTACATGTAGCGAGCGATCGCGTCTCACTATCAATATTGTACTTAGGACCGCTATTTTTATATATATTATAATAACATCCTCATAAATTATTCAATCTTGATCTAACTTTACCTACACCCCTTACATTTAGGGACCCTACCGTCTCAAAGTCAGTCAACATCATAGCCTGCACCAGTTTCCCTGCGCAAATCTATATCGTCTGTTACATATATCGAAAAGGAGATTAGCAATGTTCCATCATTTAAGTAGCTAATTATAGAGTCCACTATAATTTGTATAACACAGAGTTATCGAAAGTCTCTTTATGGCAGATTTGACACAATATAATACTTGTGATGAGGTGCACTATATTACGATGTGGCTATATTCGTGTCTGGTGTAACTCCAGGGATATTGCAGTGATGTGGACGCCAGAATAGTATAAGTTTGCATTATATAGGTATTGTGGAAAGCGGCTATAGAACAAAACTGCTATGTAATCGCTATTATGTTTACCGTTTTACAGCTGCGTTATTTATGTTGTACAAACGTTCGAGTAAACGTTTATATGACATTTTATTACATCATTTTCGCTATATGGGGACTAAGTGAATTTGTAGCTAGAATGTAAGTATCCAATGTTCAATTAATAAAATTTCATTTCATTTCAATTCAATTCATGTATCCTTATGCAGCTAAATAGTGTTAACTGTTAAGAATTGCATATATGCGACCAGCGGCCACAACGGTCACTTTTGTATTGCTTGTTTATCACTCTTTAATGTTAAAATATTTTATTTTATCACAATTTTGCTAGCTGGGTAAGTATCATAGTCATGACCGAACATTCATAAATCATCATGGCATACATCGAATCACTATATCCATAAAAATAAATAAACAAGATATGAATGTTTTGGTATCCATCAAGCAATTGAATGAAGTTCCAATTACAAAACTCAAACTTAGTTATTAGGTTATCCGGTTACCAATAGGAGTACCGTACCTAAAGACACCGACGATCAAATGTCACTCCGATCAACTTGATTTTCTCTCTCATGAGACAATATCAAAGTTCGAGCAACACTGCTATTTCATCAAATTTCTGTATAAGTATAAGTATATGGCTCAGGTTAGGAGTGAGCCAAACCATGCCGATTATTAAGGACGAGTCTCCATCTAAACACGAATGATATTTCGCAGTTCCGCGGATCATTTCATGTCGATAAAGTTTAAAGTAAGTACTGGAATGCGTATACTAAAACATCGTTTATTCTGTTTTATAATTAGGATTGCAAAATGGTTACTATTGAGTATTCAGCTCGATTACCTATCGTAACAACACTAATTTATCATTAATGCTGTTAGCCATAAAGCTCACTTCGCTTAAACCATATTTTTGTCCCTTTCATGCTTTGTAAAAAACGTCAAGTTATACAGGAACCGAAAGCATAAACGATGGATTAACTTTAAATCACGTTCATGGCTAAAAAAACAGCATAAGTGTCTATATTCATTCGCTGCTAACACTTGGCGTCCCCGCATCGAGACTGGACTCGAGAACTCGAGTGCTAACACATGGTGGCATTGATAAGGATATAATGTTGTCTCGCTTAGAGCAGACGTAGTAATAAAACATTACTCTTCTTCTTCCGGTAGTCGGGTAAGAATCAACATTTGATATTACACTATATATTATGTAAGTGGGTTGAAGAAGGGATAAATAATCCAAGCTTTATTGTGGGAACATTTTGTCAACATACTCTCTAATATGTCGCAAGCGTGTCCACATTGCCTCTATTTCTAACTTCTAATTCCTGAAATGCCTGAAACATTTTTTTTTGTACAACTCCCAACTGTGAAAATCTATCAACATCGATTGACTGTGTGTGTCGTTCAATAGACACATAAGTACACGAAGGAAATAATGGATTTTTTTTTATAACAATAAACTACTATCGTCCACCTCTAGTAGACTTCTAGGTCGTTCATTCGAGTGGTTCACCGTACCAGCAAGGGAATTCCCCTCCAAAAAGAAATCCAATGACGTACCTAATCTAGCGTCTCCTCAAATCTAATTATACTTACAAAATACCAAGTATACATTAGTCAGAATAAGAAGAAAAAAAACACTTAATTTGCATATTCTTTTTTTTGTTGTTGCACATTTTAATGAAATAAAACATAGTACTTACACTTTCGTTTGGGCGTGGCGAGAGATTTGAAGAAATTCTCGACGATCCCGGTTCTGAATTGTTGACTAAAACACAGTTTCTTCCTTTAAATTCCTTATAATTTCATATTGATTATAATACATGATTTAAACGAGAACAGCTTCCATTAATATTCAATAATTAAAGGACTTTTACAAATGGGACAACCAATCGCACCGAAGGCCGGGCCGATAATGTGACGTCATGCGCATGAGACGAAATTCCCGAGGCCCATCGAAATAGGAGTCGTATACAATACAGGGTGTTTCACAGGTTATCTAGGGGATGATGCGATACCGGGTGTTATATAGGTTATCTAGTTAGAGGTGATGCTAACAGTAGACATTAAGTAAACGCAACTGTCACTCATATGCTACACCGGAGTGAGCGGGAGAGGTTAGTGACGTCCTCACTTTGGAATCACTGCTGCTCTCACCTGCAACTACAACTCCTGAAGACTAAAAACTATTGTGATACATGATTAGGTTAAGTATATTTAATTTGATATGGATACAATCTCCTCTGCAGTGGGTTGTATGAAATAAATAGCTTTTTAGCGATAACGTCGCCAAAATTGTAGATACGTGCTTCTCAATTTATTGTGCAATTAATACTGCTGTATATTTGTGGTGTAATACAGTGTATTTATTACACTTCTTTTAAATTTGTATACGACGACGCCTACAACGCTTCACATTCTGATAGATAAGTAGGTACTTACCCTAAATCTGTCAGTTTTAAATCCAATCAAACAACAACTAACTCGATTGCAAAATATTTACTTTCTTGAAGCGTTCACTTCAAATGACAATATTTTATTTTTGTATTTATAATAGATTAAGAAAGTGGTCTATTTAACGGAACATAAAAAATGTAAGCGAATAGAATTTAAGTTGTGACTTTCAATTAGGTACGTGATATGTCTCTTGTCAGTTAGTTCGTTTCCTCGAAACGATAGCAATCGAGTAAAAAATTCAAATATTGTCGCGTAGGAAGACTGATCGGCTATAGTTAGTTCCGTTTCTGATAATCACTCGTGCGTGAAGTAAATGTCCGTAAAAGGGCATAGTAAAGATTCGCGTATAGCTTTGGTGTTGCAATAACATGGAGACACAAGTCATAGGAGCCCGCGAGTTCTCGTGTAGAAAATGTATGTATCCACTAAAACTGTCATTGAAATAAAATGTGACAGCTAAATAAAGTAAATAGTTTATCTATTGATATAAATTCATAACTTAGTATACACCTACTTATATTAATTTTTGGTTGTATGAGTATCTAATAATTATCATTCTACATTTCAGCGAATTTTGAAATTTTAGTAATGTGTTTTGAACTTTATTCTGCTTTATGGTAGAAACAAATTCTTTATTGCTATGGTCGTATTAAACGGCAAGTAAGCCAAATCCTCAGTTTGATCTATGAATCTCTGTCTTAGTGAAGTTATTTCACAAATTAGCTCGTCCAGCCTCCTGTAGCATGCCCCACGCCCCGTCAATGAAGGCTATCAGAAATAGTGCAGGCTCGACCGGTGTCTCCGGTTCCACGTCGTCGCCGTCGCGTGCTCTCGGCTTATGTGCTCAGCTCACCCTTCAACACCTTGCATGCGCTAGTCAAATTATGTGCACGGTTAAATTATCAATCTTGTATTGTAAATTATATGGTTTATTTTAAAGTAGAAGCACGTAGAGATTGAGTGTTTCTTTATGGAATAATAACAGTTGTGAGTTTCACCAATATCATGTTTATGCATAAACCTAGTTAAACCTCACTTCCCTTAAACTTGTCACTTTCAGACTTCGTTAATAACGTTAAGATATAACGGAACAGAAGGCCTAAATGGTGGAATAACTTTAATTCACGTTTATTGATGGATACGCGCTATAAGTGGAGCCTAGGCGATTTTATTCTTTCTTTAGAAAATGGCAACATAATCTATTCTTAAAATAACTCTTCATCACTCTGGGTAAACTATGTTGTAGGAGTACCTACGTGGCCCAATATGACATGACACCAATCTTTGTATAATAATCTGTAATGACCACGAAATCGAATCCTAAACCAAACGCAACTGTCTCTGTCCAGTCAAATGCTACATCGCACAGAGTAAGCGGTACGCCTCGGTTATTAGCATTGGCTTTGGCACTCGAGAATCGGTACAATTATCATATTAAATATACCACTAATGGTCTTCTAGTTCAGAATTCTAGCTACATTGCTTAATTTGTATGACATCTTTCTGGTCGTACTTAACTAACAGATTACCCGTGAGTGAAATAATGAATTACAAATTGCTCGCTCAATGTTGTTTACGCATACTACTATTTAACTAATTGTTGACAAAAGACAATTCTTACAAACGTCACAATGGAAGTAGGTACCCCAAGGTGTCACGCCGTTTCTTTTCCTGTTCCAGTAAAGATCTTTGAACTTATAGTTACGAACTAAATTAATTTAGAAATACTACTACTACTACTAACACTACTACTATTACTAATTTTTTATTTACTTACGCATCGTTAGTTAATTGGTAAAAAATACACGTGTCTATTAATTAACTTAGATTTTATTACGAGTAACTAGGCACTTATTTCACCTTACATAAGTGTATTATTTGTTACGTACCTACTTATTTAAAAATAAATCATGTGGAATTCGTTACACCTCTACCTACCTGTGTATGCCTACGTCTAAATCACTGATCTAATTCAAAAAACCATAATTTGATATCATCATCATCAGCCCGTATCAGTCCACTGCTGGACGTAGGCCTCTCCCAAAGCGCGCCAATCAACCCTACTCTCGGCCCTCTGCATCCAGTCCCTGCCAGCCATTTTGCGAAGGTCATCCCTCCATCTGGTCGGGGGGCGTCCCACACTACGTTTACCCGTTCGTGGCCTCCATTCGAGAACTCGTCTACCCCATCGGTTATCGGTTCTACGACAGATGTGACCAGCCCACTGCCACTTCAGTTTACTGATTCTATGAACAATGTCAACCACTTTTGTCTTCTGGCGGATATACTCGTTTCTTATTCTATCTAACAGAGAAATTCCAAGCATAGCTCTTTCCATAGCTCGCTGAGCGACCTTGAACCTGTGGGCCAGTCTCACCGTCAATGTCCACGTTTCGGCTCCGTAGGTCATCACTGGCAGGACGCACTGGTTGAAGACCTTAGTTTTTAGGCATTGTGGTATTGAAGACGAGAAGATATGACGTAGCTTCCCAAACGCTGCCCAGCCCAGCTGAATTCTCCTGTCACTCTCTTTCTCGAAGTTGTTCCTACCCAGCTGTAGAGTTTGTCCTAAGTAGACATATTTCTGAACAACTTCGAGGACCGTGGCATCGACTACTACTGGTTCCGGGACGACCAGATCATTGAACATGATCTTGGTCTTATCCAAATTCATCCCGAGCCCGACACGGCGAGAAGCAGCATTAAGGCTATCCAGCATTGCCTGCAGATCCTGCAGCGACTCAGCCATGACCACTATATCGTCGGCAAACCGAAGGTGTGAAATGTACTCGCCATTTACATTGATGCCACGTCCATTCCAGTCCAGTGTTTTGAAGACATCTTCCAGCGCGTTTGTGAAGAGTTTCGGTGATATAACATCTCCCTGTCTCACACCTCTACGCAACTGGATAGATCTTGTTTGCTGGTTCTGGATTTGGACGGTCATAGTGGCGGCGTCATACAGGCACCTCAGCACCTCGATGTACCGCCAGTCTACTTGGCATCGCTGCAAGGAATGCAGAACAGCCCAGGTTTCGATAGAGTCGAATGCTTTCTCATAGTCCACAAATGCAAGACACAGGGGCCGATTGCATTCCTCTGTCTTTTGTATAATCTGCCTCACTGTGTGGATGTGGTCTATGGTGCCATATCCTCCGCGAAACCCGGCCTGCTCCGGGGGCTGGAAGTCGTCAAATCTCCGTCCAAGACGATTCGTAATGACTCTCGAAAACAGCTTGTATACATGACTCAGGAGAGAGATAGGTCTATAGTTTTTCAATAGGGTTTTGTCCCCTTTCTTGAAAAACAGGACAACAATGCTCCTGTGCCATGCCTTCGGAGTTCTCCCACTCTGTATGACGGAGTTAAAAAGCTTCTGTAGCTCCATCAGGACAGGAGTACCACCTGCTTTCAGGAGCTCAGATGTAACCCCGTCTTCACCGGGGGCTTTTCCATTCTTAAGCTGTTTGAGAGCCAGTCCGATTTCGTCAAGACTCACATCCGGCAGGTCTTCGGTAAAATGGCGTGTTAACGTGGCTCGGGGATCATCGGTACTAGGCTCAGGTTGCGGTGCGTGAGGTGCGTACAATCGGCCGTAGAAGTCTTCGATCTCAGCGAGTATCTCTGGTTTGGAAGTGACGGTTCTGCCATTCGCCGACTTCAGTTTGATCAGATGGCTTCTCCCCAACTGCTGTATGAATACTTTTGACCCTCGATTTTGCTCAATTGCCTCTTGTATGCGGCGTGTATTGGAGCGACGAAGGTCACGACGTATAAGCTTCCTTACATGCTTGTTGAGGGTCCGCTGTTCTGTCTGAGAGATTTGCGTAGCCTTTTCACGTCTTTCCTTCATGAGATCCAGAGTCTCCACTGAGAGCTTAGACTTCGTGCCAGTACGTTGCGACCTGCAAAACCTTACGCCTACGTCCCTGATGGTCTTCACCATTGTGTCAAACGCCTGGTCAACGTCAATTGTGGTTTCCAAGACATCGAATCTATTTTTCAGCTCCAGCTGAAATTTATCGGAGCCGGTTACGATCTGTTGCAGGTTAGGTCGGAGCGTAGACTTCATCATACGGAGTCTTTCTAGCTTAAAATCGATATTCAGGGTGCCTCGCACGAGTCGGTGGTCACTACCAGTGTTAAACCGGTTAAGTACAGAGACATCCCTGAATATATGCCTTTTGTCCGTTATGATGAAGTCTATCTCATTTTTCGTCATAGAGTCGGGGCTTTGCCAAGTCCACTTCCTCTGAGGCTGCTTCTTAAAGAACGAATTCATTAAGAATAGCCCCTCTTTCTCCAGGAAGTTAACTAGCATTTGCCCCCTATGATTCCTGCAACCAAGACCATGTGGTCCGATTTTCGATTCGATGTTGCTCTGTACTCCCACTTTAGCGTTGAAGTCCCCCATGACAACGTTGAAGTGTGTCTTAGTGGTGTGATTGAGGGCTTTGGCTATGTCTTCATAGACAGCCTCCACTTCTTCATCCGAGTGTGCCGACGTTGGTGCGTAGACCTGTACTACCTTAAGAGAGTATCTCTCGGTAAGTTTCAAAATGAGGTACGCTACCCGTGGCGACACACTGGAGATCTCCATTACGTTGTCTACGAGGGCCTTATTCACCAGAAAACCTACCCCGCCTTGGGAGAGTTGATCGCCCTCTCGAAAGTAGAGTAGATGGCCCGATTCCAGGGTCAGTGTGTCCTCCCCCTCTCTTCGGACTTCACATAACCCTAGGACGTGCCAGCGTATCCTCTCCAACTCTACTTCGAGTTCCGCGATATGATCGTCCAGCCGCAGAGTTCGTCCGTTGTACGTAGCCAGGGTCAATTTTGTTTGGCAGCCTCCCGTAACCCGGGGATTCTTAGCACCCCCTGCCCCGCCGTTACCGTAGCCGCTGCCTTGGCTAGGAATAGCGGGGCGGCCGGGAACTGGGGGCCGGGGCCTTGTGGTGTCACTCATATTTGGGAGGTGATGCCCGTAATCGCCACGCTGGGCAAGCGGGTTGGCGATCGCAGAGCCGGCCACCTTGCGCCGGTGACGCTGCTGCCCGTCACCGACCTGCTGCACTTGGCGCCGGCACGGTGCGAGCTGGGTATACCGCCAACTGTCGGTCGCCAGAGCCCCGTCCGTTGGTCGGCAGGGTGCACCACGTGCCGGTGAGGTTGGCAATTGGGTGGCCAATATTGTCGGTCCCCACCCCTTACACCCTTAATTTGATATAAGTTTTTATATTTCCCGTTCAACTAATTATAAGAGTCACATTACATTTAATTACATTATTTTTATAGAACACGTTTCAAGACGTTTAATTAAATTGTAACTAAGAAGTAAGGTTTAGAGACCGACAATTACTAAACGAGGCTTAATATTAAAAGTTTTTTTGCCATTTTTTCTGCTCAGCGTTGCAATTTCCATGCAAAGTTGTGTAAATGTAATTTTAAAAAAAAGTGGATGTGCAAAAGTTTACAGAACGTGCAATAATGAGATTTGATTTTGACGCCACACATGCGGGAATTTAAAATTGTTAAATTGAACGCATATTGCACAAAGTCTCTAATATCGATCCAACATTCCATGCATCGTAATAAATCACCGCTTCTAGTATTGAGGACAGGCCCGACCTAGGAAAGGTAAATGCCTCAATGCTAGGCCGGCTCGAGCGCGCCCGCGGAGGCGAGAGGTCGCCCGTTCTAACGCGACTGGCCCCGAAACAAATGCGCACTTATTTGCCAATATGTCGGAACGTACACTGTGATCTATGTACTCGGAGAGATTGTGATGTTAGTTTCATAGATGCCGAATAACTGGTAGTCATTCAATAGTACCGGACCATGCAAAGGATATACCAACAAACTGAATGAGATAGCAGTACGCGTCACATAGTCGAGAAGAGTAACTGAGGGGTAATTTACTGTGAACACTATTGACAGTTCGTCAGTAACATAGTCGTTACACTTAGTACAGCAGAGCTATTAAAAAGTTAAAATCGTCCCTACTATTAGCGTTTCCATTGCTGTCCTTTTGACTGTACCTACCTTAAAAGTCAATAATCACATATTATCAATACGACTAATTATATACTTACGAATTTACCTTTTAGATACCTTTAAAAACATACGCAATACTACATTATGCTAGTGCTACGTCAAGTGCTACGAAGACTACGAACATACTGGCCGCTGAAAACAGCAAATATTCCGTACCATACTCGAATGTGCAGTGTAATTTTGGTCATTGTAGTGCGTCAATAGTCCATTACATTATGAAACTCTAGAACAATTCAATCAAGTTTCAAGTATGGTTACGAAACAACAGCTCAGGCGAGGCGTGTGCGCGCGCCGTCCTCGGCGGGCCACGTGACCGCTCTCCGCGCAATTATAACAACAACAACTCTAGTATGCTAACGTGTGCTTCCTCCTGTGCGATATTACGCGACATGATAGTAACGAGACATGCGACGTTGCAGTACGCAATAACTAGTATTGATTTTTTTTATAACCTATAAATTGTAGGTCTCCCCCTCTTCCTCCTTCGATCTCTGTCCTGAGCCGCCTCTAAATTCATCCCTGATTCTAGTGAGGTCGCCTCTCCGCATTCACCGGGATCTGGACCGATGTCGGCGACCGTCCAGTGCCACCCATTCTGTAACAGACCGGGCCCATCGGTTCGGCTGCTTGCGGCAAACGTGGTCCGCCCAGTTCCATTTCAAAGTAGCTGCTTTAGCAGGCCACATCTGATTCTGCTACTTGATCGCAGGTTTGTGTTTCTGAAACAGTCAGAAAATTAAATTATTTATATATTTTTTTCACAAAATATACATAAATTCGTCACCTGTGGAAAAATAATCATTTATTACAGACATTTGAAAATCAGATACCTATGAGGAATGTAAGAAATTCCATACAATATTTATTCTAAGATCGTTTTGTAAAAATAGGATGAAGCACACTACTTGAAGTATCTATATTTCTGGAAGTAATTGCAATATCGAAATACTACCCTATTTTGTCGTGTTTTGTTTACCCGACTTTGAATCAGAAGCTCCGAGAAGATAATTAAACGCAAATTTTCTGTAAATGCGTTTAGGTTACGCAGCGATGTGAAAAGAAATATGACGTGTGATCTTAAATTAGATATCACTAACTCATCCTACAGTAATATAATTTTCCTGACCTACGTAAACACCACGTGGTAGTAGTATGGAATTATAATTACAACTAAACCCTAGATCTTATACCGAAAGTATTCAATGTTTGTAGGTAACATGTACCAACCGAATCGAATATCTAAATAAAGTAGGCATTTATTAATATTTCCGATAACAATAATAATTCCAAGGCAAACTTTACTCGTTGGTAACAAAAGTAACGTACCTACATATCTAGGTAATAATTTAGATTCCTGCGAATGCACTTTGAACAAAAAAATACTGCAATTTTACACATATTGGTTCATTTCGGTATTTAAAGGAGTCTGTCCATTTACAGAGGTATCAACTATGGAAGGAAACAGAAGCAAAAAAGCGTTTCAAGGTAAGTGGTGCAGCGTATCGGGTGCGATGAGTTGAGCGGGCGGGTGGCGCGCGGCTGCGCAGGCAGACGCAGGCGTATATGGCAAGGTCGCCGGGTGCGCCCGCGCCGCACGCGACATCCGCGCAATCACTTTCACTGCGCGTCTTACCAAATGCAACGCAGATGTACAACCACTAGAACAGGTGGAGTGATATACTAATGAAGCTAGAGTACTCTCTATACTTGATACAAATAATCATTGCTTCGGCTACTTCTTCCTATAGGAGGTTGGACTTGGATATTTCCAGTTATGGCGCTGCAGCTCGAAATATGGAGGTTAAACCATTGTAACTTCGGCGACGAAGGAAGGAAAAGGAAATAGTGAAAATAAGGTTTTCTAGAACCATATAACTACTTTTCTTAAATACAATTTTATTTCGACCGGGTTGGTACATTTTGGTTATTGGAACATTCGTTTTAATAACCCAAACGTGCGTCTACGGCGTCATCTGTTATTTATACTACTACCTAGGCTACCAATAAATAAAATACACATTACATTCTCACTAATCAATTAAATCGTGACCTTATATGCCATCCAATCCATTAAATTCGTAACCATATTCGAGTATTATAATATTACGAAAAAAATGTAGAGTTCATGATTTCATATAATTTTGACTTTAAATGACTTTCTTTTACGTGTCTTTAATGACACCATAAACATGTCTACGAGTATTTCAGCCTAGTTGTAGACACATATCCAGCTCTACATAGCTCTACGTAGAGTACCCGCACACATCGCTTCCTTCTCGCGCTACATTCGTTTCAGTACGAATGCGAGCTGTGCTTTCGTAACTTAGCTAAGCTCACGTAACCGCTGTTACAAAGCACAAAACACCGTGCGATGCCAACCCACAATAGCACTTGTGAAGGCTGCACCTACTTAATTACTTAACTTGGACACCGAGCGGGTCAATTCTATCGTTAAAAAATTACCATCTTACCACTAATCAGTCATTAACAATGAAGGATATCCCTTTCCTAAAATAGTTTATTTTTGTAAGTATAGTATTTTAATATTTTATTAGCCAGTCGGCATAACAAGTAGAATTATTACAAAAACAATAACAAAAACGACTACTTTTAGTCTTTCCCACACAAGCGCGATCTGCACGCGGCGTGTGGCCTGCGGCCAGTTGAAACGTATGCCCCGCCCCATTTTCTCCAGTCGTTAACGTCCAGTAGGTAGCGGATTGCGGTCTAGGCCTCAGATCGCTGTGCAGGCCGCCTGTGTGTATGCCAGGCTTAAAATGTATTCCATGTCAGTGATCAATGTAAATGTGTAAAAATGTTTACGTGCAAAAATGTACACAACGTGCTTACTTGCAATAAAGATATTTACTTTGAATGACTTTTTGATCATGATCTAGACGAATCTAACGTCATACATCAAAATCCATCAGCCTAAATGGCTTCTGGAGGACATGAAGTATCCGAGGTAAATATATTGAACATATCTAGTTAGTTAGCTCGCAAGGGAAGAGTGGTTTATTCATCCAATGATAAAAGTCATAAGTAAGTATATCAAATATGTGAATTACACAAAACAGTTTTATATTCGGTAGCTAAATATTTACAACCGTGTAAATTGATAAGACATTTTATATTACTTCGCTATAAATTTTATCATGTTTGATTTACACGATGATGTTTAAAATACTGTACATCGCGACTTACAATCATTTGCCTCGTTTGCAATGTTCTCATCTCCCACTAAGTATTTAATCTATTGGAATGTATCATTAACACATGCTCAGTATTGTATGTACTTTGTGTGTGTGTATTTATGTACCATGCATTTCGCACGTCGTGTGGATCTGTGCGCGTGCGCTTGCGAACAGTGAGCGTGGAAAAATCACTCAAGTGGCGTGCGCACATAAAATTAAACCGATAACAAAGACGTTAAAACCGACTGTGAACTAAGTCTACCGCGGTAGAGGCTCGTTGATTGGGGTTACAACTGTTGTATTCAAACCTCTCTTTCATCTGGATCAAGTAAAAGTACCTACTATTTATTACAAAAGGCAAAATAGCGCATGTCAGTGACAAAATTGCACCAAAATTATTCCATAGAACGTTCGCTTCGTTTATGGGAAAATTTACTTTGACTTATTTATGATTATATCGTTCAAACTTGACCACGTGTATTTGTGTTTTCAGCAACGACAGATTTCAAGGTATGGTTACAATTACGTGACTCGTGCGTTTTCCATTGAAGTAGAGCCACTGAACATGCGTACAATTCAATAACTAATAACTGTTAGCGGCTCTGCTCTGCCTTTACAAAGTAATGATAATTTTATAATCGTATTGTTTTTCATTCACATTCAGGGAACACTTTTATTAATATTTGCACACCTTTTGTTATCCTTTGTAACTCGCGTAATAAAATATCTGTAGTTATCAGAAAAACATATTTACCTTACAAACAAGCAGATAGACACTTGTTTAAATTTTACCTTTGAATTGCCTAAACCTATTGTGATCAAAGTTACATTCCTTTCAAATACAAAAATTATCTGACGATGGTATTCAATTCAAGGCATCAAATACAAATTATATTGTCAAAGATATCGATGCCTCAGGTAAGGAAGGCAACACAATGACCTTGTCTGATTCCTTAAATTTAAATTAGTCAGAGTTTACAATTGATAAAAATAACGATTATAAACTCTACTGCAACGGCAGAAGGTTTACGAATTATGTCCAGTTTGTTAAAGGCGGTTGGTCGCCACATCCGGCCCTCTGAGGATATCCGATAATAATTAATTTCTATAACAATCATTGTCTTGTACAATAAGAAAACTAATGAAGGTTTGTACCTATTTGGCAATCTTGGATATTCCTTCAAAATTGAAATCGGTTATCTAAATAAGGATTGACTGAATCCTAGACAGAAAATGCACCTGGGTATTTGTGAAGACATGTTTTAAACTATTAATAGGTATATATGGTATGTTATTATTTTAATACAAACCGTAAATACCTGTTCAAAATTTTAGGAGCATTTGCAAAAAAAATCTTTAAATTAGTTTTAATTAACAAAAGGTCGGAAAACGATAGACGTTTTATATTCATCAATATAATTTATGCATCGGTATGAATGACAAACCTTTGATGTCCACCGCACGTTTGGACACGGTGAGGTGACTCATGTCTTGGGTCAGGCCAGGCCAGGTCTGAACCGACCAGAATGACCTCATGCGGACACATACACACTTTTACGAAGCATGTTATAGCTAATAATCGTCGTCGGAGTCTTTTGTTTACTTTTTATTTGGCTTGGATTCACTCCTCTGACAAATTCGAGATGTAATTGGTTTTAAATCGTTATTTATAGATAATTGGCATGCCTACTTAAAATATGTTTATACTCCATTTGTTCCGGATCAGCATGTTTGTATATATGTTATCTCTGGATCAATAACATGGGGAATTTCCTTATCCGGGCTGGAGAGTAGTTACCTATAACGTTTATTGCTTATTTGCTATAAGTATATGAGTGGTCCGAATCATTCTACATTGATATCACAACACTGTACTTAATAAGATTTCAATGAGGTTTTGTGTCACTTCACTTCAGTTTTTAAAATATGGCTTCTACCGTAACTAGCACAGTAATTTTGCCAGTGTCGTAATTAGGTAATGACCAACTAATTGAGAAAATGGACGGACAATTGAAGGTTTTGTGACAGTATTCATGATTAGTTAGATGTATAATAAATTAATATTATCAACGTTATGTATGAGGATATGTTGTGGTTTACCGTTTAATGTTAAGACCGCAAGGAGTCATGATCAGCTATGAATTAGGTGAATACTAATTAAATAGAATACACCCACAATATGTTGAGTAAGGCCTTAATTGCTAACTTAGTAAAATAAACTACATTTAAAAAATGAGGGAGTCATTACTAGTCTCACCCAGTGCCTCCTGCGTGAGTTTATCCGCCATGGACTCCGGGATTCCTTTAATCCTGATGTGTGAAGAAACTGTGGGTTTACATATTATGTAAACTAAGACGGGTTGATGACCAATTAAAATTATGTAAAATTGCGAATTGAACAAGTTGAGAATATGACGAATTTCGACTAAACCGCCTTTTTCAGCTATCGACACCCGCTCTACCTATATAGAGCGGCAGCCCCTATAGAATCCCCTAAGGATTAATATTATATTCTATTGACTTTACTTATAACCTCTTAAATAGTGAAGTATATAATAAATATTCTAAAGAAACAATTGTCATATTTACTGTATGATAACAATTAGTTAGTGCCAACATTAATAAATTATGTTGCAAAACTAGATATAGTCACTTAATTATTTTAACACATTAATATAATTAATCCGTTAATTTGATTGCTTCAATATCAATACAGAAACATAATATATTATGGATGTTAGCTGCATACGATTGGAGTAGTGTTTACTACTTGACAATAACATTCGACGATCGCTACTCACATATACCTAAACACATAAGAGGGACAAAGACAGAGATATCATTTATATGGACTTTCAGCACACTTATTAACTCAAACATCGGCAGTTAGTGCGTCCGATGATCTGTTATTTGTGACGGGCGTAACCCTGGAACGATTAAGAATAATTAATTGATTGTTAACCTAGATACAATGACATAGATTGGTATTTATTAATTCTTAGGAAAGTATGTTAAGAAAGCAATGTATTAACGGAAAATGTGGTCGAATGCCAATCTACTTCGCTTGTTTATTGACATTTTAAACGCATTAAAGTAATCATGTATCAACTTTTAATGATTTATTGTTTTATATAAGTACTTACCTCTACACTGCTAAATACTCCATCACTCATATTATTTTACTTTAGTTGAGTATAATAATAGCACAGCTTTTAGCAGTAATAAAGAATTAATGAAGAAGCTGAAAAAATAGGTATTCGAGAATAAAAACCCATGGAAAATAACCTTAACAGGTAGATCTACTCCGGATGCCTCAAGGTGACGAATTTTTTACAGATAATGTGTGTCATCCGAAGCTCACGTCGTTTGAGCAAAGAAATAAGTACAAAGTAAAATACGCAGTAACACTTCAATAAACTGATTTGTTATAGACTATAGAGTATCACTTATTAACAAAGATTTACGTTCGGTCTATTTTTATACGAAGCTCTTTTGTTTAATTCCGTTAGCAGCTTCTACCATAAATGCCTCATTTCCTATTTTAATTCTAAACGGTAATTATTTAAGTTGCCTATACGCTCCATTCTTGTTTTAAGGAGGATAAACCAAAATAGGTCAAATTCATTTAGGTAGGTACACTTGCAATAGATGATGGATCTTTGTTGTATCATCACATCAAATACAAAGCATAAAGTGTTAAAAATTAAGGACCTACATTTTTTAGTAGGTAGGTACCTGCCCAAACTACAATATTTTCAATTTCGTTAGTTTTTTTAAAATCCTAAACATATACCTACTCGTAATACCTATTTTTGTGACCACGAACACTAAAAAAACTATGCTACCGGCTCAGTATCAGTAGCCAAAAAGTGACCTTCGACCACCTCTACCGACTACCAATTATAGATTGACAATTGACGTAGACCTAACGTCAAACAAACAAATAAAATGACACGTGCTACGCGTTTTGAATGATGAAGTCTTCTTTACCTAATTTTTACCCGTTTTTAACGTTTAGCCATAACAACCTTTTTCTCATATTATATTGTTATGGCTTGAATAACTTAAAGCTAACTTAGTTGAAAATAATGTAAAAAAATAATTTAGAATGATTATTTTAACCGTCAACAGCACATCAACGTCCATAAAACTAATACAAACTGTGCTGTCGGCTGTACAATATGTTCTGAGCTACGACAATGGGTGGGAAATTAATACATGTATCTTACCAGAATAAATAAATAAATAGTTTAAGTATATCGAAATGGTTTAGCAGCGTAACGAACGGGTCCAATGTACAAAATTATTTACATAAAATTCACCGTCACACGCAAATCATTGGGTTAGTTGGTGATTATAAATTCGAAAATAGCGCACTTTACTGGCATTCTTAACCTTTACTTTAGTTTCTTGACTAGGTATATAGTAGTCTAGATTATAAAGGAGTAATCATTTATTCCATATAACAATAATAAAAATTCTAAATAACTATTATAACATTAACCTAAAAAATATATATAAACTAAACTAAAAACTATATGTACATATTCAAATTCAAATGATTTATTGCAGTCACAAAGACCATATAAGTGTTAGTAAGTACTTAAAACTATGTTAGTGTTTACACGAGGGTGTAAACATATAACAATAATAAAAATTCTAAATAACTATTATAAACATTAACCTAAAAAATATATATAAACTAAACTAAAAACTATATGTACAATAGGTCGGTTGAACTATCTGAATGACTTAGCATTACAGATAGTTCAACCGATCCCCGTTGTCCGGCAACGTGCCCAAAATGCTGGCGGCATTTCCCCTCTGGATCGCTAGGCTGATCCTTTGGGCGAAATACAGGCCAGCATTTTGGTCACGTGTGGACTCCACGAGCCGCCCCGACAGGTCTTTATATATCTCCATCGCTCCCGGCGAAAGGAAGTAAATTTAAAGGAGTAAATTTTTATTGTATCGAAATTACTGATGTCATTATATCCTGCAAGTGGCACAACTATTTCTTCAGCCGTGTGATGGTCTTAAGATTCGGGAACAAACTTTGGTATAAACACATCAAAGTCTTCAGTATTTATATTACACTGAAATGTACAGGAATTACGGATTTAAATAAACCGATGAGAGGATGACCATTATGGACTATGGATAATTGAACAACTTTCATTCTAAGACTACTTTTCGAATATTTTTATTAAAGTATTATACAAATCGATCAGTGGATCGGTATAAAATGTGTGAAAAGTTTTCTGTGTATGTTTTCTATACTCATACCTCATCATTTATTAGAACATCAAGTCAGAGACGACGTACAGCAATCGAAGTCAGTAGCAAGATTCCACATATTTATATAATGGAGGCACTTCGCATATGGTTATTGCGTATTTGTTATATTTGACAAATAATTACCATGTGTGGATAGTACATGTGACAATATATTCGTCTTATTTGCCTGTTCGACAAACACAGCAAATACCAAATACGCGTTTCCGCGCGCTTGTCGATTTCGACCGACGATGTTTGTGTGTTTATATTTGGCTCTCATATGTGGACAATCGTTGTCTGTATTTACATATTTGTATGTACGTCAGTCGTCAAGTATAGATAGCTCGGTGGCGCAGTGGTTGGGTCAATGGACTTGCAATATGGAGGTCCCAGGTTCGATTCCCAGCCAGGGCAGCCATGTACCAATGAGTTATAATGTTTAATTTGTACCATGTACAAATAGAAAAACTTACGTACAATTACCGAGTGCTCTCAAAACGGTGAAGGAAAACATCTATGAAAAAAATTAAGGCATCCTTGTGAAATCCGCCAATCCGCACTGGGCCCGCGTGGTGGATTGTGGCCCCACCTCCCTCGATGTAAGGGAAGGTCTGTGCCCGAGCAGTGGGGCAATATAAATAGACTGATGATGATGATGTACGTCAAATATTTTGATAAATATAACAAACATCCAATAGCGAATACGAATAGACATGTGAAGTGGGAGCATCGCAGGGGTCAAAACCCACTGGTCTCCTGAAATTCGCACCCTGTGCCCACTCGTCCCCTAAAATATTTGAGGTTTCCACTCGTCCCCTGAACTGTTATTTTTTTTAATAATTTATATTTCCTCGCGCTATTACAGAGACTACTACTATACTCGAGACTATTACTATTTTAGAGATTTCTTTTCGGCCCCTGTGGTTGTGGTACAGCCGCGTACTAAATGCAAAAATAAATAAATAAAGTAAATAGGTATAATCATATTTATTTCACATCACAGATAATTAGTATCAAAAATAAGTTTTATTGACAATCAGTCTTTTAGAAAAACGTTAAAGTTTTGTTCACAAATGTACTGTGTCAGCGCTATTTATGTAAAAATATGGCTGGCTGTCTATCAGGGAACCAAAAAGTACCTGAGCAGGTGCCGAAGACTGAGCAGGGGACGAGTAGGTACCTTAAAAATAAATTAATATTGTTTCGTCTCCTGCCGGGGGACCAATGGGCACCTATATAGGGGCCGAATCTATAACTTTTAATCCGGGGACGAATATTAGGGGACCAATGGGTTCTGACCCCATCGCAGATACAACAAATCTCGTAGACAATTATGTTAAAGAGACATACACAATTGCTAGCAAGTCAGGTGCCTGGTAGCAGGAGCCCATGTGTTTACACCGGCGATCCGCGATGACGGAAGGCAAAGCAAATAACATCATTATCCGGGTATGTGCTACGATGCGAACGACATTCATTCACGACTATTGTTGTGATTGCGTGTTTTGCTCAATGTCACTCCATGTACCTAAATGTATGAGTATGTCATGTTGTCATATATTATTACTGATTTTAGTTAATTGACACATTTTAATTACTTATTTCTCCTGCGGTTGAAACATTGTTTTAAACGTATATTACTTATTCATAGGTCTATTTTCTATAAAACTAAAGATTCATCACACCTCATTGAATACCTACTCATTGCATATCTCAACTAATGGTAAAGGTGGTGACCTATACAAGAAAAAATTGCAAGGAGAGAACAATCAAAGAGTTCTTAGAATTTTTCCATAGAAGATGTCTTTAATCTAAAAGAAATCCTGGCATATATTTAACGTTTTCTACAATAGTTTGATAATTGTATAATGAACGACGCCATATTTTTTGAGTCTGCCCATCTGTCACTCAATCTAATTACTGAATAGTCTAGTCACAACACACAAAAGTTGTTTACTTATAACCATGACCTATACCGTTTTACTATAATCAGTCCTCCGTTATGGGGCTTCCATACACTAAAAAAATAGGGTTGCCTGTAGCTGCTAAAACTTATATGTTGATTTCTAGCTAAAAAAAACTACTATTGCAGCCTAGGCCTCAGATCGCTACCTATTGGATGTTAATGACGGGAGAAAATGGGGCGGGCATGCGTATCAACTGGCCGCAGGCTGCAAGGCGCGGGCAGGTCGCGGCTGTATGGGAAAGACTTTACTTTTCAAATCCATCGTCGTTACCAAGGAGCGGCAGTTTTCAAACAGCATTTAGCTGATAGCAATGAGCCGGGCTGGTTCGGAAACCTCACGCTTCCTCGTTGGCGAGGGCCGTGACCTCATTGAGGTTGTATCTGTTTTGGGACGCTGCGATGCACCGATCTGTTTCTTTCCTCTAGAACTTGCGAAAGTTGGACATCTTAATCGATTTTCTTTTGGAATATTTGCACTTCATTGAAGTAAAAAATATAAGTAGGTATATCGAAATATGACTCAAATAGTGTCAATTCAATAATCCAGAAGCAAAATTGTTTTCTTCAAAAATTATCGTAAAAATCTTAATCGAAAACACGAACTCATTCTCAATTTCATATTGTCATAGTAGGTATGGGAGCTACCCATGTTTTGTGACATCTTCCGTGACTGATTGGTGGAATGACTTTCATCTCGTTCATTGTTAGGTCTTATTGGTATTGCGAAAGTCAAATAATGAGGTACACTCGGCATCACATCAATTGTAACCTTACAGTCCGACTTGTTGCACGGTACAAAGTCTAAAATATTACGCTTGATGTGCTTTTGACTGCACATACGAGTAAGTGCTCGTGGGTCAATAGCTAGATACCCAAGTCAAGCATTAGACCTAGATGTTCTACTACTCTATCAATCTCCGTTCCAGTTTAAAGTGAAACTATGATTGTGCTTTTATGCAGTTTGAACGCAACAGCATTATACGCGGCAGCGGCGCGTAAGTCGACACCGCTACTTGTCTGCACTATGCAAATGGGGATAATACGCGTACTAGCTAAGTGACCGGGTTGCTGTACGTACTCGCACAATGAGGTTAACATCCAGCCAAGTTGCAGATAAAAACGTGCTAAACGTCTCACCGCTGCGCGACACGCTTCTCGATTCGGTCGGGTTGCAACAGAAATCGCTGCGAGCAAGGCGCATGTGCAGACACCGAATGGGGTTACCTCACCCACATTCCAGCCTTCCGGAATTTCACTCACATTGACAGTCGCTACGCGTTTACAGCGATTGTGATTATTGACGGCGAAATCACTGTAATGCTTTAAGTAACTTCAAGAGGTCATCTGTCAAAAAGATTACCGCGACCATGAAGGAAGGAACTCGCCCGGCCCCTTTTTTCTTTCATAATCGCAACACATTATCACGTTAAACCCCATCAATATTGGTGATGTTAAATTAAAAGATAGGTAACAAAAGGATAATAAATGTAATTTAGAAGTTACGGAACCCGCTCTTGAAAAAGTGTCTAAAATCATTATTTAGCGGAAACTATAAATAGGTATTAAACGTTGGAATTTTAAAGCTCATCAATGTAATTGAGATAAACCTTAAAATAATTTAAACATAACATACTTAAAACAATACAGGCTACTGCGAAAATACCGTTATAAATGTCAGCGAACACCTGAAAGTTACTTACCTTATCATTAACAAAGTTAGGTTATATACTCATACACTAGTCCCGACTCCCGTCCCTACCGCCTTCGCTACGTGAATAACATGATTTCTATGACATTTAAGACCATCACTGCAATCGTCATGCATTGCACACATGAAATATGCAGTTAAAATTATGGTGTGGCAATAAGCGACAACTGGTCAGCTAGCTAAGCTGTAGCTACAGTCTGTGTTAATATTTTATCACTTTCGAAGGCTAACCTTACCTTAATAGGGAAATAATGATTAGGTATAACTGTCCCTGTTTTATGTCAATTCGGATTGACATACTCGTACCTCAGAATCTTTGAGGTAAAACGAATACATAGATATCGGTGAATCGATTTACAGTAGTACACTCACCTAATATCACTCAAGGTTTTAAAGAGGCATTAATCACACGACATAAACAAAGCTAAAACCCGATACCGCGTACCCTATTCTTTAAACAAAAGGTGAAGAGATAGCCGTTGAAAGTTCTATAAAAAATTGCCAGTGATGTATCAAGGCATAGATCTCTCCCAGTTTTCCACTCATCCTAAATCTATGCTGACTCAGGTCGCCTTTCAAACGCTTGCCTCGCAACCACGTGCCCTTTTCGTGTTACTTCTACTTCTACACCCAAGTCACCATAAAGGTACAACAAACGTACCCACCCAATGCCAATTAGCCCTCTTAAAATTTCATATACCTACGTACAGTATGTCCAAAGTGCAGACGTGTGTGGGTACTTGAGAACTAGATTATACCTAGGTATAAATAAACCTAATCGTCGATTGCAGCTGCAATGCAAGACACCGCGAACGCCGCACGAGTAAGTTGGACGCATGTTTCTAAAAAGTTATAAAATAAGACATCAGAGAGTTAAGGCCATTAAGTGGCTGTAGGTTTTCGTTGCTGGAGTATGGTCGAGACAAAGAATTGGCAATTATTCCACCTGCCCCCGCCGCACCTGGCCCGGCTGCTCTTTTTATTTATTTCATCGTCGGTGATATTTTTATTGTTCGCCTTCGCCTCAGAATGCTACCCAAATGAAATGCAGCGCCAGTGTGCATACACTTTATGTGTTCGGCCTTAATGTTTAAGTAGGGTAACTTCTTAATGCAAGAATCTGAAATATTTCTTTTAACAATAGGCCAACTTGGGATCAAGCTACTGTTTTCAAGATCTCTTTTTTTCGGCTGAAAATATATATATAGGTATTTATTTTTACAAAATGCATCTATCATGAGTCAAATCGTCCGTTTGTAATATGTGGTCTGGTAAAATTATCAAAACTTTTAAAAAACACTAAAACACTTCTTCTTCTTAACGTTCCTCTTCTCATCGAAGATTGGACAACATCATGGCAATTTTCACCCTCTGTCCGGCTGCCCGGAACAAGGAGCCGGTGCTGCAGCCGAACCAATCATATAAATTCTTTAACCAAAAATGTCTCCTCCTACCAACGCTCCTCTTCCCACAGATCTTGCCCTGGATTATTAACTGCAGCAGGTTATATCGGGGGTTCCGCATAATGTGACTAAACACTATGACCACCAATAAAAACTTGATTTTAAAAAAATCTACCTACTACTTGATAAAATGTTTAATGCCAACCGTTTTCGTATGTGTGTGTGCGGCCGGAGCGGAGACTGGGAATCGATCAAAGCTTACTCTCTCAGACGCACGTAAAAAAATAACTCCGCAGACGATTGGTTAAATTAAAAAGTGTTTGGGACTCTTATACCTACAGCCTGAGGAAGAAAAATAATTTTATTATGGTAAATATATTAATCGTAACGTTTTTGGAAATTATTTGTGTCCATCCTCTCTGTCCTGCATAGATAAATGCGTGAGTTAGAAACAGAAAGTACCTATTGCAACTTTCTATTAAAATAAGGTTCTGAAAAAAAATCAACAGAGCGTAGTTATGTTTTCTTCGAAAAAACTTTCAAATATTAATCTTTGGGAAGTTTTGAATGAAACAATAAAATATTCGAGATGTAATCTAAAGTGTAAGCAAATACTCAGAAACGTAAAAGGTTTGAGGACTGAATTAAATCATAACCAGCAACCAGTATCCAGTAAAGTACAGTAGTGTACATCACCGCAATCTCAACCGAAATCGTCCGGATAATGTACAAAATGTAAAAAAAATCGAGCGAGAAGACGCGGACACGATGCGTCGACATGGTTCATCGACCCCGTCGATATTTCTCGAAATTGGCCGCGGAATCCGCGCTCTTTTCGCTTTTTAATTGTAAGTAACCAGCTACCCGACGACAAGGTGATACGTTTCCTGGGAAAAATGTACGACCGTGTCCTTATGCTGGAATTACTGTAACGGAACATATGAATTAAGATTTACATGGAAGCTCACTCAGATTAAAGAAATCGTGTTATTTTTATGAACAGCAAACACCTCCGACCATTTAACTGGTCATTTTGACCGACTCAACGATTTTAACCTAAATTGAACTAATAATACCTAGCAATAGGCAGGCACAGTTACATTTACTTATATGTTAGTCACGTACTTATCCATTTTTTGTTAAAACGAAATGACTCCAATTGCTACAATTTTAATTTCGATCTATTTTAAAATGAACCAACTATTCAAATATTTGTGTACCTACATACAATCTACATAATCAGTTAATTAATCTTCCAAATTAGCCGTGAAATTATTTTAAACAAGTTTATTTGCTTTAAGTCACACATGTACCTACTTACTTACATGAACCTATCGGTCGACTTAATTAACTACCTGGCAAATTATTATCAATATTTAAAGCACCTTACATTACATTATGATCAATCTGTTATCCTTGATCGAAGTGTAAAATGGTTTAACATCAAAAGTGTTGTCCATCGATTTAACAATATTGTGATTATCAATTTGTTTGATTATTAACCGACTTCCAAAAAAAGGAGGAGGTTATCAATTCGTCGAAAATGAAAAGCCTTTTTATTGAGTTAATTAAATAACTTTCCTCAAGGAGTCATCTAGATTACAGTGAAAACTATTTCATAATCGGAGCTGTGGTTCGAAAGTAATATATATGAATGTATAGAAAAATATATTATAAAGCGACTCTGCATAAAATCAAAACATGTAGAATTGGCTCCGGCTGATCTGATGATGCCTAGTTGCAATCTACATTCTACCTGTGGGAGGCAAAGAATTATTAATATAAACAAACCTGAAAGAAACCGCGTATGGTATTTAGAATAGCTGGCATCAACCCAAGACGAATTGGATAAATAGAGCGCGAGTAGGCAGATTAGTTATTATGACACACAACTTTGTTCAACACGCGGGTATAAATCGCTAGATCCTTATCGCGTTGTCGGCAAGTGATCATGTTAATTTTGACCGTTTTGACAAATAGCTTGTCCATGGTCGACATGATCAAAGGTGTTTATAACGGATCTACTTTATTCATGGCTGTTGAACCGAGTGTAAAAAGTTGTCACAATTTATTGTCAACGCGGCAAGGTGCAAAACGTTAAATTTAACTCGAGCAATGACTGAGAGAAGTGGAGTCGTGACTATAGGGTTGATGAGCTACATCTTGTTAAATGCCACTAATATAACAAAATAGTGGTTAATTTGTTCAAAAAGTAAATCAAAAATTAATTCGATTACAATTACATCTAATTAACAACAAATTACACTATGTAGTATGTACAAAACCTCATTTAAACGAAAATGCCTATTATCTAAATCGGTACCCGGCATGATGAGGAAGTGAGCGTAGAAAAAGTGTATTTAAAAATACGTAGCCGAGGTGCGACCCTAACTTACGAGCACTCGATGATGTTTAGTAGATTATAATTAGCCGCGCTCCCGACCCGCGTCCTCTGTGGTACAAGTGATAGAATGCAAGCGATACTAAAAGATATCGCTCTTAGCATCTTACTATGTAACAACATGCGTATATCCACGAATTTAGGTACTTTTTAAGTATAATTGTAATGTTGTTGTATATTTCCTCAAAAATTAAGTTTTATTTCATAGATTGGATTTACCATTGATTAAATGGTAGATAGATATGCTGTTCCATATTTAGTAGGTAAATTTTTAGGTTTCTCCCTAGAAGGCCAATGAAGAAGGCCTAGAAGGGTTATCTTTATATGATTTTCCATTAAAACTTAAGACTCAATGTAGATTTTTTGTGGTCTCTCATCCACAGACTTTACAATTGCTCTTAATAATAATAAAAATAATAGTCGTTCCGTCTTTTTTCCATAGCAACCTTCAAAATACAAATTATAAATTATACCAGTAGTGACCCATTGACAGGGTTCATTAAAATTCTAGCCAGGTGTTAGTGCGCTCTAATTTATTGCTAACTAAATTAATGACAATGACAAAATGTACGTATTTACAATAGCTATAAAAACAATAGCTAATTATTCTGTCCGGTGACAAGTCGTCACTTACAGCTCGCGTCATGTCACTCCGACGTATTGGTTGGTTGCCACGCGCGTGCGCAGGCGCAGGCCGGGCGGGAAGCGGCAGATGCGTGCGCACGGGTCGCCTCTGCTCTCTACCTGCGCTGTGCGCTGCAACTTTGCATGTGCACTCCGATGCTATTTACATAGGCGTCTAGTCCTTGAATCGCTTTATGTGTTGTATGTAGTCATTGTTTTAAATAAATACCAGTTTGCTCTTGATGGTACATAAAATAAAATAATACCTGGTTTATATTGGTAGTCATTCTTTTAAACAACACTTATTTCTGCCTCTTTCGTACACCAAAGTTATAAAACGGATTTCACTACTTTTAGAACTGTCAAAGTTAGCTTATAATTAGAAAACGTACGGCATAATCGCTACCACTAATTTTTTCGAACTACCTTATCAAAAAGCAGTTGATATCTCATTTTTAACTTCAGTAGGTACTAAAAGAAAAGGAACTAAAAAAAATTATAGGTCGGTTAGATTTAGTTTAATTAAAATCAGAAAACACAAATCGGAATCGTTACCCATCATTGTCTATCTATAAATAACAATGGCTACCTATATATATTTGTTCATTTCTAACAATTGAAAATAACAGTTTTATGAAAATATATGGAATGACATTGGGAATTCCATAGGTACGTTCTTTGATAAGGTTACTTATTTATATTCAACGTATCATTGTTTTATCAGTTTCATTATCGTGGCATGAAAATGCCAAATTATAATTACAAGTTAGTATGTTGAAATTAAGTTTAGTAAAAATAATTGTTATGAAATAAATAATACAATCATTCTTCAGCAAATTAATCCGCATCGTGGCGAAATTTCTGGACAAAATGAGATTTTTTTTAATCAGCGATGTAAATTGGAAGATCTAGTTGTAAAAGCGGAACCAGTCAGTGAGTCAGTCGCTCAAATAATAGGGATTCAGTACTATATTTAGTACATTAGCACTATGAATAGACGCGCCCACGATACGCCGCCGTGTAAATCAACGCCCGACTAATGTATTACAAACTCGATACATGGCGTCTGAAACGGGAAACAAAAAATAGCTTTCATATTTCGGATTATTTTACGCAGACTGTTAAGGACTTAGTTTTGTTTGCTTATGCTACGGTAAATGTCTACCACCGCTTTCTGTCGTTTCGGGTAATGTCGGTTCGTATCGATTGATTAATTTGACCAGCTATAACCTATACGAGAGTAATCAGTAATATTATAAAAACAAATGTGTACAATAGACAGCACAATGATAACTTGAGGTACGATTTCAACTCTAATGACATGACACAGAAACTAAAAAAGGTAAATAGTCCAATGTATAACACTGTAGGTCATCTGTTTTGATCGCACATAAATTCACATAACACAATCTTATGCCCCCGAAACACGGGCCATTATCATAGCAATCGAATAGAGACTCGCTTAATCCGAGCTCGGTTAAACGGGAGTTGACTCTGCTGGAAGTATTTCGCGCCAAAAGGGCAGGAGCGATGTCGACACGCGCCGCACCGCATTGCGGTACTGCTCTTATGTACACATATCGCGAACTCTACTCGCTCTACTAATGTACTAAATACTCACACTTCGTACAGTGCAACGGGAAATGCACGTTTATGATGCAGCACATTGGGTATACCCTATAGGATACATAACGTGATTTGAAATAAATACCTATACTACATACACGTACTATATAATAACGTAAGATCGTGTGCTTTTTTAAAACTGGGTAGTACGAATAGATATGCATAAAACTGTATTGTCACAATTATTATCATTTATTTATCTATTAGACATAATATAGGTACGTATTTTATAATAAACAGTTTTGAGTTAAAAACTTCCTCTAATGGCTCCACTCAATTATAATGCAATGTCAAAAAATGTAGAGCCTTTGCTATAAAAACTATAGATTTGACAATTATATAACCAATTTCATAAGAAATGAGCAGTTTATCTGTAACGATGACAGTTACCAATTATTACAATATTTGTAAGCCTAGAAACCGCAAAGAGTTAAGAAGCCCAACGCGGTTCGACCGGCGACCGATCCGTTCGCGGCCGATTGAGGTGCTGGACGGATGCGTGCGATTATAATTAGGATTGTATTTCTGATTCCGACGAAGCTCAAGTCAGTATGGCCGACTGAATTCCATCTGAGTCATTGTGCCGGTTCTGTTGCCTTTATTTTCGTAAAACACTTAACCCTTCCACGCGCATCATTGTTACCTTTGCTGCGGCTGCAATTAAATTATCCACAGTCGATAAATTCGTGTTGATTACGACTTTTAACTTACCGACCCCTAAGATAATTATCTGTTTAAAAATATCAAAATTAACCTTACCTGCTTCATGCTTATTGTTATAGAATCTGATTGAAAAATCTCTTGTTTTAATATCGGTATACACTCGTATATTACGAGTATAATGCACATTACTCTAGATGCGTTATTTCAAATAAAAATTTGATTTGTATGTTAGTTATAATTTATTTTTAGTCTGAGGTACTGCTGGAGGAAGACATGCCTCTCCCAATTTCTCCATTCATCTCGTCTCATATCAGACCGTCATCTTCTGTAAGCGATTTCGCTCCAGCGTCACTTTCTGGCACACTCGGCTGAGCAACGTGACCTTTTAGGATTAGGTACTTGGCAGAATTCATAACATATCCATAACTTTTAAATTAGCAAAGGGTAAATGTTGCATAACATATAGTGCCTTTATGACACAAATCATTCACATACTTACACGTTCTAGATAAAGTAAAGGAGATAAGGAAATAACATTCCTAATTCATTGGTGCAACAAGAATAAATCCGTCTGTCTTTCTCATCGGCGCGTTATGAGGCGGTAAGAATGGAAATCATCACCCGTTTGTCGATAATAAATTTAGACGCGTTTCATGCCTCAGTCGTGCCACAGACGTCTTTTAGTTTCAGTTTTACAACTTTGGACTCAAATAGTTTGGTTTCACCGCTTTATAGAGCTAATAAGTACTCGTAATACATATAACCAAGCATCTTTTTGCAACGCTACTATTAGTATTACTAGGTATTTTCTCGTTGCTTATCTTATCTTGCACTCGATTTGATATCGTATGCTCTTGTGTAATATTGATTTACTGGTTAGGTTCAAAAGTTTTTGTCGTATTTCCGTAATTCATTTTTTTATAATGATTGTCTTATATTCAAAGTTTTCAAAATAATCTAATTGATTTTTGTGCACATTTTCAGTAAAGACCGAATTTTAAGAATTATAAAGTAATACATCCTCTCGCACTTCTTAGCTATTATCAACGTTTAATGTTATTCATATGAGGTGTTTTGTGGTATACATAATACCAATTATTCATTTATCCTGTATAAATGAATAAGATGTAAGTATATTAAAAGCCACTTGCACCAACAAGACGCTGTTTAAGTGACAAAAACGCCATACATTTTTGAGATTTAACTCGTGTTAATTCTATTGTCCGTGGTTGGTGCAATTGGTCCTTAGTCTGTTAGATTTCTTAATTAAATAAAGAAATAAAATCGTCTGGAAACCTGCTCCTGGTACCATGACCTTCGCTCGCATCTTCAGCGATCTTATCCCGCTCGGTACAAAAGGCTTGTTACAGAATAAGACTGCGGACACATTATAAGATAAACAGCGGTCGGGTCGTTGATGTTTTGTTTTGACGACGCGTCTGTCGCGACGAAATGGAATTCACGACTTCGTTTTGTGTCGTGCCTGAGATAATGCATTGATACTCGATTGATTGGGGAAAAATTTAGTGATTTGATGGTTTGAACCCAAAATAATAATGAAGATGTTAAAATTGCCATGGCATTCATTAATTCTAACGTTTTTTAATTATACTCTGGTTTAAGCTACCTGGTCTACAGAATTCCTATATTTTATATCGCATATCATAGTCATATCACCTTTTCTATCAGTATTGATTAACATCATTATGTGCATGATTAACGCGTAGAGCTACTTTTTCTCATCGTAGTCGATATTCACATGGAGATGAACAATAGAATAAGGTTTTTTGGATGTATGCAAAGCAAGGCAAGTGTTGCGAAAATGTGTGAATATTGTATTGAATGCAATGATCAGCGAAACAAGTTGGTTGCCACGCGCGGCTGGCGACACATTTCCCGGGCGAAGCGCGAAACAGGTTTGCGCATAAGCATAAGGGAGGTGCATGTAACTGGCTGCAATGCCGACATGCTCGGCTCGGCGCTTGCCACACCGCATTATGTGCCACTTACGACTGCCCTAACCATTTCAACTTCATTCCAGTCTCATATTAAGATTTGTCTAATTTGACAAGGGCTATGCTAGATTTTACAAACTGCCTCAATTTCCTTTAAAAAAAAACTAAAGAATTGACTATGTTTTTATAATATTCCATAATATACCAGTGAAACTAAACTAAAATCTTTTACTATAAGCGGTCACCACATTAGTGTCCACCTGGGGATTGAACCTGCGACCCTTGCGCTTCAGTCTCATGCTCTATATAGCCAAGCCATTAGGCTAATCACATCGATATTTTGACAGTATTCAAAACAATTGACAAAATAATTGGGAATGTACAGGGTACGAAAGTAAATGAGAAGAACGACCCGATAAACGCGACTACCTATCCTATTTATTACATTCAGTCAAAGTCAAATTTCTTTATTGCAAGTAAGCACGTTGTGTACATCAGTACAGTATCGGTAATATAATCGGAAAAAATTATTAGTTTTTGAATAAGTTCTACCGCCTATACTCTATACCTCAATTCAGTATGACTAAGCTAATAACAGGTGTTTACATACGTAACGTTCCTATCTCTGATATGCTATCAAACCGATTACAGCACAGGAAAGTATACAAAAAAATCATCGTTACTTATGCAATTTTAAATCTAATCAAATTATTATAGCCTGCCAAAATTAAAATATGACCTGGGGATAATCCTTAACTAAATTACGAGGATATACAGGATCGTCATGGGTTACAAGCCTACGAATTTCGACTGAACGAATAGTCGACCCTATACGTGTATCAACAATTCAAGCGTGCGTTCATCGATATAATGAATTTCGATGCAATGGGGTACAATTGTCTAAAATTTAGGTGTATACCTAAGGGCAGGTCACAGTAGAATGCCACTATTAATTAAAAGGTGCATAGTATTTGATGTACATTTAAAATTAAATTCTGTATAGTAAGTTAAGTATAGATAGATAGGCATACTATCGCCATTAGTGATATCTTACGGACAACCTTTAATAATAATGAGTGAATAATATTGGACGAAATGAGTGTCTGCGACCGCCACACCATGGATAGTAAAGTACAAGGCGATACAGAAATAGCCGATGTGCATGTTCGACTATATCTGCTTTTTACGACTCCTGCGCTCCTCGGCTCGAGCGCGTAGCCGCGGAGTGCGGAATGAGAGGAGGGCCCTTGCCTTGCATGGAATCGTGATATGCCTTGTTATGTCCAAAGATTCCAAACGTCAGAGAAATAGGCAAGCTAAATGCAATTTCGATACCAAAAATAAATTATTATTTTAATGAAATGAAATTGATTTTCAGGTCTTCTTCTGTATTAACTTCTTAATTAAAATGGCTGTTATTCATAAACGTGATTTAAAGTTACGCTACCGTTTAGGCCCCCTGTCCCTTTCTATCTTAACCTTAATGAAGTGTGAAAGGGATAGCAACACGATTTAAGAGAAGTGAGGTTTAATTAGGTTTATGAATAACAGCAAATATGCAACTATTGTTTCTACTTACGAAAAAATTTCAAAATCAAGATCGCTCCTGTTTTTCATCGCTCAACGTGCTTTACGTTAAGTAACAGTTTGTATTGAGCGGCAACTCTTCGTTCACCTTAACAGCATCTCCTCTCCGATTCTCTCCTCCATGCGTAGAGCCCGTAGTGCAGCCGAGCCGCGGACGGAGCGGCCGCCGCCATCGCCGCGTTGCAAAACCGCCGAGTTGACGATAATAGCCCGATCGTAAAATAAACACGGCAACTGTGATTTATAACAGTTGTCAACGAGGAAAAACTGACTTTTTAATTCTCCGTTTTCAACGCTTTGATGATGAGCTATTGTTGTACTGCAACTGACTGGAAACGTCATATCGTTAATGTCACGTAAATGACCACCTCATTGTAATATCCGTATTTTATCGATAATTTACTTATTTACACATTAAATTGTAAATGTACCTAAGTATTTACAAACCCAAGTTCATTTACAAAACTTTAAAAAATACAAATCATCCAGTGTAACGCAAACACTCTACCATACTACCTACCTATATAGATTGTAATGGTTTTTTTGTAGGTTGATTCGTCGACTGTACCTAGTATTTTTGAAGGAAAATAAATATTATTTATATGCGCAAGATTATTTTAAATTCATATAAAAAAATCGGGCAGTTCCATTTTGAGTTATGAATGACAATTGACAATTACCTCCAAGTATTAAAGTGATATTCTGTAACAACAAGAATAAAATACAAAATAGTTTCAGTTTCTTATAAATACTTCACGGAAGTTTTACACAACCTCGTTACACTAACACAAGGTCATTCAGTAGTAGTGTTCCGCCCACGAACGAATAACAGTGCCCGCCCGCCCAATATCTTTGTAGGCTGTAGGTAGGTTGTCACGCTACTCGACTACAGACACCGACGAGTTAAGCCCTGTTTATATCTACAGACAATAATCGTGTCAGACACGTGCCTTTCCCGACCAAATAATTTTCTTCTTTACAATGTCAGCGTCTGCGCGGCTGTGTTATGGTAGATTTAAATACGATAATTAATACAAATTGTATACAAGAATATCATTTTGTCTGCCACTGCTATAGTACACGTGTCTGACATGCACAATGTCTGTAGATGTAAAATTACAATACTCGTACCTTCCTAACGCCTGATTTTTAATGTTTGTTCCACTAATTTCAATTCTGTTCTCACATTGAAATATATTTAATTTTCGACACGTGTCATATATAATTATCATTCATTACAAATGTGTGTTCTCTTATTTAGCTTTAGGGATTCTTTACACCTAAAAACACAACAAGTGTCTTGTTTTGTAAACAAATATGACGTCTCTCATTACCTGTTGTAGTCACTGAAGGTACTCATCTGTTCATTTCATTCATTGTCAAAATACCTGTCTGATCCGATACGAATATTGTGAAAATAATTGTGCAATAATCCTGTGATTACAGTATAAAATTATGTTCATACGTAAAGGCTCATTTTAGAAGTTTTGAGACCCTAAGTTATTTCTAGCAATGCTAACAAAATTAACTATGAAATAATGGATAAATGAGAGGGTTAGCTATGTAGAGATGCGTGTGTCAGATTTGATATAAATATATAAGTAGATGCATGTATAGTATAATTTATTATCACGCAATTATACCTGCGTGCGTCACAAGTATTATCTGTTTCGATAAGATTTTCAGCAATACAGGAAGGAGTGAGACTAAACACGTTTTAATCGATACTGTTAGAATAAACAGTCGAAAAACAGATGGCTGTTTAAATGCTGACAGCCTTGAAATAAAATGTTAGGTGTCCGTCCCATCCCAAGCTTACGTTACACCGGCACACTGACTTCAGTCAGATGAACATCAAGATTTGCGCAATGTTTAATTAAACATCTTTATTAATAGATACAGTCCAAACCATAATTCAGTTTTAAAAATAGTTTAATGCAATGAGTTGGTTTAATGTCACCATATTAATGAAGATATAAAATGACAATATCTACATTATTATAAAAGTGGACGACTAACGAACCAAAGAATGAACCATTGTTTTGAATGACTGTTTTGCACAGCGTACCGCAAGGTGGATGAATTTAGTTATTTCGTGGAAGATTATGTGACGCTATGAGATATTAGACTTTAGAGATAGAAACTATACTACAGTCCAAAATTTAACTATCATCTCAAGGTTTTTTCCTTCCCCATAAACCTTCCATTGCCATATTAGACCAAAATTACATATATCGATTATTATTGACTGAGACCGGGATTAATTACAATTTTTACTTTAATTTTACTTTTAATTAATAAAATAATTAAATATAAGTACCTTGTTTTGGGTGACATGACAGCTCTCCGTCTTCCTTAACATAATTTCAATGCTAAGCATAGGTAATATAATTAAATTAGTAATTTGTCTGAGTATCTTGGTGTATTCCGTAATTTATAAATACATCTCTATGACAAAGTAGTTTAGAATAAGCGGCCAGGTACCTATTATTTTGATGAATGGACTAGAGGGCGGCGCGGCGCGGCGCGTAGCGGCGACCGGCGACGTGCATCGGAACGCGGACGAGAACGCGCGCACGCGCAAGTCGCGCAACCGCTTTCCCGACTTTCCTTCCAGTCAACGCGCCTGCGCACGGCGCGTGCCGGCCTCACGAAAATGTGAGTGCCAGTGCAGCGCGGGCGCCCCTACTCACTCACTCAAGGATGGTCGGTCAGGTCACCCCAACGATGACATAAACATGTACTCCCCCCTTAGAAAACACAAAGCTCCGATATTATAAAATAGTCAATATTATGGACCACTGAATGTAAAATTATGTGTAATTTCTAACGTAAATAAAACATAAACGACATTAATATAACCAGATATGTATCATACGTGTAACAGGGCAATACTGATTAGAAATACCTATTGATAACAATATCAGCATGTTATCAATAATATAATCGATATTTTCTTCGAGATTGGAGCTAAGGTACTCGAATTGATAGTAAAATTGACAAATTGTAAATTATTATTGAATAGAATAACCGGATTAGTCATCAATAAATTTTGATTCATGTAATAATTAACGTGATTAATGTCAATAGATACTCGTAGCTCATTCGTCAAAATATCATTTAACTATGACGCGTATTGATTTGAATTTGTCAGCGCGAATCTTGAGTTAAGTTAAAGTTAGCGGCAAGGACATGGCAGGACGACTCGTCCGTCCTCTATCGTCGCCGTCATGCGCAGGTAGCGACCAAAGGACGACATGCCCATTGTTTATCGTCGCTAATTATTATGCCCCAGCGCAGACGCTTGTCGACCGCCACCGACGACGCGCCGCGCGCCGATGCGCAAAAACTCACGATACAATATCGTCTACCTGAGGATAAGGCGGAAAGAGTTATTTTAGTTGAACTCGTCATCAGATTTATTTTAAAGTGTTTTAATTCTGCTCATTAGATTTGTCATATTGTGGTCTATCTACAAAGCATACGTTCATTGCTCGTTGGCGTGTTGTGCTACTTTGGTCATTATTAGACTATAGTCGCATTGAATCAACGACAAAACACAACTATCGCACTTGCAGTAACGCGCTCGATTGAGGACCGTTACGTGAAAACGTCGAGCGCGCGGGGCGGGGCACTCGGCGGCGCAGAGAGCCGATATAGCGACAGTGGCGCCGAGAGCGGCCGATCGCCGAGTGCCGAGACGACGACATACGCGCGGGGGGGCGGGGGTGCGCCACTTATCGCGGCTAGCTGGCAACGTCGCGCGGGGTGGCAGCGCCCCGCGCCGCAACCTCTCACTCACCGTCGCCCGCCGCCGGCTCGCCAGCCGCCAGCAGTGTTACCTTTGACGGTCGAACGTATGGTCGTTCGCTGTCAGTGACGTCGCTGTTGACGCTCGTGCAACACGTCTATGATGTTTCGGTGAATTTGAAGTTGGACTGACGAGTGAAGGATAAAATCGCATGATTGGAGTACAGTGTCAAATACACATCACAACCCTGGATTTGTATTTTTTTGTGGATTGTGAACAGTGACAGTAAAGAATTTTCGATAAATAAAAACAGTGCAGTGAATGACAGACAGGATTGCATACACGAAACTAGTGAAGTTTTGGATATAAAAAAGGAACGAAAGTGGATATTGCAAGGATCTATACAACGTGGAAGTGTTTTAGTTAAAGTAAATAACAGTGCATTATTTTTTGTGGTTGTTGATATAGTTTTGACAAGTTTAAAATTTTTTATTATAGATTTTTTTTTAATAAATGAAGTAATAGGTACTTATAAAAAATATCTAGAGAAAATAAAAAGCTTGTCTAAAACTAATCAACAATCTCGTATACCACCTGTCATAAAATAGTGCACACGTTGGATTTTGCCTCAGCTGATCGGATCGAATGACAGAAATTTATTCGTGCGAAGCGTTCATCGTGACGGATCTAAGTGAAATATAAAAGTGAAAAATTTGTGATCAGGGTATAATCAGAAAATATCACCACAGAGAAAGTGGTAAAGAATTAAAATCACCTCATAATAATTATGAAAAAGAAGTTCTAGATAATGATAAAAGCAATCAAAATGTTATGTGATGAATTGATGATTAAATCCACCAATGAGATATTTCACGATGATGCACTGATGAACGTTTCGTCGATTCGATTGCTGACGTTTTAACAACGAATAGCTGAGCGGAATTCACTCGGAGCATGAATTACAGAAAATCGAGAACCTATAGAGTATAGATGCTTGAGTTTTGATACGAATACAGCGTTGCAGAAAAAATAATTTATAATCGGAAGATGCTCATAGATTCGTCGGTATCAATTTGAGTCCAATGACAACCACAATGGTTCCTACAATGAGGTGCATCGTGTTTCAGGGGGTGCGTTTGGACCGACAGGACGGCGAACTCTGGTAGTACGGCTGGGTACGTGGGCTCTTCCATCAACTACGCGGGAGCACACGCTCCCGATAGTGGCAAGCACCACACTCTGCAAGGGAATATTGGATACAGGGCCAACACCCCTAGGTGAGTCAAGAAAATATGATTATGTCGTCTAAATATAAGAAGTACTATAAATTTTTCAAAACAAAATATTTAGGTATGTGTATTGGTTACATGTGTGTGAGTGTTCGTTAAATTCCATAAAACATTGTTTGCCATGAGTTTATCATGATTCGGTCATTTCTAAAGAACGATTGATGAAACAATTCGTTTCATGTTAATATGATGGAATTCAATTGATAGATCCTGATAATTTGTTTTTAATAAAAATTTAAAAGAATAACGTAGATTTGGGATATCATTAATAATTTGCAGTTCAAAGATAATAATAAAATATCGCAACCAGTACCTAACCTATCTACTGAAAATGTGCAATAATTAACTTGTAAATACATAAATTAACATTCATATACTCGTTAGAACACGCTCCTGACTCTTTATCAGTTACCAAAACTTCATACCTCACGCTCTTTATCTTATCCGGAACAAGTTTGTTTATATTTCAACAAAACTCTGAAACGTGACTCGCTTACCTGTGCCACCTTATCGTAGTTAACAAGCAATAAAATCAAAAATATACCTACGGACATAAATACCACGGAGCAGCATTATTCGTCATTTTTAAACTACTGACGCTCAATTTATGTGTAACAATGGCAATTAACCAAAAAATGTAATCATGCTATGTTTTCATCCAGTAAAGTTAATTGAAGCACTGAACATATTATCAGGGAATATTTATTTAAACTTGAGTAAAATCCAAATGTATGAGGGGTGAGTTAAAATGTGTGACATTGTCGACCGCGCATCGTTGCAATTATAACGAAATGAAATGTGCTCTTCCATCCATTCACACGCACAAACGCTTCGGGCACCCAGCACCCACACAAACGCAAGCACCGCACTCACACTGACGCAACCTCACGCACACTGACGCACCGATCTCTCACTCACACAAGCACGCGATGGGAATGCATGCGGTGACTGCACTTTAGCGCTTACAATAAACACAAACAAACAAAACATTAAACTAGCTACACAACTGAGCGCATCAAATAGTTAAACTCATTAAATTTTTTATGCCCACAGTTTAGTATCGATTGCAATTATTTTAAGATAGCAAACTAGTAAAAATGAGAACATATAAAATGCTTCCGATAATTATCACGAAACGTAATAATAAACGAAAAAAATATTGAGCAGGTGCTAACTGCTAAGTTGAGGAGCTCAACGGCTTTGTTTTGTAGTCACCTTTTACAAACGACATATTGTTGATGGCTGCGCCTGCCTCTATACAAAACCAATAAGTAAATAATAATAACACGGGGACCGGGGCAACGAGATTGTGTGAACTGAACACAGGAAGTCTACTTCACATCAAGGGTAGGGACTAACGACATTCGTTAACTTTGAATATCGCCAATGCAAAGACTATAATAAATGACAACATAAGTAGGAATCAATCTAAACAGTAACAGATAACACAATCAGGTATCAAACAACTAAGATTAAATTAACAAAACATCAACTTACAAATAAATAACTTTAAAAGTTTAAACATAATTAAGCAACAGATTTGTTTGTAGTATTTATAAGTAATCGTGGGAAAAAACGTCAGTTTCCAACGGCCTCTGGGACTGGGGGCGGATGCACTGACACAACATGCATTGCACCACGTGCTCACATTATAGGGTTGAGTTCAACAGATTCGTTACAAAAAAGATATACTACGTTCGTTTTGATTTACATCGTGTTACTTTAATTACTTTTGAATGTTAGTAGTTTTGGTGAGTTTTATTTAGTGATACTTACTTAATTATGAAGTTAATGATGGTACACTTTGAAAAGGGCCTTTTTTATAGATTTTTTTTTCTATTTAATCAAGCATCAGTTCAATATCATCAGGATCACTGACAAACAAATTATGATCGGGAGCGTCGTCGTAATAAAGCCCCATATTGACGTGACCGGGACCACTTACCCTAAGCGGGCGACGACGCGGGCCGACCCTTCCTCATTGTGTCGTATTTACCCCGGAACGCTCGCCTCCATTTGTAACCCTCGGAATCCGCTCCTTGAAGCATGATTCATTCTATCCCAGCCACTGCGTCAGTTGACGAGAATGAGATAGAAATCGATGCAAATACACTACAGAATACATCATAAACAATATAGGATTGGATGCATAAAAATCACAAATTCTTTATCGAGGATATCTCTAAATTGTCTAATAAAATAATCGATAACGTGCATTGGACGCAAATAAGGCCCAAAGTGTACACTACTAGTATTGTATTATTATCATCACAGCTAAATTGAAATAAGTACATCAGGTTGATGCAATAAAATTCTATACAAAAAAATCCAAAATGAGATTAAACTTTTAAAGACCTAACGATCAATGATGCTATAGATGAAAAGAGCATAGCCAAATTGACTGTTCTAAAAACTTAGTACAAACATATTAAATCAATAATATCAAAACGCTAATGCTATTATAGCTATGGCAATGTGCGCACAAGCCACAATGTGAAGTGGCATTTAAATGGGGGTGAGGTGACCAACTGTCGTCGAAACACAGGGGTCGAACATGCCACGGCTTCACGCTGCCACGATAGTAATCTATACGAGACTCACAATTAATGCCTTATTTAACACTTCACTTATAATTCAGAACCGTGTTGAACAAATGAATATTGAACACGTATAAGAGATAAATGAAGAGCGGCTTTGATCCAAAGAAAAGCTAAAATAGATGCAAAACTCTACTCTCTTACTGAAACAGGAAATGTTGCTTTAAAATTTATCACTTTACATGTATACTTCACTAATACTACGATACACTAATTACTTAGTACCGTTGATTTGATATAGAGATTAAGCTGTTAATATAGAGCAGATTGTTGAAGCATTTATTCAATACGCGATTATCTCCTCTGCCAATTAACCAGGAATCCGACACGTCTGCGCTCCAATCTAAAATTAACTGCAGCTATGTATCAAAATACCTACGCGTTACTCGCACATCTCTCAATACTATGCCCAACACCTTCCAGTTTCTCAAAATAGCGACACACTCATTCAAATTGATTTATTTAGCCGTTCCGTATACGTTAAAAAACAGACGAAGAGTATATTGAAGTTAGTATGTCTAACATCGCGTATCAAATCTATACAAAATTTAAAGTCAATTACCTCTCAATTTATTGCAAGCGCAGACATTTCGTCTGTACGTATGTACGAGTGTAGGTACGTAACGTAAGTTAAGTACATGTTCGCCTTTGCCGAAAGTTCAGTTTTGTAAAAAAAAGATCGTTCCAAGAACTGCATCAAAAGAAATGCCTGAGACGACCGCTTGCATTCAAGATCCCAAATATTTTGAACAGGGCGTAAGTGATTATTCGGATGTGGTACCACTTTTACAAAAAGTGCTGCAGGATACAGAACACACAATTTTTTTGTCGACTACACATTTCGGTCGGCAAAAAGAAAAAAAAGTCTCAGACAAAACTATAAAAAGAAGTGCAGGTCGGGCCGAGTTTACCTAAGGAAGGACCCTTGTAAATCATATGCTGGGCCGATGAATAGACGCGACGAGTTGAGCGTTGTTGACTCGTGTGTTTATTGGTTGTCGACGCTACTAAAGTATCTGTTAAGCCATTCTTGAGTATACTTAAGTAGGAGCTGCGGAAACTAACGAATGAACAATCATTATCAGAACACCTCATTGTTGATATTTTAAAGGTTTTAACGACAAGTTAATTTCTATGTTTGTTTTCGAATAAAGAACACAGACAATATTAAACTTAAGTAGTAAAGATTTAGAAACCAGCAACCAGCATTTACGCTCCTGTTTATTCATTAAAATAATTTCATAACAACAACACAAAGGGCCAATATTGTTACACACTACTACAGAGACGCGATGTAACAATGGGTGTTGGGTAGTCCGCACAGTGTTTGTCGTGCATTTGTCGAATGGGAATTAATAGGAAGGGCTCCGGGAAGGCTCGGGAATTCGCCCCAAAAGCAGTTCACATGAATCGCGCTCCCACTCCGGCGCCATACAAAAAATCAAACACATCCCGAGAGAAACACAGGGGTAACAACGCGTCACTATACGTCCATATTGATTTTTTCTCTCATTGTTAGTAAAATAATAAAATCTGGGAATGTATTAAAAAAGATCTTGCCCTGATAGACTTTGGGTTGAATATTGAGTCTGGTTTATTAATAATCGAAGCGTTAACGTGTGGAATGTACGGCTCTGCAAGGCCGCTTGCTTGCAATAGAATAGAAACTAGTGGTATCGTGAGTGAAATAAAATTAACTAGACCGATTTCACATTTAGCCCGTACTCTACTCACAATGAAATATTAGTATCTATAAGCAATAAATAAGACGAAGAAGTTTTATGTCTATCCAAAGGATATAGGTACTTAAGTATTTCGTTTACAATGACTGTAAAAGGTGTTGTCTTTTTTTCCGCAGCGGCTATGGGTGCGCCGGAGTTTCGGGCGCGATGAGCGGCGGGGGCGAGAACGCGCAGTTCGGCGCCACCGCCGCAATGGTCGCCGCGGCCACCACGGCCGCGATGCAGGACTCGCAGCCATTCTCACAGGTAGATAAATATTACCAGATTTATCAAAGATCCTAAGATTATGCTACGACTCCGACATAAAAAATATTTAAATTTTTATTACTTACCAATAACCAAATAATATCAATCAATGATCAATAACCAATATGAATAACCAAATAAATTTTCTATTTCAGATGCAAAACAACATGACGATGGGAAACCCCCAGTACAACGCTATGAACGGTTACGTTCAGCAGCGCACTCATAACCCCGCAATGACAGGCATGGGTATGGGTGGCAACGGTGGTATGAACGGTATGACCAGCATGGGCCAGATGGGGAATGCAGCCATGAACGGAATGAACCCCATGGCCCAGATGGCCAACATGGGCATGCATGCGAACATGATGCCATCACAAATGGGCCCTGGACAAATGGGCGGTTCAGCAAAAATGGGACCTGGTTATCAGAGACGCCATACACCTTACCCATCGGGACCGATGCTCATGGGTCAAAGGAAACCTCAATACATGGGCGGGCAGCCTGGATTCGGTCCCGGACAGTATCCTGCAGGGTACGGAACTCGGCCCAGTTTCCAAGGGCAATATCCTCCTCAGCAGCCGCTAGGGCCAAGTGGAAACTTCGGGCCGACAATGAGAGGAACCATGCGACAATCGACACCGCCTTATACTAATCAGGCGCAATACTTTAACGGTGGAGTACCTGCACAGTTTCCCCAGCATCAAGGTGGAAACACACAGTATGGCGGACAATACAGCGGGCAGTTTGCACAAGAAGTGGCCATGAGGACAAACATGAGCTATCAGCACAGTCCGGTCCCTGGGAATCCCACGCCACCTTTGACGCCGGCTAGTAGTATGCCTCCATACATAAGTCCGAACTCGGACGTAAAACCCCACTTTAATGAGCTCAAACCACCGATGGGCATGCAAAGTTAGTAAACTTACTGAAATATGTGTAAAATTGAACACACCTTAAATTTTGTAACGCAGTAGTCTAAAATGATAATTTCTTTTCAGATGACGAGCTCCGGTTAACATTCCCTGTAAGAGATGGTATTATTTTACCACCGTTTAGATTAGAACATAATTTAGCAGTTAGCAATCATGTATTCCAATTGAAACCCACGGTCCACTCAACGTTAATATGGAGGTAATTATAACCTCTCCCATTATATCTGATTTTTTTAGCATTTGATTCGTATTTTATAAGAATGGTTATTCAACTTGATGTTGTTTTCACAGATCTGATCTTGAATTACAACTCAAATGCTTCCATCACGAAGATCGGCAAATGAACACCAACTGGCCAGCGAGTGTTCAAGTATCAGTCAATGCTACCCCATTAATTATAGATAGAGGAGAGAACAAAACATCACACAAACCGTTGTACCTGAAAGAAGTATGCCAGGCCGGAAGAAACACGATACAGATCACGGTCTCCGCATGTTGTTGTGTAAGTTTGATATAAATCCATTTGTAAACACGTGGTTTTCAATTATTACAAACACTTGTGATAACAGAGCTATTATTACCATAAATTTCAGTCGTATCACCTTTGTATTGTAGTGCAGTGTAAATAGAAACCGCATATTAACAATTTTGTTATTCGTTTTCAGTCGCACCTGTTCGTACTACAGTTGGTACATCGACCGAGCGTTCGAAGTGTACTGCAAGGTTTACTACGAAAGCGTTTGCTTACTGCTGACCATTGCATCGCTAAAATTAAGATGAACTTCAATCAAACGCCGAATAATAGCAATAATGGACCCAATAATGCTAACGATAGAGACAGTATCGAACAAACCGCCTTAAAAGTATCGTTGAAATGTCCAATCACCTTCAAGAAAATCACGTTACCGGCGCGTGGTCACGAGTGCAAACATATACAATGCTTTGATTTAGAATCTTACTTACAACTCAACTGTGAGCGAGGATCGTGGAGATGTCCAGTTTGCAAGTAAGTTGAGAATAACAATATCAGTTGGTTCATGACAAAAAGTTAATATTCATGTGTAGATTTTTCACATGTAAAATTCTTTATTTCCAGTAAACCCGCTCAGTTAGAAGGCCTAGAAGTCGATCAGTACATGTGGGGAATCCTCAATACACTGAACACTTCAGATGTTGATGAAGTAACCATTGACAGTGGAGCCAACTGGAAAGCAGCTAAGAATCCTGCTAATGTTGGTATCAAGGTAAATATTTTGCCTATAACGCTATGTGTAATAAAACCAGTCTTGATTTGAAATAATGTAAACCAAACCATTTAATTTGCAGCAAGAGGAAGACAGCAACGACAACAGTGGTGGAAAGAGAAGCAAAGCGGTCTCGCCTGGATCTATGAACATGCCCACAATGAATAATTGGGACATGAACCAAGCGTTATCGCCGTACCTACCTCCAGACATGAATACGATCGCCAGCGGGTCAATGATCTCTTCGTACAACCAAAGTACACAGAACAGGAATGCGGGGAATAACCAAAACTACGATTTTGGAATGAACAATGGTCCGGGAAGCAACGAGTTTTCTGGCAACGGTCCTCTATCACACTTAAACGATAGTGTCAATTCGCTGGATCCACTCAACGCCATGGAGAAGAGTCTAAATGAGCAGGTGACTAACATATCTTTATTTTTGCTGTCATTGCCGATTAATTAATTTAATTCGATCACCATTTTCTTTCTTAACGACTTACCATGATCACTCTTATTTTCCAGATGCCTCATACACCTCATACGCCGCATACGCCCGGGTCTGCACACACGCCGGGAGGAGGAGGCGCAACTCCTGGCTCCAGCCACACGCCGGGTCCACCTTCGGTCGGTCATCACTCACTGACCGATGTCGACATACCCGGTGACCTCAACTTCGATCCTGCGGCCGTCATCGACGGTGAAGGCACGGATAATCTCAATGTGAGTTTTTGTTTCTCTTCACGGTGTTTGTCATTTAGTTTCACTTTTCACATTTTTACTAATCATCTATGAATACTTGTATTTTAGTATCGCTGTAATAGTTTTCTTATTGTCTTTTGCAGCTATTACCTGAGACGAGTGTAGATCCAATGGAGCTGTTGTCTTATCTCGACACGCCGGCACTCGGTGAGTTACTCGCCACTCCGCCTTCGTCGTCGTCGTCAGCAGGGTCGCATCCACCCCGCGCGCCCTCCTCCGATGACCTCTTGGCTCTCTTCGAGTGAACCTTGCAGCAGTTCAGCATGTGCGAATTAAATTCCTAAGCGTAACGAGGACAATGCCACATTTACTAGTGTTAAAGCAAATATCTACTCAAATTATGAGTAGACTACAATCGTTACGATGAGGTTTAAAGATTCACTCACATGCTTAGAGGCGTTTATAAAACTCGCATTCGAGCCAGCGAAGCCCGACATTGTGATACTAGATTTTAGTTCCTTCTCCAAATGGCCAATCGAATATCGCTGATGAAAATATTCCGAGAAAATGTTTATGGGCGGGCCATGACAAAATCTCTACAAACTTATAGAGGTCATGCCAGATTTAACTACATCGAGGGATATTCGAGATGGTCACATGCAAAGCATCGATTGTTGAAACAATGGTGTTGGAGAAAATTTAGTAGATATAATTATATAGTTAAAGTATTGAGGCGGAGGCGAGCGCCGCGGCGGCCATACACACTGCGGTGTTGTGCATGTATAGTTCCTCGCACCACCGCACTACGGTGGCGCTACTAAGCTCCCAACATTCTAAACTCTAGCATAAACTATAATACAAATCTTCATCATCTTTTTATTCGATTCGATGTAATCAATTAGAGACTTTGATTTGAGACGATAAGTCGTGATTGATTCACGGAATGTATATAGAGAGGAGTTATTTTATTTGTGCTAGTTGTTTTGACACTGTGCGTGGGTGGCACGGCCGCGCCCGCCGCGCGCCTGGACATATAGGGTAGAGCGGCGCGGGCGCGGCCGGCGACCTGCTCAGAGGCATTATGAATCTTATAGTTCCTATTGGATGCGAGCGAACTATAATGTTCAATTGTCATTAACTGTAAAATATTCCTTAATGTTTCGCATATTCTGCATTTTTAAGTGGTAAGATACGATAGGATTGGTGAGTATAGTGGTACTCGCTTATTGGGTGATATATTCTAAATGAGTTGTTTGAAATCAACAAATAAATGGTAACAAACTAGTTACACAACTATATTGTAAATGTGAGTGCAAAAATGAACTCTGTTAAATTATTTTGCGTTATGTGAATCGAAGAATGATAGAAATATATTTTAATTTCTATATAAATATAGTAATGAACTGTATTATTTGTAAATATGATCTTAGTTAAGAATATTATATTACCTAATTATGTTTAGGAGAACATGGCAGATACTTATATGACGGCCAGTTTAGTATAGTATTACTAAATTAAAAGAAATCTACACATGGTTTTACATGTAAATACAAAGTACCATCTTACAAGGCTACACGCGTTCAGGACGCAGTAGACGCGGGACTTCGGAAGGGGCTGGAATCGGGAAAATCATATAACGAATTAAATATTTTCTTAACAGTTTCATCTGTTTAGTTTAATGGCATAACTTTGTTTATTTTTGTATTCGTTGAAGTTCTTGATTACTTGGGAAATAGAAGCTTTTTTTAAATTTGAAAATTAACATTCAATTTGTTTAGTGAACTCCAAGTTTTTAATAATAATTTCGGAATATGATAGATTGTTTAAAAATAAACAATTGTGTAGTACCCCGCAGTCATCGTCCCGCGCTCCGCGCTCCAGAGCTTTTCTCTGTCCACAAGTGCAACAATACCAACAAGTATTTCAATTCCATATTAGTAAAAAAAGTATGTCACGGATCTCTGCTCATCTTAATTTTATTTCAATTTGTATGTAACTTTATCAGTTTAAACGCAATATGACATACCAGCAATAAGAAATAATTCACAATATATGTGTATTTGTGTGTTCATTATTTGAAATATAAAAATTGTTAAGTGTTTTAAATTAATTATACTTCTTGTAAGAAATAAAAATTATGATGAGCATTGAATAGACAGTCTTGTTTCACGTATTTTCAAATGTTTGGTTCAGATTATGGTGTCAAGCGCGGCATATTGTAAGATAACTGAATAGTTACTTAATTTTTTATTATTATTTTAAACTTTTGGGAAGTCACTGTGTAGCGCACGATAGAGAACAATTTGTGGAAATTTCTAAATGGAATTAAGTTCCCATAAATTCAAGTCATTATTCCATAATTCATTTAGATGTTGTAAATTTTCAGAGATAACTTACTGTTAATAACTCTTAAATAACAGTTTATAAAATATCTCTAACTTAGAGTTGTATGTAAAACTGTCAATCCTTTCACTAACTTATGTAAAAATTGGTGATTTGCGCATCTTTACTTCATGCTATGAATATGGACGCCTCTTTAGAGTTAGTCGACTATTACGGACAACAATAAAATTAGTGTTATACAAAGCCGTGGTCAATTACTCAAACAAAATAAATAAAAAAACTAATAACAACAAGTAAATTAAGTAAAAGAAACTACGCTTATTGTATAAGTGATTGTCTGTCTAGTTGATCACTGCTTTCACATAAATTACATACTTTTAAGGGACCTTCAATTCCAGTTAGCTAGTTCTATTTATTGTAGTGAATACTGCTGTTGGGTGGATCATCGGAGCAATTTTTGTGAGACCAAATAGTACTTTATACGCATTAACCTAATCTAGGTAATTAAAACGAATTTGTTTGTATAAAATCAAAAATATCACAAAAAATTTATAGCATATCACATTTAAACAATAAAAAAACACAAATATCTATTGGATGATTCACCCAAACTAGTAAAATGATTACAATATATTTTGTTGAATATTATAATGAACTGCTGTGGAAGTATAGTAGATTTTGTGCTAGTACAAATGTAAGAAGCATTTGGAAATAAGTGAAAGAAGAATACTAAAATAAGGTATACCTACGCAACCCATGACTCGCAGTTGATGCAAATCCAAGCTGTACTATTGTAGATATACATTTTGAACTTCAAACATGTGAACATTTAGCAAGCAGTTTGGAAACCTACCCACTGACATTCATTTCGAAATGTGTAAAATGAAAAAAAAACATAACATTTTAATGTTATTGAAAATAAAAGAAATCTAAAAATTACTTTTTATTTTATTTATCATCGCCACCTTCAAATTATCTGACACACATGAAAATGGGTCGGGGCATGCGTTTCAACTGGCCGCAGGCCGCAAGCCGCGTGCAGATCGCGCCTGTGTGGGAAAGACTTTATGATTAAATGAAGAGGCAGAAATTCCTTACAGTACGTTATTAGTACCTACTGAAATAAAAGCGCGTTGATGTCTTTTCTAAGAAAACCAGAAGAACTCTACAAGCGAAATTATTCATATTATTATCATTACGTCACTGCTGCGGGGTAAGTATGCACATAATTCCTTCACTTTTAAAATTAGTATGTAATACTTAGTGTAAACAAAGCATCCTCTCGACTCATTGATCCAGTAGGTACCTATTATATCGGCAAGCTGGCATTATTTTACCGACTTCAAAAATTAGAAATAAAGAAAACAGATTTATTTAACACTACACTACATTATATTCATTTACAACAAGAATAATAGATAAATGACATACAATACAGTAATATACAGATAGAAGGGATCAGTCTCAGAATATCCAAAAACACACATCATAAAGTATCCCCGTAGTAGTAGTTTTATAATTGTCACCAACTTCCTCAGTTGCTTCTTTTCTAATCCAAAGCTTTTCTGGAGTAATATAGTAGGTAGATACTCGTAGAATGTGGAATAAGAGCCAAACTGTCAATCGAACTAAACACGGAACAAAACCAGTTTAACCTGCCTGAAGATTTAATCTGTTATATGTTATTAGCAAGGCGCTGAACTTTTTCTAAGAAATCTTAACTCTTCTATCAGTACGAACCCTCGTCGGTGGCTATGAGCTATTTTTAAATTAAAATAAAAGCAAATCTATAAAGTACCTGAGCTTTGTACGCGTGTCAAAGTTTCAGTGTTTCCAGCTCCTAACTGCAATTTGCATTTAATATTTCTTGTGACTGATTGGCCAGCCCAGACAGACTATCCTGCCAATTTTGCATCAGTTTGATCATTATTGCCCTTGGTTAAACGTACTATATTTTGTTATTCGTTAAAAATCATTGCCGACTTTATTCCAATAAATCTCTCATGCACTATAGGTGGTACATAATGTATTATTATTTATTTATTATTCTTATCTCTTTAGCTATTATTTGAGGATAAACTTTTAATGAAACCAAGCCTTTCAGTTTCTGATTTGAAATGTTATACTTAATATCAGTGAGGGAGACGATAATTAATTTATTTGGAGTTATCATATAACCATAAGATAAAAATATACAATAGCAATCCTATAGGATTGCTATTGTATATTACAGGCAGAACTTAATTGAGAGCTTACTTTTATGTATAGGATAATTTATTATTTTAATTTATTAATTTCGGTGCTGAAACCCCCAAAAATTAGGGTAAATTCATGCATAAGGCAACACGGCACACTCGCACGCGCAGCAAAGCCTTCTCGCACGCACACACACACACGCAGCGACGTAAACATGTGCCCTATAGCATATAGATAGACAGTCGATTAGTCGACGGGTCCGAGGCAGGTATCGCCGCGCCTTGCCGTACCGGTTGAACGACACAAAACGATCGAACGAACGCCTCTACATACGAACTATATTAAATTATAAACATAAAGCTAAAAAAAATACCACTCGTTTGCAAGTTGCAATAGTGAGAAGTGCGCGATTTTCATATAGACAATACTCGGTATGCATTATTATAACTTCGTCTTAAGTGCATAGCGGTATCGCAAAACCAGATTTTAAGTCCTCGATGTATTGAAAGTTGCTTTTCTGTTTGTTTGTTTAGTACGTGTTGGTTTGAGTCAAATTAATTTGTATTCAACGAGTGCTCTATGTCTCATCGGAATCATCCTAAAGGTAAGTTTGACTTTGTTCTTAGAATATAAATAAAAAGTACAAACTCTTGTACGTTTATTTCACTATACCGTTTCGTACCTAATATTAGTTTGATGTGGTTTAATCCTGTCCATATAATAATCTATTACTACGAAGAGTCGTGGCTAATTCTTTTATAATCCTTGGTAACAAAGTTTATAAGAAAACTAGTTCCTCTCAATTCCGCAATATGGCGTAGTGTCACTACAATCTGGTTCGATTTTAGAATCAGTTGCTTCGTACCCATATATTACGTACCTAATATCTGTATTCATTATTATTTTTATACTTTAGTCTAGTCACCATAAAAAATAACTAATCAACTATACGTTGCAAATCGCATGCCATGTATGTAACACAAGTGTGCTACATCTATATCCAGTCACCAAGCGCACTAAAACCCGTTCGTTCGTATCCGGTCAAGCGCTGCTGCAAGCAATTCTGTAAAATGTTTGATCATCTACTTTTTCGCCGACTTGTACGTTTAATAGCTCTTTGTATTCCAAAACACATACACTTGGTCAAAGTCCAGTTGCCACTATACAATCTATAAGTATATTGTCTACGTTATTCTTTACGAAGGCTAATACTTGTATTTTATAGCTCAGTTTTTTAATTAAACATTCCCTATACTATTCTACGCTAAGAAATAAATAGACAACATGAAAAAAATTTGTAAATTCTCAGAACCTTATATGCATTTTCCGATATGCGGAAGGGTCAAACTGCATTCGCATAGCGTTTCAGAACAGGTAGATAAATTAATAATATAGAATTATCTAGGTACCTGTATATTTATAAAACCAGAAGAATGACAAAGTTGTAATTAAAAGAACGAAACCAAGATGAAACGATAACACTCCATACATTTTTAATTGGGTGTGTCGATAACACTATTGTACCATGTTATTTCTTAGATTTTGAACGTGAAATCATAGCATTTTCCACTAATACAAATTGTTAGTTTCTCGTTACCGATGATGATTGATGCATTTTCTGTATAGTTATCAAGCTACCAATCACTATGTTGATTTTAATTGAGATTAAAACCTTGGATTCGGCATCAATATGCGTTGTCTATCCCACAAACTGTACAAGCTACTCGTATGATATTAATATCCATATTTTATATCATCACATCATGCGATGATTTTTATTGAGCCTAGTTAGTTATTTCTCTTTTATCGTTTCCTTTTCTTTTTTGTATGAAGAAGTAAGAGTCCAGAATTACATTTTTACTACTTACCTACGTAAACAAAAAAGATCCATCTGTCAGATCAGTAAAATCTCGTCCAAACATGCGCGATATCTTCAAATATATATTAAGGCCGGGTGTTGGGCAGTTTTTCAGTTTTTCTCTGAAGGCTACGGCACTAACTACAGAAATTATAGCTATCTTGGGGTGTCTATTTAGGGACTGATGAATACCGATACACGATTGGACAAACTTCGCTCGATAGAGAGAAAAAATCGCAAACATTCCATTTCTTTTAAAATTAAAATTATGTCTAAACCGAAATAGTTATTCATACAAAATATATAACAAATTGTAGACTATTTATAAATACGAGAGCTTGTTTTAAAAGAGTCTGATTTTTATTGGCGTATTTTTATTTCTCTGCCAAACTCATCCAAAATAATAAAAATATGGAATCACTGGTGTGTTCTTCACTTCGCCGCTACGGGACATTTTCTGTCTCACGCTTGAGTTTGACAGATGGTAGCGCTTTTAATGCCCACTCCCAAAAACTCACCTATTACCTACCGTAGACAGAAACGATGGACTTCCATCTGCTGCAAAAAAAATCACGCCACAACTGCCTTTCTACATATTTCATTATTGTGGCGTCAACTGGATTACCTGATGAGTGCATATAAATCGTGTAATTTTTCAGATTATCTAGTAATTGCTGGTGATTATTTCTGCCCGATGTATTTATTCACCCTCGTACATCTGCCCCCTTACCATGAACTCTTATAGCAGGATTACTTCAATAATACTTGGTTATTTTGTACCATGACGACCTTAAAGTAAGATTTTTAAGGATGTCATGGTACGAAATAACAAAGTATTATTGAAGTAATCCTGCTATAAGAGTTCATGGTAAGGGGGCAGCAGCCATTGTCACTCATGACGTGTTAACCGCAACATCTTGATTTTAAACTGAATACCTGCTTATTAGTCATGCGCTATGGACTTTGAATATCCTTGGAATCGATAATGTTTTACCTACTAGTGCCTTATAAAGTAACTATACTGCAGAATTACTGCAATAAATAGCCGTTGCATATTTACTTATTATTCATTAAATATCATCAAACAACACCTTCTTTTTAAATTTAGATAGGTATAATTATTTTTCGATGACGACATAAATACGTAATTAAATAAATCTTCCCATAACTAAAAATTATAAATAGTACAGTCACACTTACGTCGCAGGTAATACTATAAGTACAAAATTCTAAGGAGATTGCCAATGTCAATAGAAATTAAATTCTATATATCAAGTGTAACATACTGGAACTCTACGCGGCTCTACCACGCTCTACTCTGCCACGATGTGCTCTTTAAGTTTTAATCAATCAGATAGAGTATACTTAGGTATAATACATACTTATCTAGAAACTAATTCAAAAAGGTCACGATCTTACAACAAAATAAAGGTAAATATTCAACTTCAACTGAAGAAGCTCTTCAACTGATCGTGAGAGTCGTGCGATACTTTTCGCCAACAGCAAGATGTGTTGCAATAAAAATATCCCATTAGATAATCCGCAACTTTACGCAACTAAATGTTCAAGTAACCGACAGTTGCCGGCTATTGCAAACAGCGCAGTACAGTCGACAGCACATCCATTACATAAAACATTGCGAAGTAAGCTGTAAGTGGATGTAACGCAAAAATTACCTATATTTGTATAGAGGAGGGTTCAATGTACCCTACCTATATGAATTATCTAAGTACAACTAACTGGGTTTCATTGAACGTAGCGATGAGTAGGGGAAAATAACCATGTAGGAATAACCATCTAAGGAACCATGTACATTCATAGAATTCCAAAAAAGTCATACTCATCCAGATAATCGAAACCGGTCATTTAAAAAAAATACATTATTAAACTATATTGATTGTGTAAGTTATATAATAATAAGGTATACAATGTCAGTCGAAATCAGATCAAATCTAATTCGGATTTTATTCTCTGCGCAATAGTTATTCTCTATTTATACCGATTTTTATTCTCTGCGCAATAAGGATTGAAATCGTAATCCAACTGATGGGTTGTGTCGTGTGTACCAGGTAGGTACCTACTCAAATCACGTCTTTGTCTATTTTAACGTCATTAACTTAGAATTCTATTGCAGAATTATATCGCAGCTTTAAACCTATTCATTTCAAATCATCGGCCCATAATCTTATAAGGAAACGTGCAAGACAGGAACACAAGTGGCCATTGCTCCAGTTATAAATATTGCATTAGTTACAATACGGCTTGCCTAGCACATACTAAGGTATAGTAGATACCTTATCGTGTCACAGTCAACCGACTGCAAAGTTTTAAATACTTATGTAACATAGAAACTAGGATCGTATACAGGGTAGCCTTGAATTCATTCGAGGCTTGTGACATACATTAATTCTGCAGGACAATTTTTGAAAATAAAAATATTAAAACAATAAATTCAACTATCATTTTTTTATTTTGATGTGCATCATTAAATTACTGTGCTTTAGAGTTGTTTATATTTTAAGGTAGTTTTAATTATTTGCAATGATTTCTTTCACTGGAATTTGACCTAATGGTCATTTCTAAGGTGTGACTTGTGACGTACTTAGTTCAATTTTTTTTTCAGTTTTGATTTACTAGAACACCTTACCAATTCAATATTTATCATGAGTATAACCCTAGTTTCAATTTGTCGAATGAATTCAAGGACACCTGTAGTATTTATGACAGTATCAATATAGCATAGTCCAGTCATGTCATGACAGCAGAGCTCATCTAGTAGGCAACTGGGATGGAAATGGGTTTCAATCACGTTCACGACGAAAATGATTTTCCATATTCCTATTCACAAAATCAACTTTTGCTTTCACAACGTCCTTACAAGCGTCAAGTAAACGAAATAGATCTAAAACGACATACATTTATTAACGTTTATGGATGGATGTTTATGGTAGGTAGTTTGCGAGGAGAATTTCAAAAACCACAGATATTTTACTATTCCATTCCCTTTTAGTTCCTATGGTTTATGTTGATCATTAAACCACAGGAACAAAAAGGAAATGGAAAGGAATAAGTAGTAAAATATCTGTCGTGTTGAAAATTTCCTAGACTTATTGTCAGAGTTGCTCAGGCCACCCACGCCCGTAGGCCTCTGTCTGACTGACGACTGCTGTTGAACGACATCCAAAAACCGATGTCGACTGCTTAACGTGGTCTCCGCCGAGGCTCGACTTTTTCATAAAATATACTTTACTCGTTCCTACTTCATCTTAGATAAACTCTATCATCCTTATTATAGAATAAATATGATAATAGATATGCAATAACATTTTTAACTGATCAGGATCACACGGTTTTGTCTATTGTAAACGTTTCGCATGCGCGTGGTAGGGGACACGCATTACGTATGCAGCTCGGCACCAACCAACGCATGGACGAGGCAGGACATTGCTCCCGCCTCCACAGGCGTTAGTAGAGGGGCCCGGGGAGACAGGCAGCCCCCTTCAGTAAGTCAGATGATCAAGCTAAGAAAAATGTAAAGGCTTTAAAAATACACACAATCAAATGCAGAGGAAAATATCCACATTAAAGAAAGATATTCGTGACTACTTCAGAGATTGTAAATTACAGGTACCTATTTAGTTACTATAATAACACCTTTGCCACTAGGACACTCATCAGTATATGCTATTATGGATTTCACCTACTTGTGAGAGTGAAATCGGGGTTTCCAATGGAGAAAACCTCTTAAAATACGTACCTACAGCCGACACACGTCAACCAACACAAATCTATTGGAATCTAAACTTTATTACGATGACTGATGCACTCAACTGTGCACAGTACTCGTATATTGGCTAGAAGCATGGTAAATGGTTTCTTTATTTATTTACATCGTAAATAATGTCAATAAGTGACTCAGTGGGAAACACTCGCCCGATCGATTAGATTAATGCTTATCGTATCGTCATTTCAATTAAGAGGTCATCACCACTCGCTTAATCGATACTTTTTTATACAAAAAAAACAGCTTACCTCAGAGAAAAGGAGAGTTTTATGGTTGAGATTATCTCAAGAATTCTTTTACTGTTAGATAGATAAAAGTTAAAACTATGTAACTGTAAAATAATTACTAAATTCGGTCTAGTAGTTTTTGAGAAAACATCAACCTTATTGAATCCCCCTGTATACTTATCTCTGTCTTCGTTTGTACTTGTAAAAAGTCTGTCGTATCCATATAAGTACTTTTAGATCCTTCCATATCCGCCGAGATGATCCGGTTCTATATCCCTTTCCATTTGCAATTGGTTTTGCAAATATTCCTTCTTCGCTGGCCAATATCAATGCACTGCTAGGCATTATACTTTCTAAGGCAGTCTCATACTTGGTGAATACAAAGTCTAATAGAAAATATTGAAGTTCTTTAAAATTAAATATTGCAAGTTCTTTACAAGAGGGACTGTTTGAATTATAAGGTAAACCTAGGATTGAATAATTATTCAACCATAATTCTAACAAGGTATATTACTTAACATTTTTTTTGGTAGTTGATAAAAAAATCTGCGCACCCTACACTAAGCTGCCTAAGTTGTGATAATGAACCCTGCTTTATAAAAACGGCAAATGAATACACTTGATGTTTTCATTTACATTTTCTTTATATTGGCCTACTGCTACTGCCTGATACCGTCGTCCTGATTCCGCGATGAGGCCAATAGTCCATCACGTACTCAATGTATTATATTTGGCACGTTGTTGGTTCCAATAACCGCAACACTGAAACCATAACTGTTTGAACAACACAAATAGGTAACGCGAACACTGTCATTATATGAATTGTAACATCGACGAAGTGCTTTATGTATATTTATGTAAATAACCTCTAAATATAACAATTGCTTGGTGGCCTACTACCTTGAATGTTCATTGCGGGAAAGGTTCTTTCTAAACACGATTCAATTTAACTTTGCTGGATTAGTATGATGATTATTTTAAAAAATCCTGAGCTATAAATATTGTTACTATAAAATCTATTTGTTTATTTAGTATTTAGTTTTTATTTATTTATTTTATTAGTAATGTATTTTTAGATAGTAGTTAGTTTTATTTTAATAAAGTATCATTTGTTTATTATTATCGTCTAGTTGACGAACCTTTTCTGGAAGTAGCTGAGGAATACAAAATTGTAGTAGATAGAAATCCATCGTCTCTACTAACCTTCCAGAGTATTAAGACTACGGAAGAAAGTAGTATAATATACTTAAGTATATACTTACTTTAATCAAAGTTATTTCATGATGTGATCCTCGACACATACCTATAGTACTTAGCCTCTAATAAGAAGTAAAGTATTAGTAATTAGAAATAAACCAGACTATTTTTCAAGCAATGAAATGATTTCAATAAGCCTACGAGTATGAACACGATCCAAGGAATCTCATCGATAAGCACGAACGAGACAGTCAACTGCCATCGGCCGGTTCCGTTATTTCCTACAAATCGGCTCGCATACTAAGTCTATAGTTCCTCTAACTCATACGACTATCGTCTCTTTGCTGCGAGTATTAACAGGACAAATTCCTGTACAAATACTCGGAAAATATGCCTTTTCGGTATTGTTAGCTAATTCTGGCGATTACTAAAGCATAATGTCAATAGCAGATACTAATATTTTAGCAGTTACCTGTCATGAAAGGTTCGTCACATGATGTCATGCATGAATTCATGACGATGGTCCAACTCTTTAAGTCCAAAATATTCTCTTGCTAAGCTCTAAATTACGTACCGCGTCCAAGTAGGTACTTTTTATACATATTTTTATATTATTTTTCCCTTTTTATACCCTTTTTTAAATTCTTTAATGTAAATATATTATAATAGTTTGTTTTTGTAAATAAATAAATGCCTACCAATTACGTACTTACATTGTTATTATTTGGTTTACAATAAATTAGTACAGATTGCATCATCTACATCACATTTTTTTAAAAGTTGACGTCATCTGAGTTCCTATTTTATGAATACTTAATTTGTGCCTGATAGGTACTTATATATTGCGGTGGTAGATTTAAGAATCTTTATTTCATCTTATTTGGATAAAAATGGCTACTAGTTACATATAAACATTTGAGGAATTGACCCTTAAACCAGTTTCACTATACAAGATAAAGATACAGGTTTAAATCAAGTCTGCCTGTGAAGTATGTTTTAATTGACATTAAGTACAGTTAATCTAGATTCTCGATGTAAATAAATTCAATTGGTCACACTTATCGCAGAGCACATAAATTAATCAGGGTCGGTCCATATTCATTTGCAATAATTACAGTTACAAATTATCACCTGCCATATTAGCTAAGAAATATATACTCACCTATGCTAAAAGCTACTTTGATTAAGTGTTATTAAGTTCATTACAAAGGACCTCGTAAGGAAAGCGTAAATTGCTTCGTAATTAAAACCTTTTCAGGTTGCATGATAATCAGATCGGTTTGGTATTTAGACTAAGGTATAACTTGGTATTTATGGAGCATATAGAGAGAGATGCCGTACAAACAAATTGTCATCACAAGTCAAAAAGAATATGCACGGAAAGAAAAGGTTCATGGTGGTTAGTAAGTATTGGCAATTGCAACTAAATCGTTATAAACTAAGAGACAGCGAAATGTTATGCAGTTTATCTTCCAAATTAGTGCGGAGTCGTTAGTCTTAATTATTTTCTATGTCGATATTGGTCTTAGTTATTTTAGCCAAGAAATCAAAGCAAAGTGAATTTTGCTACTATTGGTAACCCTATTTTTAATGAATATAATTTAAAATAATTCTACTAACTAAAGCATTGCATGTTCAATTCCCATCACCTCCGGACTACTTCATGTGGTGGACCGCTCTAATAACAAGCTAATAAGTTTACTTGAAGTGCTTGAGAAGACAAAAAATCGTACCTGCTCTTACAATCTTAACAATGTAGGTTCTGCAAGCTGATGGACAATAGACACGACAAAAAGCGAATTTATATCGAAGTGCACTCTGTCTGACTCGTCTCACAATTTGCATAACAGTTCATTCGATAAGACGTAAAAAAGATCACCTAGACTTGCAGGTTGCACAACGAACAAGTAACCTTTTGTTCTTTGTCGGTCGTCACTTTCTATGTGTGACAGAGTCAGCAAGGCCAACATACACGGTGCTTGTGAATTACGAGACACTTAGATACATTTAGGTATTCATAAACCCTTGCTGGCTGGTGGTGACTTGTAACGAGAATCTAAAGATCGTTAGTTATTGTTTTATACGTTAGTCCCGTTTATGTTACCTGTGTCAATCCACTGCTGAATATAGGCCTCTCCCGAGGCGCGCCATTCAATCAGACCCAGTTCTTTGCATTCAATTTCAATCCTACACTACGTTTACCCGTTCGTGACCTCCGTCCACTCGAGAATCCTCTACCACATCGGTTGTCGGAACTACGACCAGATGACCAGCCCATGCACTGCAGCTTGCTAATTATATATGACCTATGTCGACTACTTTTGTTCTGTGACCGATAAACTAATTTATTATTCTATCCACCGAATAAAACCGAGCATAGCTCATTTCACAGCTCTCTGAGCGACTATGAACTTGTGGGTTAGTAACACCGTCTCGACAGCAGTGGACGATTACTGACTCACATGAAACTTCCCATTGTTCAATAGGGAAAGCTCTAACATCTAACAGAATGTAGAGCCCTAATATAATATGCAAAACTACTTCTTATGTAGGCACACGTCTATGCTTAGGCACTTACTCCTATCTCGTGTGATATGAATCTGCAAACAATTCACTTTATTAAATTCAGAAAATACAGACAGACGTATACTTTAATTGTCTCATGTATAAATTGTAGCGAATATAATTGCAGATAGGTACGAGTTTCAGAAATTCATAACTTTATCCAAAAATTTGCATCGTCAAATACACAAGGTATACCTATAGGTATTCTAATTTAATTTAAAACCAAAGCTTTCTGATATTAGTTTAGTAAACATGACATGATATCTCAGCAAATTCCGCTAGATGCTATACCTTCATCCCGTCATCACAAAACGCATTAGCAGCTTTTCAATGGCCGTCGATTGCAACAGGGCCAGGAATATTGCAAGTATGCACCACTCCTCGCTGCAAGGTCGACCACCCACGCACACATCGTAGACTAGTCCTAACAGGATCCAGATTTGGGATCACGATTCTTTTGGGCTACTAACTGACTGACCTTGGAGACATTTGGTAATAATATCACTAATTAGTTCAATTGAGCATGTAGTGTTGGTAGCTTATAAATAAATTATAATACTGTCTACAGCCCATCGCCTACAATAAATATTATTTTCGCGTATAAGATATTATTAATATAACAAATATATGTATATAATAACATAACTGTATTTACCGCAAAAGGGAAACATTTTGTGTTTAATTTAGAAGTTACCCAGAACTTGAAATTTAAAAAAAAAACGTGATAGACAACATTTTTGCTAATACAGCTAACAGCAGATCAAGTGTAACACTTTGGACTTTGAACCGTTCTTATTATCTGCGTCGTAAGAGTTAAAAACGTACTGCAAGTGTTACCATTGATCTGCTGTTGTCCGTACCTTGGTTCCTGAGTATTTTATAGTTAAAGCAGATAAGTAAAATAGTTTGCCCACATTCATGTCGTCTCTAATATTTTTCCGGTCAATAGGAAAATATGTCGTGTCAGTCAATTCTTTTCCTAGACCTAAACGTCACTGTCACTCATAAGCTACAACGCGAAAGACGATTAAAATTAGCGTGCCGCACTCTAGAATCGCTTCAAATGTGTCTGATAATGCACTAGGTATATCATAGCGACGACGACGTCGAAAAAACTAACATAATATTGCCACTCTAATCACTGAAATCATTAAAGTGATTTGATTACATACTATTAATTATAACCAACAACCTTGCCTCATGTAGGTATGAGTATGAGCATGTACCGAGAGAGAGTGGCGACAGACTTGATCAAGGTGACAATATTGGAAACAATGCTTGTATGTGGGCACAGCCAAACCTTATTTGTCTTACATATTTATTATTAGTTAACTATACTTACCGTCGAGGAATACGATCGTTTGTGAACCATTAATCCTCGTCATCCTTGTAAACTCTTCATGATCGTTATCGTGATCTACGGTTTCTAAAAAACCTTCAAAGTTTAAATAAAAGAATGCACAATGCTATATTTGGATTCCCATCGTCAGGGCTCGCCACTGAGGTAAATGGGGTTCGCACATATCAACAACCGGCAACAAATTCTCATTTCGCAAACACTTGGTTTGGTATCCTCGTATTTGCTGTATTTTCCTAAGTAAGTAAGTAAGTAAGTATAATTCAACGCAAAGTTAAGTTCTTTAGGTATATCAACAAAATATATGCGATGGTAAGACTTTATTCTATTGATGTCCGACCCAGTGTCTGTCCGATCAAACAATATTTTGTAATATTTATTTGAACAAATGTTCTTACATTGATCAGCTGTTTTATTTTACAACTGCGCGTTAATCATAAGATAGATATGCGTATCGCCACAAATTTTTGAATTAATTGTAAGAATTCTTAACATTTGAATTCTAAGCTTGCAGACTTTTTCATTCGACCCATGAAGGAAACAAATGGTGGTCACCCCCACCAATTGTTCTTACCACATTTATTATGTTTTAATTATTGAGTACAATATGTATTCAGCCAATTAAATCCATTACATATAATAATAAAACTTTTCATTATTCTTCTTCTAACATTTAGTTTTTTGGGTAAAAAATATTATTCAGTACATTGTCGGTGTATTTTTCAGTTTACTAATTATTTAAATTTTTTCAACCATCTTCTCAAGGAAGTGAATTTGATAAGACAACAGGCCACTCTGCGTGACGGATGGCGGAAACTATAACAAAAACTTGTGTCTAACACCCGCAACAACATTGCAGTTTAACTATTGTCACGATCTTCACACTTGGTTAGCTATTCAATGTCAGCAAATCTGCTTGTTACAACAAATAGCGTGATTGGCTTAGTGGCTAGCAAAGAAAGTTGTCACTGATGGGTGGTTTTAATTCTGTCTATTTTAAGCTTATATTTTAATTTATAATAGAACTAGTAGCGTATAAGTATGTACTTAAAATATCACATATCATAGCCCTAGCCAAGTGGCTTTGATTTTTGTTAGTTGAATTAAAAGGAAAATGTACAGGATTGACATTTGCTAAGGATAAAGTAAAAGTAAATCCCATACACTTTTCTTTCTATTCTACTGTTAACGAAAGTCAAAACCATTATTCATTCTCCTTGACGATGTTTTTTTTCTAATTCATTCGTTCATTAATAATTTATTTAGAAGTAGTTTATACCTACGAATTTAGAGATTGGTATTTATAGACACCATATTGTGTACCTATAGGGAAAGTAAATATATTATTTTTGCTACATACAGTATTTCTTAACGTACTATATAGACAGCCTACTAATGTATATTCGACATAAACATTGCAATTTAGACCGCATTACCGTCGCATACAATACTCAAGCAGCAGATCAAGTGTCACACAGGATATACTGTCGACATTATAACGTCGTCCAAGCGACTGCCAATCTTCTGTTGTGTAAGCATTGGGACACCTTGTGGTACAGAGCGCCAAGCTATACTATCCAAAGCATAGAATGAAATTCTAGTTAGACTATATAATGTAGATACAACACACGTTTTGTTGCCTATTAAAATTTAGTTCTGTAATTCTGTAATTCTTTAATGTACACAAAATAAATACACGTTACATGAAATAAAAATTGGATATACATAAGGTGTGCTTAACTCTACGATAGAGTAGTGTGAATAATAAACAACAATGAAAGCAAAAAAAAGTTGTAAATCCAATTGGCATTTCTATAAGTAGTTATTAAAATGACAACAAATATAAAATGAAGGGCACTACATTTCTGTGATTATGAATTTATGGGTATAATATTTCGTAATAACCTTATGCCGATGATAAATGCAAATAACTACTGACGTAAATCAGTATCGCGTTATAACAAATGAAATCAGTGTGAAAAGCACGTAACTAATTTAGATAGAAACTCTCTTTTTACATTTTAAGGTACTGAAATCCATTAAATCGATTAAACTTAGTTTAATAGTCTGCGATCAATGGATTATTAAGTAAAATCGATTTAAATTATTGATATTTCGGTATTGAATAACTTTTAATTTTTATTTATGTGGCTGGTAAAAATCAACATCTGTTTGAAGCGTTTCCTTATACAGATATTGATGACTCTACAACCGCACTTGTGTAAATGTTTGTGTCATCGATTCATAGTAGAGAAAAAATTACGATACTCGTGCGAAAAGCCTTCTGCTCTTAATAATTATAGTTAGGGGGCGTGTAGGTACTGCCTATACACATACTTATGATTATTAAAAGATCATTAAAATAGGCATACTCACTCGTAGTTTAACATCACGGAAACGGTAGACGATTTGCCGGTTCCTTGAATAATACGAAAACAAGACCTAAAAACGAATATACTTTTCATACAAATCTTCGATCACAAAAAAACTTTGTTCGTTAGTAACCGAAAAAATCTTCCACAATCGTACTCGCTCTGCAATATTTGAAGTAGTACTTAGGTGGTAGTGTAACACAATAAAAGGTAACATGCAAAGGCGTAATTAATGTCAGATAGTCATAAATGCACAGATGTAGCAGAAATACAACGAAGATGGCACGTTGTGTGAGGTAGGGTAGATAATTTTATGATAAACCGTCGCCATTGTCTCAGGCCATGGGAACGCGTCGCCTCATGGGAAGGTGAACTTGCCATACTTACACCCGCCATCGATTAACGTAACTGTACTGTACACAGATCAGTGTACATGGCAGAAGAGTTACGTTAGAATCGAATGTAAGTAAGTAATTAAATATATTGGTGGTTACGCAAATGTTAAATTAAACCCTCCTTTAGCAGGTTTATCGCTACAAGGAGAGTTTAATTTAACATTTGCTGAACCACCGATTTTGTGTGGCTAATCCGGAACAATTCCTTACAACTTAAAACTCACCGCGTCTAACTTTAAATCACTTTTATCGCTAACGGCCACTGAGTTTATCTCAATAAATATATTTAAATTCAAATTATTAACATATTTCTTATTACGCTAAATAAGAAGTTATTACGATTACTACCTACGAATATCTCGCATGGAAGAACTTTAGTGGATATTTCCGAAAAAATAAAGCTATTTATTTTAATTACTAGATAAAGTTCCCGGCTAACTTTTACCACGGGAGAATTTAGTGGTTCTCACGGAAACGGTAGCGGGTCAGAAAGTTAGCTACAATACAACTAAGAATAGTAAAACGTGGTACTGGTAATGCTTTCTTTTTGCAAGGTCGTCCCAAATTTCTTGTTTAATGATCTCTACCTCTTACTATACGGATAATGTTGCCATTATTTAGAATATAATAATGCCAAGTAATTAGAAAATGATACAAGTGAGTAGTAAAAAACAAACACCTCTCCAAAATGATGACGGACATCAAATATTAACAAACAAAAAAATATTAACGTTGGTACCTGTAGTCATGAGTAATACATAGAAACATCCTTAAAATTCAAATTCATTATTGGTATTCCAAAGGTATTGTAAATTAATAACAAAATAACTTCTTAATTATACAATTTATTGTTATTATTTAATTATGGACAGCTCTTCGCTGATATGTCCACTTCACAGTGTTTGTAAAGTCTATATTATTCTTGTTAATGGTTTTAAAATAACTGTCCAATTTGTTTTTGACTGAGATGGCAGAGACAACGTTGCTCAGGAAGTGACGAGCGGCATTGGTGCTGAAGGTGGTGCGGTCTAATTTCATATGGTGTCCTGACAACGGTCGCAATTTGTACAAAAACTTATTCTATACAGGGTGTAACGTAAAGGGTATATGAAGCCGAAGGGAGGGTGTTCAGTATCTGTAACTGAACAACTTTTGTTCTACGACTTTTCGAATAAAAAATAAAAATATATTAATGTCTCATACAAATCGATCAGCTGACCGGTATGAAATGTCAAAAAATAAATTCGCGAAAATCGAAAAGTCGTAGTACAAAACTTGTTCAGTTGCCGATACTGAACACCCTCCCTTCGGCTTCATATACCCTTTACGTTACACCCTGTATAACCTACAATCAAGAAGTTACAAGCTCTGTAACTTCCTAACTTCTTTGTTTACAATAACTTTGATTGCCTATTAGTCAAGTTCCACCGTGAGTTGTGATACAAATTTGTATGGGGCAGCACCTCTCCGTCCTCCTTAAAGTTCATAGTTTCAATGTATACATTCCAACTAGCAGTATTTGTTGCATGATGTGTTATCGTGTTCCTGTAACGACCGTATCGCATCACCTTGCTACGAAACTATTCATCGAGGGTCCTACGGTCGAGTAATACCGTCGTCGCAAAATCAAGTTTTAAGATATGATGAGTGAGATGGGTATGGTACAGTCTAAGACAAAGATAAGTATGCTTCAAGAAGGTTGAAATTTTCTCAAAAACTACTGGACCGAATTTAAAAATTCTTTTACAGGTACATAGTTCTTTAACTTTTAATTATCAAACAGTGAAAGAATTCTTGCAATAGTTCGAGTAGTTTTTGAGAAAATCTCAACCTTAAAAACTCTCCTGTACACCTTTCTCTGTGTTCACCGTACTAAATTTATATGAATTTGTAATTTTCAACAGTTTTATGTGCTATGTACACACGAAGTCGGAGATCAGGGGCCTCAATAAGGTTGAGATTTTCTCAAGAACTACTTGACCGATTGTAAAAAATATTTTACTAGTACTTAGATAATTTAAGAGTACCTACACTCTATGTAATTGTAAAGAATTTTCAAAAATCAGTCAAGTAGGTGCTTTTCCAGATAATGTCAACCTTAATAACTCTCCTGTAGACCTTTCTCAGTGTTATACCGTACATTCCATGTTTTTTACAACTTCCGCTTGCACCTTTGTTTACAGTCTCAGCTAGAACGTTTGAAGACGCTGCGGTTAAGATGTATATGTCGTGGTCATATCGTTAAATTGAACATTTCATGAAATAGTCGACCATTTCATGAAATGGTGGCATTTCACGAAATCGTCAAATGTCTATTGGTCATTTCATGAAATAGCTTGGCCAGATCAATGAATATGACTGACTATTTCATGAAATGCTCAATTTAACGATCTGACCACGACATATACACGTCAAAATTTGTGCACCAACAGTATTAAAATGGTGCTTATTGTACTCGTATATCTCTGCTTTCCATTTTCAAAACACACTATGTAAATTCCATATCTTAAACTTACGATATCTGTATCTAAATGTAATGATAGGTGTCTCCGTCGATGTTTAAGCCTGACACACACACAGGCGGCCTGCACGCAGCTTGCGGCCTACACGCAACTTGCGGCCTACGGCCAGTTGAAACGCATGCCCCGCCCAATTTTCTCTCGTCGATTACTCAGTAGGTAACGATCGGAGGCCTAGGCCGCAATCCGCTACCTACAGGACGTTAACGACGGGAGAAAATGGGGCATGGCATGCGTTTCAACTGACCGCAAGCCGCGTGCAGATCGCGCCTGTGTGGGAAAGACTTTACTCAACGTATTCGAAATCCAGTTCTTTGAACTGATATTCAAATAAAGTTTTGTTCGAATAGCATTTATATTCGAAAGCATGATGTCATGATGTCTCGAAGAACTCAAAACGAATTTGGTAAATATACACAAAATTTTATACTCCACATAATATGCATTATTTCTCATACATTACCGGCTGGGTATAATACAGTGCATATTTTTTTCTGTATGTAATGCAAGTACTTACTTTTACTACGTAAGTACATCATAAGGTAATGTTTAAATAAACGCAGTCGAAGTCACGGGCAAAGCTAATGCGGAACCTATCTCCAAGGCAATAAATCATAATGCAAAACCACCTACACCAAACAAGACTGTCAGATCTTTTGACTGAAAACCTTGTCTTACAAATACGGTGTTACAACTTCGTTTACAGTTAAAACACTGCCAGTTGACTTTACAGAACCGTTGAATGCGGACGCCTTCACGGCTTCGCGAACCGACCGTGTGAATCGACCTTTATAGACGAAACTTTTTAATTATTAAAATATGATCCATTGGCTGAATACTATCTTGATATTCACGTGCGCCTAAAAGTAATAGAGGCGCGTGTTTTTTGTAATACAAAACTTTGAATTCGTTTGGTGTTTAAACGTTCTTATCTTATGTTGTGATTATTTTAGCAGAGATCGTATCAAGTGACGTGTGTTTGTTTTGTGGGTGATACCGAAGCAGTGCAGATAAAACTATCCTACAGTTTGCGGTTGCGGTCTACGACCAGAGGTATTTTTGTTCCCAATGAAAGTTCTACAATCTACATGATTAATTCAAATAACTTGGATATCAAAGTTATTTACACATTTTATCTATTTTGATTACCTGTTTTATAAATTCCAGAAATATTTAATGCCTAAGTAGTTAATAAAGATAATTATTCATATCTATCACATTTTTATGATTTTATCGATACCTAGTCAAAACTTGATAAGTCTTAGGTAATTAATATACTGATCCTGAATGAGTACTACTAAATTACACTATCAGTACATACGTGCCTATTCATTGAAACTTCAGCAAGTAAAAATAGCTTAAAATTTTATGAAATAGCACGGTATCCATTTTCCGTGTCTTGTATTATCAGGCATACATAATTGCTGTTGGATCCCCGATTAACAACAGCAACAAAATCGTTGTGCATGTGTAGCGAAATATAATATTATGTCTTCACCAAAATACAAAACTTTTTACTTACTTTTGTTTTATTTACATAATGAAATGCTAGCTTGTTAATTAAAATATGGATGTAATGCTACAACAAAACACGAAATTATTGCGGTTACGGCGAGCATATAACAAAACTCTAAGTATTTTAATTATCATACATTATCCTACTAATAATAATTTGAATTAACATTAACTAGCATGCATTAGCTCTCAAAGATAATCTACATTTAATTAAATTCATGTGTGATGTGATGTCAGAAATACTTATGTAACCAAATACCTACCTATATTCCTATTTTATTTCAATACCACACTTCGCCGTTCTTGTATGCTATGCCAATTAGTCCTATCCGCCTAACCTTGCTCTGATTGTATCCTGACTCAAATAACACCGTTAAGTACTTACCCAAATTTTGCGTAAGCTGATAATAATCTTTAGCAAAGATATAGGTCGAACGGAAATAATATGCGGCCTTTTAAGTGCTAGACTGACTGCTTGACTGCTATGTATGTATGAGCCAATAGGTACGTGTACTGTACACCTATAATGACTACTGTAATTAACTGTATATGACCGCATATACCTACATAACTTTAGATTAGGTGGGTAAATACATAGTAACGATAAAGACTGGCAAGCTAATAAGTTAGCAATTTTAAAATTACTTAATACTTAGTCCTAAGCAATTACTTTAAATTATTGTTATAGGTATTTTCATTACATACTGTGATTCTGTCGTCGCCGCCAAATCTACTCTTAAATCTAAACGCAACTGTCACTCATCTGCTACATCACATTAGAGTGAGCGAGACGCCTCACTTTGCGTCAAATGAGCGTGCGACACTCTAGAAATGCTACATGTATATGTTTTTAAAAATTGTGTCTACCCTTTCTTGCAATAATAATAACTTTCAAATTTACTTTGTTGCAGATCTCACCAATGCAGTCACGATGCAAACTACACGAGAGTCAAGCAGACAAAAGCGGTCCACTAAAAGACGAAATTCTAGAAAGAAATCTTTGTCTCCATCTGACCTAAAATGTACACGCGTTGACACAAAACCCGACTGTAAAGTCAACAGCAAAAGATCCTTATCCGAGGTATCAGTGAAAGCGAAGCAGCGAAAGAGTAACATTCGACGGACATTGACTCACCCATTTACTTGTAGTGACGATATCCAAGATGTGACCCTGATAGGTGTGTTCAATAGGAACGTAAAGGTGGATCCTGTGCCACCTGAAAGTGATGAGTCAAACCTACCACCGACCAGCAGTGATAGGGACACGGAGGATGACGCAAGGGTGCTGCCGAGACCGGTACCGCTGCGGCCCAGATGGGACTCCGGCAGTGAAATGGACTCACTTGTGTCCACTGTGGTGAGGAGAGCATCGGCACGACGACGCAGGACGCCAGCAAACCCAGGTATCTCTTTGTTTTTGTAACCGTTTTTTACAGAAATAAGAAGCTTACGAAATACAATATACCTACCAGCCTGAGGTCCTATGCACTCATTTTACCAGAATCAAGCTATCAACGCCATCTACCGTTGAATAGTGGATACGCTACCTTTAGTCGAGTCTTGATAGCGAAGATAATGGGCAGCGTATAGCGTTTACTGTTTAGTAATGGACGTTACTTAGTCGGCGTATTATAAACTCGCGCTAGATAGCGCTCTACTAAATCAATTAGAACTGTGTTTACCTCACAAGAAATAAGTTTATTATATCGTCACAACTACGGCAAAACTATGCTCACTTTCATAGATCTCATAGATACGAGGTATCATAATTTATACAGCACAAATTCCCAAAAAAGGACGACAACCTCAGTACGTCGTATTCAGTATTCTTTATTGTACACGAACGAAACACATAACATAAGATAGTGAAAGGTGGTGTACAAAAAGCACACAGGCGTAGGCTTATCTCTAAGGATTTGTATCAGCAATCAAATCCAGATATCTGCAAACATTTGGAGTTCCGCCTCTTACAAGATAGATTTAATAATAAAATGTAGTGACGAGGATAATCTAAAATGCGAGATGAAACTAAAACCTTGAAATAAATTCATCACACGTTTAAATTAACAATAGATTATTTTTTGTTATAACTTGATCGTAATTCAGATGTTTGCCTAGAATCAGAATCAGAATTATATCTCTTTAATTGTGTAAATTTTTGTACGTCAACATTTTTTGAATTTACATCCCTTTGCAAGGAAAGGGTGCCAATGCTGAGGAGAAAAGTGGCAATATGGCCTATGTTTAATCATCCTAAAATTATTAAAATTGTGTGAATTAATGAAGCTAAACTTTATAAGAGACAAGTCATAAAACATCAAAGATAAAATCAATACAATAAAAAACATTTGAAGTTGTTTTAAAAATTCACCTTCACTAATGAACTTAGGTATAAAGGGATGGCTGAATAAAAAGTCACCGGAAACGTGGTTAGAAGGTTGTACGGCATGTGAGCGGAAGCAGTCTGGCGAAGCGTGGGATTCTGAGACCTATATTGTGGCTTCACTACCTTACTCTACACCTATAATATGCATGACTACTATCCCTCACATTAAAAGTCGAATTAAATGTTCGATTGCCTGTGTAAAAATAATTATATTCTTATTGTTTTTATATACAGGCTTGTGATATGCATTAATTCTGAACAGCGTTTAAGTAAATTAAAAAATTCGAGGATAAAAATTTAAATAAAATCAACTATCAAAATAATAATAATTAGATGTGCATCGTTACTGTCCTTTTATAATAATTATAAGGTAATTTCAATTTTTTTAATCATATCTTTCACTGTATTTTGACCTAATTTTCATTTCTAATGTCTTTGATTTAAGTACTAAATAACCTTATCAAATTATTAATATTTATCATGAGTACAACTGCCAATTTCAATTTGTCGAATGAATTCAAGGACACCCTGTATTGAACAATTACTTATAATGTTGTAAAGGGGGAAGTACTGGATCGATTTACTAGTAAGTAGATAGTTCAGAGCACACACTAATTGTAAATAAGTTTCAAGAATCAGTCAAGTACTTTTTGGAAAATCTCAACCTTAAAAACTCTCATTTGTATTATACCGTACGAACGACAGCAGATCAATGGTAACACTTGCAGTTCGATTTATTCCTCAAAACATCAATATAATAATTAATTAAATAACAGATACCAGCGGATGAATTCGTTGATGTCTTTTGTATGAAGGAATCGATTTGTGGCTTTTATTATGCATCGGTTAAGGAAAAACGGTAAAAATATGCAATTTATTTTATTATATTTAAACAACTCACCAAAATATATTGTGTATGATTGATTATACTACCTATATAGGTAAAACTATAATAGGATATAGCATCTAATCGCAAGTCTTAGAACCTACACATCATCAACCTATTTATTTTTATGACCTTACTATCGGACCTTCCTTTATACCTAGGGAGCTCGGGACATGATCCACTCTAACCCAGGGCGGATTGATGGGTTACACATGCCTTAGATATATTTACTATTATTCTCCAGCATGCAAGTTTCCTCACGATGTCCAAGGAAACGACGTTTTTGAGATCATTCGGTAAATGTAGGTAAATTGTCGAAAAAAAACAAGGAAAACTCTTATGCTCGTAGCCATAAATATTGCTAAATGGTGGATTATTTTGATATTTGCTAAACCGTTGATTTTGTTGTGTATACTTTAAGTCACATTTATGGGTAAGAGCTTTAGTTAGTCGTTAGTGGTGATACGTAACGCATCGATCATTACATGTGTCTGTAAGTACGTGTTAATTTTTTGATTTCATGACCTCCAAACTACAATATCAAGGTTTTTACCTCTACATTGTAATTGACAAAAAACAGGAGACCTGTAATAAATAATAAATTGTTTTACGTTATTAAACGCAAAGAAGCCATTCGGTCACGGTTCGAGCTACGTTATACTCGTAGGCTCAATTTAGCCTTAAACTCAGTTAAATATTATAAGTGATTTTTCAGTTTCAGTCGCTTTATTCTAGACCCGAGGTTATCGGTGAAATACCATAACCAAATTGCATGCCGCCTTTTATTTACCGATCGAAAGTGTTAGTATTTTTTTACTCTTTTCAGGGTATCTAACTAAAAGTGCGATCGGTGAATAGAGAGGGCTTTACCGTAGCTATTCTTGCACATCCTAATTACATATCAGTCACTTATCAACCTGCTTTCGGTACAGTTAATCGTGACTTCAAGTGACGTAGGTAGTCATTTCTGTTCGTCTCAAGTACTGGGTAAGTGGATAACAGTTACATTGTGCGTGGGCGTCACCGGGGTCCTCCTACGTGAGTTACTTGAACACAAACAAAAGACCAACCATTCTTTTTCGAAGCAACTTGTTCTATATACAAAAGCGTTTTACCTCGCGCGGTTTGGTCTAGTTCGCCAGTGCAAGTTCATTGTTCGGCGCGAGCTGGGAATTTGAAGCAGTCGTAAACGCCAGGCGCTTTGTGAGGCTTTTTTGTGGTGAAGTTTGGCCCTCGGCTGAGGTAAAGCGTTTTTGTAGAGTCTTCACCGGGCACTTACGTCATTTTACTCTTCGGATACGTTTTGTTGTTGGCGTTGAGACGCGAGGTGAGTCACGTTGTTAGTTGACGTGCAGTCGATATTGTTTATCGATAGAGTTAATAAAATGGCATGTTAATAATTGAGTAGAATGTTGAACATTCTGATTCTGTCTAAACCCGTGATTCCAAAGAAATAATTAAGTGTTTAATATAAATCCTCTCTATAATATTGATTACACCCATGCCGAAAAGAAATAAAATACAAGCAGTTATAAATTGACACTTTTTGCAAGTCCTTAGGATATTGTCAATTTATAATTTTCTGCGTGTACCAACAGTATACAGCTGCTGGAATCAAACCAAGTGTGAAACTTTGGGCCTTGCACCATTCTCCACGCCATAAGAATTTAAAGTGTTACATTGCTTTATCGGGTGTACTATCCGTAACAGACTAGCTAAGAGAACGAATAGCCTGGTCGATAAAGTAAACAATCGAATCGGGCGCAGCACTGGCGCTCGGCGAGCGCAACAGTCGGCCGGCCGGTACCCTGCGCACATCCGTTTGCGCGTTCGCCGTTCAGACCCGCGCCCGCATACAAAGCCCTACGAAATAAAACCCCGAATTCGAATATAAATACACGAACCCTTAAATTTAAAATACGAACGAAGAATATAAATTAAAACCCAAATTTTAATTTCGGCTTTAAAATAATTTCCGTCGAAAACGCGAAAAGTGCTCAGTGAACGTAGTGACCGTTATTGTAATTGTCGTTAAACAATAACAACTGTTATTTGCTTGTAATTATCGAAACTCGGTGTCTTGCAAAGAATAGTGTTGTGAACAGTGAACTTTTGCAAAGGGTCAATGAAGCCGTATAAGGAAACCTTAACAAAAATCTTCACTAAAACGTAAGTGTCGCATTACGGCTGGTAATTGGATAAAGCTATAATATTATAGTGTATTTAAAGAACACTGTACTTTAAGTACAAAGAAGCCCTACACTGGCTCTATAAAAGTGGTATTAAGACTCTCTAATTTAACACAACTTCATTTTGTATATAAAAAATAGGCGTTTAAAACTTCAAATAAAGATCAACACTACAAATTAATTTTTATGTAATGTTATAACCATTTGCTTAGTTTAGTAATAGTTGGGCTTGTTTAGGTTTATTTTTTATTTCAACAAAAGAAGTCGAGTAAAAGTATCTTTTGAAAGCTCTAACAGTAAAAGGCAAAGCTTAAATATCGCGTCGCAGCATAAATTCGTCTTGCAAGGTACACTTAGTTACAATATTTTAGTACTTATAAGCAAAGCAAGCTAGATATTTGATGATGATGATGATAGCGCTAGAATTTCTAGTGTAAAAGATTACTAATTTACTAGGTACATAATATGATAAATTAATGACATAATTTAAAAAAAAAATTATCAAGCATCACCATCCGAAACGTAATTTTTTTCTATAAAGTACCATAAACATCAAAATATTAAACTTTATCGTATGATATTGAAATAATGCATTGTTCTCTACAAGTCATATTTTATTCAATCTTGTAGCCACCTAAATCGATTTGGCATGGAGCGAAGAATCAAAGATGACGTAAGGTAAACTGGACCCGATACGAATGGATTGATTATTGTTCTCACTTATCTTAACGAAGGATGATCTAATAAAAATCGATTTTATGTCGAGTGTGCTATGTATTATTTTAGAATTTAAATTGAATAAAAAGATACAATACCCAATTCTACGTCCATTCTTCTACATATGATTGAAATAACGTGATAGTAATATCTAAGCTCTAGTTTATGTCATCAATTCTTGCGTATGAACTCATAATATGTACTTAATGATGAATTTTAGGCTACGATACACATTTTTTCAAAAATAGAAAATTACACTATACTCAAGCAATAGAAACAAAGTTGATTTCCTAATACATAATATCACCCTAATCATTGCGGCGTTCCGCTATAGGTACTCGTAAAAGTAGCAATCATGGTATTTCCTTCACAAGACCCCATTCGTATAGAACTATCAGAGCCATCGGAGCATTCACTCAACATGGTACAGTCGACAGCACATCAAACACAACACATGGGCAATCGATACGACGGCAATACGGTATATACTGTAATTTTTGTGGAGTGGAGTTTGATAAGGACTCGTGCTATCGACCATACAACTACACAGGTAGTCAAGTCTGCGAACACTTGACCTTTATTACTTTGCAATAATCACCGTTGCCGGCCGCAGTCAAGCTGTGAAGAATGAATTTACCACGTTTTTTCTTTCGGCTAATTTGGGGATAAAATCGATCATGACTATTTCACAATTCAAATTTTTCGGTAAAATACTATGATTCTGATGATTATGAAACCTCCAGAATGATGCTTCAAGTAAATGATTTCCTATCCGAATAGTAGTTATCTTCAGCAGGCAGTAGTAGGTTTACAACTAATATTATATTCATTCATCAACCTATATCTATGCATCAAATGCATGACCAAATTGAACAATGTAGAGTATACAACTAGAAAGTATGATTCGATAGCATCTGAGTTAAATTACATGCTGTGCACTAATTAATAAACTAACAATAGGTTTCCTAAACAATTGAACAGTTTGCTAACGTACTAACTTCTATAAATGTAGTTTCGGTGCAAAAACCTCAATTACGATATATTCGTAAACTTGTGTACCAAAACTCTCTTGCAGAGCACTCAAATTTTTTAAATAATTCGAGTAGTATTTTGTATGACATGTCGGTCGGTTATAGTAACTACATGAGAATGTAATGTTTCATTTCAGTTAATGCTATTGCTAGGTGAATTGTTATAGGTAGGTAGATATTTCTTAAACCATCAATGACCGTTAAGGTGCTCCCTCACCGGGAGCATTCGCGTGTAATGTAACGTTGCAGATTCGACTTTGAGCATTACATTACAATACTACCTCCCTGACTGACGCTGTTTTTCTCCCTTACTGATGTAATGTTCGAATCTGTAACGTTACATTACATGCGAATGCTCCCGGTGAGGGAGCACCTTTAGAGGTCGTATCCTGAATTTTCTCCTTCCGGCATAGTTTCACGTGCTCCAACATAGATGTTGCGAGATACTTGCAACAGACATTACGAGCTATATTTATCATTTAAAAGGTAGACACGACAGAAAGAACGGAGTTCAAGACAACTTTTTACATAGTTCTTTCATAAAATCTCATGTGTAGCCTAGAATTACTCCGCTTCGCCGATTTTTTGAAACCAAGGTTCGAAAGCAATAATAACAACAATTCTTTTTCCGAAACTAGTTGCCAAATAAGAAAAATAATTATGTTTTAGAAACAAATGTCGAAACAAGAATAATAATTCATAATTATGTTTTGTTCATTAGGAACTCTAATGGCATTTGATCGTAAACTCGCCAATCTCGCAATAAAGGACATGTGCCAAAAAGTGCGATGTGGTGTGCGCAGGCGCAATCAACCTCGCTACTCGCATCCCACGTCCAGTCTGACTTAGGCAATGGAGCCTTGGGTCGGCGCCAACGTATCTCCGCTCTTACTTTCATTGTCCGCTTCAATGCTGATTTAATTACAATGAGGCCTATATTAATGCCTTAATAGAATGTCCTCGGCTTTCCATATGCGTAGGTTCTCATAAAAAACTATTTATTTAAAGGTCATTCAGTATTGATCGATATCTAATCACGATAATTTTGTAAATGAAAATCAATTGCGCTCCTACAAAATAGTTCTTTGTTACATCTTGTGTTGTTTTGTTTTCCATAAACATATTCTAGCAAAATTGTGTATTACATGGACTAAACCAGTCACTATACGCATGTAAACTAATGTATTTGCAAAAAAGTCACGTAGGCATTGTTTGTGTTTTACCTTTTGTTTTATCAACAGTTTATCACAATATATGCATTAAAACCTTATTAAAACACTTGAAGTAGGAAAAATTTTGAGATCTGACACGTACTGACACATATATTATTTGTAACAACTTTAAACTCGTAAATTCATAGTTCGCTGGGTATGAAGTCAGACAAGTCTACGAGAGTGCATTCAGTATTCTAGTTATGGCTGCACAAAGGCAGTGTCGTATTATTTTTCAACCGGCTACTGATAGACAATTACGGAAAAGACATGCAGATAGACATTGTAATGAGATAAGTACACCTATTACGTATCTACGAATGCATAACATACGAAGGCCATTATTGTATAAACGTGACCTTACGGAACAAAGCTTATCTATCGTAAGTACGCCTACTTACCAGCTTTAGAAGTTATAGTTTAGTATAGTTATCAAACTACATGTACTTTTCTTACATATTAGATAGAGAAACATTCTATGGACTCGAATCCTGAATATCGTCTCCGTAGCATCTTTTCAACAGAGCCACCGGGACGTCGGATCTGGTGGTGACGAAAATTCTTCTCCTTGTAATCGGGTCAACCTTAGAATACCAATCCAAGCTAAAGTACAGTCCTCAATCTGAGAGCTGTAGAGAAAATCGTGTCTTGCTCAATGCTGCGCTACACCGCATCTTTGCGCAGGAGTCGACTATAATGGTTATTCTCGAAATCATTCGAGAACTATTCGCTAATCATAGGAAATATCACGAGTACACACAGAAAATGTATAATATATAGAAAATAAATTTCATTATCCAATACTACGGAAATATATTTTCTTATACAGGTATAATTTGTGTATATTGATAATATTTCAAACCCAATATATGTTGTAAGATTATTCAATAAGCATTGGTTTAGTAAATTTGGATTAATGGATACCTCTTTTTTTTCTGGTATGGTTTAGTGACCAAACCTATTTGTCAAAGTTATTCAGGCCGCCCGCAGGCCTCTGACGTGGCCTAACGGCTGCTGTTAAACGACAACAACCGGGACCAACTGCTTAACGTGTTTTGCGAGACACGGAGGGGCTCAGGTGAAAGTGTCACTAGCGGTCACCCATCCAGGTCCTGACCTCGCCCAACGATGCTTAACTTGTACGATCGTTTTCAACGTGTACTCGCAACTGGACTATGAGCCCCTCCGCAACTGGACTATGAGCCCCTGAGGATACTTCTCATACTATAGCAATATGCTTAATCATTTTACGAGAAATTAAAGAAACAAAATCTAAACACTTTATTTGAAACACATTTTCTGCAAGGTAAGACACATTATGTAGGACTACCAGTTTATTTTACTACGCATTATGTAAATTAAAGTGAATTTAAATGATGAAAAATTTCTAACCGTGGGCAGGACTTGAACCTTGATTTGTTCGCCGAGTATGGCAAAATGCATAAACCAAATACGAAATTCAAGTTTTTTTCCTAATTCTCTAACGGCGCACGGCTAGAAATTTTTCATCATTCACTCTAATTTACTTAATGCGTAGTGGCTCGTTAATATTTTAAGAATGTACTAAATATTGTCCGAAGCAGTTTACTTCGTATCGTAAGATGAACAATTGTAAGATTGATGTTTGCTGTTAATAGGAATCTTCTCACCGTTTCGAGATTGTCGAATGACTTCAGTAATAGTTCACCCCTCGAGATTAGCTTCGTGTAGCATGTCGCTTTCGACTCACGACGACGCGGTACAGTCACCCATCCGTGGTGCTTTCTACCGATCGGGTATTAGCATGATTGCGATCACATGCTGCAGAATACCGACCATCACGTGCTTGAGACGACCGTTGTGAATCGCTGTTACTGAGGCCTTCAGAGTAAACTAAAATTATTATCGCAACATGCGTCAAAATTGATAATCAAAATTAGTAAAAGAACAAATTGATAAAATTGTTGAATAATTAAGAGGTTACAGAGCTTGGAAATGATCCTCTATTAAACAATTTATTTTTTCGTAGCTGCCAAGTTTTGTAACTTTTCTATACTATAGATACACAACAAAGGACATCATGTGTAACACTTTGGACTTTGGATCGTTCTTATTATTTGCGTCTAAGAGTTGTAATCGTACTGTAAGTGTTACCATTGCTCTATTATTGTCCGTACAATAATTTCCTTTTATGCAACAACTATATTTTTGTTCATAATTCACAGTAGGTAACTTTTGACGACCAACATCGATCAAGTTTCAACTTTCTCGTTGCCACAGTGGCCGCAGTTCTCGGTCCCTATAAATAAATAAAATATATATTTGTGCGCTAATCACGCGACTAAATAATGATATAAATATATTTATTTCTTTTTTTGCTGAACCCATATTTTTATGTTCATGGGTTTCAACTTTTATTATTATTATTCATTTTTATGTAGCTCTAGAACCCCTACAATGAAATAAAAAATAGATTCTAAAAGTGCATTTTATTGTTTTGAATTCATGATGTGCCGACCCTCAGACTAAGTAAAGCATTCATCCGTGATGATTGCTACCCATCAATCGAGAGTTTGCATGTTAATCACGTTTCAATGTTAGATATCTGATCAACCATCACTATGCAATTCAATGAACAATTACTTATACGACGTATTTATTTGCCTATGTTTCGTTACAACCTTTGTTTTATGTTCATACCTAGTACCTACTGATAATGAATAATACTTAATGAATGAAACTATCGTACTTTTACTTACCTTACCTACCAAACATCAATTATCTGTTCCTAGGGATCATTGTTACACCTAATCGTATTATTTTTGTATTTTATTAAGTAGTTACTAAGGTTGGTAATTGTTTAAAATAATGTTCAAAATCTCAATAAAAATCCCGTATTCTAAGCAGTATTTTGCGTTTATTATACACGTGCTTTTAAAAGTGCCGAAGATTTCTCTGTACAAAATCGGCGGATTGACAACTATATTTTATTCATGGTTGTTATAAATCTCCTCTGCAGTTGGTTGTCTGGAAGAAATCGCTTTTAGCGATAAGATCGCTAAAATTGTACATGCTTCTCAATAATGTAATTAATACTGTACCTATTATGGTGCAATAAAGTGCATATATTTATCTTATGTCTATAATAAATGTTTATATAAATCTCCCAAAACAGGTGCCACAATTTTTTTTTTCCAAGAACTAACTTGTCTCGCTGGTCAGTGGCGACGACGAGCAGACGTTATTTTGTATCTTCATTGTATCGGTCGGTCATCCAACCGTGGTGTTTTTCTAGACATTTGTTACTACTATGCTACTGCATTACCATTATCACGTGCCGCTAGTGCGTGCCAGATTACTTGGCTTACAAATAAAACAAGCGGAACTAATTTAATAGGTCGTTCATTTAGCAAACGTGCTTTAGGTAAACATATTTGCAGACGTTTGACAAAAAGAAACTGTCAAAATGAATATCGCACGAAGTAAGCACTTATAGAAAGAAGGATTAATGGTTGACTGTACCTATTTGTCTATTTACTCACTTAGGTATTTTGGTTCGATGTAATTTATTAAACTTGTGCCGTTTATTATTTCGCCTGGACACATGCAACACACCGAAAGTCATCCACAAAATTATATCAAACCAAAAATATCGAATTTAAAAAGAGTGTTTAGGTACTTACCTACCCTAATCTGCATCTGCACCTAAATTCTACTTCAACAACTAAACGCCTATCCACATTGTATCGGCAAATGTGCACTTAGCATCTTCATAGAGTGTATTCTCTTGCTCTGCTGTTACATCTAGGCATTTATGTTTGATTCTGGCTCATAACTAAACTTACTAAATATTATGAAATATTTTGTGTTAGGTATTTTTGAAAATAAACTTTATAGAAAAGCGCATAATAATTGTTTAAAATAAACTTTTGTTTCCAGAGTGGGGCGTCAACAGTGAACCGGGCGAGGCTAGTGAACCGGAAGCCGGTCGCATGCGTCCCGAGGACTACCGGCTCGTGTTCCTCAGCTCGGACTCGTCGTGCCGCGAGGACACTGAAGACTCCTCATCCACGGCGTCCTCTGCCGCGCCGCCCGCGCCCGACGACTGCGACTGGGACTACTTCGAGCCGGGCGCGGCGGCGGCACAGCCCACACCCCCGCCCACCAAGCACGTGCCTCAAGCCTGTCCGCGGACCTGCTCGTGCGGCGCCGAACCTCGCCTGATCGCAGTCCCGGTGCCCGTTCCCGTGCCAGTCCCCGCAGCACTCTGGCCCGCGCTCCTCGCCTTCCCCACACAGGCCCCGCCGACGCCCCACTGGAGCACGTACCCAGGCTTCCCACCTCTCGATGCAGCCGCCTTCGCCCGACTCACCACCGCCGCTGCCGTCGCAGTCACCGCCGCCGCCAGTGCCACCGCCACCGCTTTACCCCAAACGAAAAAACTCGAGATGACAGTAGAAACGACTGATAAAGCAATTCAGTCCGAATCGTTACAATTAATAACAGAACCCCGCGATAACGATAAGGACGATAAAACTATTGAACCGCCAGTCGAACACGGAACGTCGGATGGAATCAAGGTGATTGCCCAGGAGGATTCTTTATTAGTGATGTCATCAGAACCAGCTGATAGCATGCCAGATCATCTAGACGCAGAGAAAGCTTTTCCCTCTTCGAACGAGTCATGCGACTCGAGTGACTCCGAAGCGGGTGGCGCCCGAAGAAGCTACGACGTGACGAGTGGTGCACCGGAGGAGCCAGCTACAACAGACGAGGACTCCGACGACTCTGGTGGAGGTGGAGGACGGTTTTCGCGAGTGTTCGTGGTCAATCCAGCAGATTCATCATCTGACATGGAAGATAATGCTGACAGTAGTGGAATTGACTGCGATGATTCCTTCGACAAAAAATCTGATAGCCTAGAAGTTATCGCTGAAGAGGAACCAATGCAAAATGGAGTCAGTGTAAATGTCGAATTCAGTGACGATGTTTCTCAAAATAATTCTAATAACTCCGATATTATGCTTTTGGATTCCATTAGCTTTTCACAAGAGAGTGTAAACAATAGTGACGACGAGAGTAGTGACAATGCATCCAAAAGATCAAATTTTTTCAAATTTTGTGACGAAAATATGCTGCGAAGCGAAACCTGTGAAAAATATAATAGTTTTAGCGCGTCCTGCAGCACCACAGCTATCAGTAATCTAGATGATAACTACGACGATAATGGCTGCAATCGAAGTCGAAGTACGTCTGAAAATATCGAGTGCGATTCATTAGATAATAGTTTCCACACAGAAAGTAACTTGGTAAAAGTAACAGTGGGATTACCTATTGAGAAACAACATTGCGAAGAAATAGTTTCATCCGAAATCCCAAGCGGTTCATTAACTAAATTAGCACCTTCACCGGAACAGCCCCACCAAGATAGTTCGAATTCAATGGCCGCATTATCCGTTGAAAAAATAGACCTGTTTAAAGGTATTGAACGAACGCTCAGTGAACTATTGAAGAAAGAATTATTGGAGGATCAAGAGGAGAAAACACACGGCAGCGTGCGGCCGGTTTGCACCGAGGCGGAGAGGGGCGCGGGCGCACCTGCCGCGACAACAGTTTGCCGCTCGCACACCGCCTGTGCGGACGGTTCCGCGCGCTTCACGAGCCGCGTGATGATAACGCACGACTGCGTTTCCGTAGTCACGTCGGACACGACACGGCTCATGCGGGATATCACAGTGCATCATACTAATTTACAAAACGAACCGGAGTCCCACGGCCGTGTACAAGAAAACGAAACAAACGAACGAATTTCCGACGACGAAGCGCCACAGCCTTCGGGCGGAGTGACTGTTGTTAGCAATGCCGACACTCTCTCAGCGGTCGTGTGCCTCGAGGAGGGGCTCGCTGACGACGACTCGTGGGTCGAGGACGTCAGCCATGACGAGGACGAGGCCACTTCACCTTCTGACTCCGACTCAGGGGATGAAGCATCATTACCTACCAGGGGAGAAGAATTTGCATATTGTAGACGTTCATTAGACTTCACGTTACACACAATAGTCGAGGAAAGTTGCGAAGAAAGTGAATCAGAACATACGACGAAGAAACCGCGACCCATATCGGCCACTGAGTTAGAAAAATACTTCTTTTTTGGATTAGGTGATGGTAGAAACGTGCATGATGATGATGAACAAGTATCGGATACATCTAGTGTGTGTAGTGAGGGAGGCGAGTCTATTGTTGACAATGAACAACCGAAAAGAAGTGGTGATAGTGATGAACTTGTGTCGTCACGTTTGGAAAAGTATTTTTTATCAGGATTTATGGGATTTAATCAGGAAAGACGTGATACCGATGGGTCAGGGAGTGTTGGTAGTGACAGTGAAGGACGACAAAGTCCTGAACAAAGGCGAAAGCGGCTGGTACGTGCTCGCGGTACGCCTCGCTCGCATTCTTCTTCCTTGGATAACTTATTAACTGGCGAAGAACCTTCTCAAGATCCCCAGGAAGTGTCAGATGGATCGAGTACAGAAACGGAAGATCGTCACGATTCTTCTGAAAGGCTAGATATTCAAGGTGAGTCCAAGAGAAAGAAACAAAGTAAAAAAACACGCGGATCTCCAGCAGACGAACGACGACAATCGGCGGAATTTGCTGAAGATACCCGTGATGACACTAGATCTGTTTCAGAGGGTGAAGATGGTAGAATATCACCTAGGCCTGAATTCCCACCGCTTGGATCTGAATTGTCCGAATCTAAGAAACAAACAAGTAGAGATAGTGGTTTTGTAGGCAGCTGCGATGATTTGCTTAGGAACGGTGATTCCAGTTCAGAATTTGCTAGATCGCATGAACCAAAAACAGAATTAGAAGAAATAATTGAAGAAATTAGACCTGACATAGATGAACGTGCAGAATGTCCTCCATCATCACGTCCACCTCCAAGTCCACTATCGCGCAAGGATAGTTTTAACAACTGGTCATCCGACGAGGAAACTAATCTTATGATGACAAAAATGCGACAATTTTTCAAACAAATGATTAATTCTGCAAATGTTCGGACGTCCACGCCCGCGTCATCGAATTCAGAAAGAAATTCTGAAAGCTCTCGCCCTCCAAAACCACCTCAGCTTTTATATTTCGAGAGCGAATTGACAAGGTTAATGAAAACAGTTCCGGGTATCCGAGACGAAGAAGTGCGTGAAATAGTTGAATACTTATCGAGTGAAGATACGTGGAGCGATTCTTATGACTCGTCAGATTATGCTGGTTCTGATTTAGAAGGCACTTCAGCCAATCGAGTTGCATTAAGAAAACAAATATCTGACAGCTGTCGCGAGATAATCGATGAGTTCGATAGGGGTAATAGTGACGCGGCAGGATCCTTAGAGCGCGACGCGGCTGGCGCTTATAAGAGACTGGCAGCGACATTAGGGCGCGCTGGGGAAGGTTCTCCTCCATTATTCGGTAAAGTTATGCGACATATAGGCGGTAGGCTAGTGGCGTTAATGCATGAAGTGTCGGGCGGTGCGTCGCCTAGTACGGATGATGATAGTGCCTCGGAGCCGGGAGCGTTGGCTCGTAGTAAATCCCACGATATACTGGAGCCGACGGCTAGTAGGGGAAGTGTCGCGAGTGACTGTGAACGGTTTTCGTGGCGAGGCAGTTTTGAATCGGCGCTGCTGGCTGCAGACTCGAGGGGTACGCTGGGTGGAGGGTGCGAGGCGAGGAGGTCGCCAGCGGGTGTCGAGCTAGCAGCACAGCGGTCGCACTCGAGGAGCTGCGGCGCAATCAGCGGCAGTGAGGACCGGCTGTGGCGGGGACGGCGGCGAGCTTCAGCACCAGACGCGGAGGTCAGTTTGAAATAATAAACAGTATTTTCCTAAACTTAAATGAATACATAGTAGGTACCCAATTTACATAATGATGAGCAGTTAGGTCTTTGAAATTTAGAAATAATATCAAAGTCACGTCCAGCGTATGTGACAATGTCGTCAGAAGATAAGAAATCAAAGATTTTATCATAAACATTTTTCTATCGCATTTCTGATAAACTTCTCATTCGACTCGATCCAATATTATGTCTCTATAGCCGACGTTTTCATGCATGCCTGTGTTGTGTAAACAAACGATACTGAATAAAAACGCAAAATAGTTAACTAAAGTTTTCATTGATTACTGGTAAGTAAGAGGTCATAGGAGGAGGCTTCGATGTATTTACATTCATTCATTTGCATATTTGCACTTCGGAAGATATCATTTACGCAACGACAAGTAACAATAACACAAGTAACATTCACTCGTGATGCACCACACAATTCACTAGATATGAGGCTCACACAAGCAATTCCCTTGCAGTCTGAGGAAGAGCAACGCGCGGGCTCGCTGCCACGCTTACCTTCCGTCACGGGTACAAACACGGTGCCTGCAGGGCCGGTCAAGTCCGCTCGCTACCGGGCGCCAGGGTTCCGCACGGCCACGCGGGCCGCGTCTGCGCCAGGGCTGCACGCGCCGAGACGCCGCAGGCCTCCGCCTACGCCACAACAGCCGCCGCCCGCCGCACCTGCCTCTGCACCTAGTTTACAAGGTAAATTAATTTACTAATTTTGTGACACACGTGTGTGTTTTAAAAAGTAGTACCATCCTTTTCATAAGTTTAGTGTGAAATAAGCAACTTTTTTAGACTTGTCGTGACTTTTTAGATGCACGCCAAAATCTCTACCATTTGTTGATTGTATAATACACACAGGATATATGAATCTTACTTGTAAGTTGTAATTAAAAGGATCGGTTTATTCCCGTTGTCACCCATTCGTTTGACCCCCACTGGTGGACAGTGACACATTTCTTTAATAGTTGTGCTGTGGTCCCATCTCATCTCAAAGGAAAGATCTGATCTGAAAGGATCTGTCACACACATCAGAGCAATCCAAAGTAGCAGTAAGCAATTGAATGTTAAAATTGATTAGAAGGAAGTTCACGTCCAATTCCACACATTATTCATTTGTTTCATAACTAGGCATTGAAATAGATTTGAAACTTCTAGAAGAAACTTCTGAAACTGCCAGTGAAGTCATCGCCTTGCAACAGTTACCCAATCATCCCACGAAGGCGTGCCACCACTGCGGGGCGGCGGAGGACACGGCGCAGCACACCCGCGCCGTGTGCCCCGAATGGGAGGAGCCGCGCGCGGCGTTAGTCGCGGCCATCGGGGCTGACCTCTCGCTGCCGACCATTGTCCGCGCCATGGTCTGCAGCGAGAGAGCGTGGGAGGCGGTGATCACATTTTGTGACACCGTCCTGTCACAGAAGGAGGCGGCGGAGAGGGACCGCGAGGACGACCCACTCGCGCTTCCAATTCGCCGCCGGCGAACAGGCCGCCGGCGGTTGGCATATGCCCACCGCCTGCCGCCCTAATGGGGACCTTCGGGCGGAGGATCGGGGGATCCGCCGTCCGAATGAAGTGGTCCCGAGCTGGAAGGCGCTCCACGTGTTCCGGAGCGCCTTCAGCGGAGAAGGGGGAGGCACGAGGCCCCCCTGAGTCGGGCCCGAAAGGGCACCCGCCGACAGGGCCGCGGTAGTTTTCGAAAGATGTACCCGTGGTCCTGTCCATGGTGGCGGAGGCGGAACACCCCAGGAGTTTTAGTTGGTGCGAGTCCAACATAACCACCCGTTCCCCCGGACGGCTGGTATACATTATGTATTTCTCCTGGGCAACAAAAAAAAAAAAAAAAAAGTTACCCAATCATGTGAAATAGGATATATTCCACCTTTTCTATAAATGACAGTAATAAGTGTAATCGGCGGCACTGTTGGAATCGCGTGGTTTCCGCAATGAGGCGGTTGCACTTTAGCTTCGCTACGATTAGAGCTTTACATGTATAAGAGAGTCATTAGCAACTTTCTAAATCAGTCTTCCACTTTTAAAATATGACTAACGATGATATACCGTCTAATATTCTCACTCAATTAATTTAATTACCTTAAGTATGTATGTACCTATACCTGTGCGAATAATTTAATACACTGTAAGTTTTGGCAATATTCTTGCATTGTCAGTCGTCGAGATTACAACGATACGTGGGAACTACAAATACATAAAAATGTATCAGACTGAATAGTTTTCTATCCAGTGTATAGCTATGTATGTAGAACACGCAATGCATTATTGTAAAGTAGGTAATTGACACATTCACAGATGAATGTGTACAATAGTGTTCATGAAATTGATCACCGTTGTCAATAAGTAGATTATTGCGAACAATAATATGCTGTAGTCCATTTACACTGGCTGATAATGATAATATGGATATGCCATTACCCTGTTTACCAATGATTACTTGCGTTAAAACACATGCAAATGCGTAGCTCCATGAACGAGGTTTAGTTTAGCTACATTTGCTAGTTGTTTAACCCACTTATCGTATTGCATGAGTGCTCTTTTCCCAACAACTTGTTAAATTACAGATATCACAACTCTTTTGAATAAATGCTAATAAGTAACATTCTTTGTGTGATGTAACAACTTTGCAATTCAGACGAAAAAATGCAATTCATTGGTTTAAATGTCACGTTCAATGCACTTGCATTGCGGGCCTACTTTGGAAATATACTCACGCACCAGTAACAAAAAATTCTCATTTCATTCCTGAGAATCACGTTGGCTGTCATTTTACGCGCTTTTATTGTACACAATTTTTGTCACGGTAGTCAAACGGTTCAGCGTATGATGCTAGACTAGAATCAAAAACTAGAATTTAGTAAAATCTTCTGAAAGTGGGTGTTACATTTGCAGCTAAATCACTAGTTTCCAACAAGAGACACACAATTTTGCAACCGTTTATCTTGCCTACACTAATTTCGAGAAATTATCTGTAAATAAATCTAGTTATAAGTTTCTAAAAGGCCAATGGACCCTTTTACCAAGACGAAATGGTCTCCACGCGCCAGTTACTGTCACGGAATGCGAGCTTGGTGACGATTTTAGTATTATTTTTAATTTAAAAAGATTTATCCCCCTAAATAGTTGCCTACATATATGTTAGCAATGACTATTACAAACAATCTTTACAAAGCGGAGTCGCTTTACGCGCATCATTAACTTATTCAACAAACCACTTCTATCTGAGGCGTCACGGTGTTCAGAACAACATGGTCAGGCCATTCGACATGAAAAGTAGACCTAACTGTTCAGCTGGAGAATCCTACTCGCGGCCACATTCTTCAGTAAACATGCCGACTATTGACGACCTTAATGGCTTCACCAAGTTTCTATACCATCTGTTTTCACTAAGCTCCTCGTTTTCCGCGAAATTCAGGTCATCGACTACATTTACATAAGTCGGTTCATATTAAAAACTTTTGTTGCGCAACATTGATAACTATAACTAATCGAATGAACCAGTTATTTTGACACCAAATATTGACACTTATCAGGTCATACGTAACTTAAACTAACACCTTTCGAATAGTCCGGTTGAGGACCAGTTTCAGACAAACGTTTCCGGTTTACCAGTATTAGAGCCAGCTATAGACGTAATCAGTAAGTTCCTATTGACCAGCGTGCGCAATTATAAGCTCAAGACAACCTAAAATGATTTCGCATACATTGAACGTGCGCGTTTACGCATTGAATTCATGATCATGAATGACGTAGCAGATATGCATTGTAGTTAGAAATGGGCACAACGACCTTGGCACTACACAATTTACCTGAATTTTGATACTTATTAGTGTCGATACTGTGATATTTTGAACTCAAGAGTGAAGAATTTAATTAATTAACAGTATGTATGTGGAGTAATTGAGTTGACGCATTACTATTAACTTTTTTCATGATATTTAAATAAAATAAGGGGACTTATTTTACATACTCAAGAATTATTTTATTATACTATGGTATATAGGCTATAGCCTAACTTTTAGCTTAAATCTCAATGGGTAAAGACAAATCGGTTGAGACCATTGGGCGATTGACACTGGTTTAATTGAAAGTTTCTCGCGATTCGATCTTGGCTATTTGTTTATTACATAAAGCTATGCAAATTAAAATTAATTGATCGAATTAATTAGAAACTTTCTAAAGAAATAAGGAAGTACGCAATAATTAAATGAAATATGATTGTAGAACATGGCTAATAAAATAATAAGAAAATTGCGGAGATTTAAGAACCAGTCTGAGATTCCGTGTCCGTTGGTGATATCACCGTCTTATTTATATTTCCAGATTACTTTTTTTTACTACTCTATAGTACTTCTCAGTATTTCTCCAGCATATCTTTAAATAAAAAAATCTAGCGTTTATCGTGTGTTATTTTTTTCATGCTAAAGAACACTCGTAGGTTTAATCGTATTTGTTGAATGTAAATATTATATCCGTGACTAGCATAATGAAATACTTCATATTGATGAATGACCAACCTTGAAGGTTAACTAAGATACCTATATCTCGTACCTACTAGTATTGGAATTATCATACAAAAGATTATGAAAATGCTACGTAGTATAACCATCAAATAGGTTAATTTGCGGCAGTGAATCAATTGGTTCATTTTGTTTGTTGCTTACTTTTACGGTCATAGAATAATAATGTTTAGTGATACCCAAGGTTCCGATATTGCAAATTAGTAGTTTATCGTATTCGTATTGAATATAAGCCTATTTTGTAATACTTATCTCCTCTGTCCACATATTCTTCGATCTTCTTGTCTTGATTAATTGATTAAAACTTAAACAATGTACATAAGTTACATAAATGATTCCAATAACTCCGTGATATTATATGGCATTCTTGGGATCTATCGTTGTACTATGTACCTACTCGTAACTGGATTAAGTTAAGTAACTCTTCAGACGTTACATGTTAGTAAGTAATAAATGATTAAATTATTTGGTTTCGACACAAATAAAACAAAAGATTTATCGAGTCATAGTTTCATGACTGAGCCAATCTCTAAACAGTCGCGGCGTATCATGGCGGTATTGGCGCTTGTTGCCCAATTGTGGTTTCACGCTTTGTGGCCATCCGGTTTTAAAGGGCACTAGTGTAACCGATGTTTCTGTCATTGTGTACCTTGTCGGCAAAGTCGTCTCTAGAAAAGATCTATTGCTGTCATTAGCTTGTTAATATTTCCAACCTTAAATATTATTTATACATGTCGTTATTGTCGGGGCATCTTTATTGTAACAATAGTTCACGGTATCTGAATGATTTGTCATCATTAATAGATCGCCAATATTCGGAGAGAGAGTACTTATTAATTTTTGTGTTTGAATTGGACACATGTTTGAAATGTAGGTAGTACCTATATGAGCTTACGAAATTCAACTTCACATGGCACGCTCATACTCTACACACTATTATTGACCTAATATGTATTTGTACTTACTTAGGAATTATAAGAAGAAAGAAGGAACATCTGGACCAATTTTTTACTACTTGGTTGAATGAAAGAATAAATACTTATATTTTCCCGAAATGTTAATGTATTTGTGACAGATAGAATGATGATTTTTACGAGGAAAATAGATTTACTAATACATATAATCAACATTGAAGTATTTTGGTTTCCCGACTACTAAATATCCCATGTTTATCTATAGTATTAAACATTAGGCACCCGTATAGTAAAGTAGGCTACGTTGTATATCAGACAAACCTGAAGGCCGCCTGCGACTGGCAAGAAACTCTCGTTTTACCTTAATGTCAGTCAGATCGTTGACTTTTTGTCTTATGGGTGGAAACTTGTTTGTTTCTGATACGCCTACTTGTTTTATACTCGTTTCGTAATCGCTTGATCAATTTTAGGGAAGACTTTAATTTTTTTAATATGCGTAGTTGCGTACCTGCCTAGGTTCAGTTTGTATTGTAACTACTTCATACCTACTTGTTATGCAAATGTGTGGAACACCGTTAACTTGTAGATAAGTATAGGTACTGCATAAGTTCAAGTTTAGAATATGTGTCCCAATATTTAAATTCGGGTTATTAAGATACCTACCTAGTTATTATTATTCGATTGATACCATCTCATGATTGTCTTGTGATTGTGATAATTTTATCCTGCCTTTACTACGATATTCTAGTAAGTAGGTAATTATATTGAATTATGTAGGTATTCCTTCAGCCCAATGTCGCTTCAATTTGTTCAGTTGTGGACGTATTTTGCGTATTTAGTATCTACTACTGAAAAATATGGTAGGTATCTATGTATGCGACAGCATTGTTAGGTACTTATTCAGCTTGTAAACTGAAATTACGATATTTGGATTGTAAGTACGTAATGATTCCCTCAACATAGCTTTTATTATTTTGTACAGATTCTTCCGTGATATTTGCTAAACTATTCATTATAGAACCAAGAAAAGAAACACGCAGTTTATGGTCGCAATATTTTTTTATCTGTCCCGTACAGCCGTACGATCGATTGTGTTCCCGTTCGATACTTTATCGATGCTCTATTCAATGCTTTCACTCTGACTTTTCTCGTACAAAGTAATGTCTCGTCACAGTTTATATGAGAACTAAGAGAGCTATCTAATGAAAGATAACGTGCCATTAAATTATCAAGTTTCATAAACTTTCATTTAGCATAGGTACACATAATATTTTGCTCCCACTTCACTTGGCTATTCGTATTCGCTATTGGATGTTTGTCGTATTTGTCAAATACTTGACGTACATACAAATAAGACGAATATTTTGTCAAGCATACCAACCACATATGGCAATTATGATAAATACGCAAATACGAATTGCCAAGTGAACCTTCATATGCAAGGAAACCACCGTAATCATATAAATTCTAATTTATGACCAGAGAAGACTTATTTGTAATATCAGGGATTATTTTAAGCTATATTCACATTATTATCGATACTACCATCATAAATTACGATACTATAGTTTCATTTTCCGCCATTTGCCAATATTGGCGAGATAGTCAATAATACTCAAAACAAACATGGAGGATCAAGGTAGAACCTGTCACGCATGCCATTTCAGAGTAGCTCAAGTGCCATTTCAATATGGCATAGCAGGCTTCGAACTTTGAAATAGGTAGGTTAGATATTGAGGCTTTGAAAGGTCGGGTCACATTACTCAATTTTGACTATAATTGTTGACGCTTGTCGTGACTTTGACTGCGTAAAATGCATGAAGAAAAGAACAGCCTATAGAGTAAGCCATTTACATCGCAGACTTGCATGATAAATTTTAGCGCATATGTCACTCATTTGTTTTTCCACTGTTTGAATTTTCAATGAAAACGAACATATAAAACTTGGTATCTTTCTGAATATGGGAGTGAAAGTAACAACAAGGGCGGATACCAAAAAACAAATTATACTTTAGGCTCTCTCCATAGAGCGCGGGGATTATTTTCCTTCGTGGTAAAATGGATGTTACAATTTGTGAAGTAACACCGACGCGCACGCGCGGTCCTTTTAAGTTCTGACAATCGTGTCTTATCTGCCTTCACTGTGTTTACCCGCTGTGTTAAAATATTGTTTTCCTCTGAATATAGTGTTAGGAAATTGAATTACCAAAGAGTACTCGCGGAGAGATGAAAACGCTTTATTTTTAGTTATCTTGGATGTTTTTGTTTTGTTTTTAATATCCTCAGTGCGAGGTTGTCTCCACGGATCCCGGGATTAGATTGAATTGGAAATGGATCACGGCAGTTTGTTTCCACGGATACCGGGATCCGTTTCCTTCAAAAAACCAATCAATGTTTTTACAGAACTTACGAAGAAATAATATTTATGATATTATTCAAGGAATATCACAAGGGCTGTATCATATCATCATATAGAGGGCGGTGCGATTGCAGGTTAAAAGTGTCACTAAAATACCTATAGATACATTTCCTTACCGCTACCAACATAAACACACTTTAACGTTATTATCATGTCGTATCGCCAGAAATTGAATTGATCTTAGTTTAGACGCTATTAAGATACCTAATAATTTTTCTTCATATTTTAAAATTATTAAATTATATTCCACCTCAACTTGTAGTTCTCAGAAATGCTAAGACCCACTAAGTCAGTTGTTAAAAAATAAAACAGTTAAAACTTTATAGTTGTTTGGAAGTCCAGATTGAACAAAAGATCAGGCCGAGGTCGACCAGCGCAGCCTCAGAGTGACGCAAGTCCGGATGAGTTCATTCTTAGACATAATGGTTCGGCGTTACCTTCGTTCACTGCGAAACTGTTACATTCACATCGATTTTACTGTAATTAGTCGAGGTTGTCCCAATATTTACAAGATGGTGATATACTCACAGGTTTTCATATTTAGTTGGTATTTTCAAATTGCTTATTAACCTCGTCTTCAAACCACTGTCCTGGGTTTTCATTAAGTAAACAGAGAAAAGTATACCTACAGGGGGCTTAAATAAGGTTGAGATTTTCTGAAGAACTTCACGACCGATTGCATAAATTCTTTTATTAGTAGATAGTTTGGAGTAGTATGTAACTGTAAAGAATTATCATCAAAAATTAGTCAGTACTTTTTGAGAAAATCTTGACCTAAATAAGTCTCCAGTACACCTTTCTATATGTTAGACCGTATAAAAGTAAATATGTAGTTCGTAAACTCCATTTTGCAAGTTCTACTAGACAAGCTCTAGATTTTATTACTAATGCGAGATTGTCCCAATATTTACGGCAATGGTGGTACACACGAAGACAGAGAAAAGTATACAGGGTGCCTCAATAAGGTGGAGAAATTCCCTTAAAACTACTATACCGAATTTAATCATTCTTTTACAGTTACATAGTTAGAACTTTTATCTAGCTAATAGTGAAAGAATATTTGCAATAGGTCAAGTAGCTTTTGATATAATTTCAACTTTAAAAACTCTCTTGTACAGTTTTCTCTGTTTTAGACTGGACATGTGATTTTCGTGTTTAATTGGTATTTTAAAATAAACTTAACTTGATTATTCACTTCGTAAAAATTTCGTACCTAGCTATTCGTACATAGTTTGAAAACATCACCTATATCTAGGCTCTACTAAATCATTTCAACAACTCGTACACCTGGTATAGTCTCGACGTACACTTTCCTCTGTAACACCTCTTCCTTACGCAATGTTTACACTACCTACCGCAGAGATCTTATCTAAGGCTCTAATCATAAAGATAAAGTTCGTCTGTTGTAGCACTGGGTTCATTCTACCTGACTTAAAAGTACAAATTATGGTAAAGCTTTAGTGTAAGTGAGAATTATTTAATTGTGTAAACCCGCAGATTTCTGTCAAAAAAGTATTTTATTTGTTATTATTTATAAGAATGGATGGATGACGTTATAAATGTCGTTTTAGTTACTGTCGCTTAACGTAGATAGACCTCGTCAGAGCTACAACGCGGCTCAAACAACTCTGACAATTATGTCGGTTTGGTGATTTGATCACTAACGACGAAAAATCATATTTATCAGCAAATATAACAAATATGTGAAATAATTATTACAATTTTTAAATGATAGCAAATTGATTTTAGTCGATCCTGCTTACTTTGCATAAATCTAAAATTTTAAATAGGAGAATTGAATCGCAACGCAATTATTGTTGTATTTTGAGTCGCATCCACACTACGTTTGCTCTCACCATTAAACAGTAGCACAATTGCATTACGCCATCTCATAGCCTGAATGCTTATGTATATAATGTGCAAAAACGCTTGACTATATAGTACCTACTCATAATACATGAGGCAACAAGTCGTAGCACCACCTTAGCCATACCATTGTTTCAACTAAACCATTGTGACGTATGTGTAGTAATAATTGTCATAACCAGCATTAAAATAAAACTCTTTAAAGGTTAGTCGCGCGACCACTTTCTACCGCCGTCTTGTAGCCATGGGAAAACTACATTCATCCACGTTTACGTCTATGCTCACTTTCTACCGAGAAACTGACATGTTACTGCAGATTTATTATTCATCACTCGTAATATTCTCGTAATAGCACGTTTAGATTACAAGTTAACGTTGAAGACTTCCGACTGTTTTTGCGAGTTTAGAATTTCACCTGTTACAAGAAATGGCAAAAGATCTATATGAAGCAAACCCGGACGTGAGCTAGTAAGTATTAGAAATTGCAAGCCAGTAAAATTGAAATATATTAGTGTTTGTCTTCTTAGATACCAACAAGTTGTTTTTTTATTATGTTGTTGGCAACAACATAATAAAAATCACATTAGGTAGGTAGCATAAACATAACATTTTGATAGTTGCTTAAAAAATGAGTTTCAGCAAAAATCAGCCAGCCTTCAACTATCAGCAATCAACCAGCGAAATTTTTTAAACCGTGGCGTTAAACGCCGTCCACAACGTCAACTTTATTCCACAGAGATATTTTCTCTTATTTGCCTACCTTGATTCAGTGTCTAACTTCTAACTATATCTACTTATTACAGTTTTTAGTAAATCACACTTATGTCATGTTCACAAAAAATCGTATTCGCTTAGTTAGCGATATTGAAATCCTTCGACATCATAGTGTTCCTGTTTCCGTGTGGTTAGTGTGTCGTGATTCGTAGCCTAAGATATTTTCAGAGATATTCAGGCCTCTAACTTGGCATAACTATTGCTGTCTAACAATAGTTAGGTAGATAGCTGCGTCTACCAACAGCAACCGGGGATAATACCGATTGCCGAGGCACGGAGAGGCTCAAATGGAAAATGCCACTAACCCATCTTGTAACTATGTATGTACCCATAAATAAAACCTTTTATTAATACCCAGAAATGATCAATAACTACTTCCAGATCCAGGCCTCCATAATTATGCATTATAAAAGTGCATTATTCACCGACCATTGCGAAACTTCAATTAATTTCTCTTTTATGTTGACATACGCGAGCCACTATTGTTTCACGATGACAGCTAATTGTAAATGTTATCATTACACACGAGCACTGAAACAAAAGACCGTTTATTACGGTGGGCAGTGCAGTTGTCATCATAGCGTTTAGGTAACAATTTTATATAACAATTTAGGTATTTTAGAAATAAACTCGTACCTACCATTCATTTTATAGGCATCGAATTCGTAACTACAGCGATAAAATAGCCGCGAATATTCAAAACAAAAGTGTCTTGCTGCATATTTTTTTAAGAACTAACTAGATCTCGTTGGTTGGAGCCTTACGAATACTTTATTCTAAGTTTAAGCACAGGTGAACAAACTCTTGGTTTTCCTACAAGGACATAAATTCACGTTGTTTGCAACATAAAATCTCTTTTGTATCTATCTTTTTGGTTCCAATGTTTACTTTTTATACTACTGTCATTCTTCTTTTGTTTTTCTTTTATTATTACATCGATTCTATTAATTTACAGTATTTTATTCATTAACTACATAAATTACCGCTGAACGCCCACATTAACCAGCCCTACTAGCTCATAACACCCAGCAGCGTATCAAACATGGTCCTTCGACAACTTTGTGAGGCCTGAAGATAAAGGTAACTAAGCATTGCAAAGACTACAGCCCCGGCGATCTGAGCATGCCCATTTCATATGAATATTCAATAATATTATTTTATATACAATACAGCGAGTGATAAACTATACAATTATTAAGTTTTCACTTGGCAGCCGATTGATTACATATTTACATTAAATGATACAGATTGATTATACAAATTGTACAAAAATACATTACATTGAGGTTAATAACGGGCAGAGAGACGACATTTGCTCTTTACATCGCTGATTGATATTTTGCAAGTGACCTCTTTGTTTTAATTTGAGATCATTATTATATTATAACTGTGTTACCACAATATCTTTAACACGATGAACGACGACGGTGAAGATGTTAGCTCCATGAAGGATGCTGTAAATCAGAGTACTGATTGTCTAAAACGCCGAAGAGCCGGTTATAAGGCTAGTTTGACACGGCAACATAATCTTTTGCTGACTTTTGATACTTTGATATTGGAAGATTTAAAGCTGCGGAAGGAACGAATTATGAAGGCGTTTGAGCAGTATGAAATATTGTCACTGGAGATCGGCGATTATGAGGACCCGTCAGAGATGGAAGCCAAATAACATTAACCATAATAGAGGAGCGATACAACAATAAATATAGGCTTGTATATGATCACATTCAAACTATATTAAACTTTCCGTCTATTACTCATAAAGGTGATTCCAATTCATTAAGAGGTTTCATAGCAAATGCCAAGCAGCACCTCAGTGCATTGAAACACCTGAATCAACCTGTAGACAGTTGGGATATGATTATTATTTGTATTTTGTCAAGGAAATTAGATATCCATTCTTTACGCGAATTTAACATGCAAAGAGATTCAAAATCCATTCCCACGATTACAGATTTTTTCACTTTTCTGGAGAAGCGAGCTTGCGCTCTTGAGAGTTCAGTTACAGATTATTGTACTGGTAAGGTGACCGCAATGATGGCGGTTGCTAGCGGTGTACGACCGTGTTCATTCTGTGGCTCTAAGCACAAGTTGTATAAATGTCCAGCTTTCAAACTTGCTTCTTTTTCTAATAAAATTGATTTCGTGATTGGCAATAATTTATGCAACAGGTGCTTAAATAAGCATACTGGAAAACGCTGCAGGTATGATTTCGTTTGTGGTTATTGCAAACAAAGTCATAACTCACTCTTACATTCAAATACAAGTTCAAAATCACAAACGAAATACGAAGATGAATCAGAGATAAGTTTAACACCTAGTGAATGTGACGACTCCACCACTCTTCTGCCGACGGCAAAGGTCAAAGTCATTGGTTCCGATGGAAGTGTCCACGTTGCTCGTGCTCTCCTCGACAGTGGAAGTCAGTCATCTCTTATAACTTCAAATTTTCTCGATCAATTGAATATCAAACCTGTTGCCAATAAGATGATAGTTGTAGGTATAGCCAAGTCAAAGGCCACATTGCAGCATTCTGTTCATTTACAAATTCAGTCATGCCATTATCCTTTCACAACTTCCGTCAACTTTCATGTGATGGATGTGATTACATCTTTGTTGCCACAAAATTATGTCGATAGTAAGAAGTTAGGACTGCCACCTAACATTACATTGGCTGATGATGAATTTAATCAACCCAGTGAGATTCAATTATTATTAGGAAGTGATTCATTCTTTCAAGTTCTCCTAGGTAAGTCAGAGCCGCTACTTGGTGGCGTGGGCTATGTCGTGCCAACATTATTAGGTCATGTCATTAGTGCCAATGTAAACTCCTCAAATCTTTCTCAACAAGAAGTTGTCTCACTATTTTGCCAGTCTCGTGATAATGATCCTGATGAGTATTCCTGGCAGACAGACTCCGTATCAGAGAATCCAGAGATATATACCGAAGCCACCTCTGAAAAAGGATTGTGTGAGACAAAATTTAAATCTACTACTCACACCTCATTTTTATTAGATGAGAACGTATCCATTTCTTTACCATCGAGGCCTGTTTTGACTGATGCTAATAACATAACAGGTGACTCATTTGCGTTACCCATTAAACATGTTATTTTTATATTTACATTATACTTGTGCATATATTTTACTTACATAATGAATTCGTTTCCTCAATCTACAATAGACATTGACGAATTTCTACAACTGAACCGTGGGGAGTATCTAGATGTAGATACATTGCATCTCTCACGTGATTTATTACATATTTTTCTTGCATGCCATGCTGTTTTAACATTTTATAGCAAAGCAACTCCATATGCAGCGGTTTTAAATGGCTCAATGTGTACTAGAGATGAAGTATGTATGACTGATTTGACGCTAATACACAATTCAACAATACAGTTTAAGTATTTGATATTTCAGTGTTATTCAGTTTATGTAAAAACCTGTTTAAGCCTGATGTCAGTAGGATATTCCGGTGTCTGGTTTTAAACGAGCAATACAGATTATTACAATTTATATTATGAACGGATGATAACTTTGCTAATACATTTCATTTATATTACTTTCCTTTGCACAAGATTCAATGTCAATGCATTGTAGATAATCAAATGCCGTCAATGTCCAACTTTTGGGAGATACGAATGTTTATAGTTTATATTATACGAGTATATTTTGATCCCATTGTTTTTATCAATCTTTCGTCATCGAGGTCTCGTGTAGGCTTACTGAACAAGCCCTGCACCATTTGTTTATTTATGAGCCGCTTATACATACACTAAATATGTGATTGAGTACTAACATTAGCAGCGTTAAGCAATTATTTAAATCAACATTCTTATGACATATTCGTGATCTCTTTGCGATGTGATCCCTTGCTCGAGTCTAACCTACATGACCGTCTTCTGTTACTCTATATTTATCTATATTCTTTCACACTGTTTAGCTCTATACACACTAGACTAGATGGTTTTATTGAGTTTATTACCCACCCATTGAAACGCATTATCTAGGTTCTACTACACGAACTAATTTGACTAATCTTCATGATTCATTTTTGGAACTGCATTACTTGTATATTGCATAATTTTATTGTTCAACATCCGTTGTGTTAGGCTATTATTAATAGGCTTCATACCAGATTACTTTATCTATGTTTCAACTTTACTACTTATAGATATTGTTAAGTTTTTGTTTATTTTTTAATTACCTAGTTGTTGAGCCCAGATAAATAATGGAATGTATCTTTATTAAATTACTTACAATAGTAGTTACACATTTTCCTACATTGTTTAGAAATGATACATTGTTATGCCTTTCTCGAGTTTAAGTTACATGACCATCTTTCACACTATATTCTTTTATATTTTTTCACACTGTGTAACTCTATCTACACTAGAATAGTTTTATTAAATTACTTACAATAGTATATTTGTTACACATTTTCCTACATTGTTTTTATTTAATATAATTTAGAAATGATACATTGTTATGCCTTTCTCGAGTTTAAGTTACATGACCATCTTTCACACTATATTCTTTTATATTTTTTCACACTATGTAACTCTATCTACACTAGAATAGTTTTATTGAGTTTATTACCGATTGAAACGAATTACCTGGGTTAAACTACTTACTTACATTATTATTATTATGCCAGTTCATTTTATTTAGGTTTCAACTATTAGTTATGTTTTAGTTTGTTAGATTTTAATGAGTTGTTGATGTATCTTCGTGCAATTACATATCATATTCTATTGAAATGAATTAGGTTTTGCCACCTACATTTTACTACATTGTTTCTTACTATAATTTCGTATCAATGTGTTTTAAGGCTAAACGTGTTGTTATTTATTATGCCAAATGATTTAATTTAAATAGTTAAGTTTTAGTTTTGTTTGTTTTCAATTAGTTGTAGAGTTTCAAAGTTGTAGTCGGAAATATGTTTGCAACATAAAATCTCTTTTGTATCTATCTTTTTGGTTCCAATGTTTACTTTTTATACTACTGTCATTCTTCTTTTGTTTTTCTTTTATTATTACATCGATTCTATTAATTTACAGTATTTTATTCATTAACTACATAAATTACCGCTGAACGCCCACATTAACCAGCCCTACTAGCTCATAACACCCAGCAGCGTATCAAACACACGTCGCGGATTTAAAACTCAAGTTTTGTTTAACACAAACCAGTTCCCAGCTCACGGTAATTGTTTTTTTTTCGTCGCCTGTACCGTATCCGTTCCACACTGCCAGCCACCCGGTGCTTTACCATTCGAATGGATTATGTACACCTCTAGGAACTCGGTAAAAATGTAATATCCGACCACCATTTAGGTGGTATAAGACCACACAATGCAGGAAGGAATATATGGAATTTTTTTAAATCATAGAGTAGGTCATGGCATTGTCTCAGCCTACTCTGTAAAATTGGATAAACTTGATAATTAAACTTTTTAATGGCAAAGAAATTTATCAATGGTTTTACATTATACATCACTAATTTGCTTCTTCTACCATCATATCCTGTAACCTGTAAATTGTATGCTAATAGAATCGGGAAAGATTCTAGTAGAATCTCTGGTTAACTAACAGCACCCGTTATTTATGACGTAATAACATTTCTCCTTTTACAATTTGTCTTACGATTAGAAAACCTACAAATAGTCATTGGATAATTAGGTACTTGCTAATCAGTCTTTGTCTTAGTGAATTATTTTGTCTTAGTATTCGTTTGTCTACGAGCAGCGTTACTGCAATTTGAGGTCACGGCCGACATTGCCGACAATCGATTGTTTATCACATATTACCATTTTCTCTATCCATAATAGACGCAAATTGTAAAAGCACGCAAACTTAGTAAACAGTAAAGTTTCTCTTGTGATTTATGTGATTAATGATTTTATGATAATTGATAGGTGGAGTGTAATACTCCTAAAGAAGAAAGTCAGAAAAATGTACATCAACACATCAATCGGATTCTTACAATTTTAATGTGGAGGCATACATTCTATGATTACTTATCTACTTACAAATTCGGGCTTAATCGGTTGAATGGGTTTTTAGTTATATTACGGACCAGTACACAGACTAAACAGCTTCGTTTTAGTCGCTAATAACAAATTTTCCATAAGTATGCAGCATTCTGAATATTGTAGCATTTGAATAGGTTTGACTTGGGAAATATTTTTCCTGTCATTTTTAGTTGTCATGCTGCCAGATTTCGCCAAGTACTCGTAATTGGTCAAGTTGTATAACTAATTGTTCCAATATTAGTTGCTCCATCACGAAACAGGTTGACGTGACGGATTTGAATAAAATCTTGCAGAGTCCACAGCGGGATATTGAAAGTCGAGGTAAATAGTGTTTACTTAAAGAACTACCAATACAAAGCCTGGTAATATACCACAAAATTTCGCACTATTAAGAAATATAATATTTTACTCGTATATTTATTATGGTGTACAAAAAGTATTACATTTTATACTTATTTGAGATTTTTCTAGAATATTGTCAGAAAATTAAATTATACAGTGAAAGACTTTTTTTAACCAGTCCAGTAGATATATGTCTCAACAGGCAGGTATATGTCTCAACCTAAAGAGTAGAAGTCGTTAGTTTACTTCTTTGTCAAAGAAGCTCAAATTCGATGTTCATTGACGGCTTTTTATGACGTCGTAGTTATAGATTCTGTACAAAGCTGTCAATGGTAGGTAAATGTTTGCAAAGACGCTCACATGTCTGGAGCCGCGCCGGCCTGGAGTATATCTACCTAGTATTTCATGATTGTGTCAAAGCGAATTGAATGATTTCGCATATCGAACGAAGGTTATCCCATCCATTATCGTCGCTATGTCGTGTGATTCCTATGTTTCACCATAGTTTCATATCGCTCTTAATTGCTAATTTGACGCCAATACAAATCTTGCAATCGAATTGAAAAGTAATGACAATGAGAATACAATATGGGTAGGTAAAATTCACGTAATCGTAATGCATTTAAATCTTATAGGAATAGAATACAATAGAGACCTAGACGCCGTGAAATTCGGAGATTAGGTTTCTATTTACAGATGATGAAATAGAAATATTTCGCGTTGATGTCTTTTGTATTGAACGCGCAATCCGTAGCTATTGCTAGCTCAAACAAAGTAGGTATGTTACTCAAGGCCTACGACTTAGTATTTGATGATGTAGTATGAGTTTGTGAGTATTACTATGTTTGTAGTAAATGCATGGTTAGTGTGAGAAAAAATCTATCCGAAATTACTGTAATTTACTGCGTTCAAATTAACATTTTAATTATCAAAACATGGTTTAACAGTGAACTCTAACATGCATATCTAATTACCTAATCAAGTTCTAGTGTTTTACTAATGTGGATTTAGTTGGTTTTACTTAGCTATAACGAACGATTGTATCATATGTATATATAAAAATTAGAAAAACAATATTTAAATAAATAAAAATTCAATAGGGCCTATAAATAGATATCTATATTTACTTACTCTAAACACGATGGTCCGATTTTCTAACAAGAATGAAAATATGTGGAAAGTAGTTTTTCATATAAATCACTTTTTAGATCGTCGACTTATGTAAAATTACGAATAGAAAGGCAATATCACACGGAATGCGAGCGCTAACCGACCAAACACCGTGGTCAGAGAGAGTATCGGCATTATGTGACAATGACACCATTTCGTAGTCGGTTGAATTGTGAGTGTGAACAACCAACCAACTGCCTTATTCTGGCCTAAAGTAGCCGTGATCGGGAAAATGCAGTAACTTTTAGTTCGGTAAAATTATTGTAGGCTAGCTTTATCGTAGATGGCCAGGTAATTGCAAAAGTTTGGTGAAATTAGAATTTAATATCTATTCTCTTTGGCAATTACTTCAGGATTTGTTGAAATATTTTTTAGTAACTTACAGAGTTTCTAATAGATTTTTTTTACATATCTAGGCGGGAAGGGTATTTATTCTTTTGACAAGTTGTGAAACTTAGTTGCCATGGCAACATCGTGCAAAATGGGGTAAATCATTGTTTGTGCACTCTATTCGATCGCATATGTAAGTAAGTAGTCGTTTTTGTTCGTGAAAAAAGTTACTGTCTAGTGCGATCGGATAGAGAAGGCAAGCAACATTTTAGCATATTTTACCAATCACACTGGCCCAGAATAAGGATGCAGTTTTAAGCACGAACAATACCCATGTCCACACTCATTCACGACAAGTTTTTGTTTCATATTGGTAAGTGTGCCACGTAATTTGAACCTTGAGGCATGAGAATAAAAATTATCAACAATGATGTCTTCGGAAAACCCAAATGGAGTTGAATGAAAGCTTTTCGGATACCTTTTTTGTAATACAACCTACTCGTAAAATGCAGATAATGCAAATTACTCGTACGGTGGAACACAGAGAAAGGTGCACAGAAGAGTTTTTAAGGTTGAGATTTTCTCAAAAACTACTTGGTCTATTCCAAAAATTAATTCACTGTTTGATAAATAAAAGTTAAAACTATGTACCTAACTGTAAAAGAATTATTAAATTCGGTCCAGTAGTTTTTGAGAAAATCTCAACCGTATTGAGGCCCCCTATATATTTATCTTTGTCTTTGACTGTACCTACAAAGTTTTATTTATTAATAGATAGAGACATCAACCCACATGACTGCATTGTACAGATATCGATACAGAGCACGGAGGGTGTTTATACTTCCCTTTATACCCTTATGTACCCTGTATGGTGTCCCTTCATTTGATAAAAAACAAATTACAAACATTTCATTTCACAAACAACGTTTGGCAAAATTATGATTCATAAGTTCATCTTTGTACAAAGTAATGGTTCTATAAATAATTCATTTGACAAAACAATTACGAGACAAAGTTTCTTTCTTCAAAACATCACTTAACAAACTATTCACTTATTATATACGTTAATAGATAAAATAACGCAAGGCATAAAAACCTTTGACAAAATGCATTGTTTGGTAATTGTAATTTGTTTTTTATCAAATGAAGGGACACCCCGACCAACTCTCTAACCAGATCCGACACGGATGTTTAGGTTCAGAAGGCTCTGGCTTGGAGCGAAGCGCAGCTTCGCCCAAGCCAGAGACTTCGATGTTAGGTTTTTTTTTTTTGTATTCAAAAAGCAAGTTTATTTATTAACAATTATACATAAATTTGTAATTTGTTTTTTTATCAAATGAAGGGACACCCCGACCAACTCTCTAACCAGATCCGACACGGATGTTTAGGTTCATAAGGCTCTGGCTTGGAGCGAAGCGCAGCTTCGCCCAAGCCAGAGACTTCGATGTTAGGTTTTTTTTTGTATTCAAAAAGCAAGTTCATTTATTAACAATTATACATAAATTTGTAATTTGTTTTTTATCAAATGAAGGGACACCCCGACCAACTCTCTAACCAGATCCGACACGGATGTTTAGGTTCAGAAGGCTCTGGCTTGGAGCGAAGCGAAGCTTCGCTCCAAGCCAGAGACTTCGATGTTAGGTTTTTTTTTGTATTCAAAAAGCAAGTTCATTTATTAACAATTATACATATAAAATACCCACTTATTTACCCAATATTTTGTCTAATGGCGACCTTGCAAAAGGAATACTTTGGTCATTTAATCAATTGCAAAATGACGGTTTAGCATTCACAACATTTGCTATGTTAAATAATTATAAAATGGATTTTTGTCAAATGATCACTTTTAAAACGATCACTTTAGTAAATGATAAGTTTGTCAAATGATTACTTTTTCAAAAATAATTTGTAAAATGATCATTTGTCATACGTTTTTTGTCAAACATTAGTGAACCACCCTGTATAGGTGTTTATACCCTTTCCGGTACAGCCTGTATAGTAAGTAAATATGTACTAAAGTTTCTTGGGCTTTGTTATTCTTTGTAAATAAACGTTTTTACTTTTTTTAATTTTGTCCTTAAATTAGAGAAATGCACAATATGATCAACTAATTAAATATGATAGACAAAAGATGTAGGTTAAGCGCCGAGATTAGGTGAAAAGTGTGCGCATGATACGGAACGTCACATACGGCAAGTATATACGTGGAATAGTACAGCAACCGCATGTCTCCTTGAAGCCGTTTATATAATTACTATGCCAAATATATGAAAAATTCGTTTAAATATAACAGTATTTGTAACCAATATACCTATATAGAGAACCATATCCATACTTTCCTATAAGTACTAAATAGTCTTGCATGTAATATTGTGTTTTCGTTATCGTGTGTCTATTTTCTAGATGCGAGAAACATGGAATCCTAATTAGGTTTAAAGCTGTTAAGAGTTATGACGTTTTTCCTACGTTAATTATGTACCAGTATATCGTATTGAGAGCTGATATTCGTCCGGAAACAGTCTTAAATAAATTGAGAGAATAAACATAATAATGTTTTCCCAATTTCAAATTATTAAACGTTTCAACACCCAAATAAGATCGCATGCACAAAGATTGCAACAATGAAGTTGTAATATTGCAAAGATTCTGTGCAAACTATATGCTGTGTCCTCTAAGAGCAATTTGAAATGTTCTTACTGTACCTAATTATACTGCGCATACGGTCACGGCCACGAGTTGCACTGCGCCTGCGCACACAAAAACTTGTATGGAGGTGTTGCAATAACAACAGTTATCTATAACACTGGTTTATTTATATTTTTAACTGACCATCTGTAGTGATCAGTCAACCACCCGCTTGAGGAACTGTGGACCCATCAGCGATGATCTTATAACTTCACTGGGACTGGGAGCCATGACTCGTTCGTGTGCCATGACCACCCTCCAGCCCCCTTACCATGAACTCTTATAGCAGGATTACTTCAATAATACTTTGTCATTTCGTACCATGATGACCTTAAAGTAAGCTTATTAAGGACGTCATGGTACGCAATAATAAAGTATTATTGAAGTAATCCTGCTCTAAGAGTTCATGGGGCCCCTGTACGTTAGTTTGACAGTATTTACTTAGTTTTTTTGACAGTCAGCCGCAAACTGTTTGATAGGTATACAGTCTTGGAACTGGTTTAGACCTTTTATTAATAAACCATAATATTACTGTTTGGGAATTGACACGGGTTGTCCTCATTATAGTCTCAATAGAATATACAATTGCTTTGTGAGAGTTTAGATGCGGTGTGAGGAGAACGAAACTTTTGGAGGTTACTATGTAGTTATACTTAACTAGGGGCCTATAAAATTTATTCTGTAAACATTTGGTAGGCTTTGTGGCATTGACATAGATAATTTAACATTCAACACATTAACCGGCGATCACTATCATTATAATTATAAATCATTTCGTCTTAATGAGGACTATACACATTGATTATAATGTAACATAGTTTGACAACCCTATATGTCTTTGAAATTCATTAATTTGATCCCGTGACCCAACTAAACACTAATTTGTTACTCATGCTGTGATATACGCGTTGTATCGGCATGGCCACATTATTGTTATGGTAAAGTTATGCCTATCACAATGTCTCCAGATAATGTTGAGTTGAATTACTTATTGTACCTATTTATAAACCTCATTTGAAATATATCATATTTGTTTGTTGTGAAAACGAAAATATTACGTTACGGTAGGTACAGTTAGACAATTGATTTTGAGATTAAGTAAATGATACAACGTATAAAGAAATCAATAACTCACAGTACCTACCTAAGTAAATATGAAGATCACATCAATTAAAATACGTACCTAGTACATTTCAATTATAAGTAATTTAAAAGTTTGCTTAAGTATATAATGTTCTAAACATATTATTCCGTTTACTGTTTACATCATTATTCAGCCGAAATACAAAAGTATTTGTAAATGGAAAATAATTCCTAAGTTAGAATGGATCAACAGGTCATATGGTCGTAGGTCTATATGTTTTATACGCACATTAGTTTACCTGTTTATTAGTACTTACCTGATTTTTTTTTTGTCTTGTGATGGGCCGTTGTCACGCACACCATTCTGTAAAACAATTGCTCCAGTCTCCGTTGATCACTGGCGTTGGGAGTAGTTTTGCATTGTGCTTTATCGGCAGTACAATCACTAGTACCTAACAGGAAACAAGCTAAGCGTACAGGATACGATAAAATGCAGATTTCATATGGTATTACCATTAATTTTTCGAGTTTAGTTAAATGTAGTCGCGTTTTGTGCCGTATTTATTAAACTAATGGCTTCTTCTATTACGCGCAAATCGAAAACAAAATACATTACTTTTGAGAATCGGAGTTGTCCACACGATTCGGCGACGTGTCGTTACCATACGGTTGATATTTATAGTACCGGGAAAAGTGAAAAGAGATCCATGTTTCGAGAGTGCCTTCGTAGGTGTTTCTGTTGCGGTTACTGCAAGTCTACGGCAGATGACGAACATGACAATCCCATCGATAACCCGAACTCTTCGTTAGTTGGTCCTATCGGCACTAGCTACACTTTGAAGAGGGACATTGTAGTGCCAGAACCGCATCAATTGCCTACATTGATTGTGTCCAGGGTTCTCGATAAAATCCCCTCACCGGAAGACATAAGGGAAATAGACAACGAATATTCCAAGTCCACAACAAAGCTTTTGCTCTCCAGTGAACAAATCGCTAGTTCAGTATGTTTGAGCTCTCCTAAATATAACACTAGGAAAGTGAGCCGAAGTGATACTACTCAAGATTCGACAACAAGCGGCAGCAGTCTCAGATCTGGTGAGAAGGTCTCATTCATTCGCGAAATAGAGCAGTCGTGTAGAGACTCATTCCTGAAATCGCTAGAGTGGTGTGACAACTCCCTCACGAGAGGCAAAAGGTGTCGATTCATCAAACGCGATGAGTGGCTTGAGCTAAGGGACGAGGGTACCAAAAAGTTGGTTGTACTTTCATTGGGCACAATTAGCTTCGATTTACACATTATCTTTCTTCTGATAACAAACGTACCTATAACATGAAATAACATAGCACTTAAAAGTTTATAACTAAATCAATGATGCTGCTACAGCACTAAGTTAAATGCTACACAAATTAACATCACTTTTTGTATCTAAGTACGATCATTTTACCCTTTCATTCATATCCATCTCACTTCACCTGTATATCTATTACTTATGCAATTTCATCAGATTGGAAGTTACAGGCCAAGTGTTGACTTTTACCATGAATGCTATGCAATATTTGATGATAAGGCTGATAAGATAAGACACGATAAAGGGCACAAAAACGTACAATATTACCTATCATTCAACACCATAATATGTAATATCTTTCGTATGTAATGTCTTTTGTTTAGCTTGCAATGTTAATAAAGTGTTCTAAATTATTTTATGAGAAAGTTTATTTACCATAAATAAAATTAAGCCATATTTAACCGCTAATAGTTACCTAACCCTAATTTAATCATTGCATATCTACTTACGAGTGATTTATGTCGTCATTATATTTTGGTTAGGTAGATATTTTTTGAGATTCATATACTTAAGCTTTTTTTGTGAATTATAAGTATTAAATATTATTCATGTTTTAATTTTTTTTATGGAAACCCATATTTTATTGTTTTGTAATAAAATCTATTTTTATTTTCAGATGAAGTGTACTCCGAGAACTTATCCGTCGGCCATGCCACGCTGCCTCGTCGCTCCAACTCGCCGCTGCCTCACGACAGAGAGATGGACAGAGATCGGTTCCCGATCAACAGGAGCGGTCTTCAGGTAATCATTTGCAAATATTGTTATTTACATTTATTTATTTATTGTTATTTCATCATCATCATCATCATCATCAGCCCGTATCAGTCCACTGCTGGACGTAGGCCTCTCCCAAAGCGCGCCAATCAACCCTACTCTCGGCCCTCTGCATCCAGTCCCTGCCAGCCATTTTGCGAAGGTCATCCCTCCAGCACCCCCTGCCCCGCCGTTACCGTAGCCGCTGCCTTGGCTAGGAATAGCGGGGCGGCCGGGAACTGGGGGCCGGGGCCTTGTGGTGTGCATCATGTTTGGGAGGTGATGCCCGTAATCGCCACGCTGGGCAAGCGGGTTGGCGATCGCAGAGCCGGCCACCTCGCGCCGGTGACGCTGCTGCCCGTCACCGACCTGCTGCACTTGGCGCCGGCACGGTGCGAGCTGGGTATACCGCCAACTGTCGGTCGCCAGAGCCCCGTCCGTTGGTCGGCAGGGTGCACCACGTGCCGGTGAGGTTGGCAATTGGGTGGCCAATATTGTCGGTCCCCACCCCTTACACCCCATTATTATTGTTATTTAGTAGCCTGTAATGTTCCACTGCTGGACAAAGGCAACAACTAACCATTCTACTCGTCTCTATTCTGCGCAGACTCAGTTATTTATTAGTCTATAAATAGAATAGACTTATGTTTTTAATAAACGCATAGATCGAGGTCTAATTATAATTATGCGATATGCTACCAAAGATTTAGGCTTAACGTGACCCAGTGCTTGTTTTAAATGCTATAGTTTTGTAGGTTTAATTACCTATCCATCCTGAAGCGATCAAACGAGTAGGTAACATATTATTAGACAGCAGGCGAGTTCATCGAAATCAGAAAATAACGGCTTAAAAGAAATTTCCCGCACCATTAAAACGAAGTGTCTTTTTTGTTTTAAGATTATGAATATCGATACTGTCAACCAAAAACCGAACTATTGTAGTTAGTAATAAGGCTGCTACGCTGTGCATAACTCTCGCTGTAAACACAGCATTGTCTCGAGGGCCACGCAGGCCATTGTATGTTTGATACTTTACTTCGCTCGCGAAGTTGCGACACGGCTCACGAACAACCAGGTTTTGCAAAACACTCACTTACCTGATCCCTAGCAATGAGATAATGAACATCTCCACTTACAAATCGTTCTCAGTACTCAGTAGGTTATTTATAGGTAGATACCTTTTGAAGAGAACTAACGATCCTCATCTTTACAGAGGCATTTGTGAAATCCTTTTATTTTAAATAATGTAGTTCTAGCCATTGTGCATGCATTGATGTGAATATATTATAATTAAATTTTTCTACTACTTACGTCCACTACTTCATTACAGGCATTTGTTAAGCCGCGTCACCTGCGACGTGTTACCGTGTTACGAAACACGGTAACATGTTTCGGTAACCGATTTAACAAAGGAAAATTGTTACGCCACACCCCTAATAACACGTCGCAGGAGACTTGACTTTATGGAGATACCTACATCACGAAAGTCAATTTAAATTCAAATCAATGAACAAGTTATAATTAACTTACCCTTTCAGTTATCAATTTGTCATTCAGTGTTACTAATTAAATGTCTAATGATTGAATTAGAAGAATATTTGATATCTACGAATGAAGCAGATCAGTTTAGGCCATAGGAAATTGGATCGCAAAGAGATGATGGTACTAGTTTCCTTGTATGTTCGATTTTTTTTGCGAGCACTAATCCTTATGTCCACTCTGTTCAGATCATCATCCTGCCATACCATTCATCTGCTAACTTCTGTGGGCTGGACATAATAAATTGCGGACTTATATGCGAAATGTGGCAATATTAATTCCTTATAAAGTGTCGTGGTGTGGGTAGATACGATAAAACGTTGTTACTCAATGCCATATGCGGTCGGCTGGCCCGTTTCACATGATGCTTGTATGCCGCTATATGCCGGGCGCGATTGGATTTGTAGTGTTAATAACAGGAGTTAGCGATAAGGTTTATTATTCAACCAGCAAGCTTAGCTTAACAAACTATTTAATAACGGAGTCGTAATACGTATACGTGAACGTAGAAATTACCTAGCTGTTGTAGTTGTAAAGCCTGTTAAATTGTACTGTGCCTGGTTAATATTACTATGTAGCCCTTTCAGCCTATGACTTAGACCACGAACCTCATAAAGTTTTATCATAGTCGAACAAGGACATTTTATCGTATGCCTAATCTAAATCGGGCCACCCGCCACTGTGCAATACCGCACATAAATAAAGTAAACCAAAGTAAGTTTCTAATATTTTACAAATATCCTTCAACTTGAAATCACAAGGTTGCTATAATTTACATACTTATACATAATCTGAGCTATTTTAATTTGCGTTGAAGAATGATAAAAATCCTTATCCCTAATGTCATTAAGCCGTATTCAAGTAGGTACGTATCTATACTTTTTCCAAAAAGGCATGTAATTTTACTTTAGGCGCCTAACCTACTTACTTCAAGTAGGTACGAGTACAAGTATACCTACCTAATGCTATTATTCATAAACCTAGTTAAACCTTAAATCGTGTTGCTATCCCTCTAACACTTCGTTAAAAAGGTTAAGATAGAAAGGGCAGAGGGCCTAAACGGCGGTGCAACTTTATATCACCTTTCTGAATACGCGCCTAAAAATTTAATTTAAACTCAAAAGTGTAATGCAGGGTCTGCTGCGCCGTGTTTCAGTGTTTCAAAACATTGTAACATGTTTTGACAACCGATTTAACACAGCAAATTGATACGCCACGCCCCTAAATCCCATGTTACAGTGTTTTGAAACACTGAAACACGGCGCAGATGACGCGGCTTAATACAAACAAAGTACTTATTACGAAACAGAACATAATACTTAACTTAAACAAATACTGCAGACATCCTACGCTTAGACAAGTTTCATACTTAATTTCCGCCTTCTTGTTATGGTAACTTGTTAATTTACACTTGACCAAACAAAATACCTAATCATAAGTTTTATTTAATAGTAAGTGCTTAGTTTTAAAGTAATCCAGTGCAATAATTTTTTATTATGTACTTACTTATATAAAAATACTTAATGGGACACTCATATTTTACATTTTGAGGATATTTACAGGACTATCCAAAATTTTGGATCAAATTCACTTCCTGTCCGCGATAATCTTAGAGGTAGATATCGTAATAAGGCCGAAGATACACGGTGTATTACTTAAGTAAACGAGCTCCTATCACAGAGTATCGCATGACTTACTAATTTACTCAATACAGTAAGTGCTTACTTAAACAACAATCGTGTGCATCTGCACAATACAAACATGTGGCGTATTGTGGTATCAAATGTCGACAGATAGCTAATGCAAGCAAACAAAAATATAAGTAGGTACAACATTGTGGTGTTTTGTGTTTCAATCGCACACGGCTCAGTCAAGATCGCGGAATCGACCGAAAATGATCGTAACATGTACAATTACTCGATATCACTCAACAAGTGTAGTTGTTCTGGATAGTACTATTTTATTCATGGTTGGATCTAGTTTTGTTTGTTGTTATTGTTAAGGTTTGTAGAGTGTCTTACCGATTAGTAAAAGAAGACACGTACTTAGTTTATTACGTATAGAAATTAGGAATTTACTAGCATATCGATAAGAAATTGACATAGTACCTTCTGTACAATCTAGCAAAGTTCCGGCTTCAATACAAAGTTATTTGTCCCGAAGGATATTCGGAACTTCTTTACCCTCACCTTAAACAATTCACGATCCTTGACAATCACAGTGTACATTTTCTATGTCTCTGGGTCACCTGAGTTTACAGTTGTGGCAGCGTTGATTGTGTTTTATTTTGAATCCTATACTTAACATTGTTAAAGTGTCTATATGATACCCATTATTTAGGGTACGTTTAGCGCTAGGCATATTTGCGTAAATACCGATCAATATACAGTTTTAACAATGGTGTGTTTATTTTACAGGCACGCTCGGAATCCATGGCGTCCGTATACTCCGGAGCTGGCGAGGGCACGCGGTGCAATGTGGCGGTCAAAGGGGACGTGCAGTTCTCACTGTTGTACAACTACCGCCTCAGCGCCCTCGAGGTGGGCGTCAGGCGCTGCCGGGATCTGGCTGCGGTGGACCTCAAGCGCAACCGATCAGATCCTTACGTTAAGGTTAGTTTAATGTGTCAGATAATTACAGGAGACGGCCTTAGGATACCTACACATTATCCATGTAGGTGAATAAATTGAATAACTGTCGATTTGTTTACAGTCGGAAATTTATGTCAGTGCACCACCTAGACCCTAACAAGATGGATCTATATACGCACCAAATTAAACCATTCTACTTCTTCAGCCTCCTGCATGGCTGAAGAAGTAGAATGGTTTAATTTGGTTCTTGTTCACTGTATCTAAATAAGCAGGCTATTGCTAATTCTTACACCTAAACTAATTTTTAATTGTCTATATTTGTTTGACCGGAAACTTTGAGTTCAGTTCAAGCACAGGACTAGGACTGCCAGATATAGACCACCTTGATTTGTGAATTAACCATACCTTCACATTGCTTTCCAGGTGTACTTGTTACCGGACAAGTCCAAAGCTGGCAAGAGGAAGACCAAAGTTAAGAAGAACACAGTGAACCCCGTGTTCGATGAGACCCTGAGCTTCGTGCAGCCGCTGGCCTCGCTGTCCTCGCGGACACTGTGGCTCAGCGTGTGGCACGCAGACATGTTCGGCCGGAACGACTTCCTCGGCGAGGTGACGCTGCCGCTGGCCGACGTCGTGTTCGACGACCCCGCGCCCACGTGGCACAAGTTACACGAAAGGGTAGGTTGACATGCTTACACGAAGACAGAGAAAAGTACACAGGAGGTCGCAATAAGGTTGAGATTATCTCAAAAACTACTGGCCTGAATCCTGACGCTTATATGCTATAAGTATCGCGGAAGAGTGAGCGCACTTTAGAATCGTCACAATTGACTTACCACTGAAATTGCCACAATATTATTGACGTGAAATCGTTGCTATGTCGTCCGCTGATTTTGGCGGAAAACGTGAGTTTTGGCTGAGATTCTGAATAAAGCTACAATCACAATTAGACAAAACAGCAATTTTAGTGCTAGATCAATCAGAGGACGGCATTGGCAACATTTTCACAACGTTAAAATTATGTGTAGGTAGCTGAGAAATCTGCCCAAACTCTGTACCCATCTTACTTAACATTATACCTATAATATTATCTTTCTGAATAGGTTCTATGTCTTTTCAACCTTTTTCATTTATTTTAAAATGTTATTATCCCTTCGCTTCCAGACTGAACAATTCGATGAGCAGCAGGGCACCCGTGGTGACCTGATCGTGGGCCTCAAATTCGAGCCGCACGACTCGAACCCGACGCGCGGGAAGGGCACTCTCCATGTCCTCGTCAAGGAGGCCAAGAACCTCGTCGCCACCAAACCGAACGGATTAGCTGATGTCTTCTGTAAAAGGTATGTTCTTTCTAAATGATTTGCATTAGTTTCGTAGGTCGGGATGAAAAGGTGCATCCAAATATTTGTGATTTGAATATGGTGTGTTTAAGTTGTATATCAGAACAAGTCATACGGTCGAAATCTCTGATCTGAGGTCGAAAACATATCGGCTAAGGCCGTAGGTGTTGTGGAGAAGAAGTCATCGTGCTTATAGATACATCTGCAACACCCGAGGTTCACAGCCGATTCTACAGAGCTTTATTCATATTTCTTTCTTCTTCTTTTATTAAACTTTTTACACGTGTAAGTACTTATGTACGAGTACAAAGGCGAACATAATGCCTGGCGGCATTTTCCAAGTCATAGGTAGCATAAAATAGGTAGCTTACTGGATGCTTCGAGGGAAGATCATTTTACTATTGTACCGTTTTTATCTGAATCCGTAAAAAATTTAAAAGTGATCAATTTGTCCTTAACACTTTGGGCTGACAGACAGTATAGGACAAACGTAAGTAGTTAGATTCTTTACAATAATATTTTATGTTGAAATTTCAGCTACCTTCTCCCCGAGCGTGGTCGCCTCGCCAAGCAAAAGACCACAGTGTCTCGCCGAACGCTTAACCCTCACTGGGAGCACACCTTCACATACCGAGGACTGACCATGCAGGAGCTCGGCACGAGGGCCCTGGAGCTCAGCCTTTGGGACCGGGACCGGCTCGCTTCCAACGACTTCATGGGGGCTATCAGACTGTCTCTCGGCTCAGGTAAGATAATTAGCATTTAGCAATCATTTTTTTAAGTGTAAGTGACGTATAACTCCTCAGATCAGGGAAACTGATCTGAGAATAACTCAAACACGCTGTGCGCATACGACGCCATTACGACTCAGTTTATTTTTGATAAACATTTAGGTATGAGGTTCTGTACAAAAAAAATGTATTAGAAATATTCGACGAGCAGCGGTCATAAAAAATAAACAGAATTTATTTTCGATCGCTTATACCACAATAGCCTGCTGATGCTGATTGCAATTTTGTATATTTTTTAAGACTTTCTTTTAGTTGTGTAGTCTCCCTACACGTCCCTACTCCCTCCCTACTTCTCTCAAGGGAACTTAAAGGTTGTACACTAACGTACCTACCTCGCTATTTGAATGGCAGTAGCAGTTTCGTGTGGTTCATGGAAACTGTCATGGTGATTCAAATGGGTTCCTCAGCAGGTAGGTACGGACAACAGCAGATCAATGGCAACACTTGCAGTACGATTTCAACTCTTACGACGCAGATAATAAGAACGGTCCAAAGTGTTACTTGATGTGTTTTGATATGTACCTACATAGTTTAACAATGATTAATTTTAGCGTGCAACACTTCCGAATCGACCCTATTACCTAGGTATTAGGTATTTGTTTATCGTTTTTGGTACAATGAGTTATGAATGAATCATTTTGTAAAAAATAACTTTCTATTCTCCCCAGGAACATACATGGGCGCTAGTGTCAACTGGATGGACAGCGTGGGCAAAGAACTAACCTTGTGGCAGACCATGATGCAGAGACCAAATTTCTGGGTGGAAGGCTCTCTGCCCCTCAGGCCTCAGCTGAATAACTGATCGTGAAGACTCAGTTTTCACAACATACGCTTAGAATTTTAAACCACTCGTCTACGAATAATGGCTAGAAGCGAATAAGTCATGATAGGTACGCGTGGCACTCCATTCTCTCCGCAACATATAGGCAAACCGTGAAGACATATGTACTTCGCATTCAAATATGTACCTAGTAGGTATACATTGTGAACTACATATCAAAGTCGCTGGCACCCCACCCCAGAGGTCTGGGTATATTTTAGATTTGGTACTTATTTACCTACTTACTTATACCTATCTATATTTCTACATCACCAACGAACTTTGTCTAAAATAGGGATTTTAAAGTATTGTAAATAGTACCAGGGACTTACTCAAGACTTTGTTTTTTTCTCTTTGCCTACCTTGGTATGTATGAATGATGCATAGACTTACGTACCATAGTTATTTTATAAGGGATATCAATTACTTATTTTGTTTTTGTGTACCTAACGCCTTTTATCTATTTACCTATCTCTATATACATTCCAGCTTTGTGATAAGTAAAATATTTTATTCATTAGACTTATTTTCATGATGACAATAATATTAAATATTTACCTAACTTTAACTGCCTGTAAGTTAATAAGGGTTTAAAATAAATAAGTTACTTAAGTATAAAATAAATTAAGTTAATGCATTTAAAGTAGAATTAAAATGTACAAATTAAGTTCACATGAGTTTTATAAGGTTTTGCTCATGCGTAAATTGTGATCTAATGGTTTTTTTTACTTTTGAGAAGAATGATTGAATAAGTATTTTGTAAAATGCTGTAATGATGTGATTGTATGAGATTGTGAGAAATATTAAAAATATGTTTTAGATAAACTTTCGTAGTTTGTTCAATTAGGTATACCTAGCTAAAGATCATTAAGTAATGGTATATTAGTGTTAAGTAATAACTATTTTTATACAAGTAATATCTATATGACACTAAAGGGACAAGAAATAAAGTTTGGAAAAGACGTAATAAGTAACTATTGAAAAATTGTTTGCTTTTTATTTCTCTACCTAAATACACTCCTTTACATTTAGACACTCTATCGTGGCCACTAAGTATAATCCTAAACCAAAATGCAAATGTCACTTACGGGCCGGGGTTACACCTGGAATCGCTTCACCTGTTAACCTGTTATTCATTTTAAGTAAATGCACTACCTAATAGGAAGGCCAACGTCCATCCCAACTTCCCAAGTCTCTCCTACGTCCCTGCGGGAAACAAAAGGTTTTAGAAATACTAATGAAACTACTAAGTAATATAACATTACAATTTACAGCGTTTAATGAAACGAACGACCTGGTCTGAGGGTAGATACGACACCATACACCAGCATAAGCAGAAGGCATCTTTTCGTACGTAACTATCTTACCTTAGGTGTCTATCTACCAATATAGGTTTCCACTTTGAAAAAAAGAGATTGATTCGGATTCTTCATAAACTTTAATTAAATATATACACATAATACTTTAAATATAAACACTGAGATATAACTACATTAATGGTAAACTTATTTGTATCTCGTATGTAATTCATACTTCCGGTAATGATCAAATGCGCAAAAACGCGGTTGAATTGACAGAGAGCAACATTTAAACCAATCAGCGCACGGCATTGCCAACGTTTCGCGCCAATGTTAAATTGTCTACAGCCTCTTTTGAGATCATTTTGTATGATTCCTTGAAAAGTGCGCGAAACGACATTTGCTACTATTTTGTGAAAATTCTAATTAAGTAAATAGTTTCAGTGGTAATTAGTGATTAATGATCGATCACGTTAAGTTAATCAGGAAATGTCCGCGTACGTTTCTATTAATTGTAGTGCTCGAAAGAAGTGTTGTGCTCTTAGATAGCAAGGTTTCCTTACATAATTCAATGATTGCGTGGATCGTTGAGTTATTTAGTGGTTTGGGAGGGTTGTGCGTAGGTTAGGTTATCTTCGTATATATGTAAAAAAACTCAGACATTCTATTAACATCAGACCAGGCTGTATGCCCAAGTTGACGTTGCCTTTCCCTCTGGGAAGAATTTAATTGAAAAAAATAACTTGAATATCCTTTTTTGTGTAAATACACATCACTATGCGAAAAAAACATTGTGGATGTTTGTTTATGGTAGTTCGTTCGTTCGTTCCGTTCCCGTTCTCGACTTCTCGTTCGAATTTGAACGAAACGAGCAAGCGTTGAGTACTTGAGCGTTTGTTTGCATGTTTTTTTGTTATTGATTGTTTTACACAGCACTGAAGTACTACAGAATTCTTCTTTTTGTAAATTACTACTAAGTAATTACTTATAAGTTACCGGCCAATTCCCTGAAAATGGGTTGTCCCGCGAAGATATTCATGTTATATTTTTCTGTTATATTTTCGGTCAAATCAGGTTAGTTTTGGGCGTTTCCTATGCTTCTTGTTCCATTTTATTTTCAGTTTTATGGTTTGATATTTTGTTGTTTTTATGTTTTTAGTTAATTCAATAAACTGCTATCAGTGTTCAGGCACGGACTCGGAAAACCCATTTGAGTGCACTGAATTTTTAGGCAGTGATATTGATTTGGTTGCAACTGACTGTGCTTTGATTCATGATGCTCAGTACTGTATAAAACATGTTGGGAGGTATGAAGGTGAGACAGTGTAATATATAAGATTGGGACTGGTTAATAGCACTGTCATTACTTAGGTATAATCTAATTAGCTGTATTAGTCAAGGAAAAGCTAACAACAATGCATTCCTTCCTTCATGCTAGTTCACTGTTTCATATAAGTAACTGAAGTTAACGGGATTTTTATTTATTTATATCAATATAAAAAGCAAATAGGTTGTATTTATCCAACCCCGGAAACTGACACTTTGATTAGTTGGAAAGGAAATAGAAAAAAAAACCTTTAGCTATATAACAATATCTTACATACTATTTTGTGGTACAATTTGCATTTTTTTTTTCAATTTTCTGATGCTTAACATGATTGACTTTTGTGCAAAAACAATTTAAAACAAAGTTGTTGGTATTTGTGATTGTTATGGAACATTCCAACCTTTTCTCTGATCTCCTGCACAAGCACACACAAAAGGAGCCTTGGATATCTAAGAGTTCTCAACCTAATCTCATTATCATTTTAATTTATTTTTGCAAGTCTGCATTAATTATATAAGTACTCAAATTTGTTAAATTCCGTACTAAATTATATGCACTTCTAACTTTCACCTAGGCATGGCAAAAGAGTGCTATCAATGCAACTCTTCAACTACGATGGAATGTGGTGATGGGCTGATAAACCTAGATGGTGGGGTTGTAAGACAGACTTCCTGTGAGCATGTGTACAATGCTCGGTACTGCATTAAACAAACAGGTCTTTACTAACAATGTAACTAAGAATTGCTTCAGCACAAGCACTTTTATACACTTGGACAGTCATTTAGTATTTTACTAATTATCAAAGGTGTAAACGAGGTGTGATACGTAATCCACCGTAGCTTATTAACATTGTTCTTGACCAATTACCATTAATTTAACCCATTGTCAGAATATGTTCTTCATATGTTGGGCTGTTAAAACATTTTCTCCTCTCCAAATCTTGGATACACCCATGATATTGTATACCTGCCTATTTCAAAAACTTGACACTGAGTTCTTATAATTATGCACAAAGCTGGCACCAAGTATCTTAAGTTTCAGCAATGTTTTCTAAGGGTTTGGGATGGTTTCACTATTAGGATATGATTTGGTGAGTACACTGCATGTCAAAAATACACTGCATGATATGTTATAGATTTCTCATTTAAAAGTTGGTATATGATATTTTCAGTAAGTACATGATATTATTTTAAATATATGTTTATTGCCAGAATGATTAAAACTTGCAAGAGGGTTTATCTGTATCATTGACCTCAAAAATTCTATTTCATTTTCTTACTGTATAATTTTTTTCAGGTGGCATCAGCACAAAGAGATTTTGCTCATCACTAGATTTGGGTAACTATTGCAACTATGTGCAACAACCAGGAGATAAGTTAGAGTACAGAACTTGCATTTACACTTGCGGTAGTGATGGGTGCAATTCGGCTTCCAACTTCGGGATATCAGCAATAATTCTATTAGCTAGTTTATTTGCACTGCAATGTATTTTATGAAATGGTAATTTGAAGTAAAGTGTGGAAATTACGGGTTAGGTTAGCAGAGCCCTAGTATTCCTATGTCGTATGTATGTGCTATTTTCAGTGTCCTGTTTTTTTTGCCTAAAGTGATTCATCGTTTTCTCTTTATACCAATACCTTTACACCACATACATAGGTTTTAATATTGACCTCCTACCACTCAATTTGACTACCTTACCAAAATATGAAGTACTTATATTATCCGCAGTAAATATAATCCTTATAGTCATGAAAAACATGGGCTAAAATATTTTTTACAGTAAGTTAAGAATCTTTTCGCGAACCTAGAATATTAAAAGAACTGCAGAGATATTTTGATTTGGTAGTCAATGGAATTCGCAGAAGTTAGTATAAAAATAAAATTGATGAATCTCATAATAGGTAAGTGCCTTGCCTGTGAGTGTGATTTGTGTTTTGTAATCGTGTTTTCTACTTTATAGATCATAGAATTGACTTTAGTATAGACTGATACAAACGCACATTCCAATTTAACCGTCCAATAATAATATTTTTATTTATACGAGTAAGTAATGTAATTTATACTTCTTAAATATATAGGAATACTTTATGCACACTATTAACTTATACATAAGTGTACAAAAGCGGATCTTTATCGCTATAAGCACATAATTATTGTAATTTATGTAGCTACATGTAATTTAGTATATCTACAAACCATTTTTGTTTATCAATGTTGTAAATTTATAGGCAGTGGTCGTTGACCCTACTTACATTTTACCTACACCAGACTGATTATTATTATACCGAAATACACAAGTGACAATAAGTTTTACATTGCATCACTTTCATAAATAAAATTACTCAAATATACTTGGTGGTGTTTTTTTTACTTCATCTAATTACTTAGATGACTTAGACTTACGAGTGCTAACATTAAAATGGTAGGCCACATTTTAATTCTAAGGGTAAATAAAATATAGAAAAATATGCTGTTCAAACATTTATTGAAAATTTGTGCTACACAAGCATGATATAAAAATACACAATAAATATTAACATCGACTTAGCCAAGTAACCATTATCCAGCTAATGCACAATAATACTTTCATTTTCACTTACCACACTAAATTATGCACATCTACACCATTATTGAAACGAAGTGGAATGTACCTTTAAATTTTTCAAAATATCGATAATTATAGCTTATAATTATTTTATAAAATGTGGGTGCGATTCTGTCGTGGCCGCCAAATCTAATCCTAAAACTAAAGGCAATTGTCACTCATATTCTAATCACATAAAAGTGAACGCTCCATCATCGGCCTATTTTTAATCGACTTCCAAATGGATGTTTTCTTTTAATGTCCTCATTGTTGAGGCACAGACCTGAGAAACACTCATTGGCACATGCATGGCCGACCTTGGGTTTGATCCCGGGCCTCTCCAGTGTCCTAACCAATGCCACCGAAACCGTAGCAACGATTAAATTTAGCATGTGCCACTCTGGAATCGACACAAATGTGCGCCGAGTACATTTGTATATAAATTCGTAAATACGAGACTACATTATCAAAATGTATCATTTTCCAAAAAAAAAAGTTCAATGTCAAGTATCAATAATTTGTCAACTACAAAGTTAAGCGTTATTTATTTGAAGGCGTTTTGAAGAGAATCCAGCACTAATAAAACTTACTACAAACGCTAGCAAACCTAATACTTTATATAGATTTAAAAAAGTTCAGGTAACCTTTTTGTACAATTTCCTCGGAAAGATATTGGTTTAGCTTTTATATACGAAAGTAAATGCTGTAACTGGAATCATTAAAGATTAAATTATCAAAATACATGCTACAAAACTAATATAATAGGTACATAATTCATTATACATAGTAACCACAGACACAAAATTAACAGGTAAACATTATTGTGTAAATCAGACTATTAAAACAATCACTAACAAGATGTCAACTAAATCATAAACTGAGAATAGAATTTGTGCATATAAAAAGATGCTTCTCACCTCACCTAAGAAATGGAAATCACAAAATCATAAGTCAAAAAATTCCTATAACCATAACAACCCTGATTTTCATTGCACGAAAAACAAAATACCCTAAAAATTGTGACCGTTGCAGTAACTGTCATGGGTTTATCACAAGTTTGCGAAATAGCAAGAGGCCATTATTTCATAAAAAGACTGTCAAAACTACTTAACTAGGCCTAATAATATTGAGAAACCTTACAATGCGTACAACAATTCATAAACAAGACTGTTTCACAAAAAAGTCATACTAAAACTTGGAATGAATTTTTGATAAGTAAACGTAAAGTTTTCCGGAAATGTATAAAAATACATACTTTTTAAAAGTATTCAATCGTAGAATACACTATCTACAGTAAATTTTAGTACTTTATTCAATGGTAATAAAAGTTGAATATAAGTAGATTATTGAGCATACATTTTACATACAAAATGTATGGTTAATACACAATTCTCGCTATTTGTCATCCATCATCAAATTGTATTCTACAATTCTACATTCCATAATCCGAAAGTATTTTTGAAAGATTATTGAAGGCTACAGGAAAAAAAGTCCAATTATAATTTTACTTAGCGAGATCGCTCTGATATCAACGTAATTCGTCAAGGAATAAACTTATGCCAAAAGTTGTTACTTCCTCAATGTCAACTGGCATAAAAGCAACAACAAATGAAGCAAGAATGACACAATAGCTAGCGTAGAATTCCTAACAAGTATCTTTTGGCTTTAAAGATTGGGCGTAAAGTACTTCATAAGGCTAGCTAAACGATTCTTAAACAAGACTCGCCTCTAATAGTCTGGCACCAGAAAATATACTGTTGGATACTGAGCGCGGCCACTTTAGGCCTAAACGAAGCGAAGCCTGTTTAGGAGCCGTCCCGCTGCAAGCGCGCCTGTAACGCCGCAACGTGTTGCTCCAATTCGCGCACCCTTTGTTGACTGTTCTGCAGCTGCCGCTTCACGATCCTTAGTTCTTCGCCTTGGCGGTTGAATGCGAGACGCAACTGTGACATGTAAAACAAAATTATGGACCCTTCATTCCTTATGGACTAGCCAGAGATTCTTTTTATAGAACCTTTAGCATGCCTTGAACCTCCCAACGTTACATAGCATGACCAACTATGGAATTAGTGAAGTGTTCCTCACCTCGTGCTCGGTGCTGAACACGTCTCCCTGGTTGATCTGCTTGTACAGCGGCACCGGCTCCGCGTCGCCGGTCTGCTTGCCGAACATGCGCTGCAACTGGTGGAACTTGGTGTTCTGGTTCGCGCTCGTCTTCTGCGACTTCTCTGTCAGTTGCACCTGCGATCAATGGTAAAGTTTTGCCAACAGTCTAATTGCGTCTATTCCCACTAGTTCAGTTGGCCAGTTCAATTAACAGAACTAGTGAGAAAAATTTCCCATTTGTTCAGTTGACTTGACTAGTGGGAATTTTTTTCTCACTAGTTCAGTTCAAAAATCTGACAAAACACTTTTTTTGTTGACACAAAAACATCCCCATACACGAAAATACACTCAAAACATCCCTAAGCATACAAAATCCTCCCAAGCCTACTCCAGAGTGCCGTCCGCTAAATTTAATCATCGCTAACCATTTAAGTTATGTAGCATATGAGTGACAGTTGCGTTTAGGTTTAGGACTACATATAATGTGAATGTAATGTGCTCACAATTGCCACATTAAAAAAATATTTCGAATGCATCCCGACTATTACCTTACCTCCTCACGTACATACGTAATGTGACAGCACAAACCTGTATATCGTTATCGTTGTGATTCTCCTGCGACTGCCACGTGGCGAGCGGGCGGTAGTCGGGCGTAGTCTCACGCGACAGGAACGCGAACTTCTTCCGGTTGTTGGCGTCCTGCGGCTGCATCGCAGGCGCGTCCTTGCTGCTCGTGCGCGGCTTGTGAGTGGTTATTGTTACTCCTGAGAATTGTAATCCAAAAAGCATTAACAGACTGACGAAGGGAATAGGGTCGTGTTTTTCGGGTGTACGTAAGTTAAGTATGTATAATTTGGCATCTCTTGTTAGCGTAAATGGCTTGATGGGTTTTGATGTGAGGTATGCCTGATCACGGGACTCACTTAGGAATTAAGATACATTTAATGCCAAATAAATTGTCGGTTTTTGTTTATGTAATAATTACAATTAGTTACGGTAAGATGTAGAAACAGTGTGTAAGGACGGACGATATTACTAACTTAAATTCTGTCACTAATTAAATATGGCTAAGTTTTGTTTTTTAAAATGACAATGCCAGATTCTGCCCCACCATCAACCGCAAGTTGTACAAGGTAACGAATAAATGTAAAAGTATCTTCATTTTTTATTAAAATTATTGGTTTAAATTAAAGTTATGTACAAGTTGCGATTCGAAAAAAAACAGCTTAATTAAGAATTCAGAAAATAGTAAGAAATCGAAGAGAATTATTCATTGTTTTTGTTATTCTTCTATAGGAGTTGCGAGAGTAGTAGAAAATGATGCTGATTATGATTATGCAATATGAAACCTGTCCCCAACAAAATTATAGGTACAGCTTAAATGGTCACGTAGTTTTGTAGGTGGGGCAAAGCTCCATTGAAAAGTGGCAATGTCTTTTGTTTAACCACGTTTTACCTTCACACACGCTTCCTACGGGCTTTTGTTAAATTGGTATAAACCAATTACAAAAACAATTATAAAACAATCACTCATAAGAGTGAAAACTCTCATTAGAGCATGCATAAACAAATATGTCCAGTGAGAAATGATACTACAATTTTTTTTTTACGCGATGTAGCATTTGAGTGAAAGTGGCAGTTGCGTTTAGGATTAGATTTGGCCACGCTATGAATAGGTTGTTTTTATTTATGTGAATGTTTAGGTTGACTAATTTACCTGTCTTCATGCTGATGAGAAGAGGCGGAGTGTTCATTCCGCTCAGCCAGTCTCGGGCAGACAAGGCCGGCAGCGGTGCCGCAGTGTCCGGGTACAAGTCCTCCTGAAACATTTGTAATAAATAGATTCTTGAGATTTTTCTTTTCTTTTTTTTGATTTTTGTTTTGATGAGAAATGTAGAAAAAAAATTTTCATTACGACCGTGATTCGAACCAGGGACCTCGTTATTTCGTGGCACGCTCTGTTCCAACAGAGCCACCGTGATATCGTACCCACCCAGGTCGTGAATTTTGTCTCCATATTCTCGTCTTAGGGACGTTTAGTTTTGATGTTTAATTCATTCATGTTGTAACGTTAATCTTGGTACGGTCTAACACAGAGAAAAGTGTACAGAAGTGTTATTGAGATTTTTTCAAAAACTACTTGACCTTTTGCAAAAATTCTTTAACTGTTAGATAGATAAAATTTCAAATCAGTCTAGTACTTTTTGGGAAAATCTCAAGTCTCAACCTTAATGAGGCATCCTGTATATCTCTATATTTGTCTGTTTTCGAACGTCAATCTTTTGACGATGTTTTTATGGCGCATTTGAATACAGGGTGTCCATGAATTCGTTCGACAAATTGAATACTCCATACCGATTGTTCTAGTCTAGATTTGGAATGCACGATGGAAGTGCGATTGTAAAGGTTTTCTACAGTCCGTAAGAATAACATACCTGAAAGCAGTCCGACTTGCGCGGCACTATCATTGAGATCGGTTCGCAGAGCCCCCGCGACGTGTGCAGCTTGTAGAAGCGGAACACCTCGCAGCCGGCCGTGTTCACGCCGCGCTTAGGCATGAAACCCAGCCCACGCTGCGGAAAGACATAGAAACTCAAAGGATTGAAATTCACGTTGTAACCGACAGAAGTATGGACTTCAGTCTTTGGCCCGTATTAATAGTCTGAGCTCAAACCCTCAAGAGCGAATTCAGCTGATACACTCTCAAGACGTGATTACCATCTCAAGTCTGTCTTTTATTAATAAACCAATCTTGAGGGTGTATCACGTGGTGTCTTTCTCAAGTGGAAGAACTCAAGTGAACTTATATATTAATTTTTAAAGCCTAGTCACTCCTACAATCAAGACAAATCTAACGACACCTCATATATTAAAGTCCATCAAGCCGTTTAGGCTGCAGCCCCCTTACCATGAACTCTTATAGCAGGATTACTTCAAAATACTTTATTATTTCGTACCATAGCAAAGAATAATACATACATACATACATATGCCCGAAAAACATAACCCTCCTTCTTGCGCAGCCGGGTAAAAAGGGTCAAATGCGGTTTACAACAAACCGACGAGCGTGTATGAAGAGATTGATGAAGCGAGAGTTGTTGGGTCGCAGCAGATGTAAGTCCATCGTCTCTGCCCACCTCTACGTGGATCAGGCGTGAGTGTAAGATGATGATGTACGTTACCTGAGGGTTGCCAGATAGGAACTGGTTGAGGAAATGCACGTACGGAGGCTCATCGACCACTTCGTAGTACCTGATGTTCCCATCGCCCTTGCCCGCAAGGTAAACCTGGAAGATGGAACGGAAATGCTGATACTGACCAAATTTTTGTCGATATCCCAATTAACTTCAGAGATGTCAATGTTCAAAGTCGTGCTTCATTCCTTTCTGGTAAAACGAATTTAGTTTTGAGTTTATATGGAATTAGTAAAAGGTCACACGTCACGTAGAATCGTAAAAAAAGTCCTAAAAGGATCTCTGTACGTATATCCCCGCACAATCAGATTCATATCTTATATTTGTGTTGTGAATACGTATGTATAAGTATATTTTATCACGTGATTTTTTTTAGAATTTACATTCATTACACTTTACTTTGAGAGGAAAAAGTGCCGGCTAATGCCGTACATAGGTTTAAACTAATTAGGTACAATCAAAAACAGTGAAAAGTATACAGGATGTCTCATTATGGTCCAAACTTCCTCAAGAACCTTGACCTATTGAAAAAATTCTGTCATTGATACTTGGAGCAAAATCTGTCTAATTGAAAAAAATATCATTCGAGTGATTTTAGAGAAAAACTCAACCTTAATCTCTCCTGTATATATTTCTTTGTGTTAGACTGTACTACAACCGTGCAATTTAAATAAAAATTCAGGGATAAATGCTGTGATACTATTAAGTACGCGTGCACTCACCATGTTAGTATCATAGTCATAGTATGGGAACACGACGCCGGAGGAGCTATCAATGGTCTCGCAGACGAGCGGCTTGGCGAGGTCGTGCTGGTCCCACACCGCGTACTGGCGGTCGCTGTAGCGGGAGAAACCGGTCGTCAGCACCTTGCCCTGGCTGCCGAGGAACGTGCACTTAGAAGCCTTGGTGCCTAAGTGGCAGGAACCTTCCTGGAATTACGGACATCATAGGTCAATATCATCAATCATAAACATCAGGTAACAATTTCAGTAGTTGTACATTTGTGTGAGACTGGCGCCTGAACTAAGTTGATAATTTGTATTTCAGTTACATAACATTCAAAATGATTTCAAGTTGAAAATTAGACATAAATTGAGATATAGATTTATACATAAATTGAGGGTCAACATAGAATTGAAAATAATCCTAGTTAATAATGCCGGTCTAATAGCCGGCTTCAACGATGTAAGTGAGTGATATCCGTTTATAGACAGTCTGGGGGGTGACCGCGACTTTCATCGTTTTCGTAATCGCTCTCAATTTGACACATAACTGCAATATTTTTGCAAGTTATAACAAACGACAACGAAACGAAGCAATATATGTCGTCCTAGTTCCAAAATGAAAACGATAACGATTGAAGTCGCGGTCGGAGGTCTGGTAAAACTTACAGAAAGCACGATCCCCCTCCTAGGCTCGATGACTCTGAGCTTCTTGTCCTTGCACGTGGTGGCGAGCAGTGAGCCATCGCGATTGAACGACATGCAGTAGATTACGTCACTGTGGCAGTCGATCACCTTCACCGCCTCGCCTTTACCTACGTCCCATACGAAGATCTGGAAAAATACATTATGTTAAATACATACTTTACTCCGCTGGCTCAGTGACCCGAAGTGGGTGTTGGTCTCCAAAATGAGAAGACCGCAGTCAACTGCGCACCAATTCGCGTCACGTGTATGCCTGCACAGATCCCTCTCAACTTCGTCCCTCCAGCGATATCTAGGATTATGTTATCTAGGATCTATAGAAATAGGTGCAGCCCCAACCTGCCACTTGAAATTGTGTCTAATCGAAATCTACATCATCATCAGTCTATTTTTATTGTAATTGCACAGGCATAGACCTTCCCTTACGTTAAGGGAGCCACCAAGGCGAGCGGGTTGGTGGATTATAACGATTCGAAATCTAAATAATTTGTACTAATTGACATGATGAACAGTTACACCCTAACTTTCTCATGTTTCAAATATAGACAACCACATAAGTTACAGGACTGCGGATTATATGAGGTATCCAATGTAAAAAAAAAAAATTGGACTAACTTAATTGGAAAGTAATGTAGTCGTGAACTAATTAACGTCTTCAAAAAAAAGTTTACAATTTAAGTTCAATTGTGCATTAAACAATCGCCATCACAAACAACGGCAAAACAAACGGTATTACACCAAAACTATTTCTGGTCGATTGCCTGATAACACGCGAAAGTAATAACAATTACAATCCAGCACATGTATTAGTTTCGCTTGATAACGCACAAAACGTTATGATTATGAAACTGATATCTGCCAAGCTAGGCGAGGCTTGCTGGCCCAATATTAAAACTACGAAAAAAGTGAACCTACTGCTTCTATTTCATTTGTATTGATTTAGAATTGTGCTAAACACTATTACAATAGTAACAGTTGAATAATACGTAACATGAAAAGATACTGGATTCGTCAATAAATGCATTTGACGGTTCAATGATATTATAGAACAAGTTTAAGGAACCAGATTCTGATAAACAGTCAGACATGAATGATAGTGATGCAACCAGCCCCGCACTTGGCTTGCGTGGTGGATCAAAGTCCGAGCTCTCTCGTGAGGGGCTTAGTAGTGGGGATATAAATGGTGTTGATGATGTTACTTATTTACGGAATCTATTCAAAATGACCACGTTTTGCCTTCAATCAAACTTCATTAGATGGTCCGGCTAATCATCGGTTTACTTCCATTGTTGGTATGGCAGGCGCAATTTTTGATGCTAAAGTATGTTTAATTTAATTTAGCCTAATTCTTATTAATGTACAAGATGTGCTGCTGAAATATTTTTTGACACATTTTCTCCTCTTGGCACCTTCCTTGCATAGTGGTGTAAATGTAAATTCAAAAAATGTTGAGGTGCAAAAATGTACGCAACATGCTATAAAAAGATTTGATTTGAAATAATATTTTAAAGACTGAATGCTCTTAAGAGCTTAAAAATTGCCCTTGAACTTTCACATGAGCTGAATGAGACAATACAAGTAGTGCCACTCACCAAATAATCGAAGCCCGCGCTAAGGAGTATGTTCTCAGCCGTAGGATGCCACTCGATGTACGCGACGCGCCGCTTATGGCCATGCAGCTCCACCAGCCAATCCGTCAGGTGCATGGACAGGCCGCCGTCCGGGATGTGCCATAGCTTCACCTGCACCCAACATCTATGTGTCGCTACTGGTCTTCTACATTGTGATTTATCGTACTATTAATACCGTAAAAGCGTAGGTACATCAAAGCTTTGTATTTTTTTTTATCACAATCGTTTTCGTAATATTTTTGGTTTTGAAAAATGGATGCGATAGGTACGGGCAACAACAGATCAATGGTAACACTTGCAGTACGATTTCAAATATTACGACGCAGATAATAAGAACGGTCCACTACAATATTTATATTTTGGCAAGTTTTAATCTATACTAATATTATAAAGAGGAATGATTCATAATTTTGTATGTTTGTAACGAATAAACTCAAAAACTACTGGACCGATTTCAAACATTATTTCACCATTAGAATGCTACATTATCCCTCGGTAACATCGGCTATATATTTTGTCACCCGTGCGAAGCCGGGACGGGACGCTAGTAAACGGTAATGAAACTCAGTACTTAATGCATATTATCTAAAGTATCATAACGTTGAGCTTTGCGGGCGGTACCCTGGTTAAAAAGACAATGTAATCATAACATTCAGGTAGTAAATTAAGTGATAATAGCCAATAATTATCGTCCAACAAAGCCTTCCTATGGAATTAATGATTTTTGCAGAAGTGCACCAATATGAATGTTATCAGAAGCTTATCACCAACATTATCTTTTCATTAACATTATGTAGTTAATCAAAACTAATATCGGCTTATCGTCAGTTCTTGGATGTAACTAAGCACTTTAAATGGCTGAGTCACCCAACATGATACAATAAAATCAATAATCAAACATTTCGCATTCATATATACTTCTTCAATAGCCAATTGTGGTTTGTGATTGGTAGTAATTGTTATGATAGGCATTAATTTATTGTTATATACATGGCAATGACATATTTATTATTATTATTATGAAGTGACGTGATTTTAAAGCTATTCTGAACTGATACAAGAACCATCCTACAGATACACTAATGGGCATATAATGGGCGCTCCAATTCTCGTTTACGCTTTTTACACGAATCTAAGGCCCATCATTCACCAAATTAGAGGTAGGTGAGAGGTAAGATTTGTTGTAAATAACCAATAGATGTCTGTCTGTATGTGAAACAAACTACTACTATTGATTCTATTTGTGAAATATATTTTCTCATCTCCGTTTTTTTAAATATTGGGTCTTAAAACGGAACTTTTAACGGTTTTTCGGGTGTAAACGGTTTGATGGATTTGTGTATGAGGCACAGTTAGATTCGTCTAGAGATCATGGGACTGACATTTTAATGATACATTTACAAGTTTCAAATAAAATTCAATAATAGAAAAACCAATAAAGATAGGTATCCATTTTTGGTTTTGTTTAATAATTAATTTGATTTAATCAAAAGGCTAGCAGTATGTATTTTAACATTAAATTCAGTTCAGAAAACAACGGTACTTCAAACAACTCCAATTACTGTTTCTAACTCCGAGCATGTAATGGTAATGCGACGCGCACTTTCATATCATCAAATCAACAAAAAAATCCGCCAAATTGGTCAAACGGAACATACGCGCGTAATGGGCAACAATTTAAACGGGCAAATTGCGAGTTTGACAAAAAACGGACAAGTGAGAGTAGGATCGCGCCCTGATGGTTTTGTTAAAACTTAATTACCTAAGTAAAATACAATATGATATGATGTATGGTCAAATATTTTAATAACATCAATTACTACCACAAAACCACAAAATAGTGTTTGATTCTTTTAAAATCTCATCAATTTGTTTGCTTAGTTAGGCTACGACTACGTAGTACTATTATCTATTCTGTGCCAGGAGGCTCCAAAGAAACAGACATGCGAAAAACATTATCCTCCCCATTCCGGTAGTTGCCTAAAAATACCCATAGCGAAAATGGTTGTCTTATGATGACAGTTATTCATACAAACTTAATTTGATAAATCGGTCTTGATTGTTGTTGACATAGCCAAGTTATCTGGGATGTTTCTAGAGTTAGTAATAAACAATATGAATATTGAGACACGGAACCCTAGAAGCGAGCACTAAAAATTGGCGCGAATCAAATTACCGTGCAGTCATCGGAACACGAAGCTATGATGTTATCGTTGAACGGGTTCCACTTGATGTCGAGCACGGGGCCCTTGTGTCCGGTGACGCGGCTAGCGTTGAAGTCTAGGCGACCAGTCTGCAAATGGAATTATTAGGATGAATAATCTAAATAATGATCACAAAATGTGTGTGACCAGTTATTTAGTATTAATGTTTTTCAATTTTTATTTAATTTACCTAGCTTCATTTAATAGACATGTTACAATTTTATAGGGAACTAGCTGCTGCCCGCGACTTCGTCTGCGCAGGATAATAAATTATAGCCTATGTGTTATTCTGATGTATGAGCTATATTACTATAAAGTTTCATTAAAATCAATTCAGTATTTTTGTGTGAAAGAGAAACAAACATTCATCCATCCATACAAACTTTCTCGTTTATAATATCAGTAGGATAGTAGGATTTATTGAGTATTTCGAATGTAATAATTGTTTACGAATAAATGATGATATTGAAAGATTTTAAAAAATTCTTGCCTTGGACAGGACGTGTCACGGAATGTCAAAGGTCGCAGGTCAAGTCTTGTCAACGGAACGGCAAGAAAATTTTCATCATTTAATTTGTACGCCGAGCATGGCTTAATGCTTTAAATCTGAATCTAAATATTTATGGCGATTCCAGAGCGAGTTAAATCTCGTCAAGCTAGACGTCGTTCTCACTCCTATGCGATGTAGCATGAGTGACCATCCATGACAACTAAGCTTGGGTTTAGACTTGGCGGTCATGAGAGAATCATACCTATAATAAATAAATAATATATGCCACCATTTGAACCTTTGTTCTTTCTTTCTTCGTCTTATCTCTTTATCATCTTTGCCACTTCTATCAGAATCACAATTCTTTATTACAAGTAAGTACGTTTTGTACATTTTTGCACATCAACATTTTTTTGAATTTAAATTTACACCACATTGCAAGTATACGATATACTATATTTATTTGTTGAGATGAGACTTATCTAAGAGTGGCGACAATAAATTATTGTCGCATCTCTTGTGCTACTGTCCCAATGTACAAGTGAACAAACATAGTTAATTACTACTACATTTTCTCAGCATGTAACGAAACTTACTATTAAAAGAAGAAGTCCCGTCTCAAACAATTACACCTGCGCTGTACAATTAAATTCGCAATCTAACACTTCCAGCATTTCACAACTAACATCAGATAGTGAGTTTAATGGCAGATAAGAATCTAATTTTGCAACCAATTTGAAAATAATAAACAATACAAAGATTTCGATTTTTATTCTCACGCTATACTTCTAAACGTATTTCTTCAACGCTGCTTATCTTATTAGCGAATATAGCATTTGAAATGCGTTAATTAGCAATGCTACTTACGCATTCATTAAACTGAATATTATTAGTGTAATAATGAGTTGCATATTACTTCATTGTCGTAACGCGTTAGATACTAGATAAATGTTATTTCACTATACGCCGAACGCCAAGGACAAAGTAGCATCAATGTTTGTAGAAACACTTATACACTTGCTAAAATCAGTTAACGAGTGTTAGTTTAAGTGGTTTGACCACATAAAGTGTAAATTTTCATCAATTTTATTATTTTTTTTGACAAAAATGTCCACAACTTTCTGCCTTTTGATAGAGATTAATTATAAGAAACGCACTAGGTATATCGCCTGACCGTGATTGGAACAAATATCCAAGTGTCCTAACTTTCGCATTTATAATACTAGTAAATTATAATATAAGAGCTACATGACATAGTTCAACGTAGCATACTTACGTGATCCAAAGGTAAGACTAGGAAGGCTCCTCCACCGGCGACCTCCGTGACAATGGCCACAAACTTGGGGTTCACGGCGCAAAAGTTGGAGTCGTGCGCGTTCCTCGTAATCTTAATGTTGTCATAGCAACGCTCTCGCTTGAAGGATACTCCGTATACATGGCGGAACTTCGAGCTTCTCACGCCTCGGAACCAAACCTGAAATGTAATGAATTTAAGAAAAAGAAATAGCTAACCATATTTGTAAAATACCCAAGTTCATAGTTACTTTTCGCACATTCATCTCAAAGAATTGATATTTATTTTATGTTATTTCTCAAATGCTGCAAAGAGGAAAACGACTACACACGTTTTTGTGAACACTCGTGAATTCACACAACTAAGTAAACACCTAGCATACATCACTTTATGGGTTTCGATATCGATTTAACCTTGTGAATCTACGTCCTTTCTACGCTCGCTATGAGTATTTAATAAGCGTTTGCTTATTACATCGAAAATAAACTTGTACTCTGGTACAAATGCTAATATTTTCGTCTTGTTGGACTAAAACTTAGCGTGCTACTGCCATTGCTACCAATACCAATACAAGTTGTACAGTTGCACGCAATAAGAGAAAACAATCTAGAAATATGATTGAACAAGTAAACCATAGAGGGAAAACAGCAGTTCTAATAGATCAAAGTAAGTTTTGATAAAGGTGATAAAATTCAATGAACGCTTTTTCTCATTACCATCATAATGCTTTATTGTTAGCAGCCTTTCCCAGGTTGTAAAATTAACTACCTAATCTGGTTCAGAAAACGCAAAAAATAGCTCAGCTCCGCAGTTTCACTTTAATTAGGAAAATAATGGGGTCCATTCAATTTGAAAAATATGCTTATGTATAATTTAGTTCTTTTTACCTAAATAAATGGAGGTAAAGTCGACCTCGCATCAAATGTACACACTGGCACTTTACGGCCACTTTAAGGCCATACGGTATATATTGAAATGTAATGGGTTTGTATAGCTTGACGTGATGTCGAGTAAATAATGTAATCTTCGTACTTAAAGAGGAATTTCTATTTGGATGATAATTTCTTTATTATCGTGTAATAATTAATAATACTGTAACAATACATTTTTTGATCAGATAGATATGAGATATTTGTAATGGATGTTTTGAATGCGTATAATGACGTCATGGAATTTGCTCTATCATACGTAACATAGGTCGATAACGAAATTACGGATAGATAGAATATTATTATTTAGTGATCAGCAGATGTAAGGCTCACGAATCAGTCTGACCCGCTTGCTATTTTACGATGTTGGAGCAATGTACTTTAATTAAAACCAATTAACTATGCGTGATGAGAATTAATATGAGTTACTTGAAGTCTCTTGGACTTGGTCTAATTTACATAAACTCTTCCAATTTATTTTAATGGAAATACGTTGTCGCCAAAAAGTACTTACCTATTGTAATTAAGCAATATTTTTTTACAGTTTATGGTTTTAGGTAATAAAAACATTTGACTGTTTCTAGCGACAGAAATAAATTAACACAAAAGTGCAAATAATATAAAATCAAAAGTACCTGTGAATTAGTCATGTCGTCGCCGCTAGTCGGGTGCAATATCAAGGCATGCACTACATAGAGATGCACTCCAAACTAAGTTCTGTGCATTTTACAAATAGTCATGTACACAAATAACATAAAAGGCAGCGGCCCACAGCATGACGCACTGTAACTTAACACTGAAAGTATCAAAGAAACAAAAAGGATGCATTAAACACAACAGAAAATAAACAAACAAAAATACAAATGTGCAAGTCTACGAAACAGTATCTACGAGTACATCACTAACAGTCACTGCACTTGTGCCTAAGTCTGGTTGAAATGGTAATTATGTGTGTGATTATGACAGAGCGGCAGAAGCGCGTGCCTCGAGCGGCAGGCGAAAAAAAAGTGAAAAGATACTTGTTACGGAGCCGTTGCCGCCCGCCTGCCGCCGACAGTGCTGAGAGAAATTCAAATTCATTGTGCTATGTGGCGAGCATCAATCAAGTAGTAAAGTCTATGGTTTTATGATCTATTTAAACTTGTTGGAGAGGGGTCACTCTGCAACAAAGTTATTATCCCAACACATGGAACGATAATAATATTTTTAGTTTCCATAAGAAAACAAAAAGAAATACCTACGTATTTTTGTAGTTTAAAATAACTTTTGATTTAAGTTACTGTATTAACAATATCGATTAGGTTTCAAAAAGTAATGCGATAAAAAATTGTGTGGGGAGGCAAACTCCCTCAACTATATATTTTACATAAAGTTTACATGTAGGTAAAAGTATTGTGATGATACCTACCTGAACCCCATATTCCAAGCAACAGTATTCAAACATGTATACTCAAAAATAAAACTTTAGAAACACACAAAAGCAATGTAACACTTTCCCTGTATGATGGCCAAGATAGAGTTACATGATAACCAGCAAAGCGTTACAAAAAAGATACAATAGCACTACACCTACAACTTTGGCAATAGGCCTCCATAGTGTGAGCATCTGGCACTTATGTCATGCTTCGATGATTAAAATATAATGCAAATGATTATATCATTTTGTGCGCCGCATTACATCATCACTAAGTACATCATGGCCTCTCATATACTCAAAGACATAATATATAAAGGATATTTCTAGACATAACTTTGCTATTATCAAAGAATAGGTACCTATATGAATAATTTATTCTATTTTTTAGAATTAATTTATTCTATGTAAAACAATTAGCTATCTATTATGCAAAATTAATAAAGAATGAGGTATAAATTGATTTAAGTGAGCAATTTTAAATGTTTGTATAGTAGATATTAAAGATGTTACCTGATGAATAAATGTTATTGTGCAATAGAAAGCTAGATTACATAAAACTGAACGAACATATGATTAGAGGTGAAAGCTGTGATTGAAATGCAAATTAAAATGGCATAGTCAATGATAATGATAAATCACATTCCTAAGTAGGTATGCAAATGAATACCTACCTTTGTATCCTAAAAAATTAAGTATGTTCATAGTGTTATATTCCCAGAAAATTAATGATGGGATTAAGATATAGAAAGAAAATAATTGCATAATGAAAATCAGTGGAGAAATAAACTTGTAAGATCATATTTTACGGCATATTATTGGTGTGTATAGATAGAATATTATTTGTCTACAATATGGGAGAAGTGAGTCCAGTAAAAGTGTATTGCTTTAAAATATTGTGGTATAGTATAGGGAACCAATTGATTGTCATAGATGTTCAATTGTTCAGGTCACCCACGCCTCTGATATGGAGATCCCAATATGCTATCAAATGACAACAGCCTCTGCTATCGAGTGACAACTGCCTTTACTTTGGAATAACAACTGCCAAATGTGATTTCTGAGGCACAGAGAGCCTCAGAATATGACTCTAGCAACACCCATTCGGATAATTTAATATAACTTACTTATGACTTATTAATAATGCTTTATTTATAATTTATAATATACCTACTATATCATACACAGTTAATACAAGATGGAAAAACATAAATAATAAGAATGTAGGAATGGAATAACTTCATAACCCTTCATATTCTTTCATCCAGAAAACATTTACTCCAGAAATTCAGGGAAACAATTTAGCATTTTTATTCTTTAGGAATTAGGTATGACAAGACAATGTAATTTAAGATTATAATTTAGGTACCTACATTACCTATATTCCACTTTTATTTAATGGCTTCTTCTCTTATTTATAAATGTATAATTTGGCCAATGACTAGACTAGAGTATTCATGTAAATAGAAAATTAAACAAATAGGTATTAAAAAAATCAAAGAGCTATTCTAAAAAAACCTAGGTATATTACCTACAGAGGTATATCCCACACCAAACTTCATGGTTTGGTTAAAGAAATGCCATTTTATTAGCCTTAGTATAATGGTGTGTTCTAACACAGAGAAACATGTGTGGAGAGTTTTTAGGGTTGAAATTATCTCAAAAACTAACATGACTGATGAATTATTTCAATTTTAGGTAGAAAACAGTTAAAACTATGTAACTATGTCCAGTAGTTTTTCGAAAAAATCTTAACCTTATTGAGGCCCCTGTATACTTTTCCCTGTCTTTGTGTGTACGACCCAAATGAGAAGTCATTTTCGGAAGGAGTCAGCTAGTATTCTTTAGGGGCTAGAGATAAAACCATCTACAAGCACAATTTATTTATTTTTAGCTAGGTAGGTATATATATATATATATATATATATATATATATATATATATATATATATATATGTTACAAAATACATATTATATACTCCTGCAAAAGGTAGATAGAAGTTGTAATAAGTACCTTTTCAGAATTTGAGGTAGGAAAACTCTACCTCTACTGTATTATTGTAATAACATCTTTGGTCATTTCTTTACAGTGCTAATGGCATAATTAGAAAAAATAAAAAGTAATTGTAAATATAGGTACCTACCTGCCTCTCCTTTATATTTATATTCAATCAAAACTAAGTTAGGTAAGGTTTTGAGACGGGACATTTTCGAAGTATTCGTATACCTATCTGCAGGAAAAACCCAACGGAACAAAAGCATGGACTTTTTTCCAAACGTCTGACTTCGATTTGAGGCAGGCAATCCGTAGTTGCAGAAGCATTTTACACAGAACAGGCAACTCGGAGCTGTACATATTGTAATTTAGGATTGGAAAGTTATTTCTTACCTTGGTTGCAGGTTTATTGCACGCTCTCACGTCTACAAGAGCGCTATTTTTTGCGGGGCTCTTTTCAGCAATGTTTATTATGTCCAAACTGGTTTCCTGTATTGACTCGTCCTTTGCAGGCGGCATATCCTTTTAGTTGTATTAACTGAGTGTTCTTGAAATTGAATATGTACGTCTATAAACAAATTATTATAATATTGTTTACGATGTTACAAGAGAAATGCAAGCACGCCAACCAACCAAAATGCTATTTTTCACAGTGCAGAGAGGAGAGACGAGAGTAACGAACGACGAGCGAGCAGAGCAAAGAAAATATATAAGCGAGTGAGTGCGAGTGAGTTTCGAATGAACGAAAGCAGGAAAGAGCGAATGAAATTCACGCCAGTGCTGTACTAAAATTATAATAGGATATTTATATTTAAAAAAGAGATACAAGAAGGATATCATTCCAAATATTTATAAACCCAACGAAGTGCACTCAATAACACTAAACTAAGCTAGTGACGATAAATAGCGCAATTTTCTCGATAACCACGTCCTGAATAGTGTAAAAAGCCCTTTTTTCTGTCACTGTAACGGAAAGGTCCTTGGAAGGCTATTAAGCATTAAAAACCTAAAATAAAAATCTTTTGCCGTGTACTCACAACAACCATTTATTAGGAACACAATCTGACATTGTAAAATTCAAATCTAAATATTATTTTTAAATGAAAAAATATGTATAGCGAAAGGAGGCCGCCACATCCTCTCGACGAAAAGATGTTGACTACAAGTCAAAATGTTTCGGTGGCTTGATCAGGCGACCGGAACGCGTTCTCATCTTTGGCGCATCAACAGTTTCTTCCACCCTCTCCACCAAGAAAACGGACGGGGAGTTGAAGATCCACTTTTATACCGCTGTTTCACATAGCGATGAATAACAGGATTAAAAATTGAAATTTTACAACTTCTCTGTTGTCCACACAATGTCAAACTTATTTTGACGCTAATTATGACATTTTCATTTTCACCCATAAAGATTACAAAGGCGTACGAAACTCTTTGCTTTGTAATATTCTCATTTTGGATTAAAGTAGAATTTACTTCTGATATTGCGATATCTTCGACGATAATATTATCTTCATGTCGACGATCCTTTAATCCGTTGTCCTCGTATCTTCCTTCCTCATGGACCTGAATGGTCTGGTCGAAGAGATCGAGTGTTTCTGTTTGTATCTTCGCATCTGTCTTCTTTTCTGCTGCAGGGTCACATATGTTAATGTTTTCCAGATTCCGCAGGTGCCCGACTTCAAGATTTAATTGACAAATTGCTACAGTAATATCTTTACGTTGGTGTTTATCTTCCTTAGTCTTAATGTCTTCATAGAGACTGTGATCTAAAGCTTCTTCTCCAACGGGTTTTAACGTAAGCTTCGACACTACCTCTTCGGCATCTGTGTCTGTAGAAGCTCGCACATCATTCGTTTCAATTTCTGGCATATCGAGGTTCGGCAAACGGGAACGTGTCCTAAGTGTTGCGTTACCAACCTGGCCATTGACAGATGCGCCATAAAATTTTGATTCTCGTAAAGCTTGTACGTTAAGGTATCGCCTTTCGTACTTTAGTCTTGCCCTACACCAATCGAGAACATAGGGTTCCGCAGTGTCACAATCCTCGAAGTATTCTGCTTCATCAAGATCATCTTTCTCCAGCCATAGTTCCTTTATACGTCTATCAACGTGAAACAATTCTTCAGCTTTATTGGAGAGATGTTCATAAGCAGCTTGAACAACATCTGCGTCTGGTTGTGTTTGCTGTAATAATTCTAGCAATCCATTTTTGGCTCTCATAAAATGCTGCCGACATACTGACCTTTCCGCCTTCAGATTCTTCATATTTCCTCACGGTTTCTTCTAAACCACAAAGAAAAAAGTCACGGTCGCCACTAAATGTAACGGAAAGGTCCTTGGAAGGCTATTAAGCATTAAAAACCTAAAATAAAAATCTTTTGCCGTGTACTCACAACAACCATTTATTAGGAACACAATCTGACATTGTAAAATTCAAATCTAAATATTATTTTTAAATGAAAAAATATGTATAGCGAAAGGAGGCCGCCACAGTCACTGTGATTTTGACTTCGGGAATTGGCTATTGTGAACTCAACTTTACTTAAGTACATGTATTTAGTTTCCAGCCCTTGTAGCACGAGTCAGCATTAGCGATCGACGCAACGCCTCGGAGCTGTCAAAGTGACATTATTATATTACAAGGAGTTTGACATTAGTTTGACAGCTCCGCGGCGTTGCGTCGATCGTTAACGCGACACGTGCTAGCCCCGCAGTTTCCATTAATTGTTGGTTTTGTGTATTTATTTTATTAAATATTTATTTTATAAATAAATAAATAAAAATTAGTACCCAGTCGGTAGGTATATACCTTTCTCTGTTTTCGACTGTACTTAGATAAGAAAACCCATGAAAGATTTTTTTACAGAATAAATGCTATACAATTTGAAAAAAAAATTGTAAATAGTTATTCAAAATAATGTAGTATTTGCTATTTATTTTATTAATGGACTCGGCAGTTCGTCATTTGCCAATGTCATGTACAGAATATCCAAGATATCATTGTCTTGTCTTTTCTTTCTCCAGAGGAGTCGCCGTAGCGTGACACACTCGTCACTATGGCTGGATGAAGCAGGTCGACAGTCACGTTCCTGGTAGTGGGAATCTTGATAATTGCATGAAACTCCAGATAACGTAGTATTACATTATCTTTGCTTCAGATCTTGCATGATTTATCCAACAAATTCACCATACCTGTCATTCGCAAACATTTTTGGATCAATTTACATAACCACTTACATGAAATAACCGGTTCTATATTGGCTCGTATAACAACTTTTGTAATAATTTTATTTGGCATAACGTTTATTAGAATAATTATTTTTTCGCATGTATACGCATAATTTATATAGGCATAAAATTATTTGGCATAATGATTGCTTAGAATAATGTTCTAAGGCATAAATTGATAAAAGCATAACGTTATCATAGCATAATGTTTATTGGCATACTTATCGAAAGCCATAAACATTACGCACAACATTATCCAAAAAGGTGCAGAAACACCATGAACCAGATGCAGTGCGAGAAAAGGTTAGCAAAATTGATTAATTTTCGTACGTAGGTAACAATTATAAAATAATTATTTATAGTGTAGCAACATGTTCGCGGCTTATAGGTGGCCCAAGGGCCACCCCGCCGCACCTTAACCTACTGTCACAGCTTCGTATTTGGTGCGATATTGTTTATTTATTACAAATGAGTTTTATTATCATATAATTTATGCCATATGTGGTTATGGTAAATTAACATTAGGGTATAAAAAAATATGCTTAAAAATTGTATGCCTATCAAAAATAGTCTAAATGAATTTAGTACTACAGACCATTATGCTTAAGATTCATTATACCGAAGATACTATTATGCAAAACTATCGTTATGAAAGAAAACATTATGCGACATACATTATGATGACAAACAAAATTAGGGCAAAAAAATTATGCGAGTAAATATGATCCCGAAATAACCATGTAGACATTAAAATGAGAATTATTAAATAATTAAATTGTAGCTTCTCGCTATTTTCAAGAACAACCTAAATTTTTGGTACGGTCAATGAAGAGGAGGACGGTGCACTGCACAGCAATTATGTTAAAATATTTAGATCGAACGATTACTTAACCAGTATAACCAGCTGGCCCGGCCCTGGTAACATCGTCATCAAAGATAATGTAATACTACGTTTATCACCATGCTCGTTTGTACTGGTAACGTAATCGTTCGACTGTGTTCGATCCAAATTTCTTAGCAGAATATCTTGGTGTGTTGTGTCACTTACAACACACCAAGATATTCTGCTAAGAAATTTGCTACTTACATTACTATATTTGATACTTTACATGTGCTATTAATTTACAACCACAATTTTGTCTTTGACAACGCTTTCTTATTGACAAATTAGCAAAGTTGAATTATTCACAGTACACAAATTGTAATCGTTTTATTGTTGACTGCAAGCACCTGACATAAGTTGTGGGGCCATCGCGCCGCCCGTCGTTATAGCGATAACCGCGACTAGTGGTTTAAGCCATTTATGTATTTTTAATGTTGATATCAAAATCGGTGATAACTGTCTAAGTGTCACCGTTTAACAGTTTTCACCGCTACGACTACGAGCCTCTAGTGCTAAAAGTCTCGGTCTTTGTGAATTATGTAAACAATTTGTGGTTTTGGGACAGAATATATCTATTATTATTATGGTTCTGACGATGTATTTAACGTAATAAATATACCTGAATTTGTATCTACATAGTTATAATTAAATTTTTACAATCACCTGATTTAGGCCAGCTTTACTTTTCTCTGTTTTCGACTGTAGATATTAAGTACATCGGTGTTTATAAATTGTTAGTATGGCCACAATATATAATTTTGGCGCTGGGCCGTCAAAATTACCTAAAGAAGTAAGTTATACTAACTACCTAATTCGTATTTATAAAAAAGATCAAAGTTTTGGAATAGGTACCTATTTTGTTACACAGGTGTACGTATTAATAAACAATGAGTTAACTAATTTTAATGGAACGGGAATAAGTCTATTGGAGACAAGTCATCGCTCGACGACTTACAACAAATTAAACAAAGAAGTACAAGATATTGTGAGGAAATTATTGTAAGTATTAACGAGTTGTATAATTAATAATGCAATTATTAGCGTTGTACTTAAACTAGGTATATACATTTTTAATAGGTAGGTAAGTACTTAAATGGGTTTTCATATAATTTCATACTTAGGTACTTATTTATAATTTTTCAACTTACTCCAGTCGTAGGTAGTAGGTACAAATACAGGGTGTTCCATCGAGAAGGGTCAGTATCAGTATGGCGAAATCTGAAACTATTTATGATTCTATTTAAATTCTCAGAGATATTTTGTCCACATAGGTGATACCAGAGATGAAAAATATTTGGCAATTAGTAAAATCCATTTTTATGAGAAATATGTCTTTTAATATAATTTCCAATTTTTAACTAAGAAATTCAATGAAATTTAACAACTTTTATCATAATTTTTTTAAACCTGTCGTATACTTGATTATTAATGAAAAAAAAAACAATTATTTGGTATCAATTGCTGGGCACTACTGCCAGGAATGATTAAGTTGTTGGTCGCTTTTATATAAAATAGTTTACTTTGTTCATCATCATTCGAATCTTATAATATCGCGTGATAAAAGATATCATATTAAATTTTAGGTAATCTTTCATTGCAAGTGGGGGTTAGCACCGCCGCAATGTGGTAAGTTCAAATTTGGATGAAATTTTGAAAAGAGTTGGTTCATTTGAAGAAGGTAACTGTTAGGTAAATATTAGGGTTTTTATCAATATTACATAGAGGTTACATACATTTATGTCTAAACATCGCATCGAATTGAGAAGCTCCCTTTTTGCATGTTTTTTTCGTTCATCTTTTATTTTGCAGGACCCCTGTTAAGAACCCCTGAAATCACACTTTGACAGTAACATTCATTAAGTTGTTGACAAAATTTCTGTGAGAATTTAAATAGCATCATAGAGTTAGAGTCATTTTCTTCCAGAAAATTGCAAATTAATAAATACGAGTAAGTATGAGTAAGTAAGTAATATTTCTATTATTTATTTTAGAAATGTTCCAGAAAATTACAAAATTTTATTCCTTCATGGTGGAGGCCAGGGCCAGTTTGCTGGTGTTCCACTCAATTTGATGTCTAGAACTGGAACCGCTGACTATGTTGTTACAGGTAAAGTGGTAAACTTTAAAATAGCCATTGTATATAAATATATTTTTCATATTACTTACTAGACTAAATACTTTTTTCACAACGATGCGCAGGTATATGGTCAGCAATAGCGGCGAAGGAAGCCCTAAAATATGGGAATGTGAATATGGTTTTGCCGTCGACAGACCTGTATTTGGATATCCCAGATCAAGCCACATGGAACCTGGACCCAAATGCGTCATATGTACACATTTGTTCAAATGACACCATTCACGGTAAAATGAATTTCATCTGCAAATAGGTAACAAAATACTTTTAAACTGACTGTATTCAGTGGTGATCAGTAATTATTATCATCGTATCAATAATAATTTAACAACGTGAAATTATTCTATTCTTTCTAATAGGTTACAATGTAACTTTTTTTGCAAGTGTTTCATGAAAAGCACTGTGTTTGCAAAAAATAATGCATGAAGTAAATGGGTACCTACATTTAATTAAAACGTTAATTACATTACAATATCACCTATACAGTTAATTTTGATACCTGTTTGATTGTTATTATTTTACTGTACAGGTATCGAATACAGTTTCGTACCAGATACAAAGGGAGTACCTTTGGTGGCGGATATGTCATCGAACTTCTTTTCAAAAAAAGTTGATGTATCTAAGGTGAGGTGGTGAGCGAGCAGGGGGCTGAGCCGCGTCGATTTTTACTAGACCTCAATGTCAGATTTTTGGCGAAAATTAGTAAAAAAATTTCGTTCGCGCTGGCTTTAACAGGACAAAAAAGGCCTACCGGCTAGCCCCCTAGGCTATGGAAATTGATTTTGATTGGTATCTATCAATAACTATTACTTTACCAATCAATGTTGTGAATAATAGCAAACTATTTTTTTTCAATAACTTCCTAGTATGGTGTTATTTATGGAGTGGCCCAAAAGAACATTGGAACATCCGGCGTGGTTCTAGTGATTGTTAGAGATGATCTACTTAACCAAGCCTTGCCAATATGTCCTTCGATCTTAGACTGGACTATCAATAGCAAGGCTGATTCCATATTGAACACACCACCTATGTTTTCGTGAGTTTTATTTTGTTTGTAGTTTTGCTTCCTTCTAAACCCATCCTTCATATTACTCAAACCAATCTTGATATTTATTATTATTTTTTAATTTTATTATTAACAGTAATTCTTCATCATTTTAATTAATTCTTCATATTTTCAGTATTTATGTAATGGGAAGAGTACTACAATGGATCGAAAGAAATGGTGGCCTTAATGCTATGGAAGAATCAGCTATGAGAAAATCTGCATTGATTTACACGATTATAGAAGAATCGAATGGTTTTTATCATGCACCGGTAGTTAAGAAAGTTAGAAGCAAAATGAACATACCATTCCGAATTGGTGCACCTGAAGGCATTAGTACTCTTGAAAAAGAGTTCCTAGAAGGTGCAGAGTCATTTGGTCTAATCCAACTGAAGGGGCACAGGTAAATGGGTAATTATTCTATTTACCAGAAAGTGTAGAAATAAAACCCTAAGTAATGTTTTTAATCTCTTTCCTTTCCAGTCTTGTCGGTGGTATACGCGTCTCTATTTACAATGCTGTCACAATGGAAGATGTGGAGACTCTAGGTTCCTACATGAGGGACTTCTACAAGAAGCATTTGAAATACAAAATAGGTATATTACATGTTAAATAAGTAGTACTTAAAACTTATCTATAATTTATACTTATCAATAAAAAATACAATATTAAACTTGTGTTTTCATATTTTGTTTTAGAATATTCTTTGTTTAGGTTACCGGTACTTGATTTCATACATATCTAGGCATTACTTATGTCTTCTAATTACTTCAGATGGACATTTGAAGCCTTCAAAATATCGAGTTCCTAAAATGGTAATACGCGGGCTCGTCATGCAAGGGTTATACAGGTTGGGTTGCAATAATTTTGTGAATTGCTGCTGACTGTATTATCTATCACTTTATAAAAACAAGTGGCACTGACCTAACTTCGCATCGTAAACATTTAGCAAGATACGTCTTTTATCAAGAGTATACGATCCGACCCACCGACCAATCCGGTTTCAGTCTCGATTGATAATTTGGTCGGTGAGCTTGTGTTCATTTAATTGAAAACACAACTTATAAAGTAATAAAATAAATCATGGCGAAGATACACAATTTTGGTGCTGGTCCGGCTAAATTACCCGAAGAAGTAAGTCACACACAGCGCATTTTAAACGTACCCATGAATAAAAGTTTTCGTTACCTAAATGTCATTATTGAATGTAATTGAGTGCATTACTTATTTGTTGTAGGTATACGAATTAATTAAAACAGAGTTAACAAATTTTGATGGTACGGGAATCAGCTTATTGGAGACCAGTCACCGTTCACCCACATACTTTAAATTGAACAAAGATGTACAAGACGTTGTAAGGAAATTATTGTAAGTTTTCATGAAAGGTGTTTTAAAAATTAGGTTACTTTTGTTTGTTATTGCAGTTAAGTGCTTGGTGTGCAAAAGTAAAGCAGGGTACGCTGCGCCGTCTGCTGTGTTTCGAAAAACGAAAACATGCGATTTAGGGGAGTGGCTTAACAATTTTCTTTGCATTTAACAAAGAAAATTGTTTCGAAAAAATGTTTCCGTGTTTCGAAACTTTATATAGCTTAATAAATAATGTGGTACTCCATCGCAAAATTGTAAACGTAGCGTCAGGTTAGCTGTAAGCATCGTCACCACAGAAATATGGCGCCTGTCGGCATTCGGCAAGGGCAATTATAATGTTTTGTTTCCACGTCGATATAAAAAAAATCATTCCAATTATTTGAATATCCTTGAGTTTGTACGAAGACGCGACGCAACGATGACAATAATGATGCACTTTTATTTTCATGGATCTCCTAAACGCATCTCTACTCGACTGTTTTTTGACATTTTGAAATTTCATCATGTTTTCGTTCGTCAAATTAAATAATTAAAATATTTGTTTTTGTCGTGTATTTTCCAGAAATGTGCCAGATAATTACAAAGTTCTATTTCTGTCTGGTGGAGGACAAGGTCAGTTTGCTGGTGTTCCTCTCAATTTGATATCTAGAACGGGAACGGCGGACTATGTGGTTACAGGTAAATATCGTGTCATGGAAAGGTCAGGTGTTTCCGAAAGACCTTTGTAAAAATAAATTGGGCCAGTAGATAAGATAAACTGAAATAAAATTGAAAAAGGCACAATCGTCTGAGCGTCTCGAATAGAGGCTCTAACTCATAATAATCGCTCAAAGCGAGGGTGTTTTTTAAAACTTTTATAATACTTACACAATTACTTACTTTTCACAGGTGCATGGTCCGCTAAGGCGGCGAAAGAAGCGAAGAAGTATGGCAAAGTAAATCTGGTCCTACCGCCCACCGATCGACATGTGGAAATCCCAGACCAGTCTAAATGGAACCTGGATCCTAATGCATCATATGTGCACTTTTGTGCAAACGAGACTATTCATGGTAGGTATTCTTATCTTATTATGCACTTTGTAGTTAGAATTAGAACATTTGGAGAGGTTCCAATGCCATCATAAATAGAAATTATTTAAGAACCAAAAACCCAACTGCATTTAAAAAAAATAGTACTTAATTATTAAAACTATTAGAAATAACTGGTATATAATGCGTTACCCGAGGAAATAAAGATAATACATGACATTAAATTATTTAAATCTAAATTGTACAATTGGTTATTAGATCGCTGTTACTATACCGTTACCGAATACTTAAATTCCTCTCACTGACATTTTTACTACATGACATTTACATTAATTATTTTTATTTCTTCTGTCATTTTTATTGCTTATGTAACTGAAAACTTTGCACGCTTGTATACAAGTAGAATACTGTACTGGACAATGCAATTTACCATCCTGAGATTTCATGTATTCTGGCAAATAAATGATTTGATTTGATTTGAAATTCTTCATTATTCAGTTCAATGCCTTTTCAGTTATTTACCAAGCCTTCATAATTTTCAGGCGTGGAATTTGATTTTGTGCCTGACACCAAAGGAGTGCCCTTAGTAGCAGATATGTCATCCAACTTCTTCTCAAAGAAAGTTGATGTCTCCAAGGTAAGATAACTTCCAAAACAATGAAATTTCAAACCAATTTTCAAAACAATGAAAATATATTTTGAGATGGTGTTATGAACAGAGACACCACTATACTAATGTGATAGCACTGCAACCATACTGATACCATTTCATGATATCTTTCCATGGTAACCATAACAGCCACACAAATTTCTTCATGTCATAGTTCAAAATATAAAATAAATTACCATGGTAGTAACGACCTACCTATCAACAATTCTGCCCCTCTATTGTAGATCTGACAATGGCAAGAAGCCATTCCTATTTCTATAATCCATTGCTCGGTCGCTGTGACTAGAGTTTTTATGTTACTAATGAAAGCCAGCAATGGACTATAGAAATGGGAGTAGGTTTGCTGTCACTGTCAGTTCCACAATTAGACTGCTGGTGTCAAGGTGTATATGTACATTCAATTATTTTCAGTATGGTGTTATCTATGGCGGAGCCCAGAAGAACATTGGAACTTCTGGTGTGGTCTTGGTTATTGTCAGAGAGGACCTGCTCAACCAAGCATTGCCAATCTGCCCTTCAATCTTGGACTGGACAGTCAATAACAAGGCTGACTCCATACTCAACACACCACCTATGTTCGCGTGAGTTTAAGTTTGCAGATAAGTTAATTTATACCCTTTATGTTGTAGTGTACCCAATGGAAGTCTAATTTACATCATGTTACAATCAAATTCATTTGATAGCTCAAATACATCATAATTCATAAACACCACAAAACTAGCATCTGTTTGCAAACTAGCAGTGTTGTTTATCTAATCATGATTATAATCGCCTGTCTATTTATTCATACTCACCTCAGACCTAGTTTCATCATGCAGGCAAAGTTGAGTTGGTGGATTGCAAATGCCATATATTTATTTCTCCTCAGCCAAGCCGGTTTCAGTTCCTCAACCATATTGAGAGCACTCTGTAAATGTACTATTCAAAATAAATTGGTAAATGGCTTACTTTGACCTCCAGAAGTTCAGTATATGGGTCACTGAGTTTTCTGAATAAACAAAATACATATTCAGAAAAAGACAATTTTATTTCATTCCAGTATTTATGTAATGGGACGAGTACTGCAATGGATCGAGAGAAAAGGAGGCGTCGAAGAGATGGCCAAATCAGCCACAAAGAAATCTTCGCTTATCTATGATATAGTAGAAGAATCGAATGGTTTTTACTACGCACCAGTAGCTAAGAACGTGAGAAGCAAAATGAACATTCCATTCAGAATAGGTTCGTCTGAAGGCAATGATGCGCTTGAGAAAGAGTTCTTGAAAGGTGCTGACGCTTTGGGACTAATTCAACTCAAAGGACACAGGTATGTAAAAAATCTTGAATCAAAAATTACTCAAATACATTATGCATTATTATACAACACTATTGATTAGGGCACTCTTCTATTGAATAAAGGGATCTCGCAAGGTCATGACTCGAGCATGACCGACCACTGCGGGTTTTCTTGAGATGGTAAGTGGTCACCGACCCTTATATGCTCCTACAACTTCAGAATAGTTGAAGGTACTCATGGTGTCATAATGACAATGAAATGCCTTGTGCTCTTGTCCTGACAATTGCAGTGATTCCAGATTGTGTACGCTTATATTAAGTCTCCGCTAAGCGAGACGTCCCGCTCCCTCTTACGCGATGTAGCATAGGAACGATAGTGACAGTTGCATTTAGGATTAGGATTCAACTTAGTGGCCAGAATTAGCTACACTGTTTCTTCCTATCTTTCAATTCGGAACAGCAATGCTAAGCCTTGGTTTTATTTTTAATGTTTAAATTTTGGTTACAAATGCTTGTGTGATTTGTTGTGTCTTTTCGCTAAAAACTAGTTCTTTAAGCATTGTCAACGACAGAAATATGTAAGGGTGTGGTAAAGTCGACTCCATGTCGAGCAAGTGTAATACTGGATATTTTATACCTTTCTTATTGTCCTTACCATAGGAATTGAAATCGTACTTACCATTGACGTGTTGTCGAGTGTACCTACCTAGACGCGACTGCAAAAGATTACCGCCGCGCCGGTCCTTTGATTGTAAATATGAATGAATTGATTGATTGTTGGTTTTAATACTTTTCAGGGATGTCGGCGGCATTCGGGCTTCGACGTACAACGCGGTCACAATGGAAGAGGTGGAAGCCCTAGCTGCATACATGCGAGACTTCTACAAGAAACATTCCAAGTAACTCTTGTTGCAGTTAATCTCTCATTTTTTGTATTTACCTATATTTTATCTACATTTATATCACAAGTGCCTTATTGTGTATTTTCGTAACGTTCATAAGTAAATTGTTTACTCCATAAATACATTAGTTTCCTTTTAGGTATATCTATTTAATCATTTATTGACGGTAGAAACTTAGTTATCTATCATTACGAGTGTCTCAATTTTATCAGTTGGTTGCTGTACCATTATATCTTTGTCTATCTATATTTTGATATTATAAACAAAACATAACATCATAGGAACTGGATTTAAAATATTATCTTTACCAATAATAAATAAATATCTTTCCTGTATTCATAAGTAGTTTGCTAACTAAGGTTTTAACAAATACTTATTCGAGCTAGCTTGCCCAGTTTACAAATTTCATGAGGAAACTTAATATTTTGCGTGGTAAAGCAGCACTGGTAGGGCAGCCTTGCTAGCCTTAGACGAGTGGTTAATTCGGCTCTCTCAGGAAATTATAGAGTTAGAGTAACAAACGTTAAAATTTATCATATATTTTGTATTTCCCTAAGTTAAGTGGATTATATCCTTTTTTTAGAGAAATAAATATCTTAAACCGTAACGTTTGTAACAATTTTGATATAGAAAAGAAATGGTTATAATTAATTAGATAAACAAATAGGACCGAAATGTATGTCCATAGATCAAAAAATACTGTTTAATATTTCCGGCATACCGTTATAGATGTTTTCGAATCTTAATCGTGATGAAAGTCGCCATTTAAAAATTCACTCTACTCTTTACTTTCGTTGAGAACCTTTCGATGAGCGGTTAGAGAGACAAATCTACATCTTCCCTTTAAGGGCCTGATACAAGCCAACTAGCGCCGCCAATCTTGAAAAAATAATATCTTCCAATTTAATTAATTTTATTAAAAAAGCTATTTACAAAATGTTTATTAATAATACATAATTGCGAAAAACGGCCGTTTTTGGCACATTTGTGAACTACAATTTAGCTTGTCGCAATTATGCCGTGTATTGTATATTGAAAAATAGTATTCATCCTAATAAACATTTTGTAAATAGCTTTTTTAATAAAATTGATTAAATTGGTAGATATTATTTTTTCAAGATTGGCGGCGCTAGTTGGCTCATATCAGGCCCTTAAATAGGTTTGGCCTTCTTCTGATGCAATATTACTCTAAATATTGATTTTATGTCTACAAACTCGGAATCGAAAACAATGCGTCATTGGGAGCGATGATGTAGTTCCCACTGTCTGTTCGCGGGACGTATCTATTGACATTTTCGTCATTATCTGTGTCAAAAGTCATTGATTATGTCGTGATGTGCGTAATATTGGCGCGACAAACATAGGTACCTACTTGCCTATAATTTTGTAATATTAGATACTAACAAACGAAAATGATAACTTGTCTCATGGTATAATGACAAAAATATAAGTAATCGTTTCTGTCCTAATCGAATCTCTGGTGGGTCAGCGATATAGGTACGGACAACAGCAGATACCTACTTGCGGTACGATTTCAACTCTTACGACGCAAATAATAAGAACGGTCCAAAGTGTTACACTTGATGTGTACATGTTGTGAATCCATTAGTTTTCTACATAAAGATGTTTCAATGAGGAGGTATATAGGGAGTCTACATTAAGCACGTAGGTAAGAGGATAAATAAAATACGTAGATATTTAAGTTTATTATTTTATTAAATTTTGTAAAAATATTACTGTTAACGTATCTACTAATGTGGTAATAAAATTGTGATGGAAACCATCCAGAGGATTCAATGAGTATTGCTTAAATATGTAGGTACATACATTAAAGATTCGTTATCAGATCATTAGGTTGTAACATACTTTTCACTTAAGTATAGAACTGTAGTCATAAATTATTAGGTAGTATTATGGAAGTCTTATATGTATTTTAATACAAAAATGTACTGATGTGATAGGTACATTACTTATTTAGGTGTTCATTTCTCTATTCTCATACAAAAAATAAAAAAAATCACTATACATACCCCCATTTGCACATACATTCATACACACATTCATATAAAATTGTTAATATTTAAAAATACAGTTCATTTTATAATACAAACATAAACCGTTTGACTTACAAATTATTAACACATAATTTCGTAGTTGCAGTACTAACCGGATTTCTATACACTTACTGATAAAACGAAATGATAAAGAATTTTATTGACATACGATTAATACTAGCACTACGATAATTCTGAGGTCTATCATAAATATACAAATATTTTAAAATAACATAATATTTACACGTAAAATTGGAATGTCGTTGGAATGCAATTCATTTCGTAATAATTTTCCAAAAGCCCTGCTTTCTGATATGGCAGTATTCGCCTAAAAATACTTGAGCATTTTGTTCGTTGACCATAATCTCAGAACATCAACACATTCACTGTTTCAGTATAATGCCTTTATATTTAAATATTGTATTAAATTGTAAAGATTTGTGACGTAAACGTATAAAAATATATTTGGTGGGGCTGTAACGATTAAACAGTGAGTGTGTTAATACACATTCTTTTCTAAAAATAAACTTAACCTAATAATAAAGCTAAACAGAATATAAAATTCTATAAAAACATACATGACTCTCGGTTAAAATTACGCGAGAGCGACTCAACCATTCGTATTATACAGATGTACAATAATATTGACTATTATTGTTCGGGTATACCGAGAATTGAAACTAGTACGATAATATTATGTAAGTTTGACCAGAATACGACAAAACGCAGTCCTTTGTTACAATTACTGACCTTCACTGTCGCTGTCACTCTTATCTGGAAAGACAAAATACAATTAAGCTTGCATCAGACCGTAATTGTTATTTGTGGAATTTTTAATGCCGATAAGCAGCCGCTACCAAAATATTTGTGAGCAATACTAGATACTACATAGATATAAAGTAAAGGAAACATATACAATATCTATAAATAAACTTAAGTAGAATTACAACTGATAGTGCTCTGACTGGATAGTTAAAACAAGATTCATGCATTATTTTTGCAAATTGCATTCTTTATGCTAAATCTAATCAAATGCAGAATAAATATGATGCATACTTAAGTAATTATTGTGTTGTATATGGTTAAGCAGTTATACGCAGGCTTACACGAAACATCCTCAAAGTTGTTTGTAGAATATTGACATAATTTTTTGACGAAATTCTGTCATAGTCGGTAGTGTATCTGCCTTCTGTTTTCCCGGTTCGAATCCCGGTCGAGAAGGTTGTACTTTATAGGCACTCTTTCTGAGTCTGGTTGTCTATATTTTGTATTCGTATCTGTATAATAATGTCTCGAATGGAACTTTGGCACAAGAAATCTTCGTTTCGGCGATTATTGTGATGTCTAATTATTACTGAAGGATTAACTTTGAGGTTGTTTCATGCAATCTGCAATTAGTGCACAAAGCTGCATATAAGAGATAAAAGTGTAAACTAATCTATGTGCTTAAAATAATACTGACCTTTCTTACCCGGGTACGCATGCCTCTTCAGTCTGTCGTAGAGGTCGTCTTTAGTCCCGTAGATGCTCGCGTTTGACCGCGCTAAACTATTCATCTTGCCATTCATGCCGTTGTGCAGGCTCTCCTTCATGTACGTCTCGTTGTAGAAGTTTGGCATCTCCCATCCGTCTTCTTCGTCGTCGTAGTAATGTGCGTAGGTGGAGTGGTGGGAGGGAGCGATGGATTCCGCGTAAGGCGTGTGCGCTCCGTAGTAGAAGTTGACTTGTGAGCCATTTTGGTCGATAGCTGGTGTTAGTGTCTTCTTTGGTTCCTTCTTCTTTGTTGACCTGTTAATAGAGAACATAACGGATATTATTTCTTGAATTGCAATGATTTTGTTGAAGCAATGCATTACTGCACCACTTCTCTTAAATTCCTTATTAAAGCAACCTATTGTTTCTTTCTAAACCAAGGTCCTTAAAAAGAAAGAAGTAAATCAAAATATCAAAAAAATTATGTCTGTACAGACTACAGGCAAATAGTAAAAGTTAAATGTCTATAATTCAAAGTAGCAAACCGATTTTTCGAATGGTATTTTTCATGCCTGCATTATGGCACATCTCACCATGTTTTTGTGACATGACAAGTAGGAGTTAAAATTTTTGTCAGACAAAGAAGCTTCTGCAGCGGCCACTAAGTCGAATCCTAATCCTAAACGCAACTGTCACAGTCGTTCTTATGTGCTACATCGGTGTAAGAGCGAGCGCGATGCCTCGCTTAGCGGCGACTAATATTAGCGTACGCAATCTAGACGCTACAATTTTTTACCAACCTGGCGCATATCATCCAAACGAGCAGCACTAGGAATATGATGAAGATGACTCCTCCCGCGACTCCGCTGGCAATGTACGCGAACTCGCTCTTGTCGCGGCAGTGTCGGCCGGTGAACGAGCCCGTGCAGCGGCACGACGGCTCGCCGCGGGCGTCCTTCACGCACTCACCGCCGTTGTCGCAGAACTCCAGGCATACATCTGGGAATCAAACAAATGAGGTTTTAACCACGTAGACCTTAATTATCTGTTGAACTTTAGTTAGTCTATAGAAATATGCAGATGACTCAGAAACGCGTTAATTTAGTCAGAGGCTACGCGCAATTTCCGTTTATCCTACACCTACCTATAACAAAAAAAAAACATAAGGATGATAGTAAGTATGTATTAGCCCAATTTGTAAGGACAAATAGGGTTACATTGTTCTATCATTTGGTTTACATTCATTTCGTTTTCCTTCCATCAAAATTATGTATTATATTTATTAGGCTTATTACACTTCCTAGGAAGTCTAGGGAATCTATTTAATTGGCTGGTCTGAGGTTGATTTTTCAATATACTTACTTATATTTCTACTTGACATTATTAGGCCCGTCTTGTCTTATATGCTTTAAAACTTACCTGTACAAACTTTTCCGGTGCCGTTGAAGCCAGGTTTGCACTCGCACTTGAATTCGCTGGTCTCCGGGGTGAGGAGGCAGTAGGCGTTGGTGTCGCAATGCATCTCAGGGCCGCTCATTTCGCATGGGTTCGTGCACTCCGATTCTGCCGTCTGTAGTAAAAATGTATTTTATTGATGTTTTAAACACGATATAATCAAATAATTAGGTACTTATACGAAGATAAATATATAAATAAGGAAATAACATAGATGCATGGTTTCGTGTTCTTCAAACTTGTGATAGTCATTTATAGGTTATTTTAGAGACTGGATTTTACTCATTCCACTTTTTCACGTACATGGCATAAGTGCGGTCTCCTACAAACGGACGAGCGTGCATGAAGAGATTGATGATTAAATGCGGAGGATGCTAAAGTACCAGAATCGCAGCAGACGGAAGTCCATCGTTTCTGCCTACCCCTACGGGAATCAGGCGTGATTTTATGTAAGTAGTTGTAGTTGAAGAAAAATGCCTTGACTTTATTATTTTTATAGCAGCAAATACTTTCATTCGAGGCTGAATATCATAGCACTTACCGCGCCAGGTCCTCTCGTGCTCGTGTTGATAGGGCAAGGAATGCAGGCCGACTGTTGCCCTTCCGATTGGTATGTGCCCTTCTTGCATTGGACGCAAGTGTTCAGGGTGACGTTGAGGTAGGAACCTGGAATTATAAATAAGTGATGTGAAATTATTGAAGCAGGGTTTGCCAAATCTTATATTGTGTTCTACTTCGTCCAAGGTTCTACCAATAACGAAGCTTTAGTAGGCAGTACGTAAATTGATTCTCAAAAGAGTCATTCTAATTCACAGGTAGATCTATCGAATTTTTAAATCGAATCAACACAATATTTTAGGTTTATTATTTTAGGAGTTATAATGGTAAAACAATTGTACTTAATCTTGAAATATATTGGGTAAGTATGTATTTTACACTTACCAGCCCTGCATACAGGCAGAGAGCACTGATCAGGTGTGGAGGCTCCGGATTGCGGCGTGGTGGTTCCCAGCGGGCAAGGAGCGCAAGCTGCGCCTGCGCCGTTCGCGCGCCACGTGCCGCGCGGACACGGCTCGCAACCACCGTCACTGCTTAGTTGCTCGCCTAGAAATTGGATACAATGACTTTAGGATATGAGAATGTCTAACCTAGGACAGAATAACATCAGGATAACAAAGCTGTTAAATATATAGATTTTTTTTTGATAACGAGTAACATTCAAACCTACGCCACGGACTCACCATTCTGTGACATGCTCTGTATTGGATCTGGGAATATCGGAATTATCGCAGTCATGTCTAACATTTCATCCTAAGTATTTATCATATAATAATATAACATAGGGTATACTTCCGTGTCTTTCGTACGCCTCCCAAACATGGATATTTAATAATAGCACCAAAAGTAAAATACAAACATGCCAAAGATCAATGGAACGTAGTATACTAAACCTGAAAAGAAAGGACAGAAAAAGAAATGTAGAGATAAGAAAACAGACTAATGTTATAGACGCTTTAAAACACTGCAAAAAACTTAAATGGAAATGGGCAGGCCATGTCGCACGTATGAGCGAGGAGAAATGGACTAAAATAATAACAACATGGACAGGACCACCCGGAAAAAGAGACAGAGGGAGACCAAAGGAAAGATGGCTGGACGAGATAAATAAAACTGCTGGTATAAATTGGGTAGAGAAGGCAAATGACAGGGAAACTTGGAGTAAAATGGAGGAGGCCTTTACTCGTTGAGAGGTCCTTAATAGATAATATAAAAATAAAATTCAATTAAATAATTAAATTCAATTAGTATAAACACATGACATAATTAATATTTGACTAAGTTATTTTATAAATGAAATGTACAAATGAAATATATTAAGGAATAAAAGGCTATAATAATAATAATATAACATAGGGTAAACTAAAATATAGCTTTGGTAACCGAACCGTTCATTCACGATTCGACCACATTCAGATGGTCTTGAACTTTCATAGTTTTCATTCTCATTTTGAGAAGCGGACGTGACAACGAAAACTATTAAAGTAGTGGTCGACCCATCAGCACTTTGAATAACCCTACGACTATCAGATATTAGCGGAAATGATATATTTACCTGAAGGACAGTCGTCTCTACATTCGGCTACGGAAACAGCCTCGGTCGCTCGCGTAGTCTGTCCCCTCGGACAGGCCATGCATGTGAATGCACCTTCCCGCTGCTGGTACGATCCGTGACCACAGGGGCGACACAGTTCTGCTTCGGCATCGTAGTATTTGCCGGCGGCACACCTCTCTACAATACAAATAGGTAAAGAGTTTATTGATTGTTGTTTATGGCTAAGTATTATCTCTGCTCTGCCCACTTTCACTGCTTTGATCGTCTGTTTTGGTCAATGCATCTGTGTGAATTATCTATGCGTTGGTAAACACATTAGCATGACATAATATGGGGTGGTCCTACAGCTTGATTAGTTTGTTTTATAAGTACGTAAGTATTGCGCAACAATTATATTAAATTTGAGCAGACCTGGCTCTATCAATTAGACGAAATCTAGGGATATTTATTATAATAATAACTCGAGCAGCAATGCCGCTCTTTGATGTCAGAGGTCAAGATCCACTATAGAACACTTAGGCAGCGGATAAGTAAGTAGGTAATGCTAATGAAAAATAAACCATCCACTCTTAAATATGTACCTTTACAATCAGCAGCACTTCGGGCGCCTGTAGCTTGAGTGACGCCTGACTGGCCGGCGATGGCAGGACAAGGAGTACATTGCAGCTGACCGGCCTCGGACTGGTACGTGCCGGCGGGGCAGGGCTTGCAGGTGTCACTGGCAGCGTCGAGGAACGTACCCACCGCGCATGCCACTGGAATTATGGGGTGAGTATTGAATATACACCCATCTAACGTTGTGCCAAAACACCTCTCTCTAGCGAGCTGGGGGAAGATGGAAAGACTCGTGATAATCGAGTCGGTATTTGGTCTTGAAGCTGACATACCATCTACTATTTCTTGAAAACACATTCACCAAGATCTAAGTTTTCATGCGAAGTTATCGTCTAATTGCAAATAATGTAAGTAGTATTTGAACGCTTTGGACATACCACAATCCGGAGCCATAACGACTTGTCCCATAGGGCAGGCGTAGTCAGAGACCAAGTCTAAGCTAGCCGGATCCGGGACGGTATTCGGAAGTATGTTTCGCACATCGAATTGTTCGTCTTCGAGAATCAGTTTCTCCAGCAATTTGTGGACGGTGGATCGCTCGTTGTTGCCGCCATGGATTACTGGGTCGCTAAAAGTTTATATTTATTTTATTATTATTCACTTACGAGTATTTTAATATTATTTAAAACATACTTTAACAGGATGCAGTTAGTTAAAGCTATTATTCCTTCAATAAGCGCTATATCATTCGTTACTACCGAGTAATTTACATTGAGCCTAAGAATTATTTTACATAGTGCTAAAAGTGTTAAAATCATGCAAATAACTCACTTGATAGCGGGGAAAGATATCTCGACGTTGTAGGTATCACCCACTTGTCGACCCTCCCTACTGCTACGTGTCCTAAGTGCCAAATAAAATACATGCAGTCGTGTTGAGAGAACATGCTTATCAGATACAATACAACAGTAACAATGTTCTACATAATGTGCAACAGACGAAGATGCGAAGTTGAACTTCATTTCAGTAAATAGTGCGCCAGTATTTGTGTTAAAATAAACACATGCTTTTAAAAAGTGCTCTACATAGAAGTTTCAAAGTACTCTGTCTGTAATAGAGTTTGTGTATCTACGCCACATCTATGCCTACTCCAACACCTTCGCCACTTCTACTCCACGCCTTTGAATTTTTTAAATCTAAAAGTTCAATTCTGGTTATCAAGTACTACCTATAAGTTACTGTACTCACTCTTCCACTGGTATGATAGCATCCAAGACATACGTGTCTTCAGTCGTTACGCTGGGAGGAGATGATACTTGTCTTGTTTGCCGTACATTAGCTCTGTGATCGCATTTGACATTGATGTCAAGTTCTTTACACTCTCGAGTGCCTATAACAAGAAAAACAAACATTTAAACTTAAGAAAATAATTAGGAATATGTATAATAACAGTTGAAAGCATGGAATATTACCGTCAACAGCATAAGAGCAGAAGTTCCAATCTCTATTAAGTTGGTTAATGGCAGTGCGCACTTTTTGACGGAGCACTGCTTGTCCAGCGTCATTGCAAAGCACTGAACTTGGGAACAGCATTGATATTTTGAAGACACGCTGTGCTGGTGATGCCGCTGTAAATAGATTACAATTATAATACCGCGAAGTGATTGAAAAACCGCTAGCAGAATATAATGCTTATGATGCTTACGTGAGCAGGCAGGATATACAAGAGGAAGAGTTGGATCAGAAGTGGGTCTCCAGAAGCCTTCGGCGCCACAGGTGTAGAATGGTGGTACTGGTTGCGAGAACCTAAGGCCATCGCGGCAAGCAATCTCGCAAACCTTGAACTGACCGCCTGCTCCCCAGTCACGGCACGACTGATAACCGCCCAGTGGATCCGCCAACGGGGGACAGAATTCCGCTGAAATAAATATTGCAATTTAGTTGTCGTAAATTGCCATGAAAAAATCTACACATGATAATTATAGAGCCAACTTACGTAATACAGTAACTTTGAATGTGCACGTGGCAGCATTGCCAGCAGCATCGTAGGCAATATATGCGATATCATACGCTCCCCAAGCAAGGTTCTGTCCAGGTTTATGTCCGGATTTCTCTACTACTCTTGCTACTCCTACATTATCCATGAATACAGGCGCATCCCAACTGACTAAAGACGATCCATTCTTAGCGATCACCCAGAGATCACCTGGGCAGCGCTCCACTTTTGGTGGTTCTTTGTCAACTTGCAATTGCTGACATTTAGATCCGGTATATCCGTTACGACACACTCTCTGCCCGCAGTGAGATGGAACTATTCTTTCCACTCCTCCGATAACATCTTCATATCCAGCCCAAGTGAGGACCAAACCATTGTAGAGGACGGGTTCAGTTCTGCAGTCACGAACTTGTTTTTGTATATCATTAGTGACATCAAGAGCGCGGTTCCATATTTGTACTTTGGTTAGGTGTCCTTGGAATCCTGCTTCCGTATAAGCCTTTGGATTGTCTGATTGGGGCTTGCCTAATGTTACCCAAACACTGTAAACAATAACAAATGTTAGCAATGATTATGATGATCATAATGTGTTATTAAGTTTATTCGTATGTAAATTGCTTACTATTTAGGTAGTGTTCGTCCGCTGCCATATCCTTCAATCTTGCTGGCAATTAAACCTTCAGTGATAAGTGTCAATTCTCCTCCATTGTTACCATCCCAGACTAAAGCTACGTGATGCCATTGCCCATCGTTGACTGTAGCAAATTCGCCGAAGCTCAAATAAACATCTTGAAGCTCAGGGAATAAAGAAACTTGGACGCCGTTTGAATGAGCCTGGATTATAGGTCTTCTGTTAAGAGCGATGTGGGAGTTGCTGCAATAATAAAATAGTTATTAATTATGGACTCTGAAAACAAAACAGTTTAACATAAAATATGCAATATTTGCTTACCTGACGCTGTAGGCTGTGAAGAATATGCCACCTTCATCTTGTTGAGTATATTGAACCCACATGGCAAAAGTAAAGCTATCAGTTGATCCAGTGTCAAATGGTACCACCTGAGCGGCACTTGAACGTAACGGATCGCTGAAGTAGAGATCGTAATCCACGCTGATAGCTGAAAAAGTACATTTATGATTAATACTTCCAGTGAAAAACAGGGTTTACGAGAGAATCTGTTTGCTAATACACTTACTCTTTCTACAATCATCACCGGTAAGATTAAATGGACATTGACAGTAAAATCTACCAGGTAGGTCGATACATGTTGCTGAAGGGGGGCACGAATTATCTTTGCAGTCAATTATATCTTCATCACAGTTCTTTCCCTTAAAACCTGGTGCACAGACACAAGAGTATCCATCGCCATCATCAACGCATGTGGCTCCGTTCTGGCACAGACCAGCGTCACAAGCATCAAATTCGTATTGACATCCAATGCCTGTATAATCCTGGGAACACGTGCAGTTAAGTCCGGAACCGAAGTCTTGACATTTGCCTCCGTGCATGCATGGGCTGCCAATACATCTCTCAGGGGCGGTCTCGCACTGCTTGCCATCTGTTCCACTCGGGCATCTGTAATACAAACAAGCATTAAGGTAACAATATTAGTTGTTCTTTACGGAATGTAATTTCTGTATTTTTGAGATATTGAACAAAAAACTTACACGCAGAAGAAATCTTGGAAGAGATCAATACATCTAGCATTGTTTTGGCAGGGTCGGTTCATGCAGTTTCCAATATCCTTTTCACAACGTTTTCCAGTCCACCCTGGTTGGCAAGTACATTTATAGCCACCAATTTCATCTTTACACGAACCGCCGTTGAAGCAGGGACCTGACGCGCAGTCATCAATATTCGTTTCACACATCTCTCCTATAAAACCGTCACGACAAACACACTGATACTTGTTGTCGAGATCAACGCAGCGGTCGGTACCGATTGGATTGCAAGGTTCATTCAAACACTCATCAATAGCTGTTTCGCATTGTAAACCGATAAATCCTGGCCGACATTTGCAAACAAATCCTTCTATTTGATCAATACATGAGGCACCATTCTGGCAGGGATCAGAAGCACAATCGTCGATCGTGTGTTGACATCTTTTGCCTGTATAACCAGCTTCACAGTTGCAAGTGAAGCCATCAATGCTATCAAGACATTGACCTCCGTTATCACAGGGTGAAATAACGCATTCATTGATGTTGATATCACAAGACGGCCCAGACCAGCCTGGGTCGCAAACACATTGATGCACAAAGAGTTTGTCAACACATAAGCCATGTTTGCACGGTTCATTAGAGCATAGATCTATCTTTTCTTGACAGCGTTTTCCTGTAAAACCAGGTGGACATGAACAGCTGAAGTCATTGACCAAGTCTGTGCAAGGTGAGCCGAGGAGACAAGGCTTCTCTATACAATCATCGGTGTTATTTTCACAAAGTTGTCCTTCCCACCCTGGCAAACATTCACATTTGAATCGGCCTTGTTGTAGAGCAATGCAGGTGGCGCCATTTGTACAAGGGTTTCCATTAGCCGAGCAAGGATCAATCTGAAATATGAAATACATTATTATACTTAACTAAATTATTTTAGTGAAAAGGCAATTTATTTGCCATTTAACATCCGTATCAGAACCACTCCATACTAATACATACCGTAACATCGCAGTCAATTCCAGTGTAGCCCGATCTACATAAACAAGTATAATTATTATATCCAGGTTCATCTTTGCACATTGCTCGTTCAGGGCATGTATCATTTCTGCAGTCAGATTTTTCTTCTTGACAATTAATACCACCGTAACCGGTAGGACAAGAGCACCTATATCCCTGTGGCAGATCGGTACAAGTACCGCTGTTGTAACAGGGTTGGCTAGCACATTCATCGATATCAATTTCGCATCTACGTCCTGAAAATCCTGCTGGGCAGTAACATTGGACACCGTGTCCTTTAGGTACACAAAGACCTCCGTGTTGACAAGCGCTATTTGAACATTCAACCGGCAGACATTCCTCTAATCCTGTAGCTCCAGTTGCCACAGTTTTCATATTTGTGGGGCATTCCATACACATCGTTTGCCCAACCAGATTTTGGTAGAAGTTTCTTGGGCACTGCGAACATGGGGCTAGACCAGTTGGTGAATAAGTTCCTGGTGCACACTTAGCTCTACACCTGTCTCTTCCTGGTGCTGCTGGTTGGTAAGTATAAGTATTCACAGGACAAGCTTGACAGTCTTTGAATCCTCCTACAGGTGGTTCTCCTGTATAACTGTTTCTTGGACATTCCAGGCAGGGTACTAGTCCAGTAGGTGAATATGTACCATAACCGCAGACTGGGATACAGTCAGTTACGTCCTTCGATCCTTCTTCGCGTGTAAATGTACCTGATGGGCATTTTAGGCATGAGCCTTGTCGAGCTTGGTTCTGGAAAAATCCTCGTGGACACATGGTGCAAGACTTTTGTTTCTCCCCAGCAAATGTTCCAGCCGGACAGTGCACTGAAATAAAATATGGGAGGTGATTATTTATTTGATAAATCATAAGTTGTTTCAGCAATGGGAACCGTGACATGATAACACTTACAGCATCTTGGAACGTCGTTAGTATCCATATTCAATACTTCTCCAACAGTACATGTAAATCCTCTTGAGATGGAACTTCTTATGGCTCTCAAAGGCGGACATTGATTTCCGATAGATGATACATTAAGCACAGGTTCAATAAGAGCACTAGCATAAGGGACAGATAGATCGAATATGAGGTTTAGTGTTGAACCACAGAGATCGTACAGTTGTGTTTGTCTTATGGCTGGTGTAATAGCTAAGACAAAGTCCATTTTGACGACATTTTCATCAAGAAGACTTGGCATTGCTTTCACGAATGTTACGTTTATGTTGACATTGACGGCAGAGCAACGTTGAGATAGCCTTTCATTTAGGATATTGTCATATTGAGCTAGTAAGTCTTTGTACTGAGGTAGGCAGGCATTTGATACTGCTCCAAGAGCGCGATATTGTACACCGGCTACGACGTGATAAGTAGCTTGTTGAGTATCTGCAACATAATAAAAAGTGAGTCAGAATTGTTACTCAGTAAATTAGATTCGATTTATGTATTATTATTCTTACCCGTATAGTTTCTACTTACTTTCAGAAACACAGTCTGGTACCACGGCAGTAGGAACCCACTGTCGTTTTGTTTCACATACAAATGTCTTGACGGGTTCTCCATCTGTGAATCTAAAGCCTGGACTGCATGTAGCTATACATTGAATGCCTCTGTCTCCAGGCAGACAGTTGAGGGCGCCATTAGCTGGAGGCATTAATTCCCAGTCAACACATGGGGTAGCTTGAACTGATACTTGGAAGTGACATTGTGCTTTGTTTCCATATTTATCCGAAGCTATGACAGTTACGTTTTCATAGCCACGTATGGGGATAACTGCTCTTTCAGGAATAAATTTCAAGAATACCTCTCCAGAAGCATCCGTGGCATTTATTCTTTTACGTGTTTCATTGAAGTTGACTGCGTAACTATCTTGTTTGTCTACTAATTCTATAACGTAACTCTGTGGACAACTAAGTTTTGGAGGAGTGTAGTCGGGCACAGTGATGTTAACTTCACATATGGCAACGTTTCCATCAAAATCGAAAGCCACATATCGCACTACCATGTTATGGAACACTTGGACAGGTGTTCTGAACTGCTGAGGTGTAACTTCTAATCTAGCGATAGCACCAGAATTGTCAGTTGCCGTCGGTTCCGTAAAGTTTACTGGTAGAAGACCACCATTAATATCGGTTTGGACAACAATCGGTTGCTGGGGACAGTTTTGGAAAACTGGTGGTTCGTTATCTGGAAGAAAACGCAAATTAATTAAATTAATAACATTTTTAAAACGTTGCGATAAGTATGATGTTTGTTTATAGGTAATACATAGATATTTGCTTACCAACGCAAGGAGAATATCCATAGTCGTAACCCAATAATGGTTCCGCTGCTGGTTCATCACAACCCATCAGTTCAAATTTCAGGCAAGCGTTATCCATGAAGCTGACAATGCCCAATATAACAAATCTAGCTTGAACATATTTGGGTAATGTTATCATAGCTAGTTCCCCATAGTTTCCTGGGTCTCTCATTGTTAGGTTGAAGTTAGGAAAATAAACAACATAATTTTCATTTTCGGCTTGCTTGTAGAAGAATCGGATTTCTGTAGGCCGACCAACAATATCAGACGTAACGACACCTTTCACAAGAATAGCTTTGACCCTGTAAACTTTTCCTAAATCGACGCTAACGTACGTGAAAGCTTCTTGTTTACCACACCACCCTGTAACTGAATTGAGTCGGATGTTTCTTGCCTCATAGTTGGGCCTCTCCGAGGTTGCATTGATTGCTGAGTCGGGTATTCTTCCCGATGCCAAACCGAGAGGTCTGATCACTTTGCATTCGGGTTCACGGATACACGTAATGGGTCTTGGGTTTATTAGGATGTAACCAGGTCTTGAACATCCAAATAGAACTTCTGAACTTTGTTCGTAGCTTCTTGCGATTTGATAACCGTCAGCTGGTCTACCTGGATCTTCGCATACGGGTCCTTCACACCTCAAATCTCCGAAGTCCCAAATGCCGTTAGCTTGACATCTTACTACATTATCATGTTTGCTCGTTTGTCCAGCCAGTTTAAAAGTATTTTGGCAACCAAAAAAGAATGAACTTTGGTATCTTGTATCCAGATATTGGCCATATTCAGCACCAGGAGTAGACATTGGTACACCGCAGTCCTTTCTCGGGCATTGTGGCTGAGCTCCCGATAGCCAGTAGTCAGGTAGACCCTAGAAACCAAACAATGAAACATGTTTCTTATATTGATAATTCTATAATTTAAGGCCACCTAGATTTTGAAAGTGACGCTTACCGGTTTAGGATCGTACACACATTGTCTGAAGGAAGATGTCACAGTATTTCTTAACTGTCTCCCAGGGCCAGTGCAAGTTATTGTAACATTATCCCTATATGGCAGTAGTACGCTTTCAGGGTCATTTCTTATCACCCTTAATCCATCATTTTTGTCGTCAGATAACGTCACACATCGAGCATCTAAAAAGGCAATAAAATCATTAGACCATTATCGACGCATATACCAGAATTCCAATGTTAGAGCAATATGTTCAGACTGCTGATACTCACATTGACATTCCGGAGCTGTTCCATTCCAGGTGCCACTTGAAGTACAAAGTAGCGAAGAGAAACCAGACATTACGTATCCGAAGTCACACTGGAATTGTACGATATCTCCGAAGTGGTAAGTATTTTTAGTCGACAATAGTTTGCCATTTTCAGGAGAAGCAAGGAGTGGGCACATAACTGGTACGCAAGATTTGTTCTTCTGATAAGTATCGCCATCTCTGTCACCAGTTTCTGAAGTTTCAATAGAAAATCCTGCAGTGCCATTAGCGAAATAAAGTTCGTATCCAATATTACACGCACAAGAGAAGTTTCCGGGTCTGAAAAATAGAGTTTTTTATATTATCCTTCTATTCTAGCTTCATTATTGTCAAATGTTTCAAAGAATGGAATATTCAATAAATGGCTTACGTGTTGAGACATTTCTGGTCGCATCCACCATTATTTTCACTACACTCGTTGATGTCTCCACAATCTAATCTGGCACAGCCCATAATTTCTAGTTTCAAACAAGGGGCCCCAACGTAATCTTGTATTTTGAATTTTACGTATTGTGCTTCGATCGCCATTGGCAAGTTTAATACAGATAGAGTAGGTTCCAGAATACGGAATTCCACTGCTGTACCATCGGGGTTTGTGTAGTCTTTGAACGTATCAGTCAAGTCGTTTGTGTATTGTATTCTAATGGCGGAAGTAAATGCAATATTGCCGTCAGCTCGCATCACACTCATAGTTCTAAAACCTCTAATAATCGTCGGTGCTCTTAAATCCACAAGTATCCAGTTGGCTCCAGCTTCTAGGTTGTTACCGCACCAACCGCCTCCATTATTTAGGCGTACCATCTATAATAACAACAAATATTTAATTATAAAATAATATCTCCGAATAATACGTCATTACGTTAAAATTGAATACTTACACCCTTATAATACCCAGACTCTGGAGTAGATGTTGTAATAGATTCGTCTGGAATAGCACCATTAATAAGACCTAGATCACCTACTGGTCTGCAGTCTAGACTTGGTGAGAAACCAGATTTGCAGGGGCAGAAGAAACCACCCTGGGTGTTTTTGCATTCTGTTGATGCGCTGTCACATTGGCTGCTATAACATTCGTTAATGTCATCACATGTTGGTGCAGCGTCAAATTCTTGATTTGTTCCACATTTAAGGACACTGGGCCCATTGAGTTTGTAACCTTTGAAGCATTGAACACGTGCTTCATCACCAAACATGTAAATTCTAGATTGGTCTACCACGTATCCGTTTTTGATTTCTGGGAACTTCGGGCATAAAGCTTTGGAGCATGATGGAACTTCGCCCGACCATGTTCCATTACTCATACAAAGTAGGACCGGTTGACCTGAACGCACGTAACCTGGCTCACACTCGTATCGCACTATAGTTCCGTAGCTTCGTCCTCCGCCATTCAAAATAGTGACATTAGCATGTGGGACATCGGGAAGAGCTACACATTGCGAAGCTGCAAAATAGAAAATAACGTTAACAAAACTTCGTAAATTGTATAATAGGTAAAACATAATTAACGGTCAATAACTCTTACCAAGACATGTGGGTGTTCTCTCCCATCGTCCATCAGATAGACAAGAAATTTTTTCAATGGGTTGACCAGTTGGGAAAGCAAATCCAGCGTAACATTGGTAAGTAGCAACACCTCTATAAGTAACGTTGGTGGAACCAATGGAGAAACCATTGTCAATTTGTGGGACTGGACCGCAGTAGACCTCTGCAAAACAGGAAAATATTAGCCAGAATACCAATGTGAAGTATCACCTCTGTAGTTCCGTAATATTGTTGTTGCTTACCCTGACAGCTGGGTATGTATGTGGTTGACCATTTGCCTCCATCCAAACATTTGGTGTTGATCCGAGATTTTCCAGTGGCGAATTCTTGGCCAATTGGACACGAAAATGTTATGACTGTTCCAAAGGCGGTATCTCTGTTCGATGCTAAAGCACCGATGCCGGACTTCAATGGTGGGCAATCTGTAAATTGATACGAATCATTAACAAATCTAATTAATTTCAGAATGTGCTTATTAATAAATATTTTATGTTAAGTCTACTTACCAGCTGAGAACGTCGCCTTCCAGCCTTCTCCATTATGCAGTGCATCAGAAACAAACCGTATTAGCATTTCGCCACTGGAAGCAGTCAATGTTATTCTAGGTTTAACTGTGAATCCGTTCTCAGAATGTAATCTCAAACCGCTTGTGCTGGCTCCATCGAAAACTTGCACCACGTCAGAAGGATGAATGCTAAATTCATCGAATTTCAGAGACAGTGGGCCGCCATTAGGGTTTTTAATTCTGTACAAACATTCTTGGTTATTTGGATAATTGCTAAGGCCATAAGCAGGCGAAGTAAATGTTCCATTGGCTGCGATTATCGTCGCTCTGCAACCCTGAGAGTATCTCATGTTGAATCCCTTTTTAGAATCGCCTAAGCTAGTTCGGAAGTACATGTAGAGGTGACTTGTTGTCGATATAACAACCTTTTGGTTTTCCTCCCCTGGTCCTGTCAATCTTGCGAGCACTGGACTAGAGGGACCATTTCCATCCTTGATTACGATATAATCTCTATTCATTCCTAATTCTAAGTCTTCAATCTCTAATGAGACTATTCTACCTGGTTGAGCTTCAATTATGTACATGCATTCTAATCCACCAGGGTAGCCATTAGGATAACCAGGTGAGGTCAATACTTGGCCTTGAGGAGTGGCACGAAGTGTGCCACCGCAGTTAGATGACTCAGTCTTCCAAGAAGCACGGAAACCTTTCCTTTCTACAGATCCGTCCGTGCTGAATTTAATGATCATGAAGTTAGAAGCTGATACGTAAAGTTTGTTAGACAAATCTTGTTTTCCCGAAAGTGTAGCCAGATTGACAGATTTGTCTTCGGTCCTGCCGCCCACTAAGATTTGAACAGTATCAAAAGACTTTTCAGTTTCAAAATCTTGGAACTGTAAAACGATATTTTGACCTTGTGGCCCTTCAAGAGTCCATTTGCATTCGCTGAAAGGAGGATACTTGTGAGGATAGTTGGGACTCTCGACTACATCTCCACTACTGGCCATGTAGAAGTGGCACTCGGAAGCGCAGTCCATTTCGTCGGAAGCATCACCGCAATCGTCTTGCTTGTCACATTTGAAGGCTGCGTTTATGCACTTTCCGTTCGAACAATGGAAGGTTCCTGCAAAAGAAAGGTATTGTTCAAACTATTGTTTTAACAGCTTTATCATTGCTTGTTTACGCTTCCGTTTGCCGGTTTAATTCAATTAACAAATTAAGCGGATTGTTCTTAGTTACAATACTAACCAGCTGGGCAGGCGTTAGCTCTACACATAAACGGAAGAAGGGTTTCACATGTGGTCAATTCCCATGACTGCGTTTCAGAGCTAACATGGACGTCAACACATTCGCCGTCTTTGGGATTTGGTTGTCTGAGGTCCCAGAAGCCAGCGTATTGTGACACCAGCGCCCCGGCAGCGGACTCTAAGGTGTTTGTTCGGAGATCGTCTACTGTCGCCAGACCGAGCCAATAGTGGTTATTGCTGGGACTAGCCGGTACCATACTGGCGGTCATATTGTTTTCTGTGTAGCTGTCCACTACCATGAGCTCGCTGCCGTATCTGGAAAGTAAAAGACAAAATGAGATACAATATAACAATGACTAATACAAAATTGTAAAATAAAATAAAATAAAAAATAAAATAGTTTCTCAAAGTATAAAGTTGGTGATGAAGTTATGTATTTCAAAGAAATAATAAAATATTGGTAATTAATTTACCTTCGACATAATTCTGCCGCCTTTTCCCAAGAATGCCTGATGTTGAAAAATTTGTAACAATGCAGACCCTTCAGCTCCCAGCCTGGAAATAAAAGTAAAATACTTGTGAATATTTTTGTCACCGATGAGACATTCTGTTAATTGAACCCTGAGGGTCGGCATCCTTAAAAATATCACGGTCTTGTTACGCTGAATACCTAAATTCTTTATTACTAAATATTTTGTAAAGAAGCAGTAAAATTGGCATAGCTTTTTTTAGGCATTCAAGCCAATATTTAGGCAATGGCGTAATTTATAGGCACCAAAATATTCGTTAGTTTTGCGATGGAGCATAAATTAATTAGTAATTACAAACTAACTACCGACCGAAGCGACGACACGTGGGAAACGTAAAAATAAATAAAATGGTTATGGTCTTTGCTTATGCTTATTACTTGCTTGCTTTAAAAGTATGTGCACATTTCCTAAGCAATAATTGAAAGTAAATACACAAATGTCTGTATTTAAATAAATAACTTTCTCTCTTCTTAGGGCCTAGGTGAAAACTGAGATTTCTGCTCATAACATCGCCATTTGCAAACTGTACACAGAAGAATGGAAGTGATGCTTTCACATTATTTAAATGAATATACGAGAAACATGACATATAATAAAATCGCTCCGTCCTTCATGACGAAAAACATGTTTTATGTAGAAATCCAAAATACATCTAATGGCTAAAATCCGATAATGTCTATAAAAGATTTTGGTAAAGTTATCTGTTTTATATCTAAACTAAACACAATAGATTCGCATAATATCATCACCAAGTACCTATGCATACCTACCTATTTGAAGATTAATAGGAAGCAAGCGTTTTCGTTAAACGTTTTATTTCTGATTGTTTCTAACTCTTATGTATACAATCGTAGCATTGAATTATATTTCGTCCAAAATTCTTCTCGAGTTTGTAATTTGAAATTTAAGATAATTAAATTTCCTCGCGAATTCTTTGTGTTTTGTAAATTGAATAACCGAGTCCGTTCTCGCAGAAAACCCTCCGAATTAGGATCATAATGGTCTGTGAGATGAGTTAGCAGAAAGAAAAAGATTATAAGATGAACCATCCTCAATGAGCAAGCAAAAACGCGTGAACTCATATGTGTGGATTCGTTAACCTTAGCTTTGTGTGATTCCGCAGTCACTTTTACATCCGTGTTTAGTTTTCTCAAACAAAAAGTGTCAACAAGCTCGCTTGCTGATTGCTTGTAGAATGTAATTAAAGGTTGAAATAAAACCGAATAGTACACAATCTGTCGTCGAAAGCACATTCAAGTAAGTAGGTATTTTTACCATTGATGTGCTGTTAAGTGTATATGAAGGTACGTACTTATTTTTCTACATTTCTAAAACGTCTTAGCTGCTATCCTCTTCAGGATTTTTCGTGCTTATTGTAGGCACAGAATGTAGAAACGTTCTATACTTAAGTAAATTTTTTTGTTTTATGGCTCTACAACACAAGAAAACATAATACATACATACGTGGAATATCACGATTCATATCTCCTTAATGCCAGAGATTTTATTAATTACCATTCTAATATCCACGTCGTGCTAAGCACCAAGCCTTGGCAGGTCCTTCTCTCCTTTCATATCATTATATCTTGTAACGCATGCAGATTTTAAAATGTAGGTACCTACGCATTTACACAATGTAGGTAGGTACAACTCATCCAACAATAACATATTATAAAGGTTGTTCCAATATCCTTTGTTTACTATACAGATTAAATTATTCGTGAAATTGTTTTCCGTTCGATTCCCGAAACAATTTCACGAAAAATTTACAGCCGCTAATAAGGTTACCGCACCCCAATTTGTCCGGGGTTACGGCTCGTGAACGACAGATTACACAGGATTACACTATCCACTAGCTTGACACCCGCTCTGTGATGTGGAAATGTGGAAAACACGTTTCCCTACACGATAAGGCTCCGACGATAATACCTATCCAATGGATTGGGGTAACCCAGGATTTCCTCTTCGTAATGAGTTTTTGGTTTTATGTAAATAAGACATTGTGGTTCAAAGTGTTGCGTGGTGCGTGGGTGTCACCTTTATGGGAGCTAGCTTATCGGAAATCGTAACCGTCTAATGAAACAATGAGATTCGTACCTATTTCATATTTTACACAAGTAGTTATCCACTCGTAATTAATACTCATCTACATTACATATATTTTTACCAAATACATGCGACTTCCGAGTAGGTAAGTCCTTCTAAACATTAAATTTCACCTACACGTCTTATGAGAGCAAGCTTAGACTTAGCTTGCTCTTAAAAACGTCAAATACCAAATTGGTATGAAAGTTGTAAACGCGAGCTCACATAAAGCTTGCGCTCAAAACTTAAAACAGTTTGAATCTCGGCCTTAGTCAGAAACGCACGAAACGCGATCAACTAGGTTGTTTACTCAAAAACACCGACGCACGAACCGCGACTATACCGATTATTTGAAGCAGTTGGTACAAACAACATTATTAGGTCTAAGATACGACATAAACAGTTTAAAGTAAGAATAAGAGTATTAACTCTACACAAGAAGGTTGTACGCATGGTAAGTCATTTTTTTTGCGATTTCGTGACTTGAAGCAAAAGTTGTTCTGTTAGTGTAATATGTACATAAGTATTACTGTTATATTATAAGTAGAACATATTTGATCACGTCCGTCCTTATAATATAAACAAGTTCCATTACCAAACTGATTTCCGTGCGTGTTCGAATTAACTGCAAAAAACGCCTACAAATAGAGCATGTGAGTTCGATGACTGGCGTGATCGTGAAGACTGGATGGATTCACGCTCCACTGCCCATCCCGGCGGCGTGGCGGCGTGGCGGCGGCGCGGGCGCAACACGATGCAATGCGTTTGACCTACTTACTATTACCGCTGCGAATGCAAAATGCGATGCGTACTGTGACATTGCGGATTCGTTTTAGCGGTTTTTTTCTCTAATGAACCATGTCTTTCTACTTTGATTTGCGTCGCAAGCGTTCAAACTACCGTACGCAAGACATGAATATGTGCATGGTGCATGGTCGGTCTTATAGACGCAGAATATACCTAGATATCATCTTTCTTGGAACAACAATCATCTGAAGCGTAGGCTGCCTGCAATAACCCTTTGTTTCTGTGGGAAACATATAGGTAAGACAAATGAGTGCACCTACCCTAACCTAAATATTTAATGAAAGAAACGAGATGCAGCTTTTACGAAAATGCGAATGCGGATCCTTTTTCCTGTTAAATTGTGCATTTTCTGTTGCCAATGCCTTGCATATTGTGTTAGGTATTTCTTTGGTATAAAAAATTAGGCAATCGATACATAGCTACCTACTATAAATATACATTTAAAATAATGTTTTATTTAGGTGCAAATTTCATTGTCCGCTTATTATTTTAGTGTTGAAATAATCTTAGCAAATACCAGAACCGTTGTGCTCTTCTTGGGAAACATTGACACGCACGTAACATTGGTAGCGATTCACACACGCTATCTAAATTCTCACTTGGACTGGAAGGATAGTTAGCAAGTTTACGATGTCTCAACGAACAATTACGCCAACAATGCTAAATGCACGTAGGTGTGTTCAATGACCCAAATCTGTGTAACCAGCCTGGCTGCGCAGGCGTCACGCATTGTCTTATGCGAATCTAATAATTTGAGTTGCCGTACACGCGTCATTGAGTGACGTTGTTGGCTTTTCATCGACGACGTGTTATTAGATTTAAGACTTGTAAGGAACGATTTTGTCGTATCAAACTTACAACGAATGTCATTGATTGCAATGTCCAGTATAATTTTTTTGTATTTTCATTTCTTTCTTGATTTCTGAAGTTAAATAACAATGTCTTAGCATTGTTTTGTTTCAGTAGGAATATAATCTTATACCTAATGTTGTTACACCTATATGAGGCTTTAGACCTCAGGGCAGCAACCCTTCTAGACTGGAGGAACCAAACTACCTCTTCATTAAACACAGTTGGCTCAACTAGAAACTTTTATTTATCGTGAATTTTAACATTCCGCTTCTGTTTATTAAGAACGAAAACATCAAACCGGCAAGATGAAAGAGGAAATTACATAATAGGCATAAAAAGGTCTATTGTGATTGCTCGAGAGATCTCATCAAATAATTATGTAATGCTATCAATCGAAATACCAACATTTCTAGCAACTGATGAATCGGCAATAGATACAATTCCCATGTCGAGTCATGGGAGACTAGCTATCTGTAAGCAATACATAACGGTCAGGTATCGTCATTCAGATGCTAGCACAGGGCCTTATTTACTAAAAAGGCTAACCTAAGCCCCAGGGGCGCACAGCGACGACACAGTGCAAACAAAAAGAAACATTCTGAGCTATTTTCATCTTTAACTCATTTAAAGATATTTGGTACCTATGGTCTGTAAAAGATTAATTGGACTGAGTAGACCAATAAAACCTTCCTAAAATGTAATTAATCGAGAAGCTTACGATTAAGATGAATAGATTGTCAGAGTGTTGCCGATTTTCTGAATGTTAATGGTAGGTAACTAATCAACGTTGAAAATAATTTGAACAATAGAAACTCTAATTGACGGTGTCGCTGCAGAAAAATCAAACAAAAATTACTTATTTTATGATTTTCTTATTATTTATGATTCAAATAATACTTATCTCTATTAGGTATACTTAGCAGAACGAGTGTCATGAACATGATGAATAATCGCTCATTATCATGTAAATGTTTGGACAGGAGGGCGCTAACTCCAAATAGCCTAGGTCGCCTAACCCTAACTGCGGTCCTGACCTAGCATAGACTTTATATCGGTTGGTAGCTAGGTTTCAAATGTCGTCCGGCCGACACGGTGTCTGCCGGTTATTTGTCTAGAGTGCCCTCGGAAGCTAACCTTGTGAAAGATCCACAGTAGTGCATTGCTCTTGCTCCGGAGATTGAGTTACGGCTGGACGGGGTCCGAGTGTTAGCCATTCGGCTTTGCTGCTACCGATTAGATTTCAACCTTTGTTGTTTTAAATGTAATCGGGAGCAGCCAAACAAAAGCTTGTCATTTACATTAGTAATTCAAGTCTAACTGACTGGTCACACTAAATATTTCTGCGTTTGTCCGGATGACGAAATAACAAATGACATATTTTGGCGTTTAACCAACTGGACACGCATGAGTCCAGTCCTTCGTGTCCAGATGGTGAATAATCCTTCTCTACAACCGTCTATATACTTCATGTTCTGCTCCCCATTAAAAATGCGGAAGTGAAATGACAGGTGTTTTATAAAAGATGTACAATTCTTGTGTGTTTTTGATATGGATAAGCAAGAATACGACGGGTTTGTGTCCACATTCCTTCGGAAACGAATCCCGGAAACAGGATCTATCAATAGCTCTCGGCTTTAAATTGCCAGTGCGAAAGATGATAGTAGTTTGCGAGGTATTTGACTGAAATATAGGCAAGTTTTGATGTGGGTGAGTGAATTCAGTGCAGATCTAAAGCTTTGCATGCTCAGACTTTGTAGCACTCACATTCAAGAAGGTTTAGTTCATCAATTTAAGTGGTATATCACGTCTCTCTGAATACTAGCGCATATAAGTCTACCACTACAGGATGCAGTTTTCGGATCATTCTCACGACATGCCCGCAACGCAGCTGTTTCGGGGTCTTTAATTTTTGTACCTACCTGTCTAAGTTTATCTATCACGATGATATTGTATTCATAATATCAAAAGTCATCGGTGAGTCACGCTTGTGTGATCGAGGTGGCGCCTTTCACTCATTATGAATGTGAGCCTTCAAGGCTGTAAAGCCAGTTTGCCGCCCAATCGACTCTACTAGCACAAGGCACGTATTGTCTCATACAATAAATATAAATGTCCAATCAATGCCAATACTATACATACCTACTGGGGTATCTAACGGAACATTTGTACTGATAGCTTACAAGAGTTAAACTTGTATGAATATGAACCCACTATAACTGTTTAACTGTTGTGCTTAGGACCATTAATTTGGCGTTTATTTGTGTTAAGTACTGCGAAATATAGAGTAAGATTGATTTTTATCATTAATATTTTGAGTTATTTTGTACCGTACTTTTGTACCTACTTACTATTCATTTAATATTTGCTTCTGGTCTAAATACCGCAATTGAAACATACAAAATTGTTTATTCAACTGTAGTTCCTTCAAATATATGACGAATAAGTATAGTTAACAAAAAACACAGCTACTTTACATTACGTGTAAACTGCTCTATGTTTTCTCTAAGCTAACAAATAAAATCTGTTTAAATAACAGGACATCTAAATATTTAAATATATTTTATAATTGTAATTCAATGGTTAATTAGAAATATTTAATGGACCTCGCATGCCTTTATATTTTTAGATATATTTCTGTCTATCAATGAGCGTTACCTAGAATTTTCATTTTATGCATTGAACCGGAAAATGAAATTATTGTTGATCTTCATTTTCCTTTAAATAATAAACCGCTGTTTATTTAACAGACCCAACGCAACGATAACAATTCAGCTACTTCTCAAATTTGGTTGCAAAGATAATTCTATATAGATCATTAAGTAACTACAGTTGGGCGGTAATTGAACAATTACTGCCATTGTTGGCCTGCACCGACGCAGCCGACAACCAAGACGCCATACTAAGCAACTGACCCAGATTGTGATGCTCCAAATCTCATGGCAGATGCGTGCCAAGTTTACAATTAACTTGATAGGGCTTCACTTGACGCATTTGATGTATGACTTCGGTCTAATATCCTGTCTTAAATTAAAAGCTGTGGTTGAAAAGTGACATCCGTAACTATAGGGTAACTCAAAATCAATTCCATTATACAGAATGTTACGGAAAGGATAAGGGAGGGTGTTCAGAATCGATAACTGAATAAATAACAATAAAATAATATTATCATACAAATCGATCAGTTGATATTACTTATGTGGAAAACGTGTGAAAAGTAATCAAACAAAATAAGACTGATGTGAGCTTATGTAAGTATAGTTCAATGATGATTGATCAAGCAAGGCTTCTCTACGATGTCGGTGCTGTGGACCTGTAAACCCTAAGTCCTAAAGTCGATAAATTTTCATAGTGTCGTGCTTTGTAATTAACTAATACTCAGACGGCGTTTGCTGGTGCATTTCAAAGCCGTCGTTCATTTGATTTACAGGTTTCGTACATGTGACATCAGTTCAACTTACACAAAAACGTTGCAATGCATTCCGTATTACCGTTGCATAAAGGTCTCAGTGTCACAACTGATGTGCTGCGATTGTACATGCGGAACGATTTAGAGGTCAACATATTAACGATGATGTGTCTGATGTAATATGGTCGCAAAAAATATATTTTGAAGACGTCATTTTATTAGTTTAGAATATTGTTAATGAATACTGCTTACAATAATTTAGTGGTATTGTATTTTATAAAAAAAAATCCACGAGTACCTAGGTCTTACTCGACAATTATTAAGTCTAGTACAATTACTTTACTCCCAGAGATAATTAGGTGTATTTTTAAAGATCTCCAGTGAGGTTTTCTCAAAATCTTGACTTATTGTTAAAATAAATTGTAGTGAGAATTTTGAAAAATTGTTTAAAGTATTAGTTTTTAGATAATCTCAACTTTAATATAGTCCCCTATATACTTCTGAGTCACACTTTACCTAGTGAAGATATAAATTTAGGAATGTCGATAAGTCGTATTGGAGGTACAGTCCAGTTATTGGTTAGCGGTAGTTAATCTGACTAATAGAAGGTAGTGATTAAACTTGTGGTTACCTGGATTAGTTGGTTGGTAGTAGGCCAGGCAGCTAACGGTAAGACCTGGTGAAACATGATAGAAGAAACTGGGGGCTACAATTACGATAGATCGATAAAACCGCATATTTATGCAGCCGTAGGCCTCGGAATTTAGATCTTGCGATTAAAACTACCCTCATTCCGTCGGTAAGATTTGACTTTGACGCTGCAGTCTGAAAGTCAGTTTTGCCAACGGATTCACGCTTCGTGTAGAAATCAATTAACCGATGGATGGTGAGATCTCGGTTAATACCTAGGTAGAGTCTTAGATTTGGGTTAGTAGAGTCATTCGAGGTAAATCTTTTGCTCTCTTTAATTCATAGCACCAAATTTACCATTTCAGGTAGTTACCCTGAAATACAGGGATTTGTATTGTCTGAATTCCCATCCGTCTGTCGTACCTACATTTTAGATAGGTACGTACAGTCGACAGTATTTTTTGATAAACTCATTGCATTTACCTTGATAAAATCAATGCAATCTAATATGCCGTACGCAGGTACAGTCGAAGACAGAGATAAGTATACAGAGGGCCTCATTAAGGTTGAGATTTTCTCAAAACTGCTGGACCGATTCTAATAATTCTTATACAGTTACATAGTTTTGAATTATATCTATCAAACAGTGACAGAATAATTGTCATTAGGTCAAGTAGTTTTTGAAAAAATCTTAACCGTAAAAACTCTCTTGTACACCTTTCTCTGTGTTAGACCGTACATATATAAGTAGTTACTTGTAGATTACTATTGCGTCGAGTGTTGCATTTTATGTGATGTCGTGTGTACCAACAGCTACAGCATAATATCTAAGACAAGTTTGACAACAATCAAGTTTTTCGATATAAAGGCGTGTAATAAAGTAAATTCACCGGTAACTTTGTCACGTGGGTTTAGGCAACAAATTGAAAAACTTATAGGCGCTGTATTGTCGTGTATAAACTTTACTCCGTCGTTCAAACTTGAACCGCAAACAACTAAGGGGCTCGTATATCCTACCGTTCTACCTACACATCGATATTATTTTACGTACATAGGTACAGTCGATAGCACATCAAGTTTAATCTACGCCACGACGACGATATTAATATTGCCAAAATTAAAAAGCGTTTTGTGAAATTTGATATTATGTTGTCAGCTCTACATAGCAAATCAATAAGTACTTACACAATAAGTTACACTCAAATCAAATCTTAATTATTGTATTAAAACATACATAGAAAAGTTTTTTTAAAATAAAATGCAATAGACAGCTTACCGTGCTAAAAAATTAAATAACCCAACAATATAGGTAAGTACTTACTAAGTATCAAGAGGTGAAATCCCAAAAAGATACTTTAAATTATGTCCCTCTAAGTGCTAAGAATATGATGATTGAATTTACTCAAATTAAATCGTATGAATTATCACATTTAAGGTAGTATTTAAGGTCTTATATTAGTCGCTAACCTAAGTTAAGTACCTACATCTAGGATAGTACAGCTGCAGGATATTGAAGCGAGTGCCAATCTAAGTCGAGGCAGCGCTTAGATCAGTCAGACAGATTGACTCAATTCCATCTTGCAGGAGAGGCTGCCGAGTAATGTGATGTACCTACTCGGAACTACTTGGATATCTCATCAATATCATTTTAGGGCTAGCTAAATTAGTGCGACACAGTGGGTACTTTGTTAACTTGCTTCATATTTCCCGATAGATGCTTAAGTTGATATAAAAGTCTGATATGACGCTAGTATCTCGGTTCGATCCGACATTTACCACTCTGAGAATGTTGATCCGTTGTGACTTCCCTTCACCAGTTAGCAAAATACAGTTCATGTTGAACAATTGGTAACATTATTATGTACTTACATACGTATAACAAGAAGTAGAAAATAGAGGTTAGAAAAGTCACGTCGTCGTACATTTATTTAATTCCGTAATAGTTAAGGGCACCTAACCGATCTACTTATTATAAAAAACAAATATATTTTCTTGCTGAGAACTAAATTTTCTTCTTAATTTAGTAGATAACTTTGGATTTGGAGATAACCATGTATTAATTGAGCGACGCTCTTCATCCACCTTGATCCCATCAAAGCTTTATAACTTGGCTTCTACTCGTAAGTAGCTTTTTAAAAGAAGTTATAGCTACTATGCGCAACTGTGTAAAAGGTAAGAGATAAGTAGATAGGTACACCTACTGCGAATTTATTTAAGACAAAGACTGCGATATGTTGTATGGTGCACCATGTAATCCTATCAGGAAATGGTAAAGCACTAGGTACTTACTTCGATGTTTCATCGCGTCTCTCGCCTCCTTTTGAATAATAGATTTAAAGCTTTTGTTTATACAAACCTCTTATGCTAAGGTTAGACACTCTACACACCACCCAAATAGGTACCTGCCTATATTCAACGTAAAGGTACCATGGATATTTTTTTGTTTATTTTTCTTTCTGTGCGTAAAGGTAGATATTGCTGCAAAATGACCGAATGGGCGCTTTTATAAGTTATCGTTGCACGGCACGGCGCGGTACGATTTTATCGTCGGGATGTACTGGGAAGGCGAAATGTATGGAATAGTATGAAGACGCTTTTATATCTACGATAACGTCATGTCGTGCACATCTATTCCATACATTTTGCCTTCCTATTGAATCGCGACGATAAAACCGTACCGTACCGTACCATGTCGTGCTACGATTAATTATAAAAGTGCCCTATAAGTTTTATATTTTATCGCAGAATCTGATGCATTTTCATCGGGGTTAAGACTTCAAACAACTTAAATATATCTACTACGCAGCAGTTTATGGGTGATAGATTCACCCGATATTTGAACAGGACCAAATACCAATACACTGATCGAAAGTTTATTCAATTACCAATTAACTGTTGTAGGTATGTTATAAATGTAAGAGTCAATGTTAATTGACGAAGGTCATTTACTCCCACTCGTCAAACTTTGCTCATATTTATTCATCATCACTACAAAGGAGATGGCGTGGGTCGATTGAATTCGGAAGTAAGTTAGGTATTCTTTCACCTTTATTCCGTCAACATTTGCACCATCAGACTAAGGCCGTGTTTCCACCGGCAAGTAACATCGCAAGCTTTGCAGGAGTTGGGTACTTGCAATATCGTGTACACACTGAAATTTTTCGGTTACTCGCAGGAAGTGCTAAACAAGCTCTCGCGACAGCACTTGCTACGGAGTTTACACTTGCAAGCTGCTGTCGGACAGACTGTCGGACATTTCTTGCTGGTGAAAACGCGGCCTTAGATAAGTACCGATTTGATTCATGAATCATAGGTAAGTAAGTACCTGAATAGGTAGTTAATAAATATATTATCATTTTACAGAATTTAGGAATTAGTTCGGGTTTTGGACTAAGCAATCAAAGATTTTTTCTACAGAACAGAAATTACATTTAATTGCTGCAGAAGTTTCATGCAACCTCAACTATATGAAGCTCCCATCCTCTCTGATACTATTGTTTATGTGAAAAAGCGTCACTCTATCGCTCTAATGGAGACTATAAGATATTCAGGTAAAGTGGTCAATCGGTCAATCAGACTGTCCATCTTGCTTGAGAGCCATTTGATTTGCCACTACAATGCATATAGATTAATGTACAGACGTCTACCTACAGATCAACAGTGTTTCCATTGTAAGACGTAGTCAAATTGATAAGACTATGGTAGGTGGATTGAATATGACATAGAAGATGCCAAAAGTCACAAAGTGTGTACCTATTTCTCACTCTCCTCCTCACACTTAAGGATTCTTTGCATCACACTGCCGTTGCCTATCTTTGTCTTCTCGTCTGGGGTTGCCTGGGAGAGATCCCTTTGAAAGATACGGCCGCCTTTGTAGAAATTGTACAATGATGCTATTTTGTGCAATACAGAATTTACGAGTATCTGTTGTGTGACTTTATTAGTGTGATGGATGAGTAGGTATAAGTACCTAGGTAATTTTCAACGTGTATATAAAGTTTGAATGGAATATGAAGGTGGTTAATGCAGGTGAAAACACTCTAAGTGTCAGTCAACCCAATTTAGTTGGAGGTTCTTTTACTTACACGAATTCTGTGGTTGGTATGTATAGGTACTTTATGATCCACAAACCCCCTAGATGCTGAGTTTTTAAAAACTCTTTGTGCGTTTTAATGAAGGATTTATATCAGTTACCCACATACATTGTCACATGAAACTGGTGCCATGGGACCCATTATTCATTGTGGACATTGGAAACAGTGCAGGACGAGCGCAGACACGAGAGACAATTAATGTTATACCCCACTGGGACATGCAATGCCATTGACTATAATATTATTAACACGAACGACTTCAATTTGTGGTGAATGTCTACCTAATGGCTTGTGAGTATCGAACTAGTTTATAGATGCCTACCTAATCAGAGGGGATGACCTCATTGAAATGAACAAGCAGAAATTATTTCAATAGACAAAAAACCCGACTGCAGAATATTTTGCCCCCTTTGATTAATTTTTTATAGCCTATGTCACTCCTACAATCAAGACGAGTCTAACGACACCTCATATATTAAGATCCACGCAGGAAGTGCTAAAGAATTATAAATAAATACATACACACATACACTCGAAAAACAGAACCATCCTTCTTGCGCAGTCGAGTAAAACATAATTATTTACTTACCTATAAAAAAATACATATTTACGTAAGTAAAAGTACCTACTAAACGTCCTGTAGGCAATTGGACGAAATCGAACGACATCCTGATTAACGCTCACAAAAATATTAATATATGAATTAACGCCAAGTTGTTTATTTAGTTGGGAACATAATTCCTATAGAATGAAAAGGAATTCCGAGTAGTAGGTATCCAAACGGATGTTGTGCGTTTATTGTCCACCGCAATGAGGCAAGAATGCCATGGTGTCTTCGCTTTCTCCGACAGCCGGCTGGGCGTACGAAGCCCGGAGATAAACGGCCGGCCGCCTCCATTCTATATGATACTGGGTGCGGTCATGTGGCTATAGGGCCCCATCCCATTACGGTAACTAAAATGCCAACATCAGGTGGTGCTATTCTGTAAGCGCAAACATCCGTACAATCTTAAATTCAATGCAATAATGACAATTTACGAGTTAATATCTATGGCTGTTAGCCATAAACGTGACTTAAAGTTAGACGGTGGTATAAGCCACTAGTTAAGGATTTTCACTTGTTGTCGTTCGTTTAGCAACTGTCTAAATAGTCGGTTGGTCAATTCGAGCGCAAAGTTTCTTTAAATTTTTAAGCTCATTCAAGTTTAATTTAAAATAATTCTCAATACAATAATAGGTTCAATTATTGCTAAGAACTTCATTATCAGCCTAAAAATCTTGCATACAATTGAATAATTACATTTTATACATACAATTTTCTATTCTCCTACAAGTATATTACATAAATGTATTCTAGAGGTGAACATAGCTGGTTTACTGGAGTCTACTTCGAGATTACACAAGCCCGGAGGTTGACTCAAGCAACAGCTATCTAGCTAGCTGCAAATATGTTTAATCTGCGACTTGTGGCACATGTCGGCACACAATTTCCTGACACAAATTATGCGGCTGATGAAAATTACTAAAGCAGTGACCCGAAGGATTAATTTTCCTCTCGACTGTCACAGGTTATAAGTACAACTAAAGAAGGTAAATATAGATCACTGTAATTAGTAGCAAAGCTAAAACAGGAAGAATACTTCCTGAAATAGGTATTCCTACAGTTGGGTAATTTTAAACCACATTGATGAATAAGGCCGAGAATCGGGTTGCGTGGTTTGATTTTGGAGAGGCATAGATATCCATGCCCAGTAGTGGACTGATACGCTGGTTGATACCTATAAATTCATTAGAACTTTACTTCGTGAAAGTGATAGTCTTACCGCGGAAGCTCGAGTAACTAATAAACAGCGTGAAAGAAAAGATAATTTTTTGAGACAGTTGAGTATTTAATTTCAAATGTCGTTTAACAGTTAGCACCAGTTGGCAGGACGTGATCTGATTTGGTTATAAAATTAATGACCGCGCGTTAGTATAGATTTATCAGTATAGAATGATCAATTTATTGGTACCGCCTGGTTTTGATGGCAATTAAAATATGAAATGGTATTTACGTTTTGTCAATGGTTTTCATATTTTATTGGAACTATTTCCCAGAAATTGACAATAGTATGTATATATAAATCCTCGGATATCCATTTATTTTATGCTTTAATGCATGGACGTAGAAAGAAAGGCTTTTTTCTACGTTCATGCTTTTGTGTTCATGCTTATTTACCTACGTACTTGCATACATCAACTCTTAGCTACGTATACCTAATGACAACATTCATTCCTTGCGTGCTTGCCGAAGATTTATTACATTATTTTACGATTGTAACAGGATCCATTCTTTGTGTTACATACTAATTCAAATGATAATTGATATACTACAATAAAACATACCTTATGCTAAACTAAACTATAGATTAGAAGATACGAAGCATTGAATAAAAAAATTAACTACGCGTAGGAAACAATACAAAAATGCATGCCATGACACACAGTCATCGTTTCACGTTATAAGAGCTAGACGGATATGCAAGGTCATTAGAAACTAAAACCGCGAAGAAATCGAACTATTTGAAACCATTCCATGACACGTTCTGCGAGAATGAATCACGGCCACTTGGCTACAGCGAGATAGGTGGTAACTAATGGATTTGTAATTGTCTTTTTACAAGTGCATGCACTTCATGCGTCAACGTGCCAGACAGTATAATATCTCTGTTATCAATTGCAAGTTAAAATGTCTTTCTCTCCCTTCGTAAAAGCGAGAACCATTATAGACCTTTTAATATGGGTTTCTATGTTATCTATGTTATCTTTACTCTCGGGGACGATTAGAGTTATAACGAAAGCTGCGGACAGTAAAAAATTAATGATTTGTATACATATTTAAGGAATATATATTTTTGTTGTCCAAGAATAAAAAAAAACATTACTACTCGTAGTAATACTAATGTAGAGTCGACAGTACCTATATCACACGTATTCATATACATGACGGTAGTAGTTTAAAATTGATTTTGTGTGGTGTGCTGTCGGTTGAACAACAAAATGCCAAAGGGGTTAGATTATAACACTACGATTGTTTTCAGCCAATATTAATTTATGCTTTAAAGAATATATCAATTTGTAACACGTCACATATACACGTATAAGTAGTATTAGTAAACCCGTGGAAGTAATAAAGGCCTTCGAGCAAACGGCTACGTCCCGTTTCGACAACTTCCCATTTCGACAACCTCATATTATACCTACCAAAAAGTAGCGTTTCGACAACTTTTTATGTTCCGTACATTGAGTCCCGTTTCGACAACTTTTGAGTAATAACATACTTTGCTTTCCCGTTTCGACAACTTTTATTTGAAGTGAGTACAGTCAGGTAAACAAATGATATCCTGTTTTATTTATAAAAAACAAGTAATCTATCATGGGCGGCGGATGGGGTTCGGAACCGTTCGAAAAATCATATTATTGAAGATTTCATTTTAGAACAGCAAATTACCAGGAGACCAGAATTTTAAAGAGGTGGGCATGGTGATTATTTGGTCGGGCGCGTTTGAAAACCCTAATTGAAGAATTTCATTGTAGAGTAACAAAGTACCAGGAGACCAGGTGTCTCGAAGAGGTGTACTGTTTGTAATTAGGTGATCGTGCCATAGCTTTCTAAGGTTTACAACTAATAGTTAATATATTTTTAATCATAGGTAGAATAGTCGGATTTGACTGTAAGATAAGCAGATAAATCAGATTATGAGTGTAATATATTCGTATAAACGTTTAGCAATGCCTCTCAGTAAAATGTATGAAAGGTTTCTAAAAAAAATCAAAGTACAAACAGTATTTATATAATATAATACGTTTTATATCGGATGGTTCCCGTTTGTGAGACAAAACCACAGAAAATACTATGGTTCCCGTTTGTGCCGGTAGCCATGTTGAACGGAGTTTGACCAAAGAGGACGTGTGTTAGTTTGTGTGTATATGTCGATTCCCATCTAGCTCCAAAATAGCTGAACAAATTTCTATGCGGAATTTAACAGTGCTCTAAAAGTGATATTACTAAATTTATATTGAAGGACCTGTGATTGTGTTTACAAAAGTTAACGAGATTATACAATATTTATGTGCATTGAAATTATTATTTGGGAATTATCTGTGGTTTGATACAAAATTGTATATCACACAGGAATTATGACTTAATCCACCTTTGTATACAATAAATTTTACCACACATACAAAACAGTCGAATTTGGTCACCCAGCATTATTCTCAAACCTGCCGACTAAAAAGAGAGCGCGTTTTTTTTAAATTTATTTGGATTAGCGCCATCCGCCCATCTGGCAATTGAATTAGCTAAAACTTACTCGTTTGAAGACTCAGCGTTAGATAAAAACGTCTCCTTTAACGTTAAGTAGATCTCGAGAGTTTTTTCATTGACTGTACCGTACAAAAATAACAATAATATTAAAGTTGTCCAAACGGGAATAAATGTATGAAGAAATCAAAAATTGTCGAAACGCTACTTTTTGGTAGGTATAATATGAGGTTGTCGAAATGGGAAGTTGTCGAAACGGGATGTAGCCGAGCAAACATTGGGACTCCACGCCGCATATCATTTGTAAGGGAAGATGTATTTGTATGAACTTTTTATGTACATAGGACAAACGGAATTGTGCGTGGTCGTCAACCCTCGGTTTTGACTTCAATAACAATTTCCTTTGATATTTGTTCTCAATATTTACTCAAAGACGTTTACTGATGATAATTGGCAACAAAGACAACTTGATTTTCCATGTTCAGGAAGTTTTATAGCCATACAAACACTGCAGCGGGTTAAAATAAACTTACCATTTGGACATGTGAAGATGTTGCTCTGAAAATAAAAGAAAAAAATTTGTTTAAAATTACACATTAAACATTACACAACATTAGATACTGATTAGGTATGGACAACAGCAGATATAGACCTGCTGAAGTGTTTACCATAGGGTAACACTTACAGTACGATTTTAAATCTTACAACGCAGAACGGTCCAAAGTCTAAAATGTTACACTTGATCTGCTGTTAGCTGTACATACAATAACTTAATACAGATGATCCTAAACTAAAGTCATTAACAAGTGACTTAAATTCTGTTATTTATGTATGATACACTTCATTTTTATTCCGAAATAAAATGTTTGAGAGTTGGTTTTTATATGAAAGATTTGACAAAGCGGAAGCTGTTACTAGGTAAAAATATATAATAGTTATATTCTTTGCTGTTACATAATAAAAAGTGGAGTGAAGTCATAACTCGTCCGGGAAGTAAATGTAAATTAGTTTTGTTATTAATTTCGAAGTTAGTGAAATCATAACGACAAAACTCTAAGGATAGTTTATAGTTTTCATGCGGTTCCGACTGAACTGTGGTTCGACTTAGACGACTGTCGCTAAACTTTACAGGGACTTAGTTTCGTGCTTTGTTACAAATCTCATGGGATTTAATTGAATTGAAACTACACTAGAGAAGCTTGTAAAAACAAAATGTTTGATGTCCCATAATGCCAAATATTGCAACGGTTATCGAAACATTTCCCTATCGATGAATTATTTCTTTAAAATCCAAATATATCTTTATACAAGTATTTGTCTGTACAGGATATAAAAGTATGAACTTTGTATTTTAGGCATTGGACGAATAAACCACGGTAAATTAGTAAAGTATATAGGGCATATAGTGAATTGTGGTTAATTCCTACTTTAGACATAAGCAATACTTGCAGTTGCAATTGCAATATCAAATCCCTAAAAATTGTTTGTTTGTGGTGAATGTAATTTCTATAAAACAATTTTTTTTTACCTATTGTAATTTATTTATTTAGCCTAGAAGAACTTTTTGAAGGTTGTACAATCATCCTGGTCTATTATTTTGTAATTCCATCTATAATTACAAGATAATACACATGGTGACATTGTATAAGGTATCAAGTCTTCTTAAATCTTTTTAGGTGCTACTTCATTCTATTATATGACTCGCTTTCTGCTTCATTTTGCTTTCTAATTAAACAGATTAAATTTCACAATTAATTCTTTCTAATTTATGGAAATGAACAGATAATGCGGGATAAATCCGATATATTATAAACCATATCAATTTCGTTATTGATGTACAAATTAGGTAGGTAAGTAAAGACTCAAGATACGCATTTTTTCATTGAACTTTTCATGTAATTCTTTTAGAATATGTTTTAGTGATTCCGTTTTTATTATTATTACCAAAGACATAGGTACCTACCTAATCCAATTATATATTATGTGCCTAATCTAAAATATTAAAGGATGACCCTTTTCATTAATTACAGGTGTGAAAGATATACATACTTTTAGTCTCGTCTCTCAAACCAAAATCGCTACCGCTGTTAAGGAAAATATTTTCTTGTTCAAAAATATAGCCTTTCCGTTTTCCAACAAAAATATCCTAAGAAATAGATATATTACCTTCAACTGGCTCGTCTGCTTGTCTGACCCTCTTTCTCATAACAAAATACACAAGGAAAACCATATTGTATTGATATGATCTAAGAAATATTTTTACCGTGTGACAGAAATGGTAGTTTCGTGACAGAACGGCTTGCTAAACCAGAGAAAGTGAGTTAGTCGAGGACACGCGCTACCCATGACCGCACACAAAATCTATTTTAATCTACCACCGGGTTCGTGAACTAGACTAGAACATATTATTGGATTAAATGAACTGAAATATATTCGAATTCCGCAGATAAATGCCGTTACCAACCAATATGGTTGTACAGCGGTGGTGGAAAGCGGAAGAGATTCGGAAAGGACTCTACATAGAGTGGTACCTAAATAGAGTGAGTCTAATAAAGATTATCCGTTTACTTTGTTCTTAAAACTCAGCTAACTAAGAAATAGGGAATGGAAAGATGTTACACAGACACTCCTTGCCATGAGGTGCTGCATAGCATTCTAATGCGTTGCATTTTTAGACAAGAGAAAGGAGCAGAGAGAAAAGAGGAGTGCACAAAAGAACCCAAATGGGTCGAAATCCACCCAAGCGGCATCCTATCAAGCTTATCTTGATAGGATGCCGCTTGTGATTGACAAAATGATATAGGAATGGATTTCGTTTCAACTTTCATCATCCATCACCATCATTATGGCTAAAAGACATTGACACATTTCAATGGAGCTTTGCCCCACCTACGTGACCATTTAAGCTGTACTTATCATTTTGTTGGGGACTTATTGCAGGTTTCATATTGCATAATCATAATCTGTATCATTTTCTACTACTCTCGCAACTCCTATAGAAGAATAACAAAAACAATGAATAATTCGCTTCGATTTCTTACTATTTTCTGAATTATTAATTAGGCTGTTTTTTTCAACTCGCTAGATGTACAAGACTTTGTTTTAAACCAATAATTTTAATAAAAAACGGAGATATTTTTACATTTATTCGTTATCTTGTACATCTAGCGGTTGATGGTGGGGCAGAATCTGGCATTGTCATTTAAACGTCGCTAAGCGACTGATTGACAGTGACAGTCACCTACGTTTAGATTTAGGATTAGACTTGGCGGCTACGATAGAATCACACATACTAAATATAGGATGGTATAAGTATACATATAATAGTAATAAAGCGAATATATGCTCTCTAATTTTAATTTATTACCAGTGCAATAAAGCTAGCCAAATTATAAATTCCAAACGCAGCCTCAGTCGTCGTGATAGATTTTCTACTTCATGGTCTAGAATACCATAAGATAATAATATTATGTGCACGGGACGTGCTCAAAATAACTTGAGTAGGTAGCTAAGTACTTATAATGTAGCTCCAACTTATTGCCACTGACTTTAGTGCCTCAGGGCGCTTCAGCCACATTACTTCCTCGTGTTTAGTTTGTGGTTCACAAACTTAATATTAGTACACGCAACTTGTAAAATAATATTAGGGTACTTTATTTGACTTGTCAACCTTTATCGTTTATAGTTGATCGAACGTAAACAACCCCCGTATATACAAACTGCGTCAGTAAATAAACCAACAGACTACATATACTGATGGTGCTTTTACCAAATCAAACAATGCCTACACTTGTGTTCAAAGTGCAAACTCGCGCAGCCCGTAATGTTTATCGGAGAAGTTACAAAATTACGTAGAATCCCATTTGCATTGATTCGCAATGAGATGAAAGTGAATGAGGTTTGAGACGAGTAAGTTCGGTAGTTCACATAAAATGTAATCTACTGCGGATGAAATTCATAAGTAATGAACTAAGTAGATAAGTATATTATACAGTGTCTTCCTTTTAATGCATTTGTACTGTAAATTGAGGGATTTTGTTGCCTTAAGTATTTAGGTAAGTACCTACATGACTTTGTGTGGTGATAAAGATAGAGTAATAGTTATGTTATAATATATAAGATAATCTTTAGATAAACTTACATTATTCTATGATTTAAAACTTATTTTGAAAAAAGCTATAAAGATTTCTTATGCACGATTTATAATATTTTCAATCAGGAATCTACTGTTTAAATCATTTCACGCACAGCATTGAAATGTTTTAAGTACTTAGATATTTTACAATCAAATTACGCAACATTTTATGGAAACCATAACATTGAAGGTAATGAGTTTTAAATTACAAGCAATAATTTTGATGCTCATTGATAAAGTAATTTAGACCAAGGAAAAAGAGAACCGCAATATTATTGACTGTCTCATTTTTCATTCCAAAAAGCCGGATTTTCAACTGATTAATTACTGAGAAATATTTTAATCGATTATTAATTAGGATACACTATAGAATTTCAATGAACTTAGTCTAAGGCCCGACTTAAGACTGAACTCAAGAGCTCAGAACGCAGCTGACGAACACTGAAGCCGTGTTAATTAATAGAGTAATCTTGAGCAAACACACACTCAAGTCGAGGTCTGACTGCACTCAGCAAGTACGATATCAAGTGTGAGCTTGAGAGTGCTCTTGAGTGCTGAGTTTTGTGTATTTTATTATTATGGCGTTACTCACGTGATACCCGTATTCTAAACACGCACTTAAGTTCCGTTTATTAATAGGTACGACATCTTGAGATCCCTCTCAAGATCGTTGTCAAAGATGTGAGCGGTTTATTAATAGGGGCATAAGTACTCGTGAGTAAAGTACGAAAGAATTGCAAGATCCATTGCAAAAGTTTAAAGGTAAAAGTTGTCAGAGAGGTTTCAAACTCTCTACAATTGCCTTACGAAATGACGCCTGCGCAATAGTATAGTTAATAACCCGTAGATTATTGGTATTCTTTGTTTACCATACAATGCGATGTTCCGTGATTATGATTGAGAGACAGGCGTCTGCGCGGACGCATCCGTTTATTTCAAAAGAGGGATTGAATTCGGTCGGTATTATTTGATCAATCTTTAGGAAACGTTAGGCATTGTTCTTTTAATATGTTTTGTTGTGTTAGATAGATTGATCATTAAGACAAAATAAACAATTAGATAAACTATAAATAAATAATTAGGTATGCATAGTTGGATGTTTCTTATGCATTATAAATTTTATTGTAAAAGGATTATGTGACTATGTTGAAATTAATATGTTAAGTAAGGCTAAGGAGATTTTATAAGTATTAGCTGACGAAACAATTTAATTTTAAGTGTGCTCGAAATGTTTTGAGTGTCGAAAAGAATTAGAACTTGTAGTCTCCTTGTTAGCGACTGGCCACATAGGCTCCTTTAGTTTATTTTTTATACATTTAAATTATTGTTCTTTTTGAGTTTGTTAGTCAGTTGCGTCCCTTGCCCTCCCCTACAGATTGTATATTTTATCATTTTACATAATTATATTCAGTTATTCATCAGTTTTTCAGTTTTTTAATTTACCAGCGAGCTTAGCTCCTCAACACTCCTAAGTTTATCTCTATTAAGTTTCTTCTAGTACCTAGTAGCTGCTCTAAAATCTAAACTCGACCCATAAAGGAACAAGATCATTTTCTCTTTAATCTTCCCCGTTTTATGAAATAGGTGCCGTCTTTTATGACATTGTGTCGACAGCGTCGTGTATTAAATTTTTCATTTTCATCAGTAAGTAAATAAAACTCTCATAAAAGTGTTACAATGTACGAGGCTGTGAATTTCGCAACCCCTGCCCTGCTCGCTCAGGGCAACTTTAACTTTCACCCTCTCTAATAAAGTGTATTTCAAGATTATTAAACAGATGCGAGGGTCCTAAAATTGTCATCAGAAACCTTTAAGCCCTTGAATATTAAAAATATGTATATGAGCTTTCGAATTAGGTGCAAATATCTACATAGCATTGAATTATAAGCTAAGTATTTATCTTTTAAGGAAACTGCTTGTAATAGTAGAATAGGAACATTATGCATTAACAGGCTAAGTATAACCTATATTTTAAGAGCCCAACGTTAACGATTTTTATTATAGCGCTCGAAAGCCTTCGCCAATGACGGTTTTTGTTTTATTTTTCGGGAAAAATCTGACTTAGATACTTAGATATTACCCTACTTATATTTTTCAAGATAAGGCAAATAGGTTAGCATACTTAGGTCTTTATACGAGTATATTTCTTTTGGGTGTGGAAGTTATGAAGTAGGATTCGTAATTACGAAAGATATAGCTTACCTCTGAACTAGTGGGCGATACGGCGAGTAGGAGTCCGACGACACACAGTGCCGCCGTACACCTTATCAACATCGTAAATCTGTAAAGAAACAAGAATACAATTTAGCATGACATATTTTTTTTAGAATTGGTGCAGTGGCCAACACGATTGGACGAATAAACGGATCATGCTATACATCTACAGATCTATACAAATAGGTACATGATTGTCTATCGAAATTTTTTATTTCGATGGTATCAATTTTATGTGTAGGTATGGATCTACTGATAATTTTCTTTCTCTATAGATCCAATTGCTAAATTCATCCATAGCAGAAACCACTGTATATTTGCCTACCTATGTTGCAATTGGTTAGAAATATTTATGATTAAGAACACGGTCTGGATAACACATTGTGCTTTAGATTCTAGTGTTTACATTCGAAAATAAATATTGCTGTCACAAGCAAATAACTCGTATACTTATCGATTACTCTTCAATACAAATTATTGATTATAATCCGATGTGTGAAAATTCACCTTTATTTAATAAAGTTAGATGGGGTATAATTAAAAATAAATAAATAAATAACGATAAAATATAAAAATAATCCGATTGAAAGACTTTTTTTTGGGGGGGGATTTTCATTTTAACTTTAATATAGGAGTTCAGGTAGATTATCTAGAGCCCCAATAAAAAAACCTTTACAAACTATGCAGAAAGTACCAATTTGTTTCTTCTTGATGTTATCTATGTATTTGTCTGTGTTGTGCAATAAAGAGTTAAAACAAACAAACAAACAGAAAGCCAGAAAGTAGGAACTTAGGAAGTAATAACTTTTCATGTGGTTATCAATATTTCATCATCATTTTATTTGCTGGAAACATATAAATGAATGCTTTGGAGTATGTTCAATATGCCTGCTCGTATAGGTATGATACAGTGTTTACCATCAATTTAATTAGGATTGACTCGTAAACCATTCACGTGTTAATTGAAAATGTTCTGTTAATTTGCATTCGGTTTGTAAATTAAATCAATAAGCGCAAAGCCTACTGCGTTTCATCTGCATCAGTTGTTTACTTTGAAATTTTAATCCGCGTTCATCGGAATTGACTATATTTTCATTAATTAGGTAGGTAAGAGTAGTTGTGATACATAATTCATTTTATATCCTGATCACTTATTACTATTACCTATCAATATTTGAAATTCCATAAGTATAACGAGGTAACTCTAGGTACCATATACCTACGGAGTGTCCTTGAATTCATTCGACAAATTGAAACTGGGGGTTGTACTCATGATAAATATTAAATTGGTAAGGTTTTTTAGTAAACTAAAACTGCAAAAATAATTGGACTAAGTACTTCACAAGTCACACAATTACCTTGGAAATGACCATTAGGTCAAATTCCAGTAAAATAAATCGTTGCAAAAAATTAAAAAAATACATTAAAATGTAAAAACTCAAAGTACAGTAAAGATACACATCAAAATAATATTTTTTTTTATAGTTGAATATATTGTAAATATCTTTATTTTATTTTTCCCCAAATTGTTTAATTTACTTAAACGCTGTGCAGAAGTAATGTATGTCACAAGCCTAACCATCCATTAAATTTTGTCGAATGAATTCAAGGTCACCCTGTATATAGATAGTTACTAGGTATTAGGTATGATTCTGTCGTGACCGCCAAATCAAAACCTAAATGAAACTGTCACCGGTCACTCATACGCTAAATCATAATATGAGAGTGAGAGGGTGTAGCCTCCCGTAGCGGTGATGCGTGCGAGCACCTATGTACCATTTATTGAATCTTGTTACAAATTATATGCTATTCTAGTACACCAGAGCCAGAGTAATTTACCTGCTTTACTCGAACTAACTCAGATAGGTATTCCTATACGAAACAAATTTAATATTATACGCGCAGTATTTGCGCGAGAAAGAATATATCCTTAGGTACTCGTATGTACTATGTACAATGTACGTGGGTGTATAAAAAAGGTTGTTAGTAAAATAATAAATATGAAAACTTTTTATATTTGTCTACGTATAAGTACTTCGTACCTATTCAACTATAAATATAATTTTGCCTATAAGTACACATTTCTTAATAAATACTTAAGTAAGAACGTATAAGGTTTAGATATTTTCTCTCGGGGTTCTTTAAATTAGTATGACTGCTACTAATTATTTTCTTATTTCGTAACCTTTTGTTAGCACAAATGCACCAACATTTATTTATTTACATGTGCTTGGTGTGGGACCAGCTACTATTTGGTACCTATGTGGAATACCGAAAACCTGTTTACCTTAAAAATATTCTCTTTTTATCGTCAAAGACACAATAATGCAAATTGTTGTATATTGCGTTGTAAAGTTTCATAATGGCACTTTGAATAAATGATTCTAACCGTCTCGTGGTCACGTGCGAGCTTAATGGACAAATAGTGGGGACCAAATTCATTTGGTGGCCGTTTACACCGAGTGGGGCGAGGTGGGTGCTAAACATTGTATTAAATGCGGACTGGTGTCCTTTTTAACCGTAACTGAAACAGGTTAGTTTTAAATAGCTTCATTAGGAAGCTCGTGCGTATATAGAATCATCGATGGAGAGGACCTATAACATAACAATTAGTAGAGGTTAGACCTAACATGTATCTATATGAGCAGCAATACTGGCCCCAGTGTTGCTGCTCATAGATGCATTGTTTGGACGCAACTATGATCAACCTACACTGCCTTTATGCAAATGACTTCATATTCTCTTTGATTTTGGTAATACTTTATAGTTCTTACTTTTCTTTCTTCATCATTGAATTGAATGACTGTTTTTCAATAAATAGTCGTGCACTCAGACGTCATACTTTTTTATTCGTGCGCAATGATAATAATTTAGTGAAATGCTATTTTCTGATGATATTTAATTAGCGTGTGATTAATTTTAACAGTAGAGTTCTGTTGCAAAGAAAAATTCGTAAAAATACAGCCTTCCTGTAGGAAATTCTATGAAACTCGAACAGTAAAGTGCTTTGGTTTCCTTCAAAATTAGCGGATCTAATGTAACAGAGGCAGTTTGTTTTTTCGGCATCGACGATTTCCCGACAACAAATTCCTAACTAGGAAGTATTATTTTAATTATTTCATTCGATAAAGTGAAAAATAAATTGTGGATAATGTTTAGGGGTTTGATTCTGGTAATACCTACATGTTGAATTGAATCGTGGACTTTGATTTCGTTTTCTAAAAAATAAACGAAATGCTTAAGGGCCTTCCATGAGCCAACTAGCGCCGCCAATCTTTGAAAAATAATATCTTCCAATTTTATCAATTTTAATAAAAAAGCTATGTACATAATGTTTCTTACGATAAATACTATTTTTAAATGCTTATTTATAACGTGATTCAATGTCTGTAAGTTGTAGTTCGCATAATTGCGAAAAACGGCCGTTTTTGGCACATTTGAGAACTACAACTTTGCGTGTCGCAATTATGCCATGTATTGTATATTAAAAAATAGTAATATCCTAATAAAGATTGTGTACAATGTAATAAAAAATAATAATTTGTAAGATATTTTTTTTTAAGATTGCGCCGTTCTTGGCTCATGGAAGGCCCTTAAGCAGTTTCTTATATAATATAAGTAAGTATAACACAGAAATAATGTAGGTACGGACAACAGCAGATCAATGGTAACACGATTTGAATTCTTAGGACGCAAATAATAAGAACGGTCCATAGTGTTCACTTGATCTGCTTTGATGTGTACATGAACATAACGTAAAGTTATATTTAACAAATTAATACTTACTGTTGTTTTATACGTGCAACATGCCGCTTACTATTGAGATTCGTACCCCTGACTTTGCCATTACGTAGCCTGCAGTTACTAAGCTACCGCATCTCACCCGTTCCTGACGAAATTATTTGAACATTTATAATAATACGTTTAAGCTCATTCTACTTCCTCATACTTAACCATGTCTCGCCACACCGTGCCCCCGTGGCCTGTTCTCACGAAGTATCACCTTCCCTCCCTCCCCTCCTCTTTTGTATTGTCTTAAAATCACGTGAACGTTGCGTCTGCGCCGATGCGGATAAAGCGTGAGATTCGATTTGATACTACGATGAGCAATGTTTCGTTTGACGGTACCATAATTTCTTGGCTCTATCTAATTGATTACAATCGTGTTTTCTATCCATTAAGTGCCGATGTGTCGCGTAGAGGACGCCATATCATAAGATATACCGCAGCCCAAATCAAGTGTCTTATTTTGTAAACAAATATGATCGTCTAATTACCTGTTGTGATGTAACACTGAAGGAACTGATTGATCGAACCTGTTCATCATTGTGAAAATAAAGTGATCCGATCTAGTAAAAAGTGATAATAATTACGCAATAATCACAGAATAGCTTAAAATGTTAGTAGGGTAGGGTAGTATTTGTTTACAAAATAAGGCACTTGTTTTGGGCTTCGGACATAAAAGTTAGGCTGGTCGGTGGGTAGTGATAAAACTGTAATTTAATTTGACTACTGAAACGTAAATTTTAATTATTATAGAGCCATAGCGCGTTGATGACAAGGAAATCAGCAGTAAAATAATATTCTGAGATTTCTTTTATATAAGTAAGGCCTATAGTCATTGCTGGACAGGTAACCAAGTCTACGAAATTCAGTCTCATAACAGCCAAAGGTAAGGCAGATTATAGTCGATTTACGTACAAGTGGGTCTCCAGAGCACATGACCGACCGACGATGTTCACTAAGCGATCAGGCATTTAGGTCGCGGTTACAGAAGTGGGTGAACGGTCTCTCAGCCTCCAATACGTAACCGCAGAATTAGCCAGATTAGGGAGATTAGACGTGACACGAGCAAGCATTGTTTTTGCCCGCTATGTGACGTTACCCGCGCGATAATTTGTCGCGATAAAATGGTATTGCCCAATGCGGGCTACCATTGTTCTCGCATGAAATCGTTGCGATTTTAATTGGGACTTTAATTTATTAGCATGGGCGAACAATCATCATTCAACGTATGGGAATTTAAAACTAAATGGACAAACCTGATTTCTGATTGTCAGTCGTTATCGATCGACCAAAGTAATTTTTGTTTTTCGTCCATGACATCGAGTTGAATGGGTCAATGATAATCGTACTATCGTAACTAAATTCATTGTTGTAGGCTTTTATTTGTAAGCTAATTTTAGTTATTTTGAAGGAGCTTTAATAATATGCTGACGAGTATATACGTAATAAATGATAACACTACTTTTAAGTGTACTTAAAATAAATAAATATTATTTTCTGTGGGCAGACGTGACATTTTTATTGTCGAAACAATATATTTTTTCACGCATGCAGTGTTTTCATGAATAATTGACGCAAATTGTTAGTGTGAACGACGGCAAATTGCTTTTATTTTAATAGCTCATTTAAATACCGTGTTTCGGGCTCTCCCACATTCCGTTACGAAGTCGAATCGGGCCGAGACGCTCCACTTAACGTGACTTAATTGACCATTGTCACAATGGGAAAATTGCCTCAAAACTGACCTGCTTATGATCTTACCCACTAAAATAACAGGTGGTTTTCGAAATAACGTCTCACGCTTATGAATTACTTGATCTTGGGCAAATAAAAATTGCCTCAGTAAACTTGACTGGACCGGTATCTAAGCAATTTAAACAAGTTTTTGTAGCAAAATAGCAATTTTAAATAAGCAACGGTGTCTTTCGTTTCATCAATAGTGCATATTTCACAAATTAGGTAAATTATTGATGGTTTAACAGTTTCTCATAGCGCCTGAATCCAATACGGATTGCATAAGGGTATTACGCAATTGCTTGAGTCTAAAGATATCTATGGGCTGTGAAGATCGCGGACCGTTTAGTTACGGCCTCCAAATGCGATAGCCCTAATGAAAACATTGAAACAATCGATTGTAACAAAGATCGAATTCAAAAAATCAACTAGCAAAAGGGGAAATGGAAAAGCGTTCGATCGGATAATTGCACCTTTTAATAGAAACTCGGTTCATTTCATTGAAATAAAGAATTCCTTATTTCTGATTCCGAACGTAAAATTCTCATAAAAAATTAAATGACATAAAAATTTCGAATTCAACGACGAGCTGACCTCTGACTGCAAATGGAATTTTATTGGCTATATAAGTGATATTCCTAGGTAATTTATGCGAATTGCTTTTCATCGATCAGGTCCGAATTGATTCCGCTAATCGAGTCATCTGTGTATAGTGTATATCTAGATAATTATCCATTGTGTAGGGATGTGTCGTAAAAACCTAATCTGTAATAGAACATTTTGATAATGTTTACCTACTCATTTTAGAGCGATAGAGCCTTTGTACAAAATTATATTTTTTTCGATGCAATATAAGTATCTTCTGGTTCTTTGTGCAATAAATGTTTATATATCTACTATCTAGATCATGTTACGTATAGGAGCCCGAAACCTTGTATGTACCAATAGCTAACAGACATCCAGACAGAAAATCTTTGGCTCTTATAAAAATATACAAGGAAACAAGCAAGCAAGGAACAAGTCAGGAGTAAACAAGTGCTCACAAAATCAAGTTAACTGGTCATTAACTTAGCTACTAGCTCAACCTGTATTATTAAGTCTTCAACATGTCAACACCATTCATTAGTACTCACCTACTACAAATATTACTAAGAATACAATTATGCTGTTAATTCCGTTATTTATGTATGAAGTCTAGTCTATATGACACAAACAAGTGTATTGAGGTTAACTATCCGATGGCCGCCCGTTATATTATATGCACAAGGATTGGCCACAACGGGAACTTTGCCAAAGTTGTCCTGAATATTAATTTGATTGTCAAATAAAATCCGTTGGCCCCGTATGTCTATGTTGATACCGTTACATGCAAACCTCTAGAGACGGTTTTGGTTGCAGTAGGTACATGCAGATGTCTAAATAGCAAATAAACGTCTTTTAAATAGAAGTATAAAGATCCTTGAATTGAAACTAAGATAACTATATTAATTTTATCCATAAATAAAATAAGTATATAACTTCGAAAAAATTTTGGTTATTGGAAAAAATTTGCTATGATCACATTGTAAGTTGATATAATAAAATATGTCTCTATTTCCTATACGATAAGCATATTATACTGTAAGTTAAAAACTGAAAATTAAATAATCAATAAATATTATTATTGACCATGTATGTTTAATACTATAAATAAATTAATATTAATAAACGACTTTTCATGTAAAAAAAACACTGAACTCTATTTAGTCACCAAATGAAGTGTCAAATTGATCAGAGAAGAAACATCTTACACAGCTACCTAGTTATAGTAATACATTACTGTACTGAAATACTTATGAATACACATGGTGACTCACGGGACCAGTCCCTTTGAGTGAAAGTATGAATATGAACAACTTTCACATACCTACTCGTTGTACGAACATTACTGTCCGCATATAAATTACCTAAAATTCATATTCTGCAATATTTTATTGTGAACATGACTTAATGTTCAATCTCGTTCTTAGTTCATCTCGAGAGAGTTGCCAAATCGGTGCCATCTTTCGTCTCCTATCTTAAGTGCAGGTAATTATAATAAATTCGCCCCAGAACTGTTCACCTTGGATTAATTAATGTTATTGTCCCACGCGTGACATTGGCCGCATCGTGAGAACCAGTCTTTAAAGTTAGTGCTGTTTTAGGCAGATGTTACGTCACGTTAGCACTAATCGTAATCATTTGTCACCACAGAATGCAATATAATGAACATTGGGCAATGATAATTACGTTCGAATCCGGTTCAATCTGGTATGTAGAGTGGATTGTGCAAAACGCGAGGTTAATAGGAAAGTTGATTGACAATGTTCCGGACAATCATCAATAGAAATAACTAGCCGACAGTAATTGTGGATTGATCGGTGAGAATTGGCTGCCGGCTGTCGAATTCACTTTCACATCTGCGCATAAGCACACGTGCGTCTGAATTTGAGTAATTCAAAGAAAGTGAGAGGCGGCTTTTTCTTTGCTCAATGTGTTTGAGCACTCGCGAGGACCGGGCTGATGTAAGTACTTACTGTTCAAGAACACCTGTTCAAGCACATAGTTTTGATTCCGGAAATAGTGCTCTATGTTTAACGTTTGTAAACGGACCGGTGATTACCTGTAAAGAGAATAACAAATGGTTTAAAAAAGAAACAAAAGTCTTCTAGTGACCTAAATAAATACCATATTTGCCTATAAGCTAGAAAACAATACTTGTCAGTACCTATGTAAAACTTTACCGGAGGTAAAAATAGGTAAGACCCAAAAGTTATTCCAAGTATCGCCAAAGTATCTTACTGTAGCCAAGTTCAGCCGACATACCAGTGCAACCGTAGTGGGCCACTCATGCGGTAATGCATACTTAAAAACACCTTACGAAGACTCGGGGTGTTACCTTATCAACACGAACGTAAAAATTGAACTGTTTTCATTGCATTTTCTTTTTATTCGAAATTGCTGATGATGTTTGTTTTAAGTATAACTGGCATCCAGCAAAAATCAAATTCGAAGTAAGCATCGCCGCTATAAAATTGTGTTATTACAATTCCTACAGATATTGTACGGGTTTACTTAATTTCTTATTTCCCATCCATTACCGTTTCACCTATTTTTGTAAATCACAAATCATTTTCTTCTAATATTAAAGATGATTAAAAAATGCTGCTATGATATCAGCGGGGGCAGTCACAAGCAATACTAGCTTCCATAAAAATGCGTTATTAGCAGTTGACTTTTTATGTTTATTATTATAGTGGATGTTATCGGTTTACGGTATACACTGTGACCTAGTTCGAGCGTGGCAACACACTATGCAACTGCAATTTGTTTCCTAAATGCCACTCGACGTGTTCGTAGCGCATTGCAATGGATGCACAGAGGTGCGAAATGGAAATATTTTTCATTTCGAAAAAAACAATGTGCAAGTTGGGAAAAGCTTCTGGTGATCAAAAGAAAATCCCCTAGACGTGCTATGCAAAGCTAACGGAGTGCCACGATACTCGTATAGGTAGATACGAGTACCTTATGTTTGCGGTTCTTCAAACAAAACAAAAAAATATTAGATGTTGGTTTCTTATGGTAGTATGGTAAAATGGACATTGGTATACCTATTTAATAGTATATTGCCATGCTTCAATTCAAGTTGTTATAGCAATGCATGTTGAAACCGGTAATCGAATGTTACTGTAAATTATTAATAAGTAACTAAAAAAAAATATTTCCTTACAAATATTGTACCTAGGCTCGACAGCATTTAAAGTACGATTTCAACTCTTATGACGTCGTAATAAGAGTTTGAAGTTCAAACAGTACGATTTACAAAGTACCTAGATAGGTTCATTATTTTTTTTATTAAGTACTTACGGATTATTAATATTAGAATCATTTACTAATCAGAAACCTGATTACCTAATTATTTTTTAATGTTGTGAAAGAATCTTAATCGTAATTAAAAACTTGTTTGACGAAGTTAGTCTGAGTTATGTAAGCGTTATAATATCGTGTTGTCAAATGTTACCGAAAGGTAACTTTGTATAGGCTCTAAGTAGAGTTTTATAAGTTTTTTTCGTTTCCTAAGTGGAACGCCTAATGGATTCATAATCGTGTTGGATCTAGGTATTACTTATAGATGATTCGGTACATGTCTAGTACCTATCAAAGAATATACTTTACCTACATATTTCTGTTAGTCGTACAGTCGAAGACCGAGATAAGTAGGTATACAGGGGCCTCAATAAGGTTGAGATTTTCTCAAAACCTACTGGACCGAATTTAATAATTCTTTTACAGGTACAGTGCGCGAGGCGTAAGCTCAGGTTTGCATTTGTGTGAGTGCACACAGATAGTGTAGAGTGATATTCGGCCTGAGACGCGACGCGTCTAATACAAACGCAACAAAATACACCCTGCCACGCACGCACCGCACTTCATCTCTTGTACCGCTATCACTCACACAAATGTAAACCTGAGCTTACGCCTCGCGCACTGTACCTGTAAAAGAATTATTAAATTCGGTCCAGTAGTAATTAGTTTTGAGAAAATATCGACCTTAAAAACTCTCCTGTACACTTTTATCTGTGTTCCACCGTACTATCTATAACCTACTCTGCCAACAGGTATGCATGACAAAAAAATCTGCGTTTTAGAGTTACCTATAACATGAAGTAAAATATGAACTAAGTAGATAGGTTTTGTTGGGTGTTGAGTACGAGTATTTATACTCACAGGAAACACTAGTACCTAATTGCCTACACACAAGGTTGTACTGTGGCGGTAATTGTCTTTGAATCTTTGGAGACCTGAAAAAATCTTTTACTCGCCGCAATTAAATTCATTTTATAAATACAGTAAAACCACCAAGTATAAAAAGTTAAAAAGCAGCAACAGCCTACCTATGTACATTTTTGGCGGCCTTATCGCTATAAGCGATTTCTTCAAAACGAAACGTTTCATTTTTTTGATTGGTTGTTTTGAAGAAATCGCTTTTATACTATTTTATTGCTGCTTTTTAACTTTTATACTTTTTAAATATTTTAAAACAAAGTTTACCCGTGGTTTTCAACTCCGACACATATGAAATAACCCTATATTCCATCAAACGTTTTCCCGTCAATGGCACCAGTTGCTAGTGTAATAGGAACATTGAAATGCGAATGATCCGTCGTTATCGCGTCCATTAGGCGTCGCTTCGTTAATCAAGCTCAGCGGGTGGAGAGCCTTTACTCCGTGCGTGTAACGGAACGTACGCGGTGTATTGCGGCCGCAACATGGCGAAACTTACCACTATTAGATTACACTAAAGTTTACGGGATCTTCCTATCAGAGAAGAGTAATTAACTAGTCAAATCATTATTCTATTTAGAAGGCGAATAAAGGTATAATGTTATATAAATTGTAATCCGCTAAATCGCATTGATCCCGCTTGGTGAACCGTAACTGAATCTGTCATACTCTATGTACGGTATTTATGTTACAAATTAGAGAATACAATAATTAAAACAGATTAGATTATACAGGGTGTAACGGAAAGGGTACGAAGCCGAAGGGAGTGTTCAGTATCGTTAACTGAACTTTTGTTCTACGACTTATCGATTTTCGCGAATTTATATTTGACTTTTCATATACCTATCGTACCGGTCAGCTGATCGATTTGTATGAGACGTTAATTTATTTTTTATTCTAAATATCGTAGAACAAAAGTTGTTCAGTTACCGATACTAAACAGCCTCCCTTAGGCTTCATATACCCTTTCCGTTCATACACCCTGTAAATCAAAAATCAACATCAAAAATACAGTAACAATATGTGGAAGTGGAAGTAGTCTCAAACAAAACACAATTGTCAGCAAAGGTGTAAAGCCCGTTACAGAGTTGCAGCTTTTGATATCCTTGTGAAAACTCCGCTCGCAGGGTTGTCAAAAGCCATATAAATCCGTCACCTTCCTTCTCAGTGTGTGCTGCATTGGAAAGTCGATGCGTGCCTACATTCGTTCCGGTCGGCAAACCAACCACGTACGAGCATACGTGACGGCCACCTAAATCGGAACGCGCCTTCTCATTGTCAGTGTCACTCGTCCATTGACTGTTTTACAGTTACAGCCTAACAGATAGAATCCCCTCCCTATAAGGCTGCCGACTACGCGACTTCCATATTCATACTTCAAAGTGAAAGAAACCTACCGAGAATGGTCACGGATGAAAGGAAGTAGAAAATAAAATCTTGAGCTAAACGTCTTTTTGTTTTTATAAACTGTGAATACTTCGTAAGCATTAGAACTAACTTATCACTGCAACTGCAAGTAAGGTCATCGTTTAGTCTCCAGCGAGTAATTAACCTCGAGAAAGCCAGTTGGACACTAAGTAGGTGTTTCCGCTGCCAGACAAGACCTAAGTCTTAGGTTTAAAGGACTTTGTCGGTCAGTGGGCCGTGCAGGTAGGTACTTCCTGCGATCGGCGGAGTTAAGTGCGGTATTATGGACAATTATCTTGTCTCTCTGTCTCCTTAGTTTCGTGATATGTGGACAAGCTGGGTGACTGGTAGCAACAGCAGACAATTAGCGGGTCGCGAGAAAGTTATTGGCGTTAAAAATGTTCAATTGTTCTCGGATCTTCTGTTTCACACAGTACATAGCTGTTTTTCTACGCTGTATTAGGATCAGAAACTTTCATGTTTATTCCACTCTTTTCCTGAAATTTGGCTATTGTCCAATACATTCCGGAGAAAGAGTAAGCGAAGTGATCATTTTGCGACTGAGTCATTCGTTCTTGTATCTCAGTGCATTTTTTTTAGATTTTAGGTTTTGTGTTCGTAATATACCATGTGACTAAAATATTCACAGACAGATAATTCTGATCTGTGTTATTGAGCGTGACAAGTGATAATTGGATAAAACGTAACGAAAAAATGCCGTATGTTAGACAGAGCATGTAACGCGTTGATATAGTGGCATTTTCCGTACCCAGTACCTGCAATGATGCGGAAGAGGCCTGCTCTTAAACGACTCGTGCGCTTCTATTGAGAGAAAAAAATCTCGTTAGAAAATGGGAAGTCAACAGCCTGAAACTGGTTGTGCAAGTTTACTCTTGGCAAAAGTATTTTAGTAGGAAAAATTATTCAAGGAGTTACATATGTAACGTGATATTAAGTTTGCTAACTTTTGTGTAGATCAGTATTATAGAGGGGTATACTCGTACCTGGCCCGGAATCTGATTCCGAACTAGAATTTCTTAAAGAATATATTTCTTACAGACTTTTCATTTATTTTAGATTCTGTAGCAAGTTATGTTTAGGATAATGAGGTTTTAGGACTAAGTCTTGTCAGTGTTGTCGTTATTTACGACTTGTATAAGTGGGGAGAATAATAATTTGGAGAAAAAATAAATACACTTACTTATCAGTTTCACTATTTAAAATTAACCCTAGATGCCTAAATATAATTTATGTTTATCTTTCTGAGAGTCACGCACCTCACTGCACGACCCAAAAAGTAAAAGTTGGAAGTAAATAGCCGGCCGTGAAGTAAATCTTTAGTGTAACTGAGGATTGTGGCAAAGAAAAATAGGCTCTAATGTCGTACCATTTTTAACGTTGATGGAATACGCCGGCAGCTAAAACACAAAAACCCAGATTCACACTCACATTTGAAACGTATTTTGTGGTCGCTTTGAGACGCAACGTGATGTGGTTTTGCTTTTTATTTGAATTTCATTTTCAACCCACTCCTGTTTAAATCCATTAAGCATATTTGCTCCATAAAGTTTATACGACTTCACGTTAAATAACTTAGAACATTGTTGCATCACAGAATTCTGTAATTTTTTAATTAAACTTTTTATTGCTATTATTACACAGGCATAAGAAAGAGTTTGCGAAATTGATGCGCATCTGAAGCGTGAAAATGTTTAAAAGTTTTTCAAAATCATTTCGTTTCGCTCTAGCGCACACTTTAACTCAAAATACGAACTCATCCCTTTAAAAGAAAGTTTATTTTAAAAGTAAATATTGATTCTAAGAAATAAATAAAGATTAATTATTAAGTTAAAGTTAAAGAAGGAGGAATATTCATTCTCACAATTTTTGTTTGGTAAGTACTTACTTATATGTTGATAGGATAAATAGTAATACATACTCACTTAGGTACTAAACTAATCATGATATTAAACTAGATAATTGATTGCCCCGTAACTACACCTGGGCTATTTGTTTTTCCTCGTCACACTTCCTCCTTTCAAGAAGGATGCTCTCAATATGGCGTAGGGCATCGTACAGACTTCCCTTACGAGGCAGGTGGCAAATTTTATTATTAGTAGCACCACTTTCCGTCCATTGAACCGACACCGTTAGCTGGTTCACGCATTTAGCTCTCGCCTCAGGCGTGCGACATGACACAAATAACAATTGGCCAATTGGTTACTGCTTCCAAAGAAATAGGATGGCTTTAACGGTCAACTTAACTTAGACATGATCCAGTGACAGGTGTAAAGTTATCACGCAATCAATGTTAACCTCTCGTATGATTTAGTTAGTTACGAGACGAGGCAGAGGAGATAAAGCTCTGGTAATTGGTACCGCATTATGATTCGATCGCGACAATAATGTTTTTATCTTCGTGCTGGTTTCTCGCGTTTTTGCTCCGCCATTTTGTGTTCCTGTTGTGGTGAGGCGCATTGCGGAATTGACTTGTTCGATGCAGGTAAAAGTGAAAACTTCAGACGGTAGAGATGGTTTAATGACACTGTTGAAGTGAAGCAATGATGCGACGTCTTCCTGCACTGCCCTTTTGATTGCTTATACGACTGTTTTGTGAAAATACCTTGGTAGGAATTTGTTGTACCTACTATAGAAATTTTATCCCTGTTCTGCCAGTTTGTTACAGAGGGTCGTTCCCAGCAGGTCCACGATCCTATTGTTCTCAAAAAATTTAAGTTGATACATTGTTTCTCAAGAGGTCCACGACATTTTATAATAATAATGAAATATTTCCCTATAGGTCCATGGATTATGTAGTACAGTCGGCAATGAAGAATAGATATTTCTTTAAATGAGTAAGTACTTACCTAGTTTAGAGAAGATTTATTTCATGAAATAAACGACAATGTAACTAAGTTAGATCTCTGTAACATTTAAATTAACGAGATTCGTATATGAGTTCAGCCCTAATTCAAATAGTTACTAGTGTAAACATATATCTGGATATATTTTGCAGTCAAGTTAAATTTCCTATGTAAGTAAAATACTGACGACGTTGTCTGGTTCATTAGAACATAATAGGTCTAGCCAAAGTTAGTAGTTAGACAGTTTCATCATAATCGTTTCAACACGACGACGACGACGTTGAGGCTTGGTTAGTTTAGACTGAGACTGCAACTTACGAGACTATCTCTGAATTGGAAAAAAATGTTATGTAACATTATCACTTCATGTCATTTGTAGATATGAGTTTAAAAGTACGTACTTATACTTATGCAAATAATTCTTCTATGCCACTAATTTCTTGTCAATGTCGCATCATATTCGAACCACTATCTGTCAGGAGCGTTGGTGTTCAGCGAGGTGAAAACTTTGCGTCGGTATTAAACCCAATGCGACGGATCGAACTTCACTCTTCCGTATCGGCTGTTTTGTTAACGGTCACATCACTATAAATAGGCAGAACAGGTGTTAAAGGAGTAAATAAAAAATACGATTAAAGATTGTGAGACGATCTTATAATGTGAAGCTATACTACTAAACTGTTGTTTGCGTTTGCGTTCATGGTTCGTCATAGATATTGGAAATATCTCCCCTAAAGATTACCTATGATCAGTTTATGTAGCCTTTTACCGGTATAAGAAATCCGTTCACTACTCTTTGACCACTTAACTCGGTCTACCGGCTTCAGACTACTCATTTATACAACAAATAAAGATATATAAACAGTTGATTGAACTTAATGATCGTAAAGTCTCGGTTTAACGGACTGGCTATCAACTGGGTAAATAGCAGCTTGCATATTAGTGCCTATATGTGAACCTGTTTTCTGTACAAGTTTACGATTCTGAGTGATTCCTAGAACCCGTCTTAAAAAGGTAGGAACTTATTATAATTTGACATTTCTTGTAGTACCTAGTGAAAACATTTTATTACTTAGAACTCCCGTCACAGTATTAAAGTTAAGTTTGTTACACCTACATGAAACCTAAATAAAACAAATTCTACCTAGAAATACCTGAACGTAAAATTTGCAGAGCAGTTTCACTTGACATTTACAGGACAGTCAGACAACAACGTCAAGTCGTGAGTCAGGACAATAAACCTGAGGCTTCTTTATCATTCCGATGGTATGCGGGGTTTAGAGGATACAAAAACAGGTTTTACATCTAAACAAGCGACACCGTAGCAACGACCAGCAAACTAAGTAACCATAAATTCTGGAAGGCTTTTAAAAATTTGGTCTCACCATTTCCCCATTTCAATTTGGAATTCCGCAAAGTAACACCTGACGCCATTAGATAATAAATCCTCAATTATTCTCACGGTAATTATTACAAAGAAACGTTTGAAAGAAGAATAATGAAAAAAGTTTCTACCTGCTCTAAGGTGAGTCACTAGAAAGCCTTACATGTCAACTGTCCCACATAATCCGTGACTCCGGTCACCGAAAAGGATGCTTTACCTGACTATCTTATGGCATTTTATCTTTAGATGTTCACTAACGACAACAGACTAACTTCGCTATAACCTTGTTTAACAAATTTTCCCTGGATGGAGTTTTTTAAAGTTTTACGTGTAAAGCACAAAGCGTTTACTTCATCCATTATGTCTTTAAAATATTATAGTACAAGTAGGTTTCCATATTTAGCATAGTTGAGTATACAATTTTGTATGTCCATAGAGGGACTAATGATGTATATTACTAACAATTGAGTTTAAAATAGCAGCAGACGTGAATAGCTTGGAATGCCTAATCGAGAAGGATATAGGTCCAAGCCTTTTGTACAAGGTCAACCGGTTTGCCGGCTGTTTTATACGAACCTGGCCCCAAAACATCTGCAGGCTTCCTATTTCTCTTGTGTTTTATTTGTATTGAATGCATAATATGAATATACGATATTTTCAAATAAAAGGGGTCCTCTCCTGTAGGGGTTGGAAGACTTTCTTTGTCAGTATCTACATACGAAGATCGACGCAGTGTTTTGCATTTATTATTTAGTAGAGAACTAAATAGTGATTAGCTGAACTCATCCCGAATGTAAATTCACTCACCCACAAAAAAACTCGGTATACATACATAGGTACTACTGATACTATCCTGTATATCTTCTACCTTGTGTATGAGAGTTATAAAAGAGATTATTACTATTGTAAATTCGATGAAACACACCACTACAATTTTTGGATATCACAGTTAATAAACAAATCCATCTGGGATGTACTAAGGTTTAGGTGAACGTAACATAAAAGCGCAGAGCCGAATGCGCAACAAAAAAGTTTCTGTGTAAAGTTCGTGCGGGCGAGAACTTGAATGGGACTAACGAGGACAGACGCCCAACGATGCCCCGTGTTTTATGTGTTGCTAGTCCAAGAGAAAAGACCTTCGCTCCGATATTTAGAGGACTTTTGTTTTTAATTTGGTCGGGCTCTCCACTCTTGGCACTGTTGGTGTTCATTTTCTTTTCATTCACAGTTACAATTTAATTAAGGGGAAGGATGTGTAAGTAAGGAAGTAAAACTACATGTCTTATTTATTTCTAGCTGAAGGGGGTTATCAGTCCTGTAAATTACCGCATCATTCCATACCTTTCGACAAATCTTATTTTGGTTGATAAAAAGGAGAGCCTATGTGTATTTTACATATAGGTAAGTAGTAGACTTATCGAGCCAAATCCACTTTACCTGCTTGAAATACATAACCAAGATGCGCGTACCAACCATAATTTATTCCTGGAAACCTAACTGAAGACATTTTTGCATTGTGTCGCCAAAGTAGTATCGACGTAGTAAGTCTAACTAAAAATTCAAATAATTCCTTTTGCGATTCTCTTAGATGCTTACTAAAATTTGTCGAGATTTTAATTTTGTTGTTATGTTACCTATGAAGATTATATAGGACCTGGATATTTATGTAAATGCTAGCGGATATCAAGGATCAATAATGATTGAATAATGATTTTGATTACGGCATTACATGACTCATCATGAGTCAAACGATCCTCGGCAAAATCACGAATGAATATTTATTAGAAGATACATACGTTAACAATACCGACGTTATAATTACTTATAATATTTTGTTGTTGTATTAAAATATTTGTAGTGAATTCATTTGACTTTATTCTGCATACAGACTAATATTTATAGGTCTGTAATCTGTAACCCTATTACGCCTTCAGGTGGAAAAAAGATGTGCAAGATCGATCACATTGAACCATTTCTAACCTAACCTACACAATCTGTAGGTTAGGTTATACAATATTACAAGGATGCAAAAAAGATGAAGTTCGTGTCTATTCCGGAGCTGACAAGACGGACAGACATAACATTTATACGCAAATACATGGGGAAATATATTGAAATATTCAAGTAAGTACACAGGTAATGTCGAAACGAGCCAACCGGTAGGTACGCCGCCGCCGAGAGGTATGTAGGCTCCGGTCTCGACTTCTCGAGCCAAAGCTTAAAGTTCAAGGCGAGGAGACTTGATGATGTACAGTGTAGCCGCCCAATCAAGTCTTTTGTGTCTTCAATTTTTGTAATTCGCAATGCAAAAACATTAAACTTGTTCTTATTTACTATAAATTAAAGAAACACTGACTATTAAACTTTTTTGATGACACTATATTTAATTAAATTTAAGACTAAGAAAAATATACATTTTTACCTGACTGCCGGACGGAGGAGGGTAGGTAATGTATTTTCAGATTTTATTACACCACATGTAATTAAATTTTATCATGGCAAAATTATAGTAGTCCTTCATTCAGTAGTAAAATCATGTTAAGGTACTAATTAATAAATACCAAAGAAGTTTGTTTTGGCGACCAATTGATTTATTATGTACAATGTACCAGTTAGTTCGCTACTCATTGAAGTGAGAAGTGCTTACTCATAATTAAGTTACGCGATAGAAGTTTTTTTTAAACGCTGACACAAACGCGCTTGACCTTACATATAATATGACTACCTACTACCTATTATTATACCTTTCTGCTGATGTTCAAGGTTTTAACAAAGTATTATCGATTGTTTTGTTAAAATCAAGATTTGGCACGTTTTCAATTCTTACGGGTCATCGTTGAGCATAAAATCAATCATTTCCATCGTCTCTTATTTTTCCAAGGATTTTTCAGTTGCCCGCAACCGGATTAAAGAGTCGCTAACTAACTCGGTTCGTTGGTTGACACAATGTCTGAATCGAAATAAGCTCCTACTGGAGGTTTCAGCTGATTTTATGGAATAAAATATTCTGAAATTAAGAATGCCTTTTTGTACCAGCTGTATTTTGTTTGAGAGTTAAAAATAGAAATTCTCTCTGTATTTTAGACTAAACATTTTAATATATACTAAGGTTTATTTAACAAGAGACTCGGTTATTTTTAAAGTTTATAAACCGGTATTTTCTTGGAATTTTATACGATTAAGGCTCTCGATGATCGGGATTATAGTACCAGAAGCCCTTTAAAACTTTTATCCTGGCTTATATTGCGACGGGCGAACACAATGCCTTTGATCGAGTGCAGAAAGAGCTTAGAGTAGAGGTCTCGGCGGGGCGAGCTTTCGAAGCAAAAGTGTGGTCATGCATTCGGAACACGATTGCCCGGTAAATAGCGTAGGGTTGTCGGAAAACTACTGTTTTATGGCAGACTTGGTTTAATCCACGTGACGTTTTTCGAGTTAACGATGAAACCAGAATATTTACTTATTTAAAACGTCTTGAGAATTATGCAAACATGTACTTAAACTGCAACATTACAGTCACATCTTGAATATCGTCATGAGTTTTAGCGACTTGATGATCAAAAAGTTTACTATTGTGTGTTACCAATTTCAATTTATAATGAACGAAAAGACAAACGTCATTTTCTCATAAATCGACGACATGCAACCATAGGATAAGTCACGGGCCTGCATGCACAGGCACAGCTGACAAACTTCGGCAATCCAGGCACATAGCTTTGTCGGCGGCAAATTGGATAGAAACGTTCCCGGTTCGTGTCCCTGCTGTATATTTTCAGCACAAACATTACATCAACAGTCAACATGCATGTTTCCCTACAGCAATTAGACAGGAGACTGCATAAGTTGACATAGTTGCTCAAGTGATTGTATTCTTCATTTTAGAGATTTGTCGTAACTATTTCCACGATACAACCGAGGGTATATACTCTTAGATAGATCGAGCGTTAAAATAGATATGCACGAGATACGAGTAGACTCGTGAGTCGTGGATAATTCACATCTGACGGAGTGCAGCGTAGCGAACGGGAGCGCATGTCTGAATTTATCTCTTTAGTGAGAAGTTGGGGCTCGGGGAATATGGCAATACGACGTAAGCATTGCAATATTTTACGCCACTATTCTCATTGTTATCGGTAATGTTGGAACGAAAAGTTATTGACATCTACTTAATTAAATTAATTAGCGATACGTAATTACAAAAGTAAAGCGGATATTCGGATTTGTATAGCCTTTATGTAGTTCTGTAATATTAAATGCCACACAATTTTCAATAGCTTCAGCTTTCCAGCAAATTAGTATGCAAATATTTTAGTGCCCATAGTTTTGACCAACATAAGTATTGCTGGGGGTATGCGGGTATTGAACCACAAATACCTACATAAAATATTACTTTGTATTCGTATGGTGTTAGAAAGTGCCGTGGTGATATCGTCAGTTTCTTTCGCCGATGGATGTGTAGTGTTAACGTTTATTATTCTGGCAGTGCCTGCGAGACGGTGGTGGAATAATAAATGTTGTTATAGCTTCAATCTCAGATCTGAACAAGACTTGTAGAGATCTGATGCCACTTCGCTGTCTCGCGTGAAATCTCGATGTGGGACATTGCGATTCAATTAGTCTCGTTGTCTCTACAAGCTCTACGTGCAAAATGTGAAAGACTTTCACCGAATGTTTCAGAGAATTGATAAGTTTAATGTTCAAGTAAATTCCGATCGCGTTTCAAGAAATATTTTCGAATACAACACGTACCTATGGGTGATGGTAGTCACGTAGTGATGCCGTGTGGTTATCGACTATTACATACGTGAGAATATTTGTTTAGAGTTGGCGAGATGCGAGCGTACTTAGCTATTTGCTGGCTGTTGAAATAGGTGCGTGCGCTGTGTCATTCAGAACTTCCTTAATGCGAAATCAGTATACCGTGAAATGTTACGTGACGTGATCTCACGTAATGTCATACCGATTTATCACACGCACTTACCCTAGCCAGATTGACCCCAATACCACAACTAGTTATTTACTGACTTGTTACCAAAATTGTTGCGATATCGTTCGATTTGTAATAGGTTCGTGTTGTTGTCCAATTTGATAGGAAATATATCGCAAATCTATTTTATTATTACCCAATAACTCCTAGATAATGAAGCTTTATTGGATTTCCAGTACTACATCTATGTTAATAGTATAAAATATTGATAATGTCATAAAATATTGGAGACATAATAATGGCAGTCAATAAATATCAACAATATTAACCGACATAAGATTTAGATAGTGATTTTAATTGCTAAGGGAAAATCTTGAAGGGGTGAGCGAAGTTAAAAAGTCCATCCAAGTAAAAATAGAGTAGGTATACGAGTGAAGAAAATACACCAGACTAAAGTAATACCTCCTACCACACCGGACATGTGCGAGGCATCAGTTAGGATACCCTTTGAATGCCATTATGAGCACCATCTACAGTGCCTATTAGATCTGACTGGTCTCTAACCAGGTAGGTACAACTTACAAAGGACAAGTGGGCGGCTTGTCGCCGAGGTGACAGGCCGAAACCCGATTTCACGATACACATTTCGTAACGAGCGTTCAGTCCACAACTACAACTGTAACTGTTCGTTGTCGGAAACATATTTTTGCCGATGTTTTTAGTTTTATTTATTTAGAGCGATCGAGTGTCATTGAAATACCTGTAGGTATTATGAGCCAAGGGCAATAATCAAGCTCTCTATTTGCATTGCAATATATCGTTTGATGACAGGTATTAAACTATTCACATTAAAATGCGCGGTCAGCTGAGAATTTGTATGCTATTTCACATTTAAATGATGAAAAATTTCTACCCTATATAGTTTCTCGGTAGGTACGGTAGAAGACAGATAAAGGTGTACAGTAGAGTTTTTAAGGTTGAGATTTTCTCAAAAACTACTTGACCTAGAAATAATTATTTCACTGTTAGATAGATGAATGTTAAAACTATGTATTGTAAAAGAATTATTAAAATCGGTCCAGTACTTCTCAACCTTATTGCGGCCCCCTGTATACTTATCTCTGTCTTCGTGTGTACTATATATTTGATCAAAAAATGGAGTTGCTTGACGGTCATTGTTTTATCTGTAATTCGCACCATTTCTACAAGGAATGTATATTATTACTCTCGTGAAATGTAGTGTAGGATTGCCCACGGGGAAATGGAGAGTTCGCGATGGAAGACCATTTTCTACAAGATTATGATTGCGAGGGTACTATTTTGCCGCAGTGGTATGAATGTTTTATGTAGTACTTATTTAAATATTCCACATAAAAATTGTTGCAACACGAGCCAAGATCTACAGATTCTCTCTTTATCTTTTGCTTTAGGACAGCCGATGTTTGCACACTTAGCTTAGATAACAAGAAAAAGAATAATTACCCCACAGATAGCGACGAGATGTTACGAGAATGCACACTGTTTTATGTAACATGTTACATAACATGGTTTTGTACACAGGGCGTGGGTAAAATAATAAGGAACCTAATTGATAAAGTTAACAAAGTTTACTAGGACATGTTTCGTATTTACAAACAGCGGACTATAGTAAGTTGAGTCTTACAAAAAGACGTTCACATAGAAACTACAAAACTGTGTATCAGTGAACTCATCTTCACTATCTTAATGGGGGGGGGGGGGGGGGGATAGAGGACTAAGAGCACTTACTTTTTGGTTTTCTTGCATTTTCATACAAATATGCGACATAAATGGCCATATCATTTGATTGCGTTGACGTAGGAATTGAATTTTTTTTCGGCTGACCTGAGTATTAATTTCAACTTGATCCGTCCACGCGTTTCTGAGGTAGGTCTTGACAGACGGACGGACAACAAAGTGATCCTATAACAGTTCTTTTTTTCCTTCTGAGGCACGGAACCCTAAAAAGCACTTCAATAAGAAACAGATACATCACTCGACCTGTCAGCAACAAAATATGGCATTTATAACAATATCAATAGATCAACCTTGGAGAAAGAGTAATTTCATTCGAGAAGTTCTAGCCGTATAATTTTATGTGTTTCGTTAGGTAGGCGAAGTCAATGTAACTATTTACTATCTAGCGTAAAGGCAAACGAAGCAAGTTTGCGGTAAAGAGAAAGCTTAAACTAACAATAGCTAGCTTAAAGACTCCCTGCAGCCAATTTGATGAGGAATTTTGTCAATTTAAGGGACCGAGAACTGCACCCGTAGCATGACTTGGATGTTACGCGCCACGCCGTCGCCACGCCTTCGCCACGCCGTCGCCACGCCGTGACAAAGTCTTGAGACACATTTCGTAGCACGCGGTACATTAGCGATTGGCGCCTAATCGAACGTTGCATAGACATGATGAACGCGATCTTAGTGTTCCCACCGCAAAAAAAAATAGCAAGCACAATTGAAATAATCAAATAAAACAAAGTATTAAACCACTCAAATCTAAGTTATTCTGTATTTATATATTCATGGCGACATATTAAATTATAAATAATGGTTAAAATACAACGAAATAAGGAAATCTCGATTCCAAAAATAAAATATAAATTTTATCCTAGCAACTTTTTGTGTTGCTTTTGTTTATTTTGCTTTGTTGACGTTTTATTTGTCATTTTTGTGCGAATTATCGATTTTTACTTCTAAATTGAGGATCCGCCATCATTTTGGAATGGCGGATTGATTTTTTATTTGTTTAATTTTCTATGTACATGAAAACTCTAAAAAAACTTGACATTGGCGAAATTATCTCTTGAATAAGAGTAGAAGCCATTCAAATAAAAATAGAATAGAATAGAATACTTCTAAATTAATAAATAAATATTATATTGGTGATTGTGCTGGAGGACAATTAAGACATACGGTTTAAGTAAAATGACGATGGTACTACCCAAATGTTATTCATAGAGGATTCGAGGCAAGAAATTACCGAAATCGGCAGCAATCAGCAAATATTGGCTGAATACGTGAATATGGCAAATATATTTGCGCCCAAGGAAGACATGTAGGTATATGTTATGTAGTATACAATGTAGGGTCGAAACACAAAACCGCATTGCGCGCCGCGCCGAATTCTTAACCAAAATCTACGGCGGCGGCGCAGTAACCAATACTGCGTGGCGGCGGCGGACGGCGCCGGCGATTTGGGCACCGCAACGCGGTTTTGTGTTTCAGCCCATACAGCATGACCTACTATGTGAACATCCTTTGGGTGATGGCTACCGTGGAGCATGGACGTTCATGGCCCAATTGTGTACTGGGGCCTTCTATTCTAGGCCGGTGGGACTATGGTCGACCATGCAAATGCATACATATATTGACGCATGCAGATTTCTTTACGAGGGTTTTCTTAACGTTTTGACATTGAGAGCTCTCTGTGTAACTGAAGTTTTTCTTGAAGACGAGAAAAGGTACACGGGGATCGAATTTTGGCCTCCGTATTGTGAGTCTAGTATCCTAATAACCACTGAGCCACTGTGCTCACAGCGGCATGGTACTTACAAACCACACAGCAAATTAAATAATATAATATCTATTTCAGGGCCACTGGCACACCTTGACGAGGTTGAAGAGGATACGATGAAGGCCAAAACTCCTGTTGCATCTGCATTAGAGAACACGAGTGTACTGTCGACCATACATAAAAGTTAATGCCATGTCGAGTAACGCACGAACCTACAATAAAATGTTAAATAAAATAAAGTAAACAGTTCACATTGTTGTTTTTAATATCCTGTATTCCAAATAGCTTAGAGCAGCGATTGCCATAGGTACAGTCGAAAACAGACATAACTATGCACGGGGCCTCAATAAGGTTAAGATTTTCTCAAAAACTAGTAGACCGAATTTAATAATTCTTTTGCAGTACATTGTTATAACTTTTATCTATCAAACAGTGAATGAATTTTTGCATTAGATCAATTAGTTCTTGAGAAAATCTCAACCTTAAAAACTCCTGTACACCTTATCTGGTGTTCCACCGTATGAGGCGACACACTGGTAGGATGAGCACGAATTCTTCTTCTTCAACAAATTCCACAATAAGACCCAGTGGCGAATGTTTCGCCGCAGTCGTTTGCACAAAAACATCTCGTTGTGCAGTGGTGTGTTTTGCCAAAAGTCGGTCGGTTGCTTGAGAAATGGGTTTGCAAACTTTTCAGCGCCCGTGGGTGAGATGAGAACAATTTGCCATTGACGGACGGTCTTGGGTGCATTCTGCCCGAGCAATATGGGCACGGGCGATCTTGCTCTGTTGATAATGATGTGCTAGTTGGTAACAGTGTAATCATGGTGGGTAATATCTACACAACACAGCAAGATAGACGTATAGAGTATAGTATATAGAGGCGCCAATGGACTTTGAGTACCAAAATCGTTCTCTCCTCTTTATTAATAGCAAATAATAACAATCCGATCAAATATGATCGTTGTACCACTATTTAATGTTGTTTTATTTATTATATTACTGCAAAATTAACTCGCAACCAAAGAGAATGTTACTCGAAACGCTGAGAAATATTAACTTTTACATGACAGCGCGCCAGCGTGTATTTTGACATAAGAAGCGCCAATAGAACCACACTCGTGCTACCAATTCCCATACAAAATAGTGCATATCGATTGGCGTAACCTTTGCCGCTATTAAAAAAAATAGATCGACCGCAAAACGACCGCAAAGTCAACTCGTGCTGCGAAATGTTGTCATTTGACAGCTCGCCGGCGCGGCGTCAATCGCGCGCCAATCGCTAACGCAAGTCGTACTAACCCTGCTGTTACCCAATATAAATTTTTATTGCAAACGCACGTTGCAACGTGATCGATATTGACAATCAATCGTCACTTTGAATTCCAAAAAAGTGATTTCCGTAATACATTTGTTTTCATTTGAAAAGAAAATGTTGTAAAAAGTAAGTAAAGTAGTTGAAGAAGCTCGGAATCCTTTCAAAATTAATGTAACTTAAGGGGAGATTTCCAAGCTCCGTAATAAAATAGAAATGTCATATTTTCGTTTATTCGGAAACTAGATATGTACCTATTATGAGATTTGATTAAAGTAACTTTTAATCACAAATTTGGATTAGATTGTATTGCGATAAAGCAGCAGCCTTAAAATAATATCAATGATTAAATAAAATATTGCTAATACTAAATAAAATTAGGTAACAATGAATCAAGTTTGATTGAAGTGTGGGCATTACATGGCATTACTAAGAATAATTTGTGCAAGATTGCAACACCGTTGAGGTCGGTGTTTCGGTGTTGTCGATTATATTATAACTACAGATTGCCTACGTACGAAGATATATTCAAATCACACAATGACAACTCGTTCTGTATATTCATTGTAAGATCACGTATTAGGCAATGGCTTTTGTATACGCTCCGGAGGCGTTAAATTATTCATCAAAACCACTTCTCGATATAACGATAATTTGGATAGTGACTTTCGAATTTATTATATTTCATTGTGTTTGAGATAGTTTTGAATTGTTGATAGTAAAATACTGGCACCGTGGTACCGGTTATGTATAAGGTCGTCTTGGTACGTTTCTAGAGCATGAATAACAGAAAATTCAAAAACTACCTTTACCAAAAAATCCGGTGTGATCTCTACTGCTAGTGGTTTATATTAGGTTAGGTAGGTTATCGTAAGTTTTTTTGTATGCAAGTATATACCTATGTATTTGCGTCGACGTTAACGTAGTACTATTATTTATTTTGTGGTAAATCAACTGAATGTGCCCACAGGAAAGCCTAAGGAAACCGATAACGATGGTTATAACCGCCTCATTAAATTAACACTCGCCAACGCTTGCAAAATAGGCGCATTGCATTACCAACAATTAGAAGTCGTAATACTTTGGTGCATGTGCTATACAGGGTGTAACGTAAAGGGTATATTAAGCCGAAAGAATACAAACGTACCCGACCTACTAAAGCTGTACATAGAGTTTTAACTTTTTTTAAAATATTTGTGAGTTCCATACAAAACTTAATATTAATTATTTTAAGTCATTGTAAACGGTGCTTTTATTTAGGCGCGCTACTGCTGATAACAGTCGGGAGTAGTCGACCTTCTAAAAAGGTTAGGTATGGCCGCCTGGTACTATTCATTCACTATTCGCGAGGCGGCGGGCGGGCGGCACGGCAACCGCGCGCGGTTGCCGTGCCGCCCGCCCGCCGCCCCGCTCGCGCCGACTTCTGGCCTGCCCCACGGATGCACGAAGCGGCAACACACTCAAAGGGTAGGTAATTATTTTATTAACGGGTTAAATAATACCTGACTATTGTAAAAAACAACATATTCTGACTGACCTGGATAATTTACTTGAATGTTGGCTGTAGTCTCCTGAATCCATGAAATCACATTTTCATAATAGGATTAATAGGTAGCCAAAATCACGTCACTTAATTTACATTCACAATCACATCACATCGCGGATAAACGTTACAGTGTTTAATGTAAAACATGGTAAAAAAGAACAAACGTGTCATTTAATTAAAGTTAAGTTTAGTAAATTGAAATTCAACCAACGAGGGAACTTCTCTTCCGCACGAAAACTTTGCAACTTAGATACATAATTCGAAATAATGAATGAACAATATCCGGCCAAATAATTTTTTTTACTAAGTTATCTCACTTCCTACGTATTTCTCTTTCTCGCCATTACTACGATACTAATCGAGCGAAAAGGATAGCAATTTTTCGGCAGATATTTTGCAATTTGTTGCCATAATATTTACAGAAAGAGAAAGCATGCATTTGCACATTCTCTGTTGCACATTTTCGTGCGAGTAAAGTAAGTGACGTCATTGCAGGGCAGGGTTCCGCAAACGGTAAATTTACAAGTAAAACGGTATAAAATGCCATCGAGAGTTAAAATTAAGTTTAATGGATTTTGAAATAAAACTCAGTGAATCATTTGAGGTATGTACCTACTACCTAGCCTCTATGGCCGATGCCTAGCACATAGTGACCGTAGTCGGATAAGTTTTAAAGACAGCATTCTCGAATAAAATAAGTTTGACATCTGGTAGATAACTAACATAATCACTGCACATTATCTACACACCTGGGGGATAGGATTGGCATTTTTTCCTATTTTTCAACGCCCTTTTTTAATTCACTTGCTTTTGTTACGACTTATGTAGGTACCTTTCAACATACCGAGAAACCTCCGTAGTCAGTACACAACAAATGTTAACCACAATCAGTGCGTTTTATTGAAGGTCGGTGCAGGGAGAAGTGAAACAAGCCATTTATTTTAATATTCGCATTTATTTGTCAGTATCGAGTTCCAGTGCCCTGAGTACTTGATACTGACTTGAGAAACCGAGAGTTAATGATTATTATTATTGCATTAAACATAAACAGTATTTATTGACCATTTATTTAAAACCACATGTAAAACCAAAACCCGCACAAGATATTTGCTCTGTGACCATTAAAATTCAAGACGTAATCAGTGTTTTTAAAGGTCGTTTTTCTCAGTTTGTTAATATGAGATCAAATCCAAGACCGCGGTTCGACCTTAACAAAATTAAAAATAAAATAATGTACGGAGCCCTGTGCGACACAATCCGCAACAGGTCATTCTTTACGAGGCATGTGTGTGTTAAACTTCTATGTAGTTTGTTAGAGTTGTTTCAATACGTACGCTAGCGCCGCTACTTCTCTAGTAGTGAGTAGCGGAACTAAAAGTCCTACCAATCCCAATTTGCACGCAGATATGACAGTCTGTTCATTCAAATAGGTACTAATATGATCGCGTAGATTCACACATTTTTCATTTTATCATGCGCTATTATCATGGGCATATTTTACTCGTACGTATCATAACAAATGTAAATATTGAATGAATATCATGCATGAGTAGCATACATACATACATGTGTGAAATGATGTAATAATCAGACACTAGCAGATGTTTCCATGTGTGTTAAATTCGACTGAAATTTTTCTTTCATTTAAAAAAAAGGCATAATCATACTTAATTTGTTTTATTATTTTCTCCCACAGAGGCGTAGGTAGAAAAAATGTATTATCCATTAATTACTTAGTCTATGTTACCAGGGGCTCAGAGGCGCTATTCATCGCAAGGTCGGTCATTGCACGGGGTCATTGCCACTACAGCAGCTGTTCTTAGGAATATTTTACACTTGATTTGAGGCATACTTTGTGATCGTATAACTCCTGCATACAATTTTTTCTGGACCTGGGCGTATTTTTCCCGTGTTAGGTGGCATCTGCCCTACCCGCTGTTTTCGGCTTATTATACCCTTTACGTTACACCCTGTATTGGCACTACATTGCCACTTTCGAGACCGGTTCATTTAGCAATGTTACAGCATTCCTTGGAGTGGAGGTCGACTGCATTGAAGGAATATAATAACATTTGTGTTTGTCTCTATGAATATTGATGCAGATTAGAATATCATTAGAGCTTTTGATTGATTATTTTGGAGACAATGTTGAGCGTGTGCTTGTATGAGCTCGTTTTTATAACTGTCAAAATTCCGTGTATTTGACAGTGACTCAAAAGTCGCGCTCAAAACTGTCTGGATCTCGGCCATGGCCAGACGTGTATCCAGAAGCAGGTGTCCCCCAAACTTGAAGACTGTATCAGCATCTGGTCACTCAATTTCTTTTCATAACAAAAGTATCCGAGAACGGATCTAGTTTTCGGTGTGATTATCTTGCGGAATAAAGAAAATAACAGCTAATTGTTACGTTTACGCTTCGTGCCCATAATTCTCCCGGGGGTATTCGACTGAACCTGCTCAAGTGACCGATATTAATATCCTCCCTTTGTGTTGCCGGATAAAAAGGCATTTTTCCGCTGGATTTGTCAGGGCTCGTCAACAAAGCCCAAAGCTGAATTATTAGTCGCATTCCTGCGAGGTGAACGACAGCGAGCCTTGCTTCACGGCAAGGTTACTTCGGTGAAGGGGATAACTACTTAGTGCCTACCTGTGTAGACCTATGTCTAACAAATTCTACAGACGCACTTCCTCGGTGGAGCGTCAATTTGGAACAAAATAAGCTAATATTGAAATATTAGGCAATATTTTAAATTAAGTCGCATTTTCCAAAATAATGTGTAGGTAGTAAAATACTACAACTACTAAACATAAAAATAAATATTGAAGACTCAAAACATCGCAAAGACACTTGTCGGCCGGTCGACTGGTGAACGAAAAGTTTTTTTTTACTTTTATATCTGCGGATCATTCAATTCATTCATATATTTTATTTTACGTCTCCACAATTAGTACAAATAATACATAGATTTTTGCTAATGATTAAATAAAAACCATGTGTGTATTACAACACTACTAGATATTTAGGCTCTCGCTACATTTTGTTTATCAATATGAAATCACATTTTCCCCAAAACTCTGTGCATGACAGCTGCAGCTCCATTATGCCAACCTTTTCATCCGATATAATATTAAAATTATTTAATAAACATCTCGCATGATTTACAATTCAATTCTCTCAACAAAATACTTATAATATAGAGATGTTATAGACGTTATTACACGTCCGCTTTGACTTGAGAGCCAAGTCTCGAAGACCGGCGTGACAGGTCGGACGACCGTTAGTCAGATTCCTCGACGACTCCTAAATACGTATAACATGAGGCTTGAATGCTAATTAACATGTTTTAGGTGGACCAACGGACGAGGACGTCGTCGGTGTGAACCAGAATACAGAATGGCGACAATATGAAACAAGTAACTCGGTTTTATTCGAGTACCTAGTCGGATTTCTCAGCACCGACACACTCAATACTGCAGCTTGATGATATCTGGGACATATCACATTTAAAAAAATGATTTTTTTTTAATTCGTGTGTTGTATTGTATGTCTCTAAAGTACTCGTAAATGTTTGGACAGTTGGACAAGCTTAAAATCCGATTTCAATTCGTGTGGTGCAAAATAAGAACCACATAAAATCCAAGAGTTTCACTTAACGTGCTGTCGCGTACCTGATAAAAATTCCTTCTATATAATTATGTAATACCTGTTAGTTAATAGATTCAAGAAACCGGACAGATGTCAGAGTATTTAGGCACGCTGTTTGGTTTATTTTTGTCAATCCTCTAGCCACATTGAATGTAAGATTTCTATTTTCTACTATATGAATAAACGATCGTGATTATTTATTTTCAGTTATTCAACTACCAGATCTTTAATTCTACTTTCAATTTAATATCGCTACACCCGAATATGTAATCGTCCGTCCGTATAGTGCCGTTTTGATTAGCGTTTTCTATAATTAAACTCTCTAGCTATTGTATCTGCATTTTCGTTTAAAATTGTATAGGGTCCTTGTAGTCCGTAGAACAATACACATTTTATATTATTAGAACACTGTAATATAGTCGTATTAGTACGACTTCACTGCCTTTCATAATCTTTGAGCTGGTATTAATTAAACTGTCTTTGATAAACGTGTTCAAAAGTAAAATCCGAAATGAAGCAAAACTGTTTCTTGCAGGATAGACTTAACAAAACCATTGTACACATCTAAAACGCTGTTCCAAAATGCCTTTGGCAGCATCAAGCGTCTTAACTTAAGCCACGTTACTTTTGCCGCCGTAAAATCTCCGGTTACGGAATTATCTGCTCTGCTATTCGATGATAAAGATCATTTATGTAGAGATAGAAGAAATTATTGCTTTTGTTTAGATGCTGTGTTGAATTGTCTGAAGCAGAGGCGGAAGCGCGGATTCTCTGGATAATCGAATTCATTAGCTCTCTTTGTAGTTGAAATAGCGCAGAATGTCCGTACTGTTCCGGGCAGCTTATTTATTTTATGATCAATTGTCAGATGCGATCTGTAAAGTTAACTAAAGGTGTAACAAAAGTTATATATCTACCTACCTGCGCAACTGGGTTGTAACAAAATATTATAGTTGGTCTTTTTAACCTAATTCTATTTCTTTTATCGCAAATCTTCGTGCCGCATTTATATATTTTTATAATTATGGATTTGACACCAATTGAAATCAACTGTAACATTTTGTATTGACAATTCTTATTATCGTCTTTAGAAGAACTGAAGTTGTTCTACAAGTGTTGTCATTGATGTGTTATAAGTTATAAATAAGCAAGCATGACGGAAAACATTCGCCGTCCCAGAAAAGACCAGCCTTCCTTCATGGCTATATAGGTATTAGCTTATTTTCTCGCGAAATTATGTACTAAATTCGAAAATAACTGAAATTATATATATTTCAAAAGTTTTTGAGTTGTTTAAGTATGTATATTTACCTAAGTCGTCTGAGAATAAACGGATATAGTATGTAGTTTATTACAGATGGTCTCATTAGGTTTGAGATATTTTCAAGAACTTAGCTGACAAACTTCACTGGAAAAATTCACACACTTTTATATTTTTGACTGTGTTATACCGTACTGCTTTACAATATCTAACACAGTTCGAATTCCTCAATTTCTCTTTAACCCTACTTGATAGTTGTATTACAACAGGTCTGCGAAATAGGTCCTATTGGCTATTTATTAGTTTCAGCTAATGCTAAGTAATACCGGCTCGTGTTGAAAGTGTGGGCACGCGAGGCAGTGCGCATGACCCCCTTCGCTGTAACGGGCTGGTAACCGTTGCTGCGCGCGCGCCGGCCCGCGCACCGCACGTCTTCGCCAGATCTATCGACTTGCGGTATTCGCCAATGTTATATAAGTTAAACAAATAGCGAATATTACAATCGCTTTGAATGATAATGCTGCCTTTGAACAATTTGTATAGCAATCTGTATACTTTTTAAGAAAATCTCTACCTTAAAAACTCTACCATACCTACACCTTTCTCGTTTTTTTTTCTTTGTGTTTCTATGTCTCTATGTCGGTATATTATAGAAATTAAATATCGTTGAATATCACACTGGAATAGTAGGTTTCGCAAATTCAGAAGCTGTTCTTCAAATACCCTACCACAATAAAATGACTATTGGCAAGAGAGCGTTATTTATTTTGGTATTATTTTAATTAAACGAAATATACTTAACGATAAGAACTTACTAAGTACTTTTTGAGACAGTTTTTGTGGAAGTCAAAATATATTTTTGGTATTTAGAAATTCAATTATAAGTGCAACTGCACCACGAGCTGTGAATCACGATTTAGCTGTTCCAACTTTAAACCAATTAAAAACCTAATTTCACTACCTCCATTGCCGAAACAAAATTTGGCCGATTAAATTCGGAACATTGTTTGAAAATGTCCGGTGCAGTAGTCGCGTCCAAACTTTTTACGCTTCTTTAGCAGTTAGAGCAGAATTAATAGGTAGGACATGCATGCAGAGTTTACTTTTGTATTTTCAATTTAAACTGTTGAATATCTAAATATATCTAACAATATTACCTTTTCTTTTAGTAAGATTGCGAAATATACAGCAACTACTTTTAGGCACGTTAAACGAGAGTCACTACAAACAGCTCTCAAGTACTTATTTGTTTTATTCGAAACTAAATAAAAACTTTTAAATTCCACTACTTAATGGGGAGTTATTTTTGAACGATTCCAAGCAGTTCATTATTTATATAAATACGGACACAAAAGCATCTAATGGCATAGGTAATGGTTGGCAAACACTTTCACCTCACAGATTCGGTTGCTTAATGATCTTCATGGGAAAGAAAAATATAGATTTTTGTTGTTAGTAGATAGTCTGTATGGTTGATATATTAGTGAAGCCAAATATGTACATGTCTTCTACTGTGTATACAGCGGTTCACTAATGTTTGACAAAAAACGTATGACAAATGATCATTTTACAAATTATTTTTGAAAAAGTAATCATTTGACAAACTTATCATTTACTAAAGTGATCGTTTTAAAAGTGATCATTTGACAAAAATCCATTTTATAAATATTTAACATAGCAAATGTTGTGAATGCTAAACCGTCATTTTGCAATTGATTAAATGACCAAAGTATTCCTTTTGCAAGGTCGCCATTAGACAAAATATTGGGTAAATAAGGGGGTATTTTATATGTATAATTGTTAATAAATGAACTTGCTTTTTGAATACAAAAAAAAACCTAACATCGAAGTCTCTGGCTTGGAGCGAAGCGCAGCTTCGCTCCAAGCCAGAGCCTTCTGAACCTAAACATCCGTGTCGGATCTGGTTAGAGAGTTGGTCGGGGTGTCCCTTCATTTGATAAAAAACAAATTACAAATTTATGTATAATTGTTAATAAATAAACTTGCTTTTTGAATACAAAAAAAAACCTAACATCGAAGTCTCTGGCTTGGAGCGAAGCTGCGCTTCGCTCCAAGCCAGAGCCTTCTGAACCTAAACATCCGTGTCGGATCTGGTTAGAGAGTTGGTCGGGGTGTCCCTTCATTTGATAAAAAACAAATTACAAATTTATGTATAATTGTTAATAAATGAACTTGCTTTTTGAATACAAAAAAAAACCTAACATCGAAGTCTCTGGCTTGGAGCGAAGCTGCGCTTCGCTCCAAGCCAGAGCCTTCTGAACCTAAACATCCGTGTCGGATCTGGTTAGAGAGTTGTCGGGGTGTCCCTTCATTTGATAAAAAACAAATTACAATTACCAAACAATGCATTTTGTCAAAGGTTTTTATGCCTTGCGTTGTTTTATCTATTAACGTATATAATAAGTGAATAGTTTGTTAAGTGATGTTTTGAAGAAAGAAACTTTGTCTCGTAATTGTTTTGTCAAATGAATTATTTATAGAACCATTACTTTGTACAAAGATGAACTTATGAATCATAATTTTGCCAAACGTTGTTTGTGAAATGAAATGTTTGTAATTTGTTTTTTATCAAATGAAGGGACACCGTATACAGCTACAAATGATATATTTGTAAATAAATGTGTTATCAATTTCATCAACTTATATAAATATTATTTTATGTAAGTATGTCATATACGGCTTACGGGTTAGACAGTAATTATAATAGGTTCCACTTTGTGCCAAGCACAAGCCTTATGTTGGTGGACAAAAACTGTCGCGATTCACCGAGAAAGTTTTTTAGACATTCATAGGGCCAAATTTTTCACACAATGTAGCTAATTCCAGTAGTCTAAGTCGAATCCTAATCCTAAACGCAACTGTCACTGTCGTTCATATGGTACATCATAAGAGTGAGCGAGACGCCTCACTTAGTGGCGACTAATATTAGTGTACGCAATGTGGAATTGCTACAAATAGGTATACAGAAAATGACAATGCCAGATTCTGCCCCACCATCAACCGCTAGTTGTACAAGATAACGAATAAATGTGAAAATATCTCCGTTTTATTAAAATTATTGGTTTAAAATAAAGTTTTATACAAGTTACGAGTCGAAAAAACAGCTTAATTAAGAATTCAGAAAATAATAAGAAATCGAAGCGAATTATTCAATGTTTTTGTTATTCTTCTATAGGAGTTGCGAGAATGGTAGAAAATGATACTGATTATGATTATTCAATATGAAACCTGTAATAAGTCCCCAACAAAATGATAGGTACAGCTTAAATGGTCACGTAGTTTTGTGGGTGCGGCAAAGCTCCATTGAAATGTGGCAATGTCATTTAGTTTTAACGTTATAGGCAAAGTCATAAATATTTGCTCTATTTCGCGGAATATGTGTTGTTATTATGCAGGAGAATAATGCGCCCGCGCTGCGATATCGAGCAATTAGCGTGCTCTCGGATCCACTCGAGCGATCGCATCGCACTCTTGCGCACCTAGGAACACTTTATTTACGTTACATTTACGAGGTAGAAATAAATTGACTCCATGAATATTATGTTTATGTGTAAATTCCGAGATTCAATGATGGTTTCTGTAAAAATAGGCATAATTATTATGTAAGTAATAATTTTTGATACATATCATTTATACCGATTAGCTGACGCTGATTTGTAGTACCGATAGCATTACTATTCGTCGTCAATTTAATTTTATCTGGCAATTGAAAGCTAATGAATGCAAGTTCTTCAGCCGTTAGTGAACCATTTTTGTCTCATTTTACTAAAAGATAATTAATATGTTATGCACATATTAATTATCTTTTACTATATGAAAGGCGATCGCAAGTTTCTTACGTATAGATATTGTGTAGATTCCAGAGTATGGTCAATTTAAACGTTTGCTAAGCGAGGCATCTCGCTCAATCTTTAGCATAAGATTGACACTAGATAGTTGCGCTTAGATTTGGCGGCTACGATAGAATCACCCCTAGTACTCATTTATTTATTTAAAAAGATAATAAGCAATGTCTACATATTACATATTTTCTCCACAACCACTATCACTGAGCTAAAAGCTTGTGTTAGGAGGAAAAGGAACTGCGCATATACCGATAGTCATAGATAGTTTCGAGTACGAACTAAACGTAAGCTCGCACTTACGACTGTCAAAATTGTATGAAAACTGACAGTTGTAAGACCGAACTCAAACTCCACTTATCTATGACTTTTCTCTATTGACTTTAGTCCATTCTGATTCCTGCGCCGCTTGCGCCGAAGCACAGAATAAGTCAAGTTAGTCTCACGTCCTAGCCATTTGGGCAACTGTGACGTAAATTAAGTTATTAATTTTGTAAATAAGTATATGATTATGAAGCGACAAGGATGCACCCAGGCGTGAGCTAGTGCATCGTGAGCCGAGCTAATAATGCGCGGGCGAGGGGAGGGGCTGCACGCTGGGGGGAGAGGAGGGAGAGACCGGTCCTCCTTCCAGTCTGACTACAGTCGACAACACAGGAATCTACATTAAACCGTCTATCTATGCCGTATTCCCGTCATATAAAGTATTTGTATGTAACGCTTGTGCTGTCGATTGTACTCGGCTCTACTATACAATATCCCCGTTTGCCTTGCCTTTCTGCTTCTTGTTTACGTACGGGAAATTTCAGCTACTAAGTGCAAAGCTGATGTGTTTTCCAGTTAATGAATTAATTTGGTGTCTAAAATATTTTAACTTATGATCTATAACACTTTAAAAAAAAAGAATAACCATATTTTCATATTTATTATGTATCAAGTGTAATGACATTCTACGCATAAATACGGCCTACCTATAGTGCAGTACTTTTGTGTAGGTTGATCTGCCGTACAAATAGTGAAGAGATGTGGATCGAATCTGGGACGCTTGCCTGACTACCCTAGCCATTGAGCTACTCTCCAATATTAGGTATCAGTATTGGCATACAATGATCTAGTTCCTATATATCTAATATTAAAAATTATGTTAATCCGTTTTAAATTACCAAAAAATCTATTGCCGTGTGTGTTTTGTTATTTAAAATAGCATTCATAACCAATATTCAGATATATTAACGCTATACCTAATAAATATAAGATTACAACAATATTATTATATTTATTGAAACAATTATCATCAAGTGATAGAACGTTCTTTAATCAGTCTCTACAAACAAACTCTACGTCGCGCGTTGGTGTCTTTTCTATGGTCGATATAACGCGCGAGCTTTTATAGCCGCAAACTATAAATTATTGAACAAAGAGTCAAAAGTTAACACAGTCTACTAACATTTACGTAAAAGATGAGTTAAAACACGTTAAGTTAGCAACAAAAATCTCGTTGACGGAAGAAAGTTGTCCAACTGGCCGAAAGCGGTCTCGCAAGATCGGAATTTTGGTCGGGCAGGGTTGCCAGATTTGGGGATTTCTCGCAATTTTGGGGAAAATTAGGCTGTTGGGGAAAAAGTTTTCAAGGTGTGACCACATAATGAGGATTTGATGGGTGTGGTGAACACTTAAAAGCCCGTGGCGGATGCTGAAAGTTTGAGCCGATTGCTAAAATTCAACTCAGAATACGTGAAAAAAAAATCTCCACCGAAGATGAGGAAATCTTAAAAAAGGAAACTTTAATTTTTTTTTATTAAGTATAGTGTATTAATCTTTTAAAAAAGTGGGGATTTTTTTGGTAAAATGTGTCATTTAGGGGAAAAAATTATCAATCCGGGGAAATCTGAAAAATCCAATCTGGCAACCCTCGGACACGTATCGCTGACACACAGCGGCGGCGGCGGTGTGGCGCGCCCACCTGCGCCTGCGCCACACAGCCACACCTGAGCCAAAAGTATGTCAGACTCCTCCGACGATCGATCGTCACTACTTTCACATTACCTTAAATTAACACTCGACTGAGCGCGGATACTAGATTAATATGCGCGGTTAAGACGACTGAGCTAGCTGTCAATAAATGATCGCAATATTTGCTGGAACGAATGATTAGTCATTGGTTAACAAAAGTTACAAATAAAAAAAGAGAAAATTGTTGTACAGTCGATAGCATCACACTTAAATTACGATTTCTAATTTCTACCCTTATAACAAAGATTATAAGGTACAAAGTTCAAAGTGTTACACTTCTCATATGTTGTTGATTATATCGAGTTAAGAAGTTTCAGAGCTTCGAACTTTTCATATAAATAGATGTTTTATTCCATCTCAAGTTCTATAACTTCTTAAATAATTAAGAATTATCTTTGACGGAAACTAATACTTGGTTATATACCGTTCAGTTAAGATAACAACTTATATGGAGGGGCGCTGCGGCATCCCTCCCTCTTAACGCTACTTACTCGATCCAGGATCTACGCTGAGCAGATAAAATAAAACACCCACCTTTAAACCGCCGCGCCTTTAAATCCAAAAAAATCCGGTTAATCACTATCAAGGGTTGGGGTTAATGCACTGCTGTAACTTGTAACACAAATCACCACACTGGAGTCACAAGGTCTGCCACATGGTCGGCAGGCCGATGCGGTCGAGTCGGCCGCCAGGTCAGCACTGAGGCAGGCTTTCTTCGAGACGACACGCGCGGGCGCAGGTAAGAATGAGACTACGGGGCAATGCTGCCAGCTCCAAATAATAATTTACGCCAAATCTAAGTTAAGAAAATGGAAAAAAATATGCTGAAGTAAAGGAAAATTAATAAATAAAAATACAAACACAATTAAAGTGCATATAATCTGCATGCCAGAATAAAATATCTACCCAAAATAAACTCTACCATCAATATTTATTTGCAAAATCGTAAACCTACCTGTCAGGAAAAAGTGCTAAAACATGTTAGTACTTAAAGGTACACTAAATAACTTTTTTATGCCTACCAGAAAAATCCAAAATAAACTCTACTTTAATATTTTTGACGAAACTGTAAACCTCACTTCAAGGATAAAATACTCAAAAATATATTATATACTAAATTGAATTTTCATCCGAATACACTTAAAAATAAGCTAAATTTAGCCATAAATGCTAAATTGGCAACACTGGCACACTAATGCAGGTATTTTGTGGGTGTGTGGGTGTGAGGCGGGCAACCAACAGCGGCGGCGTTGACGCGACGCGGTGGTATTCCTCCAACTTCGGAATTTTATAAATCGTGAAGTTCGTGTTATTATTGTTACATTTAATTTAAGGTTGCTGGAGTTGCCGATGACGTCATAATAAAAGACAATGAAAAAGGTCAAAAACAATTTAGAATGTAGTAAGTACATAATATATGTAATGTAAGTACAAATACCGGCCTATTTAGTATGAGTTGAAACATTCTAAACCTGCCACAGCGCCTGGTTCTAAAAATAAAATTAACTTAAAATTGCATACTTTTACGTGTATTATTTCCAAATAAATCTTAGGCATACTTTTCTTTATTTCATTTCACCTATAACATAATGATTAAAATATATAATAGATAGGTACTATTTTCAATACTAAATCCACAACAGCTCTACCATACTCTACCTAGGTCCACTAATACATGTAGAGTTACTGTTATCCGTACACGCCTCTACATGGGCACCGACGCGGTTTACATATTAAAAGGTGTACGAAGAGTGTCGCTCAATACAAGTTGTTATCGCAACTCACGCTGAAATCTGAATGATATTGGAAATCAAACAAAAGTTACTGACAATAAACATGAATAAAATAGCTAATTTTTCTAAAAAATATCTCTACATTTAATCTGCTAATTAATTAAAGCCAACAGGGTGAAGGATCCTTGTTTTAAAGACAGGTGCCTACACTTTACGAGCAAAAGGTCGTGAAACATTAATTTATAATTATCTATATCGCTTCGGTTTTAACAATGTGTTGCGAAAATGAGTTTATGTAGAGTTGTTGTAATTACATATTTTTCACTATTTATGATATACTTACCTAGGGTGCGTTGTGAAGAATTATACATATAAGTTTGTGGCACTTTCGTCAACCAGTTGTCATATATTTATTATTAAATATTTATTGTTAAATACATAATAATTCATATGACGTCATCGCCGCCAGCAGCATACTCCCCAAACACTTGTATGCAGACAACAACACACACTAATACACCACAGGCACACCTACAGAATATTTGAATAAGTTTACTTAAGTACCTGAAAGTTCAGTTTATGGGATAACATGTCTCCAGGATTTATTGTGGAGGCATTTACATCTTACCTTTGGATTATACTATAGTGCTGTTGGATAGGGGGAACCCTGCCAAAAAAAGAAACAACCCCCAAATCGCAAAATTACTGTATTACTTAAGTTGTTTGTGCAAGTGGTCCTAACATATTAAAACATCTAAGTAGCTACCGCAAAATTACCCAAAAAGAAACTAAATGTCGTTACTCATTGAAGGTTGCCTTTTATTAAGATTATGTTAGTAGGACTATCATATTTTAAAATTTCTGAATCTTATAAATATATCTTAAATTCATTTCGTAAACCTGCATGTCTTCTAATAAAACATCGTTATGTCTCTTCACTAGTTCACATTTAACACACTTTTATCATAGTTGCACAAAAGCGTCCTCAATATTAATCATCTACTATTACTTATATCCATGCATGTAGGTATAAGCTACCCCTAGCTAGAAGAACCTTATTTTATTTTAAATAAACTTAATATCGAGTATCTATCAATGCTTCTCTATTCGTCTTCTATTGATAAATTACATAAAACAAGTTTTATAAAATAACAATTGGGGATCACAAATAATAGGATAGGATATGGTCCGAGGATGATTGGGCGCAGGAATGTGGAACTTTCCCCTGCGCACACGCAGCGGGCTCAGATGACGTCAGCGGGTCGTCGAGGTCTGAGTGTGCCGAGGTAGAATGCGAGTCATCTGAAGCGGATATAGGTTTTACTGTTGAGGTAGCGATTGAATAAAAGTAACTGCTATCTCTTTCACAATTTTAGTTAGGTATACATAGAGATGATAGTATTTTAAACCCGTGAATAGTTTAAATTAAGTCACAACAACCAGAATCGCCAAAATTGACTCTTCGACATTGCATAAATATAAGATGATGCAGGTCATCAAATGGTTGCTGATATTTTTGCATTGATATTATATCTACATAGTTCTTTTTGTTATAAAGCATTAGATATTTGATTAGCACTAATGTAGATTTTATAAATTACAAACTGAATTGGATGTTGGTTGATACATTATCTACGAGTATTAATAATATTTGTCTTATTAAATAGTTCAAATCAAATGAGTCATGCTTGACTGCCGGTCTATGTTACTTTGGACATCGACAAGAAACTTAAACAATAAGTTTCAACAGTAGCAACCTCAGTGGTAAAGTTAAGAGTCTATATACTTTTAGATTATATATTTCAGCATCTTTTGGTTTTGCTGTTATATCAGTTACCTATTCTATAATTTGATACAGGGCTCCTGTATTTTGGCGCCTGTTTAATACCGAGCCATGTGGGCATCTCACCCCTTGACTAAAGTTAATTAACGTAATAGGCAACGGGTAGCGCTTAACGTGATAGGCGCTTCTACGAAATTATCGAATGGCTGCCTTCTACGATAAACAATCAAAGCCTACACAGTACACTAGACTAGACAGAACACTATGGTAACATTTGAACTGGAATTGGCTACGATTTCAACTCTTATGGCGCAAACAATAATCTGAACGGTACGAAATCAAGTTCAAAAACTGTGTATAGAATTTTATGCCAAGTTTTTTATTACCAAAATATAACAGGATGATTGCGATAACAACTTATTTAGGGCGGCCCTAAATAGATATCAATATTTCTTTTATAGATATCAACTTTGGGTTCTCTTGAAAATGGGGGGAAGCGAACGGTTGCGAAATTATTTGATAATTATCCTTTTGATGTCTACAGGGACTATTTTCTGTTTAATGTCACGTTGGATTGATCAGATAATGTTCGCGAATGACAGTACGGTGAAGTTATTGGATTATTTGTGCATGATCTGAAGTTTCAAGCTTTTATCAAGAGTTCCCGCTACAGGCTCGGGAGTGAACGTGACTGTCGAGCTGCTTCGTCCAGAGTGATGACGCTACGGCGTCTCCTCTGGATGAAGACATGAAGATGCGGCTACCCAGGGTGAAGACGCTACTGCGACTCCCCTGGAGGAAGATAGAAGACTATTGAATATATTGAATTTTCTGTAACATGACATTGGCAAATGACGAACTGTCGAGTCCATTAATAAAATAAATAAATAAGATATCAACTTCATAAACACTTATCTAAATAATTCTCTTTTACTTTTCCGGAATGTCTTTGCCTACATTGCGAATTCTGTTAGAAAGATTGTGAAATTTAGTTGTAATATTAATGTTTTGGAACTACTTTTACTCATTATACTTTTTAATTATCGTCTGTATAATAATCTAACCGTAGTAAGGTGCAGGTTTACAGAAACAGAATTAGTTAATTTGGAAATTGGCATTACGTAACCTATGCCAATATAACTTTTATAATTAGGTTGGTTTGTAGTCCGCTACGTTGTCGGGCAATTAAAATGTCCAATTTGTTTTTGTAATGGAGCTATTAAGGATCGCTCTGGGCATTAATCGCTGATAAAAGATAATAACGCGATCATAACAACCGATTTTTAAAAGTAACACGACATACAATTTTTTTAAGTTATGGGGATTTTTAAAATTTATTTTGGAATTTCAATCTTAAGTTAATAATTATTGCATATAAAATTCAATTACTTTATTAATAACAAAAGTGTTACACCAATACCTACTATAATACACGCCCTGTATGATTTCACCTTAACCTTAGTTTAGGTACCTATTTAATTGTGTAAAGTGAGCCATATTTGAACGAGACTTTATTTATTTATCAACATTCGCTTTGTCGCATTTTTTCGCTAAATAATTGTGAAGCAATCGCAAAACCCATAACAATCGACAATTAATTTCGTGGGAGAATTTTGTAAAGGAAATGTTACACCTCCTACATTGTTTTATGGCGACGGCTGTTAGTTGCTGCCGTCTACTTCCTTATTATGTTCTTTGGTACACATTACATGCGTTCATTGAGTACAGTCGACACCACACCCTGTGAAACATAGTCATATAGCGCTATGGGAATACGCAATACGGGGTAGATTGCTAACGGTTTTGTGTTAGTTGAATTGCTGTGGCCTGTACTTACGTAGCGTTAAAGAAAACTGTAATATCGGTAGCGATTCTGTTGTTTACATTTAACAGTGACTACGAGTATAAGTTGGTATCTCTTTCGTTTCAGTAAAAGAGCAGCATGGTAATATTTTCAGACTAATTTAGTTTCATTTAGGAAACGACATTGTATTGTATCAATTATAAATGTAAGCATTTAATGTGTAAAACTACAATACATCGATATTTGAACTCCACAGATTGTGTATAATTATGTAACTAAATGTCATACTTTTATTGGCTAGGCCAGGGTATCTCACGCTAAATATACCTAATAGTCGATAATAAGCGACACGGCCTGCTCAAGTGCTCACTCTCGTGATTTAGGTTCCATGTGGCCATTTAGGTTCTTATAGTTTACTTACATATTTTTTTAAATTATTGTTCTTTTTTTATAATGTCAGTAGTTGCGTCCCTGGACCCCTACAAAATAAGTCTATTTACGTTATTATATTAATTTTTCTTCACATTTTCAAGCGTTTTTTATTTAATTCAATCAGCGAGCAATCTCTTCAATAATAGCAGTTGGTTTATTATATAGGTAAGATTACAATTGATGGCCACGACATAATCACACCTAGTGCATCGTAAGTACCTAATGCCAGAAGTTTGTGATTTCTAATGCCGGGTGCTGGGTCTGGAGTCATGAATAGAACACTAAGTTTCCAAATTGATAATTAGGAAACCGTGCAAAGCAGCGTAGTCGGAACTAGTTGTATGCAGATACTATGCGTAAACTTACCAGAAGATGAATGTAACTGTAGGGGATTGTATTGCTATACAACAGTTAGGACTATATACGTTTCGAGTGGTAAGTACTCTGTGCAAACCTAGTCCGCCTAGATGAAAACCATGAAGCAAGCTCCCCCTATGAAATAAGCCATATTTACATTAGACTCATTTGTTTTTCCTTGTTTGAAATTTCAATAGACGTCGAACATATGAAAACAGATGACTTTTTGACACATGAAAGTGAAAATGAGGAGGACAAGGGCGAAAATCAGTCCCCATACAAAATTATAATTTATGCACTCTCCATAGAGCGCGGCATTTTTTTTCCTTCATGGTAAAAACCTTATCTATTTCTGTCGTCAAAAAGCATTGCTGTGTTCTATCCGGTGCAATTACGGGTATACGAGGCGTTATATCATAGTCCTCCGGGAGGCAATGACGCGCCTGCAACTCTTCTATAGTTGTAGGATATCTACCTATACGATAACACTATGACCACCTATAGACACCTACTACGACAGTGACCACTTACCATCCAAGCCGAAGTGAATTGTTTCATCAGCATCTTATAGCCAATCTCGTGCATCAATACATATCTAACGATACATCGACATCCATCAAATCGTTTTAAGATCCAGGAAGCCTCAAAGGAACCGATTCTAATCTGTGACTAACCATCTAAAATAAATAATTTATTCATCTGAACAATGACATATGTAGGTACCACATGATTAACTTATAATAACCACGTAACATTGGTACCTACCATGAATTATAATCATATCTCATCATATCAGAATCATATCTATTCTCTTTATTGCAACCACAGATTGCAACTAAATACCTACATTGTAAATATTTTTGCACGTAAAGTCTTTCCCACACAGGCGCGATCTGCACGCGGCTTGCGGCCAGTTGAAACTCATGCCCCGCCCCATTTTCTGCCGTTGTTACGTCAGTTTTACAAATTTCGACATAAATATAACAAATACAGATGAAATGTAATTTGTAAAGAAAAGAAAATAATTATTTTTATTATATTTCAGGCGCGCCGCGTCGCCACCGTGTCGCCGCCTTGCCACCGTGCCGGTCCCGAAGGGCATCCTAATTACTTGTTTTTAGGGACATAGGGCAAATGAGTCAGTAGATTAGGGATTTGTTTCTCAGTAGACCTTCGTAAAAGGTTTAACCATTATAACTGAAGTGTCACATTAGTCCTCATTTACATCAAAGTGACTTTTCGGAGATGGTTAGCCTTTTAAAGTGACTGGTTTAAAAATATTTTTTAATTACTTCACTCATTTATTTAATATTGTATATTACATTGAGTTAACGACGCTGTATTTGACAGAATAACATCAACTATTACAACAACTAAATATTGAGCACTTTTCGGGCATTTCGTCGCAATTTCGTCTTCAAAACAAGCTGACCAGTGCCAGATTTCAAGGATTGCGGAAAATATAAAATATATAATAAGTACCTATTACAAGAAATTGGAATACATTCAGTTTGAATTCTCGTAAACAATAATATTATGTAATCCATCAATTCTCACTTAGTCTTCCTGGTTTCGATGTAAGGGAAAATATGTTCCCTTATAGTGGGAAAATAAAAATAGGCTGGTGATGATGTAGCTACTAAATTTGTGTTAGCTGCTGTAATAAAATTCATAAGAAGTACGGAAAATTTAGTTGAGTTGAGACAACACTTTTGACTCTGATAAAATTAGTATTTTGGCAACCCTTCTGGTAAATTTACTCCCACGGAAGGTTTCACAATACATAGCATGTTTTGACTGGGGATCCTTTTATAATATTAAAATCCTTTCAGAGGGGCGCACCTACATAACTCCCTGAGGAACCGCAAACAGTGTAGTACGGTTTCATTTTATCCAAGGAGTTTACGACTGTTCGGGATCTACGTGGCTTCCGCGCCATACTACCTACATTTTCACTCCGTTCTGCTCAATATCCCTTCCAAAACCTCTTGTACAAATAATCCCATTGCTTCTTTTGTTAGAGATAACGCAGCCACAATCCGGTCGGTCTCACGCAATGTACTCGCAACCGCAAAATAACCTCGCTTCAAAGCCTCAGTTTCGAAGGTATCGGACAATTTGCTTTCAGCTTCGGGTCCACCGAATTAATATTAATGCTGCACGTTTTTTGAGAATAATTTACGAAATAGGAGAGCTTCAATAAGTGCAAAGTTTTCTTTAGGCGCTCGGTAATACCATCTCACCGATTAACATAGATTTTGGGAGCTCTGTATAATCTTTGACAATATCATCTTCACTCTGAAAAGTAAACTTTTGGAATTTGCAGAGATCTAAGTAATGCTTAGTTAAGTTTTCCTGCCACGTTTATCGTTCAATTGTAGGTACTTAGAAAATCTTTAGAATTATTTGCTCTGATTGACAAGGCCGTAGTTGTTTTAGATAGAAATAAACAGCTAAGTAAATTAAGCTGCTACATGCAATTCGGTTTTTCAGTGTGGTTTGCTTTCAGTTACTCTCAATTCCGGTTTTACATTTCAGAGCTAAAATAAAAGTGTGAATGATATGGTTTCGAAACAGCCCATTAGAGCTTGGTAATGAGAACACCATGAGCGCGTTAAGGGGCTGTCCAGGATTTATTCGTTGCCGGAGCAGGGGTCCACGGCGTTATTACATCGGAGCAGAGCAGGTCGCGCGCAATGAAAAGGGATAATTGTATATTCCCTTCCATTACTTTTTTCTCATTCCCCTGACGAGGTCGCGTTATTTTTCCTGGCTAAATTACGTTTTGAAATCTCATTTGATATTATATAAGGTCGATGAGAAAATCGTAGTTAGGCACCTTTTTCTGTGTTTGAGATGTAAGGAAGATACTATTATTAATACTTTAGGTACGGTGGAACACAGTGAAAGGCGTACAGGAGAGTTATTAAGTTTGATATTTTCTCAAAAACTACTTGACCTATTGCAAAAATTATTTCACTGTTTCATAGATAAAAGTTAAAACATGTAGGTAACTGTAAAATAATTATTAAATTCGGTCCAGTAGTTTTTGAGAAAATCTCAACGTTATTGAGGCCCCCAGGATACTTATCTCTGTCTTCGACTGTACCTACTAGGTATGCACACTGCTTCCAGGGAAAAACAACCATTTGCATTTTTTTAATGAATTAGATCCTCCTCTTCCATGCGTCGTATTCGTCATTGCTGAGGGTCGTGACCCCTCTGGATCATCTTTTCTCTGATGATATTGCGCCATCTGTTCCTATCTTCGGCGACGTGAAGAGCATCGTAAAAACCGTTCTCAAGATTGGTACGGATCTGATCGGGCTTCGTCCACGAGGTCTCCTTCCATCTACCTTGCCAGTCACCATTAATCTTTCCAGGTTGTTGCCACTCTTCCTGGCAATGTGACCAAAGTATTCAAGAATCCTTGAATCTTGAATCGAATAATGAATTAGATATGTTTACAAAAACCTGACCGGCAACACCTAAAATCGATTTTTTCTCAGCTGAGATTATTCTCCAACTCTTCTCTAATCCATATACAATTTTTTCGAATGTAGTAGTAATTATCCTGAATAAAATAAATAAAAAAATGTAATCTATACAAATCAAAATAACGGTCCAACAACACGGAATAGATCTCACACAGCTATTTCCATATTCGTTTCATTAAATTAAACCTAAATTAATCAACATGTTCAATTAATAATTATTTAACTGAAACTGATACACTTACGTAATTATTTGTTTTGAATAAATAATACAGACATGATTTAATTTCTATTTGAGGTATAATTGCATTTATGATTAGTACAGTAGGTACCTAATGAACATTTTGCGGCACAGTAATATATATATATTAAACCTATTGGAATTTATTTTTTACATAGTTCGATAACTTACTCTCAAAATAACTTCATTTATATTTACTAAACCATTCTTATATTTCCTTCCTCAGTTCTAAAATCGATCATCCCGTCCGTATTTCAAATAGAAATTGAATTTACCCTTTGGCAGTGAGATCGATCTCAATTGCCCTCATTAGTACGGAACCCGATTGCCTAACGAGAGGTGACATCTTTAATTTTGCATTCAATTCGTTCGCTCCCGTTTCACCCTGATACTGATTACAATGTAATTGCCGAGACTTGCTCCACGAGCTCTAATTAGTGATCCGCACATTTAAAGTTAATTGGGCCATAATGCTGTACAATCTGCATAGTCAGAAATTTCGTGAGAGGACCGAGTTGTTAATTTGTACTTATTTTACCTTGTGTGACTGTAGTTTATAGAAGCTGGTGCTTTTTTGTACATGTTACCAAATAATATAGATTTTTAGTTTTGATCGATTCTATGAACTGCATAAAAGATTGTTTTTGCAATATTGACTGATAAAGTACAACAACATGACACTCAGAGAAGCCTTATTTATCCCAAGGATGTATTTAAAAATAACAATTCGTGTGTTGTGGTTGTGACTTACCTATCTATCTACGCTGCAATATATTTTCATAGTTTTAGATGCAATTTCTGTTTGTTTTTAAATACATGTATTGACCGTGGTTTGCGAAGTAAAAAATACCGCGTTCAAACAAATGGCGCCGCGGCTGGTAACAAATAATGTCGTAAATTTTAAGGATTTTGGGGCAGAGGGTGGTTTATATCCTTCCCTGGCTTCCCCACAGTTTAGCTCCAACACATGAACAAAGGATTATCTTATTAGGATTATCTTACAAGGACGGTGTTATCAAGGAGATGTTTTTTGATGGATATATGTAAATAATCTTATGTTATCCAATATTATAATCATGTACTTACACATAATACTTACTTCGCCTAAGGTACATTATACTAACATTGTCTTTGTTTTCACCTTCGATTTTTTTGTACAAACTCTGATAGTATTGTAGTATCGAGTAGTACTTGGTTAAGGCCGGTATAAATGCAGGATAAAACTCCCTTGGGTTGGAATAAAAAAATATCTATAAACCAAAGTGTAGGTATTGAACCTGAGATTAGAGAGGCACGTCGAGGGTTCTAGCCACCCATGCGCCACCGATACTCTCAAATTGATTATATTATCTGACGGTGAGTGATTAATTTTAAAATTTTATGGTTGTAAAGGTCGACAGTAGGGGTCAAAATGTCCAGACTCAGGGCGGCTCTTTATGAATATTAATATCAGCTTAAGCACGGCCCACAAATGTTATGTGGCTTAATAACGGTAATGTATTCTCTCGAAGGCACACACGTTTCAGGGTCACACAAAGCCTTTAATAGGTGATTTCATTTCACACTCATTTAATAAAATTGTTTGAACCTTTATATAATTTGCTGTGGAAATGATATTGATGTTTTGTAATTTGTTTATTTAAGCTTAGCACACCTAAATGAATTCATCCATGAATTCCATTCCAGCCCGCCTAGGCCCTATGTCCTTCCTGAATTCCTACAATTAATTAAAACAAAAATAAAACAGACTGTTTTTATTTTGATACAGTTTAGGATACAGGAGGCCACAAATGAACCGACATGCTGGTATGACTGTATAATATGTATAATACTCAAAACCATTACCCTCCTCCTTTCCGCAGTTGGTAATTAAACAATTAAATGTACATGCTTAATAGTATAAGCTGGAGTATCTCTTGGACAGATCTAAATCGTACACGTACTCGTATTAACAGTCTCTACTTATATTACTCTTTGCTCTACACTGGTAGCGATTCTGGTGTACGTTTTTTAAACTAACCTAAATCTTACAGGTCTAAAAAGGCGGCCTCCCTTTCCTACACCACAGTTATGAAAAGGATGCCACTACTTTTTCATCTGTCAAAGTTAGTTTAAAATTAGAAAACACACGACAGAATCGCTACCATTATATATTTAAAACAACAGGCAGCAGACTAAAACCTATGTGGAAAACTATGTGGAAGATTGGAAACATTATCCAAAAATAAGTGTTTAAAAATATATTCATCACATATGAAATTAGGGACAAATTGTAACAATTACGATCTTAAAATGTTCCGTAACCACCCAAATAATGTGTTTGCTAATTAGAATATCTCCTTATAAAGTTACAAATTGTATATTTTACCAGTTAATTAAGGTAGAAAATGTTATAAAGTTCATTACAATTACGTAGCAGGATCTCTATATTATTAAATTTTACCTCTCGCAATATACTTGGTCAAACAAAGATTCCTTTTGTTCACCATATAAAAAGGCATATTCTGAATTTTATTTGCAATATCGTAAAACTCTTACTTATGTGTAATAATATATAGGTACATATCATAAATACATAATTATCATTAAATATGTGATTTTACAATGTCAAGTTATTTCGAAATAATAAATAGAAATTAAAACGGTCAGTAAAAAACACAATACGGCCACAATTCAAAATAAGTACCTAATATAATAGTAATGACTTTTCGTAGAAACATTACACCTTACATTTTGAATACGTTTATAAACAGGTAGATATACTAACCTAAATTAAAAAAATACTACCTAACGCCAAGAATATATTAATTTGTTTTGTTCATTTTATCCACATGATTTTGCAATATCGCTTTGTTGCTTTGAAATGGAAACGACACCGCTTTCAGTGCTTCGAATGGGTGATGGTGATTTGTCAGGGTTTTGTAGTATTAGCGAGTGGAAATTATGAGGCGGCATAATGAGGGTAGCACTGAACTTGTTCCAACTTTACGGCATAATACCTTTATTTTATGTGCGACGAAGATCTCATTGCGCAGTTTATGTAAAGGGTTTTTAGAGAAAATTAAATGAGGTTGTAATGTGTCCCGGAATTAAAAATGTACGGCAACTAAGTCCAACTGTCTCACTGGTTTATTGCTCGAAGTTCTTTGTAGGCGTTATACATAACTCTAGCATAGAGTTAAGCGCACCTTATGTACATCTAATTTGATTTCATGTAACGTGTATTTATTTTGTGTACATTAAAGAATTACAGAAATAGCGTAATGGGCGTATAATCTCAGAAATTAATTGACTTCTGTCGATCTGTCGAGTTCATTACTAAATAATTAAGTCGAATTAACTTGTTTATGGTTCTAACAACCTTGCAAACTAAATAAATATCCTCTCAACACTCAGCTCTTGGTTATATTCCCTACCAGTCCCCTACAAACTCGAATAACCAACAGACAGAGTACTAAACTTATTTATTTGAAGTTCCATTCACGGGTTTCCACAAACCGCTAAGAGGAAAGCATTGTACCCTATTTATTTCCTTTACAGCCACAAATTAGAAGGATGTTTCTTTAGAACTTTGTTTTAAGCTCTTGTTCAGCTTCGTTTTATTTAGTTAGAAAATGTCGTGGGAATAAGGATGTAGGAGTAACTACGCTACTCACATATACTATACAATGTAGGTATATATCTACATAAAATACTTTTTTAATAGTAGCTGCATGAAAATACTAATTTCAATTGTAAAATACCTATCTATTCGAATGTGTATAGTGAAATGCAAGTTTCAAAATTTATAAAATGTTTAATCATTCTTTTTCCTAAGTGCTAATAAATTAACTTTTACATTTTCGTTGAAGCGGTAATAGGATTCTCATTTTCAAAGTTTTCGCTTAATTCTATCCAATATCACATAATGTAGGTAGGTACTCGCTACTAAAATACATATTTAGTAAATATTTAAGGCGATTCCTCAAATTTCATCTTATATTTTCGCATATTTTGAAATTGGAGTCCTACACAATTTTCTAACAATTTGTTTTGAAAATCACCTTTCGTATATAGCCTCTTAATTTTTAGACTAAAGTTCTAATATCACAATACAAAATTCTGCTCACAAAATAATAAATCGCAAAATACCCCCCCACAACTTTACTAACATCGTAATTCAGAATTTGAATTACGCATTATCCATGCTCGGTGAATAAATTAGAACATGATGAAAAAATTCTTGCCGTGGGCAGGACTTGTACCTGCGACCTTGTCATCATGTTCTAATATTCGTAATTATCTATAAATAAAGAATTTTTAGAAAAAAAAAAATTAAGTAGTTATAAAATGCGCCGAATTCTGTTTTTCTCATGAAATTTTTTTGGTCTCAATCTAAGCTGTCTCGACTATGACTGATATGACGAGAGCTTGGTAAAACGGCTTTGTCCTGAGTTGAGTCTCACTTGGTCCAAACGTTGGCAATCACTACCACACCCACTTAATTACTGGTACAAAATCTACCGTATCCTGTTTTTCTCTCGAAAATTGTTTGGTCTTTTCCTAATCAGCTGTTTACTATGACTGATGAGAGCTTGATAAAACGTGTTTGTCCTGAGTTGGGTCTCAAACTTCTCACAATGCTCTATAAGTGTAGGGTACAGGTACTTCAGCTCCGCATGGTCCAACGTGGGGAAGAGGTGGTGTAAGGCATGGTCTCCAAATCTAGTGATCGATTTGAAGTGATTTCCGGCGTATTCAATCCTTTCCACGATGGTATCCATCTGGTGAAGACCCCAGTCCAAGATTTCGTCTCTGGAATTAGGAAATAGAAATAGCAATTAATATTTTTGGCGGCTTTATAGGAAGTGGCACGATAGGCGTTAGTTTGCTTTATAGTTCATAGGCGCTCTATGGCCGCTAAGAAGCAGCGGGGTAAGTATATATGTACCTAGATACCTATTGTTTATGGCATTAGATATTTGTGTTTGTGGTAAGTATACAAAGATCATGAGACTGCGGGGCGAGCGTTGCAGGATCGATCTTAAATCTGTAGTATTGTCGTGGACCGCTTCCAGAATAAGATTTTACTGTTAGAGCGATTGAGGAAAAAAATTGCCTTTTAACATTCATTTTTGCATACCTTGGTGTATCACCATCAAAGAAGTTCGAGTGACTGTGATGCCCAGCAGTGAGGCCAAAGACCATAAAGAAGAAACTGGACACCATTAACGTCGCCAGCCATATTGTTAATGTCTGCGACAGTGGCAACCCTCCGAACCACCATATCCAAGCCGGCAAGAGGAATGGTATCCCATTCCCCCAACTCAATGATTTCCCTTCAAATCTCGTTATGCTCACAGCGAGTCTGTAATGGAAGCAAAATAATACAAATTAATTCGAGGGGTTCGCTTCGGAAAAATAGGCTTCGTTCTCCCGCCGTAAGTAACCTTCGATGTTAGGCATTTACCATAATGAGAACGGAAAAAGAAACTCGAAACGACCACATTCTGCTCAAAATACAAATTCGAGTTCAGATGGTTAAGTGGGTTATGAAAATACAAAACAAGTAGGTATACGTAAGATTTAATAAACAGTTTTTAAATAATCTTAATCTCATCAGAAGCCTCGTAGAAAAGAAAAGTTCATATATTCGTGTAGAAGCAATAGTTGTAGAGACGTTCAATTGCAATAGGTGGAAGTTTCACTTACTCTTTAATCATTAATGCCAAAGATGATAACGGAAATATGAAGGGCCAGTAAAACGCTCCCATCTGAGCCCAAATAGGCTTGTTCTTATAAGGCATGAATTGTAAAAATGGCTCCAGCATGCTCAATTCAATGTCTTGCAACGTGTTTGTATGTAAATGATGAGACATTGCATGAGATATTCTCCAGTCACTGGAAATAAGAAAATAAAGCAATTTATTTGGCGACAATTTTTTGTAAATGCGTAAGTAGATACTCGTAGAATCACAAAAAGAACACAAAGTAGTCCAACAACGAATTTCATTTAAATATACAAGATAAGAATGACATCAAGGGTATCACATTATGATGACGGTAAATATCTGTCTCCAGTAGTTGTCGATCGTAATCGACATGTTTTTAAGAAACACTCGGCTCCAGTGCGTAAAATAAGTTATGCAAGTTATGGGTTAAACAAATGGCGAACAAGGATTAGTATCTACCTGCGTGGTCAGCACTATATTGCATCAGGTCGACATTTCCCGAGACGGGAACCAGGCATACTTGAGGTCGGTTTGGGATCGATTTAAACCAGATACAGACATTTAGCGTAAAATATAGTTGTTATAAAATATGAGCTTAAGAATAGCCCGGCCAATTTATGTGATTTTGGATAATGACACCAATCTAAAGGAAATCGACCGAAATGGAAGGACCTCGGTAGATACATATAATTAATCGTATTATCTAGAGATGAAAGATGTTCTGATAATACACAGCAACAAGGCAATGGGGATCTAATGCGCTTATAGGTAGCAAACAATTCCATAGACTTACGCGTACGACATTCCGCTAAGATTGAAGAGGTACATTCTCCAGCTGTCAGTCCGATGGAAGTAATTATGCGCACAAATGGTCAATCCACTTAATACGAGACCATTCAATCCTATTAGCGCAGCTCCGAGCAAAATGTTACCCCACACACAGCAGCAGACCGGACTAACAATCATCAAACTAATGAGCAAGCCATCGGTAACTATATCGCTTTTCTTCCTAACATCTTTTGGTATTTCTTTCACTTTTTCTGCTACTTTTATCTTCAAAGTTCTATAGAAGCCGTCCTCGTTAAATGTGAAAGGCGAATTTCTAGGCGAGTTCGTTTTCCTTACGAAGTACTTTGGTAATATAGTTTCTGCAATTCCGTTCAAATGATGTGTTTCAAACTGTTCCGTTATGTCTGTGCCCTGCGAAAATAAGTGAATTTATCATGTTACAATATACTTGTGATATGACAATAATACTTTTAGGACTTCATTTCAAAAGTCGTACTGCCATAGAACAGAACTGTTTCTTATACGGTAGGTATGTTACTTAATACTTGAACCTAGATGTTTATCTTTTTAGTTATTCGACATAGCCATATCTAATAATTAGCCAAATGATGGTTGTCCTGTAACCTATAAAATATATTGCCGGTTCTTATTAATGATCAACGATATCAAGTTCACGATTTTTATAGCACTTTTGATATTTGTACTGATGGTTTATGATTTTTTCATCAAATATCACAAAATCGAGAGTTTATAAAGATAAGTAAATAACATACTTGATCTTTGAGCTAATTTGATAAATTACAAGAAACAAGATTACTTTTACGTATAATCTTATCATGCAAAGTAAGGTTTATTTATTGCAAATGGGTAGGTAATGACTTTACATATTACACGGCCAAGGTCAACGAAACAATGCTGTGTTATTTGATGATATGCTGTTTTCCAATCGCGTTTATAACATGCACTAGTAAGCGGAATCAACCTACACTGACCCATCGTTGAGCAGTTTTAATTTACTAGCCCAATATGCCACAGTGTTTTGTAAGCAACTTTTCTGTATGCAGTCGACAAGATATCCAGTGCAACACACTGTGAACTATACGTGACCGAAATATGGTCTTAAATTCAATGATATTGCATATAGGTTGATATTGATGACGTCTAAAAGAATTTCAAAAAATCGTATTTTTGTAAAGGCTTAATCACTGAATGTAGACTGTGTTACGTTAAAATAGAAAACCTCACTTATTCGAAACAGGATTCAGGAACTGCAATTTTAATTTGGTTTCATATGCAATATGCCTTTTACACAGCTTAATAAAAACCTATCTGCGTGGCCTTGATTATATCCCGGAATCACACAATGTTTCATATTTTTTTAAAAGTACTTTTACTGGTGACGTAGGCTACGCCATACCTACGTAAGTACGATTATAAGTTTACAAGGCTATAATGTCAGTGACCTGCTAATTGCTCATTATACTACAAGTTAATTACGCAGTCAGTTGTTATTGGAGACATACCCTTTAGTTATATTATATGAGTTGCCAATGATGCCCAGCAAACATAAGCACAGTATGACACCACAGGAATTTCAAGACAATTGCAAGAATGAAAAAAAATCGCAAACAAGAGTATATTGGAAAAGAAGGACGACTAGACTAGATTAGTCATCCTTCAAGTCTACTAATCTAGCGACAGGATGTTAAGGAATCAAGAACAGATACACTAAGGACCGCAATATAATTTGCAAATGCTAAAACTATGGTTATTAGGCTTCACGCGTCCGCACTACTGAGCACTTGGTGGCTTATACTAAGGAAGGGTACTCATAACAGTTTGGACTTCTTAGCAGTGTTGATTAATGTGCTGTCGACTACTAGTACTGATCCATGCCTAAATTAATGTAGATCTACTTATTATGGAAGTATTCGAAGACGATACCTTAGTGTCTGCCAACCACTGCGGCCCTCCAGGATGCGTCGCAATGAAGTCAGTCAGGTCATATAGGTCATCGTGTACTCGCCACAAACCTTCAGCTCCATCCATCATCTGCTTCCCTTTGAGCCATTGCTGGGCGGTCTTCGGGTCTGTGTCGCGAAGTGGTGGGTATTTCAGTTGCGGGAAGCTCTCGTGCCGTCTGTCAGGATTTGGACTCATTGTCTCTGAAAGGCATGACATGACTTGTTAATATGCTATGTCGAAAACACATAGGAAAATGCTATTTTTATCACCTTTAAAACACACCTGTACGCATAGTATTTTGATGTTTCGTTTACTTTATATTGTGATAAAGTAATTGATCATTGAAATTAAATGGCAAAGCTACTAGTACAAATAGGGCTTATCTACACGATTTAATACTTTTTTTTTACGCCACAGTACCTTTTAGCTTAGGCATTATCATTCATACCGGTTTCCATGTCGACAACAATGCGCATTTCAGACATCAGATAATCCAGTCTGTAGTGTATCGACAACTATATTTCGACGAATTGAGAACCTCCTCCTTTTTTTGAAGTCGGTTAAAAACGTATACCTACGATTACGAACGCCAAATCAAAAGAATAACTTAAATGCCGCGGATTACTTATTTATTGCAGAGTCGATTTACCGCTTTATTTTATCGGAAAAATCCTAACCTTGTGCACAAGTATCGAGCGAATTGTATCAGGGAACAATATCCGCCATAATTCTGGAATGGCGGATTGATTTTTTACTAATTGTTTAATTTTCTATTTACATGAATACTCTAAATAACTTGACATTGGCAAAATTATATTTTTAATAAGAGTAGAAGCCATTCAAATAAAAATAGAATAGAGTTGTATCAAGGTGAATAAGGTACATACTGTAACTTGATGGCCCTACTATAAATACTACTACAATGTAGGAAATTGCATTGTAATCATCAGATAATCCAGTCCTAGACAAAAACGTACGATTACCAACGCTAAATCACGTGAAAAACTTAAATGACGCGGATTACTTACTTATTGCAGAGTCGATTTACGTTTTTATTTTATCGGAAAATTCCTATCCTTGTTTGTGCACAAGTCTTACGCGAATTGTATCAAGGTGGCTAAGGTACCTACTGTAACTTGATGGCCCTACTACGAGTACATACTACAATGTAGGAAATTGCATTATAATCTAGCTATTAATAGTGACGACCACTTCAAGTGCTGAATTCGGCTTCGGTCACTTGACTCCTTCCTAAACTGGAAAATTATGCTTGATTTACATAGGTGAATAGCAAAACCTGTTTGGACTAAAATCGTATTTCGATGTAGCATCCAAGCAAAGCAGAGATTATTGCGTAGATTGACCCATAGAGCCATATGGTTTTGTGGTTGACATATGGATACAATATTGCGCCCGCATTCTTCTATTACTATTTTCTTTATTTATTATGTGTCAAAGTAGATTGGTCAAGTTAGATTAAATTATATTTCGGTTTCAACAAAACCCTTGATCAAGCACTCACTAGTAAATGTAGTAGGTGCGGAAAGTATTGATTTAATTGGGTAATTATGATGCAAACCGAGCCAGTGCGTTGAATAGAATAGAATAGAATAGAAAATATGTTTATTGCCATACACCAATTACATAAGCTTACAAAAACAATCAATCAGTAGTAAGTTATAATCTAATAGTTATGCTAAGTGGTGTGGCAAAAGGTGCATGTTTCAGCTGAGCTGACACCGAGGTGTGCAGCGCTGTTTTTCGACATGCACCTCTTCCCTGCCATGTATACCTGATATTCGGTATGATAACGAGCTTGAACTAAGATAGCCTAGTGCTATCTTCCCTTTGAACTATACTAGGGTGGGTGACTGGGTGTGTACGTGTGTAAGGTGGGTGAGTATTTGTGTGAAAGTGTTTGTGTAAAATGGATATAGTAAACAAGTGTATTTGTATATAGATAGTATGCTAAGTAATGTTTTATGTGTTACCAAACGAAAGGTTGCCCAATATCGGCCCAAGGTCTACTAAATATTTGTAAGCATGTTTAAAGTTTTCTGTCACTTTTTGTCTCTCCAAAAGTCCTGCTTTATATTTAATTCTAAAAGACAGTCGGCTCATCTTTTCACGCATAGGGGGCGGTAGATCATTCCAAATTTTGGACGCACTGTACTTAAAACATCCTTTAAAACCGAATGTTCGGTGGCATGGTACATCGAGGAGATTCCGCATCGCCGGCCTGGTGTTCCGTGCTCGCTCGTTCCTGACCACCGTGAGCTTTTCAAACAAGTAAGCTGGGTTACCTCTCCATATGACATTCTGTGTCGTGCATGCTAAATGCAGCTCACGTCTAGCCTTCATATTTAAGATCCCGTTCCGATTAAGATAGGGTGTGACGAAGTCACGTTTGGGAATCTTAAAACAAAAACGGGCGCATGCATTTTGTACCCTTTGTATGGCGTGCTCTGTCTTCGCGTATAACCTCGGCCCATATACCGCGCTGCAGTAGTTAAATGGCGACAATACCAACAAGTCAGTCAACAAAATTCTGAGATCCTCGGTAATATACTGTCTAATGTTATATAAAGTCTTTAATTTGAAAAATGCACTTCTGATTTTATCATTAACGTGTTTGATATATCTTTGTTCGCTATCTATAATTAGACCTAAATTTCTTGCGTCAGATACTCTAGGTATTTCAGTACCATTCACAATTAGTTTAACATTACTTTCAATGACTTTATTGACTTGGTGTTTTGTACCTAAGACTAGCATCTTTGACTTCGAAGGGTTTAGAACTAAGGAATTTTGTTTTGACCATACCAATACCGCTGTCAAATCATCATTTATCTTTGATATTGCCTCATCAGAGCGTTTCGCATCGAAAGAGTGGTAGACCTGAGTGTCGTCAGCGTACAAATGATAATTGCAAAATTTAATACGATTAGGCAAGTCGGCAGTGAATATCGTAAAAAGTATGGGGCTTAATATTGCTCCTTGCGGCACTCCCCTTTCCAGATTTCCGATATTTGACTGCATTCTGGTGCCGTCCATGCTCTCAGTCACCACCAGCTGTGATCGACCTGTTAAATACGTTTCGAACCAGTGATATGAATTTTCTGAAAAACCGTAATATCGTAATTTTGCCAGAAGCATGGTAGGATTCAAACAGTCGAACGCACGGGAAAAGTCCAAGAGAACCAGTACGCTACTCAGCCCCTTGTCGGATGCTGCAATCAAGTCATCTGTAACATTTAGGAGAGCAGTTTCTGTTCCATGACCCTTTCGGAAGCCAGATTGAAATTTAGGAAGTATTGTTTCTTCTGACAGATATTTGTCAATCTGTCTTTGTACGACTCTCTCAAGCACTTTAGAGAGAACCGGGAGAATAGAAACGGGACGAAGATCCTTTAACTGCTCTACTGAGCTAGTTTTAGGTATAGGCCGTACTAATGCTCTTTTCCAACCTTTCGGGAATGTGTTAGATACGATAGATTTATTAATTATAGCCGTAATCACCGGTAGAGTTACAGTTAGCGTCATTTTTATCATGTCTATGTCAATTGTGTCAAAGCCTGCTGCCCTTGTCTTAATACCGGATATAATTTTTAAAACTTCTGAGTCTGTGGTCGGTTGTAAACTAAATTCACTGGTTGTGGCTCTATTATTATTAAAATAGTTTACTAATTGTACATCAACTTTTCCATCTCCAGGTATTCTCAAAAAATGGTCGTTTATATTATTCGGATTATTTAATTGTTCTGGTATCATTGCTCCTCTGGCGTCATCAAACAGTGTACTAGTCCTTTTTATATATTTCCACATCTTTTTTGGATTTCTAACATTACCATTTATAAAAGTCTTGAAGAACATTTTTTTCTCTATATGTATTGTTGTTGTGACTAGGTTTTTTAGACTTTTGTAGTACTCTTTCGCCGACTCTGATTTAGTCTTCTGTGCTCTGGCAAGAGATTCATTGCGCAAGGACATCATAAACTTAACCATGTCTGTGATCCATGGCTTGGGTTTACTTTTAACCAATCGTCTTTTTAGCGGCGCATGTATACTGAACAACTCCAAGAGATTATCGTTAAAGGTATTTAGCATGTCGTCAACATTGCTCATAGATACTATTGTGCACCATGGAATTGACTGAAGATCCGCTTGAAATGCCTCCTCATTTATATCACACAGGGCACGCGAATACAAAATTCGTTTTATCGGTTTTGGTTTTTTAATGTTAAAATCTGCCAGTACCATACCGTGGTCACTCAAACTCCTATTGTGTGCTACTGTTACTTGTTTGCATCTTGATGGTGTGTCTGTCATTATTACGTCCAGTAGGGTTTCAGTGTTGTCTGTTATTCTTGTCGGTTCATTAACCACCTGCTCTAGATTATGTTGTGTACAGAATGACAACAGTTCCTGCGCGCGTGACGTATGAGGTTTTAATAAATCAATGTTCATATCAGTAAGCACACATATGTAGTTACACGCCGAAAAAGAATTTATTGACTCACTCAATGCGTCGAAGGCTGTGTGGATTGCAACGTGTTCGGGCCTGTACGCGGTACCAACTGCCATGCGCGCGCCAGGCAGCCGGATCTCCAACCACAGCTGTTCCAGCTGTGCAGCAGGGTGGCTCCTCACTCGCGCCTGTAGGCCATGTTTTACATAGAAACCTACCCCACCTCCCTTCGTTTTTGTCGTTCGAGCCTTGTGATAAAACTTGAAACCTGGTATTTCTGGGGCGAACAGTTCCTCTCCTTCTCTTATCCATGTCTCGTTTAGTGCCAATACATCAGGGTTAAAAGTTTCTAGACCTACTCGAAACTCATCTTGACCAGTTTTTAACGATCTTACGTTTAATAACCCTAACCTCAAACATTTCTTTGATATCTTAATCATTACTAACCGGGATCAATTAGTATAGGTATGTGCACACACATGTTTACAAAAAGTTTTATAAATAGTAATATCGTGTGTAAAATAAGTATGTTTGTGTATATGTTGTTGTGTATGATTGTATACCAGTGGCCACAAGCGCTAAATAAATTAGATTCATTACTTAAACATTTTAAACAACTGTAATTATATGGTAGAGTAATAAATTCAAATGTTATCAACAGTATATAAATAGGTAACAAAACACTTATAAAACCCGCCTTAAAGCTAGCAACGGATTTAATCTGAAAATTCTCCAGAGCCAACGACGTCAGATCCAAAAATGCGATCCAAATCTGATTCTGCTCGTATTCGATATCCAGGTTTTTTTTCAGCTTGCCGTGTATAGATACGGCCCTGTTTCGTCCAGACAAATTTCCATTTTTGTCGCTTTGCAGCTTCGCGGGCGTTGAAAAAGAGGTGCCTGTTGTATCTCGTCAGTCGCTCGTTCACATAAAAGCGGCCAGGTGTCCCTGACAGCCCCATGTCGGCAGTGGTGAGCGTGCGTCTCGTACGTGCCGCCTTTACCAGCTCCTCCCGCAGCGCTCGTCGGGCCAGGCGCACGGCGATGGTGCGTGCACGCGTGTCCGCCTGGGACGGAGTCGCAGCTGCTGGGCCCTTGGCGCTATCCCACCGGCCACCGCGGGTCGCCGCGCCCACGCGCTCCGCACTCACTACATCGCGCGGATCTAGGGTTACTCCCAATTTTGTCGCAACAAGAGTGACAATATGTATTGGGTTTTCACCGTCCTGCTCTTGTATACCGGAAATCTCTATGTCATTAATGAGAAGCTCCTGGTCGCGGTCGTTGATCTCCGACTTGAGTTGCACTATTGTTTCCTCCAAGCGATTGACATCCTTTGTACTGTCCTTGTCCGATTTGGTGGTGCCGTCGGACATAGATTCCACTCTCGCCTCCAATGTCGTGATTCTCTCCTCCCAGGAGCTCACCGTATCTGTCAGTGACGAAAGACGTCTATCTACTGATTCCCTCAGAGAATTGAAGTTCTCAAGCATTGCGTCAAATTTACCATCTATGTATTTTATCAGTTGGTTTGTGTCTATATTGACGATAGAGGCTAATTGCAAGTCCTTTTCCTCTTTATTAATTATAATCGCAGGATTGCTATTTCCGGTTTTTTTTAGTTGTTTACAAGACACGCATTTCCACTTAAGTTTGTTCATTGGTAGAATTTTTTTAAACTCCGCCTCCGATATTCCCGTACAAACATAGTGAAAGGTAGCTTGGCATCCGGCACATTTCAGCGCCTCCTCCTGTCTCGCGGATAATTCACACTTGTAGCAATCCATTATAAGTGACACCTAACGGCCAACGTAAGAATCAAATCGAGAGCTGGCGAACGGTCATTCAGTTCACTGTGGACTGTTCAGTCAATTATCGGAAGATGGCGCATTAATGTATTTTAAGATGAGTTACCACCATTCACGGCTAGATGGCGGTGGCAATATGAGAATGGTTGTACGTAGTAAATGTTCAATTTTAAAATTTTTAATTACCCTCTCTTAAAAAAGATGGGTTCGCCTGAGATTTTCAAATAGTAGAAATATCCAACGCACTGAACAAAACACTTCACAAACGTTTATGCTGTTGACTCACTGCATCAACTTTCCGTTTTACAACAGCCGGTTAATCACACACACGATATAACACTTATACATAATTTTAAATCTGGGAGCTCCTAATTATCAGTGTTAAGCTTAGTGGCGCCACCTGGCGAAAAAAGGCGTTGAATACGTAAGTGGAAAAAACGATGTATATAGCTAATTACTGAATGCGTTTTCTAATATTCCGTAAAAGTATAAATGATATACGAATACACTTCGTATGTTTTGACAATTGTTTACCGATTTTTATTACTGTTGTTTATGTAGGGGTATATTTCAAATACAAATGTGAAGCCGAATACCTAACCCCGTCTTAAAGTTAAACAAAGTGTTAAGCTAACCCGTGAATGCGCTATACATTTTTTTCATATTTGTACCTGAAAGTTAAGCGTTAATCTTTTATGAAAGTTGGCTCTTCAAAAATAGAACCCAAGCTGCTTGGCCTTAACCCGAGTTATAACACAAAACCCTCTACATTTTTAAGGTTCTTAGCCCTGGTTATTTTCTGGTACAAGTGACGCATAGATTATACCACATCGATAATAGGGACTTACTCATATTAAATCCAGACAAAATACCATTATTAAATTAATTCATATTTACCTCGTTATCCACACAAATCCAATTTGTTTCCGATGAAAACCAATAATAATTAGGATAATATTTATAATCACTTGTTTATGTCAGAACACTCGGCATCGTTATCAAACCGTATCAAGCCGGGGTCGGACAACCGTTGGTCGACGTTCACTGCTCACGCACGACTAGAGCCGGCTGACTGGCTGCGTATGCGCCGAAAAAATGCGAATTCAGATATTGTAGTACGTACCTACCTATCTTTCATTGTCACATTCACTTTCTTTAAGTATGAGTAGGATGCAACTCGTAGTACCTACTGTTGTGCTTTGTGCTATAAAACTTCAGTATTGTAATGAATGCTAATGAATGAGTTGGAATGCAAATTGAGCCTAAAAATTAATAAGTAAGTAGTAGTATAGGTACTAAAAATACGTCGTAATGAATAGGTACTTGTTAACTATTATTATTCGCCTATTTAAATATTCTTTGAGGATTCTAAAGGCAGTATGAAGACTATTAAATTATGTATGAGGCATCAGGAGGCATCGCATAGGTATAGTGGTGAATGAAATATAATTCATATAGTACTCACACTCATTTATTAAGATCGTAGGAATACTTCGGTACACTTGATCACGTCGATAAACTAACAATATACTTACGTATAAAAATCTGTAGCACGTGGCCGGAGCATGATCCATGTGATGCGATATGGCAGGCTATCACCAGGATAGACCCGATATCAGGCACATACATTATAAACCCTTAATAAATTGGAATCCAATTATAGCAGCTGTAAAGAGGCATTGTCATTAAGTAATCAAATTAATAATAATATTATATTTGTTTTAATAAACTTACTTGTTTTTGTTCAAAAAAATGTTAGAAACACCAACACATGATAATGTATAGTATTCCTTTCCAATCAATAAAAACGAGAATTTATATTCCATATTTCCACAATTTAATGTTTAATAATATAATTAAGTAACCATCCACGGCTTCGAAGACACAACCTGGTCCTTCAAGCCGGATAAATATGAAAAAAATATTACTTGGGCCTAAATACCGACTACGACGACGAATAGGTACCGATTAGGACCTATAAAATAGTAATTAACTATTGCTATAAAAGCACAACAAGTTAGTTACTTTGGACTTCGTACCGGGTCTTAGTTTCTAGTTCTGACCTAGTGTACCTTAGATGTTACATTGTTTTCTGTGGGGCTATTACGGTTCTCAAAACGATCAAATCATACCATGTCATAGCGGCCGTGAAAGGGACAGTGCTATTTACATTGGTGTAGCGGCGTCTCTGTTCGGCGCTCCATGACATGGTATAATTTCATCGTTTTAAGAATGGTAATGTGCTGGTCTGCACTTGCACGCGTGTTAGATTAGAATGTGCTGCCGACTGTACAATTTACATTAGGAGATCCATCTCAAACAAGAGCCTGAAGTAGATCCTATATATACCTACATTAGGTACATTCATCTAATAATACGATAAAGAAGATCAAATAGCCTCTATTGAAGACCTAAATCGGATAGAAAAATATACTTATCTATAGTAGGTAATACCTACCCGGTATCTTACCTAGTACTTTATCGCATTCCCTATATTCGTTTGATCCCTAACAAAGCTCTGTGTACAATGATTGGAAATCCCGAGGCAATCGGTACCGTTTCACACTTTATTTAGAGCAATTTGTTGGATCCTATTCCACAGTATCTTGATAGGAGCCGAGTTACAATTGAGATTTACACTAGTCGACCTTATTGAATTTGTTCTCTGTTCCCTTTGCTGAATGCTCGCCGCCTGAATTCATTTGTAAGCCCTCTGTGAAACATTGGTTTAACGACATGGCTCCACTGTTTCCATTTATTAAGACTGGTCTTTGAACTGTTTGGTATTACTGAGAGGTGACTGGGGTCGTATTAATAAAGAACTCGCTCTGTCATATTACCACAGATGAAATAATAATTACTACCTAGAGTATACCTACCAAGGTATTTACAAAACGCTCGTATCATTTTATTATCCGCAAGATACGAAGACAATATTACGAGTATAATTTCATGTAAAGTAAATACTATTATTGATACATCTCTCTCTTTCTCTCTCTGGGTTTATTCCTCAGTTACTCTCACATATTATAAAGTCGTTGTTCGAAATCTTATTAGATCAGAAAAGTCTGAGTTTTTGCCAGATATTTTGTTTTAGAGATTAGTTGTTTTACCTATACTGAGGAGTTTACTTTCCAACTCTTGAAAAAGACTTTATTAATGTGTGATTCTATCTCTTTCTCCGTGCCTCATCCACTGGCCTGCGCACGATACTCATAGGTTACAAAACTTTTAACGATTTTGCTCTTCCGTACTTACATATATTTTACAAGATTGGCCATGTTACTACCGTTGTGAGACCTGAAAATATCATAAAAGAAAGCAATTCCTCACTTACCCGTCAGCATCGTAAATCCGCTGGAAGTTGCTGGAAATTAAGTGCACTCTTGCTGTTCATGTCTGAGCTAGGTAAAATGAAAAATGGAAATTAGGTACCTACGTGGGAACAAAAATTGAAACTGGTTTTGTCACTATTGCCAAAGGGCAAGGTTTATAAATAATATAAAGGATAATGTCACAGTAGACGTATCTCGCGGTTTATACTATACAGGTATCATTAAATTATGTTTATACACACCCTTGGCTCGTATTTAAAAGTTATACTTCTTATTAGCTATACGAATGGCAGGACAAAAAAGACGACGAAAAAGAAAAAGTCTGCCAGTCGACTGGACCAACTTTCTTTTTATACTACATCTGCACATTTGAAAGATCTTGCAAAAAGGGAAAAGGAAATAATTTCAATTTCCAAGCTTGCTTTCGAAAGCTTTCCAGCAATTCATTTAATCAAATTGGTTTTTAATTTTTTTTATGAATAGTTCACGGTTTTAAAACATTGCAATATTTACTAAAAATACGACGAAATTTTAAATACGGTGTTGTTCGGTGTAATGTTTTTCATAACTGAATATTTCAAGGAATAATATTTACGGCAGCCAACCTCCTACGAAGTAAAACAACGAATCCGTTCTTGCTCTTTTACTTTTAATTATTAATCATAAACAATAACAAAAGAAATGAATTACAAAGGCAAAGAACCTGGGAATGAAGCTTACCCGAGTCCATTAACAAGAGACTGCGTCGAGTCGGCTATTTTATAAACTTATTTGTCATAATCTACAATTCAAATTTTACGAAAACTTTCCCTCTGAAACCTTGTATCTGAATTTGCATTATTACTTGAGGTTTTGGCAAGAGGGGTCTCGAAATTTTCATATGTAAACTTAGGATGGACTGGACAGCAATGGTGGGTGACATCGACAGTTTCTCAAAAAGATTGTCAAGGAGTCAAGTCAAGTATCTGCCATGCATGATCGTCTGAGGTCACTGCGTTTGTTTCATTTCTGTAAGGAATTAATCATTCACGTAAGTTATATCAGCAGCCAACGAAACAATTGATCTTAATGGTCAATATCTTGATAAACTATATAAATATATAATCATACTTATTCACTAAGTTGGTATTTGAGGTTGGGATACCTGCTGATAGTATCTTTCGCATGGAACAGATTTCATATCGATTATTCTGTTGATACTTTATTAGACATACTCGTACATTATAATACAAGTTGCATTACACAATTATAATAATTAGGTGACTACTTTTATGCCTGTTTCCAAAGAATCTTTGCGGTCGGAGACGGGGCTAACTTTATTTGCGTAAGTTAGTAAAGAAAGTTCGAGGTAAGGTAATTTAGGAATTTAGGACGGACATCATATTAATTAGGATAGAATGCATAAATAAATAGACGAACAATAGGATTTCAATAATATGTAGGCAGGTATTTATCTAATATTCAGTTTAGCAAAGATTATTTATTATTTACACTCGTGTTTTGACAATAAGTGTGTTTTATTTTTCAGAATTATTATAAATATGTAGAGGTACATATACCTAACAGTGTATTTATTGGAGTCTGCTTGGGTTTGTAGGTACAACACAGACTGTTAACTAATTGATACAATCAGAAGGCATATTTATAGAAATGTTCTTAATTAAGATTGGGTTAACCTTATAAGGTTTCACGATAAGATGGTGAAAAATTGGAATCTGAAAGAAGCTTTCGCTTTTCTTTAAGGCTCTGGCGGAACAGGATTAATTTCAGTGCTGTTTCCTATAAGCCGCCTCAAATGGAAGTTGCATCATAAAACACTTATTGTCGTGGATTTTACGACGACCGCCGATGGTCGCATTTTTATATTTCATTCCACGGTCCATAGGACACGTTAATTGAACTTTAACGGCCCAAGAAATGGGGCATTATTGACTTTTAGTGTGGGACGCACGCACATAGTTAATCGATGGGGTCGGGATGAAAACGATCCTTTTTGAAAGCCGGAAAATGGTACTCGTATTTAGAATTGTCGATATAAAAATCTCACACAACTCAACATTACAACATTCTTACCATTTGCAGGGGTGATTAGAAGTCGTGGACGTATCGCAGTTCCCTTGGCTCGGCAACAATAGCACGAGGTGGAACACCCCAGGAAGTTTAGTCGGTATTCCGCCCATTCAGGGCGGCGAGCCCGACATAATCAACACGCTCCCCCGGGCGTGGTGGTACACGGAAGCGTGTTTTACCTGGGACAAAAAAGGGTGATTAGAAATTAAACCATCTGTCTTCGATCAAGTTAGACCTGAAATAATAAGAAATATCTAATCATTTACAATATTCTATATTAAAATACCAAGTCCAAAATTATAACAATGGTATCAAGATTACACGGTAGATAATCAGTTAATTTGACAGTGTTACCTAATTACAAAGTAATCCATCGAGCCCGGAGGTCCTACCGCACAACAGACGGCGTCAATAACTCCTCGGTTTTCGGAACCGACAATTTAACTTGTTTACATGTTCATATTGGACGGATTAGGTAGGTACTTATGCCTAATTAAGTTTGCAGTTCAGCCTGAAAATGCAGTCAAAACAATGAACTTCTACTCTTTTTTCTCGTGTGGTTTAGTGACCAAACCTATTGTGAGAGAAACGTGCTAAAATAGTATCTAGCACTACATAATGAAATCTAGGACCTTTATACATATTATATTTCAGTCTACACTGTAGGTAGGTGTAGGTATACCTAAATACACGCACGCCTGCTTGTGTTACTCACGCCTATGCTGCTGAATAGTAATCAATGTAACATACCACACAGCAATCTGTTCGACCTAAGTTTACAGAGTTACCGAGGGGAATTCGACGCAATAATTCAGCGGGACTAGACGAACATCGACCGTCCGTCAACGTCCACCACTAATCCACTTAGTGCTCCAGCAGTTTGGCCAACGACACGGCGAAAATTTGGCCAACTCCGTGAACTGACCGTAAATTGCGGCGACGTCTCTTTGCAGTAACGTTTCCGACAAGTGCGGAATGGAGAAATTCTCGTTACAAGTCGCAAGTGCAATTGTCTCCGGAGTACCTAAATGAAGCCATTGCGAAGTAAATTATTGCTTCTTTTGTGACATAACGTATGTACAAAATCCAATAAGGATTCGAAGATTCATTTCTCTATTCAGAGATAAATGGATCCGGAACTTGATAGTGCGTCACGGTTGCTACCCCCGTGATGCTACAAATAAATGTAATATTGTTTGACACCGAGAGAGCAGTTCTATCGGGTAAATAAAGACATATAAGCCGCTTATAAGAAGACTAAGCCTCACAGAATAAGTTAAGTAGGTATAGTGCTTTCATCTTAAACCTATGAAAGCCGCAAATATCAGCTAAATGTGATTGTGATTGATTTTCTTGATAAAAGCAGGACAAGAAGATAATTTGTTCATAGTACCCAATCGAAGTCTAATTATGTAGGTACCTATACTCCATTAGCTTCAAAAGTCCTTCTTGATATTGTTTTAGAGAGTGAGTATAAGTATATGAGAATACATGAATAAAACACTTCACACACACTATGAGCAATTTTGTTCATTGCAATTAACACAACTTCAAATGAATTTGCGTCGCCACCTGTATTTGGTCAAGACAAGTTTTGATGCAGTGTATCGTGAAATGTAAATGCGACTGTTTCAATCCACAGATTCAGAATTTAAATTGGGAAAGTTAAATTATATTTACCGGATAACTCCACAAACAGTAAGCTGAAAGCTGACAAAAGGTGTCGCCGACTCAGGTGTGAGGTTTGCGACGGATCGTGCTGAATTGCAGAGCAAAGTTATACTTTGCAGAGTTGACCTGCTAAGGGAGTAAACTGAATTATGACTGAGTCATGGGAAAATGTTAATTTTGAATGAAAATATGTAAAAGGTTTCACTGTAAAAATGTTGACTTAAGACATTGTTATGAAGAAGAATTAAAATAAAAATTCATATTGTTAATTCTGAGTGAAGATTCTGATCGGTAGGAAAATGTTTGTGGGATATCAAATTAAAATAATCATATACCCTTCATTAATTAGTAAATCAATTGACAGAGTACGATATAGATATGTGGGGTATTGAAAAAAAAAAACATTTTTGTTATGTAGCATATTATTATTAGTTTGAATTTGAACTTTCCTGCACAAGTCTAATAGCAATTTTATCTATTGCGAGCGCGTTGATAAAATATTATTATTGTCTGCGGTTACAGAAATGAAAATGACACAGTTGGATTAACATACAAATTAATTACAATGGCGAGTAACGTATATTTGCACTTTCGATAAATTGCTATTTCGAAAAAAATCAATAATGAATAAAATAAAGAACTTCCATCATTTATCCTTTGCGGGCTAAATCAAGATTTTACCAAGACGTTTTTACCCGGCTGCCAAATGAAGGAGGGTAATGTTTGTCGAATATAATAGGAGTCACAGATAGCACCAGTCTGTCGCTTTGTCTTTGAGAATAATGTACCTATAGGTATATGCATGTCCTGATGTGAATTGATGAATATAATGTTTCCTTTAAAGCTTCAGCATCAGAAATCAGGTACCTATTCATATATTAGAGGTAGGTACAAACCTTTGTAAAAACTGAGTAGAACAAATTAAGTACTTCTGACCTGCTATGGTAAAATACTTATAATACTTTATAGATCTCTATAACTTATAAGAAGACATGTTAATAAATTAGATGAACCTGGGAAAATTTCGTTAAGGGTGCTTATCCCTCTTCGTCGAACACTTCGTTCATACCTCGTCTTGAAAATCGTATGCGTGAAGGTAAATAGTCAATTTCCGTGAGAGGCGAAATTGCTGTGATGCCGAGATAACTTGAGGTCGGCACTTATTCTGAATGAAAGCAATTCCGAAAGTCGGGCGAAGGCAAATTGTTTAGAATTATAACGCCCCGCCGTGAACATCGGGAGGAAACGATGGAAATCGAGAATATGGGTCTTATTTCAATGAGATAACTTGGCAATTAGAGCCTTCGCAATAAATATTCGGGCTACGCCGGTTTATTGTTATTATTTTTTGTTTTTGTTGCCTAATATCGTAAATTTTATTTTATAGTCGCCGAGATTAAAATAATTGTGTTACAATGAACTCTCGAAAATGCTACGCAAAGCTTGTTTACAGAATCAATGCACAGCAATTTGAGGGTATAAAATTAGCTAAAAGCGGAATACACGAAATTGTCCAATTGTTTGAATTTGCAGCTGGCAACACTGGTGCCGGCGACACCATGTGTTGCCACCCGCAAATAATTTATGCTCTGTGGATTATTGCACGCAGTGATAAGCGGTCATTTGGACTGTATTATAATTACGAGTAAGCATGTAAGTTTAATAATTGCAGCTTGTTATTGTTTGAATTCGTCGATGGTTGACTATCCACGAAAACAGGATATTAGCTATTGAACGCACTCCACAAATTAAGATCCAGCTCCTTTCTTGAATATTGACAGATTAACAACACGATCAGATTAACATACACCTACTATAGTGTATCGATGTTATCATCTATTTATTTGATTGAAGACCAATAGTCAAGTCTACAATCGAATTCATTCATATACTTATTTAAGATAAGTATAGGTAAGCCCCGAGAGGTAGAGTACTCAATACAGCTATCCATTAGTGACACTTCATGGACATAACCTAATATTCTATTTGCTTTCACACTGGCGCTGCTGGAAGTAACTCAGTTATACCCTTTTATCGGGCTGGATGATCAGTCAGACCTTTGGATTTGGAACAAAAATTCGAGAAAATCGATCTAATGCAACTTCTAACTTTTGTAAATGAGTAGATACTCCGTAATAAATTTAAAATTTTTGTAATCAAATGAAAATATGCTCAGTCTCTAGATATAGAATCATATATATCAATAGATAGAGAAAAACTAATAGGTAACAATAGTATTTTCTGAAAAGCTACCTCATATTTTAAAAATTTTGATAGGTAGGATAGATACATACAGCTAACAGCAGATCAAGTGTAACACGTTGGCCGTTCTTATTATCTGCTTCATAAGAGTTGAATTCGTACGGCAAGTGTTACTATTGATCTGCTGTTGTCCGTACCTACAATTTATAGTCTGCACTCTAAACTATCTACTACATGTTTTATATTAATCGGTCAAGTTTGTAAGTAAAAGTTTTACGAAAATCTTAAGAGTAAAAAATGCATTATGTCGCCAACACATTTGCAAGACTTTATGTTCAAAACAAAATTGGAACCAGAATGTAATGCTAAACATTTATTTGTACAGATATTAGGACATGTAAGTATGTTGCCGCATGTTCGTGTATTTATTGTTACGAAGTTAGAAGTCACATTCCGGCCATCTCCGTTTTAGATACGGACCGGAAGATTGAATCCTTAACATACGAGTATTATATCTATTTCTATTACGCAGGAGTCGCCTTCTAATTGGACACGTCCTTATGGGATTTGACCCTTAGTTCCTTGTCATGTAAATGATACTTACACGTAAGTATAACTTTGTTTTATGGGTCATTGCAAGACAAATTGCATTCTATTTTGGACATAGGAGGTACCTATGCTCAAAATCCATTCTAGTTTGTTTGAAATATTTAAATGAGCGTACTAAACTAAATCAAACTAGACAAGTTTAGTGTCCTTTATCAAATAATCTAAAGCATGTTAAACGCCTTTACAATAATTACGGTCTCTGAGGCGTTCAATGGACTCTGAAGCTTTGAGATATCATCTCAGTACCTATCTAATTCAAATATGTCTAGCCTAGATTAGGACTAAAATAGTTTAACTATGATTTATGTCTCATCATTCACTAAAGTTGTCCGAGGTTCTTAAATCTTAATCCCTGTCCCTAAAATGTTCCAGGCATGTTCTAAACTAACTTCTTTTCTTTAGTTTAGTAAGTTAAGAGCCTTGTTAATCCCAACCTGTCAATGTTGCTGTTTAAATTTAAGCAGGCACTTCAAGTAGCTCTTCTCGTTAAATAAAATACGGAATACAATGCCTAGAGAGAAGTGAATAGCATATCAATGGAACACTTGAAGTATTATTTAAATTTTTAAGACAATGACAACAGCTAAAGTGTCACGCTATATGACCTGTGTACTAATTTTGGAATTTATATAAGATCGTCTAACGTCTAGCTCTTCCCCGAATTTTAGGTATAGACTTATAGATGAAACGTGTTTAAACAGAGGTCACTTCTGATTTATTTAATGGATTTGGTAAAGGTCTGAAAATGATTCATACCAAAATATACAAATTTAATCAAATGTCTCTATATGACATACCTATTTCTTCAAATTCAATGGCTCTGGTTTCAGTGGGTGATGTTAAAGGTTAGATGTTAGGTTGAGTTTAGCTTTTTTACAGCTACTTATTGCTAACTAATCTACCTAATTCACTATATGAAAGCCACAATATTCACGCTAGCTAAAATCAGAGGCCTGATCCACGTCTTCTTATTTTGAATTCACGTTTACTTAGGTTGGGTTATGGATTAGGATCGACATTTTCCGAAACAGCCGCACTATAAAGTCAATGTCGGCCGCGGGCCAACACAAACCAGAGCGAATATGTTACGGCATTTTAGCTCAGATACAACTCTCGTTATAAACGGTATAAATGGTAAAATGAATAATCCAATTTAACGATGTTATTCATTTGATATGAAACGAATGCCCGTTTTCGGCGTGAATTTCAAAATACGGTTTTCTAACCCGTTGTTTTTCTTCGGAAGTACAAATTAATTTATGTTTACCCGTATAAATGTTGCATCATAGAGAAGCCTTTGAAGTCCCTCGTTTCAATATTGAAGGTAAAGGAACGGTAAAATGAATGCGCGTAAACCCGAGTTTGAATCGTGCATGTCATGCTGAATTTGTATTTGTGTTTTTTTTTTATCAATATCAAATACTCTTGGGACAACAATGAAAATAATGGGGAAAAAGTCGTTCTAAAGTTGTTCGTTATCGATACCGGACACCCTCTTTCCGTTATACCTTGTATATGTACAGTCGAAAACAGAGGAAAGTATATAGGGTATCGCAATAAGGTTTTCTTAAAAACTAGGTAACTATACCTTTTTTTTTGTTAACCTATATATTGTCCCACTGCTGGGCAAAGGTCTCCCCCCTCCTCTTCCATCCATCCCTGTCCTGAGCCTCTTCCAGCCACCCATCCCTGTATATAACGATATCGTCTCTCCAACTATACCTACTACTGTAAAAAAGATTTTACTAGTAAATAACACACTAGGTGTGTAATTGTAAAGAATTTTCATAAACAGTCAAGTATTTTTTGAAAAGTTCTCAACCATAATAACTCTAGGTACCTACCTCTGTTTGATACCGCGTGGTTTCGTGGTAAGAAAAATACCTAACTATACAACGTGAAACTTTAGTGGTTGTTTTCCCTCAGCGAGATAACTTAGTCTCGGTAGTACTATCGATTTAGTATTAATATATAAAAAAATCCAAAAAGAAGAAATGACAATTTAAATTATGAAAAACTGAACTAGATAGTGATCGCGAATCAATAGTAGCACAGCGATATCTCAGCGTGGCAACAGCGCGGAGTGGCCGGCGGACGAGGCGCAACGCAAGGCACGTGCTGTTTGGTAGGTCCCTACGTCTAGTGAGTTACTATCGTCTCTTATGTTTTCGAGTTGAAAAAAATAATAAAAAATTTAACGATTTATATTTCAAGTTTAACTCGATAAATCAATATAGTACTTACTACAAATGGCAAATCATTCTGCTAAGGGAAAACAACCACTAAAATTTCACGTTGTATGTACGATACTGTAGAGTTTCCTAAGGTCTAGTTCACGACATCGAAAGTCACTACATCGACGGTCGCTATATCGAAAACGTTACAGCGACGGGTCACTGCATCGACAGTAGGTAGACCCGGTTTCCTAGGCGGCCGACAGGACCTCTGCAAGTTCTCGCACCGCATATTTGCACCTTAAGCTACTATACCTGGCTATAACATAAACAACAGCCTCTGGGAGTGCAAGTGAAGTCTGGAAGCTGGTCAAAGGAACAAAAGCCGCCGCCGGCACGGGGAGGCACTGCTCTCTATTGTTTGCGCCGCACAATATAAAACCACCTTTCATGTCAAACGGCATTCCACCGAAGAAAAACCGTGACTGCTGTTATCGTTCATAAAAATGTCAACTTGTTGGTTGGGTTTGATTTAATTATCTTTTTAGTGAGTTTTTCCTAATAAATAAAGCAAAAAGAAAATAAGTTTTGGAATAAAATTTAGATTGAAAGTAGTGTCTATTGTAACTTTGAAAATAAAGTTATGTAAGAGCTCTCTGTTTCTTTCTATTATTTATGCAATCATAGAACTATAATATTTTAATAAACATAAATCAAAAGTAATTTATTTTAGATGTAATATAATTAAAACGTAAAAACCCAATGAAAAACGCCTGCATGTTGATAATTCTCAATATTTATTTAATAGGGTAATAAAAACACCAGATAACAACATCATGATAATTGGTCGGTAATATTTAATCCCTCAGAGTTGAAAGTGAATTTTTTGTGCGCCAGGCAACAATGTCCCTACCTTTCTTTGCCGGATGAGACTGTTTCTGCGAAATATGCCAACCAGCATGATAATGGCTAAGCAATTTTAATATGTAAAAGGAGCCACATAATTTTATTACAAGGGAGAGAGAAAATTAAAATTTTGTTATGAGCTTTATACGGCATTACCGTTAAAGATGTTTATCTAGGAAGCGGCGGTACCTCAATAACTCACGCTTATGTGAGGATGAATAGCCAATTTGCGGGGAATGAATTGCCCTGATCTGCAGATAACTCCAGCCCGTTCACATTCAAAATAAAGGATCTCCTAGCTGAGGTCATTGGGGTACATAATATCGATATTTCTTATAATTTTGTATTGATTTCAATATTATTCATGCTAGTTACAAAACAAGAAAATTCCTCGTTCGCAACCTGTAACAAAATCCAGTTGCGTTCACGGCCGATGCTGTGTTGTGTTTATAAATAATTACGGGGATTATTTTGATACACAATTCTTGCTCTTCGACATTTATACGATATTTTTCTAATTATACAACTTTCATATTGTTTTGTATTCGTAGACAGAAGGTGTTAAGCACTTCACGAAATGTTTAACTAGACAAATAGTGAACTACTCGTTGCGTTAGCCAAAAAAAATGATTCAAGCGATTTTCTGTTGTTTACCCATTCCATCCATTACCGGACACCCAGAATTATAATTATATTGGTGGTATAATGTATAATGTTTATATTCTGATAATGCTTATTTAAGCTCTACCTACTTAATCAAAATATTTGATGAATTTTGGCGCGATGTCGCAGTCTGTCAGATATGGAGTGCCAAAGGTTTTATGATAAAACTGTATAGGTGGGATATTTAGTATTTAAGATATTCACAACTGGGATTGTCGTTAAAGTGATAGCAGTTCTCTAGATAAAAACGTTTCCATATAAATTAAATACTGTCACATTTTAAAATGTCTCCAAAAGAGTCGGACTATTTGACGATTTCCCATCAAAGGGCGGTAGAGAAAAAGACGCACGTTAGTTTTCCACAACTAAAGTATCCTTCACTTAGAGATGAAGGGTTTAGAGACCCGGTACAATGGTTGACCGGAAAAGCTATGGACGATGGAGCAGAAGGCTTGCGGCGCGTCCACAATGGAATTTACGATTTGAATGAATTCGTTAACAAGCATCCCGGTGGAGCAGAATGGCTGGAGCTCTCTAGGGTAATCGACTATCATCATTATTGTTATGAGAAAAATCAAAATGCATGATATACGGATCGAGGGCTGACGTCCAATAAAAAGTAAACGAAAGAGAAATTTTTATCATAACTAAGAAGTTACAAAGCTCGGTATCCAGAAGGAATCACAGTAGGATAAAATACAAAAAGATAATGTTCAAGTATGATAATTATTTCTATTCACAGGGTACAGATATAACAGAAGCTTTCGAATCACATCATTTAGGCGTAAATGTAGAGAAGATACTTGCGAAATATTACATTAGAGATGCTAAGACACCGAGAAATTCACCCTTTACCTTTAAAGAGGACGGATTTTATCGTTCACTTAAAAGAACCGTTGTAGAAGAACTCAAGAAAGTGCCAAAAGATGTTACAAGAAATGCTGATATGATCACAGATGGATTGTTTGTTACTATGCTGATAGCGTCAGGGTTAGCTTGCTGGGCCAAAGACTACTAGGTGGTAATGACAGCATATTTTACAGCCGCGCTAGCCTTGGCATGGTTGACAGTTGCCGCTCACAACTACATCCATAGAAAGAGTAATTGGAGAATGTATCTCTTCAATTTTTCTTTGTTTTCTTACAGGTAAAATAATCATTAACCTTGACTATTTTTATTCCAAATTAGAATGATAACTAATCTTAATTATGTTTCAGAGATTTTCGAGTATCTCATGCGCTATCTCATCACCTCTATCCTAATACTCTTATGGATTTGGAAGTCAGCGGCTTTGAACCACTCGTGTTCTGGAATCCTAGACGAGATGTGGTGCATCTCTAAGTTTGCTATTTTCATTGAAATGGGCTTATTCCCGTTTAGTTGCATTCAGAGTTTTATGAAGAGGTAATTATGTCCTACGAGAAATTATTGGTTTTTGAAACGTTACTAATAATGAAATAGCCAATACGTACTTCCCTGTTATTTTATTGTATTACTTACAGATTTTTATCTATCTTCATTCGCAAGGACTTCTTCACTGAGCACTATCGGTGGCATGACGGAGTTGGTTTCCTTTTACCAGCATGGATGTACCTGGTTAGTGCTGCAGCCTTATATGATGCGGTTATAATGTGGCTTTGGATCAACTGCACTGCCAGTTTCATTCTATTCACCATCGGTATCAATGCCGCCCATCATCACCCGAAGATATTCCAAGATGGAGATCAAGTCAGGTATATAAAAATTTAAAACATCATTAAAAGTTACACATAAATCTCTTTTTACCAAATATATCAAGTAGAAGCCCTCAAGCATTTTGATCTCGATTAAACTGAAAACTGTTCCGTATAGTAGTTCGACCGGGAAGTTAGCTGAAAGTTGGAATACGGTAAAACGACCGTTATGAGAATTTTTAGGATTGTTTTGGGAATAGGTACCTACTTCATCGGGGCCTCTCAATAATTGTCTTGAACTTATTTCGCTTGCTCGGCGACCCGAAGTGGATCTTGGCGTCTGAAACGAGAATACGTCATCTGTCGGTCTTGTACCGACCTCGTCATGTATTTTGATTTCATTATGTTTTCAGCGATGAGAACCCGGATTGGGGGATGCATCAATTGGAAGCGGTAATGGACCGTACAGATATAAACGGAAGTCTTTTCAAGGTGATGACATTCTTCGGTGACCACGCGCTGCATCACCTGTTCCCAACTTTGGACCATGCAATATTGCCGTACCTGTATCCAGTTTTTTTGGAGCACTGCAAGAAATTTAAAGCCAATTTTAGGACGACGAGTTCCTTTGATCTTTTCGTTGGACAGATCCAACAGACTTTGAAAGTGGAACCTACTCTTTTGGACAATAATAAATAGCTATAAGATTATTAGGCAGTGTAAAGTTATTTACAAGAACGGACCAGAATTATGATTTCAATGGGATAAAGAGATCAAAAGTTGTGAGAAAATACGAATACGAATAATGAAAAGTGAGCTCAGAAATAGGAATTATTATTACCTATTATATTATTATTCTCTGTATTTATTTCAACTCTTATTTAATATATTGTTAAGAATCCTAAAATCTAATGGAATTGGTATTAGAAAATATGATGATGACGATGGAAATGCTATAAGGCTGTATGATCTTTTGGCGCATTTGCCTTACTAAAAAACGCAACAACAACTGTCATACTGATTCTCGTTGGTTCGCCTTTCGCGCGAAAAACCGGTGGTGGTAATTGTGATTCGAATTGGTCAAAGATGTGGTGCTCATTGATGTAACTCAGAGAATATTGATGGCAGTGTGGCTGTGGAATGGTTCAGGTGGTCCTATCTTTGTGACGACAGCGGAGCTGCAATTCGGTGAGATCAATCCAATCTAGTATTCCTTGCCATCTCACAGAGACCATACCTCGTAAGGTGGCTGCCTTTTACAGTTCAGAATTGGTATAGACTCATGCCCGCAAATGTGACTTAACACGCTTGTAGCCATCGTACCAACCATTGGAGTGTACATTTTATTGTACCTATTTATAAGCGTCAATACGAAAATGTTTCTAGCACACTTGTTTGTTCACAAGCGATTATTTTTATATTATTTCCTGATCTTCATGTTAGCAGCAGGGTGTCTACCAACATGCAAGCGTATATACAACATACGAGTGCTCAATTTAATTATTTGGCGACTTGCTGAAGTATGCAGGTACCGGTCGACATTGTTATTATTTACACTTTATTCTATACGCCCTGGAAATTTACATGGGGACATAGATGCCAAATAAGACATACAAAGGGCATACACATAGCACTGAATAGTATTATTGATATAAATCAGTAAAGTGTGTCACATGAATCAAATGATTCAATTTTGAGGGTTGTTCACAATGACCGTGAGTTAGGGCCGGGCGGTGATCGGAGTCACGAATTAAGAATTTTCGCTGGTCTTTGTTATGACGGAATCGGTGGTTTGGGAACTGTCGAGCATCGTCTCTATGGCTGTGAGCAGAGATATTTTAGATGTACCTAGCGGTGACCAGTCTGGTCCGGTGAATAACTTGTACTGATGTATTTTATATTGCTGGCTGATTATGATATGGCAACATTGCATCATCACTGTTTAATGGTGTAACCTGAAGTTGGATGATGTTAATATAATATTTGGATATTGTTTTCTTACCCCGTTAAGTAAGTCTTCATACACCAACCTTCAGGACATTCCATTACTTTAAGTTTGATGAATTTACATACCTACCTACCTACTTAAAAAAATTGAAGTTGAATATTATTATTATACATTTGATAGAACTGCAGCATAATGCTGGTGTGTCTATATCACAGTGTTGGTAAGTTCACAGCTTTGATGTCTAATGATCATGATTCACTATGTAATATAATCAAGTTAATAATGTTTATTTTTAACCACATCTCGAGGCAATTTTTAAAGGAGTTCCCTGATGGTGCAGTTACCACATCATCAGACAGTTTGTTCCATGCATGATCAACTCTGCTATTTAAGAAGTTATGAGCGATTTAGTATTGGAGACAGTGCGGTAGATTTTCATATGGTGTCCTCGCAATGGACGTATGTTTTCGTATATTAAAAGTGAATTGGGGGCAATGGGATAAAGGAGCATATTGACAGGGCGAAGAGATAAGAGAGTGTACATATCTACAAAGCTGATATACGATTTGGATGCCATATCTGGTCAGTACTTAAGATCATGAGGATGCAGACAATATTTAAAGCCATGTGGAGTATTATGCCTATATCGGTATATCTAAAGTTATGGATTGGTGGATTTCTCAAGAGTGTTCAATATAATATTGAAGGTAATGTTGGCTGGCTTTGTACATGATTTTTCCTAAAATTACATCATGGTTTTACGTGTTGTGAACGAAACAGTGACCTAACCATGGGTGGACCTAACTGAGGGCTTGTGAATACATGGTGGCTTTGGATAATTTCATCAATTTTGCGGCATTATTTTATGGCTTTTATTCTTTGTAATGATTACTATTTGTCAGTATATTGTGGATAAAGGAGTATAGGTGTCACACAGAGGAAAATAAATGAAGAATGTCAGCCCTTGACAAACCAAGAAGCAAGTACAAATCGTCTATACTTTGTCATTCCAATCGAAGTATAAAATGGTGAAACCGAAGGAAGGAAAAGACTGGATTACTGAAGAATGGAAACTCACATATTTTTGGACGCATGGACCTATGGAACTCCTAAGAGAAGATCTTTGCAGTGATATTCTATCAAGTTTGGAGACCAATAGACATAATCGTTGGTTTTGTATTATGTTGTATTTATTTACTGATATATGTAGAGGTAACACTGTACGTTTTGTGTCACAGATCCGACTTTGTGATGTGCAACATAGATAATGTGCAATGACATCTACCACTTATTGTTACTACTGGGTAGACAGAACACTGTTCTATTATCAGATGAAAATATTGCGTACAATTATAATATTATTCATTATCAACCAGTGAATACTAATGTTTACTTTTGCAATTGATGCCTTTGGAATAGGAAACAGTCATTGAAGGGTATGATTTGTTACGCTATCTGAAGTTTGTACACCGATACTGTTGCAGTGTTGTTGCTTGTCATGCCAGTAAATGAAGTGCAGGTACCTATGTAGTTATAGTGATAAGCGCCTAGATAGGCCATTTGAAAGTTAAATCCAGATTTTACTCTCAACGTCGCAAACCTTGATATATCTAGCGCCTACGGGAAGTCATCAGCTTCGAAGAGATGTTCCGGCTAGCCCACAACAGGGGAATATATGAGGAACCGATGGAAAACCTTCAGTAGTGGGGAGGCATCGTAAGAAGTTGAAACAGCTGTGACATCTCATGTTCGAGCAAGTTCTTACAAGTTTTTGTTATCCCTAGCTGCAATACAGAAATAACTACCAACCTAGATCAGTGTTAAAATATATTTACGGCAAGATCTGCTGCTGGCCGGTGCTTGTGCGACCATATAACGGTGATTGCCCCGATCGGTAATGGCCGTTACGCGTGCAATACAGCGCTCGGCCATAGATCAAGATGAGTCAAGATGAGTCAAGATGAGTCAAGATGAGTCAAGATGAGTCGAGATGAGTCGAGATGAGTCGAGATGAGTCAAAATGAGCCAAGATGAGTCAAGAGGAGCCAAGAGGTGTCAGGAGGAGTCAAGTGGAGTCGGAGTCAAGAGAAGTCAGGAGCTGCCAGGAGGTGCTAGGAGATTTGAAGACATAGCAAGACATAGCAAGACATAGCAAGACGTAGCAAGACGTAGCAAGACGTAGCAAGACGTAGCAAGACGTAGCAAGACATAGCAAGACGTAGCAAGACATAGCAAGACATAGCAAGACATAGCAAGACATAGCAAGACATAGCAAGACATAGCAAGACATAGCAAGACATAGCAAGACATAGCAAGACATAGCAAGACATAGCAAGACATAGCAAGACATAGCAAGACATAGCAAGACATAGCAAGACATAGCAAGACATAGCAAGACATAGCAAGACATAGCAAGACACAGCAAGATATGGCAAAAGAGGACGAGGGACGTCAGGGGAAATCGAGGGAAGTGAAGGGAAATAAAGAGAGGTCAAATGAAGCATACGCAAGCTGAACTCGGCGGGCATCCTCTGGGTGGCGAATTGGTGACCCGCCTACTTTACGAATTTACCTTATAACGCTTATCAACTTACCAATACCACGGCGTGGCGGTATTAATACGACACCTACGTAGAGAAAGTGCAGAAAGGTCATTTGCTGTTTGAAACCAGTTGAAAACTTCCTCAAAAGTTGAAGCTGCCGACGTCTCCTAGTTTTTATAATGTACTTATTGGAAAGCTGTATGGTTGTCAAAAGAAACCCGGAGCTGTTGAAATAGTAGAATCGGAGCGCGCGACCAAGGAACACTCAAGTTAAAACTCAAATGTCCAAAACAACTCTTAAGGAAAAAGGTAATCAGTATGGCTCCTAGAGTAACAAACGTTCCGAGTAAATAAAACATGTCAATTATTTGTATCGTGTGGAGTCCGATATTATTTTTGTATGCGAAGAGGCACATTAGAGAAGTCTTATAGAAATACCATGCCACCTTATTTTACCTATGAGGACGAATAAATGATTAGGAATTGGAAAGTAATAATTAGAGGTTCCAAAAGGGATATTAGCCTTAACATATCCAAGGATTGGGAGGTGGGTACTGATGGATACGGTAAGGAGTTCTAGAAGCGAATAGTGTGAGTGTTGAAGAACTTCGAAGCAAAACGTTGTAAAGTAAACAGAAAGGAATAGAATGGCATCGTCGTTGGAGCGGGAACATGCGATCAGGCAGAGAATAGATGGAATACTAACGGCGTGGCGACCTCGAGGTGGACTCATGGGGCAGATCTGAGTGACCAAAAGCTCGTTGGTCTGATGATATACAGTGGGTTACTAGGAAGCAGTGGAACCTAAGGACATCATATAGTAGAAGCTAATGACCAAAAGCTCGTTGGTCTGATGATATACAGTGGGTTACTAGGAAGCAGTGGAACCTAAGGACATCATATAGCCGAAACTAATGGCGAAAATGGGGTGGATTATATCCAGTCGGCAATAGTACCAGGTCTCTATTCCTTGCGGCGTTGTGGAGAGTGCAGATTGTCATAATGATCGCCAACCTACTTAAGAAGACGCTACCATGAGAAGAGGAAGATATCCAGTTAGGCTCATAGGGGCTGAGTATGATGAGGATGAAACTTGAAAGAGCAATGAAAACTTGGCCTTAGGTAAGGAAGAGTGAAGAAGAAGGAAAAAAACAGATCATAAGAGCGGAATATAAGAGTGAGATACGGCCAGCAAAGTCACCGTCCTTGCGTTGCATCAACAAATTTAGCGTGTATTCACATGTATCCCAGCCGCACGATGGCTCGAAAGGGGCACGCAGACACCCGGCGAAGTCACAAATTAGTACCAGCTTTTAGCGGGCCCTATCGTGTTACAGCAATATTGGGCTACGACATACGAGATTATAGTGGCATGGAAGGGAGGAATATGTCTGATAGGAATAATAAGAACATTGTTTCAATGAACAATACTAAACCTTGAGTTAATTTTAGCGAACCCGAGTCGGAAGGTGACTATGGTGAAAGAGAGCGAAGGATTGTATTAAACTAGTACTGGCAACTGGAATCCGACTATCAAGGCGTGACCATAATTAACTATTTATCGGACCGAGAGAGACGTAAAGTAGCTGATGATGTATACGCTTCAGTCACGGGGTTGAGACCATAGCACCTTGTGTGTTCAAGCGGTGCCCATGTAGACAAACTGGCTGAGGCAGTAGCACCCTGTGTGCGCAAGCGGTGGCTGAGCAAATGAACGGGTTGAGGCCGTAGCACGTTGTGTGTGCAAGCGGTGCCCATATAAGCGGGTTGAGGCCGTAGCACCTTGTGTGTGCAAGCGGTGCCCATATAAGCGGGTTTGAGGCCGTAGCACCTTGTGTGTGCAAGCGGTGCCCATATAAGCGGGTTTGAGGCCGTAGCACCTTGTGTGTGCAAGCGGTGCCCAAATAAACGGGTTGAGGCCGTAGCACCTTGTGTGTGCAAGCGGTGCCTGTATGACAAACGGGTTGAGGCCGTAGCATCTTGTGCGTGCAAGCGGTGCCCGAATAAATAAACGGGTTGAGGCCGTAGCCTCTTGTGGTGCAAGCGGTGCCCATATGGATTTATTCATTTACCTTGTGGAATATGGACAGTTAATTTATAATAAAAGGAAACATTACGAGTAACTGTTAGCTACTCTTTGTAATTGACAAACCTCTACCTGTGAACTTGCATTGAAAATACCTTGAGAATCGAGACGTAAGAAATACGATGATATAAATTATATGCATTTAATATAACAATATCGATAAGCGAGGTAGGCCGTCGTACCTTGTGTGGGCGACATGATGGCGCCTGATATGATTGACGGTCAAACCGTCGCACCTTGTGTGTGCAAGCGAACGACGGCGACACACGAATAATTAGTGGTTCTGTGGTCCAAGTAAAAGGAGAGATAAAAAATCAAATTAATTTATTGCTTCATGTGGTACATCGCATACATGGTGTTACATCTTACTGACTGTCACACGAAACATTGACACCTGGAAGATTTTGCAAGGAACAATGGACAGATAGCGGCGACTAGCCGACGCAAATATTGGCCAAATTGATATCTAAATATGGATGGATTAATTATAACGTACTATTTACCCTTGTGGCAAGCATAATCGATAGAGTACCCAACTCAGAAATCCGCCGTCGGGCAAAGTTGGTGGATTGGGGAAAGGATGGTTTCCCTGGAGGGGAGACGGGCAGGGCAAGTTGCACGTAGAGACGACGATCGCTGGGCGTACACAGCTACAGTCTGGAGGACACGCACGGGACGATGCAGCGTGGGAAGATCACCAATCGCGCACATTTGGGAAGGAATGGATGCGTCGGTCATAAATACAAGACAATGGAAGGATGGCGAGAAGGCCTACGTCCAGCGGTGGACAGATACAGGCCGACGATGACGACGAAGCATAATAAGGAATATGAATATACAGACCAGAGGCGACATTGTTCATCAGTTTCCAAATATCTCGCTGTTAGAGGTTATTGTTATTCAATGAAGACTTGTGGAAAATGAATAGGTATATCTACGTTAGGATCTTCATATAAATGGCGCGGAAACGGAAGCTGCGGCGAACATACTGAAACCAAACGGCTTATGTAAGGTTGTGTTTTTTTTTTGCAGGAATTAAGTGACTCTTCGAATGGGTCATTCTCTAATGTCGGATGGCCGGAACGGTAACACGACGACTTAATCAGAATCCACAATAATACGCGGTTTTGTGGTATTGATCCAACATTGCGTTTCGATTATTTATTTATTTAAGCTTTTACACGTTAGGGTGCAAAAGTTGATCTTTATTTTCTAGATGTTTTAGCGTACCGGAATCAACGGAGTAATTTTATATGTTGTAATGACGCATTTAATCGGTTCTGTGTTGTTGTTTTGCTGTGTCTGGGACAGACACTATTTATCAGAATGGCCGAGTGTTAAGAATCCTAAAATCTAATGGAATTGGTATTAGAAAATATGATGATGACGATGGAAATGCTATAAGGCTGTATGATCTTTTGGCGCATTTGCCTTACTAAAAAACGCAACAACAACTGTCATACTGATTCTCGTTGGTTCGCCTTTCGCGCGAAAAACCGGTGGTGGTAATTGTGATTCGAATTGGTCAAAGATGTGGTGCTCATTGATGTAACTCAGAGAATATTGATGGCAGTGTGGCTGTGGAATGGTTCAGGTGGTCCTATCTTTGTGACGACAGCGGAGCTGCAATTCGGTGAGATCAATCCAATCTAGTATTCCTTGCCATCTCACAGAGACCATACCTCGTAAGGTGGCTGCCTTTTACAATATTTATACATTTCAATATAAAAAACAATAGAAAAATATATAAATATAAAAAATAGCCACCCACCGGCAGCGGGATGCATGCGCATCCAAGCTGCCGGAGGTTAGGATCCCAGAGTGAGGAACCTCCTCACAATGCGTGCCGTGTCCAGCAGCACTGCCTTCTGCATCCGGCTCTTGACCCAACTGTCTAGCGAGAGTCTCTTAAGGTGTTAATAATAATAATATTATTATTATTAAGGCCATTCGAATACAATGTTAATTGTTTATGAACAAGTGAAATGAAATAGGGAGCACTTTATGTAGGTATCTAACAATTAATCAGTTAGAAAATATGTGTGTAATATACTCGTAATCATGAAGGAATGAACTGGCGGCGGCGGCGGCACTGGCGCGGCAAATTTTGTTTTCCTTCATGAATATAGTTGATAGGTACCTAAATGTGTAATTTAATTGGAAGTCAAGGTAATTTAATTAATCTGTTTACGGCTACGATTGTTTAAGCTCGATAACCTCTTTGACTATAAATAATCATGGATAATTAAAAAAAATTTCACAGCAAGATAATGTTAATACTCGTAATTTTTACTTTAAATACTTATGTTAAAGAAGTCTGTACTGTAATATACCTATACTCAGGTAACAATTTACCTAAACATTTTTTTGTATCTATTGTTTTTATCATTGTGATACTTATCTATGCTATGAATTAAACTTTCTATGATCCTTTTTACGCAACCTGGAGTATCCTATATACTTAATTTTTTTGCTAATAATAATAATTAACATGATAGCGAGGTGCGATCACATATATTTATAAATGCATAATATATTTTATGTAATATAAATTTTATCCTCCCATCTGTTGTTACTCTCTAAATGAATAGAGGGTAACTTGGGCAGCCAATGTGCAGTTTATCTTCCGGGTTGAAATTTATTATCGCGGTAATTTCGAATGGTATCGACAGGAGCTGTTTTAAATTAGGACCCATGCCCCCATTGTCGGCAGTCGGGTTACGAGCTTTTTACTGCCATGTCGAGGTTATATTCAAATTCAAGCGCAGGCACCTAATTTCTAACCCTTCACGGGTAAAGAGTGTTGCTGTCGCCTAAAATGGTCATGCTTAATAAAACATTTACAGCTTTTTTATGCGGTACTCGCTTTGAGGAATTAACCAACACGAGATAGCCTAATTGAAGTGAGAATTCAATTGTTCCAACACTATTTAGGTAGGTACCTACTCTACTCGTATTTTATTAGGAAATGCTTATTTTCTCGATTTCTAACAAAACCAACGAAATTATTACAAAATACAATATACAAATTACAAAAACTATTTTTAAGTAAGTAATTTATACTGAAGGTCAAGAATTTTTCAATATAACAGTCGATCGAATATAGGTTAGTTGCTTCTTTATAAATCTTATTATAAAGAAAAGATATCAGTTTACGTCAGGAGACTCCTAACTTGTGTAAAGTACCTACAACACAAGGCTATGAACTGTGGTAATGATCGAGAGACGAGGCCGTGGTGAGATCGGAGCGACGCGACGCCGCCGCCGGACTCTAATTTATATGAACGAGGCGATAAAAACAAATAAATTATTTTTATCTAATTTCAGATTCCATCCTGCCCCTTCGACAAGGGCTCTTGTAGACACATTATCCTTGGCACGACGCCATTGTTGGCTCCTTTGCAAATACTGTAGCTTGCTAGTAGATGGGTTTGAAAATTCTCTGCTCTATATGATAGTTTTATCGATAGGCTAGGGTTAGGTTGGTTAGGTCTTTAGATAAGACGATTTTACATTTATATCAAATGCATTTTTTTTGAAATTGAACAATTTCATTCAGGCCTGTCCCAAAAGTGAATTCAAAGATAACTACTCTTCTAAATGTGACCTCTTTAACTCGAGTTATGTCTGGTTCAGATCAGAATCAACATCAACTTCTTTGGCAACATAACGATACATCAATAACATTCTACAACTCACACCTCACTCACCTGGTTCGTCCTCTTTCGTATGTATGGGCACAGGATGTATTGTATTATTATATTTATATTGTTTGTTTTCTCAAATCTTGTATATCGATGTAGAAAGACGCATTGTTGTTATAGGTGAAGACTTGTCAATGGTTTTTGTTTGTTTGTTAAATAGATGGACATACCTAATTATGTTTGTATGAGTAACTGTTAGTCTTCCGAATATTATGCAAAAATAAAATAAAAATAAATAATACCTAAATAAATTAAATTAAATTCCTTCCCTCTATGGAAATATAGATTTTGAGTAGGTATCTGTTACGCAACTTTGGAAACGACCTTGATATTGTATCTGACGCTTATCTCGTACATCAAAGCACACATTAATTTATTTACTCACATTATTATACCTATTCGCGGTAAATGTTGGCACCCCATGGGAAAGATGAGGCAGAATTCTTTTTTACAAGTAGGTTTGGTTAGTAATTACGACGAGTCTGTAAATACAAATACTTAGTACGCATTGAGATCAAATTAAAAGTGGACTAATTTATTTACTTACTCGGAGCGGATTCATTCATTGTAAAAATGAAAGGCATCCTACCTAACCCACAGCAGTAAGGGAAAGGCAGTAAATCAATAATACCAATATCGGGTGTGGAGGCTTATTTATCTCGGATTGTAGAATAAAACTGGTTCAGGAAAGCTTATTCTAAATCCCTGTGAGTGAGAGTGTATTGGTAAATATTTGTGAGCTCACGCGGCAAGAGGGAAATACTTAGGTACCTGTATGTAGGTATGTAAATTGAATGACGTTTTCTTCATACATACTTCGAACTTCACCATACTTCCAAATCCAGTAACGAACGAAACGTTGAACAACTCGAAAAATAGATCAAAAGTGTTCAGTTACCGAAATTGAACGTTTGATCAATTTTATGAATTTGTTCAGCGTTTCGTTCTAAACGAACACCCTCCCTTCGGCTTCCTTTCGACTTCTACTTACTATCTTCTTGTGTCTAATTCTGTTACAACCTGTATACGACGGTTTAAACCATCGTCGCTTATTAGAACACCTGCTTCTACATCAACTACTGAAAAGTAAACACAAAAACATTTTTCTACACAAAGTATTTTGTATTTTATATTATTCCATTTCATCTTAGTTTTTCTTTGTTATCTTCAAAGTTTCTTCACCTAAAATGTCTCGCATACACTTGAGATGTAAGTAATGTTATTGGATGGATAAGTATATTACATATCTCAGAAGAAATAGGGAAAATAAATGTTTCATATTTACTAGTAGGTACCTACAATATCGTAGCTGTGGTTAAAACCTTTGGAGCGAATACATTTATTGTTTTCGAATATAATCTTGAATAGGTGGACACCGACAGGGCTCAAAAATGGTTCATAGATATTCATGACGCAATAGGTAAAATTTAGGAAACCTTTCTAATCAACACTCAAGAGCCTCAATCACCTACGTTTTGAGGCAAAGTGCTAAAAATTATTGGGTGTTTGTGTATAAGTACACCAACATGTTATGAGTTACAGTTAGGTACTTACCTATTGCTTTTTTATTTACTTACTTTAGGCGATAACGTAATGAGGGTCAACGATGTAAAAACATATCTGCTATTATGTAATAATGATTAATATATTGTTGTATTGTATAATAGTATTAGCTATAGCCGCCAGCTATAACTTAAAATGTTTGATACGAATAGTATAATTGGCATGTTTATAAGCTCGATGTCACAGCACTATCTGATATAGAGAGCCAAAGGTTTCATGACATAACTATGAGTAGGTATGTTTGATGTAAAATTGATATCGGTATTTAAGATACTCGCAACTGGTATTGTTGTCAGATTGTAAATAGTTTTCGAAGTGGAAACATTTTCACATTCATTATCATACATAGTGGTACATTTTAAAATGGCTCCAAAAGAGTCAGACTATTTGACGATCGCCTATAAAAGGGCGATAGAAAAAAAGACACACGTTAGTTTTCCACAACTAAAGTATCCCTCGCTTCGGGACGAAGGGTTTAGAGACCCGGTACAATGGCTGACCGGAAAAGCAATGGACGATGGAGCAGAAGGTTTGTGGCGCGTCCACAATGGAATTTACGATTTGAATGATTTCGTTAAAAGGCACCCCGGCGGAGCCGAGTGGCTGGAACTCTCTAAGGTATGCAATCGACTAAAGCTAATTGACGATTATTGTGATGGAAAATTCCTACTAAACAGGGTGATTGGAAATTCGATACATTCCTTGAAAGGGGTGATACTACAGGTGGTTTGCAACAAATTAGGCCCTATTAATGAGGGATCGAAAATTAGCGGTTTCTGAGTTACGGTAGTTTTAATTTTCTGTCTTGTTCACACAAAAAAAAATATGTTAAAAAACTGCTCCACTCTGAGCATTGAAATAATACTTTTTTCTGAAAGCTGATAAAGTAGAGATTACCTTAAAAAATGCATGCCTAAAATTCCCCTTAACTCAAAAATAAAAGGTCATAAATCACGAGATTTGATTTTTTTTCTTCTCATTTTCGACCCCTAGGGCCTATAGGGCCTAATTTGTTGCAAACCACCTCTAGTATCACCCCTTTCAAGGAACGTATCGAATTTCCAATCATCATGTATGTAAAGCGTAGTGAAACGTACAAGAAGAACATTCAATAACATAGTAACTGGTACCTACTTAGATTATCACTTAGAATTCTCGTTACCAGTTAGACATGTGCTGTAATAGTTATGTATAACTAACTAGTGATACTTTTTTCGTGTTTTTGGGAATAATTTTTAGACAAATGTTTGACATTGTATCTACATTTTATGGAAGTTATTAGTAATTTCCATAAAATGTAGATAGGTACAATTAGGTACTGGGTTGCAGCCAAAAGTTCATGTGTATAATAATATCGTATTATGTCATTCGTTGCACAGGGTACAGATATAACAGAAGCTTTCGAAAGTCATCACTTGGACGTAAATGTGGAGAAGATACTTGCAAAATATTACGTTAGAGATGCTAAGACACCGAGGAACTCACCTTTTACTTTTAAAGAAGACGGATTTTATAAATCACTCAAAAGATCAGTTATAGAAGAACTCAAGAAAATACCCAAAAACGTTCCAAGAAATGCAGATATGATCACAGATGGTTTGTTTGCCACTGTGATGATAGCGTCAGGGTTAGCTTGCTGGGCCAAAGACTACTGGGTGGTAATGGCAGCATATTTTACAGCAGCGCTAGCCTTGGCATGGTTGACAGTGGCTGCCCACAACTACATTCATAGAAAGAGTAATTGGAGAATGTATCTCTTCAATTTGTCTTTGTGGTCTTACAGGTAAAGTAGCCACCATAACTCCGAATAACAATGATTACTCCAATACTTACTAATTTAGATATCTTACTTTGTTTCAGAGATTTCAGAGTTTCTCATGCATTGTCTCATCATCTCTATCCTAATACTCTCATGGATTTGGAAGTTAGCGCCTTTGAACCACTCGTGTTCTGGAATCCTAGACGAGATGTACCGCTATTTTCTAAATTCGCGTTTTTAATTGAAATGGCTTTGTTTCCATTCAGTTTTATTCAAAATTTTGTTAAGAGGTAAGCACATTTTCAGAATTGGGAATTAAAAACTTAAAGATATATGTATATTCGTCAGGTGTGTAAAACAAGTATTTAGTGATTTTCTGATGTAAAAACAGTAAAGGGTATCTAATAAACAATATAACACAATATTTACGATATAATATTTACAGATTTTTGTCCAACTTCATGCGAAAAAACTTCTTCACCGAGCACTATCGCTGGCATGACGGACTTGGCTTACTTCTACCGGTATGGATGTACCTGGTTAGTGGTGTAACATTCTGTGATGCGGTCATCATGTGGCTTTGGATCAACTGCACTGCCAGCTTCATTTTCTATAACATCGGCTCCAATGCCGCACATCATCACCCGAAAATATTCAAGGATGGAGATCAAGTCAGGTAACTAGAATTACTTTAAAATGTTTACGTAAGTTGTGTCTTTGTCATTTTCTTGCTCTAGACGGACTCTGATATCTTAGGTAGTTTGATGGAAATCCAATACTCGAAAAAAAACCTAAAGTGTGGTGTTGAACTTCCCATATCGTCGATTTCTGTGAACCATTTCAAAATTTGATTAATGTCATGATGTTAATTAATAATTTACTTTTTCTAGTAACGAGAATCCAGATTGGGGCATGCATGAATTAGAAGCGGTGATGGACCGAACAGATATAAATGGAAGTCTCTTTAAGGTCATGACATTCTTTGGTGACCACGCACTGCATCACCTCTTCCCAACTTTAGACCATGCATTACTGCCGTACCTGTATCCAGTGTTTTTGGAGCACTGCGAGAAATTTAAAGCCAATTTCAGGATGACGGACTCCTTTGATCTCTTCATTGGACAGATCAAACAGACTTTGAAAACGGAACCAAATCTTTTGGAGAATAATAAATAGTATTTAAGATGTGATGTAATTAGGTAGGTAGGAGGTAGGTAATGTAAAGTTACCCAATGGTAAATCGACTGAATGATTTGTATAGGTTTGATTGTTTACTATTAAAATTGGATGTGATATCTACTTATTATTTATGTAATCAGGATATTGTTTAAAATTTTATTATATAAACCAAAGTTATTTATTAATCTGTTTATTAACAGATATGCGCAACTACGCGATGGTTGGAACCTCTTGACCTGTCTGACTTTAGGTCAATATTATCATGGAGATTTCACGTGATGTTTTGCATCCTGGATAAAATTAATAATTCTTGAAATTGTACACAGAACCTAAAGAACTATAAGGTAGGTAAATGTCAGTCGGGAGTGTCTTCAACTTCCACTGATTTTGGTACTGATTTAAATTATTGGGTACGGTTGAGCTCCTAGTATATGCTATATAGTATGTTTAAATATATTATAATTTATTATGAACCGTTCATTAGAAATCAAATATTCAGGCTACGATTCAATGAGACAATTTCGCGTGATTGGGTTCAAAAGTAAATAAAACATATCTACCTACTTGGAGTAGAACAAGTAATGAAAGAACAGATAGCTATTAGGATATAAGTAGGTACACTAGGGTTAATAATGCTCAAATTGAATATAAGTAATTTCAAAAATAATAGTAGATAATACTATATTTACTATTCTTTATTTAATCAATTCGGACTGTCGTCCCACTGCTGGGGAAAAGTTTTCCCCCTCTTCCTCCATCGACCCCTGTCCTGAGCCTCCTGCAACTATCCATCCCTATATTTAGTGAGATCGTCTCCCCCACTTTCGTCAGGGTCTGCCTCGACGTCGGCGGCGAACATCCGTAATTCTGTAACATACCGGGCAGCGTATATGGCTTTCCGTATTCTGTACGTCCCCCGAGAAGAGACAAGTTAGGTACGCACCTACCGGGCACATCAGACCGCTTAGTAGAAGAACACTTTGAAGTTATGATAGTAATTTCTCGTATTTAAAAAAAAAATTACACAATATTTTTCATTCATTAAAAAAATACAACAAATTAAAAAAAATACTAACTCTGTACTAAATAATAAAGTTCAATCCCATAAAACAATAATCTGTGAATAATTGCATTTCACTGGGGACACTTTAGTTAGAGAGATAAATATAATTATACGAAGACTATCGTACTCCTATCAGTAGGAGAACGGAGAAAACGACCTGTTATTTAATAATAATATGTTGATAATGTAATCCGCTGTAAATCGTCCCTTACACCAAAAACCTTTACAAGGCTATTTTGAATTCACAGGGAGCTCAAATACGTGAACAAAGTGAAAACATCCAGCAGATTCAAGCAATATCATTCCATTCGTCAGATATACTTACTCGTAGGCACATTATGAATGTGCCATATTTTGTACCTTTGATGGTTTAATATCCGCAAGACATATTGAAATAGAATTAGATTCTATTTACAGAAAGCACTTATCATTGAGACGAAACTTACAATTTTCCATATTACGTCAAGGGCTTGTTTGACGAACCTTCAAATTCACTATGAAATTGTGAGTTCTATCCGTAGAGAAGCTTATAATGTTTATATAACATGTTATAAATAATTATCCTCTTTATTATTCCGATAAATCTGTTTTTATTCTAACCCTTGTACTTATCTTCTATTGAATCACATGGCATCTCTTTTTCTTAATTTGATCGCAGTTTCTCTCTACAAGTTTCATTCCTAGTCGTGTAACTGGCGTTTACTTTAGGGGGATTGCGCCTAATGAAGTTTGTTCAGTCAAGTCATACTGGTATCTATCTACGTTATCTAGAACTTAGTCTAAATCTAGTTGTATTACCATGCCGAGCATGCTCTGCGGCAAATATAAATTCAATTGCATTACGACTGAGGCGGTTCGCAGACGCTTCTGAACATTAACTCTAGGAGCATCTTCATCACGGCCAGTCGGGTGGCAATTAACACTGAGGAATCACCCGCTATCAAATTAAATAAGCACCCACTAGTTAAACGCTCCAGTGAAAATTTTAAATCTGGAAACCAGAGTAGCTGCTGAGATGAGTTATATTACTTGTGGTTAAACATTGAACGTGCTCGTAAAATCTGATGGCGTCAATGACACATACCTTACAAATAATAACTGATCTGAGGCGCAACCTGTTTTATAGCTAATTATTGTGTATGCATTCTTTTATGTTCCAGAAATGAAGGCACAACTCTTTCAGACAGTCATTGTTTAGTCTTTTAGACAGATTATTAGTCAAATCAAATGTCTTTATTCAATGTAAGGAAGTGGTGTTCATTTTTTCATGTCAATGATTTTATTACTTTACACCACTTTGCAAGGAAAAGGTGCCAACTCTGAGGAGAAAAAGTGGCCAAATGGTGGTATAAATGTTGAAGATAGGACAAATGTCAAACAGACATTTGCCGACCCTAATTTAGGAATTCAAGAGTCCTGTGTAACATGGTTACACAAAGTGATACCAGGTTATTCCCGCTGGTGTAATGGCATGTCTCCAACGGGGTCTGATCAGATTTGGGGGACTTTGGTAAATGGGTGCGGGCGGAGTAACAAAATGTTGCTGTCCGAATCGCGGCCAAAGGAAACTATTTCGAATCTATTTTGGGTCGCAGTGGGTAAACTATCATTAGGTATTATTACATAGCGGCCATGAGAGGGTGTGCTAGGTAGACAGATGCTATTTATTTTGTCGGATAATGAATTGACTTTTTTTAGTAATACTCATATTTTTTATATCATATTTTTGTTTATGTAAATATGTTATTGATTTGTTATAAATAAAGAATATACCAATCTTCTATCATAATATTACATTTTAGTAGAGTTGCATAATAATATTGTATAAGTTAGTAGAGTTAGGTACCTAACGAATATTATTATTTAAATGGTTTCCCAGCCTATTGCGGAAAAAATGAGTGCTCCAATGAGAGTGATATAAATTAATCCAAGGATTTCTGTGAGAGAGAAGTAAAATATGCAGATATAATGCCGATACACAATCGGGAAAAGTAATTTCCGCAAGGTTTCCCAAATCGTATTTATTTTTGGGAATAGCGCTTCTAAAGAGGATGGAGGGCGGGGGCGGTGAAATGTTATATCTGTTTACAAATATAGCAATTGCAAATACCGGGAAAATGATAACTGTATGATTTCCCTGACAACCGAGTTTCTCGGAGACTTTTTTGATAAATCCCCTGCAACGCAATTTATCCCCGTAATTTTGCTCCAACGAAAAGATAAACTCGATTTCAGGACCAACTTATCTTTGCCGTGCCCAAAATAATATACCCGTAAATCGACATACTCCCCGACTATTTGAGCAAATGCAATATAAGTTTGTAATAAGAAAAAAACATTTTTATTTTGATATTGTATTAACTACAAATTTACAGTTTTCGGATGTTTTCCTTTACTTTGTGATATAAGACCTAGCTTCTTGCCTTTTTGATCCTAGGTCAACGGGAAGTATCCTATATAAATATACGGGAAAATACGACATAGATAGATCTTCTAATTGCGTTGACATAGAAGTTTAATTTATTTATATTTAGACGGACGGACGGACGGACGGACAACAAAGTGATCCTTTAAGGGTTCCTTTTTTCCTCTTGAGGTACGGAACCCTAAAAATGAGCCCGATTTTGTTTTGTTTTTCTTTAAGTGTAGTATGAAAATACCAGAAATGAGGACTGTTTCATTCATAAAGTTATTATGTTCATTACGGCACCGACCGCATCTCAATACTCGAAGGTAAGTATACCTATGTCAAAGGTATCCTTAGAGGTTCGGTTTAAATGGGGTTACAATCTCCCTGTCCAGTGAATGTGGGGTAAGTGTTACATTCGATCGAAATTGTTGCCATAGGGTGAAATTGAATTCACACGAAAGCCTTTGACGGGATTCCACTCTTATAGCCAATAACCGTTGCATGTTTGTGCCTATAAATATAGTTTTACTACACATACCATACTAGTTTGCTGTAGTGAAAAAGCAGCCCTTGACAACAATAATGAAATCATTCTTTTTACGAAACTGGTATCGTAGGAAGAAAAAGTCTTCTTCTGACGAAACTAGTATCGTAGTAAGAATAATTCTTCGTTCGAAACTGGTTACCGTAGTACGGGTTTCGTAGGCGGCCAAAGGGAGTTTAGCTACAGTGAAATAACAGTTAACTTAACTTGTCTAATGATATCGTAAATGTTGTCATTTGTGACCAATTTGTAAAAATCGAGGTCGACTTTGCTGCAAATTCAATGGATTCACTAATTAATTTCTTTTTTTGTAAGGAATGAATATTCGCGACATGTCTGTGCTAAGGCCCAAAAAGTAATTTCAAATTGCAATCAAAAAAAAATCTACCTAAAGTACATTGTCATTCGTCACCGAATTCGATCGCCCGTAACCTAAGTGCCTTTTAAGTGGCTTTGGTTATTTAAAACCAAAAGGCTCTGCCTCAAAAATAGTCCTAAATACGGTCGCGGTCGGTACAGTCCAATAGAGCGAGAAATAAGGTTGACGGGGAAAAAATAGTGTGCGACAACCAAAGTACACGGATACTGCCTTAAATTATTATCCACTAAGCCTTCTGAATAGGTACTTTAAACTTTTATGTACTTATTAAAACACCTAACTTCAATAAATGTTTAAATTAGTATATCCACAAATTATTGTTAGGATCAGGATTTTGAATATTACCTAGGTATAGGTAGATGAAGATAACTTTTAGGGACATATTGTTTTTCATGAATTTAAATGATCTTTCATCCATGAAATATTAAGTAGGTATCTTATATAGAGCCTCTTGTAATGTGAACGTGACGAAAATATACAAAATTATTTTGAAGAGGTAGTTTTGTCAAGATGAACTTTTCATACCTATATATGAATAGGTACAGTTATAGCATATATTTCAATTATACCATTTGACTAATATTTGGTCAAGACAATATAAACTATTGATGTACGAATAAGCGCATTTGGAAAATATGTTTACAAAATCTCTGAAAAATACAAAAATAGAGCGCTTTGTAAAATTGCTTCCACCGAATATTAGGTATAATATTTCAGCTTAATGAAGAGCTGTTGTTATTTGCAAAATAAAGTCGTAAATTTCCTAGGGAAGCGCACACGTGGGAGAGATCCCTCTTCCCGGCACAGCTATTTGATTGCGTCCGCGCTAGATTTATTTCGTTTCCACATTTATTACTTTGAGCAGGTCACTTAGAACTGCACCGCTCAGACGAAGGTAATTTATCTAGGAAATACAGTTGAGAAAGTGTTGGAATAACGCGAACCATCTTGACTGTTTGTATTCGTAAAATGAATGAACATCAGCTCTCTTAATCGGCTTTAAAATTAAATAAAAAGTTAAGTATAGCTTTTGTTATTATTTGCACATAATAAATAATAGTTAGTAGATAAGATACCTACGATACGATTTATATCTAAATACCTACGTAGGTAAGTACACTTAACTTTTTGATCAAAGTTATAATAAAATATGATATAAGTAAACCTTCTTTTTGAATTCACAAACAAATAAAGCCTAGAGTAAGTCTAGCGAATACAAAGTTAAAGTATTTTCTGGAAACGACTATCGGGAATGCAAATAATCTATATTACGAAGTCTCGATATTGGAAATTCTACGCCTTCTACAAGAATTTATTGGTGCAAAAGTTTGAGTAAATAGATAAACTAGAGATGCTATCTAGAACATGTCGCTGAGATGCATTGAGGGTGATGCGCTCGCTTACTGCCCAGTAAAGTTAATGTAAGATCAGTCTCTCACATAAACTTGAGCAACATATTCATAGTGCCTTCTCTACGTAGTGTAAGTATAATAACTCAATGGTGCAAACACGATGCCTTCTGTCGAATATAGACTCGCGGGGCTTCTACTCCATTCGCTAGAGGCAGTTGTAACTCTAGTACTTTTATTGCATACTCTAATATTTATTGTTATGTCTTTGTGGAGACGGCAAACAACATTTTCATGTTTCGTTAGGCATGTATATATTGTATTGGATCTAAAGTTGATGGAATGTGGACGGAATAATGCTAGTGAACTTATAAATTACTCCTTTATTTAAGTGTAGGAAGACTGACGGCTACAATTTCGTTGTCATCTGTCGCTTCTGACTAAAATGTCTTGCTTGACTTTCTTGGTTCTCTTTTATTTGATGACAAGCTACATCCACGTGTCTCCTTTGTGCGCATAATATCATCCGATAGGTCTTTCAAGACTTCAAGAGTATAAAGTATTGAGAGTATTAAATTATGTGTAAAGGGTATGTCACCCACACTATTCTTGAGCTTCTCTGCCTGTTATTTTGTATACCTAATAATTATTATGATCAAAGTGACAATTAATATCATAGTTCAAAGTTTGAAATTTATATTAGGTATACTTTACGTAAGGATTTGTATACAACTAGGAATAAACACTGAAAATTAGGTACAAAACAAGCTTGTCAACATCAATTAGGGCACATGCCTTCCCTCACATCGAGGGAGCGGGTCATGATCGTTATCGATACTCAACACCGTCCCTTCGGCTTTCTATTACGTCCAATCCCGATATTTTCCCGAGGTAAAAATAGTCTGGTATGTCTTATTTCGAGCTTTATTGCAACACATGGTTCATAGATAGTGGAGTAATAAGAACATCCTAATTTCTCATATTAAACATTATACTAAATAAGTTTATTCCCAAGAACTATGGCAGCCAACTACAGATAGTAAGTTCGAGTATACCTAGTAGCAGGAGAGGGAAATTGTCTTCATTTCCCGCAATCCGCGTCGGAGTGTTTCCTTGACAAAAAGAAACTCCTTTGAGAAACAGCTCTTTATGCAGCAGCCGAGTTCAAAGAACGCCCCTCAATTCAAAAGTGCTACTCAGACGTGAAGCGTGAAAACTCTGGAATCTATATCTTGGATTGAGCCTGTTTGTTCTGTAGATTTAACTTATACGATTTTTTCGCCTACAGTAATTGAATTGTCGTTAAACGTCATGTAAGTTTGCAGTGGAAGAATATTATATGCTCTTTACAAAATAAAACAGCAACGTTTTCTTGTTACAAATCATCTCCTGTCTCGACAATTCGTCCAAGGATAAATGGGCCGCAGTATCACACCCTAGCCATGAATGAACTATTTTTGTCTTAAAACTGCAAAAAAACATTCTTTTAGACGCAGTAAAATAATTTTACTACGTCTTAAATAATGTATTTACATGGCACATGATGACATGATACATAATGTAACTGGCAAAGTAAACAACAAGATAATCGCACAAATTGTCATTTAAAAATGAATACCTACTCGGTGTTCTAGATTCTATAGTTAACAACTAACATTATATCTGCCGTACGTTACCTACATTACTTTTATTATAATATCTATTGAAAATACATTCTGATGATTTTCATATAAAAGGCACGACCGTTTTCTAAGCGCCTACACAAATTCCAATCTGCGACAAAACATTTTGAATATGTCGTTAGACAAATAAATATTTCGACGCGGGGCGAGAGTGGCGCATTCATCCCTGAGTGTCGTCTAAATGCGATTCATGAAAATGTACTCAGTTCATGTGTACAGACGACACATCAATGGTGACACTTTCAGTACGATTTCATAACTCTCAAGGTTACATACGATAAGAATCGTACAAAGTTTAAACTTGAAGTGCTTTCGACTGTACCACATTTTAGGCTCGGTAGGACTATTACGAGGCTAGTAACACGTGTTGTATTAATCTTTGCAACTTCCTTTAAAAACGTAAAAGGAGTCGCATTAAAAATACTTGGATCACAGAAAATTTTGCTTTCTAAGAAAGATTTTGTGTGCAGTTGTGAAAATGTTGAAATATTGAGATCAGTGTTAAATTCCAGTTCTATTTTTAGTTTAGTTTAAAACTGATATGAATCAGTCAGTTATTATATATAAACGGATATCACTCACTTATATTGTTGAAGTGCTCGAAGAAACGTCACCGGCGACGCGGGCGTGGCGCGCTCACCTTGAAAAAGATCGTTGAAATCGGTAGAAACTGTCGGTCTAATTGCAGACTTCTACATTTTAAGTGAGTGATATCCGTTTATATATAACAATTTGTAGTAATGGCTCACTATAGTTTTAATTCTAAAATCAGTCAGTTGTCACAATTACGAGACAAATTCGAAACACCAAATGGTAGCCAGGCGGGCGAATATATTTATTTACTCCTTCAGGAGGCTTGTTTCACACGTTGAAGAAACATACTTTTTCCTTTCCAAGTAAATCTAATCTACTAAAATTAGATTCTCCTCGTACTTTTAAGACGTGGGTTGAAATGTAATTAAATACAGAGAGAAATATTATGTACTTATTATAAAAGACGAAACATCAGTCTTACTTCATTACAACGGAAAAGAATACAAGGTGAAACGAATTTTCAAGACATTTTTTTGTAATACTGTTAGCCTATTAATTTTATGATAAACAGAGTACGTATTTATAACTACATATTTAAGCAGGTTAACATTATTAAGTATTTCACAACAGCGATTTTTTTTTACAAAAACTTTACAGGCAGTCCATAAATAACCAAATCTCTTAAGCTATACCTATCCTATTATTTATTACTAAGTCGCCTTAGATATTTTATTTTGCTAGTAATACTCGTATGTATGCCATGCACCCGTCTCAGCTCTCTAAAAGCTTTTGTCCTAATACACGCGGTTATTTTCTTACCCCGAGACAGAAGGTACCTTACCCCAGTGTGTCGCTTAGAATGCATACTTTATTCTACATGGAACTCACTCAGGTAAGTTCCTCCCGCTAAGTACGTTTTGGTATTCAAAAGCGTAAAAAGCTTTTTCAGTACAAATGTGTTTTAGCTTTTTCTTTTCATAATAACTTTGAGGCAACCAGCTACCGTATAATCGAAACTTAAGAATGCAAGGAACAAAAGAAACAGTTCGACCATCGTTTGGTCCCTAGAGATCCTTTTAAGAGAATCCCATTTAAAGAACACCATACGCCGACGACGGGAGCCGTTTGCTTGTCCTCCTATAGATAGCTCGCCCAACATTGAGGAGGGTCAGATATAAATCAAAGTACTCCCATTTCGAGTTGCAAAAGTACTTTGAACTCATTCGAAGAAGGATTGTTTGGGCAAAAATCAATCAGCCGCCTGTACGGACGTACCTATTTAGACAGACTTTGCCATTTACTTGTTAGACTGACTTTAATCACATAGAAGTGAAGGAAATATCGTTATTGTAAGTGTGTAATAGGATATACCCTATACCTATTAAACAATCGATCATTCAAAGAGCAACGTATAAATTGTTCCATCTATCACACATGATGGTTCAGCTTAGCAGAAAGTAGGATCCCTATCGTCCACCAAATCTAATAGAATATCTGGCTAGCCTGGCATGAGTCCATACCATAGGTAGATATTGAATTATACATATTCTAATGTAGAAATCTGTTTCTATCTGTTATATCATTATTTGCCTCTTATTTAATTACTCAGTGTATTTAAGTGAAAACCTATATTTGGGTTCTTGCTTCTATTAAAATGACAATGCAGTACTTTATAAGCTTTTGGTTTTCCATATCATAATAAAATAAAAAATTAAACAACTAGCTACTAAGTCTATAGTCTATCAAACAAACGCACCCATTTTGGCTAAATGAGGTATCGATCTGGGACACCTTTCTCGGATCATCTACTCCTGAACTATAAATCACCTCATTCATAGGTACCCCTCGATTTCCTGGCATTGCGAATTTAACCCTTTTTTATCACATCCCCAATTTGTTATACGTGACCGAAACCCCAAAGCACCGTTTTCTTAGTTCTGGATACTACACCTTTTTCTCGATAGTTTTTCTTACCAAGCTGCAGGTGCTCGTATATCGCGTACATCACTTGTTCAGCAAGAAAATGTTTTGCTGTTTTTCTTCAAGTAGGTAACGTTACAAGAACATTTTAAATAAAAAACGAAGAAACTAAATGACCATGCCAGATTCTGCCCCACCATCAACCGCAAGTTGTACAACAAAACATCTCCGTGTAAAAATATCTCCGTTTTATATTAAAATTATTGGTTTTAAATAAAGTTTTGTACAAGTTGTGATTCGAAAAAAACAGCTTAATTAACACCATCAGCATAATGAATTAATCGCTTCGATTTCTTACTATTTTCTGAATTACTAAATTCAGAAAATGGTAAGAAATCGAAGCGATTTATTCATTGTTTTTGTTATTCTTCTATAGGAGTTGCGAGAGTAGTAAAAAATGATACTGATTATGATTATGCAATATGAAACCTGTAATAAGTCCCCAACAAAATGATAGGTACAGCTTAAATGGTCACGTAGTTTTGTAGGTGGGGTAAAGCTCCATTGAAATGTGGCAATGTCTTTTACTCGCATTTTGTAGATTACTATGCCAACTAATTTTATACTACCTACATTATATTATTATATTAGAAGTATTTAGAAAGAATTGGAGTATATTCAGTCGCGTGAATGTTTTTTCAACTCTTGTTAAAAAATCGGCTTCCTGCACATATTTTTTGTAAGCAATTGTGAAGTTTTTTGTAGCGGAAGAATATTTTTTTTTTAAATTCTTTAAAGAATTTGAACGTTAATTATAAAGATTCCCCATATACTCATAATGTGGCTATTAATCAACGTTAAAAATAATTTAGTTAAAACGGACAGGATATTACGTTAATCGGATTTAAATTAACACAGGCGCGTCTATAAATGGAAGCAATCCCTAAAAGTCGTTTCGGTGATCACAAACGACATTCATTGGTGCGTAGCTCGTATAATTGAGAGCGCTAATGGAATAGTAAAAGAGAAAATGTTGCGGTGTCATGACCTCATCAGACCCCTGAAAACATAGCGCTATTAAAATTTTCCCCAAACGCGTTCTGGTGCGTTGACAGATTTTTAATGGTTATCCACGGTCGTGGGTGGCGATAATTTGCAGTGAAAGACGCAAGAAAGACCATTAAAATTTCTTATGTTAACGGGATAATATTATATCCTACCTATTTTAGTGTACCTAAATTATTATTTACATAAAAAGTAAAGTAGAATATATACTAAATAATTAATTCAATTTATGTATTTTCCCGTTGCTATCTAGATAATTATGTCTCTATCTATTTAAGTTATACTGGATGAACGGCATTTAGTTACTACCAGATGCGGAGTAGCATGCAAAACTATTGATAATCATGATATAAATTCTAGAAAATTTGACATTAAAAAATACGTTATTAATAAAAAGGGAAAAGGCTTCCCTAGTTCATATTATACCCAAACTTATCCACAAATCACAATACCTACTTTGCAGAAGAAGCGGCGGCGCGTACCTATAGAATATGTGATCGATAATTTCTATTGAAAATGTTCATTTGTTTCTTTGCTATGTAACTTGCAGTAGGTTCGTGGTCGGGTAGATTTATTTAGGTAGGTACTCCAACTCCTCGATGTCATTTGCTAATTATCGAAACGTATTCAAGTCACGGAATAATTATTCCAGCCCCTACAGTGAATGGCTGTCTAATGAAAAGGTTTTAACTTGTAAAGGGAAAGTTAGTTGCGCAGTGGCGCGTCTGTGCCATCGTGTCTTCTTCCACTTTTTTGCCTCAACTTCATCCAAAATTCATAAAGCAATTTAGAGTTGACCAAGAACTGTGAAATTATGTTTTCTTAGTTTTCGGAATAATATATAATTTAGTAACTATAAATTATATAAAAAATAATGCCCTCTAAAGAGGTAAGAGGTGAGGTAGGTTTGTGGGCTTAGTTAAAACTAAGCCCACAAATATTCCCATAAATTTTAATATTACAACTGTCCATAAATAGTGACGCTCATGAGCGCTACACCTGAAAATTGTGGTATGCATTTTTTAAACTAAACTAAAATGACAGGTCTAAAAATGCTGTATCCCACTTCTATACTAAAGTTATGAACAGCATTGCAACTTTTAGAAACGTTTTACGTTAAAAATAGTTAAAATTAGAAAACGCTCTATTGAATTGCTACCTAGGCCTTATACCTAATCTACCACCTATAATAATAAAAAAACATTAGATATGTCATAGTTCAGTATTCTAATATTATACACTTTGCTTATGGTTCATAAATAAAACAAACAATATAAATTCCATCTCAGTTTCATCATGCCAATAAATATACTGAAGCATCTCAATTCCTCGATAAAATGAAAGATATCGAATTGAAAATGGATCTTACCATATAGTATGAGAGCCCACGACCAAAATTTTTGTCTCATAGCAATACAGCCAAAACCGCATCAAATCGATAGATACGATTATCCTGAACTCGAAAATACCAATTTCAGACATTTTCCGCGTAGCGTTTGATCTGACCGAATTTTAAAAATTGTCAAAGAATTTTACCGAACTGCATCATAGCAATATGTCTGATTTGCAGACTGTAGTTGAATGATAGTTCTGAGATACCGGAAACATATTTTTCAGACGTTAGTGGTGTAGCTCAAACCCGTAAAATCACTTAAAAAAATTAAAAATGAGACAAAAAAAATGTCTCATAGCAATACGTCTGAAAATCTTTTTTATTAGTAAATTTTGGTTATTTGATGCGAACAAAACAATTTTCAGACGGAAATGTGAACGCATTAAATTTTGAGACCGTTTTGAAAATGTTAACAAATTTTACCGATCGGTATCATAGCAATATGTCTGAAAATTGTTGAACATGATAAAATAAGTTGTCCACATGTGCGAAAAATTTATATCAGACAAATTAAGTGTAGCACCTTCTCTATCAGACAACTTTTCGATACTCAGATATCATTTAAAAATCGTATTGAGGCATCTTGAATTCTCTGTTACAAACCAATGAATACGTTGCGACCCTGAATTTATTAGATGATAATTAACAAGCGCTGAGGCTGTTGAAATTAAATACTGATTGATTTGATAGTTTTGGTTTTATTTAAAGCACACTTGAGTAACTTTTACAAAAGAAATAAGTAATGACATCTGTCATCTGTCAAAGTACATATAATAGACAAGGGAGATTCTTGAATATTTATGAAGGCTGTAATTTTAAAAAAACATTTAACAGAGGCGTCGGCCAGGCGACTCCGAAACGTTATTTTCGTTTTTGGGAGTATATGCTACACTTAAAGTGTCTGAAAACAGGTTTTTGGTAATCATGGCAGCAATACGAAAAGTTAAAAAAAAAAATTATCCGTATTGCTATGATACAGGTCGGCTAAATTTGTTGACATTTTCAAAAATGCGCTCAGGCTATGTGCTACGCGCAAAATGTCTGAAAACAAACTTTTTCGTAATACAATTATAAAATCTATGTACATTTTCACTATCAGACGTATTGCTATAATACCGACTGCCTTTTTTTTTTGACACAGCAGAAATGGCCTCCCACGCAGTTGCTACACTTTCGACCGTTACTACACACCTAGTCGGGTTCAGAATCATACAATCTAACGATTTTATAGGGTTTTTGCCGTATTGCTATGAGACATGGTTTTGGTCGTGGGCTCTCGTACTAATATATTCGAAGCGCTATACTCGTACGATTCGTAAGCAAATTCAACGTGCCGATACACACAATTTGCCAGAAACATTTCCAAATACAACTGCATTATATCGTCTAGCTAGATATATTTTAAGATTGCAGAATTACGAAGATTTGGAAAGGCTTTGGTAATTGGATCTTATTAAAATGATTAAGGGTCGTTAAAACTTTGAAGATGGCGATCAGCTGTATAACTGAATCATGACTAAGGGCGGCTTGAGTAACGTTCTTTAATATTGTTTAGCAGTAGCCTAAATGCATTTTTTAAATTTTGAACATCAAAATTTAAAAATTTAAACGCGTTTATCGAACAGTCAAAGCACAATATTAATTTATTTTAATTTTATTGTGTTTGGAAAAACAATAAATATGTTTAGCTACATAAATTATTTACCTAGGTAACTAAAATTAAATAATTTAAATAGAATCTCACGCAAGCCGCCATAAATGTAATTAAACTATAATTAAAAAAGCCAATGGGCACATTCGTATGGAGGGTGGTGCCTTTTTTTTTTCGCGCGGCCAGAATCAGTTTCATATCTACTGTGTAGGAGACCATACAAAAAGAGAAAAAAAGTTGTTCCCGGGGTTCTAACCGCAGTCCGGGCCGAGATAATAGAGTTTAACTTTTACCAAAAGAGAGGAGAATGTCGCAACTGCCATCTACAATATACTCCCCCTTTGCGACAATTTATTGGTTTCCGGTCTTCAAAAGCGGAAATCCGGTGCACCATGTGCAATATACCTTCCCCCCCCCCCCCCCCGTCCAAACCAAAAAGAAATTGTGTTTCCTATTATTCCTTAAGATGTCGCATCCGCCATGTTCAATAGACCCTAGACTTTTTTTTTGCGGCCAACCAAAGCGGAAATCCGGTTCAACATGTACATTGAACAATATCCTCCCCCTCACCTAAAAATAAATTGAAATGTATTTTATTTCATAAGGCGTCGCATCTGCCATCTATAATACACTTCCCCTTTGATGTTAATTTATTTTTTCCCTCCTCCCCCCGTAAAAAAATATATTTATTTCATTTCCCATAATAATTATCCTCCTTGGTGTAACTTGTGTCCGGTGTAGTTGGATTCTCCCCGTGTAAACTTGACGAACTGGACTACACTAAATGGTTCCTCAGCATCCTCTGGCTAGGTGATCGATGTACGGTCGACAGCACATAAAGCGTATCACATTGGCACGCTACGCAGGGGTTATACGACGTAGTTTGCAAAGTTTGGTTTTTTGTAAGTTGACGTGCCGTCGACTGTACACAAAAGTTAAAACCTTTTCAAAAAAATACACAGAAGTATAACATTCGCCGTAACAAGCACAGTGGCTTGTTAAAAGAAACCATTGCCAAATATATCGTATAACTCCTGCGTATGGTGCCAGTGTGATACGCTTGATGTGCTATCGACCGTACATCGATTGTTGCGGCGTATGTTACACTGCTGTGTGTTTGTATGTGTTAGAGGATATTTTTGCACATATAAACACTCCTACATATTAAAACACTCCCAAACTCACACCAAACCAGATCCAAATACAAAAAGAAACTATTCCTAATATCGTCGATCTGGTTCGAGTCACGGTTTTCAACAGAGCATTAACTCAACATTAGTTGAAAAAGATTGGCAAGGTCTCTGGTTCGAATCCCAGTCGCGATGTAATATTTAAAAAGATACCGTAAATCACAAATTACACTCGGATGAGCAAAACACACCCTAAATAACACAAAAATACTGGTACATAAAAACTCTCTTACACATAAAAAAATCCCCTAGATATCGTACTAATTAGTTTTGCGCGTCTGAGTATGGTAGTGTATTTTGAAACTGAATGTAAGTACCATAGAGTGTGTTGTGAGTATTTAGGAGCATTTTTTTATGTTAGGACACGAAAAAATCACAGTTTTCGTTTGTCTATGTATTTTTTTGCGTAAAGGTATGGTTGTATTTGAGGAGTGCGTTGTTGATTCTAGGAGTTTTGTGGGGCGTATTTGTGTGTATTTGCATATTGTATTTTGTAAACTAAAGAGTATTTTTGTTTGGATGTGTGCTTATGCATAAAGATGAATGTATTTTGTGTGTTACAAATGCAGTTGCCTGTGTTTTGTGTTGTTCGTAAAGGTATGTTTGTGTGTAGATGGGTGCGTTTTTGTTTCTAGTTGTGTTTTGAGTGTTTGCTTCTTTCTGCGTTAAACAGGGTTTTTGTATCGTAGGGTATGTATATATCAGGGTGTAATTTGTGTGCGAGACTGTAATTATGTTTATCTGGTTGTTTTTCTATTAAGGTGGCGTATTCAAACGTGTTTCAGTGTCTAGGTATATTTTATTATGTTTAGGGGTGTGCTTGGGAGTTAAGAGTTTATTTTTGTGTATGTCGGACTCTGGATATAGTTATATGAGTCAGCGTGTGTTTATATCCAACGTGTTTAACGCTTCTGTATACTTTTCTTTAAATGTTAGGGGTTCGTGATAGTAGCATAATAATTATGTATCCTAGCTAGGCGATGCTGATAAACGACTGAGATCGTCTGGATCCTTTATTGGATGTTTTAGGGGAACCGGAGAAAGTTTTACAGTTTTGGGGGTTCCTTACCTCAATAGGGAAAAAAGGAACCTTTATTTAAAATGTTTTCAGTCTCCGTGATATTACAGTTTAAATAAAATGACAAACTAAAGTATCATGAGAGAGAAAGTATTTATTTATAACAGCCGAGTTGTGGCCTTTCGACGACAGTAGGGTCTTTAAAACCTTGGGCATTTGCGAGATATTCGATTTTAATTTTTCCTTTACGTAAACTCAAATATCTCGGCCCCGGATGAGTGGGGAAACATAGACGCAACATTTTTTACGTTCATCGTGAAGTCCGGGATTCTTACTTTCAGTCAGGGTATAAATATTTAAGTTTAAGTAAAGTCATAAAACTTGAGAGGGGGTGTGGTGTAGAGGATACACCGGATGTGAGAGGATTCTTACCTTCCGGGATTTTTACCTTCAGTCAGGGCAGAGATATTTAACTTTAAGTAAATGACAAACGTGAGAGGGGGGGAGGATGTGCTCATTTTAGATGATGCACCGGCCATCTAAAAAGAACCGGAGTTCTAGTGGCCCAGTCGGGATGAATTATAACAAAAGTTATAGTAGATGGCCGGTGCACCATCTAAAATGAGCATATCCTCCCCCTCTCTCACATTTGTCATTTACTTCAAGTTAAATATCTCTGCTCTGACTGAAGGTAAAAATCCCGGAACAACATTTTCTTGTAGACGACCTCATAGTGAATGTAAAAATGTTGATTCGACGTCTCTACCATACACCGAGGCCGAGATATTTGAGTTCAACGGAAGTAAAAAGTTAAAGTCGAATATCTCGGCCCGGACTGAGGTTACAGATGAGCTGCCATAATATGTTTTATTTACTTTGCCAATATGTACCTAAATAACAATATTTGGTTTCTGGCTGCGAAAATTTCAAAAGGCTCCAAAAACGCCCATTGCCTTTTAACTGTAATTAAGAATCGACGTAGGTAAAAACATTACCCTCCTCATTCCGGTTTTTACCCCACAAAAATGACAGGTGGCATCTCTCCAACAGTCTTTATAAACGACAAGGAAAATGTAAATGTAATTTTCTACGCAGCTAGGTTATTGGGTACATATTTACGAAATGGTGGGAAATTATTAAACTTGTTATTATAGTCAAATCGTTTTATTATAATTTTCCTGTTGCTGTAATCACAATAGTCAAGCTCTTGATCATGACCTCTGGCCGCTGCCCCCGACTGCAGATTCATCTTAGAATTTGTTATCGGGCTATTTGTGTGGATACAAACTAATTATTACTTACTGTGGATAGAGTTAGCCATATTTACATCACAGACTCCACTCTTGCATGCCAATTTTACGCGTTTCTGCCACTCATTTGTTTTTATATTTTTTGATATTTTTAAGCTAACATACCAAAAATACAATAGAAAGCGAACATATAAAAACAGGGGTCTAATTGTGGAAGTGACAGTGACAGCAAGCCTGTTCCCATTTCTATCATCCATTGCTCGGTTGTTGTGACATGAATTTTTATGTTACTATTGAAAGCCGGCAATGGAGTAAAGAAATGGGAATGAGCTTGCTGTAACTGTCAGTTACACATTAGGGGTCAGATGTCTCATTCAGCTGACGTATGAGAGTGAAAGTGACAATAAGGGCGGAGATCTGTCCCCCATACAAAATATACCCTACTAGGCTCTCTCCATGGAGTGCGGCGATTTTAATTCCTTCATACCATTAACAAACATTGAATCCAATCAGACAACATATCCTTTGAAATTTATTTGAAATACAGGTATTACGTAGGCTTTGGTGTTGGTTTAAACCGACCGTGACGACCGACGTTGAAACAGACCTTAAATGTCTTTTGTGACCTTGAAAGATATTTATCGTTCGTTGCGTCGGGGGTTAAGGGCCTTCCATGAGCCAACTAGCGCCGCCAATCTTAAAAAAATATCTTCCAATATAATCAATTTTATTAAAAAAGCTATTTACAAAATGTTTATTACGATAAATACTATTTTTAAAATGCTTATTTATAACGTGATTTAATTTAGGTAAGTTGTAGTTCGCATAATTACGAAAAACGGCCGGTTTTGGCACATTTATGAACTACAACTCAGCTTGTCGCAATTCTGCCATGTATTGTATATTGAAAAATAGTATTCATCCTAATAAACATTTTGTAAATAGCTTTTTTTAATAAAATTTATTAAATTGGAAGATATTATTATTTCAAGATTGGCGGCGCTAGTTGGCTTATGGAAGGCCCTTAATAATTCTATACTTTTATTACAGTTGTACGACTGTTTAAAAAAATAAAAATACTCAGTTCACCAGTCATACAATAATATTGGAATATATGTAACACCACAGACAAAACTCTTTGAATTACGAGTCTATTTTACAGTTCTTATTATGTCTTACCATTGATGTCTGGGCAGAAAGGAGTTATGGCACAGAATCACTAATTGACTAGGGATCCTGTTTTATCTACCTATATAGGTATTGTCTGTTAACTAAGTCAGCTAAGAGGATGCAACTCTCAACGCCAAATGGTTTCTTATACAACGTGTTTTAGTGGTTGTTTTCCCGTGGCATAATGATTTGCCATCTGTAGTACTATTGATTTATAGAGTTAAACTTGAAAAATAAATCGTTAAATGTTTAATTATTTTTTTCAACTCGAAAACATAAGAGACGATAGTAACTCACTAGACGTAGGTACCTACCAAAAAGCGCGTGCCTTGCATTGTGCCTCGTCCGCCGGTCGCTCCGCGCTGTTGCCACGACTCTGCGATAACGCGGTGTTACTATTGATTCACGATCACTATCGAGTTCAGTTTTTCACAATTTAAACTGTAATTTCTGGTACATGTTGTTATCAAAATCGACACATTAATTTGTCTAAGTAATTATCATTTTCATTAATATGCACTTAATAATGTCGTTAAAATGATAATTATTGAAATCCCATTATATGTAGAACATACCTAACAATTATACTTACCTACTAGGTCCTTAAAAGTATTTTTAACGTAATATCTGTCTTTATTAAGTGGTAATAAATGTACAGTTATTTTAACGAACACCGCAGTTTACTTGTTTCTTTATAATTAAGGCCGTTAATTAAAGAGATGTCAACTGTAATATTGCAACACACTTTGAAACCTGATGAACAGAAAACGTAAAAATATAAGAAAGTTATATATTAATCTTATTTTTTCGTTTTTAGAGTAACTTTTAATTACCAACATCATTGGCTGTGGACCCATCAGGCAAACAGTTTGCGACTGACTGTCAAAAATCACTGTCAAAAAAGCGTAGAGATCTACATGACCCGCCCCTCCAAATTATTGTTTCAATGTGCGTAATTATTATGTATGTAGATGTAAGTATTCTAATGAGTACCGTCTATTTGTTTACATTTGGCATGCTTCCGCACATACCCTTTTACGTGAGGCGTTGTTGTGATACTTTAGGATTTGTGGAGGGGCGGGCCATGTTTAAAGATATCTACAGTAGGTACGCATTGTATGACCGCACCATCTAAAATGGGAGACAAACAGTCAGCCCGCAAACTATTAGCTTAATGGGTCCACAGCCTAAGGTTTCAACGTGCTTTTCTAAAACAATTTGTAGAGCAGCCCACTCTGCCTTAAAATAATAGGCATCGTAAGTTTCGTTCGCTGTAAGATTTTGTTTTAATTTTCCCACGATTTTTCCTCGAGGTAAATAGAAATGAAATTATCGAAAGTTTTTCTTTCATTCCACTTTTTGCGTCAATTCTTTTCAAGAATACTAGCAATGTTCTCTCGTTCGTTTTTAACCTAAACCTCGCCAACTACTTAGGTTTAAACTTGTACTATGCTTGCGCAAGTCTCAGGACCATCAGACTATTGAGGTTTCGATACACCAATGAAGACCGATGACTATGACTGAGTGACTAACCATGAGTCAAAGCTCAAATTTTTAAGTACCTATATAATTTTTTTTTCTAGGCAAATCAAAGTTTCAACATGTGTTGTAAAACAATATAGACAGGACCAACCGATCTTAAGGACCTCAAAAAAAGGGATATCGAGCATTTTTTTTAGCCCGGAGCAGGTGGCTAGTCCCCACATTTTTGCAGGGTATCTTTAGCGATACAGAATAGGGTATATCGTGATAGTCATGAGGGTCCCATCGGGGGCCTGCAGGGAGAAATATGGGCCAATAAATTACTGTATTATCGGACAGAGTCGATTCTGCAGCCCCGATCTTGGGCACTTCGTTACACGCCGTCCGCCGCCACACCATGTAGCACGTAATTGGAACGTTTAGATTTTACAAAGTAAACTTAATTATTAATTCACCTTAAATCCCTTCTTGAAAAACAAAATAAATCATTTATATGTATATTTAAATTCGGATTTACAGTAACTTTTGGTTATTTTATTGATCAGCAGGGTTACTCTCACGTCTTGACGTCAAACGTCATTGTAGCAAATTGTCAGTTTAGAACCTAAACTGGATCGCTATAAGAGGTGAGTGTAACCCTGCAGGTTCCAGAATTCCTATGTCCTAATGTGCTGCTGCAACCATTTATTTGATAGAATCTTTTCGATAACTACCATTAGAACTCTTATACCTCATCAGATTTTTAGATCGATTTTTATATATATATTAGGTACCTACTAAACAAAACACATTCAAATCAAATCAGTGATGTTAGGCAATTCGGTTTTGATTAAAAAGTAATCAATTTCAGAACTTTACCTAAAGAAAAGGATGAATGTGAAGACCAGTCTAGCTTATTAAAATAAGTAACGTAAGTATTAAGCAAGTACAAGTAATAGATACTTGAATAAATAATCTAGCTGATAGTAGTTAGTCCACGTAAATAAATACCAAAGCAACTGAAAGTTGAGCTTAAAGCTCGAGATAACTTCGCAAACTTTAAGTCGATTATGAGCGTTGTAGTTCGTTAAACATTTTGACTAAATACAGACAATTTTAAAGCTTTTTCTCGCTTTGTTAAACAAACGTTCATGTCTGACTTTATTTTATTTGAACCTTCTGTCAACACGCGACGTAATTTATTGGAGTTAACTAACCATAACGTACGGGCCAAATTCAAATGTTTTAACGAGTTGATTATGAATGGCATGTACGATGTCAAAGGCATTGATTTCAATGTTCGAGGTGCCATAATTTCATCAAATAAAAGCTAAACGAATATTATGGATATGTCCTTCTCTTTAGCGCAACAATTTACATTTGTAGCTAAGTAGGCAGCTAGGTAGATTCGATTAGAAGTCGGTGGTCATCGACATTCTCATTAAAAAACAATTTTATACGATGTGTAACAGAAATAGGGTACAAATGACAATGCCAGATCCTGCCCCAGTATCAAAGTATAACGGACAATATATAACTAATAAATGTTAAAATATCTCCGTTTTATTTATTCGTTATCTATTATTTAATCGTTATCTTGTCGGTTGTACTTTGATAGCTAACAACTATAACTAACAATGCCATTTAGTCCTTCTTAACTACCTTTAAAGACTTCTTCTTTTCTGTCTTATCGGTATAACAACAAGACAGACGTGAAGGATTTTATAATCGCGGTGACGGCTTGCTGCGGCTCTGTAGCTAATTATTATAAGTATTTTATTTATTTATTTTATTAATGGACTCGACAGTTCGTCATTTGCCAATGTCATGTTATAGAAAATTCAATAGTCTTCTATCTTCCTCCAGGGGAGTCGCAGTGGCGTCTTCACCCTGGGTAGCCGCGTCTTCATGTCTTCATCCAGAGGAGACGCCGTAGCGTCATCACTCTGGACGAAGCAGCAGTAAGGACTGTTAGTGACTCTGTGCTAGGTAGGTACAGGGCAGATTTCGTATTAAATATGAAACCTTTTGAGCTATACCAAACGCTGGCGATAGTTATAAAATAATTTCTGAAAATATATTTGGAGGAAATAAAATTAACGTCGGCCATTTTCCACGGCTGTCGTCTGCGTTTTTTTATTTATTCTTTTTGACCAGCATCAAGTTAATTCCTGCGGTTGAGTTAGGTACTGAGGAGGTTTTATGCGCGGAGGTTTTATTTATAAGTTAGGAGTTAATTCCATTTTATAGCCTATTCAGTATCAAAATAAACATGTTTGTTGTGATTTTACCAAAAAAATGAGTAAGCTACCTTACCTATTTTACGGCGAAATGAAAAGGTCAAACAATAATTATCCATAGATAACTTTTACCCTTTGCTATCGGCCGACAATAGTAAAATAAGCAACTTAAAACAGATTAGCGTTAGTCTTGTTTTGATCGTGTTCGAGTATAGTTATTTTCCTCAATTCATTACAGTAAGTATTGTTAAATTCGATTTTATTTCTTTTATTTCATACTTCTATAAGTGATTCAATGTAATTAATATATTCATTTCTTTAGGGTAATAGTTATATCTTACCTACCTAATTGCCTATTGGATAGCAGTGCTCCCATAAACACTGTATGATCAGATATTACTTCTGTACCCGAGTTTTTGTAAAATTTTATGATTTTGTTAATCTTCTATCAAGTAAACCTAGGTAATAAGAAGAACACACCCAAGTATCTATCTAGCTTTAACTTAGGTCACATTTTATTACCCTGCTGCACACCATAATAATTATTTATCTATGTATATTATAATGTATGTACAACTGTTTATTATACAGTTGAATGAATAGGTCCCACAACAAATAGGTACAACTGTTAATCTGCGCCACAAGAGTAGAAAATGTTAAAATCTTTCTTATATGTAACAAAAAAAGGTTATCGAATTCTTGTCTATATATTATGTGTTTATTAATTTAGTGTAAAGGTGCTCCCACACAGCAGCTATATAACGTTATAAAACATTGTGTAACACGATAACATTTTATAACAGCGTGTAACTTACAAGTAAAAAGTTAGACAACAAATGTTAAGCAACAGTCTCTAACGTTATATAGCTGCTGTGTGGGAACACCTTAATAATAATTCTAACGTCATGTCTAATGTTACATTTTATTTGTAAATTTCAGATGCTGACGCTAATCGTCATCTGTTTGACATTATTAACTTTCTCGGAAGGGCGACGTATAGATAGGAAATGTGATGGCGTAATTTTGAATAACATAAATCACGAGAAAGTAGTTTTGAAGCAAGGAGTTGATAGCCCATATCAGTTGGCAATCGACTATGACACAAATACGTTATTTTTTAGCTTTACAAAATATAGTGAAGAAAATGTAGACGTATTTGAGTCAGCGTACATCAATTTGAAAACCAATGAATATGGCACAATTTCTGGAATTTCAGGAGGGTTTGCGAATGCTGTCGACAATAAACATAGTACAGTTTACTTGGGCGGTAACAGCGGTATTTATAAATTTAATTACGATACTAAAACTGCCACTTATGTGACCGCTGAAGACAAAAACATTTGGCAATTATTTTATAAAGACAAACTCTACTATACAGACTATCCATCAGAAACAGCCTATTTTTTCAAGGACGGGAAATCTAGTGTCGTGCCTGAATTGAGTGGCAATAGAGCAATGCTGGTAGCTGTTGACAACAATGACAATATTTTCTTTTCAAATTCATCCGGACTCTTTTGTCATATGAAAGTTGAGGGTACAACGGTTCACAAAGGAGATTATACAGTGAATGGTTTAACTTCGGATATAAATGGAAAGTTGTATTTCTCTACGCCTGATGCGATATACGCTATCAAAGAAAAGGAACAGCAGGTTGAAAAAATTGTGGAGATCGGAAATATTTACGGCTTAGCTATTGCCGCGGGAGACGACAATATCATCTATGCCTCTAATGATAGCATTGTGAGGTTAAAGCCCACTGGAACAGTATGCTTCGGCAACGAAGCATATGACAAGAAGCCCGTAGACGAAGACAATGAAATTTAGAAACATTGTGCTATTATGGTTTTATTCTATTATTAGTTTCCTAGTATGGTACCATTGTAGTCTAATAAAACATTAGATTATTTTAAAGACCATATTGTTTGCGTTGTTCATATCGTTTTGGACCGTTAACATTTCAAGATCATGCAGTCAGTCATTCAAAGCATTCCCTTGTAAATCAAAATTGACAAATGAGTAACGATGTGAAGAATTAGGCACTCTGACACAACTTTAACAGATGATTGCCTAGTATGTACGTACGAGTATGTAGTTTCTGCCTTCTCTACAGGTAGTCACGGGTTCGATTCTTGGGTTGCTATAATAATATTACAAAACGTAGCTCTAAGTAAACATAAAATACACTTCTTCTACTTATATTATTATCTATTTATAATGGGCGGATAGACATGTACTTACATGACGTATTAGTGTTGTTTTGTTCGAATACTAACTAAATAAAGATAATAAACTGATTTACTATGTTAGAGTTGTTTTATAATCTATACCTACATTTAAAAACCAGTGAAACTATAAATATCAGCACAATCCAGTAAACAAACTATCTTAAGTACCAAACAGTAGCCGAAAAAAGAACTACAGTGGCTTAGATTTCCTATAGTAAGGTCAGAATCGCAATTTGGTTGCCAGCTTTTGACAGCAATAAACCAAATTTAAGTGGGAACAATAAAATACGCTCCGTAGATTTAGTGTTAATCAAAGTACCCATCTGGCATGATAGGATCAGTGGAACTGTCTCGGGACTATTCATGTGTATCAGACTAGGGTTGGCATCCATTTGTCTTGTCAACTGAATGACTGATGAGACGGTGACGCAAGCAGACGCAATTCTACGTAAAGTTGCCTACCTTGGAGAGATTTATTTCTTTTGCTTCATTTCACAAATATAGTGATCTTTTGAGAAAACTCACTTCGACGCGCTATTTGCAGTTATGGTTGGTTCCTTTGAAAATAGACTTACCACATAATATTAAAAATATTGTGGTACCTAGATTTACAATTGGCCGCATATCAAGTTGAGCAATATCCCCTATATTGCTACGCCTACGTGACGACGGCAGCACGGGTTAATTTGCATTGAACTGTGTCTCTGGACCCTAATTTATATGTAAGTATAAATAAGTCACGGTAAATGTCTATCGCCGGTTTAAATCATTAATTAGTCAGATAAAGAATAATGAATTTAAGTTTTTTTTCCTTGATACTTTTTCTTTGTAAAATGGTGTTGTAAGTAAATGTAAAATGGTCATAATGGAGACTGAATATTTGTGTTTCGTGTGGAGACCCTGGGACCGTGGGGACCAGGCGCACACAGCATCCACAAAGAAATCTCTGTGCGCCTGATGGATGTGTCTAATGCCCAGAGGGCTGGCGCGTACCTCGCGCAACGCATTAGCCTCGCAATCCAGCGAGGCAATGCAGCCAGCCTTCTGGATATACTCCCCGCGGGTGGACCTGGGGCAAATTTTTTATTTAAATTTTTTTTTATGTAAATTTTACTGTCTTTAGTTAAATATTTTGTCGTTAATAAATAAATAAATACCTTAGTAAATGTAAATTAAATATATATATATATATATATATATATTGATGTGCAGAAATATACCTACCTACTGCGGACCTTTCCTTTGCAGCACTGCACCGTAGTCACATTTCATTTTACCAAACCTCTACCTGGCTTCATTTATATTTGTATCGCTTGTAATAAATTCGAAACGCAATTGCTACTAATTGTGGACAAACCGTCGTAAAATTTTCAGGGCGTTCGACGAAAACCGCGTAAAATGAGAATATATTTTGGAACGGTGTGATTTTAACAGGCTGACAGTGCTTACGCTCATGCGATGCGGCATAAATTAACAGTAGCAGGGTTTGCTGTGTAATTCATTTCACGGTTCGTTCGTTTTTAGCCGAATTCGGAATAGGGCAGTTTTATTTCAACGACCGCGCCAGGTAGAAACGCACCTTAAAAGATTTTACCGAAAGAGCATCCATTCGATTCGACTGTAATGTTGTCAAATAAATTATTATCGCAATAAATATGCATCTATCAATATTGGTAAATAAATAGATAGGTAATAATTTCCTCTTGTCTGGAAAATGGAAATATGTTTCATGGCGTCATTAGCCAATCCAACAGCTATAATTAGATGGGTACCTAAGTAATTTCAATATTATGAATTTACACATCCACAGAGAGACAAAATAATCTGTGAAAAAAAATCAAGTAATTTACTTCCAGAAAAAACGTTTACTCGGCCGATGCTTGTAACTCGTAATTGAATTCAACAAAGAAGATGGAAAAAAGTAAACTCAGTACGTGAGACGAAAACGGGATTCCCGCTATCAGCACTTGTTTTGTGAGTCAATGAGAGAGAACCACCCTGTACATGTATATTGTCAACGTTTACGTATAAAATCTTGGCCTAAAACGGCCAAGTATTGTGAAAATAAAAACCTAGATAAATCAAATTATAGCTGAGTCTGCTCTCCTATGGAAACAGAGGGAAAATGGGATTTTCAGTTTCATGTAGCACTGAATAAATAGAGGCAACTTTAATATACGCAAAAAACTCGCATTAATGAAGGCGATTTTCTATTCTATAGTATAAAGAAATTATTGTTAAAATACACTCGTTAGCCACAAAAGATTGTCAAGTAAACCACGGTTCTGACAGTTTTTATTATTAAAAAATGAATAATATCGAAATCGTTACATAAATCTAACTAAATGTGATCGCATAACTCGCAATGTACTAGTTTCAATGTAAACCACAAAACCAGCAAATTCCTAACTTCTAAACTCCCATCAATCGTTGTAACATGTACATTCACTTTATAAAATCGATTCGGGCCAAAAGGAGTCATACATCTTAGTCAGCTCAGAACTTACTGGCTTTAGTGCAGTACGCAGTGTACCAAGTGCATCTCAGAAAGTTATATTATTTACTTGATATCTTAATAGCTTAAGTAAGTATGGTATATGCATATTTTTCCTAACTGCAAACCAACAGTTTGTGATTAGCATATTTTAGAAACTTATATCTTTAATCTGTGGCATATTGCTAGAAGTAAAAATAGGAATAATCTTACATTTCAGCGAACATGATGCTCCATAATATATTCGCTTCTAATATTTGGTACAAGTTTCCAGAAGTGTCACCAAGTTGGCAAAACAACTTTAAAAGCTTGTTATAAAATCCAATTACAGACTACACTTTTGCATGATTTTTTTTACTAATTGTGCCTAAGTTGCTTACGTCGTATCTAGTCTAATTTAAGAAGAGATTTGTTGAAGCAATTTTGTCATTTTTGTCACACAGCGTAACACCTTGCTAAGCCTAAATATAAAACATAATGATGATAAAATATACAAAATGGATAGATGATAAATAAATGTCAAGTAACTTCATTCGCTCTTCATTTTATTTTCACATTAGGAAATTAGGGAATGGAACGCCCTGCCATTTTCGGTGTTTTCTGAAAAAATATTCAAATTCGTACATTTCTTTTTTTAAATACAAGCTTTGGATCTTCATAGCAAGATTAAAATAGTCATACTCAATCATCACTTACCACACGGTAAGTTAGATTTTTTCTTAACTAAATAAACATGAGTTTTTAAACAAATGGTTTTATACAATCTAAATTTTAATTATTGGTCTCTAAAATCAGGCAACCAGCCACTGCGTTCGATTTACCTATATATCCAGTGCAGTGATTGAAAAACAGCGCGCAGGCGGCTTTCACAACAGATTCATTTCCATCGCACATCAATTAAAATTCAAATGGAATATTTCATTGCGTTCATTGCTCAGAAATCCTATTCGCCGATTATAATTTTTTATGGGACTAAAATTTCATTCAGTTGTGTTACATCGTACGTCGAAAACAGTGAAAAGTATACAGAGGTTCAATAAGGTTGAGATTTGCTCAAGAAACTACTCGAGTTCTCGAACGCTAGTAAAAATAGTAAGTAGATAGCTTAGACTGCATACTATGCAATTATAAAGAATTTTCAAAAATCAGTCAAGTAATTTTTGAAGAAAATATCAACCTTAATAACTCTCGTGAACACCTTTCTCTGTGTTAGACCGGACGTACATACTACTTAACTACATTCGTCATAATATTATTAAGATTATCACAAATATTTATTTAGACTTTATTAAAAATTTGTAACCTTCCGATATTTTCTTCCGGTTTACCAAGGGTTTAGCGTTGGAAATACAGAACAATGTAAGTAAGCCTAATTATATTATAGAATGGTTTAAATTATCTTTTGGTTTTGTGGAGAAGATGTTATGTCTTCAATTTTCTTCAAAGTGTCCTGCCATATACCTATTTTATTTAGACACGTGGACAATCCGTAGGTAAATCGGAAATTATTGCATGGACCTCAAGATAAAGATCGATAGATCATGGCATTATTCCTATGTCATTTAGTTCCTTCCTGATTACATTGAGCGAGTAAATGCTTACAACTTTCACAATTACCGGCGTCGGCGTTGATTTAATGTTGTTTTGTATAGAAACATTTGAAGTTTGATAATTTACGAGATAAGTTGTAACAATGAATGTTCCTACCTATGTACCTGTGGGCCCATAAATTCATACATACTGAGAGGGTAATTTATTAGAAGTTACCAATTAAGGCCATTGCAGAAAAGGCCACTCCATGTAAATTGGAGATCCACATAAAACCCACGTTGGAACCTGATCGATTATCAAAAGATTCTGTATTTACGACTAAGAACAAAATATTTGTATTTTGTTGTATAAACAGATTCTTAAATCAATTTCTTCGGCAGTTACAACAAAAGATAAATATACCATATTTGTTTACAAAAAGATACTTGCGGTTTGATCGACATTGCACGCATTCTCAATTCTTCCAATTGGAGGTATAGTACAAAAGTCACAGAGCTTGGAAATGTTGCCATACTTACACGAAAGTCATTGAAGTACACATACATTAAAGAGAACATAGGATACATATTATTCCAAAAAAACAGTCGGGTTTTTGTAATAAATCATTTGTTACTAGGGTCCTGTCCTAGACTGAATATGTGATACGCTGTGCAATAGTCGGTTATGGTTTGTGGTGCATCATTGGGCGCTCACGGCAACTGTGTTTGCACCCTTATCGGGCACTTTCATTTCCGTGTGACTGGCACGGAACTCCATGCCTATTGCGATACACGAATATGTTTTTGTTATGGGGCTTTGAATCCATCGCATAGATAGAACTACATTATGAATAGGTGATATATAGAGTTCAGATATGCTTAGTTTATGCTTGGCACAGAAGGCATAGGTATATTATATATAATACACTACATGCACACTATGTAATAACGACTAGACTTAGGGGTGACGTGTATCAAAAATCGCTTCAATTACATAAACATCTTGCTATGACGAAATTGTCAAGAACTAGGTAATTTATCAATTTCCTTGCATGATGCATAAACTCCCTGTTTCATGGAGGGGTAAGTAAAGACGCTGGACTTCCGTCTGCTGCGATCCTGATACACCACTCTCCCTTCCTCCATATTGATAAATGTCGTAGATTTCTAGTATACCTTTGAAAATATAACGTCCGTGACCTAAAAATGTTTTCCCCGGTGCCTTATTAGTGTTTTCAACTGGAAACGTAGTTTAACAAAACACCGTGTAAGCGGATGCGGTGTAATGAATGTGCAATGATGTGCTGTAGGCACTGTAGAGGTGGTGCAGCCTAATGGACGCTTAATGTGACGAGGGCTCTCACGGGCTCACGGCGAACGCGTTGCAAAGTAACGTCATTACGGCTCACACACACCTGCTGGGGAAATCTGCATATTTTTGGTAGATTCACATACATTTACACTACTTGCTGTAAATATACGTGCTAGTAGCTCGAGTGTGCCTCTGTAGCCGTCTTCTGGGCTAGCCGTAGAATACCTACCATGAACAAATCTTGCAATATTTAGAAATAGTAGAACAACTCTCTGCAAGTAGTCTTCCCCTCGAAAGTATGTGGTATTATACGTACTACCTTACCTACACTTGTTATGAAGACCGAGCCTTACTTGCAATATTGTGGTTTGACTGACTAGTAAGAATTCAGAGAACTCAATTTCGCCACTCTTAATTTAAATTATAGTCTTTGCTCTTTCGTAAGCAAGAGGTGGCCTGGAATTATTGATGGCAAGTGTATCCTATAAATGCACTACTGTACACTTTGATACACACGTCTTCCATTGTTTTAGTTCACCAAATATTTTATTCATCCGTATAATATGTTTGAAAATATCGTGATTGTTCAGGAAAACCCAATATTTTTAAGACTATCGTGTTCAAAGGTTGTGCTCGAGCGCGGAGTTCAAATCATATTAATGACAAATTCAAGTGAACCGTGCGATTTCCATTTCCCGATCGGAGTGAATTTTCACGACGTCTGCTCTGCACCCCTGGTCGGTACCTACCTACACACAGGGTGCTACGAAATACTCATGCATGTACCTACATACCTATCTCACGACTATCAATTCATCTAGATACAAGTATATTATATGTATATTATACACGCGACGATGTAGGTAAAAGTAGGCACTTGAGATAGCCTTAGGAAATAGCTATTCATAAATTAATAATGTAAATGTGTCCGAAAATACGGGGGCACCAACTAAAAACCTATAGGTTTTAGTCGGTGCCCCCGTTTGGTTAGCCAGTTTATAAACTGGCCCGCGAAATTATAATAATCTCTAGCTACAACTTGCCTACGATAATAGGTTTAGAGGTAATTTCGGACAATGCCGAGTTTCAGTCGGCAAGTTTTAAGGATCCTAAATCATGAGTCTAGTATCGTTATACCATAGTTATACCATCTACTGAGAAAAAGGAGGGCAGTAAACCAAAAGGCGTAAGTAAGCTATACGAATTAAGCAATCAAATTAAACCAAAATTACTAATTGAAATGTAAAATTAAGAGAGTTGGCGTATTTATTTTAGCTATTATGGCTATTTACTTTATTTTATCCTCGTGGACAGTCTGAACATCTATAAACATTCTTACTTGACGTATGCAGTACCTACCGGTTCTCAGATAATGTTGATTGCTAACTTATTAATAATGAATATGTTTCTGCAACGAAGTTTTTTTTAAGATGCCACTTCTTTTGTAACACCCTATAATAATAGACGTTTAATATTCATGTCTGGTGCCACGGTAGCAATGCTTCCTTAGCCAGAAATTAGATATTCGTTTCTCAGCAGGAACTTTCACATAGCCGAATGGAGATCAAGAACGACTGAATGCTAAACTTACATCTCAGCGAATATGATATTCATCTAATAACTGTTTGTTCTGCTTCCGACCCTCAATATAAGTACTCGTACATCGACAGAACACCACAGCATAATAATAGGGCATGATATGCGTTGGCATACGGCATAAATAGTTTTCTGTAGGTCGATGTTATGTAGACTGTACGCAATTAATATTGGTGTTTATTGTGATTGAGTTGCTATGGCTTTGTTTGTCATCGTAACTTTATTAGTATTACGTTGACAAATAATAATGAAAAAGATTTTCAAGAATTTATTATAAGTTGGTCAATTTATCGAATGCGTTGCAGTAACGCGAACATGCCATTTCTTTTGATGTAAACTGTAGTTTATAAACTGTAAAATATTTCCAAAAAGACCGATTTATTGCTATGCAGTGGTCAAGCATTTCCCAAAAGGGTTGTGTTGTCACTGTTGTCCCATTGTAGAATCATATCGACATTATCGACCTGACAAAAAGATCGTTCACTTTCATATTTGTATTTGTTCGTCATTAGTTAGATTAGATATTGCAAAAGTGGCCCAGTTTTCGCGATGGCAAGTGTAATTTACAATATGGACCAGGCAATCGACGAGCGAAAGATTAAATTTCCGTGAGAATTTTATAAATTTTATATAACACGAGGATGTGATTTATGATAATACGCTTATTTGCATATGCATATAGAAGATTAAGCGTTAATAAGGCATACATTAATTAAAGCTGCTTAATTTATTCATCGTCATACCCTGCCTCGGGCACGAGTTCATTGTTTTCTTACATACAATAAACTAAGCAATTAATGTAATTACACAGCAACAAGAGGCGTAAGGCTACTTAAAAGCAATTTAGTGTACATTAAACGCTCCTAAAGAATAATTAATTGCGAAAAATTAAAATTAAAATATGTAATCTAATTAAGACTACGAGAATTTTTGCGTCCTAAACTTGATTAATAATTCATCTCTAATTATGTATACTTATCTAAATAGGTAAATCTCTAACTAGGTGGTCTGTACTTCATGTACTCTGTACTGTAGGTTATTCATTGTTGCCTAACTATGTTGTCAAACTAATTTGATTATATTTCCTCGTGGCCATGCTATTTGTTGGAAGAATTATAAGGTATGATTGACATCGAGTGAAACTGAGGAAAACGACAGAAATTTGCTGAAATTAAGTACCTATATCGTATATAAAACATGTTCTTTGCAATTTAATGCACAAAATATTACTATAGGCAGTTACAGTATAATGTACTTGTACAGTCGATAGCACATCAGTGTAACATATTGGTATAGGTACATACTCATACAATATAATGCAACGGTATGTCTTATCATAAACAGGTTTTGTGTAGCTTAGATGTGCTGTCGACTGCGTTATCATGTTCTAAAATTATACAAGCACTACAACAGAATCAACACGTAGTAATTTGTGAACAACTAATTGAACAAGATTGATTGCCAGCGATAATAAGTTCCGTCGTACAATTTTCGACGGTTTTCGGCAGTTTTCGCTAGCTCACCGGCCGATCATAAATTACAACTGTTCCATCAGCTATTATTCGCGATCACAATTCCCCTAAACTTTTTAGTATTTTTCTTAAAACGATCAACTGATCTTGCATATATGTTAGCTTAAGCTAAGGATTTAACGGGCCACGAATAAACAATAAGTATCTAGGTACATTGCGTTGTGTTCTCGCATCATTGCTTTTTTAATTATTCAACGAATGTACTTGCATAGTGGAGCAAGCAATTAGTTTTAGGGTATTTTATGGCTCACGGCTGGTTACCGAAACCAAAATGAAATGAAAATGAAATTTTGTATGTTTCGTAAAATTTCAACGATTACATCAAAATATGAACCCTAACTGTTACATTAGGATACCGGTGCTGATCAAATGAATCAAAAATTGCATTGAAATGAAAACCTTATCGATAGGTAACCGGTCAAAGAACATCCATTCACACCTAGTCACAATGAACAATGATGTTAGACTTTTATAAATCCCATAACATGAAAAGCGAGAAAGCGAGTTACGGGAGTTTTGTAAATTAAAACTTGAGCAATTTAACTTTTTGTGTGGCTCCTCGATTACTTTTTGAGTTTAGTTGGTGGCTAAATCTTTGATAAGTTGAGAAAGAAAATTTGTTTGGACGCCTCACTGTGTCACAGACAATTCAGCGTGTAAATGACAATCGACTTTCAAAGCATTAAGATTACACAGAAAACAAGTATTAGGGTAGAAGAATTGAGGTTTGCTGAAAATAAAGACTTGAAACTTGTATTTTGTAGCTCAGCTCGGGTAATTGTGGAGAGAATGGGGGAAGACCGTATTGCAAAGCGAGCTATATCGGAACAACCGACCGCTCGTACGTCGTCGTAAGGTATGATCAGTCCTGTAGTCTCGGGAGTAGAATAGTACTATGGTAACCCCCGTCGTAAGGTAAGGATCAGTCCTGTAGTCTCGGGAGTAGAATAGTACTATGGTAACCCCCGTCGTAAGGTAAGGATCAGTCCTGTAGTCTCGGGAGTAGAATAGTACTATGGTAACCCCCGTCGTAAGGTAAGGATCAGTCATGTAGTCTCGGGAGTAGAATAGTACTATGGTAACCCCCGTCGTAAGGTAAGGATCAGTCCTGTAGTCACGGGAGTAGAATAGTTTTATGGTAACCCCCGTAACAAAAAATGGTTGTGATGGTCGCTGGGCTTACAGTAGTGACCCTGGAGAAGGTCATGCCGCTGCCATGCCGTCAGGGTCTGGGATATGAAGTACACATCCTTAAATAGGAGATCTACGAGCGCTCCGAACATCTGTTCTAGAGAGTTGTAGTGGGTAAAAATCCCACACAGACCCGGCTCCCCACCACAACTCTGGGTAATTTCAAAGATTTTCCCTCGATAACAAGCAAATGAGGTAAGGATAATGTCAAGAAGGACCTGAACAGGAAGAAGGAGTTGATGCAGAATCGGCAAGGTGAGTACTGTAAGTTTTATATACGAGGTTAACTTTGATTTGAAGAAGCAACTGCCGTTCGGATGTAAGCACAATAAAATAACGTCTCTTCTGAGCTTATTCAAGCGATAACAAACACTCTTATTGTTCCCCGCCGAAATAAACGTCCAACATTAGAGGCTGTAGAAATGAACTTCTTTGTGATTCACTGCGGCCTCTGATATTTTTGCTTTTGGAATTCCTGTCACGTACCAAGCATAGTATTGGTAATGCGCCAACTTGAGTATTAGCACGTAGTGAAGCTTTTATATTATTGAAAGATTTTCAATAATGCTTAGCTTACCTACGTAGGTATGTTACCTAAATGTCTACTTACTGTACCTAACTTAAGTCAAAGGAACTTACACAGATAGGTACTAGTGGAGATTATGTTACGAGATATCTGTACCTAAGTGATAGTTGAGCTCCCGTTTCAATAGCTCCAATATGGTGATCTACAAAGTATATTATATCGCCTTAGAAATGAGACATTTCAATAACTAAAGGTCATTTGAAATACAATACAACCTTTGACTGAACATATTTTACTCGTATTCTTTGAAATGCCTAAAGTGGAGACTATTTATTACACTAGAGCCCCCCCCCCCCCCCCCCCCATCCAAGTACAGACCTCGCCTAATGTTGCTTAACTTGTACGATTATTTTCAACAGGTACTCGCATGTCTCTTCATAGTCTAATTTCTCATTTGAATAGGTAACCTATAGGTACTATACAAAAGTAAATATGTAATAATAAATAAGTAACTTTACCTACAGAACTAATATGTCAAAAGCATTGATCTCCTATAAACAACTAGATACACAAAGGTCTTACTAAAACAATTTAAAAAACGTCCAAATAATGGTCCATTGTTAACGTCCAAATAATGTCCGATAAAGCAAATGAGGGTCCATTCATCCGTTTGGACCTTCTTTGCGCTCGGACATTTTTAGAAGGCAGACTATGGGTCTAGTTGTTTATAGGAGATCAATGGCCAAAAGCAAATCCTTTTCCTGTCGTAATTTGTCGTACCAAACTTGAGCCCATAGTGGCAGTCCCCAAAGTTTTCACTTCACACCTAGTTAGATCCCAACATAAATCTTACTGACCAACTTACTTCGAAAAAGTATATGTATAGGCAATTAGGCATGTAGAGTATTGATTTTGTTATACAGTCTCTTAGGAACCATACATAGCCAATGGTGCCTAGTCCATAATAGGTAGGTACTCTGAAAACTGAAAACCGTGGTTTATTTTAGATGTTTATTTAAATATTTACAGTTTAAACCAAGATTAGTCATGGTTAAACAACAATCACAAACCTTCGCTAATAACTTAATCTGGTTAATTCATACTGATTTCCGTAATCCACGGCTTATATCACTTAACTTTAAATTTTCGTATATTAATAACAGTCCTAAATGTAAACAGTACACGTAGCGTGGTGTAAATAAAGCACAGGAGTCAGAGCGATATAAAATCCAATATATTTGAAATAAAATTAAATTTCAGAACTGGGTACTGGATGAGAATTTAAAGGAGAACTCGGAACGAAGAACTGAATTGGCCAGTATCCTTTTCATTAGGTGCGACAAACGAACCGAATGAGCGGGCGTAGGTATCCATTAGGTCTCCAGTATAGATCATAGAAATATCATGACTGTTGTAGAAATCATATGGTTATATTATCTGATAACCCTGTCATACTCATAATTCAAAAAGATGACTGGGATGCTAAAAGCCGAAAATCGAATTGAGTGCTCAACTCAAGCTTTCGGTGTTGGGAGAGCTTTACGTGGACTGATACGCTGATGATGAAATTATCATAATCGTAAAATAGGTACCTATTCTCTTAATGTAACTATTTTGCTTGCTTCGCCTTCATAATGGTAATTGTTTTACTCTTTTATTCTTTGTATTAGATTCAGTCTTTGTATTATATTCGACCAACCAAAATTAAACTATCTACATTAGGCTAAACACCGGAAGAGACTAGCTCCCACAACACAGGGAATCCTAGTGTGGGAACTAGAGCGCAAAATATACTAAACAAGTCGGTACCTACTCTAATTGATGCCCATGAAATTAAGATTTTTTGTTAAAATTATTTTATTATGCATGTATTTTAGATGTAACTGGTAAAATTTTATTTTGATACCCAAATAAATTTTCTTAATTTCCCTTATCTAAGTAATATAGGGATGGTCTAGAATAGAATCCGTTTATGTAAGAATTACGGGACTGCCACATTGGAACAAGGGCAAAAAGTAGCTTCAGGACAACTCAAGGCTCTTCTTGTTTCTATAATCGGAAGGTCTCTTCTACAGCTCGTCGAAATACGATTTGCACGAGGCTTTAACAGAGATCGTTCGACGACAATGTCGAGTAAAGAGATTTGTTCTAGCTTTTTTATTCGTGTCCAATCGCCCATGAAATTAAAGGCACTTTGCAGGTAATATACCGGGCCGGGAAAAATCAGGAGTGAAAGTGGGTATAAAAAAAAGGATGTGAACACGTTCAGCCCAATCAAATAATAACGACTAAGTGGGTTTCTAATCGAAATTTTCCCAAAATATATCTTAATGTATCAGTAGTAGATACTTACCTGGATACTAATTTAAATTATTAGAAAAGATTAGATTATTAAAATAATTTCTTATTTTCGAAATACGAGTAAGTATCATATTGTGGTCATTAATTTTATCTTATTCCTATCAAAACAATCTACGTAAATTAACAATAATGTATCAAATAAAAATTCAGCCAGAGAGTAGGTAATATTATAAGAATATTATGTCTCATTTTCTAAGAGATTTCAATTTACAATGTTTTAAATCTAAACTGCTGTATACAGATGTTAAACCCTGTATTCAATATGCACCTTGCATATTATTACAGTCCGGACTGTATCTATTTGAGGCAAATCGCGTACAAACCTGGAGGTATGTTTAAATAGACTAAAGGTATAAAATGCGACAGGGGCGGTCGTGAGTCAGGTTTGTTTGCTGCAAAGGTTCCGTAGGCCGGAACTGCGACATGTGCTGTACCATTGTGTAGAATGTCCGCCGTCTGTACACTCGCAGCCCTGATAAATTGTTCGATTTATTGGTACGACGCATCAAGTGACACATCGAACACTTTATGAGATGGTTTAATACGGTCTAAATGTCAATGACTTTATTATGGCAACGGCAACGGCAACACAGTAATACATTAATACAAGGTTCAAAGCACCGAGTTAGGATTCAAGTATGAGCGACTAAACATGTCATTTATGACTTCTATTATAGTTATGTGGTTCAAAGTGTCGCATTTAAAACACTTCTCACCATTATACAATGATAAACCTCACTAATCATTATAATCAAAGAATACGTACTGTTTATTACGTTACAAACAAATAACATGCGTTCACGTCATATCAAATAACATGTCCAATAACTAGGTATATTTTGTTCAACAGCTCGAGAAAAATGTCGTTGCTATCGTCGTCGCATTGCTCTGATTGTGTACATGTAGACACAAGAGACCTGATATTCGAGTCGTATCTCTGTAACACGAGCCGGAAAACGTTGCTCCATCATCAATCATAGTTAGGAAAATAGCTCCCCTAATGTGAATTTATATGAACAGTTGTATTAAGGTTGAAACATAATTCGTATAAGAGCTTTGTATACCTATGGTATTTATTTAAATATTAAATAGATAAATAAATTTTTTCATCACGACCAAGGCTCAAATCCACAACCTACTTCGTGCCACGCGAAAAAACAGTCTTATTTAGATTAAGCTTAGATTTTTTCGTATTTGCCGAAAGAAATTAAATTGTTTGTAAATATTGATTGTAACGTTTGGTAACGTCTCTGCAAAACTTGTTTATTGACTTTTAGCCCAAATTATGTTCATTCTTTCTAAATATTGTTCGAGCTTTATTGCTCCTAAGTGTAGCACGTCCGTCAGTGGTGGCTGCAAACATTGGGCGGGCGGGGTGTATCTTTCCAATGCGAATAATTAATACCGATGACATCATTTCATTGTTTAATATGTGGGTTAGTATGGCATGACCACATTATGACCACATTATAAGCTTATTATAACCGCATTGTAAATGTGAAAGTTTGAATGTGTTTGGATATTTCGATATTTGACTCATCAATAATTGATAGAAGGTCAATTAAATTTATTTATCACGCGGATGAAACTTGCATGAATTGGTCGCGGTTCGTGCGTCGGTGTGACATAGTCTAATTAAAAATGGTTGGACAAAATCTAGCCCCCATAAATCAGCGACAAGGGTGGAGTTTGGCACAACGTCGATTCTATTAGAATCATAAAAAGATAATCGCCGCGAATAGTAAGATACAAAATTATCTGAAGATATTATATTATTTAAGAAAAACCATTATTACAGACACGAGAAAACACTTCACATTTCACACAGTGAAACTCGCAAAAGTAACAAATTCTGAATTATTACATATCATTCATGACACAGCAAAAAGAATTGAATATTTGACTCGGAAACTTTATAGTATGAATCGCTAACTTATTAAATCATTAGGTAAGTGTATCCATGCCAGAAAAGCACATTTCCTTTTTCAATCGTCTTTCAAAATGGAGAAGGTTCTAAATTTTTCGAGTTTTCGTGGTTTTGTAGTGTCGTTAAATGAATTAGAACATGGCATTGAGAGTGGGTCTGAAGTGCGTAGCTAATTTTGCAACATTAAACCAAAAAGAAATAAAATAATTCTTACTGTTCGAATTTCTCACACAAAGGTCCTCTTGCAGGAGTTCCGCGATCCTCTTTAAAAGCTACACCAGTAATTCAAGAGCCATGAAATATCTTCACTTTGCCCCTAAGTCGACTGCTGCTCAGAATATCCGGGAAGTGTGGAAGGTCACAGTGATTGGTCAGAGCAGAGGTATGAGACGTAAAGCCTTGTTATCACTAGACGATATTATTGCTGTGAGTTTATGTGCCGTAAAACGGTATTCGTTAACAAATGAAACGAAGCAGTGATACTCGCATGTCTCGAATCTTCGCTCACAAAATTTGACACAAGGTTTTATGTCCGTGCAGCTATAAAGGTTGTTGAAAATCTGGGTAGGAAATATTTAAATTACACATCTTTTTGATGGCCGCCCCGTGATCTAACGTATAACTCAATATGCCTATTAGAACTGAAGTCCTATCAAAGTCAGATTTTTGCTGAAAAATAGAACAAAAAAATGGTTGGCGCAGACTTTGACAAAATCGTTGATGCTAGTCGTTGATATCTTCAGGGGGGTCCTGAAGATAGTTGGTACCCTGGCAGCCTCATGTCATTATTTAAAGTCCAAAATTGTGTTTTAATTTCTATACCTACTTAACTCATAACACTACGAGTAGGTATGTGCAATAAGTAATTTTAGATCTCCTGAAAACGTTTGGTCTCTGTGTCTATACAGTTTTCATTTCATAGAACTGCTTTTCACATTTTCAAAGGATTTAATTTACTAATAATCTCTCTCAGTCGGGATTTAATTTATTTTTAATACGGAGCCTCGCTGGCTTCGCAAAAAGCGTTCAGATTTATAGGAGTAAACTCCAGGTTGCATCCCGTCTTTTAGAGTAGTCCAAAGCTGTTTAGCACCTTTTGAGATAGTTTAACGAAGTATCTACTTACAAAAGCTAACTAAGCTACACTTTTATAACGTTACTTAGGTACTTAAGTGTGAAAAAGTTATACAATTTATTATAAACAAAGTAATAAAACGTCAAGCTTTAAGTCTGAGGCCTAGACCGTAATCTGCTACCTACTGGACGTTAACGACGGGAGAAAATGGAGCGGGGCATGCGTTTCAACTGGCCGCAAGCCGCGTGCAGATCGCGCCTTTGTGGGAAAGACTTTACTAGCGTCAAGATTCTGATGTTAACCCGTGCTTAATTCCATATCCATTTAATAAACCACTAAATAGGGCCGTCCATTTCTTTGTATGTCGAATACTAATTCTTGTAAAAGTCGTTATTAGCTGAATTTATAACTTAGGACATAACTGAGTGCGCTACGTGATACCGAAATTCGAAATATCGACATGACAATATTTTAAATTGATAAAAAGTCTTCAAATTGAATTTACCGTAGCGCAAAGCATGAGAAGTTAATTTAATAGGAGTGAAGAGATGACTCCACCTCTTAACCCTAAGTCACTTTACGACTAACTTTTCCCTGTTAACGACATATATAATCATATGTTTTTAAGTACATAGTGGTATAAAAGAAGTCGGTTAATAATATCGACTGTAATTAAAAGTATGTCACCTGCAAAGATAGCTATTGTGTCAGTAGCATGCTCCTCTATGAAGGCTGTTGTGCTATGAAGTCAGACAAACGTCACGTCCACGTCCTGTTTCCGGCAGGCTGCGCTTCAAAACTGTGTTATTCTCCTGTAAAGCATCCCCCACACTGGCTCGGTGTATATTGCCTATTAGGCATGGTGACAGTACCAAAGAATCTCTAAAATCGTGTGTTTATCTAATTAAATAAGACTCACAGATTTTGGAAAACACATTTATTTTTCTATTCGTAGCTAGATTGATATTATTTTTGATAAAATAAAACTACGAAATAGCTCAATCCGTCATATTACGCTAAACACCAATCAGAGCGAATGACGTCACGATTGGGGCAGTGTTGCCAGGACCTACGGCAAAACCCGTAGATCTACGGAATTTTTTTCTGCAAGTTGTAAAGTTTGTTTTAATTTATAATTTCTTTACCGGTTATCAACCACATAATTGTTTAAATAATGGCCTGTGTCTTTAATATTATATTGCCACTTGAAATTAGGATGAGATAACTATTTACTTTTCATTTGCATAATGAAATAGGTAAGCTAAATAAGAAAGTTAGTTCATAAGACTTTGTAGTAAAATATTAAAATGCTACAACATGGAAACTAATTATTTCGGTGTTCTGAGCAGTATCAAAGTTATACTTAAATTATTGTACATGATAAGTTAATCACATCAATACGAAAATGTGTTAATTTGTGTATGTGTCTGTTTTAGTATGTTTGTCGTGAAACCGTTGTCGTGCCGCATCGCTATCACACCTGTGCGAGGGAAGCACTATATTATTCTCGCCGTGTAGACAAGTATGCTATTCAAGTCAGTGTGCCATTCCCAGTCTGAAGTTCATTTTAACTAGCAAGGCCATTTATTTAGAAATGCGTTATGGTTACTGCGTTGCGGTATTAAAATATGAGGAATAAACGATGGTCTACGAGTATATAGTTAGTGGTATAATGTTTAAGTTTATATAGTACCTATGTGTTTTTAATTTGTAATTTCTGTTACAGAGAGGTTTAGTTAGACCAATTATTAATGGTAAATAGGTAGGTACCTAATACATATACAAACACATTAGAGTATGATTCTTATTCCCATTTCTCTCGATTCCAACTGTTTGTTTGTATGTACAGTTGACAGCAGATCAATGGTAACACTTTTTACTTTTGACAGTTCTTATTATTTGCGTCGTAAGACTTGAAATCGTACTGCAAGTGTTACCATTGATCTGCTGTCGACTGTACAAGTGTTTATTGTGTTTACAATGCTATGTTTATAATATATTAATTCTGGTTTTCTATTAAGATAGATAAAGTAGAGTCTGCCTCGGTCTCCCTTTTCTCTTGACTCCAACTGCTTGTACAAGTGTTTTTAATACTATACGTGTTTGGGTAACATAAGGGCCTGTGTGAGTTTGTTGTTCAAATGGGGCCGGATATAAAAACTGTATGTTGAATGCTGCACCACCCCGGTTACGTGTCACGCATGCAAACAGCCGTAATACCATTGAGTTACGTTTGAGTAGAGACGCTCTGTACACATGTTTTGCTCTTTGAGGCGCTTACTTACATAATTCTTGGGAGTGCACCACCCGCAAGTAGGATTTTGTATGAAAATCAGAGTTGGCATTGTGTAAAACAAACGAGAATGATACCTGAGAACATTGAAAACAAATAAAACCATTTTATTTATTTATTTAAACAACTGTTTTTCTCTAGACAGTACTTAAAAAAAAAAAAAAAATAACCAGCAAGGGATCAGACCGGAATAACTCCTGCTAGGGCATCGTCACTTTGGTGATTTCCGAAACATACAACCTTCGATGCCAGATGATTATGTATCGCAGTTCCCGAGACTCGGCAACAATGGCATGAGGTGGAACACCTCAAGTGTAGTCGATATTCCGCCCCTTCAGGGCGGCGAGCTTGACATGATCAACACGCTCCCCCGGGCGAGGTGGTACACGTAAACGTGTTTTGCCTCGGACAAAAAGGTGATTATATGATATGGGTACCCTGGTCCTGCGTGTTACATCATTGACCCTATTTTCACTTACCTTAAGGTGAATACGATATCAAACATGGTTTTAGACTTACATAAAAAGTTTTATTAAATTACTTTTTCATACAAATGGAATGAAATCTAGTGTAAAATCAAAATAAAGCAATACATAGGTATTTTCCCACTCTACTGTTTTTTTCATATTGTGGAAATGGTTTCTGTGGTTTATTTATTTACTCAACGCGCAGTAGGTACTTACACAGAATTATAGAACACACATACATACTGCTACACAATATGGTTTTTATTTTTAATATAATACTTATGTAGGTATAGGTATTTTACCTCGGAACACGGAGACAATATGCAAAACGCTTGTCTAAAATACTTATTAATTTTTAGTATAACGCGCATTAGCGCCTCTTTTACATTAGTAAAAGTGAGGTGAATGAAACCAGTTGAGAGAGAGACTATATACAGGTAGCTAGGGTACCTGTAGGATACTATATTATACAGATAGTGTTTGTTTATCTTAAGAGGTTTGAATTATATCTCCGATGGGGAACTTCCTAAGCGTTGGTTTTTAATTTCAATTAGCGATTCTCTTATAAAAATGGTATTTAAAAATACGCAAGGTCAGGTAGTTTTGTAGGTATAGGTATGTCTCTGGACACCTAATAATTATTTGATAATTTATATTAAAAAAATTGCCGTAATTGGATGTCTTGGTATTTTCTTATTTAAGTAGACTAAATAGTGTTTCTTATATACAAAAAGTATAATTGCAAATATTAGTAATCTATAAATAGCAAGCAGATCAATAGATAAGATTCTTAGAATCCTACTCCTTTACATTGCAGTACATTACATTCCTTTACGCAGAGTATTTCTATAATAAAGATCTTCACAATACTAATGGCTCTCGCTCTTAGTCCACACTTTATTTAATTGAAATAACTCAACAATACGACGTTCTTAACGTTTAATCATTTTGAAAACAGGAACTTAGTAAAGTTGAAACTGTAATTACGTGTAAAGTTCTTTGTTAATCGTTCCCAGTCGGTGAATACGGAAAATGCATGCGGCTGGGACTGCTTTATTTTTAAAGCACCGCTGTAAGTTTCAGAACAGACGGTACAATACTGCGGGAAACGTAAAAAATAACGAGGTGGGTAGCCTTGAATTCATTTAAACATTGCCCGTTAACAGGCACACCTGGGTCAGAAATCTGTTACTACAGGGTGTAATGGGTTTAACATACAGTAAGCCGATATGGTTAAGTGGTTCAGTGTCGGTAACTGGGAGATCTTTGTTTTACGACTTTTCCATTTTAACTAAATATAAAAAAATAATACTTGCTTTCTCTGCTGGCCCACCAAGAGCACCTGCAATCTGTCGTCAGTCGGCGATTGAAGCTGAAACTCTCTCAGGTTTTTCTACAACTAGGACGTTCGCCCGGCCGTCACCCCTGGCTTTCCGGACATTGGTACCCATGCTTCCTCTCCATGATATTAATAATCAATCTGGGAGCATTGGATGGATATATCGAAATCTTGGTCCGAGGGGGAATTCGTCCAGAGTGAATTCAGTCTACCGTCCCAAATTTTTTCAATTCCATTTTTCAACATGTGTTGCATTGCGACTATTTTTTTTACATGAAGCCCCCTCCAACAGCCTCGCCATTTTTAATTGGACTGACATCAACGTCCCCTTGAAAAATTACAGTGGTGTTCAGAATAATTTGCTCGTTATTCTCGTAACACTGCATTTGTAAACTGTTGGCAGTGTGCCAGGGCTAGTATGCACAATTTGTAGTGTCTTCGGAGTGTTCGTTGACGAGGCAAAAACGTGACCGGGTGCTTGTAGAGCAGCGGCGATGGCGTATCTGCAAGACCCAGCTGCGCGATGTAGGTCTGCAAGATGACTCAGAATTCATGTAAAAGGCTGCTGTAAATTGAAGAATGTACGTACGTTGAAATCTGACAGATATTGGTAAATAGGTCAACGAAAATTCCTTGAAAGATTACCTTGAAAATAATATAAACCCTAAGCACATGAGTGATCAGTGATGATGATAACGCTCGCAGTATTTCTACTGTTATAGTACAGACAATTAGAGTTCCACTTGATGTGCTTTAAACTATATCTACTAGGTGACTGCTCTCGTACCTCCTTAACTATGTATCAATGCAAACAATCAATGCACACATAAAAATATCCGAATGGAAAAATATGAATACAATTCACAGCGTTTGATCATGAATTCATGACAGTGATTTTGGTACGTGACATCACGCAGCAGGATTCTTTATTCTGAATTCATCGACTCGTAACTTACATTCGATGTACAGCCTGTTACCTCACTCTTACCTACTGGGGCTCTTGAATGAGTGGGACAGAAAATAATGTCGGAGGTGGTTTTCGTATGTTGAACACGGTGAACATCCCAGAATATAGCCAGTGGATCCAATTCGTCGCTTCACCGAGCACAACGTCTATGTAAATGTGTAACTGGGGGTGTTGAAAGTGACGCCTGGTGATTCACACGCTAGGTGTCAAATTGTTTGGATATTCAGTTGGGAATTGAATTAGTGACTCGCCGACTTGCGCGTATGGGATGGTGTAGAATTTGTCGTCAGCTGCATGTTTTTCAGACTACACCTAGTGTATATAAAAATTTAAAGGTCATCCTTGATTTTCAGGACGAAGCATTTCTGTTTACAAAAATAAAAATAAAATCGTCTAGTTTAAAAAATAAACACAGTTGTTACTAAGGGGCATATCAATAGGTATCTATAACTGAACATAATTGTGTTGTACTACTTTTCAAAATTTGACTTTGGTAAAATGGCTTTTACTCAAGTCAGATGATTGATATTGAGACTGACATAATTATTTTTATTTTATAATCGATAAATCGTGGAGCATGGTCGTTCTAACTTATATGTTTTATCATACCCCTACGAAACCCCCTGTATTTTGAGATGTCGGTAAATTAAAAGCTCTTCCAAAGTGTGAAGCACGGCGAGGCGTAATAAAAATAATTCCTAGTAATAAATTTTAAAAAATGTGACTGAGTGGAAAGCGCTCGCGGGACACATAAAGTTAACAAATTGCTGCAATTCCAATGTGTAACGTATTTCGATGGCAATTTTCTCCGTAAAATGATGCTCAAGTGCCTCAGCCGAGCCGCCGCGCGTTACGATGTGTCGTCATCGTTTGTGTTTATTCTTATGGACTAACTTATGTGGGCATAAAAGCAGTAACCCGTCGTACATTACGTTTTTGTTCTAAAGGGTTGTTATGTAAAATATGTAATATTTGTCTTCATTAGGGCGTTTGTGTTTGCATCAGTTCATCAACAAAGTTTTCTTATTTTGACTACATAGTTACCAACAATTGGCAACATTTTTTGTTGAATGTTTGTTTGATGTACCTACCAACCAGACGGTCTTGCTCAGAAACAATCAGAAACTACAGCTAAGTACTCAACACGATCATAATATAATAGCCACTGATAGCAGACTTATAATAAATAGCACCTAAAATTGAGGAAGTTCCATATCTGATATTATGGTCTACTAATAATGTTTATACTTACTTATTACGTAAGTACGTAAGAACTCGACTCATTTTAACAATATAAGTCAACAGTAAGGTTCCGTATACAATTAGTATCCTGTTACGAGTATGTCAAGTAATTAATTAGTAAATAACTTCATCAAACTCTTTACATCGCGCTCCCTTTCTCGCGTTCACACGACACGAGCTAATTACCTTTGAAAGTCACATTTCGCGACTCACAAAGTTTTAACTAACTTAACGCGTTGCAGCAAAAGTGTACGTGGCAATACCGTCTCGCTAAATAATGCAAATTCTGGGTAAAATACTAACGTCCGCAATCCCACCAACAGTCTACTCTGAAATTAGTCACGCATTAAACTTTCCAGTGATTAATGAAACGTTGCGAACTTCACAGCCCGAGGGGTCTAACGAGGAGAACGAATGGGCTCCATGTTCGCACATCAAAGTGAAAACTGCTGTTCTAGAGATAATGACTTATGAAGCCTGTAATGCGACTATTTTCAAGTTCACTTGTTTGTTTGAGGTGAAAATATTACTCGTACGTGTGTTTAACGAACCCTTTTACGTAGTTATACTGAAATGTTGACGTTGTCTTTAGTAATTCTGTAACTTAAATTAGTTAAGGGTTAGCTGAGAATCGACAATCTCGTGATTTGAAACCTAAATGGGAATTTCCTGCAACTTAAGTGTCCTCTTGCTTGTTTAAATTATGAGAAAAGTTTTAAGCCATCTGTTTATACTAAATCATTCAGCTAATGGATAATTTTGCTGGAAGCTAGACGATTCTCCTAATATAACTTACTCGTATATTACGAGACTCACCAACTTGATTTTCTAATAATACGTTTTCCCTATTCTTTCACCACTCATTCGTATGAATGATGGAGTCACGGAGGCCCACTATTTCCGCGTTATCGATGAGTCTCATTCAGGCCGCCATTTTGCGTGTCCCTCCGTCCTGGATTGGGATACGAGTAGTCGCTCGCTCCGGGCTTTTCCAGTGCATTTATCTTGCTGTCAGTCATCCTCGCGCACATTCGGCTATAACTGCGATATTTCCGACGGTGGAGCGTTAGCGTTGCCGCGTAGATAATCTATATCAACCTATTATATAGGTCACGAAAAATATAGAACCCAGTTCGTACTAAACTTTCTCGAAAAACGCATTAGTTATTAAGGGTCGAAAGTTCCTAATGAAACTGCAATATTGACAGTATAGACTGAATAGCGAGTTTATAATAAAGTAAAAACTTTAAATGTATCAAATACAATATTGTGAACAATGACGAAATGAGCGCAATTTTAATTTGTTCATAATGTTGATGACACAGTCGAAATTATGACAGACATACTTCATCGTCCAACGTCATTTAGAGGGCAATGCTCTGTGGAAAATGCTTCCAAACCAGCGTAAATACCTTTACTTAAGGACCAGCATTACCTCAAACCCCTGCTTTTGTTATTGTTATCATTATAATGCGGCAGCAATTTAAGGAAACTGTGGGAGTCTATTGAATGAGATATACTTACCCTTTATGTGGTCTGCGCTTTTGATTGAAATGCAAGACTCTCACCATTTTCTCGGTACTTATTCCGATTTTTATTTTAAATTAAATAACATGCGTTAGACTAGAAAAAATCACAGGTGATGTCAGAAATAATGTATTACAAAAATCATCACCATTCCACCTCGTGCACTTCGCACTAAATACCAAAATGACCTTAATAAATTCCACTTACAATTCAATTTGCGGAACTTCGTTTGACGGGTGAACGACCTCATGGTCCAAAAATGTCGGATAAGAGCCTTCATAGAGACAACTAGCGCCGCCAATCTTAAAAAAATAATATCTTTCAAAATAATCAATGTTATTAAAAAAGCTATTTACAAAATGTTTATTACGAGAAATACTATTTTTCAATATAGGTACAATACATGGCATAATTGCGACAAGCTAAGTTGTAGTTCACAAATGTGCCAAAAACGGCCGTTTTTCGCAATTATGCGAACTACAACTTACCGACATTGAATCACGTTATAAATAAGCATTTAAAAATAGTATTTATCGTAATAAACATTTCGTAAATACCTTTTTTATTAAAATGTATTATATTGGAAGATATAATTTTTTTGACTAAACCCGCGTTTGGCCTCACATGATGGTAAGTGACGATGATTTTTATAAGATTGGCGGCGCTAGTTGGCTCTATAAAGGCCTTTGTAGATACCCGTAATTACTATATAAATCAATTAGCGACAGCAGATCAATGGTAATACTTTTTACTTTTGACAGTTCTTATTATTTGCGTCGTAAGACTTGAAATCGTACTGCAAGTGTTACCATTGATCTGCTGTCGACTGTACCTAATACGCAGGCACATCTGGTTGTAACAATAAAAGTATTATAAAAATTAAAACGATAAACTTCGGATTTGAACAAATGGGAATTAAATCCAGGGCGCTGGACCTTAACCGGATAAACCCACGAATTTCTATGTGATTTATAAACCGGAAAAATACTCGATGATTCATGGGCTAACCTTTCCCTCAATAACAGCCAGTAGGCATTTGCCGTTAGCATAACGCTTTCGTTTTCATCATGAATTTCAAATATTCTCACGTTATTTGCGATATTCGATCAAAAGAGAAGCTTCGAAATATAATTAATACGGGATGACTGTATGTGACTCTACCAGTCTACCTCAGCCCCCTTACCTTGAACTTTTATAGCAGGATTGCTTCAATAATAATTTGTTACTTCGTACAATGACGACCTTAAAGTAAGCTCATTAAGGTCGTCATTGTACGAAGTAACAAAGTATTATGAAAGTAATCCTGCTATAATACTTCATGGTAAGGGGGCTGTACTGATGCTGAAATATGATAGAATAAATTAGAAGTAGTTACTTAATGCAAATTAAATTATTTTCGCTAATTTTTAAAAATAGACGATTGTAGAAGTGAACTTTGGAAAATTAGTTGAAAAATAAAATAGTTCTTTATAGGTACCTATTTGAAAATTAGAGATCTGTTTGTAAGATGTGAAGACGACATTCCTACTTACATAAACTCACTCACGTCTCCCATAGGGGTTAGCAGACGGAATTCCATATTTAACTTGTTGGAAATTGTTACAACTGGAATCTCCTTAAAGATAGTCTTATGACTGTAGCTGACTTTCAATGGATGTTAGAAGCGTGATAAACACAGATAACACAATTCAGTTAATCATTCATCCCTAACTACTTCAGTCATCATGTGGCATAGTATTAATTAATCAGCTAATTGATCGATGGATATTATTAGTTATTATACATATAACATGCCATGCTTAATGCATGTTAGTCTTACACATTAATGCTGTAGTAATATTACTTAGAACTATTATCATCTTTGCAAACAAACAACAAAGTTAACTTAGAACATGTTTACTGCGAAGTTGTACGAAGTTACATAAAGTCTAAGTCATATAGTTTGTCTAGTCCGTTAAATCAATCGCAGACAGTCCATTTGGAAATGCCTAGAACTTGATTTATCGACATATAAATATACACATAGATCAACGTGTATTAGTTAGATTGCAAAGGATTAAAAAGCTTCGCAAAATGGGTACTTTTAAATGAAACTATTACATCACTGTTAGGAAATACCCTGGTAGTGGTACCAAGGCAGTGACGATAGACTCTACCTAAGTAGTGGTACACACGAAGACAGAGATAAGTATACAGGGGGCCTCAATAAGGTTGAGGTTTTCTCAAAAATTACTGGACCGAATTTCATAATTCTTTGCAGTTACATAGTTTCAACTTTTATCTATCTAACAGTGAAATAATTCTTGTAATAGGTCAAGTAGTTTTTGAGATAATCTCAACCTTAAAAACTCTACAGTACAGTGTGTGGAAAGAACCCGGTACGCCATACTAGTGTAAAAGGACCGATTTGATTTTCTTTCTTTGTATATGCCGTATACTGTTTTACTTTTCGCTGTGCTAATACTTACTAATTAAGGGGGAAGAGAAATAAAACATTTTCTCACTTTGAAAGACAAACCGTGTAGCTGAGAGTACCACCTAAAGTTCCACTCAACGCTTTACACTGTCAAACAATTAGGGGTAAAAGCGGCTTTACTTCACAGTTAGCTTATTTATTTTAATAATTTACATACAAGTAGGTGTACGTAGGTACTGTAGCTTTTTCACGATAAGTATATCTATAATTTTCTGAATACCTAATTAAAATTGTAATGCGAAGGTGAAAATAAATAATTATATTTCATAACATTATCTACTTATACCTACTCCTTACCTATATAGATTTACGTAAGTATGTAAGATTTAATTAAATACTGTGTATTTACATGCTAGACAGGAACAACTTCGAGAAAGAGAGAGACTTGATAATTCAACTGGGTTGAAGAAGCATTTAGGAAGTTACATCATAAGTTACTCGTCTTCCTGAAAAAATGCCTGAAAACAAATCTCAAAAGGTCTTCAACCAGTCTGTCCTACGGTACCAGGCTAGACACTGACACGGTGAGACTGGCTCACAAGTTCAAAGTTACTCAGCGTGCTATGGAAAGAGCTTCGATTGGGGTATGGTGGATATAATAAGAAATCTTTTAAAGTTTATTCAAGTAAGATTACAAACAAATATAACAAAACTAAACTACTTAAAAATTATAATATTAACCTAGAAAATATAAACTAAACTAAAAACTATATATACAATAGGTCGGTTGAACTATCTGAATGGCTTAGCATTACAGATAGTTCAACCGATCCCCGTTGTCCGGCAACGTGCCCAAAATGCTGGCGGCATTTCCCCTCTGGATCGCTAGGCTGATCCTTTGGGCGAAATACAGGCCAGCACTTTGGTCACGCGTGGACTCCACGAGCCGCGCCGACAGATCTTTCAAAATTTCCATCGCTCCCGGCCCCCACGGACCCAGCGTCTCTACCCCAAACGGCACAAATATGTAGCCTCTGTCGAGGCTACTATACTTGCGCCGCTTGAGGGATTCGGCTGCTGCAGCAGCGCCAATAAGAAATTAATTTATCTGCCAGAGAACTAAATTGGTTGACATTGCTCTTAGGATAAGCATGCTAAAGTGGCAGTGGCCTGATCACATCTGTTCTAGAACCGATGAGGTAGATGGGTTCTCGAAAGGAGGCCATGCACGAATGAGTACATGTAATATAGGACGACCTAAGTCAATTGGACGGATGACCTATGCAAGGTGGCTTGACAGTGGCAGTGATTGGATGCAAAAATCTGATAATCGGGTTAAAATCAGTTGACGTGATATAGTCTGGTGATGATGGTAACATGCGACGCTGCCGTATCGAACTCTAGTTTTGGGAAAACGAGAAGAAACTAATCCTGTAGAAAATCCATCCTTGCGATTCTAAAAAGATAGCTGTAGACGACAAAATTAATAAATCCCGTATACCTCGGGTAGTCTGTGAAACCAATGCAAACACATCTAATGTATACAATTAGTTTTAAGTAGTATTTAACAGTGGTAGCAAACACGATTTCTATCCTATTAGCCGGTCGAATACAGCCGCAGAGTACTCGTCCACAAACCGTTAGCTGGTAATAGCTGTGCTATTTAGCCGGATAATAGACTCTGAACAAGTTCATGGCTATTGTTACCTCATCATTGCTTTTAGATGGAGCCCAAGCTTGTTCTAAGTACTGAACTTGGTGCATTCGAAGATTAAACGATTTACTTGCCTGCAGCGTAATTGGTATCGGTAATTTTGGACGATAATTTAAGATTTATTTCATATGCCAATCTTGCAATTTCAGTTCGAATTAATATTATAGGTCTGTAACTATAATCAGAAGACCAAATTTTATCCGACCGCTGAAAGGAGGAGCGTAATGGTTATAAAGCTTAATGCCGGATAAGTTGCAGAAGAAAAATAAAATTACCCAAATCAAACGCAATCAAAATGCTCTCTATACTGCCCTGCCGCACAAGTTGATTCGTAATTCAATTCGGTTATGTAAATAGCAAATTCGGGAGTTCTGTTTGAACTGCCTTGAAACCAACTGGCCGTCCGACTTTACTCGACCGTTTGTACCAAACCAACGATAATATTATCCTGGTTTCAATTAACTAATCACACTCAGTCGTATCTACAAAAACTATGTATTGCTGGAATAAATGTATCGTTAGAGATAAACACCCCCGTGTGGATTTTTTACTCTCTTATTAGTTATTATGTAAATGTGTTTCGTGTACAATATTGCATGAAAATTTACAGAAAATACAAAGAAATAGATTGTTATTTTAAGAATAAAGTATCATGCATCAAGAGTGTAGTGTAGAGTATAATGTAGTCTACTCTACATCCCGGTGGATGCATGAAATCCGTCGGACTCTACACTATTTATAGAGTAACGTATTTATAAAGTATTTGGAATCTTTGAAAAAAAAAAGTACTCGAATTGTTTCAAATAACGATAAAACAAAGATAAACTTGTTTCGTTCGAATCCGAGACTCGGTCTGCTCAAAATAAACACGAAATTCTAAAGTTACTTAGTTTGTTGGCTCCGCTACTCCGTTCTAACTTCTATTCTCAGTTAGGTATATACTAGACAAGTTGTGCAACCTAAAACCTAGATATCAGAAATAGATTGACCTCAAGACATTCGACAAGATTGTATCTACATATTTACCTATAAGCCGCTACATTTTAGATTCAATCAATGTCACAGAAAACTTGAAAAATTGATGAAAATGTTCATAGTTTAGTACCACACACTTCAGGCAATGATCATGTAGATTGGAGACTATTATATAAGTATGTAGGTACAGTCGACACCTCATCAATGGTAACACTTGAAGTGTAATTTCAAGTCAAACTAATTATTGAGCAATGTTCGTTTGCTAACCCCAAAATAGTTGTTCTGTGTCCGGAACACATATCATACCTTTTTTCGTGTAATTAGATATACCTAGTTATCATTATCAATAACCATTTATACCATATTGGCTTCCTGAGACAATCCTATCACTGAAAATGGTCAGACAAGACAGGAATTAAACACAGTGATATTCCGCTCAACGTGGAATCAAGCATATGAGGAACATTATAAATCTCTCTTTCCTGTGGCAGACAGTGCAGCCTAGAGTGCTGCGAAGTGCATTTGTTTAGTTGTCAACATTTCCGACATTTTAATTCTCTATGACACTTCAACCTGCTGCAATCATACAGTATTGTACGAGTATATTTCGAAGTAGGTATTCTGCTAGAAACGACACGTTCTGTTGAATCCTAAGGGATAAGAGCTTCGTTTGTTTATGTAAACGACTGGACGCATGCAAAAGTTCATCTTCTAGTATGGTTCTGACAACGAATTCCTTATTCATCGGTTGATATATCTATGTATATTTAACCTAAACAGGCAAATAAGTACTTATTATCATCAGACGCGACGAGCTTCTATGCCATATAGGGTAGGTACGGACAACAGCAGATCAATGGTAACACTAGCAGTACGAATTCAACTCTTATGACGCAGATAATAAGAACGGTCAAAAGTCCAAAGTGTTAAACTTGATCTGCTGTTAGCTGTACCTACCTATTATCCATAGAAAATATTGTTCTACAGATGGTCTCGTTTTAGCGTATTTAGTCCGGTGGTATGACCAGGGGTACGTTGGGTCCGTCATGGTCACAACACCGGTGGTACGGTTTTGCAAATGACCCATCGTACCACCAGGGGTATGGCCAGGGGTACGGTGGATCCGTCATACTTATAACATGTGGTTTATTTGACATTGAATATTTTCACAATTCATAATAGATATAGGTATTAATAAGAGCAAGTTCATAGTTTGTATAATAAAATAATGATCTAAAACTAATTAACGGTTATTAAAATATTTCTTATGGTGGCACTTCACTTGGCTATTCGTATTTGTCATAATTGCCATGTGTGGTTGATGTTCTTGACAAAATATTCGTCTTATTTGTATGTACAGTCGACAGCAGAGCAATGGTAAGCACTTTTTACAGTTCTTATTATTTGCGTCGTAAGACTTGAAATCGTACTGCAAGTGTTACCATTGATCTGCTGTCGACTGTACGTCAAGTATTTGACAAATACGACTAACATTCAATAGCGAATACGAATATATAGCCAAGTGAATATATAGAATAGCCAAGTGAAGTGCCTCCATTCGACACCAAGAGTCTATAGTCGGAAACTCTTGAGAACAAAACCTTCCTTATTATTATTGACATTCTATACATTAATAAAATTGCAGGGAAACCCAGCAGGTAAGTAACAGTTCTTTGAATTAATTCAGTGACATTTTATTTTAGTTTGTGGTCAGGTTGAATGACGTCAGTTGGTTCCTTGGATATCGTTAAGAGAGCCATTAAAATCGCTGATTTGTTGTTATTACGAGTATTATCTCCCATACCTAACTGTTACTGAGTAGTTTTCTTAGTAATTTATTCGTTAGGGTTTTTACACAACTGATTTGTTAATTACCCTTCTGCCCACTTTTAGCCAAGTCTTCCTTGCCATTTTTTCTTGTAATCCCACCTTTATGCAATCTCTAATTCAATTGACCATTCCATTGCGAATATGGTAAATCACCAAAACGTATTTTTATCTTCTTGTATCATTAATGAGATAAATCATCATTTAAGTTGACGTGCAAAAACATACACCTTGTATTACTTGCTATTGCAATTGGGACATTAATTTTAGAAATTAAATTTATGAATTTCACACTTAACCATCATACTCAGGATATTTACTAACATACCTACTTCCATATTTCTGTTAAGTTGAAACAATTAATCGGACAAATTGCATTTCAATGAATGCGAATATCGGCCACCTGGACAGTCCGCCCACGACTATGCAAATATCCCTGCATTGCTAAAATATCAAAGTTCCTGTTCCCTCCGTAAGGTCGACCAGTTACGAGAAACAATTAGTTCGAGTTAGGGAGCCTCGATAATTCGTATTTATTGTCAATTTATCCCGGACTCACCTCCGGGTGAACTCAATATTTTTCCGTAAGCATCCCATGTATTTTAGGAGGCTGTACCTAAACAGTTAAGGAATGCAATAAATATATTGAGTATTGAGTTTATTGCAATTAGAACTCGAAAGGAAAATAACAATAACAAAACAAATAACATTAGCAAAGCAATTTTTTCCTCAACCACTCCACCATAGCTTTTAGAAGGAACGGTCATACATTACTCCGATCATCCGATGGACATCGAACTTATGCTAGCCATGTGAGGTACGTACAATAGTCGAGCTTTTTGTTGCTATATCATGTCACTTTCTATCTAAGCTGGCAAAATGATGTACAAAATAATAGGCGTACGTAGTACGTATATCTACCTGTATCTGTAATTAAACCTTGACTTTAAAAACTATTACTCGTTTACTTTATCAATGTAATAGGTATATCGATTAATTATTCCATAGGGATCATAAAAAATATATATAAAACATAACCGGTTATACTAGCACATTGTATCAGTTCTTGCTATAATCGATATTCAATCAAATAGGTATCTGCTCATATTAACCGACCCTACCGAAAGGAATATTGGAATGTATTTTTGTCGGACTAATTATATTGCACTCATATTGCGCATTACAAACTGCTGGCCAGTTTTTAAAAATATGTAGGTACGTACATACATTAAGCGGAAGTAAAACAGACAAATTTACATCGTCTTTTATTTTTACATGTTCAACCAGTACACTTACAGCTGAGCTCACAATTAAGTCTAAGTCCTAAATTACTAATCTATTATATACAATACAAACAAGGCTTACATTCCGATCTGACCTAAAAAAATTTAGGCACAATATGGCCTACAAATAAAAATCGATTAGATGATCGATATAAATTGCATAAAAAGTGTCAACTTATTTTTCGTGATAAAGGAGAGCAAAGTTAATCGTTCAATTAATGATTTTGAATGTCCCCTTTATCTTAGTTATAGACTATACATTACACCCTAGAGTTTATAAAAATGTTCAATTTAATTGATTGTCAGAACCCTGAATAAAATCAAAGTTTATTTGTCGTGTTCTCACTATTTCTTGGTAGTTGTAAGCAGACAGTTTTGGAGTACGAGTCTTGTCCGGACTATCGAAGTCCACTGCGTAGAGACCAAATTTAGTCCTGAAACAAAAATTGTGTACTAATTAAGGATTGCAACGAACACATGTTTAATATAATTATCGTGTCAATAGAGCTAATATATCAATTAAGGCTGTGAACCCATTATGCAAATAATTTGCGGGCTGACTGTTTGTCTCCCTATTTGCGTACTGTAGGTTTTTTACAATACCTACATTTTGACAGTCAGTCGCAAACTGTTTGCCTATTTTAGATATCAAGGACCCCTAGGAGCCTTAATATTTCTAAAATAAACATTATAATATATATAATATAATTATAACAGACATAATATTGACAACTACAAAGTATGATTAATCTACTATGCCTTAAGTAAGTGAGTATTCATTAATTCAGTTCATTTAAGGTCAATTAAAAACAGTTATCTGTATTCGTGAGTCACGTTAGACTTGATAAATTAATTATTACCTACAACATTACTAACATAAAACATTACCTATTTATTTTATAACTAACGCCAGACCCAATTACCATGAGTGGACGCAGGAAATTCAGTAATACCAAGCTAATGCATTCGGGATAGACTGTCAGTTTTTATTCAACTTTGACACTTAGGTACAACTGTCAAAATTGTATGAAAACTGACAGTTGTAAGACTGAACTTAAACTCCACTTATAGTAAAAACTGTATGACTAAGAAAAAGGGTATATAGTCCCTGGATTCATAGTAAATATGAGGAAATCCTAATCAGGGCCAGGTACTTACACATAACCATCACTCCATTCGAAATCGTCCATAAGGGTCCAAGCGAAGTATCCTTGCACGTTGCATTTGTCTTGGTGCATTGCAAGCAGCAGCTGATACAGGTACTTGTTGTAATACGTCACACGGTCGTAGTCCTCTGTGCCTCCAAAGTCGCACATTCCATTCTCCGTTACGATTATGGGGATATCGGTTCCATAGTTCCTTGTTAACCAGTTAAGGATTTTTCGGAAGCCCGGGGGATAGATCTGAAAAAAGGATAGAAAAATACTCTTTATAATAAGCACAAACGAAAACAAGTCGAAAACATATAAAAATATATACAGGGGGTCTTTCTCAAGAAATATTATGTTGGCAAAATTGTAATGTTGGCAACAATATAAATAAATAAAATGTCAAATTGTCATTACTAGCGATTCCTTGAAAAGCGTGCGAAACGACATTAGCTACTTATTTGTGAAAATTCTAATTAAATAGTTTCCGTGGTATTTAGTAATTAATGATCACGTTAAGTTAATCAGGAGATGTCCGCGAACGTTTCTATTAATTTGAATGCTCGAAAGAAGTCGTGTTTGTGAAGTTTTGTGCTCTTAGCAAGGTTTCCTTGCATAACTCGACGATTGCGTGGATCGTTTAGGGGTTTGGGAGGGTTGTGCATAGGTTTAGGTTAGGTTATCTTCGTATATATGTATGTATTTATACGAATTCAGACCAGGCTGTATGCCCTAGGTGGCTTTGCTTTTCAAACTGGGAAGAATTTTACAAAAAATATATATATATTACGCTCTAGTAAAGCAACGTATACAGTCTACACGCCTTTTCATTCAAAAGTCCAAATTTTGTCGTTTTCCTTATTACTTTTTACCTTGCACATATTTGACTGATTGTAAAAATTATGGCACTAGGTAGCATGTATATATATATATATATTCTTTGCTAGAGCTTATAGCGCGGACTTGTAATTGTAAAAGAAGAAAATCACATAACGACTCTCATGTACACTTTGATTAGGCCGTACAAACATAAATATTTTTAAGTTACAATTTGTGCATGAGCGGTCTTCTCGCTATCTCTTCCAGGCGATCCATCATTTATATGCTCCGGTTTTCCCCACTTCTAGATTTCATATTTACATCAAAAGACCATTGCATAAGTAGCCAGTTTTTAATTTTTATTAAACGCAGGTACTTATATGACGAATAAGGTTTTTTAATAAACAACAATTTTCTGCAAACAATTAATTATTTATCAGCAAGTAAGTACCTATATTTAGTTTAACAATTAATTTCCATCATAAAGCAAAACGCCCCTTCAATTAGCCTAGGCTTTATATTGTTATCAAGCTGTTGATATCCAAGTTAATTGTCTACATTTAACACGATTTACAATAGGAGTACGTGTACATAGATTATAAACTATGATTAGAATGCGTCATCTAGGTAGGCAGACCTGGTAGGTAGGTACGTATTATTTCTAAGAAGCAGTACTGTAGTTACAAGAATATCAAATATGCTATAAAACATACCTATGTTAGGACCGTAATTTGATGTTTCCGGCATATAAGAAAACAATCGATATGACCTTACATACAGATTAAGGTCAATTAACATTGACAGTGATAGGGCAACGGTAGAAGTACCTAATAGGTATTACTTAAAGACACATGTGCCTATAAAACGTGACCATTTAGAAGTTGTAAAATCATGTAAAATAGAATCAGTATAAGTATAATAGAATTATTATTAGTAGGTAGTTAATGCATTTTTGTTGTTTATTTGCGTATATTTAAGTAAAGTTCGCTTCATGAACACCGCCGCTTTGCCGCTGTTAAAAGTTAGAAGGTGTAGGTTACCCAGTATATTGTGAAGAAATATTTATCAGCTTTGATTTTGAAGTTATTGAATACCTACATTTTTTGTTTAACTCCGTAGGAAGGCGACGAGCTTTTTACAAACTTGATTGTGGTAATGCAAGATATACTTAGTGCGTAAATTAGGTACATTTTTTCTGCAGTGATTGGCATTTCTGAATCCAGTCGTGTCGATCAAAACAAATGACCTTGTAAAGTTACAAAAAAGTCCTTCATTTCCTTTTGTGCTGAGACACCTATTGGACAGAGTTATTAAAACAATGTTTGTAGCGCTTAGGTAGGTGATTTGCATATCATTATCAATCATTATGCATAATTCAATCATAATCACAGTATCACCGATCAAATAAGTGAAATGTGATAATTAGGTGTTTAAGTGAGGTAACGTTAAGGTTAATTTACACTAATAGCGGCAGAACTAGTGTCCCACCTAACATGGGAACATTAAAATAGGTTGTTGGTGATGGATGATATTATAAAAATAACATAAACCTTTTATACTATAACCACAAACCCGGTTTGAGTGTATTTCTAGCAATGGTATCCATTGTTTGTGGTATAGAGTAAAAACATTGAAATTGATAATTAATATCTCCTGTATTTATCACTTACGGTAAACCAGTCCGCGCCAGGTTTCGGCCATTTTGAATTTTGTTCATACCGTACACCCGTATCGTGGTCCATGGATGGAATTCGCCAAGTATCCTCGTAAGATGACGGCGACATCAGGAACGTGGTATAATGATTAAGACCGAAGAAATCTGCGCTTCCGATTAGTTGGTCAACCTAAAAGAAAAATAGAATTTATTTCCTGCAATAGTTTGCACTATAGTTAGTGTCAAAAGTATCTACCGTAAGCACTCTAGCCAAATTAATGTTTTTCTGGCTATACTTATACAAGAAAAATTTGAATCCTAACCCCCACTTGCAATACAAGTTATTAACTTAGTTCAGGCGCCAGTCTCCCACAAATGTCAATGTACAACTATTGAAATTGTTGCCTGATATTTATGATTGTGGTGAGAAAATAAATTATATATTGATTGAATACAAGATAACCCTAGAATTAGCGACTTAACCCGAGAAAAATGTATGGGCTATCTCGGGTTAAGTACTTTAACCCAGGGTTATCTCGATATTGCAAGAGACCCTAAGAATAATATAGGTAGGTACTCAAACTCAATAATTCGTTTCATACTGACCTCTACATCGCTGAAAAACGGCAAACGAGATCTGGTATAATTTTGAATTATGCTCATATTATCGATCAGCTCACGCACCAGATCAGGATAGTTGCCAGTCTTGGAGAAAATAGGATTTGCGTAGAGTCCTACCTGAAAGGGAAGAAGGATGTTGTTAACGAATGAAAATATTACAAGTTGAGAATTATCACTAGACTTTCACTCGATAAGAATCAATTATAATGGGCCATAGTGGTAAAGTGGTATGTGAATTCTCATGGTGCTATTTAGGATAACCTGCGTTTATCCTTCATGTTTGTAGTTCACTACGTAGATACATCAGATTGCAAAGATTGTCGTATTGACATAACTTTGGGTCGATTCAGATGCATTAGGAAATTCTGATCGATTCTTCCTATAATAGGTAGGTATATGGCAATAATAAATGGGGAAAACTTACATGCATTTGAAGATATCGTTCAGCAGCCTGACGGTCTTCTAGTTTCGTGTTATCTTTTGGTTCTGCCCAAAATGCGTCCAGGGTAATGCCTATTTTACCTGAGGAAAAAATTGTAAATTGATTTTTTTACAGGTTTTGCTTATTCACTCCTAGATCGAAAGTTAACGCTAGTTATAGCACCATTTCATAAAATAAGTTGACCAGGTATTTTAACTTAAAAACCTAAATAAACCTTTGATCAAATATGTCCGGTAACAAATTAAACGTCCGGACAGGATACTTGTAATAAAGAATAGTGACGAGGAATCATGAACTTCTAAATTGCGCGATAAAAGGCTATATATATTTACCCTTTATATTATGGTATACTCATTCTTCGTGCTTTGAGCAAAAATGGTCGTAATAAATATTTAACACGATACCTTTTTGATGAGGCCGAAATTCTTGATCGTAGAGATGGTAGGCGCGAGCATGTGCTAGTAGTAAGTAGTGGGCACACAGGTATTCGCCCACCCCATGTGAATTTAGAGCAGGCACGAAGTACACATTGCCGTAGCCCTGTGAGGTTATCGAAAACGTTACAGATAGCTTAGTATATACATATAAGTCTCTTGGAGGTGGTATTTGAAGTTAGCCGGTAATAGACACCTATCCCGTAAGCGTTGCATTTTTTGGTAGAGCAAGGACTATGACAGAAATGATTGTTAACAGCACAATTGATCCCAATGGGACAAAATGTTGTATGGGATCCTACCATAACATAAAGATATTATTTCAGAAAAAAAAACTGCGCAACACCGAAAAGTATGCGGTGAATATCGAGAGAGCTCTTGCCCGCTAGTCGTTCCCCATCAAGCCATCCCTTTGGTCGTACCGTTCAGTCGGTCGGACACTTTGGTATTTGTTAGTACAGTTTTGGAGTTAGATGTTTCAGTTATAAAGTAGGAAGGAAGTTAATAATATTTTTATTAGTCCACCCATCTACACCACCCTCGAATCCACGGAGAACACTAGCACCCACAAACTGTATTTATCACAGGACGAGTTATGGTCAGTAATTTCTGAAACCTTACTCACATGGGTAACCTTTATCATAACTAATGATAAATTGATGGACTGAATGAATATGGACTACCTATATTAACTGAATTCTCATTCCCTGAACAGTATTGTATTTATTTATTTATTATTCTGAGTAATTAATATAAGTACGTAAATAAATAAAAGTATGATAAACTTGCTACTTTGCAAGGTTTGTATGCAGAGTGCATTAAAATTAAAGCGTAATCAAATAAATAACGCGCTGAGGTTCTCTACATTCTTCCTATGTTGTTGTTTCATTAGTTTATTACGACGCGATTTCAATTTATAAAAAATATAAAAATATTCCAGCTTAATTCACTACCGCATATCGTCGATATTAAATTCCACAAAAAGCTTTAATTAAAACTTCATTCTGCGTATATTATGTATTCATCAATGTATGAAAATACTGCATTGATATTTAAAATACCTGTATTAAATATCAATCGGGTAATTTGCGTAAAGAACTGTCTCGCTCGGGAAGTAATCATTGCAGTGAGCATTCTACGTAGGGTATGTCGAGTTGCCAAGGGCGTTTATTGCAAATAAGTTCTTTGATAAGTTTTTTTGCATGTCGTCCTTTCGTCGAGATTTTTTGGATGTCATCATTTATGGACTCATCACCTCGGAATACTCTTCATCGAATGCTGACCAACGATGGCTTGCGATAAGTACAATCCTTTAGGTTCACTTACGTTATAACAATGTTGATGCGGCTCGTTTATAGTCGTCCATATCTTGACTATATCCCCAAACGTTTCAAAAGCGACTCTTGCGTAATCTTCGAAATAGTCCACCATCTTCGGATTCGCCCAGCCTCCTAAATCCATAAGAGGGGTCGGCAGGTCCCAGTGGAATAGTGTTACTAGGACTGTCACATTGTGCCTTTGCAGCTCCTCGAAAATATTACGATAGTATCTGACGCCGTCTTCGTTTACGATGTTGTCGGTGCCCTGAGGCAACAATCTGTCACAACAAAACTTTGTTTTGAATGTGTTATAGGAATTGGATATCAAAAAGGAATTTGGCGAACGCAGCTCGGCCAACCAAAGTATCTTAAATAAAATCTGCATGACTCGTCTCGCCTCTTTAGACTTTTTAGTCACAACATCCCAATAAGTAAGATCTGAGACTGCATGGTGTCTAAGTAAGTATCGTGGGATCGATCCCCTTATGGTGGAGCGACTCTTAGTATATCTTTAACTTGCCCAGAATAAAGCTGTTTCGGTTTCAACTTCGCAAATATGTAAAAATAAAAATGTCAAAAATTCCCCACTTACCGAGGCCAAGAGATGGACATACGGTAATACTTGACTCCAAGTTCCAAGATCATGTCGACGTCATCCAACCATTTGTGGTAGGAGTCAGCTGCGACGTCTCCGTTCCAATGGTCCAGCGTAAACTCTGGGTTGTTATGCAGGTAGGTGTCCCACATGCTTTCCCCTTTACCTGTCGAGTTAAAATAGTAGTTTTCAGAACAAAATTGATAACACTCGCTGGCATACGTACATAAATTATGGACCTTCCTTGAAACACCTACTACACGTATTGTATATTTTATTATTATTCCATTTAACATTAATAATTAAAATGATTTGCCCCAGTTTCCATACAATGCGTGTAAATAACCGTAACATCATAACATGACTAAAACAATTTTAATGCATGCCATCCACAGGGATTCGTCCCTTGGCCTCCCCGGGGTATTACTATGGCAAAGCCAGGGTTTACTAAGTCGAAAAGGTTCCTGTGGATCCGTGTATGAATTCGTACCTACATAAATAATATTATGAATTTTGTATTGTAAGATATTATGTTCACGTAATTTCCATTAAAATAAATAAATATCAATATATTGTAGAGTATAGGTACCGTTAACTATGGCAACTTTACCTATGTGAGGTAAGTTTACCTACCCTTACCAGACTTTAAAAAGATATATTATTAAATAAAAACTACCTGCTGTAGATTTTGTTTAAAGCCTTATGAACTATAACTGGCAATGCAAAAAGAGATTTATGGTTGTAATACTGACAGTTGTAAAATTATTATACTCAAAACTTATGTAATATGTCTCCTATTATCTTTTCACCAGATTAAATCAGCTAAATAAATGTTAAGATAAGATGATAATACAAGTACGATTACTATACTAGTAGACTGTTGAATGTTTTGTTGTTTACACTAGGCAGGTTTATTAGCGTCTAATTATGATAGGAGCGTGCAAAGGATGAGCTCTAATAATAGTGTATAAGTACTGCTTCTGCTGCGATATACCTAATATCATACCGGTCATAAGGGTATGCAGAAACGATTAATTTCCGTCACTGACATACATGCACCAACGTCATCTCTTTTACTATCATCAAAGTACCCCTGATTACTTATTTAACTGCCCCGACCCAAAATGGACCTTATAGCTTGCCTTAAAATGATGTCGAGATACTCTTTGATTCTGCTTTATGGTTTGCCCCCGTTGAGCAAGGTGCTATCGCAGTAAAATCAAGGCGGCAAAACTTTCAGCAGCACAACTTTTAGTATCTCCTCCTTCTTATTTTTTCGTATCTTTCTTTTAGTATCTCCTCCACTTCTAAATCATCAAATCATGTTCAAATCTCCCCGTCAACAAAAAAGGTACCTATGTATAAAATTGTACCGTAGCGTAGTAGTATTATATGTAAGTATAAAAAATATTTAAAACTTTACCACCCTCATCCCAGCCTCCTTCGATCTGGAACGCTGCTGTGGAAACTCCCAGCATGAAGTCATCGGGAAACGTGTAGTTGATTACGCTACTCCCGCGCACTTGACACCTCCAGCTGTGTACAAACAAGTATTATGATTGCACCTCTTAAAGTATCACAGGTTGAAAACCCCAGTCCTTGGAAATGCTTACGGGAAAGCTTATGGGGACATGAGTCCAACGAGTAGAAGCCTAGCTAGAGGCCCATTAGAAAGCTTTAATATAATTTGATATGATGCTTCTGGCGGGACCCATACCTAAGTGCATCTTACTATACGACTATACACGGAAAGAAAAGAAGTGTTAAGTATTCGCAACTGCAACTTTGTAGCATTTGATGTTATTGTTTATAACCAACTAGCTAGGAAAACAAACAGCAAAAACAGCAAAACAATTAGCTGTCCCTATACTGTGTACCTGACGTAGCTGTAGTTACGAACTCTTCTTTCAGTGTAAGTTTGTGTTTGGAATTTGGAATAAGCGAATGACGCCTGAGTTTTATAAATTACAGATTTTTTTGTAAAGTGTAGTCAAGTGTGTCGTCCTTGAAATTATTTCCGTATTTCCCACGGTTTGAAGTTAGGCTTGAGACTCTAATACCTATGATCTATATTCACTTAGCAATAATTATGTAGCTGTATTCAGAGTGTAAATAGCACCTATATAGTTCAAGTATGTATTTACAGTAGGGACTTTGTATACCGGCTTATTGCACTTTGGTCATACCCATATTATTATAATTCTATGGTTTTTGTTTGCGACATTATCTTACTTTGATGTGCATGAAACAATTAAAGATTATTGTCAGTAAGCGCATAGGTATGTAATTTATGTTCGTAAAATAGTGCAGTGAAGTTTTTATTTCAATTTTACCATTTACGAAATAATATTGCCTGAAACGTGGATTGCCGTTTCTGATGGTTGATTGATTTAGTTTTAATTTTTTATAATAATTATGGAGTTCGGTATTATTTACATGCTCTAAAAGATTTCTGCTATTCTTATTAAGCTCTGACACTATATTTCCTTGCAAAGTGGTATAAATGTAAATTCTGAAAAACACTGAGATGAAAAAAATATACCTACACAATCTATTTACCTGGTTGCAATAAACAATAAAATATGTAAACTTATGAGGTTATCAACCGCAACAAATCAATCCACCAAAGTTCAAGGCTCATAATATTAATACCTATTTAAAGAAAGCCTAAATTCCATTCCAGCCTCCCCTTGCTGAGATAGGACTCGAATCAAAACGCGGCATATAAAGATTACAGGGATAAACATAGGTATTAATTATAACACCTTCGTCTTTTAACGATAGTTCATTAGGTCGCTCTATTGCATATTAAATTAACCAATAATTAATGGATAGGTACGCACATACCTGCCATAATTACCAGCTTGGTTATAGTCAGAGGCTAAATTATACCAATAAAGGGAGTATCTGTGACATTATGAAAATTAATTGACATCTTTATAATTATTAATCACCTTGAAGAATATAACTGTATATTTTTATTCAGTATTAAAATTGCGGAGTTCTGTATATATTCACAGTATCTATAACGGCATTATTTGCCGTTAAAAATATTTTGCAGGGAATGATAATTAAATATTCACTAATGCACCACAATCCCATTAAAGTTTCACTAATCCATACACTGGAATCACAATTTAAACAAACGGCTTCCAGTATCTAATTTTCTACCAATTTTATAAACTATAGGCAGTTAACGTCGTCGTGATCGATCGTCTCTCACCTCAAACTCGCTAGAACTGCCAGCAGTATGGCGACTCCACTCGAGCTCCACATTGTGCCAACTAAGCCAAGGCTCACTGTATCCACTGTTAAATGCGACATATCTGCCGCAGCCTTAAACCCGGAAAGTTGGGGTTTACCTTAGAGAAATGACGTCAAGGCCGCAACAACTCGTTCTTGACTCATATCGCAGGAAATGATATTGACAGTTAAAAACACGGTTTAATCGTTGTTTGAGGTTTAGTAATAAAATAAAATATTATTTTTAGTCGTGATATTTTTAATTGTTTACGTTATTTGCCTATTAAACCCTTTATAGTTGGTATATCGTCGTCAAGTGCAGTTGTTTATTACTATAGCCAAGGTCCATAAAATATTTATTTGTGTTCTGATACTAGAACAGTATGAAGTACAAAGTTCTACACTTAATTTACTATCGACTGTACTAGATACTTTACATGGTACTTAGTACAGTCGATAGTAAATTAAGACAATGCTGGCTCCCTCAAAAACTCCTTATGGAACATGCCTGACAATCTAACGGAAGACCTCTATATCGTGACTCCAGTAGGTCCAAACTGCCAACCACACTGTGCCACCGAACTCTTAAATACAGTATACCTACAACTGCAATGCGACTACAAGAACGCATATTTAGTCCAATTATTAAGTACATAAGGGAGAATTCTAAATATTTATAAAGGAAAAATAAAGCGATAAATAACACTACGACACCCCCGGGGCGGATGCCAGTGACACTCCCTCACGTGGTACGGGAATAAATCAGCGAAAGGCGTTGAGGTAATGATTTATATTGAACTCTTTCTGCCTACCGGATATCGGGTCCGACTCTTCATTACGTATCCACACTAGATTTACTGGCACGGGGAAAAAAATATAAATGGATAAAGTCTTCCAAACGTTTTTATTAGGCAGCTACCTATCGGTACCTAGGTACATACATTGACTTCTACTTCTTAGCGTAAGTATAGAGATACGTATACATGTCAGTTAACCCAAACTGCTATCTAGCGTTATGAATTAGGCTAAATACGTGATTAAAGATATACGAGTAATTTGTATTGAATTGAAATACAATGAACTCATAATTGAAATTTTCGGGGTATTTAGGTAGCCCAAACAATAATTTAGCCACGTACCAAATTCTTAACAATTTTAACAAAATTAAATGACGAGTCCAATCCAGGGATAAAACGATCATAGAAATTTTTGGACCAGTTCACTTTCCACTAACTTATTTAAAGCCCTAGGTCTAGTTCCTTCACGCCTAGAATAACTTGCAGCTACTTTATTGACTGTGTTCTACTTTTCATTGGATTCTTCAATTGCATTTGGACCCATGTTCATTGTATTTTCAAAATAACTCTACTGCACTATCTATAGTTGGTACCAGTCAATACGCTTAACCCATTGACTGCAAAATAAGGGTCAACCGAAAAGGGACTGTCTAGCCTACAGTCTATATGGTCGTGTGCCGACTCGAGCCATAATGCCCAGGTAATTAAGTTCTAGTTCCGCGTCACAGTCGACGACATAACCTATTCAAACCATCGCAATCTAGGCCATGATGCACTTGATTACTCGCATCTGTATGTTTACAGCTGACATCTGCGGCACACATGAAGGTAAAAGGCCTCGTCGCGTTCCTTCCTTTATTCATCATACGATTTGTCCAATAGTACATAATATAAGAATTTTCCCTTAGAAACTGTGAAAATTGGTTTAAAAAGAATACTCTCCTTAACATTGCTCATTTGTGTATTTGACACTGACCTCGAGAACAACTTGGCCGGTAGAGGTCAGGCCAATGAACCACAGTGCACGTTAGAATTTGCAATGTAGTATTGACATTTTCAGAATAATTTGTAATTAACTTTAATTTCTCAGATAATAATATCAAAATCCCTATAAAACATAAGTATAAGTAAGATGTATTATATATTTATCATTACTATGAAAGTAGGTAAGTACATTCTCTCTCATTCTAGTTATAAACGACTGAGAGAAAACTCATATCCGTTAAACGTAAAATTTAAAAATCTTCGAAATACCCACTATTTTCCATTTTAATAGTATTGCCTCTTCAGCGTTCTTCGAGTTTCGTATTCAAGGCAGACGCGGATATTTCTGCTCGAATAAAAGGCTTTCATGATCAGAATAGACTTATAAAGCCTGCCCTGTCAACTGCTCTACAACTTGGAGCTGATCCAAGGCTATTTATGGCAAGTTTTCACCGACAGATGGTTTGAGACGTTCTAACGTTTGCGATCAACCTAGCGGGTTTGTAGTTGACTATGCTATTGGTAGCATATATAATATTTTGTCGGATGTGTTCTAATTTTAACATAACTTTGACCTAAACGTACAGAAAGTATTTTAGACCTGTCAGATTTAAGTTTGTAAAAAAAACCGTACCTGCGCCAGAACCTATATTATTATGTTTCACAATTAGGATATACCTACCTAATTAATATTATTTTAAGTTTTGATATTATTATGAAATTCAATATTAAAAAGTCATTAATACGTGAACCATAAAAAGTAGATAATTATGCCATCATTAACAAAGTACCTACTCTTTCCCAAAATCTTACTTCTTTAAATGAGTCACCATAAGCCCGAGAACTACGAGTTGGGTATTAGTTGATTAAATTGCGAGTCTATTAGTCGAGTCTGGAAGTCTCTCAAGTTCGCTGACAGTCAGAAAAAACAAGAGGTAGAATGTCTCTAAAATATTTACTAATTAAACTCCGACTTCAACAAAAGACTTACAATAATTATTATTTATAACATAAAACTTCAATTGAATCGAAATTGTATAATTACAGAAAAGTGCAAAGTACATTCAGAATTCATCACATTGTATTTTAATTGTCTAAAATTTGTTGTGTTTGCGATTGAGTCTCGGGGCCTCCCTCATGAATGCGAGGCGGCCCCATTCTATTCCTTCATAGATGTTCACTTTAACATTCAATACAGCGTTATTGATTAGTAGAGTGCTTTCTAGACGAAATTATGTTCCTATCTGGTAAACTGTATTTCTTCTGAGGGTAAAATGTTCAAATCTAGAGAGAATCAAGCCATACAATTTGGATCATTATACTATTACTGATTATTTCGGGATCCCTTTTTTTCGCATAATTTTTTTGTCCTATTTTAATTTAGCATAATGAGTTAGGTATAATGTTTTTTGTCATAATCATATTTTGTCATAATTGTTTTTGGGCATACAATCTAACTAAGCATAATTCTAGTTTGGGCTAATCGTTTTTGCCCTAATTTTGATTTCCATATTGTTTTATGGCATATTGTTTATTCGTCTAATATATACATAAATAACAAAAGGCATAATTGAAACACACTTTAATAATTTAAATGTATTTATTCATAATGATTGTTTGAAATGAATGTAATGTTTTTTTTTACTATAATTTTCATGCAATATAATTCCTTTCATTTTAAATGTAAATTTTTAGCAATAGCTTGTAAATAGGCAAGTTTTGAAGTGTATTCATTTTTATTGTTGATAATTTTGTCAAGGCGATTATGTTGGTCTGTGTATTTCTTCTTTTTGTTGGTATTGGTGTTGTATGTATGGTGTATTAGGTAATAGTAGGTTACGGTGCGGCGGGGGTGGCCCTTGGGCCACCCGTAAGCCGCCAACATGATTATTTTATATACAAACAAAAAGTAGGTATTAGGTATATCAGATATAACTTAGGTACCATAGTGTAATAGTAGGTTACGGTGCGGCGGGGGTGGCCCTTGGGCCACCCGTAAGCCGCCAACATGTTTATTTTATATACAAACAAAAAGTAGGTATTAGGTATATCAGATATAACTTAGGTACCATAGTGTAATAGTAGGTTACGGTGCGGCGGGGGTGGCCCTTGGGCCACCCGTAAGCCGCCAACATGATTATTTTATATACAAACAAAAAGTAGGTATTAGGTATATCAGATATAACTTAGGTACCATAGTGTAATAGTTAGTTACGGTGCGGCGGGGGTGGCCCTTGGTTTAATTTTTGTTTTTAAAACTTCAGGAATATATTTTTCGGCGAGTAATTAATATGATTATTACAATTATGTTTTAATATCATTATGACAAAGTTTATTTAGGCTTTATAATATTATTCTTAACAATCTTTATGCTGTTTGTAGTTATGCTTAATAATATTATGCCTATAAAATTATGCCTAATGACTATTATGCGTAGTTATTACTAGGACAATTTAAGGTATGCCATGTTATATTATGACATAAAAATTTATGCACAAAAATAGGGAACCGATTATTTCTGGTAAGTATAATGATCTGTCAGCAGGTAGAGTAAAAATGGTAAAAGTATTCTTCGAAACCGGATCCCAGCGGCGGCCGCGCTTCAATTTAAATGAAAGAGAAATATTTTTTTCCCACAATGTTTTAAAATGAGAACATTTTAAATTCCAATCTTGCACTTTAGTCAGACGGTGGAAATGCAGATGGGCTGGGAATTTTGCACTGCTCCGCATCATATCTAAACTAAGTTATGGTAATCTGGCTATAAGTTACAGGCTTGGGCTAGTAAGCTTTTCAATTTTATTAGGGAATCGGTTAAGCTTTAAAGGATTTTGAATTGAATTTCTCTATCTCTTTAACACAGTTAAATTTTACTTCATTTCTTTAATTTTTATGTCTTTTTTGGGCCTCTACAAACTCTACATTGTAGGTATTTGATCTGTGTTCCAGAATTTTGTGCTCTAATCTTCATACTAGATAATTTAATGCCTAATTTTGCATCCCAATTCCCGACACGAATTGCAAAACATTTCTGGGAAATTTTATGCGAGTTCACAACATGGGTTCATTAGATTTCTGTTGCAGTATTCATTCCAGCGGCGTGTGTAATCATCAAAGTTTGCATGTGCGCTCCGGAAATAGTAAAATGCAAACACCGGAGCTCGACCCGGACTGTCAATACAAATGGTTATGACCAGGTCTCAATTCGTGCACTGTCGCTTCATATATGAATGCAAATTTTAGACGTTTTCCCATCTGTTATCTATGTGTATTTCAGTCGCGTCGCGTTCGACTTTCATTTCCGCGACACAATACGCTACTAGTCCATTGGCGCGAATAGAACCGAAGAGAAAAACTACCGAAATGGTACAGTTGCAGATTTGTATCGTGTCAGTACATCACTCCTCCCCCCGGAAATAAACTTGCCAGCGAAACACAGCACTGTGTTAGCGAAAACTCAAACCAGATTTATGGCGACACCCCAACGTTGATATTTCGCTGCTTTGTGATTCGATGAATAAGTTTCAGAGTTGGAATTGATATCGTCGTCAGGGGATTGAATATTTTATGAGTCCCTATTAACCAGAACCTGTAAAAAACCTTCAATAATTTTATATCGAAACAAGATTTTTTCAATTTCAGGGAACGTAGTTTTCGATCTATATTTTATGATTTATCACGTTCGCTGGAAACTTTCCGCAGTGACGGATGCTCGTAGCCACTATGTCTTTACTTTAAAAATTTTGTTGCATGCACGACGGGAAATTTATTACCTCCAATATTTTATGTAGTAGTGACAGCAGCCACCAGACAGAAAGACATGAAACGGAACTATGTTTCCTATTTTCGAATATTCCTGCACCTTGACAATAACTTTGTTAGTGCTTGCCACAATCTTGGAATTCTATTAGGAAACTTCGTCCATCTATCGAATATCTTGGTCATACATTAACTAAACGACCTACCTTCTACTGCTCAATACAATGGGGAGTATTAACTACATTCACTTAATAATATATTGTGTGGTTTTTTTTATTTGTTTTTGTACGTTTTTGTTTTATGCTCTGTTTATCTTATCTTAATTTAAAATAAACGCCATTTTTTCCAATTTATTTTAATGGCAATGTATTGTAGGTACCCAGTGAGAAGTCAGGTGTAGGTAGACCAGATTATGTTTAAGTTAGATACCTACCTTTACGAGCCTTACTTAGATACACTGGCCTGCTAATACTGCCTAATAAGCCCATCCGCACTGTTATCTGTCTGTGTCTGTCGCCAGAGGATTTGCTATGAGTCTGAATATAAACACATACTAAAAAGATTCAAGGAAAATATTTAAATTCGACCCAGGACAAACAAAATTATTTAGATAGGAACACGGGTGCAAACAGGTATACGCCTGTTTATATTCGTAAAGCAACACCTATTGTTACGACATTTAAGATCTACATTTCACATAATAAAGGAAGGGTTATAGCCCTCGCTTACGTCTGATTTGAACTTACCCCTGTAAACGGTACGGGGACCATATAAAAGGAAAATGATTTACCTATTTCTTTATGATGTAAATATTCCAAAAGTTATGCTTGAATTTCGAAGATTACTGATATAGCGAGTAACAGAGAGGCAGGGATTAAAACCTGCATTGAATAAAATCGTGTTGAGATTAGGCGCCTCTTCAAAGGGAAAAATTGAAAACAAAGATACATAAAAAATACATATTGAGTAAGTATTTTGCTCGCGAACAAAGATGTGTACTTTTAGTTTACATGATTTATATTGAGATTCATATACCTACAGAAATAACATTGAATAATTATTGAATTAAAAACTCGCGCACCGAGGCTCCCGTGCAACGCAACTTAATCCCGTAACTTCGCTATAACGAAAAAATAAACTAGATTTAGATACCAACTTAACTTTGCCATTATAAAAATATTTTGTCCATACATCGAACATACTCCCGAGTTGATCATCTGCAAATATAAGTAACAAAAAAAATATATTTTTGGGGAGACGTAATTTCAAATCAATTTCCTTTACTTGTGCTATAAGACCTTCTTGCCTTTCATGATTCTAGGTCAACGGAAAGCACCTAACCTATGGGTTTTGATTTTCATGCAGAAGTTAAATTTTTTCACGGCTGCGTGAGGTTGCAGACCTGAGTATTTCGTATTAATCAACTTGATCCGTCCACGCGTTTCTGATATATATATATGTGTCAGACAGACGGACAACAAAGTGATCCTATTAGATTTCCTTTTTTTCCTTTTGAGGCACGGAAACCTAAAAACAAAACAAAAACCGATTTAACGACACCTCATATGTTAAAATCCATCAAGCAAAAGTAATCGTTTAGGTACAGCCTAAACGGCGTGCCAAAGTATTAGACATACATACTCACATACATTACTTACATACACTCGAAAAACATAACTCTCCTTCTTGCACAGTCGGGTAAAAACTTACTCTGGTAATTACTTTCGATAGAAACTCGATCCATGATCCAAAAATCTCGAAACAAAACACTGTCAACATTACTTAATTGGATAAGATCTCTGCCTCCTAATTATTTCCGCCGCGCCGACGTGGAGAGTAATCACAGCAACATCATATCTGCTTTGCCGAAAGTTAGGTAATTTATTATAGTACCTACTCGTATATATCTCATATTCTAACTTTTATGAAAATATATGAATGAGATATTCCGGTGGTAGGACTCTAATGTCCACCTATGCAGGCATCGCCGCCTTAACATTTCTACCGTGAAATAACAATGCATCACCGTATTGCAGTAGATTCCTTTCACAACTTCAGTGTAGGAAAGGGAAGATCAAATTTTTAGACCTTGTCGAAATTTGTCGAATTTAATTAGGTATGTCATTAAAATTGTTAATATAACACTATCACTGTAACAGTAATCGTCACAGAACATGAATTCAGCCTCATATCAAGCGACCCTTCTGTGACCCGATTGCTTTTCCCTATTTAGAAAAAAATTACACAAATCTCCGATTGAAATTGAGCAAGTTTGCATTTTTAAATCGTTTAGCAGCCGAGTTCCATTATCAAACACTCCGAGCTCGTCATCAGGGTTGAAGGCTTGCAGTACGAATCGCATGCGTGAACCTGTTCAGGCAGTATCGCAGCATTCAGTCAGTGCCGACTCTGTTACCGAGATGGGAAGACGTCCCGATTTCGAAAACAGTTATGCACGTCACGCGATCTCGGACGAACTCAAAATCGTAGAACGAGTTCAAAAGACTAAGTAGACAGTGAGAACATTTGTAGATAGAATATGTGAAAGTGATAAATAGTGATACAAGTGACGTTTACAACTTTGCGTAAATTGAATTTTCTTGAAATTAATTTAACTTGTGAAAAGAGATTTTTCATAATATTCACCAAGTCACCTCTGGATATCTGTTTGCCGCTCATTTATTTTCAACGAGTACCTATTTTTTCCATCCTTAATCCACAGTTTTCATATTCAGTCAAATACAGGCAATCCTGTATTTAACGGCACATTTTCCAAAACTAAAGTGTGAATTTTACCTAAGTCCATGTTAGATATTGTCATTGCAACTCCGCAAATATAAAAGGGACCAATTAGTTACAGTACATAGGTACATATTTACGTACAGTAAGTGGAACTCATGGAGATACTTAATATTCAGTAGTAAAATATTTATATACTTACTTGTAATATCAAGTCGTATGAGGAATGATGGAAAGGAAACAAAACCGCTCCTCAAGCAAATAAGTTAAGATGAAAAGAAAAGAAAAACGCCAAGACATTATTAGATGTCATATCCTTTGTAGGAATATCATTTCATTATTCTAGGTGTGCATTTATTTGCCTTTCATCAAAGAGTCTGGACTGTTGATACTCTTATATGACGACATTATAATTATGTTTGTTAAGTAAATGACTGTCGCACCATTCGAGTTTCGGCATTGAAATATAGTCAAAGCCCAAATGAGAATTATAAACCGCATTATATTTCGTTAAATTTTAGCCTGACTCCTAGCCTACACTACGTTACTATGTGCTGTAGAAGTTATTGTCTTCTGAGGATGATAATATCCTGTTTTGAGAAATAACAAAAAATATCGTTTAGTTTACTTAAGCAAGTAGATAGGACCTATCTACTTGGTAATACTACTCATACCTGGTATGAGTAGTATTACCCGAGATAAGTATCTCGGGTAATACTACTAGGGGGTATCAATAAGATAGCGATTTTGTCAAAGTGTACTCTAAACAATCTACTAGAAAAATATATTTTACAATCGGTCAAGTAAGGTCAATCTCAATCTTATTATGCTATATATGATATTATTATGTATAGCATAATAAGGTTGAGATTTTCTCAAGAACTACTTGACCGATGGTAAGTACAGTCTATATTACCCGAGAAAAGTATCATTACTTTTCTCGGGTACCTAATATAGACTGTACTTACCTCAAAGGCATCAATTAGCAATAGGTATACCTACGGCCCGTCGGCGTTTCTATTTTCATCTGAATCTCAAAACTTCGCTCTGACCTTAAAGTTCTGAGGTCACTATCTGATGGGATGAAAGGGAGGATTTATAATTTATAAACTACGCTCCCTAAATCCAAAAACTTAATCGGTTTTTGGGTTTTACATGTCGCTTTAAAACTAATTTGAAAGGAAATCTCTTATACTGGATCCCAAATCTGAAGGTATTCAAAATGAGTCCCTCATCATTGAGTCATCCTCACGTGCCTCGGGAGCAGTGGGTTGTTTTTGTTGAACAATAGTCGTTATACCATGCCAAAAATCTATGGAGGGATTGAAAAAGTCTGAAACTAGGTTTATACGCTAACCATCGCACAACACATAAGGATAGGTAGGTATCTATTCAAAATTCCCAAATTCCCAAAATACATCCTAATCCCATTAGAAATATATCAATTCGAAGAATAGTCATACGCTCTGCTCGTTTATTGTCTCTTAATTTATTTGGTTTAGAGTTGTAATTGTAATGTAACTTTAGGGATGAAATTAAATATTTCTCAGTCAATATTATGGAGAGTTCTGTCTGAAACAAAAACGTTGACATTATAAAGGACATACTTGTGTCTGAAATGGAAGGAAATATTCCTATTATTATTATAACGGAGTCACAATTTTCTGGCAAGGGTGTGAATATCTAAGAAATATATAAATTCTGGAAAGAAAACATTTGTCATCCGACAAGCTCGTATGTCACACTGTTCCCTAATTCGCACCCAATGGAATATAATTTTAGCCGCGGAGCGAAGTATTGGGGAGGTTACTGCGTGGCTCAAAATCAAATATTCATAATTCGGACTTAAACAGTGCCGACAAATCGCGATATCTCGGCGAATGCTCACAATTCAGACCCTCAGGCCTTCATTCTCCGAAAATACTGTTCCCGCGTTGGTAAAGTGACCTATTTTTCGATATTTTACACATGCTATTTTTACCCATAAAGGGTCATGTTAATCTCAAGCGTTAGTTAGCGAGTATTTGATATCGCGATAATTAAGAAAAAAATGTATTTCTCTTCTGTTTATCTATCTACATTATTCTACATCCTTATATTTATAAAACTGAGTGCTTAATGACAGAGTTTGGCTTTTTATCGTTGTAATTTTGGCGTTATACTGGCGTTAAACTTTCGCAATATCGACCTCTGATTGGGCGGACGCTAAAATTGTTCGTCAATATTCAATTTCAATATGAGTACAATGAACGAGCTGCCAGGTCCCTAAAGGCTTGATAAAAATGCACATAGGATTTCATACATAGCATAATCAAAACATGTTTATATAACTATTTTAGATTTAAATAATAGAAAGACTGAAAATGTATTTTTATATACTTTAGATTACTGTCAACATAATTTTCATTTCTAAGCATTGTTTAATAATCGATCTCACACATATTTTGGACGTATTGTGCTCAATAAAATAACTCTCAATAACGTCTGCAAATATGGTCTCAATTATATAAGTACGTAAATATGGCCCATCAGGGTCTTAGAATACCACGTTTAAGATATCATTTACCACAGACAACGTCGAAGGGCAGGGCGTACCCATATAAAGACGGTAGGATTTCGGGGCCAAATATCACATAGTGCCATATGTTTCTAAGATTATTAACTCTCACTGGTTATGGTTGGGTTGGATATATTATACTGTAGCTAATCTTTGCGCTGCAGGGCATAGGCCTTTCACGTAATAAAAATACCCCTCTGGATAGGCGAAACGGCAGAAGCGACGATAAAAAGCAATGGTTCCCGACCAAGGAACTACAAATAAAGAACGGAACCAAATACTGGGGCGAATATATTCAACACAGCTGAAAGAATGATGCCGCTTGTTTGCTGAAATTGCTGCGACGGTTACACAAAAGAACCCTTACAGTTTTGAGGGGTTTGTCCTTATTTAGAAATTAATAGGATTCTTTGATGTCTTTTGTCTCTTCCGTCCTTTAATTATATTTCCAATTTGTCGTATTTTATTTCTTTTGTTTTTCTACCGTTAGCGGCTACGTGAGCGAAAACCGCAAGATCTCCTTTGATTTCAAAATATTACGTGTCGGGAATCGAGGCTCCCTCGAGAATTTTAAAATATGATAACGCGCTGAACATTCCGCTACAAGCCTCCAATATTTCAGCATTAATTTATCCCCGAAGGAGAATTATTATTTCGGAGGATCGTTTGTGACGAATTGATATTTTTCATGAGTCCTTCACCTAAGGGCTGCCATTTATATCTTGGAGGCTGCGATTTATTGCCGCCATTTATCATTTCATCGAGCCCTTCCCTTGCGTCGTGTCAGGGCATAACTGAAACCCTCCCTAATGTAGCGCGGGTTATTTTATTATATTTAATCAGAGCGTCTTTATTTCCCGAGTTCGGTGCGGGTTCGGTAAAAGGAAATGTTTTTAGATGAATCAACAGAGAGTAATGAGTTACACAGTTAGAGACACAAAGGTATGTGATGTGATGTGGTCGGTGGGCGCGAGTGACAGTTGAAAGGTAGTGCGCGTGTGATGGTGGAGGGTGTAGTCGCAGCATGACCACGTGGATGGCGCTGTTCGGGCTAGTGTGGCTGCTGCGCGTGCGCGGGTCGCTGTGCGGCTGCGCGGCGTGCAGGCGCGTGCGGCACGAGGTGGACGCGCGCGACGCGCCCAGCCCGCGCGCGCCCACCCCCGACGAGCGCGCGCCCTTCGACGTCATCGCGCTAGAGAACTACACCCGTGACGTCACCGTGCAGACAGACTTCGACGACGACGACGTTGAAGATCTCGACAAAATCGAGCTGCAAATCACCGAAGATTGTAAGTATCTTGATTGTAATGTAACGAAGCTTTATGGAAATAACAAAATTCTCGCAAAAATGTTATGAGTTTTTACCCGACTGCGCAAGAAGGAGGGTTATGTTTTTCGAGTGTATCTATGTATGTGAGTAGGTATGTATGTCTAATTATTTGGTAAGCTCTTGATGGATTTTAACATATGAGGTGTCGGTAGATTCGTCTTGATTGTAGGAGTGACATAGACTATAAAAAATTAAACAACTTTTTGCAGTCTTTTTTTGTTTGTTTTTTGAAATAATATCTGCCCGTTGAATGCCGTTCTTACACTCTGTGAAGTCATAGTTTTACTGAATGAGTCCTTTTTTATGATTAATTAAGTACTCGGACTTAGAATTTTAGCAAAGTTATTATTATTCTTATTTCACCTAAAGTTCGTTTGGTCGAAGTGCAAGTTATCTTCTCCCACAAACGATTATGCATTATGAATTGTTTAAACACATTACTCAACTCGCTTTGCATAAGTTAGTTATTAAACTAGTCTGGAACAGACCAATTACTTTGACTAGAAATAGACTGCGGTGGGTGGAATTATTTAAACAACAATCTAGAAATTAATGTGTGACCCTTCACCAGTAGGTACTGCTGAGATATGGAATTAAAGCTACCTGCTCTCAAAGTGATTTAGATTAACTTGGAAATAGGTACGTACACATAATATGTGTTTACGTGTAGATATTATCTACACTTGAATTCACATTAAATAAGTACCTATAATGAAATGAGTTTATCTACCATAGAATAAAAGTAATTAGGATTGACTAACATAAGCAGTAAGCTGGCATAGGCTGGTCACACCTATCTTAGGCCCGTATTAATAGTCTGAGCTCAAACCCGCGCTCAAGAGCGAATTCAGCTGATATACTCTCAAGACGTGATCACCATCTCAAGTAGGTATGTCATTTATTAATAAACCAATCTTGAGGACGTATCACGTGATATCTTTCTCAAGTGGAAGAACTCAAGTAAACGTCGCGGTTCGCCTGCAATCAGCAAATACGTTCTAGTGTGAATTTGACGGATCTCTTGAGAACTGAGTTTTGTTTATTAATACGGCGTTACTCAAGTGATACCCGATTCCTAAACGCGCACCTAAGTTACGTTTATTAATAGGAACGCCATCTTGAGGTCGTTCTCAAGATTAACTTTTGAGCTGAGAGTGGTTTATTAATACATGCCTTAGAACCAATGTGGTATACAGGTTCTCCAATGGATATTAACCATGGGATGCCAGACTACAATTATAGAAATCAATGGAAAAATAAAATAAATACAATGCATCTCAAAATCGAGAATATGATAGTGAGACGTGACGTCATGTCTTACTATTTTTATAAATAACCTCCTCCTTTTTTTTGAAAGTCGGTTAAAAAATAAATAGGTACTAAATCCGTTTTGCCAAAAAGGGATGACGCACGCGACTAGGGGCTGCGAGCTGTCAAAGTCAAGCGCGGGACAGAAGATGTCCCGCAGCGGCGCGGCGGAGTGAAGAGCACGGCACAGTGACTGCTTATTTGTATTTTTATTAATTTTGGACAAATTTTGTCAGGCAAATAAAAATACGCCAACAGAAATCAGATTTTTTTAAACAAACTCTCGTATTTATAATACCCTATATTTTGATATATATTTTGTATGTATATCTGTTTTGGTTTAGACATAATTTTCATTTTAAAAGACATGGAACTTTTCATGGCGATTTTTTTTCTGTCGAGCGAAGTTTGTCCAATCGTGTAGGTATTGATATTCATCAGTCTCTAAATAGACACCCCAATATTGATATATATTTTTCCAGACGTTTAATTTTAGTGGTTAGTGCCGTTAGCCTTCATAGAAAAACTGAAAATCTGCGCATACAAAGCCCAGTGATTTGGAATATCGAAAACTAATTTAAGATGTATTTTTTCAGAATGATCATATATATTTTAAAATTTATATCGTCATTACGTAGGTTATGAGCTCATTTTATTGGCGTTACTAGTTTATTATTTCTCTAACTAAACTTTCTAATAAGTACAAGAATACCCAACAAACACGAAAGTTTCGATGTTTGAACGTTGAACATGTTTGTTAGGTACTCAATCACGCTCAAATTGCTTCACAACTCTACACCTTTCCAAGCTCTAAAACTCGTAAATCGTACCTACAACAATATTCTTTTATTTATTGCTGAAACTCTAATTATATTTTTGTTCTTAAACATAAGTACACCTAGCAGTTGGAGGTATATTTAAATCGCCTACTTATTAGTAGGTCCCGCTGTTTTGCTAGTATGTAAGTAGGTACATTTATTTTGTAAATTAAATTGGCAATTATATGACTAAGGGAAAATATCGAGTCGAGAAACTAATAAATCGCGAGTAACGTTACGGGGCGGAAGGCATCGTATAATAAAATATTTTTATACCGCATTTATTATATAAAAGTTTGTTTATTTAGTTTTCAAATGTTTATTATAGCGGAAACCAAATGTAAAATGTTGATTTAGTAGTTTGTAGTTTTAGTGTCGGCGAAGATCTATTTACATTACATTTGATTAAATATTTGATAAATGGCACACGAACCACGGGACAACAACACGAAAGCGAGACGACAGCACTCCTACAAAAATGTCGCCGCGTCAGGCTGAAAAGCATATTTTTTGTGAATTGAACAAAATACTAAATAATTGACTACTTACATAAAAATAATATTATCATAAGAATTTGCATATATATTCGTGCCCGGCGACAATTTGTCGCTGTCGTGTTGTAATTGTCGCGTGGTTCAACTGAATATATTTTTAGGCCTGTAAATCTTTGTACAGCGGGCTGTTTTCTAATTAGGACGTAATATGAATATGTTTGAAGAAGCGCATAATTCAGGGGTTTATTATATATACTACGGCATAGGTGTGACTCTATCTGGGTCGTCAACCTCTAATCCTAAACTTAAACGCAACTGTCACTGTCACTCATATGCTATATCGCGTAAGAGTGAGAGTAACATTCTAGAGAGTCCGCACTATAATAAGATTAATAAGTCTAAAAATGTGAGTCCGGCTTTAGACCTCTTTGGGCACAATTGTCTCCCGTCGTGTCGAGTCGATTAGGGCATGTCCGGGACACAGCTAGAGCTCACAGTCTTGACAAGGCCACAGTTACGGGGATACCTTATCTATTTATATCGGAGAATTGATGATAAATATATTATTAGACACGGTAACGAGTTTAAATTTTAGACGAGGACATAGGTTCAGGATTCAAGGAAATTTTATAGTCTTTATTCATAAGCTAGGTCTCACAGAACAATCGACTCATATAAGTTATGTTAACGTACTTTGAACCCTGCTCGACATTGGTAATCAAAAAGTAATTCGTTTAGATACAGTTTGCAAAATATATCTAGTACAGTGTGTATCGTAGTATTTATAGTCATATAAAATACATCGTCAATCTCATTTTCCCTCATTTTTTCATGGGGTGAGATTGATGTAGCTGTCAAAGGGCGATCGAGGACGGTTCTATAACATATTGTACCTAAATATTAAATAAATAAAAACCGTACAAGAATAGTTAACTGTGCAGCTGTAATGTAAAATTTATTCTGAATCCAATATTCTTAGTTCCAATTACATTAGAATCCAATACCTACTTAGTTCTTGATGAGCAAATATGACTACAACTACCACTTGCAATCGGTAAATAGAAATGAGCAATCGATATTTTTACCGATTACAGTTGGCCGAGAATAAGGCAGCTGTTCATTTCCTAACGGGTTGTTCTGTTTGCAGCAAACGTAAGCAACTACGAGTGTGGGCGTGAGCAAACTCACAGTCCGGGCAGCGGGCGGCACGTCGCAGTCGCAGGAAGCTACCAGGTTCGCAACAATGTTATCGCGACACTTTTGTTGCTTCGCCGGGCTTCGCTTTTAACGTGCTGCGTTCCAATTTTGCTAATACCTGCTTTGATACTGGGTTTTATGTTTTACTGTTCCTCTTACGTCTAAGTATTTCAAAAATATTGTTTTGAATGTTATAAATCGGACGTAAATTTACGGCTGTTGTACTGCACAAGTTGGTCTGTTCATAATTATTATGTCTACTCATCTTCTATTTTCATAGCTCTAAGTTGAGTGTTTGAAAAAAAAAATGTTGGTAAAAGAAGTGGCAAACCGAAGTTGCAGCAGTGGGCTGGCCACACCTGTCGTAGAACCGATGGGGTAGACGGGCTCTAGAATAGAAACCACGAACGGCAGATACGTATGGGTCGCGCCCCGAGCAGATGTATGTATGACCTGCGCATGGTGGCTGGCAGAAGATGCAAAAGGCCGAAAAACGGGTTGAGTAGCGTGCTTTGGGAGAGGCCTATGTCCAACAGTGGACTGATAGCTGCTGCTGATGATGATGGTCACTCAATTTGTATGAAAAGTAATGCTCATTTGGGATTATTACTTGCCTGCTTTATTGTCAGATTTATTATCTGTCCAAACTAACTACACATATATCTCTCTACGAACATCTGCATTCATTTCTCGAAATTCGACAGCATCCTTCCCGTTCGTCCCTAAAAGTGTTTGTGACACTCTTTTAGAATTATATTATCTTTTATTTTCTAGGGTTATTTATACAATCTAATTTAAGTTAAAAACGTGAAAAAATTGCAACAAACAACGACACAATTCATAAAAATTAAAAAGACATTTTATTTTTGTTAAAAAATTCAAAAACCCTAAAAAGAATTACGTAAATAAAATAACGAGTTAATCCTCGTAACTCGTTAATTTAATCAGTGTTCGTTCGCAGTACCCTTCGGATTCCGACAGCGAGTCTGTTTGGGAGACCAGTGACGTCACTCTGGAGCGGGGTGCGAGCGGCCTGGGGCTCAGCATAGCGGGGGGCGAGACTGGCGGCGACGTCAGCATCAGCCGGCTGGCGACAGGCGGAGCCGCCAAGCAGGACGGCAGGCTGCAAATAGGCGATATTCTTTTACAGGTTCGTAAGGCTCAGGCGCAAAATGACAACTTCTAAGTCACACCATGCGCAAAACATTAATTTCTCATACCTTTCGCCAAATGCTCCTTTCTCATAACGTCGATTTCGCAAAATGTATCTTTATCATAATGTCCATTTCACAAAATGTCCCTTTTCTCCACCTAGTGTCGAAAATTTTGATTTAACCAAAATATCGATGGTGGTTAGTTAGTTAGATGTATTGGTATACAGCGCAACAATAAATAAAAAATGTTTGAAGGCCCAATACTCCAATGCTTACCGCATAAGCTTAACGCGAGGTTCTATTCGGTATAGGTTCAATTATGTATAGGTGTAAACGCGTGCCAATCCTTACTAACAAACGTGGCTAACGACGAAGCGATATTTGAATCAAATCCGCGGATTTAAGTAAGGATATAAGTGCTAGTAGAATCCCCGATGATATAACCCAGTTGATAAGTAAACGTAGTCTACTAAAAGTTAAGTATAAGTAGAGCAACATTTCGAGGTTATTAGTAGAGCGAGACAAGTTAAATTACAACACAAAACGTGCGATTCCGCAAAGCAATTTTGTCGTGAATCTCTTGGGATCCGTGACGTCGTTTCAGTACGGATACAAAAATTGTGAAGACGTCAGCATCAGTCAACGGAGCTTCTAAGAAAAATAGGCTTGAGATGTTCTTTAACATATTCGTATTGCATGCTAACTTGATTTAAGGCCAACTGCACTCTGCTAAACAAAAGCTAGAACGACTTTCCTGTAATATTTTAAAATAGATTGACCCCGACAAGACTATCGCGAAAAGCAATTTTGTAACGAGTCTCTTTGGGACACAGCGACGACATTCTAGTACAGAGCCAAGACCAGTGATGACGTTAGTATCCCCTGTAGTGCAGACGGCAAACCGAGAACGGAAGCATGCAAACAGGAAATATTGTTGTGTAATACAAATAAAGAACATTTTGATATTAGCAATGTCGCATTTAATTATTTATATGCGAAAATAGAAATACTTTTTCTATCTTGCAAATTGAATGCAGAAGCAGGTCGTATAATAAAGCCGGTGGCGAGGTGGCGCGAAGCAATGAAAAAAAATAAACGGTATCAATTACGCGAAGTTTGCTGCTCCTCGGCTTTTCTAAAAATAAATGTTGTTGGAATAGCTGCAAAGACAGAAGGAAAAGTTAATGTTATTGGAGTTACTAAACTAAAAATACTTCCGGATAAATGTACCAATAGATATCAATCGGAAGAGTCAGTTGAGTAGGATGAACATTCAGAACTTTGCGATACATAGGAACACACACTATGTTGGATATCCAATGACATAGGTGGTCATAATGAAAATTTATGCAGAAATAAAACTGGAGATAACGATTAAAATAATCTACAAATACCGATAAAATATGACATTGATTTTATCGCATCTTATACGGTTTCCAATAAAGATGAACTCGAGCGTCGGCAAAAATAGAACTCTCCAAAAATAATGACGTAAAACTTTTTATATCACGCAGTTAAAAAACTCTTCATGGGAGTTACTTAAACGGCATTCTTCACAAAGTTTCCCCTTTGTTAAATGAAATTTTATGTAAGTTTTGAGATTTAATTTGACAGGTTGATGTGCGCCTCCGAGCGAAAAACGTTTGAACACGATAAAGTATCAAAGATAGATAGATTTACATTTATTCGTTAAACATATTGTAGAGAAGAAATGAGGGGCATGCGTTTCAACTGATCGCAGGACGCAAGCCCTGGCTAGGTCGCGGCTGTGTGTGCACGAACGTATCGTTGTAGAGGCTGTACGTAAATATGACACACTGTATATCCTTTTGGTGAGGGGTCTTTGCAACAGCCGCGAAAGAAAAGTTTTCAAGAAACGGAAATACTCAAACTCTTAAGAGAGCAACACAGAGGTGTTTCGTTTCATACAGTAAACTCATCAACTGTATCATGCAGGCACTCTAGCCTACGGTAACACGGCTTACATTGGAATGATTCTCATCAAAGATTAACCTACACATAAAACCGTGATGTGCTGTCGACTTGTCGACCGTACTTACTCAATCCAATTTGCTTACAAAGTTTGTTTTAGATCGGGAGCGTAGGTATAAGCGTAGAACTTAATACAGTCATAATCATAACACAAAATTCCTCCTTCACCCTTCCGAGAAAGTAAACTCAGCGGGTCTTGTAGATAATTAAGTTACCTTTACCCTGTGAGGCGTGCTCTTGAAGTTTTGAGAATATCTTGGAGAAGTACTTATCCAACACAAGGCATGAATGGTTACTAGGTGTAAGGAACCTTATAACATTTAGTTTGCCCGGCCCTGATGTATTTATAAATTCCTTTTTTAATAGACATGAATGTTTTAATTCACCAGGAAACCATGTTTCAGGTTAACGATGTATCTGTGGAGGGCGCTCCACATTCAGTGGCTGTGGACGCATTGCAGCAAGCTGGGAATGTTGTGAGATTAGTAAGTAGGGGAAAAATTAAAGAATTGATAATGACCAGTAAAAAACTAGTTACCATATTTAGTTGCTTATACAAATACCTGGTAACGTATCAGTATAATAATGATACCTAATTGATAATTAATGATTTCGGTTGAATCGCTATATTCTCTTAAAACCACCTAATTACGAGTACACGTGGGTTCGTATAGACGCAAATACTCTTTGTTGTTTTGACAGCGCGTCCGAAGAGCTCGAAGGCCTCGGGTGGTGACACTGTGGCGAGGCGCTCGCGGACTCGGCCTCGGGATCGCAGGCGGAGCGGACGACGCAGCGGGTGGCGGAGGCGTATTCGTATCTCACATAGCTGTCGGTGGCGCAGCCCATCACGATGGCAGACTGAGACTAGGAGATAAAATTTTGGCTGTGAGAGATGAGGATGTTAGTATCATTTCTGATGCTTATTTCATACCTTTATATTTACACACTATTTTGTGAATTGTGTATATTTCCATGCAGGGTATAGAAACATCGTTAGTGGGAGCCACTCACGCGCAAGCTGTAGCTGCATTAAGAAGAACTGGGGAACACGTCACGTTGGTAGTGTTACCCGCTGGATCTCTTCCGCCCGTAGCACGCACCGCTCCGCTCTATTCCAGTAAGCGCAACCTTACGTCATAATTCATAGTCTGTGACAATGATGTATTAGTTTTAATTAAGCTGGAATTATTACTGAAAGCATAACGACTGAAATGCTACATATTGAAATACAGCTACAGTGCTATAATAGTGAAATGGTTGTATGATCTATGGAGTTGTTTCAAGTATATGTACATACGATAACGCATCAATGGTAACATTTGATGTAGGATTAAAACTTACTTCTTCCAGTGTAAAATATTTACGAGGAAACCTGCACAATGCAGGTTTGTCTTGTATCTATGAAACTGAGGATAGATTCAATTATTATTGCTAAATAAAGGCTGGCCCTCAAAGAACAGCGACAGGGTGTGCCAACAGTTATTCTTGATAACACAAAGTGGGTCGTAAGTATGTATATTAGAATCTCTGACTTACTCGTAAATGCTATGAGGAACTCTCAATAGTAAAGTTGAAGATATGGTTAAAATGAAAGTTCATGACAGGTATTTTGGTGCATAAAAATAATGAACAGCTTTTCTTTTTATACAGCGAGAACTCAAGCAACCTCCTGCTCAACGCTCCACGAGCTTTTAGAAGAGGAGCCAAATGAAATACCGAGGTAAAATGTCACTATTGCTGTACACGTTTCGCTTTGGTCACATTAACGTGTCGTCAGTTGGCTCTAATTCAAAAACTATAAGGCTTTAACTTTGTCGGGCTGCGTTTTTGGCACAGCCCAGCGTATCGTGTGTGCAATGTGCGCGGTGTTAAAAGTCTGGCGCCCATTGCGATTAAAATTAAAAATATTCCGGGCAAAAGTTATTAATCTTCTCTCTTAGTGCTCGTTTCCGACGGTTTTTGTAACAACGTTATAAGGATTTAAGCGAACTACGAGTCAGTTTTACTTAACAAAGATTTTAAACGTAATATTTTCAGTCTGTGGTGTAATTTATATACGTTTGACTGCATTTATAAAACACACACATTTGTAGCTATTCCAGATTGCGTACACTAATATTAGTCGCCTCTAAGCGAAGCGTCCTGCTCGCTCTTCGCGACGTAGCACATGAACAACAGAGACAGCTGCGTTTATGATTAGTATTCGACTTACTGGCCGTTACAGGATTAGCTACATTATATTATAATTTTTAGGTATATATATGTATAGGCTAGATATTTTTCAGCATGTTTAAATTACTTTACATATCTCCATTGTTTTGTGCAGATGTGTACGCATGGTTCGGCTAGTTCGATCTGGCTCTAGACTTGGAATGGACATCGTTGGAGGACTGGGAGGGGAGGCCGAGGGTGCCACGGGTGGTGAGGACGACGCTTGCGGGGTGTTTGTCTCCGGAGTCTCGCAGGGGGGTGCAGCACATGGCATGCTGCATAGAGGAGACAGGATACTCAGTGTCGATGGTCGGGACCTCACAAGAGCCACACATGAGCAAGCCGCAGCGGCTTTGAAGGTACCTAATTACTTTAATGGACTTCAACATTTGAATAGTGAACATTTAGGTTTAGCTGCGGTAAACTGTTACCGTGAATGAATTTAAATGTTTGCAACTAGCTTACAGTCTGGTGGCGATTGGCTTGAATATTCGCTCGATGTTACAAGTCGACTATTCGACAAGTGAGCCCATCAGCTGGCTCCACTCAGCCATTTGATAGCATAATAATGAGTACTAACTCAACTGTCGTTTTTTGGCGAATCCGCGAATATCTCATCGAACTAAGTCTTGGTCCAGCATTCGTTCAATTCAAGTTGTAATGTTTCATATAAAATATTTTTGCACTGTGTACACGTATGTACGAGTACGTAGAGCTAAATTACAGTGGATTTGTCTCACGTACGTTCTGGATTCGATTTCCGGTGAAGGTTACCTTGTATTTGCATTGCATGTTGATTCTGGCTGGACCTATAATATACCTAATCGTATTCTACATTCGATATTATTACTTTTTATTTAGGAGTTTTCAGATTGTCCGACTACTAATAATGCGAATAAAATATAGTAAAAAAAAAATTTATTATTAAGAACAGCCTTGTACCTTTTACATTATTCATCTATGTTAGGAAAGATCATCATATTTATATTATATTTTTTTGACATAGACTAAAGGCCGATTTACACTTGCAACTCGAAATGACACGTAATTTGTAAGTGTCAAATAATTCGCAAACATGCAACGCACGAATCTCCGAAATGTCTTTGTTATACGTCAACAATTTTTGTCTGATAGATTCGATACATCGAGTTATGTAGGGTCACCCGTGGGAATTTACCCTAATAAAATCATTTTACTCCAGCAGTACTCTGGCAGTGCGGTATCGATAGCTGCTCAGTACCAGCCGGAGCAGTACGAGCGGCTGCGCGCGCGCATCCGGGCGATCAACGCGGCCGCCGTCATGTCGCCGCATGCGCGACACACCACGCATGTACCTGTGCATCCAGACCTACATGTTGTGTATCCGAGGTAGGAAGTACTTAAAGATCAAAGGTTACGTATCGAAAAAAATTCCGTACAAAATCCTGTTTGGTTTGATACCTATACCTAAGTACTTAGTTAGACTAAGAAAATCTCATCATCATCAAACGGCACCACTCATCGAAATTTTGGTTAAAGGTTGTCGCAGACGTATCGGCCCAGCACGGGATGAACGCGCGTCGCCTCAGTATTCTTTGTATGAAACTCCATACTGCAACACACACTAATCGCCTACGTAACGGCATCGCCTCGCGTTATTTTCAGAACTGAGAGATAGCGAGGGGTGATGCGAGGCGGTGACGTGTGGGTACGTGTGTGGCAACCCTAATTCTGAATTTTAGCTACTCTAGAGAGAACATTTTGCGTAATAGCAAAAGCTAGCTTCGCATTAAAAGATATACATATCTTTTAATGCGAATAATAATTAAAGACGTAGGTAATAAATACCAATAGGTACTTATTGGTCTTTACAATTGTGGTTTGTACCTATCATAATCTGATACCATCAAATGGGAGTTACATTATTTCAAATTTTGTTGACACTTCTACTACGAGTATGGTTCAGAGATAGAGATATTTTGTAGCTAAATATAATCTCTACTCTTATTCCTACATAGATGATTTATTTTTCCAGAGTTTAATTAAGAAAGTAGGTACGAAAGATATTAGATAGTATCGATTACCGTGTCTACTATCGACAAGGGTACTATGGATGATTACTATTCCAATTGGGTCTCGATAAAGGGCGCCGACCGTATGATATTAGAAAATCATTACCATGCAAATAACTAACTCTATAACGGCAAAGGATTAACACTTTAACTATCAAACAAAGAGTATACTCATGCATTGTACCTACTGTATTTAAAATTTAATTTATTCATTAGTTTTAAAGCTTGATTTTCGTGAGAAAATTGCAGTAGGTACGATTTTAACTCTTACATCGCAGATAATAAGAACGGTCCAAAGTCCAAAGTGTTACACTTGACCTGCTGTTAGCTGTACCTAGGCCAAAAATTGTAACAGAACTAATCCAGTTTTCAATACAAATTGCGATGTTGAGTGTTACTTTTTGTGTATAAGTATGTGTGCATAGTCCGTATTTTCAGTTACTTATCTGAATTAAATTTACAGCATGTAGGTATAAAATAAAATTTTACTACACTACAATATGACGTAAATAAAATATTTATTACTATGCATGATAAAACGAGACCTCGATGCTAAAACACAACGGCCAGCTGTGGACCATTTCACGTTTGCAAATATTTTGCAACTAGTACAGTCGGCATCACATAAACTCTACACAAAAATTCCAACAATATTGTAATTTAGACCATATTGGTATTTATGCTTGTATCTCAAGATGAAATAATTAATTTTCTTTTTACTCGTACACATAGGTTTTGATCTAAAAATTTCTTGAATGAAGTAAGTAATCACGATGTTTTTAAATACTTACCTATTGAAATCACATCGATTTGGGAGTCAGGAACATATTCTAGTTTCTCTTGTACATTCGACGCACATCGAGATCCATCGCACAACTTGGTCACCTTACGTATGCAATGATTTTGTGCTCATCGAGGTCCTAGTCAACTGATTAAAATATGTAATGCCTTCTTACCTTTATTTTCAAAGTTTAGGTTAGATAAATTGACGAATCAACATTCGTATGTCAATATGCTTTAATGTAATGCACATCTGCATCTTATATCAGCCCTAGTCTACATATTGCATACAAAATATTCCCTATTCGGGTCATGTATCGAATGCACTCCGCGCCAGCGTACGCGTTTCATGCATTTCAACTTAAGTTATGAAACCCCATAGCATGTTTGTTGGCTGCATGCCAATGCTATGATTAATTAGAATTTGGTATAAATTCGTAATTTGAGCTGGTAATAGGCACGTAATTAGCGGGATAGATAGAGTTTTAATTTGTATTTATCTTTTTCAGGTAACAGTGAACTGGCTGTGAAACTGACCTTTCTATACAAACTGAAAAGTAGCTAGTGAAAAATTTGTAACAAAATTTTTATCAATTCTGTAAGACAACTTTATTTTACTTTAATTTATTAACTTCTTCAAAACCCAAAAACTTCATTTTCTTGCAAACCTGCAATACACAAATACGTGTAAACATCGTGCGAAATTAAAAATAATACACGGTAAGTATTTGAAGGTATTTGATACTATGTTGTTTTTAAATACACACATATTTTATTTAGTTGTGACTACAAATTTGTACTTAATAATAACCACAGACTCTTTTTGAATTAGGCATGAAATTGCATTGCTATTATGTGTATAGTAGGTAAGGTATATATAATATTATAGGAGTTTTGAAACTGTGATATTAAAATTAATGTTAGTGTATCGATGTAAAGATGAAAATTGAATACAATACATAAGAAATACTTGACTTTATTCATTTGCATTCCTTTGTTAGTACCGTTAGTTACCTTAGTACCGTAACTATTTAAAAACGCAAACGAATGGCCAAAAATTTACGAAAATTATTTGGGTAAGAGTTTTTATTAATTGTCATATCCTTCCATTTATATAAATATGTTACCACTGGGAATCTACAAGTCCAAACCACGCGTTCATCACTCGACCCTCCACCCACGTACCATGAAACAAGAATATATTGCTTCTGTATATAAACATTGATATTGACAAAACACATCAAGGGACTGAGACAATGTGTGACGTAAGCAGTTGTTAGGGAGACGGGTCTAAATAAGGCCGTAGATAAACGTAGGTCGATAGACAAAATCACTATAGTTGAGGGAATGAAGAATAATGATGTTTCACTCAAATGAAGCCATCAAACCTCGAAAGAATTAACTTACAAGAACTTTCCAGAAAAAGGAACCTAACTCCGAACTCTTGCATAGAATGCAGCACTATGTGCTACCATGCATGCATGCATGTGCACATTGTATGAGTTTATGAAAATATAATACCTAGTAGGTAGGTATTATTACCTACATGTTTCTCATGTGATTGGAGAGAAAATTAGGAATGTGTAAAAAATATTTTATTTCAGGTAGGTAAGTACCTACCTAATTTATAATATTTTTATACAGTCATATAATTTTCATATCTGTAAAACTACTAGGTATCTAGAAAGTTATTAAAACTCTACCGTAATTGGAGAAATAAACGTATTGTTAAAAAGCGTTTCGTCGAATTAATTAAAACTTTGGTTGAAACATTCAACTCAGTAAACAAGAGAAACACGTTGTTAGTGTTAGCAATATTATTTACTTTGCCATCTATAAACCCATTTTAACTCCATAGAGATTAATTGAGAATAATAATTAATAAAAAAATTGAGTGGCATGTGACTACAGATTCTACGATGAAAGAAAATAGCACACAAATATTTTCCCAAAGATTTTCTTTAAGAAGTGCAATGTAAACGATAAATTGAAATCGCAAACGAAACTGACGTTATCTGCTTCGTACCATTTTACTGGAGTAAATAATGGCGGCCAGGACGCCCGGGACTCGAAAAAAACATCCTAGACCCACTTACTAAAAGGAATAACCTTAGAGATATTTATACAAAAATAAAACTTTAAGTATAAGATCTATAATTAATAACAATATTGTTACCTAATTGTTCATCTTAAAAATACGTAGTTTAAAACTAAGCTCTTACTTCATTAGTTCTTAACGTAACTTACACTTATAAATCATTGGAAAGTAGGTTAAACAACTTTATACGAAAGCTTACAAAAGCATTAACGTAATTAGCACAAAATTTAAAACAAAAGTTTGCTTTTAATTGTTTACGCAAGTAAGTACGGCGTTAAAATTGAGTTAGGCGCCTGCTACGGTTTAATTTCATTGATAAGAATTTGTAAGTACAAAACTCAAGAATTACGGCTAATCGCCTCCTCAGGCGTTTAAAACAAAAACCTGCGTCGAGTAGAGTGAAGACGCCTTATTTAAATCAACTTTGCAACAACAAAGGTTCTAATCTAATTCCAAATTGTTAAGATAAGCAGCCCGCGTTAGATTTATACCGAAGGTGGCAGCAAGTCCCGTTCGTGGATTTCACGACGATATCTAAACAACAAAGAAGAGGTTTTAAGCATACATAAGCAGTGCGTATAGACAGATTTGAAGGTATTATACAACGTAAAGGGTATATGAAGCCGAAGGGAGGGTGTTCAGTACCTGTAACTGAACAACTTTTGTTCTACGACTTGTCGAATAAAAAATTAAAATAAATTAATGTCTCATATAAATCGATCAGCTGACCGGTACGAAATATATGAAAAGTCAAAAAATAAATTCGCGAAAATCGAAAAGTTCAGACTTCGGCTTCATATACCCTTTACGTTACACCCTGTATAAACAATACAATTGCTTGTATTGTTTATACAGGGTAACCTAGGCATGCAGATTCAAAAAATATCAATCCTATCCGATTTCATAATGTCTTGTAATGTAAGTATTTGATGAATGATATACAACTATAGCTACCTACTTATTTTCTCAATAGCATCCGAAAACATAAATACTGGACTCGTAGTGCGCTATAGGTTTTCTGTCTGCTAATACCCTGAAGTCTGTCAAGTCTATCACATTAAGTAAATAAAACAAGTGCTTTTGGCATAAAATGCACCTATCCTATATCAGTTCCGTGATCAAGACAAACCTCCTGAGACGTCAATATCCATCAAGCTGTTTTAAACTACAGAAGGCTACAAAGACATAATTACTATTACTCGATAAAACTACCTTTCTTTAGGTAGTCACGGATCATAAAGGTGACATCAAGTGGATTCTCAGGTGGTGAATTTATTGCAGGTAGGTACAAATATTTGTCTTGCAATCACTTTAGTTAGAGATTCGTGAAAAAATTATGTAGGTACCTACTTGTTAGGTCCGTCCACCCACTCTGAGAAATATCTTTGTTTCTGTAATCTGAGGAGATAACAGTACAAAACGTTATCCACAGCTTCCTTTTGTTCAGACATACATAGGAGATAATAAGGGTTGTGTTGAAAGGGGTTTCTTGAATGGAATACCTAATCTCCTTTTGACTGGCAGAGCGATGTGGTTCAGCTGCAAATCCTGTGTGCCGAATAAAACATGCACCGATATGGAACGGATTCTCAAAATATTTTGATAATATAGCCATTACAACGCGAAAAAAATACCTTATAGATCACCATAATATAGTTTTCCATATTATGAAATATTGAGTTTCTTGATCTATAAATAGCTATCTACTTAATACACCTTTTTCTTAAAATAATGTATGTACTTACCTAATATTGATTTAAGTAATCACGATTCCTTATTTCAAGATTATTATTAAGTATAATATATTATTATTTTTCGTAAATTATTAAACTGTAATTTACGACTAGGTCCTCTTCAACCAAGTTAGATATAGTTACCTTTACGACACGAATGTTATCATTTCCATAAGCATATTTCTAGGGTTTTTTGAAAAATATATCTTTTCCGGAAAAAAATTGCGACTATGTTTTCAGAAACCACAACTTCTTTGCGAAAACTAGATTTTTAGAGTAACTTTGTTACAATGTGATAACAACTTGTATATAGCGGCAGCTCTCCGTCCCGCTTATGGCACGTACATATTGAAAGATCGCATGTCATTACTTATTTCTAAAGTATACGAGAGTAGAACAAAACAACGCTTTAGAAGTTTGCCCCCGCAAAGTTGTTTGTTGAGACAATAGCTTGGAACTTAATACCTTTAACGGACTCCGTTTTCCGCACTGGAGGAGACACTGGCATATCTTTGAAACAAGCTTTTTTACGCTAAAGTTCATACATAATTAAATAAATGTTAATTTTAATTCTATGGTGTATCGACTCAATAAATTATTATAATAATATTTGAGCGATTGTATTTCGTGCCAATGAACATTCGACTATCGCTCATCGATAGTACGGTCTTCGATATTCCATGGGGATACAATCCTGCCGGTTCTATGGTTTCGACATTGCAAACTCAAATGAAATAGAGATTTTTTTCTTATTTTTAGAACCATCAGAGTTGAAATCGCACTGACAGAGTTGTAACTGACGTGATGTCGAGTGTACGATGGTAAGTATTCGGGCGACAAGTATTCGGGCCCTGCAATCCGAGAGCCCAGCGCGGGTTTATGGAAATTACACATACCTAGAATCACTTTTCTCGGGCGCGAAGATTTTCTTGTCCTCAAGACGTTTTCCTTCACCGAATTGAATGTACTAGGGTTTACTGTCACATGTATTTTCTTTTACACATTTATACAAATTCTACTGGTGTTTGTTCCGGTGGCCAGACTGACTTAATTCGATTAGAACTCTCGACACCATCGACAATTTGCATGATTTTTATAATAAGTTGACCGAATGAAAGAAAAACTTATTCATTAATAAAATAAGACACCGAATTTTTGTGCCCATTTGAACTTTATCAACCATTTATAACAGTAGGTACCTTCACGCCAAATTGGACGGGCGGAGATACTATTATTTAAACGAGAAAGTTCAACTGAACACAATTCCCAAGCTTTACGATAAACGAAATGACCAACTTTTCAAGTACATTATTATGAAATATTGCGAAAAGTTGATCCTACCAGACAGAGCCGACAGTCCAAATATTTGCATGTTTATTCGTTTCGTATTCGTTTCTCTGTTGGAGCAATCAAAAGCAGAATTTTATAACTTTAGAAAGCATTTTGGTCGAAAACACTGCTGTTATCGTAGTTGGCTGGATAGCGTTAGCAATTTTTGTTAGTGTTGTTTATTTACTGGAATGCAAGCCAGCAAGGGGCCCTCGCGTATTTCTCCTCAAAACAGCCATTTAAAAAATCTATTAGTGTATTTGGCGCTGAGCCAAATATCGTCTTCAATAAGAGGGCGACGTTTCATAATTGAAGCGTGAGTTACGACTGACCTTAATTCTTAAAAGGATTCCAAACGGAAGCAATATTACATTTTTGTGCATCAAGCAAGACTGATGATACGCCCATTTTTATTTAGTACTTATAGGAATGTGATCCTACATATTTTTGTTACAATTATTTTTGAGAGTGGCTTAAATGTCACACAGAGTCGGGATGAATGGAATTTTTTTTCGAAGGTCGAGATCGTCTGTACATGTTTCTCTGATGGGTTAGTGGATAGTATGGTAAATACTACTCGAACATCAGAAAGTAAGAAAACAATAGTTTACGTAAAAATAACCCTTTACTTACTTTACTCTATTAAAAATTACTTGCCTAAATTGTTTTTATTTATTTTAATTTTTCACCCTTTATACTTTACTACCTACTTAGGTAAATATAAAACATGTATGTATCTACATTAAATTTTGTATATTAAAGTACTTACCTAATTATATCATAATGTAGATACCTAACCTTAAAAGCGGATTTCTCAGAACTGAACTACACTTCTGAATGTTCACTGAAATACGAACTAAGATTTCCGAGTCCGACATGAGATTTCATTTCACTTTATTATACGGCTATAAAGGATCGCCTTTAAGAATTTATTCAAGTGAACGTACAGATAAGGAAATATCCCTCTTAATGTAAGTTGATCTGGATCAGGATCATTTATTGAATAGGTATAATGGAAATTAAAGAGATACATTTTATTGAAAATTTGAGGTAGGTGTTTGAGTAGTTGTTTTTTAGAAAATATCAACTGGTCCTCTATATATTTATCTGAGTTCGAATGTGCTATACTATATGTTACAATAACATCTCTATCAATATATCGCGTTATTTCGTGGAATGTAATAGATATCAAGCATGTTCTATTGTGGGCTCACACCGGCCGACCCTTATCAAGTAAAAGTCAACCTTGACGTAATAAGGTTTAGGTGCGTCCTTATATTTACGTAAATAAATATGCGGGGATATATTTTATGAAACGTCTTTCCTTGTCATTCACCATACTTATAAGATTATTATTTATACTATACATATATGTACCTGTATAAATGATTAAAAAAGCAACCCGTATTAAAAAAGACTATACCTATGTCAACATTTATGTTCATCGGTCTGTATGTATGTACGTACCACTGTCACAGTTGTTGTTACCTGACTGCCGATAGGTAGGAGGAGGGTAATGTTTATCGAGTGTATGTATGCATGTACAATATTTACGTATGTCGGTTCCTTTGTCGCCTCATGTATTCAAAACGGCTTGATGGATGTTGATGTATGAGGTATCGTCAGATTCATCTTGGTCACGAGTTATACATATGCTATATTTAAGTCAACACAAGATCACAGCCAAAACAACAGTTGTTTTTGGTGTTGTTTTGGCTGTGATCAAAGAATATATATTTTAGGTACCCAACGGTAAGATGCACTGTAGAAGATATTACGGAACCCAAGAACACTATACATAACATTCACTCTGTAGTGGCAAAGAAAATAATAATTTTAGAGGAAACTAACCGAAGCGTCTCATGGGGTATTCACGGACTTTGAAAAATGCGGCGTGCTCGGTACGGTTATGCTATTTCCAAGAACAGGAGCAAAGGAGGATTATTTTTTCATTAGTTCTCATACTAAATCTCAGAGGTAGTGTGCAAATAAGTAATACTTTCCGTGTCTACGAGAATTTTTGATGCACGATTTCTACGTGCTACGATGAAAAACAATGGCTACGCGAGTGCTACGCCGCGCGGTCGTCTACATGCTTCCTATATTAGCTCCCGTATGGGAAAATCGTGACAAGATCGCTACACTACAATATTTTTTAAAGTAAAAACTTCTCAATAAAACGACATACGAATTACTCTTTTAATTCGCTCAGTTGCGAGGATTCCATGGTAGCCCAGATTGTACTTAGAAGTCGGATAAGGATTTGCTCTCCTCGGTCAATAACATTAAGCACGCATAGTCTAGGCATTTTTCGTCAAAACTCTTGGGTCACGTTGGTATTTAAATAATTGTGGACAAAACTCTGTCGGGATCATAGTAACAACTATACTTATTTAAAAACTATTACCGTCAAAAATCGCACGCGGCTTTATTTCAACGTCATCGTATATATCGTAGAGATTACCTTTTCAAAACTTTCTACCGAAAAAGGCTTACTTAGCGATTCCAGTTTCACCCTGTGGCACAGCTAATGGTAGTTTAATCTAACAAGCCGCAGCTTGCCAAGCTGCGGCCGGTGGCTTGTTCTTTGTGAGGTCGACAGCTTGTTACATTCTAAATATTAAACCGTACCTCTTATAAGCCCCTTAAAGTACTTCTCAATGTTAGTTTCCTAAACACCTGATTAAAGAGAACGAAGAGCTGTCACCTTAACAAGTTGTTATCGCAATGCAACTCACGTTGAGTTTTCCGAAGTGGTTACTTCTTAATTAAACATACATATTAACTATTTATTTCTAAGTTTACAGTAGGTACTTAACTGATAGCTACCTGATGAAAACTAGGAAAAAAATATAAAACCTCTTCTAGTACCTAATTAAGAGATTACAAGTCTCCGAATTTTCAAAACTTTATAACTTCTCATTTATAAAATAATGTTCTCTTTTTGTTGTTTTACGGAAACTAGATTATATTTAACTTATAAAAGATGGGATGGGTTATCATTTTTTTGTGACGTCATCGATGTCTTCATCAGTCTTGAGTATTTTATAAATAATGAATAGCTCGTTTATGTAAAATAAGTTTAACGAAACAGAAAAATACAAGAATTGACCTTTGAAATGTTTTACTTGTTTTACTCTAATGATAAAAAGTAGCAGTGACTTATTATTTATTTATTACAATGAGATAGTTACTCACAGACAAGGGATACGTTTTGTTTGTTTGTTTGTTTGTTTGTTTGTTTGTTTGTAAACTCTTTATTGTACATAAATTTTACATTACCACTTAACAAAAATATAAATAGAATAGGCGATAAATAGATTGTACAAAGGCGGACTTATCCTGCTCAGGGGATTTTATAATAGTACAGGGATACGTTTAGAATAGTTCATGCACAAACGAAAGCAAAATGCTAATTTTTGTCGAGTGGAATATAACAGTATAAATAATTGAACGCAGCATAGTCTTTGAGACTGGAAAAAAATGGAGTATGAAGGAAAAGGGCATTGAAACTTTCACGATATAAGTATGTAGCTATAGGTAGGTATACATAGATAAATGTTCAATGTCTGCTCAAGAGAGACCCTGCCATTTTATATTAATTTACAGTAGCCTTTGAGACATGATATCAGGCTACAACATGTGTTTTCAAATTAACTTACATGCTCACGGTACTACATATAATAATAGGGAATTGGCCACTCACTCTTCTACTTAATGGTGGTACTTCGCTTGGCTATTCGTATTTGCGTATTTGTCATAATTGCCATGCCATGTGTGGTTGATATTCTTGACAAAATCTTATTTGTATGTACGTCAAGTATTTGACAAATACGACAAACAACCAATAGCGAATACGAATGTCGAATAGCCAAGTGAAGTGCCACCATAAGAAATATTATGACAGTTCCCACAACAAATATGTTTTGGTGACGACAACAATACCAAAACAATATGTTTTCCTGTGACAAAAGTCACTCCGCAACATAACGTCCTTAGTGATAGATAATCTACTTTATTTTGCTTTTATGTGGCTCACAGACTTTCGATCTAAGATAGTACGCGTCTTGACATAATTATTATCGAAATTCCGCTTCGGAAGACGCGAAGTCTTCGTATCTCTATACTTCGGCACTCATAAACGTATTTAAGTTCGACCTATAAACGGCTCACGGCACAAAGAGCGTACTAGATAAGAAGCACTTTGCTCAGATTTCAGCGTTATCGGCGCACTTTTAAGGTTCATAAATAGTTAAAGAAGCTCCCGGCTCCGAGCTCGCAGGCTTTTTTCCTCGACATAAATGGAACAATGACGTGAACTGTTAGTTCCAGACATGTATTACTTTGTCCGAACAAATCCTAATATGATTTTATCGTGACAGAGCTTTCGGTAAATGATTAATGTCAGAGGTTTAGCTACCTCATAATTCAGTGGATTCTGCGAATAAGCCAGTAAGGCCCTACCTATGTTATTTCATATCCTTATAAATTATTAACGATCTATTAATAGAGTCCTTGGTGTATTGTATTCAGATTGGATTTGTTTGAAAAAGGTGATTCTAAAATAAAGTTTTTTATTATAAATTATACCTATGGAACTTTGAAGACTTATCGTCGTGTTATCTTTATTGTTATTGTGTATACCTATTTGCAATTTGGCGGATAATTAAAATCCGAAATTATAGAATTTATATATTAGTAGTAGGTATAACGAGTAAAACCTTAGCAAAACATTGTCATTGAGTTCAATTTCATCCCGTAGAGTTAATTTAATCATTCAAATGTCGTCGACAACTGAGTATTGCAGATTGTGATAATGAGTAGATAATACTGATGCTAAAACTCAATCTAATTCCTTTACATAAAAACGAGCCCATTCTGATAACTGAGGTAATTGTCTTTGAACTAAATAGCAGCCAAAATCCCCCAAAAGATAGCTGACTTAAAGTAAAGGCAGATTGCGATCTCCCTTGTTCAGTAGCCTTTAGTAATTCTAATTAGCTATTAAAATGCGTCCTTTTCATGACTTTGAACAAAAAGTCATTCTTATCTGAGTGGATACTATTTTGTCCTGTATTTATTTTAAACCTATCCTTATTAGCTAAAAGAATATGTCTAAAATTTGAAAAATTTCAGTCGACAGGAGCAGTACATAATACAACGCCGTATTCACCGCCACGTATAAAGTGCCAGTTATATTTGACATGTTGTCGACTGTATATGACTACGGTAAAGCAAAATAATTTGATCAAAAAACCAACATAAATGAACTCTCGACATAATTATAATATTATCCTTAGCAGGCTAGCCAGTGATTATGTTTTACAATTCTGATAGGATCCACTTTGTGCCACTCCCAATCCATTCATTACACGTAGCACATTTGCTGCGCTAAGGGGATTTCCATTGTCAGACATTTTTTTTAAATACCCTATTTAAATATAATCCTATTTCGCACATACAAGAATAACAATATTAGATGACAGTCCTCGTTTAACTCGCTTCAATTGTGATAGAGATAACCAACTCAGTAGTTCATCCCATGTTAAGTGTCTCAAAGCCAACAAAACGTGCTATGCGCCCTCGAGTCGTGTGTAAGTGGCTATTTCTTTGTCCGCATCAAGTATGAGCCGAATGGGGTGTTGAGCACGTTCGCGATATCGCTGCTGTGACGTCACGTCGGCGTTTATAAGCCCCTCGAGGACAGGGCACTGCGGATCGAACCAAAATGGACGAAAAATACAGTTTGCTTTTCATGGTTTTGATATTGTGCCTTTAAAATATATACCTACTACTCGTTATTAGTAGAAGCATCAAAAGTACGCAAAGCTCTCAAAATAAATGAGAGGTAAGTTTTCAACAGTTTGTATTGTTTTATAAAATGTGATTGGTCTAGCGATTTTATTAACTACCTCCTTATAATATGCGTTATCTTTTTTATACACAAATTAACTAGGTAAATGATAATTATTCAGTTAAACAGATACTGACTTACTCTTTCTAGTGTTTTCGTTTTGACATCAAAAATCGATGCGAATTTAGATTTCTTTTCAGACTGAAATCTCTGAAAGCACCAATATCACTTAATAATCCATATAATTATATATGTAAGTACAGTCTAAACCAGATAAATACATACAGGGGGCTTCAATAAGGTAGATCTTCTCAAGAACGACTTCGACGATAGTTAAAATTCTTTCACCAGTAGATATAGTTTAGAGAACACACTATGGAATTGTAAAGAATTTTCAAAAACTAGTAAGCACTTGTTAAGAAAATCTCAACCTAAATAACTCTACTGTACACCTTTCTCAGTGTTAGACTAACCTAACCAACCTTCCCAGGCACCAATTCTAATGCTCCCACTTCACATGGCTATTCGTATTCGCTATTGGATGTTTGTCGTATTTGTCAAATACTTGACGTAGGTACATACAAATAAGACTAATATTTTGTCAAGTATATCAACCACACATGGCAAGTATAACAAATACGCAAATACGAATAGCCAAGTGAAATGGGAGTTTACCATATTTCAATCGTTTAACTTACCTTTCAAGCATACAGAATCTATTCTCTTTATTAAAGTGCAGTGTGCTGGTGAAACTCCGGTTAGAGAATTGAAAAGTTATTTCCACCTGGTTCCATGGGCTGTCCAACACAAAAGAGCCGGCTTTCAATACACTTGAAAGTTCGACGTTTCAGTTTTACACGGCACAATAACCACGATATTTTTTTCTGCTACAAAAACTTATATTCGTACAGTATTTTATCGGCTTTCTGACTCGACGAATAGGCTTACAGATTGGAGAGAAAACTTGTTTCATCCAATATTCAATTATGTTATAAAGATTTTTGTAGCGATTCCAAAGTTTGATACGCTAATTTTAGAGTAGCTAAGTGAGACGACTCGCTCACTACGCGACGTAGCACATGAGTGATAGTGATTAGTGACAGTTGCTTTTAGGTTTAGGGTTAGCTTTGGCGGCCACGACAGAATCACACCTAATGTTTAAGTAGGTAGGTAGTCTAAAATGTATCCGATTGCTTTCCCTGATTTCGGTTTTCATTTTTAAATCAATACGTTTCTGAAATTTGTTATTTGTAATATGTGACATCATTAACCACTACGTCAACTTTAAATAGCATTTTAGCTTGTAAAAGGGATTGAGTCTGCCATCGATAAAACACAGCGCAAAGAAGTAAATCTTAAATAAAATATTGTGTTATCGACAACATACTAGTTTTATTCATTTATTTCTCATAAATAAAGTATCAGTTCATACGAAATATATAAAATCTGAGGTTTAATGAAAACAACACCCCGTATATTAGATTTGTAGCGACAAAAGGAAATATCCCCACGCGAGCTCACCCTTGTCGCTCATTGGCCGGCCAACTGTAAAATTAAATTCTCATTTCATTCTATTTCTTGTGAGATTTTCCTTTCGTACTACCTATATACAATACTTACTCTCGTACTTGAGACATGTTTGACAAAGGGGCTGCGAGGGTTGCCAGATTTCCATGTCGCTAAAACACGACTTCGATAAAATATTCTCACGCAGAAATAAGAATACTCGAATATTAAAAAAATCTTAGTGAACATGCTTACCTACTCGTATAGGTATTTGAAGCTATCGTGTGATTTATATTTAAAAAAATACCTATACCAAAGCTTCTAAAGATCGTGAAATGTTAAACTCAGTTCGGAAAAAATATATTTAATTATATAGAATAATAAGAAAATTTAATTGTTTTGTTTAAAAAAAACATTCCGAGAACACCGATTTGCTACATTATTGATGCACAAACATTTTTAACTCTTAACAACTTTGTTAACTTTGTCTCATGAAGTCATATTATGTCTCTATTAAAACATTTATGTTGTCTAGGGGGCCCCTCCCCCCATTTCTTTTCACACGGGGGTCATTTCTACGTATCGTCCTTTAGTAATTTCCTTTAAAAATATGGGTGCCAGAAACCCTAACTCTAACCACTAATCCCTAAAATAATCCCAATAAAAATTTAATACCCAACGTTAAATGCGCCGATTATGTTCAGCCATTAACAGAACAATGTTAGAGTGTAAGATCTCCTGGAACCCGTTCCACGCACTAGTAAAAGCTGCTCAGTAAAAAATATTTATTGGCAATAAATGACGGCCGTATCGTTACGGCGATCTGGTGGGGCTTGCGGTAGTAAATTTAATTTGGGCAATGATCGACCGCAGCGATACAGGCTGGCGTATTTCCCAAGGGATTCTTTATAAAAACAGTATTGTGGCTGGACTTGGGGACGAAAAACTGCCGCCCCATGCAAATTGATATCGCAACACACATTGATTGCAACTCTAATTACGTGAAATACAGCTTCTTCTTCTTTATTTACCGATCGATACTAGTAGTCATTTTAGTTCGTGAGAAGAAGGAGAAAAGGTAATGTTTTCCTCGGTAGGTTTAAAGAAATTGTTATAGATATATGTAATACATCACAAACACTATAAAAACAATAATAAAACCATAATATTATGTACCTATAAATGTAACTAACTACTTTTAGGTAACTAGTAATTTTAGGAATGTGTTCATTTGGCAAAAATTTCAAGATCAGAAACTTTTTTAATAATTATACTACAAAATAGTTTTGAAAATAGAGCTTAGAATTGATGATAATTTATTTTACTAATGTTTCACTTAAAAATACGTGATATCAATTTGTATGGGGTGGTAATTCTCCGTCAACCTAAAGATATTTATAAACAATATTAGGCGTAATGTCTAAAATTCGATTTCGTACCCCATCCTTTATTATTGTTTCGATTGTGATACATATAATTTTAGTCCGGTAGAGAGACCCATACATTTGCGCAAGTGATAATAAAAAGGGTATTTTTTATATCATATCGTAGGATTAGGAAGGAGTTTGTACCCATTTCTGTGATAGTAACTAATTAACTGAATTTAACGTATCCGTTAGTTTTGTAATCATATCTCTTAAAACCTTGAATTTGTTATCAGAGTTTTGACAATATAACGTTAGCGTTAGCTAAATTTTACAGGTCTAGAAAAAACCTCTACCTTTATGTTACGAAAGATATTGCAGATTTGTTTAGTCAAATAAATTGGAATTCAATAATAATTTACCAGTTTGCAAATACTTTTCTAGTTATTTTATTTTTCCGCCATTAATTAAGTACCTACTGTCCAATTATAGACGCATTTTTTCGACGGACCTCTGAAGATCATTCTTAAGTCGTATGAAAGACATTGCACAAATCTTAGGATAACGAAAAGTGGATTTAAGACACGGTCGGAGGCCAAGAGGCTCAAGTTCTTCTTCACGCCTGTGAAGTTTATTATACGATAAATTGCAACATTTGGCCGTCCATGTGACACTTTTATTGTGACCTTTGCAAGTTTGGAGGAAGTTTGGTTGCGCCCCTCCAAAAATGTCATTTGTGAATTTACGACTCTATTATTCTCCATGTGAGGACAATTGAAATGGAACTTCACGACGTTTCTCCCTATATTTTCATATCACCATGTGATTTTCTTATAATATCTTGCAATCGTCATAAGTTTCCACAAGATATTGACTTCGAAAGTTCGCGAGTTACACTTATTCAGCCTCGCTAACAAATGAGACGGCAAGTTCGTCTGTGAACTCTGATAATCTTCGATATCTTGGATAGTCAATAGAAAGTTCCTTTCATTCCCATTGATAGGCTTAGTCAATTGGATGGTGATGTTTGACCCTTGTCCGGGGTTAACTGCGCGTGACTCGACGTCTGTGGAATCGCAACAGCTGCCATAAACTTCGTACAAATTCCATCTTGGTTGTGCCGAGGGCCGACCTCGGTGCCCTTGTTTTGTGTGTTTTGTCCCTCCGCAAAATGAGATGTAAATCCGAGGTTACACGCACCTGGATAACTTGTTATTATAAGGGATTATTTGGGTCAAATTATCTCAGTAATAATGGCTAAATGCCCCGGTTACATACCGTGTGATTTACGATGTGTTTTAAGATATTAAGCTGTATTTTCCTTGACGGTTTGGGTTAGGATTACGATTGTTATTATACCTAGGTCGTTGTTTCCCTTTAACATTTTACTGGAGCTATTTTGATGACGATTTTGCTTCATCTTGATTTATGGAAAATATTTTATAAAGTATTCTGTACCTACGAGATTCTCAATTCTCGTTTCGTCATTTGTGTACCTTGCACAAGGCACTTTAGGCTCAGTCGGCGCTAGCTGAATAAGTAGGTTATTACGAGCAATAGAAGAAAATTACAAAGTAGGTGTCCCGTAAAATTAGACCGAAACAAAAAAGTTTTTAGCACAATTCCAATCTAAATGCGATTTCAGTGTCGCCTTCGTAAAGTAAGTTCCGAGAAAGAATAATGGAAGAGATTATCATGCCCCTTGAAAAACATCGCCGGCTGAGTCGCTCCGCGGAGTTATTCATATAGAGTAATCTTTTATTTCCCGGGAGTGGAGAAGGGATCCGGGGCAGAGATTTGCAGATATTTCTTCAAGGATATAACGAATCAACATTTGCTTTGTTTAGTCAAAGATTGTGTCCCTGGCATGCAGCGTTTAGCAGTAAATACGTCTGTCGGCACTTACTTGCGGCTCCAAGTCTCTTTCCGCGTAGACATGTTTATGTAGGTATTTCTATTTATTGCCTGCCGCTGGAATAGGCTTGGAGTAAAATTGTTCCTATTACTCCAGTAATATATCATCTGTGTCCAAGACTAATCTTGCTTCCTTTGACTCGAACTCTTGTTTTGTCAACCGTAAGAGTATATTATGTTATTTGGTCCGGATGTAGGCTACTTACGAGGAAAACATAATCAATGTGTTACACACAAAACGATAATTACTTCTGCCGGCGTCCAATTTATCCACATTCCGAGATTAATTTTAGTGATGCAACCCTCAAATGTAATAAGACGTAGTCATTTGTCTCGATGGAGTACTATCATATTAATCTATAATACTAGTAATATTGATACTAGATATATCACTTTATTTTAATTATGATTGCTCAATACACCATGTAAACGCATCGCGCTTTTGTTAGGAGGGTTATTTAGACGCATGTTCTGTTCTTATTTGTGGTTTTAACTGGGAATCCCTGATACTAAAACTATTCTGAAATAATTTAAAATCTCACTGTATTTTAATACTGAATGCTCTCATGTCAATGGTATCACACTACACTCAATTCAGAATTGTATATCTACATAGAGAAGAGGCATGCATGAATAAACAAAATTGATATAAAATCATGTTTTGGAATAACACTACAACTAACAACGCAATGAATGTCGATTTAATTCATTCGTTCCAAATCCATCGCAAATCTGATGCACGTTAAAAATAATATTAACAGAGTATTTGTGTATAATAATAGGGCAGAAGGGCATAGAAGTTATTTTGATAGAGCTATAAGAAACTGGAATAAAAGGGTTAAGGAAAGGCTCTGCCGGAAACTCATTCGCGATTCAAATAAAACCAAATCTGACCTGTGCAATGATTCGAGCATAATGGCCTCGTTATTTTTATGTTTCTGCCACATAAAGCATTGTGAAACTCGCTGCAGAATGTGCCATTACAGCCATTCGCGGCAGTCCTGAACATTTGTGTGTTAGAATAGCTTTAGTTGCACCTGCAAGAGATTGAAGCAGGTTAGTACATTTTCTGTATATTTTATTAGCCATGGAATCTTCCACATTGACTTATATTGATCACTTACGAGTATACCGTGTGCTTACAGATTTTGATATTCAGATCACACGTCTCTAATGACGGTGCCTATGTTTATGACAATGAATGAAACGTGATGACTGATGCAGCGAAAGTCAAGATCGGGATGCTATCTCTCTAGCTATAAGGGAATTTTAACGTCCAGTAGGTAGCGTGAGGCCTAGGTCGCAATTCGCTACCTACTGGACATTAACGACGGGAGAAAATGGGGTGAGGCATGCGTTTAAACTGGCCGCAGGCCACAAGGCGCGTGCAGATCGCCTGTGTGTATGTGTGTCAGACTTAATAATATTATGCAGTGTCTGTGTCTGCGCAATGAGAATCCCATGCAATACAATGTTTCTTTAGAGAATATTATTATAGAGAATATTATATCGCAAGATATGCGAGTATGCTCTACATAGAGCCATTCCTTCACTCTGGGGATCTCATATTCTCGGTCGTCGCATCTTGACAATCTATTTGGGGCAGACATTCTCACTCTCGTTACACTGTAAGTCACTCTTGTAACTCAAATTGTCACTCTTGTAACTCAAATTACTTTGGTGTGACCTTTCCTTATATCAATGGAGCTCGGGCCAAATCCGTCATCATTGGTGAATTACATAAGCATTGAACTTTTATTATTATTATTCTCAGACATGCATTCATCACGATGTTTTTACCTCACCGTTATCTGAGCATTCGGTAAAGGAAATTTTGAGTATATTTAATAGTAGGTACCTAAGTAGAATATACTTTTAAATGCATATATTTTAGTTTAGCTTAAAAGGCAAAAGTAAAATAAATAAATCTTCTTAAATAAACCTAGCAGGCCTTAAAATACGACTAGTGGTCACCGGAACCCCTTCTTTAGAAGCTAAGCATTTTGCAGCGGATCATTTTCTAGCGGACTTAATCACGTCATGTCAAACCCTTTCATGTTGCTTATCATTCTGTTGATCCGACCCTCGAGTACCCCGGCGAAGTGTAACGTAACAAAAAGTTCACAAAATGGTTTGTAATTACATAATACCCTTATATTTAAACTGACAGGGTCTGAAATTAAATGTTTGTAGGTATGTTTTATGTAGTTATAGTAATTTTCCGTACATTCCAGGATGCTGCATCCTTATTCTGGGTTAGCGCTGATCAGGAAATTACGGTAAAAAAAATCCTTGCTCTCGCAGCTCTCCCGGTTCGAAAAAAAGTGCAAAAATTACTATCAGTTACTATCGGTAAATAGATATAGACAAGACATATATATTTTATATAGGTTTATTCGTAAACATAGATTGTGGTTTATGGCTTTATTCTACAGTAGTTAATTAATAGTAGGAAACATTTTAAAAAATTCTACAATTATTACGAACGGACGGACCGTTATTTCTCTCGAACAGAGTCGCGAGGATATTCTTACACATACGACGTAATTCGGCGCAGAGTGTTATCCAACAAGTCTCGCTGGCTCAACCCAAGGCAAACAGTTCTTCAATAACCGTGTACCTTACTCGTGGAAGTCTTAAATTAAGGAAATCTTATTACGAAATTCCTACGTGTGTCGTCGACTAAAAGCCGGGACGAGGGATCCATGCGGGGCCTAATGAACGTGTTCAAAATTTATAACACCCTTAACCTTTTAGTTACTTTGCAAGAAGCAAATTTTACCTCAAATACCATTACCTTAATGGGCGATAATTTTTCAACGTTTTATTTAGGAGCAGTCCCAACATTTGTTTGAGAAAATAATGTCATTTTCGGTGCCACAGTTGTACAGTCGACAGCACATTATAAAGGGATAAAAGATTTGTATTTACATACAAATGATACATCAGTATATTATATAAATATTTATTATTTCAATATGGGACATAGTATAGCATGTAATAGCAAGAAACAACATCGAGATCCAGCTCGATGCGAGCTATAAAATTTGTATAGGAATTTTCTAATAAGTATATTTAACATGTAAAGAAAAACAACTGGAGACGACATGCTATTTATTTTTGATGAGACGCACATTTTCCTTGGATAGAAAATTAGTAAATATCTATGTAAAATTAACGGTAAAACTAAACCTAATTAGGTACTACTGTAAAAAGTCCATAAAACTAAAACTTTCACTAGTTGTTTCAGTACACTAACTTCGAAGCAAATATTTGCACGATTGCCGCCAAAAGGAACATACAAATTGTTGGAGTAAAACTGTATCCGGCTCCGGTGACGGTTCTGATCCACGTGGTGTAGTTGCTGACTCGAGTGTACAGTTCCGGGTGTGACGTCACCGCATCACACCCTGTGTACCTGAAGAGGATGCCAGTCAGCGTGCCGTTACAGACCAGGGCATTGCCCAGATCACCCTGGGAGAAATATATGAAGGTTAGTCAAGCAATTGCCTTTATAACTGTTAGCCTTACTTAGGATATCTCTAATCTGATTCCTATCACGCTTATTGAATGTCGACAAAAATTGTAGTAATCGGATACCTAAATATTCATATAAATTATACTCATCATTTATATTCTAATAGCTCTAATAGCTATCGAAACAGAGTAGGTAGGTATTATATTGGCATTGTCATAATCAATAATGAAATGCGGATACTTCAAATTGCTGTGCCTGTTAACTGATAAATGAGTCACGATCCGAAAAATCATAATAGATAGAGAAATATTAATATCAAGGGCTATGAGTAGATATGTACCGGTATCTATTCAGGTATCTTATCAAGAAGGTCGGTACTGAAAATTTAAAAATATCTCAGGTATTAGCAGAAACTATGTTTAGATATTTGAACATTTTGTTATCCAACAGTTATTCTGCAAGAACTCCTAGATCAGGTCATGAAGCAAGGTAGGGTTTTTCTCTTCATGGGTCAGACTGACACGACCGTTCGGACGGGAAGCTTTTATTCGTTCTGGACGTTATATTACGACTGATTGAATGCTTAGTGCGAACTTCACTATCTTTATCAGTAAGATGTCCAAAAGTTACCGTACTAAAATATGGTATATTCCCGTTGTTACTTGTTTGTCCACAACTGGTGGACAGTGACACATTTTTTTTTAAATTTTGTGCGTATGTCACCCAGTGGTGGACAGCGGCACTACTTTCAAAATTACTCCCGTTGGATACCCATAGGGAAAATACTGTAGATAGATAAACACTCTATTGCACAAAGAAGCATATAAATAGAAAACAGTACTCTCTAGGTATAATTAAAGTTAAAGTTTCATAACATTTACGATATGTAATGAAAAGTAAACTTACTGTGCATCCTGAAGATCGAATATTGCGTGACGCCGCGCAGACCATAGTATTAAAAATGTTTGGTTCAGAAGCAATTGGGTTATACACAAACGTGCAGAGGTCAAGACCATACACGTATTTATCAGCGAATGCTAACTGCGTATTCGCCTGAAAAGAAAGAAATATTAAGAATTGGTTTAGACAACATATGCTTGTCGTTGTCAAGGTCTTTAATTGGGTAGTTAGTTATTGCTAAGGCATTTAAAAATATAGTAAGATTTGACGTTAAAAACCCGACTGTTATTGGCATACAATGTATCGATATCTCATACATAAAAATCCGTCAAGACGTTTAGGTCACAGCCACTGGAACCAACAATCATGCATAATATGTGAAAAACAGTCCCTCCTCCATAGTTATGAAACCGGAAGACACTAGGGTAAAAATAAATATTACTATCACCACAAAATTGCTTACAGCAGAGGTTAACTTACAAGTGCGGGAGTAGTATTACTGGTTACTCCCCAGCCAGCGACGGTGCAGCTCGCCTCAGTTTCCGGATCGAAGGTGACATCAGGTAATGGCAGTGGAACTATTGTCGGCAGTGTGAAAGCTGTCAATAGCTGTGAACCGAAAAGATCAAGTCATAAACTGGGCCAGTCGTGATCTATGACATATCGTCTAAAATTGCTTGCTCTTTTTACCGATCGCGAGTGGTGGTGGCTCTTTTTTACGAACAAAAATAACTACAATTTGCTATCGGTAAATAGAGATGGCAAACAAAATTGTTACCCTATTTTTCTGATTATGGCTGGACCGGATCAGAAAATATATGTATAGAATTTTAGTCGACACTCTTCATAACTTCATACGTATTCCCTAGTTTGCGTAATATACAAGTTACTTATAAATGATTTAAGGTATTTCAAAGTACTATTTCCTTAATCTAGTAAAGATTATATGGAATGGATATAATATATTCCATATAATCTTTATCTTAAAGATAAAGCTGAACAAAACACTCTAATTTTCAATCAGAGTTCGAATTTTAAGGACTTTTTACAATTTAGAATCTTTCGAATCTCACCATCAGGAAAAGACATTGCCACATTTCAATGGAGCTTTGCCCCACATACAAAACTATGTGACCATTGAAGCTGTATGACCTATCATTTTGTTGGGGGACTTATTACAGTTTTCATATTGCATAATCATAATCAGTATCATTTTCTACTACTACTCTCGCAACTCCTATAGAAGAATAACAAAAACAATGAGTAAATCGCTTCGATTTCTTACTATTTTCTGAATTCTTAATTAAGTTATTTTTTTCGAATCGCAACTTGTACAAAACTTTATTTTAAACCAATAATTTTAATATAAAATGGAGATATTTATACATTTATTCGTTATCTTGTACAACTTGCGGTTGATGGTGCGGCAGAATCTGGCATTGTCATTTAGTTGATTTATTGAAACCAAATAAAAATATAAAGAGGGAGAGGATGACCCAACCTGGTCCGTATTTTGGATGTACATTGTGCAATTTTAACCCACGAGTGTTTCGGAATTTGTGGGTTAAAGTATTTCGTCGATTGTTGTATTGTCGAATGTTTGGTGTATTACACAGTTCAACATATCTGTCAAGAGTATAATATTATAATATATTATAAGGAATATATAAGGTGTACTTACACCAACAATAGCAATGTCATTTATAAAGGCTGGGTTAGGAAGAAACGAGTTGGGCACTGTCAAATTCGCAACATCTCTCAAACGATTATCCAGATCGACAGTGGCAGCAAGTGAAATAGATCCAGCAAACACTCTAAAATCCGCTGCAGATAACGTATTTCTGAAAAGAAAAACATCCATGTATACAGGTAGAGAAAGGTGTAAAAAAAAGGTAGGCACATGAAGATAGAGATAAGTATACAGGTGGCTTCAATAAGGTTGAGATTTACTCAAGATCTACTGGACCGATTGCAAAAATCTTTTTCTAGTAGCTAGTTTAAAGTACACACTATTTAATTGTAAAGAATTTCCAAAGATATTTATGGACTTGGAGAAAATCTCAACCTTAAAAATTCTACTCTACATCTTTCTTTGTCTTCGACCGTACTATAATCTGACAAGGCTACTTATGAGCATTCAGGTTCAAAATGTTTGAATTCCTAAAATGTTGGCTAGTCTAGGTCTCTCAATTGACTTGGCCTAACTATCGTCCATAGTATTATTTACTCAATGATAGCGATTCTGTGGTCCTTTTTGGTTTGGGTAAGGTTATAAGGTAGGTTGGTTAGATCATCCTTTAACGGTAGGGCACAATATTAGGCCTGTCATAGATTTTGGTTATTTTAAAAATTCGCAAGACAGAATCATTACTATTGCTAGCCTCTACCAAGCCGATACACCTACATATTTCGTCGTTGTTATCCCTTTGTCATCATTCATTAGCTATAAACACACTGATGTAAAATCGATATTGGAATAATTCGTCACTAGGATAAGTGCATACGTATTTATATATGGAGGAGTATTTTCATGGTAAGAATTTTGATATCATGGTGACTCAGTTGTAAGAGTTCTACAGGGAGCAGCGATGTCGTGGATTCGAGCCCTGTCTGTGATACTTTTCTCCATTTGTTTAATATTAATGTACAATCTTTTAAAGGATATGTTTGTTTTTATATACCCGACTGCATCCGTGACACACGACGCCGCAGTCAAAGCGTAAGTACTACTAATGAGTACACCACCGCATGCGTGTCCTTGTGGATTATTCACTGCGTGGACAAAACTCCGGCGTTGTATTGATACCTAGAAAAATAACATCACAGATCACACTCTTTGCCGATACTACGGTATCCGGTCTACACATGAATATTTATCGTGCTCCGGATCACGATATTGCGTTTTTTAAGACGATCCGATGGGTGCATTCAGAATAAGCATTGTCGCACACGGTAACGCCGCGGAAAGAGATCACTCGAGTCGTTCAGCATTCTTTGTATGAAACTCCATACTGCAACGCATATGTATACTAATCGCCTCCCGGCATCGCCACGCATTATTTTGACAACTGATTGGCAGCGCGGGGCGAGGCGAGGCGGTGCCGGGTGGATCCCGTGTGCTAAGACCTTTAACAGCCAAAATAAGCGGGTTTAGCCCAATATTGTGCCAAATTCAGCGTTATTTGAGATACGGAATCCAAGTGCAGGTGAAATCATCCATAATGGTAAATGGAATCAGAATCTCAAAAATGTTTAAATTGCTACGATATTTGGCGTGAAAACGTTTGTTTTTGCTGATAATTCTGAACGCACCCTGCGGATCGCGATCTGGATCACGATAAATATTGATGTGTAGACATCTCCATACAGTCGACACCACGTGCATTGCGATCTATATTGCACCTTCCCAAAAACGGTGCAATATGCATCGTACCTACTTGTGTGAAGTGCCCGTATGTTGAAAATTGTGCATGATTGTTTGTATAGATACGGTTGTGTACTACGGGTATTAAAGACATAAGGCGTGTAGATATATCTGGTATGTTCCAATTAATCACTTACCGCATATGGAAATTGATTTTCGACAGCGACGATTCCTTGCTGAATCCTATTGTGATGATCGAACACTATGGCGTTTGCATCTGGAAGGAAGTAATAAAAAAATTTAATTACTTAATTAATACCTACCACTATCCATGGAAAACAGTAGGTACTGATTCTTCAATACATATTACATAGGTAACCAAAATTACTGCCACTGCCGATCGGCAAATATTTTTTTTGCCAATCACTAATTTATTTATTCATTATTATTATATTTATGGCATTACAGTAGGATTAATTAATGAATTAATCACGGCTAGCCCAGAATAAGAAGCTATTAACACGTTCAACACCAAAGGAAAGGTTAGCCCCCTGACCATTGCATTTTATAAATGCAATTCCGTTGTTTTTTGACAACACGGATCCACGTTGTGGGAGGGGATGAAAAGTTATTTTTATGTCGCTGTCAAAAATTAATCCCTTCACACAAAAACTTACAGCAAACAGCAAATGCGAGTAAATAAATAATTTTCGTCATGTTTTCACAACTTAGAAACACTCTACACAAAATCCGTCCAGTAAGTGGCATGCACTACGATGTTACAATATTTTATCAGAAATCTATATTACGAGTATATGAACCAGCGCTGATGAGTCAGATACAGTCCTTTTATCGACTGGCTGATAAGGTGATAACGGGAAGGGTGACTAAAGTATGACTGAATGTTATGTAAATACTTATAGATACAAAAGGGAACTACCTAAATGATAGTCCAGTCATAGAATATTAAATATGGGGTATTTAATTTCAGTCATTAGTCAGAATTCAACCAATTATGTTAAGTGTTAGTTAATGAAAATACAGTCAAATATTATAAACTAATATAATTATGTGATTGAATTATATTATATATTAATACAGTTATCAGTTGAACTTCGAATTGAACTACTGGGAATAGTTGAGATGAGAATGGTAGGTTCGTATAGATAGGTTATAGGTATACAAAGTCCAAGTGTAGTTAAGTTATATTCCGCGAGTTTCGTTTAGATCTATTGGTATTTCCCATGGGATAGAATCGATTTGCTTTCGAGTAGGTACCTAATTGACAAAAAAGTGATCATCTATAAGGGTTCCTTTTTTCTTGCGGTACGAAGCTCTAAAAACTACTTATTTAAGAAGAAGTAAAGAACAATTATTATGTTTAGGGTTCGCTAACCGGTAAGCAGATTGGAACAAGTAGGATATGCATTTGTTGATGGATAAGTAAACAAAATTACTGCACGATTACTAATATTATGTATAACATTTACACCTATCCATTATTTCTAATCGTATTTAATGGAAAATTGGTATTTTATCATTAGTTTATCTTCGTTATCGATTAATGTACGTAAATAGAAGTGTTTGTTCTACTTACTTATGTACGTGAGTATTTTACCTGACATTGTACGATTAAATGATGACAATCTTAATTTCAGCATTCTACCTATTCTGAGAATTCATAATATTGTAGTAGCTATATTAAAATTGCAAAAGGTCCTATAAGAACTTCCGGAGCTAGGCCGACTCCATAGTCTTACATACTACGTTACGTTGTCCCCAGAGGAAAGCCCTGCCGATCTATTACATCTCTTCTACTCAAATTGCCCTCTCGTAATACAATAAGCTATGGTTATTCCTTCATGGTCCACGCCCCAAGGCTGTGGAATTCACTTCCGCATATGATTTGTGCGAGTCCGTCGTTGGAGGTCTTCAAGGGAAGAGTGAAGGAGCATTACCTATCTCTGTGATATGTGTGTGTATGTATCTATCTATGTATATATCGATGTATGTATGTGTGTATGTACGTATTTATTGTTTACTGCTATATAAATGTATGCAATATTGTTATATTTTCAGTATTATTATTGTGTATTATTTATAAGTTTATTTAAGTACCTATATGGCATGTACGTATATGTGTATTTATTTATTTTAGTTATATAGGTATATGTACCTATAGATGTATATATATATATACTTACTTTATATAAGTAATTTATCAAATATTTATTTTGGCTAAGTATATAATTACTGTATGACACTGTGTACACTTGTTCTGCCTGCTCCAGATTTCGTATCTCTCTCACACTGGTTTGCTGGTAGAGAACTCTATCGTAGAGTTAAGCACACCTTATGTACATCCAATTTTTATTTTATGTAACGTGTATTTATTTTGTGTACATTAAAGAATTACAGAATTACAGAATTACATCCCGTTTTATACTAGGTACCTACCTATATTTGTACGCCCAGTGGAAGGTGATTTTTTCTAAATAAGTAGGTATAGGTTAGGTCGTGCGATTCCATGCTAATTAGAACCTCACCTATCCACTTTACATAGTTTTAAACAGGCACCTTCATTCTTTTGTTTTCGATAACAAGCAGAAATTATTTTAAAAAAAATACCCTGTTGCCAAAAGTTTTAGCCCCTTTAATTAAATTTTTAGCCTATGTCACTCAAGACGAATGTAACGACACCTCAGAAAACTTATATCTTTAATCTGTGCCTCATATGTTAAAATCCATCAAGCAAGCATCATGCTGTTTAGGCTACAGCGTGTGCCAAAGAATTAAACATACTTATATACATACACTCGGAAAACATAACTCTTCTTCTTGCGCAGTCGGATCAAAATTAAGTAATTTTACATTATTACGACGAGTTTTACTTGGATTTCTTTATAGATTTCAAACACCAGTAGAAATACCGTAGAAGAAAGGTTATCTTTACCTACATGAAATCAATCCCCGTAGATAAAAGCGGTTTCACCCCGACCTCAATCTACCTAAATCGATGTCATGGCCTCATCACCATAACAATAAACAGGAACATTTTCGAGTCGGCCTCACACACATTACCTTGGGGTGGGGAATATACCAGTTAATGAGAATGTTAATTTTAGACCCCTGTCACATTCGGTTTTGTGAAAACACCTCGTAGAATAGAACACAGCCATAGGAAGTCATATAAAAACCAAAATTTCACTCTGTTCACCTAACAGTCAAAAACAGAGAAAAAATACAGGGGGCCTCGATAAGGTAAATTTTCTCTAGAACTACTTGACCAATTGTAGTCATTCTTTTACTAATACATAGTTTAGAGAACACACTAGGTATTGTAAAGAATTACCTATCAAAAATCGGTCAAGTACTTTTTGAGAAAGTCTCAAACTTAATAATTATCCTGTACAACTTTATCTGTGTTAGCCCGTACCTACCTAATACCAATACCAAGTACCGATTAGTCGTTTTAATAATAATCAAAAGTTAGACAAACAAAATTTATAATTCAGTTTTTTCTAATTTTTGTTTCCCATTTATTGAATTTTGTTTAATTAAGTTACGCAACTTGGAAATGTAAACTTTACACGGAAAATAGAGGAAATTTTCTCAAATTCTAAGCTATTCTAACTTCTTAATTATACTTACAATTAATTTCAAATTTGATTTATTAGGCGGAAATTAGATGATTTGATCTTAATTCTCAGTAACTTTCAATAATCACTTTTCCTTGCTACCGTGAATATACTTTACTTAGGAAATTAACACCAGTTAACCCCTACTTTTGCAATAGGTGGTGCGTGATATCATATTTTGTTATATCGTAACTTTGTATAGACGTCAAAGTACTTATTTTCCTTAGAAACTTTTAAATTAAAGTCGGTTATCTATAGCAAATTAGTATTTAATTATCATATAATAATATGAAGGATGATTTTGAACTGAATTTAACAGGTCAATGAACTCCTAATCGTGTTTTTCCTTGAATTCGTCGACAATCTGTTAATCTAAACAAAATTAAAAATAATTAAGCCTGCCACGGGCGGCCTGCCCCGCCCCCGTTTCTCCCGTCGTTAACGGCCAGTAGGTAGCGATCTAAAACTAGCAGAAAATGGGGCGGGGCATACGATTCAACGGGCCGCAGGCCGCATGCAGGCTTTACGTTTATAAAGTTTTCGCAATCTTACGAACAACAACCGTTCACAAGGTTACTGTGGAGGGAGATAAATAGTAACTTAATTAAATCTACAATAAAACCAAATTGCCAATATAAAATCCAAACCTTCCTTGAATACTCATAAAGGCTATATAATGGTTATAGCTATATCCAGGAGGATATATCTCCGAAGGTGCATACTTAGCATCCCTTTCTAATTTTACGTGAAACTTTTTTTCAATAAAAGAGAATTTATAGTTCACGTATCCGCCCCCGCGCCAGTATTGTATCTCATTGTGCGTTTTGTTGCGCATTCGTATGCTGATATCGGGCCCCTAATAAAAATAAATGGAATCTTGCCTGATCTAAATATTAGGATACAAACTCAACCGGAGCAAATAGATCTTTTTCCCGTATATAAACTATTCCCAAAGTTTTGTTTTACTCTTTTCTGCGAGCGAGAATCTTTTTTATTTCGTTTTACGGACGTAATATAAAAATTCAGTGTCCTTTCTCTTCTCCTTCATTATTATATTTATAAAAATGCTATATTCCCCTGCCTGTCGCCATCGGGAGCTGAATGGACGCTGTCAGTAGGATTACACCTCACGAACACAGTTTCATCGTCGTGGGAATCCAGATCCTTGACAACGACGACTTAATAACAGGCTTTGAAGAACTGAACCATTTGATCATGCAGTGAATAATCATATTGAGCACACCATTAGTGTGAGCTCGCTCCTATGACTATCAAAGATATAATGAAATGTGACAGTTATAAGACCAAGCTCAAACTTAGCTCACATTCAAAACAGCAATGAATATCGGTCTCAAAGATATTACATTACAGAAGTAAACTATTTCTCAAGTCTATGTTTAATTAGGAGCCATGTAAGATTTAGACTATAGCCGAGCAGTAACGATTTTCCTTTTGGGCGGAGTCGTAAGCGAACATTAAAATCGTAATAAAAATGCAGCTATGGTTTTAAAAAGACTGGCATATAATGAAACCGATAAGTCTAGATACATAATGTAAGTATCAGTGCCCCTGGGTCGGCCTCCTCGTACGTAACTATGGGTTCATTCAATTGAACTTCAGTGGAAAAGTTTCATCGGTTTCAAATATTACTCGCACGGCCCGCGGTCGAGTTTGATCGCAGACTTTGAAAGCCTGCGATTTTAATTAATAACTTTTCAGTATTTCTGAACAAAAGAATAGTGGTAATAAAATAATGTGTAGAAATGTCTAACCATGTCCTTAACCAATCAAAATATTATTATATATAAACGGATATCACTCACTTATATTGTTGAAGTCGGCAATTAGACCGACAGTTTCAATCAAAATATGCTCAAAACTGTTAGAGTTGTTCTTTTATATGTTATTTTGGTAGTTAAATTGTGTCAACACTTTTAGTATTATAATGTTAAATGTAAGGATTTATGTAACAAAATATCAGTTCTAAAACTTTCTAATTCCGTTTTCCAATTTCAGATATAAATATGTAAGAATACTATCGCAAACTTCATGACATTTATAGTGCCTTTCCGTGCATGAAGAGAACTAACTTTGCACTCTTGGGTGCACAAAATTATGGGAGATATTATTCAAAGGTAAGTTACGGGCGAATGTGTAGAACTGTCCGATAAAGTTGTGATTAATGCTCAAAGAATAATAATTATTCATTAAGCACGAGTTATCTACTTAGAATTCTTTTACAAAGAGAATCAGTTTAATTTTCACTAATTAGGGATTCCCTTACATTATCAATCTATTTTGATGTCCCCACTGTTTGGACAAATACCTCTACTTACATATACTTACCTATTACAGATACTTATTTTATCTAATGCGTAAAGATGCACATTTTGTAGTCTTCTCAGGTTTTGGCTTACAAGATGTTAGGTACGCTAACTTATTGTCTAGACTTAAAGACATAACAAGTATAACTTTTTCCTAACTTGTAAACCTGTAGCAGTTCTAAGTTGGCGTGCATGAAAAGAATTAATAGGCAATGTACTACAGTCGAAAGCACATAAATAATAGGTACTTTGGTCGTTGTACTATTTTCTTCTTGAATCCTCGAAGTAAAGCCCAAATCAAGTGTCTTATTTCATAAACAAATACTACCCTTCTAACATTTAAGCTGTTCTGTGATTATTGCATAGTCACATTATTAGATCGGATCACTTTATTTTCACAACGATGAACAAGTTCGATCATACAGTTCCTTCAGTGTTACATCACAACAGGTAATTAGACGATCATATTTGTTTACAAAATAAGACACCTTGATCTGGGCTGCGGTATATAAAAGTATATTATTGTGAAATAGTTATCATACGTATATTCATTTCTCTATTGTTCACTTTGAATGCATATAGGTGTAACGTATTTTTCCACAATATAAAATTAATCCTCTGAAGCTGACTTATGGTCTATAATTTATAAAACAATTAGGTGTCGGCCATCGGGTTATTTACTAGTATAAATCTTTTTAACGACGTTGTTAAAAGCAGTCTGTAGTAATATGTGTGTACATACGTACAATAGTAAATAGGTAGATACCTACCTAGTAGATTTTTGTTCACACGCAATAACATAAGAGATGCATAAAAGCTTCCTATAAAAAAAACTATTACATGTCACTACCACTATATTTTCTTATCCTTAGGATAGTTTAACTTGCGAATTGAGTGAGTAGAAATAAAATAAAAATTGTGACCTACTTAAATGAAATATAATATAAGAAAGGAAAAGTATATACTTACTTGAAAAAGATTTGAGAAAAAATAATTATAATATCTCAACAAAATAGTAAATTAGTGATAATGGCCCCAAAGAATTGGAAATATACAAAGAGGGGGCAATAAAAAGTGGGTTCACCAGAATTAAAATTAAATATGGGATATTATTTCAGACTGCACCTACGCAAAAGATAGTAGGTAGGATAATAATTAGCTGTCTGGCTCATACTTTAGCGTACCTATAGGTAGGTACAAGGCTCTGTTATCGGCCATATCTAACTGATCACCATCATGTGTGATTATTTTATCGTAAACAAAATTATTTTCGGACAGAATTCGGTGAGAATTATTATTCATACATTTTTTAGATAAATAATATTGCAAGGTAATCATGACATAAACCAAAAATATTCCTCCCCAAAAAAAGTATTCGTGAGATATATTTGTCAAAAATAGGTCGTTATATTGTATTGTTATGATACATTTAAAAGAAGAAAAGTAACCTATCACAAATTTCCACAATAGGACGGTTTTACTTAATATTTTATATTCAATTTCAATAAAATAGAATTGAAAATAAATCCCTATTGTAGTATTACTTTACTTTTAACTCAGTTTTTAGCTTAAATGAATTTTGATAATAAATTAACTGTTAATGTACCTAAGTACAACAACTAACTTGCATTTCCAGGAGAGAGAGGATGTTTTTATTATGAGTTTGTAACGCACCAACACGAGCTGGCCACCATTACCGTCCATTTGGTGCACTTAGACCGCCAGCTTACTGCTAAATAACAAAGCACGGACAAGCTCTGTTCTTACTGCAAGTGTATGGGGCAGGGCTTATCATAAGCCACGCGAAGATTATGTCAAAATCGCGCGACGATGTTTTAAATTATGATTAACTTTGATTAGGGGCTTTTTGAAAATGGCGGGAAACGACGGTTGCGAAATTATTTAATAATTTTCAGTATGATGTCTACAGTGGGTGTTTTGTGTTTAATATCACGTTAAATTAATCAGAAAATGTTCGCGAATGACAGTATGGTGAAGTTATTGGAGATTTCAAGCAGGATCTGAAGTTTGTCGCCATGGTCAAGATTCCCACTACGAGCTCGGGAGTGAACGTGACTGTCGAGCTGCTTCGTCCGCAGTGATTGACGCTACGGCGTCTCCTGTGGATGAAGACATGAAGACGCTGCTACCCAGGGTGATGACGCTACGGCGACTCCCCTGGAGGAAGATAGAAGACTATTTATACATTGATATTTTTGTAACATGACATTGGCAAATGACGAACTGTCGAGTCCATTAATAAAATAAATAAATAAAAATAAACTTTGATTAGATTAGCTTGACACTTTTTCTTCATAGTGTGGATATCATTATAGAGTCATTAACAAAGGAAGTTTAGTCGGTTTATGGTGAGTGTAGATATGGAGAATTAAAATTTCCGATTAGCTCTATACATGATCACTTTGAATCGCTAATCGCTGTAATAACTTCGAAATTGACTAATTTCGACAAAAATAAATCTAATATGATACGAAATTGTACCTACTGCACTGTAACTAACTACATATACTATGTAGGTACGTCCTGATTCCTTCCGAGCGAAAATGATTCTCTCTAGCTAGATGATTTTTAAATGGACGGTTTCAAAGAAATCTGTATTTCTAATTATTTTGGCTTCTTACCTATAAAATAAACCCTCGCTGAGATATAAAAAATGCCAACCCTACCGCCCGCAGCAAGTTTCTTTAATTTCGTTTCATGAAAGCGCGTCTCAGACAGATGAGACGTTCAGCTGAGAATGTATTAACTGCACTTTCTCGCGAGTAGCGTAGTATATACGAAGCCCCTGAGCAGTGCAGTTACGTTTATGAGCCCCCAAGTGCGACGTGACAAACGGTTCCCGGCGAGGAGTTGTCCTCCCTTGTTATAAATTTAATTTGAGAAACTAACAAAGTCCCAGAATTTTTTGTGCAGTTGTTTTTTAAAGTCTCTGAACACCCGAGAAAACGAACTCTATTATTTTAAAGAACGGCGCCTGATAGTTTTTAGAATTTTTCTAACGGCGTTAGAAAAGTTTTCCTTTATTAAATCCTCTTTCTTGAAATTTCATTTTACTCATTTGATTGAGTTGAAATAATTCTTTAAAATTATTATTTATTTTAAACTATCAAATGACAATGCAAGATTCAGCCCCACCAACAACCGCATGATGTACAGGATAACGAATAAATGTAAAAATATCTCCGGTTTTTTATTAAAATTATTGGTTTTAAATAAAGTTTTGTACATCAAGCGAGTCGAAAAAAAACAGCTTTATTAATAATACAGAAAATAGTAAGAAATCGAAGCGAATTATTCATTGTTTTTGTTATTCTTCTATAGGAGTTGCTAGAGTAGTAGAAAATGATACTGATTATGATTATGCAATATGAAACCTGTAATAAGTCCCCTCAAAAAGTGACAGATACAGCTTAAATGGTCACGTAGTTTTGTAGGTGGGGCAAAGCTCCATTGAAATGTGGCAATGTCATTTGAGCCCATTACCAATTTGGTCAGCACTCTGCACCACCTATGTAAGTTTTGAAAAAAGAAAACGGAATTACGTCACGTACAATTAATGAATCACAAAATTAATTATATTGGCGAAACAATGTCACAATAAAACAAATGAGTCGTGAAACTGTCGATTCATCAATGTCTTGGACAGACTCCCTTCGTAAAAATGGTATAGAAATGTAACTGAACTATACAGACTACAATCGATAATTTTAATCGCCAATTAATTTAATATGGCTTCATAGCACTTCCAAGCACAACACAAGCCACAAGCTACTCAATTGACAACATTAAGTGAGTAATTATTGCTGTTCGTATTATCTACGACGGCAGATTAATTAACTCGGAAATAAAGGCCTTTGTGCACGAAATTAATTCCATTCTTGCACAACGTCCGTATATTTATTCTAGTTAGCAACAACAGGAAGTGTCGGAAATAGTCTTTTATAGTCTGCAGAAATGAGGGGTGGCTGGAAATGATATTTTGGCAAGTATTATAATATTTCTGTGGTACATGGGTGGGACCAGAATAATGTTACAATATGGGATTACACGTAGAAAGTAAGATAATCAAAATGTGTCACAAATTAGGTAGGTAAGTAATAACAAAAATTGTTATTACTTACCAGTTAATTATGACTTAATAATAATATTTTAAATTTTATCTGGTACCTACATCATATAAGTATTATAATTGATAGAATAGAGAAATAGACTTTAGAATAAGTAAATTTCATTGCTTATTTTTAATTAGTAGATCGATCAGAAATAAGTCATCTAAATAATGATTTAATGTGATCCAATAGGATTATACTAAGAACCGTAAAAAAATCTCTAGGAATCTCTGGTGCCGAGCTATATAGGTATGTATGTAATGTACCACTTTGTTCAGAGCTTTGTTAGTATAGTGTGCATAGTTCATAGGTAGGTTACGCGTAAAAGCTGCGTAGATTGTGTGTAATTGAAGGCTGCTTTCCGGAAATTGATCAAAGCACCTAACTAGCGCTAGTGTGATGCTTGCTCAAGCGAGGTAGTAAGTAACGCCTTGGATAATAGTTAATATGTTTGAAATACATCATGTTCCATCCATATAGGCAATAATAATTATATCTACACCGGGAAATTTTAGTGGGTGTTTTCCCGATTTGTCATCTATTTGATTCATAGAGTTGAACTTGTATATGTGCATATTCATTAACGTGATTTTGAATGAAAGTTACGCCACCGTTTAGGTCCCCTGTCCCTTTCTATCTTAATCTTTTTTAACGAAGTGAAAGGGATAGCAAGCAACACGATTTAATGGAAGTGAGGTTTAACTAGGTTTATGAATAACAGCACTAGTTCTATAATGTTAGCTCCGCGCTGTTGCCACGCTGCGATATCGAGGTGTTACTATTGGTTTGGTTCGCTATCGCTTTCGAGTTCGGATTTCACAATCGTTACTGTGATTTCTTAATTAACAAAAATATGTAAGTACCTATATCGATAGTAACCGACACAAAACCATCCATATGGGAGTCGGAAAGTTCAAAATTTCACACACCAAATTCTTTCATGAACCATTTTCTTTCAGGAAGTTATTAAAAGTTTCTTATTAGTGACGCAGATAAGTACACGCAACGTTTGCCACACTACTTATCATATTGTTTATTTGATTTTTGTAAGCTTATGTAATTGTTGTATGGCAATAAACTATTTTATATTCTATATAAGTCACTAATTCTATTTATAGTGTAGTTTACTTATCGTCTCCACCTTTATATATCGTACCTACATACAATATTGAATTGCAGGCACTAACTTGCTACAACTCAATATTTTATCTTTGTCAAACTAAATTGTTATTATATAAAGTTGTAAGCTTTATTTCTAGTTTCTGATATTTTAGAAGATTAATGTAGTATTTATACGTGTACAGAAACGTTACGCTGCGCGTGAATATGAATCCAGTTTTTGCCATTGCGTATTTGAGTTTTGAAAGTTTTGTTTAAATTAGGTATCTAATGCGGCCCTGGGGCATACTTCTGTACCTTTCTATAAAGAGAATGAAGTAAAAACGAAATTTGTTATAGCCCTTAATAAGTAAGTAAGTACTTACCTAATTTCTTTCAATCTTGCTCCCGCTACGTTTTTTTTTTGATACAGTTTTTTTTCAGAGGTTTGCTGTAAGTAATCGCTTAAAGCGTGTACATCGTTTGTACAATATCTAATTGAATTTAGTATCAGCCAATGTAACTATTATCTACATATTTGAGTATTTATAAAGTAGGTTACCTAAGTATATTGACAAAATTATACAAATTAAATGCACTTGTTTGTACCTATTTCTATTTTAGGTATAGCCGAGAACACAATCAACCTACCTGTACAATACAAAGCAAAAATAGTATACAATTTAAAGCTCAACATAGAATATCATATTTCAACCAGTATTCTTGTAGCTCTCATGCATACTACGCTCCCAAATGGATGTCAAGCAAATTGTTATATTACTAGGTACTACGAACGCATCAAAACGTAGGCCTCTACAAAACCGCGTAGCAAGATATCTGCGTCACAGTGACGGTAATGTAGCATCATTAATAGCAAGTATCCATAAACCGTCGAGTTCCCTCAACGTGGCAGGCGGCAGGTGCGGCGGCAATAACTCTTCGCGAGGCCATAACGGTGTAGATAAACCACTTGGTATACCTGTATACCTTCCTAAAGAATGTGAAGTTACGCCGACGTCCCGTGAACCAGGGGAGATAACAGATAGACATGACTATCTACACCGAGAGCGATAGTACAATCTACCACGAAGAAAAGAAGAGAGAGTCTCACTCATTATAGTACAGAATATCTTTAAAAATGGTAATTATTTTACATTTACGCGTCTATACTTGGTGTTGGTACATCATCTCGTTATCATCTAGGCTGCAAATATAACTATATGTAACTCCAAGAATTTACCATAAGTATATCAAGTTGAACTTATACCTATAAGTTCAACTTGATATAAGTACTTATGGTAAATTCTTGGAGTACTGGGTACATACCCAGCACCTACAAGTCGATGGTATTTTACAATGAGTTGATAGTGATACCTTTACCTATATCGAAGCTTCTTGATGTTTCTTTTTATTATTATTATTTCCCCTTGAAACTCTTACTTGATAGACGATATTGCTACCTCAACTCTACAAATAGTATTTATTTGCCACCCTTCCCGTTCAAGGATGTCTACTTTCGCATTTCACAAAATACAATTCGAAATTTTTTGTTTCCCCTAATTTTGCGCCTAACGGTACTGTCAACATGCATGATACAGCAAGATAGTTATACTACCGAGGCAGATGATAGTAAAATTCAGTTTCCAGTTTCAACTATGGCAATATTTGACAAAAAAGGAAGCAAAGCTGACCGCTCGAGTTCGGCTCTGTCAACAAAACAGGTTTATTTTTAATCCATTTAACATTTTTATTGCGGAGTGCGGACGAAAAACGGACTGGGAAAGTGGTTGGATGGTATAGGTGGGTGCTCACCGCCGAATAAACGTATTTGAGCCATTGAGCTACATTATAATAGAGAAGACACAGCTACTAAATCCCATGTATATCTGGAAGGTTGGTGTGGTATTTGCAACGACTCCTGGCATTAAAGTGGCTAGGAATCTATAATATGGTCCGATTCAAAGAGTAAAAGTATAAGAAAAGTCCGATTGGAAGCCATTAAGATCCTCTCATTAAGAGCTAACAGGTAAGTAAGCGCAATTTTATGCTATTGAGGGCGCTTACATCGTTCATAGTACATTGTTCAAGTACGTTCTACCGCCACCAGAAAACACTATCGCACTTTGTTTGAGTTGGCGCCTCTGTGTAATTATTTACTCAAAGATTTAAGCCTCATAGTACCGTAACATTCCAATTTATTTGAGCGTAATTGTCCAGGTTACCGAGTGACAGCGGGTTGAGTGACCCTTTTGCGTGAATGTATTAAACCACAGGACATGGAGTCAGGACTACAACTCCCCATTCTCTTGCATGTCAAAGGGAAATACGGAAAATGTACAATTACTGTGTGTTACATTGTAATTGTGTTTAACGAAGTCGTCAGCTTTGAAAGCCGGAGTCAAAAAGCAGCTTTTGGTGCTTTTGTGGCATCAGCTCTTTTGTAATTGTATAGGTCAACTTTGTTAGCTGCGAGCTTTGCAAATTAATACTTTGTAAGTTCGTAGTAGGTATTGAATTAATTGTTAAAACTTACTTATTTTCAATATTTAGTTAATTTGTACAAAAATAGCAAATTATGGATTACTTGCAAAACGATTCGTTGAAGGAAAATATCGTATATAATAAAACGAGATGTCGTGCGAGGATAATTAGGCCCAATTAAATGTTATTTTTTAAAATAAACCTTCAAATAGCAATGGCACAGATATTACCGATATGAGTTGCGGAGTTAGCCCAAAGTCCTATATTGGATTATTTTTAATTAATGTGACTACATTATGTTATTATGTATAATATGAGTTTTTTTATGTATTTATTACCTATTCAAAGACTTGGAAATTACCATTTTGTTCAAAAAATTACTTACATTGTTCTAAATACAATGCGCCCTAATTTCCAAGAAACTTATTAGTCATTTCCTACTGAAAAATATGTGTACGCGGAAACTTTATTACACAGTCAGAATAAATCCCGGGGGAGTATTGAGATTTTTAATTCAGATTACTGCGAGCACGAACAAAAATATTTCATGCTCATGCTATCACTATGAAAAGAGAAATCACGCTCCCAGTAGGCCTCAGGGACTCGACTGCAGTTTTGTCTACCTTATAAGATACACAGAAAAAATAAGGGTATAAAAATGAGAGAGTTAAAAGTTAAGGAAGCCACGATAATGAACAAAATGTTTTAGGATAATCGATAAATACAATACCTATAATAAACAAAGAAACATCCTGGAGACGACGAAAACGACCACTTATCGAAAATCGACATTACCTATTCCAAAGATTCGCACCGCACTATACAAAGTTCTGACATTGCCAAAACAAATCACACCGTGCTATTTATCTGACTGGCCGGATCTGAAAAGCCACTGCCCGGAGGCTGCGCGTATGGGAGTGACAGGCTGTGTCAAACCTTTACTTTTGAAGTATAATAAACCTAGTCACAACTGCGTTGGTTTGGTTGCTGCATTCAGTGATATAAGTAAAAACATCCAAAATATGTAAATTGTCCTATTGAAACTGGCTGTTGTGATACTGATACGTACCTAACCATTTTTGTCATATTTTCATGATTACTTATTCGATTGTTATTATTGAAAATCACACAATCAATAGCATTCGTAAGTAGCATATCGTTGACACTCACTTTGCTCGGATGATCATGCGTTTCGAAAATTCCCAAAAATACTCTACCGTAGTATGACAATTTTCATGGGATCGTAAAAATGTTACGAATGTCTGCAGATTAACGGATATCGTTTGCGTTGCATACGCTATTCTGGAACATGTTCGTTAACGTAACACCGTTAACAGACGCGTTGGTTATAGGATATAGGTGATAGAAATAAATAAAATATTAACATACCCAAATTTCTCTGCTGATTGATTCACAAGTTCACAACACAAATGAAACGGTTTGAAACTACAACATCTAGATCTTTTTTTTCCGTGCGAGGAGAAAATCCTCATGGATACACCGCGCCCGTACGCGATAGCATGCCCTTTTTGGAAACTCGGTTATAAAAATGAGATTCGTATTGTTAAAATTTGACTGCATAATGAATTTATCCGTGATGAAATTGGTTGTATGAACCCGCTGCCGGGTTCCGTATTAGTACTGGCAGCGAATGTAATTTACAGGTCCAAATGGCACATTGCACGCGTTACGACTGTTATGTCACTCCTGGGGCTAATTAGCTTAGTGCCTTGCAACCTGTAGGCAGCTGAGTAGGTAGACTCAGGTCACACAAAATAGGAGACACCCCATTGCATTAAGGCTCGTGATCCTTACTATAGTAAGAAACTGCATGGTGCATACTCATGAATGCGAAGAAAAGTTTTTCCATGGTTTAAGCCAACGGTCTTTGTCTTGCTTTATGTTTTTTAATGGAGTGTGAAAGTAACAAGAACATAGTTAAAGGGAATGAGGTTATTAGGAATATGGCTAATAGCACATTAGTTTAGTCATAGAAAGGGATAGAGTTAGCAATAGCCGAAACGAATCGGAACTGTCAAACAGCCGCCAATGACAGCGTTGTGCCTTGTTAAGACTGCTGTTAAAATATCGATGATGTAGCTAAAGAAATCGTTTTATCGACAGCTGCCCATCTTTGTCATATGACAGTAGAGATGATGAGACAAGTGGAGTTTCACATAATTGAAATAAAAATGTCCGAGCGCAAAGAAGGTCCAAACGGTTGAATAGTAGTAAGTGCAAAGTCATTTGCTTTATTGGACATTATTTGGACGTTAACAATGGACCCTTATTTAGACGTTTTTTAAACTGTTTTAGTAAGACCTTTGTGTATCTAGTTGTTTATAGGAGATCAATGTATGTAATAAACTAAATTATGTAGTAACTATAATAATTAAATTATGTAGTCACTGTAAGTATTTATTCGCTGATTACTTTGGGATAGTTAGGCAGAACTATGCACCCTTTTTGCTTCCTGAACAGTACCTACACAAAAAGGTGTAAATACCTTCATGTTTCTATGATCTATGGGACCCATTATAAACTTAAGCTAGAGAGGTCGTTATTACACGTACCTATAAACTTACAGGTGCTAAAGTCATATAGGAGACTTTGCTTTATAAAAGGGTCGTAAAAGTTCACGCAGTAAAAATAATGTTCTATTTCTAAGCACTATAGGGGCTTTCATTAGATCATTAGTGCACATTATGTTAACTGCCATTTCAAACCTTTGTTGTACCTAAGTATTTGATAAGTCCGATTCAGGGATTGCGCTTTTTGGCGCGTATTCATAAACGTGATTTGAAGTTACTCCACCGTTTCGCCACCCTGTCCAAAGGGACAGAAAGAGGGGACGATAGAAAGCTATCTTAACATTTTATTACGAAGTGTGAAAGGGATAGCAACACGATTTAAGGCAAGTGAGGTTTAACTAGGTTTATGAATAACAGTATTAGACTATTAAAACATGGTACACATACCTAAATACATACCTATTACCTACATACACACCCTCTCAAACACACACATTCACATCCGCTCTCTCACACACTCACACTATTGCATGTTAGATAAATTAATACGTTAATGTCATTTATTTATATTCTCGTGTACCTTCACAAAATTTTGCATACTTTACCTGCAATGTAATTAATTAGTATATTTGTTTGTTGCTACACTGTACCGGGGCGGAGGTCTGCAGACCTGAAACACAGGTATTATTTACCTAGTTCAGGCGCCAGCCTCCCCACAAGCTTATAATTGTTAAGACTGATAATTTACCTACCCAATACTATTATGTTACCTGTTTGTGGTGAGGAAATAATAAATGATTATTATTATTATAAACTCTCGCCTGTTTCCCGTAGGGGTAGGCAGAAACGATAGATTTCCATCTGTGTTGTATGTAATCATGACACTTTCTTGCTTCTTTAACATACGTCAATCTCTTCATATCCGTACTCTCGTCGATTTACTCTAACTAAACATTTTTTTTAAATTTAAAGAGACCGAATGTTTTAAATGTACCTTTGCATTTACTTTTACTCAGTACTCGTATAACCTTATATAGTGAGTAGCTCTGATTATTGACTCCGGTAGCATTATAAACAGCCTAATTATTATTTGTGATGACAATATTATAATATTTTTGGCTGAGAAAAACATGCTAAGTATTTCATCAACGAGCTGCATAACATTCCCAATTTCTACTTACATTATATTCATATCTTTAACTTTTCAACCGCAGCATGCAGTAAACATGGTTAGCAGTAAGTGGTACTTACACGTAAACATACAGAAATTAACTTTTGTACAGTCAACAGCACTTTTCAAGTGTAACACTTAAGATTTTGTACAATTGTTAATACTACGCAATGAGAGTTGAAATTGTACTCGCTAGTTTTACTATTGATGTGTTGTCGACCGAATGTAAGTGCATGAGTCGACGCTGTAGTGCACTTTCAGTATTTAATGTTCTCTTTAGTTGTACCTAGGAGGCATTTAAACTTCCAAGCCAGGTAGTTCACAAGGTATGAGTCGTACTCAAAGCTCGGCAGCTGCATCCCAAGACGTCTGGATTCCTCAGAACTTCTGCTTTTAAACTACGACAACAACTTTGATACGGACATCTTAGATTTGACTTCAACAATTATTAAAATTCCTACACAACATTAATGAAATATTAGATACGGTTATATTATAATTTTATTTACATTCATGGTTTCCTAAAAAGATTTATCATTATGAATAATAAATATTACGAGAATTTTCTACGTAATCATTATACGGTGAATTCCCCCAACTATAATAAAATAACAAGGTTGTTATTTTATAAGTAATGAATTTTGATCAAGTTAAATATTTTTCTACCTTTAAAATACAAGCGCTGACAAAACGCCAGTTCAGTAGTATTTTAACGAGTCGCTGATTTTTTGTCTGTCCAATAAGCTAAATAAATGTTATGCAAATATATACCTATATATACTGGTATATCCTACTACATATAATTCAATAGGTAATAAAAAATTAAAACTAAACTATTTAAACAAAATTATATATAAAAATCCTGCGCCAAGTCCCCCACAATTGGCAATGTGCCCAAAAGGCTGGCGGCGTTGCCTGGTATATCTATTTACCTATCAACATTCTTAGATAACCCACAACGATACAATGATTATGGCAGGAACAGGCTTATCAAATCATACTCGTATGTCACTATGGAAAATAGCTCTAGTCTAGCGTACAGCGTTACAAGAGTATCGCTGCATGCAAAATCAGTTTACCGGAAATTCATTACACGTTCCTATCTACCGTTTCCACAGGAACTAGCACAAAGGACATACTGTCAAAGGAATCCTAGTTTCATAACATCGCGATATTAAAAACTATAGTAGATAGATACTTGTACCTATAGTCAGTTGTAAAAGTACCAAAAGCCAAATCCCAGATTATTTGTTGACTTGAACTTGAAATATTATCCGCAATGTAAAGTTACTTGCTGATAGCCACAAACGTATATTAAACTTATTCACTTTTTTAACAAAACTATAGGTTTACTTATGGCAAATAGCAATTGGGATTACCTATTTATCAATTTATTTCACTTGAGCTGGGGTTTTTGAATAGAAAACTTATATCTTTAATCTGTGGCTGGGGTTAGAGCAAAATAAATGTATTGTTCTTAATTTTAAAATACCTACCTATAGCTATTCATTTATTTATACACTACTCAAAAAAGTTTTGCATCACTTATATTTTTTTGAAACAAAATAATGAAAACATGAATCGATTGAGATGAAACTTATATGAGAGGTCGTTCATAATGTACTCTTTATATAATATTTGATTTTTTTTTCTTCAAATAACCCGTCTTATTTCTCTAATTGCAGAGGCTTTCAAAGCCGGTTATTTGTAATTTAAACCGGTTATTTTTTGTGTGAATTGAATATAGAGTCTTTCATAACGGCTAGAAGAAAATTCTAAAATTTTCAACGCGAAACAATGATAACTTTGCGATATAACGAATTTTCTTTGAAAAATATCCTGTGTTGTAAAACTTTTTTTGAGTAGTGTCTGTCATTCAACACGTTTTCCGATAATAATTTCTGTGACGTCATGGCTGACTGTTTAACCGTAAGTATTGTAATCCAATTACTTCACCAACCGTACACCTGTATTCAGGCATGATTTCTCGCGTTGTAAATTAAAAAATTTCGAGGTTTTATATATGAATGAACGGCCTGGTATTACTGTCATAGTTCCGGTTATAAAGTTAGGGTTAATATGACCTTTCACATAAGCCAAGAATTTTATATGCTTACGACCCACCTCAAAATAACACACAAAATTTACCTTGGGTCGGATTTTTGTCCCAAATATGTCTGACCCATAACAAAGGAATGTCCTATTGTGTCCTCGCCTCGTCGACCGCCTTCCGTTTCTACTTAGAAAGTTCTTACGTTAATGCTTCATTGCCTATATTATCTTGTTTAATTATGATGTTCTTTACTTAACCGTACAAGGTAATTTGTTAGAAACTATAAGTATAAGTAGTTCATTTTATAAAATTTCTACGTTATTTTTCCCTGCTCGGGGGGGGGGGGGGGGGGGGGGGGGGGGTCGTGAACATAGGTACTTTACCAATTTATTTTATTTTATCATTTTGGGAGGCATCTAAAACATTGACAACAACATTATTTTCTGGTTAGTTTTCATTAAAAATCTTCCTTATGATAACGGGAAAAATGCTGTCACAAAACAAACTTAACCGGGTGCAAACCGCGGACTGTCTATATCCATTAGTATTGATATTGTTTCGGAATACGAGGGCAGTGATAAACTCTGTCATAGCTATACATGAACGGGAGTCGTTGTCAATAAGGAAAGTGCTCCAACGGATTTATTATCAGCTGTATTTGCAAGGTAGCTGTATTCTTCTCACGAGTTTCGCATTACGGGAAAAGTGTATAAGTACAGGCATCAACACTGAGGGCTTTGTAACTTTTACTTTTGATGCCGAGATGCCAACCGTCGCTTTATAAAGTTAACGCGTCAAACGGCTGCGGGAAACTTCCCGCATTGAAACTGTTGATCGATTGCCGTCTTACGTGAACAGGTTAAAGAAAACTGGTTATAATCATGTTTACGTAGGACGTAGGTATTAGTTACTTACATGCCATCAAAAATTCCGAGCCTCCATTATAATATAATATATGTTCGAGTGACGATTTAAAAAAAGTACGATGCAATGCAATTCGATTTTCGAATTGTACAGCTAACAGCAAATTTTTATTATCTGCGTCGTAAGAGTTAAAATCGTACTGCAAGTGTTACCTACCATTGATCTGCTGTTGTCCGTATCTATGCTATGTATTATTCATTCGTTAACTGATTGATTTTGTAGCGAGCTGGTCACAATTTTTCTAAGACTGTAATTTTCAAGAACACATGGAGTAATGTCGAAGCAGTCAGACGAAACCCATTGAACGCAGGGGATTTTATTAACCTAAATGCGATATTTCAGTATAATTGATAGGAATTCAGATTCAGATTAGATTTTTTTATAGCAACGTAGGTATATTTTAGCACTTCAATCATATTCAGTAGGTACTTGTAGATGTCAAGTATTTAAATGTTATCGAATTAGGTAACGACAAAGAGACAAATTATTTGAAAACCACGTCAGTTATTTTAATATTTAGGAGGCAACGTAGCAACTTGCTAATTTACGACTCTAGTGGACCTGAAATAATTTCAACAGTCGTAAAAATTTACGAGTTTAATGAGAAACTTTGATGAAATTTTTTACCATTTTATTCCCCGAACGTTCCCGTTAACACTGAACACAAAGTTTCTTTAAAAAGATATTACTTTAAAGATTTTTGCTTTGTTTCAATGAAAGATCTTATCTCCCTGAAAAGGTTTTACTGATGTAAGTTTTTTATTGGATAATTCTTTAAAACTTACAATCATCTCTGCCAAAAATCTTCCAAAAAGGTAGGAAAGCTACGCACATTTTAAGGAATCAGTCCAATTGATCCAACGTCACGTTTCAATCAGGCTCATATTACCCTGGAGACTAATTGATCACAAGTTATCCGGCAGCCTATTATATTCTTGAGTGCCTACCTAAATCTATCTGCGGATATAACTAATAGCACAGTACATAAAATATTAGCAGTAACACTGTTAGAGTTATGCTGGCATGACACCAAGTCCCAGCACTTGTGTTGGCATACACATTGTATCGGCGCAAAAATAATGAGTATCTCTTTCGTTCGGTGTCAACTTTATTGCGATAAAAAATGAGATCTATGAAATATTGATGAAGAAAATACTAAAACAGTCCGTCTCTGAGTCGTAGTCGCAACATTACTATTTTATCAGGTTTCAAGTTGCCCTGCGTACACTATTTATTAGGTAAGTATTTTACATCCTTTTTTCTTACCGCATAGCGTGCTAGGTGGCGTAATAAAGCCGATTAGAGCTATCAAGAACATGAAAATGTGAACTAGGTGACTAAATTGTACGCCAAATTTTACAAAGGCTAGTTTCAATCTGACACTGAAATACTCACGTAACACAAAGTTACACGTCGCAATCTTACTTGAAATTAATTTCCTAACGGTGCTCTTGGATCGCAACCGTAATATTCCGAAGATCCAATTTGACCAAACGTTTAGGCGTAACCTCAAGCAATGAAGATGAGTTACTGTTGTTTGTAATAGGTGTGTTTACTGTGTCAATAGGCTAGCCAGAGATACAATATTATATAGATACTACTATGTAGGGTCGACCTAATATCCGATGGCAAATATTGCCACACGGCACAGTGGAAGATCATTTGGTACGTTATTTAGGTTTAGTTTATTACTATTAATATACCCTCTATGGCTCTGTTACAATTATAAACTTTTTAGGGCTTACAAGTAAACTTACAAATAGTTGTTAATGCGTAAATAATTTCGATAACTAATAAACTAAAAAAAAAACTTTTAACTAGATTTTTTTGTCAATGATTCTTAGACATAGGTGAAAGTACGGTGTCTAGACAGTTGAGGACATACTATATGTTAGTATTTTTTCCGATAGGTAACAAATAAGAAATATAGCTTAGATTTAATAATCGTTTGTTCCTCCTGTATATATCTGAATATGAAGGATATATTTCAGCTTCAGATATACTAACTGACGAGTCCTTTGGGTTTACTTACCACAATAACTTTCCGCATTTTAGTAAGTTATAAGTGAATCGACCTTTTCATCAATTATTACGTTACATTTACAACGGAATGCAAGTATATATATTTCATTAATTAATTTTACGTTATATGTTTAACGGGCTTACAGTTTTAAAGTGCAGAGGAAGTCATAAATAAATAAACCGTTACATACAAGGTTGACGTAACCGCAACCCTTTAAATAAATTAACCGGCAATGCTCTTGCAATTTTAAATTTGTTTCCTAACAAATCCAGCCGTTGCTTTCAGCATGTTACTGTCGAGAATTCTTTGTACAACAATACATGACAACAATGTTTCTGGTCCAGGCATGTTTGTGCTCGTCTAGTGCGACTAGATAAACAATACAATACAACGCAAATCACATTTTCATATTTCAACTAGTGTTTTCATACTTTCATATCATTTTTGACGGCCAGATGTCAAAGATTCGAATCACGCTGAGGTTCAGATCATTCCTTTGTGGATAGGTATTTATATTACTTTTTGATCCAGATACAGTTTTAAGCGCGAGCTTAGCGTAAGTTCTCTCTTACAACTTTTAAAATGTATGGAATTTTGTCAGTTTTAAGATCCATCTTACAACAGAGTCTTACACTTGAGCTAATTGTTTGTGAATCTCGGCAATACCTCGATCGTAATTATTTCGCTGTCACATTTTGTAATATTTCTAATGCAGTTAGTTACAAAGTAACATAAGTTGTTCAATAGCTTTATTTTAAAAATCCCTGCAAAAGTGCTAAAACCAAAGTTCTTCAAATGGCGTTGACTTTCAACCCTGAAGTCGTAAAACAAAATCGGGATTGTTACCCCGTTTCCGGTGCCCTTGTCACGACAAAATTATTAATTAAAACTTTCCGTGATCTGTTTGTCATAATCATAATCTTAAGCAGCAAATTAACGCCGTTCATAATTAACTACGCATAACACCGACACATCCATTAACTTTTAGCACATTACAAACATGACGGTTAGGTGAACCTTCTGATGGAAGTTATTAATAACCAGCCTACTGACAGCACCAGATAAGGAAGGGCTGGCATAATAAGGGATGGTGCCCACTTTATTACATAATTATCGTTAGGGAAAACCGCTTGCGTCAGCCCAAAAAAGTTTTCGGTACATGCCGTGAAGCGTACAAAATAAAAGTAGAGGTAAAATAAAATACTAAAATAGAATAAGCAAAAACTACGAATTTCAGTTTACAAAAGTTATAGTTTTGCACGAGCTTTGCTTGCTTTTATTACATTCTCTTCGAATAAAATATGTTTTATTATTATTATAGTTTGCTCGTTTGTTTTCAATGCAATCTAAAACTTTTAGTAGATTTACCCAGATTATTTGTAGCATCAATAAACGAAATATTATGCTCTTAGAAGCATTGTACTACAGATAATTTGGTATCCATTGAAGTAAGTAAAATCATTCCCCGTATCCAGTGAAATATGATAGTCATTAAATTATAACTTAACTAAATATAGTTTTTATAATACCCTAATTAACAGTGCGTAACATAGACGTTATGTTCAAAGGTGAACCCCTTTTTGCCGCTGTCAACCACTCACTTCACATTCAACTTGCTAATTAGTCATCAATTTTCCATCCCTAACGAACTCTACTAATGAAGTTAGTTGGACCCACGACCCTTGTACCTACCGTCGTCGTCGTCGCGTCAACAGAATAATGAGACGATAGCGATTTCAACCAATTAGCATTTCGTATTTGCAGACCATATTTCGGTTGTGTATAACGTCACACCAAAAGCTAATTGCATGTTTCGATTCGAATTCACGTCATCCTTTCACACATTGATGGCTGGCGGCATTCACGTTCTATGATTATGCAATCGACGGAGGCATGTTCTATGTCTTGCGGGAATTAGTTTCCATACATATTCTGTTGGTAGGCATAGTTCAGAGACTTATAGGTCAAGTTACAATATATGTGAAAGTGAGATGAATAATTCAAAACTATAAGTAGGTATTTTCAAATTTTTCATGTCTTTGTCCATAACGTCCTGGCCACACGATCCAATAATTAAGAAAGTATAACTTATTGAAAGTAGGTATATTTTCTCGATGTCCTCCTTTAAAGTGAAATATTAGTCAGGACACAAACTATAATTATATATCTATGTTTTGTGAATGCATATTAAGCATGATTTAGATATTATAATAACAACAAACTTGTGTTGCCCCATTTATCTTTTAGAAAACTCAACCATATCCGAGGAGAAATTGTACTGAGCAATTGCACCCGTGAATACCATGTCATTCTCAACCCTGACATTGGCAGAATCATCGACAAAACGATGGAGCCATAAACATCAAATTGGAATTGGAAAAGTTAAAGTATATCCATTATCACACCAAAATGATATAATTACCTAATAGTCAGATCAGAACATGTGACAAGTATATGCTCGATGTGAAATAATTTGGTTCCCTATTTTTGTGCATAAATTTTTATGTCATAATATAACATGGCATACTTTAAATTGTCCTAGTAATAACTACGCATAATAGTCATTAGGCATAACTTTATAGGCATAATATTATTAAGCATAACTACAAACAGCATAAAGATTGTTAAGAATAATATTATAAAGCCTAAATAAACTTTGTCATAATGATATTGAAACATAATTGTAATAATCATATTAATTACTCGCCGAAAAATATACTCCTGAAGTTTTAAAAACAAAAATTAAACCAAGGGCCACCCCCGCCGCACCGTAACCAACTATTACACTATAATACCTACTTTTTGATTGTAGGTATATAAAATAAACATGTTGGCGGCTTACGGGTGGCCCAAGGGCCACCCCCGCCGCACCGTAACCTACTATTACACTATGGTACCTAAGTTATATCTGATATACCTACCTAATACCTACTTTTTGATTGTATATAAAATAATCATGTTGGCGGCTTACGGGTGGCCCAAGGGCCACCCCCGCCGCACCGTAACCTACTATTACCTAATACACCATACATACAACACCAATACCAACAAAAAAGAAGAAATACACAAACAAACATTATTTATGTATAATATCTATTAGACGAATAAACAATATGCCATAAAACAATATGGAAATCAAAATTAGGGCAAAAACGATTAGCCCAAACTAGAATTATGCTTAGTTAGATTGTATGCCCAAAAACAATTATGACAAAATATGATTATGACAAAAAACATTATGCCTAACTCATTATGCTAAATTAAATTAGGACAAAAAAATTATGCGAAAAAAAGGGATCCCAAATAATTTAGCTAGCTAGTATTAGTATCAGTTAAGTAACAACTTAAAATAGGTATTGCCAAAGCAAAATAAAAAGTATTATGTAGGAAGTTACATTCAAATACAGATAAAATTTTAAACGACAGCTAAGTCTCACATGGAATAAAAGTTACCGTGTACCAGTGCGCAGGCGACGTGTTTGTTTCCAACTTTTCACCGTTCCAGTTCCAATAGTTGCGAATATGTAGGTAGCTACATAACTTTAAAGCGAGTGTATAGTAGGTAAATGTTTAGCCTCGGATGGCATCGGTGTGCCAAAATATTTTCCTACACACGAGGTGGGCTGTCGGTGAACTTTGTTCGCATTCCACGAACTGCTTGCGTAAAGTTGAAGTTCAAACCGCCAAACAAAATAGTTTGCTGGCATTCCAAGCTTTGTTTAGAGCGGCAGATTCTGCTTTGAGCCAAACTAACAGTTTCGGTAGGTAGGTATAAAAAATATACAACAACTACGGTTGTGGTACGCCTGTGTGGGTCGTATTTTAAAAGACCTCCACCTATAATTTTTGTGACATATTTCAAAAAGATTTTAAACATAATCACGTCTTCCAAAATTGTGATGAAGATTAGTCGTCAAAAGAAAAAGTAGGGACTAATAATTACCAACATACCTAACCATTGAAAGCATATCGCCCTACACCAGATCAAGAGACAGCTGACAACAGAAATGTAATATTATGAAGAAGATAGGTTATCTTATGAGAATATAAACCATCTACAATTTAAATAACAGCATTTATTCTCCAAACTGTGGAGTATTCGGAAGGCGCGTGCAAGTTGTTGTGAACACGATTTAAGTTTGCTCGTTATTGCAGTGGATGTAAACATTCTTAGATGTTTGCTTGGGAACACAATTTGGAATAACTTCTTAGATCTCAGTGTAAGATTTAGTATTCTACCGTCTATGTTTGACTAAAGCGAATTAAAACCAAATGTGTGTGCACAATAATAGAATATCTGTATATGTGAATGGTACAAATTTCGAATGTTTCTCTGACGCAAGTAATATGTCAAATACATACACGTCGTCGTATACATGTTAATTTTCGAATAGATAAGTAAATGCATGTTTTGTTCCCAAAACAAATCATTACTTTCAAATTTTAAGAGTTGCAGAACAAAGTTGGTTAATGTCCGATACTCTTATGTGTTGTGGATGATAAAGTATCTAACAAATAGCACTAAACAGAAGTTTGCAAAGAGCCTGGGAAAACTCACGCCACGTACGAATAACTGCACCGCTTTTGATAAAGTTTTAACGATTTATGATACGAAAAGTGATGCATGGAACTTCCGACCGCACTCGATGGGATGGACAATAATAGTTTCTCGATGCAATTTAAGTTTATCCCTGTATGTTTGTTGGTACAAATAAATAACGAAAAGTTCGACACTAAAGTGAAGTTGGTGCTTTTATTATTTCACAAATCGCCATGAGAAAGTTATCCGTAGCAGCAGTAGTTCGGCTGTTAGTCCGGTTGACACTTAAATGTTTCATGAAGTTGTTGTATTTTTAGTAAACTTGTATTGTAATACTCAACAAATTGAAACATTTAATTATATTAAGTAAGTACCTACTACTTATTAAGTAGGTTGTCATCGTATTTATGTACTTCTACGGCAGGTATAGGTAAATTCAGAGGAAATAAAAATAAATATGAAATCATTGTAAAGCAAGCAGTGTAGAGCTTAAAGTTTAAAGTAACTTTTCTAATATAATTCTGTAACTAACTGTTATTACAATAGTTTAGGCACATTTGAAGGAACTGTAAAATTCCATCTCCACCCAGGGAATCCTAATTTGTTCGGAATTGTAAAGTAGTTATTCGTAGTTGTATTATTATTAATTGTAGTAAGTACTTAGGTGACAATTTTCATTACTATCCATGAAGTTTTGCGGTGAATTAGCGCAGTGATCATCTGTATGCAATTAGTCTACTCTCAAATGCATCCGAAAATAATTGCGTCTACTGCTTTTGTTTTACTTTGTTCTATTTAATTACACCTAGGTACGAGTATTGTTCACTAAGAACAGAAATTATGTATTCTGTACAATTCCCGTGCAAAAACTCATCGTAGCAAAATGCATGTTTTCCTACTCATCAATCAAGCACAAATCAATCTGTTTTCACTTACACCGAACATGAGTACACTTTTATAGAATCCATCTTTCGGAATCGACAGATGTAATGATTGAGCGATCGCAGTAATAGGAATTCGATAATAATTTTATTTGCGATGGATTTTTCAGGCCGGCGGGATTTTGTCCCAATGGGGAGTGATGAATTCAGCAGGTGCAGATGTTGAAAAAATCAAAATGAATGTACTTACATTTTTTTAAATAATGTAAATTGCCTTTTTTTAATCCTTAAAACTTGAGTGTCGCAACTCACACCAATTTGTCCTAACAATGCTCGAGGGGTTTTACTACCCCTTGCTCAAGACTTGAGCACACATTTTGTCTTATGATTCACCCTTAATAATCGGCTTTACGCCATAATGGGGATAGCTAACAAGTCTTGTTTTTGCCTTTGTTTATCTAGGTATAATTTAAACACCTACTAGTCGTAACGGAATAATGCAAGTAGACGAATGAGCTATTTCAATATATTATTAACGACCTTATCAAACCGTATTTACTATGTAGGAACCAACAATATAATGTGATTAGTAAGGAATAAAAGTTGTAGATATTCGACTATGTAGGCAACCATAACTTTTATTTACGGAAAGGTCGTAAAATCTGTAGGTTGTAAAAATTTACTGACACGAAAATGCTAAAAGTTCATACATCTATTCCTATCTTCATCTCTTAGGTCTGGTAAGTTTAGTAGGCATAACCAGAGTAATAACAAGGATGACTGTTAAATCGAGTTTTGTGTTGAAACACCAGACTTGCAAGTTAAATGGGGTATGTTTGCATGCACCTATAAAGATAACAGTGCAGCGTGCCTGCGCCAGAGTGCCGCGCGAAATGGGACGTGAACGGATAACGGACCAAGACATAAAGAGTAGTTACACTTCACCTACTGCTCTCATTGCTTTACTGTGTCCAATTTTGTAGTTCGAACTTTTTATGTCGTAAGTTGCTAATGTAATGGAGACTAGTATCGCTGTCGAACACGGAGATCGTATTTTTTATAATGATACTCTACAGAATTTCGTTAGAGAGTTCAACCATCTGGACCTAAAAACTGAGGCATATTAATAGATTACATTAGTGGAAAACCTTAGTAAGACCCGTACGTAATCCACAAATATCGGGCATCTACCTAAGTGAAAATGACACATTTCATTTTTGTAACAGTAAGTAAGAATTTCAGTGGATTGTAATTTCGATCTTTTGAGCACTCGTTGTTTTTAAATAAATTAAGACTTGACAAATAAAACCGTATTTTATTTCTTAAGTTTAATATTGTTTAGGATGAGGTAACCTCACTTTTCCAAATTCGTCTGTGTGACATAAACAGTGATGTTTGATTGAAGATGATATATATTAACAAAATAGTAACTACCTAGGTATATTTAAAGTCCAATTTAAAAACGTAACCATATAAAGGGATTTCGTCGTTGTTTCACTTAAACTTGAAGACGAGAAAATAGGCACACGATAAGAAAACCGGGATTGCAGACGTAACAAACCGGAAAATTTCGCAGACTGCGTTCAACTTCGCTCGTAAAACGTTACGCCATTGACAATTTGGTAAAAGAGTTTAAAACTAGGTGGCACATTTTGCGGTAATTCCTTCCGCGTGCAAAGCCAGCGATTTTCGTGGAAACTGACAGCGGCAGAGGTCGGAAGTTTTTTCATTAGTGGCCCTGTGCGGATTAGAGACTCTTCAGAATCCCCTACTGCAAGCTTGCGCGATATCTCTGACTTGTGTTTTTTCCTCGCTAATTAGCTCCTTCTTGAGAATTCCAATTTACCTTCATACGGTCTCGAAAGATTCATAAATATAACTATTTTACTTACTCGACAGCACATCAATGGTACACTAAAGTAATATTTTAAATATTATGCCGAAAGTCATGTCGGTCAACTGGATTAACATAACACGTTTTCGCGATTGTTAAACCGCAAAAATAAAATAGTCGCTTCTTCCAAAAAAAGTTAAGATTCGTGTGAATACCGCAGCCCAAATCAAGTGTCTTATTTTGTATACAAATATGATCGTCTAATTACCTGTTGTAATGTAACACTGAAGGAACTGAGTGATCGAACCTGTTTATCATTGTGAAATTAAAGTAATCCCATCTAATAATGTGAAAATAACTATGCAATAATCACAGAATAGCTTAAAATGTTAGTAGGGAGGGTAGTTTTTGTTTACAAAATAAGACACTTGATTTGGGCTTCGGTTTACCTATATAATTTGTTAGACATGTAAATCGACCTGTAGATATAGATATTCACAAATGGGTATATTGATCCAAACCATAATGCGAAGTTAGTTGTTCATAGATTAGGCTGAAGTGACACAGGGCTGGTTAGACACATTGTCGCAGAATTAACAACTGATGGCAGACGAGTTCTCGAGTCTCGACCACGATATGTAAACGAAGTGTGGATGCCGTGCTGTCGCTCAGATGGCACTACGATCTACGAATAGTGGCTACATAGGTACGGTCGAAGACAAAGAAAGATGTATAGTAGAGTTTTTAAGGTTGCGATTTTCTCATAAACTACTTGACCTATTGCAAAAATTATTTCACTATTTGATAGATAAAAGTTAAAACTATGTAACTGTAAAATAATTATTAAATTCGGTCCAGTAGTTTTTGACAAAATCTCAACATTATTGAGGCCTCCTGTATACTTATCTTTGTCTTAGACTGTACGATCGAAATCAGTTAAAAGTATACAGGGTGCCTCAATAAGATTGAGATTTACTTAATAACTATTACTTGACCGATTGTAGAAATTCGTTCACTACTAGATAGCTCATAGCACGGACTATGGAATTGTTAAAAAATTAAAAAAAAACGGTCGAGTGTTGTTTGGGGAAATTTCCGGGCGTTCCCAGTATTATAGTAATTTTCTTCCCAGTAGACTTACCTAGGTACTAGTAATAAAATTGGGATTTTCTTCCCACTAAACTTACCAGTCAACCTCAAAACCTTTCCTGTTCATTTTTCTTACTATTTTACCGTACAATAGTGGCTGTCGTTATATTAACTGAAAGTGCAGATCGCAGAAAGCGGATGCGCTGAATCGAGCGAGCGTAATAAAGCATAGGATAAACAATACCTGTCCTTTATCTACGTGTTTTCTGAAATAACCTTGAATGGAACATCAACAATCGTAGTAGCGGTTGAAACGGCTCTGATCCCGGATTTGGTAGTAGTGTTCCAAAAGCGAATGACAGCCACATCGATTCAGATTCAGCGAAACGGTTTTCAATAAGTAGCAGAGGATGTTTTAAGGTAAATTGCATTTAAATCCTGACTGACAATCATCAGCCTGCCAGCCTTTGAAGTCGAAATTCACTTTATATTTGTGGGAAAACTGTAACTCCAAGACAGCTTTGAGCGTGAGGAGTGTGAGCTCGCTCTGTCAACTTTTGACTCGTTGTAAGAATGAATTCAAAGTAAACTCGCCCTCAAATATTAATTGACCCTGAATTAATCATACCTACTGTATAAGTCAAAATATTTAAGATTTTCCGAATGAAATTTTGATTTAGGTTTCTTGCCATTTTTTCTCCCTTGCGTTGGCACCTTTTCCTTGCAAAATGGTGTAATATAAATAATTTAATTCAAAAAAAATGTTGACGTAAAAAATGTACACAACGTTACTTACAATAAAGAGATCTGACTTTGAAGTAATTCAGTTTCCAAAAGAAACACTCCTATATTGATTGATTGGTTACGAGATTGTGCTGGGCAGTAACCGAAAAAGTTTTGGTGAAACTTGGAAAATTTGGAAACGAATGGGTCGGAAGGAGAAAGTGGTCGGTCGAATAGGTAATGTCAAATAGATTTGACTTTGTCCTTCTGTTTACCTACGAGTATACCGCAACGGTTGTTCTTGTTAATGGTACGGACAACAAGCATATCAATGGTAACACCTGCAGTAGGTACGATTTCATTTTCAACTCTTACGACGCAGATAATAAGAACGGTCCAAATTGATGTGATTTGGACCGTACATCATTGTCTCTTAGTTAACAACCTTGCTGTGACTGGCCGTAGCGTAGATCGTAATATTTTTTCAGTTATTGACAATTACAATAGGTAATGATATTATAACTGTTCCAAAAAAGTCAACAACCTTCAAAGAAAGTGCCACAAAAACCCTCTATAATGTATTACATTATAACAATTTCAATTCCATGGGCAAAAAGTTGCATTTACCATGCGGAAAATATCTCTGTAAATTAAATCTAAGTAGGCAATATGGTGAGGAAACGCGTATCGCCTGACCGGGTAAATATTATAAGATAACGTTATGTACCCGTACGAGTATACAAATTTCTCTGAACAGGAAAATAATATTACATTTTTGTGGCCACATTGAGAGAGACTTTCCTAAATATATTTCTGCAACAAACACTCAAGGAATTTATGTCCCAGCCAAAATATTCGCGACTCAAGTTGGCATCTGCCAATTATTGTAACTGAATTTTATATTACTTACCACAATCGTGAAATAATAATGTCTTAACCCGGTTACTAGAATTGCGAGTATGACCACTCAAAAATAAAGTTATTTTCTATTTCTACAGAGGTGTAAGAAAAATTAGGGACTTTGTGCCCTATGATGTTAGTCCTCACCTCAAGGAGCAGCGACGGGTTTAGTACAGACTACAAAGTATATCCTATTATAATTGAAAAATTCCAATAGATAGCCTTGCAAGTCGGTGATTCGTATATAATACGAAATCGATAATATTTTTACGAGAACAACAACCGGGACCGACCACAGCGTTGCTTAAATTCGTTCACTTTTTGTTCGTACTTGCGACTAGGCTAAGAGTGCCACAACTTTTAAAACTATCGACATAATATTGGTTATGGAAAACATCGTAAAAGTAGTAGTGTGTTGATTCGTTTACTAATTATGATTAGCTAAGGATTTTATTTGTACCATAACCTAACGAAAACACACTCACAAATAGGTACACACTCCACGTCGCAGCGGCAAATTAATTAAAGAAAAAGCTCGTGAGACTATAGCAAGATATTGGAAACAGTTACGAGTAAATATACTGCAGCAAGCTTATAGCTCCGTACGTGGGTCGCCGGAGACTCTTTACTGAAACAATTAGGACTACAAACAAAATGAAATAAGCTGCATTTTCAGCTCCGTACGTGATGTTTGCTTTCGATGTTTATTTGAACAGGCTTTTCATACAAGTAAGTATAGATGATACCTATTGGATTGTCTTATTGGTGGCATCGATCATACCTAGAGTTGTGTCGTATATTTTAGTAGGACGAAGTATCTTGGTTTTGACGACTCTACACAAAGTCTCCAAGTTAGGAATAGCATTATATATCCCCTCAAGATATTTTACTGTCATCAGGTTTCCTAAATAACGCTAAAGACTTTATAATAGAGGTTAGATATCATATTTCATCTAACGCCATACAATTGTATAGCAGTTCTTGTAACATTGTAATTGAAGATGTCTTGATTTTCCTGTAAACAAGGAACACATAATTGCACAGATTATTAGTATCTCTTGTCATAAAATTCAAAGTACAGTTGAAAGTTATATCAATCCCCGTCGTGACTTGTCACTCCTATATCACGGTAATGCCAAAACTTAGTCCCTTTGAACGTCTTATATATCTTAACAAGTTTTTCTTTCATGATAGCAAACTTTCGGACATCTTGACACGCTGCGTGAACGCTGAACTTGAACGTTTCTAACTCAACTTTATTTCGCCTTAACAAATTGTTTATCTGATCTGAATAAGATATGAGATTCCCAAAGGAGAGCTAAACTTTAGCTAAACTTAATATCAACGACAGAGGGAGCCGAAATGAAAACTGTTTCCTTGATTAAATCATAATAATAATGTATGTCTGTTATAATAAAACAATATGTTCACTGTAGAAAAACAAACCTAGATAGATCGTTATAAAACAAACCCGAAATAATATGCCAAATACCTATATCATTAACAATCACTTGCACATTTTCTTAGTCCCTACTTTTATGCTTGTTGTTTTGCATGATAGAATTTAGAATGCCTAAGTAGGTACCTACTATAAGAACATGTTTAAAATCTAAACAAATTATTCAACTCTAATGTTTACCTCTTGCATTATGCTCTAAAATACAATATTTTACTAGGTAAGTACTTATATAATATTAAAGCAATCAGTAAATGGGTCAACCTCATATCTTTATCTATTGGAATTATGTGACTTACATGCTGCTCCATGGATATTTTCAAGACTGGAATTGAAATATTTTAAGTGCCCAGTTTTACTATTTGTAATTCCAATTTCTCTGAATCATTGGAGCTTTTAATATCCATAATATCGTACGCGTTCAGCCTGCGTCCGCGAAATTTTCAATTTCAACACATTTCGAGGAATTTTATGATGCTTACGACCGTATTCGAATGCGATACACTCGAGTCCCGTCTTAAGAGGGATCAAGGCAGCTAATAAAAAGAGGGTCCCGATGCGAGGAGTCCCCTAAACGACGCTAAACACCTGCTTGTTATTCCGACTTCCGTTTATTTCTGCGAAGTCTTGGGGGTTTCTTATCTACTGTAAGTTTCGAGGTTACGTCATACGAGGTAGTTTACTTATATGTTGAAAAGTAATAAATAGACTTGAGTACTGAGTATTGTTTTATTATTTAGTACAGAGGGCTGAGAGATATTTTAGCCAGCGCATTAGCCATGGTCATACAAAGAGGAAATGATGCCAGAATCCTGGGCACGATGCCTCGATGCGACGCGTTAGAATTTAAGATATCTTCTATCTTTAATTAGGTATATTTTTATTTATTGTTTGTAGTTTTTGTGTAATAAATTATTATACTAAGTTGTATCAAATGAACTATTAGGTATGTCTGCCTAATAACGGTTGAGACTTCTTGGAGTAGCAAAACTCAATTCCCTGGCTCGGCGCCATCGTTGTCTTTTGTCGTCTCTGTTGGACAGTAGTGGTACCTTCTCTTGCCATTGTAATTGTAACATGTTATTCTATGACTGTATAATTTACGCCATCATGCATGTCCAACAATATTCATGTGTAAATCACGGTATTCAAGTTTATGAGCTAACGAAATATTGCTTTATGAGATATTGAATACAAAATTGAAAATTGTGTCGCTCCAAAAGTGAACCACGATGGACTCAGATATGAATCATTTTTGGAGAGATGTCTAGACATGAAATACACATAGAATAGGATTCCGTGACTCAAAATTATTGATATAAAAAATATGATATAATCATGTGAATTTATAAAAAAAATCTTCCATTGATGTATAGGTAATTACTTATGTTTACAAACAAAAAATTTATACAGAACATAACCGAGCTAGTTTAGTTATTCTTTTATTTTTATTTTTTTAGGTTAATTATGTAAAAGTTAGTTTTATTAAGTATTTATTTATACGTACGTTACGTAATAAAGGATTAATACCGAGCTATATTTAGACAAATGACACAATCTAGAAAATACTAAGTAGAGAGGAAAGCTCACAGGGAATTTTATTCGCATATTTGTGTACGATAAATTTGAGTAAATCGAGTAGCAAGTTCACAGGTCGCTAGGCATTCGCCGCGGTGAAGTAATCCTATCGTGCTTACAATAGGTCATGTAAGCCGGCGGAAAATTTTGAAACCCAGGTTCCTGCGGTTATTATTCTGGGCAAGTAATACACGTTAAAATTCATGCGCCTCTATTTACCGATTACTTTAGTTTGTGAAATAAATAGTTTTTGTTGTTTTTGTTGACATTTTATGGTCCGTTTACTTACATTTTTTTCTGCAATCCGAGTTTGCCATGAGGCGACGCTCTTCATTAGCCATAACAACGAAAAAGAGCGCAATATATAGTCAGCAACAGTTCTGCCTGATCACCTTTAGGTTGCAATTCATTTGCAGTTACTTTTTCATAGCAAATCGGCTATGTGATTTACGACAGTTAACAACAAACAATTTTTTTGGCGCACTTTTTTTATCATCGAGGACTCCTACATTTTTTCAATAAGAGTTTACACAAACAAACAATTATCTTAGACACATAAAAATGGGTCACTGTCCCTGATCGCTCAATAAGTCTCACCAGTGCAAAGAAATAATATTTGGAAAGTGAGCAGGCGGAGCTGTTGCTTATGGTACTTTATAGTATTTCTTTTTTCAATACCTACATGTTGTATTCTGCGAGAGTTTCAGTCCGAATGGCGACAGACAGTACACAGGCTGGTGTCGGAGGACAATATCCACTTTGGGTCAATGAGTCAACGGGGTAAGTGAGTACAGTGCATTCTAATCGAATCTCCGCTTTTGAAGATACTTCAGGGCATAAGCTTAAGATGCAGAAGCAGAGATAATGACATAGGTACACACGAAGATAGAGAAAAGTATACAGAGACCACAATAAGGTTGAGATTTCCTCAAAAACTACTGGACCGAATTTAACATTTTATTACAGTTACATAGTTTAGACGCACGTGGACGCGACTCGCCAAAGACAGAAAGGCGTGGGCAACGATGGAGGAGGCCTTCACCCAATCATGGGAGAACTCACACACTAAGAAAAGGAAAGAAACACAAGCAACAATAGCAAAATCGTTAGTTAATCACTTACTTAGATGTATTTATTCAATTATTGCAAATAAATATTTTGACTTTGAATGTAATTTTAGTAATATCTACCAAAAATCATAATTTTGAATTTTAATACTTACTTACTTAATCATATTTTAATTGTGAGTTTAATAAAAGGCTTTTTATTTGTTTATTTACATAGTTTTAACTTTTATCTATCTAACAGTGGCCGAATTCTTGCAATAGGTCAAGTAGTTTTTGCGATACTCTCAACCTTAAAAAGTCTCCTGTACACTTTTCTGTGTTAAACCGTATGGTTTTCATTCTTGTTCACTAGGTTCCTAATCCGTTTAACAGTTCAGATAACACAAATAGGACTGCTTAACCCCAAAGCACGTGGTTGGCTGCGCTGTAATCAGGTTCTCTGTGTATTGACCACCACAAAGGGAAACTTCTCATGTAATTTCGACGAGCAACGTCATTTTCAACGCCGCCGCACGTACGCTAAACACCTAACTTGTTTAAACTGTTCGACACAAGTAAGATTAAGGAGGTTTATACGACATGTATACCTACATGCAATAAACATGATGCCAAGTGAAAGAATACGAAATACCCAGAGCGATAAAAATCTATCCTTCTACGAGTCAGTTTTTCATATTTATATTTTTAGTACTAAGAGAAAAGTATAGAGTGGGTCTAATTACGGTTGAGATTCTCAAAAACTACTAGACCGATTGTAAAAAATCTTATTAGCAGCATGCGCGTACACACGTCATTATAATCTGTCTACGTCATTAAAGCTCTGTTGGAAAAATACACTGATGGCTCGGTCACGAAAAAATGTTCCCTCTTAATTTAAATTTAGAAGTTGTGGCTTTGCTAAAATGCCAAATACAAATGGCGAAGTTATTAAGTAATAAACAAGCGTAACAATACAAAAGTGTATTACTGGAAAGTATTTTGACTATTTGTTGAGTTTGCAAATAAGACCTACAAGTTTTCAGTGTGCGCTATTCCCCATTCGCATTTTACAGCACTCTAAAAAGAATTTCAACAAAGTTGCGCGTTGCAATTTTGTTTTAAAAAACAATTTGCATAAATTCTATTGAAATGCGAGTGAAACATCATCCTTTATTTGGAAATAAAAGAAAGTAGCTTAATTTATACTAAGAGCTTCGTCAATGACAATTATTTTACTTTCAAAATGTAGGTTTTAAGGGGCAACATTCAATCCATGACGATAGTAATTCACAATTTACTCGTTTCTTATATAGTAGTAGATGCCTATTGTTGTTTAGAAATGAGATCGATTTATATATGACATTTATTTAATCAACTTAATTTCCATGAATAGTTGGTTGCCTGGAAGAGATCGCTTTTAGCGATAAGGCCGCCAAAATTGTACATTATGTTTTGTATTTTTGTTTCTGTAATTGTTGTGTCTTTTATGTACAATAAAGTGTAATTGAATTTGAATTATTTATTTTTAATCGCAATGTCTTACAATAAAAGTTCAGCACTCTCCTTTCGTCTTACTATACAATCTAGATATACCCTGATAAGAAGACTGTCTAAAATTCAAGTAGTCCTCCATTGCTTGATACTCGTAATTTGTCAATTGTCTTAACGAAACACATTCATTTTTCCGTACTAACTCGATCAATTCAAACAGGCCTAGAATGGACGCCGAAGTTGCAACACCTTTCTATATCATCCGCGGCCCTTTTTCTGTAAAAGTATCTCTCTGGCCGATCTGCTGCAGTCCCAGGGGAGCGGCCGACGCCGGATTTGATCCTGATCAAATTACATATTTTATGAATCCTTCGAGAGTTTTACGAGACTACCTAACAAGATGGTCGTCCGCCCTTCCCAACGATGTGATACTCAATCGACGCTCTATGAAATGTGGCGGAGAATGGAATTCACTACTCGTATTACGTTGATACGATGCCCTGTGAGTGTGTAGTAACCAGATATGAATACGTAACTGATTTCATCAGAAAACTTGACGTAATGTTTGGTTGAATATTTTTTCGGATTAAAGTTTAATAATGGGCTGTTCATAGTGACGTCTCCAGAAGTATTCATAGACTCCAGAAGAGTTGCAGGAACCCATGCCTCCCTCTGGATATACTAAGATGCCTTGTGGGCCCGTAATTAACTCTCCCTTCGTAATACAAAAAAAAACTTAAATAAATAATTGTTTTTGAGAACAGAAACGGTAATTGGATGGTAGATATCACCAGTATATATACCACCTAACAATATAATACAATATTTTACAATTTATTATCACGAAGGGTTATCTGAGTAAATCGATACACTTGATTTGATACTGACAGTAGGTACTTACTTCATCAGTAGAGTTATACCTCTTTAAAACTTTTTCTTTAACGTAAACTTACTTGAATATTTTAAACTGTGATGTGATGCACATGATAAGTCAAAGTCAAAGCGTCTTTATTGCAATTGGTTACGGGATACAAAGTAGGTCTTAAATTATAACATGTTCATACATAACCTACCCGTTTTGTGGATATGCAATAGATACTTAATAATACATTTACAAGTTTCAATATTTTAATATTATACATAATTCATGTTCAGTTCAACGATGATACTTACTTATTAAAATTCAGAAATAAATTAATGGAAATTCGCTCGTATTGACTGAAAATTTTGCTTTTTCAATTCGACAAACTGATTGCATAATTATGCATTTTTGTGTTAATGAATCACAATTTAAAATTAAGTGTAAGCACTTATATGTTTTTACATCTTTGTTGTTGTTTCACTGTGCCTTTCAGTAATATATTTAATATTATTATTAAATTAATTGTAGGTACAGAAGCAATTTATGTCTAATGTCACTAAACCAAATTATTTAAATTCTCGTATGTAATGAGTATTTCGTAAAATATAATAATCTTATGTATAGGTATTTTCACCTCAATAGGTTGGTACCAGATTCATACCAAAACTTCTCAGCCATAAATATTATTAATTGAGTTAAATTTTACAAAATTTACAATGTTGAGCAACGTTTGCGTAAACTTTTGATTTACCAGTAAGTACCTACCAACTAATTAAAAGTTTTTCTCTTTCTTACACAAACCCTAGGGGAGGCAGATGTCTGACGAACACGTTTTTGGAAAATCACTTTCGGGGAGAAAGTTTTCCCATTAGGTGAACGTCGAATGAGCAATTCGTATTCTTACGTAGCAGCAATTTTGCTGTGAACCGATTGGACACCTCAGCAAATGAAGGCGTTCACTTGTTACCAGCATCTTCACAGAGGTGCAAAGGGAAAATTAACCAACCTCACTATTGTGGTAGATGACGACGATGTAGCGTCCATCTGTATAAATGGAGCAACGAAATATGGATTCTACAGGAACTTCAATCGTTTAACTGGCAAGAGGCGCTCAACAGGCAACCCGATGTCCACTTAGGGTCACTGAGCCAAAGAGTATATCGTATGTATGTAGATCAGGGACTCAGACAGGATACTGGTGTTCCGGTATTTTTGCTTCCGTCTTTTCTTTGTAAATACTATTCACGCCTATCTCCCGTTCCATCTGCTGCCTTCATTGCAGAAAAACGGCCTAGTGTGGATGGGTATTTTTAGAGACAGTGTCCAATGGATTGAATAAGTAGCAGATGGCTTCTCGCCCTCCACCATTCTGTTTGGCTAACCGCGCGCCCAACACCCTTGTAAGCTTACAATGACAATCTAGGCAGATGATCAAAAACCGACACAATTGACAAAATGATGGACACTTTATTTTTTCATACCCCCTGATAAGATCGTTTAGAAAATCCCTTTATTTCCATCGGTCTAATATATCTAATTAGCCAGGTAGTCATGTTACAACCACCTCCTTCCATTGTTTTTGCGAGAACCGTACAAAAACAGCCCAAAATGTTGTATCGCATACCGTCATCCCTTATTAACAGCCCATATTTCACGTTCATCCTGAATGCTGTTAAATTTATTGTAGCTTCGTAAAAAGCTTCGTGTAAAGCGCTTGTGTGTAATAATATGTATTGTTACAGTGAGGTATCAATTTCCCGAACACTGGTGAAATTATTTTATGTTAATTTTTGAGTGCATGTTTTATTAACAATATTTAAGGTAGGTAGGTGATATCGATAGGTATAACGGAAATCTATAGCACTAAAAGCTATATACTTTAAGCACAGAAAACAAAAACCGGCCAAGTGCGATCGGACTCGCGCACCGAGGCTTCCGTGCAACGCAACTTACTTAACCTCGTAACTTTTCTCTAACGAAAACATAAACTAGATTTAGAGACCAACTTATCTTTGCCATTATCAACAGACAGACAATGATACTGTAAGAGTTCCTTTTTTTCCTTTTGAGGCCGGAACGAAACCCAAAAAAATAGAGGGCACCTACACTACATCATCATCGTTCTCGTAGATCTATTGCCCAGATTCATGGTATAATATACCGAGATTTTTTTTCAATAGCAATAATTTTAAATCTATGGATCTACTGAGAACTTTCTGTCTCTATAAATCCATATATATATATATATAAATTAATCATTATATTAATAAAATATACTTTTCAAATAGGTCCAAAGTTGCAGAAAATCAAATTAAATAGAGGTTAAGCTTGCCTTAGCCTGAGTTTTTTTATCCATGTGCTATGGAATTCGTGTCTCTGTATAAACTTTAACAAGGTAGGTACCTATACTTCTAATTAAAGTTTGAAATAAATGTAAGGAAATATGCAAATAAACTTTTATACCTAGGTATACATTGTTTTTCCAATTTCTGCGTCTCGATTCCACCAAAAATGAGAACCCAAACGAAAATCATTTCTCGAGACTATCTTCTAATTTAGGTGAAGGCATCCGCATTGGATACATTGCTGAACGTATATTGGCTCGGATCACGATATAATGAGATGCCGTTCGTTTAAGATGTTCTTTCTGCTGGCATATTACCCTGGTCATCTAATGACTAGGCTTAAATATAAACCCACATAAACTTGAAGTCCATAGCATAGCAATGTATTTTAAAAGCTCTTTCAGTTTAACATTATTGACGACGGGTTAGCACTGAAATAGTAATTACTCAACGATGATATAACTCTCGGAAAGTATGTAGGTTCGCTAGAGCGAAAGCCTTCTAAAACAACAGACAGAACACAAAAACGTGGAAAAAATCACTTCAATTTATAAGATTGACTTTTATTTTTACTCTTTTTCTTTTTTTCCTGCTATCATCAGGCCACCCTGCATCATCGGCATGTAGTCTTGGGAACGTCAAGTATCCGCTTTATAAATTTGAGACCAGTTTAGAGCCTGATTGAGCGTTGTTTGTTATGGATAATATTTTTGGACAGGTGACTTCTCTCCAAAAATCTTAAATTAGGTTAGGCAACTAACTTTCCTATTCGATAGTCGAAATAAATAACCAACATTTATTTTCGTATCAAAGGCACAATGAGACTAATGCTACGGCAGTGTCATCCAGTTTGTGTGACCTGTGACGGTAAGGTATATGGACTATTACGCAGCGCGCCAGCCCGGAAAACCGAAATTACGTAAACGGTACATTGAATTTTCCTATAATCGGCCAGCTGCCAGGGGCTCCTTCGAATGGGAGTGCTGATGTGCGTACGGCGTATCCTGCGTTAGGATCAGGTGATGTGAATGGAATTAAACCTTTGCAAATAGATATATGCTCGTTCATTAACAATTTACTTACTTGAACTATTCTTTTGTGATCAATCCGATTCGATTATAGACTTTATTAATATTTATTTTGATTATATATTTCTCTCATTTGAATCACGCTTTTTATCCCCCTGAATATGTAGTTTATCACCTGATTTTTTGTTGGCTACAATCCGAGAAGAAAAGAAAACTTCAATAACAAGCATACAGAAACATCATTATTATGATGATGTAGCTAGCGACGACATTAATTTTCAAGTAAATTACTAATGAATGATAAAGACTTCTTATTAAAATAAAATAAAAATATGTGGGCCTTTTCTTCTGAGACAGAAAATAATAAATAACTTTAAAAAATAGACTGCCTTTACCGGTAAGTTTGGTAATTAGTTTTGTTTGTCAGGATTCTTCCAACTCGTACAATTTAATTAGATTGGTTAAGTCTTTCCCACACGTGCGCGATCTGCACGCGGCTTACGGCCTGCTGCCAGTTGAAACGCATGCCCCGCCCCTTTTTCTTCCATCGCTACCTACTGGACGTTAACGACGTGAGAAAATGGAGTGTGTGTGTCAGGTTGGTACTCGTATTAGTTTAGGAATTCAAGGGCCGTACCTGACATGACATTTGTATGAGAAGAGAGTTTGGAACTAAAAAACCTAAGCAAATTTTTAGTTCCATAAACACCCGTGGGTGGAATTGACCAACAACATTCTCAATACACATTCCAATAACTCTCGTCGAGCTCGACCTCGAATGGCGATGATAATTTATAATAGAATAAAAGTTTATTTGACTACCATACAGCAGAATTAACTTACGCATATTCTTAAAGTAGGAATAGGTAATAGCTATGCTATAAAAAGGCATTATTATGGAGTTCTGCACTCTGCCTTTCCAAAAAGGTCCCAACTCAACATGTGCAGTAAATATATATTCAAGAGTGTAGCTGTGATATTGGATAGTTTTTCATGCTTTCTCTATAAGGTTCTAAAATAATTATTCATTAGATCTTTGCTTAAATGTTCAATTAAGTTGAGACCAAAAATGCAATGAAGGTCATCTAGCAGCCGGCATCCACCCGGGTCCCACTATATCGCCGTCAGTCGGGGCTGCTGCGGTACAACTAATGTCATTATGTCCCGCCCCTTGGGCCGAAATTACACCGCACCCTCTATGAAATTTCCATGTAATTGGATATCCCGTGACATTAGACGTACCTGGTCGAGCTAACAGTCGGCTTTCGAGAAATATGCTTTGCAATATTAGCCGGAGAACGAGGAAGTATTTTGTGATTAAATCCACTTTGTGTATAACGGGATGACATCTTGCTGGTTTCAGTTCAGCGTATTACAGATAATACAGGAATAGGTATACTCGTATCTGAAATTACAATACGTAATTAGCTCACATTAATAATAATTGAGATTCATTGGCATAAAAGATGCCGATGAATATCTTTAGCTAGTCGGTAAGTTTTCCTAATTTTGTAACTCATACCTAGGTATCTACGTTGGTCGTTGTGAAATAACTTTCCTCAACAAACCTTGTTGAATAAAAGTCTTGAATGGCTTAATATTAAACCTCCTCTTAAAGTAAATAACTTATTAAGTTACTACTGCTGGTTACCCAGAATCCCCTCGGTCACCCTTTAGATACTCAAGTTGATCTAATTAAGTTTACCGCCCGAGCATAAAATGGAGTCCTAAGAAATCTTGAGGAGTCTTGAGAAGGCTACCTATTTATTTTTTATGGCTTCGTTACACGAAGGGTCTAACCCGTACGTCGTCAGAGGCATTTATAGGCATTGAAGGTGACTCGATAGTTACTTTACGAGTACGTACTACGAGGTAAGTTCTGAAAGAGCTCCTTCTGTGGTTATATCAAAAAAACGTAGGGGTATATGTTTTCTCCAGTCAATCTATATGCAATAAAAGAGAACAACAAATCAAGTTACTTGACATGCACACAGCGAACGTTCAGAGTATTTTATAAGCCCTAGATCAAAAGTGTATGAGCTTTGGTGGCTGTAGAATCAGAAATTGAACTCCAACGACAAAGTCAAAGTCAAAATTCTTTATTGCAAGTAAGCACGTTGAGTACATTTTTGCACGTCAATATATTTTTTGAATTTACATTTACACCACTTTGCAAGGAAAAGGTGCCAACGCTGAGGAGAAAAAGTGGCAAAAAACTCTCAGCAGCACATCTTTTAATATAATGATAATACAATTATTACTTAATAACTATATAGGTACGTAACTATTACTATTGTTAGTAAGTTTATCCCTCATGCGGAACCGGCTACACACACCATGTATGTTCATCGTTTAAATAGTCATCTATTCTGTTGCACGAATTTAGTAATAGGTAGGTAGGTATGTACTGATTTAGAAACAAGAACTAAAGTAACGCACCACCATCAGCCCTTCGAATAGTAAATAAACATTTTACATATTTATATAGTACAGGCCAGTACCCTAAGTTCAGTATGACTACGTTGGTCTGTAAATAATACTCACATGTGCACGTATCAGCCAGCACAAATGGCATTTTATGTGAGCATCATCTGTCTGCGCATTTTCCATCTATCGCGGTAACGTGAATAACAATAGCTTGTTTTCGTGAAAAATGGGCCCATTTATTCGGTACGCGTACGTAAATACCGTGGCGATAGGAATACCGACGGACACGAATATACCTACATTATTTTTAGTGTTCCATATATGAAAGCTATATACCTACTTACTATGAAATAGAAGTGGCAAAATGTTGGTTCCTGGACACAGTCATGTTACGTCCATGCGACAGTGTCCTTACATGAATAATTATAAAATTATAATAATAGAATTCTGGAGTTGTCTCTGGGCATTATTGAACTTAACACCGTAACTTTGCTCTGAAGAAAAGATCAACTAGATTTAGGGACAAACTTATCTATGCCTTTGAAAAATCCCATAAATAGACATAGGTCACGAACTGCAAATATAAGTTTGTAATCGCAAAAAAATATGAGATAAGACAAATATTCTGTAATGCTCAAAACAAATATACATATACTATATAGAGTTATGTCCCATACTAATACTATAATTACGTATATTATTGTGCTCTTAGATAGGTATATCCTTATACAATGCGAATGTTATTAGAACTTAGGCTTTTGTATAAGAGAAAAAGCTCCAGCATTTGTTACAATTTGCTACAAAACATTAAATTAGAATGTTTAGCGCTGACTCCAAATTAATTTGAATATTCACAAAAGTTTCAATCCTGCAAACAAACTTTGCTGGGAGGATAAAACCTCTTAACATCAGTAATTAAAACCATTGTTATTCTGTGTTAAAACTGAAGCTTTCCCAACCGAAATCGTAACTTCGGAACTATGACAGTTGGACACGGTTAACAAACGGTAATCCGTCGGGTTGCATTCGTAACTAGTTTCAAGAGTTCGAGATTTCCGATAGTAGATAATCGTAGTAACTTCGGTGGAGATAAACTGTATGATACCTACCTAGTTAGGATTTTAAAAGTTACTATTGCAGGGTAGTTTAATGACTGGTGATTTTAATTCGAGATATATTTTTAGACCTCTCGTAAATGACATCAAACAAAACAAATTGGCATACCTATACTGAATGGAGTTACCATATCCATAATATACTTTATTTGCATGCACATAACTTGCATTGGTTGTATAGTCGACAGCACATCAGAATGTAGGTCACATTTACATCACAAAACCATTGTAAACTCTTTCGTATTACAGGCACATAGAGTACCCGAGTGTTACCATTGATGTTATATCGACTGTAAGTATTACAGGCACATAGAGTACCCGAGTGTTACCATTGATGTTATATCGACTGTAAGTGCACAATATACACAATTAGTGTAGATAGATACCTACATACATGGGCCTTATCGCTTCACAGAGATAGGGGAAGGAAATGTTTTTCAAACTAAAATAAAGCTACGAAAGCATCATTCCCTCGGGATAAACTGTAAAAGGATTCCCGTTCTTTGAGTGAATATGTAAACCTGAGACGCCATAACCAACGTTTTGTGTGCCAGTGGACGCGTGTGATGCTCAGAGAAATAAGGACATTCATTTCATCCGTTCCTTCGTCATTCAATTCAATCGTTCTTTGTACATGGCACATCACTAGTTTTTGCGTTTGTGGTTGTCTAATATTTAGCGTAATTACAACGTGTGTGCGTTTATATGGACGTGGCAAATTTTGTTAAGAGTGTGCAGCAATGTGCAGATGTGTGCTGTTCGTGTTTACCTCACCTCCCTCAAAAAGTGGCAGAAAACTATGTACGGCTAAAGATAGGTAAGGCAACTCCCGTACTTATTTCTCTGAGGTGTGATGGTACGGACAACAGCAGATCAAGGTAACAGTACGATTTTAAGTCTTACGACGCAGATAATAAGAATGGTCCAAAGTGTTACACTTTATCTGCTGTTAGCTGTACATACCATCATCGGGCGTAGGCGGCGTATGCTGGTAAATTTATACAAAACCATTGTAATTTAGCTAGACCTATCTATACCGTGTTATTACGTGTAGCTCCCATGTGTTATGTTACGCTTGGTATCATGTAGGTAAAAACACGTGCTCACATATAAATTTTGTTCACTTAGGCCGATATTCATAGACGTTTAGTGCGCAGATTTCATACAATTTTGACAGACGTAAGAATGAGCTCAAGCTAAACTCCTGCTTGAAACAGTCTTTGAAAATCGGCATTACTGTTCTTCTCTATTAAATTGTAACTCAATGCCTCTATTCGGTTTATAGTAAAAACACTGGAGCAAAGGGATGTCAAATCTGTGTGACTCTTCAAACGAAACGCTGAAATAACGACAACAATTTGCAAAGTATTGTTTTGCCCTTTGTTGCTCCGGAATTTGATCTTACTTTGTGTGGGAATCAAATTGCTAGCGGATGGCAAAAAAAACATCGGATCCACTTCGGGTCGCTAAGTCAGTGAGGTAAGTATAGGAATGACAATGTACAGTCGAAAGCACGGCAAGCAAGTGTAATACGGACTTTGCACAGTTTTTATTCTTGACACCATAAGCCTTGAAGTGCAGTTTATTTTCAAGTGTATCCATTATTATGTAGTCGGCCCAACGTAATACCTATTTCTGCAATATAAACAAAGGTTTATATATTTATGTACCATAACAAATGTCTGAGAGTGTTTCACCCAGAATAAATCAGCTGGCCTAGAACTATCTAGAACTTTAGGCTCCTTAATATACCTACATAACGACACGACTAAAATTACACCACCGGGGTGTCATGGGAACAGCTATTACTCTCCCTGAGGTAAATCCGCCTGTTTGTTCTCCATTACACCATGATGGTGGGTCATTTTAGTTGTGTCACGAGAATAACGGAAAAATTTTGCTCTATTTTTGCATTCCCCGTGTTTCTAGCGAATCAGATACCATAACCAAGAAGCCACAAGTTTAATTTCCTCAAACCCTTGGTAAAATTCAAGGTTCGTTTATTGTGTTAGGTGAGTTCGCAAAAAGGCTAATGGAAACACAAACTCATAAATAAAATGTTCAGTGTGCGGGCGGCAGTTTGCTTTGTTCAAAAACATTTTGGTATTTTTGTCGCGGCCGAAATACTCCGAATGTGACCGTATGTTAACAAATATATGTCTGCGTGATCATAATCTTTAAAATAAATGCAAATAGGTGAGTAAAACATAGGATAAAAGTGTATTTACATGAGTTGAAAATTTTTCAAAAAAATTTTGCTGATTTAAAATAAATACTTTCATTATTAGATAGTGAAAGAATTTTTACAATAGGTCAAGTAACTTTTCAGACAATATGTAATAAATAAAGACTACTTTAGGTATAAACTTTACTGAGGTCCTGTATATTTTTCCTTCGAAACAATATGGCTGAGGCTTCCGAAAGAATTCAAATACAACACGACTCGGAAGCGCGGAATATCATATGGGATCAAGTTACATTCCAATCGTAAACGCCATGTCGACAGGAAATTGTAGATGCATTTGTTGAATGCCTCGCTTACATATATCTTCACGAAAATGCAGTTCTCGCCACTGTATTTCCGTCGTCGTCGAGTCACCGACAAATTCGCAACGTAAGCGAAACGCTTATTGGTACAAATTCCGTATTAAACTCGCAATACTTCATATGAATACCATGATAGTCATGGGACATTAAATGTCATAGAAAACAGTTTACCTCAGTAAATAGCACAATGAGCAATTAAGCCTCAAATCTACTACTAAAATCATAAACTGAATAGAATTGGGAGATACATATACAATAGATTTTGTGTGCATATCGAATTCTAGAAATAAATAATATCATATCATTTCGAATTTTTGCGAAGGTTTACGTTTTGGTATTACTAAACTTTCTTATAAAATACTCCAATTAAGCTAGCTTGTATTAAGAGGGGCAAACCAAAAATCACAATCCAGTCCAGAGGATCAAACCTGGGACCTCCTCAGTCGAATATCCTAAAACAAATTAACTTCGCATTTCGAAATCAGACTCGCTCTCCTAAACATCATTATACAAATCAGGTTGTAAATTAAATACTCCAAATTTTCCAAATAAAATAAACTAATTTTAGGTGTCTTCAATCTATTCGAAATACTCAAAGCGCCACAAGTTTAAGATTCTTAAGACATTCCAATCCTAGACCCTCATCACAGGCGGCCTCTCGCAAATTAATGCCATCCCAGCTTAGGCTATGACACGACTACTAAGATGAAAGGTTTACAATTAGGTGGACTTTGAATTATGTGACCACAAAGGATATAATCGCAAATAGGTACGTAATTCTCAAATTAAATACCTATACCCATGCATTCAAACCGACCTAGGTCGGACTGACGTCAGATCCACTTCTGGTCACTGAGCCAGCGAAATAAGTATGTAAGTCGATGATCGTACATGAAAAGATTGATGAATTCGGACAAAGCGAAAATGGTGTGGCAGGATCGCGGAAGATTGAAATTTATCGTATCTGCCTATCTCTACGGAAGTAAGACGCGGTTTTGTTTATGTAAGTTGTATTCGTCCACAGCGTGACGACGCTACAGCGACTCCTCTGGACGAAGATAGAAGACTGCGATGCATGAATTTGCTCTGTAACATGCCACTGGTAAGTAACGAACTGTCGAGTCCATTAATAAACTAAATAAACGTACAACCGTTACAGCTAAAACTCTCAGGATGTGGTTTGCTGTTGGGTGGATAATGATTTAAATGTTCGCGAGCTCAACAGCAAAACAAGTACCTACTACGCCTACGAGCATCTTAATCAATCTCACCAAGGTTCCTAAGTAATTAAATGGTCCAGTGGATACAGAGACGGTTAGAAATACAAGATGTCGAAAGGGTCGACAGTTCGATACTACAGTTAGGGTTAGCACTTCTTGGTATAGTTCCAACCCTAGCCATATAAGTACCTCTCAGCACAAACAGTTTTGCTGACGGATTAGATTACGTTATGTCCTAGAGACTGGAACGTACTCGTTGCCGAAAGTGGTTATCCAATCCAAGCCTGGGAATTTAGATCTGTGGAACAGATTCGTCTCTTTGCTAAAACGAAAAGGATAATCAGGCGAAATGGAAGGATTTGGAAAGGGCACCAGAGTCACCTTTCATCTTTCATTAGACCCCGAGCCAGGCAAATTTCCAATCAAGTCGATACCATTAACACGGTTGCAGACCACTAAAGGAACACTGGTAACGAGCCAGCTTATCTCAAGTCTCAGAGCCATAAAAATTGATGAGGCTTCCTCAAACACCCCCTCACTCCTTAATGGAACCGATAATTGAAAACTTCGGTTTAATCTCAGACTGTTCTGTAAATTGAAATTCAACGAAGCAGAAAAAATATAATTAACAAAAAATTGACTATATCTCTCAGTGGTACAACTTCATTCTGAGTTTTCAAGTCTTTACTAATATTATTCCTCTGTCTCTATCCTAAGTCTCCATTAGTTACTAATCTTTACAAAAGTTTGCAATTTGTAAACATGAGTTTTATCTAGAGGGAAAAATATCTCAAATTTTATTGTAGGACTTCAGCAATTAACTGATCCCTAATTATGGAACAAATAAACAGTACCTATAGTTAATAAATAATAATAAATGTGTAGGATGTAAATATTCGTAAATTATTTCAGTGATTTCAATCAACGAACTCCTTTTGTAATTCGACGGCTGCAAACTTTGGTAATATTTTCGAAATATTGCTTTCTATTGCAAAAGCGAGAATTCTTAAAACGGTTAATAATCTCTCGAAAATGTTGCAAGAATTCCTTGTCGAAATTAGATTAGACTAGCCTCGTGCCCAGTAGCGCTTTGCTTGGCTTGGGTTTTTTATCGCCCGCAATTTATTCTTTGTTCCTCGTCGTCATAATTTATTACTTTTTGCTCTTATACGCCTTGCTATCTCGACATAAATAAATAATAACTAGATAAGAAAACTTACTTTCTATTTTGGTGTCTAAATAAATAAGTACACCAAGATAACTTACCAATCTAGGTATTTAAATGGATCATAAAATCGATAAGTACATACCTAATATTGCAATTGTAGATATTAATAGGTACTTACCTATTGTTACATATTTACTAGTTAACTACAAAGATTTAGAAATAAAAGTATACTGGAATCAGATAAAACAAATATTCCCCATTGCTGAATAAAACTGCAATTAATTATTATGTAAGTAACTACTTTTTAAAGTATTTTAATTTAATTAAGTTTTGTCGATAGTGTTGTTTTGATTAGTAGAATACTTTACTTCTGGACAGACAATCTTCACGACATATTTATTAAATGATTCCGCCAATTTTCGTGGTGCGGGACCCTGTCGAATTTCCCGGATAGTCATTATTGTGAAACTTTTTCCATTATTCTTGAGAAAGCGATGTTAAATTCGAACGGTGTGGTCATCTGGCTTACAAACTCTCAGATTAGATTCTGAATAATAAATCCTTAATTTTGCGGCGGGGATGGAACCCTGAAACCCGATTATGTTTTTGAAAACATTAATTTTGTGTAAGTATTACTAAAAGTTAAAATTTTAACAAAAAATGTTTTTTTTTTACTAGATATTATGTAGGTACACAATTATATATTAGGTACTACTGTATCCTACCTATTGGGCACAATAATGTGATTATTTTATTGTGAATATTGAATTTGTAGATATTATTGAAGACCAGTCGCGGAATCGATAAAATAACATAACATACATCTTCTTGCCATCTTTATTTATAATCCCCTGTTTATGTGGTTCAAGTGCAATAGTGGGTCTCCGTGGACCCCCCGGGTGGTCCAGGCACGTAGCACGCACCATTCGGTAGGTAAATGAGCAAACATGCACAGACAAAAATAATTTCTCCATTCAAGTAAACTTACTTAAGTGAAATAATTTTCTGTTTTCCATTTTAAGGAAACTCGACAATCTCTTCAGTCTAAACATTTTGCGTTTTAGCGTTTTGCTTGCGCCAAGATATTATTGCTCAGCGCGATATCAATCCATTTCTAACCCAAGAACAAAATGTTCTTGATCCATCAGTAACTAAGCATGACACATTTCATAATATACATACATATGAAATTGGCTATTAACTCAACCAAATTACACCTGTCCTAGTATAAGATAAATCAAATTATCAATCTATTCTAGAAATAGAAAAGCACAATGGTCCTGTAGGTACCCATGTTTGTGAGCAGCGGGCCTGCCTGATTAATGTTCAAAAGGAATAATGAATTACCCACGGGCAACGCAGCCGTGCCCTGAATGTAGAGGAAAGCCTTCAATCTGTTCCACAGAAAATTATTATAAAGATTTTACAAATTTCCTAGCTCTTGGACTATGTAAGTCAGTCGAAAGCAGAGCAATGTGATCCCCCACTTCACTTGGTTGTTCGTATTCGCTATTGGATGTGTGTCGTATTTGTCATGGTGGCATTTCACTTGGCTATTCGTAATAGCGTATTTGTAATTGCCATGTGTGGTTGGTATTCTTGACAAAATATTCGACTTATTAGTAGGGTAGGGTAGTTTTTGTTTACAAAATAAAGACGCTTGATTTGGGCTTCGGTTTACCTACATAATATAATGTTATCGTATCACAAAACAATAATAAATGTTAGAATTGACATGTATAGAGTGTTTAGCATTGATAACTCGACAATTTTGGAGAATAAGTAGTCTTTTCGCGGCGAACGTAGGTGCATACGTAGTTCTAATAATGTTCCTTAGTATTTCCGAATTTTTTTTATCACAAAAGTGAATTAACGACGTACCTAATGGATGATCCATAAGTACCTTTTAAGATAATTTGTTTTCCTAGTTACTTTACCTACGTTATGCGCCTCAAGCATTAATAAATAAGGATATGGGTAAGATCATAATTATTTTCGAGATCCAAATCGAGTTAACTCCAAATTCCTCCGAGTGCCTTTCAAGGAGAAATTAGTTCTCTTAAGCATAAACATCACTCGGCGTTCATACAAATGCGTATACGTACACCAATTGATAGTGATTAATTACCTACATACCTAATTAAGTACTAAATCTCTACTCTATTATTTCTGTACATATAAGGACTACTTACCTACCTACCTGGAGGTAGATTTTTCTAATCACCATAATTATTATTACTTCGTATTAGTCTGCTATTACATTACTTATTTATGAGTACATAAATTATATCAAATAACCTAATTCCTATGGCTATGAGGAAATGTTAGTGGGCAAATCAATTTCCATTATGGCTATGTGGAATAAAATTTCCTCGTGGCTAAATTAGTTTAGAAAATTAGTTTTGCCACGTGGAAGTAATATAACCATAAATACTTAGATATAAAACAGATTTTGGTATTGATCGCTCGCAAAGCAAGTATTTCTGATGACCTTGGTTATTAAACAGGTTAGGTTCAAGCTTTTTAAATAAATTCCATTAGGTACCTAAATTCCAAGAGAACTATAATACTGTAAATAACGCTTCACGATAAAAGCACTTGGCATTTTTCCAAATCGTAAAATCGTATTCAAGAAAATATTTATATAAGATATTTCAAATGCAGAGGCTTTTAAATTTAAATAACTAAACTTTAAACTATCTTGCGACTTCAAATTAGTGATCTTGTAGGCACCACATCAGACCAAATTCCTAAAAGCTTAATGCTTTAACCTCGACTATAATATTACGAACATTTTAGCTTAAGGGAAAGCCATAATTCAGGACCTAATCGTATTTAGGAAATGCCATCAAGTCATACATGAGATAATATTAATGAAAGGTAGGTACAGCTACAATGACAATGGTAAAGCTCGAAACACAATTTCAGCCATAAAAGGTGCATACCCTAAAATGGTAGAAAGTCCTTATTTGCTGCTTTTGATTTTCCCATTGACCTCCTAAATATTGTCATCTGACGACATAGCGTCGAAGATAGTGCAATACCTACCGCGAAACTAACACCTTGTAATACCGCGTATCTACAAAAGTAGCATATGTGCGTTTTCTCACCAAGTAGTTGCTACCGGCGATTGGCGCCTTACTGTGTGCCGTCAGATTTTACTAACGGCCAATTAGAAAGCTCAAATCACATCTAGCCGAAACCGCGTGAGTGGCAGCTCGCCTACAACATGTGACAAGTTTTTTGTCTCTACTTCTCTAGTGTAAAGTTTACCAGAAGCGACGCGGTATTTACAAATGTTAGTTACGCATTATTGCACTATCACTGACGATAGGAGACGAGAGGAGATATTTCTATTACATTAGATTTCTTTAAAATCAACTTTTTTCATAATCTTTGATTATTACTTTCCTTGCTAAGGAACATTATGTAAGTTGTAAGCGGAAACTGTAGCATTTAAACACTTTTCATTTCTTAAAGATAAGGTGTTATGTTAAGCAGTTTTCTAAGAGGAGGCTCTTAACATAGCCAGCACTTTCCGTGCGCTCGCATACTTTCTTATACTTGGTAATTTTTCTTCAGTGTTTCTTACTGAGATAGCAATTTCATTCCATTGTTTTTGAAGTCTTCTTTATAATGACCCCAAGAAACGGTTGCTGTCGGGTAATTAAAAACCCCTTGCTGTAAATTGCAGGAAAGTTTCATCTGATTAATTTTCCAACTCGTTAAAATAACCTACAAAATAATTCATAGAACAAGATAATCCCTGTTTCTAAAGGATAAGTAAAATTATTTTTTACTGGTTGAAGAATATTAATTGTTTATGTAAGAATTTATTCGTCATTTAAAATATTTTAAATAAGAAACTGAGATCAAATGTATATACTTACCGAGTCTTCACTAAATCTTTTTTTTCCGTGTAGATAATATTATAAGTATGTGATATTAATCATAGTTTGAGATACTTACTCAGAACTAACATAAACATACACAACCAGCACTTACTAGAATAGTAAGTTGTTATGTTTCCAAATACATTCCACATTTCCCCTCTCACCCAATTTATCCGCTCGCACAATAGATAGAAAACTCCCAATATTGTTCTAACCCATATCTCCGGAACGGGTAGCGGTGTTATGTGTCCTCCAGCAAAGCCGCGCAATACATCATGTCCTCGCTTAATCAATAAGATAACGAAGTGTACCAGCAATTTATTCGACCCAATAAACGGTAATAGCCCTCAAGCGGAAGGGATGTGTGCCAACGGTCTGCTGAGATGCAAATATTTGGCCAATCAATTTGTTAAACTTTGGAATTAATCTATCGTATTTGTTTGCTGGGGTTCGCTGCACAGCCATGTTTAATTGAGTCAGGATAGTTAATGTTACACACGAGGTCTGTTATCGATTTCATCTTCTCAAATGTTCTATACCTAATCTTACCTATTTGGCATTATCTACATTGTTGATAGGTCAGAGAAGAGTAACGTAAATTGCGATTTCTATGAAAAGTTCAAGGGCGGTAGCGGGAAACTTTCCATAGAAAAATCTTGATCGAGTATCGAATGTAAGAATGGAATACATGAAAATCTCTCATTAGGCACACCTGTCATAAAACAATTGCATTTTACGCCATATTAACACAATATTACGTCACTGCAGCAGTAGTTTGCGTAAAAGGCCGAGATTCGGAGAAAATTTTCAGCGCGAATTTAGTGTGAGTTCACTGTTACAATGGTGAAAATGCTATGAATTATGACATTAGTAAGAGCAAACACGCTTAGCTGAGATGACCATTATTTGAGATGGCCAATGCTCATTATTTTATTAACTTATACCTATAGCTAATATTTTAATACTTATTTAGATTTATGTATCAATCGTGTTCTTTTGTATTTATGTATAATACTCAGTTCACTGAACTCCCACTTAATTACTCGTGGAAATCTTACGGCATTTACGAGAAGCAAATCCCCGACAGACTAGTGATGTGCTCACTGAATGTCGATCAATTAATGTACCGAAATTTTAGCATCACAGACCACACTAAGTGGTCCTTTGGTCTATGTAAACAATGGACAATTTTAGGGGCGCGATCTGCTTTGAGATAGCCTCAACAATTCGAACCGTACCTTCGTCAAACTAAGGACGCCGCAATAATGCCGACAACGGAATTTATGTCGACCCCAGGCACCCCCTTATCCCATCGAAATGGTCACTTTGAGTAAAGTACCTGTCATTCTAAATAATACCAAGACTCGAAATAGATTCGCGACCGTATCCTCTAATTAGGAATCCCTTCACTAGGATATGTAGCTGCGTGGGCTTGGTCCTATATAATTGTAACAACCCTATAAAGGCAGAGTATGTACAGGTCTTTAATTCTTATACAAACGAACATAAGTAAGTATACTTATATTAAATGAATAAATAAACTTGGTCAAAGCGCATTTTCGAAGGATTCATCGCGCATGCTTGCTGTTTTGCAAAGGAGAATTGAACTTTAGCCAGTTTTCTATCTAAATTATCTTGGACAATAACAGCACATTGTGATAAGAAACACATTGGAATCTAAGTTCTGTTACCGTCGCGTAGTATGGCCGTTGTTTTACATTGACTGTAGGTACTTAGGCTTCTAGGTACAGTCGACAGCACATCAAGTGTAACACTTTGGACCGTTCTTATTATCTGCGCCGTAAGACTTCAAATCGTACTGCAAGTGTTACCATTGATCTGCTGTCGACTGTACACTAAGTACCGTCAATAGCATATCAAATGTTTTAGACCCAAGTGCGAAGTTTGAAGTGATAAGTAGGTAAGGTAGAGTTTATCTACTTATAACTTTAAACTTCGCAGTTAGCTACCTCTAAAAAGCCAACTTTTAATTAAATTGAAATTCCATTAACTAAAGTAACACCCGTTAGGTAACTAAAACAAACTCAGTCCATTTGCTACAATTTTCCTTCAATAGTCAACTATCTGATACAATTTCTCGCAAGTGGGCTGCGACAATAAGACAATTGGATCCCGATGCTCTTTAGATTAAATAAGAGAGCTTTGCTCGAGCAATACGGGAAATAGTTTTCAATCGCAGCCATGTCATTTGGCATTAGACCAAATTGTAAGAACAACCTAGTTTTGTTCAACGATAAGTAGTTTTTAATGTATTACCTCAATTAATAATAAAAGTTGCATATTATTACGTAACTTGGTACCTATTACGGAAATTAGAAAAAAAAAATTCAGTACTAATTACACCACCTACTAGGTAGGTGAGTATCACGTTTTGGGTATGTTACACTAAAAACGTTATATTCATTCTATTCAGTTTTGCCTAAATATACGAAATGTAACGTACGTATTTTATAAAACAATTATACTCTACTCTAATTTTACGAACTAGTCCTTCAAGCAGAATCGAAGGACCAATTTTCGATGTAAGATCTACATTAAAATCCTGATATACCTTCTTACATAAACTTTTGTTACTTGCCTATATGCTTATAATAAAGTACCTATGAGTATACACACAACCTTTTCTCGGAACAATCAATTTAGCGACACACTCGACTGACGATGAATTGCTAAGGTGTTAAGCCTCTAAATTCAATCAGGCTTACACAATGTATTTAATTACATACATAGTTTCCGCGTATTACGAATAGAGTAGATCAGAGCCACCGATACACGAATGTAGTTTTCAAGTAAGGAAGGCATTTACTTGTGGTACCTATTATCATTGTTGTAGACAGTTGGTTCATCAACAAAAATGTTAGTAATAATATGTAATAGTTCGGATGGACCATTCATTTTGTGCTAGAAATTTGGGCCGATGAGCTGTTTTCCTTCAACCGCCTACGTAACCGGAGTTTCGTAACATATAAATATTTATTATACAAGACCAGTTTCGATAGATAAGTATACATTTTTGGTAAAAAATGTTCTCCGTAAAGTTGCATTCATAACCAGACTTTAAAAAATTTGAAACGTTATCAATGCCACCTTCTGATTGGTATTGGCCGAACTCTAAAATTGTGACGATAAACCCGCTGTTTTCTTTGATGTCGAACGCAGCTTTAGAAGTAGTTAGTAGTAAGAACCTGTTAAGGCCTTTACTACACTTCTAAATACTACTGGTAAATATTTTCGTAATCTATCCCTTAACAGTTAAGGGATAGATTACGAACAAAATTACCAGTAGGTAAACTCGACAGCACATCAACCTACACAATTCTAGGTCGTATTACTTGCCCGCGTAGACTCCGGTGTTATACTGGTTATACTGGTGTTGTCAACTGTATCTATACCTACTGATTCCGCTTAGAGCAAAATCATATTGTATGCACAGTGGACATAAATTATGCATGTAACATAATAGGCTTAGTTGTGAAACCGTAGTGCGCCCACACCCCGCACAGTGCCCCTCTGTGGCCTGTCCGTCGACCGGAAACAATATCGGCTGATACCAATCGTTATTGGAGTTTAATACTAAGCTACAGGATTGCGAACAGTCTATAACTAACGTCTGGGTAGGATAGCCAATGGGGATACGGCCATTTGCTTGATTACAACAATGAAAGAGGTGTATAGTGTATGTAGCAGAAAATGAATCTGAATATTTTTGTAATATGGACAATTGTATTGATTCAATATTACTGTTCCCGGATTTGGGCGTAGTATTTTCTAATATAGCCTCCTACATTTTATGTTCAAGTTAAGCATAAAAAGTAGTAGGTTATAGACGATAAGTGGCACTCTTTATTCTGGGATCTTGTATATCCTAAGCCATTATTTTAGTCCGACAACGACGCGGGTCCTAAAGGGTTAAACGGCGTCGCGACGAGATAAAATTCTAATAAAACAATAGGAGCTTTTTCACCAGTCTCTACGAAATAAACTTTCATGATTACGTGCTGTGTTTTATGGAGGCCATTCTTAACCTGAAAAACGTATTTGCATAATTTTATATGCCCTCAGATCTGAGGTCAAATTGCCGTCGAAAAATTAAAAATAATGTTTTAAAAGAAACAAAATTAGACAGAACATTGTAACGACTTGATCGTTATACCAGATGTTGGGTACATGATAACCAGCCTACACAAAACCATGTAATTAACTTATCTGTGCCGTATTACCGTTGAATAGAGTGACCGTATGTTACCATTGATGTACTGTCGACTTTACAACAATGTACTACTCATTGCCGTCATCATTTATATACCGTCGTTGCGTATTAGTGTCTAATGTGTTACACGCGATGTTCTGTCGACTCTACATACCAACCTAGTCAATCATCTGATCTCTTGGTTCAATGTACATAAATTAGCAACTGAGATTTTACGATATATCTAAGCACACAATCCCGTGTCCGCTTATAGAAACATAAGACCCACTGACGCTGACTGTACACTTTTGCTGACACGAACATGATTAGCAAGCATCGCACACAAGCTGCAAAAACTGTCCGAACATACACCAGCTGGGTCCGGAATATTCCGGTCGCCATCTTTGAAATTGGCAACCGAAAAACCTAGTAAACTGACTGAGCTGGTTATATTTTTGTTCGCTTTGTTATTCAGCAGACTGTGTCGATGCAGACAGCCAGGCTTACAACCGCAACCTCGTGCAATATCCCAAATTAAATTGGCGGTTGCTTTGTGTATCGTGGTGCAAGTGTCAAAACTCAAGTTTGGTTTGATTAATCTCTTTGAGAGACCTCGCTGGTTATTGGATGAAAATCAGGCGAAGGCTTTTTACAGATTTTCTTTACAATTCAGATTTTATCGGTATCGTGAGCATGATTTAAGAGATTATGAATACCAATTAGCACTTGCTAGATACACATAGTATCTAAGATATTTGATACTGATATGAATAAAGCTCGAAAGAGTGGTTTTGATCTCCTTCTTCTGCGGAAGTTTTTATATCTATTAAAGCAAGTCATCGAGAAACAAGTCTGAGACTAACACAGTGAGAACATATAATCTACCAGGCTGGCATTAAGTGTAGGTAATAAAAATAAGTACTAATGTGAAATGATATTAAGTATATTTATTTTAAGACTTGTGGTAAGTATGTACTCTCAAAAATATTGCACGAATCACTTTATGTACTTTATAGTAAACATTATCAACTTTGACAAATGGAGCAACTAAAAGGAATTGGCAATACGCTTATCGTTTGTGCTCGAAATAGGCTAGTAGATTTATGTACCATAAAGCAGTATTCGCGTACATTCATTGTCATGATAGATTTTTTTTTCATATCTTTCTGTTTGTCTCATAAATCCCAGACTTCTGTTGCCAATTTTCGCTTCAAAAGTTGTTTCAAGTGTCAACTCTGTTTTCATTTCATTCCAGTTACAAACTTAGAATATACGGAGTTGTCAACCGTACGGTACCTAACACAATTTCATAAAATGGTAAAGGTATAGATAGAGCGACTTTGAAAGTACTGGAGTGCAAAGTTATATCTACATTAAGTTTATAACTCTGGAAAACATGTCGCTTGAAACACTTCGTATTTGACGAAAGGAAAAGCCTGTCCTACGCTAAATGTAGAAAAAATAAGGATTACATGAAACTAAGAGACATTTTGAAAGTAACTTTTATCAAGTTTTACGCCGCATTAAGTTTTTTTATTAGGCTACCCGCAGAGTCGACGAACAAGGTCCGACATTATACGGTAAGGTTAGTTTGGGTATGTAGGATCGGACGGATAAGTGGATTATCACTAAATCGGGATCGAATTATAACAGTACGAGTTTATATACTTAAACCAACATATTCTCATGCCATCAGTTCAATGGGGGATCCATTTCGTTACGTACTTACTATATTTTATCAATTACAAGTTTTGTGATTTCCCATGTAAAATGTGTCGTGTCTATAATTTTTAGAGCGAGTTGAAATTGTTCTCGAAAATAAAATAAAAAAATAGTCTAACCTGATCAAAGATGAATTAGGTATAAGTAATTGTGTTTCCACACTCGGAAAAGTAATTCCATATGATAAAGGGAATGAAGTTTATTTCAAAACCATTGCTGGATTTCATTAGTAACATCTCAATTTCTAAGGGAGTTTATTCAATAAAAAACGAAAATTAAGTTACAAAATAAATTAAAACTTAAAATACTCTCAATTTCTTATACTACAACCCAGCAATTCTTATCAAAAATTCGATCCTACTTACCCCGACTAACCTTACAGCTTTTGCGCCCAAGTACTTTGCTAATAAATTATCTCCCTAGTGTTCATACCCACTTTCGATGTAGGTATATGACTTTTATGTGTACCGTTAAAGTGGAGAAGAGCTGTCACCCAATACAAGTTGTTATCACAATTAACGCACGAATAAAACATCTAGTTCTAAGTCTCAGGCCGAGACTCAGAGACAATTTTGAGCGCGAGCTTAGCTAGAACCCGCTGTTACAACTGTCCAATGGACAGTTTTAAGAGTACCTAAGCTCATACTAAGCTGGCTCCCGAAGTGAGAATTGTCTCTGATTTATCTGCCTATGCTTTCATACTCGTAGGTCTGTCTGAATTGGTCGGAATACTGAAAAATGGGGGTACCTACTGCTCATGGTCCAACTGTATTCAAATGACCAAGGGGATTTTATAAACTCAATGTAACGGAATTTTGAGCATATGAACGACAGTGGCAGTTGCGTTAAAGTTTAGGAATCGATTTAATGGCTTTTATAGAATTAGCTACTTACCCGCTACAGAATTAGCTACAACATGCTATGCAACTATTTTCCGTTTAGTCCCCCGTAGCACTACCTAAACTGTGTAGCTCGTTGTGATGGCTACGCACCCGTAGAACCCACATGTGGACTCATCACGAGTCGGTTTTTATCCTCAGAATGTACAATTCCTTAATAATAATAATAAAACCTTTATTGTCCTTATTAAGTTATCCAAAAAATTATGTATGCGTATTACAATTTTTATCGTTTAGTCATTCGTTTGTTTTATAAGTATAGCTTTAATCTTTATTTACATAAAATTAACATATATATGTATATCATTTCATTTAGCATAAATTAGTATAACAATAATAATATTACATGTCATGAATTTTTGGTTGTTTAGTCTACTTCTAAGGACCCCTTGTGGGTGAAGGCTTCCTCCAGGTTTCATAGCACAGGACAGAGACGACTGGAGAAACCTGGAGGTACAATTACTTATCGCTATCAAAATCGATCAGATTTCAAGGTTTATTGCAATAATATTTTTATGACGTCATTGACTGCTCCGCTAGCCTTAAAGACTCTATACACGGCAACAAAAATTGCCTCGTTCAGGCGCCGACTCGTCGCGCTATTAACTATAATGTGGCTTACTGGAGCATGTTTGCGATACAATCTTCATTCAGTTAGTGTAGTTACCGACCTCTTGTATACTCAATAACTCTATTTACCAGTTTGCCTCCCGGTTGCTTTAACGTCGGCGTGAATAGAATTTTCGATTTAAAGCCACTTTTTTTTGATACAGTTTGTTTGAGTACCTTTAATTGGCTCACCATTCATAGTTTTTAAACTCCGGGTTTAACGAAAATAGGTGTTATAAGTTTGATGCACAATGTCTGTCTGTGTGTTTGCGTTATCGTAGCTCCAGAACGGATGATGCGATTTGAATGCGGTTTTTTTTGATATGCGTTTGATAGGTAGTGTTGGCGAAAAGGTTTCTTTAGACATGAACGATCCAGGGTATGATAATGACCAAATACCTAGATAGCCTTGAGATCTTACGTTTCTTGTACCGGTATATTTATTTATTTTTATTTCTATTAATAAATATTATACTATAAGACTCACGTGAAGCTTGACACACACAGCCGCGACGTAGCCGCGATCTGACGCATGCCCCGCCTCATTTTCTGCCGTCGTTACCTACTGGACGTAGATCGCAGGCTTTAGATTGCTACCTACCGGACGTTAAAATGCCCAGAAAATGAGGCGGGGCTTGCGTTTCAACTGATCGCAGATCACAGATCGCGGCTAGGTCGTGTGTGGAGGGCATTAAAACTTTTTGTGTATCCATTATCTTTTCAAATTGTGCGTGTATGTATGCAAGTAATTATTAAATAGTTACTTACGTACCTATGAAATCGAGTACACTTTCAAGGGAAACCACACTGTAACATAATCTCGTAAACCTAATAGAGAGGCAATGCAATCTAACCTGTATAAATTACTCCATGATCCTCTAGGAGAGGCTACTATTGACATACGTATCACAGGTAGACTAGGGTTAAGCCCGCAGATTGTCTCCACAATGGAAGCCGGGCCTATGGAGCCTCGATACTACTCCGAAATATTCAGAGTCTACTCGTGACCATGATTGCTGCAATGCTGTCGAAATATCGAGACATCAATAATAAATGTTTAACACGGTTTTATCTAATTAATATGTATTCAGAGGCGCCTTTATATTGTGTGTATCGGGAGGCAAACTAACCGAGAGAGCAGGTTATACGGTCTAACACAAAGAAAAGTGTACAGGAAAGTTATTAAAGTTGAGATTTTCTCAAAAATCACTACACCGATTTCAAAAATTATTTTGTAGTTGTGTAGTTGGTGCTCTAAGCTATTTACTAGTGAAAGAATTTATACTATCCGTCAACTAGTTCTCGTGAAATTTTAAACCCTAATGAGACCCGCTGTATGTATACTTTTCTCTGATTTCGACGTACACTTCAAAGTACATCAAGTGTAACACTATGGACTCTGGACCGTTCTTATTATTTGCGTCGTAAGAGTTGAAATCGTACTGCAAGTGTTACCATTGATCTGATTTTGTCCGTACCTGTAAATATTGAGAGAACATAATAATTTGTAGCGATTCCAGAGTAGCACGCTAAATGACAATGCTAGATTCTGTCCCACCATCAACCGCAAGATGTACAAGATAACGAATAAATGTAAAAATATCTCTATATATTATAATTATTGGTTTAAAACAAAGTCTTGTACATCTAGCGAGTCGAAAAAAACAGCCTAATTAAGAATTCAGAAAATAATAAGAAATCGAAGCGAATTATTCATTGTTTTTGTTATTCTTCTATAGTAGTTGCGAGAGTAGTAGAAAATGATACTGATTATGATTATGCAATATGAAACCTGTAATAAGTCCCCAACAAAATGATAGGTACAGCTTAAATGGTCACGCAGTTTTGTAGGTGGGGCAAAGCTCCATTGAATGTGGCAATGTCATTTAATCGTCGCTAAGCGAGGCATCCCGTGGACTCTTAGCATATGATGAGTGACAGTTGCGCTCATATTTAGGATTAGGTTTGGCGGCCACAATAGAACCATACGTACTGCCTATGTAGCGAGGCGAATTTATTAAAATAACCTTATGGTAATCATAACAAATAAAGTAAATAAAATTAAATGCGATTATGTCGTAACCGCCAAATCAAATCATAAACCTAAAAGCAACAATATTACAATTATCGTATTGATGACAATGTCAATTCATTTGCCGAGAAACTGTTGTTGGTTTCATGCAAAAATTCAAAGAAAGAAATTTAATAATATGGTAGAATTATAATAAGATCACAAACTACATACATACCTACATTTTTCTAAAAAGACATGATATTTCTGGTGTTAATTGAAATCAGGTTGAACTTCATCATGTTCATGAATTATTCATGCAATAATGAAAATGTAACTCAAATACTCCGTTTCATTTGACTATTAATCTTCAGCACATCAAACAGATTCATATTATAATATATATATATATCATAGAGAAGAAGAAGAGAGCTCGGTGGCTCAGTGGTTGGGTCAATGGACTTGCAATATGGAGGTCCCAGGTTCGATTCCCAGCTAGGGCAGCCATGTACCAATGAGTTATCCTCGGTTTTTTCGACGGAAAAACTTACGTACATTTACCGAGTGCTCTCAAAACGGTGAAGGAAAACATCGTGATGAAACCTGCATGTCGTAGAAGAAAAAAAAATCTAAGGCATGTGAAATCCGCCAACCCGCACTGGGCCCGCGTGGTGGATTATGGACCGAGCTCCCTCGATGTAAGGGAAGGTCTGTGCCCGAGCAGTGGGGCAATATAAATAGACTGATGATGATGATATCATAGAGTTTCTAATTTGCTACTCGTAGTCGTATATTTCTATACGACCCAAGAGGCTTTTTATACGTATTTACGAAATATACGAGTAGTATAATAACGCCGCTAGAATTATTCCTCATAGTACCTATCTCCTCATGACACTTTATATGTATAGGTGACGAAGGCAAATTAACCAGGATGACGGACGGGGAAATCTTGACATCCAATAATGGTGACACTTGGGTGAAGGCAATTGCTTATTATTATGAATACTTGAAGACACTTACGTCAGTTTCACATATGTAATGTACCTATATACTTATATAATAAGCCCTTCACTAATTTAGTAGACATATCCTGAATTGGGTTTGAAGTTAGACAGATGTTGTGTAGATATTTAGTAATTCGATTAGAAGCTTTTCGATTTAGAGTTTTTCGTAGTCATTAAATAAATAAAAATTATACGCACCCTGTAATTAGCGCGAGTTTCACGATCTGGCATAGATTTTCTCATGAACGCGTAAGAATGAGCAGGACGCCTAGCAGCTTTAAAAATTAGTGTGCCACACTCTAGAATCGCCGCAATAGTAGGTCGCACCAAAACTTAGGTACGGTGGAACACAGAGAAAGGTATATAAAGGTGTATAATATAGGAGAGTTTTTAAAGTTGAGATTATTTCAAAAACTACTTGACTTATTGCAAAAAAAATTTCACTGTTTGATAGATAAAAGTTAAAACTATGTACTGTAAAATAATTATTAAATTCGGTCGAGTAGTTTTTGAGAAAATCTCAACCTTATTGAGGCCCCCTGTATACTTATCTGTCTTCGATTGTACGAATAATAACTTAGAAAGCACAATAGTTCATGACGTGTCTATATACTTCGTGTTGTGCATAAATACACCATCTGGCTATGACAAATACCTATACTAAAGTGGTAAAAAGTCACAATAGATTTACATTGTTATTTGAGGTATCGCCGCTTCATTGGGAATTTTAGAATTCGCTTTTAGGCAGCTGTTATTTGAGATATTTGAATATTTTAATTTATCTCAGTGTCGCTCACTTGTAAATGGACGTCTAAGATACAGAGTAATTTATCAATGACTCCCTCGCCATGTCTCAGTTTATAATGGTCTTCTTGTTCACGCTCTATAGTAGGAGGAATTCGGAATTGGTCAAATATTTGAACCTTTCGTTTCAATTTAATTTGAATCTCAATCTTTAGGCCTGTATAAATCACAAAAGGGATGACGGTGATTTAGTAATTTCAAATTTCAATTTACTAACAGGTAGGTAAACGTGCAATAGATTTTTGTCTGACATGATTAAAATTATGCTCTGTGATTGATAGTAGAATTCTAATTACTGCTGAACCATTAGAACTTTTTGATATAACTTTTATCTCATTATTTTTATTAAATTCAGCAAATTTTATGCAAATTTATTTAGTAGGTACCTACCGCGTAGAGGTACCGTGATCAAATTTTATTTATCTTTTCAAAGCGGTTCGATCTGAAATGATGATGTTTAACTGTAAGCAACTACATACATACATACTTTCGAAAACGGTTTAGATACCGTTGTATGCGATAGATTTCGCAACACAAAAGGCAAAGTGGACGACTGTGAATAATCGTAAGTAAGTACTCACAGAGTAAACCGGCAACAACAACTTCAAACACTCATTGTCAGAGACAGCTCATTTTCACTCACATATCATGAGTGAATGAGAACATAAAACAACTCTTTCGGCTGCTACCGCAATAAATGGCTGCAATAACCAAACGTGGGGTATAACAAACGACATCGTTTCCACACAATCCACAAGCGACCATTGCCGTACATTCGACACACATTATGAGCCAATATCATGATGCAAACCCGTTAACGCACGCCGAGCATCCCATTCGTCACGCTAACACCATCGTGATAAGTTGGAACTGCCCGCGTTACCGAACATATGATGCGGTATTTTGTTAAACCCGCGGTTATGATCGTATATACTAACAACGCTCGAAAAGTTAGTGGCAGTGAGAAGTCAATTCGTTTGTTGACGATTCGATTGATAGTGGTGATACTTATGACTCTATATTTTGCCTATAACTGAATAACTTTGAACTTGTGTCAAAATCTTTCGACTTTTTGGTATCTACAATCAGATCAAATAATACGAGTGGTATCGTAATAAAAACAGACATTCAATAGCTTTAGTAATAGCTCTTTCTTGCGAGTTTGCGCGTGGTCTACGACGACCCTTACTCTAAGTATGTACCTACTCGAATTTCGAGTGAAATCCGAATAAACACTAAAGGAAGGAGAGCGCGTAAAATAAAACCGTCATAAAAAATTTCATCATTTGATTAAATTGTTTGGAAAAAGAATTTCTTATTATCGCAGTCGTACATTTAAAGTTAGAGTATGAACTTGGTTCATTGGCAAATTGTTCTGATACAAAAACCAAGTACAGTTATGCGCAAGCAAATGTTGTAGAATTTCGAAAAATTATGCTTTTTTGTGTTGGCGCGAATGTTGGGCGTTAGGGCCTTTTTTGTAATAAGATAAATACGATAATGGCGAGGTCCCTGGTTCCAACCCGGTCGTGATGAATTTATTTCTCAATTTATCATTAAAAATAAATACATACCTACCCATAGTATTTATTTAATATGTATTACCTACAATTTAATCATTCAAACGTGCCATTACAGTTTGTACAAAAGTTAACCCATAGCCCAAACCAAGGCTAAAAAGAATGAATTGGTTTCACGGTCGTAATTTTAACCACAGCCCAGCTAATGCCTTCCTTCCGACCGATTCTATAAGGGTAGGTACTTTAGATTTTAGGGTTTGGTTCACTTTGTTTAGTCCCCATAAACCACGTCGCGGCTTAGGGCGGCCGTATTATTGTTGAATAGATACAAAATTTATGAGACTCTGCAGCACAATCGATGGGCTTTGCTTCAATTTTGTAGATAATAGGATTTATTTCCAAAAATTGTGAAGTGGTTGAACTATATTTTGTTTAAAATATGCGCACTTATAAATATTAGATTATAATTTCTGTAAGTTTGTGTAATTAAACATATTTTCTATTATATTCTAATTTCAGCTAGGGATGCACAATTGGAAGCTGTTAGACCAGTATTTTACCCAATCTACTTCGAAGAGCGTATCTACCATAATATTTAAGCGTCTAAAGAAAGGCGTAATACTCCATTTTTTACGTATAGTTAGTAGTTTTGGTGCTTTCATTCGTTTACAAAGGCTTTTCATGGCTACGTTTAGCCTTTCATTTCCACATCTTTGGGGATATTTATTCGCGTCTGCACGCTAGGTCCTCGCCAGGACGTAAGGTACCGTGAAATCTGACGCAATTGTATTATGAACGCTTTGTTTTGTTTTATACAATCACTGTTTAAATTACTTTTTGGGTAATATAAAAGAAAATAATAAACATTTATTTGGGGTCTTTAAAAACCATAGTTGACGAACTGATCATAAAAATTAAATAAAATATTTCAAAAGCCAAAATCAGACTGCTATTTTATTGGATGGAATTTATTATATGTATCCTATGTCTATTTCGTGATTACCTTCCAAGTAATTATACTTAATTATATAATACGTACCTATATTTCTACCATAACATTTAATCAAATTATCCACATTATGTGTCTAAAAATTTAATAGGCTTTAGGGGTATATTTACATTAACAAGTAACCGTAAACTCCGACACCAGCTCTGTAAACCGACCGTCGGGATTCGAGATTGATGGTAAAATGTTAATTGAATTTTTTATCTCAGTAAATCTCCCTCAGAGCTGGCCATTATTAGAGGGTGTCCAACCTACTGGTAATTAAGTCGTGCCTTAATCAGTTTCGTAAAGAGAAAATTACTTTCTAATGTAAAGCAGTTTGGGGTAAAACTGTTTTGAAAGTTTGCCACTATTTTATTTAGATAAAGTAATATACAGATTTATGTAAATGGCGATTGTATTTTAGTTTTCCGAAAAGTATAATCGTTCTTTTGTGTTATATGTGCTTCTTGTTTCAGATGATCCTTTTCGTTTCAGAATCATCTCATATGCGCGTAGCCATAAACGTGATTTAAAGGGCTGCCAGCTGTGAAACTCAAGCGCGAGACAGAAGATATCCCGCAGCGGCGGAGTGAAGAGCACTGTTGGCAGGGAAATAAAAATACGCCAACAAAAATATTTTTTTTTTAAAACAAGCTCTCGTATTTATTTGTACTACATTTTGATATATATTTTGTATGAATACTATTTCGGTTACGATATAATTTTCATTTTAAAAGACATGAAAAGGGTATGTTTGTGATTTTTTTCTATCGAGCGAAGTTTGTCCAATCGTGTATCGGTAGTATTCATCGTCTCTAAATAGACCCCCCAAGATTAATTTTAGTAGTTAGTGCCATTAGCTTCATAGAAAAACTGAAAATCCACGCACAACCAGCCTTAAAGTTATTCCATTTAGGCATTCTAGCCCTTTTTAATTAAATATTTTTTTAACGAAGTGTGAAAGCGACAAGAACTCGATTTAAGGGAATTAAGGTTTAACTAGGTTTATGGCTCACAGCAATGGAATTTATTGTGAACAATATCGTATTTAATTGTAAGTTTGATAATAATTTCTGATCGAGATCTTACGGCGTCACCTTACATGTTACTGTATAGACTCAAAAGATCATTTTAATCACTCGAGTTTGAAATGTTTACGAATTGAAGTAACAGGATAAGCCTAGATACAACTTTGTATACTGAGGTCTGAGGTTTCCTTTAGATATTGAGATATTTTTGCTGGCACTTCAAACTTTACAGTCTAATGAAGATTCTTGTTGTTTTCTCGCAGTAATTTGTTTTTCTTAACTAATTTAAAGTTATAAGTTGGTACTTAGGCTAGAGGGTGAGGTAAAATTGAAAACGATGTGAAGTTATTAAAAATTCAACAGGCAATTTCCGCCGTTCATTTCATTTTTTTCTTATAGAAGAAATGTATTGCTGTAATTGATAAAAGTTAAGAGCTCTTTATTATTTATGTAGATATTTGTTTTCTATTAAGTATACTCAGCAACACTCGGAAACCAAAAATATATTATTACATTAGTATTGTTCATACCTAACCTAATACAATCTAATTTGACATAGCTAACTACTGATAATAATTTATTTGATAAATTATGATTTACCTATAATATATAATTTAATATATTTTAAATCGTAACTTGACATATAACCATTGATATATACTTATTACATTTATATCAGAGTATTTATCTCAGTACACACAACCAATTTACTAAGTAATGAATTTATCCGATATGCAATTAGTATAATATATTTTTAAATTTAAATTAATTGACTAGTAATTGTAACAATTGACATGTAAATATTTAATATCGCAAAAGGCTACCTACAAACTACCTATTAATAATAAAATAATAAGTAATTGTTCATACCGATACATTGTCCATAATGTATTATATGACATTTCTCAAAGCAGATTATAATTTTAGGATATAGTTTGTGACAAACTCAACCCCCATGCATGACAGATGAGATGAGATAGAAAATAAGAGTACCTAGATTTAAGTACCTAGAAGCTCGTAGGAACTATTATTATCCATTTCAGAAACATGCTTTAATCTTTTATAAATTATTATTAATACACGTCTTTGTTTCTTTACTTCTAGTATATCGTAAGCCCTTGAAGATATAAATCGCAAAGCAAAAGTAGCTAGAAATGCAACAAATTGAAAATTCCTCTTTTTAAGTCTGTTAAAAAATATATAGCATTTTCCCTATGGGAATTTGTGGAGCATTCTGGGAATTGCCAAGTGCGACGCTGCACTGGCGGCGGGCCATAATCAATCCCACTCAAGGAACATTTATTTTGCAACTGTAGCCGGGTTCCGGAGCGCTCCCTTAAATCTCAGCATTCCGGACATAAAGCAAGGAACGCCCTATGGAGTTAGTCATGATTACATCGCAGACACCGCTCTTGCATGAATTTATCGCCTCATGGATTTTTCTGTGAATAACCGCATTAAATAAGGCGTTCTAAAAAAAAATTTTTTTTTTCGAGTACCACCCTACAATAAATGACGTTAGCTATACTTACGCCAATTCTTTTTGTATACCAAATTGCCACATTTCAATGGAGCTTTGCCCCACCTTTGGTCACCTACGTGACCATTGAAGCTCATATAGCATTTTGTTGGGGACTTATTACAGGTTTCATATTGCATAATCATAATCAGTAGGAGTTGCGAGAGTAGTAGAAAATGATAACAAAGACAATGAATAATTCGTTTCGATTTCTTACTATTTTCTGAATTCTTTTTCGACTCGCATGTTGTACAAAACTTTATTTTAAACCAATAATTTTAATAAAAATCGGAGATATTTTTACATTTATTCGTTATTTGTACATCATGCGGTTGATGGTGGGGTAGAATCTGGCATTGTCATTTACATTAGAAATATGTTTAGTACATTTTATAACTTACTATGTACTACTCCGATCAATAATGTCCCCTAAATAATTACACTTTGACGTTTTTTTCTTTATACTCGTGCTGCCATCTAGTCTTAAAGATGGATTCTAAAAGAAAACGGCTCATTATAAGTTTGATGATTATTATTTTAATTGTGGGTGGAATATTGCAGCGCAAAACCTTTCAACGGAGAAATAAATGTATGTACTGTACGAGTACTCGACCGCACATCTAACATATCTACTCTATGCAATGATAATACGATCTAGATTGCAAGAGTTTAGTTCTTTTTTAGCTGTACCTATAGGTACATATGTTGATCAGCTATCGAGTGTACACAATTTCGACCTATTCCAAAACACGACAAAAAACAATCACAGAACTTGCGCATTATGTTGTACATACAATCGGCAACACAGTGTAACGAAGTTGTACTCTACGCGATGGCAATACGACCTGGATTGCAATGATTTTGCGGAACCTACATGTGCTGGTGCCGATTATTCAGGCCGGGCGGATGTTGCCGTTTTTAATTTTCCTGCCTCCTTCTGTTCATCTCCAGTGCGTTTCAGTGCACGCAGTATTAAAAAATGTAGGTCTCGTCTCATCATTGACTAGTCCATTGCTTCACTGTACCTATCTAAAACTAGAAAAGCTACTTACAGGAGTTAGTAGGAACTAAGGCACGCTTGCAATATCGTTCGGGTTAAATATGTTTGAACAGGGTTAGTTACTCGGTTCAAAGTAGATAATTACTCTATGCCCTGACGGTAACTCTACTGTTTGACGAGTGTTAACTCGAATTTGACTCGGGGTTATCTTTGGTACAAAAGAAATTTGAGATTCGTAAAAGTCGCTAACGAAAATAAAACATATCTCATCGAAAGATCGAGTGTGATTCCTTGCCAATAGGCTATGATCAATTATGTAAGTAGGTATGTTTGTATTTACAACTGTTTATGCTAAATGCGAGTGTTTATGCTGTGCAACACAAATAATTACTTTATCTAAGCTACGTGCGCTATCAGGCTCTACGAAGCGCTACGCGTCGTAGAGGCAGCGTATTGTGATTATTGCTACGGTTATTGCGAAAACACGGATGCGATCAGGGAACTGCGAGATTATTTTTCCAATCCTACAAGAACAGACACATTAATTATAAATAGGTACCTAAGATCTCATCTCATCTCTACAAATAATTATTTCACCACTCTCAAAATCCAGTCAACATTTAATTATTCAAAAGATCAAAAACGATCTCGCAGCAAAAATATCTAATAAAATCTCTTACAATCTTGTGGAGCATTTTAGACTCGATTAAGCAATCACTTAGTTCATTTAATTAAAACATTTTGTTTGCGCCGTCCGCCCCGCCCCTCCAGCGCCTGTGATAAATCACCGCGTATTAAAATAATACCATCTATTAGATGTCCCCGATTTATCTATTAGGGGTCTATTTTTACTAATTTACGATAATGAATTTTGAGTCCCGTTCTGCTTCAATTACACGCCGAATTGAAAATTCTCTAATTTTTTGTCACAATAACAAAACAACAACAATAAGCGGCAAGATAATCAAAATTTTAGTGACTAATCTATTTAAAGTACGTGTACTTATCGCATTTTTGAGATTTATTTTAACACTGGTTATAATAAACTTTTAAAACAGTATTCGGCAGCCATTTCGATTTTACAGCTAACAAAATTTTAGGTAAGCCTCGCGGTAAAGGGTTAAACCACACGGCAAACCAAAATACCAATTCTATTGTCTGCGACCAAGTAATACAACAATACAACCTTAGCTCGGCGTAGTCGGCCCCGTACATATGGCAGAAAGGTTGAATTAGCAAGGCGTCGTTGATCTTTGGGCATGGTTGAGCACATGAACGAATTTATGGCCTGTTGGGTGTGATTTAGAAACTGATGATGAAAAACAGTGAAGGTGCTATGAATGTATACATAGGTAGAAATATATAATCGATCAGCATACTTGCTTACAAAGACACCTATTAAAAATTTCCAAAAAAACTAAATGATAGACTCTTCAAACACTGTGAAATGTGCAAATCATAATATCAGCCTCATATTCATAATTAGGTCATCATTCAGCCTGTTTTAACCCACTGTTCGTCTCGCCGTTATGTGGATGAATATACATAATCTATCTGTACTTAATCAAAATAAAATAGAAAGACACCATGACATCGCACATTCCTATGTTCGCTTCACGGCGCACTCCTCATAAAGTGCAAGCAATCAATGGAAGCTGGTATGCAATTGATTTTTTTAGGTTATCGCTACAGCTCATTCACTTAAACCGCACACTTACACATCCAATAGCTGAGATTGCAACCACTCACAAACGCTACGGATGTAATTGAAATATGGATCTTGTCCACTTCTAGGATTACAATGGAATCAATCCGACCGAATGGAATATCCGTGCCGTACCTAATACATAGCTAGAAGTAGTTATAGTACTTACATGTTAGGCAACATCGTAATAATAATTACTACCTAAGTGGTCCATCTATTTAGAAATTCACAGTCAGTCGAATTCTTGAATAAAATAGTTGGTACACTGCACATCAATGGTAGGTTACCTACTTGAAATTAGTAGGAATTATATTCGGTTTAAGATCTGATATGTAATCTGTGTAACGTAGTGGTGATCTATTTTATCGTATCGACTTTTGTATTACTTAGGTATGTACGTGACGTTCCTAATAGGTAGACACGTCAATATATAACTGAGACATAGGTAGCTGTCTCAATTATTTACATTTTATTACGCACCCGGCAACCACCGTGAAATCCTATTGAGCAGTGGGAAATCATCATTGTAATGCGTTTGTTTTATACTTATGTGATTTTGATCATTATTACCTATTCTGTATAACATAGACGAGTAAGTACCTACATTATTCCTGTAGGAGTAGGCAGATATGATTGACTTGCATATTCTGCTACGATCCTAGTACACCACATTGAATTCTTCCACATTAATCAATCTATTTCTATCTACAACACTATAACACCACCTACTTAGTAGCTATTAGATCATTTAGTAGAAACATTATAGAGGCCGTGGTAGGTTTTGCGCCGGTTTGCAGTTATGTTGACATTGACGGATGGCTACAATAGGAGCAAAAAATTGCTCGTCCGCGTAGCCACAAAAATAAGTTTATTTTCTCCTTATAAAGATACTCGTAGCAGGCGCAGGATAATTACTTTACAAACTGGCTAAGTAAGTAATATTAGGGACCGGTACATAGGTAAAAGGCATGGTATAGGAAAATAGGCATCGAAAAATTTCTGATTTTCTAATACATATTATGTAATTTATATAATCATCCATGCAGAACCAGTAAATAGGTACACTGTAAAACTTACTTTAATTAAACATATTCTAAGAACCACCGATTTTGTTTGGGGAAAAAATCGCTACGAGTTCTAGAGTTATATTCTAAAGTCGAAACCTTGCACCGTTACTGTTATATTATACAAATATATCGATAATTATATAGGCCATCATCAGATAACTCGGGTGTAAGCTTGGACCTACATCAATTTCGGTGGAAACAATACCGCTTCGCCCCTGTAATTCCGGCTGACACCTAAACGTTTTTCGATCGCACTTATACGAGGGGCTATTCGGGAGATAAATAAACGACCCCCACCTTTAAATCGTACGTCGTTCGGCCCCTTTATGAGCATTTTGTAGCACCAATAGATGCTACCACGGTCTTAATTTTAACCACCGGCATTCGGGGTTTTTATATTGCGCGAGGGAAGCAATAAAAACCTTTAGGTTATCGTAAGGATTATTTAAATTGCCTTTCCAACTCGCCTTGTTATAAGTAAAAATCAAATCTTATGACTGGTTCTCCTCGTAGTTATCTCGGAAAATGAAACTGAGAGAGATTATGTATACCTACTAGAAATGCAAATGCCTTGATTGTCAATTAAATAAGACATCTCACTTTGTGGCCTTCATTAATATCATAGTACATATTGTGTTAACTACTTATTCAACTAATGATATCGATCGAGTGTAGTTACAAATGATGATATACCTAGGTATGTAAATATGTATACTTACTTACATTACATGTAGTCAAAATTACTTACCTATGTGACGAATAAAGTTTTTAGACACTTCAACAAATCAACAGAAGTTTGAATAAACTACACTATCTCGGTATTTCACACCTAATTCGTATATCCAAAGCTAATATATCACCGGAGCTCACAGACTCCAGCCAGCGCATCGCATTTGCATGGTTTTGCACAGGAATCACAGATGGCAGAGAGTATACTCGTATGACGTATGTGCTAGTCAATTATAAGTTGGATCTTCTCGTCAAACTTGAAAGCGAACACATGTCTGAGTTAAACACTTTTGAGACGCCGCCAAAGCGAACAACTTTGCACTAAGTTTAGGTTATACGTATGTTATATTAACAGTATCCAATTAAGTTTATAGGTAAATTACGCAAAGTTTTAGTGCGTCATCTACGTATTCATTGGGGAATAAGTACCTATAATATGTTTTGAAATAAAAAAATTAAAACAGATGTTCAAAATTAGTTCGCAAAACAACAGCACGCTTACAATTTCATATATTGGAGTTAACAAATATACCTAACCTACATAAATTGCAAAATTTTGATTTTAAGCCGTTATTTCATATTCTAACAATTGCATCGACATCAAAGCCTTCCGCTACAGTTGAACCAAAATAAATAACGAAACCGGAATACGAAATATTTTTTACATTGTCCAAATATAAAATGTTGCTGCTAACAACACCTGTTTCAAACGCGTGTGAGATTTTTTTTAAATAAAAAGGCAAAATATTATAGCCTGGATGGTGTCATTCGTTGCCTGCGACGCACCTACGAGGCTTGATAAATGACGTCATTTATTTCAGGCTGTACCCTTCGCTGTATTCGAAATGTAACCCTGTGTCCACACTGTGATATATTATACGAATCCACTGTAGTCTAGGCATACGAAATTCTAGGAATATTCGTAGACAAATATTTCCATGTATTTAAGGTTTCTATTATTTTAGGTAATATAAGTCACTAACCCTTGTTATGTAAAGTAAGACATTTTTTTAAAGTTTTTTCCTATTTTCTGAGTAAAATTGCGATAATTCGCAGACATCTATGTACTTACCTAGGTACTGAATTTTAAAAAAATCCTAAAGCATCTCTAGTCTACCTGATTTCACTTGAAAAATCGTAACACATAAATCTGCCTAAATAGCGGCCTTTAGAACCCATAACACAAAACACACACCGAGGAAAAATGTTTTTTGACGGATTGGCTGATGACGTCATTTTATTTCAGCACGTTCCCGGTGACTCCTGACAAATGGCATAATTTATAGGATGCCATGAGCAACTCATCCAACATACGAGTAGGCCGCGATGAAACTTAGATATTGTAGTCATAGTCATATCTATTCCTGGGAAGGCACTAAGTAGATATTCATGCATACCTACCTACTTACCTACATACATTTTTGGTTAACCAACATCGACCGACACCGAATTTACTACAATACCGACGTCACCGGTGATATGCTGTAAATAAGCAATCGTACGAATCAGAAAATAACATAAGATAACCCATACTCATTTGCTGGAAGAAATCTCTCCTAAGAGATAAGCACGCCTATGTACATCCATTCTCTATCTCACACATATGTAAATGTGTTTCGTGTACGATAAAGAATAAACGAATAAACTCATTAATTTATACAGGGTGTAACGTAAAGGGTATAATAAGCCGAAGGGAGGGTGCTCAGTATCGGTATCTACGACTTTTTGATTTTCGCCAATTAATTTTTTGACTTTTCATACATTTCGTACCGGTCAGCTGATCGATTTGTATGAGACATTAATTTATTTTTATTTTTTATTCGAAAAGTTGTAGAACAAAAGTTGTTCAGTTACCGCTCCTGAACACCCTCCCTTCGGCTTCATATACCCTTTACGTTACACCCTGTATAATAAAATCGCCAGACTTATACCTACATTTTCCGTGATTTAATTAAATAGGTAAGTAACCTATATTTAATTGTTATCCTGTCTGATTTGTAGGATTATGGTAGGTACCTAGGTAGGTTCCTACATTTTCACAATGTTACCTAAACTATCCACGGTTCTAAATAGAAAATAAAGTTTAAGCACTTATGTAGATACGCGGCATTCATTTGAATCTCGGCGAATTGAATGAAACGTGAACTCCAGTTACTATTTCCTTTCCAGACCGCACCTCATTAGTCATATTTTCTATTAACGTCCGCAATATTTTACGCTTCTCGTCCGCTAATTAATGTCTGCTGAACGAAATGATCTTTCTCTAATTACTAAAGTTAGCCACGTCGCACATCTACAAGGCGTTCATACAGTTCTATTTCGTTAACGTTACTAGAATATAAATAAATGTATGGGACTGTATTTTGCTTTATCGTTAGCAACTGTCAGTCAATCTCATGTATTTTCCTTTAAATTCTACTAACGTTATATTATTCTATGCCTACGGTGGAATAACTTTAGATCACGTTTATCGATACGGGCCTGGATGGCAAATGTTCACTACCATCACATGATAATGGAACACTTGAATATAGCATGAAACTGTAAAGTCATGTTTCTGATTTGAACTGATCTATCATAGTACCCAATGCCTTTATTAATTAAAATATAAAATAGCGTTCCAAAACAGCTGATGATAATTCTCCCAAAAATGACAGAGGCCAACATTTCTAGTCAATAACCTATCAATCGCCAAGCCCCAATTTTTGTGCTGTGATTGTGAATATTTTTTCCTTCCGTTATAGCCAACAAGTGACCAACTATTGATTGAAGGAAATACATAATGTGTATTCTTATTAGAGCACAAATAAACTTCAAATTGTTATTCCGGATTTGAAACGCCACCTTAAAACGTCAACATAAAAATCGGAGAGTTGAGCGAGTTCCGGAAAGATGTGGAAAAAGGTTCAAGATACTCATTATTTCCTTACATTTACCAATAAATTGGAGATATATGTAACAGACTTCCTAACGATATGGTTCTGCTATTTTTCGGACAAAAGTTTTCTTGCTGGCCTCAGAGTAAGTTTTTATTTAAGGTTATGTTTTTATTTTGCTCATTTTGCTGTATATATTTTAAAAACTAGGGTGTAAAAAAGGATTTTTATTTAGTAACATTAAGTATACCTATAATTATTATATTCCACAAATGAATAATTGCTACCATGTGGTAAGACCGTTAAATTATTCATTTCGAACAAGGAAAATAAAATTGATGTAGGTAAGTATAAAAAAGTTGTAAACTTCAGTTAGACACATACTCACCTAAGTATTTAATATATTGCCTACTATAAATACCATAACTTAAGTTGTTAAATATTGTCTTGTGGATATACTTAATCATTATATTTTAATAAGAAAATCATAAAGTTTTATGAATAACATACAGCTAAAATAATATATGGAATTAGACTAATAAAATAATGTGGTTGTGGGGGTTGCAAAACAAATAAAACATATTCAGTACAGGTATACCTACTTGACATTCTAAATGGCATTCCATGCTCGAACCTCGGTGAGGCAAAACTGAAGCGAAACTTTGTACAAAAATCCTTTGCATAGGATTACCTGGTTTGGCCCATGTGATGACTTATTTTCTTAATTTAGTACAAAATTTTAATAATATCAGCCGTGTTTTATGCTACCACATTCTTACAAGGCAATTATTGTATTGAAAATTTCACCTAGAGATTTACTACGATTTAGAATTATTTCTGGCTTTATGAGGTTTGACATACAAGTACTGTATGGTAATTCAATTTATGTTGCCATTTTATAGGAAAGCAATTTTGCATTGGATATTGACGAGATTGAGCTAATACAGAAAGGAAAATGGATTCTTACAAATCCAGAAGAATTAAAAAAAGGTTCTGTATCTACAAAGGGTACAACATTAATTGTCTCCATGATTGCAACGTTTGGTTACCCTCTGAAATTGGACTTGAAACTTATTGAAGGCACTAAGGAAATGGTAAGATTGTTATAAATATAATAACTTACTTTTGTGTTTTTAATAATTAGGTTAGATACTTTGTGCTGTTATTCATAAACCTAGTTAAACGTCGCTTCCCTTAAATCGTGTTGCTAGCCCTTTCACACTTCATTAAAAAAGGTTGAGATAGAAAGGGACAAAACGGCGGCGTAACTTTAAATCACGTTTATGAATACGCGCCTTAGTGTTTAAAAATATAACATAGGTAGGTATAGTTTTTTCTCTCATTTGGAATTGCAACTAGACGCGCTTGCCTTGCTGCAAATTCTTCCAGTTTACCTTTGGATATGCAGAGATAGTTTAGGTATGTATATTATGTCACAATAACGAGACAACTATTTAATTTAGTTACATGACCAAAGGCAGTAGAAAGAACAGATTAACATTAACCTATGGTTTGACCATATCACAATAAGATATCAATTATTTATTTATTTTATTAATGGACTCGCCAGTTTGTCGTTTGCCAATGTCATGTTACAGAATATTCAAAATATTATACATATAGTCTTCTCTTCAAAGTGCCATAGGAATTAGGATCAAACCTCATATTGTCAATAAGTTTGCATGTATTTTATATAAATCTTTATAAGGTTCAAGTAACAAAAAGGTCGCATACTGAGCTAACTGGTATGGTATACTAATATTGCAGGAATATCAAAAATTATCTACCTAATAGGAATCATAAGTTTTCTAATAGGAACAACATATTCCTTTTAAATTAGGTTCTGAGTTATTACCCAGTAACGATTGTAATTATTTTTCTAGTTAGAAAACCGGTTAATCTAATAGGAACTAGGACATCTAATTTGAACCCTTCAAAATGAAACTATTTCTCCTAAATACTAGATTGTTAGTATTAACACATGTTTCTTTTCTCAGTTTTTCCAGAAAGTAACTCAGCAGCTGCTCAAGACCGTCCACAATCTCCGGGCAAGCCAGTGCGAGCTGCGCCATCTGTTACACAAAAAAGATAAGGAGATAGAAGAGTACAAATGTGAAGGAGGAGAGATTGCTCTAAGTATGTATACCAATGTCTTCTGATTTTTTTTTACCCAACCTGTTCTGTCACTAAATTGTATCGACATGTCTTCACTGCTCAAGCTATCTGAATATAGAATTCTTTACCTGTCTTGTATGGTCGAAAGTCCATCAAGAACCGTTCTTATTGCTGATGCCATATGAGTTGAAATCGTACTTCTAGTGCCTGCCCTTTACGCGATCTTAATACAAGTACATATAGGTGGATATGCCGTCGACGGTTTAAAAGGCATTGTTTTAAACAAAGTTCATAATACAGAGTAACTTTGTGTATTTTAGCCTTTTACAGAAAATTAAGCTGAAAACTATTTAGCACTTGCATAAAATGATAAGCACATAGATAGGTTATAAATACCATTATGAAGTATGTCAGTATGTTTCAAATTGTTTATTCTTATAATTTTCCCTCTTTCCCTGAAATACTCTGTAAATTGTCTCTTTCATACATAACACAAATGTTAAAACGAGCTTGCCTTTTATTACAGGACATTTGAAGACAATACCTTTTAATGATGATGCCCACATGAGTATGCATAACGTTTACGATGACAATTTCGGCTCGTCAGATGTTCCTGACGACCTGCTAGTAAAAGTTGTTTGTGTGCCTGATGCACGCAATGATGAGTAAGTTGAAATAATATAATAATAATAAGTACTTATAAAGTATTAACAAAATGCTTCTGGCATTAATTCCCATTAAATTAAAAAAAATATGTTGGTCGAAGAAGAGATAGCAAAGGCATACGAAAAGGTAAAGGATCGGGAGGGATGGAAGAAATTAGAGGAAGTGTTTGTCCAACAGTGGGACAAGTATAATTTATTAAAAAGCAATACAATTCTAATAGTACCCACATTGTGCTACTCACGCACCCCTCACACATGATAGATAGCATAGTAAACTATTTGTTTTTTATTACGCAATCCCACCTAACGTTATGGGTGATGTGTGTGATCGATGATCTTACACTAGGATAGTAAACAGTACCGAAACACACTTGCACTAATCAATGTAGGCATTAGGCAACTTACCTTTAGAAGTACCTACTTATGTATGATGAGTACTCTATTGATTCAGGGATTCGAATGTAAATGACCTTCAGAACGACTTACTTATCTGGCAAATTAATAAATTTCAGGGAACAAGAGTTTAAAGAAGAATCAATGCCGACCGCTAAACCGAAATCTGAAGTGGAAATCAAAACAGAAACTGTTAAGAGTGAACCCCAGAATGAATCACAGGTGAATTTGGTTAGTCCTAGAAAAAAACAAAAGAGAAAATTTAATTTGTAATCTTTGTTGCTTTTAAGGTAGGTACCTAGGTAATTATGTTTATTTAAAATAATGTGATATATTATAATAATGCATGATATTTAATGTAATTGCAATAAATCTTTTAATTTTTCAAAATGATTATTTTTATGATACTCATCCGTAAACTTAATGTTAAATTGTCGTAAATAAAACTTCACGGTTATATTAAAACTTTAATAATACTCAGAGCGATTAAGACTAAAGTTACATTAATTGTGCCATGTATCTCTTGCAGCCAACTCGTTCAAGTATTAATCTGAAAGAAGTTTGGTCAATGTTTAGCCAGGTTGTTGCATTTGATTTTCTAAGCCGTTTAATTAAAGGGCTAAGCATTCTACCCTTTAGTTAAAAGGCGCCATCTAGGCTACAAATTGAACGACTGATTAAACCAGTTGGCTCCGTCATATCTATTGTATTACCAGTAATGTGATTAATTGGAGATGCGTCCACTACAATCAATATAATGATATGAGATTCATTATCACCAATCATTTGTAAGATAAAGTATGAGTTTAGACCATTACATTTTATTTACTTATAATCGTGATATAAAAAAAATATTGCAAAATTCGTTGTCTGTCTCCGGTATGATGCACAGCTGCAAATAATTCTTACAAGGAAACCCTTTGATAACTTATATAAGTACTTATAGTAGAATTATTAAGTGTCGCATATGGGTACTGTCCAGCAGTAGGAAGGGAGCCTGCCCTCGTAATGCTAAATACTTGAATTCTATTCAAGTGTACTTGTTTTAAATCACACAGCTCAATGCGGCATCCGATATTAGTTCTTATGCTGTGCTGTATTTTGGGATTACTACTCGTAATATCAAAGAATATTATAATTTTACTAAGTTTTCTAACTAATTCTCGATATAATTTATAATAAGTATAATTTAGAACTACTTATCATTCATTTCCACCATACAAAGCTTGTAGATTAAAATGTTCTCCATTCAAATCACATTATTTGTAACTTACATCCGATGTACAATCCGAAATACAATTTCAGTAACAAATTCATCTACTACAAGAGTTACTCCTAAATATTTTAAATTCGGTATTAAAACTGTGCTTCTTATTGATCTATAGTTTGTGAGCATTAGATAGTTGCATAGACGTTTACTCTTTTGTTTTAATGGTAAATAAATATCGTCAATAAGTACATGATTTGCTGACTTCTCAGCTAATCGTATTCATTTAAAAAATGCTGTTCTCCTTTTGGCAGTCGGGTAAATATCTTACTACAGCGTCGTTGTTTATTTAACTAGGCTCATATAACTTGGCAAATTAACAGAGAATGTTAGGACGAGCGAACTTGTCTATCAAAAAATCGGTCATACATCCATCTTAGGGTATCTCTGTTAAATGGTCAAGCTATGATGTTTATTAAATACTACAATTTAAACATGACACGTGTTCATGACAAGTGTATGCCGAAATTGCGACAGATGTTACATACGCAAGTAGCACACAGATTATTAGCGCTAAGCGAATACTATACACCCACCATCACTAATAGATTTTTTATCTGACATTTACATAATTATACAATAGAGTGGAGATGGTGTAATTCTGGAGTGAATGGTTGTACCATCTCTCATCAACCGTAGGGCGAATGCCACAGAAAACGTATTGCAACCCCCTCTATATTCCGGATTTCTATGGCGAATATCATCATGTAGGTACATTACCGATTGGTCCATGGTACTTCGTCGAAAGGTATCATTATCTTGAATTGTTGCCAAAATCTTTTAGCAATAATATTATATGTTTTCTGGATTCTTTCCATGGTGTCCAATATATGGAACACTTATTAAATATTATTTAATAGAAAACGCCTGTCTTATCCTAATAGCAGATATCCTTCACCGTTTCAGAAACCCGAGGTACAGTCTGAGAAAATGTAATTATGTCTAACAATCTAGCTAGCTAGGCTATCCCTTGAATTTCACAACTATGTACCTAATATGTAACTGTAAACTCTACATATTAATCATTAGATTATTTAAAGCTACTGAGTAAGTATATGTTTATGAGGTCTTATCATTCTACCCCATGGTCATAAGACATTTCTGTGTGAACATTTTAATTAGCTCAAATATTACCTTTTCAATCGACCATCTTACCTTATCATCCAAGCCAATACAACACAAATCAGTATCAGTTTTATTATTAGTATAAATTGAGACTTAAACTGTATTGAGAAACTATCATCACTGTACCTCAGATCCCTACATCTTAAACCTAGATTCACAATGGGCAAAACCTACCAAATTTTGTTTATGTACGTAATTTTATTGCCAACCAATAAGAGGACGGATCGCTAAATATCGCGCGTCTTCTGATTGGACGAATGATAAACAACAGTGGTCCTATTAAGGCGTAGTATTTAAGGGTTCCATTTTTTCCTCTTGACGTTCTAAAAATGGCCAGCGATTAAAATTCGTCGATAAAATTTATGTTTGGTGCATTGTGAATCCAGATATAAGTACTTTGTATTTTGCGGTTGTTTATTATTATAATTTCAGTAATTCAGTTGCGATTTAGGCTAACAACTACACTTTGACACATCTGTCTCCGATTCCGCTGCTTTGATTACGTTGTCCCTTTCTTTCAGTTCGAATGCATCCGCCTGTAATGAGATAGATAATAGCTATACATAAAACAATAAATACACTAGATTTAGGAGATATGCCTGTAGGTAAGGTAGTCCGGAATCATACCATGAATGTCATATAAACAACTTCCTACAGTTTTTATTCAAACAAAATATTTAGCGGTGGATAACAAACAAACTTAAAATATTTCCTAACATTATTTTCATAGTCGTAGCACAAAAGTTGTACCTACAGTTACATTGACCTGAAACTATGCCCTTCGGGTTGTTTTACACCCTGTTGTGAGCACCATAAACACAATCCATTAAGTTTATCTAAGATGGCGAATTATTACCTTGGTTTCTCGGTATTCCCTAATCCTTCTGGCTAGCGTCACGAAGGCATCCTCGATATTTATGTTATTCTTACACGAAACTTCGAAGAAAGGCATGTCAAAGTCATCTGCTATCTGAAAGACACAAAGAACAACGTTTGCTAAGGAGTATTGTAGATAATTATGGTTACGTAGGAAAAAAAACAGAGGAAAGTGCACAGGAGAGTAAATTAAAGTTGAGAATTTTTCAAAAAGTATTCCACTGATTTTTTAAACTACAAAACTATCTATTAGTAGAGTTTCTACAATCGACCCAGTGTAATGTTCTCCATTTTCAACTGTAGATATCTATTTATTATTAAATGTTAATATTTTTAGGAAATTTTACCTTTTGCCCCCTTTCCTTAGGAACTGCCCGGTGATTGTCGTGTACGTCACATTTGTTTCCCACTAATACTTTGATGACATCCGGGGACGCGTACTTGTAATAGACAAATTGTTAGGTTCATTACACTAGGCTAAACTTTCACGAAGAAACTAAGGCAACATGTCTAATCCGGTATCACAAATAGGAGGAAACGTATTCGATCAAACAGAATTGTAACGTGAAGTGCTATTATACAAAATAGCGTAGTAAAATATTTCAGGCGCTTTTATTCATTCATAAAATCGTGTATTTCGTCGTCTAGCGAAGTAGATAATTATAGCTGATTCCCAGTCAGTCTAGCTTGGTACCATGTATTGTAAAGTTTATTTCTTACCTCCTGAATATTCCTTAGCCAGTATGACAGGTGGTTGAATGACTCGAGGTTGGTAATGTCGTACATGAGTATGATGCCCATAGCGCCCCGGTAGTACGCCGTGGTGAGGGTCCGAAACCGCTCCTGGCCCGCAGTGTCCCATATCTGCAGCTTGATGGGGACGCCGTCCAAGTTTATGATCTTCTGTTTAAAGTCTATGCCTGAAAATAGATAGTTATCGCTGTTTTAACGGGTTCAACTTTTACAAATCCTAATTAATTAGGTAGCACTCTAACTTTTAAATTTTCGACTTAATATACTTAGGTATACCTTGTATTCACATAGGTACCTAATATAAAATACTATGAATGTTTCTTGTTAGGGTGTAAGTTAGGTATATCTGAATAAATACAAGCGATGCAGCGACACAAAGACGAACCTTCTTTAATATTTTAATAAGCCACTTCTTGTATTGCATGCGCCACGTCCCATTGTTGTTACTTTTATATCCGCACTTCGGGTAATTTAGTACAATATAAACCCTGAATTCGTTTACAGTAAAATACAGCATCACCTGCTTCACAAAGGCACATAAAACTAAATAAATAAGTACTTCACTCACCTATAGTGGATATGTAAATATCGTAATATCTCTCGTCGCAATATCGGTGCACTATACAAGTTTTACCTACATTGGAATCGCCTAATACTAAAAGCTTAAACGTAGCAGAAAAATCTAAAGCCATTTTTGTTTACTTTGTTCGAAGAACGCGAGACTCATAACATGAGTCGAGCTGTCAAAGTGGGAAAAATCAATGATGTTAAGGGCGCATGTGCGGGAGAGTTCACCCCTTGGTTGGCTTGCAACAAGTACGTATTTTGCGGTGGGTCACCTGTCTAGACCTGCTGGTGTTTCCAGCTATAATCGTTTGTTGAACTTAAAGGGAGGGAGAACTGTCGCCCTATGCAAATTGTTATCGCAACGCACTTTTGAGACCGATCGATCTGTTCAATAATTGTAGAATTTTGTTTGCGGAAACTTGTAATTTTAGTTAGATGCGAACATTATTACATGTTGCGATAGGAATTTTTTGGCAGTGAATGAGTACCTATATTGGAATTAATTTCGGTTTTCTTAAATTTTTAAACTTACCATTAATCGAAATTTTGGCTAAGATACCTAAGTAACAAAAAACTGTCATTTAAGTACTTATTCATTTTTCAAAGTTTCTATAAATAAGTAACAAAGAATGAAACTACTAATATATGTAGAAATATACCTACTGAATACATAGGTTCGACAATGTAAGTTAGATTACATATCAAGGGCCGAGTAAGCCTTCCGGGTTCCGTGGGTGTTGTACCTTGTGCATTAAGAGCTCCATTTATTTTACTTAAACCCTCGATAGTGTATATCTGGCCGATTCATCTCTGTGGACCCTGTAGTATGTAAATGCCTTATGTTTTTGTATTAATGCAACCGGGCTCGCACTGTAGATCTGTTATCGTGGCCTTTGTCTTTGTACTCGTATTATTGTCCTCTCGGCGTAGTTCAAGGTTAGGAACAAGAACGTATTCAAGAGTATTCTCGATTTTTTTATACATTGATAGGTACCTATTCTATTTAAGGGATAGAGTTGTTTAATAGTCGAAAATTTTACAATTAACAAGCAGAAACTATTTCAAAAAACCTGATTGCAAAAAATTTACTCCTACAATCAAGACGAATCTAAGGACACTTTATATGTTAAAATCCATTAAGCCGTTTAGGCTGCAGAGCGTGCCAAAGAATTAGACATACATACTCACATACATAGAATCGAAAAACATAACCTTCCTTCTTGCGCAGTCGAGTAAAAGTTAACTCAAACGCTATGTTGACGTAAAAGGCAGCTGACCTTGAAGACGGAAGCAATGTTTACAGTGTAGGTCAGTGACACTGATTTTCCCATTGATGTTGAAATTAAGTGTGTAAGATAAGATAACCACAAAAATACAAGAAAAATGTTGCTTAATTACGAAGTAATCTAGGTATGCACAGCAGTTATCTACATAAAATTCATAAATTCTATACTTAAGGCTTACACGTATGTTGCGTTAAGAGTTTTTACAGGGACCTTTTAGTTGTATTAAGTACCTACCTACGTCGTATTAATGAAGGAAATAGGATCGACGCTGCGCTGGCAGGCGATGGACAAATTATTTCCTTGCTACAAATTACACTGAGCGAACCGTATGTAACGATCTCGATCTTAGTACTTATACGTTACCGCTTTTTTGTGTCGTTACTTTTTAATCTAATAGGTAAGTACGGACAACAACAGATCAATGGTAACACTTGCAGTACGATTTTAGATCTTACGACGCAGATAATAAGAACGGTCCAAAGTGTTACACTTGATCTGCTGTTAGCTGTACACTCTAGAATAATTATTAAGGTATAGCTACTTTAATTATAATTTAATATTCTTATATAGGTACCTTATAGTCAATTATTAGTTCCTTTTGTGAATCCTCCATAGATCAGTCAAACTTATTGATTGAATAAACCAAGCCATAAAACCCAAGAAAGGCCTCGTGCTAGATAACCAAGCAAGTCTTTAAGCATAATTCCCAATACGCAAGTTATAAATCAAAACCAGGTTCAGGTATGTGACACACATGACATTCCGGGTCACACGGTAGCCGCGAACTCGCCATGTGCGCCTGCGCAGGAAGACAACAACTTCATTTGTCAAAGAACCGCAAGCCCGAGAGCAGCCGCCGCCGGCTTCGCTTGATGTATTGTAAATAGCCGCAATTTTGACACTCCCGTTCCGTTTGCTATTCTAGACAGTTTACGGAGGCTGCTAAGTTAGAGCTTCTGTGCTTCCCTGTAATTTAGTAACGTTTACTAATGTTTTGTTTTGTAAAGAAAGTTCGTTAACGGTGGTACGACCACAAAAAGTTAAATGTGTCTAAAAAATACGTATTGTTTTGTCATTATACCCTAAAATGTTCAAAAGTAGAGTACTTACTTGCCTATGAAACTCAAACTTAAAATCGTGGTGCGCGCTACATTGCGCTGTGCGAAATAAAGATTTTTTTTTGTATTGTTCAAGTAAGCCCTAATCCGTAATATGTAACGAATATAAATAATAGTAGGTATGTAATGATTCACCAGAGTAGATATAGTATATCTACTTAGTTAGGTACCTATATTTTACTGGTCATTTGCTATCGTCATCATCGTTTCGCTTTAATATCTATTAGACTATCACTTTCGGTCGCCGAGTGCTCTATTGTAGCAGATATGATCTTTTTAGAGTTCCGTGCCTCAAAAAGGAACCCTTAAAGAATCACTTTGTTGTCCGTCTGTCTGTATGTCTGTCCGTCTGTCGAGACATATCTCAGAAACGCGTGGACGGATGAAATTAATATCAAATATCCTGAGTATTTCTGCAACTTCATGCAGTCATGAAAAAATCAAACTTCGTACTTCCCGTTGGCCTAGAATCATGAAATTTGGCAAGAAGCTAGGTTTTATAGCACAAGTAAAGGAAAAAATCCGAAATCTGTAAATTTGAAATTACATCTTCATCAAAAAAAAAATCTTATTACTAACTTATATTTGCAGATGATCAACTAATCAGGAGTACTTATGTCGATGTATGGAGATAATATTTTGATAATGGCAAAGATAAATCTAGTTTATCTCTTCGTTAAGAGAGAAGTTACTTGGTTAAGTTGCGTTGCACGGAAGCCTCGATGAGCGAGTCCGACTCGCACTTGGCCGGTTTATTTTGTTTAATGAGCCCGCCTCGCAGATCCGGCCGATTGTTACCTAACTGTTGACGCACTTGTGGGAATTTTGAGTTAGGCAATTTCTTTGGTGAGGCGATCCGGACCGGTGAAATATCACTAATATAAATCATTGTTAGACTAAGAGATTAAGGTAGTCAATCATGTAGTACTTCATCCTGAGATCATTCTGTGGCGAGAAATGACAGGCGCGTTCTCTAAGATTCTTTTCGGATCGATGAGCCAGCAAAGACAGTGTAGTTGTATCATCCATCAGGACTAAAATACCTAAATAAGATATCTACTTACTCACTTGTAGATCTATCTTAAAGTGTCATAGTTGTTTAATATAGGAACATGAAATAGTTACGACATGGGATGCGTCGAAAGAAACGTGAACAGAGTTCTTCAAAGTCGACAGGGTAACAGCTACGACGCCTCCGATATTGCAGGTATGCCCCCTAGCACGCTTGATCGCTAATGCTGACGCGAGTTAGCCCCGCATTATCCATACCTACCTCTAGGCGACCATGACCTTTTACCATCAGATGACTCGTCTGTCTGCCCCTTTTCTCATTAAAAATGGTTACAGATAAGAGGTGATGTAACCCGAGGTCACTTCTGGCCGAGGTGGCAGGTTCCGGGAACAAGTGTGACAACGCGCATGCATTGTTCGGAAATTGTTGCGCGCGGGCAAGGCCTGGTAAATGTCAATTTTGAAGGCGGCAGGCGCCAGGGCAGGTCTCGCCGCCGCCGTAGTCCTCGCCACTGTCAGGCATGATCTGCGCAATGACAGTTGATCTGTATAAGTACCTACCAACGTAAATTCCTAGGTATTCATGTCGCGGCCGTGGTTTTATTTAATAATTCTAACCGTCTCGGTATGTAATTCACAAATATGGAATACCTAGAACAATCGAAAACAGAGAAAAGTATACTTACATACAGGGAGTCTCATTATGGTTTAGATTGTCTCAAGAACCACTTGAACGGTTGTATAATATCTATCTTTAACCTAGTTGATAATTTCGAATGCACACTATGTAATTGTAAAGAATTTTAGAAATCAGTCAAGTATTTTTTTGATAAAATCTCAATCATAATGACTTTTATTAGTGTTACACCGTACCCGGTAAGTACAAGTAGTAAAAATTTCTCATTCCCCCTGTACACTAAATAGGGATTTCGTTCATGCTGTAGGCTGCTTTATTGTCAATCTTTGTATATTAAAACTTACCAACTACTTACCTACGTATTATCTCTATAATAAGTTAGGTAATGTTACATTATATCTTCAATCTAAGTTACTGTACAGGATAATTTAATGGTGCCTGTCCCTTTAGCGCTTAAATGGACAGTATATCAAAGTCAGAAGGGCGACTCTTCAATAGGAAGTGAAATGAATACGCGTGCAGCACGTGAGTCGAGGAAGCGATTGGGATATGAGACAGAGCGACTGGATGAGACATCGAAATGATCGAGTTCAAGTTGACTTTGAAAGCATATGGTGTGATTTCGTTACTGGGCTTCGAACCAGGGTCCTCGCCATTCTGTGGCACGCTCTTTTCCAACAGAGCTTCCGTGACTCGTGATTACACAGTGGATATATCAGAAAAAATAGATCAAAAACCAAAGTACTTATAATTAGATTTGATTTTTATAACACCTTATTTAAAACAAATAATAATCAATTTTAAACTCAATTAGGTACGCTGCTGCTGTGTTGTTTGATGTTGAAGACCACAATCCACTTTGGGTCACTGAGCCAGCGGAGTAAGTAAACTCAACTACCTACCTACCGTTAAAAATCAACAGCATTAACACATTTTGCTTTAGACACAAGTTCTAGGTAACTCGTAACAATAAAGTGCCTATCCTATACATTGTTCACTAACAAAATGCTCTCTGTCCACATTCAATAGATGCTATCCATACTATCTCATTGTTGTATCCGAATAAACAGTACCCTTGACACTTCTAAAGGATTTATTTGCGCGACACCATCTCTATTGATATTGCAGTATTCAATAGAGTAAATTATCGGTATGGGTAAGGTATGGGCCTCGCGGAAATGCGGTATGGTTATGATGGGGCGTTTTTCTCTGCCATTTTGACCCATTCATTATTTAATCTATAGTCAGTCAACGGTTATGTTAAGTGAGAGCTTATTCAAGTTCTTCCTGGGTGCGGATGACCTACCTAGCCTAGTTGGAAGTGTGTTAGGTACCTCTTTTCTATTTCTATGCACACGATTCTATCGGGAAGGTGGTCCTACCCTAAGGTATACCCACAGAGCACCCCCTCTGTGGGTATACCTAACCACTTTTACCGAGTCTGGGATGGGTGTATTTTGGTTTCGTACCTACTTAGGTATACTTAAGTATATTTTTTAAAGCCTATAGGTAGATATGTACCTACCTACTTACATATTAACAAAGTAATTTTGTATTTTTTTTAATGATATTGGTTACTTATAGGTAGGTAGGGGAGACCGGGGTTCAAAGTGCCGATTTTCAAAGAACACGTGAAAATGACGCCAAAAAAATGGCGTGTATTCAAGACTTATGAATAGTTGGATTCAGAATTTATTCTAGTTTTAATATATATAATCGTATCTATTAAATTACTCATCTACTTTTGCTCAGGGTAATTTTTTTATTGAAATTTGGCAAGTAACAACCCACCCCGTCATGGGGCTGGTTGTTCCATAGTTGAGGTAAGTTGTTCCGACAGCAATTGTATTATTGATTGCATCAGTAATAATGTAGTAATGGTGTACGGATATATGTAAAAATTAGACACAATGTATTAGAATCAAACATTTATGTCTTATTTATTAAGAAAAGATAAACAATCATATTTGACAAATAATCAACGTAATTAAAATATCATCAATCAATTTTCATAAATTTCAATAGTTTGTAATAATTAAAGATAACATTGAGATCAATCAACTAAACTAGTCGTTATTCAGTCTCATAGAATCAACTTATTATGTAGGCTTATTATACTTATTCGTCATCAGAATTGCAATTCTGCCAAATGTAAGAATGAGCATCGTCCGAATACAAACATTTTAAATGTGCCCAGTTCTTACACAAGATGCATTCGATCCATTGCTCTCGTGGTTGTGAATTGGAATAGGAGTCGCAACAAAGTAGCTTTGAATGATACTGTATAAGTATCATTCAAAGCTATCATTTTCATCATCACTTTCGGGTTCATCGTCTTGAAGAACTTTTCGTTTTACTAATTCTTTACCTTCCAATGGTATATGTGCCTTTCCTTTACTATTGCCTTTATCCTTTCCAGAAATCTCTCCCTTTCCATTTCTCTTTGTCTTACCTTGCTCTCTTCTTGCCTTTTCTTCAGCTAGAGCATTCTTTTCAGGCGTATCTGTTAATACTGCAGAATTTCCTTAATTCTTCTGGTAGAAGACCAAAATAAATTGACGCACATTTTAATCAATAGTCAGTCAATGCCTTCTCTTGGTCTGGGTGGAACACCTGTCTTGAATAGGAACCCAAAATCGGCTTTGCACCAGCCTTTAACTTTTTGACATAACGAAACAACGTCATATGACATATTTCTAGTATCCGAGACACGGTTTTGACATATAATAAGCTGCCCGCTGTTCAACTGAAACCTTGCCCCGTTCTGTTTTCTCATCCTAAAACAATTTTTTAATTAAAGTTTAAGTCGGTTCTTTGTCACGGGGGTAAGTTGTTCCGCGGAACAACTAGCCCCCAACCAGCGGAACTTTGAACCCCAAATTTCATTTTCGTAGTTTTCTCAAATTCTAATAAACAGTTTCATATATAGACAATAATGATATCCAACAAGAAATCTAGAATGATTTTTCAACGAATAAATGCAAGTCACATATTAATAGCTACCAAAATGTTTGAAATAGACCAAAAAGTTTCAATACGAAAAAAGTTACTTACGTGACATTTATTTACCTCTAGCCGACAACCACACTTTCTCGCCGTCAAAGCGTCCCTGAAATGGCTGCCGCAACAGCGCTATGGTGTGACGTTTTGCGACGCACTTCACACTTATTGCTATCTCTTTTCTTCGCGAAGCTATTTGTATAGGAACAACTTACCCCCGGCACTTTGAACCCCGGTCTCCCCTACCAATCTTAATTTTCAGAACTAAGACAGAAGTTCGTAAAATTTAGGAGGATATTTGTAAAATTCTGGTATATTGCCCTTTTCAGCATAGGTACAAGTCCCCAAACATTCCTTCTAAAATCAAAAGTAAGTTACGAGTGTATTTTTGACTTGTTGTCTTCGGTGAGTCGCTTGTGACCAGCAACAACAAGAGGCATACATAACAACTAGAGAGAAAATAAAAGTAAAAACTACACCGTCAGGTCTGGACATAAACTATTTACGACATTGCGCCTACAATAATTTAAACGACGACGTGTTGTACCAATAAAATAATGTGATATAGTCGACCCAAGTTTGCACAGTCACGTCTCGTTGACTAATTTGCGAGCCAGCCAGTGCGCCTATCAGGGTTCAGGACTGTTGGGTTGTTGTCTAACAACTTCGTACTCTAATCTCTCTTTCATCTGTCGCGTAAAGAATACGACAAGGATTTACTGGAATATATTTCTAACTTCTATTATGTTCTGTGGTTTCCCCAGACACCTTGTTACCGAAAAAGGTATACGAACATGAAGTAAGTACTTCATGTATACAATGATCGTGAATTGGACTACCTATAAATAAATAAAATAAAAAAATATAATCTTCTATATTTGGCTATCTTCTTCCAGTCGTTTATTTCATATTTGTAAAACACTGACATTCCTATTCTGTTTCTTTTAATTTTACTGTTTTCTAACGAGGTAAGTTCAGATTTATTGCTATTAAAAAATATGTGTATCTTTACAATAGTTGTTACAATTAGGATACAGGTATATTTTTACTGGTCCAACTTATTTTACTCAGCGACAAAAAAGTGTTTAACCACAGAGGTCCTTTGAAAAATTTAACGTTGGTAAATTTACAGCTCATTCGCCTTTCCCTCCTAGAGTTAATGATGTGTTATTTCTGTCGTACCATTCTCGGTATTGCAGTAAACCTGGTCTTTTATAGCCGTTTACTTTTATAAATCGTCGCAAACTCTGTGATTTAACACTCGCAAACGCTATCTAGAGTGATTGATTTTAGAAGTGATTCTTAAAATTGAATTAGCGATTTCGAAAAACTTTTAGCATTGGCTAATTTAAAACACTTATTACGCAACAAATTTCTCAAGATAAACATATTATCCGCTGCATCACGTAATAATACAAACACGGTTGCCACCATAGCCTGATTAATGGCTATAAATCTTAGTGGATTCGCAATAAGGAGACAAACGACCGTCGCAATACTTAACGTAACACCAATAATTAGTAAAATCACGACTTATCCCACTTTCGAAGCTCTTCCGAACAACGTTATCGATCATCGGAAGATCTTATCTTTAAATCAGTTAGTTAAAGACAATGGGAAACGACTCTGGGAAACTAACAGAAACATTGCACGTCTAATATTTAATTCAGCAAACTCTGTCTAATAGATTATCTAATAAGCAGTCATAGCTGTCTCGCAGGAAATAGGGAGAAGTTTCCCCTTTTTCCTGCACTCACCTGTCATGAATTTCCTATAAATGAAAACCCTATTTATTGGACAAAATTTCAGTTTTGTTTAAATTTTGTCACCGCAAATACCTACCTCATGTCACTTCATATACTTACATTTTGTGATTTGGTCATTTGCACCCAGTAAATTACTTACAATGTTACTGATTATTGTCGGCGCTAAACGCTAAACAAGAATTTAGGGTCTAAAATCGAAGACAGCGATTTTAAAAGTTTTATTTGACCCAAAAGCCATAATCACTACGACTATTATTTCGTAACCCCTGCATTTACTCTTCATGATTTATTTAACCTCATTACATATTTGTCTATATTTTATCGCATCACAAAACGAAGACATAATCCGATAAATCTTGATCATGTAGAGTTGTTGTTGACGCTTAAAAGTAGGTGTTACTGAAGTATTTAGGGTAATGAACCACTCGTCCACATTTGCGATTATGTCAGTTACTTTACTACGACAAGATTAAGTAGACTTCTATACATTATACATGTGTGGATAGGTCATCGGCATTATTACATCTCCTCGCGTAGTCGGCGCCATACATCAAGCAGGCATGTAGTCGGCTGTCAACACTCAATTTGCACACAAGATCATTATTATGCCATCGTGTTTAGAATTCTTCTGTGATATAGGTATGAATAGCATTATGTTTGTTTGTATAGTGAATAGATAACTAACTAATTACATCAGTTACAATGTCATTAAGCTGCTAAGTTAATACGATTTTTTTTATCACAACACATGTTGAAACCTGTTCGATGTTTATAATTAAAAGTTATTTAAGAAAAACATCTAGAACAGAAAATTGTTAAAGAAGTTAGAGCTTGGGAATATCCCCACACCCATAGGTAGGTACATTGATTTCTTTCAGGATGCCATAACTTAAACTTTTACTTACTTTTTTTTTTTAATTTTCTTACAATAATTACCAATATCGTATCGATGTGGTATTAATTAACGAACGTTGCGATAACAACTCATTTTGGGTGACAGCTCTCACTCTTAATTTACGAAACTAAGGAATGTCTCATTTCCTAACTTGGCACAGTTTAACTCGCGTAATATGTGTTTGGAAAGTACAGAGCATTAAGAATGTGATCTTTATATGTTCTCTTTTCTTAAATTTGACGGTATGGCGCCTGCATGCGCCTGCGTCAATGTTACATCACTGCAGTCTGACCTGACAAGTGCCGTCGCTGGATCCGTTCCGGAGATCCGCTATTTGAAATTCGCAATTGCAAAGTTATTAGAGTCGAATTCTTTCATTGTTAGTCATAGGTGGTACTTCATTCATTTGCCAATGAATTGTTGATTCTATGTAGATGAGTATTTAGCTAGGACCTCTACTTATCTATAGGGAAATATGAGTACAAATTTTGAGAAAAGCAACCTCTGATCGTACTGCTGATGGTTCAATATCTTAACTAGACACTTACTCCGTAGCATAGTTGGTAACCTTTTGTATTCGAATAACTCGTGTCTTCGAACTAAGTAGGTACTTACTTAAAAGTTCATTAACAATGTCAAACAATGCTTGCTTACGAATTTTCGTGTAGGTAAAATAAAATCTACTTGTGCAAAAAAGCTGCGAGTATGTTTTTTAAACGGAACGAATACCTACATTGATCTAGTTTTGGAACTTGAACCTAAAATTTTAAATCTGACGCTCAAAATGACATTGGGAGTGCCTAGGGCATAGAATATAATAAGTTTTGAAATTTGAAATTCGCAAAGCAAATGTGCTGTAATCTGTGTTTACGGAACAAACCAAACAGTTTGAGTTGGAATTCAGGCCGTGTAGCTACTGCGCAAGGCCATTTCACTCCGGCTAGACACAGGTCACACTACACGTCGGTGTGTGTCTATAGAAAATGCTGCCCAGTAAATAAATGCTAAAGAAAAAGCTTTATGTGCAATAAGTGGGTGTACTATGTACGAGTATCTATCGTATCAGCTGCCTTTGTCTATGCCAAGCAGCCATGTAGCAAATATGTACTCTTTGCCAGCCAGCCGTGATCGGTAAAATACCGTACAAAATTGCTTCGTCCTCTCTATCTACGAACATCATGTTAGTTTGTGAAAAAGAGCAAAATGAGTATTTTCTCTTTTTCACTAACTAAATTGACTACCTACCACTTGCGATCGCTCACCAGAGAGAACCCAATTGATTGAATAAAATATAACTCAACTCAATCCCCAATCTTCGTGGTTTTATTTGAGTTCGTCTGCTCGTCATACCTATATTAGATTACTTATACCTAAAAAAAAATATTTAGGTACTTACCTACGTATACCATTTTACTGTATTTTACCGATCACAGCTGGTACAGAATGAGGCTGCTGCATATTTGCGCCGCATGGTGGCCTCCGTGGTGGCGCCGCGTCCGCTTTTTATACTGAATTTGAATTTCAAAATAGGGATGGTAATGGGAAAGTTATTAAATACGAACAAATTAACAACATTGTAACTGAAGTAGACATTGTATTTATATTTGACATCGCAACTGTTGACATGTTCCTTATGTCTTACAATACCCTTATTCGTCTGTCTGCAATATTAAGTACCTACGGCGTTAATTTTATTCCGTCTTTATTCGTACCTACATTGCAAGTAACAAAGGAAGATTTAATGTGTAAATGGAAATTGTTAACCAAAGGTCACGTCGAGACCGTGATATTTAGCATTTGCAACATGCGGAATTAAATCAAAAGAGGCGCCTGTAAATTGAATAGCACACAACAATGTTAAAAGTGTCAGTAAAAATGAAAATAAATTTTAATAACCAAGTCACGTACATTTTGTTTACATTACTACGTATATATTATGTATGTAGAATTTAACCAGAATTTAAGGCGATGAATGCGGTTTCTATCACATACCTACTCTGACAAGCTTGATATAATTTTTATCAATGTCCGATCTAACACAAATATCATCCTTTCGAGGTAAGGTTTAGTAAAATAATCTGGATGTTGACTGCACACTACACACGTCTGTTATGGGACATATTATGGTAATTCACCATTGAAGCGTATCGGCCTGCGCGGGCGCACTCAGCCTACCACGGTGTAGGCGCCACCTGCCCACACCGAACTAAATCGATCTTGTAGCTAAGCCCTTACACGATTTCATTAACATCTCACTCTTTGTGCCACAAGACAGGTTGTAAATAATCCGGTATTAAAGACTGAGTACGACATGAAATGAAATAGAGATCAAAATCGCATTATGATGGTCGTGTCGCGGCATCAAGTGAGATTATTGTGTGAGTACTTATTAAGATTTCATACGATCTAACGCAGGGTTTTCTCCAACTTATGGCTCCACGTACCCCTGTTAAAGTTTTCAGATGACGATTCTTGTCGCAAATCAAGTCAATCCAATATTGACTTGATTTGCGAGTAATTTTGGACCAGTCATACAAAACCATCCTATGTCCCGTGATCATGGCAAATCTAACGATATATCATATTTCAAAATCATACAAGCCGTTTAGGCTACAAGAGGCCACAAAGGAATGGAACGTAGGTAGGTACCTACATATAGGATGTGTACATACAAATTTTACCCTCCTCCTTTCGGCAGTTGGTCAATAATGTATAGAGATTGTGTACAAAAAATAGTTATTCATGTTACTCATCCCGCAGATTTTCTACTAACCTCGTATGCATGTGCATTCAATAGACTTTCTTACGTGGAATCAATAAAACACCTACACTACTGTATCAGTTTCCATAATATCAGGGCTAAATATTTGATTTGAAGTATATTTCATAAACTATAAATACCTTAGTGTTTACGATCGTCATAAAAATATCGTGTAAATGCCTCCTTAGATATTTTCAATCAGTGGACTTAAAATAAGATTATTCTGATAGTATCGTAATAGCCGATGATAGTTCATTCATAGCATTCATCCGATTACGTTTGCCGAACAATAGCATATTGTGCAATTATGCTATCGCGTGCATTTCATCTCATCGGAGCCATCTTGCAGCGGTGACTTCTATTGTATGGTGGTGTACATTGAAGCTTACACTTTGGAAAGTATCTAAACCTTCCTTTAGGAGCGCCGATGCATGAACGAAAAGTAACGCATCTTTTTGTTACGTCAGAGATCGATCGTCATCGATTAAAGGAGTACTGTCAAGGTGCACATTGCGTAAGCGCATCCGCGTGGTGTCATTGACATTACGGATATGATGTGATTCGTGAGATACGTTTGTGATTTTTGGCGGTGAGAGTCGCGCATTGAACTGAGAATTATGCGTTGCAGTACTGATCTTACCCAATGATGACTGTTGATTTTAATGGCAAGCTCATTAATTATATTGATTCCCGGAAGTATTATAAAACCGCTAGGTACAGTATTCACTTTGCTTAATCAGATGAGGATAAATATTTTAAAATGAACAAGTTTTATACGACTGGATGATCAAAGGAGAGTCATGACATGGGAGCAATGGAGGTGGAGGGGAAGAGATTACTCATACTTGAAAATTAAACGAACTTACCTGTTGTGAAGTTCAATTATAATTGTACATGCTTCGTCACGATATGAATGTTATTATTGTTATTACTTGGTAAGTACGCCAATACCATCGCGTCTCAGCCGCAAAATTCAGAGTAAAAAAAAAAACTGTCAAGTTTCGCCGCCATAGTCAAGTCTCCATTGTAGTTCAAAGTATAAGGACTGTTTCATGACTAGTTACTAGGGAGTGTTAGGGGTGGGTGGGATTATTCATATCGTGACGAAGCATGTACAATTATAATTGAACTTCACAACAGGTAAGTTCGTTTAATTTTCAATTGTACATGCTTCGTCACTGAATGAATGTTATTATTGTTATTACTTGGTAGATGTTGAAAGTATCATCTATCATGAAACAGGATAAATATTCTAGGGCAACTATGTTGTTTTAATTAGGTATTTGTTATGTTTACTTCTTCCGTCATAATGCAATATGGTCGTTGACGACACAAAAATTATGAATTATTATTATATGAATGTATGCCCATTTGCACATCAATCAATCTGCGTTATTAATTGATAGGTATGAACCCCTGTAAGTTCCAATTTAGTAGCGTACCACATTTCACAGCATGAAGTCACTGAACCATTTAATATGATATTGTGCTGATCAAGTAGGACCTAATGCAGTAGCATGGTGTATAAGCTAGGCTGGGATTAACAAGCTCTGGCAATTTGAATTATTGGAGTCCAATACGTCTCTATCATAAAATTTAGTGGATGTGTGTGTGATGACTCCATCTAGACAACCAATAATTAAAGTTATAATCTAATTGAATATAGTATGTTGATGTCAAGCCATTTCGCAGCTGATGTCTCAGCATGTCTAATGCTTTGAGCAGTAATTATAGAACAGTTCACACCACCAAGGTATATAATTTGATATATCTGCTAACAGATTATGAACCCTATGCCTGTCAAGGTCTCTTTTAACTTATTATTAGTATAGTATCAATTTACTTGTGAATTGAACGCGTTTATTTGAAATGGGTAGCAATGACTATACCTAATAGGTATGTAAGCAATATATAATATTAGCAATATTTCTGGATTAAAATTAAAAATGACATAAGTGAAATTTAGATGAGGTTATATTGTTATAGGAGTGGAACTATTACTTAACAATTGGTTAGGCAGGGTTTCAATGATTTACACCCTTATTAAGGTCTGCACCTGGAGATACTATAAGGAGTATAGTATAAAAACTACTCATTATTAGCAAGAATCTCCAAAGGTCTCCTCATTAGAGAGAAGAAGAAGAAAAAAATTAAATGTTTTAGTCCTGTGACTGGATTCTGTATCCCAGGCAATATGTTGCTTAGGTAAAGGTGACATACTGAAGAATCAACCTTAAAGAAATACTTGATTAAGTCTACCCTACTAGGTCTACTTACTACTAAGTCTACTCTATAACGATAGCTTATTTGTGGGTGAGGTAACTTGGGTAGTACTGGGCTTTTGCACAATTTAATGAGCTAAGCAAACATACAGCATACTTAAAAGTGATCTGTGAAATAGAGGTATCATACGTATCCTCATCCAGAAATGCAATATCACATGCCGCTTGTCAGAGGCATGTATTGTACTGTTTTATACATATATGGTACTGCTTTGCTCAGAGTAAATCCTGAAATATATGAAGTACTTGGCCGATTAATTCCCATCAGCGCACCATGGGGTTATGGTTAATCCAAGGTTATGGGTAAATAAACACTGGGTCAATAAAATCATTTTCCATAAATTAATAATTGACAAATAAATAATAAATAATTGATAAATTAATAATATTTAAATTGTATGTATGTATGTACACATGAGGCAACAAATTGATTTGATTTGTAATCTTTGGAAACAGAGTTTGTTCCGAAATCATATTTTGATTGATACTTAAATAGACAATAACGATAATAAGTAGTGGAAATGTAGGTACATAATGATATCCCATTTTGCATTGTTTTGATTGTTGCACGTTTACGAATCCGGTTTGGTGTGCCTGTTTTCGGCTGGATTCGGGGTCTGATTCAATATTTTCTTTTGATGACATTACATATGTATGTCACACTACATCTTTGTGACCGCTGTGACCCTTGGGCTTACACCAATACCTCAACATCAAATAATACGGTATGTAATACTATATGTCACGTATTTCGCTCCCTTGCCACAGTAGTTTAATATGTGGTTAAGATGTGGGCAGGTCCCTAATTGTGTACCTGCCATATAAGGTTCTGAGCATGCTATGGTAAAGGTATTGTGAACATTAATTTGCATCTAGACATGTGTCCAGCATATGTTTTTATAGAAAGATTGAAAGGATTTTTAAAAATACCTTATTGGAAATCGCGTAAATACGCGTACCTCAGCGTGGCAACCCTACGTCATCTAATTTTTATAATATTTAATAGGCACAGAACTTTTTCTGATGAACACTGACCTATTTATTCAAGTGAACTCATGTCACTAGTCGAACTCATCTTGTAACTTATGTGGTATACCTAATTACCTGATTATTATCTTTATATTATAGGAGACTGTTGTGATTGGTCCATTCAAATATCTTTGTATAATAGCCAGCCAGCTATAATAATTTTGCAATGCATGCAACGGTTCATGACCCAAGTCAGACCAAAATCTCATACTTTGGATTTATTTCGGTTATAAACCCATTATAACATTATGTCAGTACTTAATTATAGCCGATTTCCTTGTGGAAGGCTAATGTGGAATCACCTCAGATACTGGGTTATGCCCAAAGGCAGAGTTTTTGAAGCCATGAGACATCAATTGTTTGTATTAATACTTAATATAAAGCCAAATTTCCTAATGCTTTAGCTGTCATTACGGTAGCTTTATTCAAATATTTTGTACATAAGCATCCGAATATTTAAATTTAAATTTATTTAATTGCATACATAATGTCAAAATGTATGTTACTACATTATTAGGTCTTTAGATATGACATACACAACACACCCTGAAGGGCACAGCGATATGAAATGATATAGCCATTTCATACAATTACAATAAGAGAAATATTTATGATTCCGAATAAACTGTAGAGATAAGACCTAGTGATCCTAGGTAACATATCACTCATTACATAATTTTGTGACCACTCAAGGAACTGTATTTGAAACTGAAGGAATTTCCGGTGTCTTTTAAATATTTAAGTGTATGCAAGCCATAAATACAATGTCTGTTCATTAGCTTTACAAGTATGTATCTAATTATTTGAGATACCTATTTATATGTGTGCATTAATAAAGGCATTGAAAGTGAAGTAGGTTAGAAGAATAGGTTTACCCTTTCTCTATTAGATTTGGTATTAACAAAATGAAGAAAAATATGGCCCGGAGTTGGCCTATGCAACTTGTACGGCCGGGGAGTGATTACCCCATCAGTTGAAAGTTATCCTATAGGCAGGTGAATTTCACACCTCGCATACGATTGTATGAAACGACTCGCATAACTAGCGGATATGCAAGAAAAATTCAAATGAATAAATTCACGTTTTTGATTTATTGACATTTAAATATGTATTATTGATATTTAAGTATGTAATACATGGCAGATTTATCTGTGATACCTGCTGTTTAAGGGGTATTTTATAATCCTCAAGTCATGACCAGGTGGTCTTGTCATTAATAATAAAATATTATATAAATCATGTATATAACAAGCACATATACCCGTGAGCCTACCTTTGGGTTAATGCGGGTAGGACTACCTTTAGGTTAATGCAGGTAGGACTGGTCTGGTGCCGTCCTTGCTTCTGTGTTCCATCCAATGCTGGTGGTAATACAGGGTTGCTGGTCTTCGTGCTAGGCTGTTCTGGTGTACCTAGGTTCCACAGAAGATTTTAACGGATTCTTGTTGAATTTGTTGGCTAGGTATAAGCAGGTCACGGAAATTGAAAAGTTTTGATGTTGGTATAGCCAATATACTGTCTTTAGAAATGGTCGCACAATTGCTTTGCATTCATTCAATTTATCAGACAAGTTATATTCAAATGATATTTATCAACTGCATCTGTGGTACAAGCGCCTATGCTAGACACATTTGTAAATGTTATCAGTCATATATATAATAGTTAGCCGGCATCACTGATACAATGGTGTTCAGGACTTTAATCGTTCCTTTTAGGACGAGATTAAGAGCAGTATCCACTGCAAAAAGAAAACACAGCCCATATGTTTCTGCTTTATTAAATCATCATCAGTCTATTTAGGTATATGTCTCCATGCTCGGGCACAGACCTTCTCTCACATCGAGGGATGATATTTATTAAATATTTAGTTAAAATTAAAATGTATTTATATTATTCTGACATCACAGCCTTAGTATTTCAGTTGGAAATAGGAACAATGTATGGCAAGTATAAGATTTCTCTGGATCAGGACATCTTGTTTCATTTCTTTATCTAGTGGCCGAGGTATTTTTCCCCATGGCCACCGCTGCGAGAATTCCCAGAACATTCTCTAATGGGTCTGTCTGTTATTGACGTTGTTCAAGAATCGACTGTGACATGTCGTCCAGTATGTATTGTAAGAAGGTACATAGTCATACGATCTACTGTACTTTGACTTTCTTTGATTCATTTTAGGTTAGGTTAATACTTATCTGTTTAAACGCCAGACGTGACCTTCCTGAGGCAATACATATCGATTGTTCGCATGTATATCGTGAAAGGAGCCCAGGCTCTCAATACAGCCTCTCGCTGGGAGTGATAGATACGCATCAAATTGTTTGCACGTATGTTCGTGGTGGAAATATCATATATATTCCTCACCCGAGTTTGGACGTTAGACGTCACAACTATCACTCCAAATTACAACCCATCGCATGGGTGTACACTGTACAAGCATCACTAGAAGACACAACTCTTCGTCACTCAGGTTATTCGTAAACTTCACATAACCTCACTGCATTTGTTCGATGTCTTCTTCTCATCTTCCCCAGGCGATATCAAGCCGTTCGAACCAGTTCTAATAACTGATCGAGTACGAATTTTTTCGTTTTCAGCAAAATTTTCCACAAATTGTAGGAAAAACACTCCCGCGGCATCGACGCAAAGATTAGCAATGGAGACTTGACTATGGCGGCGAAACTTGACAGTTTTTTTTTTTACTCTGAATTTTGCGGCTGAGACGCGATGGTATTGGCGTACTTACCAAGTAATAACAATAATAACATTCATTCAGTGACGAAGCATGTACAATTATTTATTAAGATCACTTCGGTACACTTGACCACGTCAGTAAACTAACAATATACTTAAGTATACAAATAAAAATCCTGTAACAGCGCTGCGAAACGTGGCCGAATAATGATCCATGTGAGGCGATTTGTCTATAAAGAGTTTTAAGTGAAGGCAATGACTCTGATCCGTCACGATATAATCACTTTTTATATTAGAATACCTCTTTATTTACAACTGCCTCGCTAAACATTGCTGGTCTTTGTAATTTAGTTAAATTATGTTTATTTTTTGCAAAAGCTTCGCTGCCGCAAGTATATTTCAGGTTCATCTAGCAGTTCATATGAGAGTATGTTCGCGTTTTGTCGTATGATTAGAATGAGTAAAATCCATCTTCCATTTATAAAATATAAGCTCTCCAAATCCGGATACAAACCTCAAAATTCCATCTAAATCCAATCAGACGTTTACTGTTGATTCAACAGTAGACAAAACACGTAACGCACTAGATCAGTTAGGATGTGGTTAGAATCTCGCTTAGCCGTAACTTAAAACTATTATGCAATGTTACCCACACGATTTTGACCAGTTTAAGAACCTGATATGATGATATATGGCGCGGCCAGACATCGTGACGCGAGCTAATCATATCGAGCCCAAGCTAATGGCTACTAATGGAAATAATCAGAGGAGAGCATCTGACTAGTTCTGTCCACGACCGCCCCCGGGAGAAAGTGACAACTTCGCTTTAAACTTTAGTTAAGGGCAAGACGTTATTGAATTCGTTGATGATAAATAATCGAACAAAGGGTTCCACCTACTTAATTTGAAAACATTTGGTGGGTTTTACAACCTACACGAAATTCAACTTTGTTTATTTATCAAATCCATAGAGTGGGTTCCGTTTCCGTGAGCAAGTCAAGCATATCAGTTACATTTTTCATTGAATTATTTTGGCTCCTTAATAATTCCAGTATTTCTTCGTAATAGCGCAAAAATGTAATGAGAATAACGCATTACTTACTATTTATTAGAATTGTTATTTTCATTTGTTATAATTTGGGTTCATCAATTAAAAGGGATATTTTGACTGCTCTGCAGTTCTAAAAACGTTAGGAGCCACTGCCATAGAGTACATTATAGCGCGAGATTCATAACGTTTTTTAATCATATTATTAATCAACAAAGAAACAATAACAAAAAAATTACTGAGAACTAATATAGAATGTAAAGACTGAATACGACGCGACGACAACGATACTTATTACCTATTATTATTACTTATTCATGGCATATACCTTGCGGGCCAGCCAGAGATCATTATATTAAAATCTTCTAAGATTCTAATGATCCACTTTATACCTAGGCTCATTTGAATATTAAATCTCAAGTGCCATCGAAAATACTTTGAATTTGCAAAGATGTGACTTGCCCTTAATATTAATTTATTGTGCAGATAAAACAGAAGAGCTAATTTGTAAACTGCTACATTGTGCAAATATTGATTCTACATACTAGATTTTTCACCCGGTAGGTACTACTCGTGTATATTTAACTTAATTTGATTTTCCATTATTAATAGGAAATGGACACAAGTACGTACCTATGTCATATTCAAAAGATTTTTTTCCTGCAAACCCATAAAGAGACGCCGGCGTCGGGGCAGACCTCGGCGTAGGTGGAGAGACGATATCGTTAGATACAGGGATGGGTGGCGGAAGAGGCTCAGGACAGGGATGGATGGAAGAGGAGGGGGGAGACCTTTGCCCAGCAGTGGGACAAATATAGGGTTTGTATAATGAGCTTACGTAAAAGGTAAACAGGAATCTGGAAAACGGAAACTAGAAGTGGCACGTTTTGAACTCAAGTCCACAGACAAAACAACAAACAGATATTCAATTGTAAAGTTAACCAATTGGTAGGACTACTTTTACTAAATTGGAAAAAAATTAACTTACGTAATGAGCGGGTCAGAATTCGTGATCGATGTCTTTAAGGATAACGTTTCAATAATTAGACAACATTAGCATTTTGTGTGAGGTAATGTTTGATAAGCCGAGTGGCGGGTCTGACCTGGTCTGCGCCAGCGCAATGCTAATTTATCTACACGTGTTGAAAGAACGACATAGAATCATAATGCCTTCTAATCGAGCTTGGAGATTCTAAGATGAATTGAAGAGTCCTTTATTAGGAAAATCTTACTTTATTACCTGAACCAATACTTTAACTGTAAGGGCGCGTTCCCACCATGATTTTTCTCAAGGGGACAGAGAACTGCTCTTAAATTATAGTGATAGGTAGGTAAACATTTTAAAAACTTATAAAGTTTTGATTACCTCCTACTAATATCGATCTGATTCTGACCCCAATAATGTGTGTTGCTATATTTTAGTAGGTGGTCCTACCTACAGTGGCCTTGAATTTATTCGACAAAATTAAAAGGATGGTTAGGTTTGTGACATACATTAATTCTGCACAGCGTTTAAGTAAATTAAATATTTTTTGGAAAAATAACAAAAATATTTACTTACAATACAACTAAGTATCAAAAAAATATTAATAATGATGTGCATCGTTACTGTGCTTTGGAGTTTTATTTACATTTTAAGGTATTTTTCATTTTTTGCACCAATTTCTTTCACTGGCATTTGACCTAATGGTCATTTCTAAGGTCATTGTGTGACTTGTGACGTATTTTGTGACTAAAGAACCTTACCAATTTAATATTTATCATGAGTACAACCCCCAGTGTCGAATGAAGTCAAGCACACCCTGTATACAGCCGCTGTAAAGTAATTATGTGAGGTAAGTCTGGCAAATAGCTAGATATGTAGTAGGTATATACGAGTACAATTCTTGATTGTACAACCAGGTAATAGCTAATTAATTCATTAGAAACCTTTCTCAGATGCAACAGTCGTAATAACCGACATAACATTCAAGTAATACAAACATAAATCACGATGGATGGCAGCCATTTACATACATTACGCTACGTGATATCTGTCAAAACGTTTTGACAGGTGGTAGCCAGCCAAACTGACAGTGGTATGAGTGGCGAAAATGACGCTCATTAATTATATCAGACAACATTACTAGTTTCACTTTCATTTATAATACTTAGGTGTTTGTTTATGTTATACAATACAAGACGCAGTTTGCGAAGAAAATTATGGAAAATTTTGGTTTAACTTAAATTACCTAATGGTATAGGAAACTGAGAGTATATTTTCATAAGTACTTAATGGCTTAATATATGTTGAGGTTGTTTGCCTATAAAATGTTAGAAAATTTATAATATTCTCTATTTTCGTTTCGTATACTACAGCATAACTTTTAATACGTACGAGTACCTATAAGTACACTGCCTACATATTTTAACAGCCATATGAAATATAAAGTGTTATTCTCCGAATCCAGGCACCTCCACCTAAATGCAAAGCTGGGTAGCTTAGTTGAAGTGACTTGAGGAGAAAAAACTTCATAATCTTATTTTTTCCTTGAGAGAAATTATTATTGCACCGGCAAGTCTCGCATTGCCGCTACGTAAAATCTGTAGGTATTTTTAAAATTTCGTGGCAATCCATTGATCTCCTGTTGGTAATCCTATATTTTTGTCTATTTTGTTATATTTGCCATAAACGTTGTTTCATTCGACTTACAGCTTATTATACTACTTTTGTCATAGACAGTTTCCTTTATTCAAAGCCTAGACTTCACGGTTCAAAAGGACTGCGGCGAGACAACAAAAGGCCCAAAGTAATGTTATTGCAAAACTGAAATGCAACATAAATTGTAAGACGTTCCGCTCTTGACAGCCGCCACAGCCGCTCCGTGACTCTTCTTCTGCATAAAGTTATATGCTTCTGTCTTCCGTATTGCTAGGTTTAGGCTCTATACAGACGGGCCAAACGACAGCTACACGACAGCAACAAAATTGTCACCGGGTAAGAATTTGTATGAACGCGTGTAGTCGCTTGAAGCAATTGAATGTGTAGTTCAGGTGAATGAAACTCGGTTTCAATAGTCTGAAATCCATTCAAGAGGCATAATTATGTTATCTAACTATCCAATTACGAAACACGTCTCCTTTGTTTTGTAAAGAAAATTGCGAGCGAATGTCAAATGAGGAGTAGATAATTGTTTCTCGGTAGATGTATCATTATTGGTGCACAGTGAGTCTAAATAGTGAGCTTTTTCTATGGAAACGGCACTCGAATACCTTATTATCTTATTACAAGAAGCACGAATGCGGGATGGCGCCTTTTATTTTGAAAATAAAAAGGTGCAGTTAGTACTTGAGTTCACAATGAGCAGAGGCGTGACAAGATAAAATCTAGGGAGCCCTGTCGGCAAAACTCGAATTAAAATAAATAAATATCGCATTGAAAACGCACTGAATAGCCTTTAGGAGGACATTAAGCGCAATTACTAGAGCCAGCCTGCTATTTACACATATTGGTCTGCTCAGTCTGGGTAAAAAGAACATTGTGATCGGATTGTGCGCCTTTGAATAATGAGTTTGTTTGATATATCGCGTGTATGTATGCAATTACATTACATGACTATTCGGAATCGCCCGTTGCCTGTAATGAGCTATTTTCTTCGGGCAGTGTAATGTCGATTATTCTCGATCGATCGAAACGTCGCAAACGTTTGCTGGATTCATGCGAAAATTGCATCCAATGCCTTATGGCTCTATAAAATTTATTTACAGCGCGTATTATATGATGATTGCACATAAATTATTCTGCGAATAAAGTACTTTAACATCACAGTTTGATGTAAAAATTTGTTTCGTCGAAGTCTTAATTTTATGAAATTATACGTTCCATACATTGATTTAAGTATGTAATAATAGTAAACGGTGATGCGGCGGCTTCTATGAGCCCTTTCGGTAATTTTGGATGGGTGTATTTTTTCCTTTTAATAGATTTCTGCTAAAATTAAAGTTCACCAAAATGGTAAGGTATATCAAATATACTGACAGACAGGCAATGTGGTCTCATTCGCAAATATAATTTAGTAAGAAATTATAATATAGGGCCTATATATTTACATTATTATTAAGAAGTCAAGAAAACATTATTATAACCTAATATTGTTTGAAAGTGATAAAATCTGCCAGCCACTGCCTAACATTAACCTTCTCACAAAATGCATTGTTGGAAGAAAATGCATAGATTTAATTAATAAATTATAATACAACATCGAGCATTTACTTGCTCTACCTTACCTATCCTAGAGATAAGTTCATTATTTAGTAAATTATTACAACACACGCCTTTTTAAACTCTACATAACATTGTCTAGAAAACTGCTAGTCTACAAAATAAAGGTATGATGTAATTCAGTAGGAAACCTGTCACGTTAATTAAAGATAGTCTGGAAATCTGATAATAATCTTACGAATACGATTTTAATTGAACCTGTCACACGTATCGTATTCCTCCTGTTACGTGGCCGCTACTTGATTAGTTTTGCGCCGATAACATCTCGGGTATGCGAAAGTTTGTGATGTACTCCTAATTGTTTTCACTTTCTGCTGTTACGCGGGTGTATTGTTCCCATGGTGGAATCGCGATGGTATCTTCCTGACAAATAGGATTATTACGCGATGCTATTAATGTTGCGTAATCCGCGTAATGTGACTTTACTCGACGCTCGCCCCCGCAACTTCGATGTTCAATCATTTGCATTTTGATGAAAACAATAAATTATATTGTTATGCGAATTGGCCGTGTTGACGATTTATACTGATAAGAATGCTTGCAGATACGAATAGGCGATATTTGGTGTAGTTAGCGCTGGTTTTCAAGACGTTTTACTTTAGAGCTTAAAGTTCTGGTTTGACTTTTGTTTCTACTTACCAATATTTTTTTCATCTAAATGACAAACTTTTATTATAGGTTATCATCACCAATGAAACCGAGATACCTGGTCTACGTCCTAATATACTGAATTTTCAAGAAAAAGTAAAAAAACTTGCCGCAATTTATTCGCAATTTTAAGATGACTATAAATTTAGATTATAATTATACTGCTTTAGGCAGATACATACAAGTAGACAATAGGTACTGATATAGTTACTTAGAAGCATATATTCCGGTAGTTATCTTAGGTACAATCGAAAGCACATCAACTATACAAAACAATTGACATATCAGTACGCCGCCGCGCCGTTCCTTAAAATGTCCGTGGGTTAAACTTGACGTGAGTTTGATTGTAACATACGTGCCTTTATTTTGTTGACTTCCAAACCCAACAATTTTGTCAGATGGGGTTGTTTAAAAGTCACCCCCATCTGACACCTAAATAAGTCCTAAACTACACACAAAGTTCCAGGAAAATCAATGACTCATACTTTTCGCATTAAGATGACTCTACATTAAATGGATGCAACTTTCTATAATCGAACATTTACATGGAGCGATGTCAAGTCAGTGGGTAGCTAATGTAATAGTGATGTTTCATAAGATATGCGCATGATCATGTCTGCTGGACAGGGCTGTCATGCCGGAGCTACAGCGGAGTACAATGCATTGTCCGGCCGATGGCATTCATCGACTCGCCGTACAAGCTTCGTAAAGCTTTAATAGTCGCCCGGAGCGGTGATCTCCGATGCAGATGAACTACTTTGTCGAAATAATTAGGAGTGGCAACAAGTAGAAATTATTTCTTAAAAAACCGACTGCACCATTACTTGGATTAAATTTTTATAGCCTATGTCACTCCTACAAACAAGACGTATCTAACGACACTCATATGTTAAAATCCATCAAGCCGTTTAGGCTGCAGGGTCAATGAAGTATACATACTCACATACGTACATATACCTGAAAAACATAACCCTCCTTCTTGCGCAGTCGGGTAAAAATATTACTGCTAAATTTGAGACAGGTGACAATCTGGGCCACCCGTGATAGGTAAAAAAATGTAAAAAAATATTGTTTCTATATTGTGAATGCAATCGATATACGAGTGTATAGAGCAAACAATTTTTTACCGTATTTGACGATATAAGGCTGCTGATCGTTAGAGTTTCATAATTAAAGTTGTTGAAGATTAAAAATAAAATGATAGATAAGCTTGGAAATTCCTATTTTTCTTGATTTACTAACTATGGAAATTCATACTTATTATCTTACAAAATTCTTTATTAAACTAGATTTATTATTATTTTGATTATCAATCTGGATTCAACGTGTTTACGATAACAACTATTAAATAGGTACCTAGCTCTCGTTCACCCTTAACAGTAACAGTGTACGGTAATGTATTTCAAAATGTTTGACGACGTAGTGTAGTGCAAGAGCGACGACGATTATCTATAGCAGTGCATCTCAATTGCGCAACAGCTGCGTGACATTGCGGCGCGGGCGCAGGCGGTGCGTTCGGTGCGGGACCGGCCGCAGATGCAGCAATGATTGTGTTTTGTCTTTTTTCTTCGTTTGTCTTCGGGATCGATTAAAAGAGTTGCTTAAATGCATTGAGTTCGATAACACAGTATTCTTAATCCGATATGCATTAAACGTGAGTTAGACTTTTAATCCAGAGGAACTCTACCAAAGTCAAATTTCTTTATTGCAAGTAAGCACGTTGTGTGCATTTTTGCACCAACCTCAATTTCAAATAGAGAATAATTCTCGTCACGACCGGGATTCGAACCAGGGACCTCGCCTTTCCGTGGCAATCTCTATTCCAACCGAACTATCGTGACTCTACCTACATGTATGATATAAATATTTGAGTTCACTAAACTCATAATTAAGTAGGTTTACAATTAACTCAAGTTGAAACAATTCGGGGTCTGTTTTCTATGATGTGTTACTTTGATAGTTAAAACGTAGTATGAATGTTTATTGTTAGATATAAAATTCATAACTCTTTAGGTTTCTACTCCGACACATTAGAAACTCAACTTTAGGTTGATTAAATCGATCACTTACCCATTCGTAGTGCCACAGCACACGTATATTACACATGGGTTTGCTTCAATATGTGCGAATGCATAAACGGCGTAACTGTTATTATATTACTTAGGCGACAAATCTGTCGTAGCCCCCGTGCGGCTTTCTCTGGCATTGTCATCACGCCCGTGCGTATGCGTCGACACTTTCGCTGCCAAACCAAACTAAATTCAACAAAACTCACTGACACGCTTAACTATGCGAGCGGCAATAAACAGAACTAAACATAACGCCCTACCGAACGTCATTCCGCTAACAAATGCACATAGACAGTGGCGCCGCCATCATGCTACAAGATAACTATGTCAATCAATATTTAAATATTGCCAATTTTACTTTCCGTCTAACCTGTGAAATTCCGATACTTACATCATTGCAAAAATATTTTATTTCTATTTCTCTTCGTTTCTTTTTCGTGTTGTGGGAATGAACACGGGGGGAAGAATGCTAACAATCCGGTCGCAAAGAAGATGCTAATTGCCTCAGCAAGCGTTACTAGTCTGTGGACAAGCGCCTACTATGGATTAAATAAAACATTCCGTCTAATTACGAAGACGCGTATTGGAATGAAAATTTAGAACCAGAAAAAACTAGTAATCTTGAAAGGATCTTGTTACAGATCTCATTTGTTGATCTGATACCTGCAGATAACAAGTTGATATACATCAGGAGTACAATGAGTCATCAGAAAGAGCATCTTTTATTTTCGGAGTCATCCTCTACTCAACAATTCTACTCCAAGAACCACAGCACAGCTGTATCGAAGACAGATGTTTAGATATTATAATTGTTCAAATATACGTTGTTCAGTCTTAGAACAAGAATTCTCTAATGTTACATCTGGCCGATAGTTTTGTATGGCAGTGTAGCTTGGACCATAAAGGAAGATCTTCGCAAGAAACTAGAGGCCTTTGAAATGTGGTGTTACTGTAGGATGCTTAGGATAAGTTGGGTTCAGAGACTCACAAATGTCGAAGACCTGCGACGCGCCGGTAAATCCCGGGAACTCATGACCACCATCAAGAGGAAAAAAGTGGGCTATCTCGGATACCAGCGGTACCAACTCCTCCAACTCATAATGATGGGCAAGATTGAGGGGAAGAGGCGGGTTGGAAGATGGAAGAAATCGTGGCTCCACAATATAAGGGAGTGGACAGCTTTTCCGACTGGCTCAAGATAGAGGGAGATGTGCCGAGGTGACGACCAGCCTTCATTAGTGGAGAGACACTGCAAGAAGAAGAAGATTTGTTCAAAGCAAATTTATCTTCAAAATCACAATCTACATTGTCGTTAGCCTCTTCGATTAATTCAGAAGAGCTCGTAGTAGGGGTGCCGCCAGACAGAAAACGATGAGGACTCTGCGCGGGCGACTGCATAGGAACGCGACGAAATCCCAACCAATGCACAGAATCGGGCGCATTCATTTACATCATTATGCCGTCTCGTCTATTTCTGGCGACAAAAACGTACATATCCTATAAAGGGAACAGCCACTGACATCATTTGCATTGATACGAGTAGTTTGCTCTCCTTACTGCGTACTAACATCATATAATAAATTGACAAACTACGGTTTTATCATTTATCTAATTAAGCGTAGGGTTGCGATATTTCGCATACAACAAAGAACATTATATGGAACACCTACCCACTAGATAGCAGTCTCTTTTCCTTCTAATCTCATTACGCCCTGCTGGGCTCAAATCAAAGAATGCTACTTCCCGATCGAGTGTGACATAATTATTTTCACACAATAATATGATATGAAATATATATATTACTTATAGGGAAGTAATTAAATATTTAGCAGTTATTAAATTTGGTTAGCCACAAAAAACAGCATTAAAATAATTTTGTCAGCATACAAAGATTCTGTTCGCAATAAAAAAAAATCAGGTAGCAATTCTTGTTCCGCAAATAAACTTGAAAATGATCATTAATTTAAAAAACGTCATCAAAGTCATTAAAAAAACACTCCAAAGCACAATACCGATGCACATCAAACTAATATTTTTTTTGATAGTTGAATGGATTGTAAATATTTTTCTCCAAATTGTTTATTTTAAACGCTGTGCAGAATTAATGTACCTACTGTAATGTAACACAATCCTAACCATCCATTTAATTTTGTCGAATAATGAATTCATATAAGGCCATCCTGTATAAGTAAGTACCTATAATACATAAAAGCTAATAAATATTGTCTAGTTCTCTATTTATACCTTCGAAGGGTCAGCTGCTATGAGGAAGCTATATGCAGCACTCTAAACTATTATCGTTATACTTTAGTGTTACTAATAAAATAAACTTCTCCCTACACAAAGGTAGCATTTCGATAAGGTGAAGACAACATGTAATATTATTACAAACAGGATTTAGACGTGATTCAGGCATTTCAAGGGAGTTAAGAAATGAAGTTCTTTCAAAGCGTACCTAATTTGTATTAGGAGAACTAATAGAGTCACCTTAATTAGCATGTCAGCTTAACAATGTACACTCGTATGCACATTAATGGTAACATTTGATTTGAATTACGATTTGAAAATAATAACGGTGTAAACGTAAAATCCTACACACAGCATAACTTAACTAAACCAAATCATAGTAAAGTACGTATACGTTCTCCACAAGTTAAAATAAAATTCACACACTTGTATTTGAATTCAACATTTAAAATGTTCATACTGTGATACTAATATCTACTCGTAATATTAGGTATAACTTGTGTATCACGATCAAAAGCTAGGACGTATAAGGTTTTTCTCTAGCATCAAGATGTTATATTCAACGATTCAATTTGTCACGTTTAACATTTAAACTTACAATTCGTGGTATAAAGTACAAGAAAGGTGAATAATAATAATCTAGCCTTGATCAAGTTCTTTTCAAGCTTATCTAATTTTTAGTGCACGAAATTGTACAGTTAGGTTTCGTACCTACTAACCTAATGCATTGTACTTAGACATTTAGATAGCTAAAATGTCGTAATGCTCGACTTTAAATTTAGATATTCTGAACTAAATCGAGGCACAACGTTATCACGATTTTGCCTGGTCGAGGATATTAGTTATAGGTACCTACGTAGATCGCAGGTACTCCAGGCACCTATTATTTAACTTTAGATCAAGAATCTGATAAGGGCCTATCGGAAAAGCTAACGAACCATGCAAAGACAAGAAATGTCGCAGAATTTTGTAATGTTATAACTACTATTTAGGTCGGTTACAGAAATGTACTGAGAATGACGTAATATCTGATTTAAAATTGTTTCAACGATTCCCTTGAATGCTTTACTGTCACTATTTCTAATGTAGATATATTTTCTTAAATAACGTGAGAAATGAAAATAAGACATAAAATATCATTCCACACAAACACAAAATCGCCTGCGTGGGATAAGTTCTCCTTTGAACTTACTTTATTATTCATTTATTTTATTAATGGACTCGACAGTACGTCATTTGCCAATGTTACAGAAATTTCAAAATATAATAGTCTTCTATCTTCCTCCAGGGGAGTTGCAGTAGCGTCTTCACCCTGGGTAGCCGCGTCTTCATCCAGAGGAGACGCCGCGCCGTAGCGTCATCACTCTGGACGAAGCAGATCGACAGTCACGTTCACTCCCGAGCTTGTAGCGGGAACTCTTGATAAAAGCTTGAAACCCCAGATCTTGCTCAAATTATCCAACAAATTAACCATACCGTCATTCGCGAACATTTTCTGATTAATTTAACGTGATATTAATCTCAAAATAACCACTGTAGACAATAAAACAAAAATTATCAAATTCTTTTGCAACCGTCGTTTCCCGCCATTTTCAAGAGAACCTCTTGAACTTACTTATTTTTACGTTCTTTAAATTAGATGACGAGAGATACAAAGAAATAGAGAGAAAACCTTTCAAGTTCGAACTGCTCTAAGGTTTCCTATCTTTGAAACTTTTTCGTATTTCAATGTTACGATATATATTTTTTCATATCTACGGCACTGGTAGTGTCATTTGGAGATTTTACTACCCGTTAAACTCCAGTGCAATGAGAAAAATTTCCCTACTAAGTAGTCTATCTACTAGGACCTATAGTATAAATTGCCACAAAATGAGGAACTATAAATATCTTCTTTATATTACGTAGTACCTACTCATATTGGTTGTAAGCAGAATACAGATGCAAATTCAGAGTGACCCTCTAGTGAGTCTATAAGAATTTATTGGAAGTAAGTAGGTAAGTGTGTTCGGATACGGCAATAATTATAAAATTTATAGCTCACGAGAGCTCTCATCAAGGTGCGCAGTTTTATTTTATTATAGCAGAGGGAATGTATGTCTAAGGTATATCTCGCTGTCTCTATTAGTGCATTCCTGGGTACCAGAATAACCCGAATAAAACTAAGAGGAATGGACAAGGATTGAGATAGGGTGCGTTCGAAAAGTCATTATCTGAATTTCAGATATTTTGCGATTAAATTTTGAATTTTGAATGTTTATACACAGAAAGATATGTTATTTTGAAACAAGATTATGTATTTGTAATATTTCGTTGATCCACGCTATGAATCAAATGATTGTGATACAAAATCTCAAATTTATTAAGGCCGTGCTTAACTAATTTTACATGAATGAAAGACTTACCTACCTATATTGTGAACGTTTTCCATTTTCACAAATCAAAACTACTTATTGGTACATTTTATAGCTGTTTAAGTTTTAGACATAAATTAATTTTTGGGTGAAAAGAGAGGTTATTGTCTTCTCCGCTTCGCTTTTAGTTTTGACATCCAGTGGGTTATTCATAAAACTGTCGATGATAATGATATCTAATAAAACATACGTATTGAAATATTTAAAAAGAAATGGGTATAGTGCATTTTAAGATATAAATAGATTCCGCCAATTTTAAATAACTAGATTCCGCCAATTTTAAATAACCATTTCCACAGACTAACTTTTGAAACGCACCTCGTTTGTGAAACCTCATCAGTCTTGGGCGCAGCTGTGACATGGAAGCATGCAGAGCGTGCATGCATTGCGCAGCGCTGCAATTTTGTAACAGTCTGACAGATCGCACCCGTTTCACGCAAAATATTTTGTTACTAAATAACCTAAGTACTGGTTGCTGTACTAATATGTCGGACTTACGGTACCTACCATAGAAGACACTGGCGGTACTGGGGGTCGGTTGTGGGTAGTGGGTTTTTGACCTATTTTTGTCATAATTCTTAAATTCCTTGCATTCGAAGCCCCCCCCCCCCCTTCTCCACCCACATCAGGGTAATGAAACGATAGATGGAATGAACTGGGTACATCGTTAGGTGCAAGATATAATTTATTAGTTGGTTTGGTTACGAAATAGTTCTAAGCTTTAGAAATGTTCGAAAAAAGTGCAAACACGCGTGAACGGAAACGAGTGAAACTACTAGTCACTTATTACCTGTGCTATTAATGTCGCTTTGAACCTATGCGACTTGATTAGTCAGTATTTTGTACCAATTAGTATGTAATTTATAATGTTAGGTAAGTATTAGTTGCAATAAGTATAATCCAAAACATGTTTATTGAGTCTGCGGTACACTGAGATGATTTGATGTTGTTATTACATAAATCTAGATGTCTTCACTTCACCCCCACATTACGTTTACCCGTTTAAAATAAAGTAGGTAAGTACTTAAACAGATTTATTTTATTTCGTCATCACTAGCCTAATTTAATGTCCTTACTATTGAGAGGCACATATTTGCCCTTACATTAAGTGAGATAGAGTCTGTATCTTATTTACTTAACAAAAGTATGTGAGTAATTTGTTACTAACATTATGAACTTGTGTCTGAAATAAAGATAAATTCATTAACATTTATATCATGTTAAATAAACAGTAAAAAAGTCAAATAAGTTATTCGTCAAATAGATAGATAGATAGAGTTTTTTTGCCACTTTTTCTCCTCAGCGTTGGCGCCTTTTCCTTGCAAAGTAAATGTAAATACAAAAAATATATTGACCTGCAAAAATATACACAACGTGCTTACTTGCAATAAAGAAATTTGACTTTAATATTTAATTGAAGCATACTGTCGCAATGGATGCGGTACCAAGATGCTATCCCACGCCTTGCGAACATCGATTACACCGCTACTGTGTACTTTCACCAAAACTCTGAACTCGGGGTCAAGTTTACATGACTTCCGATCACTCACTCATCAAATAAGTTAGAAAAGTCTTATTACAGGGCGGTATTGAGGGGTGGTTATTGGCGAAATTAAGACATCATCATCACCTTCATGGCCCTTTACTAGGATTACCTTGATACGGGTCCAGAGACATGCAGAGAGACAGATTTCTCTCAGGCTGAGAATCATATACACTTTTTCAGTATGAGTGGAGTTTGAGTTCAGTTATACAACTTTAGATTTTTCATACAATTTTGATAGTGGTAAGTGCGAGCTCACGCTGAGTTTGTGCTCAAATCTGTCTATGACTATCGGCCGCAGACTCAAAGTTGTCTTACCTTAGATGGTAGCACCTTTTCGACTCGGCTGTTTTGGGGAATTTCGTTTCCGTCGTGTGATACGTTGCACTAGGAATGATTTTGAGTACCTACTTTGATCACACAAACTTTATAGGAAGAACGACGGTAATCTGGAACGATTGCTAGTGATCGGCATTGATAGGAAAGAAGCCTAAACAAGCAAGCGCAACCCAATCCGTTGCTTTGACCAGACCAGCTCTTGTAGCACGAGTCAGCGTTAGCGATCGACGCAACGCCGCGGAGCTGTCAAAGTGACATTATTACAAGGCGTTTGACATTAGTTTGACAGCTCCGCGGCGTTGCGTCGATCGCTAACGCGACTCGAGCTAGCCCCGCTGATCGGAACCAATCTCGACATCTGATTTTACTATAGTCGCAATGTCTCCAAGGATAGTATGTATGATGACGTTCCATTATCAAAGAGAAGTTTACCTGGCGAGGTCACGACCTTCAGTAATGAGAAATACGACTCGAGAAGAATACCTAGTAAGTTGGACTAGTATCTACGAATATCTTAGTCCTTTGTACCGCCCCTGGTTAGACAGTGGTGCACAGTGGGTCGCATCGCCGCCTCTAAATTACGACCATTAGTCATATTGACAGCTTGTAATTTCCAATTTAGACGTCGTCGTGTGAGCGTAATGACGTATGGAATTTGTTTGATGTGTGATTTGTATGATAGTGTCGGTACGCGGTAGTGCACAATGGGTTTATGCGCGAGTAATATGAATAAACATCAAGATTGAGTATTTAGTACATCGCTTCCTTCCTACTTTCTTTTTCTTGCTAAAAAGTAATCATGAGAAATGAAAACTTTTGTGTGGGACCAAGCAGTCAGTCATTGGCTAATGCAGGCAACATTTGAAACGGAATAGGTATAATATCGATAAAATATTAAATAATCATCAACTCTTTCTTCAAAAGTTTCGATACAATTCATTAATTTTGTATCGATACTTTTTTGAAGGAAATAATAGGGAGACATTTAAACTCTTGAAACATAATTTCATCCACATTATTTAGTGGTGGCCGGTCATAGCACAAGCTTTTTGTAGAGTAGTTGAAAAGAAAATTATTAATGTGAAAACATTATTTATTGTTATTGTGTCACTACCCTAAAGGTATTCGATTATTGATTTAAAATTTTCCAATCGAAAATCGATTTTACTTGTATCCACATAATTAGGGTACAATGACCGAATATGTCTGATAATATTCGGTCGTGGAACCCTATCACGTGAGTATGAGCCATTACATTACGATTGTTGGCAGTGGCAACAGGCGGCGTTACGGCAGCGTACGCGCATTCTACAAGTTGCCCCGTAAGGCCCGTCTGCGCCGCGACCCGCACTTGTCCTGCGCCCGCGCCGGCGACGGCTATAAGCACATCCGTCTGTTTAACCCACAGTACATACAGACAACATACACATACCTATATGAGGTGAATCTATCCTCTATAGTCTATGCCTACCATATTATATACAGCGAGTGTATTTATAAATAGAGTAAATTGGACATTTGTTCCTATTTGCTCTATAATCATGTTTTACTGTCAGCACCACACTTGTGGCGAGTTCAAATCAAAACTCGTTGCACGTTGTGTAAATTGCACTTTTTTTGGGAATTTACGTTTACACCATTTTTTCAAGGAAAAGGTGGTAGGTTCGCTACGCTAACCAACCAACTAATTATTTTGATTTAAAATGTTTCAAAAATATAATGTTTGGGTAATTTACTCAAGGCGTATATTCCACCAAGATTTTGAAAGACGGGCTCAAAAAGAACAGATGATGGTATTGTAGGCTGTGACCCACATAATTGTGACAAAGTCAAGTAGGGTCTGTATTAGGGCAGTAACCCTGTTGGTATGCAAGATTGTCTGATAGCTCATAGGGGCCTATTAAGCCTACCGTCTTTGATCTGACTGGCCCTGCTAGATGTCGATAGACGCGACGCGACGGCCGCTCCAAGTTTAGGACTCGTCAGCGTCAGACTAACGAACGCAGATGTGGGCCGGATGCCGGGATACTTGTTTGACCAATTAAGTAACGTGTGTTGGCATTGAAAGACCTACATCCACATGGACGTCGATGTATCTTAGCAGAAGAATACATACGACCATTATTTTTATTTAGATTTAAAACTACTTATAGTGAGCCATTACCTACGTCAAATTACTATACCCATATGTTCACGGTCTAAACACGGTCTTGAACCAAACAAGTGAGTTTAATCCGTGTAATAATTTATTTTTATTTAGTTGCAAACTTTTGAAGGTGGTAAGTTATCTTACTGCAAATGAATAGCCACAAAATATTGACTAATAGTTGGAGGCGTATAGTGATACATCTTTTTTGTATTTCTCTACAATATGTTTAACGGATAAATGATTATAATATGTCTTATCAAAAGGTATTCATCTTATCAACGGTCTATCATCAGGATATCCTATTAGAATCTTGTACAATTATAACATGTTCCACGTTGTGTCTCACTCCTGAGAGCTAGCTTTTAATGGGTAGGCAATTAAATAGGGCCTTTCCTATTTCCTAGGCACGAGAATAACGTGTGTGTTGTGAAGGTATCCTCGCGACCTTTGGCTTCACCATTTTGCGATCAGTAACTTTAAATAACACTAATAACGGCGACGAAGTACAAAAAGACTGGCGTCAAGCACAATTATTATTTAGATAATCACAAGACGGGCTGCTGTGGCGCTCTTTGGAGTCTAATGGTAAAAATTCACTTTGGGTCATGGAGTCAGCACAGTAAGTAAGCTGTTGTGAAAAGCTTCTGGAACTCTTTGCAAACAAAAAATATTACTGCGACGACATTGCGAAAAATAACGTAATAATGAGGCCAGACAGACAAATATTAGGGCTAAAAGGTGGAGGAGGTATCGTAAACCTAGCAACTTATATAGTCTTCAAAGAATTACCTGTTTATTTAGGCTATATCAGATGTACTTTTCCACATACACGAACACCTATCATTTCTCACTAATTCAACTAAGCTTAATCTTGTTTAGCAAAATATTCTAAGAAAAGAGTTATTGTTTTAAACTCCACCCGTGCTTATCTGTGGATCACGAGAAACGAACGGTAGCAAGTTGCTAACGGTGCGCGTAGCCGGGTGTATTGTTTATATTTTGTGAGCTACTGCTATTACAGCTTTATGTTACAAGATGCCAGCGTTTCCTACGAATCATTTACTTATGGGCAGGCCATCCCCGCTGCATGATATGACAGTGCAGTTCAGAATAGTGTAACAAAGAAGAAGTAAATGATACTATAGTATAATGATTAGGATTGTATATGCTACATGAATATGCTATGATGCTCCGTTCTGGGGAATTTATTATTATACACGCGGTTCCATCTATAATATGATTGATACGATTTTTTTTCCATTCGATCATCATCCTATACTACGGATGATGAACGAATGGAAAAAAATCGTATTTTTCTAAATTTCTTAATTTACGTTCCAGCTTGATATACTTATTTTGATGATTTATCCTCTACAACTAATGTAGCCTGTACTTACAAATGGCTACCGCATCACATCACAAGTAACTATCGTGATATCACTATCACATAATAGCTTAAAAATTCAAAAAAGTGTTTGTTTTGAACTTGTTGATGTAGCGAATGCAAAATAGGCTCTACAATTTTATTTTGATATCTAATACCTAGAATCTAGGTTTGAGGCTTATAATCCCTAATACTTATACTGCGAGTAAGTGTTTTCAGTATCATTGCATGGTATTACCTACTAATACTAAGCACACTTTGTATTGAGTTGGAAAATGATTGCGAAGCTTAGAAAGCCATTTGCAGCATAGTAACCTAGAATTGCAAATTTATACCTATAGGTATTTAGTTTATCACTGGACAGTTCATTAACATCGTCGCTAGTCGCTCAAGCAACATGTACGTAGCACGCAAGCCGCGTTCCCGGAACCTGCGCCTGCGCCGCCGCACCGCCGCCGCCGTCACCTGCTGCGACAGCCCCATGATAAATAAGACATAGAATTAATTGCTTCCTACTACGCCCGACCCTACTAAATCACACCACATATTAAACTGTCGCCGTATCACCTTCATAATTCCCTGGTAGTATTTTTTTAGAAATATGCAATGACACTTATTACGAAGCTGTCAGGTTGTATTGCCTGTGTATTTATTGTGACTGTGTCTAGACTGGATAGTAGGGGAAGGAGAGCTACCGCTGTTATGGCAACGCATATTAAAATCAGGGCTTATTGTGGATCAGCCGTGGTCGATAAAATTACTGTTTATTACAGCTGGCCCAGAATTAAGCCGCTGATCGATATTGATTTACTTATTGTTTTGTATAAAAATCCATTTTTATTTTACTACGATTTTGGACAAATTAGGTAGGTGTTACATTAATATAAACTTTTCACAATCAATCACTTTATTTGCTGCAGGACCGGATTTAGGGGAGGGCAGGCGGGGCTACTGCCCTAGAGCCTCCACAAGAAAGGGGCCCCCATAATAGAGATATAAAGTTCCAATCGTTAACGCGGTAATTTAGTTTTTAATAAATTGTATTTGACTTTAACTAATTACTACGTGCTTCGTTGAAATAATTTTATTTTTAGTAATACATTTTAGAAAGACTGCAAAATAATCCTTTTATTCGGTAAATAATTGGGGGCATCCACTCCTTCGTTGCCCCAGAACCTCCAGACCTTCAAATCCGGCCCTGATTTGCAAAAGTCTATAAAAATAATAAATATTTAGAATTGTATGGGAAGAAGTAAGATAATTTCATACCGACGAAAACGAAAATATGTGACAAAATTGTCCTCAGTATATACGATTTCATTAATTATCGTGTAACTCTACCAGACCTTCGGGTTATAGGGTTGCCTCCACATGCTATTATACTTCATAATAACATACGAATAAAGCATTGTAATGAATGCATCAGAAGCCCAAACAAGTGCATGTCGGTGGGAGTGTAACACTAACGTATTGCACTGGCCTTGCTCGAACTGCGTTCCATTTCCATCTCCTGTGATTTATGTGGTCTACTCTCAGATATGTTACGGGAAAAGTAGTTATATAGGAGGAAATAATAGTATTACATTGATAAGCTTCTTTTTTTTAGTTGCTATTTAACTATCAATAAACACTTTTATTATATGAAATTTCAATAATATGTATTTATTACACAAAAACAACTAAAACAATAAATAAATAATTATAAGTAAATATGATTCTATATTTAGGAATATTTATGTAACTTCACTTCAAAGCGCATCAATTCCAATTGGCCATAATTTAGGAACAGCAATTTATTGCATCTTCTCAAAACTATTAAAAGGTACTTATAGAACGTAGATTTCATTATCTCCTTTGAATAAAAATTTCAACCATCAACTCTGGTCAGTTTTTCACTGAACTTAAACTTTCCTTTTGTTGAACTTAAATTAATAAATTGATTGAGTATTTTTTTAAATATCTCCTAATGTTTTATCTTTAGTCAATGACCATGTCTGGGCACCGTAGGTTAGGATAGGGTCGACGGTCGCCGGCGTAGCGCGTCGGGGCAGACCTCGGCGTAGGTGGAGAGACGATATCGTTAGATACAGGGATGGGGTGGCTGGAAGAGGCTCAGGACAGGGATGGATGGAAGGGGAGGGGGGAAACCTTTGCCCAGCAGTGGGATGATTTATAGGTTTATAAAAAAAAATGTTTTATCTCCCAAGAAATTTGTTATTTTGCAATCAAAACTTAAAAGCATAATAGATAGAGTAGGTTAGGTACCAAAATTCCAAAGGTAATGACCGAAATGAATGAATGAAATATTTAGTTATTATTTTATAATTAAAATAATATATAATATCTGTGTCCAACGTTTTACTAGTTTCGATTTCGAAAGCTCACTTATTTTACAGTCGGGACCATTATTAGTTAACCCCTAGCAGACTTTGCCGAGCTGTTGCCCGATCATTATTGTTAATGTTCTTACAGAATCTCCCACGCAAACTGGGCAATATCAGTAAAGCACTATCAAACTTTGCCTGTAACATAAGAAGCGTTGTGACTAGTAGTATTAACGTGCTATGCCTGACTGTGTTTGCAATTCGCACTGCCAAATAGTCTGCTACACCGTTAATCAAGCTTCTACGACTCTATTGTGAAATATGAAATAGTCTGTTTCATATGAATCATAACAGTGAGCAAATTCTATTCGTATCGGTTATGATTTTCTGGTAAAATATTAGATGCCACATCCAGTTATTACTGTGCTGTGGAGTTTTAACATTTCAATGTATTTTATTTTATTTTTTGTAACGTTTTCCTTCACTGGGATTTGGCCTAATGGTCATTTCTAAGGTCATAGTGTGACTTGTGACGTAATTAGTTTAAAAAAATTCTAGTTATGATTTACTAAAAACCTTACCAATTTAAAATTTATCATGAGTACAACTCCCAGTTCCAATTTGTCGAATGAATTCAAGGACAGCCTGTAGGTATTAATGCTTAAAAGCTTAAAAACGAAAGTAGATATACATAATTTTAATGTGTCCAAAAATATTTAGTCCGATCTATGTATAGGTGAATCAAAAATCAAAGCTCATTCAAGCTTCGTTGCCATAATACATAATTTTGTTACATTGACAATGGCAAGCCCTAACAACCACCCCGGCTCATCTAGCCACCCTGTATATTGTTAGCTTAAAATATTCTCATTGAATATTAAAGCGTGGCTATTTGCCTTAAGAGGGCATCATTCCGTGTGTTGCATTATGATAATGTGCCATTTTGAATGAGCGCATCGCGTCGTGCTAGCCGTAGCACGCGTCTTCTCTGGCGCCGTCTGGGCCCATAACCTCAAAGGTGTTATGCAAGGTGCTGGGACCGCTATTTGGATTTATAACCTGAGTTATTAATAACGTATTTATTATCACTTTTTAAACTTTCACGGTTTGTAAACATATTAATTACGAGTAGACTGTCTACTCGTGACCATGATGGCTGCAATGCTGTCGAAATATCGAGACATCAATAATAAATGTTTAACACGGTAATTCCCGTTTTATCTAATTAAAACGTATTTATTGTAATATAACTGATAGTATTTTTAATGAAGATATATTTTTTTGTATTTAATTAGGTTTTAAATAAATGCCTTATAAGTAATAACAAACAAAAAATGAAGATAAGACCTAATAAGCCTGTTAGTAATATAACAATTAAAAGTTTACTTACGTTAAAGTTCGTACCCATCATAATAATTGTCATTCTACAGCGAAAAAGACATGAAAATTGCCTATCGTGAAGTAATTAACCTTTCTGAAAACTTTAAAATATGGTGATATATTATGTATATATAATATATATACTATCAATAATTAATTATCTGGTAATAGAATTAGTCTGCAAATATAGAATTGCATGGAAGACCATCAAAAAATAAAATTAAGTTAGTAAGTAGGTACTTTTATAAAAACCCATAAATTCTGCGACGAAACCTTAATCTATCACAATGTTATCTTTCATATTAGTAGATGCAAGAATGTGGTTTCTTTTATTAATATTACCACATTTAAATCCCATAGTGCCATGTTAACATAAACAGTAATCCATGGCCGAGATGTTTATCAATATATTTTGGAATTAAATCACGTATGTGGGATGTGAATTGGTTTTTATGTTAATGTTATGGCTGCAATAGAAACCTTTACTGACCATAATGTAATTCGACTAAACAAACAATGGGTTTATTTTAAAATGTTAGCTCGTTTCCTTGGTCTTGAGTTTCTTATTAATGATCGTTGACTTGCTTTCTATTTTCAGAAAATTTCTGATATGGTGTGGCTTTTTTGGTATGTAAGTATAATTAGCACACATAGGTTGGTACTCGTACATTGACTCATTGCATTTAACCCTTGTGGCTGGCAGAGACTGGATGCAAAAGGCCGAGAATCGGGTTGAGTGGCGTGCTTTGGGAGAGGCCTACGTCCAGCAGTGGACTGATACGGGCTGATGATGATGATTTAACCCTTACCCACATTACTTTAACAAATAAAACCCACAACAGTTTTCAGTACGTACATATTCTTAGAACGACGACCGTATAATTTTCTACACTTCAATATACCTACATAAGATTCCTTGTACCGTGAGTAGGTGAATTATTAAAAACAGCTAGCTGACACGGGCGCACGGCTGCATCGGATGCAACTATGCAAGATGCAACATATCTGCATAATAGATAACCGCGTCTGAGATACGTCGCCCGTCAGTTGTCATACTAGGCGCCATTTTATCTTGAGGAAGGCTGATGACTCCGTCTAGTTTCTTTACTGCCGTTATTAGTTATAATCACTGATAGCGTCTCCCTAAGCAGATTATATATTACACTAATTCCTTTTAACCGATCATAAATGCACAAAGTAAGACTAAGCTATTACCACCACCCAGCAAGTCCACCGATCTGAGGCAGATAGCTTTTGTATGTTCATTTGTTTCATCGATTTCCTTTATCAAGTAGTCTAGTAAATGCAGTATTTATCCACGATACCTTGGTGCATACTGATATCTGCTTGAGGAATTCTTCCAGTTAATTTTTGATGAGAAACAACAAGTGTGGTTTTAAAAAAAATTAAGAAATGATATTCATTTATTGCCACTTTTGGTACATTTTTATACATACATGATGTATAGTGAGACTCCACCAAGCGGAGGCACAATAACGGAGCAGGTCTCCCCCTCCATGCGAGGCAAGCATTTTATTTTACCTGGTACCTGGCGTTTCAGAAAACATCTAAGTACATGGAGCTAAAACACTTAAGAATGCTGTAGAAATTCTAATAAATTATAAGATCCCATGCGAACCTAACAAAACCTTTGATAAATAACGAAACGGATATAATTATGAGCAGATCCGAAGAAATGCGTCAGCCTGCAGGCTATTAAACCCGTTTTATCTACACCTACGTATTAAACGGTGTAATTACCACTCAGGTCTTCCCTGTCCGCCTGACAGGCACTGAAAAGGGACGCATTTATCACATCCTGCTCGCATTGATACGGGCTGGACGGCCAATGAATACCACATAATTTAAATCCCACACTTTAAATCTGGTGGTGGTATCATCAATCCTGTAGAGCTAAGACTGCGAGATGTGATAACGCAAACTGATAAATTGACACCTGCTGAATATATGGGAACACAATCAGAGCTTGTCCACAGTTAATAAATTCGAACTCGGTCAGAGCGATACAATCATTTTATATTGTATGTTACGTAGGTACTTACCTTCTTGCGTATCGAAAATCGCTAGTGCTGTTTATAGTGTCATTTAAAAAAAATCCGGTGAAGAAAAACCAGCGATGATAAGAATAACGAAAGTGTTGAATAATGACAATTTAGGATACAGATAATGGATGGATTAAGTGTAACTAAAATTGTAGGTGCCAGGTTTAGTCCAAAATTAACCTAAGTACAGTGGGTAAAAAGGCCAGTTTCCATACATTTTGTTAGGTACAACTTCTGATATTTTGTATCATCGCTTCTTTTTTTGGTATTGTATCTGAAAAGAATATATCTGCCTTTTAACCGATGTGGTGATTAATCTGATGTTTAAGCATAACTATAGGAGTTTTAAAATAAAAACCACTCACCTATAATTTATCAAAAAGCGGATAAATAGCGCACCCTATCCAGGTAAGATTAAGAAATAAACAAGCGGAGCAGGTATTATCAGTCCTAAATATAGGACTATCAACTTCATATAGCGTCAATTTATTCGCCATAAAAATCGTAATTAGGCGTAATTTTTCACTTTATGGTCATGTTGTGGGTCCACGACTCCACGTACACGGTTTCGCCGTGTTTCGCTTCAATCCGAGAAGAAGTGGTAGTTGATAGAAAAGTGGCTCTTTATTGAGCGGTGAAAGGCGTCGATGTGCTTGTAACTTACCATTACAGCCGTCCGAGTGCCAGCTTGTTACATTTGTTGCAATTTATGCTGTTTGGGGGGCGAAGGTGCGCTCACACTGCGGAACGGGCGCTAGAGATCTACCTGCACTTTGATAGCAAGTGAGAGTCGCTCAAAGTGTATGGCGAAATTGTACTCGTTCAATTTTATTGTAACGATTAGGTCTAGTTTATTTGTCTCTATAACTCTATGTCTGTCTGGGTCTTTGTTAGGTCACAGTAAAGCTAGCTAGAAGTGATGAAGTTACTTCGTGAGTAAATTTAAACTACACGGGAAAAAATTACTTAGATCTAGTCTTGGCCATCCCTGTTTTCTAATACCGTAATTAAAATTTTGTTATAGTAGATGGTAATCGTAAGTAGGCCATTACTTTGTACTTAGTCTTCTTATGTCTTTGTCCTTCGAGAGTTTCTTAGACATAGGTCTTGACAAACCTTAGAACCTTGAACGCAATCAAAAGATATGGCCGTTTATGTCGCATTTTCTCGCATATTTGTAAGAAAATGCAAGAAAACTAAAACCTATAGCGTACTTCCCGTTGACCTAAAATCATGAAATTTTGCAAGAATAAGTAAAGGAAAAAATCCGAAAAATATAAATTTGAAATTACATCTCCCCCCAAAAAAAAATCTTATTTCAAACTTATATTTGCAGATGATCAGCTAATCAGGAGTATGTCGATGTATGGATATAATATTTGATAAAGGCAAAGATAAGTTGGACTCTAAATCTAGTTTATCTTTTTGTTAGAGCGAAGTTACGGGGTTAAGTTGCGTTGCACGGAAGCCTCACTGCGCGGGTCCGACTCGCACTTGGCCGGTTTTATCGGGTTTGAAAATGTCCTTTTCGTAAAAATGCTTTGAGATTTTACAAAGTTTAGTTCAGTTCTCAAGATCTTCATTCTGAACGAGCCTTTAATAGTGGAATGTTTCTACTTTTCTAGTAAACGCATTCACGAGTCGTGTGTGTTGTGTACATACTCGTATGTCCCGGTGATTGTGCAGCCTAACTAGACAAGCCGGCGTATTTACAAGCAAATGTCTTTTTCGTCTGTAATAGTCTGGTAACAAATTACCTATGCTTGCGGTATTGCTAAGGTACCACCTGTAAAATTATTTGTTATCGCAATACATTTTTATTTGTTTTTGTAGTGTATTGGGCGCCATTGGACACAATTCGCAACTCGTCACAACCTGGATTTGTCACAGGCCAACCTAATTTTACAGAGATAATGATACTAGCTTATGCACCGCGACGTCGGTATACATAGAATATATTTTTAAGAATACTGCCTATATTTCTATGTTTTTATATTACTTATCGACTCGATCATGTTGAACGTGGATTTCGATAACAACTTATGTAGAGCAGCACTTCTCAGTTGCTTTTAAATATGTTTAGGGTTAGTCGACCACTGGCTATGAGGAAAATAGTTTATATCAAATTTATGCATGAAAGGAAAATACATATGTAGTAACTTTTCCAAGTTCACTAATGGATAGGTATTCTATGGTAGTAGGCAGTAATAGCAAATCATATAGATTTGCAGTTATGGATCGGTGTTGATACACTCTGCATCATCAATCAATGGCACCTAATCGTAATCACGAATTACGATTTAAACCTCAGTGCTGTTATTCATAAACCTGTTAAACCTCACTTCTTTTAAATCTATCCCTTTCACACTTCGTTAGAAAAAGGTTAAGATAGGGACAGGGTGGCTAAACGGTGGCGTAACTTTAAATCACGTTTATGAATAACAGCCCAGAACATTAACTGATCTGAGATTTAAACCCAGATAGGTAACAAAATAAAAGTCATGTAGTATACAAAAATTGTCATTTATTTAATAAGTAATGTGCAATAAATAAATACTAAAATATCGACACAAGAACATTGTCCAAAAATGCGCACGGTAGGAAATGTAATTTAACGAATGGTTGAATAAGCTAGGTAGAGAAATTATAACATGAATTTGGTAATGCCACGTTTTTTAAACTCTATATTATTATTTTATTTTCTCTCTTTTGATTTGACGATTGATTTTGATTTAATGAATAAGTAAACAACTAAGTAAAATATTATTCTGATATTATGCATTTTTGATGTACAATGTTAAACGTAAAAGGTACAGTCGAAAACAGAGAAAAGTACACAGGGGGCCGCACTAAGGTTGAGTTTTTCTCAAAAACTACTGGAGCGATTTTAATAAATGATAAAACTATGTTACTGTAAAATAATTATTTAAATCTCTCCAGTAATTTTTGAGAAAATCTCAACCTTAAAAACCTTTTTAGACCGTACAAGCCGACATGTTCGCAGTAATGGTAATTTGGTAATAAATGAACCCTATATATGAGTACCTACTTATGGTTTTATTTGCCAAAATTCACAGTCTTCGTTTTAATCTAATAAAGTGGTAGCTTACAAAAGGGATGTAGACAGTTAAATCTAAACACATTAATTTAAAAAATAAAATCAATACAATGAAATGACGCTGAAATGTAACATTCGTTTGTATCATGTCTTAGTAAGAATAAGAATTATATTCTTTAAATAATTGCTAAAATTTATATACCTAATTATGGTGGGACTTAGGAAATTATTTACATTTTATAAAATTAAATGGATGTCTTTTTACATCACATAACAAAATAATTATATGAGAAACAGACTACAATATATAAGTTCATAATAATAACCAATTTATGAGACGAAGTCTTATAAAATGTCTTTTTTTTACCACAGTGTAAGGAAACATAACCAATGTTACACAATCTCGTGTGTCCTAGTTATATTAAAACAGTACTACCTACCTATATGTAGGTACAAACATAATAAAGTGACAGGTGCGAAACTTTAAGATACATATTTACAAAATACGAGTTAAACCTATCTATAGGTTCAATATGGTTCTGATATTAATTAAATTGAAAGTGAAAAGATATCAATATAATAAGGAAGAAAGTAAAGTAACCAATATTATATTACCATAAACAACTTTCATTATTATGTTTATTAATTTACATGTACAGTCAGATGCACAATCATATAGGTACTACACTGATAAAAAATGGTGTTGGGTCTACAAATATTAAAAAAAAAACATTTTAGTTATTTATAGGTGATACAAAGATGATATATTTTATCACACTTTAAAAAAGATGAAACAAACAGAGAAAAAATTGTCACCTGTGTAAACGAATGGTTTTGGCTATAACCACATGAGACGACAAAAAAGAATTCTGAAGAAACTGAACATGTACTTATATTTCATTGTACTTATTTAAAACATACAGGCAAATTGAGAAGCTCCTTCTTTTTGGAACTCGTTTAAAAAGACAGCGATACCAACCCTCGTAACATTGAAATTAGTTCTGGGTACATAATCAGGCACATTATCTTATAATTAATTAAATAAAAATGGCAATATGTATATTGGCTGCCGACCGTCCTTCCAAAGAGCCAGAACGACTGAAGTTATCGTTACAGGACCAAGATCCACGTCGACTCAGACGATTTTATGAAAGACGTTACAAGATAACTTAAAACTAATAGTAACCAGCATCCGGGATTACAAATCCCAAACAAAGTGACAGACTGCTCCATCCGGCTAATCTTACCGATGTTTGACAACGGCGAAGATTGCAACGCTGTCTGTCATCGACCAGAAATTAACAAACTCCTGCCAAGGAGTATACAAGATCCTGTGACACCTGGACTGATGCATCATATGCTCAACGATGGCCGTTTCTTCCTCACACTTTTGTTGCTCAGCCCGAGGATTGAGCCAATTACCTGGATGACAAGGAATAAGACTTTTTAATCGGATTTCATAATTATATTGCTTGCCAAAACATACAATTCCAAAAAAAATACGGTTGATACTCTAGCTAGAATCTAGAATGTGATTCACGCATCTGTTTTTGTCGTAATTGTGACAACTGGTTGTTCAGATCATATACAATAATTGCAATTTTATACGATAAAGGAGTTGTGGGTTTAGTTAGGACAGCTAGCAAGCAAGGCAGCCGCATGGAACCGACAAATCTTCATTGCCTTTTTAAGTGAAAAATAATAGAGATTTGTAGGTTGTACTAAATCAGTTGTTACTGCCTTACAAGTTACAACACAAACAAGCCTTGCATTGTGATAAATTCACAGAGAAAGAGTACCTATGTGTAATAAAAACTAATCTACGAGACAATGAGAAGGCAGAATCAAATTGTTGATATCAAACTTAGTTTACCTATGGAGATAGACATAAATGACGATCAGATCATACCTTGGATACGGAATAAGCTGCTAGCTTGCGCCTAGGTGACGGTAGCAGTAGTGCCAGCGCGCGCGCCTCCCGCAGCAACGCGTGGAACGCGAGCGCGGCGCCCGCGCACGACTCCGCCGCGGACACCTCGTAGAACTGGCAACCGAACCGCAGGGACAGCTCCTGACCCTCCTCGGCTCTAACGACTCTATTCAATGACAAATAAAAACAAATAGTTGTGAAAACAAATACTTACTCGAAAGTCTTTATATACATTTGTATTCTACAGATAACGATGCTTGACACCATTGAATCCACTAAGAAGTAGACGGAATTTTTTAGACTATTCAAGGTTCAAGCATACGTATGTGCTGGAGTTAGAATGGTTGCAATAATAGCGAGGGTTACAAAGCGTCCTCTAGACCAAATCCAAGACTTACTCTGCAAGGCTCCGTTAGGGTGTTCTAAATGTATTCTACATCTAAAAATATGACTTCTTCTTCTCGTGTGGTTTAATTATTACCTATTGTCAGAGTTATTCGGGCCGCTTTTAGGCCTCTGACATCGCCTAACGACTGTAGTCGAGCAACAACAACCGGGACCAACTGCTTAACATGCTTTCGAGGCATTAAGGGCTTATGATTCACGACAAAAACTAAAGATGTCGCCGCAGGACAATTCTCACCTGGCATGTTCCAAGTCCCTCTTGTTTCCTAGAAGGGTGACAGCGGTGCAACCGGGGAGCCTAGTCCGCTCCAGTAAAGCTAACAGTTCAGCAGCCGCCATGAACGAGCGTCGATCGCATACAGAATACACTATAGCGAATGCATCGCCCCATCGGAGATGCTCAGGTAAACAGCCACGTGTCTAAACACAATAATACGAGTTTGTTAAGAACCATTGGACGAAAGTAAGCCAGGAAAGATCTAGCAAACTTAAAGTTGTTATACTTAAACTCTTTGATTTGATACCGTCTGATATATACTGTCCCGATAATAATTACTTTTTTCGAAGGTAAAAAGGTGTATGAAGATCGAGCAACGCTCCTTTCTTTCCGATCCTGATATTGTAAAGTGAAGATATTGAGATATGTTTTTAAACTACTCTTTTACTGAAATAAAATACCTATTTATAATTTACTGAACAACGTGTGCTAAAGAAAAAGTTAATATATTTACCGCACAGCCGCACGTGTCCAAAACTTCCACTTCAGACGTTACTCCATCGAATGCAACTCGATGTTGATAAAGGAAGTCTGCAACAAAACATTAAAGCATTAGATTTGTCCATTCATGCCAATCAAATAAGTCTATAATTCGCAAATCACTGCTTCTGTGATGCCAACATTTGAATACATTCTTAATTTCGGCCTTGTCCCATATTTTCTTTCTAGTAGATACTTATCTAGGCGCTCTATGTATACAATATAACCTTTAGTGATCCTTCACTATAGTCAATTTAAAGATCAACAAAGGTTTATTTTCGAATATATGTCTATGGTTTTTTCTAAATTGATTTGCAATAAAAGGTCGACAGCCGAAGACGCCGGCGCCGGCCGGCATCGGCTAGCCTTGGCGTTGCCGCCATGCCCCTTGCCAATTTCGTAAATAAACCGCCTATTGGCACCTCATTTTTGGCATACGGTAAGGGCCCACCCTACCGCTAGTCTTCATTAGTATTTCTGTATATTACATGCCATTGACATTCTTGACATGGTGCTATCATAATTCATTCATGCTCAGGCAGGTGTGATTTATAAATACGACATATTTTTTCACATTTTGGCACGCATAGGCTCACAAAAAAATGGCAAGTCTGTGTAACTGAAATGCTTACCTCCCGTAGAGCTGTACTCTCCAATATATCTCTTCGTCAGATACCGCACCACTATAGCTGAAACAATAAAAAAACATTTTAATTAACACAGCACTTAAACGCAGTCATGGAAAGTTAGATATTGATTATTATTTACATTTTATCTACTTCGATAAAACACATCGTAGTATTTGAAATACTCGTTCTAAACATAGAGAAAGCAGCAATTAGCAACTAGGTAATCGGTTAGAGGTGTTACAAAAGTTGTATTTCAGAATCAATTTATAACTACAAGCCTCAATTAGAGGGAAAGTGGACAAAGGGCTATATGTAGAGTCTAATATTTACAACCCAGTCCAATCAAAGTTACTAAAACCGAAAGGTAATAAATTTTAATCATCAATTTATGGTTTAACTTAATTAACTCTCGACCATCTCTCACCAGGTTTGTAAACAATTATTAATTTCAACTTTTACATTTAATTATTTTTATAGTATAACTTTAGTGGGTGTGACTATTGAAAATTTTAATTTGTAAACAGTAAACACTTTATAACAACATAACTGAGTGCAAACTGTAATTTCACAATATCTAGTTAGCACGAGTAATTGTGCCAGTACTGAACTGGTATATCACAGTATTGCTCGTTTACAAGCTGAACGAAATTGGATAAGAAAATAACTCCAAAGCAACCGTAATAGATACATTTTATCACGTTCTAAATAAATCTGAAGTTACCAGTTACATTACCTACCCATTGGGCAATTTTACAAACAAGTATATCGTTTAACACATACCTAGAATGGTTAATTTGATACTAGTTAGATTTGGCCATCATATGCATTTTAGAAACGCTAGCGCATCCAGGGAATGTCGAACTTATAATAGACAAATCCATATTTAATACTGACAGGAGCGTCGTATCATACTCTTCCTCTATTTATAGTGTCGGCAAACGAATAGTAAGCGAAATATATATTATCTGACATTAACCGTCGAAAAGTCGTGTTGGAATTTCTAAGAGCCAGATAGATTCCAATAAATATGGTAGGTCATAAAGCAGTGAATAGTTTGTGAAATGATATCTTTACGTCGCATCTCATCAGCTCTACCGTTTTATAGAGTCTGGCTAGGGACGTCTACGCGTCATGGTACTGGGGGTTACTTAAACAAATTCAGATAATATTCACCATTCCTTTGTTGATGTGTTTATGTTTTGAAGAGATTAAGTTTCCAGGAAACTTGAATATTTTGTCTAGTTTAAGAATGATGGTAAAAAAATCCCGGCGGACGAGTTCTTTCCTTCATGCATTTAACAGATTTAGATTTAATTTCTTCATGGGGGGTCATGACCCCTAGAAAGTTCTCCTCTGTGCAGCCTTGATCTTGCCGTACTCGATGCTCTGCCAAGCGTGGAATATAAGGTTCTTGTAGAAACCGATAAATATGTCATTTCGTCAAATTTATTGCCATGCCTCTGCTCAGTAATATTCCAGAGATTTCACTGAAATCATCTACCTATACACCACACCTTCTACACCATATAAAAACGCTTATATTAGTGTCAGCGCCAGTGATGATAATATCAATGAAAAGACAGAGGTCCAAATATGTTGCCTTGACAAGTACCTACTAATATTTATTATGTGTAGGTAAATGTCTTTAAAGCACACTTTAAAGACATAACATTCATAACCCAAGCAAGAATTCCTTGTACTCCAAGTTCAATGAACCTACTACTGAACATGATTGATCAACCAATCGAAGCTGAGACTTGAAGAACTTACATTTCAAATATTAATATGGGTACCTATCTACTATATTTTCGGCGCAGTGGTAGATGAAGCAAAAGAAGTGCAAATTAGTTTGTATGGCGTTATGTCCTCTCCATCTATCCCGCAAAGGATATATTGAGTATACATATAATTATTATGAATGTTATATAAAGTTAGGAGAAAAATATTTATAATCACTGACTTACTGCTCAAAGCACGAATGAATCAATACATTTTAATTGCTAAAACAATTGATGATTAATCGAAATTGCATGGCTACCCACCGTGGATGTCGATTTTTTGTATCCTTTAGGTATTTCAAAATTAAAGAGATTTTATACTTAAGACAAAATAGTGTTCAGCTATTCATAAATCGTTATTAATTGAAATACAGTCATAACAAATTTACTAGTCTACGCTATACACACACAACACACAAAACTATTATAATATAGGCTATATCAGAATAGTTTTGTGTAGCTAAAGTGCTGTCGATTATTTATTTAAATGACATAACATGCTACTAAGCATATTGCATCGATTGAGGTAATCCTTAAATAGAATCAGCATCAAAGGCTGCCTGAACAAAGCGATCAATAAATAAAGCGAAAGTAAGCTTTTTTTAAAACAACGATGTATTTCACGGTGAAGTGTTGCAGAATCAGAAAAGTTGTTTTCTTATCAAAACATGCAAAACAAACACGCGAGTGAGTCGAACGCACCAATTACACTAACGAGCACTTTCACTGGTGCACTGATAGCGACCAGTTCAAGGTGATCCACGAGAACATTACTCCAGCACCAGATAACATGGCGAACAAACCCATAAATCTGGGTTAAACGATGTGGAAACGAAAAAGATTAATTTGTTGTATTGGTTGATACCGTTTCTTTTTTAATGTAATGTCCAGATAATAATTTGTGTCCGTGATATCAGGACACGTGATACTGAAGCTGAAATAGTAAACTGTTCAAAGGGTTATCGAAAGGTAGACATTTTTACTTGTAGAGATCCTAAAGAGTATCTACTAATAACAAGGTAACAAACAAGGTCACATGAGGTAACAAAGCATTTGGAAATGTGGGTGTCGAATATCACCCGACACCTGAGTAAATTTAAATACTTGCACGTCCCCAACTCATAGATGTATCCGCATCATAAGTAAATAAAGCTAATATTAATGTGCAAATAAACTGAATTACAATCTGTGCAATGATATTGACAGACAGGTCACGCCTTTCGGATGCGGAGGGAATCTGGCGTTCGTTTCCAGCGCGAAGTGGAACGGCCGCGGTAATAAGATACATAACGGGACTCGAGGGAGAGGAATTAATCGGGACTAGAGATGGGCACGCAAATGAACCAAGTTAATTCTTTTGACCTAAAGCTGAACTCCGCTAGTAAACGAAAACTGACTCTAGACGATTTGAATATTTCCGAGACACCTTTGAAATTACTCGAGACAGACCAATTACCAAGTACGCATGTTGGTAAATCCCAAATAATATTGTTATTTTTGGGAAGGTGGTCCAGCAAGAGAAATGTGGCCCTTGTAGATGACTGTGCTGAGACATGTGCACCTTCTCCAAAGTATGTGGGGCAAAATTGAGGGAAATAGACAAGCGAGTAGAGGAAAAATGTCTTAAGTTTCCAACTTATGTCGTGGACACCAATAGCCGGGTGTAGTCGAGCTGTTTCATCTGTCTAAAAGGTCGATTGTGGTGCTGGCCGTCAACGTTCAGTGGTATCTACCGCAAGAACTATAAGATATTATAAGTATCTGTAGAGTTTAATTGTGTATTTTTATTTCGGGTTTCGTAAACCTTAGGTTTTATTAAAACTCATCGAACTTCAATTGCCCGTCTCTAGGAGTTTTGAGAGACGGTAGCAAAAGCCAAATGTTAATTAAGACCATCGGCTGAGGCGATCGGAGACACGACACGACCCGATCGCGGTTCTCCACGCTAACCACCGTAATTGGACAACCACCTTAATTTACATTTTTAAACCCCATTCATTTCCCCGTACTCGATTAAACTCCGATCTTTTCTTTATATGTCCAAAATAACTACTGTTTGTGAATGCCATTTTATTAGCCATATAAAAGTAAAAATTACCATTAAATTTTATGACGATCGGCGTTATAATCAAAGGATTCTAGCAGCTTTCTCTCCATGTGTATTGACCGTATTGACAGACAGACATGCTAATTCCAAATTTCAATTTCACCGACACACCAAATTTAGATTTGACAGGTGACATGTTGTTACTAAACAATGACGTTTGACTTTGACTTTGTGTAACCTAGAAGTCTAGAAATAATTTCGGGGTGTTCCAATTCTCATGATCGTGAAATTAAGGTTTCGAGTGCTCGTTTGCTGAACTACTGGCTGAGCTTTGCAAACTTTGATCTCAAATACAAACATGTTGCATACACGCGAAAAAGAAAAAGAATTGAATAAATTACAATTATGTACCTACATACAGTAACATATCTAATAAACTAATACATATCTAATAACTACTTGAAATGTAATGCATGATTTATATAACTATCCATTTGGATGGTATTTACCACGAATTAATAAATAATGTTAAGATTATGATACATGCTGACAAAATATAATATACCACATCCACATTCATTGATTTAAAAAAATATCAGTTTATATATATATATCATCTTTTGGATATATCCAAAAGCTATTTTAAACGCTGATTCTGATAAGAACCATTTTCGTGGGAGTTTAATGATCTAGCTAGTGAGTAAATGGTGAGTAATTGAGTAATTCTGTGGCGAGGAGAGGCGGGGTCTCCCGCCAGACAGACGTTTGGTCGGGTTTATCGCGTTTGACGTGCGACGTGCTTGCTACCAACTTGGTGGTTTACCAACTACACACATTACACCTAGGCATGTTCGGAATTAATTATGTTGTTCATATAACCTAAATAATTCTAGCGTACCGTGTTACGAGCCTCAATTTGTTCCTTTCTTATTATCTGCATCGTAAGAGTTGAAATCGTACTGCAAGTATTATCATTGATCTGCTGTTGTCCATACGTTGTTTTATTAACAATCCTATGACCCAGCACCCAAACGCGATATGTCCAATGGGGAACCACCCGCGTGGCCAATGACTCATACTACGCTGCGGCATGCGGCTAAGCGCGTGCGCCGACTATAAATAGTAACGCAGTTGACATTTGCGCGTTCCCGATCTATGATCCCGACACCGAAACGCATCCCACTCTCACGATGTTATGCGCTCTAATTTTCTGCTTTAGCATCTCTCAACGGCCAGGGCCCTTACCATGAACTGTTATGGCAGGATTTCTTCAATAATACTTTATTATTTCGTACCATGACGTCCTTAATAAGCTTACTTTAAGGTCGTAATTGTACGAAATAACAAAGTATTATTAAAATAATCCTGCTATAAGACTTCATTGTAAGGCCCCAGTTCCGAAACTAGTAAGTCACTTTGTAATACAAAGGGTGTAACAAAATAGCCCTAGGTAGGCATTGCTGAAGTTTATCTTGTACTTACACTTACTTAATAATTAAATACGAATAACTTACGAACAGATTGACATAATAAACGCAACACTAATATGTAAGTAGTCATTAAGTGGGCTGTTTACAAACTGAAGGTAGAGCCTCGGGCGGCGCGGCCGGTGAGATTGTGCTTAATCACATAATCAAGATGCGGTCAGAGTGATGGATTGTTTTCGTTAGATAATTGCGCAATGAAGCGTGATTTACTCAAATTAATGTTAGAACGAGCCTCCGTGGCCAAACATTACAATCAATAGGAAATAAAATTTTCATCATCACCAGCTTGTATAACTATCACCAGTCCACTACAGTCCTCGCTCAAAGTACGCCACTCCTCTCAAACCTCGTTTTAAAAATGGATCATTTGAATGGACATTTTGTTCTTTGGATATACCTACCTTACCTCGTGTACCTTGGATATTTTGCTCTTTGAACATTATGCGCCTAAACGGCCGAAAATATCTAGTAACCTAAAACACAAGTGGTGAACCATAGGTAGAAATTACTTCCCATTGTCCACTCAGGACCACGGGAAAAAAGAAAATCCCATTGTTCACCAGGTGTACTACGAGAAAAATATTGCCCGTGCTCCACCCAGGTGAACTAACGAAGGTGGACCACGGGCAATGACCCAGCAATTTATGTGAAACAAATCGTCAATTGAAATACGATTCGTGGGAAAAAAAATCCTATCCTCCCCCACGTTGGGGAGGGCGCTTGGGGGTCGATGGGAATACACGGTACTATTAAGAGCTCTAAACAGAGATAAAAATTAGGACTGACTCGACGACTCTATCTTATATTTATACGTATACTGTGCTAATTTTTCAGTTTGGGTAGGTATTTCAGGTTTGAATAATTTGTAGTTATTTATTTGAACAGTGTTACAATAAGTATATAATATATAGTTTTTAGTTAGGTAGATTTTTAGTTTAGTTTTTAATGTATTTTTAAGTAGTTTAGTTTTATTATATTTGTGTAAGATTTCTTGAATAAGTATACAATATAATTTATTTGAGTTCTTAATACCATTAATATTATTTTTAGTTTCTATCTACAGGGAAATCGGTTTTGAATTTTGAATAAACTGAAAAACTATTAGGTAATATTTCAATCATTAGGTTGCCTACCTACTCTTATACCTATAATCGAACGTATCTAATATAAAGTAAAAAAACTGAGGCATAAAATATCAACAATATTATCCTTTCTGGCTAGAGATCTACGTCGTAGTAGTTATGACTCCTATACTAACTACCTACGCAATCATCAATCGTAAAAACTGCTTTCACTCTCGATTTTCTTATAATTTTTGAACAAAAAAATATAAACATGTTGCATCAGTTCGCAAAAAAGCTAATTTTGCAACAGGTGAACGTTTAACATCGTCTTCAGAGAATCCTGTTATTAGATACTTTAGGTAGAGTCCGATTCGAATATTTGTGTTGTGGTCATTAGAAACTGTTTACAAAACGTTCGTTGCAACATTATTAAAAGATCAATTTTGTTACTGTTTAAGATAAAATTACAAATATTCCTAGTCCTATTATTTAAGGTAAAATTCTCCTTTGTCGCAGTTGGGCAACTAGCGGCGTACTCACAAGTTTGTATGTTCATCCCACATTATAGGCACATTCTTTGACCTTTTTTCCAAATCGCGTAATAGCGGTCTAATCTTTATCTGACATGGACTTCTCAACTTTTTGGGAAATTATCCAATCAAACAGCCAACGATATAAACTCTATCATGATACTAATCAAGGCTATACTGAGCCCGTTCTTTAAATTATTATATTTGCACTCTTGTCATTGAATCGAGCAAATTATTTTGTGTACAATTCCAACACTCAAATATTACCTACACGATTTTAATTATACGTTAGACTTTATAAATCACATTTGTAGATATTTTATTGAAGTGGCGATCGTAACTATTGCCCAATAGTAGAGACAGCGTCACGTGCTTACCTAATCTTGTAATTGTTATGTTAATGCCTCGCTTCGAGTGTTCCCCAAAACCAGCGACCGTCACCATAAATCAATTTCACTGGAGCTTTCGCTGACTTATTGTTTATACTTTCTATTGCATGAATAAAATTTATTGCTTTATCAAATGGTAGCATTTCACACGTTCTTAAGTAATATTAATGGGCGATTAGTGACTAATGTTATATAAAAATGACTTATTAATATCTGCCCACATAATTATGCGTTTCGGCGAGTGCCGGAGCGGTTCCTATCATGTTTTAACATCTCTATGAATGTTTAAAGTTGATTACATCGGCCAGTCATGTTTTTTCTCTTAATTAATTTTCATAAAATTATTTTCTTGCTATGTCAATATGATGTCTATATACCTATGTAACATATTATTGCCTGCATTATACATGCATATTTTCTATTTATTTTTTTCTACATACTACATTCCGTCTGGACAAGACTGGTTAATCAAACAATTTTATAGATCGAGAAGACATTCTTTATTCTTAAACTATAGCGTCATTTCAGAATTTCTATCCTAGTGACCACAATGTTTTTTTTAGAATTTGTTCACACATCATTCATTAGGTATTTTTAAAATAGCTAAAGTAAAATCTTCATTCGTCACAGATATCACGCCTCCTCGCATTGCATATCGAATCGCGTAGGCACGTGGTGACGAATAGTCTTCACAAACGTAAATATACCTAGGCAGACGAAGATTCACAAAATAATATAGATAGCTACCTATCTACGTCATTGAGTAGTGTTACGATGACAATGACTAACGTCTATTGTTCTTTTGAGTAAATTCAGTAGGACCACTAGGAAGTCTTCTTTAATCGATTGTTTCCTCGTTGTAAGACCACGATAAAACGAAATGACTCTGGGTCACATATTCTGAGGTATAAAAACTGGAAATCTAGAAATTGCAAAATGTAGGCAAATAATTGTTTCTACCGCAGAAGATGCTATCGATGTTATTTTACCTATATAAACGGATATCACTCACTTATATTGTTGGCTCACTTATATAATAATTTGTATTATTGGCTCACTATAGATTTAATTCTAAAAATACTATCGATGTGTTCGCAGTCATAAAACTTAAGTACTTATCAAACTTTACTGTACCGAGTTGCCAACGTAAGTACATTCGCTAGCGACGACGTAAATACGTTCACTGAGACGCACGGGAATGATGGAACTTTATTTCCGCATCTGGCCACTAAAGGTGCAACACTATACTAATGCATCCATTACCATTACTTAGCAGCTGTAGTTTACGGAGTCGCTAGCGAGCGTACTTACGTTGGAAACCCAAGCATAATAAGCATTTTAAGCCTGACACACACCCAGGCTGCCTGCAGGCGGCCAGTTGAAACGCATGCTCCGCCACATTTTCTCCCGTCGTTAAGGCCCAGTAGGTAGCGATCTGAGGCCTAGACCACAGATCGCTACCTACTGGACGTTAACGACGGAAGAAAAGGGGCCGGGGCATGCGTTTCAATTCAACTGGTCGCGTGCAGATCGCGCCTGTGTGGGAATGACTTTATTGATCAGTAACTAATTATGTAGGTAAATGCAGTACAGGTGATTAATCATTACAAGTCATTACATTAACTGGAATACGTAGGTATCAGTGTCAGTCTTGTCTATTAATTTACGAGACTATTATTTGAGTTGCATAACAATAGCTAATCTCAAGTAGACATTAATATCAATTATAACTAGATTAGAGATAATACAATATCAAACATTAATGAATCGATTGCTTTTAATATCATCAATCCTCATTGTAAGAGCCGACAACAATTTCACCGATGCGCTGTTAAGAAACCAAAACATTGGAAGTGTTCACAATAACATTGTGAACTACAAATATGACATTATCGTTGTTTACATGAAGATATTCCATGGAATCGGCCCGCGAGCTATTGACATAGAATAGCTTATCAAAAGGCAGGCACCGCTGAAACAACGAGTGACTGATAAGGATAGTAAGTACCTACAGTAAAATGCAGTGAAAAGTATTTCCCTGAAACTGTATGTTTAAAAAAATATTTTATAATTACATACTCTGCTCTCTAAAGAATCTGATATCTCCTAGAGTCTAGGACCTAAACTTTAGACTACGAATTTACAATAAATAAATAAAATATTTTTATTTCAGACTTTTACATCAATATTTTGTTGGTAAATACAACTATGTTAGTACATACTGGTGCGTGCAGGCTGGTCCAGTGTCTGACAAATCGACTGTCCGGCCAGCGCGAGCACGGTCAGGAAATAAATTATTATTAGTTATTTATATTTTAGAATTTTGAAAACGATTAGGTACAGCAACAGCAGATCAAGTGTAACAGTTTGGACTTTGACCGTTCTTATTATCTGCTTCATAAGAATTGAATTCGTACTGCAATGAGTAGATACTATGCCATTTTAAAAATTCGGTTAAGTAAAGTCAGAGAATCTTAACCTTATTAGGTCTCCTGTAATTATATTTTTTCTCTATTTTGACAGTACCTGGGTAGCTAGTAAGCAGTCCGGTTCTAGGGCTATATAGGCATATATCATCCAATTTGTATCATTGTTATAAATTTTGTATTGGTGTAATAAAAGTAGGTCTATACAAGTCAGCACGTATTTCTACGCATGATAATGATAAACAATAATTCTTAATTAACATGCAATACGGAAATATTTAGCAACACTCATGCGTATTGAAAGCATAAAATTTTAATCATCAAGAGAAATACTCGATAAATATTTAATTTCATAATAATGACAATGTGCATATCATTTAGTGTATACCTCTACCTATATTAAGTGCTTATTATTTTATTGCGTAATATCGCTTTTGAATACCTTACCATTAATTATCATCATCATCATCATCAGCCCGTATCAGTCCACTGCTGGACGTAGGCCTCTCCCAAAGCGCGCCAATCAACCCTACTCTCGGCCCTCTGCATCCAGTCCCTGCCAGCCATTTTGCGAAGGTCATCCCTCCATCTGGTCGGGGGGCGTCCCACACTACGTTTACCCGTTCGTGGCCTCCATTCGAGAACTCGTCTACCCCATCGGTTATCGGTTCTACGACAGATGTGACCAGCCCACTGCCACTTCAGTTTACTGATTCTATGAGCAATGTCAACCACTTTTGTCTTCTGGCGGATATACTCGTTTCTTATTCTATCTAACAGAGAAACTCCAAGCATAGCTCTTTCCATAGCTCGCTGAGCGACCTTGAACCTGTGGGCCAGTCTCACCGTCAATGTCCACGTTTCGGCTCCGTAGGTCATCACCATTAATTATACAATCGCATATTTAATGTGATTGGTTGAAATACTGACTCTTCTTATAATCCTGCTTTATTATTGTAAGCAATTATAGGTAAGTTGTGCATATAAATATGCTTCAAACCTAAATATTGATTGAGATGATGAGGAGCATCTCTTGTATCAAAAGGAGGATGAAGGAAGGCACCGGTCGGGCCAGCGGCGTAGCTATTTTTTTCCTCCATGGTGTAACATTACTTGTCATATCAATCGTGAAAGAGGGCAGCGGACAGAACTCTAACGACGTTAGAAAAAAATAATATGAAAATAGTGTTAAGTATATTCATAATAAAACATAACACAATGCCTGCGCATAGCCATAAACATGTTATCTATGGCAGAACCAGAGGACTAATAAACTATACATTGCATTTTTCTGTAGTCACAACTGTAGAAATTCTTAGAACCAATTAAAGTTTTATAATGTAACGGCACCGACATCAGCGCTGATAAAAACTAAAAGAATAAGTCAATTAAAAAGCTTTATCGACACTAAATCAGAAACCGACTTATCAACAGCATCACAATAAAAAGACAAAACGAAAGTAATTGACCGTAATTAAATTAACTCCCTAATTACAACCTCGGGGTATATTCCAAAAATAAATTAGGCTACATCTTTAAGCCATTAGTAATAATTGATTTCGGCATCCTCACGGTTAGTCCCAAACAAAAGGCCAAAACACACGCTGCTGATGCGTCGTTAAGTCTAATTAACCTGCCAGACGATGGTTAGAAAATAAAAAACTTACTTTCGTCTGAAATATCGTAAGCATTCCATTCGTGTTAGTCAGCTGCCCATACCAATATAATAATTTACAAATTATCCTCACCAGATTTGCCGCAGCGTGCGCTGCCGAGCACCACCACTCTTATTCGATTGACTGTCATCTTCATTAGTCCGTACAAAACACTGCACCGGGAGTCAAGAATAAAATTGGCTCATTAAATATTTTGACCTAAAATCTACCAGATTTTAAATTCGTTGTTTAATCGGCTTCGAAAGATAATTCGAATGTGCGATCGCGTTGGCGCTGAAATCAGCTGTTGCTCAATGATAGTTGACGCACGCGCGCACAACGCACCTGCTAGCGAGCGACTGCCGTCAAGTCAAATCAAATTGGCGCAGTCGTTGTTATCTATTGGACTGAGAAGCCTATGGACACTCGTGCTCCTGCAGCATGGCTTGTTGGGTGAATATTTGCCGCAAATAATGCAATTAGTAAGAAGGAATGTCGCTAATGATGATTGGCTTATCGAATAATATTCTAGACCCGAGTAATCTAGGTTGAATCTCTCTTGATTTAATTTGCATTATACAAAAGATACCGTCTCAGCAAGCTGCATACAATCATAGTCTCAAGCATTTTAATTACGACTATTAGTGTTAGGAATGTTAAAGTGTTTGACAGTAATCCGGTAATGAAGTCGTCGGTTTATCGAGTAAAAGTTCAAGCTAGTAATTGTCGCTGTTCTATCAGTCAGACGACATTACGGTTAGGAGAGCAGACACTGCGCTTAATCCGGCGTGAATCTGTGCCAACAACCAATGCGTTGACTTGTGATATGATATAACGTTCCGTGTACAATAGTTACTAGATAAGTAAAAAAAGTACCTACATTCTTGAAGATTCCTATTCAACAGTACTGACACTACGTAAGTGTAGTTCTGAATTACTAGTATTTATAATGGACATCATTGGACATCTTCTGAATTATTTAAGTAACTCATAAGTCTGTAGGTGTGCAATTTGCTGCTTTTAATCGCATTTTGACAATTTAATCTGATTAAGTACTGGGTTAACTCTACAACCTAATATCCTGAGATCCGAGATCGGTAAAATACCGTAAAAACTAGGTATAATGATAGGTCAATTTTGCGATCGGTACTTAAACAGAGAGGAGCAATCAATTATTTACAAAAAAAGTGTGACACTTTGGACTTTGGATCGTTCTTATTTTCTGGGTCATAAAAGTTGAAATCGTACTGCAAGTGTTACCATTGATCTGCTGTCGACTGTACCAATCATGACTGTTGACAGACTAAGGCAACTGTTTTGTTATTTTTACGCACCAACAAAACGCGGATAACTATGTATCAGATACCTTTAGAAAAAACTCCCTTTCAGAATTAAACCCATAATATCTATTGTATATAAGGAAGCAATAAAACGAATATATGCACAGTTTTGTTTGATTTTAATAGGGCGACTTAGATAGCGGTCGCATATGAAAGAATGTTAACAAGCTCTTTGTTAGCGGGCCCTAATCGTCGTCGGCGTCGTCTGCGCCCGCGCCGGTGCAGGCTGTCCTCGCTTGATAGATATCAGCGCAAACGAAGCGCTACGGGCGAATTATGGAAATGTTGAGATTTTGCAAAGGGTCATCTCATCTTAGCTTTACCTACTCATATAGGTACCTACTCGCATCACATAAACTAGGAGATAGGAGACTAGAAAAGAGTTAGGTACCTATATTTGGTAAAAATGCTGAATGATGCAAATTATTGTTGATGTTCTGTGTGAACTGGGTGGTGGGTTTCAGCGCCTATGGTAATAAGTTTTCGATGTGTGTTAGTCAAAGTGTTATTATACGAAACGTACTTCGACAACAAGGCGTAGGTAACCCCCGCCCGGTCGCTCCAAATGTGCTTTCTTCGCAGCACGATCTTCTCCCATTATCTCGACGTCGCCGAGTCAGCGGATTTAAAAGTCATATTAGGATTATTAGATACCTATTAATTGCAATAGTTGATTGATTATTACTAATCTACAGCTCGAACAAGCCCATACCTAAATGATAAATGGAGAAAAAATATCTTCACGACCGGGATTTGAACCAGGGATCTCGCTATTCCGTGGCACGCTCTATTTCAACAGAGCCACCGTGACATAGTACTCAGGTCGTGAATTTTGTCTCCATATTGGTCTCGGGACTTCTTTTCTCCATATATCATTTAGATTTTCATTCCCTTACTTGTAGTAGCCGGGCATTCTAAAGCTTTGAAGGCAAAAGCTTCGAAGGTAAAATAAAAAACGAGAGCGATGAATCGAGGGGGAGGACACACCTGCGGAGATTGTAAGTCTTCGTTGCGGTCTGCCCCTGCCCCCACCCCCTCCCCGTCCACCGGATGTCTCCGAGTCATATACTGAGGCCAATGCGCGTGGGCAATAAATATGATGGGTGGTCATTCAGTACTTAGGTACCTGCAATTGACCTAAATACTCAGCGATGTGCGTTAGTAAAAGGAAAGTAAGTCAGTATTTTGGACCTGTCAATTTTAGTTCACAATTCAGCGGGTTATTGTGAAATTAATACATGGGAGAAAAACGTCACGACCGGGATTTTCAGAAAAAAAATATCCATTTATTATTTACATTTTCGTTTCGGATAGCGCATATGCAAGAAAATATCAAAAAGTATTGTGTAATTGACAGTGAATCGATTCCCATTTGGAAGTCCATTTTAGTTCAATTGCTATGCCAGAAAAGTAGTTTTACTTATTAAATCCAGCAATGGTGCCTACTTTAAAATGGGTATCATTTTCCTCTCACTGTCAGTTCCACAATTTGACAATATACCAAACAGAATTGCGACAAATGTGAATGTGACTAATTTGCGAACTCTCTTTTATTTTATTTTCCGGTAATCATATTAACTAATAGGATGTCATATTCATTGGAGGTTTATAATCATAACGTACGGCTACCCACCAGTTTTATGGCTGACATTATCCTCTTAGGTATAAAATAAATTATTTTTAATTAATGATTTTATTACTGTGCGCAGAGAGTATAATTCAAATTCACATTGTTTATTAAACGAGTGCTAAACGTCTTCTTGGGTGTCCACAGTATCCTTCAGAATATTTTCATTTCAAAAATCGTAAGTAACTTCTTTTGGTCTGATTTGTAAATATTATACTTATTCAAAAGGGACAATCTAATGGACATTAGTCATTAACTATTCACCTAAAACCAATCTATCAAGATATACATACCTATTTACCTACCTAATCCGCTGAAACGAGAGATTCGAATAAATAAGGTAGGTACATATTTTAAGGTATTAATTTGCACATTATCTACCTATTTCTAGTTTCTAAAATTAAATTACTTTTGGCTCAGGGGCCAATTTACAGCCAAATCACTATAACCAAACTGATGAGCTCATCCGCGCCGCCGACGGTGTTACCGAGGTCCTGGCGGCTCCTGTTACAGCCAATGAGGACATCACTCGGTATCCAGTAGCGCCTGACTTAATCACGACGAAAATAAACCAAAGCAACGGCGTCAGAAATTTTCGAACCTAATTTTCAACGGTCACGCACTTGGGCATTGTAAAATTATAATTATGTTTGTATTGCGACCGGTTTTAAATTTCAGAAATAATATTGGTGTTATTTATTTTTGCGATAAAACAATAATTGTGGGTTAGTATAAAGTTACATAAATGCTTCCTTATATTATGTAGAGTCTGTATAATAAGTTGTTAGACTGGTATAACATATCTATGCCTACACGTTTTTAGAAGCATAGAAACAAATACGACAATATCATCATTTTTTAAATGAATAGCTCTCAGATACTCGTACTTACTGGATATATGAACAATATGTTGGTTTTTATGTAACCGATAAATCCACGTACCGACCTCCTCCTAGATTGATTTCTTCACTAAACTTACTAAAATGCACACGATGACGTGTGTAACATTTCGCATTATAACAGTTTGTCTGTAGCTCGATGTTTTGTCAGTTGTACATATTTTCAAGCAAAGATCATTACTGAGTCCTCAAAACGTCCCACTCCACATTTTCCCTTTTTAATTAAAGTATTATCGTATTCATTTCGATTATGAATGGGGCTCTTCAGTCACACATCATCAGGAAACGGAGAACCAACGAAACTTTCATATTTCGGCTCTTAATTACCTTCGAATTACGGGCTGCCACCGAAGTGTGTTAAAAATGAGTAGATTCTGTAAGTAGTCCTTTGTGACTGACTTGCCCCAATTTTTCCTGTCGAGTTTTTGTGAGCGGGTCATCTCACATGCATTTATCTCCATCAGTCCATATGAATCACATATTACATTAAACGCCTTTCCGGATTTCAATAATTTATAATGCATTGAGCATGTTTATGTCTGCTTTACAAATTATTTCTCTTTTTAACAAATGCCATGGCCTGATAAAAGCCTGATGGTCTTTTGGGAGTGTTACGTCCATGCTATGTCCAACACGTAGAGGCTAGAAATCAATCGATCCAATTTGTATATTTGAGTTTGAATTTAACCCTGAAAAACGGAACTTTATTATTTTTAAATTAATGTAAATATGATATGATTTGTTAAAAATAAAATTGACACTAGAGGTAAATTTTATACATATAGATAAAATTGACCTTATTCATATTCATTTATAAATAGAGTTGGACAAGATTCACCATTGGGCTAATTAAATATTTTAATTATAATTACCAGCTTGATGTCGGATCGGAAGGCAAATATCGAATCGAATTGGCATCCATGCTGTGGACAGGCACTTACCGTAACATTAAGCAGCAAGACTTCAACGTAAAGTAAATATTTTCCGGAATCGAAAATTTGTTAATCTCGGACGGTAATCTGTATGAAAATCGAAAAGTATAGAAATACTATAATATATAATAAAGAATGGAACCAGAATAACATAATTTTGGATCCCGAGAATACGTAGTACGGTCTAACACAGAGAAAAGTGTACAGAAGAGTGTTTAAGGTTGATATTATCTCAAAAACTACTTGATCTATTACTAAAATTATTTCACTGTTAGATAGATAAAAGTGTAAGCTATGTAGATTTATTAAATTCGGCCCTGTAGTTTGTGAGAAAATCTCAATCATATTGAGGCCCCTGAATGCTTATCTCTGTCTTCGTATGTGCTTACTTTAAATTTTGATTTGGTAGCTAAATTGTAAACTGAGTTCAGTAAGAATTAAAAGTTGTACCGACATGAAAGTAATTTGTATAAGAAATGAAAGTGGATGATGCCTCCATGAAAATATGTAAGTAATATAGTGTAGGAATGAGAATAAACATAGAGCTTTATTCAAAATGATGAATGAAACAAAAAAGGGGACACGCGACACAGGCAATGCGTCAGTAGGTACAGCAGTCATAATTATATTGGTCACATACACGTGCTTTGACGCAAAAGGATATCGACGTAATACGGTCTAGGTTAGTCAACAATCCAACAACTTTGTTCGATAGCTAAGTACAAGAAGTAAAATAAACCGCATTATCTTAAATTGGCTGTAAGGGTGCCAATTTATTATTCATGGTAAAATGGTTTTATGATTCAACAACCGTATTGTAAATAAAATGATCTGCCTTATCTGTTATTTGTTATTTTGAAAAAAAGTTGCTTGTCTTATTCATTTACCAAATGCAACTGAATTATTTTTGCTTATTTTGCTCTTTTCACGAACTATAGGATCGATCCATTAATAGATAATACAACGATTTTTCCAGTATTTTAATGATCACGGCTAACGCAAAATAAGGCTGCTGGATGAAAATATTTTATCTAATTCCCGATATCATAAAATGATGCTTGTCATACATTTAATTCTACATGTGTAGAAGAAGTAAAATCTCAGTAAGTACCTATTTAAATGTATGAGCCTTTCATAAAAGAAGATTTGTAAGTAATATTTATTGAATTATTTACCGCAGTTGCACCATTCCACGGGGTCAACAGTTACTGTCTTTTGCTGTCTGCATCGCGAATAAATTCATGCATTTAGCCGTTCGTCGACTGACACAGTATCTTCGGTTTCTCGTCGATGTATCAATTTATTTGATATCTTTCAAATAACTGTCATTACGCACCAGACATCACGTATTTCATTGTAAAATATTGATTGTAATAAAAAGGAATCATCTTTGTATTCTTTGTTCGCGCTGTGTCTCTACTTACTGTGGGCAATTGTTGACTTGGTCCTGTACACATAGGTATAGTAGCAACTGATGTATTACATTTACGTACAGTGATTTATCAGGGCTGACTGCATTACATACAGCATAATGACCTTTCTGGATTTCATTCCCGAAAGGTCGATATGCTTTAAAAGTTTTTTTTGGCCAAAATCAGCACCAAATAAGATAATAATAATATTTTGTCCTTAATAAATAATTATTTTAATAGGATAAGTAATATCAAAAAAAAATTATACTCCTTGTATACAAAACATTATATACAAATTAAGGGTACCTACACATGTATTGCGGTGATAAATTACGAGTACCTACCGACCTATATTAGATCTTTATTTATTACAGCTTTAAGTACAGAGAGAAAATGATGTAAGTAAAAATATTTGAAATAGACGCGTATTGCACAGTGTTTCTACCATAGATAATGTTTATCTGCGGTAACATTACGCCGCGCGTGCGCTGCGCTATGCAATAAATCCGACCGGCGCCGGCGCAGCCTGACGCTATCTCGGACACGCCCTCTACTGGCCTTCAGTGCCAACCTCACTGCATCATAACATGACGTTATGGCTGTAAAAGAAAATGAAAATATCTAAATCTGTGCACATAGGAATGCCATGACCTAAGAGCCATAATATTAATCATTATGTTCTCTAAAAATTCTTGACAAAAATAGACTTGCGTAATATTTTTGAGACAACAACGTGGATGTAATGTAAAAGTCTGTAAACACCTATTTTCCGTTTAAAATTAATTTTAAACCATAGAATAGTTTACATGGGCAAATTTAAAGTTACTTATTACTACAAATTGACTTTGTCGTAATAAGTGCCTACCTACATGAGCGGTATAGTCCTTCTTTTAGATAGAGTTTCGGTTATGTGGCTTAGCCTCAAAAATAATGATTTCAATCACCTACGAAGTTACGAAAATGAAAATTCAACACAATTACATAAACGAAAATGCACTGCTAACCTACTTTTATTGAGAGGCCTGTTAATATCAGTTAATAAAATCGGAAGAGATTAACAAAAACCAAACTCTTATTCAACTGAAACAAAGGAATAAATAAACCACCTACATGAACTTCACAAGAGATACGGCGCCACATATCAATCTTTCAAGTTCAATACAAAGTGAACACTTGGTACAGATTGAAAAAACGACATCGTAGAAGTAATGACGAATTGTGTACGATTTCAATTAGTCATGCGATTACTTCTCGTTACTCAATATCCCAAACTACAGGTTCGCATTAGGACTTCTAGCGCTGGGCGTATGGATCAATTTCGAAGCTACCCAATTCAAAGTGAGGCATGGACTGTTCCGAATATTAGAATTTAAGTGATAATGATGGCTCAATTGCGATTCTTCGTGCAGTTTAATAATAATTATGTATATAAAAATATCATTTAGCACTACTACACTGCTTAACGTGCACATCTGGACGTTGCCAAACCAGCTGGGCCTTGCATAATTAATTAACAGATATTTGAAGATTAAGCATCACATACATTATTGTATACAGAATCTGCATATTTTTCAATATTGAATCAATCAAACAAAGGATGCAGTTTCGATAGTAATTAAAATAGAAACAAATACATATTGGTGCTTGAGAAACAAAAGACGGCTGCGCGCTCTACCTACATCCACCTAAGGCGCGTATTCATAAACGTGATTTAAAGTTACGCCACCGTTTAGGTCCCCTGTCCCTTTCTATCTTAACATTTTTTAACAAAGTGTGAAAGGGAATAGCAACACGATTTAAGGGAAGTGAGGTTTAATTAGGTTTATGAATAACAGCACTAATCATTTAGTTCACTGGTTCTAACAATACTCCTTGCGCCATACCAGCAGCTGAGTAAAGGGCTAACTAGTAGAATAGTGTCCTCCTTCCTCGCCCCTCTAACACCGGCCCTGTGACCACAAAGAGAGGAACACAAAGATAAACAAAGCAGCGCGTAAGTAGCTGACGCCGCGGTAACTCATGCCGTGCTATCGAACGCGCTCGGTTCAATTCTTAGAACGCAATGCAATTCGAGTTACTGAAATATTTATTAACCGTATCAGATTCTTCTGGCATAAATATAGCACTGACTACGGCGCATCTTGTATTTCGCAGTAACTTGCTAGCTTTTTAATTATGAGTTTTGCATTGGAATGTAATAGCTGTTATTTGCACCGCGGCATCCCTATCCAATTTACAATAATTGTGATGTTTCAGTAAAAGATTGCTTGCAATATTCATATGAAACTAGAGATTATTAACGCACATTTAATTACTCAAAAATCTGTAGTAAGTACTAATGTAAATCCAATAAGAATAGAATTATTATTGTGGTTTTTTTCTTCTTATAAAAGATAGATTGCAATGTTATCATATTACTAATTATATACTCATACACCCCAACTTGCACTGCACATAGTTCAGAGGTGAGAATCGAACCTGCGACGCTTGCGATGCGTCTTACCATTGTGCTATTGTTGCTTCACTTAGGCACAGACATAATAAATAATAGGCACCAAGGGGCTCTTAACCCATGGATATAAGAAAAAGTATGGCGTTTTCACAGGTTATCTTTTGGCGCAAGACAGCGGTGTAAAACAATAGGAATACTCGTATGCTACGCACTTGTGGTATTTTACGTTTGCACTTCAATGCCCTCACTACAAAAAGGAACTCCGCTAACTTTGGTCCACATAAAATATACTTATTCAAAATAAATGATATTCGGGAGAAAAAGTTGTCGAACTAACGTTAGTCGAACAAATGTCTTTCGCAAAATTACCCTCCGAAATACGTAAGCAAGGTTTTCTTAAATCACCGGTATGGCGCGGCGGCGGCGGCGGCGCGGAGTGGATATCTGGTACTCTATCGACACGCTGGGAAATGCAACCAAGAAATTATCTGATCCCTCCCATAACTTACGCTAAAATACTAAAATTGCTTTCAAGAAATCTTTTCCTAAGATCTTCACGCTCTCCGCCGCTTATTATATTCCATTACGATACGAATAATAGCTGAATATTATTACTATTCCTGTAAGCACCTCTTATCAATGTATCTTAATTAACTTACCCAATAGAGAATCTATTTGAACACGCTTTAAATTAATAAAGCTTGTGGTGAAATATCACAAGATGTTGGAATAAAAAGATTTGCGATGCAAAACAGAGAGTGTAGCTTTTTGCATGTCAAAGATAAAGTGATTGAAGTCCTCATATTACGGTAAATAATCAACATCGTTTATACCTACGAGTATTATTGATTGTTATGCATATAAGTCACTGCCTATTTTCTTCGTCATCTTTCCTTTACATTTCTATCAGACTTAAAGCCTAACATTTCACCGTTTCGGAACCTGCTTTATATGAATAAAACTTTGAGTTTACTGCAAAACTTTCTTACAATTCTTAAGACCCAGACTTTTACTGTCCGTAATTATTTATTTTTTGCAAAAAAATACCCTACAACTCTGAACATCTTCACATTAGGGCGTAGGTATTTTTCACACATAGGTACCTGGTTCAATGTTTACTTTAACTAAAATATCCTAAAGGCAGTTGTTTCAATAAATATATCGTCGGATCTAGCTTCCCGAACACAATATTGCAACATTTAGGTTGGGCATCGGCTCACGAATCGATATCGATAGCGAACACGAGAACTGTTTTACTCGAACGATCGTTTGCGATGTTGCACCGAGTAGCCAGAGAAACTTTCGGATGGGGACATAGAGTTACTATGTTCAGGATTTTGAATTAAAGGTGGTATGCATTTACATCAAGAAGCAAATATTGTGATTGCGATATGATAACCAAATAGCCGGCATCGATAGGATGTTATAGAATTACCTTACCTTATACCTATTACTCTGATGATTTTTTCAGTTGAATGAAATAAGGACCAACCTTTGAATAGAAAATAAGGATCATACAATTACATACTTCTTCTTGGTGTTCTCTCCTATCGAAGGTTGAAGAGCAACATTATGGCTACACTGTTATGAAAAAATGGGTAGGTACGTATGGGTATGGGTAGGTAGTTCTATTGCAGAGAAACGTGTACAGGAGAGTTTTTAAGGATGAGATTTTCTCTAAAAGTACCTGACCAACGACAACAATTCTTTCACTATTAGATAGATAAAAGTTAAAGCAATGTATCTGTAAAGTAATTATTAAAATCGGTCCTATAGTTTTTGAGAAATACTCAACCTTAATGAGGCCCCCTGTATACTTATCTCTGTCTTCGACTGTACATATTAAAACTTAAACCAATTTAACATACGAGTAGCTATAAAAGTGTGTAGGTAGAAGAGAGCTTCCAGAATTTGGAATGGTTACGAGCATGCATTTAAATCATGTTCTAACTAGATATATTGAAGTAGGTAAGTTTTTAAGTAGATATTCAAATTCACACCTACAGGTTATGTAAAGTCTGCCAACTGCAAATACCGTTTTGAATCTTTTACATAGAGCTGAAATTATTTTCGAAAAGCGCCAGCTCAGATACGTTTACCAAATCCTTGCAGTTTCAGACCACACTTACTCAGCACATGCAAGTTATATTTGAGCGCGGAGCAGGCCCGTTAGGCGCGGTGAAGAGTGGCGGTGTCTGCGGTGCACTACAAAGAGTTCGTGCCCCATAAATCGGGGAGACTCTGACCTTCCGTCGGGACTCCGCGACCGACCCGGCGCAGGCGCAGCCGGTGCGGACCACTGCGCACACGCAGGTCCCCGGTGTTGTGATTTAGAATTATATTTATGTCTTCAAAATTTATCCACCTGGACAATGATCGCAGTTCGGTAGTCAACTTCCCAGAAGACCTATCTGGGGAAGGAAAAAGATGCTTAGCCCCACGGAAGTTGAGTTAGTGTGGGGTCTATTTATCTAGACTCCTAAAATAACCAAGTTACACCAACAGGCTATAAAATTCTTGATAAGGGCAAAGTTATAAAATTGGTGTAAATAACTTCGAAATGTATTTGCCGTATATTCTCAAGTGACATCCTGTTCCTATAGTTTACAACTGCATAAATTAAACTCACGCTTCAGAGTGGTTGATATTTATATTTGCCGTATGACGTATAAAATACGTCAGATTAGTTTGAACATGAAGCGTGTTACTGAGTCAATATTAAATAGACTTCAAGTAGTTATAAGAACACTTGGCTTGTATGCTAACAACTTGAGTTCATAGAGAAAAGTGGGAAAGTTAGATCATTTCGGAACCTGCCATTTTAGTTTCGAAACCGGAGTGAAGGTGAACAATTTCGGTTTTAGTTACAAAGCCGTTCAACAATTTAACAATGCAAAATTCCTAATATGGTTTACGAACCACAAACTTTTCCAATATTATAATGAGAAAGTATGGGTTTTGTACTCAATCACTAATGGATTGACGGATCTGCATCCAAATGTAACGCATAGGTAGGTAGGTATCTAAAAGTCTTAGAAGTAGGTAAATATCAAAATAACAAAGGTTTATTTTTAAAACAAAGGTTATGTAGGTACTTCTTAGGTTCAATGAAAATATGAGTGGAAAGTGGTTTAGATTGGAGGTACCGATGTGACATGAGTTAGCATTTTAGGTAATTTCAGTATCGAACATGTACCTAAGTAGATGCCACTTTACATCTCTCATTACGTAAAAATAGCTTCAGATGGTTAGTACGATGCTATCTTGCTCGAATTATCGCTATCAAGTGGATAATAGCTTGCTGACCTCATAAATACCTGTCATTGGCCGCTCATCAAGAACGTATCCATAAAATTCCTCTCTCTCATTAACTTCTGCAATCGATTCCGATAGCGGTGGAAATATTTACCTATACCGCAGGCCAAATCAAGTGTCTTATTTTGTAAACAAATATGATCGTCTAATTACCTGTTGTGATGTAACACTGTGATGGAACTGATATTCATCATCGTGAAAATAAAGTGATCCGATCTAATAATGTGAAAATAGCTAAGCAATAATCACAGAACAGCTTAAAATGTTAGTAGGGTAGGGTAGGTTTTTGTTTACAAAATATGACATTTGATTTGGCCTTCGGTTTACATTACATCATTTCGCAATTGTCATCAATCATCCATCATAATATTTGTTAGCTCTATTTAGTTGAACTGCTCGGGCACAGATCAGACCTTCCCTTACATCAGTATGGTCTAACACAGAGAAAAGTGTACAGGAGAGTTTTTAGGGTTGAGATTATCTAAAAAAAATACCTACGCTTATTTAGTCATTGGGCATCTTTATCTTGATTTGGCCTTCATATTAGTATCAAATACTTTATCTTTCAATCCATATATTTTTAGTAAAACTGCCAAAAGTCGTTACCAAGGCCTACGTCTCCTTACGTGAGCTTTTTACGTGACGTTGTATTCGCATGCAATGCAAGGTGATTATTGCGACTTTTGACGTCACGGAATTTAAATTGTATTTAAATTAAAGGAGAGTAAATAATGCGTAAGTGCTGCGGCGACCAATTATTGCGATTTTACTTTGACCTTTAGGAAATACTTTGCGTGTCAACCGGGGCTCGGCCCGTTGCATTACGTGTGAAGAAAATTAATTTCTGCAATTGTTATATCATCCATAAATTCCATAATGTGTAAGTATGACATAAAGGAAAACTTTTCGTATTGTAGGTGGGCAATTACAATAATTTTTTTACTCATTAAGCACGTATTTACATTCGAGTAACACTTTGAACTTTATCCCTTTCTGATTGGCTTTAAAATTCAACTTCAAGTATTACCATTGACACAATACCTACATAATATAGAAGCTATCATTTATATTCCACATTATATTCCATTCTAATTTAACACATAAATCGACCATCATCTTTAGTATGCAAAACTATAAATTCGCGGGTTAAATAAACAATCATCAGCCACTGCAGATATATCATATATGATTGCGCGGGCATTTTGAATCGATTAACATACAAATTAATACCCATTTCCGAAGAAGACAAATACAATCGGACGTTTATCCGCATATCGGCACCTCAGATTATAGCCGGCGCGCCAGCTCATTCGTAAGCTGTCTGCCAGTGGGCCAGCGCCGGACAGCTCGCTATTACAATACTGTGATTACAGGCCGATGCGAGCCCGCTTATTAATAAATAGTAAATACCTCCCCCTTGTCTACACGGAGACCACAGAGTATAAATAACAAAGTAATTACCGTTCCCCGATAGGCTTTCTTCGGAGAGATTGAGAAATGAAAACCTTAAAGATGGCCGCGTATAATTCATGGCTATTTGCTACCTGCCTGGAAATTCTAAGGTTGTTTTTGATCAGCGCTTTCTATTTTCTATTTCTTCCGCTTTCTTGGTACAAACTGTAGTAATGATAGCATTTTATCGTATTTGCGGGGGCAGAATGTTGTTACCTCACTTTCCTTTAGGCCCCATTCCCACACCTCAAATCTACATGTTTACCTGTTACCATTATTTCGTAATAATGTTTCGTATATCGACCTTAATAGTGTCTTTATTTTATGTTTCCGTTACGATTATTGTAAATTAAACTGAATTCTCCAGTATCATTTTTGCATAAGTAAACTTTTATACTGTACTCGTACACTATTCTATTCTATTCGCGGAAAATATTATATTATAGCTTCATACCATACTTCTATTCCGGGAAGTATATTTATATTTTATACCTACTATAATTTTTAATTAATGGTTTGCTACACGTAATTTTACGTATAGCAAATTAGCAATACACGCAATAGGTATAGCCACAATTTAGTCTTGATACAAATAAACATAATAAAAAAACTTTAAATATATATAAAAAAAATTCAACAAGTAAATAGGTGGGTACTTATCTACTTATATTTATTGCATAAAATACACACAGAATGATAGAATACACATTCTTTGTAAGGTATTATAAATAACCGAAGCAGATCACGGTATGCCTCGTTCATGTTCACCGACCACTTCTTAGCAAAACATTCTTGCCTGACTCAACCGAGTCTTTCAGATCGATCCCTTTATTATCACATCGGCGAGATATTTTTATCCTACCATAGACAAGCTCGCTCGCAAAGTTAACAAGCTATTCATCGAGTTGAATGCGGCGTCAAAGCGCAGGCGCACAGCGAATCGACACGCAGATCAGAATATCAACCCCTGTTCTAACTAGACGAACGACTAAATAGTTGAACGACAATAATTCTTATTGACACAAATGTAATAACATCATTTGTCATTAGAAAGTCGACAAAGGATTTATAGACTAAGTAGATTTATAATGTCACGACATGATATGTAATTCAATTCCGACAATAGCATTGTTTACCATACGCCAGAAAGAGTGAAAACAGCAAAACAAACAGTTTAATTACTTAATAGGAGATCAATGAATTACTTACATAAATTATTAGCCTGTTAGTTTTTGAGGTAAAACGATCCACACCGACATGAACCGCTGGTATAGACATTAACCGTAACATATTAGTAATTTTATTTAAATACTTACCTTAAAGCAGCTTAAAAAAGAAAACTTATTAAATCAACAATTGTGTCGATTTCGGTGCTATATGATTGATTATCACACATTGGCTTATTATACGAAACTCGCTGGTGATTAAAAGGCTATTTCAATATATCAGAGTCTTTAATATCTTGCTTCGTGGCGTTTACAATGGCAGAAAAGAATGACAGAGTAAGTACAAATTTAGTTATAAAAACATGCCTTTATATAAATATATGCCATTATAAAAAGGTGGCCAGTCCGTAACAATAAGAGTATATCACAGTACTTACTCTAAACAACGGCAACGCTAGAAGTATTTCTGTACTAAAATCTGAATATGTTAACAATATTATGTCACGCGACTATGTCGTCCGTGTGTGCAGCCTGCGATCGGACAACAAACGGGCAGCCTGACAGCACCATCCAACTTCATCGCCGCCTGGCACTGACAAAGCGACGCCATCAATGCCAATGCCGGCCATCTGACCTCAAAGGATATGCAACACAAGACTAATGTCTTATACATTACCCACCAGTAACTACGATCGAGTACTTACAGAATCACAATACACATTAGTTTATAATGGTTGATAGTCAGGTAGGTAGAAGGTATGATTATGTCGTAGCGCCAAATCTGTCCTAAACCTAAAGGCAAATGTCACTAATTACCTACTAATAATAAATTGTGTAAGAGTGATAGGAACGTCTTGCTTAGCGAACGATTAAATTCAACGTATCCATACTCTAGCTAGAGTATACGTTGAATTTATCACCTCAACATTTTAGGTGCGGTGCGATTCTGTCGTAAGCGCTAAACTTACCTAAACCTAAATGAAACTGTCATGGTCACTCATATACCTACTAGATTGCGTTACCTAAGGGCGGAATGTGTGGTTTAGCGATGATTATACGACTCCCGGGAGTCAACACTATAGACTCCTGTGCATAGGTATTGCAAAAAGAAACCACATTACAGACAAAGTTGCAAGAAGTACAAAAGTCGGTATTGTCAATCAAAGGGATTTCAGGCGAAAGGCTTAAATATATACTTATGATGGAATGCAAAGAGATGTAAAAGCAATTAAGAAACATTTTCTCTATAATGAGAAGTAGGTAAAGCAGGGATTAACAAACGAAAGTTGTTAATAACCAAAACCAGTATCACATCATCAATCAAACACATTAACTGGAAAGGGAAACACCTTCCTTTTTCTCAACTCATTTCCAGACCGCTTTTAACTAATTTTACTACAAGTTTTGGTGCCTGAGCGCTGGAAATTAATAAGCAACTACCGCTCTTTACAGCAGTGACTGATGTTGATGTAAGACCGTAAGTGAATATTAATGAAAGGGTTGTTAAAAGTGACTTTGGAAATCGTAACTCAATTACTCTAAACATTCAGGAAACGTCAACGGACGGTAGTGAGGCTGCAAGGGCTTGCATAATGGCCCCCGCCGAGTATCTACTTCCAAACGCCATGTTCACACATTGCCTACTAGCTGCCAATTAATGAGACATACACCCCCCATACAAACTTACTTTCGCTACTAGGGCCCGCAATGAGCATACATTGCGTTTTAAATTGCAAACGAGATGGTAATTAGCGAAAACAACCGCTAAAAGTCGCGGGTAAATGCCACCGCGGGACCCGTATGGAAATTAGGGACAAATTACGTCTCCACTGTTACTTTCGTTTGTATAACAACGGTTACATAAATCACGTAATATTTTCAGGGTTTGTTGATCCGTTTATTGTCCGGCGTGTACGGTTGAGTATATAGGCGAATACTTAGAGTGGAAAAAAGAGTAAGTAATACCGAATTAAATATTCAGTATATTGATTCCATATCATTAATTGCTTAAATGGATATGTAGTAACGTAACTTACTTTCCTTAGTAGGTAAACGTGCGGGGGATGTAAAATATGAAACATTCGCATATCTGAACGAGACCTAACCGAGGCCGATATTTATATACCGATATTCAGAACAGTGTGTTGCAGTTCAGTCTTACAACTGTCACATTTCATACAACTTTGGCAGTCGTAAGAGCGATCTCACGCTAAACTAGTTCTCAACACTGTCTATGAACATCGACCTAGTAACAATCCTCTACATAATTGTTTGGGTGCTGTCAAAATTTACACTAATTGCGCGATTGATTAAATGACGTGCAGCTCAAAACAATCAGTCAAATTATCTGGAGCCAATAATCATATGCGAGCTTGGCATGGCACTTATGCAACATGTAAAATATTGCGAACTCATAAGGCAGCGCGGCGCAGCACGGCCCGGCGCGGGCGCAGCGGCAGTAGATGGAACTGCAGATAGAGGTAATCTAATAAGTCAGATCTGAAGCCAAACGTCGACCGTAGTAATAACTCACGGTCGAGATGGCAGAGGTTAATTAAAAATAGCAACTTCAATCCCAAGTGTCAGAGATAGAGCTAGATTAGGACTCCTTTGATTTATACCACTTCAAATTGAGGGAGGCATAGACAAGTAAATGCTCGAAGAAAACTGTTAATACAAAATCAAGTGATACTTTACTTAACAATTAAGTAAGTTAAGGCTTTTTGAAAATGGCGGGAAACGACGGTTGCGAAATTATTTAATAATTTTCAGTATAATGTCTACAGTGGGTGTTTTGTGTTTAATATCACGTTAAATTAATCAGAAAATGTTCGCGAATGACAGTATGGTGAAGTTATTGGAGAATTCAAGCAGGATCTGAAGTTTGGCGCCATGGTCAAGATTCCCACTACGAGCTCGGGAGTGAACGTGACTGTCGAGCTGCTTCGTCCGCAGTGATTGACGCTACGGCGTCTCCTGTGGATAAAGACATGAAGACGCTGCTACCCAGGGTGATGACGCTACGGCGACTCCCCTGGAGGAAGATAGAAGACTATTTATACATTGAATTTTTTGTAACATGACATTGGCAAATGACGAACTGTCGAGTCCATTAATAAAATAAATAAAGTAAGTTAAGCAAGACTGTAGCATGACAAAACGAAGCCAATGCTTTTGAAACATTGCACGTACCTATAGTACTTACGGTACAAGTTCTTATTACTTAACACGCGTGTACTAATTACGCTTGGAATAAATCAAGCCTCGCTATTAATGTTGGTACCAAATCTTACACCTATCATATTGATATTGCTGTGTTGTAGTTAGCTGTGTTGCAATGTAGCATTTGAGAAACACAACCTATCAATCTGTAATGTTCTTAATCGCATCTGACGGCCAGTCATCACTAATCAATTTGGCGCATGTTCGCCGATCATACGTACACGAGGTATCTTTACTTAATGTTATTAAGATTGATATAAACGAATTTGCGTGGACACGTGGACTACTTGTATGTTGCGGTAAAAATCTGTCCCCGATAGGGGTATGTCGGTTAAAAACGATATTTATCTACCTCCTCAGATATATTTATATTTATCTATTATGTTATGAAAAAATTTACCATTTCCCTCAGGAAAGGTCAGCCCTCAGCGATAAATGTGTAGTTTTGACCGCGTGCCTACCATAGTTTGCCAATTGTAAGTAGGTATTGTAATGTGTAAGTATGAGTAAACCTAACCTAAATAAAGGAATATTAAATTAGGTTCTTATAATCGCACCGGGCAATCTTATATTACGTACATTTACCGAGTGCTCTCAAAAACGGTGAAGGAAAACATCGTGATGAAACCTGCATGTCGTAGAAGAAGAAAGAAATCTAAGGCATGTGAAATCCGCCAACCCGCACTGGGCCCGCGTGGTGGATCATGGCCCGAGCTCCCTCGATGAAAGGGAAGGTCTGTGCCCGAGCAGTGGGGCAATTTAACTAGACTGATGATGAATCGCACCGGGTCCACATTTTTTTAAGACGGTCGCACTTCGGAAAATGTCAATATCTGACCGACAAACTAGTCACTAACTTTTACCGTAACAATAATCGAGCTAATATCATAGTGTGAAAACCAGTAAAATTGTATTTCCTAGGTCAAGACTAAGATTACGATGTTTAGAAAGATTCCTACTCATAAAGTTGAATGTGTGTGCAGTAATACCGTTAGAGTACCTATGTTGCTGTATCATTACATTACAAATAACAGTACAGCTGGTAGAGACACTGATTTTCTGGTAATCCATCAATCAATAGATATATGATCTGATGTAAACACTGGTCAAAGGTCTAACATTGACCCTAAATCAATCGTGTGTGAAATGTAACAGATATACTTACATGGGAGGAATAACAGTTAATAATAGGATAGGCACGATTTTAAAATTTGTATTTTAGCCATAAAATAGTTTTGGTATTTTGATCAACAACATACGAGTAGAAATAATCGTATTACATATGCATAATCAACACGCACCTATGATGATTTAGGTAAGTAAAATATAATTATTATTCTATTTTTATTTGAATGGTTTCTACTCTTATTCAGGACATAATTTCGCCAATGTCAAGTTTTTGGAGTATTCATGTAAATAGAAAATCAAACAAATAAAAAATCAATCCGCCATTCCAAAATGATGGCGGATATCCCAATAATTATTGAAATAGTTACATACATGTCAGAGTCCGTCGTGCAACTGACAATTGCTTTCATTTCGTCAATACTGCCTCATCATAAATCAGAATTATTTGGGACAAAAAAGGAAAAAGGAAAAAGGCCCGACGGGATGACACTCATTCCATGGAAGATGGGACGGCCATTGGTGTGGGATGCCACGTGTGTTGATACGCTGACGCCGTCCCATCTTCCTGAAACATCACAACGAGCAAGTGGCGCTGCTGCAGCAGCCGAATCCCTCAAGCGACGCAAGTATAGTAGCCTCGACAGAGGCTACATATTTGTGCCGTTTGGGGTAGAGACGCTGGGTCCCTGGGGGCCGGGAGCGATGGAGATTTTGAAAGATCTGTCGGCGCGGCTCGTGGAGTCCACGCGTGACCAAAGTGCTGGCCTGTATTTCGCCCAAAGGATCAGCCTAGCGATCCAGAGGGGAAATGCCGCCAGCATTTTGGGCACGTTGCCGGACAACGGGGATCGGTTGAACTATCTGTAATGCTAAGCCATTCAGATAGTTCAACAGTTTTTAGTTTAGTTTATATTTTCTAGGTTAATGTATTATAATAGTTATTTTTATTTTTTATTGTATTCGAAATAAATGATCCTAGTATTATTAGGTACAGGACTTTTGTAAAATATGCTTCCAAATAAAGACTTTGGGACATATCGTCGAACATTACCGAAGAATATGAACACTACCTACTAACCTTCTGGTGGTATCTGTCAGTCATCATAATATCTACATAAATGATGTGCGAAACGATGGGCGCCCGTTAGTCTGTACTTACAATAACAGTTATCGTGAGAAAGACAAATGACACTACTCGTACTCATCAGTTTGCATGGCGAATTCATGACTTCCACATAAACCAACTGACGTTCTTTATGGTAATATATGCGCAGTTTCTGTTAAACTGGAAGCATGACTTGAAGAGGCCAAGTCAATAACAGATCTCACGGAATGAACAACGGATGAAACAACTTGGAAGTGCTGACACAGATTGAAAAAACTGAGGTAGGAAAAGATAGCAAATATATCAAAGACAAGTTTAAGTATACACACTAAACTCCAGGATTCAGAAACATTTAGATCTAGCTAGTTTATAGCTGTTATAGTTTGTTAATAGCATTTTGAGTTTTAAGAGCAAGTTCACACTAAGCTAGCACTCAATCTGTCTCTGGGGGCCGAGATTCATGGACAGTTTTGAGTTGACTCGCTCTTACGATTGTCAAAAGTGTATGAAATCTGACAGTTGTAAGACCAAACTTAAACTCATTTCGTATTAAAAACTCTATACATATCGTCTATACACATCGTCCTAAGAGAGATTTAAGCAAGGTACTCAACCTGCTCGAAATGCGACACACGTCGTATTAATTTGTACAAAATTTCACAAATTGAAACCTTGCCAGTGAATGTTGCTGAGAATGTGGATGTAGCGTGCATTGGTCTGCAATTTCGTGCGTTTTAAATAGTTTCTCCTCCTTTCATCGGCTCCAACGGTGTCAATATTCAATTCTTCCGAGGTGAAGGACCGAATTGCGTGCTGAACTTGCGTGCATGATCAATGCGAGATTCGATTCCGGCACTCCCCGACAGGGCCATCAATTTCAGGACACATTCGGTGTTCGCAGAACTTTCGCCAGAAGCACGAACCGATCTCGATATGTATCGGCAGCATGGCCATTAATATACTCTCATTCTTTCCGGTCTTAAATCACCATTAATCTAATTAGTCCACATTGCTCAGTAGATGACTAGATAAGCTACATTCTCTTGTGGCAGTGCTCACATATTCTCAATTTAGACACGGTGGCACCTTCAAACTTTGTGCAATGCTATTCCAGAAAATAGTATTCTTTTAAGTCAGAAAGAAAAAAAAAGTGTAAGTAAGCAATCGTATAAGTTAAACAATGTTGGGTACGGTCTGAACGTGGATGGGTAACCTCTATTGACATGTGACCACCTCTTTGCCACGTAAAAACAGTCGAATCAGGTTACTGTTGTTCGACAGCTAACGGCGGGCGTGAACTACTCTGCCACTATGTTAGAAAACTTAGAAGAATAGACGCAATCAACCAAATGACTCAGCTACATTCCAAAAATCTGAAATTTCTGCGAGATTTAAGATTTTCACCCCAATAAAGTTCGAAAGGATACGTTTATACCTCCACAAGTACAACCAAATGCCATTACAATAAATCGTTGAAGCAAAAAGGTTCTGGCACGGTGGCTGCGTCGAGTACCCTCGATTCGTCTCAGGTGCGCCGGCGCCCCGCTGGGCCCATCTCCACTATATCGCTATTATTGCACTATTACTGTCTCCCGTCTGCTACTGTAGATCAAACTCGTGCAGTACCTGTCACATTCAAGATACTTATAATAACGGTACTACGCTACTTTATGCATTTAAGCATGCTTTACGAAACGCTATATTGACCAATACTTAATAATTGATGGTAACTTAACAAAGGAAATGGTTTGAATTAACTATGAAAAGCAACAGCTAGATAATATAAGTACTACTTCCGCGAAATAGTAGCTCGATCACTTACCTTCTTCTAAAGTACAGTCGACAGCAGATCAATGGTAACACTTGCAGTACGATTTCAAGTCTTACGACGCAAATAATAAGAACCGTCAAAAGTAAAAAGTGTTACCATTGATCTGCAGTCGACTGTACGTAAGTACCTAAGTAGTAAAAACTTATACCTATTATAGGTACTTTTTGTGGTCTAAGTAATTCTATTTTGTAGTTTAGGTGGGTCAATTCCTTATGTAAAATCAAAGGCTTTGTCTTCGGGCTAAAGTTCCCACACAGGCGCGATCTGCACGCGGCTTCCGACCTATGTCCAGTAGGTAGCGGATTGCGGCTTAGGCCTCAGATTGCTACCTACTGGACGTAGGTCGCAAGCCGCCTGCTTCGCTGTGTTCAGACAATTTTTTGTGACGTCATTGTAGTCTCCTTCAGTCATAAGCCCACTTTGGTAATTTCCAATATTTTTCGTAGTCTTAGTTCGAACCAGATTGGACACCGTTAACTTAATAACACCCTGACCAGATAAAAGGCGCAAAATTCGTAATTTTTTTACCGTAGTCTCGTGCATCGATCACACGTTGCTCATATTACCTATATACCGTTAACCCAATGCAAGTCCGTCGGTTATTGAGGAAAAATTATCAACTTTTATGTGTCAAAATTACCTACAAACTATTCAAGCTTCGACAACTTTACCTACATGACGCAGGACAAGAATGCCAGCCTACGTAAACACATTAAAATCATGGCATAAACGCGGTTGAAACTATGAAAGGAACATAAAATAGTACTTGCTCGTATTATGCACGCCCCTACGATGATTCGAGGGGCGATAAATTTAATGCAGTGGACAGCAAAATTGTTGTTTTGACCGCACGACTTGCATTGCTCTCTTATAAAACCTTTATTTTATTTTATTGCCTATTGACAGGATATGTTTTGTATGTTGTCAACGTTTTAAATTATGACTCTCATTTACAATTGGTGTTAATTGCAGCGTAATCTCATTTTATTTTACTTATGTATTTTTTCGTAACGACATGCCCTTAATACATATATTACTTAAATATTTAAACGAGTATGAATAATACAAAAAATATCTTAAGGAAATTATTCTCTTACGTACATTTCGAAACATGACATTTAATTTATTTATTTCCTTTACAAGTTTCAAAATATAAAATTTTTCATCAACCTAGATAAGCAGAACATTGATTACAAGATAGATACATCTTTAGATATACTACCTTTAAATGTATATGTAGGCAAAGTTCATGCCGCTGTATCAAAAGGTACGAGCTTGCTATAAAAATAGAGTACTTAATTGAACAATTGTCTTAATATTAAAGAAGCCAGTAATGGGATCGTAAATAACATAAGAATTAGTATCTGCTTACATGGTTACATGTATACCTACACCTACCCATAGTGAAGCAGGGTAAGCAGCAATCCTGCATGAGTCCTCTTTCCTAACACGGGCAACGCCAGGAGCAAAGTAAAGCGGTTCCCTACATTATACAGGACGTCTGACCAAACACGGAATTGGCTGCTGCAGAAAAGGAATAGCGCTCACTTTTATCATTTTTCCCGACCAAGTAGTTGTATGGAGCGCATACGAAATACGTGATTTGGACAGAACAAGTTTCGAACAGCTTCGAAACTTCGGAAGCATTACATCCACTTAGGACCATTTTAATATTATATTTACCTCAACGGTTGTGCTGAAATAATCCGTCAAGAGTCTAGTACTTGCCTACTTATCATTGTAGGTATAGGTATTGAATAACGTCACCATCAATGAAGAAAATGGGGATGGAGAGGTGTCGCCTCATACAAGCTGTCATCGCAGCCCAAATTGCAACCTCATAGTTATTGGTAAACAAAGGTTACTCACTTTAGATTGATAACCATTTGTCAATACCTATATATAATATAGGTTCAGCTAACTGAGATAGTTGTTAGTAGAAAATTTGAATTTACCTAAAAAATTCAAAAGGCCCCAATGTTCAGGTTCTGTGTAACTTTGTATATTAATTATTTTTTGTTTGTTTGGGTTTGCGGTAATCTTTTAGTGTTTTGTTCTTAATTTTTTGGTAGTAACTTTTGAATACCAATATTGATCATATTCCAACGTTTGCGGTAAAAACTTTATACCTAGTATTATGTAGCAGCACCCCTCAACCTCTACTATCAACGTAGTAGAGTCTACAAGTTAACCGGTCGTCGAACTCTATTCGCTCCTGTTTTCCGACCAAATCGTAATAACTTACCTACTTAAACCATAATTAAATACCGAATTCACCGTAAAAACGCGTTTTACGAAGTCGGTGCATTTATTTTAAAGCGCATATTTCAACGTAACAGAGGAGGCAGTTCCCAAAATTCAATTTTGTTTTTTCTCTTTGTCGGGAACGTCCGTAGTCCGTAGGTGTATAAGTACGTACCTTATAATAAGGTCCAGATTCCATAAAAGACTCCAGTGGCATTTCTCGGAGGCATGAAAGTCACTACGATCTCTGTTGCATTATTTATTTTTACTTACTTATTCTATATCGGGTGAGATAATTTTAGTTTTGGTCCTTTATTCCTATCGTTTACTTTTCCTCTTAGCTAAATATAAATTGTAACAAGAATCTCCTACATAATACATCTCGTGTCTTTTTATATATTTTTATTTTAGGTTAATATTATAATAGTTCTTTTTAATTTTTATTATACTTATGGAATATGTGATTTGTAAATAAAAACTGACTGATTTTATCAAAAGAAAGAAAACAATATCCACATAAACTCTCACATAGGCTCTACATAAACGACATTTTAAAATTAGATTTTAATGAATGGGTGGTGACCTGTTTAAAGAATTCGTTATAAATACCCGTGATATTTTAAACAACGATGGTTTAAATCGGTTGTTTAATTTGATCAGTAAATTATGGTTTATTAGTACACTGTAAGTAAACCATATTATCTAAGCTGCTGAAATGTGATAAGATTATTTTTTAAATCTATTTCTAAGATTATTTTATAAAAAGATGTCTAAAAGTAATTTCATAATGTTCAAAATTATTTGACATTTGTATGAGTCTGTGATATTTCCGTGCCCTCAATTCTCCATTGAAATCTCAATGTAATGCCAACATAAATTTTCCTCAAAGATCATAATACACATGAAGTATTGACAAAATCCGTTTCCAATTATTTTGTAATTCGTGACGTAACAGGGAATTCCTCGTTCGAATTCGCGTGACGTAGTATCCGCCACACTCCTGCGCAGCCCTGCAAATGTCAAGAGTGCAGTTACGTAAACAACTGAGTTACTGACTCGACCTTTGGCAACACCTTTGAAAATTGACTGTTGTGATTTAAGGAAATCTTATTGCGATAATTCGAACAACACTGTCTATTGGCCAAAGTTCAGAATGGTTACTTTGCCTCACATAACATCTTTATAATCTTGTTTTTATGGCAATCATATCAATGGTAACTGAAGTACGGTTTTGTAACTTTTAGATATGGCACACTATAAAACCTTTGTACTCTACAATATATAGAGTTCAAAGGTACTCTATGTAAATACTTAGCTACCTATTTTAAATTATACTATATTACATACATGTATTTGTTTATCTACTAAACTCACATTTTATTCCCGTAAATTTATGCGGAGAGTATGTATTTTGTTTGTCCTGCTGCGATCCTGGTCCTTGGGACACCACTTCACTTTCGCTTCTGCCATAATATATTCATCAATCTCTTCATGTACGTAATTAGGACTCATATACTTAATTAGGACGAACCTATAAGCAATTCGGTAGAGACGAGATAATTTTATGTAGGTAAAATATTTATTTCAAAACATTCGTGGCGCCAAAGATTTAACAATCGAAAGTTACAAGGTTAAAGTTCTGCAATAAACCTTAATCCGGATTTGTAGCAATCCAGTTAAACACGAAATTTGTATTACAGAAACAATTTAGTGCTTACAACTACGGAAAAGTATTAAGACATACACACCCACTTTATACGAACTTTTTCTTCAAAACATCGGAAAAACCTTGATTATTTGACATTTTTACGTCTTTGTATCTTACTATTATACGTTTTGCTTTTTCTTTAGTCGCTACAAATTATAAAGAAGTAGGTAAGTAACTCTACCTCATATTTTAATTTTTAATGTAAGTTAATGTCAACCAAATTGATATTATCAGGTGTCTGATAAAATGAATTATGTACAATTAATTTTAAGATAGCGACAATGTTTGTATGTTCTCAACATGTAGACAGGACAGACAAACTGGTTTGGGTGCACCTAATGTTTGTACAAATTTGAATAAACCAGTCCCTGTATGTTAATTGGAGCGTAAGAACATTACTGTCACACTTATGCAATATTGATATCGTGTAGGTGAAACGTGAGACCTGTCCACAGAAATTAGTGTTCGACATGAACATTAGATCTCAGGTGTTAGTCTGACATTAATCGAAACGTGTACCCACTCTGTGGCAATTCTAAATTCGAAACTATTGTATAGAATTACTACTTTGGATGTAACTTCCGTCCATATCCCTAACGGGGAATCACATTTCGATCCACCTTCTTCCGATCTCATTATAGTCGTCTGTCTCTTGCATGCTCCCTTGGTGTGTGCATACGCTCTGCATGTTATCATTATCATCATCAGTCCATTTATATGTCCCCACTGCTTGGACACAGATCTTCCCTTACATACAGGGAGCTCGGGGCCATGATCCACCACGCGGGCCCAGTGCGGATTGGGGGATCAATCAATCAATCAAATATACTTTATTAACACACAAATGAAAATACATCAGTCACATATAAAACCAAAATTAGCTAATGTGGCGGATTTCACATGCCTCAGATTTTTTTTCTACGGCATGCAGGTTTCATCACGATGTTTTCCTTCACCGTTTTGAGAGCACTCGGTAAATGTACGTAAGTTTTTCCGTCGAAAAAAAGATAACTCATTGGTACATGGTTGCCCTGGCTGGGAATCGAATTCGGGACCTTCGTATTGCAAGTTCATTGACCCAACCACTGAGCCACCGAGCTTTCCATATGTTGTTCTTTATATGTTATGGTTTAGGCATATTCGTCAACTTCATCGCTGGCTTCTTTGCTACTCACTTTTGAGTCGCAATACCTGGTTTCATCAATCTCTTCACCTAATTCATTCATGCGCAAACTATCAAACATGCCAAATATCGATGACAATTCTTTGAAACCAACCATATATCTTCATTGCGTTTTAGGTCGGCATTGCATTCATGCTTTTTCGAGCATAGCCAACCATTATGTTATGAAGCATAATAATATTTAAATGTGTAATATAAATACATGTTTACAAATCCCTCGAATGTTAAAACAAAAACAAACACGGTGATTTAGCTAGCAACCTGGAGTAATCTAGTCAGGTTACATTCCATCAGTGTAGACCACGGGTATAGCCGCATTTACGCTAATTGCAAAAAAAACTCATCTGGTGTTTAATAGATAAGTAAATGAGTATTTCCTACGGCGCAACGAGTCTGTGGCGCCAATATTCTATCAGCTACAAGGGGTGGTCGCAATACCGCATAGCTCGGGAGCGAGTGCACTAAATCAAGTACTAATAACTGGCGACTCAGATACGATCTTTGCTTTCAATAATAGAGACAGTCAATTGTACCGCCTTTCGTAGAAAGTTCTTTGTAAGCTCTTTACCGGTCCGAAGGCTATTACTGTAATAGACGAAGCGCTCACCGCATTGTAGCGCTCTCATCGAGGACATCATGAAAGAATAAACTATGAAAAAAGAGTGACAAGGTCGCAGGTTCAAGTCCTGCCCCACGGCTAGAAATTTTTCGTCATTTTGAATAGGTATGAAAAAAGTACGTAGGAATATGATATGACACAGCCCTGAAAGAATGCGGGATAAATAGTGGAAGAAAAATGAAATGCAATAATGAATATTAGGTAAAATAGTTGCTAGATAATAATAAAAATTCAATACCCAAATGTCAAAATAAAACGATGCGATGCCATAAATAAAACACATCACAACCTATGCCATAACACAAGAGGGTCCTTCGGCCTTTTCCAAAAAAAATCATACTTTATCTTCTCACAACATGACTCTTGGTGGTACACGATGAGATAGTTTAATACGGTGAGTGCTTGGACTGTAACATAAGCACCAATTTTTACTTCACTGTCTGCAACAATGACATTTCTATTGCCTATTGTTCCAGCAAATTGAGTCTGCAAGTTTCAGATTGTATCCTTGTGTAGACAAAGGATTTAATATTTTCCAGGTTTATAGTAGACGAGATAACGTCTAGGTAATTTTGATATTGTTACGACAGCGAAGAAAGTTGTTCTTTCAATTAGATAGTAACTAATTTAATAAATCGTAACAACAGGCGAGGTGATTCTTAACAATAGAGGTGCCTATTGAGAATAAAAAATATATACAGAGAATATGGATAGAAAATTCATTCATAATTTTATATCATAAACTAGGATTTGATAGGAAGGATCCTTTTAGCATTTATGTCCTTTGGTCATCTTGCTACAATTTCGGCTCAAGCAGTTAAGATAAAGATAAGATAAGATAAACATTCTTTATTGCAAAGTAAAAGGAATTACACCAAAGAAATATGCTAATACAGTTAGTATCACAATTGGCGGTCTTATCGCTTAAAGCGATCTCTTCCAGACAACCTTTGTTTAGAGAATTCAGCGGATGAATAGGTAGCTTGTTGAGCAATAATTAAATATATATCGATACCTAACTATTTAACAGTTATTTCTAAATTAAGTATAGGTACTTGTTACTTACTATTTATGCTATAATATGTGACAATTTTGTATTGTCTTGTCGTGTATTGTAAAATATATCATCATCAAATACCTACGTCATTCGGAGTCCGGACATAGTAGGAATTCCTTGCATCTTCAATCTATGTGTGTGTAACTGAACTGATGCTTAGGTACATGAATTACTTTTCATGGTCATTAAATACATATAGACAATTATTGATATTCATATGTGAAATCACTACACTTTTTTTAAAAAGGCATCTGAGAGAGAGTTATATGAAGCTGTTGATGGTGACAAATTGACAAATTGTCGGCACTTAGAAATTAAGCATTCTGCCACAACCTGTGGCTACTAATTGAAATATCGAAATACGAATTTCAGATTTATCTTCAGAATGTTAATATGAGTTCATTGATACAATAGAACAATGAATCAAAATAATGCCCTACTTATGCCTAGCCTATGTTTCCGATTAGGGTTGGCACAGACTGCAAACAGACGGCGCTGCCTGGCGCATGGCGCCTCGCTGGGTGTAAATCAGTAGCTAATAGCTGTCCGATACCATCGACACTTTCGATATTGTCTGCCTGTTACGTGCTACAATAATATCGACCTAGACAAAATGATAACAGGTATAGTACATAGAACCAGAACCATAGGTATAGTCGACAGAACATCTGCCCCCTAGCCAAGTAGCATTGACTATCGTTAACGCTAGTAGAATAGAAATAATAATGTATGGGACTGACGTTTGCTTTTTCGTCGTCAGCAATCAATCAAAATTCAATCCCGTACATTTTGATTTCTATTCTACGATTACTTCTTCTAGTTTACGAAAGGCAATGCCACTTAATTGGCTAGGCTTTTAGAATCGCTACCACGACATAATCGGATCTTATCATTTCACACCCGTGCTTTTTATTATCTATCTCTGTCTACACATATACCTAATAAGACTGTAAAAAGTTGTGTCTGTACATTGGATATTTTTTGAAAATAATAATTGTAATGTGTTTTAGGATCGATACTGATGCCAAAACACTAATTTTTAGAATTTTTGTCTGTTTGTCTGTGACTTTGTGCAAGTATCACGACATAACTACTGAAGGGATTTTGATGGGAGTTTCACTAGGAGATAACTGAAATATCCGGACAGCTCATAGGCTATAAGCCATGGCGGTATGTGATGTGGAAACAAGGATCCAGAGAGGAAGTTCTGCCTCCTGATCTCCTCCATCCTCCTCCTCTACGCAAACGAAGTTGCGGGGTACAACTAGTTAACAATATAACAAACGCTTGGTTTTAGATTTGAACAAAATAAGATCTAAAATAATCATTTTCTGTTACAAAAGATACTTAGCAATTAACTTTTCTAGTAACCTGACGTGATCATTGAATGAATTTAACAATCACTAAGTTGATTTCGACGCGTGGGTTTACCTATTATGAGAACACGTCATGAAACCTTTTACACGTGTCCATCATAATCATAAACACGAGCGTTAAATATAATGAACAACGACATAAAACAATCAATCTAACAAACACGCACGTCCACTTACGCATTATTACGTCTAACGCATTATGCGCTTAAGTTAACTGCACTTTCTTTCAAACCGTTTATTAAATGCACTCGGATAATAAATGATAGGACGCCACAAAAATGAACGCCGTACATCATACGTCAGCGGGAGAAAGCACGATAAATCTTCTTTTGTTTAGCATTTGTAATGTTTAAAACAAACAAGTAGATACCTATGTAGATATGGGAAGACGCATTTTGTATGCGTGTGTATGTGTAACATGCATTGAGAGAGTTAAATTGTCCTGCATTCACATTATTTTATTTTCATTTAAATACAGGTTGACCTTGAATTCATTCCACAAAATTAAATGGATGTTTAGGCTTATGACATACATTAATTCTGCACAGCGTTTAAGTAAATTAAACAATATGGGCATAAATAATTTTTTTTTACAATAAATTCAACAATGAACAAACAAAGTTTTTTTTATGTGCATCGTTACTATGCTTTGGAGTTTTTACATTTTCAGTTATTTTTAATTTTTTGCAACGATTTCGTTCACTGGAATTTGACGTAATGGTGATTTCTAAGGTCATTGTGTGACTTGTGACTTACTTAGTTCAATATTTTTTGCAGTTTTGATTTACTAAAAAACCTTACCAATTTAATATTTATCATGAGTAGGTACCTACAACCCCCAGTTGCAATTTGTCGAATGAATTCAAGGACACCCTTTATATCTACTATCACTACTTAGGTAGGTACTTACTTACGTGTGTCAGGCTAGGAGCGCACAAAAAGAATTCACACGTCCAATGCAATTTTGTGATAGGTAGGAGTAGGTACCTACTCCTAGTTTAAGCCTAGATCTTCATATAATGTAGATACTCGTTTGACCTCAAATATTCGTTTCGCAATAATAACTAAGTAGGTACGTTTCATGTCTCGCAGGATCTGTTATTACGTTAAATGAAGGTTATGTATACGGGTAGGTATAAGTATCGATTAATAATAATAAAAAATAACAGTTGTTTTACACGAGAGCAATGAATTTCACTTTCGGAACAATAGGACAATTTATGGAAGCATAATTAATATCAGCAATAATCCCGATGGTATTTCAAGTTACCCTTGAAAGTGTTTTGCAAACCATACCGACTAGGTACCCCACTTAATAAACCGATAACCGAAATTACGATAGACAATAACGAAATCTCTATCTAACGGACACGGCAGCTCACGAACGAATTCAGCTCTATACGATACGATAATCCGTTCATTTCGCAAACTGATTAAATAATGTATAATTGCTGCCATTAGGAAGGAAAGGCCATATGAACCGGATCTCCTGAGTACTGAGATCAAAGAAATATGAAGATATTGTAGAACATAATGAGACAGACAAGCCGTTGAAATAAATGCCTTTAATTATTGCCAAAAAACAGTTGTTTGCAAAATACAGTGGCACTGTAGCGCATAGTGGTATGTTAGTATTCTGGACGAGTCTAACGATACCTCATAGGTACAGAAAGAATCGTAAAGTAATTAGATTAGGTTACAGGAAGCCACACCAACGTACATACAGTCGAAAACATTACGCTTTTTGGGACTGGAGTCAAGACAAAGGTCTTCTGGTAGTTACAAACGTTTATTACCTACATGATTTTTTTAAATAGGTATATGTCGAGAGCGGTAATGGAAGCAAAATAACATTGAAAAGCACTGACAAACGTAACTTTTATAAATACATACAACAACATAAAAGATAATAAAGGATGTATGGCCAGCGCAACACTCTTCCTTCCGGCAGTCGAAATAGAAATTAGTTACAGCGTAACACAACGTTTTCTTAATAAATGACTTTTTTTAGTATTGCATTTTGCGTATCTTGTTATTATACTGCTGTTGGGTTTCCTGTTGTCACAAAATTAAATAATTTTCTGGCAGCATAGTATATCTCATTTTTTTTTCTTTTATCTATGGCCAACCTTACATAAACCCATGTATAAGATAACAATCGAAAGACAATACAACACTTAACGACAAAAATACATTCGAGCGAATAAATTCATTCGATACACCAGATAAGAGCCATTGGCCAGCAAAGAAAAGGTTCCCGAGCGCTCGTGAGCTAGATTCATCTACACGGTACATCTACACGATTTTATAAGAGAACATAATAGCTACATTACTAAGTACATTAACCTAATGGATGAAAAGGTTACTAATTGACGTATTCATTCCAGTTATCTAAACCAATAAAAGTTTTATCTACTTACTAAATCTTCGTAAGGATTCGATCCGTAAAAAGATAAACGAATAAAGTCAAGCGTGAAGTTGTAGGGAGTGTTCCGTAGATGAATTTATTTAATAAATATATTGATGTCCTTTTTGAATAGGGTTCAGTGTTCGATTCCGAATACGAAAGATTCAAAAGTTCACTGACTGAGTATTAAATCCCAATGCAAATGTGTCGTTCTCTGTTTCTGATGAACCCATGGGATAGGTGGGCCAGTGTTATAAATAATCTAAGTGCCTACCTAATAAGTAGGTACAGGAAGATATCAAAAAAGTCGAATAATAAAATTACCATTTCGTTATCTGAACCCCAATGTGACAATCGACAATGATATCTCTCTTCACTTCACACGTTAAAGAACTCTCAAATGAAAAGTTACAAAAGCGTTTTATAGTATAATTACTTTTTATAGTTAATCGATACACGAATTTATATCTACTGCCTATCTAATCGAACGACTAATTAGAGGTGTCAAGGAATATGAATATCACAATAGGTTGTTCGTGATATACCCACAGAATAGGTATTACAATTATTACCACTCTGGAAACAATTCATACCTACGAGTATAATATTCTTTGATCGTTTTGAGATAAATCGGCCAATGTATGTATTAAGTTTTCTCTAAAAACCTACATACTGCACTACTACTGACCTAGGAATCGAGCTCGGGCCTTCGTAACTTTAAGTCCATCAGTGTCCTACCGCATCGCCACCGAACTATTTACATTTTAATGGCGCAATAATTAAACCCAGTGTTTCCGTGAAAGCCTCGCAATGAGGAAAGCGACGCCTTCTAGTAATTAGTGAGGGAGGACGAGCATATTGTAGTTTCACGACCGTCTTATATAAATAAGTAAGAGAAAGTTACAGCTTTCAAAGACCAACCTTCTTGTGCAATACCTCCCTTAGAGTGGCATGAATCCTGCGCCCCATCATTAGCCGACTTTCACTAAGGAAATGCAATTTTCTAGAAAACGGTAGCGCGAAGACCAATAGGGTTTCTCTTTTTACCCGTCCGTGGCGGCCGCGGGCTCTGTTACAGCATAATGCTGGCCCTAACTGGGCTCTGAGAAACGACCTACATTGCCTAGAATGCAAATTATTTGCTTTACTCCCACGCTGCTGCCAATAGACCGTGAACGATTGCACTTAAATCTTTCAATCTCGCAGCTCGCTGTATCACATTCTTACGATCTGTGATCATATATCGTCGCATCCCGTGCATTCCTGGCGATCGATTTGCATAATAAACGCCCGTGCCGTATCCGCGGTCGCTCTCACATATCCAGGGGCGTATTCACCTAAGGGCCAACTAGGCACGTGCCCAGGGCAGCGGCACTAGAGCGGCCTACGGACTACGATCATATCATAGACAATTTCGATACCGAATAAACTAATGTGTTATATGAAAGACGGGGCAGATAATCAGACGAACAAGCTGTGCTCATCGTCATACCTAGAAAAGATACTCCTATAACCAGTCAATAACAGATAACACCAGAAAGGCATAACCGTTGCCTTGCCAGCCTTCTATAACTCGAGTCTGTCTAATGACTATTTTCTTATTTTTGTACCTAATGAAACTACTGCGTAAAGGGGCGGTTAATCGTAAGAGCCAGGGCGTAGAATTTAAGAATACGTCCCTGCACATATCCCACATTCCTCATCGGAGCCGTCCTTCACCTTTCGTTAAAGGAAAGGAACACGACCCCTGGCATCTCAAACAATGAAGTAACTGCCTGTCTACTTGCAAAACTTTCCGCGTACCGGCCCAGAGCGAAGCCCGAGTTGTGACACCCAGCTTTTTGTGATTTCTTATCGGATCCCTCGTGAAATACTACTCACGGACTAGTTCCCTCACTTGCAGTTTCGTCACTTATTGTTGCAATGTCAAAGGTTATCAAAATAATAGAATAGGATAGCCTACTTTGAAAAAATCGTGACTGGCCCGTTTTTATAAAGGATAAGTCGCGTATCGGTCAGATAACAGCTTAAATGGTCTGAAGTTCATTCAATATTATTTTTAACTTTGTATGGTTTAAATTACTACTGCTGTAATCGGTTTAGTAATTCTTTGGAGGCATTTAAAGCTTCATACTTTTAACAATAACTTCAATCCTTTAATACCTTAAGGCAAAGTACGTACTACCTAGTTTCGACGAAACGAACAAATCCCGTATGGTCGTTTAGTTACTGCATCGCACGCCACAAAAGCCTGTGTACAAACATTTCTTTGAAGCGGAGCTGCAACACGTTTGTCTCGGCGTGAATCAGCCCTAATCCGTTTATAATAAACGGTCGACTCAACGCCTCGGCTCGTGTAATTAAATAAAAATCTCAGGGATTAAGTCCAGAGCGCGGGCGTGCGCCCGTAGACCACGCACGGATAGTAAGCTTAGCGCACACACGATGTATAATACTTACATAAAATGTTATTAATATATAGTTTAACTTCCTTTAAACCGTGTCCATTTCATACCTACTTCGTTAAAAAACGTTGAGTTAGGAAAGGATCCAAATCTTAAAGACTAACTTTAAATCACTTTGATGGCTAACAGCCAAATTCTTTATTGCTTATACATGGGACAGATTTATAAATATATTTTTAAGAAATAAACAAATAATAATAAAATAACAGCAAACCCAACAGCAGTTGTTTTACAAAGATGTCAATATGTCAATCTCGGGATCTCTACAGTATCTTAAATTACAAAATGATCCAATGTACTCGTGTCGCAAGGATATTGTAAACTAAGCTTTACTCGTATATTTATGACCTACTAGAAATCATTATAAAGATATTAAACAGCATAATATATGCAAATCCTGATCTACGTTTTGTTATACATTAATAACAATTTAATCTCTAGACAAAACTTTCTTTCAGCAACTTTCTTTGTGCGAATTAATTCATTACAAGTTTGCATTGATATACTCATAGGTATTAGAATGGTTCTGCTTTACCATTTAATAAAATATCTTTGTTCAAAGCCGCAGACATAAAATTTTAACTATAAACTTAACAATGCGAACGTAGAGTCTTTGTCTGACTAATACTTTGTACGACTCGGAGAAAATTATACAGGAGACGTCATTTCGGTTGAGCTCTCCAATTACTTAGTCTGCACTCTAAACTATCTATTAGTGAAAGAATTTTTACAACCGATCAAGTTTTGAGTAAATCTCAACCTTAACTCCCTGTACACATTTATCTGCAGTTAGATACCAAAGTTCTGCAGTACCAAAGAACAAAGCTCATTTCAAATGCACTAATAGCCCGAGGTTTTCCGAATAGCGATGAGTTAGCGAGCCTGTGAGGTTGCCGGGGACCACCTTGCGTCCCAGCGGGGCTCCTCGAACAAAACTTAGTGAAATCAATAACGTAATGAGCGAATTGCGCAAGAGTCGATAGGCGGTTATTGCTCTTGCTCTTGGACGCACGAAAACAATGTTCTAGCAGCAAATAGAAACGCTAACGAAAATAATGTTTGCTTGTTATAATCGTCTGCTGCGAAAATATTGGAAGTTGGAGTCTCGTAACTCGTAACAAAGTAAAATCGACAAGTCAGACACGTGCAAAATGTAGAAAAATATTTGCATTGGCAGGTGTACAATGTTGACACAAGTAAATCGCAAGGTATGTTTAGTCTGTTGGAAAGCAAGTGCAATTCCTTTTGTACCTCTAAAATCGATTCTCCAACGATAATTCGCTCTTGAAATACGATTTCAACCCTGTGACGCAGACAATAAGAGCAAACATACCTACATAATGTCATTTGGGCCATTAATGTGCTGGTAAAAAGGTGCAGATTCTTGGACGAATAAACCACTGCAGATGACACCACATCATCATCAGTCTATTTATATTGCCCCCTGCTCGGGCACAGACCTTCTCTTACATCGAGGGAGCTGGAGCCATGATCTACCACGCGGGCCCAGTGCAGATTGGCGGATTTCACATGCCTTAGATTTTTTTCTTCTATGGCATGCAGGTTTCATCACGATGTTTTACCTTCACCGTTATGAGAGCACCCGGTAAATGTACGTAAGTTTTACCGTCGAAAAACCGAGGATAACTCATTGGTACATGGCTGGCCTGGCTGGGAATCGAACCTGGGACCTCCGTATCGCAAGTCCATTGACCCAACCACTGAGTCACAGAGCTCTCTATGACACCACGACTGTTCAAATTAATGTGATATCATTTGCAGGGTGCTTGCCTACTATTCGTTCTACGGAATTCATGCAACGTCTTGTAATTAGATATTACTGTACAAGGCTGCGCCATAATTACGATGTTTGTAAAAAAATTATAAGTTACCTTACTTACGATAAGATATATATATTACCACTTCTAGCAACTCCCAGTTTAAATCTCTGCAAGTAACTATAACTGCTATTAGAAGACCTTAAGAAGACAATACCATTAATAAACCCAAGGTTGAAGGCGAAAATAAAGAAAACATTTTGCTGTAAGACAAATTGCAATATTCCTCATCAGTGCACAAAGAGTTTTCGCAACATATAGCGACATGCAGCAACACATAGCAAGGTGTTACTGTAATGATTGAGCAGCTTTTATTCATAGGTGTAATTTAGCCTTAATGTGGTGTCAAATCTTTAGATAGATAGGTACTCGTAGGTGCGTGTAATCGCTTGAATGTGTATTTTATTGCGAGATCTAAAGACATAGGTACGGTGGAAAACACACCTACCTACGCAAACACTTTGAAATCTGAGTCATATTACAATCACGTAGAGATTGTGTGTTGATGTTTTGTCAAATGCAGTACCTATGCATTTCCGCTGGATTAGCGACCCTAATTAGAAATACAGTGTTGTTGTTTTTTCTATTTTATTTGGATTCACAATAAAATATTAATTCTAACCAACACCAACCAAGTTAACCAAGGCTTACTTCATAATATAAGAGTGGTAGTACTTCCGTAGATGTTTTGGCCTTATGAGTAATTAAATTATAAGTCTAAATGATCACATGCAATTTTTTATTTATTTATTTTATTTATTTATTTTATATATACAATACAGTTCACAGAGTGATATCTCCAAAACACTATATGTCATTCACAAATAATACAAAATATAATAGTCTATATAAATTAACATTACAAACATAAAAAATAACATTACAAACATTCACTTACGTACCTATAAAAGTGGCCAATAAAAGGACCGATTTTGTCAACAAATATATCGACGTCCTCGCGCGCAGCGAGCATATCGCCGAGCAGCGAGCGAGCGCGCGCGGTGGGCGCGTTGCGTGCGCGGCGCGTGCGCGTCAGGGGCCGCGCGAACAGGCGCGGGGCGCAGCGCGGGCCGCACGCGCCGCCGCGCGGCACCTGCAGCGACATCCGCTCCAAGGCAGACATGTTGTCGACCTCGTTGTGAAGCAACGAATAGTAGTGCACTACAAGCAGCAGTCTCCGCCTCAGAGATAGTGTGTCCAAGCCTACCATACCCGATACGAAGAGCGAGGGGTACAAGAAAGGGTAGTACCCGTACGTCCGCTTATACACCCATCGCGCAAACTTTCGCTGGACCCTTTCTATCATGAGGGAGTACTTACTCTCGTAAGGGTCCCACACGATAGCACCAAACTCGAGTGTACTCCGAACGTACGCATTGTACAGAACCTTGGCCACACTGACATCCCCGAACTGCGAAGCTACTCTCATAATGAAACCTAGTGTTTTGTTTGCTTTTTTGCAAACATTGGTCATGTGAGTTCGAAAGTCCAGCTTGCAGTCCAGGGTTAGCCCTAAGTCGCGAATTTCGTTCACTCTTGCCAAAGGGGCATCAGGCAAGCTATAAGTAGCGCATATAGGGGCACGGGAGCGCGAGAACGTAATGACCTTACATTTGGAAGCATTGAAAGGCAATCGGTTAGCACTGCTCCACTCAGCCACAGCGTCGATGTCCCTCTGCAGGGCCTCGACGTCGGCATCACCACCGACCCCCAGGCACAGCTTCAAGTCATCCGCAAACATAAGGCACTTCGCAGCGCTCACGGTCCTCGGCAAGTCGTTTATCATCAGTAAAAACAAAGTGGGTCCGAGGGTACTTCCCTGGCTGACTCCAGACCGAGTGTAATAGTCGCCGGACTCGTGACCACCCACTCGAACGAACTGGCAGCGGTTGCTCAGGTAGCTCGAGAAAAAATTTAGGAGCTTGGGAGCAAATCCTACCAGTGCCAACTTCTCGAGTAGAATGTCGTTATCTACCAAATCGAACGCTTTTTTAAAGTCGAAATAGGTCGCGTCGACTTGCCGACCTGCATCCATTTCGGTAGCGACATAATCCACGAGGTTTACGAGATTAGTGGTGGTCGACCGAGCCCTACGAAACCCATGCTGACAGTCATCCAGAACAGAACCAACCTGCTGGCTTATACGACGATCCAGAATGGACTCAAAGAGCTTACCGAAGACCGACAGCACCGCAATAGGCCTGTTATCGGATACCTCAGTGCTGGTGCTAGTCTTGGGGACCGGAGTCACCCTGGAGGTTTTCCAGCGCTGGGGGTAGACCGACTCGCCAATAGAAAGATTGTACAGGTACAACAGGGGCAACTCCAGAACACTCACGCAGTCCTTCACGAGAAAACACGGGATGCCGTCCGGCCCGGATGCCGAGCGCAGTTTGAGGCGTTTCACTGCGGCCCGCAGGTCTGCCTCGTCCACCGCCTCGACCGTGACCCGCGCGGCGTCGCCCCCCGCGCCCGCGCGCTGAGCCGCCGCCGCGTCCAGCCGCGGCACCTCGCGCTGGAACACGGAGCTGAAGTAGCGCGCGAACGCGGCGGCCGCCTCCGCGCCCTCCACCTCCTCACCGTCGCAAGTGAATGTCTCACTACGCCCTCTGTCCTTCCGCTTATTCTTGACGTATCTCCAAAACTTTGCAGGATCGTCAATAATTTGCTTTTCGGTGGTTTTGATGTGCTGTCGGTGCGCCCTGGTAATCAACTTTTTAACGTGCGACCTGTAGTACCTGTACATTTCCCCGTTAAACTCTTTGGCTTCACATTTGTACCTAACGAAATGAAAATGTTTGTACTTAATATTCTCAATAATATCCGGGGTGTACCAAGAGGGATACGTGTAGCGACTCGTATATGTAGGACGTTTCTTGACCGGTACATGTCCGTTTAAACATGCATAAAACATTTTGTAAAACATCTCCGTTGCAGAATCGACATCTCTAATATTTAGCAGGTCGGACCAGTCTAAGTCGGCTAATGCCGCATATAGTGCACTAAAGTTCGCTTTGTCAAAATTCCAATCTGGAGGCGCGTCCGGCCGCGCGCCCGGGGGCGGCGGCGGGCGCGGGCGCGGGGCGGCGGCGCGCGGCAACGACACGCGCACGCTCAGCGGCGGGTGGTACGCGTCGGCCGGCACCAGCGCGCCCGCACCCGCACCCGCACCGCCGCACACCGACACGCGCTCGCTCGCTACTCCGCTCAGTACGAGGTCCAATAGACCGTCATGCGAGTTTAATACATTATTGTATTGAGTCAATTTACAAAAGTCAGTAAAAAAAGAAAATTGCATTTTTACGTTCGCACTGCAAGAATTGAGATTGAAATCACCTAAAATAATTACGTCCATGTCAGAATATTTACAAATAGCATTTTCGATACATGTCAAAACATTTAAATATTGTTCGTCATTATAATTAGGCGGTAAATAAACAACACAACACAAAATTTTAACATTTTTCCAACCGACCACAGAGAATAATAGTTCTTTATCGGGTGTGAGCCCGTCTACGTCGGTGAGAGTGCGCAGTGTGTACGGGTGCCTGGCGGCGAGCAGCACGCCGCCCCAGCCCGCGTCTCCGGCGCGGTCGCGGCGCGACACCGTCCACCCGGCGGGGAACAGCTCGCCGTCGCACACGGAGCTCACGAGAAACGTTTCCGTCAGTGCGATGATGTCGTGACTGGATGACGTCACATTGTTATTGAACAATGTTGTCTTCGATCTGAGTCCCCGAACATTCTGATACTTAATATATATATTTTTAGGTTTAGTCGGATTTTCGGCTGGCACGAAAGCTCTGTCGCCAGGGCTTCACACATATATCCTCGGCCCAGTTCGTTGGGGCCATGATTTGCGCTGCAAGTTTAGACGGCACTCCCAGTTTGAACGAGGCGTAGTTCCCGCGCGCCTTGAGCGCCTCCACGGTGCAGACGTCACCGCCACAGATGGTGTTGAGGTGCGCGTGCACCTGGTCCACTGCGGTGCCCTCCTGCACGTAGTACAGGTGCAGGTGCTGGCGGCGCTCGGCGGCGCGCAGCAGCGTGGCGCCCGGCGCTGCAGTGCCGCGCAGCACACCGCGCGTGGCCGCCTGGGACTCCCGGCTGTGCGCGCCGCGTCGAGCCCCTCTCACCTTAGTCCAGCCTCCAGAAGCATCGGAGTCCCCCGTGTCATCATTCGTTACAACAGCAGTAGTCGTTGGGGTAGGGGTAGGACGAGGGGCGGGGCTGAACGGGGATAGCGGCGGCTCCGCAGGCCTTGTGGGTGCACACTGTGAAGGCGAGGGCGTTTGTTGTGATCGCGGCTTGCGCCCGCTCCTCCTCTTTCTGCTCACGCTGACTTCCACTTCCGGCGTGGGACAGGCCGTTTCTAATTCGGGTTCCTTGTTACTGCCCTTGACGAGCAGGTCCAACTTCATCTCCAGGGCCGCCATCGCACCGCCCAGTTCCGACGTGGCACTCTGTGCACTGACGCAAACTGTCTCCACCTGCTGCGCTATACGGTCGGAGACAGAGTTAATCAGTGCCTCGGTCAGTATGGCGCGCAACTCCTCCCTTATGACCGTTCTGATGTCGTCCAGCTGGCCACAGGCACACCTGCACTGGCACTCCTGTTGCGCCTCGCGAGTTTTCCGCCGCTCCTGTTGTTTCCATACGCCATAGTTCCCACGGTGCATAGTGACGTTATCCATATCGGATAGGGAATCGTTGATTGTGCCATTAACAATCGTGTCATTATTATCATGAGTATTGTCATGAAGATGAGTCTTTGTGTCCTCATGAGTACTCATCAGAAAGCGCACAGGAGTGTTTACATCTCTGGTTTTTGGCAACTTACTCCGGCATGAGACACAGATCCAGTTCCGCTTGAAGTCTATTGTCAGGGACTTGTATTTCATTTCATCCATACCAGCACATATGAGGTCATAACGGTCATCACATTTAGTGCATTTCATAGCACCGCTCACTGCGTCTATTCCCTGATTGCATCCCGCACAAGTCGTATTTTGTGCCATTTTAGAAAGTTTGTCTCTCAGAGACATACAATTCTCCAAACGCACGATGTCCGCTCTGCTTTAATTGATCTATACCGTGTGACGTAGCGGTCGGTGCACGGCGCGGCCGCAAGAGACTTTCGCATTTACGCAGTGCGCATAAGGTCGCGAGTCACATGCGTGGGCGCGCGGCACTGGTCATCCGCTGATCAACTGACCGCAATTAAACAGTTTTTATTTAGCACTTTATTCGCTTATTTTACATTAATATGCCTCAAATTGTTTAAAAACACTTTCCACTAATATATATTAGTACACTATTTTAACTTTAGTTCCGAAAAAAGTTTATAAACATACGTTTTAGAATAAATTACACAGAGCACTAACAAAACAAATACACACGAATCGGTAGCCGGTCAAAGAGTCTATTTAATAAAACACTAACCTAGTTGTGTATAAGATAGAACTAAATCAACATATAACTTTTAATTGGACGCCAGGATAGTTTTTCTCAGTGTATTGGAACAATAAAGTAATCGTCACTACAAAACATAATTAAAGCGAACGTATTGCAAGTGTATTTCACTTTTGGAATAAGCAGAGAAATTGGTACGGCTTCACTTGGATCCCTCTTGACACATAACACCTTAGCTTCGTACTATTATATCATAAATCTTACCATCATGCCGCCAGTCATGGTCCAAGCAGGACACATGCTACGATGCGTATCGAATGACCAAACGGTCCCGGTTCGTTATCACGGGTTCAATCCGGGACTGGCGAGCTATCCCGCGGCTGCCACTATCGGGTGCCATCGCAGGATGCCCGGAACCCTCCTGGCGTGGATACAGGTTGTTTACATCACTGGACATCATTATTGTGGAGTATCGTTCGTACCTATGTGGCTCGGTGGCGCTGTGGTAACTTAGTAAGGATGGACTTCCGTTATTGAGGCCTGGATTCGAACTCTACCTTTGTACATTCGGAAACAGATAAATGTATACAGGGTAACATTAAGGTTGACCGATTGTAAAAAAAAATGTTTTAATTAGATATTTTAGAGGTACATACTAGGTATGTATATCCTATTAAAAGTATTTTAAAATATCAATCAAGTCTTTGTACTTTTTGTGAAAATCTCAACCTTAATGACTCTCCTGAATATGTTTCTCTGTAAGTACTTATGAGTTTTCGGCTGGTTTTACGAGATTACTTACTTACCTCGATTGTTCTTAAAACGTTTAAAGAATCAAGAGTAAATAAAATCTGTCGTACTGAATATTCTTCAATGTGTAGGTACTTACTGTTATTCACACAACACGTAATGACAATGATTTAATTTTATTTGGGACAAAAGAAAATGTACTGTTCCAGTATGAACTAGCCCTATGGGTACGACACAGAGTACACCTGCCTTTCGAAAGGATTATTACAATACAAATCAGACAAAATTGACAATAGATGTATAATTATTTTAGTCATTTACAATAGAGCCGTGATTACAAGTGGTTTCTCTAACTTTTACTTGCAATTTTAATACTCATTCACTTAATTTTGCGCGGTTAAATTTTCGCGTATAATATTTGCGTAACTTTGATCTTTGAACCGTAGTTTATTATCTTTTATTAAAACATATTTCGCTATGCCGCTATTTGTGTAAGCTATCTCATAAATCACTTTGTAATTACATAGCCACTAACTTGGATATCTTTATATCATCTATATACAACTTAATAGCGTAAAATCGTTCATAGTGGGACATTAATCATGTTATTCGCGGAATATTAATAGTTTTAATGTTTAATTAAAGGTGTGCTATTACAGTCAATTTAGTAAGCATTAGAAACAGTGTAAGTGGGTATTATTCAAATATCAAACGCTCCATACATATTAGATAATATGTTAAAGCAATTGTTGGGAGGAATAAATCTTAACCATTATAGAGCAAAGCATAATTTAAGATTGCAGTCATTTTCGCTCTCCCATATAGCAACTAACAATTCTTATTATAAAATGTGTTGAACAACATTCCAGCACCTTGTAATGAGCGGATGTCGGGGATCGATAGCAAAATTGTGGGCATATTTTATAATTTAACCCGTCATATAACCCTAAATGTTACTCTATATAAAGACCTCAAGGTGTACTTTCCAATAAGCTTGAATTATTTTATTGGAATGGGAAGAAACTGTACGGTACAATGTTGCTTTGAAAGTGGCCTTTATTCGCTTAGTGATAGAATGCATGTAGATGTTCCTGCCTTGGTTGCAGTAAACATAGGCAATAGAAGCTGGCGCCAGCGCAGCGCTTTGGACGTGTGCGTGATAAAATCGCGAAGCTCGGCGTCAACACTGGCTGTTTAACTTTAAAATTCGCTACACAATAGCCTTCATTGATTTCTCAGACGTTAGAGCTCAGATTTTGTAAAATGGTTGTATATGGCTTCCTGAAACATTCGCATACCGCACATGTATTTAGCAATTGCTGTGGTAATATGAGCTCTATTTGTAATAAAAATGTCACTCAATTTCAGGTTGTCAAATTGTGCAATTCGAAATTTGATATAATTTTAATTTCTCACAGTAACATAAATTATCTGATTTTCAAGTATGTACGACTTGAAAATACAGCCACCCTTGAATAATTCCGACTCAACAAAATCTATTGACAAGTCAAAGAAATAATAATATAAACAATGGTAAAACCGTATTTCCGTACACATGATTGCTTTCAGTCTCAAGGCGAAATAAGAGTGGCGTTCCTTGTAGAGAAAATGAGTAATCAACGTTTTGTGAGAGCATACGCATTCGAGTGCTCAGAGACAACACCAGAGACGTCCCCAGGGGATGTAGCGACGGGTCATGTCGGACATATTATTTGAGGATATTATAAAGCACTCAAATCAAATCGAAATGTTTATTGCGTTATGTGGTATACATAAGATGTTGATGAAGTGCTAATTCATTAGTAAAAGTATACTGCAAATGTAAATTTCTTGTAAATAAATTATTTTGTATTCGTATTTGTAATGAACAATACTTACTTAGTTTACAATAGGTAAATACATAAGTTATGGAACAATAATATTTGGCCTTTAAGTAGATTTATCACAATCGAAATATTCGTCCAGAGTGTAGAAACTACTTATTATTTTATATTCTTATTTATTTATATTTTTTATGGGAACGGGGGGCAGACAAGCAGAACTGCAACACCGGATTTTTAAAACTTCATTGACATTTGCCAAAACAAAGAATCACACCACATCATGCACAATCTAAGCGGCAAGCTATCGATTAGGTACTGACCCCTATTTTGTGGTTTAAAGATTGATGGTTTGTTTTCGGCCAGCATGCAGTGTTATACCAAGCAGATTATGAACATGGAAGCGCGGGCACATGCTTATCTGATCAATAAACTCATAGTTTTGCATCAAACTTTTGCCTAGGATTCTTCAGTCGCTCCATCGCACTTACGATCGATATACCCCAATATTTAGAAATATTATTTTGAACTTACATCAGACCCCCTGATTCAATGAACGATGTCCCGAATGACCTTCTGTGTTGTACATCCTTAGTCAAACCTCATTAACGCCAACAAATAAAAGCATTGAGCGTTCAGACAAACGGACTGTTTATACACCGTAAAGTACTCAACAAAATCATGACCGTGTTTTTTTAACGACGGAAAGTACATGCGTACCTAAGAGGATATTGAAAGAGATGAAGGAAAGGGAGGAAGTATATTTATGGCAATTGCATAGGGTCTAAAAAATGTTATCGCAACACGCGCTGAATCTCGACTTTGTATAAATACAGAGTTAATTTGTAGAGTTCAGAATAATATTAAGGAATTACAGATAAATAGAGTTGTTATGTCCCCCTATCAAAAAGTGGTATTGACTTTTGCTAGTAGAATTGTAGAAAAATGTAGATTTATTTCCTGGCGAGAAATCAAATGTCAAGTTACCTATTTTTAACCGACACAGTAGGAAGTTTTTAACTACTCGGATTTGTATTTTGATACAAAAAAAATCTAATCGAAGGTAGTTAATTTTAAATTACTTTACTTGCTCCAATGTGTATTGTAATATCTAAACCGAAGCCCAAATCAATTGTCTTATTTCGTAAACAAAAACTACCCTACTCTACTAACATTTTAAGCTGTTCTGTGATTATTGCATAGTTATTTTAACATTATTAGATCGGATCACTTTATTTTCACAATGATGAACAGGTTCGATCAATCAGTTCCTTCAGTGTTACATCACAACATGATTACCTGTTAACAAATATGATCGTCTAGTTATAGACGATCATATTTGTTTACAAAATAAGACACTTGATTTGGGCTGCGGTATAATAATTTATATGGAGCGGCACCTCTCAGTTTCCTTTAAGGAACAAAGTCCTGTAAAAATGTACAAAAATTCTTAGATATTTTAGTACTTAGCTCGAAAGACTCTACTTTTAGATTGAAATAAAATATTTTATTGTTATTGCATTTTAATTATATACAATACCGATATGGGTTGTTAAATAGTTTTGTCGACCTATATCTGTATTTCCTGAGGCTTTAGAATTTTTATAATGGAAAAAATAGAAGCAAGAACCACATTGTGAGGCCGCAAGTACGTGTAATGAAGTAGGTGTTTGCAAGTATAACGCTTATTAAAATAATAGAGTGCACACTTGTAGATTGTTAAGGAATCTCGCCCAGGGCGCCGCGTCCGCCGCCGCGCCACACCGTCGTCGTAGACTTGAGATCTATGGTTGGTAAGAGAAATGTTGGATTCGTAGACATAAATTAGATAAAATGAAAAAAGAAACTTCTTCCAAAAAAAATTTAAAAATTTTTTGGGATTTCCATTCATAGGGTTCCGTGCCTCAAAGGGAATAAGAAATTACATCGTTTTAAAAATATTTTTTTTGTTTTTACAATATGGACATAATATTTTTTTCCAACTTTTATCTCTTTTTATATAGGTAACTAATTTATTTGGTATAAACTTATTTTATGGCAAACAATAATAAAAACTTGACCGGTTTTATTATAATTAGGTATATATTACTTATAGCTTAGATATAATCAGAGACAGGGTCGCCTAATACCTTACAGTTCAATCGAAGACTTAGTACCTACCTAACTTACTCAACTACTGTTGAATAACAACTAGGTACGATCTAAGATGCGCCATATAAAAGAGGGAATTAGGTAGACTCGACAGCACAACCATAGTAACACTTGTGGTAGGTACGATTTCAACTCTTACGATGCGGACAATAAAAACTGTCGAAAGTAGACTGACGTAGATAGGTACAACCTCTACTTAATGTTGATGACGGTCGAACTGGATTGAACTATGACGATGGACCTCAGTCCCTTTAGGTAATTGTCGGGTCTATACGATTTATATACCTATGGCTGCACTCATAATTCGCGATACTTACTATGAATCGCGTCGAGATCCGGTTCATATTGTTTCATACTTTTCACTGTTTATCTACCAGAGATTTATAACTTCCTCCGCTTAATAAGCAAGCGAATTTTCGCTTGATCTCTCTGATAGAGGTTTTATTTTATGGAAATATGAAATGCCTATGGAAAAATCTGGCCATTAAGCTAGAAAATATTTCAAAATAAAATGAGGAACACACCTTTGTAATTTTACCTGACTGTATCTACACTACACGAATCCTTGTACGGACAACAGCAGAGCAATGGTAACACTTGTACGATTTCAACTCTTACGATGCAGATAATAAGAACGGTCCAAAGTTTTGTCTACACTTGATCTGCTTTGATGTGTAGGTACCTAAATGTTCCATGCAGACATTTTGTTAATTACTTAGGTACTCGAACAACAATAGTTGGTAGTATATGTACCTATAGCTATAGATATCATGTTAATTTGTCTTATAGTCCTAAGTACTAGGACAGTGTCTAGTATCTAATACATTATTAAACGCCTTCCAAAAGGAGGTCCTCAATTCTGGTGTATGTTTTTACTTTTTTTTATTTTCAATATCAAAGAAGACTTTGTCATCTGTGCCACCACACAGCCGATCACACGCATGGCCTGTGGTGACGGACGGACGGACGGACAGACAGACAGGCGGTCAACCGGTCGATAATGTCACTCAAGCGCACGTAACATGTTACATTCGAATTAATTACAATGTTACAATCAAGCCCATGACTCAATTCGTCGATAACACCCAGTTTTAGTGTGGGTGTACAGGATATGGTTTTAAAACAAATAGCTTTATCATCAATCAAGATGTTTATTTAATGGAGCTTAGTGATTATTACCAAATGATACGTAGAACCTATTTATTTATAAGAGATAGTTAAAACAAATACCACCTAATTCTTAGGATAATATTAATTTGTTCATAGGAGGTACATTATTATTACAATACCTAGTTGTAGATGTAGGTAAGTACCTCCTACTTACCTTCATCTACAACCGAAATCACGGCAAGTGACACTGTATTACATTTTTGTACATCAATTGACGTCAATACTTGCAATATAACGTTATGAATCTGAATTGGTGTAACTTTGCGTGTAAGTAAGTAGGTAATTAAACTATTTGTGCATTACCTACACGCTAACATTACACGGTATCTTCATCAAATGCACTAACAGGTCACTTCAGGTCACAATAATTAATATTCAGTGCCTAGGTACCTATAATATTTTGGGAGACACAAAATCACATCCTAATTTTATTAAGGGCGAGAAAACAAAATTAATTACTTGCTTAAAATATAAATAAAAATATTAAACTTTACCTAGATACTTACGTAAGTATATAATTTAGAATTCATCATTATATTTCTGACTCACCCATATTGAGCTGATGCAGGTCCCATCTAGTTCCACAAAAACTGTTTCACTTTCTCCGATGAGTATCCGATAGGATTCGTCAGCCGTTGGATGGACAGGTCCGCTGATTATCTGCTGCGGACTCCATTAAGCATTTAAAGCGATACCATTTTGCCTTACCGGTTTTTCTATTATACAATTTAGATTATGTCCGTTGGAGAGCATTTCATTCGCTTGTTAGGCAAAACAAATCAATTTTGTTTATAAGATTCAGAAGCCTTGTTACAACGCTTTAGGGTTGGACCACAATTGTCGGCACGCATCAGTCAGCACTGTGCCTGAGACTAGCGTTTTAGATGTATCTAGTAGGTATAATAGTGAGGACCTATTATTGGCTTACTGTTATCATGACTTTCATGACTACATATTTAATAGCTGTTGGTCTTCCCAAAATCGTAAAATAAAATAAAAATAATAATTATTAGCAGCACCGCCAATTACCAGAATGTGGAGGAAATGAGAGTAGTGTGCCACAGGATCGCAACAGATGGAAGTCCATCGTCTTACGATGGGAATCAGGCGTGAGTTTATTTATAAACCGCCAATGCTGAAACGTGCTGACAAAACTCCAAAACCCATGCTAAAACCGATTCATAAGACAGTTTTGAGTGTGATTTGAGTTCGGTCTTAGAACTGTCATATTTCATAGAATTTTGAAATTCGTATAATAAACCCGAGCTCACGCTCACGCTTCTTTGAAATTAACCCTAGTGTTGGCGATTGGTGCGCTTTGGCGTTGTAAATAAGTTGAGTCAGCACTTGCGATAGCATCCTGACGTTACAAAACTCACTGGTAGTTAAGTTGTTCAATCCTGCCTACTTATTTACCTATTATTAAGCATAATTGAAAGTTAGCTAAAAAGCATTCCCACAAATTCTACAAACGCACCTATATCGATGAATGAGGATAAGATCGAATGGTAACCACAAAGTTCTGATATCTTTAGCTACTTTCATGCCTAATTAAGTACCTACCTAGAAGTACAAATTGGGTAACATATTGTGTTTCGCTACTGATCTAATAGAGCGTAAGCTATGGACAAGGTGTACACAAGGACAGGGCTGCGGTCTGCGGTCACACAACCTACTCTCCGATGACACACTCCAGTAAAATGTAGACCGATATTGTTCCACACCACAGCTACCTCGATACTTACGTAGATATATTATACAATACAACCCTTCCTTTGCAATCACCTAAATTGAATGCAAAGTAGATTTCTAAAACATCTAAATTCTATAACTAAATATAAGTCTGCCGCACGATCCATCACTCACCAACCATTATATTCAAAACGAATGCGTTATCGGTCGAGTACCTATATGCCTTAGATGTTGTTATTTGATCGTGTAAGTTTTATCATGACGTAATTTTTACTACCTACCCTTTTTGAGAGTAATCGGTAAATAACTTGCGTCTACAATGAAGAGTGACAATAAATTACATGACTGAATGTTCCGGTGTTCTCTCAAATTGCGGGGAAATTCTGATGTTCACTTATATTACACTATACTGAAGGAAGCAGTTATCTTTTCCTTATCTGTAGCGAAAGCAAAGCAAAGTCAAGCTTAGGAAACACAAAACGTCATTACTAGTTTACGAACTCAGTCATGCAGACCTCAATGACCGTCCGAGACAAACACGAGCAATTAGACAAAACCAGTAATCGTTTAATCTGAAGCGAGAGATGAAAGTGGCCGATAAACATATCGGCTGCATCTAGAATCCCGATGCACGGATACCAAACCAAAGCATTTCTACATGTCATACTCCTGTCACTGAGCCGGAGCATCTGTGACTGCGATGCCATTCCTTTACTATCTTTTATGTTTCATTTATTATTTTATTACTCGCAATATGACTTTGATTTATTTATTGCTGCGCACAAAGGTCAGACGGAGTTCATATTTTACAGACGATTGTTTTTGTAAATAGATAGATTAATTTAAAAAGTTCACTCCTGCCTGAATACTGAAAACCTTGACCTCAAATCTTCATCAATATACATGAATTCCTAAATGTGTCTACTTAAGTATGAGTAGGTAAACATTATTTCCTCGCCTCCCCGTGGCAAGGAGGTATCATATTAACGATGATTTTCCCCCCGAAAAAAAAAAGGTAAACAATATTTAAATAAGGTTAATAAATTGAATATTGTTTACAAAATAAGACACATGATTTGGGCCGCGGTATAGCCGAGGTGTCTGAATTAATTCATTTGATCAGTTATAGGTAGTTGTCAGTAATTCATTAAACGGTTAGCCTCGGGCCAGCTGGATATCGAAAACTTAATCGCAGCTTGTAATAGAGTGACCTCTCATGATTACATCTAAATGCTTTCACCACTGGTCATCAATGGCGATTCATTAAATTCAATATAAATGTCGGAACAACCAAAAAGGTCATTCGATCTTAACCTTACACCGCTTGCACGTAAATTAGTGACACAGCTTTTGTGAAGTGGCTGTGGAAGTGGCACTTTCTTTAACATAATGATTTGCTTTTGTTTGTTGTATCTTTTGAGATGAGCTAACAAAGTGGATCCTATTCGAATCCGAATTGTATTGGTATAATTTGGTGAACTGAGTATTCAGTTAGATTGGAAAGATAATGTTATTTATTGTCTTCGTCTTGTCTTTTCGTACCTAGGTACCTAAGTATTTATCAAAGTTATGAGGTTCTGAACTATGTTTAGACAGCTGAGGTCCAAGTCTGAGGACATATGTAACTAAGTTATTTATAGTAGGTACGGCTAACAGCAGCTCAACTTTGGACCGTTCTTATTATCTGCGTCGTAAGATTAAAAATCATGCTGCAAGTATTACTATTGATCTGCTGTTGTCCGTACCTACCTATCGAACGTCATAAAGGTAAGTTATTCCGTCGAAAAAACTGAGGATAACTCATTGGTACAGTCGACAACAGATCAATGGTAACACTTTTTACTTTTGACAGTTCTTATTAGGTATTTGCGTCGTAAGACTTGAAATCGTACTGCAAGTGTTACCATTGATCTGCTGTCGACTGTACATGGCAGCCCTGACTGGGAATGGAACCTGGGACCTCCGTATCGCAAGTTCATTGACCCAATCACTGAGCCACCGAGCTCTTTTTAACGTTGTTATTAACATTATTTTTCTTACATTATTTCACATTTTTGCGAGTACAAACCTACCTATACACGCTGATAGATAGCGATCATTCCCCTTGCATCCTGCCCCGACTCAGCCAAGCAAGTAGAACGTTGGCGCCACTAATGCGATCAAGAGATCCGATTTATCGGCTATATCTCTGCATCTCCCGATACACCTGTACCGATTTAATACGAGCGCGGAACAACTAGGGAACATTTATTGCGTATTGCGTAACCGCTGCGCTCACCAATTACTTACTGCTCTCGTGCCACCATTCATTTCTAAACCGTCTAACGCATGGATGACAAACCTATGGCACGCGTCCTATTAGGTAGCATGTGGCAGGTTCTTTACGATTTTCAGAGTTTAAATTAAAGTTCCTACTTATATGTCGATAACTCTATTAACTTATGATTGTTTGAACTTTTTTCTAATGCTCCCACTTCACTTGGCTATTCGTATTCGCTATTGGATGTTTGTCGTATTTGTCAAATACTTGACGTATATACATATAAGATGAATATTTTGTCAAACATACCAACCACACGTGGCAATTATGACAAATACGCAAATACGAATAGCCAAGTGAAGTACCACCATTAGATATGACACGTAATGGCCACATAAAATATTGTATATTTTTAAATTGGTATATCTTTGCTAATAAAAAGATTTGCCACCCCTGGTCTGGTACATTGTACTCATTTATTTATGGTCTTGCTCTTGAACTTGTTGCTGCTTTTTAACTTATCGGTAGCTTAACATCTTCCCGATTATTTCCGGCTCATCGATCTCATAGCGATTGTCAAATATAAAAATAATATCGCCGATCGGAATTCGGTGCAAAATTTCTCTAGGTTTGCACTTGTCGCTAGCTTTCACGTGTAGTGAACTTGTAACGTCACATTTAGTTCCTATCTGCATCGGGACGTTATCAGTTGATCGGACGTCGAGCGGGAGTCAGCGCCCGACATGCAAGGCCGAGTCGTGCTAAACTCTCTCCGGCTATTGACTACCCTGTCCGATCAATATTACTCCGACAACGGCGAGGCTTGTCCGCTTCGGGCCGACGTGTCACCAGAGACACTTCGCCAGTGAAAATAGAGACTCATTAGAGCTTTTAACGACATGCTATACGAGTGAACACCGCGCAATCAATGTGACGCTATCTCATCTGTGATCTATGGGCATTGATCATAGAAAGTACTGAGGTATTGCGTTTGGCTGCTTCTTTTTACTTCTGATTACAAATTATGTAGGTAGTAATTAATTATTATGTGGTAATTAATAGGTGAGATGATAATGAGATATTGAGATGATTATGTTTGGCCATAATAAAGTTTCTGAAAACCCTTTTAGAAACTTTATTATGGCCGAATGGTCTGAGTCTGCGTAGAATAGAGATGAGTGGAAGGGTTGGGGGGAGGTCTTCACCCAGCAGTGGCAATGTGCAGGCTATTAAATAATAATAAAGTTTATATGTACTGGAAATTAATACCTACTCACTGCACTGTTAAACCCCTATGGAATATGTCGAGGATGTATGTCATAATATGAGCACGATTGGCGAATGAGGAAATAAAACGGCAATTTAATGTACAAAGTACGATTATAAAGTTTTATTGTATTACTTAACTGTAAATCTTAATACATAGAAGCATGTCATTTAATTTACTATTTACAACATTTCCTATTTCTAATCCGTTGTAACAATGCGAATGCGAGGTGTAGACATCGTAGGGAACAAAATATTATTTACAGTTTTATGTACACACGTCGTTAATGTTTTATGGCTGAGAACATTTATAAAATCCACTTAATTTCTAACTGTACAAAATCTTAAACTGGTAAGTACAGTCGACGGCGAGTCAAGTGAAACACTTTGAACCGTTGCTATTGTCTGTGCTATACGAATTGAAATCGTACTTTAAATGAAACAATAGTTGTGTTGTCGACTGTACTAGATTACATCTAACTTTTATGACATTTCGATATGTAAAAAAAATAATTTTAAAACAAAGCAGTCTATGGATTTAAATTAAAAAGGGATAACTCAGGAATAAATAGGCCTAAATAGGTATAACATAATCGTATATATATATATAACTTACATGTTGTTTTAAAGATCATTGGAAATGGATGGTCCCAAAAATAACAACTATTTTATCTGACAGTTGCAACAATAATTTAATCTCCATTAAAAAAACATTTGCTATCTCGAGCCAGCTAGAGATTGAGTTTGAAAACAAATTGTGCAACTGTCGTTAACATAACAGACGTTATCACTATAATAATAAATAGATGTTAAAGTAAATAAATACGTTTAGATGCTGAGCGATGGCCGTTTCTTTCTTACACTTTTGCTGTTTTTCCCAAATATCGTGCCGATTACCTAAGAAAAAGAGATCGATTAGATTCGGGTTGCTGGTTTAGATTACACTGTTCTAACGGGTGGGTTAATGGACAATCGGATGGACAATAATAAAAGTAAATTGTAATAGATATAAAGGTCTCAAAAAAAGTGGCGAAGTTCAGAAATATGTATACTTCACAATTCATCGAAAGAGTTAAATAAATAAAAGGAGACACAGATTAGATGGTATTATGGCTACAAGCAGTTTATTTCATTTTCGTGTAATGTCCATTAGATGATCCGAATCATAATATATCTTTATTGCAAGTAAGTTAAGTCATTTCGTATATTTTTGCACGTCAACATTTTCTGAATATAGGTACATTTACACCACTCAAGGCAATGAGTTGTGTAAATGTACCAACGCCAACGCTGAGGATAAAAAATGGCCAAAAACTCTCAGCAGCACATCTTTTAAAATAGCAATTAAATTTTTTGATGTCAATAGAAGATGTAGATAACAATGTCATGCTCATTGGTCGTGGATATGTACTGTAGTCACATTAATTTTATTAAATTACCTACAAGACAAATACATAGGTACAAAGATACATACATAAACTCACACCTGATTCCCGTAGGGGTAGGCAGAGACGGTGGTCTTACATCTGCTGCGATCCTGGTACACATCTTTAATTTCCTCCATATTCATCAATATCTTCATGTACGCTCGTTTGTAGCAAACCGGTACAAAGATAAATAAAAATATATCATTGTCAAAAAAGATTAAATCCAATCGCGAAAATCGCCTACCTTGGATACAGAATAAGCTGCTAGCTTTCGCCTGGGCGCGGGCAGCAGTAGCGCCAGCGCGCGCGCCTCCCGCAGCAGCGCGTGGAACGCGAGCGCGGCGCCCGCGCACGACTCGGCCGCGGACACCTCGTAGAACTGGCAACCGAATCGCAGGGACAACTCCTGACCCTCCTCCGCATGGACCTCCCTGACCAAACCACAAAATTTATTTATTTCAAGGTTTACTACAAACGGGACACATAACAAATTTCTAAAAATTGTGCCCACCCAATTAAGGTAAAAGCTCACACTTAAAACATGACATGAATAAACCTAACATAAAATATAGGTAGGTAACATAATAAAATATGATACTTTATATTAAAAAAATATAGATACAGGTAGCATTTTGGTCTTTGACTCTGATTTTATAAAAACCGCAGTAGCTGGACTTTTACGACTTACGACTATTTTTGACGGTGCGAATTTGAAGCAACGAATAATATATATGTTACTCATTAGCAATTATTATGTAAATAGTAAATACTTTCTGTCATAAATAAAATAGAGCTCAAATTCCATTCCATTACCATGTTTAAAATTACTGACAACCGGACATGAGGGGCCTACCACCATAAAAATAGTAACAAAGCAACAGAAACCGGTCTTCAGAGCACAAATTTGTAGAAGAGCTTAAAATACGAAAATAATGTTAATTGAAAGAAACAGCGCACAAATTCACGCAACATACCTGACGTGTTCGAGGTCTCGTTTGTTCCCTAAGAGGGTGACGGCTGCACAGCCTGGCAACCTGGTCCTCTCCAATAGTGAGAGCAGCTCGGCTGCGGCCAGGAACGAGCGGCGCTCACACACGGAGTACACCACCGCGAACGCGTCGCCCCATCGCACGTGCTCGGCTAAGCAACCGCGCATCTGGAGAGAATACTAGAATTACTACTGTCCTTCCTCAGTTCCTCATCGGTCTTTTTTATGTCCCCACTGCTCGGGCACAGACCTTCGCTTACAAGGAGGGAGCTCGGGCCATGATCCAACACTCCGGCCTAATGCGCATTGGCGGATTACACATGTCTTAGATTTTTTACGGCATGCAGGTTTCATCACGTTGTTTTCCTTCACCGTTTTGAGAGCATTCGGCAAATGTACTTAAACTCAACTGTCCTTTACACATCTGCTTTTAAAGTTATTTTATAATTACATATGAGGTCCTCGGAAGAGATTAGCGCACTAACACTTTAAAGAATATAATAATTGAGTACAATTTTAGGCGTAAAACACATAGCTAAAGGCGTAGCAGCGTTCCCAGCTTGTATACAGGATGAGAAATCAGAATTAGCCAGCAAGCCTGTTCAGAATATTTTTCAAAATAAACCCATGAAAAGTGCGTACGTAAAATAAAGTGAGCCAACAAGGCGGAGAAGTTAGTAGTCTTCATTACATCGCGGTCATAAGTCACAAGCCGCATTGAGGTCAGTCGCAGAGCTGCACCGAATAAATTTATCGGCTATTGCACAACTTACGGGTCATCAATGCTTTGTTCAATGAATCGGAACCGTTACAATTTTAATCTGGTAATAATTTTCGTAGACAAGACCAAAAACGTGTTTGAATCTGTATAAAAAGTGCATGTCAATATAATATAATAATTTACGTAACTCGAATGATTCGATTCGCGTGGGTTCGGAACTATTTGGCCCGGAGGCGAGTCGCTGTGCCGATCGCATCTGATAAAGCGGTACAAGGTCCGTAAACTTTGTCTAATTAAATTGTATGGCGGACATCAGCAGCATGCGCCTGCGCTCCGGCCCCCGAGTCGGCTGGCCGGAGATTAACATCTCCATTGTCTACAGCTAAATTAAGTTGGGCCCTGTCTATAGCTTCATTTACTGTACCGCAACTAAAGGCTTCCATAATTTATTACTATAGATAGTACAATATGTTCTAAGTATGTATGTTGTCCTTACCGCGCAATTGGATGTATCTAACACTTCAACTTCTGAAACCGCTCCATCGAAAGCTACTCGGTGTTGATAGAGGAAATCTGAAACAAATACATGGCTATAATATATTGGCTAAAATCTATAATGGATACACAAAAATGCATAGCACATACTAATTGTCTAAGATAAATTACGTCAGTAAAGTAAATGGGAAGTAAAATTAAGACATTTTAATTTAACTCCGGACCGTTGCGTTGTCGCGTCGTCGTCTGACGCAGAACACGACACTCATTTAAGGTCGGAGAAAAAGAGACATTTTAATTAAATAAATGCAATCACACTTACAAGTGTCGTGAATGCGAATGGCCAAATTGAGGTCAAAGACCCCTGTCATAAAGACAAGCAAGGGACGATAATCGACAGACATTTTAAAACACATTCTTAACTACACCTGCTATTGGGTTTCGCAACAAAATAGTGCGTACATTATCTTGTGGCAAGATAATCAACTCTACAACAATATGATTCAATCATTGGACGTACCTCCTGTAGAGCTGTACTCGCCGATGTAACGCTTTGTTAAGTAACGCACGACAACCGCTGCAACAAACATAAACATTCAGTTAATATCGGCCTTACTATAGTTACAGTTCTATCTATCTGCTATACTGCTACATGGATAGCACAATTAACCTTAGAGACACCCTCAGTAGCCCTTCCGAGTGTACAAATTCAACAACAATCAAAAGGTCGTTCCACTCAACTTTCTACAAATATCAACAAACTATGATTAGTCCTTTCACGTGCCCCATACCACCGTCCAAGGGTCGTAGGTACACAATATAAACAGTTATCAATAACAATGACGCGGCAGTTGCGTGAATAGCCGTCGGAACAGGCTACCGACAAAATGAAGTGTGGAGAATCCTGGCAGCCTATCAAAAGGAGCTAGAGAAATCTATTCAAAAAGCTGATTACTTGTCGGGCGTCGCCGCTTCGGTCGTGGCCGAAGAATTACGTGAGTGCTTGGCCCTTTGATGAATAATGATTAGATTCCCTGACTCTTGTAATGGGAATATGTTTTGTCGATGAACTCATAGTTCGAATGGTCATTTTGTAACTTTACATAATGTAGATAACAACCGAGGTATACAGAAACGACACTGTTGCCCAACAGACTGTTCAATTACGCCCTTCTGCTGCAATCACCGCAATTATTTGAAAGCAATCTACTAAATAAGTAATTTCGATGGCAATACCTAAATGCTGCCTGCTGAAAAACAGTACAAACCATTTTGGTTTACTATTTGTATTGCAAGGGATACTATCCTCTAAATATTGACAAACGTTTCTGAACACCGGAGTACATTTACTAAAAGCACTATGCGAATCCAATGTTCAATTATTCAAGTCCTTTATAGACTAATATAATACAATTGTACTTAATATTCCACGTTCAGATGTGGTGACTAAGATCAAAGGGGCTTTTTCCCGAAGGAGTCTATCGCCACTACCATTTTGGTCCGATTCTTGACCCAAGACGGTTGCACAACGCTCACCGAGCCGATGCACAATGACTTTATGCAACTGCACCGCGCTGTCGCATGACAATGGACTTGGAATGCATTCCGTACGCATTCTCGGCCAACACCGAGATTTAAAATCATGTGTGTTAATCTAAAAAAAACATGTCATAATAAAGGATAAAAGCAAGTTATGTAGACGGCGATGTCGATAAAGTTGAAAACAGCGAGCAATGGGAGATGTCAACCAATAACACTTATTAATAATTATTAATAATTTCTGAAGGCGTAGCCAAGTGGCATTTTTACTTTCGTTAACGCTAGTAGAATAGAAAGATAAATGTATGGGATTGTCATTCGCCAATGAAAAATCTCATGTCAACCCCTTCCTAAAGTCAATCCCATGCATACATTTTTTTCCTATTTAGCGGCTAGGCCCTCTGTTCTTAAATATTACATAATATCATCATGCTCTCGCTAATTGCTAAAGAAGGCTTGGAAGGTATCGAAATTAAGTGGAGCGAATAAAATGTATTCAACGTATGGTATGAAGAAACAGCAGTCAATAAAACCACAGGAGTCAATATAGCATCAATAAAGAATGAAATCTCTGTTTACACCCGCAATAAACGCTGAAGTTTTAACGAAGTATTAAAAGTCTGGAGACGCAATATTACCACACACGGATTTTATGAAACACATGCAAAATTCCACACTCTCGTTTTCCTTTCCATTTTTTTGTGTCTGTACTGAGTATTAAGTGCGTATTACTTTCTCTGCGATCCGATTACGTCCTGCCAGATAAAGTTTCAATGATTGCAGTTTAACTAAAATGCGGAATTAATATAATTAATGTAAACTTGTACAATACTTACATTAACAAAAATACTTACTTATAAGTTTTTATATATATTGATTCCTTACAAATTCGACACAGATATTCAAAGTTATCTAACAAATAAAAAAGTAGAGTTTACTTTGTGCTTTATTCACGTATCTGTAATTAGGTATACATATTATGTAGGTATATAAATAAGTTGAAATAAATTAAAAATATATCTCATGGTGTAATAATGCTTGAGCCGGCTGTTTGGACCTATCCACTATAAAATTTTACGATCATCGATGCATGAAGACAGATTGCTTAGATCAACTAACATGGCACCCGTGGGTTGATAGATGGTGCGCTATCTGAAACAATGCCTGTCGTATCGACAGGAATCTACGGGGTAATTAATAGATTAGCCGCTCCATCCATCACACGTCGAAACATCCCACAAAACAAAAAGGCAGTCGCTAGTTCCTATTTATAATTTTAATGTTATCGATGAATCTACCACTAAAGACACAAACCTGGTATGTAATTAATTACTAACTAAAGTGGTTTTATTCTATTAGATTACGAAAGTTTGGCACTGTGAGAATTTAAAATAAGTACCATACCGCAGTCTGAAAACATCGATATTATTTCAGTCAAATTGCTTTTGATCGATTTAAGATGGTAGTCACGTGCATGCATTACAAGAAAATACATCCTCGGCGAGTGGTGTGTCGGCATCGGCAATGCATCAATACCTCGGTCATTCATCATGCCGTGAGAAGGTCGTCGCACGCGCATCCGACCGCTGCGCTCGCGTCTCGATTGTACATGCCGACGACGTCGCCGACACACGGCTGTTAACATTGCATTTCGGCACCATCGCGTCGCGTCTCAAGCTCAACAAAAAACGCATACTCCGTCCGCAACTTTATTATGGACGTAATCGACTTTTCAGGCTTCCATTTCTTATGAACCCATACTGGAGTGACATCGTTATGGCTTCTCTCAAAATTGCGAAAGTTCATTGCCCGTAAGAACGAGGAAATCGTATCTGATGAAAATCAAGGCCCTCTGTATGACAGTGATATTAATTGAACTTTATTGATTCAAGTCACTGATTATTTTAACCGTATTAATTTTAAATTGCTCCTTTCCTCGGACAGTAAGGGGCAGTGCGATAAATATCAATTTTGAGAACACTGTTATAATGTGACCCAGATATCGTAACGTTCAGTAGGGCTCATTATACGTCCACCGTTCCTGGTGTACTTTAAATATTTATATGAGGAAAATATCAACTTGTACCCTCAAAAAACGAAGGAAATGCGAGTTAAGGATTAAAGGGAGTCGTTTTGTAAGCTCAGGAGATGCCTAGCAAGTCCTAGAGCCTCTAAACGATGTTAGTCGGCCGTGGATCCGTGACGGACACCCGCCACTCCCACCGGAGCAGTTTGTAGACAGGATCTACTTTAAAAACAATTTTGCATGTCGGCCCTGCGAACGTCCATAATGAATTGCAAACGCATGCATCGCGGGGCAGCCGCGGCCGGTCCGTCAGCCGTCAGCCGGCCGACAATTAGGGCGGTGCAATTACAACCAGTCGCCGGCGACTCGGCCGGTGGGTCAGCGGGCGATTTCCCGACGGCTCGGCTGCGACGCCTGGCGCCAACCTACCGTGTTGTGTAATGTTAAACGTCCGATCAGGCATTAACGCCGTACGTCGAGGTCGTTGCTCCACACACGCTTATAATAAGTACCTAGCTCTTGCAAATTATATTGCTATTTATAGAAGAACGTGGAGCAGTCATTTCAGTTCAAATTCCTGATATTCAATACGTGTAATGATCTGCAAGCAAGTAGCTGAATAATTAATTACGCATATCCATGCATATCGCTCAACGACCACAAGCAAAATCTTTCTTTACGCAAAGCATTTTCAACCAACGATGTACTTAATAAGATTTTCTGGTCCAGAGAAGAAGAAAAAATAAGTATAATTAGATTAGTATCCATTAATGGGGTCTTATTATTTATGCCACTCCTACTACCTCAGATCAGTAAATAATAATCATCTTATTTACTGGGCCTACTGCTAAAACAGGGATACTTATGTATTAGAAAAAAAAGAATAGGTACCTCGTAGGCCGCAAAATATTGAAAGTATAAAAAAAGAGAAATGTGAAATTAGTAAACCTAAAGCAATTTGCATTAAAATATGCTAACCCTACTGGGTACAGAATTCCATGCAGATTAAAGATAAATATTTCATATACCATAATGATAACAGTAAGATAAGAACCTCTATCTAAATAAACTTAGCGAACATCATAATATTTACAAAGATTTTCCATATAACAATGCACTGAGGGGAAAAACTTATCTGTGCATCAAATGACATGGAGCATTCCTATACAGAGGAATGCGATTAGATACTGGTAAATAAATATTTATGCAAAACCGTCTAAGAAATCAGCAAACAGTAAATTCAGTGTCACACATCTACATACTACATGTATGTTAAATTAAGAATGCACCAACCATTGTAATAAGTGTAGATGCCAGTGAACATAAGGGTTGGTTCTAACCGGAAAGCTATAAATATTTTTGGCTAAATATTGTAAAACTTTAGAAAATTCACAACAAAAGCGTCTCCACACGAATTGCCCGAAAATACTATTTTTATGAAGAGTACAGGCGCGATCATACACGCGGGTTGCGACCTGCGGCCAGTTGAAACGCATGTCCCGCTCCATTTTCTCCCGTCGTTAACATCCAGAAGGTACCGGATTGCGGCCTAAGCCTCAGATCGCTACCTACTGGACGTAAATGACGGGAGAAAATGGGGCGGGACATGCGTTTCAACTGGCCGCAGGCCGCAAGCCGCGTGCAGATCGCACCTGTGTGGGAAATACTTAATTTTTACGTATATTGCGATATTCTTCAAGAACAAATTAATTTAATGTTCCTATCGGGATACATTACGCATTTCAGTTTTGTCCTAACTATTGCCCGTGCCATTGGATTGATAGTTTAACAAAATTGACCCTCTATTAGATCTTTTGGCCCCTCTCTAATAATAATAACTCTTATTAATTTGCTTACTTGATTTTCATAAATTCTCACGGTTATCAACAAGTTATAGCACTGGTAGGTACACACTAAATTTCTGCTTAAATTATTACTTACTTACATCGAAATAAAAATTTATATACCACACCATAATATTACGTTTTATATGTCTATAATAACATCTCAAAAAGTCGTTTGGTTACCCAAAATTGCCGGGCTTGCATCTTAAATTCACACGAACCAGACTGGAATTATTTTGGATAAGTATTTTATTGCCGAGCACCGTATACAATTATTGTGTAATAAAATATTTTATTATACTTCCCGTGACATGGATGTTTCAGTAAAATAATAAAAATTATTAACATTTGGAGGAAGTTCTGCAATTGTAGGATTGTTTTTATTATTATTAAACGAAATCAAATAAATATTATGAAACCAATAAATACATTTTACATGATCTTGGACAACGCCCTAAATCATAAATAGAAAATGTTATTTTATTGACTTTTATTCTACTCTACTCTCGCAAACATAGAAACACTTTACATTAAGGACCGTAAGCGTAATGCATGACATAAATAAATACTAACCTGATTTTCCACTACGAGGGCTGCCTAGGACCACCACCCTTATACGGTTTACGGTCATCTTCATTTGGACAGTCTTATTAGTTTTGCACTGTTTATTAAACAAATCGTCCCTCAAGCAGACACATCGGTCTCATAAAGTCACTTTAGTTTATACATCACCATGTTCACATGCCATATCGATAAGAGTTATCGTAAATAAGTTCGTGAAAGCGATTTTTTGAGAAATCTAGCGTGCAGTGGGATCGACCGACTGCCGCGAAGTTTCCCGCGCGACTGCCGGCATCTCTCCGACTCTCCGTGGCTTGGATCAAAAGCGCGCACGCAGCCTCCGCGCCCACAGCCTCCGCGGCCAGACAATCTATCTACCTATACGCATACAAATGTATCCTCTCTTTATAACTACATATATGCCGTACGTTAACTCTCCTAAGACTTTTCTCTCCTAAAATTACATTAATTGCGATTTGCGACAAAATACGAAACAGCAAGAAGAGTGCAGTCAGTCATTATAAGACTAATGTCTTTGGTCGACAATTTAAACATCACCATTACCTTTGTTATCTTAAGTAAAAAGTTGAATAAACATAAATTAAGCGACTGATATGACCATTAATTAAGCACAAATAATCGTGGAAAGGATTTCAGAGTCGCAGACACGTCTGCGACATGTCAAGGTGAGAGTGGAGGCGCCGCAATAAATTCCTTCTAGACGTAATTGGACTGGCCCCGCCTACGCCAGCTTTCCTGCTTCCTTTGCTTATTATATTGTAGGTTAGCATGATAAAGACACCCCACAAGACCAGTCCATAGTTGGGAAGGAAAGAATCAGAAACTACAGTGCCTCGTAAAAGTTTTTGTTGTCCGCCATAGACGCGTTAAATCAACTCTAATATAGGAAACACTGCGTTTTAGAGGATGATTATACTATGACGCTACTTATACCCTAAGCTACTACAAATGTACTAAGTCTACTACAATCTAAGTACCTAAATCTATCAAGTTGAGAAACCATGGTAGGTCTCAAGTTTTAAAAGTAAAATGTAACATACCTACGCCTTCATCGTCAGTATTCACAATTTCTCACATACTTTCGAAAACAGAAGAAAATAGCCGACACTTGCATAAAAGCTCTAGAACGAGGCCCACATTTCTCCGCTCATTAAGGAAGGTTGGGATGGGAAAAAAGCATGGCGGCTCCACGACGCAAATTAGTCGTTACTACTTCCTCGTACAGACCACCTTGCCGCATTTATGCAATCTCCGTCAGTGATGGACCATGGACCTGCTTTTAAAGACACTGTTCTGTTACACAGTGTTTACATACTGGTTACGTAAGTTTTATCTAATTTAATAAGAATATTCAATTACCTATACCTACAGTAACTGTACTTGTAGTGATCTGGTTAGGGTATGCGTTTTGCCAATTATTGCCTTTGTTAACAATAGATACCTTTCAAAACAGTAACAAATTGGACACGCGCAGTTTATTAACAATAGAATTGGAGTCGCCATTCAACACATTTGTCAAAATCAGATATCCACCGAACCCACCTAGCTACAGCTAAATATGAATCATAATGGAATTTGATATAAAAGGCAAATATTCAAAATACATCAGTGTAGTTAGAAAGACACGAGGTACAAGACGAAAAGATAGATAAAAAGGCAAAAATGTAAGTACATGATAACATAAACATAAGACCCAATTGTGGTATAATTCGAGGGCTAGTGTTAGTGACTGATCCTGCGTTAATAATATATGTTGGTGATTTAACACGGATTAACTCTAATCCGTCATTGGCGCAATTGGGTGGGCTTTTAAAAGTAACGTACCTGCCTACACCAATAGAAGGTACTGCTGAAGATTCGTATATTTACCAGAGGTAAAAGGCCATTGAATTTGAGAAAAACATGTCAGCTAAATTGTTATTGAAACCACAAGTGAAATATTACGCATATTGGCTACTGCATAATGGCTTACTGACAGCTATAAAGGTGAACGCAAATTATGTTTGATTAATTTGTTGCTACAGGCCTGTTATTATTTTCAATATTCAATTAAAGTGTTCTAATTAAATTACTTATCACTGACTTGGGCAATGTAAATAAGGCTTTTATTTATTTAGTCGTGAGCCGAACATTTCGCAAAGCTCGCGTGTCAAAACTCGTTTGTTAATGGGCCCAACAATGGCTGCGGTGTTCACACTTGCCTATTAAACGATTCATATCACTTCATCTTTAACCTCTGTATCCTATGTTGCTAAACATTTTGCTATTAACGCTTTTAAAGGCCGGTATTTCAATTGCAACTTGTCTTTGTCTTGATTTAGCTGCCTCAACTGCCACAATATTTAAGACGGCTTTCATCATACTCCACCTTAATAGCTAATCATCCTTCTTATATTCATCACCTTTTGTCATATCTATCTTGTCCAATCTGTATTGTTAGGGTCAATGCGGCTATCGCGGAAAAATTCAAATTTCATAATTTGCAGCTTGTTGTGCAAAGCAAAGACGAAACGATAAGAGGCATTGTAAGGAACAAGTTTATTATAACGCTCCAGTTTGTAAAGCCGCCGACGCCGTATTAGAAAAGGTCGGACATATAACGTAATACTTAGGTACCTAAGTTCTATGATGTTTCTTGATAAATCCATGATTTAATGACAATTTTAAGGGTGTGTAACACCTTTTGTTCTCAGTTGTCACTCCCTAAAATTGGCCTATAATGCACGATTCGTTTATAACTTTGATATTTTGCTACTTTTCGGTTAAACTGCTGGAACGCTTTGCTCAGTAGAGTTCCGATCTGGATGGAGCCATCTTACATATCCAATAGAGCAGTGTTTTCAACCTTTTTCATGACGTGACCAAGGGACGTAAAAAAAATTCGCGCCCCCCTACATACTAAAATACGGGCTAGAAACAGAGGAGGCTCTGTTTCGTACCCGTATTTTATTATGTTACAAATATCAAATCCGTGGGAGAAATTAGTTAAAGAAAAACAGGCGCAACCTTCACATTAATATAAAATATGTAATTCATATGAGGTTTTTTTTTAATTCTTGTTGATTTGTGTTAACTTACAATGTGTCCTTTAATCCTTTAACGTTTTCTTAATAAAAATATTTTTGAAACATAATTGGTTTTTGTTTTGTTTACTAAGGCTTCGCGACCCCCTTATAGACTTCGTTGAAAATCACTGCAATAGAGTATAACCCAGCTACGTTTCCGTTAATTATGTTAACTCCATATACGTGTAGCAAACAAACCACAAGCTTGTTCCTCCTTGTCAACAGCTTAAATCCAAAGTTCACGCGGTCGGGTGAGGGCGGCGCGAACAACGTCGTCGTTAATATTAAAACTGAATGCAGTCGGAGATGGGGTCACTCGATTGGTGCTCGACATATCAGTTATTTCTGTCCCAACCACAAGCCAATTTAAATAATTATTAACTTTTGTCAGCGTCAGAACTTTAAGGCTCGTATCATTGCCAAGTGGTGTCACTAGACTTTGTATAAAAAAAAGTTTGGTTAGTATCTCTGTCACAATAAATGCAATTTATGATATCTATTGCATATTGCTTAGCTTTTAGCATGATGGATGACACAAGTAATTAACATAATGCGAGATTTTCTAAAATGGTTTTCTCACAAAACTTATGTAATCTTAATAGATTCTTAATCATTTACAGATAGGTATCTTCATTATCTTTTAGTCATATCTTAAGATAGAAGGTATTTAAGATTGGTGGCACTTTACTGTGATAAGTAGGTAGGTATGTCCCTTAAATTCTTTTGTTTCATAAAAGAACATTATACTTTTCGACGTAAAGAAAAACAATGTAAACAAATAGTTGAATCCCAGCGGCCAGACATTGATTCATTGTAATCGACGGATGATTCATTATAGGAATATGAGTACAGAAGAAAAGTGCATGGTTATAATTATAAAATGACCTTCGTATCTCCCCAGGCTACATTTTTTTATATTAAAGTAATTTAGTTTAACTGCCGTATGATATATGGCAGAACTAACAGCACTAAAATTACTGTCAACATCAAGCCAAGCCGTGAGCTCATAATTCACCACAAAAAGTACAAAAACAAATTAATAATCGATGGTTTTCACGTACAAAGTCCAACACATTTTTATTAAAATCTGAGGCAATGACGTCTACAATCGATATTATTAATCGTATGGCCCACAACCAGAATATGTACATGTTCTCGTACGCTTTGGGAATAATAAAGTCGTTAATAAAAAGGAGCTTTTTCACATACCCACAGGGACATTTTGAAACCGTCATTCTTATGAGTTAACGACAGCGATCGACCGAATTCGGTAAAATATGCGGTTTCGATATCGACACTTGCCGTTACATAAAGTTGAACGTAACACGATCATATTGGGCGGTTTTACTGTTATCGTTTCTTGATAAAGACATTTATTTAACTTGGACGCGCCCACACTTGTTGTAGCATCGTAGAACTCAGCACTCGTTCACGAATGTACCAGCTGGATTTCACTGCAGTGCATAAATGTTTCGACATCTCTGTTATCAATACAATAATAAATTTTGCAGTAACATCGGTTACTCCACACAGTTGCAAGTGTAAAGTATGTCATTAAAAGCCATCTGTCTCGCATTATCTACGATAAAATTCCTACGCAATTTTGCACACAATATATCAGCGCGAAATACCGACTCCTCTAAAATACACAAGAACGTAATCGTTCTGGTATTTTATGTCGAGATAACATTCTTGGTTATTGAAGTAGCTCAAAAAACTGTACTTAACAGGTGTTTTTTTTTGTTAATAGGGGAAATTCTTCCAAAGACATCCAGTCTTCTATTCTTACCTACGAGCTCTAGGGCTCCGAGGCCTAATAATAATAAACGCGCAGGTGTCTGGCAAGCCCACTCCGGGAGATTCGTTGTAAATGTTTAACTAAATAGATTTTAAATAATATATAGAAGTCAATAATAAACTGTGTTATAACATTACCTAGACACCGACACTGACCTATCCTATAAAAAATTCCTTTGTCAAGCCACTTGTTGAAATTCAGTACAAAGCGCAAGGGCACATATTTTAAGCATTTCGTCATAATATCTGTCTACTACACGTTCAACCTACGTATTTAAATTAGTACTTGTCTCGTTGCAAACGCAAATGCGTCTGACTATTCGCTCAACTTGAATGGTAGAAACATATTGATAGAGTAAATGTGCCATTTAAGTCGAATAGTTCGTTTTATACGAAGAGTCGTGGGCACAGTCAGTGCCGTGATGTCCGAACAACAGAGAAAGCATGAACTGGTGGTAATAAATGGATGTAATAAAGAGCCGATCGAAATAAATATCGAGCACTAGCAGACAAAGCGCGGGCAGACATAGTTGCGAAGTAGCTAGAACGGATTTCCATTGTAAACACTGGGTTTAGCCGTGTTAAAAAATCGAGTTGTAGTAAATAAATAACAATATAAATACCCGTAAAGCATTCGCAAAAACTGTATTATTTACATTTGAACCACTGCAACGAATCATGACATAATTTAGGTTCAAAAAGCGTATTGTCTTCGCATATCTTCTGAAACTTTGAATAGATATACCAAATATTGTCTGTTATAATATAAAAGAAATGGAATTCAAGATCGCGAATTATCCAGAGTTATCTTGAAGTGAATAAAAGCCAATCGATTAATAATCGATTAATACAACCGTGCATGATGTAACGAGCACAGCGTGCATTCGTCATGCAAAAATTAAACACCATCAGATCAATTGATATGCTCAACTCAGACAGAGATATGAATATCTGGGTCTTTGCTTGATGATATTTTACACACGATGCGATAATTCGTCGATGAAAGCGATACAGAGAAACTTAATACAATTTTTATTTCATTTCATCTGTAATAAACCGTCATCATTTTTGAAACAGCGATAAAATAAATGAAGCCTGATTTCAGCGAGAGTTTTCTCCGCATTACAGTGGACGGCAATTCATAACGATAACGTATTGAAACGCACTTAACTGTTAACGTAATGCCTTTCGACGATGCAAAAACATGTGAGTGTTTTCAATAACGAAATGTTATTTACAGCTTAATAAATCCCATTTTCAAAACGTTATGCAGATAAATGAAATACCGGTATATATTAACGTCGTGTTATTTTAGTCGCGGGTGGCACCTTAAGTAGAGTTTTGCTTGATACAGTACTAAACCGGAGAAAAACCGGCGTCTGTTTTTTATTATTAACCGGAGATAACTTTTATTTTAATACCTATTATACATATGTGAGGAAAAATTCTTAAAAGTATATTATGTAAGAATTTAATAGATTTAAAGTAACAAAAGCTGATTTTACTCGAAAGTATAGTAAGGTACAATTTTAGGTAGAATGGTGATATTTTCATGGACGTTTTTGAGTTTTCAAGATAACCCTTTATTTATTACCTACTAACATTGACCTAAATCTACGCCTTCTAGTTTACTAGACAGTTTACAGCTGCTAATATCAACAATCGAATATAAGTAGATGGGGGTTGTCTCCACCGATCCCGGGATCCGTTTGGATTGGAAACGGATCCCGGCAGTTTGTCTCCACCGATACCGGGATCGGTTTCCAACACAAAAAATAATTAATGTTTGTATCCACCGATCCCGCGGCTACAAGAAATAAATTATATTAATTGTGGAAACAGATCACGGTGTACAGAGATAAGAAAGGAATTATATTATTTTTCCAAAAAAAATCTTTTCACCTAATTTTCCAAACAATAGGAAGTTATAAATAAAACATATTAATTAATTTCATGAAGTTATACAGAGTGTTGTTTTGATTAACGACGAGCGACTAAGGGGTGGTAGTCTAAATAATCTTAGTTCCAAAAATTGTGTTTATATTATTTTTAATTAACATAATTACTTTTAGAATTAAAACTATAGTGAGCCATTACTACAAATTATTATATATAAACGGATGTCACTCACTTATATTGTTGAAGTCGGCAATTGGACTTCAACAATATAAGTGAGTGATATCCGTTTATATATAATAACATAATTACTATTAAAAATAGTATTTTCTCTTGAAATTATCGCAGCGCATGGGCGCTGTCATTGTACGGTACAAACACGCCCGACGCACGCTGTCAGTGGCCCGGCCATAGCCCACGAATGTATGACAACAAATTTTATTATTTGTGGATTTAAAAAAAATTAAGTTATACGTTTTATATTTTTTGGGCATTAGTGTCGTGTATATAACCATAAGTCGCTCATCGTTGACCAAAACAACACCCTGTATATTAATTAACAATAAAATCTTTTAACTTACATACTTAATCAAAAATCGCAGAAATTATCAGTCACATACCTAAATAAAGGAGAGATCCTTTATTATATTGTATCCATGCGCTGCGATAATTAATTTTTTTTTAATAGTAATTTAATTATGTTATTATATATAAACGGATATCACTCACTTATATTGTTGAAGACATCCGTTTATATATAATAATTTGTAGTAGTGGCTCACTATAGTTTAAATTCTAAAAGTAATTATGTTAATTAGAAATAATATAAACACAATTTTTGGAACTAAGATTATTTAGACTACCACCCCTTAGTCGCTCGTCGTTAATCAAAACAACACTCTGTATAACTTCATGAAATTAATTAATATGTTTTATTTATAACTTCCTATTGTTTGGAAAATTAGGTGAAAATATTTTTTTTGGAAAAATAATATAATTCCTTTCTTATCTCTGTACACCGTGATCTGTTTCCACAATTAATATAATTTATTTCTTGTAGCCGCGGGATCGGTGGATACAAACATTAATTATTTTTTGTGTTGGAAACCGATCCCGGTATCGGTGGAGACAAACTGCTGGGATCCGTTTCCAATCCAAACGGATCCTGGGATCGGTGGAGACAACCCCAGTAGATGCACTGAAAAGGTAAAATGTCCGGAAAATATCCGGTTATAATACAAAACCGGAGAAAAATAACCGGTCGTTGAAAAAATCTCAGATGCAAAGCTCTAACCTTAAGTTGCGAAAAGGGCTATCTCTCAATGTATCTGTTAGGTAAATAAATACCTTTAACCCAAATCCGTCAGCGTGAGCACGAAACAGTCTTGCAAACTGATGGTCATGGATATAGTGTTTACTCGCTATATTGACCAATTTCCCTGGTAAACGGTCCGTTGAAATAGTCTTTACAAGTTCCCAGTGGACCTCACAGCAGCATAACTGTAACTTCCTTTACATGGAGAGTAAAACAACTGGATACCTCCCTACAAGTATATTAGATAGCTGTACCAGCCATTTATTTTTTCTTGCGGCATTCCGCGACGTCTATATTTAGAACCCGATAGTCTATTTCAGCTTCATGGGGTATACATTGTAAAAATAATTTATTCCAAACTATAAGAGCCATTTTATTTAAGACTGATATATCCATAAATATTTTTTTGATATATATATATATACGGTACCCAGTTGTTTTGCATTACAATACAATATGAAGGATGCCGTTTGTTAGGTAGTAATATGCGGTTGAGTGTTAGTTTGTGTCAGCTTTCCTAGGAATTTGACCGTGGCAATTTGTTGTGGATAAACAATGAGTCGTGAGCGAACACACCCCCCGCCTCCCGATAGCGGAATCCACGAGGAGCATCCAATTTACGACCTAACTGTCATGTTTATACACAATATACCATATTGAACCGATCAACTATTGTGCCTGGAAACAACAGTTACTTTATAGCTATAAAAACATAGGTTGGTTTCAGTGGAAAACCTAGTTTGCGATAGAGTCAAAGTCAACCTGCAAAATCTGCGGACGACCTGCGCACGCGCTCACCTGCTATGATTTATGCCCCAGAACCGCCATTGTGCTGTCATGGCGGGCAGCCCGCGCAAACTTATGAACATAACCTCAAATGTCTGTATTTGAGATAAGCGAATCACGGGTGATCGTTGCAAATGTTAATGTTATTATGATGTTCTATGTAGATAATAGGGCCAATTCCAGAAGAATTTCTAAACTAGGTACCTAAGTTTCACAGGTCTAAAAGTACTGTCATCCTTGATGAAAACGCTTATCATATTAGGTTTTTAATCACGTCAAAATTGGTTAAATACATGATGCAACGTAAAGGGGAATGTTGCGGTAACTCGACATCTTTTGTTCAACCCCTTTTTCTATTCCGGGGAATTTTTATAGTAGAAATGCAAACCCGAACCACGTTTGCATTTCTATAAAAATTTCTATAAGTTTTATGGCTTAGTTACATATCGTAAGTAAGTAACTAAGCCATATTATGTAATCTTTACTAGAAAATAGAATTATAAGAGATTAATTACTTGATAATTATGTAGGTAAGTACCTATCTACATTTTTGATCACAGTTATGTTATGATGTAGAAGCTTAAATGGAGTGGACACTTACTGCCACTCCACTTAAAGCTACCATAAGAAGTTTACACGAACGTTTTTATTTAGGTAACGGGAACTTGCAGATGATCTTTAAAAGCCGTAAGACCGTTAAATAAATGTAGTATTTCGTTACTGCTCAGCTCACGCTAAGTGGAATATTGCAATCGCTTTACAAAATAAACAATGTTAGCTAATAAAATAATAATATTAAAGGAAACTAAGAGGATTCCACGAAAGTTAATTGAGAATTGGACATTTTGACAACCGTGCCACTAACTATGAGTTGTTGTAGTTAGTACTCAGTAGTTCGCTTGCTAGCGAGTATGCTGCTACGAGGCTTGTGAGGGTGGATTATATTTCCTTAACTGACCGCTAGGGGAGCATCTAAATTCGCACCAATGCACAATGACAAGCCTCAAAGTAACAATGTTTACGCAGTTGTTAGCGAGCGAACTTACTACGGCGACTAGGTAATGTTAACTGAAACTAACGAGGATTTATCAACATGTTGACAAGTAAGACATCCCACGCTCTAGTTTTAAATTCGGATAGCCTAAAATATACAGAAATATTGACATATGCACAAGGAGAAATGCAAATTATTTTTAATTGCCTTCCGGTAGAAAGTGGGTGAACCTGAACACGGAACGGGCTGGCCGAATTGGTTTGATTCTTGTCCAAGTAATGACAAAGCGGCGACGGCTGGTGTCGAATTCGCGCGGGGTCTGTCACAAGACAGCTGTTGAACACCGTTTGGTTCACTTTCTACGCCCTACGCCTTTTTAAAATGATGGAGTGCCTACGAAATAAATTCACAAAGTATAAACTCGTTAGGTACAGTCGACAACGCCAACATATCATGGGCACTCTACGCCTACGTAATACATCATAGATTAGAATGGATTTGGTAGATAGGTTGATGTGCTGTCGACTGTAACTGATCACTGAGTAGCCACGGCATATGATTTCTATTGTATCTTACTTTCGTATACTTAGCCATCAGTCATACAGAATATGTGGAAATTGCTCCAATGAAAATGATCGTTGAAAATAGGTAGGTACCCAATGTAAGTGCCACACGGAGTCCTACCACATGGGGTCCAAGATCATAGAGGTCATGATCACAGGTATGGTAAGCTAGATCACGAATCATTCTAAAGTCTCTAACTACTAGATATCTGCTAGAAAAAGTCACAAATTATGTGCCTAATAACCATAAATCAATTCGACTATGCTTGCTTTCTGTCTATTGTTGCGACGAGCACCAGCCCACATTCGACCTGCATCGTCGACGTCGATTAGTATTGTAGTCGAGCATGATTTGCGACTTTAAAGTGGTTAGATAGGTAAGTACTTCATAGAAAATAGAAATAAAATTGTAATTTAACAAGATAAAACGAAACCACACAACATGAACGGCATTTGTAAAAAAATACCGTTCTCGTTTTATAATCCCTAATCAATAACTTATAATAATATAATACCATCCAGCGTATGTAGGCGTTCCTTGACATGTGCCCATTTGTTTTACTTAACCTTATAATGCTCTTATCCGTCGATACGCGTCCTCTCATGTAGGATCATTGTTTACCGGTGGTCCTTCCGGGATTTTGACTCCGACCAACTCGATGCAGTTGGTGTTTTGGTTATCATAGTAGGTATATTCCAAACCCCATCTTATACAAGAGGCATAACATATGTAAGTACAAGCAATTTCAATAATAATTGTCCTAACTAAACTCGTTCGACGTTCTTTCTCCTAATATCCCTCATCCTGCTGATTTTAAATCTCTTTTTTGGTACGTAGGTATTTTAAGCCTTTTCAAAAGCTATCGATTTTATTCGTAGTACTTAACATAAATAAATTAACAGTTGTGGTTTTTATTTATGTTCTATGTTTTACAATCAGACGCCGCATAATTCTCTCTTTTGAGCCGATCAAATTCTTGTCTGTCCCCAAAATAACCAACTTGATAATTGGTATAGATACTCTATAAACCACTTTATTCAATATACTGTTGATTCTTTGAGTTCACAGAACATACAGCTGACCTATTTAATTTAATCGCCATTAACATCTCATAATGTTAACTAGTAGATATTTCTAAAGAGTCTCACAACGCGACTCGTAGCCAGGACAATTAGGTAAGCTCTAAAAGTAGGTTAGCACCTCAATCTTTCGCCATTCAGCTAATGCTGAATAGATGGTAATTAGTAAACGTCAACTATGCACCTAAATGCTACCAGTGAGTGACGTTGTAATCCTAAATGCGCGTAGTAAATGCGTCTCGTTATCTGTCAAAACGTTACCTACTTGTATTTATGTCGCGCAAGAGTTGTAGTTGTGCTTGTAATGAGAAATGTCGGCGAAGGTACAGTAAAATGATATCAAATGAAATCTTCATTGTGTGGTGTAGACACAGAATGAAGGTCATTTGCTGGTGCAATTGCTAAGAGTAGCTTCACTAACTTGTTCTCACTTTGCAGATAAATAGAAGAATAAAATCCATAGAAGAAAATTTAAACTGTGTGTTAAAAAATTTCAAGGAGATGTCGCTGGCAGAATTGATGATTATGAGACTTCTGTTCAATAGGTGTGGGGAATTTAATTGAACTACCTAGGACCAATAAATTTCTAGGAAAAGAAGGAGGGCTGATGATTACTACTTAGTAGTAATTTACGAGTTTAAACTTAGTTGATCAAATAGCATTCGTCACGGTTTAATAAAGAACACAAACTGCATTAGGGTTACTTAAATGGCACATCCTCTCATAGATTGATGCCTCTATAATATTTTCATATCGCAATAATTTTTGTAAAATGCAGTTTATAAGTAACAGACATAGTGAATGAAATACTCAGGTCTTTAATCTCTTGCAGCTGTGAAAAAATTAAACTTCTATGTCAACACAATTGATAAATCAAATCATATGTTTATGTCGCATTTTATCGCATATTTGTATGGAAACGCAAGGGAATCAAAACTTAAACCTAGCATAGAAAACTTCACATTGACATAGAATCAGGAATAAGTTTGTCCATAAATCTAGTTTATCTTTTCCTTAGATCAATGTTAAGGTGTTAAGTTGCATGGAACTCTCGGAACGCGAATCCGACTCGTACTTGACGTTTTTTTGAGAATTAGCTAAAAGGAAGTGACCCTGATTGTGCACAATAAACAGACTTCAATAAGTACCACTTACCTGATTTATTTATCCTTAGATTTTGATATCAGTACAAAAACTCCAAATATCCGGTTTTACTGTCCAAGTTTTAAAAACAGTTTCTTTTACATTCATCCAATTGTCTAAGTATCGCTTGGATTTTCTTTTCATTTCATTGTATGGTATATTTTGAACTGATTCAATGCAGATTCTGTGTTTTATTTCATTGTTTTTATTTAAAATATCTTGAAACTTCTCATAAATTTTATATTTGCTTATGCTTAATGAACTACCAGGACTCATCGCTTTTTTCTTTGTGAGTCCCAACTTTTGGCCTTGAACCGCCACTTCTAGAATCCTGAAATATTATACATATACATTTGGGTTCGTAAGTTCATTATCACCTACACCTACAGAAAATAATATCATACCTAATTAAATAAGGGAACAAAACATAAGTATCTTGGTATTATGGTAGGTGCAGCTAAAAGCAGATGACGTGTAACACTTTGGACCGTTCTTATTATCTGCGTAATAAGATGTGAAACTGTACTGCAAGTGTTACCATTGATCTGCTATCATTCATACAATCTGGGATACAAATTACACCCAGACTTGGAAAGTTTGGTTTCCTCTACATCTGGCCTTATCCTAGGGCTTCCTGGTACACACCGAGCTGGTGACCTTCTTAATAACGCCGGACAATTTCGACCAGTGCTCAACAACCACCAGACCAAGTAGGAAGAACCCAGACCCTTCACACAGATTTATTTTTAATGTATTGGAAAACCAATGGGTTTTGTATTATGTTACAAAGGGTAAGTAACATAATATAAAACTGATAGCCAATTACAGATTTTCACTGTTAGAAAGATGGCAGTACTCTACAGACTAGGCTAGAAGGTTGTCAGGATATAGGTAGTTCAAGTACTCACTGGTTGTTCATTTTAACCCAAACAATGCTTGCAGGTGCAGGCCTCACATTATTTTCTGTTCTTATATGAGGAAATGATAATATACTTTGGTAGAATTCAGGAATATTACTTTCCAATATAGAAGATTTCTGGTTTCTTTCGAGAAGTGCTCTCTTCAATGACTCTTCAGAGTATGGCACTCCGGCACCGAATATAAAATGTTTTATAAAAATTGGCTCATGCAACAACATGTCCAATAAACCTCCTTGAATGCCTACATGGGCCCACCTAGCCATTTTATCACTACAAGACACTGATAATGTCCTATCACCTCTTCCGGGCTTCGTTCGCACTTGACCTATCAAATGATACTTCATCCCAGCCTGTTTAGTATCTTGTTCTGAATCTGGTAAGCATTTTGCACCAGTCCGATGAATGTCAGCATCTAATTTAACTTTTTTGCACTGTGTATCGCAAATATCATCAATAAGAGAACGTTTTAACTGTATCACATCACCAAAATGTTCATCTTCGTCTGTCTTCGGTATTATTGAAGCATCTCCACAAGGCAGCTGTGATGAATAGAAAATAAATTCTGTATTTTCTCTTAATTTAAATTTTCCGTTTTCTTTTATGAATATGGAAGAAGTTTCGTTCGTTAACTGGTCGTAAAGATATAACAAAAAGCCGCGTCTGGCGAACACTTCTGCATGGCTGTCATTGAGCACAACGCCTGCTGCAGACATCTTATTGGCTCCAACGCACTTGGATCCAGTACCTAAAGATACCACCTCATGAATTCCATTTGCACAATCATATTGCAAAACACAAGATAGCACTGTCCACTCATTTTCAATAGGTTTTCCAGTTTTAGACAACTTATTATAAATATCTAAACAAATTTGCACTATTTCGTCTACTTGGATGTCACTGAATCTCCCCATTTCATGTGTTAGAAATGGAGTGTTCACTGGATAATTTCCTGCAACGCTACGCTGGTTACGCTAAGATTTCCCGAAAAGGAAGGATAGGATAACCAATAATATATATAAATACTCTAAAAATAAAAAAACATAAAAGTTGTTTTGACTTTTTTGAGGTTAATATAAGGTTCCAAACCGAAAACTTTAAAACATTCACTTCGCTCCCTACTTCGCTCCAATCAATCACATTTTCAAATTCACAAATTCAGTTTCTGCAAATATTGTTGGTATTTTTGGTCATTGAAAAGATGCAAGTTGGATGCAAGCTGAAAGGGCGCTGCAAGTACATTTACATTCACCAATCAACGAACCAACCGCTATTTAGCTTATATCACTTGGTTTGGAACGCAGCTTTAACGTTTCATTTCACGCACTTAACACACATTATTAATGGTAGTTAATTCGTCACTAAATCACAGCTCCACGTTTTTAGCACAATGTAAGTAGGTAGCATCAATGGGTAAGAACGAACGAAGATACCTCAGAGGAAGATACAGACAACAGCTATTGCAAGTCCTACAGCAGCACCAACACAGTCATGCAGGAAACGATTTCAGCCCGCCGCTGCCAATAAAGTTGATTTATTATTGAAAATTAAAATATTTTCAACAATTTTACATACTTACCTATTAGCCATAAATAATTGAAGGTCAAACTATGTACCTACCTACCTAAACATTTGAAAATCCGTTAGCAAAAACGTTAAAAATCGGTTAGCAAAAAAGCACTTACTAAATTCGTTTTGGCAAAACGGATAAAGCTCGATTTTAACCAAATACGTAGCTGAATTATTTATTAATTTAATTTAGAATAGTAGGTAAATATCTAAAGTAATTTCAGATGAGTAGGTAAATAGGTAAGTACCTACTTTGTTTTCAGTGTGATTACGTGAGTTGATATTTTAGTATCGTATTGCCCTTCTGGCCCACTTGCAATAAAAATAACTAGATAGTTAGCGACTTACCCATGAAACTCCATACTATTTCTCACGAGTTAAATCGCTAACCTTCGGGTTATCTTTTATTTCAAGTGAGCCTTATCTATTGCTACATTCACCTACCTACCATTATAGCAACAATTTTGGTTTTGATTTTCAGTGTGATTTCGCATTAGAGACTCAAACCCACGACTTCTTTTCTCGACTTGAATGCCGGATGCAGTCGATACAGTTCCCCATATCCATTAAATTGTCTGTAAGTGGGCGGAGATGGAGGAGGGTAGTTTGTCATTCCACGCCTCATTATAGCGCGGGATGACGGCCCGATCCCAACACCAATTTAAATATCAAAGGAGTCCAACGAAGACCTATATATTTTTTGTGCCCACGGTGTGTAAGATTAAAACTATCAAAACACGATTAACGGCCCAGAATTGATAGCCTTAGTAATTCCTATTCTTTATAATCAAAAGCGATGATAAGATCAATATTTTTTGGAGATAAGTAAGCAGATACCTACGAAGCATGCGTAGGTAACAATTTCAATAAGGTAAATAGGTAAATCAGAGTCGATGGCTGCGTTAGGTAGGTACCAACCTATAGTAGGTTCAGTCGAATGCATTAACATTTTGAACCTATCTTGTACGGACAACAGCAGATCAATGATAACACTTGCAGTACGATTTTAAATCTTACGATGCAGATAATAAGAACAGTCCAAAGTGTTACACTTGATCTGCTGTTAGCTGTACTTACCTATTATTGAAATTGCACTTCAACCAATTTTTGCATTCGAATGTTTTTTTTTAAATGACGTCCTCATCTCTTTTGCATTCCTAAACGCAAAGCAGTTGTGATCAAATTGTACCCATTTAGGATCAATTTGCGGCATGTAAGGAGGTTCCAAATCATGGAGAATTAAAAGGCCAAGTGAAGCCAGCCGCATTAGCCGTCATTACCCACGCTTTGAAACACAGCACTTCACTAAATTGAACTTGCGAACTTCCGCTAAAACGTAAGAAAATTGAAATGCCCAGCTCAATGGAATTTTAATTTGTTTTGCGGTCTGGGGGCTGGGGCTAATGGTAGATAGGCATAGGCAAGCATTTCAAACCGAGACTCTGCTCAATTATATTATCTTTGACTCTGCTTTATGTAGTGTAATGTAGCAGTAATATAGGAGTAAATCCACACATATTTTTTACTAGGTAGGTATTCTAAATACGTTATGTATCTAAGTACTCTACAAGCACTTTTCATTACTTACTTAAAATCAAAACAATCCCGTTTAAGGTGCATAAGTATAAAGAATACCTACTAGACATGTGTTGAGGTTGAACTCGATCTAAGAAGACTTATTTTTTCGTGTAGGTACGGACAACAGCAGATCAATGGTAACACTTGCAGTACGATTTGAAATCTTACGACGCAGATAATAAGAACGGTTCAAAGTTCACAGTGTTACACTTGATCTGGTGTTAGCTGTAGGTACCTACTATAGGCCAGTCATTCTGGCGAGCGTTTGTATGGAGACCCCAACAATAACTCCTCTATCGATGAAACTTTTTTGTATACTTAATAGCATATTTATAAGAACAATTGTCAGAGAATCCAATAATATTTCGAGGCGGAAGTTACTTATTTTAATTGAAATTCAACATTATACCGTATCTTTTTCTGGAACAATGTTATGGTCATAATTCTTTTTCTATAAATTGTATTTTATTAGTGTGCTTCTGTACATTCATAAGTAAAACTACTTTTTAATTCGAAAGTGTAGGTATTTTAATAAAATGTCTTTTTTGGCCATAGTTTCCATAGGATAATTGCTCCGCCGGGTTTCTGTTTTTAATATGCCTTGAAATTATTATTTCTAGTATAAGTACGAAAATCCAACAAAAAAATCCAAATGAAACAATTCATTATACAGAATTTGTCTTTTAACTATCTCTGGAAAATTACTCTATCAGATATTTTTTACAATTGTAATGAGATACCCACAAATAACCTGATTTCAAAAGAATCCAACAAAATATCCAGGCGGAACACCATTATTTCGAAATACCTATCAAGTGCAGGCCAGCGCGGGGCCCGAGGCGGGCGAGGAGCGTCGAAAACCGGTCGCGCGGCGGGCGAGTTTCTTAAAGTAGGTTAATAGGTACAGCTAACAGAAGATCAACACTTTGGACTAAGTACCATTCTTATTATCTGCGTCGTAAGAGTTGAAATCGTGCGAATGCGAGCGAGTATTACCATTGATCTGCTGTTGTCCGTACTTAAGTATGTATGTATGTAGGAGGTTGATCTAAACATCGCAATTTAATTATTATTATCGTCATCGTTTCGAAACATACGAACGCAGTAAATGTAATATGCGTATTGATTTGTATAAGTTGAGTATATAGTGTGTGTTTTCTTCGCGACACGGGGGTCTAGGATAAACTAACCCAGAGATTCCTTTAGAGTGTCTTTAACTTAATTGGGCGCTTAGTGTTTTTTTATGTTACTTCCAGCTTTAAGAAACGCCCCTGTTGTGAATCTGTACTAGATTATTTGCAATTTTGTCGAAATCTAGTCGCGTTCATGTCTCACGCTGGTGCATGAGATAGTGTTTGATAATTTCGCCACGCCAAACAGCGGGCGTATTGGTCGAGTGGCTGGAGCGGTCGCCTCCCGTGCACGCGGTTCCGGGTTCGATTCTTAGCTAAATATATATGATTTTTTTGTTTCGTGTTTTATTTTGTATTTTATTTTAATTGTGTTTCGAATTTGGTTAGTATTTTATCAAACATTTTGTTGTAATTATCTTTGAATTTTATTTGAGCATAAACTCTGAACTCATTTATACCGAAGTAGGTGTATTAGGAGAGCTGGGAATCTGTCTGTACTAGATTACTTGCAATTCTGTCGAAATCTAGACGGAGCGGTCCGTTCATGTCTCACGCTGGTGCATGAGATATGCTTGGTAATTTCGCCGGGCTGAACAGCGAACGAATTGGACTAGTGGCTGGAGCGGTCGCCTCCCATGCACGCGGTTCCGGGTTCGATCCTTAGCCTAAATATACATTTTTTTTGTTTCGTGTTTTATTTTGTATTTTATTTTAATCGTGTTTCGAATTTGGTTAGTATTTTATCAAACATTTTGTTGTAATTATCTTTGAATTTTATTTGAGCATAAACTCTGAACTCATTTATACCGAAGTAGGTGTATTAGGAGAGCTGGGAATCTGTCTGTACTAGATTACTTGCAATTTTGTCGAAATCTAGACGGAGCGGTCCGTTCATGTCTCACGCTGGTGCATGAGATATGCTTGGTAATTTCGCCGGGCTAAACAGCGAACGAATTGGTCTAGTGGCTGGAGCGGTCGCCTCCCGTGCACGCGGTTCCGGGTTCGATCCTTAGGTAAATATACTTTTTTTATTGTTTTTTTTATTTATTTTTTGTTTTGTATTTTGTTTCGTGTTTTATTTTGTATTTTTAACCGACTTCCAAAAAAAGGAGGAGGTTATCAATTCGTCGAATTGAAAAATTAATTGTGTTTGGAATTTGGTTAGTATATTAGGCAGATCACCCTCACTTGTAGATTTTTGTGGTTGTAGTTGCGATTACATATTATTAGTAGGTGAATATCTCACGCTCATCGTACAAGTGTAGAATTTAAATTTGCTTAGCTGTAGTCGTCAGTATGACGTAAGTAATAAGACCTATGCCGCACGCAAATATACCCGTAGTCGATATGCGAGCGAGTTGAAAAATAACAAGCTGTCTTTGTTACTCGAGGGGGTGAGGGGGGTCCGATCGCATGTAGCACGGCGCACCGTTCCGCTGAATCACTTATTGACTGATAATCTATTTTGATTCTAATAATATCACAATACAGTAGGGTTTTATAACAGATAATTATAATTTTGAGAAATAATTTGATACACGCACACCAAACGAGATCACACGGCGAAAAAAAAGTGTTTTGCCATTGTCCGTACTAACCTTGACATATGTTGTCGTACTTATGCGTTGATGATACGGGCTAGATTACGTTTTGTGTTTGTTGGCGTAGGTACTATCGTCTCGGTCGAGCTTACTTAAACATTCCACGTAGTAGGTACCTAGTAAGTACACATAAAAACACATCAAGTTGTAACACTTTGGACCGCTCCAATCTATATATCTATCTGCGTCGTTAGAGTTGAAATCGTACTGAAAGTGTTACTATTGATCTGCTTTTGTCCGTACCTTGACTTGACATGTTGTGCTTATGCGCCGATGATACGGGCTAGATTACAATGGTTTTGTGTATGTTGGCGTAGGTACTGTTGTGTCGGTCGAGCTTACTTAAAACATTCCAAAATCAGATCAAGTGTAACACTTTGAACCGTTCTTATTATCTGCGTCGTAAGAGTTGAAATCGTACTGCAAGTGTTACCATTTGTTTTGCTATGTCCGTACTAACCTTGAAATGTTGTCGTACTTATGCGCCGATAATACGGGCTAGATTAGAAAGTTTTGTGCATGTTGGCGTAGGTCGGTCGAGCTTTCACCACTCGGTAACGAGTTAACCTAAAATAAACCTTATTCGTATAACTGTAGGTAGAGTACAGAATCCTATCTCCAAAATATTTGTTCAACTTCCAGTCGACGTTACCGATGCGATAGATATTTTCTACTTGTATAGGAATATGGTTTATTATAAATTGACTTTGACTTTGAAGAACAGTTCGACTAAGATCGTAAGTATGTTCATAATGATAAGAAAAATCGAACTTAGCATTTTTCTCAACTCTAATTTTTCGTCGATTTCTAGAAAACGCTTGTCCGCATGGATCTTTACTGGACTTTAGTAAAGAGTTAATCTACAATTAACCTTATTTGTATATGAGTAGACAACAGAATCCCATCTCCAAATATCTTCTCCGCTCCGTCCAATTTCTCGTCCGCGTTCCCGCTGTTCTGTACGTGTAATAGGAATAAGGTTGTTAATCGGCCGCAGTAGCGATCCGCGCGCAGTGGCGCATGCACCGCCGCGTTGATTAGAAATATTTGAATACAACTCTGTTTGATATTTTGAGCTTCGCCTGCATTTTTTATTGGAAAACTTGAAAAGCAGTTTTAATAAGATAGTCTGTTCATAATGACAAGAAAAATCGGGTTGAGCATTTTTGGAAACCCCCATTTTTCGTCAATTTCTGGATAACGCTTTTCGGTCTGGATTTTTTATTGGATATTCATAACTACTTTCGAAAGTAATATTTTAAATACATAATTAAATAGAAATTGGAGTGAGTAATTATCCCTTGGAAATTACGGCAAAAAAACACATTTTATTAAAATATCTATATTTCCATCTGGAAATATGGTTGGATATTCTGTCAACACATGCCTATAGGTAACTAGAACTTGTAAAAAAAGAATTTTGGATAGAGCAATTTTCCTGTAATTGATACCACGTAATTTAAGTTTGACCTTGAAAATACCTAACTTCCGTTTCTACAAATTATTGGATACTATGTCAATTCCAATCTACATATGGTACTCTATCACTGTGCCAAATTTCATAGATAGATGAGTTACTGCTAGGGTCAACTCCTTTAATGACTGGCCTACTACTTAAATAAGTATGCTTAGATACCTCTAATAATTATCCTTACAAATAAAATATAGATAGCCAGCCAGGTGTTAAAATCCAATCCCGCCCGGGGCATTCAACAGTGAAAGGAAGGGAAACAAACTGCCACTTTAGTGATCATTTCCTGAGATCACTGGAGGCTGCGTTACCGTTTATTTGTTTTCTATTCCATTCAGCACTTTCTTCATGTTTTCTTCCGTAAATGTTGATTTCCTCTTATCCATACTCCCCTTCAGTACAAACCTTTGAATATAGAAGAACAGATAAACAAATGAAAGTTACAGAAATTAAATAGTAGGTAAGCATGTCTACTAATAATGACAAAGAAATTAAAGACGTGAGCAGAGTGTAGCGGACAAAATAAGTCCCATGTAGAAGCGTCACATGAAGAAGGGAAGATTTGGAACAAGGATAAATATTTAGTGCGCGATCTTTGGGCTTCCTGAAACCGTTACCATGTTGGTAGACAGAGAATTAAATTTTTTTTCAATATTGAAAATAAGTATCGTACAGTTAGTTTCGGCTATGGGATAGCATTGGTGAATCAGCCAATGAATTCGTTTTATTTTAATATCTAAAATTTATCCTAAGTATGGGCTAAGTATGTAGTCATACTTAGATGGTCAGATTGTGAAAGTGTACCTACATTCACTCGCATCAATCCAACTGCACCACGACGCAAGGTCGTCACAGCAAACAGCTGCGCAATATTTGGGAACCCCTTATCTCCCATCTCTACTGGCGTGCGGTGCAACATGAATAATTTAAAAGTTTCCCAAATTATGCAATGCTACAAATTGATTTCATTTCCAAGTCAGCCCCCTGCCGAGCGAGACACCTCACGGGATTAACAAAAGATTCGATATAATATGTATGAAGTAGGTAGGTGCAATTATATAAATCTGAATCGATTATCGTTCGATAGGTCTTACCGTAACGTTCCCATAAATAAAATAAGTATTGGGGGTCCAATCGATAACGCATCAAGTATTCAATTCATAAAAGTTGAAATCGAACGAGTAGGTACCTACTCGGACGCGGTGTTTATATATCAAATCAACTGATATGATGTCCGTCTGTCTGTACAGACAAAGGACAGTACCTACCTAGGCGGATTGTAGGGCGATGGGTTTCGTTGAAGACGACCGTGCCCTACCTGGTACCACCTAGTCAATTAACTAAGTAGGTACTTATCTATAGGTACAATTATCTTACAATAGTTATAGGTAGGTACATAACTTAATATAGGTATGTAACATGAAAGTATTATTCTCTGCATGACAACCCCTCTCCTAAATTGTAATAACTATTTACCTAGTTCTATTTAAAAATCATCTGTCATATCTACCAGGTAAATACCTACTCAGGTATGGAGTGCTATCAATATCAATATACATGGTGATTATTATATACATTCCTTGAAAGGGGTGATACTAGAGGTGGTTTGCAACAAATTAGGCCCTATTAACGAGGGGTCAAAAATGAGAAAAAAAATTCAAACCTCGTGATTCCTTTTATTTTTGAGGTAAGGGGAATTTTAGGCATGAATTTTTTTATGGTAATCTCTATTTTATCAGTTTTCAGAAAAGTATTATTTCAATGCTCAGAGTGGAGCAGTTTTTTAACATCAATTTTTTTGTGAATAAGTAAATAAAATTAAGACTACCGTACCTAACTCAGAAACCACTCATTTTTGATCCCTCGTTAATAGGGCCTAATTTGTTGCAAATCACCTCTAGTATAATCCCTTTCAAGGAATGTATCGAATTTTCAATCACCATTATTTTTTAACCTTTGATTAATTTATTAATTTTATTACCTACTTGAATGGTAGAAATCGTAGCTTCTTCCATTTGACGCGTTTGTAAGTCTATTCATATCCAGGTATATAAAAGTTCCATGTATGGCAATGCTTCGAGATACCATACCTATTTAGGGAATCCATACCATAAGCTTTTAGTTTTTTATTACTTTTCTATTTTATTTCTATTTTCGTTGCCTTGCCTTGCCAAGACAAGTCATCGATGAAATCAGTCAACTTACTATGTAGAACGATTTTCTAATCTGTACATATTTAAAAAAACTTACTTTATTATTAACTTGCGTCCCCGTCCCGGCTTCGCACGGTTTTAAATATATATAGCACATGTTACTCAGGGATAATTGGCATTCTGATGGTGAAAGAATTTTTGAAATCGGTCCAATAGTTTTTGAGTTTATTGGTTACAAACATCCAAAAAAAACAAATATTTCCACTTTATAATATTAGACTAGTGTAGATTGTAGATGCTATTTATTATCTTGTAAGTAAATTAAATAACTGATTTGAAGATCTACTAGCAGCTGATAGGGGTTCAGTAATGTATTCCGTTCTTGCGACGCACGCCTGTTAGGTAGGTACGTAAAACTTTTTGAGTGATAGGTATATTATATACCTACGCTAGTTCGAAAACTCATTGGATCGTAATCCGAATGACGATGCTGCGAAAAACTTATTTGAGTGTTTAAAGTTTTATTAATTTTTTCATACACAACTTAAGAAAAGTATAATTAAAACTAACACTTACGAAATATACTGAAAAATATTTAAAACTACCTGAAAATACTTTAATACTACCTAGAAAAAAAACGAAAAAAAAAACATTAAGTAACATTAAGTTTTTTTTGTCAGATTTAAAATTGCAAGCTCGTTGATGTCTATTGTAGCGTTTATTGCTTCCGTAGGGAGTTGCTTCACATACAAAAGACATCAACGTGTTCACTTTTTAGGCAGCGTACCGCCTCGTATATAAATGTGTTTCAGGTTCGAACGAAATAAGCAGGTAGGTACTTGGTGTGTCAGGTAGGTAACACTTTGGACTATTTAGTACATGGCCAAAAAAGTTGAAATCAAAATCCATTTGTTACTATATAGATGAGCTACAAAACACTCATTATCAATACTTAAGAATAACGATACTATAGCTTAGCTTAGGTAGTTAGTTATGTTTCGTATCCCAAGAAGGTCAAACTGACATCCAATCCATTGTATTGTTGGTTTGAAACTGCATCTTTAATCACTTATTAAAATGGTAATTGATTCAAATCGACACCAAAACACATGCACTTGCTTAAGTACAAAACTGTATCAATATCAATACTTGATCAAAGTATACTGATAAGCTACACTTTGTTATCAATAATCAAGCATACATGTCGGTCGTGAATAACATTAGAATTTCAAATGACTTCAAACTTACTGTAGGTACATACTACATACCTACAGGGTTTCTAAACATTAACGAGAGAAAATACCTCTACACTACATATGTATAGGTATTGTTGCCAAATAGTTACCAACCCAATTATTACCCACAAATACATAATCGCCTATTATTGGTGTAGAAATGTCGGCCTACGAGTTGCCGGAACTTTACGCATGTGCGAAGTCACTGAAATCCCGGTCCTTAGCATCTCTGTCGCTTCATCCAAAATGCCATAGTCGTCCCTTGCATTTGTACACACAACTTATGATACACTTACTTAGAAAATAAGTGCGGTATTTAAAACCCCGATAAAACAGATAGTTAGAAACGCTACCAACTATTTAAATTGTCTACTTACCGAGAGCAAATTATATAAAAGCACTTACTGTGTCTGGGTTCAATGGCAGTGATAACAAATCGAAATCGTGCCAGGCCCACATTAGCACGCTGCACGTTCCGCAGTCGCAGCATCTGATAGGTAATGCCGCTGCGACGGTAATGCGCCTCGGTACCCTATTTCATGTTATTACAGTTTCCTTGCTCCTGCGTCCGCGCAGACAGCTCTATCGTCCACATTGATCACGGAGCGCGGTCGCCGCTCCCCTGAATACCCAGCAAGACCAACCGATATGGACGGTCCGCTCCTAGGAATAGGATTGCGTGACGCGGAAGAACAACGAATGGTCACGGCGACTTTTATAAATATACTTACATGAAATGCGAAACGCTAACAATTTAAGTACCTATAGGTAACCATATTGTAATCTTTTCTTATACGAAAGATCATCGAAAACCAAGACATGAAGGAAAAGTAAAGTTAATGCGGGTGCGGTATGAATATATTTGTGGTATAACGAAATCTACCGAAAAACCACATGGTTTAGCAAAAAATTTATTCGGGTTCCACAGAAAACTATTTAACGTTTTTGGAAGAAATCTATATTGGTCTTAATTAACTGAGTCTATTGGTACTTTTAGACAATTATGGTAGTTAGGTGGTACATACCCAACGAATACCTACTAATTAATTTTCTCATTGTAAAGTTTGTTTATTGTTGACACTATCTATAGGTAGGTATTCAAGTTAAAAGCCTGTTAAAATAAGAGACTCGTCAAGGAAGCGGTCATAAGCATAACTCAGCCCATAAGTTTTGCAACTCATTTCATAGAACATAACGTCTTAATGCGAAGTCAACATCCTACCAACAGCTGTAAGCCGGCATACACATAAATTGAGCGCCACTTAATATGACAATTTACGAGCGTGCCTAACAGGGTTTCGTTAACCTGTAGCTTTAAACCCGTGGACTTACCCGATGACCAATTAATTCTCGGTAAAGGTACGGTTTCAGGGAATATGGCGCCACTATTTGCAGCACTCGAAGTAAATACGAGTAGGTAAGTAACCCTTGATATAAATGTTTTGAGTAGGTACACGCTCGTGAGCTCGCTCTGTCTTTGTATGAAATCTGACAGTTGTAAGACCGAACTCAAACTCAACTGTCAATGAATATCGGCCAAAAAATGAATTGCGCGAAGGCAAATAAATTAAACGTAAAGTAGTGTTATGTGTGCGGGAAAATGTAGGCTAAGTAATTATTTTACTAGATCCCTCCCTACATACTGCAGGCTGACCTACTTATCTGCTTGTTTTTTGCAATTGGTAGAGCTCTAGTAAAGCGCACTCTCAACCAATTGTCGTCGGGGCGATCAAGTACACTGAGCAAGTACCTACCTGCTCTGCCTAAAGGACATCTTTATGTGTCCATTGCATGAAGTTTTAACGGTTGCGGGTAGATATTATAATACATCCTAGGTATAGGTACACTAGTAATCTGTCAACACAACAGAACTATACCTAAGTCCGAAATACTTTACATAAGTAAGTACTACTTATATTGAAGTGACAGTTTTACAATTAACGAATACTTAGTACATACGTACTATTCAAAGTAATACTTATGTAGGAATCTGAGGTAGGTACCTATATTCAAAGTACACGACGATTTACAATTTATGTACTATGGTTAGTTCTTTGTTAGAAAATTGCTATTGCACAGCGCAGCTGCATCTCATCTTTTTAACCGACTTTCAAAAAAAAGGAGGAGGTTATCAATTCGTCGAAATATATTTTTTTTTTTTTTTTTCTTTTATGTATGTTACCTGATTACTCGAAGACGCTTGGACCGATTTCGAAAATTCTTTTTTTGTTTGAATGGGTATACCTCACAGGTGGTCCCATAGTCATCAGGTCAGGATCTGATTATGGGATCATGGAGAAATCGAGGGAACTCTTCAAATGTTATAGGCACATATAAGGTTTTTCATATATTTTCTAAAGCTATGCAAGTATCTACATCTGGTAGTCATCAACTTACGTTGGTAAGCTGATGATGGAAGGTACAACTCCTTAACGATTAAGAGTTGGGGTATAATTTTTTAAATATTATAGGCAAACTTAGGACGTAAATTTTAATCTTTCAAGTTTGAATGGGTATACCTCCCAGGTGGTCCCATAGTCATCAGGTCAGGATATGATGATGGGATCCAGGAGAAATCGAGGGAACTCTTCAAATGTTATAGGCACATATAACGTGTTTCATATATTTTCTAAAGCTATGCAAGTATTTACATCTGGTAGTCATCAACTTACGTTGGTAAGCTGATGATGGAAGGTACAACTCCTTAACGATTAAGAGTTGGGGTATAATTTTTTAAATATTATAGGCAAACTTAGGACGTAAATTTTAATCTTTCAAGTTTGAATGGGTATACCTCCCAGGTGGTCCCATAGTCATCAGGTCAGGATATGATGATGGGATCCAGGAGAAATCGAGGGAACTCTTCAAATGTTATAGGCACATATAACGTGTTTCATATATTTTCTAAAGCTATGCAAGTATTTACATCTGGTAGTCATCAACTTACGTTGGTAAGCTGATGATGGAAGGTACAACTCCTTAACGATTAAGAGTTGGGGTATAATTCTTTAAATATTATAGGCAAACTTAGGCAGTATTACTTATAATCTTTAAAGTTTGAAAGGGTATACCTCCCAGGTGGTCTCATAGTCATCAAGTCAGGATCTGATGATGGGGTCCTGGAGAAATAGAGGGAATTCTTGAAATGTTAGGCACAAATAACGTATTTCATATATTTTCTACAGCTATTCAAGTATTTGCGTCTAGTAGTGATCATCTCATGTTGGTGAGCTGATGATGGAAGGTATAACTCCTTAACGATTAGGAGTTGGGGGATAATTCTTCAAATATTATAGGTAAACATAGACTGTCACTTATAATCTTTCAAGTTACATACTTACATATTATATATTTACACCACTAAAAAGCAAAAAATAAGTTATTATTAAATAATAAAAAAACCGCCTTCAAAAAAATAAACAAAAAGGAACTAAAAAGCATAAAATAATTAATTAATTACATCTACATACGAATATTGAAATAAAATATTATTGCTATGTACCTACTGATCTCTTTTAAGTCGGTGCCAAGCCAAATAGGTATACGATAGGGATACGTAACTTACTACTTTCGTCGCCGCCCCGCTCCCGCCCCCGCCGCATCACATACATATAACACGCGCGCGCTTTGGCTTGGCACCGACTTAAAAGAGATCAGTAGGTACATAGCAATAATATTTTATTTCAATATTCGTATGTAGATGTAATTAATTAATTATTTTATGCTTTTTAGTTCCTTTTTGTTTATTTTTTTGAAGGCGGTTTTTTTATTATTTAATAATAACTTATCTCATCAAAGATTCAAACCGCAGGAGATGATGCGTCGGTAAAGATATTCGAATAATAATATAAAATTCTTTGATTCATTGTTGTACAGTGTATTGTTGCAGCATTTGGTCCGAAGTCCTGCGGGCTAAGTTGAAATGAGTCGGGAATGGGTAATAGCGGCTATTACACCGCGTAAATTCCTATAATAGCGAAGCAATTTGCCTCGCCAGCCGGCCACTGCCCGCCGACGACGACGCGACGTGATTCAACCAACAACATGCATGGAGGCAGTGTAAATGTTTTCTTTAAATAATTATATCAAGCGTTTTTCTTTTATTGTACACACTGGGATTAATAGAAAATTGTGTTCCTTGCAACCTACACTATTTACCAATTAAGTACCGCAATAAAAAAACTTGCGATTTTATGAACGAAAATTATACTAGATTCGATGTACAGAGCTAAGAGTTTTTGAAAAATCTTCGAATCCAGTTTTACTTAACTTTAAGTTAATCCGAAGATGTCCACCAACGTTATATTTTATAGGAGTGCTTGAAAAAAGTCATGTTTGTGAAGTTTTGTGGTCATGACAAGGATTCCTCTCGTGATTTGAAGATGAACGTGGATCGTTGAGTTATTTCGTTTACGGGTACCTACAGGAGAGTTGTGTGTAAGTTTAAGTTTGTTTCTCTTCATAATGTATGTATTTATAAGGAAAAATGTTTTAACATCAGACCAGGCTGTATGCTCTAGTTAGCCTTGCCTGGGAAGAATTTTATATATAAAAAATCATTTTTGAAACTATTGATTGATTTTTGATTGACAAGTGTGATACATAGTAAAAGAATCACCAAGAGGAAAATTGGCTTTATTTAGCTTAAAGCACAAGTATGGAAATAAATTACATTGACAATCATAAGTCAAATATAAACAACATAGACAATATCATGAAACCTCCACATTCACCCCGTCCTATCAAAGTCCTGAAGGTAGCCAGGTAATTTCCGGACTCTTGAGGAGCGACGTAATTCAGTTTCGTCAGATCTTGAAGATGGAACTGGAGCTCTTGATATTTGACGCAATTCAGATTCATCAGGCGTCGCTGGTGGAGTAGGAGCTCTGTCTGATGTTTGATCTCCATCATGGTCAGGCGGTTCATCAGATTCAAAGTTATCCTTTGAAGGCAGTGGAGCCAGCTGGCGATTGGATACAGTGGACTCTCGCCCGTCTGTATGTCTGATGAAAGAATAGGAGGGATTACTTTGTAAAAGGTCGACTTCCTCCACAATTGGGTCGAATTTTGAATTCCGGACATTTCTCTTCATAAGGACTGGCCCCGGTGACATCAACCAAGTGGGTACGGATTCTCCGCTCGGGCTCCGTCGAGGGTGGTTGAATAGTCTCTCATGGGGCGTGGCATTTGTAGTTGTGCATAACAGTGAGCGAATGGAATGCAATGCTGTTGGTAAAGCTTTTTCCCAGTCTCCGACATCTAACCCATTCGAGCGTAGGTACAGTTGAATAGCCTTCCACAGAGTTCCATTTAAACGCTCAACTTGTCCATTGCCTTGTGGGTTATATGGTGTTGTCCGACTACATGCGATCCCCGAAGTAACAAGGAATTGGTTGAGTTCTCTGGACATAAAAGAGGTTCCGCGATCCGAATGAACATACAAGGGGGTGCCAAATGTGTAGAAAATCTCCTTCAAACATTTAATAACGGTTTCCGATGTCATATCTTTGCAGGGAAATGCAAAAGGAAATCGACTGTATTCATCTATAACAGTGAGAATATATTTATTTTCCGATTTAGATGGTAAAGGACCCTTAAAGTCCATATTTATGCGTTCGAAAGGGGCAATCGCTTTTATCAGTCTGCCCTCTGATTTTAAGAAGCGAGGTTTTATTTCAGCACATGCGGGACATGCTGCAGTCATCTGTCGAATCTCGCTGATAGTATAAGGTAAATTTTTCGATCTCACCCAATGTGCCATTCTAGTAACTCCTGGGTGGCAGAGTGTGTCATGTAATGTCTTCAGTTTGTCTGTGTTCATAAATGCACATACTCTAGAGAGGGCATCTGCAGCCACGTTTCGTGGTCCAGGGCGATAAATGATGTCGTACTTGAAACAAGACAATTCTAGTCGCCATCTCTCTATTTTTTCATTTTTGATTTTGCTATTGTGTATTTGGTTAAACATGAAAGACACAGACTGCTGATCGGTGAGCAATATAAAATGTCTTCCGATTAGATAATGGCGCCATTTTCGTAATGCTTCGACTATGGCACTTGCTTCCTTTTCGATAGAAGAATGTCGGCGTTCAGAATCGGATAAGGTTCTCGAGAAAAAGGCCACTGGACGACTGTTCTGTGAGAGTATAGCTGCAATGCTATGCTCTGATGCATCTGTCTCCACTGTAAAAGTAGCGTCATCATCGATAGCAACTAATGTTGCTTTAGTAATTTCAGTTTTTAAACGATTAAAGCAAGTGATAGCTTCTTGGTTAAGTGGAAAGTTTGTTGCATTAATCAGTGGACGTGCTAGTTCTGAAAAATTGCAAACCCATTTAGAATAATGAGCGAAAAGACCCATAGCCCGTTTCAGCGCAGCCGTATTTTCGGGGACAGGCATCTCTGTAAGCGGTTTCAGGCGTTCTTGGTCAGGTTTGATTGAGTTGGATTCGATAGTATATCCGAGTAAATTTATATTATTGGTATTGAATACAGATTTGTCCATATTGAGAGTAAGTTTATACTTTTTAGCAGCCGTCATAAATTTCTCTAAATTTTCGTCATGTTCTGCTTGGTCAGATCCGCAAATTGTTAAGTCATCTAAATATGCATAGGTGCCTTTTAAATGTTCTTCATCGATAACGAAATTGAGCGCTCTTTGAAAAGCGGCCACTCCGTTGGTTACGCCGAACGGTATTCTTGTAAATTGGTAAAGCTTACCGTTACCTTCAAATGCAGTATAAATTTTCTCGCTTTGTAATATTGGCACCTGATGATACGCGCTTTTAAGATCGATCTGACTGAAAATTTTGTATTTAGCCACTTTAGAGACAATTCCTTCAATATTTGGTAGAGGAAACGCGTCTAGCTGCGTATATTTGTTTATTGTTCTAGAATAATCAATGACCATTCTCTTACGATGTGTTCCTCCACCTGTAATCATTACTTGAGCACGCCACGGTGAAATACTAGGTTCTATTTCTCCATCCTGTAAGAGTTTACTAATTTCTGAAGTAATAAACTCTTCGTCTTGCTGGCTATGCCGTCTAGAGCGGACTGCGACTGGAATCACATTTGAAGACAAATTTGAAAATAAGGTCGCAGGTGGTAATGAAGCTTGCATCACATTACAAATTCTGAGTGGATCCTTTTGACCTCCGAATCGTAGTTCAATTTGAGAATGATTTTTAAGTACATCGTGACCGATAATGACATCTGCGCAAAGATTGTTGACAATGAGCAAAGGTTGTTGGTTATATTGATGTTGGTTCAGCTTGATAGTTGCGAAACAGATTCCTTCGACAAAAGATACGTGATTTAGAGATGCTAATGTAATTGTTTTCTTGTACGGATTTATCTTTAGTTTCATCGCTTGAACAAGGTTGTTATCTATAAAACTGACAGAGCTGCCGGTGTCGACAAGAGCATCTGCCTTGAATTCGTTGACAGTTATAGGAATTGTAGCCTTTGTAAGGCTGCTGGGAGCAGCAGCAGAAAATGCGGGACCGTGATCTTCTGGTAATGCAGCACTAGCTAACGGCGGCTGAGATCCACTCCTGCATACGTTGGCGAAGTGACCTTTCTTATTGCACATCTGACAGTTAGCGTTGAATGCAGGGCACTTGATTCTTTGGTGTATTGGTCCGCCGCAAAAGAAGCATTTCTTTCGTTGTGACGTAGATGTTGTTGGATATGGGGTTGCGGCTAGATTTTGATCATTTTGCAAAGTTTGCGAAGGTGTTTGTTGTTTAGGTTCATATATAGGCGTAGTAGCGTTAAGTGAAAAGGAATTATTAGTGAAAGCTTGTGTGTTTTTCTCCGCATTCTCTAGTGATACAGCAAGGTTGATAGCGTCGTCAAGATTTATTGTAAGGTTTTCCAAGAGTCTTTGTCTTATCTTTTGTGATGTGATACCAGCTATGAAAGCTCCTCTAATGGATTCGCTTTCATGCTGCTCTGCCGTCACTGCTGTAAAATTGCATTCATGAGCCATAAGCTTCAAAGCTTGGAAATACTCTTTTACGCCTTCTTCTGGTTTTTGCTTACGTGTAGTCAATTCATGTCTGGCCAAAATCTCGTTTTTTTGTTTCACGTAAATGTTATTCAGTATTCTCATGGCATCATCATACGTCTTACATTCCTTTATATAAGAGAAGACAGTCGGCGATAGGTGATTGACGAGCAGTTTTAATTTCATTGAATCGGATACATAACCAACAGAAAGTTCTTCAGAAAGAAAATTTTTGAAGGTAAATTCCCAATGCGACCATTTCAAATCGGCCGCCATTGCATTGGGCTCGATTTCAAAACGGTCCGGTCGTAGGTACCTTGTATGAGACATGGCGATAGTTGGAGATTGCGGAAAGCTTGAAGTAGTAGGTGTATCGTTATTATTAGACATTTTTAAGCTAAATAAATTGATACATAGTAAAAGAATCACCAAGAGGAAAATTGGCTTTATTTAGCTTAAAGCACAAGTATGGAAATAAATTACATTGACAATCATAAGTCAAATATAAACAACATAGACAATATCATGAAACCTCCACAAAGTGCCATTAAAATAAAAAAAAATTGATTGACGAAACCATTTGACATTATTTTGTGTTGTTGTGCATATTGTTTATTCATGGCGAATCCATAAAATCAAGAAAATTAAATAAATACGATTTCTGGAGTATACTTATTGCATAATTGTTAAAAATATGGGTAACTGGAAACTAGAAGTTGGAAAGATGGCGATGTATATGTCGTTCCCAGTGACGCTATTCCATTATTTCAACCAACCTACATATTTTGAGGAATGGGTTACGAAAACAAAACGCGAAATATATCCTCCGGAGAACAAGAAAGACCGAGAAGATATACAGAAGCTTATCAAGGACATGAGGATAAGGCAAGGACAGGCTCTGGATGCAAAATAATATTTTTTGCTTATGTACAAATTCGTCAAGTTGTTTGTAATATATGTCTTATTAGCATTTAAATCGTGTAAATTATTTTACTTCCGATAAATTACATGTTTGATTAATCAAAACGACCATTTATCTATGGTAAAACTAAAGACATGTAATGAGTAATTCAGGATAAGAATACTGTAGGAAGGATTATACTAAAATATAAACAAATTATGATAATTATGTAACAATAAAAATTTATTACAAGAACTCAGTCAACTTTGATTTTTATATTTTTGTAATAATAACTCAAAATAAGACCAATAATAGTCGCGAATAATGATGCAAAAGTTACGTAAGACACTCCTACATAATGAGCTACGAACCCGGCCACCATTGGAGCCACAACCCCTGACAAAGACCGTACACTATTTGAGGCTCCTATCAATGTCCCTCTGTGATGCCCATGGCATCGTTTTAATATCATTTCAAGAGTTACCAAGCGTCCTATAGCATTACCTACAGCTAATGGAATCAACCAGATCATATAAAGATATATATTGTAAGACACAATGAGTCCAATTAATGATGTAGTTATAAGTGAAAATATATGTAGATTTCTTAGGCTATAATCCTCATCATGACTATAATAACTATTTATATAACCCATGTAAAAACTAGATATAGATCCTATAATACCTTGAAATGATATAACATATCCTATGTGCTTTGGTGAAAGATCAAATTGAGTTTTTAAATATAGCGGGTAATTAGAATAATAAACTCCCATTGCAAATCCCACTAAGGCTTTTAACATAAATATGTCCCAATATTTGGACCATTCCACTTTGCCTAATTCAATCACAGATTGCTTAAAACTATCAGTAACAAAGTACACTAAATTTGTAGAGGTGAAGGATTGGTTTTGTCTGTTGGATGATTTTCTTCTTGTTGGTCTACTTTGTATATTAGGCAGAAAATACACGAAAGCTGTAAAAGAATTAAAATAACATATTTAAGTCGAAACCCCATGAATCTGTCATCATATTTCAATAGTTACGATAATAAGGTACCTGCATTGGCAGCAAAACATATGCCAACAACAACTGAGACAGCAATAAACCCATATTCTGGGTAATCTTCAGCTATGTGACCGCCAATAATGGGACCCAGTGTGATGCCGTTTCCGGATATAGCGGCCATTTTACCATAGATTTCAGAATGCTTGCTTTCATTTTTCTCATAGTCTGGCACTAATGCTCGAGTCAACATTTGAGTTTGTTTGAATAAACCTGTAATTATAATTTTTGTATTACGCAGGACCAAGTGGATGGCATCCATACAAAGTTGTCATCGCAACTAACTTGGAAACTGATTGATATTGGTCAATTACTTGTATAATATAGATAAGAGCAAGAAATGTAATTTCTGTAAGATGTTATTGCAACTAGTCTTTAGTTATTAATTTAGATACCTATATACTTTTTTAATTTTTGATCTTCATTTGGAAACTAAGCTCTAGTTGCATTGTGATGATGTTTTTACTTGTGAGGCAGCAGGTCTCCAATCCAACTGCTTTAATATAAATTGTAAATTTTTTAATGATGTTAAATATATTTGCTAATAAGAAATTTACCTAGAACAGCTCTAACGATTAAAATCACAGTGATTGAGGTAGTTATTCCCATAACTGTATAGGTTATACTGCACACCAGTAAAGTCACTATTAATATAGGTTTCCGGCCTTTTATATCACTTAGACTACCCTGAAAAATAAATCATACATTACTCAAGGGCCAAAGCGATATTGAAGATTCCTAGCTAGCAGGAGAGTATTGTTTGTATTTTAAGTTATTTGGACTTTTTTTATATTCAGGTGTTTGGTTCCCATGTTCTAAAGAATTTAAAAAGTTCGCTAGTTAGCATTTTGTTCAAAGAAATGAGAAAAGCATCGGTAAACATACACTCTACTTTATGCCTAAAATAAGAATTTATTTCAAAGTTCACTTGATATGGTTTCAACTATGATGATAGTGTTGCTAACTGGTCATAAAGGGTTTTATAAATTGAAGAGCCGCCTGTATCTTAGCGTGGTTAAAAGGTAACTATATGTGAGTAGGTACTAAAGCTAAATTTTATATCTGGGTCGGTTCTGGGTTCATTATATTTCTTTTCTGTAATATTTTTCAAGTCATTAATGTTCCTAAGTCTTTCTTTCATAACACAGGATCGGCCGGCCCAGTCTAGAAAGCTATATAATTTCTAAAAAAAGTAGTTAGGTAAGTAGGTAGATACTCACTATTAATGGGCCAGAGCCTAGTTGGAAGCCAGCATAGATGGAGCCCAGCAGGCCCACAATTATGTGATTGCCCCCCAATTCGCGTACATGGTTGGACACTAAAGGAACAATAAGACCCACAGCTAATAGGTCCTGAAAGAAATTGTAAGTAAATAAGAGGAATATAAGTGTCTGAGTAAGTATAATAATTAAAAATATACATACCAAAAAAGCTACAAATTGAAGTAAATAAATAGCGAAAGACATTGATTTTATTATTATAAATGTGTGTTCACAAATAAATTAATTTTTTTAAATAAATTATCACGCACGTCAGACACAACAGCTGATTTTTGTTATGGCGGTTTGGTTTGTTGTTTTGTTTTAACTTTCAGCTGTTGGCAAACAAGGATTAGGATACACAATACATGCAGCCTATATTATGTTATTTTATTGCTATGGAAGTTTGAACAATAGCTGCAAGTATATTAATCGTCGTATCACATTCATCAATCAACATCATCGTGCATCATTATATCTTTGCATGACAGACACGCATGCATGCATACATACATACATACATGACATGATTGACATGACTAATAAAATAAAAATATAATAGAAGAAGCTGTATGACTAAATTCCTTTGCCTGTCCACATAGACAAATCAATCATCATCCGCATGACGCGCATCAATCCAGGGTTGCCAGTTTGGGGGGTTTCTCGCAATTTTGGGGAAAAATTTGGCTGTTGGTGAAATTTTGGGGAAGTGGCATCGCAAAGATATGGCTTGAAATCCCGTGGCAAATGCTCAAACTTTTATCCGACTGCTAAAATTCAACTCAGAAAACGTTACATATCAAATGTAATCATGATTATATGTCTTCTTGACAAGTGGTCTTGTATATAGTGTTATTTCTAACTTTACAAATGTTATTGTTGTAAACTCTGTGTGGGAAAATTTTGAGGGATTATTTTTGTATAACTTATCATTTTGGGGAAAAAATTATCAATCCGGGGAAATTTTAAAAATCCCATCTGGCAACCCCGCTCAATCACATCACTCACCAATCAGCCAATCACCATAGAGTAATAAAATAAATAAATAAATAACGTACGTATGTATGTATCGGGGAGTGACAGAGCCTTCAGCCAATGAGATGGCTAGTGGGGCCGGCATCAAAGATCCTTTTAGAAAAAAAACTGTCATATATTTGACAAACACGAGACCGTATTTAATTATGAATGCATGTTAATTTTTAATTCAGAATCTCAGCCCAAACCCACTTTTTTCACCGCAATTTCGACGCCAGCCAGTTAACCAATGGTATTTCAACGTGTTTACAACAATATTGCAGCAATTTCTAAGATTCATGATTCATAATGAAACGCCCTAAATTGACAACATTGTGTGCTAGCAACACAGCAAACTGCAAAGCAAGCCATATTAAAAAAAAAAATTAAATATGGCGACGGCGGCGTTTGTTTTCCAACTGAATACTGTTTGTTTTTATTTTCAAAGATGCTTAACGCGGTGTGCGTGGGGACTGCTAGTCCATTTTTTCTACGAGGAAACTTTACAAACGGCCACATAGTCAAAATGTCAGTGAAGGGTGGTTAAAAGTTCTAACAAAGTCTAACCCTACTTTGTTGTACCTCCCACAACAGAACTGGACAAAAGGTAAGAAATACTATTTAGATTGGTTCGTTCGCAACCCGTATGCAGAAATATATTTGAATTTTATGATGTATATCTTCTAGTTATAAAAATAGGGTCGGACGCTGACAAAAATACTATCTTATCTACATAACCTCTCCTTTTTATGATACCATCGGAAGGGGCACTTTGGGGATGAATTGTTGTTAGGTACTTTGTTTTTTTTTTTCCAAAAAAGACTTAAGAAAATTTTTCATCAAAAAAATACTTAGAAAAATTTCGACCAGTTCCGATGTCATGATGACCCCCTCTTTTTATCATCGCAATGGACCAAGGATCTGAAGGGCAACAACTTTTGTCTGAAACTTTTTTATGTGCGGGTCCGTTTTGTGACCCCCCGAGCCACCACCTGGAAGTTGCAGGTGACCCCCACCAATTTTATTGGTGCAACGGAAGGAGGGCACAAAGGGTGACAACTTTTGCCTGAAACACTTTTCTCTGCGACCGTTATTTTCAGAGAAAAAAAATAAAAATGAAAAAACATATTTCGAAAATTTTCTAAGTCCCACGCACCCTTAGCGTTACAACCACCGCTTTCAGAGACGTGGGACTTAGAAAATTTTCGAAATATGTTTTTTCATTTTTATTTTTTTTTCTCTGAAAATAACGGTCGCAGAGAAAAGTGTTTCAGGCAAAAGTTGTCACCCTTTGTGCCCTCCTTCCGTTGCACCAATAAAATTGGTGGGGGTCACCTGCAACTTCCAGGTGGTGGCTCGGGGGGTCACAAAACGGGCCTGCACAAAAAATAGTTTCAGACAAAAGTTGTTGCCCTTCAGGTCCTTGGTCCATTGCGATGATAAAAAAGGGGGGGGGGGGGCATCATAACATCGGAACCAGTCGAAAATTTTCCAAGTCTCTGAAAGCGGTGGTTGTAACGCTAAGGGTGCGTGGGACTTATATTTTCCAACTATTGGGTAACATATTTTTTACCAGACGTAAAGAAGTAGAGTTCTGTAAGAGAAGTATAATGTATTTTGAGTGCATTCTATGTATGTATGTTGGTAATATAGGCACCTACATAATATTATGAAATATCTGATCATTAGGCTGACTTTCATTTCAATATTTAAATTATAATAAAGCTGGCCTGTTTTATATATTATACAAATTATTATTCATATTTTAATTTTTTGTTTTAGCCGTGATGCCTGAACAAAGTCTAAGGATGTCAGCAACTCAGCATAGCAATCCCGATCATCGCGTAAAAAGAGAATAGTGATAGAATTGGTATGTATACATACAGTACATCACATAGTATGTACATAATTATTAGTTCCAATATATTTTCTAACGAAATCTGCAGCAACCGCAATCTTGTCAAGTGCACATGTGTACTTTCATTTGAAATGATGTACCTACACTTTGTGTACAGTTGGAAGAATTTTTTTTTCATATTCTTAATGTACGGTTGAATGCACGTAAAGTACTTATGTAGGTACATATTTATATTATGATCACGGCACATTTTACCGCTTGCGCCGGAGACTGTGGCCGTGAGAGCGAGCTTTTGGGGAGAGGCTGTGGCCTATATTAATAGGCCACAGCCTAAGTTGCATGCGTTAATACCCATAGTTGGGTTAATACCCATAAATTAACCTCACTTGCAATAAAAGATGACCCTAGAGTCAAAAGAGTTAACCCGAGCAAAATATATGGAGCTTTTACGGGTTAAGTCGGCAACTCTAGGGTTATCTTTTATTGCAAGTCACCTTAAGTAGGATTTGTTTAATAAATGTTTCAGGAAACCGTTCAACGTTAACGTCACCAGATGGTTCAGGGAATCTCTCAACGGCGCCAGATGAATCATTCAATGCCACCAGTTTGTATCGCAATTGTTCTCCATTGAAGGGGCTGAAGACACAGCATTGGCTCAGTACTCTTGTGAAGAAATTTTTTTAATTTCATTCAGTAGGTATATTGTCAAGTAATAAAATTTTGTATAATTGTAATTTTTTTAATTTATTTAATGGATTCCTAAGAAAACATTTAATATTATGGTTTTAAATATGCAGAGGCATCGATATATATTTTTATCGTGGGACACCCCTAGTGAAAAACATCGAACTCGGTTTATCGACATGTCCCCGTCTCTAATTCTTGACGTCATCGGCGCCACTGTCTTAGGGCCATGTGGACGATGCCGGAACTAACCAATCCAGTAGTGATCCAGTAACGCCATCTCCAGGCAAGGCCAGAGTCCCATCTATTCGTAGAATATCCTCTTAGTAATTTGTGGTATGTATTCACTCACGGATTCTTTGTTAAGCGCGCGAAACGCCATTAGCTACTTTTTTGTGAAAATTATAATTAAATAGTTTCCGTGGTATTTAGTGAATAATGATCACGTTAATAATGGTCGGTGGCGCAGTGGTTGGGTCAATGGACTTGCAATATGGAGGTCCCAGGTTCGATTCCCACCCAACAGCCATGTACCAATGAGTTATCCTCGGTTTTTACAACGGAAAAACTTACGTACATTTACCAAGTGCTCTCAAAACGGTGAAGGAAAACATCAGGCAAAAAAAATATAAGGCATGTGAAATCCGCCAACCCGCACTGGGCCCGCGTGGTGGATTATGGCCCCAGCTCCCTCGATGTAAGGGAAGGTCTGTGCCCGAGCAGTGGGGCAATATAAATAGACTGATGATGATCACGTTAAGTTAATCAGTAGATGTCCGCGAACGTTTCTATTAGTTGGAGTGCTCGAAAGAAGTCGTGTTTGTGAAATTTTGTGCTCCAGAGCAAGATTTCCTTTGCATAGCTTGATGGTTGCGTGGATCATTGAGTTATTTCGTTTAGGGGTTTGGGAGGGTTGTGCGTAGGTTTAGGTTAGGTTATCTTCGTATATATGTAATGTATTTAGAAGAATTCAGACATTCTACCAACATCAGACCAGGCTGTATGCCCTAGTTAGCTTTGCCTTTCCCTCTGGGAAGAACTTTACAAAAAAAAATTCACTCACCTTGATAGGGTTCATATTTTTGTTTCGTTTCGTTGGATATTTTAAATTCCGATAAATAAATTGCTTTGCCAAGTTTTCTGTCATTCATACTTCACAGATTACTTTTGCCCCTATAAATGTAGATGTTGATAAAATGAGTAATTTAAAACAATTGGTGTGTATTAGGGTTAGGGTACCTATGTGTATTTGTACCAAGTATAAAAATAAAACCTATATTATTGCATTTTTAAGGTGCTCCAAAGCTTCAAGAATCTGCACAGAACAAGGATGAAGGTATTTGCTGGAGATATTAAAGCGTTGTCGGCATCCAGATTAAAAATTAATGAGGAATACAGTAAGAATAAACATGTCACAGAGGAAGAGGCTATAAGAGCTGTAAGTGAATTCCTTGAACCTGTTGAAAATATTTTTTGGTATTTAAGTACAGTCCAGTATATAGTCCTATAAAAATGTAAGAATTACGAGACCCAAGGCTAGTAAAAAAAATAAAACCTGTTGTAAACTCAATGTGGAAGGAGAACTCCTTATAAGACTCAATGTATGTCTGCATTTTGAGCAAAGTGAGTATTTGTTTAATAAATTTAGGAGTTCTTGATATTTTACATTAGGTATGTTTTTTTTTCTCAGATGGTTAAGTTTGGAGAAGAGGTTGAGAAAGAGCTTAGAACACAAATTATTCAGGCACGAGAATTGAAACCTGGAGTATTTGGTAATTGAAATTCAATTTATAATTAGCATTGTGTACGGTGGAACACAGAGAAAGGTGTACAGGAGAGTTTTTATGGTTGAGATTATCTCAAAAACAACTTGACCTATTGCAAAAATTATTTCACTGTTTGATAGATAAAAGTGAAAACTACGTAACTGTAAAACAATTACTAAAATCGGTCCAGTAGTTTTTGAGAAAATCGCAACCTTATTGAGGCCCCCTGTATACTTATCTCTGTCGTCGACTGTACATAAATGCATAAACTCACACCTGTTTCCTATAGGGGTAGGCAGAGACAATGGACTGCATGCATTGTGTACAGAACTAAATTGAAACTGAAATAAATGGAATTCATAATTTTCTACCCAATATTCGGTGTAATTAATGATTTCTTCTGATTTTCAGAGGCAAAAATAACAGGTGACACAGCCAAGTTTGATAATATTCCGTTCAATAACACAGCTATACCAGACACAGGAGTCAGTGGAGATAGACCTTGTTGTCAAGATCAAGCTCAAAATAAATGAAACATGTATTATTTATTATTATTTACTTTTCTAAGTATTGTAAAAAGGTAAATTATGTGAATTTGTGTGTTGGTTGACTTTAGTCCATAGTTGAGTTGTTTGTTTAAATTAGCCATGTTTGTTATTTAAAAGTGAAGCATATTATTGTAGATAAGTTTGTAAGTATTATAGATTCGATAAATTATTTGAAAATAAGTGTATTTAAGTAATTAATTGCAAATTTTACAACTTGGGCCTAATTTTCAAAACTGAATTAACCATTGACTTATTAGTTGATAGGTTAACGTAATTAACTGATAAGTTATGTTCAAAATGTCCAACTTTAGGTTTCCTCTCCTCACACAACGTTCACTCACACAGTCTTCATTAGACGGTTCGGCCTACAGTGGCCTACTTACTTACTTCCAGCAGTGGTATTGCAGCCCAGTTGCAGTTATACGCGGTTAGCCTAAACGTGATTTAAAGTTATTGAGTTATTCCACGGTTGCCTGACTATTGGACACTAACTCTTGTTTCATATTCTCGCCTCAATTTGATCAAACTGTGTATTATCACATTCACACTTCGAAAAATGGGTCCGACCGTTTGCTACGTAGAATAAACTTATTCCACGTTTATGATTTGCCTTTTTCTAACTACATAGATTTGATTTAGGAAGAAAGAAACCTTTTAGAAAAGCTATGCAGTGGCTGTGTAATGAAAACATTAGTTCCCTTTGCCTTTCCCTTCAAAAAAATCATCATCATCCGGGGTTTTTAAAAGAAAAGAAATTATTTTTGAGATGGTATTGTTTGTTCTCTCAGGTCTAAAATATTAACGTATCCAAAACAATGTTATCAAGAACCCTCATTACAAGAGCTATTTTATTACGTAGCCTCAAAAATGCGGCGGATAATGTGAAGCAAGCAAAAAGAAACTCCGGCCATGGGTAAGTTGGATGTTATGTCATTAATTTTATTTTGCTTCTTGTTGACAAAAGTAGCTAACCCTCCTCATTGTAAATGATGGCGTAAAGTAAAGGTTGATGCTTAAAGCCTTTGTCTCAAATATGAGACCATACTGCATTACTTACAGGATAGGTAACCTGGCCTTGCCTTGATGGTCTCATTTGCGCCAAGAGATGAGCTGTGATAGTCACTAGCCCAGGTTAAATCACAGAACAGCGGCACCTTTGTGCTGTTAGTCATATACCTAGTTAAACCTAACTTCGATTAAACCGTATTTTTGTCCCTTACACACTTCGTTCAAAAACGTTAAGTTAGAATGGGACCGAAGGCTTAAACTGTGGACTAACTAAATCACGTTAATGGCTCCGCGTTGGAGAATAACTCAACCTAAAGAAAATACGCGTCTTTGGTTCCCCTTTAGTTGATTTGTTTTTGGCATTGAGTGATGCAGAATTACGGATTTCCTAAAAAAATTAATGGCTTCACAGAAATCTAGTGAACATAGATCTAAATTGTATGGGTAGGTTAATTAACGACAAACACAGCAAGAGTTCTAGATGGCTGTCTATTTTTAGTAATATCTGTGAAATCATTTAGTTTTTGATACTTGACAAATGAAATGATATAAATATTATAAAAAGATGACACAGAAACTTTACAGTAACTAAATTTTTTAGAGTCTGGACATACCGTGTGCCACCGCCTATGCCTTCAAAGAAGTCCCTGTTAATAGCTGAGGGGCTCGGAGCCATGGCCTGGTGGTGGATCTTCTACCATATTTTAACGGAGCCTGAACATATTTATGTAAGTTACATTGCACCTCTTTGAAAATCATACAACTTTTTGTTTCGTAAGTACCTAATTTAAAAGTCTGCACTGAGTATATTAAAATAGGTTCTATAATATTAGTGGCTGGAAGAGGCTCAGGGCAGGGATGGATGGAAGAGGAGGGGGGAGACCTTTGCCCAGCAGTGGGACAATTTATAGGTTTACAAAAAAAAATATCTGTCCTGCACTTTGCCAAATTTGTTAAACTTGATTCCACTATTTAAATATTTTCTATTGTTATAGGGTGAATGGCCATACATAGACCCGAGCACATACAGTGATGAAGAACTTGGTATCCCATCAGACAGCCAAGGCGCACTGAAGAATTAATATGTGATGTAAAATGTAATTATGTAGATTCAATTAACTTAATCTAGTTTGCAATTGTTGTTTAATAAAACTATTATTATTTGATTTCATTTTTTTCATAATAATGTTACCATTATATTGTATAGAACAGACACACACATTCCCATAATCTCTTTAAATTCCATTTTGGGTAATTTAGCTCCACTGAGGCTTAGGTGATAACATGATCATGGAAGATGGAAGCACCGGTTTAATACTGGGACTCTATACACCTAACCAATAACCATATCTATTGTCCGCAGGGGTTAAAATGGCACTTACAAAAGTTAGCATTAGTATGCTGTCGAATGTGTCTTTGTACTAAGTTCACCAACTTATGAATTGAGTCTAAATTATTATTTTCTACATGATCTTGTTTATAGTGATGTGATGATAACATTAGGTCGGAGATTACTTAATTTTGTGCGTGTGTACTATTATTAAATCTGGATAGTTGTTTTGTACACTCTCTTATCAGTAGTCAATGAGTTATTGGCCTAGAGACATTAGCTCAACTTGGACAGTTGTAAAGAGAACTTTAAATAATATAGTCAGCAACGATGTTGCGATATTTTCTCGTTTTTGGTGCACTTAGTGTAATATTTGTAGACAGTGTCGTTAAGCCTGGTCCGCAGTATCCACCAACTAAAGGACAAGTGTGGCCAAAACCTCAACAAGAGTATAAAGAAGGCAGTTATTTTACTTTCGACCCTTCACAGTTTCAGGTCAATGTAAGTAATGAATTATTTATATATTTTTTATAGAATAGGTATGTTCTACTCTGATATAGTACTTAGGTTCTCGAATTTGTAACTAGAAGTTACAAATTCGAGAACTGGGTTAGAATAACGATGAGGTAAATCTTGTCCTAAGCGGTTTAGAATAAGTAGTATAAAACAAAATTTATTACCTACTTAAATTAAGTCTAAGTAAAAATAATGTCATAGGTGGGTAGATACCTACTTCTCTAAAAGAATAAACATAAATAATTATTAGATTTCTGTAAGTTTGACGTGAAAGATGATTTCACTAATGTACCCAGATTCTTTCAGGTAACAGATCACAACTGCACAATATTAGCGGATGCTATACATCGTTACTCCTATGTCTTCGCTAGTTTGAAGACCATCGTGCGCCAGTTAGCGCCGTCGTCAGACCCACAGCAAGACTACCAGGGCAACGTGCAACAGTTGGAGGTAGAGCTGACGGCTCCATGTGAGGAGTACCCGCATTTCGATATGGATGAAAGTTGTGAGTTTCCGTATTTTATTTATATACATATTTTTAGATTAGATGACTTATTTAATTAGGTACAAACTTAGCTAAGCACGTCATTATCTTGTTGTAGTCTAATTATATCAAATTATGACATATTTAATTCACCTGCTAAACAAAAACAAAGTTCTTATTTGATACAATTTGATATTATCAAGATTGATGTAGTATTGACGAAGGAAGGATTGATGGTAAGGATTGGTTAGTTGATCGATTTGTGCTGTCATTTCACATCGCATCTTCCGTCTTCTCGTGATCATGATGGCTGCAAATGTCACCGTAAAATCGAGAACACAATCCGCAACTTATCAATCGTACATAATGCTCGAAATCTCGGCTCTGCATCAGTGGAAAAAGTGCGATTGGTCAATTAATGCACCGCTCAGTAGAAACTCAGCCACGTGAAGTAAAACACAGTAATTCTCATTTTTATAATATGTATTTGATAATACGAGTATCGCACGTAGGACCACTGAACATGTAACCTACATAGGACTAGGAGTTCAGCAATCTTGAGTTGGGGTCAACAGATTTGATAAAATATAAATCTTTAATAAGGAGCTTGTTCAAAGATAACTCATAGCATAGGCATAAATTTAAAAAAAAACCGTTTTTTGGGGGTACGAAGGAATACTTAGGTAGGGCCACAGAAAGATACCTTGCGTTAATTGACTTAACCTGGGTTAAGACATTTAACCCCGATTATCTTTTTGGTACATACAAGTAATCGCAACTTCGCGTTGTGCTTAAAACCTGATAGACGTTGGTAATCAAAAGTTATTATGTGATATTAGGCACTCACTTACAAACGTCTAGTTTTTGTTAAATAGATTTTTTTATTTTATTTTCTTTATTAGGGAAAACTACAGCTATTTACAAGTAATAGGTCTTAAAAATATGATTACAACTAAGAAGAGCCAATTACAGTTTTCCACGAATTTACAGAAGCAAAGAACAAATTACAAATATTATACATATAGATAAATAGATAGAGCATCACAGTTATATAGATAGGTGCATAAATTACTAATGATTAGTTGTGTACAAATAAATAAATAAATAAGTATAAATAAATATTATATATTACGGCATACTATTATGATACTTAAATAAGACAAAAATGATTATAATACATACTACATAGAGGTAAATAAATAAATATATATATATATATATATATATATATATATATATATATAATTATATATTGTTACTTAATTTAATTAGAGTAAACATACTTAACAGTAACTTAAATTTAGTTGATCCACCTATGTTGACTGATTTTTATTTATGAATTTATTGCATAATAATAGATAAAGTTGTTATGTAATTAAAAAGTTACGAAACTCATAATCGTGAATATTTTGATGATTAAACAAGCCATTTCCAGTACCTAATATTGATTTTATCAATATCGACCGATGAATATGTAGGACATTAGGTAGACTCAAGTATCACTCAAGAGTTGACAACCTAGGTACTTAATAAATGGGAACATAGCCTTCGCAAGCGATAAATCGCTTAGGGCCACTTGCACCAAAACATAACCCAAGATTTAGCGACTTAACCCGTGGAAAATCGATATATTTTTCTTACTTAACCCCTGGTTTAATGCTAATGAGTTCAAATGGCCAGACTTAGAATATTATTATTATGATATATGTATATGCATTTACCTATGTATCTATTATTTTATTTAGACAACCTCACCGTCTCTACGACTTCTCATCTCAAAAGCGCATCGATATGGGGCATCTTACGAGGACTAGAAACATTTGCGCAACTCATTTACGTGACTGATGATTTTAAGGTAGGTACTATCTACTTGTTTTGGCTTTTTTCATTTGGCCCCACCTCTGGAGGAGACGCTTTTCGGAGGGTTTCAGGTTTCCCTACAGAATGGGTAGTACTGTAGACTTATCTGAAGTCCGTTTGGGAGAGAATTTCTCCACCTCCCGAACCCTCAAACATCATCATCAGCCCATATCAGTTCCCGGTAGGTCTCTCAAGACCCGACACTCAAACCGAACCCCATAAATTATTATTAACTACATTAACTTAACTACTTTTACAGTTTAAGTTGTTATTTATGCCATTTATGCACCCGCTACCTTGATTTCCCTACGATATCTCCACCCGAAAGTGAAGAAGAAATAAGGCCGTCTGACTGTACACTATTTAATTTTGTATATTATATTACATAACAGATGTAATCTTTTGTGTGCAAATAAAGTACCCATACTGGATTCGATTTGTTTTTAGCAACTGCTCGTAAACAAGACATCGATAGGGGACTACCCTCGCTATGCCCACCGGGGTCTCCTACTGGACACCTCCCGCCACTTCGTCTCTTTGCCCAATATCCTGCGCACCCTTGACGCTTTGGCCATGAACAAAATGAACGTCTTCCATTGGCACATCGTTGACGATCAGAGCTTCCCATATCAGAGCGAAAGGTTCCCGGAATTGAGGTAAATACCTATTTGTCAGTGCACAAAGTGATGGAATGGTCAGCCCCCTAATACTGGAATAATGAAATCAATACATAAGGTGGCGCGCTGAACAGCGACGCCGCTATACCGACTCAATAGCACTGTCCCTGGATTTCATGACAGGATGTTATTTGATTGTTTTGGGAATAATAGCCTCACCCCCTGGTTCTCTATAGGATTTTCACAAATCTTTAACATTAACAAGGCGTGCGGCTGCCTTCTTTAAGTCACGCAACTACTGCTGGGCCGATTTTGGATTGGGGGAACGGGTTCGCACTGAGCGACTATTCGAGGACTCCTTCGAAGAGGCGCTGCTCGATGAGTGGCAAACACGCTGGGATACTAGTGAGAAAGGCCGACACCTGCATAAATTCTTCCCAGATATTAGACTCCGGTTAGACTGCCGGGATCTTGAAATTGACCATTGCGTCTCGCAGTTTCTCACTGGTCATGGGAACTTTAAGGGCAAACTCCACGTTTTTACATTGGTAGAATCGCCCATGTGCGAATGTGGTGCGGAGTCGCAGACTGCCCATCACATCTTGTGGGAATGTGAGAATTGGGTGGCCGAACGCAGACTCATGCTGGAGGACATCGCACCAGCCTGTCACCCCGTATATTACAGCGACCTCGTTGCGACCCGGTCCAACTTCAGAGCTTTTAAGCGCTTCTGCCATAGTTATTATTGGCACTATTACAGAAGGTAGCCTTCTGCTACGGCTCATAGCTCACAGCAGTGAGCAATAACTTCTTCATACTCTATTCTTCTTTCTTTGCTTTAAATAGACGAGGCGTGACTATGTAACGTACGGCATTTCAGCCCCATTGTGTCGCTTAAACCCGTCACTGTATGACGGTCCAATAGTACGCCACTGTTGATCCTTTTCAAAAAGGAGTTACAGTGGGAGAGGGGAAAAAAAAAAAAAATCTTTAACATGGGAACTTCAAGAGAAATGTGAATAGAGGTTTTAAAAGTCGGCAGCGAGCCAGTAGCGTGTCGGTTATATTGCAGGCGACGATGAACCCTTACCATTAGCTGGCTCGTTCGCCTGTTGTCCCAATTTAATTAAGAAATCACATTTTGGCACACCTTTGTCGATTTTAAACTAACTTTGACAGTTCTAAATGGAGTGCCATCCTTTTTATAACTTTGGTTAGTAATGGACCGCAACATGTTTAGATTTGTCGCATTTAGTTTTTTTTAAACACGCTGAGTTACTGCCATTGTGCACTAAGTAGATATACCTACCTACTATCTGCCAACTTTACGACATATTACAGCATAGATACCTAAAATATCTTCAAAGCCAATTACTAAATGCTAATTTAACTGATTTGCAGTGAACAGGGCGCATACCACTCGTCAATGGTGTACACCAAGACAGACGTACAGAGAGTCATCAATTACGCACGAGATCGAGGCATTAGAGTCGTGCCTGAGTTTGATGTGCCTGGTAAGTTTTTATTCGTCTCTATATTATCTGTCCTTCTTTATTGTGGCTTCTCTTCTTATATATGTTCTTCATATTTTTATTGTGGTATAACTCAATCTTTTTATTGCGTAATTTTTGTCATCGGCTAGGATCATTCCTGTCTGTCCCCCTATTCTGTCCCCTCGGGCTCAAAAGCTTCATTGTAACATCGTGTACAAAAAATAAAGTCGAAAATGTCGTGCGGCTTATTGTTTACTTGAACTCGAGAAAATTCCAGGAAGTGCATGTCGGGATTCCCATTTTCTGTAAACAACACTCAGTGTGCATTTTGTTGTCGACCTTATTTTATTGACATACATATTATTATTGCAGATAAACATTATGGCATGTTTGTATTGTCTGGTGACATAAGTATAGGTTGTTTATTAGATAAATTGCAATAGACGATAGACAGTGGAATTTTTATTTTACAAATTTTATAAAGTTATACCTAAAACAAAAGTTCATACTCAAACTGATGTAATTTTACACTATTAAAGTACGACCTTATTATTGAATTGTTACAATTACTGTGATTTAGTTACGGTAGCAATATAAAAGTTGTCATTTTAAATTAGGTTATAAATTGTATGGGGGCAAATATGAAGACTGATTAATTGTTGAATTGTTACAACAGTGATTTAAATAACAAACGCTGTGTTATTTAATTTAAGTGTATTATCTATTAAAAAGAGAATAAAAATGAAAAACCCACTTGTCTTCCCTTTCACTCTATTTTTAAAAATTATACGTTTTAATTATTATATTATGTTAAATAAAATATTTTTATGCACTGGGGGACAGAATAGACGGACAGAGAGGAATGATCCGTTGCTGGTTGCTGACAGGAGTTATAATGTTATTTATTTATTTTATTAATGGACTCGACAGTTTGTCATTTGCCAATGTCATGTTACAGAAAATTCAATATATAATAGTATTATATCTTCCTCCAGGGGAGTCTCAGTAGCGTCTTCACCCTGGGTAGCCGCGTCTTCTTGTCTTCATCCAGAGGAGACGCCGTAGCGTCATCATTCTGGACGAAGCAGCTCGACAGTCACGTTCACTCCCGAGCTTGTAGCGGGAAACTCTTGATAAAAGATTGAAACTCCTGATCTTGCTCAAATTATCCAACAAATTCACCATACTGTCACTCGCGAACATTTTCTGATTAATTTAACGTGATATTAATCTGAAAATAACCACTGTAGACAATAAAACAAAAATTATCAAATAATTTTGCAACCGTCGTTTCCCGCCATTTTCAAGAGAACCAGTTATAATGTTATCAATGAAACCCCGTCATTTCTATAGGGAATGGGTTTGCTGTTACTGTCAGATCCACAATTAGATCGCTGTTCTCTGACTGGCTGGCGTCAAAATTGCAGCGAGTGAAATCTCTGTTTTCGGTTTTGTTTTCAATGTGAGTGCTACTTCACAGGCCACACTCGTTCATGGGGAGTTGCGTACCCGAACATCCTCACGGAATGTTACCTGGGAAGCCAGGTCATTGGCCTGGGCCCTATGAACCCTATCAGGCAAAACACGTACAAACTGCTCCAAGAACTGTTCACGGAGGTACAGAACCTGTTCCCTGACAAATTCTTCCATGTCGGTGGCGATGAAGTTGAGCTGTCGTGTTGGTGAGAGATTTTATTCCTTAAGGTGTCGGTTATAAGACTACGATGTTCAGAGTGATACAGTTGATGTGCTATCGTCTCTACGAAGCTTTTCTTTTCTTTTATCATATTACAGGCCACAGAATGTAACGCTCGTCGGAGAGCTTTCGGTATTTTCCAAGTCATACAACTTAGGATATCTGAGTGAATAGACATTTACTCGCCTGCTCAATCATCTATGCTTACACTAGTAGAATATAAAGAAGAATGAAATTGACATAAGTTAACGAGAAGGCAAATGACAAATATAACAAACCTTTTTCATTTGACGTTTCTGGTATTCCATTTGGAATACCAAATTTTTTATAGGGTGCTCCCTTTTGGAGTGCCTATTTTTTTTTTTTTTTTTTTAAATTTAAGACGGTCGCCGGTCAGAAGAACCAGCACCAGAAACAGCACCAGAAACCTAGGAATTGTAGGTTAAAACAGGAGTTTAACACCTTTCACCTCGTGTGGCGCCGAAATAAGATCGACGACCCCCATTTTTTATATGCCCAGAATTTGAACTTTCATCGTGCACACACATCCCCAAGTTTTCAGATTTTTCCCGCTGAAAACTGAAAAGTTAGAAGTTCTTATCCGAAAACCACATGGCCATGTGCTCGTGGATCCGAAGACCTGGCGGAAAATCTAATAATGCAGTTTTAAGCGAGGGACAATAACCTACACAACGGAACTTCTTCTATCAAAATTGGACTAATTTTGAAGAAAGTATAGCAATTACAAGCCTTGTGTAGTTGACTCGGGAAGTGTTTTTCCAGAAAGTGAGTGATATCCGGGAATCTAAAGCGACAACCCCTTCATTTTAAAATCTATTATTAAAGACAGAAGAATGACCAGTAAATAACAGAAAACCACATATTTTTCCGGTGAATAGTTTATGAACTGTAAAATAATTAAAGTACCTAACTTATTTTTTGAACCGCATAACAAAGTCAAGACATATCTAAGTAAATTAAAATTTGATATTTTATTTCTTGTAATAAAAAAAGAGTTGTTGCTAAAGGTAGATACATAGATATATAAAACTTAGATACCATAATATTTATTAATGTAATAGGTACTTATATGAAAGTAGTTTTGTTTGAATTTACCAAATTGCAATTATTATTATTATTATTTTTTTTTTTTTCTTCTTCCAACGATTGTTTTACATATATAGACAATATATAGAATTTATGACAACGGTTCACCTGACCAGTGCCCTCCACTGACCGCCTGGGTGTTCACAGTGGACCAAGGACTAAGTTGCCTACCGTTGTACGTACGCAGACAAATATTGCAAAGACATTTACATGCAATAAATATAATTATTTACAAATACAAATATACAAGGTAACTTGTATATATATAATATATATACATTTAGTACTAATAAAAAGAAGAGGAAGAAAAAAAAAATACTGACATTTTATATTTTGACGTGTCCCTCGGCAAACACAAAACGATGTCCGGTGTCGGGTTTCGCTCGCCGCCGCCGGCGAAGACAGTACAGTCTAATGCACAGTCGGACTCGCAGCATCCCCCAGCTGCTAGCGTAGTAGATAGGATAGAGAAAGCAGGACCTTCTCAAACTAAATTTGAGATAAAAACGGTTAGAAAAAGCATAGGAGAATGGGAAACGGGAAAACTGGACATACGAAACAAGTCTCCAGGCTTCCAAAGAAACTCAGCAAAGACAAGTCCCCAAAAGGTGGAACCAAAAAAGACCCCCCTCCCGGAGAAGGAGGGTAGGAAGTTCACTGACAGGGTAGCCGAAGCGAGAGCCTGTCTCAACAAGGCGAAGCTGCACCTGAACAACTCCAAAAACCTAAAAACGGAGATAAAAACCGATGTTGTGCAGGTGATAGAGCGGCTATATCAGTTGGTCAAGGAAGCAGAGGCGAGTAAGGAACGCCCTGGGAAGACTCAAGAAAGGGCCAAAGAGCCAGAAAACGAGAAATACCAGATTAATATACAAGGAAAAGACAAAGGAAGGGAAGAAAATGAGCTAATCAAAGTGATAAACGAACACAGCAAGCTTATAAAAGAGAACAATGAGAACATGGAAAGGTTAAAGGAATCGCTAATAAAGACGCAAGACAGCCACGAGACGATGACATACGCCAAAGTAGCGGCGGGGCATGCAAAGAGGACAAACTCTGAACAAGCCGCGCTGCTCTCGGTAGTAGTCACGTCCAAAGATGAACAGGAAACGGGAGATGAGGTAATAAACAGGATAAGGGAAGCGGTGAATGCTAAGGAAGGAGGAGTCATGGTGGACAGGATAAGGAAGGCAAGGGACAGGAAAGTAATAGTGGGATGTAGGAACGAGGAAGAGAGACAAAAGGTAAAGGAAAGGTTGAAAAAAGCGGACAAACACCTGAACGTAGAAGAGGTCAAAAACAAGGACCCGCTAGTGATCCTCAGGGACGTATTTCAATACAACAGTGACGAGGATGTCCTCAGCGCCCTGAGGAAGCAAAACTGGAATTTGTTTAAAGACCTGGACGAACACGAAGACAGAGTAGAGATACGGTACAAAAAGAAAACCAGAAATCCTCATACAAACCACATAGTGATGAGAGTGTCTCCCAAGATTTGGCAGAGGATGACATCGGCGGAATCGGTCCACGTCGACCTGCAGAGGATCAAGGTGACTGACCAGTCACCTCTGGTCCAGTGCTCACTCTGCCTAGCCTATGGACACGGCAGACGATTCTGTAAGGAGACTATCGAGAAGTGCAGTCACTGCGGGGGCCCCCACATGAGGGCCGAGTGTGCCGACTGGCTGGCCGGCGCGACTCCCTCGTGCTGCAACTGCGCGCAAGCCAAGTTAGAAGTCGTCGATCACAACGCCTTTAGCCAGGACTGCGTGATCAGAAGGAAGCGGGAGGCACTGGCTAGGGCCACCATAGCGTACTGCTAAGGTGGACACGGATGGAAATAAGGAGGCAGCAACGAAACAGAACCGCACGACCAGTACAAGGCCCTATCTCGTAGCGCAAGCAAATTTACAAAGAAAACAGCTTGCAACACAAGAGCTAATGCTTGAAGCCAACGAGAAGAGGATCGCTTTTGCGCTGCTCCAGGAGCCATACGTGGGGGGCATAAGAAGGATGAAGGACTACCGAGGTGTGAGGATCTTCCAAAACGCAAACCAGGGAGACGGCACTATAAAGGCAGCAATAGCTGTCTTCGATAGCACTATAGATGTCATCTTGTGTCCTAAACTCACCACGAACAACATCACGGTGGTGAAGGTCAAGACTTGTGCTTGGGAGATCGCAGCAGTCTCCTTTTATTTTGAGCCGGACCAGCTGATAGAACCGTATCTGGAGCAACTGAGGAAGATAGAAGATGAAATAGGACCTGGAAAAATCGTGATAGGAGGGGACGCTAACGCTAAAAGCACCTGGTGGGGCAGCGCAAAACACGATCGAAGAGGAGAGGCGATGTCTGGATCACTAGAGGAAATGGGTTTTCAGGTGCTGAACAGGGGAGACACACCAACCTTTGACACTATTAGGGGAACGAAGACGTACAGCAGTCACATAGATATAACGGCGTGCTCGACGGATTTGCTGGCATTAGTGGACGACTGGGAGGTGGACGATAGCATGACGAGCTCTGACCACAACACCATCAAGTTTAAAATCAGGCTGGCGAAAGCTGAAGGAATCACCGTGAACAGAACAACAAGAATATTTAACAGCAAAAAAGCAAATTGGATACAGTTCCGGGAGAATCTAAAGCAATCGCTAATTGATAATAAAATAAATAAAAACGAAATAGAAAAAATTAAAGATAAATCAGAACTAAACCATGCTATTGAGAAATATACTAATACTAGGTGTTGCATGGTGCGCGGGCCGCGCGCGGCCCGCGAGACTGCTTTGTTTTCGTGTTGTAGGCGCCGCAACTAAATAAACATTATCCGGATTGTTCGCTGTGCAAATAATTCGTGCAAGCCATCCACTAATTATATCAAGCACCGCCCGAAAGTTGCAAGTTCAAAACTCTATGAAAGACATTTATTTCGAAAAGAGTTCATGTAAAATTGGTTATGGTTGTGTTTTATAAAGCAAGCAACGCTCGAAATGACCGTATGCCAGAAATTTATTCAAGGTTTTCATAAACCAAACGTTGCTAGCTGTACACAATTTCCATAACTTTGTTCATAACCGAAAAGCATGGGAATCTTTCAGCCTTTGGTAGCGTGGGGACGCTTCGGGCTTCGCCCTACGCGGAGCTCGGCCTATGGCCTCGCAGTCCGGCTCGGCCTTCGGCCTCGCAAAAGTTACTTGGAAAGAAGAGAGTGGTTTCTGGTCGGTAAGGAGACGCTTCGGGCTTCGCCCTACGCGGAGCTCGGCCTACGGCCTCGCGGTCCGGCTCGGCCTTCGGCCTCGCAAAAGTTACTTCGAAGGTTGGAAGCTGTTTCTGCTCGGTAAGGGGACGCTTCGGGCTTCGCCCTACGCGGAGCTCGGCCTATGGCCTCGCAGGCCGGCTCGGCCTTCGGCCTCGCAAAAATTACTTGGAAGGTGGGGAGTTGTTTCTGCTTGGCAAGGGGACGCTTCGGGCTTCGCCCTACGCGGAGCTCGGCCTATGGCCTCGCAGGCCGGCTCGGCCTTCGGCCTCGCAAAAGTTACTTGGAAGGTGGGGAGTTGTTTCTGCTTGGCAAGGGGACGCTTCGGGCTTCGCCCTACGCGGAGCTCGGCCTACGGCCTCGCGGTGTTCTATCGCTTCGGGCTTCGCCCTACGCGGAGCTCGGCCTTCGGCCTCGCCGGAGGGTGCTCGGCCTTCGGCCTCGCTATAGTTACTGATAGATATTTACCGCACGTCGGTAATCCTTTCGTTTCGTATAGGAAAATATATGGAGAAAATATTATGGTTGACTGCTCGTCCGCCATTTTGTTTTTCCAAAAATTGACAATTTTCTGGTATACTGCATCATATGTGCTACGAAGTGGAATTGGTTGGATATTCCTCATGCGCTCGTGCTAGGCCAGCTAATTCGTCAAAGTTTGGTCTGAAATGTCCAAATTTTCAATCGGCTATATTTCCGCCGCCATTTTGTTTTTCTTTTGTTTTTCAATTTCATCACAAAGTAGGTCGACCATGTGACGCGTGTTCTAAATTTGAACGAAATCGGTTGGAAAATGGCGGAGATGGCATCACGTGACCCGCCGCCATTTTGTTTTTTTCACTTCCCTATAGTTTTCCTCTGGTCCAATCACTAAACTATACAACTCCCCCCTACATCACTTTCACCTCCGGGAACTCCTTCAGACTAAACGGGCATGTCAATCAGTGAGTCAGTCAGTCAGTCAGTCAGTCAGTCAGTGAGTGGTAATCGAGCTATATATATTAGTAATTATAATAGATACATGCAATATAAATATACCAAAAAAGAAATCAGTAACAAAACTAAGCTTACCTTGGTGGTCTGAGGAGCTCGCGGTGCTGAAGAAGCGCGTCGTAACCAGGAAGCGGAGGATACGCTGCGCGGCGCCGGCCCGTAGAGAGAAAGTGGTCGACGAATATCTCAAAGAAAAAGAGAAATATGAAAGTGAAGCTAAGAAGGCACAGATATTAAGCTGGAAGGGGTTTTGTGAGAAGCAGGATAAGGAAGGACTATGGGGAGGGATCTATAGGGTAATAAGAAGGACGGCTAAAAGACAGGAAGACCTACCGTTGGTCAAAGACGGAAACGCACTCAACCAAGCGGAATCTGCGAAGTTGCTGGCGGACACGTTTTACCCGGGGGACCTGAAAGAGGAGGATAATCAACAACATCAGAAGATACGGCAAGCTGCTGACCAGGTAAACGTAAGGGGTCATGATGAACAACATGATCCCCCGTTTACTTTGGAAGAGCTGAATACTGCAGTGAACAGCTTCAGTCCTAAGAAGGCCCCCGGGGCAGATGGACTGACGTCAGACATTTGTTATGAGGCTATAACTCTGGATTCGGCGATTTTCCTAGCACTGGCAAACAAATGCCTTGAGTGCGGTCTCTTCCCAACCATTTGGAAAGAAGCCACGGTAGTCGTATTAAGGAAACCTGGAAAAGATCAATACACTACACCAAAGTCGTATAGACCAATTGGCCTACTGCCAGTGCTAGGAAAGATCCTGGAAAAGATGGTTGTGTCGAGAATGAAATGGTACATTGTACCCCGACTGAGCAGCAGACAATACGGTTTCATGCCACAGAAGTGCACCGAAGACGCCCTCTATGTCCTTGTACAACATATACGGAACAAAATACAACAGAAGAAACTTGTCGCTATGGTATCACTGGACATAGAGGGGGCCTTCGATAGCGCCTGGTGGCCCGCTATAAGACTGCGGCTAGCAGAAGAGGAATGCCCAATAAACATCCGGAGAGTAATGGACAGCTACCTCACTGAAAGAAAGGTGAAGGTAAGGTACGCGGGTCAGGAGTACGTAAAGGAAACGAGAAAAGGTTGCGTCCAAGGTTCCATTGGAGGACCTATACTATGGAACCTGCTACTCGATCCGCTGCTTAAAGAGCTAGACGAAAGGGGTGTTTATTGCCAGGCGTTTGCCGACGACGTGGTGTTGGTGTTTGACGGTGGTACAGCGATGGAGATCGAGAGACAGGCCGGTGCCGCCCTCGCCTATGTTCGGGAGTGGGGGGTCAATAACAAGTTAAAATTCGCACCACACAAAACAAACGCGATGGTGCTGACTAAGAAACTGAAATATGACTTACCACTGCTTAGCATGGGCGGGGTCGATATTGGCCTATCAAAAGAGATCAAAATCCTCGGACTGACTATCGATAATAAACTTACCTTTAACAGCCACGTCGTCGACATCTGCAAAAAGGCGATAAACATCTACAAGCAGCTGTCCAGGGCGGCGAAGATCAGTTGGGGCCTCCACCCTGAAGTAATCAGGACCATCTATACGGCCGTGGTTGAGCCGACCATACTGTACGCGGCCAGCGTATGGGCGTCTGCATCTGGGAAAGTAGGGGTACGAAGGCAGCTAAACGCCGTACAAAGGGGTTTCGCCCTAAAAATATGCAAGGCGTACCGTACTGTGTCCCTGAACTCGGCGCTAGTGCTCGCGGGACTGCTGCCTCTCGACCTCAGGGTGCAGGAAGCAGCCGCTTTGTTCGAGGCGAAGAGGGGCACGCCCCCGCCAGAGCTGGGAGACCGGGATGTGGAGCAGCCGGTACCGTACGCGGAAACACCGCACCCGGCCCAGCGTATGGATCTGAAGTTCACAAACCTAGAAGACCAGCAGCAAGTGGACCTCCACAACACGCAAACAGTGCGCATATATACCGATGGCAGTAAGATTGAGGGCCGGGTTGGGGCAGCGTTATCTCTGTGGGATAACGAAACCGAAACTCGGGCCCTCAAACTTAAACTGCCATCGTACTGCACCGTCTACCAGGCCGAACTGCTGGCTGTATTCAGAGCCACGGGCGAGATCCTTAAGAGCTCCAAAACGAGCTTCGGCATATATAGTGACTCCAGGTCGTCACTCGAAACCATCGTGAACCAGAGTTCCCTCCATCCACTAGCAGTAGAAAGCCGTAAAAATTTGAAGGCAATAAAAGACCAGAACAAGGATGTGTCCTTGTTCTGGATAAAAGCTCACGCGGGATTGGAGGGCAACGAGCGAGCGGACACGTTGGCCAAAGACGCGGCGCTGAAAAAGAAGACGAGGCCAGACTACGATAGCTGTCCGGTGTCTTTCGTCAAGCGACAGCTTCGTTTGGGGTCGCTAGATGAATGGAGCCGTAGGTACGAGTCTGGGGAGACCGCGGGGGTGACAAAACTGTTCCTCCCGAACATAGAGAGGGCGTACAAGGTAGTTCGGAAACTGGAGCCAACCAAGGTGACCACACAAGTGATGACGGGGCACGGTGGGTTCTCCGGGTACTTAAATCGATTCAAGTGCAAGGATGACCCATCGTGCATCTGCGAGCCGGGCGTGGAGGAAACCGTTGTACATATTTTATTTGAGTGCCCCGTGCACGCCAGAGAAAGGTACGAGACGGAAATGCAGATAGATGCAAAGATAGAAGCCGAAAATGTTAAAGAAATTATGTTGGATGTAGAAAAAAGAGACAAGTTTTTGAAATATTGCGTAGAAATAGCGAAACAAGTAATAAAAAGAAATAAAACCGTTACATAAATAATGTTAAATATATATAATGATTATATATACTGTTAGCATTAAATATAGAATAGAGAGAGAAAAAAAGTAGATACCTAGTAAGCAAATATTAATGTAAAAAGTGACAAAAAAGGGAATTTATTATGCAATAAGAAAGAAAGAAAAAAAAAAGCAAAAAAAAAAAAAACTTAGTAGAAAAAAAAAAAGGAATTCAGAAAATATATATAATGGAGGAGATGGACTAAGATTAGCATAATATTGAAAGTGTACCCAGACTGTAAGCATTGTATTAAGAGTTTAGAAAGACTGTACTGTAACATATCAAACTGTGTGTATTAATATTTATATATTTGCTATAATTATATATGTATAATATTAAATCATCGGACATCAGGGTCATCAGTGCATGCCATATGGATGCACTGATCCCGTCTCATTCAGAGCAAGGTATATAATAATAATAAAAAAGCACAAACCGTGTCAAGCCGACAAAAGACTCTGACCACCATGTCAGAGGAAAAGGGCCAAACATACAAAAAAAATAAATAAAAAAAAATATAACAATCTACATAAGTACATTTTTCTTTCTATTCTATTAGCGTTAACGAAAGTCAAAGCCTCTCAGCTGCAAATGACCTAGTCAAACGTACTTACTTAATTATACTAGAAGATGCTGGACGCACAACTATCAACATATTCATATATGTAGTAATATTATTTGTAGCATTTTAAACAACCTTCTCTGTTAGCTTGTTATATATGCCTGTTCTTATTCTTAGACAAGTGACTTACTGCACTGACTCCACGAAGCTTGGCGTTAGTGTTTGAGTTTCTGTAAAAGTGTACCTGTTTTTTATATTACCTTTTAAAGGAATTCAAACCCAGAACTACAAGAATACATGCGAATACACCACATTGGTGACACCAGTCAACTGCACGCACTGTTCATGCGAAATGTTATGCCGCTGCTCGCAAACAAATCTACTCCTATTGTATGGCAGGTACTTATTTTTTTTCAATTACATATTGTCTTATCGACACGAGAATTAAAGAGTCGTAGAAACGTAATAGGTATCTCTAGTCTGTGAGAGTTTTAAATTAAAATTGACGACTATTTTGCGCCATAGGCCCGGTAGCCTAAGGTTGGATGGTGTTTTAATTTTAGTTGGACTTCGCTATACAAAATTGGTAAGCCACTGTTTAGCAGTTTTCATTGCTACGAGCCTAAGAGCTGAAATACTACGTCAAGTGTCCCTTACCATTGATACAAAAATTCCAGTAGTTTTGTATGTCCGTTAAGTGTACAAATCATGCAATACAAAGATTTTTTTAAATAATGCGCTTTACTTCGATTTGTTTATTATTTCAGGAAGTGTTTGCGGAAAACGTCCCATTATCCAAGGACACTCTTGTACAAGTGTGGCAGGGCAATTATCCAGCCTATCAAATGGCTAATGTAAGTATATACCTACATATATGTATAAATTATACATATAATAAGACTGTAAAAAGTTGAGTAATAAAATTGGATCTTTTTTTGAAAAGAATAACTAATGTAATGTGTTTTATAATCGATACTGATGTCAAAACACAATTTTTTTTTAATTGTCTGCTTTTCTGTCTGTATCTATCGATGTTCAGCACGCCAAAACTGCTCGAAGGGTTTTGATGGGACGTTCACTAGAAGATAGCTCAAATATCTAAGCAGTACATAGGCTAATAAGCCATTGCAGTATGTGATGTGGAATCACGTAACCAGAGATGAATAGCTGCCTCCCAGTACATTGAAAGTACTTCATGGAGATCTATAGTAACCAGCGACTTCTGTTCCTAGTTAAGGAACTTAAACGGGAAATGCAGTGACAAAGTAGAATACAATAGAATACGTTTATTTGACACACACAAACAATGCACAAATACACAAGAATAATATTAGTACAGTTAGATATGTTAAAGTGCTGTCGTTCAATATAAACTCTAATCACAAGGCCCGTCCAAACTTCATTCCCAGATTCTGCGTGCCGGTCACCGCGTGATATATTCGGCGTCGTGGTACTTGGACCACCTGCGCAACGAGTTCCCGGACTACTACACAGTGGACCCCAGGCAGATGGTGTCACATTACACGCACAACGCCTCGTTAGCGGACAACGTGGTCGGCGGCGAGGCCTGCATGTGGGCTGAGATGGTTGACGACACCAATTTTCTGAGCAGGTGGGGATGGATATGATATGATTAAACTTTCGTACTTATATCGAATTCCATCTGCAAGAAAACTTCTGTGAGTAATGTCCGGTAGCAGCTTGCAAGTGTAAACACCGCAGCAAGCTTGTTTAGCACTTCCTAAGGATATTGCAAGTAACTCGTGCAAGACTTGCGCACGTTTACTTGCAAGTGGAAACGCGGCCTTACAAAAAATAACCCGAGAGTTGGCGATTTGCCAGTGAAAACTTCATACATTTTTATCGGGTTAAGTCCTTAACTCTAGGGTTATATTTTATTGCAAGTGTGTGAGACCAAATTGCGACAAACGCTGGCTAAAGTTAACCAATGACGTTTTCTGATGGTTGGCTACAAACACGGTGTTGTCTTAGCACAAGCTCTAATACTAGCATTTCGTAGTGCTGTTTTAGCCTCGAAGGAAGTCTGTATAAGTGTATATGAATTGAAATTGAAATACAACGAAAATAACAGTAATTTAATGAGTACATGAAGTATCCATTAATATTTTGTTGGCGACGGCGTCGTATCCAAGAATTTATTTCGACAAAATATCTTAAAGTTATCGTCTCCAATTCAGCACTGTGCTTTTTTAGCAACAAGCGGGTATGATATATTCTTCCTCTAAATTATTTAAAAATCAATTTCCAGAGTATGGCCTCGAGCGAGTGCCGTGGCCGAGAGGCTGTGGAGTCCTATGGAGACAATACCCTTGCGACGGTACAACGCGCCGGTCCCGAAGGAGACTCTGCGCCGCATAGAGGAGCACGTCTGCCGCATGAGACGCCGCGGGGTTCCCGCGCAGCCAGCTAGCGGGCCCGGGTTCTGTGTTGTGTGATAATAAAATTAACTATAAATAAGCCTATTTTAAGTTAAATGGTTGTCATATACGTATTAAGTAATAAAAATATTATTGATATTTTTTGTAGTTTTGTGTTCTATATGCGCGTGAGGTATCTCTTGAACTAATTACGACCACGATCGCTTGCTAGCAGTCGTGGAAGTCAGAGGATATAAGCATTAGGTAGGTACGTTTAGTAGAAGTGGTGTAAATTGAAATTACAAATATTGCATGAATATAATATGCAAACATGTAAGTACACTTATTTATTTGGGTTCCTTCTTGCAATGAATAGATAAATAAAATTGCGGGTCAAATGAGTCGTCCAGTATAGACCACATTTTCGTTTCTATTAATTGGAGTGCTCTCGAAAAAAGTCGTGTTTGTGAAGCTTTGTGCTCTTAGCAAGGTTTCCTTGCTTAACTCAATGATGGCGTGGATCTGCGTGGATCGTTGAGTTCTTTTGTTTAGGGGTTTGGCAGGGTTGTGTATATGTATGTATTTATATAAGAGCATTCTACTAATGTCACACCAGGTTGTATGCTCTAGTTGGCTTTGCCTTTCCCTCAGGGAAGAATTTTACAAACCAAAAAAATGCGCTAAAACGGCGCTAAACCTTCGCTAAACGGGGGCTAAACGCCATTTAGCTACTTTTTTGTGAAAATTCTAATTAAGTAGTTTCCGTGGTATTTAGTGATGATCACGTTAAGTTAATGAGTTGTCCGCGAACGTTTCTATTAATTGGTGTGCTCGAAAGAGTCGTGTTTGTGAAGTTTTGTGCTCTTCGCAAGGATTCCTTGCATAACTCACTAATGATGATTGCGTGGATCATTGTTGACTTATTTTGTTTAGGGGTTTGGGAGGGTTGTGTGTAGGTATAGGTTAGGTTATCTTCGTATATATGAATTCAGACATTATATTAACATAAGACTAGGCTGTATGTGGCCCTAGTTGGCTTTGCCTTTCCCACAGAGACAGCAGCAGAACCAAAGAGAAAAGAAAATACAGAACAAAAAAAACGCATGAGTGAAGTCGCGAACGAATCGAAAATTGTGCTTTTTTTTTGGATATATATACCCCTTTTTATCAGGATACATTAGTAAATGGGCAGAAATGTGTGCTTCTTGATAACTGTAATGAATGTGTTGTGATAATGTGATATTTATTTTACTTTGAAATGGAGACGAATGCAAACCAGAAGGGTGAGTGTTCCTCGTTCTTGTGGACCGTCTTGTTTGTGTATGACTAACTGTACTTCGCGACATGGATTTAGGTGACGTATTACGCCCTTAACTTGCATTTTTAATGAGTTTCCACTATTCCTAGAAGTAGGGGTTGAGAAGATGTTCTTTGGAAAACATTTGGTTGTTCAAAGATTACGGGAATTCACTGAGAAATTGGCTTATCAATCATTGTCACATACCTTATCGTTTTGTAGTTCATATTCGAATTCGAATAAGATTGCAGACTTTGCAAGGTTTAGTTAGATATTTCGTAAATACATGCATTGTTTCTTGTAAGGTATTCCTGTATGTGCTGTGTATGGGTGAGTCATGATCTTGGCATTGTGATGTCATGTGCATGTTAAGTGCTAATAAACAAAATGCGCGACGCACCTCAATATTAGCATTTGAACACATTACATGAAATGATTTAGTGTAGTAAACAGTTTGCATCAGCCTGTATTATGTTCCCCGACAAATGTTTAAGTTAACAAACAGATACCTAGTTATCATTACCAGGATTGGATATTCTCTATATATCAGTCCACCTGTTGGCTTTATAACACATGGAGTCGAGTATTACATATAACTATTTAGTAATAAACCAAATAGTTTTAGGTACCAAATAGTGACTTATACTTGTATAGTTTTATGTCAAAAAACAACATTATCTAAAACTACATTAGTATTAACATTTTACCAAATAATTGACCACTAAATAGTGTCTAGTTTTTAAACAGTTAATAACAGCTGTTATAAAAAATAGATATCAGTAGGTAGAGGAATGTTATCTTTGGCATAAAATACTCCTGGAATTATAGATTTCCATTTCATACCAACAACTTACTTATTTATTTATTTATTCAAAAAAATTACAGTTAAATACTAATGCACTATACTATTCATTTTCAATTCATTATTATTAATAAAATAGTCATTAATATGTCATAAAACAATACAAATAAATTAAAAGTCATAGATTATAATTATGGGTACATTACATTGTTAATTAATTAATAAATCATTCATCCATCATTCTCACAAAATGCCAAACATTCTCGCACTACTAAGTACAGTGGGTCGGCAAACAGGTCGCATTGTGGTGCCGAAGCCAGCAGTGCATTGAGACAAGTGGGCATGGACACGAGCGGCGAGGTATACTATATACTCTGCTACTATAACTTATGTATGAATGTTAGTATGTTCATATGTTATGTACCTACTTACCTAAATTAAAAACTGTGTAAAGCTTTTCCTCATATTTAACCAATCTTTTCTAAGACTTGCATTAGCTTCATTCATTCTAATAACATCCCTAATTTATGATGTCTCATTCATTATCTACTAGTGAAGCTCAAATTCAGGAAATATAGACAGTGTCTAAGCTCCTCTAGTACTCTAGTAGGCTGTGTGTACTGTACAATTTAATCGAATTAATGGCAACCATTTTACTTAGCTTAATTATTAGTAATAAAGGCATTTATTTCTGAATAAATTGATATAGGATATCTAGTTTCAATTGCATTATAAAATACAAATAAGTTTTATTAAATGTTCCTCACTTTCGTGTGCGTTTTGGCATGGTCATTATGTCGTTTAATTATATTACTACCTAATTCAGTATAAGTTATTGAGTGATGCCACAGGTAACATTTCACTTTAACTACCTAACTCATCATCATCATCAGTCTATTTATATCGCCCCACTGCTCGGGCACAGACCTTCCCTTACATCGAGGGAGCTCGGGCCATAATCCACCACGCGGGCCCAGTGCGGGTTGGCGGATTTCACATGCCTTAGAGTTTTTTTTTTCTTCTACGACATGCAGGTTTCATCACGATGTTTTCCTTCACCGTTTTTTGAGAGCACTCGGTAAATGTACGTAAGTTTTTCCGTCGAAAAAACCGAGGATAACTCATTGGTACATGGCTGCCCTAGCTGGGAATCGAACCTGGGACCTCCACATTGCAAGTCCATTGACCCAACCACTGAGCCACCGAGCCACTGAGCCACTGAGCCACCGAACTACCTAACTAATAAATGGAATTGGGAAGTTGACATCTTGGGAATGATAATTGTGGGAAAGCAAACATTCCAATCTCTATTGTAGAGATCCTAGTATATTTTGTATGAGGACTAGTCTCCACCCGTATAGTCACTTTCACTCTCACACATCAGAAGGAGACATCTGTTTTTATATGTTCAACTTCTATTGAACATTCACACAATGGAAAAACAAATGAGTAGCAGATACGCTAAAAGTCATGCACAAGCGGTGTAAATATGGCTATCTTTATAGTACCTTGCTTCATGACTGAAGAGTATACTTTTGTATCCAGTGACTTGCATAGCAAACTACGTGTACGACGCGTCCGAGCCGGACGAGCTGTCGCTTCGGCCGGGCGACGTGCTGCGCGACGTCGAGCGGCTGCCGGGCGGCTGGTGGCGCGGCGAGCTGCGCGGCCGCCGCGGCATGTTCCCAGACAACTTCGTCGCACTGCTCGCTGACAATGCCAGGTGGGTGTCTTTAAAATATCTTTATATAACACTAGCGTCTCGTCCCGGTTTCGCACGGGTGATAAATATAGCTCATGTTACTTAGGGATAATGTATCTTTATAATTGTGAAAGAATTTCTGAAATCGCTGCCTACTGCTTTTTGAGTTTATTTGTTACAAACATACAAAAATACAAATGTTTCCTCTTTATAACATTATTATTATTAGTAGTAGGTAATATGAAATAAAAAATAAAGAGACATTTATTCATCTGAAACATTGTTTGTACGTACATAAACTAGAGCTTAAAAATAACGTAATTACGATTCAGACCTTTCCTACTCTTATACAGTCTCGCTAATCTTGAAGAGCACATATTTAAAAAGAAAGAACATAATGCTAATAATTGATTATTATTTGAAAAGTTCCCATCTGTATCATAAGTACTAGAACAAGGCACTACGGTAACGGTTTCCATCTGACAGTAACGTCACTCAATGGTCACTCTGTACTAACCGAAACAGACACGCTAAATCTCAACCGAGTAGATATTACTAACCGTATAGATAATATACCTACAAATCAGTATCATTAAACATAGTTAAATAATAAACATACAATTAGCTACTTAAGGTGAAATGCTAGGCCCTTCTGTATACATAAACTCACGAATAACACATCGGTTAAACTTTTTTAAAGCAGATGCTTTAATCGTGAAGTTCTACTGTTAGTTATACTACCTATTACTTTCTTCTCGGAAAATATCATAATTATCTTTCCTTGCCAATCCTTTCGTTCTACTGTCATGTTTTTCCAATAGGACCTTTCCGAGGGCGGCGACCATTTTGAGAATAGTCGCCGCCGTCTAATTGTGAGTGTATAAAAGTCATGATTCGGTGCGAAAGGTAGGCAAGGGTCTAAAAATTAGCTACATTATTTGCATTTCAAGAATAAAAAATCGGGTTTTATCTGTCCAGTTGTGCTCCGACCGAAAAACGTCATTCCCATCTCTTTACCTAATTGGATCAACGTCATTTATAATCACGGCCTAACTGACAACGCGTATTAATAGAGTGTGGTAAATAAAACAACGTCTGTTCTATAGATTTCCGTACTTGTAATGTATTGTTCAACTGGGTCGTTCCCAAAGGTCCAACTGTAGTTATTGCCGATTAACTGCTTATCAATTTCCTTTCGCCGGGAAGAGATCGCTTTGAGCGCTAATACCGCCTCTATAACTTACTTTATATCTGTATTCTGATGATACTTTGTGCAATAAATAATTGTCTATCTGCTACAATAATGGTACCTAATGAGTTACATTATGATAGTTCGAAAGATAATTAACCATTAGCAGCCATAAGATTATGAATTTACAGTTAGCCCCGTGTTCTATCACTATCAATATGCTACATCCTGCTATACTCTGGACGCGCTCCTTTAAAACAGGTTTCTATACTTGTATACAATTACCATGTGAGTCTGATGTTTCTAGTTCACTGACACACATATCGTTGATTTTGTAACTTGATACAACTGGTTCCGTTTTATGTTTATTTTTTTGTTTTATTATGTTGAATTTATACATAAGATTAGAGTTCAGAGAAAGCTTCATCCTATTTTTAACTGTTTTTGCAGAGCTTGTGCTAAGTTTAACTTACGCGTCATGAACATCGTACAGTCAGCAGCAAATAAAGTGTAACACTTTGGACTTGTACCGTTCTTATTGTCTGGGTCATAAGAGGTGAAATCATACTGCAAGTATTACCATTGACCTGCTGTCGAATGTACATGTCACTCCCTTAGGCTTTTAAATCTTAGTCATATACTTGCTAGCACAATCAATGATGTCATTCTTTAACAGTATGCTCCTACTAGGTCTCACACAATATCCTCACAGTATCAGTCAGGTTTTCTTACAAACCGCAACTTCCACATTAGTAGGTAAATCACTGGTGTTTTATATTTTATCTATAATTTAAAATTAACAGTCGTACGTAACTAATAAGCGTTACAGTTAAATTGATTTTAAGTAGCATCACTTCACTTAATTAAACCGCGCGTTATTCAATAAATCCTATTAGTGTCATTATAATTAAGAACTGGCTATGATGATGACATCTGTTTTGCATAGACCGTTGCTTCCTAGCAAGAATGCTTAGTTTGTTTGACTCATAAATTCGTGTGCTATGGTTATTTGAATATTTCTTCGATTAGCGGAATAATAATGATTGAGCATCGTATCTAATCAGTGCGGATAAGGCCACGATAAGACGCGCGGTCTGCTGTCAGTGTTTGTTGTGTGGCCCTTGGAGTGATATTTTTTTTAAATCTTGGAACAAGGAGCCGCCAAAATTAACGGCAACGTAAAACTTAGAAGGTACTTTGGAGTCAAATTTGTTGTGTACGAAGTGTGCCTAGTTGTGGGGATTTAATTTTGTTGATTTAGGATGTTCATATAGGTGTGGCTGTGACGGATAATATCAAATATTTGACAAAGTGTCTTATGGTACAGCTATATTAAGTTTCTATTAGGATTTTTTACGATTCTAATAAGATCGCTTTGTGCCAAGCTTCAACCTCGTGCAGGCACAGTCTGTTGCTGCTCGGGTGCTAGTTTTATGTGAGACTTTTAATAGGGCCTATCCAAAATATTATTAAGTGAAATTGAGTTTAAAATAGACGAGACTAGCCTAAATAGACTTCGAAATAAACACCTCATATTTTACAAGGGAGCTGTTAAAGTATTGTGTTAATCAGTATTTTTGATAACAATTCAATGGTGGTAGTCACAAATATCGAAAATATTGGAAGTTTTTATTAATTTATTTATGCAAAATACAATTATCCTTCTCCACCGACCTCGATTTTCCAATGCCTCACTGATCCTCCTACGCGTCTGTGTTGGCTTTGAGAGATATACTTTCATTGATACGAGTTATTAATGTTGGTACTTTACTTATTCCACATAACTAATCATTTCCAGGGTAAAGTTCTTAGTAATTTAGATTAGATCTCCAGCAGGTTTTACCCGTTATACACGCGAAGTGCGGATCTTTACTACATTCCGGTACTTACAACAGCAAAACAAGAATGGGCATGAGATTTTAGTGTACTTTGAACTTCAGCCAACTGTTGATTTATTTCGAGATATCAGTGAAATTATAACTTTACATTATAATTTATAATAAAGTCATTTAGGTGTAACACTTTGTGTCGTGCTTATTGTTCGCGCAATAAGAATAGAAATCGCACTCAAGTGTTACCAGTGACGCGTATTCGCCTGCGGAATAATCTTTCAAGCAAATGTTGTGGTTTATTGTGAGAGCATACCGCATGCGGCACAAATTACGTTCTTCACTCACCGACATCAAGACTCTTGTGGTTGCAATATCATCGAAATATCGGGACCTCAATCCACAAAGTTGTTTCCCGTTGCGTGTCATAGAATATGGTTTTCTCTGAGTTAGATAGTTACATCAAAATTTTAATGGCACAATGAAGACAGTACCTGCAGTACAGCAATTTTTTTTAAAAGAGATGCATTTTGTACAGATGCCTTATCCCTCGTAGCGATGTCTTTCAGTCTACCACAAGTGACAGAGAAGTATTACTAATGAGCAGTGTAGCGTAAAAGTTTGAATGTGCAGTCGAAATCAGATAGGCGCGTATTCATAAACATGGTTTAAAGTTACGCCACCGTTTAGGCCCCCTGTCCCTTTGTGAAGTGAAGTGTGAAAGGGATAGCAACACACACGATTTAAGGGAAGTGATGTTTAACTAGGTTTAGAATAACCGCAATAGTGTTTTCTCTTGTACAATTCGTGTATCGTGTGTGGCAGGTCGGCGGGCGTGCAGGGCCGTTGCCGGGCCGTGTTCAGCTACCAGCCGGCCAACCCCGATGAGCTGGCGCTCAGCGTCGGCGACGTGATCGACGTGCTCGCAGAGGTGAGAACACAAAGTTGATGTTGAACCACCAACAAATCGATCGTTCAAATCGCCCGCGCAAAATTCATTCAAACAGCATTGGGTGTGGGTTGTATCAAGATACGCGTTCGCTTCAGGTTCATTCTCACCGTCGTCGGATTGTTATCCGGCGAGCTCATACCCACTTAGATAGGGCCCAGGGTTACTTCAAGTCTCGCACTTCTCCCCGGAAATAAAGGGTAAAATGACCGGCAGGCCTGTACAACTCTCAAATGAAGTCAAATATTATTTATTGCATAAAAATACATACATAGTAAATGGGTATAAAAACTAAAACTCCATGCAATTGGATGAATCAATCAATCATAACTGTCAATCGGTTTACCCACCATCACACGACAACAAAAGTCATCATCATCATCAGTCTATTTATATGTCCCCACTGCTCGGGCACAGACCTTCCCTTACATCGAGGGAGCTGGGGCCATGATCCACCACGCGGGCCCAGTGCGGGTTGGCGGATTTCACATGCCTTAGAGTTTTTTTTTCTTCTACGACATGCAGGTTTCATCACGATGTTTTCCTTCACCGTTTTCAGAGCACTCGGTAAATGTACGTAAGTTTTTCCGTCGAAAAAACCGAGGATAACTCATTGGTACATGGCTGCCCTGGCTGGGAATCGAACCTGGGACCTCTATATTGCAAGTCCATTGACCCAACCACTGAGCCACCGAGCTCTTGTACAACAACAAAAGTAATCCAACTTATTTATCCACAGGTGGAGGAAGGATGGTGGCAGGGCCGGCGCCAAGGCCGCGTGGGCGTGTTCCCCTCTAACTTCGTGGTGATGCTCGACCAGACGCCGCCGCAACCAGTAGCCGCGTTCGAACCCGCGCCAGCACTGCCGCCCAAACCTGGTAACAGCATTGTTTCAGCATCAGTCTACTTATATGTTCCCACTGCTCGGGCATAGACATTCCCTTACATCGAGGGAGCTCGGACCATAATCCACCACGCGGGCCCAATGCAGATGCCTTATTTTTTTTCCTACGGCAAGCAGGTTTCATCACGATGTTTTCCTTCGCCGTTTTGAGAGCATTCGGTAAAATGTACATACGTAAGTTTTTCCGTCCAAAGACCGAGAAGTAATTGGTACGTGACTTACCTGGGGATTTTGGGACCTCCGTATCGCAAGTCCAGTGACCCAACCACTGCGCCACCGAGCTTTTCGTTTATTAATACGCACATTAATATTTTTCATACAGTAAAGGAGCTATGCCGCGTACTGTTCCCGTACTCTGCCGCGAACGAGGACGAGCTCACGTTGTCTGAGGGCGACGTCGTGACGATTGTGTCCAAGGACGCACCCGACCGCGGCTGGTGGCGCGGCGAGCTGCACGGCAGGGTGGGCCTGTTCCCGGACAATTTCGTGCAGCTACTGCCGGCAGGTGAGTGCTATATCATAGACAAATCAACGATAAGTGTCCCGGAAGGTAAGTTGACCCAAATTGGCGGCAGTTCGTAAAGGTCTGGACAGCATATTGATGGTACCAGTTTTGGAGTAAGCCGCCGACACACGGCCTGGCGGACAGATACAGGCTGTGTTGGCGGGTGTTTACGGCCTTGCAGATTACGATTTCAACTTTTAGGCCGTATATCAACCTGCAACAAAACTTCTGCAATAAATGTCCGACAGCAGCTTGCAAGTGTTAACTCCGTAAACTCAATTGCTGTCGCGACAGCTTTTTTAGCACTTCCTGCGAGTAGTTGCAGGAAAATTACAGCGAGTAAACGATATAAGCACCCCCGCTTCGTCTATTGCGCTCATCGTTTGACAGAATGTTTCGCTTGCAAATGACAATGCCAGTTTCTGCCCCACCATCAACCGCAAGTTGTACAAGATAACGAATAAATGTAAAAAAATCTCCGTTTTTTATTAAAATTATTGGTTTAAAATAAAGTGTTGTACATCTAGCGAGTCGAAAAAAACAGCTTAATTAAGAATTCAGAAAATAGTAAGAAATCGAAGCGAATTATTCATTGTTTTTGTTATTTTTCTATAGGAGTTGCGAGAGTAGTAGAAAATGATACTGATTATGATTATGCAATATGAAACCTGTAATAAGTACCCAACAAAATGATAGGTACAGCTTAAATGGTCACGTAGTTTTGTAGGTGGGGCAAAGCTCCATTGAAATGTGGCAATGTCTTTTGTACCGATTTCATGTCTATGGTAAGTGGTCTGTGGGTAATGGCATTTGTTTTGGCGGCGGCTTAGTATGTGCTTGCTCTGTCCACTATCAAAGTGCTATGAGTTGTATTGCGACAGTTGTAAGACCGGTTTCAAGCTAACTTCGCGCTCAATATTGTCTCTACATTAAGCACGTACCAACCAACCAACTTACATTGTATAATTGAAAGAGCATGACTCCACAACACAGGGAATCCTAGTGTGGAGTCACAGGAACTTAAAATAAGGTTATGTTTTCTGAATAAATTATGTTTATGTTTATGTTACATCTCGGCCTAAGGAACTTGACCAAACTTCTTCAAAGGCGCTACCTCCTCACCTTAAAATGTTTTCCCCGCAAACGTAAACTTATTTCAATTTCTATGCAGACCAACTCTCATTAATACATATCAAATATTTAGATGAAGGGGTCAATCAGGTTCTCGTTATGTTTAATAGGTACTTTGCAACTATGTAAATTAGTATTCACATCCAATTTTAAATAAATTAGACAAATTAGCTAATTGTTGAAGAGTGAATATTCATTAATTGTGATATTTTCTCAAACTTTATTTTATCTATTTATTTATGTTTAATAGGTACGTATAAAGTTAAATATATACTCTTCTTCTATAGGCACCTTCCTCTTGGTAAGTTATAAGTAACTGTTAAAGTTACCGATGGTAGCACATCGTGCAGGAATAGCGACAAGTCACGTTTATGGCTAACACGATATTTTGTTCTTCATTTACAATTATTGATAATAATCATAATAAATGATAATAATTCTTGTGACGCGGCTGACGGCTTCGTCAGCCTTCAAACTATAAATCTACTTAAATATGAGCAAGCTCTGAGATTATGCATTTTTGATACATGTGGTGATAAAAATCGAGTAATCAGCGATGGTTGTCATTATCAGTGTTTAGGTATTTGGAGCATTTCCCGAAGAACACTAGCCATTATTAACGATTGTACAGTAACTTTATTATACCCAATGCTTCATATCAGAGTCTTTACAACGCCGATTGATGTTACGAGGTATATATGTCATATATGAATAAAGTTTATTGTTATTTGCATACAGACTATATTATTCAAGTAAAGCCGATGTAGTTCCAAGAATTTTCTAAATACACATTTAAATAATTGAGCTGTTCTGTGAAAGAGCAATCTTGCAATTTAGACTAATGCAATTTCCATTCGTTTCGTTGATTGTTATGTATGCTAAAGATATTTAGCATGGATACATACAATACAAAACAATGCAGTTAAAGTCACCCATTACATAACTTTTCTGTAGATCTTTTCGGATATCAGATATGTTGAGTGAGTTTAGTTTGTACACTCAACAGCACAACAATGGTAATACTTGAAGTACGGACTCTTATGGAGCATATAATAAGACCATATAGTCCAAAGTGTTAAACTTTATTACTGTTATTCATAAACTTAGTTAAACCTCACTTCCCTTAAATCGTGTTGCATTGCTGTTATTCATAAACTTAGTTAAACCTCACTTCCCTTAAATCGTGTTGCATTGCTGTTATTCATAAACTTAGTTAAACCTCACTTCCCTTAAATCGTGTTGCATTGCTGTTATTCATAAACTTAGTTAAACCTCACTTCCCTTAAATCGTGTTGCATTGCTGTTATTCATAAACTTAGTTAAACCTCACTTCCCTTAAATCGTGTTGCATTGCTGTTATTCATAAACTTAGTTAAACCTCACTTCCCTTAAATCGTGTTGCATTGCTGTTATTCATAAACTTAGTTAAACCTCACTTCCCTTAAATCGTGTTGCATTGCTGTTATTCATAAACTTAGTTAAACCTCACTTCCCTTAAATCGTGTTGCATTGCTGTTATTCATAAACTTAGTTAAACCTCACTTCCCTTAAATCGTGTTGCTATACCTTTCACACTTCGTTAAAAAAGGTTAAAATACAAAGGGATACGGTGGCGTAACTTTAAATCACGTTTATGAATACGCGCCTCTGGGTTGTCGATCGTACGTACTACGATACTGTACCTACCTACTACATAACACTATAATGGACTTCTAAGCTTTTTTTAAACATAACTTGTCATATTTCAATAGCCAGTAGTATATCAATCTCAATCTGTAGGTCAGAACTGAATAATTTGAATACGTAATTAGCGCACCATTATGTCATCCATTGAAAATCGTATTCATAGCTACCATAAACATTTGATTTTTATGAGATTATTTGACATTGTTGGGTCAGCCTTATGTAATATTTCCATCTAGAGGTGTAAGGTAACTAGGCCAAAATAACGCGAGGAATTAGTCAATGTGTTTGAATAGTCTTTTCGATATTCGTAAGAGAATTAGATGGAGCAACTTTTTGGAAACTTTGAATGCATAAACATATTTTCGATATTTTGTTTTGGTATCTGTAATTCGTATCGCTCCGGTTTTAATACAGTTTGCGATCATAAGTTACGTGACGTCATCGCCGGCTGCATGCCCCTTAATGGCTTGTTTTCCGTCAAAACAATAATAACGACGGCCACTTATTTTTACGGCGCGAACCGCGTGTAAATCACAAATACAGCAACACACGGACATACAAACTAATTATGTTTGTAAACACTCCACCCACTCTGGTTGTCGACGTATGCTATTGACATTTCTCATGAAGGTTGCCACTTGCGAGAGCGGAGTCGTGATTTTGCGTAACTTACCTCATCGGTGGAGCCTTAGCTTAGCCAATGTCTTTTTATAGTTTCTGCGTTCGCGTTGATGTAACCTCGTGTCGGTAGTGCGGTGATATTTTCTAGTGATTTTATTTTTAAACTTACCGAGAAAAAATGGGCGTGGAAAGTGAGTCTCGTGTAAAAAATATTATAACTGTGATATCAATAAGTGTAGTTTATGTGAACAAATGTGATTTAAAAATTAAATGTAGAAGCCAATTGATATTTCTCTGTTGACATAATTATGCATAAGCATGCGGTCGATCAACACGAGCACAAATGTCACTATTAATTAGTTTTTAATAAGTTACAGCGCGTTTTTATATTGATTTTAATTACTTGCATAAATTCAACATACTATTGTATGTTGAATTCATATATATTCATATTCTTTCTTTTTTATACAGCAGTTGGATTATTCTATAACTAGCTGCCGCCCACTTCGTCTGCGCAGGGTTATAAATTAGCCTATATGTTATTCTGAAGTATGACCTATATTATTGTAAAAGTTTCATTAAAATCCATTCAGTAGTTTTTGCGTGAAAGAGCAACAAACATCCATCCATCCATACAAACGTATAATTGTGTATTTTAAACGAATGTTGAAACTTAATTTTGAAACATCGAATTATTCCAATATTGGTATAATAGATTCCGTGCGGGTGAGCGTGTTTATGTCATGAAATAAAATATATTTATTCCAGATATAATACGAACACAAATAATGAAACGTAATAAAGTAGAGGAAAGCCATTACTGGGCTGTCTCGATAAACGCCAGTAAACAAATTAAAAAAACGATGCAAACTGATACGGCCCGTTATAATATAATAGGGTGCCAAACTAATCCGTATAAATAATTATATGATATGAACCATGGGCATAATTCTAGCAAGAAATAAATTGATGAGCAGATAACGTCACTCTGTAATAAACTAAACGCTAACGAACGACTAAATTGTACCCAAAATTTTTCCATTAAATTACCATGAAAATGCCAAAGCCTCCTCAGCCAAACATCAAAATTACAAAGAGTCCAAATTAACAGTCTCCACCAATATAGACAGAACAGGACGTCACGATTGAATAGAATGTCGCGCGTTTGGCCTTCGTATTTTTGACGTAAATATTCATGAAATATTTTGTTCTAGTAATGCACGATGTGGAAGAAAAGAAGCCGGAGCGACCGCCTTCTAAAACCAGCAACTCCATCTACCCCATACTCAATAAGTACTCGGAAAAAACCGCCTCTGTAAAGGAACTGACCACTTCTAAAATAAGGTAATTGTAACTTTGTTAACTTTAACTAGCCGTTTTGCTGCGTTGAATGTACATCCCTTGTTAGATAAATTGGATGAGGTGTGGGTGCTATTGTATGCGAGAATCGCAGCAGATGGAAGTCCATCGGGAAACAGGCGAGAGTTTATGTATGTAACTTTGTGTGTAGGTAGCGCACTTAATTTATTTATAACTTTACTATATGTTTTGAATTATAGAGGGCATTCAAGTATATTTGACAGGGGCTTGTAGTACACGTTGAAAACCGTCGTACAAGTTAAGCAATGTGGCGCGAGGTACCTGGATGGGTTACCGCTAGTAATTACACACTTTATTTTGGGATAAGGTATATGTTTTCTTATCTCCATTTGCAGTATGCACAAAGAGAACACAGTGAGCAAGGAGAGCAGCACACAGAGTACAGTCACGCACACAAGCAAGAGCGAGTCCGACAAACTAATACACAACGAGAGCACTAACGATGGATCTCTGGACGGACAGGTAAGGAATTATTTATTTGCTTAATCTAGAAATTAAATTCAATATTTAACAATTTCATTATGTAATCATTATCAATCATGCATGCAAATCCCTAATTCGAACAGGGGACTAGGGTTCGAATCAATCGCCTTACTCCCATCGTGTGCGACATCTTTCAGACTTAAGACGTGCCAATGCCAACGTCTTAGTAATTCGTACACTCGTATATGGAGACTCGCCAAAATCCCGTCCCACTAATATTATAAATTTGAAAATTTCAATTGTTGCCCAATAATGCTACGCTGATCTATTAATCCGTTAGTAACTTAGATACACACTTATTGTAGTCTTTATTGGCAAATATACTAAAATCTTCATTGGGCCAATTGAGTCTTTCTTATAATTCGCCACTACAGTTTAGTAGTTATGGAGTTGTAAGGCCACCGATATCTAGACAGACGATGACCCAAGACACGACTATTTTAGGTTGATGTGTTTTAACAGTATTTAGAAGAGCAAGCTATTGAACCTACGTTTTCCATCTTTAGCCATTCGGAGAGACAGGTGAAACGTGTCTTGACAAAAAAGGACGCCGCTCGAATTTCGTTAAAAAAACATCGCAAAGTGATATTGCAGCAAAAAGTTGAAATTCGCATAAAAAGGAGCTTTCTAACTTTTTAAGACTTGGTTACCACTTTTCTCGCTTTAACGTTTCCAGTTTCTAGAGAGGGTGGTCTGAGTCTGCGCAGAATAGAGATGAGTTAAAAGGGTTGGGGGAGGCCTTTACCTAGCAGTGGGACATTACAGGCAATTTTAAATAATAAAAATAATAATTCCGTTTCAAGGTGAAGAAACCTCCAGTGCCAATGAAGAAGAGTCCTACGCCTACGCCTGGGGTCGGTGGGCTGTTCAGCGGGCTGAAGAACAAAATGTTGTCTGCCGATAAGGACAAGTGAGGCACTTGCATTGACTATGAAGCTAAATTAACATTCACAGACAACACCGCGTTTTAACGCCAGTTTTAATCAGCGGGCGGCAATGCCAAAGTTTCACACATTTTGGCGTTAAACCTGTGATTGTGAATCCGCCTTTATTGTAATAGCGGATCCTGCATGCAAGTACTAGTATGGAATTGGTTTAGTTTTGAGCAGTACGCGTAGTTACGATTTGTACGAATTCAAATCAGACTTTCTACACGAGCAGCCTGTGGAGCAATTACACTCAAAAATCGCTCAATGCCCTGCGTGTCCAGTATAACAATGGCTTCAGGATGCTGATGGGACTGCCCCGCTTCTGCAGCGCATCGGGTATGTTTGCGCACGCACGCACGGATGGGTTCCATGCCATCATGCGCAAAAAAGGAGCGTCCCTGTTGAGCAGAGTGCGGGACAGTCCCAACACCATCCTGAAATGTATGGCTGATAAATATGACTCGCCAATTATGTGTCATCTCTTTCACGTGCCGATCAGATAGATAAACTGTCTGGTCGGCTCGTGGGGGAGATGAACACATAAAATATACTTACGTGTCTGAACTACCTATTTTATTTATGTAAGTACTAACATAGTTTTAAGTACAGCTACTAACACAAAATGGATCTTGTTATCTAAATTAATAAAAATATTTGAATTTGAATTTGAAAAATCGTAGTTAGAGTGTTATCATCGTGCAGCTGCCGAGTGTATATTATAAGACATATCATAGGATCAGCAAACTGAAGTGGCAGTGGTCTGGTCACATCTGACCGATAAGCGATGTGGTGGACGAGTTCCCGAATGGAGGCTACAAACGGGTAAACGTAGTGTGGGACGCCCCCAGACCAGATGACCTGTGTCTGAACCTGACAGACTAGATGCAAAGGGCCGATAATCGTGCTTAGTGGTGCGCCGTGAGAGAGCCTACGTCCAGCAGTGGACTGATGATGAGACATATTTACAAGACAATGTGTTTTGGGAGAGATTTTACAGGCGATCCTATTTTGGTAAGGATCAACAGTGGCGTACTTTTAGACCGTCACACAGCGACTGGTTTAAGGGATATATTAGGGCTATGATGCCGTACGTTACATAGTCACGCCTCGACTGTAAGAAAGAAGTTTTGTCACGCTGTGAGCTATGAGTCTTAGCAGAAGGCTATACTTTCTGTAGTAGTAGTGCCAATAGTAGCTTTGGCAGAAGCGCTTAAATGCTCTGAAGTTAGACCTACATGACAATATGTGTTTGCAGAGAGAAGTCCCCGCCAACAGCGGCGACCGTGTCCAGCGGCAGTAGTAGCGGCGGCGAGTGGGACCGCACGGACGGCTCGGCGGGCAGCCGGCCCGCGCAGAGCACGTTCGACCACGTCGAGCGCAACTCGATACTGAACGACCCGCGCGCAGGCAGGTGCGGATAAAACCAAATTCAGCCACATACAATGATTTATCGACACAAATTTAAGGAGCTTAGTGAGAATGGAAAGGCCATTTTAGTTCTTAAGTTAATTATAGTTATAAAATATTTTCGTGTATTGTTTGTAGCAATTCCAGATTGTTTTCACTAATATTAGTCGCCGCTAAGCGTGGCGTCGATAGTGACAGTTGCGTTTTGGATTGGGATTCGACCGCTACCGAATTAGCTACATTGTCTAATGTTTCTCCAATAAAATATTTTATTATATATATTATATTAGTTTCGCGGTAAACAAGTCAGAAACACCAGAATTTTAGCATTAATCTGTGATTGTGAATGCACCTTTACTCAAACAAATGTACATAGGGGAAATTGTTAAGTTGATGCCCGTACGGGCATCAACTTAACAATTTACTTATTACACTTTGTACACTTCAACAGACTACCGAATGTAAGCATGAATGAAACTTATTCAATAACCGCAGACAATCCTATCCGCGGTTAATAAGTTCCAATTTCGTTAATAGTGTATTTTGGTAATTACAGAGTGAAAGCGCCGCGCCGCCGACCGCCCAGTCAAGTTTTCCGCGACGACGCGCTCTCGACGCAGCCAGTCGGACTCAGCAATGGACACGAAGGTAACATTACGTTATTTATTTGTTTTAGAATAAAACTATAGTGAGCCATTACTATAAATTATTATAATAATGAGTATCATTTCACACACACTTATATTATTGAAGTCGGCAATTAGACCGACCACTTCGACCGATTTCGACGTTCTTTTTCAAGGTGAGCGCGTCAAGCCCACGTTACCGACTTCAACAATATAAGTGAGTGATATTCGTTTATATATAATAAATGTTTATTTACTTTATAAACATATGGTGCATGAAATATGAGCTTGGTTCTAACAATGTCTTTCTAACCCGCAAGGCCTTAATATACTCAACTCGAAAATAACCTAAATTATTGAACTTCGTTATCTAGTGACATAAATGCAATTAAATTTGCAGTGGTTATTTACTTTATATCTCCATCGATCTTAAGGGCACGTACCGATATCAATTTATTGTTAATTGAACTTATCGCAAAGATTACGAATTGTTTTATATCAGTCAGTATCTAGTAAATCGTGTTTGTGGTAACAACGGCAACTGTATATGTATGGTAAATATATCAATTAGAGGTAAAATTCATATTTTGGGTAGAAATATAGAGAGGCTTTTTTTAAAATGAGACGTTTTGTCAAGTTTTTTCGAGTATAATAGATGACGTTAGCTATAGCTAACTACTATGGTCAAATAACAACCCCGAAATATTGGGAAATTGAGAAGGGCTACAATATTTAAGTTTTTGTTTCATCCTTCTAGATGGGTTCTAACAGGTAAAGGCTCCATTTGATGCAGTTTTGTTTTTGTAATAATTCATTTGATTTTTTTTTTTAACTTTTGTAGCAACAAACGACTTACCCGCCGCCGAGAAGCCGCCCGAGAAAGCGGAGGAGATCCGGCCGCGCACGCGCGAGTGGGAGAAGCAACGTGCGCCCTGGATGGCCGAGCTGAAGCTCAACCAGGCCAAAAAGACGAGCTTCGGTTCCGACGGCAAGTCGCGTTCCGTGTCGGCCTCGTCCGAGAGCGGCGGCGGCGTCGCAAGCAAGGCAGGCGGCGGGAGCACTGACAGGTTGGTCCCATCACTACGGCACTATATACTAAAATTAAAGGTCTGAAAAAATATATAGTCATCTTGGGGTGTCTATTTAGAGACTGATGAATAAAATTTCCGCGTAACTAGCACTTCTAAATACTGCGTATTAATGCTATGGGAGAAATTGTTAATTGAATAAGTTTCTGCGATAGTGGAGCGGTGCGGGAGGTGTGTGTTCACATTACGTCAAATGACGCGAGACTTCAGCCGGGCGTCAGAATCAGTACTATACATTGCACCCCTCCCGCACCGCTCTAATGCCGCAGGAACCTACTCAGTTATGCGCTTTTCCTTTTATATGTTGCGTTAAAAAGCTAAATTAATATGCTAGAATTCAACTTAGGTATTTATTTTGTTATTCAAATAGTCTACCTGTTTTATTTATTATTTATAAATAAAACTTCCTGTGTAATATCCAAATAAATTTCGTTAGATTAGTTTACTTATCAAAACGATAAACCAATTTACCTATTCATCTCAAATGATTTCTTACACAGAGATATAAAAGTAATATCCGAACAGTAAGGCAATCAGTGGTTCTATCCGAAGATAGTGAATCAGTTTGAAGATCAGATTTTGTAATATCGTGTTATCTTATTTCAGAATATTAGATTGTGGCCTAGAAGAGAAGAGATCAACACATTCCATGGAGATGTCTAAAAGCACATCGTCGATTAGCAGCAGATTATCGCTCCTGGAGAGCTTTGATGAGGTAATTTAATATTTTAATTAATTTAATTACATTGGCAGCGATTATCATTTGTGTTTTCTAATATAAACTTAATTTAACTGAGCTGAAATAATAAATAATTTAAAGTTTATTTATCTTTCATCTTTGTTATTTTTCAATAGTTACTATTTCCCTGCCAAAATTCATCCAAAATTAGTGCGGGACATCTTCTGTCTCGCGCTTGAATTTGACAGCTGGTAGCCCCTTAAAGCTACAATTCGCCAGTCTATTAGCGGACAATTGCCAACTTTTCACGCTATGTGCTCGTTCACACAGACCGGCTCGGAGAGGAGAGCATATTTTGATCGCGTTTTAGAGTTTTGGTTCATTGAAATAAGGTTTATTTTTACATTTCACTTTCGCTGTCCAGTATTCTCAGTGAAATGTAAAAATAAACATTATTTCAATGAACCAAAGAACTCTATCGTAAACGCGATCAAAATCTGCTCTCCTCTCCGAGTCGGTCTATGTGAACTGACCCTAATCATCATCATTCAAGAAACGCCACAGTGTTTGTGCTTAACGCATGTATTTATTACTTATACTTTTATTTGTGTGATTGCAGCCGGTGAAACTACGCCACCCAGCGGACGCTAAGAGAGATGCCGCCCCGCCTCTGCCCACCAGCGAGGCACCTACAGTTAAGCCCACCGTACAGTCGCCCACTGCCGCAGGTATGACAGAGAGTCCTAGTCTTCAGATACCCACCGGTGACCCACTAGTGGGTCTATGGAGACATGCTATAGTCTTCAGAAACCCACCGGTGGGTCCCTGAAGACAAAGCGTCATTCTCGCACATATCTCTAGACTTAAAGTCTAAAGACTTGCATAGAGTTGTGCTGCGAAATGTTTTTGCCACTTTTTCTCATTATGGCTGCCACTTTCCCGTGCTAAAAATATACACAATAGATCCAATATAAAGATTTACTTGCAATAAACGATATATCACTTTTTAAACTTACACGGTTTGTGTACGAACACACAAAATTACACCCTACATCGACCCTGGCCCTTGTGACATTCTACACTCACCGGCTTCAGTCTTCTCGTTACCATGATGACTGCAATGCTGTCGAAATATAGATACCTATCATGAATGCTTTACACGGTAATCCCCGTTTTTATTTCATTACCAAACGATAATGAATTTGAAATTAAATTCTAATCTAACTCATCATCACCACCTTAACGTTCTTTATTATTATAAACTTATACAAATATTCCATATTATTTGTTCAGGTCGAACATTCACTACCATGCTAGAAGAAATAAAGAAGCAGGCGCCGACGCCGCCCGCCGCCTCCGCGCGCACGCACAACGAATCTGCCGATAAATCGCCCAACAAGTTCGAGAAAATCGTCACTACCTCTGAAAAACTCAATGAAGTGACCAAATTCTCGAGCGGTATATTCGACAGGTAAAATGCTTGATTTTTGGCTATTGTAAATTACCCCAAAAATATAGTATAGCCTATAGTGTAGGGCCTATATCTTCTACCATTTATTTTAATCTAGTCGATTTTAATCGAGCCTGGTCGATTTCAATCGTGTCTAGTCGATTTCACGTGGTCAATTTTAGTATAATTGTATATTATAGCTTTCTCTTGCGCGACAGTGACAGTTGCGATTAGGTTTAGAATTAGATTTGGCCACGACAGAATCACACCTATTGCATAATGTAATGTTTACAGGTCTAGCATGGTAGAGAAAATGGAGAAAACTGAAGAGAAGTTTCCAGAGAAGCATTCAAACGTGACCACTCAAGACAAAGGCAGCACACTCGAGAGACGACTGCATTCCGGCAAAAGTGAGAAGAGTGATAATTCGGAGGCGTTGATCGCCCAGCTCAATAATAGGGTGAGTATAATCCACACTAATTTTTGGCAACATCTATCACCATTGTAACTGTGCCTTGTTTGTATGTGTCAAATAAATGTTATCTATTTTATTCTCAGGAGAGTATATTTCAGTCGAAATTAACTATATTTACATAGTGCGTACATACATAGTTCACGCTTGTTTCCTGTAGCGGTAGGCAGAGACGATTGCCTTCCATCTGCATCGTTGTGATCCTGGCACAACTCTCGCTTCCTCTATATTCATCAATCCCCTCGGGTTATATTCCTAAACTCTTACATGTGGTGGCAAATGGTCAGTCACCTATAGTGCTGTAGATTACACCTGGGTCTCTTTAGAAAAAAAAAACGCTGAGATCGGCACAGGCAGTGAAACGTTGGCAATTTAATGCTGTCTACCTATTGACTGGCGTGAAAATAGTGACGTGAAGTGATTTTGAATTTAGCTTATCCCTTGACATTGGAACCCAGTAATGCATTCGCAGATGGCTGGCAGAGACTGGAAGCAAACGGCCGAGAATCGGGTTGAGTGGCGTGCTTAAGGAGAGGCCTACGTCCAGCAGTGGACTGATACGGGCTGATGATGATGATGCACGCATTCGTTGCTATTTGACAACAAAAATAAGTAAGATGGTTAACCAACTTTAAACATTACAGATAACGAACCTGGAGAAGCTTCTGGAAGTACAAAACGCGAAGTTCAATGCTGCCATTGACGAGTTAAGAAGTAAACTAATGCTAGAAACAGAGAAGCGGCTACAGCTGCAGGCGCAATTGGACAAATTCGCGCATTGCGTCACGCAGGTGTAGTCGTCAGGTTAGCAGCATTTGTAGATGTAACGGCATAAATTACTTTAATACAATTAAATTGAACTAAAACATAGAAGTTTTAACTATGAACACGGCACTCTTTCGATTGTCTTATGGAATATGTTAAAAAGAGTCCGATATAGTTGGTTGGTTTAGATACTTACTTCGTGGTCCTATAGGATTAGACCTAATCGCAACTGTCACTGTTTCTCATATGCTAAATTACGTAAGCGTGACTGGGACACCTAGCTTAGTGACTACTAAAATTAGCGTAGCGTGTACTCTGCAATCGCCTATGGCCGAAAATCGACGTCACTATCTTTAAAAACCTCAATCGCAGTGCTCACCACTAGAAGCGCACAAATGTCACTCACAGGCAAGAATAACTTTGTTGCACTGTACACTGTTTAATATTAGTTCGTAGTCATTTTAACATGGATGGATTACTCTCAGTATCTTACCTTGGTACAACTTTGAATAATGACGTTCTAACAAATTATATCGGACCCGTTTTAGCAAGAATCCGTCTTAATAGACGAAAGGGCGTAATATTTTTGCCGACGGTTCATATTTTAATAAATTACTTTAATTCGTTTGCTATAAATCAAAAACTATTGTCAGTTTTATTTATATGTTGGCAGAATGCGAATTGATGTAATTTTATGAGTTTAAGTGACCCATAAGTGCAGCTGTAACATAGCGGCACCACTAACAATACTTTTCGAAAACTTTGGGATCCTTATTGTAAGTTCTGATAATGTTTTTAACTATCCCACCTCAACTTATCATCTCTTCATTTCATTACTTTAATATACTAAAGTAAGAAGATTTGGATCAAACGCTGGGTTAGCTTTTCTAAATAATTAGTTAAATAAATCACAGATTGAATTCGTGTACAAATCTCTGTCTACAGGATCCTTTTTGTTCCAGTCTCCCTATTATGTAAAAGGAGATCGTTTATAGATTATGATTATGTTGTACTTATCCTTTAGTAGATAAAATAAATCATCTTAAAAGTAACTAACTCTTATGAGCTCAGTGTTATGCTCAAGTTGTATGCTTCTCTTCATTAGTTCATTCAATACAAGTTATACCGACCGAAATATAATAAATAATATTACTGCCTATTAAGGATAGATGTACTGTAGATAATTATGAGATTCTGACGTGTTATGTACCATTACAAAATTTGTGCCATGCTTTTGATTGCACACATTGTATATTGAGCGAAAAATGTATTTTGTGTACGTAATATAATATTACAATATGTAAAAGATTAGATTGTGTCATTCTAAATAATTGTGATTTATACATTCCACGTTAACAAAGTATTACGTTCGTATGTCTGTAATCTTTTATTGGACATTATGTAACCAAAGTTTCTTTTTGAACTGTATATGTTATTAAAGTACAGTATATCAAGAGCCATATTTTACCTATAGTTAATATATTTTTGTATGTGTACAGAAATTAATTATTGTTATTTAGATAACGCTATACCTTTTTGTAAGACATATCTTAATATTTATTTCAGACCAAATTTTGTGTTTCTCTCTATAATATAAAAGAATAATAACCGTTATAAGATGTATATTTAGTACGTATAATTGATTTGTGACCAGTAACAACAGGTTGTGTTTACCCTCCAAAATGTAGCTAATTCAAGTTTTGCAACTAAAAACCTTCGGAAATTATATTACAAATATTAGTTCACATAATTAATGTATTAAAATATTTAAAAATATATTACGTTAAATTGCTAGTAACATAAAAAAATTGAAAAGTTAGAATTACCATTAGTGGTTGTAGTCATAGTTTACGATGTGATATAGTACGCTGCCTAACTTACTTGTGAATCGCTCGAAAGGCTTTAATTATGCACAAAATAAAAGGTCACACAATTAATTTTATAGAGTTTTTATACAAGACTTATTTTTTAAAATTATTTAAGGGGGTAAAAAGTGCGGTAATTCTTTATTGCTTTACGTGCTAGCCTTTGTAGTTTAAACACTGAAATGAGCGTTGTTACTTGGCTGCAGTGAAGCGAACGATATACTCGTACGTAGATGAACATTAGTATTATTCTGGCCCACCGGGATCGCTAAAATAGGTACGTCAAAATATCCTTGCTCTCTCAATAGGTAGACATTTCATCGTCATAAGCCCGTATCAGTCCACTGCTGGTCATGCCAAATGCGCGCGGCTCAATCTCGTCTTTTTGCATCCAGTCCCTGTCCAGCCACCTTACGTAAGTCTTTACTTACGTGACTTACATGAGGCGTCAGTCAGATACTACGTCTACCTATTTGTGGTCTCCACTCGAGAACCCCTCTATAGCCCATCAGTTGGGGTGGGTCTTTGTTATATAGAACTTGACGTCATCGGATAAAATGTCACAATTTTTTGCGAATTTCTTCCATAGAACTACATACGTTGTGATCAGCCGACAGGCACTTCAGCTTACCGATTATATGAGCTATGTCAACTACTGTTCGCTAACATGTACTTGTACACTCATTTCACATTAGATATTTAAGTTTGAGAAAAAGGAGCAAAAATTTATAACACTTTCGATCGGTAAAATAGAGATGGACAAACATTTTTTACGGTATTTCCAGCGATCAACGCTGGTCCAGCAGCATGCAGCTTAATCATTTTCTAGGTTGCCCTAGGATTCCTGACATGAGCGGCTTTAACTTAGAATAAAGTTTGCATAACTACGACTGCAGCATAAATAAACGTACCTTGTTTAAATATTTTTACGGGACACGAGTTCTATCTTCTTCAAGTTGTATATTTTATTTCTTTTGTCGAGAAAAATAAATTCAAAACAATAAAAGGCTTTTCCATTAATATAGGTAGGCTCACCCTAGTTTGTCGCAAAACATTAAACACACTTCGGTGTTAATATTTATGACTATGCTTCGCTATATCCATTAAATAATTACGAATCCTAAAACGTGGATTACATAAATTTCGTCGTCGCTTTACTGTTTACGCAATTACTAAGGTTTAAGATATTTATCAAGTTATTTTTATAAGGTTGTACCTGAGTGTTTTACGGTAGCTGCTATTTTGCATATACAAGTAATGATGAAAATAATTATATGTTCGTGATAATTTATCGGAACTGTGGTTACTACGGGCTGCCTTGTTTCAGTTTTTGTTAACAAATCACGCAAGGTCTAATTATAGTGAATAACTTAGCAATTAACGACCTCTGACAGTATACACTTTGTCAAGCCAACAATTGCATTTATTTTAATTTTGTATGTACATAACTATAAATAAAAATGTTGTACATATACAGAGCTTGGGAAGTACATATTGAAATATTAAAGGTTTATAAGATAAACCATAAGTAGCTAACATTGTATAAAATATAGGAAGGTTTTTTGATGTAATTTTTTATCGGTACTTAATTTATTTTTTATGTACGCTGTACGTATTACTTTCATGCATTCCTAAGGTCTTAACGGTTCAGAATATTCATCATATGAATAATAAAATAAATTTATGTAAATCATGTTTTTATATTTCGTATTACTTAACATTACCTATAATTTAATTAAAAACCATCAACCTTAGAGTTGAATGCACAAGTGCCATAGGTGATTTAGACTGTACCTATACCGATCTTATTGTCTGCGCCACAAGAATTGAAATCCAAGTGTTACCATATAATGCTGTCCAGTGTAACATCAAGTGTGCAGGACACGCTTGCAAGTTTAGCATACATTGATGTGATGTTCGACTCATGAAACTTTCATATTTGTGTTAATATAAAACTTGGGTTTGGTATTATACAAAAATAAACTATAATAAAGGCGAGATACGGAACCCCAAGGCGAATATAATGATAGCTGCTCGTGAACTAATGAAAAAATTTAAACACGTAACTACCATTCAATCCGTCATTACGAGCACATGCACAATACGGTAGTTATGAGCCCTTAATTAGGGAAAATTAACGTGATTTCAAGAAATCGAACGTAACCATTATTTCAAGTCACATTACAGCACAAAAGTAACAAAGGTTCAACAAAAATGTCGCTTTTCGTGTCTGTAAAAGGGTTTTTTAACAAAGAAGATTACGATTTTGATAGAGATGATATTGATCTGTACAATTTTCATCCTCAACTTCGAGCATTTCTCGCAATTAATGGCATATTTTTTAACAATCGTGATTCGATTTTAAGGTTCGTATTTCCTAAATCCATTTTGTGTGATTTGAGGTAATTAACACTGAGGATGCGCTCGCGATGTTTCGGTGGCATTGCAGCCGCCATGGTTTTCTAGTGTACTGTAACATCGAGTGCTCAAATGTTAGGCTCGTAGCAATTTATCCCACCAGTGTTAAACGCAATATTTTTTGGTCTGCCTTTGTTCACATATTGCTGTATCGTAGTTGATTTTAGAGCGCATTACTTACCAATTTGTGATAATTTGTCATCAGATTAATTTGGCCAACGTTGAACATTCTGATTTCTCTGGTAGGCCTTGGGTTCGAAATAATGTTCGTATTCCGTGGGCTCTATTTGAAAGACTACGCGTTTGCATCCGAAAGCTTCTGCTATGTGATGGTGGTCGGAACTGTTCCTGTTGTCTATGGCAGCGTGTTGTTCAACAGAGACACGATTATACAGCTTCTAGACAGCATGAATTCAGATTTTCTGTACATATGCAAGTTGGGAGCTAAGCACAAGTGAGTTAAGTATCCTCCCTTTGAATTTTTATACTTATTTTATGCTTAAGAATCTTGCACAAACTTTCTACACACGATACATAATCAAGCTTGATTAAGAGATGTCGTCTCCGAAGCACATTAAAATAATCACAATGACATCAGTCTATTTTTATGACCCCACTGCACGGCACAAACCTTCCCTTACATAGTAAGTAATCCGTTTATTTCGCAACAGCAATACATAGGTACATTATACATCGAGGTAGATCAGGCCATGTGGTGGATCCACGCGAGCTCAGCGCGGATTGGCGGATTACACATGCCTCAGATTTGATTTTTCACATGCCTTGAACAGATCAATTTTTAAAAATAATTATATTTTTCAGAGAAATTTTTCTACAGAGCCAGTTACTAATATGGAAGTGCTGCTACCTGTGGATAGGATTGACCGCCTTTACTGCCATCTTATACGTGCTGAACACGATCGCTTTACTCTTATATCAGGGTTTATTTGCCACTCAAGACGAGCACACTGTCCGTCCGCTGATATTCCCAATGTGGCTGCCGAAAGATGACCCGTACAGGACGCCCAATTTCGAGATATTTCTATTACTACAAATGTGTCTATGTTCCATTATCGTGCAGACATTTGGCGGTTAGTTGTTTCTTGTTTGTTTTATTTTGTATTTAGAAGTACTAATGAACCAATAACAATTAATGAGTAGGTATAGCTAACAGCAGATCAACACTTTGGACCGTTCTTATCATCTGCGTTATAAGAGTTGAATTCGTACTGCAAGTGTTACAATGGTAATGGTTATGTACATAACAGTCTATAGCTATTAACTATAGTTGTCTGTCTCCGATAAATAAGTGTTAAATTTTTTTAATTATATTTTTGTAAATATAGTAAAGCCTGTTATGTAGGTACTTATTAAGGCTAACCATGGGTTATGGTCATATGACGGGCCTATAATTTCAGTGTACGTTTACACGAAGTTGCACTTCTTATTGCACTACTACGCCGTGATGGACATGATAATACTGGACTTCGATATGCTGTTCGAGGGTATCGATGAATCGGCGGGGCGGCTGCCGCGCGACGACCCGGAACGTGCACGCGCGCAGCGAGTGCTCAAAGCCAGAATGAGAAGGATTGTCACATGGCATACAGGGATTTTCAAGTATTTAAAAAATACATATTTAAATTATTCGACATTAAGTAGTACCTACTATTTTTTTCTCAACCACTTTCCAAGCTAAAAGCTTGTATCATAGGAGCGCCACTACAATATTCCTAGTCGAGAGATGGGGATTGAACTGCGCCGCTCTAACCCAGAGTACCCCAAACTTTATTTCCTATTATTATTTACCTTTCCATGTTTTTATGTTTGGGTAGACCCCCAAACATTGGGCTGTCCTGGGGATCGATATAGACCACTTTGGGTATCACTGCTAGTCTCACACTCTAGCCATTAGGCTATTGTGGCTTCTCTTCTTTCACGAGAGTTCGTCGAAAATTCATATCTCAACTCCCATTTTGACTCTTCTGATGATAATGGCATTTCAATTATCATCAGATATGATAATGGCATTCCATTATCATCAGATAGTCATAACCAGTGGCTGTATGCACGTACTTGACTGTGGACGAGGGCGTTCATCATCGAACATAGGACCACATAATTGTTAGAGGATTAGTGACGTCAGTCCGCCGCATGCGCGGCTCGCATTGGCTAACACGATCCGTGTTACCCATGCGGATAGTTAATTTATCCACATAACTAAATACTAAACATTGAATGGCGAGGCAGTGGGTTTGAATCTACGATCCATGTTCTCTACAATACCTACTTATTTATTTGTAAGGAGATTTTTTTTTGTACGTGCCTGCCTCTGTCACAGGTCGATACACCTCATAGCGAAGTTCTTCGGGCCGCCGCTGGTTTACCAAGTGTTCTTTACCTCGTTCGGTATTTGTATCATGGCATACCAAGTCGCTGATGTGAGTACCTACTTCGAAAAAAGAATCAATTTTATTTCTTCAGAGGTACGTTGTAGGAGAACCCTAATCGTTACAAACAATGTATATGTTTGGGAAGAAATAGATCACAGGACAATAAATAATTTTAATACATAAATTATGTACCTACCTGCTAAAGTGGTTTTTTAACTGTAACTCATTGATTGGTAAGTTTGTTGACCTTCATCAACAAACTACACATTCAATCGTGCAGTAAGTACCTATAATATTAATCTTCTAAATATTAACAATATTAATACTGGTTGTGTTATAGCAACTGGACCAGGGCAAATTTGACTTCCTATTTGCTGCATTGTGCATCGTCACTATTGTGCAACTCTGGATACCTTGCTATCTTGGTACCTTGATACGGAATAAGGTGAGATAATACTTATAACAATATTTTTTTCATTGAAGCTTTTAAGCCTGACACATACCTACCTACATAGGCGACCATATATTATAGTCTACTTATATTTAATTATAGACGACGATTGCAACTAGAATGTCCAAAATCGCAAATGTAATTGAAGCCTGATCGATATTGTTAATTTCCGCAGAAAATAAATAGGTACACCTACAGTTTGGTTTCGCATGTTCGAATTATGAATGAGAACCCGTGGTGGTAAATAAACTAGTTACGGCCTAGTTGTATGCCCGTTGTGTTATGCCAGGGGTTCGCGGTGGGCGAGGCGTGCTGGAACAGCGGCTGGCACACCAACTCGCTCACCCTGCTGTTGCGCAATGACATCGTCATATTCCTGCTGCGCACGCAGCAGCCCGTATCTATACAATTCACCGGTCTACCCACACTGCAGCTGGAGACATTCTCCTCGGTGAGAATAACGATTTTTTTAAACTATTCTGGTAATAAGAATGGAACATCACAGAATATGGTGTTTAACAGGCGATTATTTCGCTTTAAAAAAAGTAAATATCACAATGTTCAACCCTTTACACAGAGGCGTGGTTAGAAATTGTTCGTGGAAAATAGTTCAATCGAAACATTGTGGTTTAAAAGTTAACTAACGTGTTCTTCGTGAGTTTATGCCGATTTGGTTTTTTCTGCAAACCCCCACTAGCGTTTCACCTAAAGCAAAGGAAAAATGGTACGGACAACAGCAGATCGATGGTAACACTTGCAGTACGAATTCAACTCTTATGACGCAGATTATAAGAACGGTCTGAAGTCCAAAGTGTTACTCTTTATCTGCTGCGAGCTGTACAATAAAATTTCCTTTATTTTTCAGATTATGAGCACTTCGTACTCCTACTTCAACATGCTAAGACAATCGACTAAAAGTTAAATTATCTCAACTTGCACATTTCTTGTTTTATTTTTACTTTTAGATAGCACAACAACTCTTTCTTATTTCAACAGTATCTAAGTACTTAGATAGTTATTTACATAGTAATTTCTAGACTAAATTGTAAGTAATATCAATAAAAAATGCAATTGTTAAAAATATAAAATCTTTAATTACTACATTACTTATTATAGGTACTTATTAACGCACAAATAAATGCACAATATGACTATATCGTCATATAACACACGCCAAAATATACTGAAATCGGGTAGGTAATTGATTAAAGCTGTACCACATAATATAGATAGATAATAATATCTATAAGTACTTACATAATATGAAAAAATATACAATATAATTTAATTAATACCTACTGCTAAAAAGCGTATCCATTCAATTTACATTGTTTACAATATATTTGTGTAAAGAAAGAATACCTACTTATTGTTCGTAATTTTTGCCGGTTTACCTGCAGTCTTTTTTCCAATGAGGAGTTGTAAAGGATATCTCTATTTTATAAAATGTTTTATGTATGTATTTGTACCTGTTATTTGATTACAATAATGACGGAACCTCAGACGAATTTCATTCATAATTTGACGAAATACGGCAAGTGCGCGACATTGTTAATCTCTAGTAAAATACCAATAAGATCATAATACAGTTGCCTACACTCACTTAACTATAATGTTAGCGCATTATGTTGCTTGTAAGTCGTCCCAGTCACAAGTCGCTATTGACGATGAAGCGGTTGCCCTCAGAATGCTTGCCTGTGTACTTGTATTGACATTTACCGTAGGCACCTGTAATATGCAGGTGTTAGCATGAATAAGTAATACTAGTTTTAGGATTTAGTTGTGGGATAATGGTCTAGTAGGAGACAGTTTCATATATTATATATTTTTTTAAATAAGTAGTTTTATCTACAGCTGTTGTTTAATTAGCTTAGGATGCCTAACACCGATGGTAGTCGGAGAAAATGGAGGCTATACCTATCCCAAATCCCAATCCAATTTTCCATGGAGGTAAACAAACCACTGACCGCAGTTACTTATTTACTAATGATCACGATCCATCGCTTTAGCCAGCTTTGGCGTGTACGACTCAAATGAGTCAGTACAGTGTGAAACGGTCGAAATTTCCAATCATTAATTAGTCTAAAATTGTTTTTCGCGCACGATCAACCGCCATGTTTGTTTTTCGTGCACGATCAACCGCCATGTTTGTTTACATCCATGGAAAATTGGATTGGGCCACACTATACTGACTGATATCATTTCCCTATAAACTGAAAGGCACCAACCGAAGAAAACCGCCGACCGACTACTTTTGTTTTAATTTTAGGCCTAGCACGACCTTGCTGCTATGTCTCTTGATATAGTCTGACCGCAAGCGCTGCACCGCGCCTTAGCTGCGCGGCGAGACGCGGGGGTGAAGCAGCTCGCTTCACTCTGTCATTTCGTCGTTCGCTCTCTCTCGCACTCACTCGCGTCCCTCCCCCGTACGTCTGTCGCCACTCGCCACCCAAGGCGCGGTACAGCGCATGCGGTCAGAATATAGGGCTACAACATCTTGCTGAATTTTTGCACTTCAACGAGACCACTTGATATTAATTACGAAAAGTGTTAGGTACCTTTGTGTTTGCCCAACGCCTCAAAGTCCACAGGTAGCGGTCTGAGCGGCTCCCCGCCGCGGGGTGTCGGGAGGGGTGTGTCGGTGACGTCACTGGGGAGGCGGCGCACGCGCATGAACTGGCCGCGCGTCGCCGCCTCCTTGCGCTCGCACGCGCGCACGCGCCGCGAGTCCAGGAAACGCAAGTTTGGCAACTTGTATATTACGAAGTGTCTAAAAAGAACTGATTTTTGACAACTGATCGTTTATTTTAGAGGATTATCTGTGTAGCCAAAGGAAAAAAAACACCTGCGACGCATGGCGTCCGTTACGTAATTTTTGATTGATAAGGTGAAGTTACACAGAGCGACAATAGGCAACGTTAAGCGGTTTTCCATTGCAAAATGAGCTTAGTGACGTCAAATGTTGTTCAGGGGATAGGCACGCCTACATTATCACAAAGGTATAGCTCGGGGCGTATAACTTGGCCTATACGCAGTAACAATTACTGGATAGATGTCGCTACCGTCCCTAAGACGAGAATATGGTGTTTCTTTGTTTGTAACCTCACCTGTATCTCTGGTAGTCCGAATCATCTTTATCCAGGTCGGAGAGCTGGTTCGGACAGGCCTTGTTGCTCAGCATACTGAGGTATGAGAGCGCAGGGAATCTTTCGCTGATCTTGTTTATAAACTCATCTAAGTCCGTTATCTGAAATTATTTAGTCGGTCTTAAAAAATGTAGATAAGTAGGTACGACATTAGGTGTGGAAAAATGAATCTAGTTTTTATTTATTTATTTTATTAATGGACTCGATAGTTCATCATTTGCCAGTGTCATGTTCCAGAAAATTCAATATATAATTATAATAATATTCTATCTTCCTCCAGAGGAGTCGCATTAGCTTCTTCACCCTGGGTATCCGCGTCTTCATATCTTCATCCAGAGGAGACGCCGTAGCGTCATTCATCACTCTGGACGAAACAGCTCGACAGTCACGTTCACTCCCGAGCTTGTAGCGGGAACTATTGATAAAAGCTTGAAACTTCAGATCTTGCTCAAATTATTCAATAAATTCACCATACTGTCATCCGCGAACATTTTCTGATTAACTAACTTAACTTGATATTAAACACAAAATAACCATTGTAGACATTATAACAAAAATTATGAAATAATTTTGCAACCGTCGTTTCCCGCCATTTTCAAGAGAAACGAATCTGGTTTTAAAAGGAATGGCATATCTATTACCCGACTGCCGAAAAGGTACTTATGTTTTAAATATGTAATTAAGCGGTATCGAGTAATGTTTGATTGGATTTTTCGTCGTGAATATGGAACTGACACTATTAACGATATTGACTTCCCTGAGGCGATGAAACTTGAATCTGTAATGACTGTATCCTGTCTGACGGGAATAATAAGTCACGATGAGTATTTATTTTGCTCTCAGCTCGCGGTCCGAATAATATCGGCAATATTAAGGGCGTTCCTATAAAACCTTACGACTTCATCTTCATAATTTTGCAATAACATCTCTGTAAATAGAACGGTTTTCTCCGAACAAATTAGGTAGGCGTATGCCGGAAAATTCAATTTCAATTTTGCAGCTGAATAGCGGTACTCCCATAATAAATGCAAATGAATCTCGAGCAAAGATATTAAACGTGTCTAATCGCCAACCCGAAGTATGTTTTTGAATACTTATGGAAGAATTGCGCGACGGATTAGTTTAGTACTTCATTTGAAAGCGTCTTCAAGTTAATAGGTTAGGTACCTACTTAGACGGGAATGGTTCAAGCAATACCTAATAATTTAACTGGATTTATAATATCGTAACTTATATTGTTACACCTGTTAGCAGTTGCTGGGGCAGATTCTGGTTAGAATGTTGGAGAGGTCACCTATCAAATAAACTGTTATCTCAAGACACGCTTAAACCTAGTCGATATTGATTCAAAAATGCTTACAATTTTGTTTATTTACACTTTATTGTACTCATACTAAACGAAAACTTAAGAGATAAATGTACAATGGAAACTAGTACGTACGGAAGAAATAATAATGTACCTCAATATTGACCAGGTTTCAACACATCGACGGCATCCTCTGAAAGTTACTCTACCTGATTGTTATTCAGCGAAATAGTCCTCAGGTACGGCAAATGGGGGAAATGGACGGCGTCGCCTAATTTATTGTTGTCCAATATCAGTTCTTCCAATCTGGCGAACTTCTCCAAGCCCTTTAGTGTCTCGATACTGTTGTAGCTGTGAAGATAACCAATCGGAACGGGGCGTTATTAATGGTGTTTCATCCCAGCTATAGTTGCTAAAGGACAAAGGTACAATCGAAGTCATATCAAGTGTAACTAGGTGAGAAATATGCTGCCATCGGTCAGAATTATACGTTGGTGCCGTTTGGAGTGGAGACATTGGACCGGCGGGGACCGGACGCTCGCCAATTCTTTAAAGAATTGAAGGGATGACGTCTGGTCGACGTCACGAGTGACAAGAGAGCGGGTGCGTACCTCGGCCAACGAATTAGTTTGGCCATACAAAGGGGTAACGCAGCGACTTGGACGCGGTTTTCTACCAGTGCAGTGACTGGTAGAGGCCATTCACAGCTAGAATACCGTATCCAAGTAGGTAGTTTGTTTTAGTGTAAGTTTACAGTTTGTACAGTTCTTATTCGCGGCGCCACAGGAGTAGGTTATATACTACACATTTTTGTGATTTAACGTGGAATGAATATAGCCCGAGCCTATCGAGTTACCTCTTTTCAAAAAGTTAAGTGACTGGCTTAGCGACTACAATTACCTACATTTAGTATGCTACATTCTGGAATCGCTAAAACTATTCCCGGTAGACGGAAGTGTCAGCTGAGCTTAGTTATACCTGATGGGTAGTTTAGTTTTAGTAAATTAATAGTAGGTAGACAGTGGTTTGCAAAGAGAGAATTTCATTCTGAATCTACCCATAATACTTACCTATGTATGTATATCGTAAATTATTTTATTTTTTATCGAGATTCAAAACTATAAAATTACTAAGTCAGTAATTGGCGACTGGCTGTTTATGTAGAATTTAAAATCTTACTATTCTTATCTTCGTTTCCTCCTCCTAATCTTATTAAAAATACCGAACGAAATGGTCTATTTAAAGAAATTTGCTCTCTAGGTCGGTAAAACTTTTTTCATATCTTTCTCGCCCTTTTTGGAAGACAATTTTATAAAACTCTTCAGCAAAAGAAGAATAGAAAAGAAAACGCGGCTGGTATGAAGTAAAGAGGTACTATAAGTACAATGTGCATTTGTAAATATTGGTCATGATACGAAAACGGCATGAATGGCGGAGGAAGGCTTTGTGATTATTGTATGACGCGACGGCCACTTTGTTTGTGTCAGTAAATATGTTTTCGACTGTAACTATCGACTGTCTCGTCTTACCTTAGATCTAAGTATTGTACTTTGGTGCCATACATTGTCCATAACGCCGGCGGGATTCGTTGGCAATCTTGGCCGCAGTAGCATAACTGAAACAAGAGATAAGTAATTTTAAATTATTATTTTAATTCAACTAAGATTTTAAACTAGTTGTTCCCATGTATTAGGTTAAACACCTGTATCCAGTTATACTTGTCATTTCCAGCGTTGCTGTCAGCTTCCATCACCACGCTTACGTGGGACATGTGTTTTTGAGTTTCGTCACTTGTGATCAGGCTCTGTCTACATGACGTCATCAGCTGCAAGCTGTACTTGTACCGCGACCGGGACGGTGTGTCTGGTGCAGTCAGTGCATCACATCTTAGAAGCCTCAAAAGTCCCCCATACTTTGTTATAATGATCATCCATTTTATTATAGCAAACGGAAATATATAGGACTCAACAAAGGTACAAACTACAATGCCGTAATTTAGTATGTTGTACAAGTTTCCAGAGAACATTTTGTATATTGGCGTTTGAAGTGGCATGATTACAAACTTTTATTTCAAAGTTTACATTACAATGGTTATTAGCAGAACATCTTTAGTTTACTATAATAGTTTTGTTACCTATATTTTTATTTTATTGTAATGAATTTTAATATTATGGATGCAAATATGAAATAAACTTAAGTATACTGAAGCCCAAAATCAAGTGTCTTATTTTGTAAACAAAAACCACCCTACCCTACTAACATTTTTATGCTGTTCTATGATTATTGCATAGTTATTTTCACATTATTAGATCGGATTACTTTATTTTCACAATGATGAACGGGTTCGGTCAATCAGTTCCTTCAGTGTTACCATCACAACAGGTAACTAGACGATCATATTTGTTTACAAAATAAGACACTTGATTTGGGCTGCGGTATTGGTACTTCATTTAAGAACACTATGTATTGAAGTCAAATTAGATTTTAGAATGAAGTTACATAATTACATACAGGCACATTATTATGTAAGTGAATCAAGTACAACTTTAGACTAATATAAGTATTTGTTATTCCTAAAAACATATTTGCACTAGATTTATTCGAATATAGAATGGCAACTAATGCACTCTTGTCTACACTTCAAAGGTGCCTTACAAAATGCTTGTGACATACTGTCCATAATTTAATAAGCCCATTATATGTCAGGAAAGGATTAAGTGCTGTACATGCTAGTACAGATTTATGATGCATTAGCACATGTAGGTCTAGGTATATATTATTATCTTTTATAATAGGCTGTTGCAGTAAAGGGAGAGCTCCCTTAGCACATATTGCAAAACACATTTCCTAGATTCACTCTTATCGCTCTTAGCATAAAACCATTAAAATTGTACCTAAGTACATGCTTCTCATTAATGTAATTAATTATTGTATTTATGGTGCAATAAAGGGTATTTACTTACTTACTAAATTCAGTTTCATTTAGGTATGGTGGAACACAGAGAAAGGTGTACAGGAGAGTTTTTAAGGTTGAGATAATCTCAAAAACTACTTGACCTAATGCAAAAATTCTTTCACTGTTTGATAGATAAAAGTTAAAACTATGTAACTGTAAAAGAATTAATAAATTGGGTCTGTAGTTTTCGAGAAAATCTCAACCTTATTGAGGCCCCCTGTATACTTATCTCTGTCTTCGACTGTACACATCAAAGCAGCTCAAGTGTAACACTTTAACATCTGTGTCGTAAGAGTTGAAATCGTACTGCAAGTGTTACCATTGATTATGATGTTATTAGTGCCTACCTACTTTTGTACTACTATTTTTTCTGCCAGTACAGTTTTATTAATAGAGAGCAAATGATATTGCCACATTTCAATGGAGCTTTGCCCCACCTACAAAACTACGAGACCATTGAGGCTGTACCTATCATTTTATTGGGGACTTATTACAGGTTTTATATTGCATAATCACAATCAGTAGGAGTTGCGAGAGTAGTAGAAAATGATAACAAAAACAATGAATAATTCGCTTCGATTTTATACTATTTTCTGAATTCTTAATTAAGCTGTTTTTTCGACTCGCAACTTGTACAAAACTTTATTTTATATAGTGTCCGACCGAACTTTCGGTTTCGGTTTCGGCCTAGTTTCGGCCAAATAACGGATTTCGGCTTAGTTTCGGTTTCGGCTGCAATTCGGCTGCAATTAGGCCGAAACTACGGCCGAAACCGAAACCGAGTTCGAGAGGTTTCGCGCCGCGATCGGGCATGTTCGGTACAAAGTATTGGACGAATGTCGTCGGGCGAAGTGTCAGTTTGCCACGTTCGTGTCATAACTTGTTTTTTGTTTACATCACGGGCTTGCTTGTTTTTGAATTAAATTGCGATTTGGGTGATTATAACAATATCTCGGATCAAGTAAGTTTTATTTTGTTATTGATGCAATTTACAATTGCTAATGAGCCGCACGTTATGTAGTAAAGTAACAATAAAAGTTAGGTATCTACTTACCTATTTCAATGTTTCGGATCAGTATAATTTTGTTGAAAATCTAATAAAATGTGTTATTATTAGAACTAATAATAACACATTTTATATTATATTATAATATTAAAAGTTAAATAATTTATTGGAAATAAGGGAGTGATAATATGTAGTGCTTAAGGATTACTTCAAATATCAGAGACTGAATTGTTTAATATGTGATTTATAAATAAAAACAGATTATAATTACCTATTTCTATTTTCCACGAAAACATGACCTTATATGGCAGTTTCGGTTTCGGCCGAAACTAAGACCTTGGCCGAAATTCGGTTTCGGCCCTAAAACCTAGTTTTGGTCGGACACTATTTTAAACCAATAATTTTAATAAAAACGGAGATATTTTTACATTAATTCGTTATCTTGTTCATCATGTGGTTGATGGTGGGGCAGAATCTGGCATTGTCATTAGTATATTATGTAGAAGTTTCTTCCTTACTTAAAGTTAAGCCCTAGGTAATAATTAAAAATAATTAAATACTTAAGTAAGATCAGAGTATCCCATCAAATCACAAAAATGTCATACAATGTTGGATTCAGCACTCATCCATTACCCATGATGGTTACCCATTTTGATTGAATTTCAGTTAAACTCGGAGGCAGTCCTACTCAGAATGTTGTAGAATTGTTAAAAAATACTTACTCGATTATGTTCAAAAGATAAGGCAAAGTTGTTTACGTGACTTTCCTCCATATTAAAGTTGTTATCTTCTAATTTTATGTCTGTATTTAAATGAAACAGGTGAATTACATCAAGCTTTGTGAATAAATAGTAAAAATATAGAAAATTAACGAAGTTCTAAGCAAATAATTAATAAAAACCAAAACAAATAATTAATAAAAAGTTACAAAACAAAGCACGACACAACAAAACAAACTTGCTAGTTGCTTGACTGACTTGACAGTTATTCTTATTTTCAATTTATAAAGGGCATTGGGTACTTTGGCCTATCAGCCCAACAGAAACATTTGGCTTCACATTTATTTTCCTCAGTTATCGATCGAGTTTGCGAATACGTACCAAGATGCTTTTGACATATAAGCATACCTATATGTTCGTTCTTCCTTGTATTAAGCGCGGAGGTTTAGTATAGGTTAACATGTTGTATGTCGTCAAGAGAACAGGCAGGATTTAGAAGCAATTACTCAACAGTAGACCACATACATGCTGTAAAACAAATTACTGAAGAATGCAAAGAATATAACATTACTTATTACTGCTGTTTTGTGGACTACTGCGAGCTTTGTGCTCACACTTAAGGTTCGCTGACGATATAATTATTTTTGCCACGTCACCAAAAGAATTGCAACAGATGCTCAGAGGTCTCGACTCGGCAAGTAGAGAGGTGGGACTTTCAATGAACACTTTGAAAACGAAAGCTATGACCAATGGAAACACTAACAAAACAATTAAAGTTAACAACAATAAAATAGAATATGTAACAGAATACATTTATTTAGGCCAACTAATATCCCCTCATGATTCGACAACCAAGGAAATAGAGAAAAGAACAGGAAACGCTTGGAGAAGGTATTGGTCTTTCAAAGAGATAATGAAGAATAAACAAACAAATATAAAGATCAAGAGGAAACTTTTTAACACTTGCATACTACCAATCTTCACATACGGCTGTCAAACATGGGGACTCACGAAAGCACATAGCCAGAGACTGGAGGTGTCGTGACGCTACCTGGCTAGGTTTGTGAGGGTGTACAAAGGCAACGTCACGAATAAGTTAAAAGACCTAAATGAGGAATGAATTAGGTATATGATAGAGGCTCACCTTTCTGCTTCGCATTGATTGTCATCCTTCAGATTTATAGTTCCATCATCATTCGTTTGGTTGTGCCAATTCAAGCTGACGAATTCTTGAGCGCGTCCTAGATATAAAGAACTGCGCCCGGTGACAACGCTGCTTGCGTTGCCAACCGGGCGCGAGGGCCGTGCCATGCGACCTTTGACATGACAGCCCTACCGGTGGGGTTGAACACCCTTGTTGGCGGACTACGCCTCAGTTGCTTCTTTCAGGTTGATACCTTTGTTGGCGGACTACGCCTCAGTTCCTTAGTTTGGGTTGATAACTTTGTTGGCGGACTACGCCTCAGTTGCTTGTCTTAGGTTGATACCCTTGTTGGCGGACTACGCCTCAGTTGATGATTATTTTAGGTGCACCCTCGTTGGCGGACTACGCCTCAGTTCCTTAGCCTCGATACTCGAGCTTAGCATGCTTTCATTGTTGTGGTATCTCGCGGTTCGGCCTCGCTGCCGAACCTGATTTACTTTCTCCTCACGACTCGGCGCAGTCGTGGAAGTAGGAACCCTTACTGGACACCCTGCCGGGCTCCAGACTAACGTGCATCCCCACGACTCGGTATGAGCCGCAAGATGCACGTTCGCTAGTTACTGTAGGCACTTCAGTTAGACATTTATTCACTTTATTTACTTAGTACTTACTTGTTAGCAAAATAGACTTCACAGAAAAATCTAACACACTCACGACACGACTTGTCCAAGCAGAGAAAAGCAATATGGCGGTAACCCCCTTCCGGACACTTCCGGTGTTACCAATCGTCTTTTATTAGTTTTAGTCACGTTCACGATTATTGTTTTAGGCCGCGTTCACGTATTTATATTACACATCGCGAGCGGTCGCGACACTCCCGCCAGCGACAAAGTTAAAGGATATTATAGTAACGTTAATAAATTGCGCGTCCACTCTCTAATCTTTTCTAGAGCCCTCGTGGCCGCGCCTCGCCTTGGTTTAGGCTCGTGTGAACGCCCTTCTGCTACTATTTGCTCGTGCTCAGTCTCCCTCTCGCTAGTGCTCTCAGATACTTCGCCTTCTGTTGTGCCGGTGTCAACTGTCCTTTCTCGCTGTAGCCCATGTGAGTCAATCATTTTATTGCCTTCATCTGTCTCCTCTACATTGACAGGTTCATCTTGTTCTTTTCCACTTATGCTTGGTATACTTGCGGCCTTTCCATCTTCACTCTCCTCTATCTCAAGCGGATATAGTTGCGCGATAGACCTAGTGTATTCAGTGTCCTCAGACTTTACTCTAGCCACTCTGCACAGTCCATCTCCTCCTTTAGTCACAGAAATTATCTTGCCCACCTTCCAGCCTTCGCGATTTTTGGAGTCCCCTTTAATTTGAACAATCTGCCCTTCTCGTGGCACTAGCCTTGACGTAACTCTCGGCTCCTTAGTTGAGTGCCAATACCTTTCACGAAGACTCGGTAGATATCGGTTAGCAAACATCTCCTTAAATTCTTCGAGAATCATCAGAGCGCGTCTCCAGCCTTTTACTAAGTCTGCCTTCGTTGTAGTACCTTGAACATGAGGTTCTTTAGGAGCTGCCTTCACCGTTATGCATTTGACGCTTGTCAGAAAGTCCGCGGGTTTGAGAATATACTCCAATTCCGAGTCGACACACGTAAGCGGTCGCGTATTTAATACCGCTTCTATTTCTTTTATAACTGTAAGTAGCTGACTGTCCTTTAGTAAGTGTTTCTGTAGCGTTCTTCTCATACAATGTTTCACCATTCCCACCAGTCGTTCATAAAACCCGCCAAACCACGGGGCCAGTTGCGGAATGAATCTCCATCGAATCTTATTTTCAACACAGTAAGGTTTTTCCAAAATTTCAGATACTAATTTAAACTGCAAAGCGTTATCGGACGTGATGAGAGCCGGCACTCCTCTAGCCGAAATCATTCTCCTTAGTGCCAAAAGACCTTCTTCAGCCGTTAGATCCTGAACGACTTCCAGATGTATGGCTCTTACTGCTAGACACGTAAATAAACATATCCATCTTTTACTTGTTCCGTTGCCAGTATCAACCAACACTGGTCCTAGATAATCTACGCCTGTAAACGTAAATGGTGCGCTGTAATTTACTCTCTCTCGTGGTAATGCTGGTGTAGGCGGTAGTCTGAATGGACCACCTCCATGCTTAATACATTTCAAGCATTTCTTCAACATTTTCTGCACTTTGCTTTTGCCTTGAGGAATCCAATAAGTTTCCCTAATTAAACATAGTGTATGGTTAGCTCCTACATGGTAGTTCTTCTCGTGCAAATTCATTATGACGTTGTTGGTGAACTGACAGTCTTTAGGTAAGAGTATAGGATACTTCTTCTCGAATGACCACTCCGCGTATTGCATTCGTCCTCTGCAGCGTAGTAGCCCGTGTTCATCCTTGAACAATTTTAGATTACGACTTAGGTTAGTTTCTTTGCCAACTACCTCTTCAGGATAATATTCCCTTTGTATTCTCTTTATTTCCTCTATGTCAATACTAACTGCCTCATCTTTGTATTCTCGTATTTCCATTTCTTCCCCATAATTTTGAAGTTGTTTGTCATTAACTTGTGCTTCCTGGTTTTCCTTGTCTGCATTCTGTTGAACCTCCATAGATTCTAGCCCTACGTATTGGTTCTTAGGGTCAATATTCGTACTCGATAGACCCTCCCCAACGAGGAAAGAAGATTCGCTTGAAAAATTTGTCGGTCTCTCGTTCGATGTTTGTACTATGAAGTCTGGACCGTTTAACCATCTTTGTTTATCCTCCATTAAACTGGTAGGTCTGGTGGCTACGTCAGCAGGATTCAGCTCAGACGGGACATATCTCATCATCAATCCTTTATTCTGTCTGATTTCATCTATCCTCCTTGCTACAAACGGTGGTAAAAGCTTGACGGAATTATACCAGTCTATTACAATTTTGCTGTCCGTCCACAGAGTTTGACATTTTACGTTCAACTGAAGGCAACTCAAAACATATTTGATGAGACGGCACCCAATCAACACTCCTAACAACTCTAAACGAGGAATTTTTAAGTTATCTTGGTCTTTGATGGGCACAAGGCGCGATTTTCCGATTACGAAGCTCTTTTCCTTTCCGTTAACCAGGTAAACGACGGCTGCATAAGCTTTCGTAGAGGCGTCAGTGAAGCAATGTACCTGCCAGTCCTGTCCTGGCGCCGCTTTCTTGTAGCATCTAGGCAACGATATCCCACGAATGTCATCGAGGTTCCTTTCAGCTTTTGACCATTCATGCATCCTTTCCTCGGAGAGTGGGGTGTCCCACTTGACCTTATCCTTCCATAAATCTTGTAAAATTAGTTTTGCTGGCAGCAGCGATGGCGCTGCATACCCACAGGGGTCGTAAACCGATGCGATGACTTTTAATATGCCCCGTTTCGTATTCGTGTTGGTGTTGGTGTTTTTAAATCTTAGTCTTATTAAATCCTTTTCCAGTGTCCACTCTAGTCCTAACACTTTCACGTTCGTCTCTTCACTTGTGTTGTGGACGCTCTTCAAAAATTCCTTTGAGTTAGAATTCCATTCTCTCAAATTCATTGAAATCTTCTCAAATTCTTTCTTGGAATTTTGGTAAAGTGCTTTCGCCTCTTGTACTGTTTCTGTACCGGTGACAAGGTTGTCGACGTAGATGTCCTTTGCTAATTGCTTGACTTTCTCATCATCTGACTTCAATAGATGGTGTCTAATAGTTGCGTTGAGAAGAAAGGGGCTGGAAATTATCCCAAATGGCACTCTACAGAATCTCATATGAATAAGGTTGGTTTCAGTTGCAGGTTTTGTTATGTCTTTTAGCCATAGGAATCTTGTTACGTCTCGATCTTGTTCTTGAAGAGATATCTGTAAAAACGCTTTCTCCACGTCTGCTGTCAATCCAATCGGATGTAATCTAAATCTGATGAGTAGTTTTGTCAAATCTTCTAACATCATAGGTCCGCAGTAAAGGCATTCATTTAGACTCTTGTTGTTTTTGGTCTTTGCTGAGGCATCATAAACTATTCTATTCGGTTTCCCTTGTTGCATAACTCCATGATGTGGTAGGTAGTGTACAGGCTTGCTGCCCTCTGGAACTATTGCAGGTTCAGGTACGACTTCTATTATACCTTTGCCAATTTGATCCTTTAATGTCTGATCGTATGCTGATAAACTCTTTGAATCCATCCGCTTTAGTAAGTTGACCAAGCGCCCATAGGCTAAACCATAGTTTGTCGGAATGGTGGGAGGATACTCGTTCCATGGCCAACATACTGCATACCTGTTGTCAACATATTGCGTAGTCTCATTGAAGTTCTTTATGGCCTCTTCGTCCCTGTTGATTTTAGGAGAGTCAGTGATTCCTATAGATTCTAAATCCCATAAAAACTTTATATTCCCGTTCTCCAAAGGTAAATCAGGTTGGTTCAGTTTGGCTTCAGTACAGGATTGAAAATATGTAACAACAGAGAGTTCATCCACTGCTTTATAATCTGCCTTTCCTGATAATATCCATCCAAATTCCGAGTTGACTAGAAATAAGTTCTCTCCCAGTTGCCTCTTTTCAGTAGTCATCAATGAGTAGTAGTAGTCGTTACCTATGAGTATGTCGATTTGGTCAGACAACGATCCATCATCAGCTAAAGCTGTCTTGTCTCTCCACCTTCCAAGTATCCTTTCAGGGTATGATATGCCTTGAGATATTGTAGGTACCACGTTTACATGCAGAGTTATTGTTTTCTGTGTCCGTGTCTCGATCTGTAGTTTTACCACTGGGCTCTCGAGCTCCAATGGTGTATTAGAACCAAAGGTAAATACTGAAAGTAGATTCTTCTCTTCCACTGGCAAATCCAATTTTTTCGCCACCCTCTCGGTCACGTAACTCCTTTGACTACCGGAATCCATAAGAACGCGACATTTATTTTGTTTAGATTTATCTCTTCCACCTCGAGCATTAATCACGGCGGTCTGTAATATGGTGACACCTCTTTCGTTTAAATGAAATGTATTTGTAGGTTCAGCTTTAGGTTTATCCACTGTTGGACACAATGCCCGATTGTGGTGACCAAATTTTCTGCAATGAGGACATGTCCGTTTTCTTTTACAAACGGCGATGGTGTGTCCTTGACCTAAGCATCCAAAGCAGCGCTTACCCAATTTAAGTTTCCGGTCATGGACAGTCCTTATAGTTTTGCATTCATCATTGAAATGGGATCCTTGACAAAATATGCATTGTAATTTCCTTCTTTTTCTATCTGGTTCCCTCGAATGTCCCTTTTGTTCCAGTCTTCTCTTAGGTTTATCTTTGTTACCAGTATACTGTGGGCGATTTTCCCTTTTCCTTTCGTTTCCTCCTATATGACCATCCTTCGAACTTCTCTGACCTTTATACCTTTCCTGTTTATAACTTCGATCACTAACATGTAAAGTCTCTGCTGTGTAGTGGTCCCTCCTTTGGGTATTTCGTTCTTGGGTCATTCTGTTAGCATCCTCTCGGGCCGATATAATAGTTTCTAACCGTTTCCGTATTTCTTCAATCGAATCAGTCTTTATTTTCATCTTCATCTCATAAATTATGTCTTCCGGGAATTTTCCCATCAGTAGAAACCTTAGATGATTGTGATTTGTATCTTCTCCCAGGGAATTCAGGACTCGCAGGTGTCTCTCCAATTTGTTGAGAGTCTTCCGACAGTCTGACACATACTTGCCGGCAGGTTCTACTTTATTCAAAGCAGCGTAGTGGGCATCGACGATGTGGGTCCTATCGCCATACCGGTCTCTGAGGTTCTTCAAAGCAATCTGGTAATTCCTATTAGTAGTATCCAAACCATCTACGACTTCCTTTGCTTCTCCTTTTAGCGAGGACTTTAAGTACAAGAGCTTGTCAACTTCTGGTAGGTTTCTTTGGTCTATGTTTGAGCTAAATTGGTCCCAAAATTGGTGCCACCCAAGAATATTGCCGTCAAATTCAGGTAAGTTCCGTTTAGGAAGTTTCCCCGACAATGTGATTCCACCAGATGGACCGACTGTGCCCCTTTTATCATTATTCCTCTTTAATTTTATTCTTAACTCAGTTAGCACTTCTTCCCCTTTCAGCTGGATTGTACTGAATTCTGAAATATCATCAGCAGATGGCTCCTGGGATAGTCTAAAATAATTGTGTAATTCTGCGGTAAACCGGTTAACAGCTGACTCTAATCGCAGGGCATTGACTTCGGCTTCCTCAATATTTTCCTTCGTAATTTCCATGTATCTGAGAGCTTCATACGATAGACTTTCAATTTGGTTGGTTATTGTACTGAGACGTTGAATCATCAAGGCCTCCATGTCCTCGTTTAGTGGCTCGCTCCTTTTCCCTAAAATTAAAGTGACTTCTTTTTAATTTCATAACATTCAAATGTAAATTTGTAACTTTAATTACTGACAGTACTTTAATTTGTATATGAGATGGTATTGTGTATTTTGCTCCGCAGTCCTGAACTGTTATTAACATTAATTATTTAGTGAAAATACAGGAACTTTGTATTAAAGCACGGATAGACTTACTCCCCGAGCTATGGTTTCAACAAATTGACAGTTACTAATTTTATGAATGATTTCAGTCGCAGTCCTCACTTCGTGATATCTTATTTAGCTTTATGTTGAATTGTTTTAATCAATGGCTTACCTGTAGATCAATGTATAAGAAAGCTCTTACGTTACAATTCAAGTAGGTGGTCCAGCCGATGGCCGGACACCACACTAATGGACCTGGCTCGACACCTTTACTGGGTGGCCGGCTGCACCTGTCATGTGAACAATGATAGGCTTTATAATAATAACCCTTAAACTGCTTGCGCTCATAATTATTATCATATATCCCGTGGCCGGGCGTTTTGTGTTTCATTTCCTACAGAAATACTGAATATCTGCCGAATCAGATCATCCAAATGGTTTGAAATCTACGCAGGACATCACTGTTTTGACCTTCCGGGTAATTCCCTTTGACGTGCCGCCGTGCCGGTAAAAAACGACGTGTGATGTAAAATACTTTGTTTCGTTTAGCGGCAATGAAACTATGAAATGTGTCGGCTAATATTTATGCAGCTAATTGTCAATGAAAGATTGTTTTTATACGAAAACATTACTAATAGAACTAAAGAACTCACCTTTATTAGTTGTAAAGTAGGTAATTAGTCACTTTCGGTTTTAGACAATTTCCCGTTCACAACAGTGATAGCAGAATGGTTTCACTCGCGAATCTCATTAACCTTACATCGAATTTGAACACTGCACTGTTTTTACAATGAAAATGAATGTAAATTTTCAATAAATCAGTTTTCCGTTCCGACAACAAACTTACTTCGTCGAACAATTTGCAAAATGGCGGCTGCCGAGTGCCGTTTCCGGTTTGAGCAATCGCGTTATTTTTCTCGTTAGCGTATTATTCGCAAATTCTATTTAAAGCATAATATCTAGCAAGATTATTGATCAGGATTATTACTATATCGTTTATTTTTCGTACAAAAAAGTATAGATACGAATAATAGTGTCTATTTCGACTAAACTTTGTATGACATACGAAACCATTAGCGATACCACTTAGCGCCATCTATCCGTTGAATTAGGTATTTTTTACTCTTAGCGTAGAGCCAATAGCGAGCGAGCCTTCCAATCTTCCGATGTTTCGTGATTGGACGCAAAGATTAGCGCATTGTGATTGGATGCGAGCGATTGCGAGGGAGACTAAAGCTTTCTAATTGGTCGTGAGTGTGACTGGCCGATTTGCCGCTCTTTGTTTGAATCGATCGTGACTTATTAATTTAGCTTGGTGCTTAATAGATGTCGCCTCTTGTCTTATCTGCACAAGAACGCATTTTCTTTCGGATAGCCTCTTATTTCGATTGAAGATTTGTAACTTCATTACTTTTACTACTGAAACTTCTGGTGTCCGGGATCAGATCCCCTTGCATAGCTCCACCATGTCGTGACGCTACCTGGCTAGGTTTGTGAGGGTGTACAAAGGCAACGTCACGAATAAGTTAAAAGACCTAAATGAGGAATGAATTAGGTATATGATAGAGGCTCACCTTTCTGCTTCGCATTGATTGTCATCCTTCAGATTTATAGTTCCATCATCATTCGTTTGGTTGTGCCAATTCAAGCTGACGAATTCTTGAGCGCGTCCTAGATATAAAGAACTGCGCCCGGTGACAACGCTGCTTGCGTTGCCAACCGGGCGCGAGGGCCGTGCCATGCGACCTTTGACATGACAGCCCTACCGGTGGGGTTGAACACCCTTGTTGGCGGACTACGCCTCAGTTGCTTCTTTCAGGTTGATACCTTTGTTGGCGGACTACGCCTCAGTTCCTTAGTTTGGGTTGATAACTTTGTTGGCGGACTACGCCTCAGTTGCTTGTCTTAGGTTGATACCCTTGTTGGCGGACTACGCCTCAGTTGATGATTATTTTAGGTGCACCCTCGTTGGCGGACTACGCCTCAGTTCCTTAGCCTCGATACTCGAGCTTAGCATGCTTTCATTGTTGTGGTATCTCGCGGTTCGGCCTCGCTGCCGAACCTGATTTACTTTCTCCTCACGACTCGGCGCAGTCGTGGAAGTAGGAACCCTTACTGGACACCCTGCCGGGCTCCAGACTAACGTGCATCCCCACGACTCGGTATGAGCCGCAAGATGCACGTTCGCTAGTTACTGTAGGCACTTCAGTTAGACATTTATTCACTTTATTTACTTAGTACTTACTTGTTAGCAAAATAGACTTCACAGAAAAATCTAACACACTCACGACACGACTTGTCCAAGCAGAGAAAAGCAATATGGCGGTAACCCCCTTCCGGACACTTCCGGTGTTACCAATCGTCTTTTATTAGTTTTAGTCACGTTCACGATTATTGTTTTAGGCCGCGTTCACGTATTTATATTACACATCGCGAGCGGTCGCGACAGGAGGTATGTCAACGAGCCATGGAAAGAAGCATGATTAATAAAAGAAGAATAGACAAAATAAGAAACGAGGAACTGAGAGATAGGACAGGGCTAACAGACGTAACCTACAAAATAAAGAACCTCAAGTGGAAATGGGCCGGCCACATCATAAGGGGTCCAAAAAAATGGAGCAAAACCATAAAAACATGGTACCCAAGAGGCGGTAAAAGGACTAGAGGTAGACCATACAGACGATGGGATGATGAGATTTCAGAAATGGTGGGAAAGACGTGGACAAGGGTGACGTTGGAGAAAAAAGAGTGGAGAAGACTGGGGGAGGCCTTTGCCTGGAGGCACACAGAAAATCTAGACTAATTTTGTTACCGCAGCATATACTTAGCTTTAATTCTGTAAAGAGGCTGTAATAAATAAATAAATAAAATAACATGTTGGTTGTTTAGATTAAAAACTTTTTATTTAGGTACACGGCTGTAGTTAATTTATATTCTACAAAGATTTCTAAATTGGTTTTTGTATTTAACTACTTGTGATTTATTATCTTCCTTAGAGAAATAACCTATCTCTAAGTTCTGTTCCATGAATTTCGATATTCGTCATTCGTCATCACCATTCAATGTCCATCAATGACTTGGCTTGATTGCAAGCTAAGGTAATTTCATGCCTTGTCATCAACGTGTCATAATAATCGTGAAATTGTGAATATTATTTATTAGGCAATACAGCATAATTTAATCAAAGTATCTGTATTGACGAGTCATTGTGTTTTTAAGTTTGTGATTTATTTTAATTGTTATCTACAAGGTGTGATAGATAAATGAGTCATTTCTTGAACCACGATAATTATACATAATTTGCTAACTTAAGTAAATTAGAGTTAAGTTACGTTAACAATAACTTAATAACACAAGAAAAGCGAGGTCCAAGTTCGAAACCGAATCTGGATTTTATTTTCTCAGTTGCATTTTGTACATATTTGTAATTAGACCATTTAGGTACAGTCGACAGCAGATCAATAGTAACACTTTTTTACATTTCGATACCGTGCGGTAGAAAGGGCGTAAAGGACATTAGGGCGTAAAGGCATTTTTTAAGCTATCGTACTCAGTTTTTCATTCTCTGTCGATCTGTCTATTGCACGTAGCGAAATTATGAAAAAAATGTTCTTTACTACCCTTCACTTTTGACTTGCTAAACACAGTTTACAGTTAAAATAGAGCTGTAAATGACAATATTCCACGATACCATAATCGTCTTAGTTGTAAGGCTCAAAGGTTTTAATTACCTCGGGGCGTAAAGGACATTAGAAATACCTTAGACATTAGAAATAAGGCTCAAAGGACGTAAAGAACATAGGTACGTAAAGACGTTTTTAACACATTCCTGCTCAGTTTTTAATTTTCTATCAATCTGTATATTCCACTTAGGAAAACTCGCAAAAATGACTTTTACAGTGCATCATTTAGGAACTCGCTAGACACAGATTTTCTTTAAAATAGGGCTGTAAATGACAATCTTCTCCACGATACCATTAATTGTCTAGGAGGAAGCAGTCTCGCATGCTATATCACTATTTAAACGAACATCGGGCAAAGGAAAAGGAAAAGGTAAGGGTCAGTCAAAAGGAAAAAAAGGCAAGCCTACAAATAATGAGCAAGCGGGTGGAACCAACACCATAACGCCGTTATACGGTTCTAGATTACCTATAAGCACTGCTAAATACAAGGACCTGATACGTCTCTGCGATAACGGAACAATTCCAAGAAGATTTCATGAAGAATATCGCAAACTACCGTGCGACTCGAATATATGCGAGGCTTTAAATGAAACGGATGAAGACGAAGATTGAAGAAGAAGACAAAGAGTGACACATAAATAATTGAAACGTTAATTAAATGTTTCACTTAATAACTACAAACTAATTAATAGAAACAAGACTTCGTTTGAATAGATATTGGAAAAAAAAGAATTGATTTATTTTGATAATGTGTGTTTAATTTATATTTTATAAAGATTTCAGCCAGTCTGTTCTCCTAATAGAATGCAGTGATAATGGATTGAACAAACATCACTTTTAATTAAAATAATAATTTCCTGCCGTTATTGCTTTTTACTAGATAGTTTTTTGTCAACTATACAACCCCAATAATGTTCCAACTGTCATTTACTCCAATTATTCTTTGTAATTTTACCATTGGTTGACTTAACGTCCTAATATATTTGCACAGAATCGTTTTTCAAGGGTCATAAAGAATATTTTTTCATATTTTTTGGGTCGTAAAGGAATTTTATCTTCTAAACTATCAAACATAGGTAATTATTGAAGATATCTCGTGAAAATACTTACAATTGTAAACACTTTGTTCTTTGATTACATTTAAGTAGCGCCAAAAATAAAAAATCTGTAGTCATTTTTGTATATATATTTTATTATTTTACTTCTCCTGAAAAGTCGTGTTTTGTCCTTTACGCCCTTTCTACCGCAAGGTATCGATTTGACAGTTCTTATTATTTGCGTCGCGTCGTAAGACTTCAAATCGTACTGCAAGTGTTACCATTGATCTGCTGTCGACTGTACCTACCTAATTAGAAAAAAAATACTTACATGAATTATGAAATTCAAAATTAAGTAATTACCTACCTACTGGTAGGTACACCACGCTATACTGGTACACTACAACTATAATTTGCTGCATTATAAATAAGGAAAAATACATTTACCTATACGTAAATATTTTTGCAGTTTAACTGACACATTTATTTAAATAAGTAGAATTTTTTGAATATACCATTCGAAAGCGCAGAGCGCGGTGAGTGGAGCTGTATATTTAACTCATTTTTGAAAAAAATGACCCTTACACCAATTGATCCTACAAGCGACGATATGTAGTTGTACTCGTTTAAGTACACATTGCAGTTATCTCATACAGCAAGCTTTGAAAACATTGTGCAACGAACGTATGTAATCGTCTCTAAGGCTATTATAACTTGCGTGCTAAGCATGACTTGTCACTTTTTTTTATCATGTGAATAGCTATTTAACTGAGCCGGCCTTGAATTCGCATTCAATCCACGCTTTGGTTTAGGTGCCGGCCGGTTGTTGTTAGTGAGAGATAATGGCTCCTCAAATAAAATACACTAAGGTATGTTATATTTAGCAGTGAATAAATAATATTATAAAAGCTACTTACTTGTAATATATCTATCTAGTAGGTATTAGATTATTAATGATGATATCTCACCGCCAGGGTTAACTATATAACGAACTAGACCTTTAAATTAAGGACTGTATTAGTTTTTGGGTGTGCCGGTATGCCTTTATATGCTCAAGGTCCACTCTAGGACCACATTTAATTATTATCCAAGTATTATTTTTAGTATATTTTATTCACAAAATCATGCTTGTATCCAATTTCCAATTAATCCAATCCAATTTTTCTTCATGATGTTTAACTAGACCGCCATTTTAGCAAATCTGATATAAGTATAAAATTAAATAACGAATATATTTTTTTTGGATAATTGTGTTTCAAAGCGGTTTATGCTGCTTCGTTTTTTTGAATACAGGTAATTTATAAAATAATAATATTTATTTTATAAATTACCGATGTTAAAACAATTATGTATAAAACTCGTCAATCAAGTCTGGCGACCTCTGAGTCAGAGGCTCTGACTGACTAATAGGGGAATTATGATCTTTCTTAAGCCCTACTTACAATGTATGTCTATGTAATTAAATTCATTTTTCGTATTATGTGTGATTATTACAATTAAAAAAATAGCAATATTAAATACTTACTACATTTACATACTTATGTAGAAAAAATATATACTTATCACGGGCAATTTCGACCTCTACCCATGATTGGGTTGTTTTTGCTTCTCCATATACTGACCTAGATAGTATTTAATATTGTGTTAGCCTTTATGCCATTAATCTAGTTAAAAAAGTTAGTTTATTTTAGTTTATTTCATTTAGTTTTTAATAGGTTATAATGTTATTAGTTTTGTAATTAGTTAAAAACGTTTTAGTTAGAAAGGGACGGAAGGTTTAAACCGTGTACTAACTTTAAACCAAGATTATGGCTAATCACGTAAAAGCGCCACCTTTGGCAGAATATTAAACTTATAATAAAATTTGCGCTATTTTCACATCATATAAGTAACGTTATCTACACCAACTAAGCTAAAAACTTGTACTAGGAACGATCACCTTAGTACCTAATCCAGTCTAGAGGATTGAACCTGCCCAGTTTGCGCCACTGTCTCACGCACGCCTTAGCAACTCGGCTACCAGCTGTGACTTATTTATAAATAGACAACAATTTTCGTGATGCAATCAGTTATTATTTAACAGATTATCAACAGATACGAGTAGGCACTTATGTGTTTTTGTGTTGTTTGTGTAATATTCCAGATATAAGTACCAAAGTCAAGGTAAGGTAGGGTAATTAGGCGGTTAGGTAGGTAGATATTGTTGATTATACCGTGGTCAACCTTGTATTGTAGATATATACTAGGTACGTTATGTAGTACCTACTGAGTTCCTATTTATAATGACTAATTATTGACAAGAATTGTATAGTTACTTGTATCTTTTTTTAGTTATTCATCGATAACCAGTGGGTGGATGCCAAGAGCGGCAAAACATTCGAAACATACAACCCCCATGATGAGTCTGTTATTGCCAAAATCGCCGAGGGAGACAAGGTAAATGAACGCCACGTAAATATTAGTAGTTCTAAAATTTCATATCACAAAAGGTCCAAACCAAAGCCACAATTAATTAGCCCTATTTAATTACCAGAAATTCAGACATTTTTCTAGAGCAGAAATAACATCAAATGTAACGCTCTTTGTACTTATTTGTAGCGGTCTAATTTTATGTATCAAAAGACTTCTTATTTTACGAAAAAATTCCATCTGCTTTCTTATTTTTTTTTTTTATTTTTTTTTGATTAACTAATTTTTTAGTTATAATTTATTTTATAATAAATAATTTAGTTTATTTTTTTGAGTGGGAAATTATTAGCTTAAATTCAAGAGATATTGTAATATCAATCCAAGTGTTATGTTGAAGTGCTGTCGAGTATTATCTATCCATCATAACTGAAGTTATATATGTAACTCACCGAGTAAAAATACCTACCGGCAATTGGAACGGATTGACAAATGAAATGAAATGAAATGAAATGAAATGAAGTTTATTTGCTAGAAACACGGTACATGAAATGATGATGTGGTGAAATTAGGTACTATACATGTTTCGCCTATAGTTTGGCATGCAAAAATTTAATTATTTGGGTGCGTCAATGTCAAATCAACACAATTAAAATAAAATTAATATTAATTACATTACATTATCAATTGATTTAGATTTTTTTTTAAATTTGTTAATTACCTACCTAGTGTGATGAATGTGAATCAAACATTTCATTCACTGTATAGAAATTTTTGTCTATTAGCCACTTTTTTACGGCACGCTTGAATTTTAGAAATGGCAAATCTCTTATATCATTTGGCAAGGCATTAAATGTTTTTACACACATTGCATAGCTGCTCTTTAAATATAATGCAGTCTTTGGGTTTGTATCGTAAATTAATCTGTCCGGATATCTCATATTTAGTGAATGTTGATCTCTTACCTTTTTAAACAAGTTAATATTTTTCTTGACAAAAGTGGCCAGTTCAAAAATGTACATACACGGGAGCGGCAATATCCCTAAATGTTTAAACAGGGGCCTGCACGATTCCCTCGGGGAGGCACCGCACATTGCCCGTACGCACTTCTTCTGCGCTATAAAGGCTTTCTTTACATCCGTGCTATTACCCCACAACAAAAGTCCATATTTAAGTGACGAATTCACATAACCGTAATATGCTGCTAGGACTGTATTTTGCATCGATGTTTTCCGTAGTCTGGCAAGTACAAACACATAGCGATTAAGCTTTTTACACACTTTGTCTACCTGTGTTTTCCAATTACAATTTTTATCAATAAAAAGGCCTAAAAATTTAGTTTCGCTGGTTTCGTGTAAGTGTTGACCGCCGTAGTTAACACTCAATCTAGTATGTGTACCACCGTGTGTATGTGTGTGTGTGACTCTACTATTATCTCAATAATGGCTTCGCAACGATGTTCAGTGCTTAACCGACTGTTCGTGTACCAAGGCCAGCATTGACACATCCGTGACCATGTATCAACCTGTACCACAATCGTAAAATATTTGAAATCAAAATATTACTTAAGTATATCAATAACCCCGTGATTGCCAGGCCGACATCGACTTGGCCGTGAGCGCCGCGCGCCGCGCCTTCCACCGCAACTCGGAGTGGCGGCAGCTCGACGCGTCCAAGCGCAGGCGCATCCTGGACAAGTTCGCGGACCTCTTGGAGCGCGATGCGGCCTACCTGGGCGAGCTGGAGTCATACAATAATGGCATGGTGCTTAACTTTGCTCAGTACATGATGGCGATTAGCCATACCACCGTGCGGTACTTAGCTGGCTTTGCCGACAAATATCACGGCGACACTGTTCCTACAGGTAACTATTAAACTAAAACTGCCACTACTTTGCTTTTACAAAAATGTAACAAAAGGAAAAAACTTTTCAGTAACATACCTGCCTAATTGTTTAATAATTTAACAATGAACACCCTGTCTCTTACGGATTACTGGGCAATTGGTTCCGGTTTCATCCTGTATACTTAATATTAAATTTGGATAAATTCAGTTACAACTTTGCACGTTTCCATGTTTGATTTACAGATGGTGACTCTTTCGGCTATACTGTGAAACAACCTGTCGGTGTGTGCGGGCTTATTCTCCCATGGAATGGTCCCGCTATGATGTTCATCGGCAAAGTCGTCACTGCATTAGCTGCAGGTAGTCAACGGAGCACTTCCTGCTACCTTAATCATACATAAACTCACGCTGATTTTTTCACTTTCCCGTTGGGGATAGGCACAGAGACGATGGACTTAAATTTGCTGCGAACCTGGATAGACCACTCTCGCTTCTTTTCACGACGCTCTCGTCGTTTTTTTATATACTTACTATAGGCTAAAACCTGATTTGGAATCTGAATCTGTCAATGGGTAAAGAGGAATATATAAATACATCTAGTGATTTGTTATTATACTACTCTGAACGATGTAGAGTTCTAGAAACAGTGATACAGAAGAAAATGTCGGAAATGTCTAAAACAAAGGACAAATTTAAAGAAGGATTACCTAATAATAGTAAAAAATCCACAGGTTGCACAGTGGTTGTGAAGCCCGCCGAGCAGACGCCGCTCACCGCGCTTGCGCTGGCTGCACTGCTGCAGGAGGCGGGCGTGCCCGCGGGCGTCGTCAACGTGGTGCCCGGCTTCGGCGTGGGCGCCGGCACCGCGCTCACGCACCACCCAGACGTCGCTAAAGTGTCCTTCACTGGATCCCGAGAGGTATGATTGTATTGATAAATGCATTCATAATGAATATTATGAAACTTTTCAGTCATTTATTCATGTTTGTTTAATGTGTAGGTAGGTAAGCTGATCCAGCAGGCCGCTGGAGCCAACAACCTCAAGAGAATTACCCTTGAGCTCGGTGGCAAGAGTCCTCTCGTCATTATGAAAGATGCCGACTGTAAGTATTCTTTGACTGTGGCGATATTCCACACCACCAAAGATTATCGAATATCATCATCCCCCATTGCTTCCATCCCACTTATCCTCTATTATTTCAAAACCTTCATTGATAAGCCTCTTCGAACTAGAGGAGTTTCCTCGTCAGCACAATGACCCTATATTTTTGTTACAGTGGATCTAGCAGTGACGTATGCCGCCCAGGGTGTATTCACTCTCTCAGGTCAGGTGTGTGTGGCTGCGTCCAGGCTATACGTTCAGTCTGCTATCTACGACAAGTTCGTAGAGAAGGCAGTCGCACATGCTCAGGCTACCAAGGTCGGAAACCCAAGTGCAGCTGATACGCAGTACGGACCTCAGGTAAATTACAATCTATTCTAGGTGATCACATATCTGCCTAGGTCTTTTCTGCAATTATTTTGTCTCTGCCTCATAAACACCACTGTATTTTCAGCGTCCAATTCACGATCCTGAAGTATGTTGCGTGTTAAAACGATATTAAGTCTACCTTGTGACGTGCGAAGCGATCGTTACATTACACTTTTTGTATCTAAGTTCAGTATTTATCCACGCGTCTGAAACACTAGTCGGCCATTTTCGATATATAGAGATCCGTGACGTCACTCCGATTTTTTAGGGATGTTGGATTATTTGGATATGTGTATCGATCTTATGTGGGTTTTGGTAGACACATTGAATTATTATTAATAATTAAAATTTTAATGACATGGAAATGAAATATTTACGAAATAAATGGATATGAATATTTGAAGGCTCTCTTATAGCTAGATTTAATCGTATTACGATGATAATCTATGTTAAGAGCAAAAACATCTATGTTTTAACATTGTGTTTTCTCAACATCGAACATCCTTAGTTTATCGGGGCCGCAATGACGTCATGCCACAGATAATCATGGCGGACTCTGTTTTCAATCGAGGTTGGAAAGTTGCATTTTAAATTAAAGTTTTTGGTGTTTTAATGGTCTCAAAAAATTGTGGGATTTTTTTGTGTGGTATAATAGAACGATTATGAACTATTTAGGTCCAAAAAACTTTTTCGGTCAACTAGCCTATTGTGGAAAGAGTGACTACTTATATGTGACCAATTAAATTTTGACCGACTTTTGACTTTCATTCTGTTTTCGTACAGATAATCATCTATCGTATTACACTGATCTACTATATTAATTTTACAGTCAGACAAGCCCACATTCACAAAAGTTTTGGAGTACATCGAGAAAGGCAAAAAGGAGGGTGCCAAACTGATGACGGGGGGCAAACGCATCGGCACCAAGGGTTTCTATATAGAGCCTACAGTCTTCGCTAATGTCACCGATAATATGAGCATCGCCAGGGAAGAGGTGAGTGGAATGATACCTAGATATTTTGGGTTTGAATGAAAAAGATTAGGAAAATCTAGCTAGACTGATGCCTATATAATTATTGGCTTGAAATACCATCTAAGTAGTTCATAAGTCCGTCCATAGAATGAAGAGATTGCTTAATGTACATTTTCTTTTGATCTCCAACGTAGAACATAAAACTCTTTACATCTTTCGTATCAGCGATAAACATAGAATGATAGCGTAGACGAAATAAGGAAGCGATATCTTCTATTTCTTTTACGTAATGTTTGTAATGTGAGTAGCAATTTTTCAAAGGTAGCAAATTGTGGCCTCAAAGGGTGAAATCAGGTAGGTAAACGTAGGTTCTGTAAATCTTGACGATTTACTTAAATAATTTTAGAAGTTCTCATTAATATAATCACGGATTTTCGAATTTCAGATCTTCGGGCCTGTACAAAGCATCCTCAAGTTTGACACGTTGGAGGAGGTGATCGACCGCGCCAACAACACCGAGTATGGTCTGGCCGCCGGCATATTCACCACAAACCTGGATACGGCTCTACAATTCAGCAAACACGTCGAGGCTGGTATTGTTTGGTGAGTCCAGCCAAATGAACATCGGGGCAGTTAGTCATAGACAGTTTTGAGCGCGAACTCAGCGTGAGCTCGCACTTACGACCGTAAAAAATGGTTAAAAGTGCCAGCTGTAAAGGACGCTCTACACTTAGCCCGCGGATTGCGCGCGAAAGCCGTGACGGGGCGCGAATGCCAAGTGTGGAGCTGTTTCGCATACTTACACTTCGCAGGTTCGCGCTTTGTTCTCCAATTTTTGTCGATTTTTAGTCCCGCGTCAAAGGGACCGCGAACTTTACTATGAAAGTACCGTAATTATTGCGAGTGTGAAGTCACGGTGGAGACGCGGCCTTAAGACCGAATTCAAACTCCACTCATAAGTCATACTCAAATCTGTCTGTCTCATTCAATCTTTTAGAAACTCATACTCATTTAGAGACCCCTTCATGGAGTGTACCAATATCCCCAATTTATGCATTGCCACATCCACAGCCTTTACGATGTCATTCATCGAACAGGCCAACTATTTCTCAACCCGCCCAGTTAGGGGTTTAATAATAATCCACATTAAAATTTTAAAATATAATAAATGTGGTGTCAGACATATTGCTCATTATAAACTCAGTTTTTACGAGTACCGTGGGATGGTAAGAGAGCCAGTTTGAGACGTTCACGGCGAATTTTTTTTTTAAATTTATAGCCAACTTATACTACAAGAATAAGTTAATCATAGATTTACATTACTGACTTTATTGACACTAGAAAGAATGCATACATTAAAATATATTAAAAATAAATATGTTTACAGGGTGAACACGTATCTGGCGATGGCAACAAACCTTCCGTTCGGTGGTTTCAAGGAATCCGGCATCGGACGCGAAGGGTAAGTAATAAATAAATATGACACATATTTTTTACATACGATTGGCAGGCCAGTTTCTGAGTGTGGAAGCGTACAGATTTTTAAAAGATAACGTTTGATAAACATTCATTTTATTTTACATAGGTACATCTTGTATAAAATTGTCCTGAATAATTTCCGTTTTGCAAATTGAGACTTTGTACATCTACAATATTTACCCATCTGTTTACAGTGGCAAGGAGGCAATAGAGCAATATTTGGAAACCAAATCTGTGCTGATTAACCTACCGAAGAAGCTTTAAACTACAGATATTACTATTTAAGTCACTATATTTTAAGTGTTTGTATTTTTTCTTATCCTGTGTTGTATATTAAAATGATATATTATACCTAATCTATTGTCTGTTTTGTTTATATTTAATTGAACTGGTATAATTCGCTTGAGATTATTGAACGACATCCTACTATCTGATCTCATCCACAGAACTAAAGGAATGAAGCAAATAATTATTTTAATTGCCTAAAAATTGAGGTTTAGGTTTTTAGGATCCTTCCTATGTCAGATTAAAATAAGAATAAAGTTATTATTCTGTAATAATAACAGACAGTTTAGCTAATTCAGTAGCGGCCACTAAAGTCGAATTCTAAACCTAAACGCAACTGTCACTGTCGTTCAGTTTGCACCTGAAAATAAATCGTTTTTACAAGTGGAATACTCATGCCAAACTCATACTAAGCCATTTTTGTCGGTCTGGGGGGTACTCCATAATACCTGGCCATCTGCGTTTTTGGCTAGATGCGTAGTAAGGTTTTAGCAGATCCGGTATATGGGTTTCTAAGGTATTGTTTTTACGCGTATATGGTACAATGCGTTCATTGGCCTTTTGCATTTTTGGTTATTTGGGTCGGATCCGTTCATATTTCATAATATGCTACATCGCGTAAGAGGGACGGACGCCTCGCTTAGTGGCGACTAATATTAGGGTATGCAATCTGGAGGCCCTACAATTAAGTATTGTTTATCCCGCTGGTTCAGCTGCCATCATTTGATAATTCACTCGAAAACGAAAAATCTCAGTGGCAGTCGATAGTCGATTCATACCCCCTCTACTTACTTCGTCCCTCAGCGCGGCGGGCGATATGTGGGACGTTCGACTAATTATTGCCAGTCCGATTCAGGTGTGTAGCATGATCGACTCCCTCCGATATTTTCGACGTGGCTGTCGACATGGAGTTTATCAGTCGGCAAAGTAATTAATTATTTGTAAGTATATCGTACGAGTTGAACTCTATACATAATGGGCAAATCATCTATAAATTCGATATTGATTGACCCGATGCCGAAATATCATATCACAGTTCATCATTATCTAGTGACATCTTAAAAACGAAGTAGTTTGATAAAATGCTTTCGATTCATGCAATGACAATGCATTGCGTAGGTAGTTATCATACGTTATGATCTACTTAAAGCATAGATGATCCTCAAAATATCAGATTATGGAGATATGCTATCTCAATTTTATTAAATTTACATACATGCAAAAACCTATATACCTAAGTAGTAATAGAAAAGATAAGTACCTACACTATAAAAGAAAATAGAGGTAGAGTTATATTCGACGAAGATACATGGCTAAGATAGATGGCTAAGTTCTCTAAATATTTACTAAGGTACCACAGGCAACTAAAGGACTGAAATGTATAACAAAACATAAATACCTAGGTAAGTATTTTTATAAGCAAAAGGTAGAAAATTGTACTCTATGCGGATGGATTATTATTGAAAAAAAATAAAAAAAATATCCTACATTTTTGCCGTTGGTTTTATTATTTTTTGAGCAGTCATGCCATACCGTTATGGCATGTACTTATAAGTATAGATAACTACCTACTATAGGTATGCCGTTATGACTAATGGTAAGAACTTACCATTGTAGTTTGTACCTACCTAAAGACACAAACATCGAGTTAGTTTTGTTTTTATTTACCTACTTAGTTTACAAATAATAAATTCTTATTCTTATATATTTGGGTAGAGTATTACGTTTATCATATTTGTACCAGGTGTACCTAGATAGTCTGCGATAGTTTATCATCTACCAACCAATTCTAAATAACAATAAGTAAGTACCACGCTATGACTGGCAATTCATTATCACTGTCACGACCACAAATCGATATAAGTTTGAATTCGCATTCTGTATTTTGTATTGTAGGTATTGTAGTTGATTGATTCAAGTGTCGTTGTAAAGTAAAGCTGAAAATGGCTCCTGAAATTAAATACACGAAGGTATGTACCTATACCCTATTAATTTTAATTTTATTAAAAGGTACATAATATTATAGAGGTGACTAATATCTAAGATGAATTAATAAATATTATTCTATTCTACAAATTATTGGCTTGATTAATACCATATTACAATATTTTAAAGTACCGTTGTAATTTTAATACATGTTAGCCTGTAATTAATTTATATTTTATTTATCTGTATAGATAAGTAAAGTTTATAATATCTCAACATAAGCCTAAGTAATAGCGATACTACGGCGGCAAAAAGTTGGTCACTGTTGGTCAATCAATTTTGTGCTGGGTGCGAAATTACTCTGACTGGGAGTTGAGTGACAAAGTTCATTATAATCTATTTTAAATTGATTAATCTCTTCATCTTAGGGTGTTACCACACCAATCGATCGATCATCGATCTAAGCCATCTTAGGAGGATTATATTATTACGGATACCTTTAGTTGGGAACGATCACAAAAATGAGTATTTTTGGGAACGATGATAGGATTAACTTGTAATTTAGGATGTAAGTATGCTAATTTTTGTTTCATTGACCTAAGCTATTTGTCAATATTCTTGGCAGATATTCATTGACAACCAGTGGGTGGACGCCAAGAGCGGAAAAACTTTTGACACATACAACCCTCACGATGAATCCGTTATAGCTAAAGTCGCCGAGGGAGATAAGGTAAATTAATAACCTAGCTACGTAGCTACATAGGCTACATAAATTTACATACCTACATAAACGCTATGAATTGAATTTCATGGATCCATCGTACACGAGACAGACTTTTTTAGGTAAGTACCTACTTTTGCACGAGTGAGCATTCGATCTGTTTTATTTTCTGTATCAACCGAAATTGCAACAATCCTACCAAGCCGAAAATATTTAAAATCAAAACAATAAATCAATAATCCCATGATTCCCAGGCCGACATCGACTTGGCCGTGAGCGCCGCGCGCCGCGCATTCCACCGCAACTCGGAGTGGCGGCAGTTCGACGCGTCCAAGCGCAGGCGCATCCTGGACAAGTTCGCGGACCTCTTGGAGCGTGATTTAGACTACATAGCCGAACTGGAATCGTACAATAACGGCATGGTGCTCAACGCTGCTAAGCGCGTAATGCAAGGTGGCCCCGAAAGCGTGCGGTACTTCGGTGGCTTAGCTGATAAATATCATGGCGATACTGTCCCAACAGGTAAATTGTGCTTACCACATAGCAGCATTAATAGAAATACAATTCTTTCCACATCTTATATTTTCCCTAAATGTCAAATTGCTGTTGAGTCAAGGGTGTGCTGTAACTTTACAAACGATGACAGATATTTATTTGTACTTAGCTTCTTTAGGATCACTTACTAATAAGAATATAAATGTTAAAAGCAAATCCACATATTTATAGGGTTTGATAGAGGTACCAGTATTAAGAAATCAACAGTGTATCCCCGGAGATACATCAATGATTTGACTTACAGATGGTGACACATTCGGCTACACTTTGAAGCAGCCTGTGGGTGTCTGCGGACTTATTTTGCCATGGAATGTTCCTGTATTGATGTTCGTCAACAAAGTCGCCACCGCATTAGCAGCAGGTAACTTTTAATTTTTGGAACTTTGCTAGTTCAATGCAATATTGTGCAATAGGTATAAATATAAAGTACCTAAATATGTCCACAGGTTGCACAGTGGTCGTGAAGCCTGCCGAGCAGACGCCGCTCACCGCGCTTGTGCTGGCTGCGCTCCTGCAGGAGGCTGGCGTACCGGCGGGCGTCGTCAATGTGGTGCCCGGCTTCGGCGTTGGCGCTGGAACTACACTCACGCACCACCCCGACGTCGCCAAGATATCCTTCACTGGCTCCCGAGAGGTAACCAGGTGGATTTTTATTTCTGAAGATAAAATATTATCCAAATTATAATATGAGCAACTCGAAGTAAAAAATAAATACATTGGGGATTATGCTTTATAGAGCCCGCTCTACGGATTATGTAATAAAATAATAGTTTCATTAGCTTAATTTCCATAATTTTGTTGCTTCCGTGTCTTTATAAAAATTTAAATTTCCTTTCTAGGTAGGTAAACTGATCCAGCAAGCCGCGGGAGTCAACAATCTCAAGCGAATTACTCTCGAACTCGGCGGTAAAAGTCCTCTTGTCATTATGAACGATGCCGATTGTAAGTACTCAACCGACCTAACATTAAATATTCAGATAATAAATCGAAATAAGACAATTGAACCAAATGTATAAATAAACATTCACATTCTTTCCAGTAAATCTCGCAGTGCCCTACGCTGCCATGGGTGTGTTTACGCTCTCCGGTCAAATTTGCGTAGCTGCGTCTAGACTATTCGTTCAGTCCGACATCTATGACATATTTGTAGAGAAAGCAGTTCAGTTTGCCAAGAGAATCAAAGTCGGCAATCCAACCGCTGCTGACACACAGCAAGGACCACAGGTACTGTGTACAAATCGACTATCATCGAAGTTGCTATAGGTACCAGCATTTATTAAATAATGTACTTATTGACAGGCGGATAACGCAACGTTCACAAAAATTCTGGAGTACATCGAGAAGGGTAAAAACGAGGGAGCCAAATTGTTGACGGGTGGCAAACGCGTCGGTACGACTGGCTACTACATAGAGCCTACAGTATTTGGCGATGTGACGGATGATATGAGTATCGCTAAAGAGGAGGTGAGTCCTTATTCAAAGGCTTAGAAAATAATTTATACCATTATCTATCAATTCCTTTTTGATTTGGGGATAGGGTACGATCGAATACGAAAGAGAGGTGTACAGGAGAGTTTTTAAGGTTGAGATTATCTCCAAAACTACTTGACATATTTCTAGAATTCTTCTGACTGTTAGATAAAAGTTAAAACTATGTTAACTGTATATGAATAATTAAATTTGATCCAGTAGCTAATGTCTGTTTACGTAGGATGTAGAGTAGATAAGGCGACTATACTGGTTGAAGAAAACTAGAATACTTCTGTATGTTCCAGATCTTTGGGCCGGTCCAAAGCATTCTCAAGTTTGATACGCTGGAGGAGGTGCTGGAGCGAGCTAATAATACTAGCTACGGTCTAGCCGCTGGCATTTTCACCAAGAACATAGAAACCGCACTGCAGTTCACAAAATACGTCGAAGCTGGTACTGTTTGGTGGGTTTTCTTTATCTCTGCAATATTATGTGCGTTTATTTGAAGGAGAGATGGCAAATTTTAACTGTCATCCTAGCAGATCAAGTATCATTTGCGTAGAAAAGCTTCACTCTACATTGTTTTTACAGGGTGAATACGTGCCTCGCTTCTAACTTACAAACTCCGTTTGGTGGTTTCAAGGATTCAGGCGTTGGACGTGAAAAGTAAGTCACATCATCGCAATACTTTATCTTCCTACACTGTTCAATAGGGAATTTCACAAAATCTTATAAAACTCTTGTTTAAATAATGAAAGGCGATCAGTCAGTCTATATTGATTTGTACCTACTTACTTGGATGGGTCCATAACATTGTACTTACCTATATTATGTATTAACATTAACAGTTGCATGTACTCAAAGTTATTATTTTCTCTTTTCAGGGGCAAAGACTGTTTGGATGCGTATTTAGAAGTGAAGACCGTGTTGATGAATATGCCTAAGAAGTTCTAAAGTATTATTGACACAGATTATAATTTATAATTCAATAAAATAATAAAGTTACATCACCAGCTTACTTGCAGTTTTATTGATTATTATCGACAACAATAAACTAAGTATAAAAGAATACACTTCAAATAGGCCTACTATCTACGCACAAATATGTGGAAGGATAATATTCATAATTATTATCATGTTTCGAAATATTTAGTGCAATCTGCTCAGAAGCAAAATACGATCTTTAAAAAATTGACACTACCTATATTTATTACACATATATATAGCTCGATTACCAATGACTCACTCACTCACTCACTCACTCACTCACTCATTCACTCACTCACTCATTCACTGATTGACCGTCCCGTTTAGTCTGAAGGAGTTCCCGGAGGAGAAAGTGATGTAGGGGGGAGTTGTATAGTTTAGTGATGTGACCAAAGGTAAACTATAGGGAAGTGAAAAAAACAAGATGGCGGCGGGTCACGTGATGCGATCTCCGCCATTTTCCAACCGATTTCGTTCAAATTTGGAACGCGTGTCACATGGTCCACCTCATTTGTGTTGAAATTGAAAAACAAAAGAAAAACAAAATGGCGGCGGAAATATAGCCGATTGAAAATTTGGATATTTCAGACCAAACTTTGACGAATTAGCTGGCCTAGCACGAGCGCATGAGGAATATCCAACCAATTCCACTTCGTAGCAAATTGTCATTTTTGGGAAAATCAAAATGGCGGACGAGCAATCAACCATAATATTTTTTCCATACATTTTGCTATACGAAACGAAAGGATTACTGGCGTGCGGTAAATATCTATCAGTAACTATAGCGAGGCCGAAGGCCGAGCACCCTCCGGCAAGGCCGAAGGCCTAGCTCCGCGTAGGGCGAAGCCCGAAGCGTCCCCTTGCCAAGCAGAAACAACTCCCCACCCTCCAAGTAACTTTTGCGAGGCCGAAGGCCGAGCCGTGCTGCAAGGCCATAGGCCGAGCTCTGCGTAGGGCGAAGCCCGAAGCGTCCCCTTGCCAAGCAGAAAAAACTCCCCACCTTCCAAGTAGCTTTTGCGAGGCCGAAGGCCGAGAAGGCTGCGAGGCCATAGGCCGAGCTCCGCGTAGGGCGAAGCCCGAAGCGTTCCCTTGCCAAGCAGAAAAAACTCCCCACATTCCAAGTAACTTTTGCGAGGCCATAGGCCGAGCTCCGCGTAGGGCGATGCCCGAAGCGTCCCCTTGCCAAGCAGAAAAAACTCCCCACCTTCCAAGTAACTTTTGCGAGGCCGAAGGCCGAGCCGTGCTGCGAGGCCAAAGGCCGAGATCCGCGTAGGGCAAAGCCCGAAGCGTCCCCTTGCCTAGCAGAAAAAAACTCCCCACCTTCCAAGTAACTTTTGCGAGGTCGAAGGCCGAGCCGGCTGCGAGGCCATAGGCCGAGCTCCGCGTAGGGCCAAGCCCGGAGCGTCTCCACGCTACCAAAGGCTGAAAGATGCCCCTGCATGCATGCCTTTCGAATTATGAACAAAGTTATGGAAAGTGTGTACAGCTAGCAACGTTTGGCTTTTCAAAACTTCTTTAAGTTTCTGGCATACGGGCATTTCGAGCGTTGTTTGCTTTAAAAATAAAAAAATAACCTCCTTTAAATGAGCAAACTCTTTTCGAATAAATGTTTTTCACAGAGTTTTGAACTTGCAACTTTCGGGCGGTGCTTGATATAATTAGTGGATGGACTTGCACGAATTATTTGCACAGCGAACAATCCGGATAATGTTTATTTAGTTGCGGCGCCTACAACACGAAAACAAAGCAGTCTCGCGGGCCGCGCGCGGCATGCAACGCCTAGTTATTCATCTACAATTGTACGGTCACTTACAACAGCACATCAGCCTAGCCTACACAAAACTCTTAGGAATCCAAGCCCAATTACCGCCGCGAAGAATTCTCGTGTGTTACTTTGTCTCGACTACATCATACTGCTAAATTGGCACTCGTACAGCCAACAGCAGATCAAGTGTAACACTTTGGAACCATTCTTATTATCTGCGTCATAAGATTTGAATTCGTACTGCGAGTGTTACCATTGATCTGCTGTTGTCCGTACTAATATAATACACTATTTCTTTGAGTCAATTGTCGTAATTATGTAACTGGGTGAGTACCATATCGTAGGATGATATTAATTTTATTTGGTAAGGATGACTCGCACAATTAGCACGATAAATAGTAGAGTCGGTCGTGAATTCGCGTTTTATCAAACTATTCTTAGCTTGGTGTTGTCCGTGTTAGGAGCAAAAGTTATTTTTGTGATAAATAATGGCTCCTGAAATAAAATACACGAAGGTAAGTGAAATGTTTCAGCAAATAGCTACATTTGTTATTATAGCAAATAAATAAGAATAAATGTAAATTTTGTATTACCTAACTCGTTTAAAATAACTTTACGGATGTAAAGAATATGTCTCTCGTGCACGGCCCCCACAAATCTCACAAACTAAAGGAAACTATGTATATAACATGTGTATACTGGTATACAATGCGTTACCCGAGGAAATAAAGATAATACATGACATTAAATTATTTAAATCTAAATTGTACAATTGGCTATTGGATCACTGCTACTATACCGTTACCGAATATTTAAATTCCTCTCACTGACATTTTTACTAGGTACAGTCGAAGACAGAGATAAGTATACAGGGGGCCTCAATAAGGTTGAGATTTTCTCAAAAACTACTGGACCGAATTTAATAATTCTTTTACAGTTACATAGATTTATGTTTTATCCATCAAACAGTGAAATAATTTTTGCAATAGGCCAAGTAGTTTTTGAGAAAATCTCAACCTTAAAAACTCTCCTGTACACCTTTCTCTGTGTTCCACCGTACATGACAGTTACATTAATTATTTTTATTTCTTGTGACATTTTTATTGCTTATTTAATTGAAAAACTTTGCACGCTTGTATACAAGTAGAATACTGTATACTGGAAAATGCAATTCACCATCCTGAGATTTCATGTATTCTGGCAAATAAATGATTTGATTTGAACTCTGGAGTATACAATAAGGTAGGTACTAGGTATAGTCGAAAGCACATCTATACAAACCCATTGCAATCTATGCCGTATTACCGTGCCGTAGAGAGTTCCCGTGTCTTAGGTACACTTCTTGGTGTGCTGCTAATAGTACCAATCTGAATAGTATTAATATTCCTACCTACTATTAAGGTGGATATTAGTTTCAATCGAAATTCAACTGACGACTTGACATGTTATCAATACTTGCATTCATACGCATGTGTAGCTATCACTTTTTGTCTGTACCTGTACCCGAGTAGGTATAATTTAGTCATGATATAAGATCGTACGAATCCAAATCGCGCTATCAGTTTGGCTCTCCAAATTGATAGCGCTAATAATGAGTTTTCATGCATGATTATAATTTTAAAATAATGTTGTTTTTGCCAGATATTCATTGATAACACGTGGGTAGATGCCAAAAGCGGAAAACTATTTGATACATTTAACCCACACGATGAATCCGTTATTGCAAAAGTCGCTGAGGGAGATAAGGTAAGTGAATACGATACAAGTCGCTATTGCCAAATCTATTACACGAAACGCGACCAACTTTGTTGTTTACTCAAAAACACCGACGCACGAACCGCGACCGATCCAAACTAAGGAATAAAATGAAGATTTAGCTCAACCGTTTTAGCTAACAAGGCAAATGAGAATGTGCTATATATACCTACAGATTCAAACTCGGAACTCTGTCCTATATGAATCCAGGTCTATTGACCTTAAAGCTGTTAAAGATGTGTTATTCCCTACAAGCTATGCTGGAATTCGATAGATAGATACCTGCAAAACAATCAAAAATAACTAATGGCTTTCCTTATTTAGTTAAAATTACAAGAATAAATCAATAAGATTCACTAGACCAACATCAGTTATAATTACTAGATAACCCTGTCATTCCCAGGCCGACATCGACTTGGCCGTGAGCGCCGCGCGCCGCGCCTTCCACCGCAACTCGGAGTGGCGGCAGCTCGACGCGTCCAAGCGCAGGCGCATCCTGGACAAGTTCGCGGACCTCTTGGAGCGCGATGCGGCCTACCTGGGCGAGCTGGAGTCATACAATAATGGCATGGTGCACAACTTTGCAAAGTTTGCCATTCTCAGTAGTGCCAACTACGCCCGATATATCGCCGGACTAGCTGATAAATATCACGGTGACACTGTTCCCACAGGTAAAGATTTTGGGGAAACAATACCCTATTTCTTCAGTTTTGAATGCTTACATACTAGCTTTCGTATATATGGAACATGTAAAGTTATTATTCTAATTTTAGATGGTGACACATTCGGCTACACGCTGAAGCAGGCTGTGGGTGTCTGCGGACTCATTTTGCCATGGAATGTTCCTGTTATGATGTTTATTAGCAAAGTGACCACCGCATTAGCTGCAGGTAAGATTATAATTATTTTACTGCTATCATGTAATGGTTTTCACTCGGCTACTTAATAGAAGGTAATGATATTTAAGTGTAGCCTATACAGCTTGATAATAATATGGATTTTGATATATCCTAGATTTTTATGCCAAAAAAAGCAGTCAGTGTTTTTTTTATAATGATTGCAATTAATTGTAATAAAATGGCATCCAATCATAATCCATTAGGTACATGGATTATGATTGGATGCCATTTTAAATAAATGATTTCTAATCTAAAACTAAGTAGATTTTTACTAGTGAAAACTAAATCATCGTTGTAAAAGAAAAGTTAATGAACAAGGGCATGCTACAAATTCAAAGTCAAAAAGTCAAAGTCAAATTTCTTTATTGCATGTAAGCACGTTGTGTACATTTTTGCACGTCGACATATTTTTGAATTTACATTTACACCACTTTGCAAGGAAAAGGTGCCAACGCTGAGGAGACAATTCAACACAATTGTCACGTTGTTTCAGGTTGCACAGTGGTTGTGAAGCCCGCCGAGCAGACGCCGCTCACCGCGCTTGCGCTGGCTGCGCTGCTGCAGGAGGCGGGCGTACCGGCGGGCGTCGTCAACGTGGTGCCCGGCTTCGGCGAGGGGGCTGGCACTGCGCTCACCCACCACCCGGACGTAGCTAAAGTGTCCTTCACTGGCTCCAGAGAAGTTAGTTATCGCTATTGGTGACCAGTAATGAATTTTGTCATGAATGCGATAGAAATATTAGAAGTATGTGTAGGTAGGTACGACGATAAAATAGCTAGTCGCAAAATGACAAGTTCGGAAAATGTCCACATCCATTTCTCATAATGTCCTTTTGAGCTAAATCAACAGACAGGTAGACTGTTTTTTGTATATAAATGAACCAGAGAAGATGTAGATACTCGTAGACCGACTATTAAAAACTATAATATTTTATATACGTATTTGGTCATTTTGTAGGTAGGCAAGCTGATCCAGCAGGCAGCGGGAGCCAACAATCTTAAGCGAGTCACGCTTGAGCTCGGCGGCAAGAGCCCCCTCATCATCATGAACGATGCTGATTGTAAGTTATAGAGTCGTTATTGACTGTTTGTAATAATGGGTATTCAACCTTAGGAGCTCTGGGAACACTTGGTTAGATACAGCTAACAGCAGACTTTGGACTTTGGACCGTTCTTATTATCTGCGTCGTTAGATTTAAAATCGCACTGCAAGTGTTACCATTGATCTGCTGTTGTCCGTACATATCATTCAGTCATGTAGTAGGTAATTTAGGAATAGGTAGGCAAAGAACCGTCCCACGGGACGTAACAATTTAATAATCTGATTTGGCAGCTGTGCCCTTGTCAATGTTATACATAATTTTAGATTATAATAAACAGATTGATCGCACTTTTGTTAGTATAGTGAAGAAGTACCTACACATCAAGGCACAAGTGTATCATTTTGGACTTTAGACCGTTCTTATTATCTGCGTCGTAAAAGTTGAAATCGGACTGCAAGTGTTACCATTGATCTGCTGTTGTCCGTACCTACAACATGCGTGTATTTACGATACAATGGACTAGGTTTCATCCTTGGTACCTACATATATTATAATATATTATATCTACTAACGAGTTGTCTCGATCTTTCGAGAAAATATCAAGGTATGAGCGATAGCCTTCGTATCGTTGGCTAGATAAGGATGATTCAAGGCATTTCAGGTCCTAACATAGGGAATCTATTCATCAAGCGTCGTTCACGCGTCATCGAGCAACAATGGGCCGCTTAGGCGTGATTGGACAACAAACGTTACGCGAAATATTGGAAGATTCGAATCCCTATCTACCCATTGTCAGGGCAATACCGACAGCCGAAAATATGACATGAAAATAATTGATGTATACTGGCTTTTGAATGAAAGATATCCATGTTCCAGCTTAGTTTCGTCCTAGCTATGATTGTAGATGAAACTCCTATAAACCTATTTCTTACTATGCCTTAAATTATTTATAACATGTCATTACCTAACCATCCATTAATAGTGTTTGAACGTGATACAATATTATAGGTAACTTAACATTAATGTAAGGCATTTATCATATATGTAAGTCATGCATAGTTCTAGATGTATAGCAACTTCAGTAAACCGATAAAGCTAAAACTAGGCAAGCCGATAAACTATACAACACACTTAGGGAATCTGCGGAAGTTACTTTCTTGGAACCGTATCCGTTAAAGCTTTCATGTATGTACCGCGAATACGTGGGAGTCTGAAATTATAAACGTGATATTTGTACAATCGACACCACATTAAGTGACATTTGGCCACAACTCAACGCGATTGTATTACGGCCTAGCTAGATGGTAAGGGTTTTGTGTAAGTTGGTGTGTTGTTGACTGTACCGAATATGATATAATTCGAATCTACTTACAAACTCTACTTACTGACATTCAATCCCATGGGTGTAATTGGTGTTCATCATTGTTTTGTGTATAGTACCTATGTGATCTAACTTTTGGCCCTATTCTTATTTTGTTCCAACACGGGACAACAAAGAATTTTTAAATCAAGACAATCATCTAATAAGGAAATCCAGGGTAGTAAGTGAGGCTTTACATGTTTCAAAGAACTAATTTCATAACTATAGGAAACGTTGGAATGCCTGTGTCGATAAACGTACCATAGTCTTTGTATATAAATATCTCACGCACATTACAGCATATAAGTAAGTTGTTGTCACGAATTGTTACCTGTTCTCCTCACTCTATACTAAGCTGTATCGGGGAAATGTTTGCAATCCCATTATTTATCGCATTATGTGAAATAATCTGTTTGATGGAAACGGGGGTTACTGAGAGGGTGTGCTCCTAATCATCCTCTCCGATAGCTACGTGCTGGATAAGGCCACTGGATTTTGGAACAAAGCCGCAAAATTTGTTGGGTGTGAATCCGTATTATGAGGCTTAATGTTAATAAATTGTGGTGTAGTAGATGACGTTGTATTGCCAGCACCTTCAGAATATTTCAGAGCTGTGTAAGGACTCACAGAATTTATCCATTAGGACACTCACTAGGTTTGCTTTTGGTTTGCAGGTTGGCTAAGAGATTTTATTTTTTTATTTTTCGAGAGACCTACTTATATTACATTTACAGATTGTTCTTAAAACGGTGAAGGTAAAATATTGTGAGGAAAACTGCTCAAAAATTTAGCTCTCAAAGAGAAGTCTATCAAAGAATAAGATGTGCTCCTTAGCTCGAGTCAAAGTAGTTAAAAGACATTCTGGCTAGCGTGGCGCCATGGAATAAATTGGTCTCTGGGATAAATATATGGCATGTACAAAACGATGTGTCTATTGTCGCAGTGAATATGGCTGTGCCTATGGCAGCACACGGTGTGTTCGCTCACTCCGGCCAGATTTGCATTGCTGCGTCCAGACTGTACGTCCAGTCCGGTATCTACGACAAGTTCGTGCAGAAGGCAATCGAGCACGCGAAAGGAATCAAGGTTGGACATCCAACAGATCCCGAGACGCAGCAAGGACCGCAGGTAAATGTGACTTTACTGATTGGAATTAGGTAAGTACCAATAGTCCTAGATAGATGGAAAAATCAAAAACACTCGAGATTGATATGCCATTTTTAAACACAGAGGCATTTTCATCTGAGATGGTCCATCAGAAAGCGTCTTCAGATACTGGCTTCCTATAAACAAGTGACTCTTAATCGTGTTTTGTATATAATGTCTTGATCTTTAGATTAGATTATACCTATGTGTAACCTGAGCAATTCCGTCAATATATTTGGATACTCACCACACCCGAGAAGAAATCGTAATTTAAGTATTCCGGAAATCAATTTCTCAAGTATGAACTGATCTACCTTATTACCTCATAATACTTACCCCAAAACTCACTCACTGTATCCACAAAAGTTACTTGATGATCGGAAAATAGATTATTTACGGCGACAAAACGTAAGGATCTCAGGGGAAATTCGGAACATCCCCCGAGTTACAATGCGGGGTTGAACGAGGTATCTTTAAATATTTAATATTTTTTATCACAGGCGGACGAGGCTACGTTTAACAAAGTGTTGGATTACATCCAGAAGGGTAAAAAGGAAGGAGCCAATCTGCGGATTGGGGGTAATCGCGTCGGCACCAAAGGCTACTACATACAGCCTACAGTGTTCACTGATGTCACAGATGACATGAGCATAGCTAGAGAAGAGGTAAGGGTGATATACCTTCAGGTGACTGGGTTTACGTTTATCTCTGCTAGCCATAATAAATTAATTAAGGAAGCTCTACAAGTAGAGCGATTTTTCGGCATTACTAAATATGAGAAGTATTTGTAAATTAAATGATGAAAAATTTCTAGACGTGGGCAGGACTTGAACCTGCGACCTTTAAAGTCCTGTACATGTGTATAAATTTTGTGGCTTAATTACAAGGTGTGATAAATCAATCATTGGCAACAGCAATAAAAATACAAGTGATAACACGAACAGTCAGGAACTTCATCGAACTGTGGATTCGTATGAAGGTCAACTGGACTTTCTCGGTTACACAATGAATAACTTCGTTTCTCGCGAAGAATTGTGTATGATAATAGTTTCTGATATCAAAGGAACAATAAAGCCTTCCACACACTGGCGCTAACTAGCCGCGGCTTGCGTTCTGCGATCAGTTGAACCGCATGCCCCGCCTCATTTTCTGCCGTCGTTACCTACTGGACGTAGATCGCAGGCCTCAGGTCGCTACCTACTGGACATTAAAATGCCTAGAAAATAAGGCGGGGCATGCGTTTCAACTGATCGCGGAACGCAAGCCGCGGCTATTTCGCGCCAGTGTGTGGAGGGCATTAATTAAGTTATCCACAAAACAATTGTTACTGTAATTTATTTATTTAACAAATAATATTAATAAATTGAGAGTACGGTCGAACACAGAGAACGGTGTTAGGAGAGTTTTTAAGATTGAGATTATCTCAAAAAGTGGTATTTGACTTATTTAAAAAAAATACGATTACATACTCTACTCTAGTGTGTACTCTAAACCGTATTTTATACTTAGGAAATCTCAACCGTATTTTATACTTTATCTTCGTTTTCGACGACAAAATAATATTCCTGCAGGAAAACAACCACTAAAATTTCAAGTTGTATATTTCAGATTTTTGGGCCAGTACAAAGTATCATCAAGTTCGAAACTTTGGAAGAAGTGATGGACCGTGCCAATGACACTAACTATGGGCTGGCGGCCGGCATTTTCACCACAAACCTTGAAGCCGCACTGCAGTACAGCAAGCATGTCGAAGCCGGGACAGTTTGGTGAGTCAGTCAGTTTATATAGTCTTCTTTAAAGGATGAAAAATTTCCAGCCGTGGATAGGACTTGAACCTGCTGCGACCTCGTCATTCCATGATAAGATCATCTGAGCCACCACAGGCCACAGTCCGATCACCGAAATCTTCCATCGCATTATATACAAGGGTGTATCATATACACATACACCCTTGTATATTCAATCCTTGTATATTGGCAACGCCATATTATATCGGATAATACTCGAATTACACCGACAACCATGTCTAACGTTCGGTTAGAATGCATGATTTAACGATGTCTTAAATTCGTTCTGTAGTTTTCTTTCTTCGTCTGTCTTCTACCTTATGTATTTTATGTGCGCTGTTTGATTCATTCAGTCATAGTCTCAAGTCTAATATTTTTTTCGCCCTGGGTTATATCATTGTTGTAACCTTTTGTGTATCTTAGGAGATCCGTTTCAGGTTTCAGGTCAACATATGAAACTTTAAAGGTAACTTTTTCAGAAGTGCCATTTACTCGTAAAATAAATATTCTTTGAATCTATTCTATTGATACGATCTTCTACGCATAATTTTAGTTGTAATGTAATAAATTGTTGCAATATTTTATTCACAGGGTGAATACGTATCTGACTGCGTGCCCGCAGGCTCCGTTCGGTGGTTTCAAAGAGTCCGGCATCGGTCGTGAAAAGTAGGTGTTTTTCATTGTATTTGTTTACTTCGCTTATTTCGTATAGTATAAAAAGATTGATAGTAATTACAACAACAAAAAACATTACAATCAGCACAGACTAACACTGTATACCTAGGTTAACGTCATTTTCCTAAACTTTCACGCTTAGTTCGAAAGGGACGGAAGGTTTAACTTTAAATCACATTTATGGCTAACCGCCTAATAGATATACAAGATTTAAATGTTTTACTACAGTTTAAGCAATGGTTTAAGGAAATCCGTATAAATAAATAACGGTTAGAGATTGTTTGCATAGTTTGTTTAACCTCGGGAAAGGGGTCGATACTTTTAAACGGTGGAATAACTTTAAATCATGTTTATAGGTAACCGGGTATAGGTAAACCATGTTTTAGTTAGACCATTGAATCATCATATTAATAAATATTTTTTTTATGTTACAGTGGCAAAAACTGCATAGAGGCGTACTTGGAAGTTAAAACTGTGTTGATAAATCTACCTAAGAAATTTTAAAAATTAAGGCATCTATCTAATGTATTTTAGAATTAAAATGGTGTATTTTTCAATGTATATTAATCAATAAAATATATTTTCAATTATAAGTATTGTTATTTTAGTACAATATAATAATAAGTATTTTTCTGATTACAACTACTAAAATCAATTATGCGTAAAGGTATGATTCCAAGACGAGCAGCAGACTGCAAACCGCGACCGCAAACCGCGGCTGTAGTGAAATTGAATTCAATTAAATCTGCATTGAGAATTCAGCGGTTTGTAAGGGCGTTGTCATAATCAAATAAATAGAGTATACTTACTTACTTAATTACTTTATTACATTTATTTGTGGTAATTATGGTTAAGTTTATAATTATTCGAAAATTTAATTAATTAAATTTACAAAATATACTGTATGTGAAGATTATGACTAATTTATGGCACCAACAAGAAGACCGACAAAGTCCAAAGTGTTAGGCCGGCGCCAGACATGTGAGCGTCTTTGCAAACATTTACCTACCATTGATAACTTTGTACAGAATCTATAACTACGACGTCATAAAAAACCGTCAATGAACATCGAATTTGAGCGTCTTTGACAATGTCTGGCGCCGGGGTTACATTTTATATACGTTCCACTCTATCAGGTAGTTTGATTAATATTGTGATGCCGTGTATACCTTCCTTTATTACGCAAGCATGACTAGTCAAATATAATATTTATCGTAGTGGCCCTATATCTGTAGCAATCTTGAAATTATCGTTCAATCCTCTTTTGGTGTCGGTCAGTTAAAGCCGCCTTGCAGGTACCTACTGTGTTTAATAATGGCTCCCGAAATAAAATATACGAAGGTATGTGTTATTAATGTTATTAATAGTCAACTGGGTGGGACATTTCATTTTAGGAATCTGCCAATTTTCTCTACGACGATACTGTATCCATGAATGGCTATTGCAGTGGACATTTTGATTTATATCTTAAGTTTACTCGGTTATTAAATAAACCTAAGTGCATCCCTTTACTTTGCCACCTAATTTCAATTCGGTCTCCTTTCCTACATAAAAACGATTTAGCAAGTTTTATAGCGACAAAAAGATCTTATAATAAATATTTTAAGAGGCGCTGCTGAAAGTTTTTGCCATTTATTCTTCACAGCGTTGGCACCTTCTCGTTGCAAATTGGTGTAAATGTGAATTGTAAAGATGTGCACAACTTTACACTGTGGATTCACTAGCAATAAACGACCTCAACCTTTAAATCTGACAGAATTTACGGTTCTTTTGCCAGATATTCATCGACAACCAGTGGGTGGATGCCAAGAGCGGCAAAACTTTTGACACATATAATCCTCACGATGGATCCGTTATTGCCAAAGTCGCCGAGGGAGATAAGGTAAATGCTTGATAAATTTTCTTTCTTCTTTGCATTGCCAAGATCCCAAAATATATATCTGACTGACTGCTCGTGTTCCCAGGCCGACATCGACTTGGCCGTGAGCGCCGCGCGCCGCGCCTTCCACCGCAACTCGGAGTGGCGGCAGCTCGACGCGTCCAAGCGCAGGCGCATCCTGGACAAGTTCGCGGACCTTGTCCAGCGGGAGGCTGGGTACTTAGCCGAGTTAGAGTCCTACAATAACGGCATGGTCCTTAACTTGGCCAAGTACGTCATGCATGGGGCTGGTGAGCATGCACGATACTTTGCCAGTCTTGCTGATAAATATCATGGAGACACGGTTCCTACAGGTAAATAATACTGAGATAAATTCGCGACTAGAAAAGTAATATGAATCGGTAAATGATACTGAGATAATGATACTAATTAATTGTTTGGTGTAACAGATGGTGATTCATTCGGGTATACAGTGAAGGAACCTGTCGGCGTCTGCGGGCTGATTTTACCCTGGAATGGTCCTATTATGATGTTCATCGGCAAAGTTGTCACTGCATTAGCTGCAGGTACTGATTCAATAAATCATCGCAACATCATCGGCGATAACTGCAATGAAAAACCAGGCAGAACATTTCAATCCTTCCTGATATATTTCTTCAAGAATGCTTTGAAACAAACAGGATTTGTAATGATTCGCAGGATGTACAGTGGTCGTTAAACCAGCAGAGCAGACCCCCTTGTCGGCTCTTGTGCTTGCAACGCTGCTGCAGGAGGCTGGCGTGCCGGCGGGCGTCGTCAACGTGGTGCCCGGCTTCGGTGTGGGCGCCGGCACCGCGCTCACCCATCATCCGGATGTCGCCAAGATATCCTTCACCGGCTCTCTTGAAGTAATGTTCTGAACACAATGATAATTAATTAAATAGGAAATATCACTTATCCTAACCGAGTGATCGTGGGAATAGATCTTTTAAATTAACTAACCATGGCACTTCGGACAAAATTATCTACCAGGTGTTGGTATTATTGTGAATTCCGTGATTGTGAGTGAGTCGTATTCTTAAACGTGTATTTATTTTGTAGGTAGGTAAACTGATCCAGCAGGCTGCTGGAGTAAACAATCTCAAGCGAATCACCCTTGAGCTCGGCGGAAAGAGCCCTCTCGTCATCATGAATGATGCTGACTGTAAGTTTTATATTAATGAGCATTATGTTGCGCTGTCTAACAGTTTTTGACGTTAATATTCCACCAGACTTAACTTCTAGAACTTAGTCTTCTACTTCTTCCTTAAGACAATATTTTGACTTCATGGGCACGATATTTACACGGTGTCTTGCACGTCGTCGCATCGACATCCCTTGAGTCTCCTTTGTAATGTCATCCGATTAACAGGCTGCTTGTCTCCCAAAGCCTCTTCATCTTTAACGTCAGACGAATTTACCGGAGTTTCAGTTACCGCGTCAGGCACTGTTAAACTTTGCCAGAGACCTATTTAATCGATCTTTAAATGACTGATGGGTCTGCTTGGCATCATCTCCATTTTATAACTGTGGGAATAAATACAGGTACCTATCTGTTACCGTTACAGTGAATGTGGCCGTGCAAGTCGCAGCCCAGAGTGTGTTCAGTCTGTCAGGGCAGATATGCGCAGCTGCATCCAGGCTGTATGTCCAATCCGATATTTACGACAAATTCGTGGAACAAGCAGTACAGCGCGCTAAGGCTATTAAGATTGGACCTCCAACCGCACCCGATACGCAACATGGACCACAGGTAAAGATCAAAAGACAAAGTTTTTCAAAGTGGATAATATAATTGATAAGTATAAGTCATATAGGGCGAAGCAAGTTATAATCGACGTCGTCAAAACTAATAGTTCTAGTAGCGGAAATCGCAATCAAAACCAACAAGCAAACGAAAAACTGATGGTACGTTGAATTACAATAATATCTACCTAATTAATTTGATAATCCCATCCATGTTCTGCATTGTAATTGTAATGTTGTAATGAATCATGTCACGCTGGCGCTTATCTATTAACACCCATCGTTCATTACTTATTGATTATCATGTTATTATCAAACGAATTATGATAAAAATGTGCAGCTTGTAATCTATTAAAACTATTTTTATGACTAAACAAAATATAAAGTCGATATTTTGTGGGATAAGGGTTGATTCCTGAATCAATAAGGAACAATACAATTCGGTTATTCGAAATTGCTTCTTTTGCTCTATTGATCTGAATCATCCATATTATGCATTCATTGTGTGGTTCAGTAGTCTCTTCCTCCCTCCGGCTTCAATAAATAAAGGCAATTTAAAAAGAACTTGATAAATTATCTTATGAATATATAACAGAGGGCTTTGAATTCACTATCGAAGTACATCATTATCTACCAATTCAAAACTGTCATTGATTTTCGTTCACGGAACCAGTGCAATGTTGTTTTTCTAACATTCCACAGGCAGATGAAGCGACCTTCAAAAAAGTATTGGGGTACATTGAGAAAGGTAAACAGGATGGTGCCAAACTGATGACGGGAGGCAACAGAGTCGGTGCTACCGGATACTATGTAGAGCCCACGGTATTTGCCGATGTAACCGACGATATGACCATTGCTAAAGAAGAGGTGAGATAAAGTTTGGTTCTCGAAGGATGTCTACGTGACAATTCTTAACAGCGTTTCATAAAATAGGTATTCAAATAAAGCATTACCCCTTGGATGTTAAGAGTTTGGTCTAGCTTATACAAATACTAGCCACTGAAGGTTCCATTTATTTTAGCATAAATAGGTATTATCCCGGAACATGATACCTTTTATCCCAAGGGACCCAACGCGCCGATACTAAAGACAATATCAAAAGTTGGAACGTGAAATTGTCTGTGTTTTTCTAAGCGATAGATACCTACTTAATTCCAACCTACTGTTTTCCATGTATGTTTATTTGTGTTTAGCTATCTATCTACTCGTATTTATCTCAATTGTAGGTTTTAGATATATATAAAAAACTAAAATCGACTTTGGATAGTGCAATCTCACTCTCAACTCAATCGTGTCTCGTTGCCGTTCATGCGAAGTGGATGTTATACACTTAAACCAGTCAGAGGAAAGGTCGTGACGACGTCTGACTGAGAGTCATGTTGCACTGATGTTTTAGCGTAATTTTTGACGTGCTATTTCTAGTGCTTGAATCTTGCATCTATATTCTTTTAATCTAATACCTTGATATAATTTATAATCAAAGCCGAATGTTTTAGATCTTTGGGCCCGTTCAAAGCATCCTCAAATTCGATACCCTGGAGGAGGTGATCGATCGCGCTAATAACACCAACTATGGCCTCGCCGCCGGCATCTTCACTAGCAACATCGAGACCGCTTTGCAGTTCACCAAACACGTCGAGGCTGGCACTGTTTGGTAAGAAACTATTTTGACATAATTTTGGATTCTTGACGTTATCTAGGTTAATTTAGTTTCGTTTACTTAATACGCATTAAATGTATAGATGGTTGACTTATCTTCGGTTATGTACATTAATGACAATTGGGTGTCTAACTCAACCATCTTAGTGTATGTTGCCGGTAGGCAGCCAGTAACTTTAAAACAAAAATTTAGTTCCTTTCTATAATTCCTCTTGAAGTTTTAGGAATCTCCAACTTAGTCAGATCATAAATTATTTATTATTCGTAAACATTTTGTTTAATTTGCAGGGTGAACAAATATCTGATATTGACTAACCAGACACCTTTTGGTGGCTTCAAGGACTCTGGTATCGGCAGAGAAAAGTGAGTGACATTTGTTCCGTTTAAGGAATTTTTGATAATTGACAGCACAATCAAGTATAACATACGGACACTTAATATGATGATAATAATTGGTAGATTGCAATGGTTTTGTATAGCTCTAGGTGCGACTGTACCTCTATTGATCGACGGTTAAAGTACCTACTTTTAATACATTTATTTTGTCAATTTACAATTTTTTTATTAATATCTTATTTTGTTTTTCAGTGGCAAGGACTGCATAGAAGAGTACCTGGAAGTTAAAACGGTTTTGATAAACCTACCAAAGAAGTTCTAGAATGTTAATCATACCCACATTATCAATCCGTATATTTGTACATAATCTGCTTGTAATATAGTTACTTACGTCCTTAGCCATGTTTTAAATTAATTTGTTGTAATTATTATTTTAATTGGTGTGTATTTCATTCATTCATAGGTACATAATACTACTATGTATACTGCTCATCTCGTATTTGAAAACATCAATCAATAAAGGTTTTTATTTATACATGTCCGCGTGTCCATTATAGGTCACTGTGTAGTTTTATATCATAGTGTAGTTTTATGAAATTCTCATAGTTTTTCACTTTACTTCTATTGAAAAAATCTTATGGGTCTAATAAACCTAACAAACCTGTAAATATAGAAAATGTTATGACATTATACAAAATAATAATATGGTAGCAGCTACCAGTTACCTAGCCTTACAAATAGTCCGTCGTAGCAGTCGTAGTCATTTCCGTCTCCAAAGTACATACTCCAAACTAATTAGGTTATTTAACTAACCGAACCTAAATAGTTGCTTGACAGGGGTCTGAGCAAATGAAATAGAGCAGACACCCAGTCCGTTGTTTGTAATCGCACTTGGGAAGGAATAAACATTTTATTCAAATAGCAGGAATAAGTGGTTGTGGGAAAATATTTGATATTTGAATCCACTTTTGTATTAAAAATGTTTCGAAGGACGCTTTGCATCGAACAAATGAAAAGTATACTTACATCAGAAACGCATACAACGAACAGGAAGAGTAATCCATCAATGGCTTTGACACAAATTCAGACAGGATTACACGTACTTATTTAAAACAACAGTTGTGGCGACTCCGGGGGGAATCAATTTAATAATTTCTTAAGGCGCGATATGGTTGTCAAAAGGAAGAGTGAGACACAAGATGTCGCAGCGGCAGAGTGAAGAGCACGGCGCAGTGCCTCGATATTCGTATTTTTATGAATTTTGGATGAACTTTGGCAGGGAAATAAAAATACGCCAACAAAAATCTGATTTTTTTAAAACATGCTCTCGTATTTATAGTACCTTACATTTTGATATATATTGTGTATGAATAACTATTGCGGTTTAGATATAATTTTCATTTTAAAAGACATGGAATGTAATGTAAAGGGTATGTTTGCGATTTTTTTCTATCGAGCGAAGTTTGTCCAATCGTGTATCGGTATTCATCAGTCTCTAAATAGACACCCCAAGATTGCTATATATTTTTTTCAGACGTTTAATTTTAGTAGTTAATGCCGTAGCCTTCGTAGAAAAACTGAAAATACGCGCATGCGAAGCCAATTCTTGCAAAATCTTATTATACCTAGGTACATGATCGAGGTAGTGATCGTCACAGTTTAATTTAGGTTTAGATTTGTTCTTCTAACCAACCTATAAAAGGGCAGGTTAACAGTATTGTTTTACTGGTTGGGATGGATTAAGTATTTTAAGAACAATTTGTTTGTGAAACAATGTCGTTGCTTTTATCGTTTATTTAATATTGGGTTAAGGAAACGAGAGCTACTCTGACTGCGACCCTTTTATTCGATTTTTAAAGGATGTTTGAGGAAATGGGTTCGGGCTACTCCCAATTTCCATGAACACAGCGAAGAATTTCGAAGCCGAGTGAGACCCTTACCCCAAACTTTTGTTGAAACATGCATTCTTGCAGAAATAACTTGCCTAACTTATTTGAATGAAAACACTTTAACGGTAGACCCTTTCCAGTTGATACACATTTTCCAATGAATGTCTAATAATTTCCTGTTATTTTATGTTAAATGTGACTTCTATTGCAACTCTAATTAGTTAGAAGACACATTTAACATATAAGGAAAGCTATATGCAATCGACGAATCTATGTTAAGGCTTCTGTTGTAGCACTTGATCTAAGTATACTGTTTTAAAATATAAAAATCAGTTTTGTAATAAATATGGACGAAGTTATTTGATTCGGTTTAATTTGGAAGCTAAAATGAACTTCTTGCGCCATAATCTGTTTTTTTTTGGGGGGCGTGGGGAGAGGAAAAGTTCTTTCCTAGTAGTTTTTTGATATCAGGGCTTTAGTAGGTACAAGCCTTTGTAATACTTATAACGGACCCGCGATATTATTCCTTGCGTTAATATGATTAGCTGGAATGTTTTAGGATTCTAATATGATTAATTGCCAAGCTCATCTGTTTATATGTGGAAGTTTTAATAAGATATTTTATTTTCCTAACTGAGTATTCTTATGGCCAATTTAAGCCCCAAAGAAATAAATGGAGTACCTACCGTTTATCTAATTGCTTGACTGGTTTGGACTTCCTACCTACCTAAGTACTTACCAGCTTACAAAATAATATAGAACCTACCCATGGGTAATGCGACTCATTACCTAAAGAGCTTTCGAGTTAGATGACGTAACGAACGAGGTAAATTGAGGTAGAGGTAGGTTTTGCTGATAAGTTTAGTTACGTACCTATTATTACTTCAATAGTATAGGTAGTTACCAGCTCCTTAAGCCTAATGTAATCAGGATTGTAACGTGCTCGTATTGACTACGACTTTAGATATAACATTACCTATATATTTGCATTACTTATACCTATGAGTTAATGACTTGAATTGAATTACATATAAACGATTTTATATGTACTATAATAGCGTTTAGAAAGCTTGCATATTTATACTTATCTTATGGAGCCTAATAACTTTGAAAGAATTTTTACAACCGGTCAATATCTTGAGAAAATCTCACCATTAAAGAGTCTTTAGATATGCCTACTTTTCTGTTTTTCCATGTGCATACGTACCTTATTAACCGACTGCCGGGAGGAGGATAGTAATGAGACTAATGAGTGTATGTTTCCTGTAGTCTAAACGGCTTGATATTTTTTACGTAGGTATCGTCTTGATTGTAATGGGAATGACGTACCTACCTACACATTTTTGTTAAAAAAAAGTTTGGACTTTGTAATTTAGGAGGCAAGAGTTAATTTAATGTAATATCCACAATAGCCTATCCTAATCCTACAACCTCCCTAACTAACAATAAGACAAACACTAACTTATGGTACAAGTTTTCAAATTCAAACAGAGCAAGACTGCTATTAAACTGCAAACTTCTTGATTATGTGTATGAGAAATGTGTAATCATTTTAATAATTTATCATTATAGTTATAATTTACACGGTCGTGTATAGGTATTTATAGTACAGTCGAGAGCACATCAAGGATAACATGAGCATCTTACTGGACCGTAATATGGGCCAGTTTGCTTGGAGTGGCTTTGTCTAAGTTGATGTGCTGTCGACTGTTAGGTAAGTAGTTATACACTCGGCTACATAACAACGGTACTGAAGTACGATTATACTTAGATTTAGCTTTGTGAACTGTTCAAAGTGTTACTTGATGTGATTTTGGGCTCCACAAATATACAAGGTGGGAGTTTGAAACTGGATAATTAGTTTTTTATTTATTTTAAGCGTATGACGTAAGGATGCAGTAGGAAATCAAAAATAAAAGATCACTGTCTATCCGGACAGTTGTCAGACGTCGACATCCAGTTGCTGCAGCCGTTGGGTAGCGTCAGGCGTGAGCTCCCACAGGTCCCTCGGATGTCCCTGATATGCGCGCAGCGGGCACGTCTCGACTATGTGCCGCATGGTCTGGTCCTCCAGGCCACAGTCGCAGGTGGGTGAGTCGCTCCAGCCCCACTTGTGCTTAAGGCAGCTACACCTACCGTGCCCAGTTCTAAAACGGTTCAAACGACACCATTTTCTTCTTGGGAGCTCAAAGCCTTTAGGTTTTGCATTTGGGTCCACCGACTCGGTCTCAGTGCCAGTTATCACCGCCTGCCATTCCTTCTTCCACCACTCATTTAATAATCAGTATCATTAATAGATAAGAGTCTAAAACCTATTTTTAAATTATTACGAAACAATAACAAAATGTCTCGTACAAAACGGCTGATCGGTACACAAAATGTATTGAGACATCAATTTATTTTTAGATTTATTTTCAGGTAGGTTAGGTACCTACTTATTTAATCATTTGTTAGAGTTGCGAAAATGGGTGTGTGTATAGAAATACACACACCCATTTTCGCAACTCAAAATTTTTTCCTGTTTGCCGATATTACAATAAATCTGGACGAATTTCCTTGTCACAGAAGTTGGCATAAATGGCGGAATAAGTACGGAAGGGAAGGAAATGACTTCCGGGTATTTGGCCACAACCCAGAACTAAAGAACTTTCAGGTTGAAACTTTTCCTCTTTTATTATTTTTGTTTCACTCGTATTAGTCCCTAACTCGTGATCCTTATAGACATTTCCAACTTAGGTTCTGTAGACTGGTGCTAACTCTAACATGGTGGAAGACATTAGATAAGGAAATAAATCGCCGGCCGGGAGGCGGCGGCGGTGGAGGAGTTATTTCATTCGTACAAGTATTATAAATAATCCAAGTACTTATCACCAATCTTAATAGGATTGTGAATATCGTCAATTAGGTCGATGTCTTCCTTGGTTTACCTACAGCTATATTACTCGTACTAACATTAGTTTATACTCGTAACATCCTGTGTCTAATCTTCTTATTTCATGACCAAATTATGAGTGCAGCATACTTTTTCAATCTTGTTTATTTAGATACCTACATACCTGCTTATTCTTTGCTTTTGAACTACAATGTTCTCTGATCACGATCAGTGACCAATTTGTTATTTATAATGTAATACGACTATATTGCATGTAATGATCGTATCCACAGCGTTGATTTTGCTCTTAATATTGTGTACCTACAGAACAATCTGGCACCTACATCAGTGCTATAAATAGTCAGTACCCAATACTTACTTGCATACTTCTCAGTATAGATTTGATGCGCTGTTAGCTGTATTTTGTCCCTAGGACAAGAATGAATGAACTTTCGGAATTGGAACATTTTATGAAATGGGATTTTGTGTGCACTGTGTTACGTGAGGTGGTTGGTCACAGTAAATTGTTTCGACGTGTTCTATACGTGTTAAAGCAAATAAAACCGCAAACTTATATGCTACCTTTTGTTGACTTTCTCGCCGTTTTATGAAAAAAATGGTATAAGTAACAATGATTTTTTATATCGCTGTAAGCCAAAAATTGTTTCACGAAATACGTGGTAGAGTCATGTAAACCATTTCATTACTTCGGTTTAGTACTTTTTATGTGTACCTACCAAACATCGGTCAAATTTTGCGTCTTTATGACAATGCATCAGACTGAATTTATCTATCATAACTCACAGTTTCTTTCACAAAAACGACCAATAATCGATACTTTGATTTTGATGCATCGAGGTGACAAGGAATTAACTAGCATATGACTTCGATCTCGTGGACATTTACGAGGATCTTTTACGAGATTATGATATTCGAGAAAACGTTACCTATTCAACCACATAATAACACGTGATTTGTGCTGGTTCTTATAACTAGCACATAACAAATTAACAATACCAGCTAATAATAGGCAGTTTCGAACTTATTGTGTGGGGTAGGATGAGAGATTGATGTCTGGTGGTTATTGCTTTTGACCTTCCTTACAAATGCGAATGATGAACGTCTGAAGACGGATATCTATCAATCAAGGGTGTCACACGGAACCGCTGAGCCCTTTTCCCTCGAGTCTCCTAATGCGAAAATGTGAATAACCTCAAACCGACGTTACACAAAAGGAATGAATGACAATATATGGAAAAGAACCGCCGAGTAAATAGTCTAAAAGCTCCTACTTATACATAGGTGCGTAATAATCGTTTTCGATTATACACAAGATATTGAAGCAGTTACCTAATATAATGATTCAAGGTAATATCAGGGGAAGGGACACTTTGACTGAAGAAGCTGCGCGTCTAACCGCTGTATGGCCTAATACAGAGACAGTACATATAGGAGAACCGTTTACCTATATGCTAAATGCTATTACACGTTAGAGGAATTTCTGAACGAGAAAAAATAATAATACTTACACTTACTTAGTTACTGCAAATTACATTATATTTGGATCAAGAAGTGTCGCCTCTCTCTCGTATTGCTGTGTCTAAATAAGGTCCATAAAGAACATTGTAATATTCCTTAAAATATAAAAACTCCAAAGCACAGTAACGATGCACATCAAATTAATATTTTTTATTGATTAATTTATGAAATGAAATAAACTTAAACGCTATGCAGAATTAATGTATGCCAAACCATCCACTTAATTTTGTCGAATGAATTCAAGGCCACCCTGTATACATTTTACGTTACACCAGTGTAAATTAGAGGAACGTTTGCAAAACCATAAAAATTAAAGAGCTCTGTAGGATAAGTAGTTTAAAGAGCATGCCTACTTAGTTCTATTTCGGGGCTGATGTAAATCAATAGCAAATTGCCACTCAATCACCATTACTCACCATCTACATATATCTCGGGCTTCGTAAATAATCTGTGTGAAAAAATTAGGTTCCGTAGTTAAATCGTGTATTTTTTCTAACAGTTAAAATTAGTCCCTGCCCTGACCTACGCATTGGAATACATTCGTAATTACCTTTATTTATGTGCCTAAATTCTAGTTTCTAATGCCGATAATAATAGACAGTTTAGAGCACAAGATCAATGTGAACTGGCTCTTACCACTTTCAAAATGATATGAAATCTGACAGTTGTACCTAAGTCGGTAGCTTAACTCGCATATAAAAATATATATGACTATTGGCCTATTTCTTTTTTAGATTTGAATGGTAACATTATAAGGTATTGATATACGCAGTTGCGACCAAATGTAAGTACTTAATTCAAATTCAAACGATTTATTGCAGTCACAAAGACCATGTTAGTAAGTAGTTAAAACTATGTTAGTGTTTTCATGAGGTGTATTACATGAGGCTATAACATGCGACTTAGGTCTCTGAGACACCGGGACATGTAAGTGTACCCAGTGTATCAGAATCGGACTGTCCATGGTATACGCAATGCCTACCAGTAATGCATTGTTTTTTTAAAACCATGATTATAATAATTTTGTATGGAACCTTAAATGCAAATTCTCCATCTGCACACCGAGATTTAGAAAATGTTAATAGCCTACGATACGAGTAGGTACTCGTATATATCATTGCATGTGGGATCCAAAAATAATCTATGAGATTCACAGCAACATCCGTGGTTGCTGTAGGGTTATCAGTCCTTGTAGCACGAGTCAGCGTTAGCGATCGACGCAACGCCGCGGAGCTGTCAAAGTGGCATTATTACAAGGCGTTTGACATTAGTTTGACAGCTCCGCGGCGTTGCGTCGATCGCTAACGCTGACTTGTGCTAGATCCGCATAACCCAGATTTATAAAAAAAACAGGCTTGTTACCCATAAAACCTCCGTAGTTAACGTCGATGAAAGCAGAGGATAATGGAGGCTATAATATAGACTGAGATCCTTTGCCTATAAACTGAAAAAAAAATGCCGTCTCAAAAATAGGCAGATTTTTTTAAATACCTTTACATACCAACTGCGCTCTAAGATATCTGGTGGTGGAATAATTTTTAAAATCGGGCAATTACATATAGTTCTTGAGAAAATCTCAGCAGTAATGGCCCCCGTGTACTTTTCTCTATGTTCGACTGTACTTGCCTTTGCGTACGTGAATTAGCCGTAGGTAAAAATAGATATTCTTTGCTATTAGTTAGATAACATGGTAAAGGTAGTCTTGAATTCTTCTAAGAACTTTTGCAACAGCTGACTATACTTGGACAACTTTTCGGATACTTAGAATGTGGGCGATACGGGGTGATTTGCATGGAGGGAAAAGTTAGATGGGCACAGTCGACCGCACATCCACCTACACATATACATTGCAATCTCCGCCGTATTATCGTCGCATAGAGTGCATGTGTGCCTTGATATGCTGTCGACCGTAATTCAAAATGGGAAGTTATATCTTGTTTTGTAGACAGATAGGAGTCGTTATATGACGCACGCACGACTCTATTAGAAATGAATAAATTTTATTAGAAACTATGGATTTTACGAAATTTATATTCTTGTATCCTTTGTACGGTCCGCAACCCAACCTACACAAACCCATTGCAATCTAGAACATTTTATAGTAAAATTTACGAAAATAATTAAAATTACAATACTACAATAATCATATCTAATTTTATCAACGTGTAATTAAATCCTGCTTTTAATTTGTAACTGATCGGTTGAACTAGATATCTATAATAATGAAAGCCATTCAGATGGTTCAACCGACCTATTTTGTACATATAGGTAGTTTTAGTTTAGATATATTTTAAGTCTATTTTAGGTTAATATAGTAATAGATATATTTATTTTAGTTATTTGAATAAACATAAATGTAACTGTTTGTTATTCTAGACAAAATATACATATACGGTACTACTAACATATGCACTTTTCTCGGTTGAATGTTTTACCTATAACTTATTTGATTTCTAGTCTTAATTCGGGGTTAAGTTGGTGATATTTCAGGCCGAGCGGTTGAAATATGGGCGGGCATGCGCCACTTCTGGGCGGGCGGCTGTTGCTTCGCCCGTGCCGCCATGGTCGCAAGCCTCGCGCGAGCCTAAGCCGTTCGCTCACTTCGCGACTAAACTTCACGAGCAAGTTACACTCACAACAAGTTTATAAACACAACAAGTGATTGTTTAGAAAGTTGTATAAAAGTTTTGAGAACTCTTAATCAAAAGTAAATTAAGATACGAGTGAATTGCAGTTTGTGTGTGTAGCAGTGTTTTTGGTTGCGAGTTTTAGGATGAACTTATGAAATTGCAAATGATGGTATTATTAATGTGTAAAATTGGTTTCGTTGTGTAGATAGATATCTTCGTTGTGAGTGTTTTTTATTTATTTATAAATATAGGAAGTGATGGCCTAATTCTAAAGGAGCAGAGATAATTAAATCTGGTAAGTTTACAAGCCATTTTAATGTGTAACTTGCTAAATATTTACTGAGAGTCTGTTCCCTTTTCCGGGGTCTTTTAAATGGTTCTTTTTAGATTCTAAATCCTGTCATTATTGTACAAGTATTTATATACCTTTTTTATATTTTTACATGTCATCATTAGCCAACAACGCGACTAATTAAGTCAAAGAACAATTAATAGAGGTTACAATTGCATTGATTCGATGATGACAGTGTGTCGTGCCAGCCCTACAGTTGCTGACTAGACAAGTTGGTATTAGGTATCTACCTATGTTTATTGACCAAGTTTGTTAATAAGGGCTGAAACACATTTAAAAAGCAGTAGCAGTGGTGGTATTACAACCAATGCCTCTGAGCCGTTGCCTTTCAGCTACTTTTTAATGCGTTTCAGTCTTAGATTGACCGACATAAAGTGTCGTATACGATATTTATCCCTTGCGGGCTAACCAGACATTCTTTATTGATCATAAAGTGTCGATACGGTCAAATCGCAGCATTGACAACCTCACAAATCCCTCGAGTGACCCCCTCGGGCCCTAAACGTCCGTTTCACTGTTTGTGTGAAGTGGCCAAATGGCGTAAAGCGAAAACCTTTCTATGGGTCTCATACCTAACCCTACTTTGACAAAAGGTAAATAACATTGTTTTGTTCTTTCCCTTTCATTGTACAGATATAATGTGTGGCATTGTCTATTGTATAGGTATATGATGAATAAGTATACATTTGTACGTAACAATAATCTACATGGTAATAAGATACTGGGAATTTCTTTTGTTTACTTTCCAGAACTCGTACAGGGAAGTCGTTCATTTTAAATAATTATTCCGCTGTAAAATAATATATTTTCTTGAATGAATATGTTTTGAAATAAGAAAAGTAAGAGGAACGATCCGAAAGTACAAGATATAGTTTTTAAAATACATTGCGATCTCCTAATAGTAGTAGGTGGTAGGTGTAAATTATGGATGGATACCTACACGGTTTTTCAGCGAGTATTGCTCTAAAACTATTAAAAAATAGGTTGCACATAGGTAATAGACAAAGCTATAGGTTATAATAATAATAATAAATAAATAGGTCTGCATTGGACCATATTAATTAGAGTGGAAGTATAACTTAACAGCTATGTCAGTAGTTTTGTTTTACTACAGGGTGTCCTTGAATTAATTTGACAAATTGAAACTGGGGGTTGTACTCATGATTTAAATTGGTAAAGTTTTTAGTACATCAAAACTGTAAAAAAAATCGAACTAAGTTCGTCACAAGACACACAATGACCTTAAAAATGACCATTAGGTCAAATTCCAGTGAAGAAATCGATGCAAAATTAAAAATACCTTAAAATGTAAAAAAATACTCCAAAGCATAGTAAAATGTAAATTCGACTCAATGTTTCAAATAGGGTAGGTTATCGGTAAGAGAGTAGAGGCAAGCTTTAAGGGTTCATTAAATAACCAGAGGCAATCCAGAACCAAATGTAGGTCATTGCAGAAAGCCCTCTCGAAATGAGATTTTTCCTGTTTTAAGGTGATGGAGCCTTTGATGACGTCACAACAAATTATAATCATAACACATTTTAAATCTGGCCAAAATTGGTAATCAAAATTTACTGTAATATGACTCTTCGCAATAAAAATAAATTATTCGCAATAAATAGAGAAAATGATTGTATAATTTATGAGTAAATAAAGAATTGCATTATCAGTATCACGTACCTATTGCCGTAAAGTGCCGTGTGTTACACTTGCTGTCGACTGTACCTACAGAAATAGTGCTGATCGTACCAACCTTGTACCAATAGAACCTTTTGTACTCCAATCACATAATTTCCGACTAAATTCCTGATTAATTTCCGTTTGTTGATTCAGCGACAGTGCGAAGTTCCTTTATCTTTTATGTATTTTTTTCCTGAACAAGCTAAATATTAACATGACGAAAATAGTTGCGTTACCTCATTTACATATTCTTATTCAGTCATTGACAGGTAGGTATAGGCTATTGATTTTAATTATTTACTAGTTACTATATTTTTTGGCAATAGTAACCTCTTTTCCATTGCGATAATACAATCTTAAATTACACAATAAAATTATAATTAAGAATTTATCTAAATAAAATTAGGTACCTACTCAAACTGATATATTTAGGAACTAAAATAATAATAAATTATTAATGTTAGTAAAGCACCGATGACAGGAGTTTAGAAACTTTTTTAAAAGATCAACAAACCAACATAAGTATGCGTACCCTATTTCGATAAGAGAATATTTCCGTAATTTATGGAAAAAATTCATATTCCATACACACATTGTTGGTAAGATTTCCCAGAAGTCACATAACAGAGATACTCTTTAGTAAAGTTTTTTCGCATTCATGACGTCGCGTCGCCACACCGCCGCCGCTGCCGCGTTACAAGAGAGATCATCAGCTAGCATATAAGCTGTTTTAAGCTATAGTAACAAACAACCTGCTTTTATCACCTCTCTATCAAAGTATCATCATCATCAACCTGTATCAGTCCACAGCTGGACGTAGGGAACTCCCAAGGCGCACCACTTAACATGATTCTCGACGTTTTGCTTCCACATTGCGTAGATCATCCTTCCATCCGATCGGGGGCGTCCCACATTACGTTTACCCTTTTTTGGTATCTACTGGAGAACTCGTCACAATGGTTTGATTTGTTCTGTGACAGTTATGACCAGTTGCTTCAGTTCGCTAATCCTTAATAGGAACAGCTAAATTATCTAATGCTAAGTAGACTACTTTTTTGTTATCTGGCGGATGAACTATTTTTTTTACAATATTCCAGTTTACACAAATCTTAAATGGCGACCTAATTTTTCCCAGACTAGATCAAAGAGTCGAATGATGTAGGTAGGTACTTAACGTATAAAATTAGGCATAAAACAAGGTTGCATTAGAAATGTTTACATTACAATAAAAAAATCTACAAATCAAAGAAAATGTTTACATGTTTTGTTTATGTTAAAAGAGAAATGAATAAATCTATATCTTGACGTACACTTGATTGCTTGCGCATTAAACAATTTTACTTTACAATAAACTTTACCACATTTCCTTATCATAAAAGGGTCTTAAAGCGCAGGCCACACAGCCAGCGGGCGGGCGAGCGAGCTAGACGAGCGAACATCGTCGTAGGTTAGTCGGTAGCTCGCGGTGTTAACCGAAGTATGTAAAGAGGTGAAACGATGTTCACCCGCCTAGCTCGCTCGCCCGCCCGCTGGCGGTGTGGCCTGCGCTTTATTGCCGGTATTAACTAACATCTCAAGTCATCTGTCACTTGCACAAATCGTTTGTTGTTTCGGCACAAAAATATCAGAAAGAAAATACGCAGCCTGAAATCCATGATAAAACAATCGAACCATTCCATCCAACATCAGTAAATAATTTACTGCTCTGAGATTCTAACTACTTATGGAATTTTCAATATAATACTAGTTGTATTATATAATTTTAATCTGAGTTCCTAATACCTATACTAACAACATTCTCTCTCTCAACTCCCCTATTTGCGAAATTTATCGGGAACTCTTATGTTTTTTTTTATAAATATAAAGTAACCTTTGATTAGGAATATTGACCAGGTGTGATAACAACTTGTATAGGGCGACAGTTCTTGGTCACCCTTAATTAAGGGCGCTCGTTTGAAGCGGCTTTAGGGCGTATCTCTAAAGTACAAGTGTGTAATTACAAAATGGAAATGTGACTTATTTTGTCAAGCAGCTTTTCTAATTACGTAAGTACTTATATGGCGACGTAGAAGTTTATTTATATAGGTATTTAAGTAAGTTAGGTAGGAAATTACGGGAAGTATTTAGTTTATATGGAATAAAAGGTAAAGTCGGTCGCACATAGTGTGACAAGACAACTGGGCATTCTGCGCCGGCAATAGCTTATATGCAGATTGATGTACAATCCATTGCACAAGATGTATTGTGTTAATGTACATCATAATAAAAGCGTATTGGTTAAATGATGCTCTTCAAGGCTCAATTTTATTACAAGCTTTTATTTCTTATGAATACAAAATACACACATGAAACACTGATACATTTCTTTCGGGATATTTTGTTTACTGCAGAGTGGATCGGATTTATCGCAGAGAACAACAAGT